>JASERS010000001.1:53182498-58182498 GCA_036711965.1 Onthophagus sagittarius
CATGGCGTTGGACGTTTCATAAAAATGACACACAAAGGAATTCACCCTAACCGTGTCCTATACCGATTAGTCTTGTCAAGCTTACAGAGTTAACGCCACATGTCGACCTGTGCACACAAAGCCTACAAAGCTGTCAGCTATTTATGTACTTTGGCTGTTGTTGATTTTGCCGGTGCATTAGTGTTTCTTTAGCTTTACACTAGATGCAAGTACAATGTCATGTAACTATTTTATTACACTTTAGGGCAATCTACCGTTAAAAGCAAGATGTTGTTTGGCATAGTTAAAATTAGAATAACTAAATAACCTGTCCGTAAGTATATTAATTAATTGTTTATGCGATATTTTGTTAAAGATATAACAAGGAACAATATACTGTACAATATTATTTTGCTATTACCCTAGATGGTACAATATTACTGTTCAATGCTTTTATTCAATATTCAGTTAACATTTAGCACTTTTGTGATCAACGTGTTAACTGATGATGATGCCATTTGTGAAGCTTATATTATATTAGTATTACTAGCTTTATAAAAAAGAAGATATAGCAAAGTTGAGCAAATAATTGATTTAGAAACGGAAATAAATATACACAAGAAAATTCATTGAATGATCTGCGATTTAGTGAACCAAATGATTTTCGAAACGTTCTACGGCTAGATGATACATCATTTGATAAACTTTTGAAAATGTTTACACCTGAAATCTGTAAAAAGAATATTATGATGAGAGATGCTATTCCTTCTATCCAACAAGTATCCATTATGTTGAAGAACAAGTAGTTCATTATTTAGGAGTAATAATCTATGCGCCGCCTTGGTTACATTAACCATGGTTTGCAGCCAGGGAGGCCGTTGGATACCGGAATATCTGGACTACGGATGGCCGTATTATATACAGGATGTCTCTGAAATGCGTGTACTACGATATACCATAGATTCCTTTCCTCAAAATAGGCCGATTTAAGTTAACTTTCCTACATCCAAAGTTGCTTCGTTTCGCCGCTAGAGGACCTCAAAGTTAGCAAAAAAAATTCGTTTATTCCTCATAACTCGAAAATACGATAATCAATCAAAACCATGAGAAACGAGTTCTTGGATTTACCTCTGTTAACCCACTCAAGCTCCAGTGGAAGTACACAGGCCGATGATTCTCATAAATTAATAGGGATCCCCCATCTAACTTTTTCTCTAATTTTACGAACAAGATCACTTTATGTCATGACAATGTCCAGCGTGCCTCACACTGCCCACTTTAATGACATGTTGATCACATTTGAATCTGTTATTTTTGACATCATCTTGGTGAGTGAAACCTGGCTCTCGCCTTCTCTACATTCTTCTATGTTTGTTCTTCCGGGCTATCGTCTGCTGAGAAATGATCGAGTGTATTCTAGGGGGGAGGTGTGGTTGATACTTTTTTATTGTTCCCCAGTGATGAGTTACTTCGAGCAACTTGAGGATCTCCTTAGAAGACGCAGTATATGCTATGACACCATATTATTAATGGACGATTTCAATACGTGTACATTAAGATACGTGACCTGTATCTCAATGTATACATAGCCTGATCTAACTTGAGATATACATGACCTATATAATGATAAACTTCGATTTGTTACTTCTTCCTCAAATCTATCTCGTCTTGCACCGATAAGATTTTTGTGCATTTTACCAGCTCTACAATTTTCCAACCATGATTTTATTTATTGCACTGTCCAAGTCCGAAATGTAGTTTGTCATTTGAAAAGTAGAAAGTTAATTATTTTAATAATAAAGTAACATGTTTGTTTGATAAACATACTCCGATAAGGCAAAGGAGAGTGAAACATTTGTCATGAAACATTTGAAAACGTTGTACAGACGTCACTCGTCAATTGATAATAACTTGACATAGTCTGTACCACGAGAAGTAGAAGTGACTCATCGCCTAAAAGTGTACGTAACAGACGTACGCGTTAGAAAACATTTCACTCTAACACACGTCACCGTACGGGCATAATATTTGTAACGTATGCGTAAAATACTTACGGAAACCGATGAATCACTTTCATTTCTTGTGGTACAGTCTATAACTGGGAGGTTGCTCGTGAGGCTTTCACTCAAATTCGCTCTACCTGCTGTGGTGTTAACCTTATTTCTCTAAAAAAAATTTTGCCAATACTAGGTTCTGTTGTGCCTCCGCTGACCCATATTTTTAACTTTTCTTTTGAAACATCCTGTTTTCCATCTATATGGAAACATGCTCAGGTTGTTCCCATTCCCCAGTTTAAGATTCCAATTTTGGCTAGCGACTATCGTCATATTTCAATCCTTTCTATTTGTCAAAGGTTTTTAGTGTATTTTATACACCCAGGTCCACAAACAGTCTGGTTTCCGACGGGGTCGCAGTACTACTCCTTCCTTGATTAAGATTATGGATGATATAAGACTTGCCTATGATAATTGTTGTCTCACTACTTTATTTCTACTTGACTTCAGGAAAGCCTTTGACTCCGTCGATTACGATCTTTTTCTTTCTATACTTTTTATACTTTCAAATTAATAATGATCTTACTAAACTGTTTGAGTGGCATAAACTATATGGTTTGAAGCAATAATATTTGGTACAAATCATCTACGGAGCAGGGTGGCTACCTCAGCTAGCTCGCAACTTCTAGTTGATGACATCGTCATTAAATTTTCGAATGTAATTAAAAATCTTGGAGTTATGATGGACTCTGCTCTGTCTTGGCGCATCCAGGTTCAAGCTGTTTGGGTTTACTCCTGTTTTCACTCTCCGTAAATATAAATATTTTCTTCCTTCTTACGTTAGGCGCAACCTCTGTTAATGATACGGCTGAGGATACGGTTTATACTGACCTGTCGATATTATGTAATAAACTCCAGACACTTCAAAATAATTGCATACGTTTTTTATATTCGATCTTGAGAAATATTGTAATATTACTCCTTACCGCAATAATTTACGTTTGCCGAACCGGTGGTCCTTCCGCGCTTTAACAAGTCTCGAATAAGATTATTAAATATGATTATTAA
This sequence comes from Onthophagus sagittarius, assembly GCA_036711965.1. Lineage (NCBI taxonomy): Eukaryota > Metazoa > Arthropoda > Insecta > Coleoptera > Scarabaeidae > Onthophagus > Onthophagus sagittarius. The sequence continues at coordinate 53,185,540 of JASERS010000001.1, forward strand.
AATTCAAAGTCCACAATACTTATTTAATAATTTTAAATTCTTATCGTCACACGAGCGACCCACTCGTTCGCAATCAGACTTATTACTTATATTCCCAATAGGTAATATGAATATATACCACGGGTCGTTTACGTTGTGCGCTATATCCCTCTGAAGTGGTCTCCCCATGGATATTAGAAACGCTGCAACCCAGTCATCTTTTAAGACTTGTCTTACACATTTCCTCTTCTCCCGTCAAATTGCGATGTTATAATAATTTACTTCCTTTTCTTCTGGGCTTCTTCTTTTCTACCTTCTTTCCTATTTTCCTTATTCACCTTCTTTCTCTTCTGCTTTGTTACTCTGTGCATTTCTTTTACTTTTCTTTTTTTTTCTTTTTTGTTTTCTTTTGTCCTCTTTTTTGTTTTTGTCTTTTGTTCTGTTGATATTATCATTAAAATATTTAATTTATACTTATATAGAAACATTACTCCCCACTATTTTAACGACCAAATTGAATGCAGCGCCCGATGCTATGAAGGGCTGCAATACAGATGACATTGCAACTAGTAATATCGCATGAAGGTCCCGCCGTTTGAAAGAAAAACAACTTTCTATTTCATGACTCTATTTGGCATTTGTCAACAGTGTGTTGAGGTTCCGTAATATGGAACCCTTTATATGCGGTGTATCCTGGTCGTATTGAAGCTATTCAACGATGCTTTGTCCGTTATTTAGCACATATATTTTATATTTCTCACTGCGATTATGATGAACATTGCATGGTTTTCAATTTATTTGAGCTTCAATGTACTGCGGCGGCTTACTTGTAACAACGCCATATTTTGTGTTAACGTACCTACCACCAACTTGTATCTAAACTCTCCATTAGTTCGTATTCCTAATTCCTATAATCTGAACTTCAACCATGTGCCGCTCTTCGGTGTTTCTTTGCGATCTTTTAAAGAAAGTGTAATATCTAATTTATAGCGGATGTTTTTTTATTGATAGAATTACGATTGTTTATTTCAGTTTAAATCAGTATTCATATACTAATTTTCGTTTCATTTTTATGAGGATGCTTTGTTGGGGATATACTCCCTGTTTGCATCCCGAATATGTATAAAAATAAATAAATAATTTACTAAATAAATAAATATTATTTACTCCTGAAACATCACTATCGTCCGCATTGCCTCCTCCACCAATTACCACAGTACTTTGTGAAGTAGATGGAAATTGTGAAGTTATTCCTGCCGGATTAAACATTTCATTTCATCAATACACCATAATGTTGCCTGCTCGATTGCGGCACCACTTTTTTCAGAATTTTAATGCGAGAATGGACCCTTCGGAGAAAGTTTGCTCTTAAGGAATTTATTTCTATTACTAAATTTGCCTTGTCTGCATTCGGATACTTCTACTTATATTTAGAAAGATGCTATTCTTATGTTAATCTTTCATCCTTTCTTGACGCCTTATGTGATTTCCTCACCAGACATTTTGCACAAGTGATGTCGTTTTTGTTGGGCGTCATTTTGATATGTTTTTGAAAACAACATGTTACACATTCTAAGTTCCGCAATATTTGATATTGCATAATTATATTTGGTGGTCGTATTGAAAGCCTGTGCAATCCATTGAGTAAATCAAAATGCATTTGATTTTAATTACATAGTATGAAGTAAATTACAATGTCTGTGGGTGGCATTGTGTAATATTAAATCAGTTCTACCTCTCTAGGAAATCGGAAACATGAATACAGCAAAGAAAGATGCGAGAAAATTAATTTGATTTTAATTGAAAATAAGTAAAATAGTAAAAAATAATAATAAAACGAATAAATTTATGTTAGTCATTATAAAACACAGAACACATCGAATGATAACCTGCGTAAGAAACTATTACTCTTGATATAATCTCGGCAACTCCGAGAACGACTTTTATTGAAACCCACCCCAACCCAAGCAAACTCAAACCAGCTACAAAAACCTATTTGAAATAGTTAATTAGCACATGGGATGACTTCAAAGACGTCGGCCGCCCCAAGCATTATGAACATTCAAACCAGTGTTGTCGGTTGAGTTAGGTTGGTTGCACCTACATGGTCTCAATGGACGGAAGAGATAACCTCGTCCGTTTTCGAAGGCGTCCATTACTCTAAATATTATTCATGATACTTGGAGCGGCCGACGTCTTTCAAGTTGACCGAGATTATTTCATCTAAAATAGTATTCGTAATATAAGAAATAGAGTCAATAATTGAATAGGCCTGTTGAATCACTTTTGTTGGAACTCCATCAAATTCAAACCAGCTGTACAACAAAAAAGCTAAAGACAGCGATACAAGAAAATAATTACATTTACAGCGTCCGTTATCTTTTCACGGGCTATATCTAACAATAACTCCTCATAAATCTTTGCAGATTATCGTTTACTATTACTACATTCCAAATTAAGATAGCGGGTTCTTTAATGGACTGGCATCGTCTATTAAACTTGTCTGGAATATGATGGATCTGCGACTAAGACAAGAACACAGGCTTTCTAGGAATCAGCATAAACTGTGACACGATCTAGAGGTTGCATGGAACGAGATACCCCAGGAGAAAATCGACCACTTAATAGAGGGCATGAATAGAAGAGTTAATGCCTCCATATCTGCACGTGGTGATGCAACTAGAGACAAGTCAATTTGATTTATCAAACCGGGTTTACTCGACTTGGGGATATCGTAAGTGAATTCTAGTTTGACTCTTACTAAGTCGAGTTTTGTTTATATGCACAAATAACAAAATTCCAATTAGACTAACAGGCAAGTACAAGCAAAGAAATTAAAGAGCGACTGAAATGTGCCGACAAAAACTGAATATAAGTAGGAAAGGTAAAAAAAATATTGCACAGAAAGACGGGAAACGAGATATACAGGGTAAGTCTTTTATCTTGAGACAACGGAAAATCTCTAAAAGATTGCATCAAATCAAAAAAAGGTTGATTTACTTTGAAATTAAAAAAAAAAAACACAAAATCATGTTTGCTTGCTTCTCTATTTTGAGCATTCTTTCTATACCTACACAATCATGCTTTTTGCGATTATTGCACAATCTCTTCTCATTCTATTCTTACGAATAGAAAGAAAAGTTTCAAACAAAACGTAAAAACATACCTACTTGATGGCGTAAAATCAGAATCTGCAATAAAAAGTTGGGGTTCCCATTTAAAATTTCAAAGTTATTCCTCCCCCCACTCTGGAGGATTGAAGTGAGGGATCGAGTTCTACACCATTCACTGAGCCCCGTGGTTTATAACAAATCTTATTAAAAGCTTTTTTTGATTTACAGGTATACAGACACACATATATCTTGAGACAATCAAGATAAAAAACTCACCCTCTATACCGTAAGGGCAAGAAAATGACCGAGCAGAGACTTAAAAAGAAGACTGAGCAGAAAGCAGTGAGACTGCATAAAGATTTTGTAGCAATAAATTGACTGGAAGTAGTCATATTATATTTTCTTCTTTTAAGTGATTTTACTCCTAAGTGATAACGTCATTATCACTTAACATATAGTATAGTACTTATATACATGGTGCTAATGAACGACATTCATAACAGATTTTGTGTTTTAAGCTTGTTTGTATTTGTGTATTTGTGACTCTTTTGCTCAGACATTTTGCAAACGATAGCAGATACGCAAATAACGTATCAGACCAAAAAGTTGATGAAAAGTATAGGAAGTATAAATACGATATCAAAATTCGTACAGGGTGTTCAAACAAAAACTTGCGGTTGGTACAAGCATAAAGACCATGAAAAAATGGAACACTCCTGATAGTGTGGATGACGATTTTTAGTCATTTTATTGTAGAGATTCACAAACATGATGTGTATACCAAATTTGAAATAATTATTCAAAAAAAAACACCGCAGAAAAATGTAAAATTAGAAAAATAAATTGAATCTTTACCACTCTGTAATGACCACATAACGCATTTTTGACCACATGTTTGAATTTTTTTCCTATTTCATCGAGTACTACGCCCCCTGAAATATGTACATGTCGTTCATTAACACCCTGTATAATATAATGTTGAGCTCTTGACTCTTAAAAAAACTTTAGAGATAGAAAAGGACAAGTGCTTGAACTTCTTGGACTTAAAACTACAAAAAAAGTATATTTTAAAAGCCTTCGTCTTTAAATACTATTCTATTATGATTTATAAATTTATAAATAAATAATACACTTTTCAGAGAACAAATCCATGCCTGAGTATCTCGATTCGTATTTGAGATATCAAGTTTTAAACTCAACCTAAATTTGTGGCATTTAATAAATAAAATATTTAATTAAAACATTTAATAAAATATTTTGGTGATTTTTTTGTGATTTATAAAGGAAAGTATGTAGTTTTACGAGAATAAACTCATATGTATCTTAATTCATCCTTGCGATATTACGTTTTTAACTTAAATTTGTGTCAGTTCATAAAATTTAAAATTTCGTTAATCATTTTTGAAAAATGGTAAAAATCGAATTCTTAAGATATCTTGATGATTTTTGTTGTCATTTACAGTAAAAAGTGTGCACTCTTCCAAGAATAAAACCATGCAATACCTAAATTTCTAACATTTCATAATATAAACAATCCTTATAAAAGGATATTTTTTTTCTTTTTAACTCATTGAAGAGTAATTCGAAATCTACTAAAAATTTCGAATTATGGTTCGTGTAATTTTTTTCTCGGATTTGATGGGTCGCAATATAAGAAAGGTTGAGAAGTACTGCTCTTGACCATACATCCACACTAAAATAACTAAAATTTATTAACAGAATATCAACAGAAAATCCAAGTCATCGATAAACTAATATACAAAAATCTCATAAAACTAGACCCATACAATAAAATACATAGCAAAATACAAAACGATATTACCAACTTATGGTGTATAGCAGCTTGACATTTAATGGATAACTAAGTAGTTCAATTTGTAATTACAAACAAAAAGAACACGCTTTGGATTGCAGTGGTGTCTATTGTGATAAATGTTGTAATTGTCCTGTTATGTACAGAGTGTCCGGTATCTTCCGGATTAGAGAGGTATATAACAATGTAGAACATAATATTTTGAAGCAATTTCTCTAATAAATTTTTTTCATATTAAACTTCAGACGTCAAGTGTTCTTGACGTTCTTGTCAATTAAATCATACTTTTCCTTTTCTTCGTCTTCGTTTAATGTTTCGTCTGCTTTTGTCCTGATTTCGGATGTTATATTAGTACACTTTCTTTCTGGGATATTGGCTAATATGTCTTTTTCCCTTAAAGGTAGCCTCTTTCTCTTTTCCAAACATTCATATTATTTGGTGTGTAACTAATATGCTACTCATAACTCACTCTCTTGCCCATTCCCTCGTTACATTCTTGTTGTTATGAGGTGTAGTTTAACATCACTTTCGGCCCTAAATTTGTGTGATGCAAATGTCTTGACAGGCATTATTGTTTTTGGTTTACACAATCTTTCGAATGTTTTTTCTACCGCAATAATACTATATTCGTGGCACAAAAAATACGATATTTTGAAAAAGCATCAATAATAGCTAAGATTTGAGTAGGCCCATCAGATTTTTGCAGAGTTTTTGAATTGTTGCAGTAGCTTTATTGCCCAGCTGATATAAATCAACTTTTTTAAACGTATCTATCTTTTACTAGTAGCCGCTACTCTACACTTTCTGATGTACTTCTTTAAGCATAATGAAAACTTCTTTAGAATTGGCCCCATACAGGGCCAATAAAAATTCTTCTCGAAGCCGTGCGATAGATTTATCCGTAATATAAGCTGAGTCGTCGTATATAACAACGTAACCTATCATCACTTCCTTTAAGTTCATAAACTTGAAAATATGCTACTCCAGCTTTAGCTACAAATCCATGTTTTGGGCCGTTGGTGATAATTTCTCGACATATTACATCTTTACTTTGAACATCTTTTATTGATGGTGGGGTTTTGGTTGGTGGTGCTTAAGATATTAATAACAGGATTTTTGTTTAACTAGTTTACGTGGCCCATTTTAGAACGTTATCCATATTTGATATTAAAATTTAAAATCTGAAATCGTGCTATGCATGGCTGCATGTTTTTGTTGAGCATTGTGACTCTTATCGAATTGACGTCATTAAATACTGTGAATTCAAATCCATTCAGGTTGAATACAGCATCTTTACGTAGAAGTTGGTTAATAAGAGCTGTTGTCGTAGAGAACTCCTTCAGATATCTGCGAAAATAACTGGCTAAACCCAAAATTGTCGCTCTTTTTTTGTCTTTCGACGGCTGTGCAATAGGTAGACTTTGATTTTACATAAACTAAGTTTAATAACACCATATCATATCATTTCTCCTAAGTAATCAGTTTCTATGCCTAGAAATGTACATTTATCCTAATTTAACGAAAATCCTGCATTAGTTAAAGCCTTTAATACTTGACGTAACTGAGTTTCGTTTATACTTTCAGAAGCACATATCATGTCATGTAAGTAAATGTGCGCCACCCTATCTTTAAGACTGATGGAACCAAACGCTTTGTTCATGGCACGTTGATAACAAGATGGCGCATTAGCTAAGCCAAACAGCATTTGAAGATACTGGTAAAGGCCGTAAATACTTCTTAATACAACTCATTAACTTTAATTTGATGAATCCATTTCAAATCCAATGTTGAAAAATATTTAGCTTTTCAGTGAATGAATGTATCTGGTCATGTAGATTAGGTATCGGATAGCGATCTCGAATTACTTTCCTATTTATTTCCCTTTAGTCAACACAAAGCCTTCACGTACCATATTGTAATGGTATGTGAAGCATCACTTACCATTATAAGCAACTCTAAGTCAGTTTGATTCTTTTGACCACTTATGTGCTGGATCATTGTTCTTATTCGAATTAAATGACGATAATTGAAATGTAAATGCTTCGCTTACCTGAGTGACTGTTGATGACGATTGCAGTACATTTTGCAAGATGAGACTAGCAAGCACATCTGAAGATTTTGTAGAGACTACAATATAATATATGCAAAAATAATTCTCAGTCACTAAGAACAAAGAGCGCCCGACGTTATGGAAAGACACTCGACCCGATTGGCCTGGATACATTTCGACGACAACATATTTCGATTTTTGTTTAAGGTGGCTAACGATATCTTACTTAAATAGAAGACGTCTATTCTGTTTTGTGCAATGCTTCGGAAGATTGCATCGCTAAGCTATTGTTGGTTTAAAAATCATTAATTTCGAGAACCCTTAAAAATAGAGATATAAAGAAATTTCTGTTGATTTGGAGGCTAAACAATGAATGTTTTGAATTTATTGATCCTAAAGTTGCTTTGTACTACCTAAAACGTATTTAATTTTTTTAACCGCTTATAAAACTTAAATGAAAACGGGAAAATTGAATTTGTATCTGCTTATACAACTTTTCTTTTTCAGCTTTTTCGTAAAAGCATTACCTACTTGACACTGACCTTACATTATAATAATATGAAAAATTACTATATTATTGAGTGAATAGCAAATACGAAACGGCAGTGGAAAAAAATTCTAGAATTAGTTTAGAGAAGCTGTAACCGAGAGATAATTATAGTTAAATGCAACCGTCAGATATGTAAGTGATATTTGAACCTCATGTTTCCGAACTGTTTCTTAGAACCAACAAGGTTAACGTGAGATCAGTACTGCCTAAACTGCTTTACAATGTAATATAATATTATAATATATTTATAAGAAAAAACAACTTATTTCAATTGCAGACTTATTTCAAAAAGTCTAGATGTGTTAATTATATTGTATTTTATATCAAAACAAAAAAAATGCTCAAATATGTGTTTTAGTAAGTATATAAACTAATTTAATTATTCTTAATATAATCAGTAATAATAACAATACATTTAATAATTCTAAAATTGTCCTACAAACGTTTAAGCTCGAGTAAAAATAAGATACGTTTATATTTAGAAGTTGATTTTACAAGCTACTACAGGATGTTAACAGTCGTTTGATGTGAGAACGGGATAAGTGTGTCCATAAATAACAAAGTTATTACCCACTTTTTTGCTCGAAACGACCGGTCACATTTTGGTTACTGTTAAACCTCAACTAAAATTATTGTGTTCGCCTCGAATTCGATTTTAGTGTAGTTCAATCGGTTAGTTTAATCGAAATTTAGTTTTGCTGCTACCTATTATACCAGAGCAATCGGCGTAGGAGCCGGTTTATGTTGTGCGTCCATGTGTATGTCCGGTACATTACTAATACTATATAAAATAGCTCTCCTTTGTGAACTGGAATTAAAACAAATAACAAATGTTAAATATATAATATGATATAAAATGCTTATTATATGATTTTTACTTTAGATACTTTAATGACTAATACTAACTTTAGATTTGCTAGTTTGTGATAATACACCAAAACAAAATATGATATGATACATAAATAATCAAAATATGTTTGATATGTAATCAAAAAATTATGCCCTCCGCCTTAAGGGTTTATTGTCCTAAATAATGTCATCCAACGCTGCTGGGATAATTTCCGTACCGCAATAGTTTTATTACATAACGCATTTTTAACCCATTCAGAATAGAATTTACTGAAATAAGCAACAATACAAAAGAAGCAGTGCTATTTAACTGACAGTGCTAGTTATCTCAACTAAGTGACACTTTATGTTACTGTCAAATTTGACAGCATTTAGCGGCAGACAAAGTACTTTACCTGCCGCAAATGAGTCAGACAAAGTATTTTGTTCAATCCTACGTTTGAAATTACCAGTTTCTAGCGTAGATACGAGTGTTGAAAGTTGTTATTTTCACTCACTCTGCTAACATTCATAGCAAGGGTGAGTGAAAATATTTTTCACTCACTCTAATTTTTTTTTCATCCACTATTAGCGAAATTTAAATCTTTAAAGGTACAACTCTTTGTTTAAACGTAACGGATGTGAACTAAAAAATGGTAGAGAGCACACAAGGAAAATTAAATGAAGTATTTCACTTGTATAAATTATTAATCTTAATTAATTTGCGTAATGATGACAATTAACAATTTGACACAATTGGTTGTTTATCAATCAATTAAGAGGATAACAATGTCAAAAAGTGTCGTCCCCGACATATCGACATGGCATTAGCCAAAAATTAACGAATTTTAAGACCGAATTTTCTCTAAATAGTAGGATTGAACAAAACGCTATACAGCACACGTGAGAAACCAATATTTTCCACTCACTTGTATAATCTGACATACGCGTGAGTGAAAAACCTTAGTTTCCTCACTTGTACTGTAATATACTATTACCTGCCGCCAATTGCTCTCAATTTGACAAAATTTTAGCAAACAACTGGATTCGAATCCGGTACCTTTGACATGACAGCTGAATGACTTGTCACTGGACTACCGACCTTCTATATTTAATCAAACTTTGCCGATTTATATTAATGAAACAACCGTTAGTCATATATTTTGACTTCTGTCAAAATATGTGTCTTAAATACTATAAGTTATAGAATCATTATATCTTAAATTTTACGGTTGACGATAAAATGTTGTATGCACCACGCCAGCAGTGTTTTTCTCGAACTCGCCTTTTACTCGCCTCGCTCGCTTCGCTCGCTCGACTCCTAAACTCAGGCTCGTTCGATAAAAATTCACTTTGCTGACTTGGTATATAAATAACTATTAACTGACATTAATTCCAAAATGTCAACAATCACTTCAAAACATTTTTATAAATGTCAATATATACCCAAAAGAATATTTTTAAATAATTTTCAGTAGTAGTAGATGAAATGTACACTCAGCAGCAGAAGTCTGCGTACAAAAAACTTGTAATACTTTAATTGAAAAAATAAGAGTCATAATCTAATGTGATAAACTTGATTTTTTTTATTTTGTATATTAACTACATATAATTCTATTAACAAAATATGCTTCAACAAAACAGAAACAGTAGTTACAGAAAAAAATCTAAACTAAAAATTCTACAAATAACGGGTATGCAAAAATCTGCGTACAAGTCAGGACAGTATTTATAAAAAATTCATAAATGAGATCATTGTTTCTATATTAATATGAGGTCGGATAACCTTTACGTTTAATGACCTCCCTTAAACGTTTAGGCATGGAGTGTACTAATTTCTTCGTTTCGTCCGAACTGATTTTGGCCCATTCCTCAATCATAACATTTTTTAACGTTTCCTTCGACGTTATGTTATGTTGCCGAATCCTGCGTTCCAGTAAATCCCAGAGGTGTTCGATGGGATTCAAGTCCGGTGATTGTGGAGGTGTTTTAAGTTGCTTTGGGGTATTGTATAGTAGCCAAAGCTTAGTGTTGTGGGCGCAATGTTTGGGGTCATTATCTTGTTGAAAAAAGTATTCGGGCCCCAAGTCCAAGTTTTCGATGCTAGGCTTCAAATTTTCTTTTAAAATGTCTATATACATTTTATGGTCCATTGTCGATGTTATGAAAACCAACCTTCCCACCCCTTTGGTGCACATACACCCCCAAACCATAACTCCACCACCTCCGTGTTTTACAGTCGCTTTCAAATTTTCGGGATTAAGGGCAGTATTAGGTTTTCTCCATACAAGTTGTTTACCCTTAATGCCGAAAATGCAAAATTTGCTCTCATCTGTAAAGAGAACTTTCTCCCAGAATTCAATGGGCTTGTCTAAGGGTTTTTTTTGCAAAGGCGATGCGCTTCTGACGATTGACCTCTGACACAAATGGCTTTTTTCGTGCTACACGACTGTGATAGTTAGCTTTTTTTAACGTCCTTCTCACCGTATCTTTGCTGATAGTTTTATGAAATTCTTCTTGTACATTTTCTACTATTTCATTTGCCGTCAGCCTAGGTTCTTTTCTAACCTGCTGTACAATTTTTCGCTTCTCTCGGTTTGTTAAAAGGGGTGGTCTACCAGATCGCGGACGTGAGAGGTAATCTTCAGTGTCTTTATAATTATTAATTACTCTTTGAATGGAAGAGTGTGACCTGCCGACAGTTTCTCCTATTTTTCGAAAAGATTTTCCCTCTTTCCATAACTTTACAATAATTTTTCTCTCTCCCAATTCAATTTCCTTTCCTTTCGTGTCCATTCTAACTTTTAGCTTCTAAGCCTCTGCTAATATAATTGACACCGATTATCTTTAATTTAAATCGAAAAGCGTAGATCGCCAACTACGTATTTAAGTAAATAAGTATATTTTGGAGAAGGCGTCTTTATTTGTACGCAGATTTTTGCATACGCATTATTTGGAGAATTTTTAATTTTAATTTTTTTTCTAACTAATATTTCTGTTTTATTGATGCATATTTTGTTAATAGAATTAAATGTAGCTAATACACAAAATAAAAAAAAATTGAAGTTTATCACATTAGATCATGACCCTTATTTTTTCAGTTAAAGTGTTAGAAGTTTTTTGTACGCAGACTTCTGCTGCTAAGTGTATGTTACACGTGGGCTAGGGCATAATCGTCGTGCAATTCTTCACACACGTAGCAACTATGTCTCTAGCCAACTTGTAATATAAATAACTATTATTGTGCTATAAAATAGTTCTCTTACACTAGTCATTAAAACTTATAGATTTATATTTACTTACTAAGAAATATCAATACTGCACATTAAAAATTCATCGACGGAATAAAACGCATTGGAAACCAAGTAACACATTTCAGTTTACGTTTTATAGTAAGAAACCAGTGTTGTCAGCTTAAGTGAAAATACATTCATTTATTCCCATTTTTTATTAACGATTTTTACAAAATAAGATATATTTATCGAATTAAAAAAGAAATACTTTAAGAAATATACAAGTTTTCATCGCTTGTGTGATATAGTTTCTTATTAAATCTACGTAAAAGTTCCTTATTTACGGGAAAATTAGTACAATTATTTTTTCTAGTAAAGTTTCTTTCTCTTCTAGTAAAGATCTGTTTCGAATCTTCATTTTGCTTAAATTGATTTGAGAAAAAATCCTTTCCACCTTTGCGCTAGAATGAGGTAATGCAAATAACACAAATGTAAAATTACATAAAGATCGAAACATTGTAGTGCCATCGCCTACTTTGATACGTAAACATTGTATCCAGAATTCATATACACTAAGATTGTCAATATCCGCAGAGAAATCATATTTCCTTAGTTCTCTCCACTCCCGATATAAATCGTTTGTAGCACTGCCTTGAATTAAGTTAGGAAATTTTATTGCCAATGAAACGATTGAAATATGTCTACTTTTGACTTCCTCTGGCGAAATCATTTTCAGAAGCTTAAAAGTTCTGGGAAAAATTTCTCTAAATTTAAATCTTTTATAAATTTGGTAACAGAATATAATAGAATCTTTGTGAAGAAAAATATGAACAAACTATACAAGTAAAGGCCATTATCGTGAAGGCCTGTTTGAAAAACCGCTTTTCAGGTAACCACTGCTGGTATTACATGGATCATCTGAAATTAACATGAAAGAAAAAGTTATATATGAATACATCCAGTGTGAACGAAGGGTTTTTCGAAATATTCATTTCTCCATGAATAACGGGCCGTGAAAGTGAAAATCTCGATATTCGATGAAAATAGTGGTCGTTTTCTGTTAATAAAGAAGAAGTATGCATCGCAAATCAAATTCCTTCCTTCAAGCACTAGCTGATTGTATATTAAATAAACGTGCAAAATTGGAAATAGATCGATATAGTGGTTCGCAAGGTACTTAAATTTTTGCATTTAAATAAGATGTTTATTTGCTATCTTACGTCTTGTTATCTATTCCGGCACCATACATTAGAGATTCTGAAGAGGTTGAAGCTTTCAAAAGATCCAGTTATTGCTGTTGATGTAGCATTCTTCCTTCTCTTGTGCTCGCCAGTAGTTGCAGTTAAGCTTCTGCTCCTTCGTTGAAAACGCAGGCAGATATATGCGTAGCAAGTACTGTCTTGAATACATTTGGAATTATTTTGGAAGACATTTTCCAAAGTTAGTTGGTTTTAGCACTCATTGTTACTTCAATTGAAACCACCAACACTTAAACTTCGTAATAATGACTCTTTGCTAAGATCCTGGTATATTTGTTTAATAGTACTCTAAACATCTTGAGGTAGCGGATTATAACCAGGTTTATAAGAAGAGAGTTCTAAAAAACTCTCTTCGAAAGCGCGCTACCAGGCGCACCACGACTGTATTTCGGTTGGGCATTTATCGTGTTGGGGATGTTCATCTGTGAAACTATAATGGTGATATGTAGCCCACATCGCCACTCTCATTTTTTCTACTGAGTCACAATTTTGCCATATCGCCAAACCATAATACACAGTCAATCTGTGTCTACTATGTTGCCAGTCAGTTTACTATTTCCTCCGACTCCTATATTTTTCTTCTTGTATTCACGCAAGCGTTGCTTCTTCATTCTTTTTTGGAATATGTCCTATGCACTCCTTTTTAATGATAATGTCATCATCGTAAGGAGCAGATTTGATGATAAATGAAAGTATAATATATAAGATAAATGAAAATGACGGTATAAATTTTAGAGTCGTTATCATTTATGTAATTCACGGACTTTATACCACACTTACTTTGTGAACATTGAAACATTTCGATGATGGCGTCAACGTTAATTTTTCCGACCGAACACAATAACAATATCCTATAGAATAATCTTGCGCCACAATAATATCTTTCTGATTTCTTCTTTTCTTTGCAAATGCACTGAAACTGTTATTATCGCTTTAAATAGATTTTGGGTTGAAGGATTGTTTTCTTTTCTTGCTTCTTGATTTTCAAAAATTTTCTGTTGATAATTATGGCAGACCCTCGAACCTTTATGAGAATCCAAGTTCACTAAGAAATCAGTAACAAAATCAACGAACATCAACGAACAACAAAATATACAATGAACGTCTGCACAAACCAATGTTTGACATTTTCGCTGTTAAATTGTTTTTTGTCAATTATTTACAAAATCACTATATTCGTAAGATCGCAATACTGGTAATGTGAAACGTCAATGTTAGTAGTTTGTGGGGCACGGAACATTTATGATTTACCCCCCTCCCCAATATGTTATGAGTAGCAAAGTGTCTCAAGTGTATACTAGGACTCCACTGAGAACAAGTGGAGGAGATAAATAGTGTTGTCTTTGTTGCAAAAGTACCGTACCCTAGTTATTAGAAAACGGAGCGTCATCTTCAATGCAATCGACATAAAAATTCAGGAAATATTCCTCATAATTTGTACTTAAAGCAATCCTTAAAGCAAATCTTGTTTTTTAATTTCTAACTAGGCATGATATCTTAATGAATACGTTATAGCAGGTACTATTCCAGAAAAATTGAAGTAGCAAAACTAACACCCATACACAAAAAGGAAGATATAGATGTGATAAATAACTATCCTCCCATTTCTATATTACCAGTAATTTCAAATACATTAGAACTAGGGTGTCCAACTACCGGGATCAAAAATATTTTCGGGAGTCGGCACTAACCGTTATATGCCGATACTAGGGTTAAATGTCCAGAAATTCTCGAAGATAGACCCGATATCAAAATTCGTTTACAAAAAGGCATTTAGAAACGTACACAGGCGGTGAATACATAGGTGCACTAGCTGTACAAAATTGTTTATGACATTATCTGTATTGAAGTTGCCATTCTCAATTGAGTTTTATTATAATGTACTTTATACTGCTTCCTATAAATTTGAAATGCTTCCAAAAGACTTGAAATGTTTCCAGAAGATTCGATCTGCCTCTCGAAGACTTGATACTGCTTCCACAAGTCTTGAAATGCTTCCAGAAAACTTTAAATGCTTCTAGAAGACTTGAATTGCTTCCAGAAGATATATTACTATACCTGGAAGAGATGTTACTACTTTCAGAACTTAATATTAAACTTAGCGGTGTATCTCATCATTGCCATTTAGACCGCAACAATATTTATTTTCATTCAAATATTCTAAATTCTAAAGATTAATTGTAGCTTTAATTGAGAAATATATAACATATCTGACAGCATACATTTTTTCAAGAACTTGCAAAGTTTCGGAATTACGATTACTGGTTAATTAATGAGTTGAACTAGATCAAACGATCCCGTAAATGAAGGAATCGGATAGATTTTGTTCAACCAATTGAAGTTAATTAATATTTATAACGTGAGCAATTAATTACGTTGTGTAATCACACTTATAAATTCCAAATTGTAAATATTTAACGCAAAAAGAAAACAAATACAAGAAAGATTGTTACCTGCCAAAAAATGTGGTGATTGAATGAAATTTAACAATATTTTTATTTAATTTATATTTTAATTTAGGTTTGGCGACAAATTTTAAAGCAACCGTAAGCAAAACTTATCAGCATCGCTTTGGATGATGCTTTCAACGCTTCGTCGACATTTCCATGTCCTTGACTTTGAAACGAATCGATACTTTATTACATTTTCATAGGTAAAACATAGTTTTATGAACGTATTTTACGAACAGTATTTACAGGTATCGATAGTGACATAAACAATATACAATCAATAAAACAATTTGTCAGCACAGGTTTTATTTATTTTTTGCAATTGTCCTTTTTTATTTATTATTATTTTAAAATCATGAAGATTTATAAAATGTTTTTAAATTATGACAGCAAGGTTTCTTTTGTAACGAATACGAGCTCCACGAGTCACGTGATACGAAGATTTATTTCTCATTATTCTTTCCTTTGTGGTTCAGAGCTCTTTCGCACTTGTCGGATGTCGTGGTGGCAATATATTCTATATGGAGTTGTTTACATTGTGTCGGATACAAATCATCCGACATTTTCCCTATAAAAGCATTGCATCCGACATTTTATCGGATCCGACATCCGACAAGTGTGAAAGAGTTTTGATTTGTTAAAATCTTCTATGTCCGATAGAGCAATTGCACAATTACTGATTTTTCTTTAAAATGATTGTTGCAATGATAGTGACGTATTAATATAGTTAATTTTATCTATTTATTTCGTTTATATCTGCGAGCCATTTGATCTTGTTCTTTCCAATGCTCTATAACAAGCAATATTGTATTGTATGTACGAAGCTGTAATTAGGGACATTAAACATTTTCGTTAACCAACTTCACTTTTAATTGAAGTTCTATTAGTAGCTCAATTGAAGTTGTAGTAATGCTATTGGTTTAGCTTTTTAATTTCATGCATTCTTTAATGATTTAATTTCTTGGAACGGTTATACAGATATTTATTGTTATTTAATCCTTGATATCGATAATGATGTCCAAAAGCATGGCAGAAACATGGGGTGTGACTTCAAATTGTTAAAATTGCAATTTCTCCCCCACATTCTCCCCCACGTACAATCACATATTTTTTTTTTTCGAAGCTTGAATATATCGAAGGATGATAATATGTGTACGTTACCATGCAAATCCTAATTCAATCAATTTTGTCTGACATACATCGTGGGCAATACTGAACACTACTTGCAATCCTTAACACCAAACCTACCGATCCTTCATGTATTTCTATTCCCACCAAACCGGATCAATGACTCTTCTTTATAATAAAAATATAAATATAAAATAAAAATATACCAATTAAACAAATTTGGTACAAAAATAAAGCGATTTTTCTCAAATAACGATTCAATATGATTTATATATCAAATTAAAAATATGAATATGAACTGTGCAGGATTTCACTATTTTGAGAACAACATATTCCTCAAGCGGAGCTGAAGCTTCTCTGTTTTATCCATTTCCTAAATATGGAAATCCATTTATGATGTAATTGGCGCTGACATCAAATGCTAGCCAATATTTGATACCAAACTTCTCCGATTTGTTTGTGTTAACCTACACCTCGCTTTGGTTGCAAAAATCTGTTCATCGATAGTTACATGAATTTGAATTTTTTCTATAAATCTGCACCCAACTTCAGAGATTAGAGCAAACTTATCTGGTTGTAAACGTTAACGCCGTTGACCTTTTTTATGATTTATAAATCTGATAAACTACATAATTTCACAAAAATCGCTCCTGCTCATGGTTTTTGAAATAAAAAGCTGGTCCTCATTTACTGCTCCATAGATTGGACATCTTCAAATTGTTTTCCTGATAGCCACCACGTGCATATAGAAGAGCAATAAGTGCATTTATTTTTACAGGAGGAAGCCTTCATTGAGTTCCCAATACTCGAGTGGTTTCTGTTTCTGTGCATTTTCTTATGTACTCCGTTACAATACAATCTGGATTGTCAACAATTAAAGAAAATACAGTTCTTATTTTAGCGTTGATAATATTTTGTACTTACGAACCCAGACCATTAACATATCTGGCGTCTATAGTTTGTTTGCAATGAAAATATCTTCCGCCAACAGAGTTTAGTTTCGTAAGCAGTAATCAGGCTTTAATTGACAGTTTTTGAACTTGTGACATGAAGATGTTACATTTTGCCATACTGTTGGTATTTTAGAACCAAAATGTTTTCTACTAGCAGTTTTACAAGCAGTATTAAGTCTTTTGAAAACATTTCAACAAGCATTGCAAGCATTCTAGAAACAATATTAAATTCACTGGAACTATTTCAAGTCATCTTTAAGCAATATTAACTCTTTTGGAAGTATTCAAAATCTTCTGGAAGCATATCAAGTCTTCTGAAAGCATTTTAGATCTTCTAGAATCAGTATCAAGTCCAAAGGCAATATCGATTTATTTCAAGTGTTATTAAAGCAGTCTCAAATCTTCCAAAAACATTTAAAGCCTTGCGGATGCATTTAAAACCTTCTGGACGCATTTCAAGTCTTCCTGAAGCAGTAGGAAGTCTTCCAGATGCAGCATCGAGTCTGCTGGAAGCATTTGGAGTTTTTCAGAAGCAGTATCAAGGGGTTTGGAAGCATTTCAAGCAAATATTCCAGAGGTAATATCAATTCTTCTGGAAGTATTTCAAGTCTACTAGATCCAGCATCAAGTCTCAGAATCAAATTTCCAGAGCCAATATCCAGTCATCTGGATGCAGCATTTTAAGTCTTTTGGAAGCAGTATCAAGTCTCAATTCAATATACGTACTGTCCAAAAATTCGTATCGGGTAAAATTAAAATTGAGAAATTGGTTCTTCATCTATCAGCCGATAGAAAATATTACACAATGCTGCATTATATATCATATAATAGCATAAATATCCAATGCAATGGTTTTGTATCACAAGAAACACAAATCAATCTAAAGAATCTTTGCATGCGTCAAATGACTTGTTGCAGTAGTTAGTGTAGATTAATTACTTTTCTCGAAAAGAACATAAAAAAGGAATAATTCTCGGAATATACATTCGATCTGTTTTTTAAGAAAAGTTATAAAGGCAAAAAGCGATGTGGTAACGTTAGCAAATTTTTACAAAAAAATTAAACTAGGTTATTTGATCTGTCATGATGGGTTTAGTGCTAATAGTATAAACCATCCCAGAATATTTCTCAACAGCATTGAAGATTTAAATGTTTTCTGATATTCGTAATATTCGTATTACTTAATATAAATTAACTTAAAATTTTCTAATAATAAATTATATGAAAATGCGTATGTAGTGTTGAAATATAGCCGGTTGTTTTTAAACTAACAACATCACACTAAACCGCAAGTTTCAGTGACGCTGTATGAAATATCATTAAAATTAAACACGCATCTCATTAGCAGAGTATCAGTGTACCACCAGTTCATTCGAACATTTTTCGTCAAATAGTTTTTGAGAAACCGAATTATAAAATATAATTATAAAACAAAGTTTCTGATTAAAAAAATTAGATTATATTATTAGATTATTGTATTATTTAGTAGAAGTTAGAGTAGTGTTGATTTCATCATCAGTTGATATCGTATCATTTCTGTTCTATCCAAAGTCTGAAGCTTCATATTTGTTGGATTTCCATCGTTATTACGGGTATTATACGAGTGTGAGAAATAGGTTTTAAAACATCTCGTGGCTGAAAGCTTTATAGTGCTAATTAATTTAATGTTTAATTCTAATTAATCTAATTACACATAGTTGATGTTCTATTAACCCAGAACGGTAAACCTATATTTTATTAATTAAAGTACGGTTGTGGAATACAATTCGAATAACAAACCAAATGGAACGGCTGCACTAGATGTGAAACTAATGTATTATAAGAGACCCGTTCAATTAAACTTCACAATTCATTCATATCAAAGTGACAAACTCGACAAGTAGTACAGCAATCAACAGTTAAATTTGTATCTCTTTCACTAAAAACCTCGCTCTCTGTTCAGAACTATTCGTAAATGGAGCCACCTGAAACGAGCTTACATATTTCTCCAATATAAATAATTCTCAAAAGACAACAATAAGCTAACATTTTTAAGGAGATGAGAAGGGGTCTGGGAAAATAATGAGAACAATGCGTCCGATACTAAAGCAATAAATTCTAATTTCTAAATCTGACAGAGGTAATCCGTAAGATATCATGAACCGCGAATGTAAAATAATTCGCTTAGATGAGAAATTAGGCAGGAAGCTTGGAGCATATTCCTAATCAGTATTAAAAGCTTTTGATCGCAATAATCAGCCATCTGCCATCATTACGAAATAGCGTGTTTCTTTTCAACAATAGATTCTTTTTAATAAAAGTTTAACAACCTACTTTTTTCAGGCGTAACGAAAAGTATAATTTTTTTAAACATATCTTGCAAATTTTATGATTATATGGATACAATTAAATTTGCTTATCCGTCCATGTATGTTGTAAACGTCGTGTTTGTTGCCCATCGTTAAAAGAATGATAATAGTTTCCGAATAGTAATTCAATGAAATTTTTTAACAGATGTTAAAAGTTTATATTATTTTCAAATTTTATATAAAAGCTAAATAAGTTATTATTAATCATGGAGAATATACAACAGCATCATATCTTTAATTTTAAACCAGTCGAAATTTTGATGCTAAAATTTATATTTAGTAAGTCTTCCATACAACTGTTTTGATTCTTGACAATACAATTTATTTATTTCTTCAACATGTATACAGGAAGAATATTCTCAACAAAACATCTGCTATACATTTAATATTATACATATAAGTTAAAAGAACGTAAAGAAATGTTAAAGAGAGGTATATGGTTGAAAGCTCTAGTTATAACAATTAAGATTTCCAACTTATGGTGAGTTTTGGTAAAGGTTAAATATGCTAAATATGGCGTTGTTACGTATAAATCGCTGCGGTACATTGAAGCTCAAATCAGACGTAAGAACGCGGATATAAAACACGCCATTAACAAGCTTGAAAAGGAAGATCAGATCGAAAACAACTGAACGTTGCTGTTGAGGCCATAAGTTGAAGACCACAGAAAAGCCATCGTAATCGCAGGCAGATGTCATTTATATGGTAAATAACGTACAAAGCGTCAGTGACTGGCTTCAATACCGTCATGACACATTGCCTACAACGGGTTCCATATTACAGAGCCATAACATAGGACATGTTGTCAAATGCTAAGAGGATAAGTATAGAGGTTTAGATACACAAAATATTTGTGGAATTCTTTCCAATTGTGATAAGAAACCCTAAATTACGTAGAGACTTGTGCACCATAAATTCAGTATGAGGATGAAATCGTAATTTGGAATCTAATATAATTCCTAGATCCTTTACGTTCTCCTTAGATCAGATACTGCTATCGTTAAAGTTGTAACGAAGGTTGAAAGGATAACATTTCAAAGTAAATGTAATCTTTTGACATTTATCATAATTTATGCAAAGCAGACTGAAATGTCAAAAGAGAAAAGTTTCGGTACGAAAATAGTATGATTTTATGGATTTTGGTGAAGGCCTTAGAATAGTGTAGTGACCGCTCTTTCTCTATCATCGTGATTTTAAACGATGACATTGATCACCGTTTAGCTTTTACATACAGAGGCTGTCAGAAGTAAAATTACTGTCAATACAAGGCTAGATTATCTTTGTATATAACGAGGCACTGCTGCCAGATGATTAAATACTGACTACTCCTAGACAAAAAAAAAAAACACCAGAAATAATGTTACTGTTAATGGTCCGGATCACCTTTATTGATCACAAGATACGGTTGGAAGAAAACTAAATATAGTTTGGAGACAAAATATATATCTGTCAGAAGTAAAATTGAGAAGCTCACGTGCAAAACCGGTTATATCATTTTGATGAAATAATATAACTATTAATGGTAAGCTGGATCACCTTTATTGATCACAAGACACAGTTGGAAGAAGACTAAATACAGTTTGAAGACGAAATATAGCTGTCAGAAGTAAAACTGAGGAGCTCGCGTGCGAAACCGGTTATATAATATATGTATTCGCACATACTTAATGGCTTCTACCGTTTACTAAATTCAATCATAAATTCTCTAATAGCTTATTAAAGGTATGCGTTGTTTATCTTTAAAAGCAAACTGTCAAAAGTTTGTCTCTTTTTCTGACACTTTTTAAAACCGGATATATCCGGTTTTGTATGCGAGCTCCTCAATTGGTATCCATCGAAGGTCAGGTCATCTTTATTGATAACGGTATACTGCTGGTAGAAGTCGAGATGCTGCTTCCAAAAAAAATATCTATCATAAGTAAAATTGCTACTAATGGAAAGCTGAATGACCTTTGTTGATTACAATACACTGCTGGAAGAAGTCTAGATACAGTTGAGAGGTGAAATATATCATCCAGATGTAAAGTACTTATCGAAGGCTAGATCTTCATTGTTGATAACGATACGCTAGCATGCAACACAGCATGTAAAAGGTTATCTACGTAGGAGGTACAAACAGATATGGGGAGAGTATTAGTTAGTAACATAACAACCACAAGCAATACATGATTTCAGTCCTACGGACTTATGTTGCGTTAAAAGATTTATGGAATGACAAAGATACTACTGAACCAGTAGTTACTTGTTTTGAAATAACTAGAACAATTGAAAAACATACAAGGAATTGGAGAAATTTCATGCTAATTTGTACAGAAGCATAGAACGGATCAAATAATGTAGTAAAGAATATAGTAGATACCAACTCCACACTAAAAGAACTAACTGGAAGAAGAAAACAAATACTTGTGTGAGTACATTTATTGACACATTATGGAAAACCTGAAATAGTTAAGATGTATATAACATGTTTATGGGAAGAAGGAATAGGAATGACTATAAATTTATGAATTAGAAAAAGATAAGAAAGAAGCTTTACTGGCTACACGGGTTTAACAACAAGCAAAGGGAAGAAATTAATTACAGAAATTCTTGGATTATTTTCAAATCGACTTGGA
Source organism: Onthophagus sagittarius (assembly GCA_036711965.1). Taxonomy (NCBI): domain Eukaryota; kingdom Metazoa; phylum Arthropoda; class Insecta; order Coleoptera; family Scarabaeidae; genus Onthophagus; species Onthophagus sagittarius. The sequence continues at coordinate 53,207,859 of JASERS010000001.1, forward strand.
AGAACCAATTTGGTTCAACATGACATTGTTCTGAAAGAAGAAAGGATCATGTGGACCAAACCGTATTCACAATCTCTGAAAGATCAATAATTTTGATATTTGATAATTGAATTATCGGCACGAAAAAGGCACACTACAGTTGTTTGGATGTTGTTTTTATGAAATGGCTAGAGATTTCTTCAGATTTATCATAAGTTAAATGAAGAAATTAATAATTTGTAAATTATGGCGAAAAATCTTTATGATTTTGAATTCGGTGCTACAATTGTTTCGATTTAGACAAATCATCTTCAGGCACGACTGTAATTATGAAAAAAATTAAAATAAAAAAAGTAATATAACAATAATAAATTCGAAAATTAACAAAATGAATAATTACCGTTAAATGTACGACCGGGGTTGTATTTCGCAAATTAAAAAACATTTAGGTCCTGTTCGAGATCTCAGTTTCATTAACGATAGTATTAACGAAAGAAATCTAAGAAAATAATCTATCTCTATTTACGTTGTTTGAAGTTATTGAAAATTCATTAAAAATATGAAGCTAAAAAGTTGATTTAAAGTTTGACAAGATTAAATTTAAACATATAAAGTGATGATAAAAGTTTGGTCGAAAAAGATGAGTGATAATTGGTTGAAAAACTGAAGGAAAAAATTAAATTTATAATTGGAAAACTAGTAATTTTTTTTTAATTATTACTATACATGTTGAAATTGTTGTGCATGTATTAAAATGAAATTAATTCTATAATTAAACCAAAACTTGCAAATAAAATTAAAAGTTAAACTTATTTCTTTGTCGCTACAACATTTAAATAAAATGAAAAATAAAATTGATTTTAAAAACTGAACGAGAACAATAAAGATTAAAATTAATCTAATAGAAAACTGTTTTGAAGCGAGTTTTACTTAAAAACGTGTATTCAGCACGCAGACAAGCTGTAGAGAGAAAGAAACAATTAAGGGGCTCTTTTGTGAGATAAAAATTACTAAGTAAGGTAAGCTAGCACATAAAGTGACTGTAATATAGGAATGGATGCTGTTATGAATCGAGTAAGCATTGTCAACGCACCCCATAAGTGCACAAAATAGCTCCAAAAGCCAACAGAAGACACTCTAAAATCACAAAACTTCACCTTCACATTGATAAAACTATAGTAATTATCTCCACTGGCAATTGTATTGATATCCCGAAGAGATTTGTAATGTTGCATTGGCTACTGATTTAAATGTAATTGCTTTGCAAGAAGGAATAGCTTGAGCTAAAAAATTAAATTGTTTGAGCAAACTTTATCTTTCAGTAGCAGGTAGAGGAACCTTTAAGATAATTACAAATTTCTATAGCTCCTTATAAGGAATTTCTAGCAAACTTACAAGATCAAAACAAACAGATAATTGTAATTACGTCAAATAACTTTTATAATTATGGAGACTTAATTTATGGTGAGGTTTCAACCACGTTTGGAAAAAAATAGATTAGCAGTAATTTCTGATGAGAGTGATCATAAAAATTAATTTTGTGCTATTTTTTGAATACAATTTTTATTGCATCTTTAATTTTTGTATTTCACCGTAATGAATCTAATATTTTTATTTTTGATTGAGAATTTCGGGTTAAATAATTTACTTTATCATTTGTATGTTTTAATAAAACGAAATTTGCACATTATATTTCGATAAAAAATACAGAATAATTTAAATTTATCAAGAGAAATGTGTCGTATATTTAGTTCTGATTTCAATGAATGCTTACAATAACAATTTAGTTTCAGGACGATTTCATTGTAGGAACAAACCGCTACACACAATGAACATTTTATATAAATTATGTAATTAATTGGAGTTGAGGTGTGAACAAATATTTAAGCTAGAATGAACTTGGACAATGTAGGTGTCTATATGAGGTAGTCGCTAAAAGGTTTGCGAACACTGTCCAAATATTATTTGAACCGTGTAATCGTGAAATTGAGTTGATAACGCAATTTACTCCGAATTAGTTTCTCCCTGGGGAATGTCACCGTCGCCTTCCTAACAACAGCACAACTGTGTGGATTGAATGATTTAAACTGCCACCAGTGTTTGTCTTTGTAAATTGCTGAACTTGATTGACTTCGCCTTTCTAAAAGTTAAATTGATTTCAATTTATATTTTACAAAACGAATTAATCATTTTTTGAAAATCTTGCTTTGGTCCATTTTCCCAGTGCCAAGAATAAATTGAGATGCAAGCGTGCATCCAAGCACGATTTTCATAAAACAATTTCTGGACTTTGCCGCCACAAATGTTAATGAATGAAGTGACTTCTCTATACCACCAAGTTCGCACCAGTTTCAAAAACTCGTTCGTGCCTTCAAAAACTTTCACGTTAAAAGTTCTCGTGACATGAACTTCGGCCTTACATAAAATATTGCTCAAAGAGCATGTAATGTACCCAACCGTGTTCTTCTCGAAACTTTACGAACAATACAAAAAGCTATTGCTGTTCATTACAGCGAAACTGAAAAATGGACGTAGGAGATCACCAGCAAAGATTTAGTTTTACATGCCATAATTTGGTATTAAACATAAATTTTGTAAGACTAAGGTTTTAATAAAAATTGAAAATATTTAAAGTTCTGTTTGGGTTTTATGAGAATTTCGTGATATATAAAAATATCGATTTTATGATGGTCGTAAATTTTCTTGATCGTCCAGAAAACTAACGTAAAACTTTATCGTTTTTATCGAAATTACGTCTAGATTTAATTTATTGATTGACTCCAACGTTTCCATGTTAAACGAACGCGTTTGTCCTGCATACATACCGAAAGCATGTTTATCCTAATTAATTCCCCTCGAATATTACCAGATTAAGCTAACTAGACGCCTTAATTAATTAATGATGTCATCGTCAATTGGATAAATAATTATCGGTGATCAATATCTTCTTAAGTATTATTTGGCGGAGGTGTAAATAAATGTAATGAATATATATCATTTAATTTCAAATATCAGTTTTAGATTTAATACATTTTATTAGTTATGCACAAAAAAGTAACTTTTTTTCTAAATATTTTGGGTTTGATCGAAAAAATCCTATAAAAAACATGTGCGCTTTTAAATGTTCAATTTTAAACCCTGAATATTTAAACGATTGCGTTTGCATATGCAGCGTGGGACTATAATCTTTCCACTGAAAATAGCTCCAGCAAATAACATCATTTGCTTTTAATTGTTGAAATACATTATGTATTACATGATATGTGTTAACAGTATTATTAATGAAGATGGGTTAATAAAAATTAGTTGTTTTGTAAATTTTAATAGATATTAAAAAATCGTTTTGCATTTCAATATCGGAAAGTTATTCCATTTTCAATTCAATTTTCTTTAATATTTTTATTTCTATTTTATAGCAAATCGATAAAATTTCTATTTTTAAACTGCTTCCTAACGATGTTCACCAAGAGGGTATTGGAAATTTTCCAGTACATTTCCAGATTTATAAATGTTATTTTCAACCTTTTTTTCCGCAATTGCAATCGAAATAATTCAATTTCCAAACAAAATCAAGATAATATGGACAAACATTTCAATTTAAGTTGGGGAACCGGCAATTAGCAAATAAAAAAAATGTTGCAGTCTCATTTTTTATTTTTAAATTTCGCGCAAACTTACCCTGTAATTTTAACCCGATTACAGTCAACGAAAAAACTTCTCGTTGATGGAATAACTCTATTATAACAGTTTAATCGCTTTCTACTTACTTTTTTTAACTATTTCTTATAAAAGTTTGTGGAAGTTTTTTGTTATCTTGTCGCAAGATAACTAATTAAATTTTATTTAAAGCGTGAAATTTTTCTTATATTGAAATCTATGAATACTAAAAATAAGTTGAAAAATATTCAGTTCGTAACAAATAAGTAATACTTCAATAAAGACATGTAACATTCATTTAACTTCTTAACTTCATATTTATATAATAAAATCTAACAGTAATTAAATATGAATCCATTCCTTGACGTGAGGATTACATCGTTGTTAGTGTATAGTTTTGGTTTTGCAATTTACTACACTCGATAAATACTTGAATTCGTGTGATAGATGGAAATCTGTCCCAAATGCATGATATTAATGTGAAATCCATCAAATATTAATAGCTGAGTAACTTATGAATATTTTATTACTGACGATGATATGTTGTAACATAAAAATAAGTAAATTAATATTGTTGTTTTTATAACATGGTACTAAGTATTTCTTGGCAATTTTTCGTCCTATTCGAATTTAACTCAAACAAAATTTTTCTCTATTTGCTCTATATAGCTATTGTCATTACTAGGTTTGGTATAATCGTATAATTTTAATGTTCCCCATCAAAAAATCTAAAGGCCTTGGCAGGCTACTTCACTGGAACGTTCCTTCTACATATCCTAATCTATCGATGTAGACATGTGATCTGCAAAAAGTCGCACGATTCGGAACTAAGATCTAAATCCCGGTACTTGAGTTAAACGTTTCCCGAAAACAGCCCAAAATCAAAATATATTTGAAACAACATTTAGAAACGTGCATTGTTTTTTTTTACTTTAATGTTACTGTAGGATTTATCCAAAGCCGCCGGATATGTGGGTATTCTAGGTGTGCAAGCAGCCATACAAAATTTTTAATGATTTTATCTACATTGAAGATGCCATTTTCAATATCAACACATACTTCTCAATTCAATCCTCTCAGAAAACTTGATGTCGCCTCTGGGAGACTTAAAATACTTCCAGAAGACTGAATATTGCTTCTAGAAGACTTGAAATGCTTGCAGAAGATTTGATACTTCTTCTAGAATTGTTGACATGCTTCCAAACACTCGATACTAAAAATCCAAAAAATTTGAGATTGCTTGCAGAAGACTTGAAATGTTGAAAATTTACAATGTTACCAGAAGGCTTGAAATGCTTAAACATAACAAAAATACAAAATAGGAAATTCTAAAGAATAGGTTACGTTGATTTAAGAATTTACATACACCTGAATAGGGAAAAACGAAACTTTGAATACCTATCCTGAAAATTTCGTACGAAAAATTCCAGAAATTATAAAGTTATTACGCTTTTATCTGGCGAGGTAAGTAATAACAGTTCCAGCGCGGGTAAATACGGTCGAAATTCCCAGTATTGATTTTTAAAATACGTGTTGTGTATGTATAAGCATTTTAACATATAAGTTGGGTACTACTGATCGTGAAGACGAATAGTTGTATGCAAATAAAAATCAATTAGTGTTGTTTTCAAAATTTTACAAAATGGAAGGACGAAAAGATTTTGCTACTGTTTCTGAAAGTGTGAAATGTAAACACTGTAACGTTGAATTCAAAACTGAAAGTACCAGAGGACTTGGATTTAAAGTAATGATAGTGTGTTCCTCATGTGATCCAGTTTTAATTCCGTTCTGTTCATTGATTGCAAATGCTTATGAAATTCCTTGCACTGATTTTGAGACTGAAAGGAATATGTTTGAGTATAGTAAAAAATATTCATACTGTTTCTTCCGCAGTTTTTGATTTATTGTCTAGAAATGCCGTCAAAGAAGAAAGAGATGCCATGAGAAGTAATGACATTCATAATGATCAGATATTAACAATGTCTGGAGATGGAACCTGGGAAAGACGTGGATTCACATCCTTACTAGGCGTTGCAACTAGAGCTTGCAATATTGGGATCCCAAAAACCGGGATGAGAGAGTTGTTGTCTGATATTAAAAACCGATATTTCGGTATTAACATTATTACTAAACTAAACGCAAAAAAAAGCTCCAAATCATCGGACGCCGCAATCTCTTGGAATCATATCCCCTTTTTTTAAACGAGTTCGGGGAAAATCTGCAAGACATCACACCTGGGATGATTGGCGACCAGATAGCGTAGAATTGGGGCCAGAGATCCCGACCTACTAAAAACCGTTGTCCTCGTCTTTTCTCCGGAACCACCTAATCGGATTGCTTTGTTTGCTAATGGTATGGTTCTTCGTTGCTTGACAATTTCGATGACCGTTATTACAGCATTCATCGAGCACCTACCCTTTCTATAAGCAAATTGGAAATCGCTAATTACTTCACTAACCTTAAGTTGGTCGAGGAGTTTTATATTTATTAGCAGCTCCAATAACTTTCCTATGATGGTTAGTAGGTATAGGGAGCGATACGCTTGAGATTTGCCTGGTTTTAAGATGTTTTCAATTAATAATAGTTTGGCCCCATTCCATATTTTCGGAAACTTTCCAGTCTTCAAACACTCGATAAAAAACTCGCAGGAAAGAACTCGGACCTGCCTCTACACATGCTCTCAAATTTTCGTTCGTAATGTCATCCATGCCGAGTACTATTTTTGGTCTTAATTGTATTACAGCCGTTATTATTTGGCCTTCAGTAAAAGACTGGGCATCAATCATCAGTTTTCCACAGTATCATCGTCCTTTTTTCATAAGAGATAGAGGAAAAATGATATCATTTTTTGAGGCCCGATTTTTGTAAGAAACTTAATGGCTTAAACCACTTATCTAATCGTCAGATATGTCTTACGATTACAAAGATTTTCCAAATACGTCCGTTTTCGAAAACTCGTCATTACTTTTTCAAAAAGTCAACTAGAGCTGTAATGTCATTTTGTGTGCTTATTTTCATTGAAGGTTTTTTATATATTTTTTTGCTGTGACGAATGTGAAAGAAATTTTCTTAACAGCGCAAATAAGATTGTATCTTCGTATCATCATTTTTCTCCATTTTTAAAAGTTACTCACCGTTCGACATGTACTTCCCAAAAAACTTGTGAATAGGCATGTAATGTGTACAGTTTACTTCGACTCCGACGAGTACTTTCCATCTTTATTTGAAGTCAAGTAGCGCGTAGTGTGGATTCGGCTTAATACGGAAGAGCTCATGTCAAGGAGAAAAGTAAAGCGATATAATTTGCTCCATTCAATGAGCACGGCAAAACAATGAACCAAGAATAATCCCATTAATGATTCCAACACAAACAATCACCCCAAAATTCTCGCTAAAAATGAACTCTCTTAGCGCATGGATTTTCTCATCGATGAATAAAATCTTTCGATGGAAGTGAGCATCTCCGGCACGCGTACTTTGAATAAGATACCAAGAATTTATCCTTTATTCTGTATCATTACATAAAATTTCTTGCATTGTAGTCACATGGAATATCAAACTCTACAGCTAAACGCTGAACACTAATATTACTATCCTCACCAACTTTATCTAGAATTTGTTCTTACAAAGCGACATTTAGACAAAAAGCAAAACCAGGCCTACCGGCTAGAGCAATGATTCCTAACTTGTGGACATCGGTGTTCCGCGAAAAAGTGTGGGACGAATCTCAGGCTTACATTTTTAATAGGCAAAATCTAAAGCTTTACATATTTATTGTTGATTGCTACCACAACCCGAACTTATTCTATCATTATATGATGCCGCTGAATCAGGTATTTTTCACTAGTTTCTATTAGGGTTTTTGTTCCGTATTTAAAAAAAGTATAGAAGTGGTTTCAGTATAGTTTCTCACTGCGATAGCTATGTTTCGACCTCTCTTAAGCTGACAGGACCATAATAGCAGAATCGATTGAGACCCATTGGATTACTTAGTACTTATTTTGTACCATCAATAAAAAATGTGTACCATGTGCCATCAATGAGAAACGCGTGGTGCTGCGAGGTTCATATTAAGCTAGCACTGCCGCTTCGAAAAGAACACGTAAAAAAATAAACGTGGATTTAAGAAGATTTGAATCTGCACTAATTTTTACCCCGATAAAAATAATTGTACTATGTGTCGTTAATAAAATGCTGAGCGGTAATTTAATGCTAAGAGCTAGCATGACCACATTGCGAAAGAAGACAAAAGAAATTAAAACAATGTTGGATTTGAGAACTGAATTTGTACTACTATGTATCAGCAATAGAAAAATTGTACTATGGGCTGGGTTAGATTATTTCTGCAGTTGATTCATATTCTTTGTAATAATGTTAATAATATTCATATGTTTGTAAAAATGCATAAATGGCGCGAAAACAATTTTTTCTTCGATTTTGGCAAAGTTGTTAAGAAAAATTTTATGATGTTGGGTTAAATTTTTTCTCTCTCATGATGGCTTTATACTGGACATCAATTAGAAAAGTGTTTAAAAAATGAATGCATATCGAGAAAAAATCGCTGCTAAAGATTTTGGCAACAACTCGTCGTTAATGACATTCATATACATCACAAATCGTTTCTTTTTCTCCACAATTCTTTTTGTCTTTTTTATAATGTAGTCATGATGCAAATTCTGTTCTTCTTAAATATCCGTTTAGTTTATTTTATACGTCTTTTTTCAAAAGGAGTCTTGCTATTAGTACAAATTCAGCTCTTTTTAAATCTACCTTTCTTTTATTTTTTACGTCCTGAGAAGAAGTGGTCCTTCTACCTTAATATTAAGATAGCAACATCACGGGTACAAAATAAGTAGGTCACAATCATTTATTAGTTTTGCGTCAAATTGTCGATCTTTCTGTTGATATATATACAGAGTTATTTAATCAACTTAAACTATGCAATGAATTTGTGTTACAATTGGATGAATCAACGAATGTTGTAGGTCTATATATTTTACTGGTATTTGTGCACTATGTGCATAAAAACAGGATAGCGGAGGATTTACTCTTTTGCGATTACCTTCAAGAAAGATCAACTGAAAGATGTACCAATATTTGTACAGATGGTGCACAAGCAATGGTGGGCAAGATGAAGGGGGTTGTAACTCGTATGTTGGAAAACGTTATAAATGTATGTAGACAAGCACCAGTGACAAAAAAAATGTCGATATATTTAAAAAATATTTTGGACATAGTTGAAAAATAATAAACCATGTAAAGTCAAAACAAATTCAAATTATTTACAGTTTTATATGATGAAATAGGTAGTCAACATACTTGATTTTTAATACATACTAAAGGTGGCTATCCAGAGAAAAAGCGTTGTCCTGGTTGTTTGAACTCCATAGGGAGATATTGGTTTTCTTTTCTACAAATTTCGCACAAAATTTTGTGAAACTTTTAACAAATCCTGCATGGCTAATGACTGTAGCTCATTTACCAAGTGCAATATAATAAATTTGTCACTACATAGAAACGTTATATATGTCTTTCATGGCAGATAAAATTGCCATATTCAGACCTAAATTGACGTTTTGAATTTCTTCTATACTAGAAAATAAATTTGATTGCTTTCCTATTCGAGATGAATTTTTAAATTAAGAAAATTTAAAAATAGGTAATGGGGAACTGCAGTCACGTCTGGAGCAATATTTTCCAAAGTGTTTAGAGGACAATTCTTGGATTTGGAATACTTTTACAATACGTTTAAGTAAATTTTAGATAGATGTTTCAAACAAATATCCGAACTTGTCAAATTAAGTATATATGTATATATGTATTACTTCCGTTTGCGACAACGTACTTGTACGAATCTACTTTTTCGGGATACGCTTCCACAAAATGTAAATATAGCAACCGTCTTAATGCCGCATATGATACCAGAATTCAGGTGTCAAATATTTTATCAGGTATTAAGACAATTTGCAACTCAAAGAATCAAATACATAAAACTCATTGAGTGATAGTTTTTTAAGTACTTATTAAAAAATGTCTATTTTTGTAGATTTTTTTCTTCTTTTAGTGTTAGAATTTGAGAAGTGTTCCACGGGGAAAAAGTTTGGGAAACACTAGGCTAGAGGAATAAACCGCCCACGTAAGTTTCTCTTTGGGGTTGTGCAAAAGTTCAACGATTCGGGAACCGCTTCCCATAAACTTGAACACAGGTTTCAAGGTTATGTTCAGGAAAACCCAAAAGTTTAATCATATTGGTTAGTTCTTCATTAGAAAAAGGCATACTTATGAGGTATCAAACTGCCATGCAATTATATCAGAAAATTGATGTTTCAGATTAGAAAAAGAAAACATTTTTTTAATATTTAAATACGGATCAGAGGAAACATTACCAAAATTACCAAGACATCGAAAATGTCGGTAAATGATTGGTGAGTTACCAAAAAAATCAACACGATTTCTATTAATTGTTAAGTGGTAATCGTGAGAGTTTACAACTCGCCCATTGCTGATAGAAATATCTGTTAATTTCATTCTGTTGTCATTCTGTTCAAGTCTGTTGAGATATTCTTCAGACAGCACAAAATATTATTTTTTTCAAACACTTTGACAACCAATAACTACTACAGGAGAAAGCGTCTTTGACATCTACTTTTTAAACCAATCTTAATCTTTTGAAGCAAATAATCTTGTGGTACCATTTTCTGTACTTCTTTTCGGAACATCCAGTATTATTTGTTATGTGTTGTTGTTAGGACACGGTACTTGTAACAAACTTATACGACTTTTCTCCTCCATTTTCTACAGTGTTTGTTATACGACAGAGTCAACTGTCAGCTCGATTTGAAAATACAAAAAAAAATTATATCTTTAATTCAAACAAACATGATAGTACTAATAACAAATCTTATATTGATGCAGCTATCTTTAAATTTTCTTTTGTAAATGACGTTCTAGTTGACGGTAAAATGTGTTCGTAGTAGGTACAAACAACCACCAACTACATCTAGGACCCCACTGGGAACAAGTAGAGGGAGGAAATCATATCATTTTATTACCAAAGTTCCATGCTCTATGTGTTTGTAATATCACTGTCAGTGATGACGTCACGATCATTAGTTAAATTGACCTTCGATATGAAGGCAAAATTCAATCGATCAATACTTACTGAAAATTCTACATTGTTTCGAATCAAACAAAATTTTTTTGATAACATTACAAGGTTCTTCGTATTTATTTGCGAATTATGATTTAAAGCTTTCAATTATACTAACTAAATAAATTTTTATGAAGAAGAGGTTTTAAAGAAGAATGAAAGGTTAATGGAATAGATTTAATAAAAAGATCAATTTCGCTTTACCGGTTGGCAATACAATTGCTCTGCAGAAGAGCAACCAAGATTTTCTTTTAGAGAGCACCGAACTCCGAAATTAATAACGAAATTAATACTTAATTACCTTATTTCATGTGGAATTTGGTTCTAAAACTTTTTTCACTCTTATTATTTTTGAAAAACATTGTAGTTTATTAAAAAAAACGAATCTGTAAAGGCATGTATTTCATTAATATTACTTAAAATCATGAAAAATTCAGTGGTCTGCTATGAAATCGTTAAACTTGTAACGGTTTATTTTCCGTTTAAGATAATTGGCATCATATATTGCCATTTATAGATCTTATCGATTTCTGTAAATTAATTCGCCATCGTTAAGGGTGGTGATATCCATTTTTGAGAGTTGTTCAGGTTGATTTTTCCTCTTTTCTTATCAAGACGTGTAACACGTTAAATGTATAAGTTCATTCGTAACCGCATGGTTTGAAATTGTTTGAAGAAGTGTTAATGTTTTGGGTTTGGAAAGAATATCTTTTTAGCGGCTTAGTTAGATTTGAATTCCATACTATAATAATTGGAGAAACTCCTTTTTAAATTTTTCATGGATCAGATGTTTCTCATGGATTTCTTGGGGCGTGTGGCATTTCTTCGTAGAGCCGATTAATATCAGAAGGTAATTATGGTTTAATACTTTTATTTCTTTGAGTGGTTCAATTTAGAGAAAGAGAAACGTTGCTTTATTTTATTGTTATTTAAAATTTTTTTTTGGCTCGTCGTTGTATCAACGTAGTTTATATCATTTTAACCGTTTTCGCCGTACATTATGAGCTATTATATATATTATATATATTTATATATATTATATATATTTATATATATTATATATATTTTTATAATAGCTCATAATGTACGGCATATAATATATATTTTCACCGATATTATTGATACTATTCAAGTATTTGAAAGTATTCAAGTCATTGGATCTTATTTTGCAAAATTTGACTTGAACTCGTGGTTAAGCATCCCATAGAGGCACCGTAACGTAGTGGGTATTCATCAGTTACGTCAGAATCATGAAAAATAATGGATCTTCGAACAACTGGTAAAAAAGGTAAATCAACGAGTTTCCAAATAAAATTACTATGTATTATTTTCCTTTCAACCGAACCATACAATAAATAGAGTCAAAATAATTGGATATTCTGCTTGCATTTGAAAAAATAATAGAATTTAGATATTTTGATTATTGTAAGTCCGTTACCCCGACTTTTTAATTTAGATTTTTTTAAAATTTTCATTGCATACGATGAACTAGCTGGATCAATTGTCTTTTTAAGGTAAAAATATTTTTTTTTATTTCAGGTCATATTTTACTTATTTCGGGTAACCAGATCTTTCTGATTATTTGGATCTGATTCTGTCATTTTTTTGCAACGTATTTCTTGTTCCGTATTTTGAATTGTTTGAGAATTTCGAACTTAGCTTTGATCAGAATTCTGTGGTGGTAGAAACTAAGATCGTGGCACCCTTTTTAAAAAATCTAACCCTCCCCGTTTCCACTATGTGCCAATGGAGCCAACTTCTACCAACAAGTGTTATCCTTATCGGTTTAGATTTCTATTTGTGACATGTTTTTTCAGGATTTCATATTCACGGTTTTTAACTAAATGACAAAGTTTTTTAAAAAATAGTAAAAGCTTTAGAATGAAAAAGAAAATGAAAGGTTAGAATGAAAAAAAAAATTGTTTGGTCAAAATTCAGGATACATCACCATTAATCAGCCCTGTGAATGGTTTAATTTGCCTGAACTTCCTACCAATGAATACTCTTGGTACAGTCATAACATACACCAAATTTGGTTTTCTAGCTTTAGCTATTACTGAGATATCTAATGTTTAAAACGTTTATAATCCAACTTTGTGGGGCTGTAACTCCTCAGGAGTACAACTCAGCATAGAGACAAATTGCATTAAATCATCTGAATTTATTATCCTCTATATGATCTTGAATCATCAATTCAAAATCACCATTCAATTTGATAAATATACCCCCAATTAAGAGAAGAATAAATAAGAACACTTGACAAAAAGCATAACTTCCAATAACAATGCATCAATTGAAAATGACAAAAGACGATGCATTTTTCCGAAACATTAAATTATTTAACCATCTTGCCCAGTACGGATACTCTGGGCAGCAATGGTTTCAATATGTAATAAAAGGAGCTTTACTGGAAACTCCGTCGTATTTCATTGAGGATTTTTTGAAATAATTTTATATTATAAATATAGTGTATGTGGTATAAGTTTGCGTTTTTTATTTGGCTTTGTAATATGTTATTGCGGCAATAAACATTATTTTTAACTATTATTATAATTTTCTGCCGATACCTAATAGTAAGTAAATAATAATGTATCAAACAGTTAACACAGTACATAGCATTGACCATCATAGTAAAAAACAAAATAAATCCTAAATATTCCTGCACCTCATTTATTAGAAAAACCTGAACCTTGTTACGGCTATTATTCCCATTCTCTTGTGTTTCATCAAAAAAGAGGTAAACGTAAAGTTGTTTCAGATTAATTTTTGATTTTTCTGTTAATACGATGTTAAATCGAAAAAATGACGAAACTTTTTTTTTTTAGTTTTAAGTAGTTTAATTATGATTTTCAACGCTTTAACGTTGCTTAAAATTTTATTTTTTACTAACAATTTCAGTTTCACTTAACAAAATTATTAGTAGTATTAAATTTGTAGGTTGCAATATTTTTAATATAATTTTGAGCAGTGAAGTCATTTATTATTCATTAAAATCATTATTTTTGTCTGAAACTTAATATTAACGAAAAAACTAATTCATAAGGAGTAAATTAATTCTCTCAATCTTAATCCACTACCATCAGCAGGAATTTAAAGTTGAGGATTTTCAGATTCATCGATCTTAGGAAGCCGCCATTCAAGCTCAGGTATCTCAGGTTTATTAAAAATTTGTTAGATTCCACTATTCGAAGAGCATTGAAGTCTTGGTAGCATAGGTTGTTCATTTTAATTTTTCGATCCAAAAAAAGTAGGCAACAACTTTGTTGTTTTAACACAACGTTTATATATACCGGGTGTCTCAAAAGTAGCTTACACCCATATTTTTTTTTTTATTAATGATATTAGAAAACCATTTGGAGATTTGATTTTACAACATGAAATCATTCTCTTTGTGCTCCCGATTATACCGGAAGTGAGAACTAATTTCGCTATTCTTTTTTAAATCTATTTTTGCTTCATGTGGATAAACAACATAATTTTACATAACTTTTATTTGAAAAAATTTATTATTTTCGAAAAAGAAATAGTCTCGTTATTTTTTGACGTTGTACTATTTTCGGGAAATGTGTTATAACTTTTGACGCATGGTAGCTAATAGAATAGTATAAACTCTGTTATGTTCCTTTTGATTTACTGTTTATCGTGCAATGATTACTGATATGCTTTAGTCAGTGATTCGTTTCTAATAATGGTGTACATAGACAGTTGTATTAAATTAGCTTTAAAAGAAAAATGCGAACAAATAATTAAATTTAATTTAATAATTTTTGAGTTTTTATTCTTTTTCTTTATTGTTTGTTCTTTTACACTAAATGTTCTGCAGCTAATAGTAACTTACAATGTACTATGTTTATTATACGTTATGATTTGGATTGTTTACTTTATTTTAATTAAAACCTATCCAGGTAGTTGTGAAAAACAATTACTGGCAATTTGACATAACGTTACACTCAAGTAGTGTAACTTAATTAAGACTTAAATGTTTCTTCGTGTTTTTCTTTTAGAACTAATTCCGTTAGTTCTATTTTAGTACTTACGGTTATAACCGGAAGTCCAAAGACAACAATGTCATATTGTATACGTTTTAATAGCCTAATTATGCTGCATTCCAATTGGTTTTCTGGTATCATTAATAAAGTAAATTAAAAAAATATGGAGGTGAGCCACTTTTGAGGGGCACCCAGTATAAAAAAAGTATTTTGACTTTGATAAAAGTTGTTCGTTTTTAGTGTTTTTTGTTTTCGAGTTATTTTGTTTTTATTTTATGTCTTTTTTTAAAATTCATCTTGCTCTTTGCAAGCCCATATCTCAGCTAACATTCATTCAAAATATTCTGAACTGAAGTATTACTCTTCAAATGCTGCCAAATAGATTCCCATTTGTTATAGTATGATACCGGAAGTCAATGTTTTTATTTACGACTTTTCATATTTTCCCCTTATCTTGATGTTGGTTTGCTTAATTTTTCAGTTATAATTTAAGAACCACTGAAGTGCTTTCAGAATAGTTAAAATGCTTCAAAAAGACTTGAACTGCTTCCAGAACAGCTGATACTACCCCTGGAAGACTTGATACTTCCCCTGGAAGACTTGATACTGCATCTGGAAGACTTAATACTGCTTCTAGAACACTTGATATTGTTTCCACAAGTTTTGATACTGCTTTTAGGACTACGTCCAGAAAACTTAAGATGCTTTCTGAAGACTCAATACTGCCTTTGGCAGATTTGACTGGTTATGAAATACTTTAAATGCCTTCAGCACACTTAAAATGCTTCGATAAGACTTAAATTGTTAAAAGATAAAAGAAGACTTGATAGTGCCTCTGGAAGACTTGATACTGCTTTTAGAAAACTTGATATTGCTTCCACAAATATTGATATTACTTCCAGAAGATTTGAAATGCCTTCAAAACACTTAAACTGCTTCCACAAAATTCGATGCTGCTTGAAAGACGCGACTGGTTTTAAAATTCTTGAAATGCTTTTAGTAAACTTAAAATGTTTCGAACTACATCCAGAAGAAATGATACTGCTTCTAAAAGATTTGATTTGCTTCCAGAGGACATTAAATGGTTTCAAACGACTTGATGCTATTTCTAGAAGACTTGAGATGCCTACAAAACATTGAACATATCTTGTGGTACGCCTTCGTCCACGCAATTTTCTATTTCATCAGAACTTATTTAAATAATTTCAATTTTCATAGTTAAATGATAATATCTAAACTTTACTTTTTTATAAACAATTTTTTTTTCAAAAGGATTTTTTCAGTTCTTCCAATCTGCCCCCTTTCCGTCCGATCCCTTTGAAAAACTGTTTCGTATATCGTGTTTCCTCCGTTCATCTGTTACTAATGAACCACTTCCACTTAGTATGCTTTAATCCACAGTACTAGCACTGTTTGACATCTTCTCTACTTCTTGTCTGTATTTGCTTCTTTATTTCATCCACAATCAACTCAATTTGTAGTACTTTTGATTAACTTTTAGTTATTTCTACAGATCTTCAAAGCTATATAGCCTTATCCAATGTTAAAGCGTTGACATGAAGTAACTTTTTGAGAGTATCTTTGTTACAAATATCCATTATAATGATTGCCCTTCTCTTTTTTATTATACTTGTAAACACAAACCTTTCAAAGATTATATTATTGTTTTTAGAACAATATTTATCAAACTTCTTTATCACTGCTGTTATAGATCTTATTTCTGTATTTGATAATGAAAGAGTATAAAACAATCTCATTCCGTCATCACCAATCAAGTTTAAGAAAGCGGCAACTTGTTTCTCTTCATTCTTTTCATTTAACTTTTTTGACAATTTTTTGAAGACTTCCTTCGGTAAAATTTGTCCAAGCTTATATTTTATAGAAATTATATATTGAAGAATAAGCTATAATTTTGCTGAAGTGGAAAAATTTCGTTTTATGTTTGCCAAAACTACTAGCTGTAATGGCAGTTTTAAGAGTTCGATGGAATCTCTCCAAAATACCATTACTTTGAGAATGATATGTGGAAATGTGGATTTGTCGGATACCCAGAATTTTATTAAACTGAGAAGAAAGTTTAGATTCGAACTGTTTAATCTAGAAAAATGATGACGAAGTAGTGTATTTGCGATGGTGGAAGAGGTCTTTGTGGAGAAATGCTGCAGGCCAACAAGTAAATCTATCAATAATGGATAGCACGTATTTACAACCAATTGACGGGGATAAAGAACCAATTAAATCAATATGTATGTGTTCAAATCCTTCCTCTTGGAATATTCTGAAGAGGAGATTTGATATGTTTATTAACTTTTGCTTGTTGGCAATTTAGACAAGGTTTTTTGCAAAGGTTTTTCATTGTTTGCTTCATAGATGATTATTTGTTTTTGTGTTTGATAATCAATTTCTCACCCCCCCCCCCCAAACAATGACACCCCAAAATATTTTAGAGTGTTATTGTTGTGTTCATCATCATCTATAAAAATGTATTATTGTATTCAAAAAGTCCTTAATATCCGGCCAAACTAGCATTTTAAACACCGATCAAATAAGCAGGATACCGGATAGGTGCCGGGTATTCGTTGAAAGGTATTTTCTGACTTTATCTAAAACTCTTTTTTATGTAAAATCACCCCTTTAATCTATATTAAGTTCATCCCAACCTAATTCAATTCGGCTAACTTTATCATTATTCTTAACTTCTTCAGTTAACATTTTTATTTAAATCAAGAATAAATTTGTAACTGTAGAAACAACAAAGGAAGATAAAAACAATTGATAATAATAAATATAAACGTAAATTCATAAAATATACGTTTATTAAAAAATATATATCTCTTCAATTAGCTAGCTATCATCAACCAACTTTGGTGGTTATCCGAGAGAGACCACAACCATAACCATTTTTCCAGGAGAGCAAAAATTGAACTGATTATTTGACTTGGAAGACGACGATATCTTTAGAAAATAATAAGCAATGTTGACTTAAGTATTATTACCATGTGCATTAAGTTTTTCCGTATCAAGCAACCTAAACAACGTTTTAAAAAATTTTGCTTTATAGGTATAAAAATTTTTTATCATTTTATTATTTGCTTTAAGACAAACAACTAAATAAATAAACTAACTGGCCTAGCAGCTTTGTTTGGTAGTTAACAACTTGACTATATAATAGACTTTGCGTGGGTGGAGGAACTTCAATAAGCTGCACACAAGCCGCACATGCCGATTTAGAGGAAACACAACCACCCCGGGAACTTGGCAGTCAACGCAATATGTAACTTAATTAACCTACCGGAAGTTCCTGTCTTGGCTCGGCAATTTCCCAGAGGACCTTTCAGTATACTATAAAAACCACATCCCCACTCGATCTATTACTAACTTAGAAGAAAAACAAACCCCAAAAGGCCATTGTCTTATTTCCTTTCCCGTTATTATTTTATAATAATTCTTGATATATATTTTTTTTTCTTTTTCGAATTATTTTATCAATACGCAATTGTAGTATTTTTCGATTGCAATCCAAGGGCTTAATGTCAAGATCCATTTAAAACTGTGTGGGCGACCAAGTAAAACGTATTGACTCCAGGGAAAGCTACGTAATTACGTCTTATTGTAGATGTGTGCCCTATTCGTTGTTGTTATATTTTCAATCTATTTTTCTGTAAAAATGCGAAATGAATGTTGACATTTTATTTTAGTATGTTGTTCCATTTGTATCTTATTATTCGTGTTATTCGAAATTTTTTAATTTTAATTTTCAATTTGTTTTCGTCGGGTTTTTATATACCACGAAAGGTGATATAAACAAAGGTAAATGAACCGAGATGGGATCGTTACGAATTAATTCCGGGAATAATTTAGGGGAATTACGTCACCAGAGGGATCGCTTCTTCTCTTCGGGGAAGCGTCGGAACAAGTTTAAAATTAATTAATATTGCTCCGAAGAATTGGGAGGTTTTACGGATCGATGGACGGACGCCCACAAGAATGATCATAAAAGTGTTGTTGGGTGCTTATTAACTTAATTAAATTAGTACCTTTGATTTAATTATATTAAACTCAAGTTTATTTGCTTAATTAAAACATATATATCTAGAACATTTAGAATTACAAGAACGTTTTTCTTTTTTTATAGGAATGTTCCGTTTTTCTGTTTGAAAAACGTTGCGCAGAAAAACTTCACAAACCGAAACGAAAAGAAACGGTTACAGAAATTTTACGAAGTTCCGTGAGGCAATTAGAACGATTTCGACATCCAAAAATATTACAAGTACTACATCCAATAGAAGAATGCGCGGAAACTTTAGCTTTCGCTTCAGAGCCCGTTTTCGCAAGTTTAGCGAACGTCCTTACGTTCTTTCAGGAGCAAAATGCAAATACGGGAATGCCAACTACTGGAGGATCTAATCAGCAACCACCCACAAGATCTGCTCATGCAAGAGAATATCATTTTCTGGATATAGAATATAAATACGGAATTTTACAGGTAATTTTTTTAAATTATTTTATTTACCCCATTATTGCGATAAATGATAGGATAATTAGAAATAAAGAGGTTAAACACGCAAATGCATGATGCAAATAAATAGATCAATTGCTAAATGACGTGCAAACCTTGAAAGCTGTTAATTATTGAAGTGGTTTTTAATGTAGTAACTCGACCTACGTGCAGAGTATTTAGCGTAACGAGAATAATTACAGCATTAATTCAATCCTCCACAATCCACACCGATGACCATTTCAACCAATCAGTTCACGGTACCATCTACATTACATGATATTTCGATATTAGCTATTAATTAATTTAAAGTTAAAATGTCGATAAATAATCCAAAGCTAAGTAACAATTTCAATAAATGATTTATAACTTCAATCCAGAAATGGTAATCCATTAACTCCAAAAATACATCTCGGAGAATCAACTTTGTCGTTATTTAACGAAATTATCCAACTTTATATTCACTCTGTATGATACACGCTTCGAAAGTTTTTTGTGTATTTGACGTCACTTCGTAAGCGGATCGGGCATAGAGAAAGAACACATTGAAAATGTTTTGCGAAAATACAACTGTGCACCAGACGTTCATCCTAGGTATATGAGTTCCCGGATCTGTCCTATTTTCTCATTTTTCTCACACGCTATATATTGGATTGCATTGCAATGTGCTTTCGCTGCAAACTATGTTTCATAAAAAGTAAAACTGACAAAAATACCACCATTCATAATCTAGTATTAATTTTAACGACTTCGTTATTGTTATATCATCGATTTGAAAGATAAAATTAATCACAATTAGTTCTAGTGAATGGAGATATGAAGGTATTCAGAAAAGTTAAATGCTTAAATGGTGCATATTTCGTAATGGACTTATAATCGTAATGTTTTTATATTTTTAATTTGATTATTTGAATCGCTATCTTCAGAAGTTGTTAATAGTAGTATACATTTTATGTGTTAATTTCTAATGCCTTTAGCGTCCTCTCTACAAAATCGGTCATCATAAGGAGGTTACGTTTGGGACCACAGAGGTTTATATTGGAAAGGCGTTTGGTGTATTATTCAATTAAAAAATTTATTCACACATCTGGTAGCAATTACTTCCATACTTAATGTTATATAAATGCTATACTTAGAATTAGTATTAATTTACAAAATACAGTATACTCTAAATCCCAAGCGTATTATGATATATTTTTTAACCCTCCACATACTAAGTGAATTAATATCACATGCCGTACTAGTAAACTACTTTCCCTAGATTTCTTAGTGAAATTTAGATTTTATTATTTATTTTATATTTATTATTTTATTAGTGAAATTTAGATTTTAATAGATGCGAAATAATATTCGAATATAACAAGAACAGACATTTCTTCTTATTTTTTATTAACGATTTTTATAAAATAACATATATTTTTTAAATTAAAAATTTACATTTTTCATCGCTTGTGTGATACATTTTGTTATTAAATCTATGCAAAAGTTTCTTATCTACGGGGAAATTAGTACAATTACTTTTTTTGTACATTTTTGCATAACATTATTCCGTTCAAAGTTTCAGTTGATAATTTGTTCCGAATCTTTGTTTTGTTTAAATTGATGTGAGAAAAAATTCTTTCCACTTAATAAACAAATAATACAAATGCAAAATTACGTAAAGATTGAAACATTGGAGTGCCATCACCTACATTTTATCCAGAATTCATATATTCTAAAATTATCAAAAATCCGCAGAGAAATTATAAGCTAACGGAACGATTGATATGTCGATTGAAATATATTGAAATTTTTAATCCAACTCTGCAGGACTGTAGTTCCTCAGGAGTACAACTTAGAATAGAGATAAATTGCATTAAATCATCTTCATTTTTTGTCCTTTATATATCCCTGGTCTATGTCGGTTTTTATGTGAATCACCCTGAATAATATATACATATTAAAGTTATTACTATTCGTAACAAATGAAAACATTGAAAACATATATTACTTTAGGAAGTATCATTTTAAAAAATAGAAATAATCATAATCATATTAATAAAAAATATATAAAATTATGTTATTATTAAATTATATAAACTACGTGTAAAACAAACTGTAACACTTTCAAAAAGACACTCTACAAAATAATTCTTTTTTTGGAAATGGTATTGCAATTTTTGGCACGTAATTTTATCAATTAAATAATCAAATGCATATATAACTTACCAGCAATTTTATTATTTATTTGAATCCAAATATGACAATTTAAATCTATTAAAGAATGTAACGCACAATTCAACTATCAATCGCCGAGAGCAATAACGCAATTATTCGTTACTTTTTTAAGAAAGAATTTACAGATTTCTTTGTTTCTATCACATAATAGATAAGTAATAAATCTTCCTAGATTTTGATAGAAACGGAAAAGATTTCCCTAAAGCTGCCTTTAGTGCGAGGGAGAATTGGGTATTTGTGAATCGGGTATTTCGTTCGGATAGGCTGATGGCGACCACTTGATGCTAGAACCTTCGCCATCAGCCAATCAGAACGAAATACGCGATACACAAATACCCAATTCTCCCTCGCACAAAAAGCAGCTTGGGGATGAGTTTTTCCCTAGATTTAGGGAATATTCCCTGAAGCTGGCAACACTGGGTTTCACGTACCCCGATAGCTAAAATGAAATGAAATCAACAAATTAATGCATTACAACAGTTAGTACTGGAAAATACAGAATAACAACCAATAATGGATAGGTGACACTATTATTACACACATTTATTTATATAATTTAATAGACTTTTATTTAATAAAACCAAAAACTCAACCTTTTCTTCAACTTATAGTAATTTGTAATACAACTGTAAATTTACTTATAAGCCATTCAGAATTCATAGCAAAAACAATAATAATAATAATAAATGAGAAAATTAGTTGAGATTAATAAGAATCAAAGTTATTGAAATCTTAACATATTACAATTTCTATATATATGTGGTTAGTCTTTCTATATTTACTAGTAGGGCACGTTGAACTTCTCTGTTTTTGTTTCATCCCATTTTAATACTATTTTGCAGTTCTCTATTAATCCTCTGGTTCTGTCTTCTTGTGTCTAGATGGGGTATTACTTAAGATAAACCTAATTTCTGATTTAATTTTCCTCTCATATTAGTTTTCTTCTGTCTATGTCATTATTGATCATGTGTATTATCATTACAAATATGCAAATTACGTGAGTCCCATCGTTTTCTGCCAGCATTATTATAAGCAGTATCAAGTCTTTAGGAAGCATTTTATTAAGTCTTCTAGAAGCAATATCCAGTATTTTGGAAATATTACAAGTCTTTTAGAAGTATCAGTATCAAATCTTTTGAAAGTGTTGTAAGTCTTCTGGAAAGATTTTAAGTCTTCTGGAAACAGTATCTAGTCTTCCAGAAGGATTATTAAGTGTTCTGCAAGCATTTCAAGACTTCTAGAAGTAGTTCAAGTCTTCCAGAAGCAATATTAAATCATTGGGAACCACTTCAAGTATTCTGGAAGCAGCAACAAGTCGTTTAGGGGCAACACCAAGTGTTTTGGAAGCATTTCAAGTCATCCAGACGCATTACCGACCATTTTGGATATATTTCAAGTTTTTTAGAAGTAATTCAAGTCTTCCAGAGAAAATGTTAAGTCTTTTGGAAGCATTCCACAGCCTATCAATGGTGCATAGTTTAACATTCTTTTTCAAATAAAGGTAAATCTATAGATCAAAAAACGAGCTAACGATACGTTCGTTCGTATTCCAAATTCGTTCGTCTTAACTATTAAATTATTTGTGCTCATTAACATAACTTTCACAGACACCATGCAGATAAGTTCCTATTTACAAGGATATGCGCGATGACCCTCCCCAAATCCATTAAGTCAATTCAATCTCAGTTCAGTGAGAGTCCTGAGCGCTCTTAAAGAACGGGCGGATGCGCCGGTATTCCTTCTACAATGAAGTTCCGTGTTGTTTATATTAACAATACTGAAGATATTTGTTCTTTATTTCCCCTTTCTTTTAATTTAATTTTCTTTTAATTTTTAACTTTTAATTTAGTTTTTATCGGTAGTACGGACATCCAGGTAACCGCACATGCGACTTGGGAATTACTCTTAATAGTAATTTAATACTGAATCCAAAATGTGGAATCCAAAATGTGAAATCCATTATTTCCAAAGCTCTGAAGAGGTTAGGTTTCGTGTTTCGAACCTGCCGTCCTTTTACAAATATTAATTGCATCTATGCGCTGTATTTAACGCATGTAAACAGAGTAGTTTCCTATGCCTGTATCGTCTGGAATCCTCAGTACATTTTGCAATGGCTTCATTAATTCCCCTGAATTGGGTGGTTTATATCCGAGCGGTAGATAGTTATGACGTGTTTTATCGTTTAACTTTAGTTCTAACGTTGTTGCGCCTAAAAGTATTACTCGCTGAAACTTTGATGCTGGTGTTTTTGCATTGATTTGACGGCTGTTCCTTGGTGCGATATTGTCTATTTAAGCGATGTTAGTAGAAGGTCTTTTTCCTGAACAATATATCATCTCACTGTTTGATTTGCACGCCCCTATGCGGGATATTTTGACGCATGCTCGCCACCGCCCGTGGTATACTGATAATGTTAAACTACTCATGAAATTTTGAAAGCGTGCATATCGTGAAATTTTTAACAATATTGGTAATGTGGACTAACTTAATGATTAGTTATTGAGTTCCCAAAACCAACTTGTTGGAGTTGTAGACCTGATTGCTTCTTATAGTTACAATGTTTTGGCCCATGTAGCTGAAACCTTATCTTTTTCCTTTATCTCTGAAAAGGAAAATTTTTAAGCCTTGCTTAGCATTAAATCTAATGCCTTAGGTCGCTTCTGTTAGCCAAAACCAACAACCCATCTCAATTGAAAGATCTTAGGCTTTACTATAAATATTTTGCTTCTTCTGTCGAAGGTTGTCGACAGGATAATTGCCATCAGATTGAGAAAGCACTTGAAGAGGTTAAGTATTCTTCCTAGCAAACAGTCTGGATTTAAGCCTGACGTTAATTGCTCATTTTCTCTGTTGGATCTGAGTGACGATATTTTTCGGGCGATGTGATGGATGTGGGTCCTATAACCACACTTGCACTACTTGATTTCTCCAAGGCTTTTGATGTACTGCACCATGAAACTCTTTTTTCGATTCCTCATTTCATTGGTCTATCAGATATGGTTAGAAACTACTTCCGCGACAGAGTACAATTAGTTGATTTTAATGCTAAATTATCTAGACCAGATAGCATCACATTGAAAGTGCCGCAGATTTCATGTACGCATCATGCACCTTTGATTTATATTCAGTAATATGTCGACATAATGTTATTATCTTTCCTATAATTTATATCACAATAAATAAAAAAAATACTAAACATAAAATATTTTGTCCCATGTAACTTAAAATAATATAAATCCATTATAAATATAGAGTCCAAAATAACCTCTATAATTAATTGGTGACTCCGACTATTTTTAAAAAAGAATATATTATAAACTCCCTCAGACAAACATATGTTTAAATAGTATACAAAATATTAATAATGTACTGTAAACAACTAAACTGTAGGGAACAGAAACATACCATATACGACAAGTGGAAAATATCTAATATAAAAGAAAAATCTTCTTCTTCGTTCTAAAGTGAACGAAACAAGGAAATTGAACATAGCTGCTATTTTGATAATTTTTTATATTCATAATTGTTGAAAAACGTCTGCATAATCTTCTGTCAGATTCGGAGTTGGGAAATCAAGAACCGTCTGAATTCTTTCGTGGTATGATAGATACCGTAGGTAGTTTTCAAATTGTAAGTCTATCCTAACTGTTAAAGCTTTGGAAGAGGAGGCTTCAACACACAATTTCTGTAGCATTGTTGACATCTAGCAGGACTGATCCATTTTAATAATTGATAATGGCGAATAAGATTTGGGATTCTGTGAATTATGGTCGTTATCCGACATTGAAGGAAGGATCTTCCTTTGTAAAAGGCTATTGGTGATTTTACTTCAACTTGTCAAATTTTGTTACAAACTGCAACATTACAACACATATCTATAATATCAATTCAGAACAAACTAAATAACTTACAAAAGAGTATTGAAGATATAAATTCTTTTCAACGTCAGTGTTATGCACATTGTCGTTATGATGATAATTCATCATTTCGTTCCTGCAATCGTAATCCGTCTCGAGACCGTTCAAATATTTGCAAATACCGTAATAGATACGGTACCAAAGCTTACTACAATTGCAAAGATACTTGGTGTAAATACCATAATTTACGGGCCGATCTTACAAAATAATTTATACAGCTCCGTATACCAAGTCTTACAATACGAGATAAGAACGATATATGACGACGGATAACTATGCCGTAGAATTCAATGAGAATAGCTTATACTAGGAATAAGTCAGATACAGATTGTTGATTAGGACACATTGATTATTGTATGAAATGAAACGTTAGCGGAAGATAGAGAACGAAACAATGAATAACAGGGTTTAAAAATTAAGATTTTAAGAGAAAAATTAAATGATAAAATTAGTATTTTAAAATAGTGTTACAAACATTAATATATTAGTAATGAACTTTTATTGTGTTAAAGTAATGTAACAAAATAATTGTTTATTATATTTAAATATCGAAAATTCCTATTTTGAACGTTTTCTTGGATAGCAATTAACCCATTATCTACTTGTAAATGTTCTCCTTCCTCGTCTTCCTCTCAGTGATCTTATTCGTCTACACATATGTTGTGAGGAACAGCTACAGCAAAAATTACAGCCTTTAACACCTCTTTATTTAACGAGAATTTGGGTTGGCAATAAATACTGTTGAATAACATATCCACCATCGCCCAAAATGATAGTGTGACTAAATTCCTCATTTTCTAATCTTCTTCTTATACCACTATTCGTAAAAATTGTTTGATCATGAGTGCTTCCCGGTCATCTAACAACAAAATTGCAAATTAATTTAGCATCACCAATAGTTTATACGTTCCACGAAAAAAATCCTTGCGATTACGATATAATTCCGCATTTTCGCCACCTGATATTGAATCCTCACATGAGTACATACAGGCAATAGCATTTATGATATACGGGTATCTTTCTATGCGATAAAATTACAACTTAACGGTATTCAGTTCTTCATAAATAGGCATAAAATATATCATAGCTTAACGATGCAATTGGCAACATTACAGCCTTTACGTTTTGACCAGCAGATGCTTTGTTAATTCCAATAAAATCTGCTATTGTAACAAGCATAGAATCAGAAGCATATAACATACCTAAGTATTTTATATTGTTTCACACGTCTAAACTGTCGTCTCTTATACCTAATCTCGTCATCATTGTTGGAGTCAAACATATCTACGTTCATATTCATAGTCGTAAGGACATAAAATGGAAATAAAAACAGAATAATGTTAAACTGTATTAAACACTTCTGATCAATTTGACAGGCGTCAAACGTACAATGATGTAATCAACTGTACTTAAAATTTCCAACTTCAACCAACCATCAGAATAATTATTCCGGTATGAGAAAGGCTTTATCATACGTATTCGTTAATTTAACGTCGAGAATAAATTATTCTGGAAATAACTATTCCTACAAACGCGATTAATTCTTTCGTATTCGTTTTATCGTTTCAACTTACGCCAATTGTTCACACCAGACGTTTAGTAGGGTATGGAGACTTTTCAATGCCACTGTATATAAATTTTATTTTTTTATTATTTTATATCAAAACTGACTTTACAAATCTTCTAAAGTTCTTTCTAAATTTACCACTATTGCAAATTTTAACTTACCTGTTAAACATTATATTATAACCGATTCACATCTTTCCATTTTGTAGACTAAGACGACTTGATAAAACTAAATTTACAACCGCCAAAATAAAATTCGTTGACATGGTAGCACTCTGCTTTTGTAGACAATCTTCTTCTTCTGTTGTTTCACATTTAAATTAAGAAGAAGTGTCAAGACTGGCGCCCTTGTGGGTCGTCAGTTAAATTTGGTAACAGTAGTAGATACAATGTTTTCAAAAAATGATCATATCCGAGCGTATCATTAGATACAGTAACTAAAGAAGATATTTACATAACCGATATCACTACTCTTTTTGGCCTCTATGAATTCACGAGTTAATTTAAAAAATTTAAAGAGTTAGTTTAAAAAATTCAGTTCAAACATTTCACCGATTTATTAATGAAGTAACTTCCGGTTTAAGCGTCATTTTAACTTTATAATTGCTAGTAAAGACAAAAATAAACACTTAAGTCACCTTAAACAACTTTTTGTAAGATTAGATAGTTTTGAAATAAATACTAAACCAGCTAAATATGTTTTTGGAGTTAATTCTATAGATGTTTTAAGCCATCATATATGTTCTAAAGGTTCGTCCAACTATCTCAAAAATCACTCAAAAATGAACCAATAAATAACTTTCGACAATTTCTATCAAAGAACTTTAAAGATTTCTTAAAATGATCTTTTTTAATCATAAATACGTTCAAAATTTTTCTGAAATTCTTAGTTCCTTACATACTCTTTCGACCACTCTTTAGAAAAATAATCAAAAAACCATTACCATGTGGACATATAAACTTACTAACTGTTTTTCTCGTACTAAAGATCTATTATCTAAATCTGTAGATATTGCGCATCCAAACTCTTCAGCCAATTTGGTATTAACAACAGATACCTGTAATAGTCTAACAGCAACTAACAGATACCGCAATGTTACGCATCGCTATAGAATCACTGAAGTTTTTATCCCGATTTAAAAGAGATTAAAGATGCACAATCTACTGATCTACAATTACAATGACTTTTAAATGCCCAATCGCAAAGTAATACTAAATTTTCGCTTCTTGAAGAAAAATTAACCTTTCCTGATTTAACGCTTTGCTATAATGTCAACATCCATTCCTAAAATTTACATTCCACTAAAAATGTGCGACCGCATTTTTCAAAAATTTCATAACACTTCATATCTTGTATACGTGCAACTAAATACTTATTAAAAATACGTTTTTTTAGCCTCACATGAGTAAAGACATTATCATTGGACAAAATGATGTATATCACGTTAAGACACGAAAATAAACAAATACACAAAATAATCTATTCAGCATACACCTAAACATTCCATAGGACAGATTCTAACATATACATATCCATATATACTACATCTTCTAATTAGATACATTTCAACAGTTATTGAACGTTTCATAAGATGATCAGAAGCGTTTTCAGTTATAGATACTTCAAGAACCACCATAGCAAATACACTTGTTTATAAAGGCCGACAATTTAAATCTAAACTATTTTAAAAATTTACAATATTACTTAATGCAACACGATTAGGACATCTGCTTACAATTCAAATTTTGGAAAGATTCATTCGTATTCTGAAAAATTCCATTATTGCAAGTGGAAGTAGGGATCTTATCTAAAAGAAGATCTCGGATATTCTGGTGCTGAACTTGTGTTTGGACAACCACTTCGTCTTCCAGGTGACTTACTAATCAATTTGTTATTAGTCTACCTGAATCATTTGCAAGCTTGAGACCAACTCCATCTAATTTTAGTAACTCATTATTTGAATTCATATAATGTCTTATAAGTATGAGGCTTTCACGGCATATAATGTCTTTTATGTAAGGAACTCCTTCTTACAAGTTAATAATTGTTATTTCTACTTATAAAACAATTTTATTAATACGGATTTATTAGTTTTTCTTGGAAGGGGGAATGGTTGTACCGCACCAAACACCCTCATTTTATATTTAGTTGTTATGTCGACATAACATTATTATTGTTTCCATGGCGATTTATAAATAAATAAAAAAAATATTGACTAGACATAAAAAGTTTTATCCCACGTAATTTAATAGTTTACGTAATTTAAGCCATAAGGAACGTAAGGACACTATAACGTCCGTGTTTTTTCCACTAGCAAAAGTGTAAAATTATTATCCTGTATAGATTATACTGTAAAATATCCAAAGTTTTCTTCCTAGATATTGGTTCTTAATGTCAGATAATTGAGAAATCGTAAGTTGTCATATCAAAAATGACTTGATACTTGCTGACGTATAGTGCTTTACGATGAAAAGAAAATGAATATTGAAGAAATTACGCACGTTGATTGTGAGATCTTATTACCCTTCAAATGTTTAAAGCGTTCTCTTCAGAACGAAAATACTACACTTATTTACATACACTTATTTCAAATATCGACAATTTTTATTATTTTCCTAGGACAATAATGAATATTAGGTTCCATCATCAAGGGAAGTTGTAATAAACAGAATATGCAAAACTTACGATACATGTAACCGCGAATGCAATTGCAATTTACGATATAGCTCTCGTTCTGCAATGTTCATATGTATGCTGATGATACGCAGCTCTATTTCAGTTGTCCAAATCGGGTGTCTAAAAGATTTGACTGCACGCGGTAATATAAATAAAGGTCTGTACGACCTAATCATGCTTGTGGATAGACACTGAGTTTTGATCAATTCTTCAAAATCGTCGGTTTTTGTTTTTAGGTATGATGGTGTTCCTGAATGTTTCACTGTAGCCCTTGGTATATGTGTCAATGTTCAAACGCTAAATGTGGTAAATGACGAGCAAAACTTGGGCTTGGTTGTCAACTCTTTGTTGAGAGTAGCAAAACTTGGGTTTGGTTAAACATACGTTTGTGTGATGCCTTGGTACTATCTATATTTAATTACGATGATGTTTACCATTCGTGTTTGTTGCTAAAGTTCAACGGGTACAAAATTCGTACTTGCATTTATATTTGGAATAAAGAAACCTCAACGTATTTCGTATATCCTAAATTGGGTTCTTTAAAAGGCATACACTAACGATAGCTCGACATCCTGTATATAAACGACCTTTTTCGTATTGTATGTGGAATGTTTATAAAAAAAATTGCGGATTCGATAAAACAAGACACACTTTTGGCTGGGTTTCAAGGCGAATTCTCAAACATATCTATACGAATATAAATAGATAAACTTTTGCATCTGCCTCTGTATATTCCTTCCTTTTAATTCTTCTTCACTTAAATAAATTTAATTTGAATTTTTCCTAATTAATACTTATGTTCTTATAACTCCTCGATAGGGTTAATGAAAACCAAGGTACACACGGATGTAACTGAAGAAAACACTCAACAAAATCATTTTATAGCAGAAATCACTGAGTATCTTCGAAGAAAAGCAAGGAGATTCACCTGCAATAATCTTCTCAACGCACTACGAATATTTTATTAATACTTATAATGCATTTCCTATAAAAGAAATCACTAAAAATGCATGTAAAGTAAAACGACATGGGAGTTCGAGATTATCAATGGCTTTGAAGAGTATGTATATGGTAGAAATTTTACGCACGAGTCTTATCAAATTGTCACCAAATACAATCAAGAATTACATCGGGATGTAAAAATTGAAAAGCGTGTTCAAAACGAAATCATGATATATCAAGCGGCAGATAAACAGCAAAATGTTTGGTAATTAATAACAGATTAAGGGCCACTTTTGCCACCTTTTGATAAATTTATCAAAATTTTAGCTATTATTAATAGCTAAAAACTGGCTCATAGCCAATGGGAACGCTTTAAGTGAAAAATAATAAGAAAGCAAATAATGCCACGATAATCTCACCAAAAGTGTACAATTACCTTATAAATTTAGGAGGTTTAGTGAATTCTGAACGAGTGAATAGTTATATAGAAAAGACAGTTATTCAAAACAATAATTCTTGTTTCTTGGCACCAACTAATGAATATGAAAAAATATTGATAGTAAAAAAGTTGAAAAAAACATACTGAAGACATTTATGGAATGTCCGTTATTTTCCTAAAGAATATAATAGGCATATCTGAGCATCTTTCGTATCTCATAAATATATGTATGTATCGAACGTGAAATGTTTCTTAATGAGTTAAAATTTGCTAATGTTATGCCTATATATAAAAAAGGAGAAGTAAATTACACAAAAAAATTATAGACCAATTTCAATACTACCCGCTATATCAAAAATATTCGAATAGCAGATAAAATTTCAGCATATATCGAAAAAAATACTCTTTATTATTTATCAACCCGAATATCGAACAGAAAAATCTGTTCATATTGCAGTTTATGAAGCTGTACAAGGAATCTTGACTGCATTTGATCAGAGAAAATTTACAGAATCATCATTTTTTGATAGAAAAGTTAGAATACTATGGTCTACAAGGAATGTCATATGCCACTTTAAAATCTTATCTAAAAAATAGAAAACTAATAACAAGAGAAATTGTAACAATTGCATCCGAATATAGCTCAATACCGCAATCTTCTATATAATACATCTTTATGATAATCTAAGATGCTGCACACATATATAGGCACTAGCAAAAAATTAAATGGAGCTATATATTATTATCAGAAGAAAAGAATTAGAAGTACAGGTATCTTAGAGGCTGTAAAATTAACTTATTATGCCTCCTTCAATAGTCTGGCCACTTATCATATTCCATTTTGGGGTGTACAGGCAGTTGATCGTGTTTTCTTGCTGCTAAAACGTGCAATATGTGCGTTATTTAATATTCCAAGTCTGGAAAGCTGAAAATGGATTTAGTTGGATGTTGTTAAAGAGACCTTGTAAATATCGATTGTGAATCCATCATACGTTGCAATGAGCTTTAACATTGTTGCCAGATCTGGTGAAATTTCGATGATTCTTTTCATGATCTAGTGAAATGATGAACAGTTTAGAAAAATTTCACATTTCAGATGACTGATCGATTCGTATTTATATCCTACTTATCAGTTTGAAGTCTGCCTTATGAACTTATTGTCAGTATGAGTTATTACTGTTCTACAGAATATATGTTATCTTAATGACTACCTAACTTGTTGGCAGCATAAGATATTACTGTTTCAAACACTATACATTATTTTAGACTTGCAATATGTTGACAGCATGAGCTATTATATTTCCAACGTGCGGCTTATCAGTTTGAAGACTAGCAACTTGTTGGCAGCATGAGTTATTATTTATTTATTGAAACAAATAAGTTACCCTAATTACATGTCTCAAGTAGTTTTAGAGTAGAACATATAAAATCTCTTAAAACAATATCTACCAAAATCAAGTCGAAATATAAAACAGTTATTTCCAACCAACACTTGTTTATTAGTTGTACGCCATAAAACATTTAGTTCTGAACTCCTTGCATAATACAAAAAATAGTGGTAGTGAAGTTTCTGCTGATACTTTATTCTATAAAGTTACCGTTTTATTTAATGGTGGTTCTTTTCAATTTCGCAAAGGAACGCTTTACATAAAATAAAGCTCTAAGGCGACCAGAATATGCAAGGGTATATAAACCAACATTTCTCAAAATTGATAGAGCTTCCACTTTATTGTTTAGTATTTTATACTGATAACCAAGACTTATATACCCTGTCTGACTGACAGGTTTGTCATATCAAAACCTCTCCGAGTAAATTCCAAACTTCTCTGAGAAAATCAATAAAATATTAGTGTCGTTTGTAGAAAATATATTTAATAAGTTTGTTGTGTACTGCCTCAATGATATTCGGACTGTTCATAAACCCGATTTGTTTTCTAATTTTAAGACGCCATGGAGTATAAATAGAGGGGGAAAATCGTATCGTCTTGTTACAAAAGTTCGGTGTCTTTACAATAATATATGCATAATGTTAAAAATTGGTATTTGCAATACAATAGAGGATTATATTTCAAAATCTGGCAGCACTGCTTATACACATTAACAAAAATTGTTAGTAATAAATAAATAAAATGTTGATTTATTTCTGCTGCAAATCGATACATATCTTAAAAATGAATAAAAGAAAGTTTGAAATAGTTGGTGACTTTTTTCCTAAAACACGATTAATTGAACCTATGCGTAAGTTAGTTAGTAGTAGTTGATTCATGTATAATATTCACGAGACTGGCGTGCGTGACCCGCGTGGGTCTAGGTCATGAGAGGGCATAAAAAGTCACTCACGCGTACAGCAGCTCGAAGATATTTGTGTGTTGGGCTCTGTTCTTACATAGTTGGATAACAAACATTACCAACGACGTAAAAGAACATATACTGATTCGACTTGCAGAAAATACATCCGTAAGTTCCTGACAATTAAATATTACAACCAGGATAAACCAATCGCCAGTGTGCTGTTTTAAAGAAATATAAAATCAGGCTATATCATTATACTCCCATTCAAAATATATTACTGTAAGATCCTACAGCACGCTTACATTATACCCATTTTTTTCAAAGAAAATTACGTAAAAAAACAGGACGTTTTGTAAATGACTGGAAAAATAATCACTTATGTTATTCTGTGAACCTACATGCTGTGGGAGAAAGACATTTTCAACACGTCTAAAAGCAGACATGTAAATTATGCAGGACGGTGCGCCACCACATTATAGTCTTCCTTTGCGCAATTATTTAAAAAACATTTTCCGCATCGGTGGATTGGCTGTGGAAGTGAATATGCCACCGAGAAATCCAGTTTTAAATCCACTGGATTTTTTAATATGGTCACAAATGGAAGATATACCGTACAAAAAATAGAATTAATTCGATCGAGAAACTAAGGGGAAAAATTCAAGATGCCGCGAGTTCAATTCGAAATAATAAGCAAATGTTATTCACTATTCAAAGGTCTTTAAAAAGGGAATTGTAAAATGTATTTAGGTTAATGGTCAAAATTTACATTAAATTCTATTGTTGTTAAGAGTTTAGCTTTCAACGACTTTTGCTTCGAGAACTAACGACATTTGTATAAAGAGGTTAAATCGTTATATTTTGTCCAGTTGCTCCGGTACTCGGATTTCCCATTCTTTCTGACACACCCTATATAAAATAAAATATCTCTAACGGATGATGAGCGCTACTTTTAATTTCAATAAATAAAATTTTTTTATAAACTTTTAGTTTCCTCAAATAGAGCACAAATAAAATGCACGCACTACAAAATATCAATTAGTAAAACTATATTAAGCCGTGTTATATCAAACAATTTAAAGTGGTACATTCCTTTAAAGTAATTTATTGTATCACTAAATTAAATTACCTTAAAAGTACCACATAAAGCACTTTTATGCACATAAAGCAACTATTATAATCAATGTCACTTCATGCGTTCACTCCTTGTTTTAACTTCAAACCTCATTTCAAAACAAGCACTAATTTAACAGATTCTAAATTAAAATTCGATATTAACTAAATTTTAATTTTTTAAGTCTGCTTTGTGGAATATGGAATATGCAATCGGAATAAAGCTAACTCAACTCTTTTAACACATTTCTCTTTAATTCAGCGATGATTCAATGCGAAAATGTAAAGCAACAATATGAATTTGCCGTTTAGTCGATTCCAATTACGCTGCAGTAGATACTGTACCCCATTCAAATGAAAATAGTGTTCGTATTTCAGTTGGATTTCAGCGTTGGCTTGAATCAGCAGACCGGAACTTTACTGCAATGATATGATACAAATTTTTCGAAATGTTTTCTTATACTTTTAATTGTCAATCAGATTAAAGGGTACCCTTTTTGCAAGTGATCGTTATTAATACAAGTTTAAATTTGATAATTCAAATTTAATTCAAGTGTAATAAATTTAACATTTTATACCAATAATCATAACAACAGACTTTATTGCCAATTATAAAACAAAAAATAAACATAAAACAAAATAAATTACCTAAATAAATAAAACTATTAGGGCAAAGTGCGCAAGCAAGTTGCGAGGCGCAGATTCAGAAAATAAAACCCTGTTCTTCCATCTGGACCTCGATAACAATAAGAGCTATTAAATACTAATCACTATAAAGGTGAAAACATAAAAGAAAAAAGGCAAACTTATTTAACTGAATGTCAATATTAACTAATTAATCAAAACAAAAAAATAATACGTAACGCAACGCTTGCATTGAAAAAGTACTCTGACATCTGAATATCGTTGAAACGTTAATGCACTTAATTTTCTATCAGTCATTGAAATTTAATTATATGTGATATAAGAAACATCTCTCAAACAAATCTGTATGATGGACACGTGGAGATATAAAAGAAATAGACTTAGTCGTAACGTTATATCTGAACTTAATCTTTCTATATAAATAGCTTGGAGTTCTGCTCAACATCAGTTTATGATAAATCATCAATGTCTCCAGCATTTTGTGCTCCTCGACAACCATCCAACGTCTACTAATTTATGACAGATCTCATCACATTTTCATACGCGATACAGTGTTAGGAAATTTGAAATTACCGGTCAAAATACGATTTTACAAATTATTCTTTTTAACTTTCGTCAAGTGGAATCGTTTGGTAACATCATAATCCTCGCTATTCCGCAATAACTACTTTTATTTGACCTCATCTATGATTAAAAATTACTTGTAAATTAATCCTTATTTTGCATATCAATTCCATTAAACTAAATCTACCAGTACCGGTCAAATTGACTGTTTTCAAACTTTTGTAAAATTTATACATGCTTAAACGTTATAATATTGTTATCAGACTATGAGACAATTCTTAGAATATGCATATAATATTTTCATCACTTTCAAAAATATAAGTGACATAGAAGAATAGTGTTTAGTACGTGTCGAAATAGATAATCTGAATCTAAAAAGATAAAGAGCTAGTTACAGCAAGTGAATTGAAGTTAGAGAACGATGATGAGGAAAATATTATGAAACACCATCAAAAACAGAAAAGAATGAGAGTTTCACTGATAGTCGAATGTGAGACAGATTTACATGATCAACGCATTGAAGTTGCAGCTGATGGAACAGTTTGGAAAGAAATATGCGGCAGTACAAAACCAGGCAGGATATCAGTGCATAGTATTTTTGGAGAAATATTAGGGTAAATAACATATGCTAAACGACATATCACACCCCGGCATGAATAGTGGCACAATTCAAAAAATGATTATTGTGAGGTTATATCAGCAATAAATACTTATTAAATTCTTATTTATTATTTCCAAAATACTGCATTTTTGAGCTGTCACTGTTTTTTCGGGCACGATGTGATGAAAGGATAAATGAAGACAGCACTCACTTATCACTTATGGGCGTATAATGCATCATATCATAAATGTACAGAAGAAGCATATTTAGTGTTAATATTGAGAAACGAATGTAATGTAAATACGTACGCTTATGAAATATGACTACATTTTTTCTTTATCTTCTGGAATACTGGAGTTATCTTCCGTTTTTACAACATTGTTCATAAACAAATAATAATAAGCATTTATTGCACAACAATCACATAATATCACATACAAAAAAATTATTTCAATTCGAAACATAACAATAATAATTCAATAATAAACAAATACAGTGCTGTTAAGTAATGCTATTGTACATGATGCTATAAAGTAAAAGAAAAAGAAATGAGCCAACAAGAAAGAGAAAAAAAGAAGGATAAATAAGAGGAATAAGGTTTGGTGCTCTTCCAATATCACCCCAATACAATCGAAAGATAACCAAAGAAAATAGATGTTCAATTGAAACTAGCTACCTTTATTCAAATGAACATTATGATAACAAAACAACAAGAAGAAGAAAAAAACGCATGACCGCTAAAATACCCCAAACTTCTCTACCATTTTATATAATCACCCAACACATTTAAATTCCGACCCTGTTCAATAATTAATAGTTGATTGTTTGATGTTCTGTGATAAGAAGGATGAATATAGTACTTCCATCTGTAGTCACGTTCGTGCCCCGGGGGAATGTGTTGTTCCGATGTTTTGGGAACCAATCTGAGCCTACCCCACGACTGCATTTCCGTGTATCCCAGCCTAGGACTGGTTGACGAACGTTTTTATAGCCATTCTTTGTTTTCGAAGAATTTAGTTATTGAAGTTTTTTCGACCATGTTTTTAACCAAAGCTAAACTTTATTGCGTCACTGTTGTAGGACTCGAAATGCTCACAAAATCTGATATTGCTTTTAGAAGACTTTAAAATGCCCCAAACCTCTCTACCATTTTATTCAATCACCCAACACATTTAAATTCCGACCCTGTTCAACAATTAATACTTGATTGTTTGATGTTCTGTGATAAGAAGGATGAATATAGTACTTCCATCTATAGTCACGCTCGTGTATTGAGAAATTAAAATGAATTTTCTCAAATAAATAATATTTTGGTGTTTTGGATTTAATCAATTTGTTGTAGAACATTAAGGTGCTGTCTTCTCCCTGATCGATAACCATCCCGTCATTCCACAGTGGAACCAAAACTCTCACCCTCCTCAAAAAAAGGCAGAGTACTTCCATTAATATTTATGTTAATCAAGAGCACAGCCGTATGTGCATTTCGATGGATTAAGTTTCAGGTGATGGATATTTAATGTGAACCATAAGGTTTGGAAATTAAAATTAATATTTTCCTGCGCTATAAAATATTCATCAGGTTTAAAACTGAAATAATTATATATTACAGCTGAATATCATCCGCATACGTGAAGTATAAAACGTATATAAAATAGGAGCAATAATGAACCTTCCAAAACGCCATACTCCGCTAATCTTGCAGCAGACCATAAACCCATCTGCACCATCTGATATCGAGACCAAATTATTGCAATATTTTTAACAAAGTTGTGTGATCGACTGTATCAAATGGTCTACTGTAGTTTAACAACGTTACCACAGTATGTCAGAAGCCATCATAATATCTTCTGTGACTGCCAGAATTTCCGACGTATAACTGTAACCCTCCCGGAATTCAGACTGAGTAGCGGGAATTATGCCGTATAAGGCAGCAAAATGAATAGTTGACGTCAAATGACTCTCTCAAACAGCTTACACATATCTCGAATGATGCAGATATCTTGAACGTCATTAAAGGTAAGGGTATTTGGATTCATAGGTATTGGTTTTACTAAAGCACACTTCATGTTTTTTATAACACAATATTCAGATCGGCTCTATTATCATTTAGTTGAATATCTCAGAAACACCAATATCTCCAACAAAAAGGTCATCAGTTCCTCAGCCCGCCTGAGATGAACAGGCAGCTCATTGCGTTTATTCCGTTTAACGTTTAGTTAAGTGTCATTGTTAGCGTTATTTGTGACAAATTCAAGTAAGCATGGTATTCGACTTAAATCATCAGCAAATTGTTCCGGATTAATTCTAGAGAAACTTTGCAAGTATTATGAAGTGAGAGTATCAGGAGCTACACGTACTGCCAGATGGCAGAATATCGTGGTCTGAAAAGGCACAGTCAATCACGCCCGATAAAAAATCAAGGATATATAAAGTGTAATAATAAGATCCAGAATTGAGACAGAAGTTACTGCTATTCTGGTCAGACAATCAATTAATTGGGTGGTCTCTCACGATTTCAAAAAAAGACAAAGTTGAATCTGGGACTCTATAGATAGCTACGTTTAATGTTAATTCTATTAGTTAAAAGTAAGCAGCTCGCAATCGAATCATTTAACCCGCCCAGAATTAAAGTTATCTCCCTTTGTAAAGTAGATAACTTCGTTTATATACAACTTCCACCGCAATATCAGCATCACGAAAATGAAACAAAAGCAAAAGCTGCTCAATGTTCACAGACGAATTTATAATAGATAATTTAATATAATTTTTTATATAAAAATACACACCCCCGCTCCTTGTACCACGATCGCATCTTATAACTTGATAATCATCAACACCGAGCATGTTATTATTGATCAAATCAGATAACTAGGTTTCAGATATAGTAACTATTTTCATGTTCGAATCAGACAAAAAGTCACTCAAAATATGTATCTTCGGTAGGAATGAGCTTATGTTCAAATATGAAAAGTTTTATTCTTTTCAGCTCGACAAATAGGTAAAAAAAGCAATCTATAAGATATTATATTGCTATCTAGCTATAAACTAACATGTCATAAATGACTAAAACTATTTTCAATTTTAAGGATTTTGAATTTTTTTAATAGGGCTAATTTTAACATGCTTCCAAATCTCCGGAAACCGTGTAAAACAACTATATAGGCGAGCCCAATAATATCACAGCTAATCATATCAGCGTATAATCAGAATGGTCTGGGCGCGCAAGCAATGTAAAACAGCAAAATGTTAATGGTTTTATCTGGATTGAAGTTGCCATTTTCAATTAACCTTAAATTTTAATGTATTGAGCTTTTTCTATCCAATTCAGTCCCAGCATTGGCAACGAACGTTGTTTTTTTTTTTCGAAGAGCACGTACCTTGAATTCAGACTTGATACTGCTTTCAGAAAACTTGAACTATTTCCAGAATACTTTAACTGCTTCCATAAAACTCGATACTGTATTTGAAAAACTTGATATTGCTTCCAGAAAATAGAAATAAAAATAGAAAGAAAAGACTTAATACTGCTTTTAGAATATATATATACAGGGTGTCTCACGTAACTGGTTCATTAGAACCTTTTTAGGTTCCACTATTCGTAGAGGCTTGAAATTTTGGTGACATGGGTTGTTCATTCCGATCTATTAATCTAAAATATTTTCAAGATGGTCACAACTTCCGGTCTACCGGAAGTAGACCCCAACTTCGTTATTTTA
Source organism: Onthophagus sagittarius (assembly GCA_036711965.1). NCBI lineage: Eukaryota > Metazoa > Arthropoda > Insecta > Coleoptera > Scarabaeidae > Onthophagus > Onthophagus sagittarius. Next base: position 53,247,818 of record JASERS010000001.1, read on the forward strand.
AATGGAATGCTATACTTTTTATTAAACCATACAATTATACGTAAGAAAATATGTTGACTTTGATAACAGTTGTTGGTACCTAGCATTTTTTGTTTTTGAGTTATTTTGATTTTAAGTGTTTTTTGACAAATATCTCCATGCTCTTTAAAAGCACATCACTCAGCCAACGTTAATTCAAAAACGTTTTGCATTGGCACGATAACTCTTCATATGCTGTCAAATGGATTGTCACCTGTTGTATCAGTGTACCTTATACAGCGTGGTCAAAAATTGAATTACCGTTTCGCTGTATTCAATTCCGATAAAGTCGAAAATTTTAAATGGAACGCCTCATATTTATTTAGCCTATCAAAACGAGAATTTAATTTGCTACAAATTATCTATAAACATTGCTATACCTATTTATTATAGTTTTCTTCATATTGAGTATTTTAAAAGGCTATGAAATTTTGACAGTTAAACCTTTAATTTACACTTAGCAGCAGAAGTCTGCGTACAAAAAACTTTTAACACTTTAACTGAAAAAATAAGGGTCATGATCTAATGTGATAAACTTCAATTTTTTTTATTTTGTGTATTAACTACATATAATTCTATTAACAAAATATGCATCAATAAAACAGAAATATTAGTTACAAAAAAAATTAAAATTAAAAATTCTCCAAATAATGCGTATGCAAAAATCTGCGTACAAATAAAGACGCCTTCTCCAAAATATACTTATTTACTTAAATACGTAGTTGACGATGTACGCTTTCCGATTTAAATAAAAGATAATCGGTGTCAATTATATTAGCAGAGGCTTAGAAGCTAAAAGTTAGAATGGACACGAAAGGAAAGGAAATTGAATTGGGAGAGAGAAAAATTATTGTAAAGTTATGGAAAGAGGGAAAATCTTTTCGAAAAATAGGAGAAACTGTCGGCAGGTTACACTCTTCCATTCAAAGAGTAATTAATAATTATAAAGACACTGAAGATTACCTCTCACGTCCGCGATCTGATCGAGAGAAGTGACCCCTTTTAACAAACCGAGAGAAGCGAAAAATTGTGCAGCAGGTTAGAAAAGAACCTAGGCTGACGGCAAAAAAATAGTAGAAAATGTACAAGAAGAATTTCATAAAACTATTAGCAAAGATACGGTGAGAAGGACGTTAAAAAAAGTTAACTATCACAGTCGCGTTGCACGAAAAAAGCCATTTGTGTCAGAGGTCAATCGTCAGAAGCGGATCGCCTTTGCAAAAAAACTCTTAGACAAGCCCATTGAATTCTGGGAGAAAGTTCTCTTTACAGATGAGAGCAAATTTTGCATTTTCGGCATTAAAGGTAAACAACTTGTATGGAGAAAACCTAATACTGACCTTAATCCCGAAAATTTGAAAGCGACTGTAAAACACGGAGGTGTTTGAGTTATGGTTTGGGGGTGTATGTGCACCAAAGGGGTGGGAAGGTTGGTTTTCATAACATCGACAATGGACCATAAAATGTATATAGACATTTTAAAAGAAAATTTGAAGCCTAGCATCGAAAACTTGGGCTTGGGGCCCGAATACTTTTTTTCAAGAAGATAATGACCCCAAACATTGCGCCCACCACACTAAGCTTTGGCTACTATACAATACCCCAAAGCAACTCCACAATCGCCGGACTTGAATCCCATCGAACACCTCTGGGATTTACTGGAACGCAGGATTCGGCAACACAACATAACGTCGAAGGAAACGTTAAAAAATGTTATGATTGAGGAATGGGTCAAAATCAGTTCGGACGAAACGAAGAAATTAGTGCATTCCATGCCTAAACGTTTAAGGGAGGTCATTAAACGTAAAGGTTATCCGACCTCATATTAATATAGAAACAATGATCTCATTTATGAATTTTTTATAAATACTGTCCTGACTTGTACGCAGATTTTTGCATACCCGTTATTTGTAGAATTTTTAGTATTGATTTTTTTCTGTAACTACTGTTTCTGTTTTGTTGAAGCATATTTTGTTAATAGAATTATATGTAATTAATATACAAAATAAAAAAAAATCAAGTTTATCACATTAGATTATGACTCTTATTTTTTCAATTAAAGTATTACAAGTTTTTTGTACGCAGACTTCTGCTGCTGAGTGTATTTAAATTATCATCGGTATTCTTTCTAGAATGATCTGGATTTGAATAAACTTTAGTTTGTTAGCTTTTATTTACCAAAAATAACCAACAGAAGAACGCATAAATGAAACAATGAAAAACAACAATATGGGGTAATATTCCACGAAATGGTGGGCGAGATATTCCTAGAGAGTTCACTTTATTTATTAACGGTGCTTTCTTGGAAAATATTATTCAAGCACCTTTTACCGAAGAATTTGGTAAAGCAATAAAATATGGCAAAATCTTTATTTCATTATCTTAAGCTGCTGGTGATAGATATTTATGGTTTCTTGTTATTTTGATCTTTCCAAAACTAAGAAACAGATCATATCCAAAACTTTATTAAATGCGCCATGAATATAAGACGAACTTAAAATGTTGGCGTTGGAATAAATTGCCATGACATTCAAAGACTTTAACAGAAGTGAGTGATGACACAACTAAGTAATGACAACAATAACATAAATATGAAGGCAAGAAGCTTTCCAGCATTGCATGCGTCCATTAATTTCCAAATATGAGGGCAACTAGAACAAATAGGCACAGGATAGTTTCTAGATAGTTTGTAGAGAATTAAATTCCCTTAATTTATTTTTATAATTTTAAGTTTTTGATTCTTTTATGTTATTGATTTTAATTTTTGTCATTAAATTGTTGGATTTCATTGTTTCATTTATTCGGTTTTCTTTTGGTTATATTTGGTAAATAATAGCTAGCAATCTAAAGTTTATTCAATCGCAATTCATTGTAGAAATAATACTAATAATAATTTAAATAAATTAAACAAAAAACTATCAAAATGTTATGGCCTTCTAACAAAAACGCAGACGGTTGCTGGCATTTTACGTATGATTTTGATAAATTCCTCAATAGCAAGAAAACTATGATAAATAGGTATAGGAATGTTTATAGATAATTTGTAGAGAATTAAATTCCCTTTCCGATAGGGTATGAAAATATGGGGTGTTTCATTTAAAATTTTCGACTTTCACGCAATTGAATACAGAGAAACGGTAAATCAATTTTTGACCAGGCTGTATAAGATATACTGATACAACAAGTGACAATCTATTTAACAGCATATGAAGAGTTATCGTACCAACGCAAAGCGTTTTCAAATTAACGTTGGCTGAGATATGTGCTTTTAAAGTGCATGGTGATATTTGCCAAAAAACAATTAAAATCATAATAACTCGATAACAAAAAACGGTAGGCAGCAACAACTGTTATCAAAGTCAACATATTTTCTTATGTACAATTGAATGGTGTAATAAAAACTATAGTATTCCATTTAAAATAACGAAGTTGAGGTCTACTTCCGGTCGACCGGAAGTGGTGGCCATCATGAAAATATTTTAGATTAATAGATCGGAATGAATAACCCATGTTACCAAAATTTCAAGCCTCTACGAATAGTGTAACCTAAAAAGTTCTAATGAACCAGTTACGTGAGACACCCTGTATATATATATATATATATATTATACAGATATTGCCGCTGGAAGACTTGAAATGCTTCCAAAAGGGCACTCATACAAAAGTAGCATCTGCTGCGAACGTTTTTTTGGAGATTACGTATTTTGAATTTTTTCAGACATTTTTACAGACTCAATTTGTCCATTTCAATTTTGATTTGGTTAATAACATTTTCCTTCAACGACTGTTTGGGTGAATTTAAAGTTTTTCATTTCTTGGATTTGCATAGTGAGGGATTAATATATTGCGATAGTAGCCAGAGGAAGTACAAAAATACTGACGGTTTAATATTTTATTAAATAACAGAAAATAAATAAATTCGTAAAAATTGGAACTACAGTTTTCCAGAATTAAATTCTCTCTTTGTGCGTTGGTAGCGATGTTATTGACGGTTGACTTAGTGACTGTTGATACTTGAATTCGACTTGTAACTTTAGAACTCGTACTCGTTACTTTGAAACTTGTACTCGTTACATTGGAACTCGACTCGTAACTTAGGAACTCGTACTTGTAATTCGAACTCGTAGTTCGTAACTTTCAAACTGTTGGTTCGTAACTTTGGAACTTGACTCGTAATTGGAACTTGTACATGTGACCCGAACTCGTGCTTCGTAACTCTTGAACTGTTGGTTTTTAACTGCCCCCTTTGTGCCAACCATGGCTTTTTTGTGCCCCGGTGGAATGTGTTGTTCCGATGTTTTGGGAACCAATCTGAGCCTACCCCACGACTGCATTTCCGTGTATCCCAGCCTAGGACTGGTTGGCGAACATTTTTATAGCCATTCTTTGTTTTCGAAGAGTTTAGTTATTGATGTGTTTTTCGACCATGTTTTTAACCAAAGCAAAACTTTATTGCGTCACTGTTGTAGGACTCGGAATGCCCACAAAACCTGATATTGCTTTTAGAAGACTTGAAATGCTTCCAACCGACTTGGTATTGCCGTTGGAAGACTTGAAATGTTTACAGAAAACTTGATACTGTTTCCAGAACACTTAATATTGCATCTGAAGAACTGTTTCCATAAGACTTTATACTGCTCCTAAAAAACGTGATATTGCCTCCGGAAGACTTGAAACACTTCCTTAAAATTTGATACTGCTTCATACTTGAAATGCTTTCAGAAGATTTGACACTGCTTCCAGAACACTTGATATGCAATCAGAAGGCTTGAAATTGTCTCTGAAAGACAATTTTATATATAATTTCAAAAGAGTATACATACAGCATTATTAATGATGTTTTTCCAGATTGAAGTTACCATTTTCAATTATTTTTTTTTTAATTTTAATGCACTATTAAGCTTTCTCTTCCCAATGTAGTCCCAGCATCTAATCCGAACGAACTTTTTGGAGAGCACGTATTTTGATTTTTTTCAGATCATTTCAGACCCAATTAATTCTTTATTTGAGTGTTTTTGCCATTTTTAATGTTTCTCTGTTCAAAACCCATACGTATTTTTAAGGACCCGCACCTAGGTCGTTATTAGCATCACAACCTTCAGATCATCACTTTAAGTCATGCATAAGTTTCTCCACCAAAGTAGGACAAACAGTAGAAAAGTCAAAAACACCTCCATTATCAGACAATTTAGTATAAAAATCCAAAACCGAATGAGAGATCATGAATATCAAACATACTCTTCAAAAAGTAATAATGCGTCATTAACATTTTACCTCATACTGACCCCGTTTTCAAAGTAAGTGCCCCTAGCTTAGACCACATGCAATAAACTCTCTCGCCCTCTCTCTGTCTTCACAGTAAATTTCGTTAAGTTTCGGAGAGATTTATAATAGTTCCATTTAACAAAGGACTGATTCTTATTTCGTTTGCTTTTTAATCATATTTTAAGTAGTTAAGTAGTGTCTATGTTAAGTAGAGCCATGGTGCGCGTATCCTATTGGTTTTCCTTTTACTTACCGCGGGTGAAAAACGTCAAAAGTGGAAAGAATGCTATCACTGAGAAAGGCAAACTTTTCTTTGATGTCCTCAATAAACAAAAATAGATTTCTCCCGACGTTAAGAGAAACAGTGGAGAGCGGCTTAACTAACGACAACTGACAAAAGATGTGATGATCCGAGGAGCCAGGATCCCTGAATATCTAGCATCCACCATACAGATGCAAAAATAAGATCAATTAGTTATTATTCAACCGTTTAGCACCAAAGGATAAAAAAAGCGTTTACAAAGCTTCAGCGTTCACATTTTAAGAATTAAGAAAATTAATTTATAGTTAGCTTGTTGCTGCAGGAATACCTCGTTACACAAAGTAGTTCAGTATTATTCGACCAATTTCCTGAAAAATATCACAAGTTATCGATTTTTTATTTTTAATTATATTACATAAAGTGAACACTAAAATGATGGAAGCGCCGGTAATAGCTTTTTAAACTATTAAACTACGTTATGATTAATTAAATAGAATATTGATTGTAATTGTATTATTATTACGAGAGTAATATTTGTGTGTATTACTTTTAAATTTTTAATGAAATTATGCTGAGTGGAAAATAGTGCATGCACTGACGATTATCTTTTTTCACTATTAAACACTATTCGCTGTGTCAGCCCGTAACAAAGTTACTTTTATGGATTTTTGCTCGTGGTTTTATGTGGAAAGGGTGTGCATCTGTCGCTGGTGAAGTGTGCGGCCCACAAGAGCCGTTCAAACAGTAGTAAAACCGGTAGAAAATTAGATCGCGCGCGTGTATTGCACTCTAATGCAACATGCGGACCTCACATTTATACGAGCAATCCTCCATAATGCAACTCCATTACGTGCCCCCTCCCCATTCCTCACATTACACTGTAACATTGCGTGTTTCAGTTAGTAACCGCGTGTTTTGCGTCAACGTGTCGCATTTATCGCCTAGGATCCGTATCGCTATGTGTTACATTTATACGGGTTGAGTCGTAAAAAGATCCATAAATCATTTTTACTCATATTTTTATTGCTCCTATATTAAGAAAGTAAGTTTTGGTAAAATGTTTTAAGTTAAGATATTAAATAGTAATTAGGGAAATTGGAGGGGTTAGGTTTGTCCACTTTAAGGGTTGGCAATGACGTATGTACAACGTGTTCAAGACGAAATAGTTGGGGGAAATTAGGGCTTCGTAGTTAGGAATAGACTTTCGAGGAGAGGGAAGGATTGAATTACCAAGTACTCATAACTTTTCGGGTGTAATATAGCATCTGAATTAAGAAGGGATTCATGTTGAACGTCAGCGGATATTTGAGAAATTGTTGAAGTAATTATCAAACTTTTGAAAAGATAATTAGCATATTTGATTGTCATAAAATATTCATTTTCATATTCCGCACAAGATCTCAATATGTCGTAAACCCCGCAAAAAAATGTATAACCAAAACTCACCCAATAAGAAACTATAATTTATAAAACCAACCTGAGCAAGTAACTGCACTACATCCAAAAAAACTCTTTATAAATATACCAAATAATAAAACAATTACAAACATTAAACACAACACACATTACGATATGGACTGATTTTCCAAATTAACTGATTCAAGCTTTCAATATTATTTTGCGTAAATCCACTAACACGCCGTTTTAGAAGCACATGCTTGCTTAGCTCCTCATAAATAGGTCTGATTACCTGATGAAACATCAGTGGAGCATATTCGTGTTTGAATAATGACAAAACATTCATAGCCGAAGCACGCTGCCACTCGCACCATGTTGATTCATGGTGCCCTCTTGGACATTTTTCATGCTGTGGGTTTTGATCATGTCCGTGAAGTTGGCGTGACTTTAAAAGCAATCACAATGAAACATATCCCATTCGTTAATGCCTAGTTAGTTCTCAGCACAAGTCAGTGAACTACTCGTTTCCTTTCGATTTAGAATTAAATACAAACACAGTCTATCGCAGACTATAACTCAGAGCACTTGTTCATATAATGATGAATAACAAGGTTAAATAAAGTCGTTTCAATATTAAATAGAAAACCAACGAAATCACAAATTATTACAAATGCTATAAACTGAAAATTAGCGGGACGCGTAGTTTCCGAGATATAAGTTAAAATGTAAAAAATATATTTTCTTAAAAATCGATAACTCCCAAACGGTTGATTTTAGCTCATAATCTTATTACTAAAAGTTGTTCACAACGTTGTAGACAATAGAAATCGACTGTCGAAACTTCAAAAAATATAACGGTTAAGATATTAAAGCACTAACGGCGGCACTATCACCAATCAAAAGCATTAGATATGTTCTAACAGATAACGTATAGCGAATTTTAGCGGAACATTTCCGTTATTAGTTACGCAATATTATATTTTAGGATAGAATTTTCAAAAAAACTATATCTCTCCTAAGCGGTTTTTATTTTATCACATGAATTTATTAACAAAAATTTCTTTATTACGTCATAAGCAAGAAATTGATAAAGAAAACTGTAAAATATAAAAAGGTGGAGAAATTAGCATTTACTTAATAATTTGTTATTATCGGTGATGTAAGGGTTATTAAAATTGGCAGAGGAGCAAAAAATTAAACAACCTTTTTTTGTGCCTAAACAATTAAAGTATGACATATTTCCCAGATGTTACTTAAGGGTTAGTGCGCCACATTCAAAGTGTGTCTATAATCGACCTGGGGGTATTTACCCAAGATGAGTATTTTGAGGCATTTATACAATTAAAAAAAAACTGCAAGAAAGGCCACTAAAAAAGTAACCATGTTTAATCCAAATAATACAAGTTTCTTTAACAGATAGCAATAACAATAGTTATTTATACATAAACTCAAAAATAATATAGTAATCTCTAAATCAGAGGTTCTCAATTTTTTTGGTTTGCGGTTCTTTGATTAGGTTTCGTCTTAAGAGAGGTAGAGCTAAACCTAAATCTATTTCGTTCTAGGTCTAGTATTAGCTCTAGTTAGAGTTGGTTCTATTTTTAGTTTTTATTCAGTATTATTGTATACTTGCATCAAACTAAAACTAGAACTAACACTAAACCTAGCATTAGAAACATCTTCAGACGCACGGCTAAACTCGAATCGTTCTAGTTCTTGGTCTAGTGTTAGTTCTAGTTTTAATTCTTGTTTAACTCTACTTTGTTTTAAGTTCTTCTGGAATTAAAGTATCACTAATACTAGACCTTTCTATACTACTAGCTTTTTAGAATATTTCTAATACTAGGTCTAATGTGAGTTCTAGTTTTAATTGTCATTCAGTGCTTGATTGTTGTAAATTCTTTTGGAACTAAATGTATAACTAATACTAGACCTAGGCTATTTTTGCAGTTTTATACTTTTCTTTACTAACTGCACAAACTGATATATTTATTTCTTTGTGAATAATTTAATACATTCGAATTAAAAAATATTGCGTTACTAATAACTGAAATGTACCGATATAATTCGCTATTCCCTAACTATTATAGTTTATTTGCTGCTTTCGATTGGCGGTAGTGCCGTCATTAGTGCTTCCGGTTTTGTGACTCTAGAGGCAATTTTCGATAATATGAAAAATCGCCCTAATATCTTAACCGTTATATTTTTTGAATTTTCAACTGATTTCTATTCGATTTCTGTTGTCTACGGCGTTGTGAACAACTTTTTAGCAATAAGGTTATGTGCTAAAATCAACCGTTTGGGAGTTATATCGATTTTTCGAAAAGTTTATCAGAAAATATAATATTGCGTAACTAATAACGGAAATGGTCCGTTAAAATTCGCTATACGCTATCTGTTGGAGCATATCTAATGCTTTCGATTGGTGATAGTGGCGTCGTTACTGCTTCCGTTTTCGTGAAACTAGAGGCGACTTCCGATTATATGAAAAATCGTCCTAATGTCTTAACCGTTATATTTTTGAAGTTTTGACTGTCGATTTATATTGTCTGCGGCGTTGTGAACAACTTTTTAGTAATAAGATTATGTGCTAAAATCAATCGTTTGGGAGTTATATCGATTTTTAAGAAAATATATTCTTTACATTTTAGCTTATATCTCGGAAACTGCGCGTCCCGCTAATTTCCGGTTTACACCATTATCAACTTTTAGCAAACCTCTAATGATTGACTATAATTTCGACGATAGTGCTACAAATGTGAAAAACACTGAAAAAAATCATTTATTTCAGAAACGGAGTGTTCCGCTGAATTTTTTTGACGGCACTAACATAGTGTTATTAAAGTCTAAAATAGTAATGAATGGGATATGTTTCATCGTTAGTGCTTCTAGTGTCCCGCCAACTTCACGGACCTGTTTTGATCCGTAGAGTAGTGATGGAAGTAAGTTATCCATATAAAGTCATTCATATTTTAACGTCTTCCAAGTTGGCATCTTACGATTTGAATTTAAAAAACTATTGCATTAATTGTCGCTTAATTTGTAGTAATTTGTCGTAAAGTTTACAAATTTCTCCCGTCTGTTTTTATAAACAATATTTGAAATATTGCATTTTTGAGGTAACGCTAACTTCATAGTTGGAATCTATGGTACGCTTAATTTGTTGTAATTTATCGTTAAGTTTACAAATTTGTCGTGTCCTTTTTTATAAACAATATTTAGAATATTACATTTTTGAGGTAGTACGTTTTTGGATCGACAGTAATCTCATTCAAAGCAATTTGATCAAATTTTTCATTAAACAGTAATTGACTGTAACGAATAGCACTATTTTTGTTACCTCACTATTACAACATTCAGTCGCTTTAATTAGAGAAGGTTGTTTAACACATAATTTTTCAAACAAAGTGACAATATTCACTGTTCCATCTATGTTCGGAATGCCTTTTTTTAAAGTAATATCCATAGATTTAATTATAGCGTCTATATAGCCCTTATACTATACAGGGTGTTCCCGTGACTCGGGGCATAAAATTAACCACATATACTAGAGCAAAAATGATGATGATTCGTGAAAAAAAAATATTATAAAAGTCTTCAAATGGCCAAGATATGGGCCATCAAAGTTCAGAAATTTTAACACATTTTTCTAAATATTTTCAAAACCATTAATGGTAGAGGGTTGAAATTTGGTACAGAGTAAACAAACATCATGCAAAATCATTGAACCAATTTTGACTTTGGCCGGATGACGGCAACCATGTTATACAGGGTGTTCCTAAAATTTGTTTGCTCAGAACTTTTTTGTTTGTTCGTAACCCTACATTTATTTTTGTAGTTTTTAATAGAAAATTTATTTTAGAAACTTTTTTCACTCTTTGAAAATTTTGATAACATTAACCGTTTGCGAGTTAAACGCGAAAATATTAAGCTTCGATTTCAATGGTAACACTAAACACAATAATTTTCGAAAAAGTTGGCCATGGCAATTAAAAAAAAAAACAAATTGAGCCGTCAACTTGCTTATGTAGTTTAAACATAAAGTTGTTTGTTAATGAAGTTTTTATTAATTTTGCGTGTTCAAAATGGACAATTACACATTTAGTGAACAAACTGACATGATTTTGACATTGGGAGAATGTCATGGAAACGCCGTAGCAGCCGCTAACCGTTATCGGGAGAAATTTCCGAACCGCAGAGCGCCCAATCGAAAAACATTTTTAAGAATTGAAACCCGTTTAAGGGAAAATGGGACGTTTAAGCCGAATTTTAGTAACAACGGTAAAGTCAGATCAGTCCGAACAACCGAACTAGAAGAAGATATTCTAGACTACGTACAAGAAAATCCTACAGCTAGTACTTTGGATATGGCGAGGCATTTTTTAACGTCAAAAACAACTATCTGGCGTGTTCTTCACGAGCAACAGCTTTATCCATATCATAGTTATAAAGTTCAGGAAGTTCGACAGGCTGATTACCCACTACGACTGCAATATTGTCAAATAATGCAGCACAAAATCCAAATTGATGATCAATTTTTAGAAAAAATACTTTTTGCAGATGAATCGACATTTTCTAAAGATGGAATCATCAATTTGAGAAATTCACATAGTTGGGCGGACGAAAATCCAAGATTTAAGAAAGCTTGGAAATCGCAATGGAGGTTTTCTCTTAACGTTTGGGCTGGCATTGTGGGCGATGTCATTATAGGACCCGTTTTCTTGCCGTCAAGGCTGGATGGCCATACATACAGGGGACATTTAGAGCAATTAAATGATTTTTTAGATGACTTTCCTTTAAACACAAGACAAGAAATGTGGTATATGCATGATGGTGCTCCTGCGCATAGTACACATGCTGTCCAAGAATTTCTATGTGAACGGTTTCCGGAACGGTGGATTGGACGAGGAGTGGATGCACCGATAAGTTGGCCCCCCCGATCGCCGGATCTTACACCTCTAGATTTTTATTTATGGGGACGCATTAAATCGCTTGTGTACTGCGTTGAAATAACTTCAGTTGATCAACTGAGGTTACGAATTGTTGATTCATTTGATCAACTTCGAACTGAAATCAACGTCCTCAGCAGAGTGCGCTTTAATTTAAGACGGCGATATCAGGCGTGCATTGAAGCCGGCGGGAGTGTTTTTGAACATCTGCTTTAGTATTTTTTTTTTGTTCTGTTTTATTTATTACCATTTGTTTATAATTTTATTGTTCTTGTTCATATTTTTGTTAGAATTTTTATTATGTTCTTGTTTGTTGTTACCGCGAAAATTAAATTTATTGTTTTGGAAATTACATTCTTTTATTCAATTAAAATAAATTAACACTGGATTTAACTAAATCTACACTGAGAAATTTATGCAAATAATGGTTATTAGATCAGTTCCTTTTTCAATTGTCATCGCCTTCTCAGATCTTGCGGAATATGTTTTATTTGTTACGATTGAAATCAAAGCTTAACAGTTTCGCGTATAACTCGAAAACAGTCAATGTTATCAAAATTTTCAAAGAGTGAAAAAAGTTTCGAAAATAAATTTTCTATTAAAAACTACAAAAATAAATGTAGGGTTACGAACAAACAAAAAAGTTCTGAGCAAACAAATTTTAGGAACACCCTGTATAACATGGTTGCCGTCATCCGGCCAAAGTCAAAATTGGTTCAATGATTTTGCATGATGTTTGTTTACTCTGTACCAAATTTCAACCCTCTACCATTAATGGTTTTGAAAATATTTAGAAAAATGTGTTAAAATTTCTGAACTTTGATGGCCCATATCTTGGCCATTTGAAGACTTTTATAATAATTTTTTTTCACGAATCATCATCATTTTTGCTCTAGTATATGTGGTTAATTTTATGCCCCGAGTCACGGGAACACCCTGTATATATTTTTTTGTAATAATTAAATAAATAATTTGTTTTCTTTTTCTTCAATAAAATACTCTTTTATGTGTGGATTATCTACAGCAGCAGCGAGTAAAATTTGGAAAATACTGTCAAATCCGCAAGTATCGTTTTTTATTAATTTAGGTTGACTGTACGCTATGAGATCGGTATCCACACGAGATCCATTATTTAAAATCGGGATTTGTCGATGTTTTTTAAACATCAAAAAATCTTTTAAACCTTGCTTATTGAAACCTAAATACTTTCCTTTTCTTGTTTTCTTAAGAAGCGTTCCTTTTCCTTCCCACTTTTCATTTAAGAAAATTGTTACACGTCATCAACATATTACGCGACAAATTTGTAAACTTTATGACAAATTACAAGAAATGAAGAGATAATTTATGAGGACATTAGTTTTTTTTATTATCTCCACACTTTATCATAGATTCCCACTGTCAAGTTAGCGGTTCCTCAAAAATGCAATATTTCAAATATTGGTTATAAAAACGGAAGCCACAAATTTGTGAACTTTACGACATATTACAACTAATTAAGCGACAATTTGTGGCGTCATTGGTTTTTTTTTTTTTGTTATCTCCACTCTTAACCATAGATTCCTATTATCAAGTTAGTGATACCTCAAAAATACAACATTTCAAATATTATTTATAAAAAAGGACACGACAAATTTGTAAACTTTACGACAAATTAAGCAACAATTAATGCAATGATTATTTTATTCTAATCGCAAGATGTAGTGCCAACTTGACAGACGTCATATTTTGCACTGAATCACAATTCCTTCTTATAGCTGGTCCTTAATAACCTGTTAATTTATCAATAAATTTACTTGTAAGCTTTCCTTTACCAGGTAGAGTGCTTCAACATTTTTCACCATTATTCTTGGAACGCACTAATGCAGAATACATTTTGAAATCACCGTATCTAATGCAATTAACGTACCTTAAGCCGTATTTTGCTAACGAGCGTTGAAACATTACAACGGTCGTACATGTTTAGCACAATATTTTTTGTCTCTAAATGACTTTCTTGCTACTCTTCAAATTCTGTTGAATTTAGTCGATTCTTCCATATTCCACTTAATTTACAATATGAGCTTTTCACAAATACATACAACAGTTTTCCAGAATGATAACCAATCAATGTAACAACTCTGTATAAAGATGTATAACCGCGTTGTTAACCTATAGATCTCGTAGCACGCCGCGCCGCTTAGTCGGCCCAACAAGGTGAACTTTCAAAGGGTCTAGCTCCCACAGCATTGATTGACTTGAAAATATCATGAAAACATCATAGACATATTATATTATCAAATACAAAAAAAACGATTTTTTTGAATTTATATGGGTTGTCCCATTACCCCTTAAGTTGTCCGCAACAGGCTAATACTTAATAATTATCATTAACTGAAGTCTTATTATCACAAATCAAAAAATTACATTTAGCGTGCACCTAGACATTTCCATTGATAAACTGTTTTTTAATTATCGGTTATTAAACAACTTTTTATTTCGAGTACAAGTTACAACAATGACTTTGTAATTATAAACAACTTTTTTTCACAATACATAATTAATTTTTATAAATATAAATATTATCTTGTACCAAGTGATATATAAATTTATTTACGTCTTGACCGGTTTCGGTAATTATATTACCATCTTCAGAAGAACATCTACATTAAAGAGGTTTACATATTAAAATAAATAATTTTATATCTACTTTAAAACTTACGTCAATTAACAATTTAAAAAGTTAAAACAATCACTATACATTCTTAAGCGCACACAAACATACATTTCTTAAAATACAACAACACAATGGTATCACGAGGACAAATAAAACTCGTTTTCTAAAGAATATAGAAATGGAAAGGGGTTTTTAAAGATTTTTATAAGGATTTTTTAAATTATTATATAATGGAGGGGTAATATGGTTTATTTGTTCATTTAGTGCTATTTTATCCGGATTTTGTTTTTTAAATTTAGTTATTTCATACATTTCGAGTATTTCTAGTAAATAGCCTTTATTTTTCTTGTGTAATATTTTTGTATTTTTCTCTATATTAAATTCGTGGTTATTAAAAAGTAAATGTCTTCCAAATGCCGAATTTTCTTTCGTTAAATGTTCTTTGATCCTTGTTTTGAAATGATGTCGATAATATTCTCAAATTATTACATATCTGCACTGAACAAAATTTCTGTAGATTCGATAATAAAATATATGAATTTAATGATGGTCTCCCAATGGGATCGCCGCTTAGCGGACTTATTTCGGATATATTTTTAAATAAATTAGAGGAAGATCTTATCGTAAATTCAATAAACCCACATCATGAGAATATTATCACATGGTTACGTTATGTTGATGATATTTTAGTTGTAACTAAGACGAATGATATAAAAATGATTAATGGCTTACATAAATACGTAAATAACCTCCATAAAAACATAAAATTTACGTTGGAAATGGAAAAAGACAACAAGCTAAACTTTTTAGATTTTACTCTAATCAGAAAAGAAAATAGGATTGAATTCGACATATACCGGAAACCGACACAGCACAACAAAATCATTCCGTATGATTCATACCACGATTATACTCAAAAGTTAACAGCATTAAGATCATATATACACCGAGCTTTTAATTCAGAACTAAGCCAAAATAATTTTGAAAAGGAAATATCAATAATACAAACAATAGCAAAAGATAATTATTTCCCCGAAAATACAGTGCAAAAATTAATAGACAAAAAACATAATAAAATAAATTCAAAACAATAAGTTATCCAGGTACGATATCACACAAATTGAAAAAACTTTTCAAAAAATATAACATAAATCTAACGTTTAAAACTACTCACACTATTCAAAATATTCTAGATAATAGTAAAGACAAATTTGATATCTTACAAGAAAGCGGTGTATACCAAATAGAATGCAATAGTTGTCAAGCTACATATATCGGAGAGACCGGACGTAATTTCAAAACAAGGATCAAAGAACATTTAACGAAAGAAAATTCGGCATTTGGAAGACATTTACTTTTTAACAACCACGAATTTAATATAGAGAAAAATACAAAAATATTAGACAAGAAAAATAAAGGCTATTTACTAGAAAAACTCGAAATGTATGAAATAACTAAATTTAAAAAACAAAATCCGGATAAAATAGCATTAAATGAACAAATAAACCATATTACCCCTCCATTATATAATAATTTAAAAAATCCTTATAAAAATCTTTAAAAACCACTTTCCATTTCTATATTCTTTAGAAAACGAGTTTTATTTGTCCTCGTGATACCATTGTGTTGTTGTATTTTAAGAAATGTATGTTTGTGTGCACTTAAGAATGTATAGTGATTGTTTTAACATTTTAAATTATTAATTGACGTAAGTTTTAAAGTAGATATAAAATTATTTATTTTAATATGTAAACCTCTTTAATGTAGATGTTCTTCTGAAGATGGTAATATAATTACCGAAACCGGTCAAGACGTAAATAAATTTATATATCACTTAGTACAAGATAATATTTATATTTATATAACATATTAGTGATAATGGATAAAAACATAACTAAATAATTAATTTTTCTTTCGCACCTACTATATATTTTATTGAAAATCATTTTTATTTTATATCAATGACATCTATGAATTTAAATACCCCTTACATTTGTCATTAAATAATCATTATAACACTTAACATCCCTCCTTAATGATTACTCCGTTCTTTTAACACAAAATACTAATCTTAATACATAACAAATCTTATAATTAAACAATTAATATTTAATTTAAATATAAACCTAATCGAATTTCTAGCTCAAACTTATGTTTATTTCGTTAATATATCAGCTAACTGATTGTAGTTTGAGATCTATAGGTGTTGTACAAGAATTACAGTGCTCAAGAGTAAAATGCTTTAGAATTTTTTACCAATAATTTGTTTGACGAATTTTCAATATTCTTTTCTTTATATCATAATCTACCTTTAACCCTAACTATTTCAAATTGCCTTTATCTTTTAAATAAAATTCATTCATCAATTCTTTTATACAGGCTTCAACATTTTCTATTTTATTTCTAGCCAAAATTATGTCCTCAACATATAAAATTAAAAATATATCTTCAGTATTGTCTTTAATATATAAACGGTATTCATTATTTGATCTTATACATCCAATTTTCATCAAAAAAACATTAATTTTCTTGTTCCAACATTCCGCAGCTTGTTTGAGACCATACAGAGATTAATTTAACTTTAGAATATTTCCTTTTTACATGCAATATTTTCTGGTGGATATATAAATGTTTTCTTTTAAGTCACCATTTAAAAATGCTGTTTTATATCTAATTATCTAAATACAAATCCATATTGATTTTCTATTAATAATATTGTTCGTATCGACGATTCTTGCAACTAAATTTCTGTGCATAAATTTCTTTATAATCAAATGACTTTCTTTGACCACACGTCTAGTTTTATATTTATCTTCTTCGTTTGGTTCCAATTATTTTTTTTTAGCATATACCCATTTTGTTCTCAAAATTTCTGCATCATTCGGTTTTTCTATTTCTTTCCACGTATGTTTCTTTTCTATTGAACTGCCATTGCTTTTAACCAAAAATCTTTGTCCCCGCATTTTTCTTTATTTTCATAGTCCCTTGGAACTTTCTCTACATAATTCATTGCATCATATGCCATATATATCTCATAATCTTTTTGCCACGCTGGTAATCTTTTTTCTCTTTTACTCTTTCTTGTCTCATTTTCTCCTCCATTATCATTTCTTATTTCATCATCTGATATATTTTCCTTTTCTAGTTCTATACTTTTAATATACTTGTCAGCTAACGTCTCCTTAATCTCTTCGTCTACATTTTCATTTATTTTTATTCTTTCAATACCTTTATTATAGGGAAAACAATTTTCATCAACTCTTGCTATTTCTAACTTATTTTCTTTTATGTTCCATACATTTTGCCATTTTTGAATCAAACTTATCCCTCTTTCTTTTGGGAATGTGATTAAGCGAGAGTACCAAATACCCTTTCTAATAAACCTATTGGGCATCTGTTTAGAATGTAAATTTCATATAGCAATGCTTCATTCCGTAATCGTTTCAGTACTTTAGATTCATACATTATTGTTCTAGCTCGTTTCTGTTCTTTTCTCTTTTCTTTTCAATCAACGTTCTATTCATTCTTTCTGCACCTTCATTATGTTCTAGTGTATATGGTATTTAATCGATTATTATTTCTTCATTTTTACAAAGCAATTTAAAATCTTTGGAAATATGGAAATATATTCCCCTCCGTTATCACAACGAAGTTTAAATACCGTCAAACCAAACTTTGATTAATTCATTTGAAAATATACTTTAAATTTATCAAACACCTCTCCTTTATGTTTTATCAAATAAACTGCTGTAAAATGTGTATAATCGTTAATAAATGTCACAAAATAATTAGTGACCTTCACTTGATTCTGGTGTTATAGGACCACAAACATCAATGCGTATTATCTCTAAAAATCGTTTACATTTAACTCGTGTTCTAAATGGTAGTCTCGACATTTTGCCCGCAATACACAAAACTTTATTTCTTCTATTGGTAAATTATGATTTATCCCTTTCAAATAATTTCCTTTTCTTAATTAATTTAAGCCTAAATAGTTTAAGTGCGCATATCTACGATGCCATTTTTTTAATCATTCTTTTGAATGTTATAGCATTCACCCCTTATTATTTCAAAATTTATTTCATATAATTTTTTTTCGTTCGCCTATTCCTATCAATTTATTATCCTTACATAATTTTACCATGGCATTTTCAAAAATAATTTTCAGACCTCCAGTTTCTAATTTTTTTAACGATAATAAATTTTGTCTCAAATTAGGTACACATAAAACATTTTTAATATTACATCAAATTTTCTCATTACTTATTCTACTATATGCTGAAATATTTTCTATCGCTACCGCTTCCAAAATACGAACAATAACAGTTCGCTACTGATATTTTAATTTGATTTTTTAATGTTACTAAATTTTTAAATACTTGCTTATCATTGACTAAATGATCAGTACAACCTGAATCTATAATGAATTTTAAATCCGTCTAATTCCCTTGCTTATATGTATCTAATTTCCCTATAAAACATCAGTTGTTGTCAGGAACATTACAATCAGCTTCTCTCTTGTTATTATTCCTGTCTGCATTATTCACGTAATTACTTCTCGGTTGATTACCATAGCCTCTTCCTCTTGATTATCTTCCAGATGTTTGCCCACATAAATATCTGCCTCGTGGCTTCCTAAAGTAATCTTGGTTTGAACCTCCTTGCCAACAATCCTTTTTAAAATGTCCCCGTTTACCACATTTTTAACACGTTTTATCAGTCATAAACGATATTTGCTTTGTGCCGGTACTGCTCTCCAGTTTATTATTTATTACCTTTTGTTTATCATATTCTAATAATAGTTTTGATTTCACAAAATCATACTTCAGTTCCTCTCATGTTAAGTTTTCTACAACTGTACCAATTGTTTCAAACAATTTAGATAACGCCATCAACAAGTTACAAATCACATCTTTATCCTTCAACTCTGCTCCACTCGATTTCAATTGTCTTAAACTTACTTGCTACTATACTTAATTGTCTTGAACTTCTTCAAATTCGTTTATAAATTTACTTAGACATTCACCTTCTTTCAGTTTCATTGCCAACATTTTTTTTCTTTAAAAACATTTGTCCTTGCATACCTTTCTTCTGAAAATATTCCTCCAAAGATTTCCATATATCATATGCCATTTCTTTTTCTCGTAAATATTCCAACTGCCTATCCACTACACATATTGTACTATTAGTTAGTTAACTTTACAGTCATTTTTCTTGCTGTTCAACTTTTCCATTTCATTCATCGTAGACTGATTAACAATGTTTTATACTATTTGTAGAACCCCTTGCTTTTCTAATATAATTTCCATCCTGAACTTCCAATTGTAGTAGTTTTCTCCATCTGTTCTATATGGAACGTCTTGCTACTTGGTTGAAACATTCTTGTTTTAATTTTTATTTCATTTTTTTAATCACTGTATTCTGGAGTCTTTTTATTAACGGGAGTCTGGAGCCTATATATTTTATTTAAATTCATTTTTATTTTATTTTATATCAATGCCATCTATTAATTAAAATATCCTTTATATTTGTCATTAAATAATTATTATAATACTTAACACAATATATATGGTTTTGGAACGATATGATCATGTGCCTCATAAATTCATAGATGCTGGTTGGTTGAATATGTCCACAGGAGAAAATTGCATTTGTTATCATTCTGCCATAAGCTGCTCATATTAAAGAAGATATATACAACAAAATACCATGCAGAATAGATATTCATAATATTAATATTAAAAATAGATGTATTATTAAACCTCCTTAACACGAGACCTCGTTATTTGAACGATCTTTCATTTATCGCCTTCTTAAATATTATAAACTACTACCAGACTCTTTGAAATCTCTAAATTTGAATACATTTAAGAAGAAATTGCTGCAAATATTAATGGATGAACAATTTGGCGTATAGATGTTGAATTTCGCATACATATGTATCGCAATTAATATTTATTACTTTTTCATTTGTTTAATATTATTAATTTCGTAAACAATGATATTTTTAATTTATCTTTTGTTCTATTTTATTTTATTACTATTTTTATTTGTAAGGTTGGGTGGTACAGAAGAACTTGATTCCTAACTCCGTCCTACATGTTGGTATTGTATAATTATTTGGTCATCACTTTTAATTAAAAAAAGCCATATTAATATTATAAAACAT
The DNA here is from genome assembly GCA_036711965.1 of Onthophagus sagittarius. Lineage (NCBI taxonomy): Eukaryota > Metazoa > Arthropoda > Insecta > Coleoptera > Scarabaeidae > Onthophagus > Onthophagus sagittarius. The sequence goes on from JASERS010000001.1 coordinate 53,268,532, forward strand.
AAAATTGTGTAGTTTATTGGAATTATTAGTTATTCTATTATTATTGACTTTAGTTTGAATTATTATAATTACAATGTAACAACGGCGGAAGCTGCAAATATAGGTCAATAGTCATATAAATATATTTTCTGTCTCCGTTCATTTATTGTTCGTTATGTACTTCTAAATTTGATCTCCCATTCTTGCTCTCATTCTTAACAAAAACAAATTTTGGTTGTCACTAAAAAGTTCACGAACATAACTAATCTCATTTTTAATGTTGCCGTTTTAATCTGAATTGAGGAAATCAGAGCTCAAAGTTCTCTCCCCAAAGTTAATTCTTTAATTATCTTTCCAGATAACAGAAGCCTTATCCTTCCTGCACTACTCAGGTCACGTTCTACACAGGAACGTGTGTCCAGCAAGTATACTTGTCACGAAAAAGGGGACGTGGAAGCTTGCCGGACTAGAGTTTACAGGTAAACGTATAAAACCGTTTTCAGGCCGTTGACTTTTACGTTTCCGGTTTTATGGCGCAGCAAATTTTTCACATTACCGTGTCGTCCGTCGGTCCTTCGATAAATGTCCCCATTTTACACCTCTAAATAACTACGTAAACGGTCCAAAACCGCCAATTAACCATCAAAAAATCACCCAATTAAAACGTTATTACCTAGGTCCTTATTCGAAATGATTAAATAATTGATTAAAAGACGCGTTACTTTTTATCTTCTTTCGTTTAATATTAGAGATCTTACTCTTTTGATGTACAATTAAACCCTTTTCCATTTCGAGCTTATAAGTGATTCCACTGTGATATCAAAGAGATGCATTATCGCAGCTTTAGCTAACGCTATAAAATAATGAAAAACAAAGATGAAAGGAAAGTATTACCGGAAGCGGGAGTAAATAGAAAAGGAATCGTTGGGGATACATTTATCATCGTTAAAGCGATGACATATTGTTATTCATATAATTTAAAATGCGGATATAGAAGTCATTGTTTTTGTGGAAATGCCACAATAGCGAGATTTCCCAAGTTGCTTATCGATTTTCGAGTGCATTAGTGTTTGCGTGTGCAAAAGGCATAACACCGCCGCATTGAAAACGGTGCGATGATCCGTAAAAGTGGCTCTACTTGGAAATGTTCTACGGAATTAAGTCTCAATAGATGGCACAACCTAACTGCTAATTAATGTAAATTTATGGACTACATAAACTTGTTGCCGACGAAGTTCATTCTGTTTTAACACGCAAATCTTATAATTCGTTAAGTTGTAAGCTTAATTCAATACGAAAAGTTAGACGATTAGCGATAGTAGAGAATTAATGAAAATTTGGATTTAAGGGACATTCTGAAACGAAATGAATATAACACATGTTTAGATGGGGTTGGTATGTACATGTTGTGTTAATTATAGGGTCCGGTGGCATCACTGACCAGGGGAATGTAACGATAATTATACAACTTGAAATGCTTTGTGTAATATATGCGCTATATGTTCAGTGTTAGGTTTCTCTTAGGTAGTTATGAAACCCTGTCATTTAGGTACCATCACCATCAAGATTTAGAGTACCAACACCCTTAATTAACCCTTTGAAATGCCTCAATTGATGTCAACGGTACTAAGTTATACCCTTGGTACATGTCAATTCTGATTATCATTATAGTAAATTAGGGAATTTAAAGCAAAGTAAGTGCAATATAAAAATAGCATATGATTAGACAAAATCGTGGAGCAGAAAATCAAACTGATTCAATTGCAATTTGTAATTTTGTTTCTAACCAATGGGTCATCTTGGACCAAAGTCCCCGATTCCAATTTAAGGAAGGTTTTCTTACATCTACTTATGAAATAAGCTCAACTTTTGTTAATCATTTTAAATCCATATATAGCCCTGCATCTAGTTACGCGCTATCGTTTGTTATGATGCAGCAATTAAGGATAGTAGTTTGAACTTGTTTAGCTTGCACTCTGTTTCAATGGATAAGATTGCTACTGCTATCGATGAATTAAAATCTAAACGACCTGATTCGTTTGGTGGTATTCCATCAGTGGTGCAACTGTGAGAGTTCAGGGACCGAGATTGCTCGATGGCCATGAGGGCGGGGGAGGCTCTCACTTTTCCAAAGGGTAGTTCTTGTAGATATTACCCTTAGTTTCTTAAAAACTACTCCGAAGAAAAACGTACCTGTGCTTACCTGTAGGGTTACCGCACCCTACAAAAGTTACCGGAGCTTACCTGAAGGGATTACCTTAGAAGAGTAGTTCTTGAACCCATGATTGCCGAAGAACATACCCGACGTGATAGTCACTGGTCAAAGGTTAGGCGCTGTTGAATAATTTAATTGATGTTGATAATTACAGAGCATGCCCTTTGACATGTCAGTTATCGATAACTCGCCATTGACCTTGCTGGCCTCTACTAGATAAACGTTTTGACATCAGCGTCACAGATAAACACAGGTAAGTTCTTCGACAACCAAGGGTACAAGAAGGTAAGTTCTTTTTCGAGGTAGTTTTTCGGCAACAAGCATCTACAGGAACTACCCTTCTAAAGAGTAGTAACCCCCATGGCCATTGAGCATTCTCAGTCCCAAAACTCTCACAGCTATACTACATCCATCTTATATTGTGAAGGGCCGTAAGGAGTTCTTTACACTTCGACAATGCACATATCATTTTTAATTTATCTATTTCAACCAATACATTGCCAAGGGAATAGAATTAGTTCTGCTAATTATTAAGCGGTAATGGTAAGTACCTGCGTACTGCGAATAGACATGAATGTATTTTATTAAAATATGCCTTATAACGTAACTTTTTCTGTAACGGTCAAAAATCAGTCAGTTGAAATAATTTAAGGGTTCATGTCGTAAGAAAAAGTTTTAAATGAATAATCTTTCTGTTGAGTGTATGTAGCATTGATCCTGTAGTTCCATAATTCCGAAAGTGATCTCCTGATAACATTGCACTAACTGCCAAATTTTATCTTTCTAGGATAAACCATATTGAAAATGTTTAAAATTTTCTTCACTTTGAAGGCCCAATTGTTAGCCTTTCAATGATTGCAGGAACTGATAAATATTCGATCGCAGTTCGGCAATTGATTTTATGTAATATGTATATTTAATACACCAATATTGTTTTTCGAACTCAGTCAGGCATAAATAAGAAAACCCAACGGACGAAAGATTGTGGCCTTACTGTTGAAAAATTAAAAAAAATATATATTTTTTTGCTAACATATACATTATCATCCAAGCTGCATAGATTAAAAATAGTTTCAGTTATACAGGATGTTTCCCTATTCCAGGACCCTACTCAACTTAATTTTTCTAAATGGAACCCTATACATCTTTTTTATATATGTTGATTACCTAGCTTAAATGCTATAAATGCGTATTCAGTTTTCAAATTTTGAATGCAACGTTGCCAAGTTATTATTCATTATGTAAACAATTTTGAAAAATTATGTGGTGATTTAAAATTTGTTTTCAGCATCATTATTAAACATTGAGGATTGCAATTTGGCATATCGATGAAAAAAGTTTCTTTATAGTTTGGGATCATACCTTTGTAATGATCAAATTAGATCCTATAATCCCTGTGCAGACATTTTAGGACCAGCCTGTATAGGATAATATTATTCATTAGTATTAGTGGCGTTCGAAAGACCCAAGCTTTGTTTATCGATATGCCAAATTGCAATCTTCAATATTTAGTAATAATGCTGATAATGAATTTTAAGTGACACGATTCTTCAAAAGTTTTCACAAAATGCTTAATATCTTGGCAACCATGCATTCAAAATTTGAAAACAAGATATGCACTTATAGCATTTCAGACATATAACCAGCATATGTGAACAGATACATACGGTTCCATTTAAAACAAAAAGTTGAATACGAGCCTAGAATACTGAAACATCCCATATAGCACAAAATAATTTTAATCGATTATCCAGCTTTGATATGACGACATAAAAACATTAGTTTTACTTTCATCGATAAAGCCGCTATCTTCCGTCCTCGTACATGCGTAAGACATTTTTTTGAGTAGTTTATTACACTTAAGATTTATTACATGGTACCTACAATTTTCGTACTTCTTACAGTTTTAAGACAGCCTATCGTAACATCGAAATTTGGGACCTGTACAGGGTGTCCTAATTTCGATGCCCGCATAGGTTACATAAGAAACTAAAAGAGATAGAAAAAAAAATGCGTTACATGTCATGACTTCATTATTCGAAAAACTGCAAATATAATATAATTATTGAACAATGAGTAAAAATTCTTGTTTTTCTAACAGGATTGTTTGTAAATTTTAAAAGTATGGTGATAACCATACTTTTAGGAATCAGCTTCCTTTGGTCACTATATTTTTGGGTAGTAGGCTTAGGCTGATATTAAACTGTTTCAAAATAGGAAATTTGGTACTTGTGTAACACAGCTTACAATTAGTTAAACTTAACAAAGAATTTTGAAAATTTAGAAAAGTTCAACATGATGGAGTGCTATATTCCATCAAATAAGAATGCAATGCTAGTCGCGGAATTATATCCCGAGATATCCGGCAAAAGGCACCCCACCCAAAAACCCATATCCGTTTGGCACAAAGCTTAATTGAATTTGGATTATTTACCAAACTACGTCAAACTTATACCAAAATGACCTTCAGGAAGATGAAATCAATGTCGTGACTGCAATTGCGGTAAATTCATCTACATCTTGTAGAAAAATTTAACATAATGTTGGAGTAACCAAAAGCCGCTGCTCCCGTATTTTCAAAAAAAAAATATATGAATCCTTCAAAGCGTGGCTAATCCATTATTTATAAGTACGAGACGCCAATTAAGATTGGCTTTTTATCAATGGTATTTGGAAAAATGAACAATCCTCTGTTTGCTCGAAATGTCATATGTACCGATAAAGTTCACGTTAGTGGTGCTGGAATATATAATCAGAACAATGAACGTTTTTGTCCGATACCACTCCTAATCACATAACAGCCAGACGTTCATGATGAAGTTGCGGGTTTAATGTATAGTGTGCTCTTTTATTACAGAATGTTGGCGTATAGTATCTACCAATAAAAATTAAAAATGCGGACAGATGTCTAAGTATATTAAACCAGCACATTGAACCTTATGCCGACAATTTGCCACTGAATATATTACAAATATTATATTTGCAACATGAGAGAGCACCAGCACTTTAGCAATAATTTGACCGGAAAAGAAATTGCTCCACTTCATAGATGTCGGAATACATCACCACTAGATTTTTTTGCTTTGGGGATAAAAATATGTTGTATAACTAGAGTTTTTTTTGGGGTCATATAAAAAATATGTTGTATAAGATGACACATGAAAATCTAACCGAAATAATAGAAAATTTTGAAACTGTATTAAATTCTATCTCCCCTGTTCATATCTACAACGCTATAGACAATTTAGAAAAACGTTGTGTCATTTGTATTAATAATGGAGGTGTTTAATTTGAATATTTATAATTTGATTATAAAAAAAAATACTTTTTTTGCTATAAATGTTAATACTTTGTCTTTTTCTCTGTTCTTTTAGTGATTAAATAACCGTTTGTTTATTTATTGTTATTTTTTTTATAATAGTGAAATTATTACCATAGCAACATCAGTTGTTAAATATATACAAATAATGTTAGAAAAAACAAGAATTTTTATTAATACTTCAATAATTATAAGAAATACTCCTAATAAACTATATGCAGGATGTATATAAAGTATGGAACCAATTTGATATAAAATCGGGAGATGTTTCGACAAAAAAAAGGCCTAGTGATTAGAGATGTGCATATGACGTAAGTCATGCACGCCACTCACGTGAATATAATATATAAATCACGTAACTCACGCGTAGGTCACGTCAATTCACGTATCTCAAGCTCGATCAGGTGATATTAATTGATATTAATTAAACGTCTTTGACAGAATGACAGAATTAACAGAGTATTTTCTTTTATTTGTAATGTTCTGAAACAAATGAGATTTAAAAGTTAAAATAAATAATAAAAGCTGGCATATTCTTATGGGTAACACATTCTTTAACGTTTTAAAGATCTTCGTCCATTCATCATAAATTTAAATTAAATTTTGTTTCTTCTACCCAACTCAGTCCTAGCATCTGCTGCGAATGTTTCTTTGAGAGCACGTATCATGAATTGAGACTTAATACTGCTTCTAAGAGATTTGATTTAAAATGTTTTGAGAAAACTACCAATACTTCCAGAAGACTCGATACTGCTTTTGATAGACTATACTGCTTCGAAAAAACTTTAAATGCTCTTGGAAGGCTTGACACTTCCCCTAGAAGACTCGATACTGGTTATAGAAGATTCGAAATGCTTCCAGCGCACTGAATATTCTCTTTGGAAGACTTGATACTGTTTCTAGAAGACTTCTTCTGAATGTATTGATATTCAGAAGATATTTGGTATTGCCTCTGGAGGACTTGAAATTGCATCGAAAAGGCTTTCAGAAGACCTGATACTGCCCCTAGAAGACTTGATACTGCTTATAGAATACTTGAAGTGCTTCTTAAAGACTTGACATTGATTCTAGAAGACTTGAACTGCTTCTAGAAAACTTGAAATGCTTGCAGAACACTTAATAATCCTTCTGGAAGACTAGATACTGTTTCCAGAAGACTTAAAATCTTTCCAGAAGACTTACAACACTTTCAAAAGATTTGATACTGATACTTCTAAAAGACTTAAAAGCTTCACAGAAGATTTACAATACTTTAAAAAAATTTGATACTGCTTCCAAAAGACTTGAAATACTTTCAAAATACTTTGATATTGCGTCTAGAAGACTTAATAGAATACTTCCTGAAGACTTCATACTGCTTGTTATACTTCTGGCGGAAAACATTTTTATCGCAAGAAACAATACAAACTATTTGACTTTATATCGAAAATATCAAATACTATTATGCAAATTCCTGACGTAAGTGGTCTAGAAACTGTTAACTAAACACTAAATACTGCTGAAAGAAGACATTGTTAATACAAACTGTAAAAAAAATTGACTTTGCTTCCAATATACCAAATACTGTTGGCAAAATAGCTTTATCTTAAAAGTTTAAAAATTGCAAACATTAGATACTGCTTGTAAAACTCTAAACGCTGCTGGCAGCATATATTTCTTTTGTAAACCAAGCATAGGCGCAAGATACGTGGTTGTTCATACAATTTTCTTTTCCAATTCAGTTGTTAGAATCACCCAATACCCATATTATTTTCAATAACCGACGCCTATGACCTTAACCCATACTCTCACCATATTTTCTTGATAATTTTAATATTAAATTATATAAAATTATGTAGTTATAGAATTTTAATATTTAAATTGTTACATATTGTGTTTTAGGATTTTTCATTAATGCGGACCTAAAAATGTTAGATATACAGTTCTGTCCGACGTTCGGTAAAATATTGTTATTAAAGGAAAATTGAAAGATTGATCTAATCGGGTCAGGCCGGGTGCAGTCGAAACTAAAGTTACTCACAATCACGCACGCTGACGCAAGTGATACAAAACTTGATGCCCGCTCACGGTGGGTCACGCATGACCTATCGTGACCCGACAGGACTCACATAATTTGCACATCTCTACTAGTGGCCTATGTTATGTTTTTTAATTTTTAATTATTTTTCATTTTTTTATTTATATTTATTATTTTATTTTTTAATTAAAAAATTGAGACACAATGCCTAAGTTGACATTCCTAGATAGACAGCCCCATTTTTTCTTACATTTATGGATTCTACGTTAAGTTCTGATTATTTTTCATGTAACATACCTTTGCTGATGTTCAGCTGTCTTCGAAAAAATGATTGTGAGTTCCTGTGTACATAAAGTATGGAATCAATTCAATATAAATTCGAGAAATATTGTAAGAAAAAAAGGCTTGGACACCTGTGTTGTATTTTTTAACGCGCGTTTTCTGACATAAAATTAAAATGTATAAGATGTCCCAAAATTGAGAAACCGTACCTAAGTTGATATTTCTAAATACGAACTAGAATTTGTATTGGATTTATGTTATTACTTAAGAAATCAGTGCTCAATATTATCTCAATCGATTTCATTGTCAGTTTTTAGAATTTATTTCATTCCAATGCCAAACATTATTTCCCGTCAATATGCAATAAATAATTTTATTATTAAAAATAATTTTACTACCCTTTTATTAAAATTAAATAATCGAAATTTGATTGAAAAATATTTGTGCTTTTGTACGAAATTATTTTATCTACAAAAGTGTTTACATATTTTTATTGGCACCCTAAACACGGAATGTAGTGTGCTGTAAAATTGTAAAATAACATAATTCGTTTTCATATTAACCACAAAATCAACAGCGTATTCGAACACGCTCTAATTATACAGTATTTAATCGATTACAAATTAATATTTACACGAAACTGTTTACGTTCGCATATATTCTCGCGAAATGTGCAGCTTAAATTAATTCATTAATAATTATCCTCCTATTAATCAAGTTGAAAAACTTAAATTAAAGAGAATCCAATGATTTATTGGATTGGTAGAAATTATCTATAAATAATTAATATAGAATCAAACTTTTTTTAATTAATTTCAACATAAAAAAAACTTCCAAACAACTTTTAATACCGTTTTTAAACTTTGACCAGGGTGAAATTTGCTCCCCCCGAACATTAATCTTCGAGATCGGATATTATCGAGAAAAGAAAAATTTTTAAGCAGTTTTGAATGACCGGTCCTGGATTGAAGGTTGGATGAAACCCTTAAGCCTTCAACGAATATTAAATTACACTTTTTTACATCTTGTTTCATAAACGCGTCCCCGTCACTTATCGCTTAGCGGTTTTGAACCTCCGATCTACTTCAAACGTTTTAAGCACGTCCTATATTTTTTTTGGTTGTACCACCTACCTTTTACGCGGGTACAGCCGCAATCGATAAACTTCTCTATAGCAGCGACCAACTAATTCGGTTACGTGGAAAACCGCATCATTTACTCAAATGGAGTTTGTCAGTTTCAAGATAAATATGGGAATATTATGGCAATTTAAACATACTCAACGCAATCACTTTTATCCTTCTTCATCTAAAACCAAATTTTATTCTATCCATATACACATACTATCAGCGGAAAAAAATATAGAACGTCGATGAAACTTAAAATAAAACATAAAATAATTCGTGTGCCAATTTGCAATCTTCTTCAGAATCTGGTTCGAAGTGGCACGTCAAACATTTTATCAAAAGACGCACGGCAATACCGAGCGAAGAAACAGGAAAAAAATAATAAATAGCTATGGCAGTAGTCAACCAGTTAAACGTATAGTATTTAATAACAGGATTTAACATAAAAGATTTAAGCGCACAGTGAAATTGTTTACATTTATTTCTTTACTTTTATCATTTACTGTCATTATTTTTTAACTAACGTTCGTCAACTTTGTAATTTGTGTTCTGCGTCTCTATTACATTTTAAATTGTTTTAATTAACTTATAATTGTGAACATGAAAACCAATTTGCATATTACAAATTAATTTCTTATATTGACTCTGACGATGGCGATTAGCCGAAACTAGTAAGACATTATTTTTAAATAAAAGGCCAGTTAAAGTACAAAGAAAAGACGTTTTATATTTTTTATTTTCTTTACTTTTATCATTACGTTAGAGTTATTTAAAGCATCCCAAAATGTATGTAAATGCATAAACTTAAAACATTTTAAATTTTCAATTTAATATCTAATACTATTGTTTACTAGTAACCATAATAATTTAATGTCTGCTAGATTAGAGGTGTTACTGATGTTAATCGTGGGTTTACTTACGGCTAAATATTAAATACTGTCACAATAGGTGTACTAAACTAATAACTTAATGTGTGCTATACTTGACTTAATTCGTTAAAACGTTTATGAGGAGGAAATACTGCGTCAATAACATAAACCAATAACAATTAATGGGGTTTAGACTGTTTTAAGACCTATAAGAAATCAAAAAAGAGATATCATATCCTGTTTTTACATCTTTTCAGTTCTTTAGACTGCTGCCTGGTAAAGAAATTGATAGAAATACATTATTCTTAACAAATATTATATAGAGGTTTGAAAAGATAAATAGCAATGAGAAAATAACAATAACTCATTTCAACTATATTAAGTTTTTTAGAGTTTTTTATCATTAATTGACACTTTACCTGCACTGGTTCGGAAGAGCCAAAGAAACAATTTACTTTTCTCACGAATATACTGATAAGCTTTTGATTTATTTGGCTCGATAAGAATAAAGTGACGCATGCAAGTTAACTTGCAGGTTACTTTGTCTTCATTTGACATGCCTTCCATATGTATCATCTGAAATGCAGGATTTCTTGTAAAATGTATGCCACTACTTCTTAAACCACTTTATGTGTTCAGTCATCATTTTTATTATATTAGATCTTCCTGTTTTGCGGGAACTTTTGCTGGATGTTTTGCTGGATACGATCAATTTTGCACCAAAATTTCTTTGCTGAAATATAGAAATTGTAAAAAAGAGCTATGTGATTGACATGTCCCGCTTTTAGAAAGTACCAGATTTAAAGACAACCAAGTCCATCCTATTGGTTTGCGCTTGCTTTTTACACATTATGTGGAATTAAGTGTACAGATTTCTTTTCACCCAAAACAACTTTACATCTGCCGATTCAATTGTGGTGTTAGGTCTATCCAGTAATTTTTATCGCGTATATGGTAAAAATAACTTTTAAAAGTCCCCAATCGATTTACCTTCATTTATTGTAATTACATATGAAGTATACAATCCCTACTTCTGGTAGTAAGTAACCTCATTTAATAACTATAAAACGTTTTATTGTGTCCTAACATTTACTATTTTTATAAATAAAATTTGCCTCCTGTTCTTCACTGCCTCCCTAACTTCACTACGCCCTCCCAGCATATGCCCTCACCACAGCCTACACCAAGGGTTACCAAAGTTTTTTTTTTGTCCAATACCTAGTTTTTGAGATATTCCGTTTTTCCAGATTAAATGGGACACTTGGTAGTATATACCAGGCCTAAAATATGCGTGTACAACGGAAGGGCACAGATTCCTTACAATCTTGTGATTTTATTTTCAAAGGGTTCTTAAACAGGTCAAAAGAACGTTACTAACATCATATTTTTTTCAGAAGACATTTCCGAATCATTGATGCCAGATGCTTGGGCGTTGAAGTTCCAAAACAAAAGATCTTTTGTTTTGGAACCGTCTTTTCAGCACTCATCACCCATACATATTTTCAAAATCCCGCGCTTATGAACTCAAACAACTATTATAATTTATTCCTTTACCATGTTTTGTATTCTATATTCTATTTTGTCTTTTATCTAAAACGCACCTGATTCTAAGACACACCACACTATTAGGAATATCTGTGTTGCAAAAATAGTGCGTCTTAGATTCCTACGAATACGGTATCTTATTTATAAAATTTATTAGTTACTACTTGTTTTTAAATAAAAATATAATAGTTAAGGGTTCTTCCAAATCAAATATACTTAGGTGATTGTTTTTATTTTCTTTGTTTCTATACTGGGTTTCGGGCCTCGCCCATCATCAGTAGAAAACCCTATAAGCGTATTTAAAAAACTGTCTTATTAAAGTACAATTAAAATTAAATTAACTTACGTTATATTTTTTACAATAAGATAATTCAATAAATCTTAATAAAAATACAATACATTGTATCGATATCACGGGCCAAATTCACAGGCTTTGCGGGCCACATTTAGCCTGCGGGTCGCACTTTGGGACCCCTGTGAAATCTGGCGTTCATTCTCGTCCCGTCTTCATCCCTTTTTATCAGAAAATAGCTTGGGCGTTCCCCCGTCACTATCATATCTATGACCTTTTCTTTTGCGTCCTATCCCTACTTTTTCACCTTTCTGTTTTCGATCCCAGTTAGTGAATACATTATATTAACCTCTATAATATAACCTAGTATATTAACCTTTTCTGCTTGATTTCTCTTTTGATTTGAACTATGTGGTGATTTAAAAATCATAGCTTTACATCTAGGATTGTAGCAGAAAATACAGGCCTGCTGACATTTATGAAAACAGGCGGTTATACTCTAAAGTAAGGCAGCTAGCGAAAAATGTTATGATAGAAAAGTTATAGGATTTTCTTAAATCTATTACAAAGTAGTATACAGGGTCTGTCAAAATATCAGGACCAAACAAGGTTTCTCTTTCTTTTTCAACTACTTATAAGGTGCTGAAAGTGTTGACCGTTTACCTCCTGATAGTAATGAATCCGCTGAATAACATTTTGTAAGAATCTAAAAAAATATTGAGAGAAATACAAATACAAACATTTACATTTTGTTGTCGTTGAGTGTAAACTTCCTCTGCGTTAACTTTCTGGTCTGACCAATAAGTCCTCACAAATCGATGACCCAAAAAAACTTACAAGGTTCCATTCGTTATTAGTATTAAATTGTACTTGACTTTTACTAATTCAATCTTTCTTATAATTTTATAAATAATTATATATTTTGGCAATAAATTCCAAATCCGGCCCTGTGTGTAATGCTTACTAAATGTATTTAGACATATGTATGATGTTGCATTGTTATGAAAATAGTAAATTTAAAAGGTAACTTGATTAGCTATAAAATAATGGCCTAGAATATTTTTGTTTAATTTATAGGAAAGTGATTTTCAAAGTACAGTATCTCGAAAACGGTTCTGTTTAAATTTATGATGCGATAAATAAATGTTATTTAGAATTTCGAGATGAATTGAAATATAGAATAATATACAGGGTGTTCCGTTAAAGAAAAAGCAACTTGTTTCGTTCTGACATTTTGACTGACTCTGTATACTTAATTTGTCTTTATTGTAATAGGTTTTAAGAAATATTACAACTTCTATTCTTTTGTTGTTTTTTCGCTATCTATCTTACTTTAGGAGATAATAGTCATATCATGTGGTTAAACTAAATTGATTCATTTTTGTTGAAAGGTGCAGAAATGAAAGCTATGCTGTTTATACGTATCCACTAAAATAAAACTGCTTAACTCGCGGTGGGAAATAAGCCTAATTTGTGACCATAGATATTAAGTCTAACTAATTTTCTGGTTTGAAGTTGTCATTTTCAATTATTTTTTTAAATTTTAATGCACTATTAAGTAAGAAGTAGTAACCAGACTTGAAATGCTTTTGGAAGACTTGATACATCTAGATAACATGAGATGCTTCCATTAGACTAGATGCAGCTTCTAGAAGACTTGATACTACTTCTAGAAAATTTGAAATGCTTCTAAAAAACTTGATATTGCACTGAAAGTCTTGAAATACTTCCAGAAGACTAGCAATGCTTACAAAATAGCACCTATATAAAATTGTTAATGATTTTATCTGTATTGAATTTATCATTTTCAAATATTTTTTTTTATTTTAGTGTACTACTGAGCTTATTCTTCCCAATTCCGTGCCAGCATATCCTGTGAACGTTTTCTTTTTGGAGATAACGTACGATATTTTCAAGTTTCTTCAGGCCCAATTCAGGTTTTGTGTACTCATTTCTATTTTCAAAAAACGACACCTGTAGTATTTGTTGGCAGTTTAAGCCCCATTGTAGGGGCACTTTTTTAACTGTACTTTCAAAGTTTTCATCATGCTTTGCCTTCATATTTTTAATATCTAACTGAATTGATTTCAAGATACGAAGCAACTACGATTTCAAGATACAAGCATGGTAGGTTCGGACGAAAACAAAGAAGGAGGTGCGTCCACTCTATCATCCAGAATAATAGAGCAATTAGCTCTATATCTACAGTTGGGGCACTTCCAGCAAACGTCATCAGCCGTTAACTGAACCAGATTACCCTTGGGAAATTTTACACAAGCAGCATGGAAACAATTTCCGCATCTCTCAGAACATTGAATACCAGGAAATCTCGAAGAGATACTTTTGTTACAAGTTGGACAGTCCCGACACATTGCACTCCGAACGCGTTTTAAAACAAGTCAAGGAACAGCGAAAAATAATCGATCCGCATGACAGATTCGGTGTGGGATATAAATATGGATTAAAAGTCTTATAAAAATGACAGACGAAAGGCGAATAACACTTCACGATCACTCAAACGAGATCCAACCGTAATTTAAAAACACAAAGAAACCAAAAAGTAGTACGAACTGAATGGATAGAAACACGCTGTTAATCGAAAGAATGGAATTATTAAACGGAAGAAGTAGACAGAGTGCTTATAAATGGGCCCTATCCAACGATGGAAGATATACGGTACCTCTTGATTGACCAAGATATACCTAGGAAAATTATACACTGATCCAATATTAAATTGGATAGTGTTAGGGCAAAAGTAACATTCTAGGAGATTTACGATTTGACAATGTATTTAGCAGAAATGAAGGATAGAAAGGTGATCCAGGATCTGTAAATATATACCAAAAGTTTGTAAATAATGAAACTAAAACTGTCACCATCACTAACACCGCAACATATACTACAACATAAGTATAACATATACCACAAAAAGTTTATTTCATATTTTGAATCATATATTATTAATGCCAACAAATTTATCTGAGTTTGTATTAAAAATCACTTAATTGCGTGTCTTAGGAACAAGTACTTCCAGTAATAGATTAAAAAAGATGCTTCGAGTTAAGGGTTAAAATAACACTGGTTTTAATACTTCTAAACTGGTTTTTGATGAGTTTACAAACAAACGGTAATCGTGTGCTTCAAATTTAATATTTATCAAGTTCCCGACCCAAGTAACTTCAATGTAATATTATATTCTAAATTTTCTTCTTGTGAAAGACATTTTGTTTAGTTCTTCTACACTAATACCATTTAATCTAGACGTCGATTTTTATTATTTGGTAACCCAAACAATTTGTTATTAAAAATTTTTATCAATTTCAATTTTTCCGGAAAACGAGTTATTCAGAAACTATAATTATTGAAATATACAACAAATATGGCGTAATATCCGCTAAAAACTTGACTTTTCTATAATTTCCGTATTTCTAGAATTGTATCTAAAATCATAAAAAGATGTTAATTGAATCTAGAAACACACTTCTCAAAGTTGATTTAAACTGGTTATAAAGAGTAATAACAATTTTTAAAAAGATTGCTACCTTTGATGTCCTACAGCAGTGAAACAAAGTAACTTTGAATACATATAGCAACGGAATCTGTGGTCATCCGTTGTATACGCATTTCGGAGATGTCTGTATAATTTTAGAAAACGCATTATTACACAAGCATTTTTGTAAATTTTTATAGGCCATCACTTATTCATATAAATCAGACAAACTCAGGTACCAAATAAAACCAATAAGATATTTTCCGCAGATCACACAATGATTTGAATAATTTTGAGATGTATTTGCTACACCACAACGTTGATTATTTTTTTTTGCCACTAATATAATGATATTGACAGCATAAAACTGGTTTTTGATAAGTTTATTTTAAAGAGATTTGTTTTATTACACCGGTGGAATTAAATTCAAATTAGGACTTGATAAAGTAAGTAGTAATTGTTTAATTGTTTAAATATTAAGAAAGTTGGGATTTATATAGAAAGGTGATATGAAATACAGAGTTTGTTACAGTCATTAGTTTGTTTTACTTTCGAATGAAATTAATTCTAAACTGAACCGCAATTTTGGTGAACTATACGAGAGCTGTTGGGAAAACTTGTTCTGTGTTATTTGAAATTTCTAGTGCAGTTCTGTTTGGACAGAGCATATACTGAAATGTGTTCATTAATTTGTGTAAACTATGAATGAGGAAAAAACGATTTTTATTTAAAAAAATATTCAACCCAAATTGTAGCTAAAAATTCTAATTTTTAAAATTCTCCGTTATGTCATGGAGAGAACATGATTAAAATTTAAAAGGGAATGTTGAAAGCATGTTAATTTAAGAGGGTAAATTATGTAAAGTTGTATATTAATTTACTTTTATAAGATTATTTGAGATTCCAAACCGTAAAAGGTCGGGTGGAAAAAATGTAAACAATTTAATCATTTATTGATACATATCGAGGATATTCAAATATCAATAGTACTGGTTTAAAACAATTTAAACTTCACCACTAAAATTGGCATTCAAAGTATTTATATGGAGAAATTCCACCCATTTCCGGTAACTGAATATCTCACGTGAAACCACGTGCCGCCTTGAATTTTAATGTTCATGTCTGCTCTAGAATTTCAACTCAAAATTTATTGCTCGCGGTAATAAAAGTATTATTTGGAACGTATTATATTTTAGATTGTATGCGGATTTCAAATTTATTTTCTCTAAAAATAAGAATGGATAAACGCGGAGAAACTCTAACATTGTATAAATCACACTTGAATTTTCCGGTAGCACTTTTAAATTTCAAGCTGAATCGGAAAATACATGGGGACGGTTTAGCGTTTACCATCAATCACACCGCACGTTTCTCGGCTGAACGGGTTGTGGTAGTAAAATTTGCATTGCACAGAGACCGAGATGAACCCACCTCTTGCACTGGTTACAACCAATTTCTATTTAAATCACCGGTAAATATTTATGCGGCCGGTCCATTAATCGCTCCTCGGTGCTATTAAACCGTCGGCATTTATTTATTCGGATTCGAGTTCGGTTCGAACGAATAATTCTGCAAATTTTCGAAAACGCCATCTTCTGCATTTCGGTAACGGCCGAGTAATATACCCGAGATAATTAGAAGCCACGGTCCGTTGAAATCCAAGCTCGAGCTTTATGGGAGATTACGGCCGCGGGAGTTTCTCATTATCACCGGAATTAACCGGTAAAATAGTCCCGGGCTAGGCTATCAAAGTAATAAACTTATCCATGGATATTAAGTAGTACAGTATGGGTGAAATAACAGTTTATTTTTATCCGAATTAAAATTTAATATCAATCATTCTAATCTAACTTATAAAATAGGAAGTAAAAGTTAAACAAAACACCCCAAATCCACATAACATTGTTTATTTTGGAAAGCCAACGTGTACCAGATTTTCATGTTTGTTTTAGACCAAGTTTCTATTTACGTAAAATTTATATAAATTACGTGACATTTTGCCTCTGAAACAGTGATTCCCAAACTGTGCGCCGAGATATATTGATCTATTTCCAATTTTTCAAGGAAGTTAACAATTAAAAAAAAACGGGTTTTAGTTGTATATAAGTATACAACAATTTAAAACTGAATAACAACAAAAAATAGAGCTAACATTAACGCTATAACTAACACTACAGTGAATGAAAAGGTACGTAATATTAGTAAAAAGGTTGATATCATTAATATAGTTCGTTACGCCAATGTACAATTTTATGAATAATATAAAGGAAATTCGTTCGTGATAAACATTAATTTTGTTTATTGTATTCATTATTTGGTTTTATAATAATCATAAGTGTTATATTGTGTTGGGCATTATTACTAATCAAATCAATTCAAATCATGATGTGTGTCAAATGTAAGTGTCTAAATAGGTGTGTCAAAAGTGATCGTCGGTGATCTATTTCCTTAATTACATTTATGTATGTAAATATGTACGTATTTAAACATTGTCCATTCTTTTGGAATTTTAAAAAGGAGATTTCCTTACCTATCGATGGGAATGTGGTTAAAACCTAAGGACAATATTACTTGGAATTTCTGTATGTGTAGTTTTACACAATATATTTGAAGAAGGAATTGAAGAAAATAGGAATGATGTACAGGCTGTCCAAGTTTCGATGGGTTTGCAGGATATCTTGGTAATTATGAAAGATAAAATGTTGTGGTTTTCGCGAACCTGTGCTACTTTTTTGTGAAACTTATGCGGTAAACTATATTTTCAAAAAGTGTCATTTACAGCAATTTTCAATTCAGCTTTAGTTCTATTTTGGGTACTATATACATGATTCTTTATACAGGGTGTTTGGTAGGTAGTGCAAGGTACTGAATAGGGTAATAGAGGTCATTCTGAAGTGATTTAACCAATCATACCTATATACTAAATATTTCAGTTATCTTGTTAATTAAGATTTTAATATTTTTGATTTTTTTCGTTCTTTTCTATTATTACTGCAGTGCAGAAGAACAAGAGCTTTTATCACCAAAATGTACTAAGGTTTTTTTATTGTGTATGAATGGATTGTTTAAATTATTTAACACAAAAAATCTGAAGGTGATTTGTTACTTACCAAGAGCTTTATAAACATAATTTTCCTAATTTGTAACACAAGAAGGTGTCATATTCAAACGTGGATATTATTTGAACGGTTAAAATAAGCGTATATGTTTATTCAAATGGCTTACAAACTTTCTTAGACAATGATCTTTCAATTCGTATAAAAAGGTTCTTAAGCAACATTTTAAAAATTAGAAAAAGTAAGCATAATACCTTTAACTACCCGTTTAGTATCTTAAGGTGGCTGTCCAGATATACGATGTTTTTATTTTTTATGATTTTTAGGATGGTTTGCATATTCCCATTAAATAATGCAGACACTCAACCCAACCACCATGCTGAATACTTCTACAAGCTCTATTCCTCATTGCGGTTGTGGTGATACCCAGTCGCATTTATCGTTTAAGTTGTTGAGCAGCATGATTCATTCTGTCGATTAACTCCTACTTTCAATCTCCTGTTCATACACAAGCGATTTCATGCGACCCCATACAAAAAGATCTAAAGGCGTAAGGTCAGAAGAGCTGGCAGGCCAGAGAATAGGTCCATTCGTCCAATCTAAGAATTAGGGAAAACTTGATTTAGATATTCACATACCCTTCGTTGATAATGGGCAAGGCAACCATCGTGTAGAAAAATCATATCTCTTCGCAAATTCAACAATATATCTTCTAGCAGAAGAGGTAGATTTTCTTCCAGAAAAGTTAAATAGTTTTCGCCATTTAAATTATCTGTTAATATGTACACTCCAATGAAATGTTTAGCAATAACTGCACATTACGCGTTTACACCAAACTTGTATTGAAAGGAAGTCTGCCTTTGCATTTGAGGTTTCTCATCCTTATCATTTCAATAATGTGAGTTATAATTTACAATGCCTTCTTTGGTAATCTTTGACTCATCTGTCTAAAGAATTTACTTGAGAAACATTCAATCTTCCATATTGCAATTCAACAAAAAACAACAAAATGTTAACCGTCGTATTGGATCATCGGGTTCTCCTCTGATTTTAGTAGTGACCAGACTTTCGATGTTACATAACCTAATATTTCGAATTAATAATTTTAACATCTTTGAATTTTATTGTATGTGATTTTGTTTGGATAAAGAAATTTTATTTATAGAAACCCTCTGATGATGGCTGCAATCAGCCGAAACATGTAAGGGACAGAAAAATAAAAACATACATAGATTAAAAGTTAAAAAAAATAAAATAAACGAAGAAATTCATTTTATTTTATTCACTTAAAAAACTAAGTTGCACTCATAACTCAAAAATCGTGATTACTAGAAAACATCTACGTGCACCATTGAATGTTACGTGAAAAAAATCCATTAGTTCCCGTCTTCACTTCTTTGCAAATCGTATATTTTGAGAAATTCCCTGTATATCAAAAACGAAGAGAGCTGTGAAAAATTAGTTTGCCGCATAACAAGTTTCTCAAAAAAGTAGCTCAGGTTCGTGAAAGCCGCAACTTTCTATCTTTCATAATTACCAAGGTACCCTGCAAACCCATCGAAATTTGGACACCCTGTACATAACCACATGACAGTAACACCACAGCAAATAATACCTGGAAGTGCAGTTAGAAATGCATTTATAAATGAACATTTTTATTAAATATATTTTTAATATAAATAAAAACGAATTTTTTCAATACATTTTTTATTATTTACATTTTTTTATCCAATTCTCTAATTGGCCTAAAAATTAACGTGTTAAGTTTCGAGTGCGAAATTAATTTAGTTATTATTAATTATAAATAATAATATACAGGTGTTCGGTGACTCGGGGCACAAATTAAACCACATATAGTAGAGTGGAAATGATGATGATTCGTGTAAAAATTGTTAGTCTAAACAAATAAATGGCGGAGTTATTTGCCATCAAAGTTAAGAAGTTATGTGGTTTAATTTGTGCCCCGAGTCACCGAAACACACTGTATAATATACAGGGTCCTTCATCTCAGCTCCCGTTTCCTATAGCTCAGTTATTAATTAAGTTAGGAGTTTAATATTTTGCAGGCTTATACTGTATTTCAGATCGCATTTCAGGAAATTATTTTTGATTATACAGGTCCCAAAATACATTGTCCCAAAAAATGTGTGATGCCATGACGATACATCTTTTTAAATTACATGATATATCTTTTCACATATGTTTGTGCGACTTTTATGGGTGCCTACACACCTCTGAAAATTTATTATTATTATCAATTATTGTTTTGCAACTTGTTTTATTCTTGATAAGAATTGCTTGTTAGTGTTATTTATTGTATATTCTTAATAGATGCTTCGCCAGGCTTGTCCCATTAGCAACTCAAATTGACTCAAATAATGTGATGAACTATTTGTTCAAAATTTATACCGCCACTTATCGACAGGAATAAACAAGTAACTGATTTTTTGACAAAACCGTCAAAAACCATTCGATAGCTGTTGATATAATATCTATTGATCAGTTCGTACCAGAACAGCAACAGCTGAAATCGATTCCATCTTTCGATCTGTTATGCTCAAACTATGGTGCGATTAAATTAAGATTATTTAAAATTTTAAAGTTGTTTACAAAAAAAACCAAAAAAAAAAATATAATAAGCAAGTAGATGTCTGCGTTCGCTTGTTCTTGTAACCTTAAAAGCGACTTATAATTTAATGTAGCTTTACTTTCAAAAAATCCATCTGCTCGAAAAGATTGTCAGAGATAGCACGTCTACTGTATAAATTAAGCAAGGCTGCAAAATTGAATATCTGTACGTTGGTGTTATAATTTATAAGTATTCTTTTAATTAACTTATAACTATCGAACATTTTGGAAACAGTATTAAATCTTCTGGCATCAATATCACTCTGCTGGAACTATCTCAAACCTTCTGGAAGACTCTAAAACTCTCTTTCAGAGTTATAATTTAAAAGAATCATAACTCGGATATTTAAGAATTAATGTTTGAGATAGAAGATTGCTTTATTTTTGTCAGTTTCAATAAACTTCTCCGTCCTTTAAAAATAATAACTTCCGTCTTATGCTATGCGTATGCAATATGCTATGCGGTTATAAGTATATTCAATGGTCTCTTTAAGTCCTTCCTCGGGTTTTTCGATCGCTATTACAGTTAAATCATCCGCATACGCTATAGGTGCACGCTGCAGCACCTCATTATACGTGATGTTCCATAACAGAGGTCCTACGTCTGAGCCCTGTCATAATAACTCATAATAACACAATCCGTCAAGCAAGACTTTTTGAATATTTACAACATATTTCGGGATATGTTTTCTTTGTACGGCTTTAATTATCTTACACCATCTTAAGGAATTAAAAGCATTTTTCACATCCGGTGATACCATAGCTGCAAATTTACTTTTTCCTCTAATGAACGTATGACTGATTTCTACTACCTCCTTAATCCTTTGAATTACATCTAAAGTAGACTTACCTTTCCTAAAGTCTTCATTTTCTGAAAGTAAATGATGTGCATTTGTTCCATGATTTGTAATATGATTTTTGTCAATAACTTCGTATTGTTTGGTCTATGCGTTAAGTAGGCAAATCGGCCTAAATGTTATTTTATCGTCCTTGCTTATCTTGGGTTTTTTGATTAAAAGAAACTATTTTCCATTCTTCGGGAAAAACTTGTATTGTTATTAATTGATTTAAATAAAAAAGCCTTCGTTGGCAGTTCCAGTACCACCTCCGTTGTTACTACCACCACTTCTGCTGGTATACCACATGGCCACATGATTTCTTCTTTGCTTAATTTTAGTGTATTCTTATCTAACTGAGAAGTCCAATTAATGAAAGTGTCCGCCGGAAACAAATTTCTGATTATCACTTTTGTTGCTTCGCTGATGTTCGTGGTTGGTTTTCCCATTTTAATTTTTTTTGTTGCGATCTTATATGGATCTCCCCAAATGTCATTTTCCAATTCTTTCTCTAAATTATTTTAGGCGTTTTTCGTTTCTTTTCTTATCTGTCACATTAATTGTTTTTTGATTCTTTTGTATTCCTCTCATTGTTCTCTAACTTCCTCCACATTCGTATTCCGCTAATTTGCTCTTGTAACTGTCCTTCGGGGTTTACTACATTTCGTCTTTAAACCGTATCTGTCCACCAGTAAAATTTAAGTTTTTGATTACTCCATATGACTTATTACAAATATCTACGGTTGTTTTTTCCATCCCTTCAGGGGTTCCAATTTCCTTATCAAGCCATCCATTTGTATTCTTCTTAATTACCTTCATCAGTAATATGCTCTCACTAAATGTCAATATGTTTCATTTGATTGCATTTATTATTACAGCCACGTCCACATGCTCATTTTTAATTGCTTTTTTTTACCAGGTCCATTGCCACCAGCCTTTGATTCCAATTAGTCTGTAAAAGAGTTAAACTACACATACTGATAAGCGTTCAAATCACCTGCGATGATTACTTCGTTACCATTGAAATTTCTGACATGTTGTTGCAAGTTGTAGTGTTACGTTACGATTTTCGATGGAATCCAGTATTCACGGTGTTACAAAGTATCTTATGTTTTAACTACATATAATTTAGACAAACATTATAGTTGCAACTCTAGAATGTTGTATATTTGTTTTTATATAATATATTTGTTTTATATATAATATATTTGTTTTTATATATAAATTACATAAGAATGGGTATCATAAAAAAGGGTTTTATGAAAAGGTCAAACTTTCTCTTTGGGGATCACGGTAGACACGTTGAGGATGGTTGGGGGATCATATCTGGGATCACGCCTGATATCTAATTCTACTTACAAATTTGAGGATTGCATCAGAAGTTATGTTGGGATAACGTCGGGAATCATGTTGAGAATGATGTTGTGAATCATGTTGGGGTCACTAATTTCTAGTGTCACCTTAATTATCTTAATTTCCGAGTCCAACTCAACACAAATGAAACCTAAACCAGCCACATAACAAATTTAAACATTTATTGTATATAACTATAACACTATCACAGTTTTATCACAGTAATCGATCGATTTAATGCTTTTATTTTGCTCACAGCCTTTCATGAGATCTATACTTTCATCAAAAACGTTTTTTCTCATAAGGTGGTATGCCACTTTACTGTGTTAAAGTTAAGTTGAGAGACTATTAGCTCATTTTCAATTGTTTGATTCGCCATCTTTTTCTCCAAGTGCTGTTTCCTCCATCAGTTTCTCATGATATTTAGATGGTTCTTTAAGTTCCTTAAGTTGGGTTCCTTAAGATGGAATCCAACTCAACCCAACCTAGCTTCAGAACTAACACCGTAATTAGGAGCCGTCTTAGGATACGTACGGTGTTGGATAAGTTCCAAGACAGGTACTTAGAACGAAAACAATTTGGGTTTAACCATGGCTCTCTTAAGATGGAACCCGACCCAAACCAACCTAGATTCAGAACTAACACTAGGCTTGGAACTAGAAAGGTTATGGTTTACCCGTACGACTAAATTCTAATATTTCTAGCTCTATGTTTGGTGTTAGATCTCAACCCAGGATGTAGCTCTAGTATTAGTTATACCAGTGATTCCCAAACTCTGCATCGTGGCTCTAAAAAGGAAAGTGTTCTAGTTTTTCAAGAAAGTTAACAATTAAAAATGAATTGGATGCATTAAGGCCGCCGCGGAAAAACAAATCAGTAAATCGGATTATTTAGGGTGCCACAAACAAAAAATGATTGGGAATCTCTGCTCTACACTGTTTCACATACAAACATTATTAGGTATTAATGACCTAAACTTTAAACATTACGTATTTTAAGCCCCGAAGAAATCAATCGTATTTCGTTCCAGATATTAAATTTAATTAAAGACGAAAATGAGGAAAATGTTCTAACTAAAAATATCTCAATCAATTATAAAATGTCATTAAAGAGGGTAATGGCAAAGGTTTACTAAATAATTGACATTTCGCTAACTAAGAGAAAACCGACCCGACGACTGATCGATAATCGTCCACGATTGCATCTCTGATAATTAGTTCGCCACATTAAAATTGTTCATTCTGGTCGGCGGCATATTGATTTTGCCCTTTCCCCTACTACCATCAAGCCCCCTGTCATAACGCAACAAGCGCAGAACCCGCACGGTTACGTGGTGATGTCAACCGCCCACGGAAAGCTCACCTTGACGTATTCTCAAGCCCCTACATCGTTTGAACATATCAACCAGGGCTTATAAATAGATAAAACCATATTTAGCAGGCTAAAAATAAACTAAGACGTAAAATGATGTAGTATTTTTAGACATTTTATTAACGTATAAACTAAGAATACATACATATATAAATAATACGCGTATAATATGAACAACATTAATGAATGGATTTTTATAACATATTATAAAACGTTGAAACGTAAAAAAATGTGAAATTATTTGTTATTTTGAAATAACAATTTTTGTTTCTAAATAAAGTTACTAACATGAAATCATATAATCAATGTTCAATTAGTTAGGTTATTGTTTTATTAATGAATCAATTTCGACAAATTTTCAATTTGTATTTTTGGTTTAATTAACCTTCATTTTGATGGATTGTGCAATACAATTTCACCAGGCATTAAAATTGTTGGCTTCTTTTTGATTGTTTCGAAAATATAATTTGTTACTTTATTATTACCAAGAGGCATTTGTGATGACGGCCTAAAGGTGTAATTGGAATTTTTATGTTGTAACTATTCTGACTAAAAACTAATAAAATGGATATGGTTAATTAACACCTTGATAGTCTCGGTAAATATGTTCGAAATAATTTTTAGCACATTAATGTTCGACATTTAATATTTAAAGCTATTTCTTGCATATAAATTTAACGGCAAATAAACTAGGAATAACTATCGATATTTCAGTAACAGTGATTCTTCACCATTACTAAATACCATTAATTATGGTTGGTAATGGTGACGTAAAATAAAAAAAACAGTGATCGTGACTTTTTTTTTGATATCCATTCGTCCGGGACGTAATACTTCCATTATCGTCGGCACATAGCAATTTATGAAATATATTGACTTTTTTATCATAAATAACTAAAAATAATATATTTCGAATATTAACACACATCGATTTTTTAAGTTATTATTGATGACAACAGATGGTGGCTGCATCATGCAACCACCTGCATCATACTACTGTTATTATAACTTTTCAAAATTTTTATTTTGTATGATATGACGCAAAGCATTTTTTTAATCATTGAGATACAATCCTACGTTACACGTTGCATCATCCTTCGTGTTCAGCTTGGAGATGCACATTATGCATCGTCGTGATGTTGTATGAATTGGCATATAGTTGCACTGATCTAATTTCAATCGGAATATTTGCTGTCATTTTATTTGATGGTATTGCAGGTATAGTACTTCCACTGCTATGTTTTGTTGTTTAGTTCCAATGAATCCCAAAGCAATAAGAATTTTGAACATTTCTAAATTGTATTAATTGAAATTATGTTTCATTTTATGAATAATATGAATAGTTACAACAGCAACGTCAAACACCACATAATTCTATGCCGCCACTTTTTGGATTTTCTATCAATTTCATAAATTGATTTGAGCAAGTCTATCTTCTTAACATAAATCATATGACTATTGTAGTCTTTTACCATAGTTGAACAATTAACGTCAACTTTAGTGGCATCCTTTTCTTGTCTCTTCACATTATTTATGATTGTTTTGTTATGGTGACTTCCTAAAAACCTAAAAAAATAAAATGACCTCTTTTAATATTTTTATATTAATTAATTTCTACTGTGTGCTCTTTCTACATTCTAAACGGTTCCACAAGCATATATATCAATTCTGCTTGCAAATATTTTTGCAGATATACTGAGTTAAAATAATCGAAATGAATGTGATGTCCTTTTCCAAGTAGATTCCGAATCAGGTCTTTTACAACTCTTGTCTCAAACTTGTTTCAGTGCTATTATTGATTTTCTAGTATACATTTGAAATTGACGTGCATAGCCCAATATATCAGTTCTGACTCATACTTTATAACTTCTTTTAATTGGTTTTAACGACATGTGTTGTTTTAGTGAACTACGCCACTTAAAACGAATCATGGATTCGTCGATTGACTGGCGCTTACTTGGCAAAAAACAACAAGAAATTGTTTCAGTTAATGATTCAATAAGTGGTCGTAACTTATACAATTTATCATAATCTGAAGTATTTTTTTAGGAGTCACAGAATTGTCTGATATATGAATATTGATAGTCGACCAAGCACAACGATCTCTTAAACAATAGTCCTTATAACTGGAAAGTGTTTTTATTCCCATAACTAGATTAATACCTACAAATTTGTTGATTTCGTTTAGGCAATAATTTTGTTTGTTTGTAACAACTGCAAGATCCCCCACTTTTCTGTGTTGCATATAAATTAGTTTGAAAAGCAATTTCTTTCCAGCAATGCATCATTTACTAGATACAGAAATACCTCTGTAATTCCTGTCTCTTTAATAAATATTCGAGTGTTCCTGGTGGTTACCTTGTGAAACCACAATTATTCTAATGTAATTTGACATTATAAATATTAAAATTTCCCACATACTTTTTTTACAGACATACTGTGATGTGTAATTCTAAAAATTAAACATACTTGACATTTTGTAAAAAATACACCAATTTTTCAACACAATCACGAATTGAAATTTACTCCCTATTAAATATGAATTACGTGGAATTTAGAAGTTTTTTTTCTTTTCTTATCTTGAATATAGAGGCTTAGTTTTAGTGGCAGAACGACTCCCACTATTTTCATTATTATTAGATGCACGTTTCGGGATTTTTTCCCATCCTCAGGATTAAAATCTTTAACAAATATTTCAACAATTAAACATTACAATACAAACACAAACACATATATCAATTGTTTAAATTATATTAAAACAATTGAACGTCTATTTGAGATTAAAACACATTGTCAAGTTCAACAATTTTCCAAATGTCATGACAAGGTTAAAATATTTTATGGAGAACCTGTTTAAAACTCCCTCACTTCATCCATCATAACACCAATCCGGTCAAAATATCGGCATAATGCGCCCCTATTCGTCCTACATCAGTTTTAAAATTAACTGTTTTCTTATTGTTTTTTGTTATAAAGATTGATTCTAAGTTCTTCCTTAATATTGTGTTTTTATTTGTTATTAATATATTTGGATTGTCAAAATCAAACTTATGATTCAATGGCAACATAATGTTGACACAAATTTTTCAACACAATCACGATACGAAATTTACTCCCTATTAAATATGAATTACGTGAAATTTAGAAGTATTTTTTTAAAAACAGGTTCAAATAAGTGAGTGTGCATCTTTCTCTAACAATGACGTAAATTGTTACACCAGGAACAAAAAACAATAAAAAATAAGAAATGGCGGTTTCACCGGGCAATCACTTGGAAACAAAGGGTTAAACCTTTTATTTACTTCTTCGTCTATAATTTTCCGTACTCTTGGAGATTGCAACTATGTTTGGTTTGGATAGTCCTTTCTTCTTTCAGGCAATATTAATGTTGAACTAAATTGGTTCTTCTGGTTGTTAAATTGTCCAATTAAGTTCTTCAAAGCCCTTATTTGTTCTTTTGTAAATTGGCCAAGTAGTTTTTCAATCTTCTGTGGACAGTAAAATTTATTTCTTTTCCAATTCATATACAGGGTGTTACTTAATGATAGGCTGTAATTCAAAAGACGCTTTCCTGAAGCAAATTTAAGTAGAAAAGTTCTTATAAACATGTGTTTAGGATACATGATAGTTTGGTTTTCGAAATACCGGGTGTTAAATGTTTCGAGATACGAAAAAAATCCGATTTAGTTGCTAGAAAACGTTGTTTCGTTGTTATAAACATAATGTTTTTGGCTTTGATTTGACCGCTTATTATTTTTCCTGTGGTTAGAAAATTGATTGAGGTTAAACAAATATTAGACAATTATTCTAATTTGGAAATGACACAAATGCATTTTCTCTATGGTTTTGCCAATGGTAATGCCGCGAAGGCCCAGCAACTCTATCATTAAAGGTATCCGAATCGTGATCTTTCAGGCAAAAAAAATATTTTTAAACATGCATCTTCGTTTAACTGAATCTGTCAGTTCTAAACATAATTTCTTAAAACATAATTCCTCCGAGGGAAGAATTCATTCGAACTCCGGCCATTGAGATGACTGTCTTACATGAGTTGAATAGGTCAACAATTACACGAAAGATTGGTAGGGAATTAATTATTTGTCATAAAATGGTGTAGCGGATCCCGTTTCCATTTTCATTGTTCATTTATTTTAAAAGTTAAAAATATCATAGTCATTGTTGTTTAAAAAAAACAAGACATAAATATAAATAAATAAGTCATAGCAGAAGAATGTTGTTTTCATCATATCTATAAATTATAAAAAATAATATTAAATACAAATATTGTTGGCTACAACAGCCACAAATGGTATAACAAATTTTAAGAGATTCTTCGTTTTAAGAGATCAGGCATTTCTTCCAAAAGAGCCTCATGATTATGTTTACGGACGAAGCATGTTTCTCCAAAAATACAAGAATTAATTTCAGTAATGACCATAATTAAAATGCTATTAGAGAGACACATTTTCAGGAACAATTTTCTCTCAACGTTTGGGTCGGTATTATAGATAACTATTTAATTGGATCATTTTTGGGAAGGGACACCTGTGACAACGGGCTCTTTCTATCATCGGTGCGTGCTCCCAGCAATGATGATGGTACTTTTCTGATTTTGAAGCACCCGATGATGTTGATGGTTGTTCGTTCATTCCTTTACATGCGGACGCTATCTAGAACAGCTATCGCATTTGTACCCCGTGGTCTGATGGTTCGTGGCTTTTTATAAGAATAACATAATAATGCTTGGCCAATTTCTATCAAATATAATAGTCTTCTACGAAAGCTTTTTTGTGCTGTTCCAATTGGTATTCAATTGGGTGAATAAAACATATTGCATATTGCAAAACAGTGCAACAGGCCATCTATTTACTTTCGGTTTGCATCGATAAGAACTAACCATCTGGTCTAATACATCGACGCCACCATTTGTTTTGTTGTAAAATTTTATGATATCCGGTTTCTTCTCTGGGTCGAAAGTAATGTAACAAATCGACGCTTTTTCGGAACAAATGATAACATACACGCTCGAAGATGATGGTCATAAATAAACTCGGTGTACTGTAATGATTTTTTTGATATTGACTAAGATAGGTGGTATTTTGTTTCTAATTTTGCGAATCATACTAACGATTGTCATTTGACGTTATTTCAATTCACTTGCCAAACGATATGGTGTGAAACAATTATCACAAGTAATAGTTCTAGCATTTAGCCCTAACAGTTGAAAAAGATCGAAATAAAAAAAAAATAGTATACAACGAAATTATCTTCACACATATCAAGGACACCACGTTCTCGTTGATTTATTTCACGAGCAGAATTTTTATCACGACCAGTATATATCTTCAGATTATATGCATAGTACGTCTCAGAATCAGCTGCAACCCATAACGTGCTGCCATATTTGGCCGGATTTGATAGGATGTATTGCTTGAATGGTACATGGCAACGAAACGGAAGCAATTGCTCATCAACAGTACAACTCCCGGAATATACAACTGTTTCAACCGTTGAACCCAGTTATCAAAAATGAAACGAATAGGAACAAGATTATCTTGTTGGCCTTCTCGTTGCTCTTTATCGTCGAATCGTAAACAACGGTTGATTTCTTTGAATCAACGAATTATTATAGTAGCAACGAATATTGGGCGGCCATGCTTATCATCCCACAATTCTTCAATACATTCACCCTTCGAACGATTAACACCAGTTAATAAAAGCAATCCATAGTAAGCACACATTGAGGTAACAGCAACAGCTAACCATTTTTCTCTATAGCGATGTACACCATACAAGTTCGTTATTAAGCAATGTACCTATACCACAAGCAATTCATCGAATACCATAGTTTGCGAATATAAGAAATATATTTACCTTGTTTGGAAGCAAAAGAGGTAGAACTACTAGAACGAGAAATTGGCATTGATTGCCTGTACTATTGAATTGTTTTATTTTTTGATAATAATAATACATTCGAGTCTAAAACAGCCGCCTCTCTTGCTTCTTGGTCATTGAAGTCATTATCAGAATCGTCGGTACCATATTCTTCCAGTGCTTTATTTTCAA
Source organism: Onthophagus sagittarius (assembly GCA_036711965.1). NCBI lineage: Eukaryota > Metazoa > Arthropoda > Insecta > Coleoptera > Scarabaeidae > Onthophagus > Onthophagus sagittarius. Next base: position 53,298,977 of record JASERS010000001.1, read on the forward strand.
CTTGATTTCCATTTAGAGTGTAGTCGTCATCATCATCGTTATTAGTGTCAAATAAATTCAATACTATCATTAAAGCACAAATATTACACGTGTTTTTCTAAACGTTTCACTAAATTAATTGAATAGAATGAAATTTCTATTGCAACCACTTGGTACAATAGCAACATCTGCTTGTAAGATGTTGCAAGATCACAATTGGGCCGTACAAACGTGTTATTATCCTCTGTATCAATTTGATACATGAATTCAATTAAGGAGATTTCTTTTTTTTTGGCTTTTAGGTAAGAATTACGCAAAATACAAATGGAAATGTAAAACAAACAAAAATTCATTCACTGAGTCAAAATATTTAGTCGATTCGAATGTATATAACAAAAATATTATCAATTAATTTTGAAAATTGTGTCAATTTTGTACGACGTCCGGAAGAGGGTTAAAGATATACTGTTTAACGGGCAAAGATGCCTTGATTTTATTTTAACAATTTCTCGGAATGAAATAAAGGGGTTTTTATGTCTTTCAGAAAAAAATATTAATAATAAATCCGATCTTTTTTGAAACCTGTAACACCCTGTATCTTAAAATCTCGACTATTTAGGACACGTGTTTATAACACAACAGAATTTGTTTCTACTTGAATTTATTTCAGGAATGCGTCTTTGGATGGTCATTTCTATCTCTTCTTCCCCTAAAAATGTTACATAAATCTCAATTATTTTAAGTTTTTCATAATAAGGTTTCAATAAATTTACATACACAAGGATATGTTTTCTTCTTTCAAATAGTTCTTTTAGTATGTAGTTGGTATCTGATATTTTCTTTATTACTTTCTTTGGACTTCCCCATTGCATTTGTAATTTATTCGTTCTAGCTGGTTGATATATCCTCATTTTATACCCTTTTTGTTAATGGAGCTCTAAGTATTTTTTATGTACTCCATAAAACTTCCTACTGCATTTGACTGAGAATGGTATGTAGACCTGTGGATTACTGAAAAACACTCTCGCCACATCTGTTTCTATATCTGAAGGAAAACCAACAAGTAAAATAAGTGTAAAAAGAGTGTAAAATACTTCTAATAAAAATCTAGTAAAAATATCACTCGATCACTGTCACCGTTTAAAATCACGGTATTTGAATGGTCACCGATCACCATGTTCCTTAAAAATCAATTACATCGCTCATCTCGAAAATAAATGACATTTAAATGTTTTTTAGGGAAAGAAATACAACTTCTATCACTTGATAATGAAATTTGCGTAAATTTTACACCAATATTTTACTAATTGAAGTTTGTTTGTTTGTTATGTCGCTTTAACTGTGGATGCTGATGTAGGAAAAGGGGGAACGTTGAATAAGAAATTGCTTTGCGGTTTTCCCGATTCGAAGACTCTTACGATTCCGCTGAAATGCCAAAATATTGCGAAAGTACACAAAAATAAAAGAAAAAATACGATTTTCAAATTATCATAACTCGTAAACAATGTACCGGATCATCAAGATCTATACCTAATTCTTTACGTTAACTTTGTACAGTCTTCGAAATGTCGCCACAGTCGGCTCGTTGTTTATGATTTTAATAGTTTATATTTCAATGGAAACCTTGCTTCCTGAGAATTTTGATTAAAGCACCCTTATATTGTCATTTGAGATGTTGATGACTAAAATTGGTTAATCAATTGGTTTATTTGATTCGCATTTTTATGTGTTTTAATCTTTACATATTTTGAATCCAGCATTTCGACATAATCATTCAACCAGTGAAAGAAGATGAAGTTTTTATTTGAGATATAAATCAGCAAAATCTGTCATCACGTACTCTAACTGTAATCCACTTAGTTAAAATTAATTGTTAATTGAAACTAAATTTCTAGTCGGTAGATTCGCGGGGTCGTTGCAATAGCCGGACAATTAATTAAGAAGATAATTGATGTGTTTGATTAATTAATTTTTTGGGCTTTAATCAAAATCCTTACATATTAAGAATCGGGCATTTCGACAACCGCATTCAGCTAAACATATTTCCAATTGAGATATAAACCATTAAAATACATCAGCTAACCCTTCTCTTTATAGTCAATTTAAATTAAATTATTTTTTTTATGTTAAATTAAATATACCTTTGTACGTTCGTACATACATGCATAAACTACGAGCTGAACATGGGGTATTTCGAGGGTTGTACAAGATTAACGGGAGAGAGTTGAGGTTGGGAACCTATGACGGATCGACTTACATATAGACCTTGACGACTGAGTTCATCGTTTACGAGTTATGACAATTTAAAATGGTCATTTTTGTGTTATTTTCGTAAACCTTTGGAATATTTTGGCTTTTTAAAACTTTAAGACATTTTTTATCAATATCGGTTGAATGATTTTTATGTTATAATCAATACTACACGTATAAAATCGTATCCGTGGAATCAGAATTGGACCATGATCTTATCAATTAGGAAAATTTGAGATTGTGTACAAAAAACCTGTCCTTATTTGCCTACTTTTTAAATTATGTATGAGACGCACAATATTGTTTTACTGTATTCCATTTATTTCATTATACATATTGTGCTTTACGTTTCTTTATTTATTATTATTATGGCCATTTTAAAATAAAGTATGACTTGAAACTGTTATGTCCGCCGCCACCAATGTGAAAATTTTGTAACACAAAAACGCACACACTGCGATACTCGGGATACATATTTCGGTTCATCTTCCATTAGGAAACTAGGTACTAAATCGAATAGCTGCATCTGCTGAATGTGACTCAGGACATCATTTTCAAGAAGCTGTATGGCCTCGATGTTGAGATGAGTAATTTCTGATGACACCGATGCTACTTCCAAGTCGCGATGGAGGTCGGTGTGTCTCTATCGCGTTCACTGCACCTTAGTACTTTGATATAGAATCTTTGAATCAGATTAGCATTTGTCTTGCACATATATAATCGGATTCGATATGTCCATTTTGGTTTGAAAACTTGCTTATAATATATTAGCAACTTCTGTTTTACTGATACTGTAGATTTTCTGCCAATAAGCCAATATAAATGTATAAATTTTATATCAAGTTCTTCACGTTTTCTTTTGACGTGCGCTTTCCATTTGAGTTTAACAACCAGCGTAATTCCTAGTTATTTTGCGGTGTCGGGGTATTTGATTGCATTGCCATTTACATGTATTGGCCATAGTTTATTGTCATGTAAGAAAAGTTTATGTTAGGGAGAGCGGGGCAATTGAGTAATGTTTAGGTAAAACAGGCCACAATTTAGTTTTTAATCTAAGACAAAATTATTAACCAAGTTTAAATTTAATTAGAAAGTATTAATTAGGAAGTATTTACGTAGAAAAAGAAATAAAACAGACATTTTTTAATACCATAATACTACATTAAAAGGAGCAAGTGAGAAAATATTATACTATTAGAAATAATTCATGAACACCTTGTATAATCTAAACACGTGAGTTTGGCGCAATGAAATTTGGTACGAAGTAGTAGTAAACTGATATAAACTAACCCTCACATGGAGAGCGACAACCCAACACAACCCTGCTGACTGGGGTTGCAGCAATAGCAAAGTATCCCCCGTCAGCAGCGCGTACCATCGCTACACGACATGGTATGTAATCAACAATGCCACCTCAACTAAGCTTCATAGTTTCTCAACTTACGCAATATCCATCATATAACATGTTCGTTCGCGTTCTGATCCGGAAAATGAGCTGGCCAGAGCATGCAATGCTTGCATGCCCAGCTTGTTCTCACCTTCAACGACTCCATGCTACATCGTCTAGCGATGGTACAGGCCGCTTACAGGGATACTTTCATAATTGTTGCACCACCTTTCAGCAGGGTTGCGCCGCTCTCCATGTGAGGGTAAATTATACTACCTTATCACGTTCAGACTATACAGGTGTGGTCGCCAATTATTTCCAACAATGTATAAATGATTTGTTGCAAATATAATTTTCTGATCCAATTTCGTTACTAGAACAATTTTTATATACCCAGACATTACATTTCATACACATGATACAATCTTTGTAGCAGGTGTTACCACAAGTACACCTGCTACAAAGATTTCATTGCAGAATATGCAGCAAACATACATCTGAATCACTAGAATACATATTGCTGTATTCTAGTCATTCAGATGTATTTTGAATTCGAAACTCCTTAGCCTTTTTGTGTGTTATGGAGGATTCACCTTTCTTCTTCCTACTTTTTTGAACTCTTTGTTTTAAGATTTTTCTTAATTTTTTCAATGGGTTTCATTTAGGTAATGGGGTGATCAGTAGAGTCCAATGTAAACAGCGACACTTGACAAATTTTCAAGTGAGAAGTATAATTCCTAATGGATTAATTTTGTATGAAATGGACGGGATTCTACAATTATAGGTGTTTATTTATTATATAAATTAATATATAAAATAAATTATTTTGAAAGACTCACTTCCCCATATGACTTACTTATCGCGCTCTCCCCTATGTCTATTTAGTCGTATTTGATTTTAGTAGCCATTGTTTGGTTCACTTTCCTATTAAATTTAAGGTTAATTGTAACTTATTTGCTGCAACTACTTCATTTTCTGCATCAGCTAAGATTGCTGTATGGTTTTCATCTGCGAATGTATATATTAAAGTTTGGTTCTAAACCGGAACGCCGGTTTGTGTTTCTTGTAGTGATGAATAAGCGTTTTCGTATTTTACTAGAAAATATCGATTAAAAAGGTACGAACAATTGATTGTACATTGATGGTAATATTTGGTCTAGTTATAATTTAAACCATCTAACCAGACTTTGTGAAACATTCAATAATACGGCTGAGCAGACTTTAATTTCTTCCATTACTGTTTCGATAGTATTTGTTATTTTATGTACTTGGTCTATTATTGCATGTTTATTCCGAAACCCAAATTAATGTATTCGTATTAAAGCTTTTTCTTCTATAACAGGTTTTAATCTTTTTAATAGTATTTTTAAGTAGTTCCCATAGTAAACAAAATAGTGAGATTGACCTATATGATGTAACATCATTGGGGTGCTTCACCAGGTTTTGGTATCATTATTATTTCAGCAAATTTCAATATACTTGGGATGCAGTTGTGTTTAAACACACCACTAATTATGAGTAATGGTTTTGTATTTGCCCGTTTTGTTAGATGTTTCACTGTTTCTCCATTAATTAGGCCATAGCTTACTGATTTCTTAATATTGTTTTTATATTTCATAGTACAATTTAAGAACGAAGGCTTTCACGACCGGTGTTAACTGAACTAAAATTATAACTAATACTAGCACTAACACTAGAACTATCATTAGAACTATCACTAGAACTAACACTAGATCTAAAACTAGAAACTTTCGTATTTTGCCATGCGTTTTTTGAAAAATTGTTTGACGTTTCGGATGCCATGTTGCAACTTACAATTCCTTCATTCTTACACATGGTATATCTCATCAGCACATGGTATTACTGTGCTGATCGCTTTGAATCATACTAGGTACACTGTTTGACATAGTTGTTGGACTGTCGGATATAAAAGTTTCTTTCAAATGTTTAGCAAACAAATTAATTTTTTCTTAATTGTTGTTAACCCAATTTCCATTACTATTACGAATTGAATGTGTATGTGTTTTTGGAACTTCAGGCTTTCTTGTTGACTTCCACAGGGAATAATCAGTAATAGCATCAGTAAGATCTCTTCTCTCTTTGTTAATCTCTCAATGCTCTTAGTTCAGCTGTTATTTTATTTAATTTAATTGAATCACTAGGATATATGTTCGATTTAGGTTTTGGTGTTAAAGTAGGTATTAAGGCGCAGTCTGAGTTTTGTATGTCTTTTAAGAACTTTTCTACTTCCTTGTTAATGTTTTCGTTTGCTTTCAGAAGAACATTAAATTGATGAAGTTAATTTGAACGAGTGTTTTTCGTAAAGTGAACTTAATGAATGTCCCACAGCAGATATCACATAAGTAAGTATGCTTTCATTAGTTTTTTGGTATGCAGAAACAATGAGGATTAGGAGTTGTTTCCATCTGTCTCCACCCCTTGCCATATTTGTATAGTACATTATATATTACATGTTTGGTTATTCGACAACTACAGATTATTATTACTTTAGATACATAAGATTTATTAGAAGATTTAATATATTATTATAGACCATAGATCTTGGGTGAGACTAGCTGTTGTACGGAACATGCGATTGATAACGTTACAATTTTTCATTTCCTTCGAAGTCATCTTTCAATTTCTTTTATATCCTGAGGATAACGCTTTTCTTGCACTTCGCTAAAATAATCTAGTCTTTTAGGAAATCTATGTTCATATTAAATCTATTTCACGTTCATTCTAAAGTCTAATTTAATTACTTTCCAATTACCCTCGTTATTTTTGCCTGAAAAAGAAACATTGACAACTTCTCTGAAATCTTTCGTCTTTGAAGTCCTTCAACCGAAATTATCATATTTCTAAAATAAGCAGTTTTTATCAATTATCGAATCTGTGGTCCTAAAAATTTACTTAATAAAAGTTCCTTTGCCTACTACTTCATTAGATTCCTAATTACATGTGAAGTAGGGGTAGAAAGAGTATTAGGCTGGCAGTAATTTTCAAGCAGTATACCCCATTTATATTGTTTATATTTAATAGTTTCAACAATAGTTTTAACATTGTCATATGATTCTATTACGTGAATGACTTGAGGAGTAGGTAAGGAAGCGTATTTTTCGGAATTATGTAGCAAAACAGCTTTCAACTTCTCTTATGTTAGAGGAAGAAATAAAGGTAGTTTCAGGAGCAAGAAGTTTTTCAACCGATCATCGTCATAAATATAATCATCGTCTCTAAATTTGGTGGAAAGTTGGCGGTTTGTAACACTTGCATTTCGAATACTAAATATTATGAGAACTATTACAATTAAAACCGAAGATTACGTTGAGAAATACTTAAATAAATTGGAGATGATGTACTCCGAGATCGTTGGATAAGACTTACATGACTATGCAATTATCGATTATTCAAGATTATTTCGTTCGGGTCATTATTATTCAGTAACAAAAGTTCTTTTTGATACTGACATTTCGATGTCGTAGTAATTCTCTACATCCTTCCATTGATTCTTTAAAATTCTCAATGATAATGTCCATATGAGGTTACATAGACGCGAGATTAAGGCTATCTCCTTAGCAGACATCTAATGGATTCTACATTCTCTCTGTCAGTTTATCATCCAATTACATTTTGGTATAGTTGTTCTACAGGTGTGTCATATTAATGCACAAAATGATACAAACTAGAAGATTACACAAAGTATTTTTGTTATAAGTAAAATTTATCTACATATTTTGTTTATCCAGTTTTTGGTGTTAAGCTGCGAACGCGAAGCTACATGTGGTTATATATATGATAAATGACCTTAATTTTCGACAAAAAATCACCTGTGGAACTTTAACGTATTCACAAAAAATCACCTTATAAACTCATTTTTAGTAAGTGATTATCAACGTTGTTATAAAAGCTTTTGAATAAAATTGTTTTGAATCGTAATTCACTACGAATTATATTTTTCTATTCATGCAACATTAAAAGCGGACGTGTTTCTATCATTTCAGCGATATAAACTGATTCTAAGTTTAAAGAGGTTTTCCATCAATCAATAGAAACTTCGTTATTCTCAGGTAACCTTTCATCGCCTTCACCTATCATTTCATTACTTTCATTCCTGCTTTCATTGATTGAGTAATAATTCATTTTGCTCGATTTTAAAGGGCTTACACTCCCTTTAAAGAGGCTTACATCGCTATCAAATAAATTGGTTAGTTCTAGATCAATTAATTAATTAAAATAAATTTATTCGAAATGTGCATACAAAGTACTTCCTTGCCTTATTTTACCGAGCTTCATTTTACGGATGAAGTATTTTTCGTCGTATTTGGTGCAAAAACTAGTTTCGTATCGATTATTTTTCTTTCATAGCAGTCTCACTTATTGAGGGAATAAAAATTGTAAATTGTAATTGCTAAGTAATTATTTGTACAAACTTAGATATACCAATATATCGCTGAATAAATAATAATAATATCTCATTAAAAATACCGTATATTGCGGCATTAAGCGTTGATCCTTATGTTAAAGCAAGCGCTTGGGAAGTAGTTTTTTATGTATCGGCTTTTTTGATCGCTCGGTATATATTTCTTAACATTTCTCGCGGCTACATATTATTTCATAGACGTCTATACCAATGCAATCGCGTTGATTCAAGGTGATATACCCCCTTACCCCCGAAGCACGTTGTGTTATGTTCATTTAACAATTTGTTTATAAATGAATCTGATTTGTTCAGACGCATATGAATAGTTATATCGAGCACTGAGGATTGACTTGAGGTATTCATTGGATCCTTTTTTAAAAAAGAGATCATGGCAGGTAAGCTACTTTTCTTCTCACTTTTATAGTTTTCGAGATAGCCCTCAGCACTACAATTCCAAAATTTTGATTTGTTTTTAAATTAATTAGTAATTTTTAAACATATACATAATTATCGTTTTATTATACGATTTATTGTTAATTAAACACGACGACTTTAACGAACACACATTAATTGTAGCCGAGAGGCATCACCGCAATCAAGGTATTTGTGTGATATATTTGACAAATGTAAACGAAATTCCTTAAAAATCATGTAATTGATTTTGTGCTAATATCTGTATATTTTATGAAAATTAATTCCATGTTTCCAGGAAAACAATTTATATGTATATACGAAACTATTTCACCATGATTTAATATTTTCATGATAATCAAATAGAAAAAGTTTGCTCGTTTATTACTCAACATGTATGTAAACTTCCTGTATCATCCATCATATACACACGAGCGGGATCGACATTATACGTTAAAATGAGTTTATAATCACTGTTTAATGACCGCTCCACAACATGTGGGTCGTACACATGAACAACTCAATCTGTGTAACGTGTCCACTGCGTTAATTTAAAAGGATATTATCCGCTATAATAGAGGGCGCTCGGAAATGTTTCAGAGGCGTTTTTAATAATATTAAGCCTGGCAACAATTTTTATATGTTTAATTTAGCTTTGTTTTCCGTTTACGTTCTTTTATTATAAAACGAGAAATAAAGCATGCTCCAATTTCTTTATAATTTTTTATTACTCATTTTGACTCGGAATAATTATGTTAATTAACGATCGAATCTACTCCAGACTACATGAAACTGATCTTTACTTTTTATGGATTTCGTTGGAACGTGAGCGGTGAATTAACCATCTTATTCCCTCGTTTTTTATACCTCTTTCCAGAACGTTCTTTAAATCCGTTAAATTCGACCGGTCCGGAAATTGAGAGGAAATGCGAATTTTTATCCGTTCACTTCCCATAAATACGGAGAAATAATACCCTTTACCAACACAGCAGAAAATAAGAAAACAATGAGGTAAAAATACAAAAAAAATAACACAAAGCGCATTATAAAATAGGATGTTTTAAAAAAGGAAACATAATAATACGTGTCGTATCTCATAATCAATCTCAACATTTTTATACCGTCGTTATTTCGATGGATATACACTCGCGCGAACTGCTACAAATCATAACTTTTAACTTGCTTTGAAATATAGCCTCTTTCCGAGAGCAAATAGTCGAGTATAAATCAAATTTAAGGTTTTGTGCGAAAGTCTGCAACTCACATTTATAGACTAAGGTTCTTGTAATTCTTGAAAAATGAACAGTATAAATACAGTGAAAGCTCTAATAAGCGGACAATGACGGTTCAATTATTTTTGTTCGCTTATAAGAGATGTCTCCTTATGAGAAAAGATTACTGAAAAAGTTAAAGTGTATACGTGTTACTTTTTGTATATTTAAACTTTGTTTATCAAAAAGCTAAACTCAAAATTGAAATTGAATATTACCTAAAATAAAGTTTGATTTTCTTTTAATCTCGCTTTATTTTCTATTCGAGTTTTCGTAATGTTTGCACACGTCGATGAGATTTTATGATCATCAAGTTTCTTCCTATCGACTGTACTGAAAAGAACAAAAAAAGGGTTTTACTACTCGTAATGGACAACAAAGAGGAACAAGATTGTGAAAACAAAGATGGCTTTGATTGTCCAAATCCACCCCTTACCAAACTAAAAACCCGAAACGATACTAAAAACAATAAAAATTTGTTCTTTACTACTAAAAGATAAAGACAACGTTAATCTAAATTTCAAAAAAAATTAACTATCCGTACTCGGAGCAATATATCGTTACCGGCGACGAAAACGAAAACATGACAAACTGCAACAGTCACAAAAGAAAATGTCAATGGCCAAATGCCCACGGACTATGTTGCACTGGCTCCGAAAAATAGAGGAAAAACAAGACAATGAAATTAAACAACTAAGAAATGTACCACACGAACGAGGAAATCAGTCGGACTAGCATCGTCCGACTGATTTACCTATGGAATAGCATAAATGGACTGATATACCTATGGAATAGCATAAAGAAACAAACTATTGTAACATAAGATCAATATAAGAACAGATGAACATGTAAATGCAAATAACAGGTCTTCTGGAATTATTATATTCTAAGGTCCTAGCCAGACGGGCCAGAACAGTTAAGGAAAATCAACACTAATACCTTTTTCATCTTTCAACACATATAACCATGGTGACAAAAACTTACCAATCGTAAAAGGAACTATGAATTTTGGGGCTAACCTAAACCATTTAGAAGCATCAGATAACACATAATACCGATTCCAAACTTTCTGACCAACCAACACTTTATCAGGACATTTCCTCAGGCTATTACGCTTCTCGTTTACTTTAGCCGATTTTCAAATACGATCTTTTATCTCATAAAAGAAGTTCTTTATGACCAGAATCTCGATCCCCAACATCTACCATTTTATCGTGATGACCACCATCCAGAATCATATTACGACCAGTGCAAACAAAGTCAGGACTAAGCTTTAGTGACCCCGCAAAGACAAAATTTAGCCAAAAAGTCATATTTTCGCCACTTCAAAAAATTCTCCTATTTCGTTTATTTTTGAAATTGAAGAAACGCGGTTAGTACATTCTTAAGACACTTTTTTGAGTTGAATGTAATGCCGTTCAAAAATTTTAAATAATTAACGAGTTTCGTCAATTTAAAACATAAACGAAATAGGAGCATTTTTTGAAATGGCGAAAATATGACTTTTTGGCTATAACTTAAAAACAAAAGAAGATAGAGATTTTGTCTTGGCGGGATTGAATATATCTCAAAAGAGATATCTCGAAAAAAGAGACCGGGACATGGCACCTACTTCTTTCATATCTCTTATAGTTTCAGGGATACCCTATAACACCAAAATTTGCCCATCCTGTACATCGGCATCGTTTAATCAAGAAATAAGTTTTCTTTTTTAAATTACGGAGAATTTCCCGGTTTTGCATGCAGAAACTTTTTTTTTCTGGTTAAAACCTGACACCATCTCGAGGAAGAAAATTTTGAAGAGTTTGGAATTTATTAATATATCATAAAAAATCATTGTATATACATCAGAAGAGGGAAGAAAAAATCTTGTTCCAACATCTAAAAATAACATCTACAGGACGATGATTATCACCATTCTTGTCTTTCCTAATCGTACAAGGAGCGGGCCTGCAACTTCAATTTTTGTTCATTTCCATCAACAACTTTGGAAAAACACTTTCACGGCAGGAGAGGTCAGGAAAAAAATCCTTTTATTAGGCAAAAGCCTGTTTTATAAAACAGGCATTTTAAAGCCGTTTTAATATATAATAAATTTCTTATTAATTTTTTTTATTTCAAAATTAAATTTTTCACTGGTTCAATTTTAATAATTTTTTTTTGTGAAAGAACGATTTAACAATTTATTTTGGGGATTAAGCTTTTGTTTTCGTTATTTTTCTTTTCTTTTTACGTTTGCCTGAACCAGATTTGCTTCACTCGAGAACATGTCGCGATTTAAAACAGGGTTTTATTTTCTTTTTTTTTTTTGGACCACTTTGGTCAGTTAGTTATTTCCTTTATTATTTCAATTACCCCAAGTAATTAGTTGATCAATTCTTTTTGGTTTTGGTTGTGATGTATTGTAATTTTTTTACTTACCTTTCTTTATACTTACGTTTTTTTATAATAAACATTATTATCTTTTGTAACGTGTATTCTGTTTTATTTCCTATTAAACTGAACATCTTCTCTTCGCAATTAGAGGTATTTGCGGTGGTAAATTGCGTGGCGCCCTTAAAATTAACCCACCCGTCTTCACTGAGTAAGCCGAGATACCGCAAATAAAACGAATTCAAATAAAGGAAATATTCGTTTTTTTTTATTTGTCGTTAAAGTAATTTTCGGTGAAAGGACATCTTAACAATTTAATACCCAAATCAGTACGCTAAGCACCTCAAATGACCTGGTATGAGTCAACAAATCCCATAAGTTCCCTGCCTAAGAGAGAAATTTTCAAATAAGGACGTTCATCAGCTCCAAGGCAGTCAAACCTGTTCAAGGAATGCACCACTGATATACCTAATTTAACAAAAAACTTTGAATTCCATTTATGGAGTGGAACATATTCAACTGAAGAAAGTAAAGAGATAGGACTGACTCCGTCCCCGTCAATAGGAGTATCCTCATTAAGAGATAAGTTTAAGGAACGTTCAAGAACTTCCAGTTCAATCGGATGAGAGATAGTCGCTATTAATTCAAAATATTTTTGTTGCAATTTGGGACCCTTTTTCAAAAGATTCACATAGCTCTCAGAAAACTCATTAATTTACTTTAACCGACCTAAAACGTACCAAATCCTGGTTTCAACAAGTTTTGCGTCTTTACACCGAAATTTCTGCAATAATGAAGTGATCTCTTTAAGTTTCGACCTAACAACCTTGGTATTCTCCCCGTCGGTAAATGGATTATCAGAATAGAATTGAAAAACCTCTGGACTGAGCTTTTCCTTCTGCAACAATGAGGTTAATCGTTTACGCATATTTTCCACGGGTTATCGAATTTCTTCGTTAATTGAGATCAGTTAAATATATGAAATATTTAAATGTTATTATACTACCTTAGAATAAGTATTTTTTTTGTATACGCTATTGCAAGCAGTGGAATTAATTTTTTTGATACGTTATTTTTTGAATTTACATAGCGACTTCGTGTAGCTACTCGAATCCATACGCGTAATTTCTTTTTGTGTTTTTGGGGCACCTGGGATTAATTAATTTGTTGTTTTACTTTGCGATTGCGGCAATTAATTTTTTTGTAATAAGTTTATTAAATATAACTAATAATATTCATTTACATCGATTATTTCATACCGATAACTGGGTCAATATATTTTCACTCGATTCATATTTTGTTTATAAATTGTTTTATTGTGTCCGTTCTCTCCGTATTTGTAACTATAAGTTCGGAACTTAATTGGGTTGTTACATTTCTCGATGAGGACATTGCAAAGTCTATGGCTCCCATAAAAATTCAAAACGGGGGTTTCCACTATATAAAAGCTAGTCAGTGGTCAAATTCTTACTTGAGATTTGTATCTTTTCATTTGTGGTATTCTAAATTTGTTATTTGTTGAAATGTAGTAAAATCAATTTTCACGAATGATTTTAATTTGGTTTGGAGGTTATATAAAATACGTCTTTGTGAAATGTGATTGGATTCTTCTAAGGTATGTACTTAGAAGCCAGATATTACCTTAGGCGGTAAAAAATAATATTTATATTTCCTAATTGTTAATCTTGTGTATGTGAAGTGGCATTACCAAGAAATAAAAATATTTAAATAAACTAACCACCCTGTCGTAGTTTCAGTGATCCATCTTTTTTTGTTCGATTACCAAACAGCGGTTAAACCTTTGGAAACAATGTTTAAACCCAGTTGCCTGCAGATTTTCTAATAACTAGCATGTCTGCTTTTTCAACTTCAGCGTTTACACTGAGCAAAATATCTAATTGTTTTTTTGATAGCTTTCCTCATGTGCATTTTTCCGTCAAGACAAATTTTATTTGATAACGCACAAAACGAAACCTCTTAAGTCTACGTAGAAAATATCGTTTGGTTAGTAAGTAACCCAGTAAAAAGATCAATATTTCTTTTATAAATTGATCAATGTCCTCTCACTTTACCGGAGCTGCTTCTCTGGAGATATACTTAAGTGTAACATTATTTTTCAAACGTTACTTTTACCACTGATTAGAACCACTACTCATTCCCAATTTATCTACAAGTTCCGTTATGCAACATTTAGTTTTCTAGTTTTCACAAACTATTTGAAATAAGGGATATTAATTTATATATTATATTTATTATTATTTACACGATATCTCGAACCGTTTTTAAATGAGACAGGGATGGGACATGACGCGCTAAATATATTTATTCAAGCCTCGTCGTGTCTGCTGGACCGATCTAACGTTGTCCGAAGTGATGCTTTATCCATAATTTCTGCTTTCCTTGCTATGTATTAGATTGTTCTTGAAAGCGTCTTTTTTTCTTCACAGCCGACTCTTGCTTCCATCCCGTTTATATGGCATTGCTTGCGATTAATAGAGGTTTATTCCTCTTTTGGGTTTCATAGTACACCTAATGTTATTGTTACCTTTATGGTTTTAGGTTTATATCGCTGCCCTTTAGATCCCATATACATTGATTTGTATTCGGCAATAATCAAGTTGGGATGAGGTTAAATATGCGAATATGCGCCAGTTTCTTCTGTTTACTGAAGAGAACCGCCTCGGTCCTTAGGACTAACGAACGTGTGAAAAGCATACATTTTTTATGTTCATCATGCCATCGTTTAACCAAGTTAAACTCTTACTGCATTTTGTAAGTGAGAGTACTCCACCTTTTGGGCAACCTCTAATCCCATCTCTCCGTACTGTGCCATCTTTCGCTTTAGTCTGAACAACTCTGCTTGCTATCATTGTTTTTATCCATCCCGCGATGACACACAGCACTCTTCGAGATTTCAGTGCCGTGTTGCTGTCATATTCAAGGTGGTTTTGCCAAATGATCCCGCTATATCAAAGAAAGCTCCCAATATGGACTCTCTCGAATTAACAGTTTGCTCAATGTGCCCACTACCATGTGTAGGGGGTAACCACATATTTACCTTAGATATAAACATGTTCATGCAAGCGCAAAGGGAACGCTTTAAGTACATTTTCTCCAATGTAGTGGTCACATAGACTTTTAAGTATCTTTAAAAGAAATGATGGGTCCTTTTTGCGGTTCTTTGGTATAACGGTTACTGTGACCTTCCTCCAGCTGATGGGAACATAATTAACTAAGGCTCTGTTGAAGAAAAGCACAAACGATACCGTCAGATCAAGGTGTCATCAGTCTTTTTTAGAATGTAACAGCTGTGTTTTTAGCCGTGATATAGTAGACGTGAGGCCTCAGTAGTCACTTTTTCACAAAAACTTCTCCAGGCTTGTCATTTTTTGTCGTACTAAACGTTTAAGTTCCGACTAGCATACTTTTAACAAAATCCAGTTAGAATTCAGTCTAGTTTGTTTTGCTGTATTAAAAGCATACTTGCAGGTGACCCTAATTGAATATAGATCAAGAGTCACCAAGATGTAGCGGAGAAAGGATTCTCTTCTACAGTTCTCTAAGGACATACCGCGTAGAAGACCTCAGTCAATGTGTCACGCAAAAAATTTGAATACTTCTCCAATTCATCGCTGTTTCCAGAAAGATCATCCGGAAAATCTCGCATTTCCTCATTTATAAACAAATGCCTTTTAAAGATCCTCATAATTTATTTTATAAAATTTGCTTCAAGTTTTACTAATCAGTATTCATGGCAGAAAATATATCTAAAATCTTATTTACACACTCACAACTCAACCTTCATGTCGAATGAACGGTTTTGCACATTATGATGATCGTTATTATTATCGTAGCTTAAGCTCACTAAGAGTTTAGGGCAAATCTACGTCTTTGACGAACCTGAAGATCGGTGTTAGTCAAACCTTTTCAAAAATGTTATCTTAGTCAGTCTCTGTCAACACATTCACACAGAATATATATAGTCAATAAATATCCCTATATATCCCTAGCTTGTCCATTGTTGAATGGATCGTATTTTGTAGGTATATGACCCCGCTGCCTCTTTAGGCAGCATGTCTAACTTTTCTCTACTCTTCATTTTTGTTGTAAGCGGGAATCCACTATAGAGTAAAGTAATGGTATGTAATGGTTTAGTGGTCTGGATTGTCTTTAGACCGGCTCGACTGTCTGTAAATATATTTATCAACTCGCTACTATTTCCCCTATTGTTTTTACTTTTAAACATGCCCATATATGGCTGGTAAAAATTATATTCCGCAAGTGTATAATCTGTATTAGTTTAAATGAAATAGTTTAAAGATGGATCCTTGACGATTTCCACATTTCCTCTGAAATTATTCTGCATCAGCCTGAATCGACAACATAGTAGTAGAACTTATAGTGTCAATCACCTTTTAATGCAGCAATTATCTGATGCTCTAGATTATTCATTGTAATCCATATCTCTTGCAAACAAATCAGTACTTGTGGTAACGTTATCCTCAACGTCTTGTTCGTAATGTTGCATTTTCAATTTCGAGGTTAACCATTTTGATTTGCAATAAACATACAACAGTAATGCAACGTTTATTGATATGCGTGTTATAGACAATTTGAAGAAATATCTGCACCTTTGTAATATTCTGGACAACTTTAGATTTCTAACTTATTGTTTAATTAATTAAAATTACTTTAGGTAAAAACTTTTTTACATACTGTTATTTTATGTGGCTGAAGTTAGATTCAGATTCGAATCTGAAACAGATTCAGATTCATTTTTTTACAGTCGACCAGACAAATACTTAAAATGAACACTAAATAATTATTTTTCTTATTATTTAGGGAATGTGGCACCCTGAAACCATGTTAGGAAATTCACTTAGCGATCTTTTAACCCCTCTGCAACGGGACAGATGCACACAGGGCGGGGGATTAATAATAATAACTCGGTATTAGGTGTAAAACGTAAATAATTTTTTTCACAAAATCTGGAAAGTGTAGCACCCTGGAACCATATTAGAAAATTCACTTAACCCTCCTAGAACCCCTCTGCAAAGGGACACACAAAAATTTAGAGGTGGGGGCGGGGGGTGAATAATTTAAGTTATGACGGTTTTAGGTGTAAAATGTAAATAATTCATTTCTCAAAATTTGGGAAGTGTAGCACCCTGGAACCATATTAGAAAATTCACTTAACCCTTCTAGAACCCCTCTGCAAAGGGACACACAAAGATTTAGAGGTGGGGGCGGGGGGTGAATAATTTAAGTTATGACGGTTTTAGGTGTAAAATGTAAATAATTCATTTCTCAAAATTTGGGAAGTGTAGCACCCTGGAACCATATTAGAAAATTCACTTAACCCTTCTAGAACCCCTCTGCAAAGGGACACACAAAGATTTAGAGGTGAGGGCGGGGGGTGAATAATTTAAGTTATGACGGTTTTAGGTGTAAAATGTAAATAATTCATTTCTCAAAATTTGGGAAGTGTAGCACCCTGGAACCATATTAGAAAATTCACTTAACCCTTCTAGAACCCCTCTGCTTAGGGACACACAAAAATTTAGAGGTGGGGGCGGGGGGTGAATAATTTAAGTTATGACGGTTTCAGGTGTAAAATGTAAATAATTCTTTTCTCAAAATTTGGGAAGTGTAGCACCCTAGAACCATATTAGAAAATTCACTTAACCCTTCTAGAACCCCTCTGCAAAGGGACACACAAAAATTTAGAGGTGGGGGCGGGGGATGAATAATTTAAATTAACTCGGTTTTAGGTGTAAAACGTAAATAATTTCTTCCCCCGTATAAAATTACGTTTTCAAACAATTTAGATAGTGTCGGTAAGAGGCTAATAGGACAGTAATTAGATATAGTACTGCTCGTTTTACCAGGTTTGTCGAAGATTAGTATCTCAGCTTTTTTCGAAGTGACCGGTAAGTAACCAATTTGTAGGCATAAATTGAAGATATCAGTTAGGTAGGTAATAATGTTCAAGGGAAAGTATGTTAAAATTAAATTTCGTATAGGGTCATGCCCTGGAACTTTTCGATTGGGTAGATTATAAATTAAATATCCGATTTCCTCATTAGTGACTTCTTCGTCCACCATTGCTATTCGTGGAAGATGCGTTTCATTATATGTTTCAGTAGCATTGGCCAATGACGTGTTTTCTCGGGGTATATGAGAAATAAAAGTTACTTCAAGGTAATCGACAAATGCTTGGGTTTTATCTTTATTAGCAGACAACTGTATTCCTTCATGAGTATTGTACAAATTTTTTCAGTATTTTTTTAGTTGTTATCCACATTCCAGTATTTTTACTGTATGGATAGTACTTAGAAGATTCTGATAACTAGTAATTCAATAGAATTCTAAGGATTCTAAGGATAGTGTGTGTCAGTTTATTTAGCTTCTGCTTTAAGACACGATCATGAGTTCTCTGCCAGCTACGTCTCTTTTCTCCTTGATTAAGTCGGGAAATACTTGGGAGGTAAATTATGATTTGATGGAATGGATCTATTAGGTTTAGTAAACATTCTAGCTACATTTTTGATTGTTGAGATAAGCAATGAGACAGATCCATCTATAGAGGTAGGACTGTGATACGTATTTGGTGAATCAATACTATAGACCTCTTAAATTTGCAAAAGATGTTAACTATACATTTCTTCGAGACATGAACCTGATGGGTTATAGATTTAACATCTCCATATTTTCAATTTACTGTTTAAATCGCCAATTATTAAAAGAGGATAATTATTCAATAGTTGACTAAATTCTTCTTTTATCAATTTACGGTTTGGTTGTCTATAAGCACAAATTATTGTAAATGGTCTCATGTTTATTGGATAAAGTTGGATAGCGACCGTCTCTAGTGAAATATTCGTTAGGTCATAAGGTTTGTGTTTTAATGTGCGTTTAATTAGTATCGCTATTTAGCCTGAAGCTGTTTGTGAGTTGCGATCAAATCTATAGATATCTTAAAACAAGATATTCGGAACTCTTCTACTTCTAGATGAGTTTCAGGTATCATGCTAAATCAATTTTATAACAAGCCACAACCGTTGATATTAAACTTTTCTGTTTAGACTAGGCATGTGGGAAGGAACGGAGCAATTTATTGAGTATATAATTTTGCGAAATTAATGGTGTGATGATTTGTTTTAGGAGATTCGTAATTGAAGCGTCAATGGTAGACATTTCCGGATTATTCGATGTTTTAGGAGTGCTGGTGTTTTGGGAGGGTGAATTTTGTTAAGCAATGTTTGCAAATGACATATTTGGATGTACAGTTCGGAAGGTGGATGTATGAATTGAGTGCGTGGTTGTTCTTCTAACTTGACGTGGATGAAGTTGTAGTTCTGTGTGGTCGCGACAGCCTCTGTAATTGGTTGGGTTCACCACAATTTGCACATTTAGATGGACTGCTCTTTTTCTTTTACAGTCTTTATAATTATGCTCATCTCCTCATTTCACAAATTTGGTTTTTAGTCTTCCCTTCTGTATATGGACATACAAAAATTTAGAAGTGGGGGCGGAGGGTGAAAAATTTATATTAAGTGGTTGTTAGGTGCTATACTGTTGTTAGATACTATATTATTTTTTTCTAAATATTCTTTTAAAAAAATTATTTACATTTTACACCTAAAACCGAGTTAATTTAAATTATTCATCCCCCGCCCCCACCTCTAAATTTTTGTGTGTCCCTTTGCAGAGGGGTTCTAGAAGGGTTAAGTGAATTTTCTAATATGGTTCTAGGGTGCTACACTTCCCAAATTTTGAGAAAAGAATTATTTACATTTTACACCTAAAACCGTCATAACTTAAATTATTCACCCCCCGCCCCCACCTCTAAATTCTTGTGTGTCCCTTTGCAGAGGGGTTCTAGAAGGGTTAAGTGAATTTTCTAATATGGTTCTAGGGTGCTACACTTCCCAGATTTTGAGAAAAAAATTATTTACGTTTTACACCTAAAACCGAGTTAATTTAAGTTATTCACCCCCCGCCCCCACCTCTAAATTTTTGTGTGTCCCTAAGCAGAGGGATTCTAGAAGGGTTAAGTGAATTTTCTAATATGGTTTCAGCGTGCTACACTTCCCAAATTTTGAGAAAAGAATTATTTACATTTTACACCTAAAACCGTTATAACTTAAATTATTCACCCCCCGCCCCCACCTCTAAATTTTTGTGTGTCCCTTTGCAGAGGGATTCTAGAAGGGTTAAGTGAATTTTCTAATATGGTTCTAGGGTGCTACACTTCCCAGATTTTGAGAAAAAAATTATTTACGTTTTACACCTAAAACCGAGTTAATTTAAGTTATTCACCCCCCGCCCCCACCTCTAAATTTTTGTGTGTCCCTAAGCAGAGGGATTCTAGAAGGGTTAAGTGAATTTTCTAATATGGTTTCAGGGTGCTACACTTCCCAAATTTTGAGAAAAGAATTATTTACATTTTACACCTAAAACCGTCATAACTTAAATTATTCACCCCCCGCCCCCACCTCTAAATTTTTGTGTGTCCCTTTGCAGAGGGGTTCTAGAAGGGTTAAGTGAATTTTCTAATATGGTTCTAGGGTGCTACACTTCCCAAATTTTGAGAAAAGAATTATTTACATTTTACACCTGAAACCGTCATAACTTAAATTATTCACCCCCCGCCCCCACCTCAAAATTTTTGTGTGTCCCTTTGCAGAGGGGTTCTAGAAGGGTTAAGTGAATTTTCTAATATGGTTCTAGGGTGCTACACTTCCCAGATTTTGAGAAAAAAATTATTTACGTTTTACACCTAAAACCGAGTTAATTTAAATTATTCACCCCCCGCCCCCACCTCTAAATTTTTGTGTGTCCCTAAGCAGAGGGGTTCTAGAAGGGTTAAGTGAATTTTCTAATATGGTTCTAGGGTGCTACACTTCCCAAATTTTGAGAAAAGAATTATTTACATTTTACACCTAAAACCGTCATAACTTAAATTATTCACCCCCCGCCCCCACCTCTAAATTTTTGTGTGTCCCTAAGCAGAGGGGTTCTAGAAGGGTTAAGTGAATTTTCTAATATGGTTCCAGGGTGCTATACTTCCCAAATTTTGAGAAATGAATTATTTACATTTTACACCTAAAACCGTCATAACTTAAATTATTCACCCCCCGCCCCCACCTCTAAATTTTTGTTTGTCCCTTTGCAGAGGGGTGCTAGGAGGGTTAAGTGAATTTTCTAATATGGTTCCAGGGTGCTACACTTTCCAGATTTTGTGAAAAAAATTATTTACGTTTTACACCTAATACCGAGTTATTATTATTAATCCCCCGCCCTGTGTGCATCTGTCCCTTTGCAGAGGGGTTAAAAGATCGCTAAGTGAATTTCCTAACATGGTTTCAGGGTGCCACATTCCCTAAATAATAAGAAAAATAATTATTTAGTGTTCATTATAAGTATTTGTCTGGTCGACTGTAAAAATATGAATCTGAATCTGCTTCAGATTCGAATCTGAATCTAACTTCAGCCACATTGTTATTTTGCCATTGATACCTTGTACCTAAAAGAGTCAGTATAGTAATACCCCGAACTTACGTAATAGGTGGGACCGGGTAGGATTACGTAAGTTCTAAACATATTCGAAACATATTCTAAATCAAATTTATTTATATATTCTAATAACAGTATGAAACAAACTAGAAAAGAATTAATATTTTATTTATGTTTTCTAGACTAAATTATTTAGATTTAGTCATTTGAATTGGACGGGTTTATAAAACTGGTGATGTTGGTTTGGCGACATAAATTCTTTTTCTTCTCGCGCAGGATTTCTTGATAACAGGCAATTGAATGTTCTATTCTTCTCTTTCATGTCATAATACATCATTATTATCTGTTTCTTCTAAAACCTTTATACTATTTTGTATGTAAGTAAGCCCTCTGTTAATTTTACGATGGTTACGATATTTTCTGGTTGTGCTGGTTCAACGTCACTTTCTTCGCCGTCATTTTGTTGTTGCATTTCAATCAGATCTTATACAGTAAGCTCCCCATCATGCGACTCCAAGAGGTCAATGACATCTTCATTGTCAACTACCAAATCGACCTGAGTTCCTAAAATACTGGCGCTATTTCCGGTAAATCAGTGAAAAATCCATCAAAGATTTTTCCAAACCTCGTTCAATGTATTAGAGATAATTTTCTCCCACGACTCTTTTAGCAATGTAATAGCATCAAGAATATTAAACTTATCCCAAAATTTCTTAACGGATAAGTTGTCATCGTGATTCATAGATTCAGTTAAACGTCTAAATGATCGTCGAGTATAATAAGCTTTAAATGTTTTTGTAACACCTTGATCCATAGGTTAAAATAAACTAGTTGTATATGGGGGCAAAATATTACTTTGACGCGAAGATTATAGTGTACAAGATTATGTGATGAATGTCCAGGTGCGTATCAATAATTAATATCACCTTAAATGCGATGTTTTGAAGTGATTTTCGAACTGATTCCGAAACCAATCTTCAGCTAAAAAAGCAGTGACTTTCATTCAAACACGCTTTTCAGTTTGATTGACACCAATATGGTTTCAATTTACAATCACCAGTTTTGTTTCCACCAAGTATAAGCGTTAATCGATTTTTTGCTGCTTTAAATCTTGGAAACACCTTTTCATCACGTACAATGAAAGTTTTTTGTGGCATTTTCTTCCAGAAAGGGCTCGTTTCATCTACATTGAATATGATCTATGATCTATAGCCACCTTATTGTATTATATTCTTTAATTTGCTAGGAAAAGTAGATGTAGCGACTTTATCTGTATTTGCTACTTCTCCACTGTGTGCAATATTCTACCAGTCGTATCTATTAAAAGGACAAATCCAACTTTTTATTTTTATTTAAACTAATGAACTGCGATTGATGAACTCTTACAATCGTCATTGTTCAATGTACGATATTTTTAGTTCTCCGTTAGCATTTTTCCGAAGAGGTATATTAAACTTAAGTATTTCTTATTAATTATCTGGTAATTCGTATTTAACCTAGTTTGTATTAATTAGGAACCTTATTTCATTTCATTATTGTTATGTCTAGAATTGGTTATTTGTTTTGCTAAACTATTAGGTTTTTATAGTGTACTAATTTCTCATTAATTATTTGTTTTGTTATATGTGGATTTTGTTATAAAATGAAATGAATTCTGTTTGAGGATACTATTATGGGGGAAACCCTCTTTTTATCCTGAATAAATAAATAAATGACGTTGAAAATTATAAAACAACATTACGTTTATGTTGCTTTATAATTCATTTAATTTTTTTAATCATTTAATAAATTTTATAACACTCGTCAAACCGCTATGTCATACATGGTTTTTTATCATTTGATAAGTTTAAAGACATAGAAGTCCATTTTGAAATTATTATTTTCCGCCTTAATATGAAACATTTCAAAAACACCTCCGCCTCAAACCGTTTAATATAAAACATTTACTATTGCTAGCTAAAAATTTTTCATCTTTTTCATCTTTTTTTTCTCACCAATTTGTGTCTTTAGTTCCTCAAATCTGTTTGGCCTGGTTGCATATAGTATTTTGGTCAACTGGGCAATTCTTGACTTTTACTTGGTTTTACCACCATTCTTTAAGTAATGATTCCATTTCTTTCTAATTAAATGTTTTTAGGCCTTGTTTAAAATGTTTCATAATCTCATGCTTTATTTCTGATGTCGAGGTTCTACGTTTTCTTTTCGAATTTTACGAATTCTTTCCTTCTCCTTGGCATAATAACTAATACCGAAGAAAATAAATAAATTTTTCAACTAACAGTTACGTATGCAGTAAAGTACTTAAAATCACGTTTTACAGTAGGTATGTACTGACTGATTAATCAACTCTCTAGGAAGAACTCGCATAAATTAAATGAGTTAGAAAATTTTATGATTTAATTTCTTATTGAGCGAAACAAGAGGGAGTTACTATTATAACGATGACAACGAACATTATGCAAAAATTGTTCTCTTATTCATAAGGCAATCCATAGTGAGTAATTGTCATTATATAGAAAGAAAAAATCTAATACGACATTGGAGGTAAAAGCATAAAACTTACATATTACATAAAACTTATTATATTTGAAAATCTAAAATCTATTTGCAACTAAAAATAAAATTAAAAGCAAAAAAGTGTACATTAGTAACTGAAACTAGAAAGCGCTGAATTATGTCCTGGGTCCATTAACTACTGAGTATGTAAAGATTATTTATACCAATATATTGCATTAAAATATCTATTAAACTTTCTAGACTAGGTAATTACAACATACAGCGCTGTAGATTTTTTCATAGAATGGTTGCCGAGATATCGATCCGCAAACTGATTATACAGTCATTTGCTGGGTACTCGCGCGGTTAATGAAAAGCAGAGATAAAAGAAATATTGAAATAGGCAATCTATGCATACCAAAAGATATTAATAATAGCTTTTTTAGATGCAATGAATAACAATAGCGTACATATATCACCTATTAAACAAGATTTGAAAAACATGATGGGATGACAAAAAAATAGCATTACAGAGCGATTAGAGAACCTTATTCACTCACAAAAACACAGAAATGGCTTTAATAGCTACAGAAACTGATATATCAAAGTCTACATAAGTGTGTTTTAAAGACTAATATTTAACTAAAGGTAAATTACACCAGACAACAAATTTACATCTTTTAAAATTATAAAACGATATATCTAACTAGAGCTGTTGTTACATAAAAGGTTAAAAAAATACCACTTTTTCCCCTGTAAATGTTTTATATTAAACGGTCTAAGACAGCGGTGTTTTTGAAATGTTTCATATTAAGGCGGAAAATAATAATTTTAAAATTGACTTATACTCATGTCTTTAAACTTATCAAATGATAATAAACCATGATTGACATAGCGGTTTGACGAGTATTATAAAATTAATTAAATGATTAAAAAAATTAAATGAATTATAAAACAATATAAACATAATGTTGTTTTATAATTTTCAACGTCATTTATTTAGTTATTAGGGATACCAACAGAGTTTCCCTCATAATTGTATCCTCTACCAGAATTCATTTCATTTCATAACAAAATCCAGTTACAACAAAATCTAATAATTAATAAGAAATTAGTACATCATAAAAACCTAATAGTTTAGCAAAACAAATAACCAATTCTAGACCTAACAATAACAAAATGAAATAGGGTTCCTAATTAATACAAACCAGGTTAAACGCGAATTACCAGAAAATTAATGACAAATACTTAAATTTATTATACCTTTTCGGAAAAATACTAACGGAGAACTAAAAATGTCTTACATTGAACAATCACGATTGTAAGAGTTCATCAATCGCGACAAAGGCGAATTATAATTACAATTAGTAGTAGAAGCGGGCCATCAAAAACGACACTGAAAATGGGATATCTAGGAATTAAGAAAGGATTTCAAACATTTCACTAGACAAATTCTTCAGTAGAAGAATTGACATTCTAATAATGAAACCCAAGCTTCTGCTCGCCTTGCTAATAAGTTCCTTTACGTGATAGAAGAATAACAACTTTGAATCGAGCACTAAACCCAGATCCTTTACCTTACACGATACTCCTAAGGGATCAGGACCAAAGTTATAGTTTCGACTTATAATTTATCTTTTTCTGGAGAACGTTATTTAACTACATACTTGTGTAAAAAAAGATAATTATTAGTACAGCAGCTTTTAGCGATTTGAAGTATATCGCAATCAGAAGTAGATTTAACCTAGGAAAATATTTTGCAAACATCGGCATATAACACAAAAATGGTGAAAGCATTCATAGATGCCGTTAATATAAGTCACAAACGGAACCGGACAGAAGTGACTACCCTGAGGCACTCTTGAAGTAACCGGAGAAAAGTTAGATAAATAATTATTAACTTTTACAGCCTGGCATCTATTATCTGATAGGTGCTAACCGCATCAAAAACCTAGTAGAGTACCTCATGATGCAACTTGCCAAAGGCTTTACTGAAATATGTGTAAGCCACATAAACATGGTGATTTTCATTCAAACTAGCTTAAATGTAATTAATATAAGTGACAAGATTGGATTCTACAGATCGGCCAGGGAGAAAACTATGTTGCTGCTAAATAAGGAAAGGTTGTGTTAAACAACATTCTTGTAGATGGGGACTACATACGCCTTTTTCTACTGTATTGGGAATATTAATTGAATCACCGAATGGCTACAGATGATGAAGAACGGTTTAGCAACATCGAAGGCACCTGACTTTAAGAAAATACCCAGCAACCCTTTAGGACCTGAACTCAACTTATTGTTAACGCGAGAGAAAAGCTGCACCATTTCTTACGAGCCGGAAAGCTGTAGATTGTATGTTGATTAAGTATGATTCATAATCAGTCGAGATCAATATCTTAGACCTTCTACGTAATTGAAAGAAAATCCGTGTACTTTCTCAATTTTTTCCATTTTTCATGAAATTTTAATTCTTCCTTAATTACTTCAATTGTTGAATTAGAATACCAACTAGGGTAGCGGTGTTTACTAAAAGTGAAACGCGGGACAAAAACATTAATAATTCAGTTCAACTGGCTGTAAAATTCCACGTCCAAAAACTAAAGTAAGTAAAAAAACATTACGTAAATTGTGAGAACGGTTAGATTGACACAAAAATTCTAAAACAGGATGATGATAATCGAGGTCCACGAGTGGATCATTCCAAGAGTGCACAGAGTTCACCGCAGGCGAACTACACAGAATCAGATCTAAAGTTTTACTATGATAATTAACTATGCTATTAAATTGAGTGGAACTACAGTATGAAATTCGTCGTCCTCTAGATTTTGGTCACGTACTTGCTGCATTTGTTGAAGAAACACTGAAAAGGGCAGAGGATCACCGGGAGGAAGATAAACACAACACAGAATAGAGATGTGCAAATTACGTGAGTCCCGTCGGGTCACGATGGATAATGCGTGACCCACCGTAAGCGGGCATCAATTTTTCTATCACTCACGTGAACGTGTGTGATCCGTGAACGACTTTGGTTTCGACGGGATTTATAATAACATTTTATCGAACCACGAACAGACCAATGTATATCGATCAGATCAGTGTTAAATCCATCTTGTAGATACCATTATCACCTAGTACATTTGTTTTGTTTTTTGAATTGTTTAAAATGTTTTTGTTGTGTTTCTTGTTTTAAAAGTTAGTGCTATGTTATATACTTTTAAATTTTTCTCTAGACTGTTTACCATGCTTCCTGGATAGGATATGGCCTTATACTTTTCATTATTATTCTCCAAGTTAGCATTTTTATGATCATTTAATGATATTATTTTACTTAAATGTGTTTTAGTTAATTTTTATACTGAATCAACTTGAAAATCATTATTCATAGCTATTTGAATAATAACCTTGATTTCTTTATTAGGCTTATCATGATCAAGCTCCGAATTGTAAGCTTTATGTATGTATAAATGTAGTGACGCCGTTTTTTTTGGGAATAATCATGAAAAGCTTCAAATGGAATGATGTTGCGTAGGCTTACGGAATATACCAAACGTAATTTTATGTTTGTGTCTTTGTAAGGTAAAATCCAAGAAGGTTTTTATTTGAACATTAATATTAAATGCTAAATAATGGATAACATTAATTCACTGTGTTAATTCAATCCAGCCATTCTGTCAAACACTATTAATTGATAATCAAATTAACAGGTAATCAAACAGGATTCGTATATTTTATTACCTGATCGAGCTTGAGTCACGTAAATTAACATGACCCACGCGTGGGTCACGTGATTCATCTGTGATATTCATGTGAGTGGCGTGCGTGATCCGCGTGGGTCTACATCGTTAGCGGGCGTGAGCGGGCACGGAAACTCTCACTCGCACATCTTTAACACAGAATCACACGCGTGACGCCACTCTGCACACATAACCAGAAGTTCAGCCCTTGTAGTATAATCCGGTAAAGGAGTAACGTAAATCTTGCTCCTAGCAGCCACAAGAACTCCACCTCCATCACTCTTAAGGGAGTCTCTCCGTCAAAGATCGTGTCGTTCAGATATGTTTCCATAATACAAATCAAATCGTACGCAAAATTAATCGAGTTCTGGTAACACTTAGCAGTTTTTATTAAACAAGACCCATTATTTACTATTAATAAAGAAGACAACACCCTTGTTTATCGTTCTTTACCCTACAACCAAATAAACTGTAAGTAAATAACATTAATTCAACACAAAATTAACGTTATTTTTAAAAGTGAATATAAAATTGGCAACCTACTATGTAATTACAAAACTAAAGAAGTAGTTTAAAGTACTTTCGAAATCGGTAATCTTGTCTCCGTAAAATGAAATAGATTTGACAAACTCGCCGTGTCTCGCGTTCATGTCTTCCATTTCAGACTGAATAGACTTTAAAAGTTGGTATATAACAGTAGCGGTAGATACTGACGAGGTAAAGGTTTGATTTGCTTGCTCCCTACAGGAAGTTCACTTCCAAAAAATGCCCTCGGATTTATATTGTGCCACATTCTTATTAGGGATCTTAACACAATTGGCATGGAAGAAAAGCTTCCAACTTCCAGTGCCTTGAAGGGTTGTTTCGAAGAAAGATGCGTGCCTACTCTGAAGAAACCCTGGATTATAACTTGACGGTTTGCGCGCTACAGTCAGCCAAACATCTAAGGCAATGTAAAAATTCTTAAAACTAAAATACCTCGTATATACCAGCCGATGGCTTCTACAAGGTATAACCCCGCAAAGTAGCCCTCACAAATCACTAATTGGTACAACACTCATACTCACTAAATGAATACTTACATTTCCACTAGTATTATACTTTGTAAGCGAGATCGAAAAACTAGGTAGGATTTGTACTCGCGTAATGCCATCTTATAAATTTTTAATGTGTTCTGTTATTTTTTAGTCAGTGACGACGTTAATGATTGCATTGAATAAGAAACTCAACTTTGTATGTATTTGAATTTTATATTGAGTTGTCGTTTTTAACTAGTTGTTTACTTCATTTTAATAGACTTTGAAGAAGACTGAAATAAACAGTCGAAATATCAGTATGGAATAAAGTGTTTTCATTTTACAACAGATCGTTTTCCCGAATAATTATTTATATTGAATTAAATCATACGATCGATTAATTTTATATATTCAATATTTACATGATACTTCCAGTTTTACTACAAGTACTTTGTAATGTTATAATTTTATTTCCTTCCAATTTATATCGTTATTTCGTTATTATAATGAGAATAGGTTGGTGTGAATTAATTTTAATGCGATTATCTACTTCTTACACTAAATATAATTTAGTTACAAATTATTCGTATTAATTCAATACTCTCTACGCCACCAACCTGAATTTACATCTAAATTTTCTATGTAAATTTACACAGAAATTTTAGCATTTGAGAAGGTCTAAAGATCCGGTTAGTATCATTAAGAATCTTTGATATATACGATAGATTAAAAGACTTTCCAAAATAATTATTCTACAGTTTAAAATAATTGATTATTAACTAAAGTGTGATTATTATCAAGATAGGATGAGACTGATATAACTCATTTAGTTTCATATGTTAATAATTGGTTACGTTGGTCATCATCCCCTATATTAATAATTTTAATAATATAATCGGAGAATTTATTGGCTCGTATATCGCTCGACAAATTACAACTCAGAATTAATAGATGTTGGACCGCTTTGTTTAATTCCATATATACGCAGTGGCATTTCTCGATTAGTTATGGGAACCGCTATGTTTGCGGACCTGGTACACGGCAATTTGATTTTGCCCTATGTTAACTCGAACAACCGTTGTAATATCTATTTATTGTCCGATGCGAAACGTTCGTATTGTTTATCTTGTAATGTGCTTTATGAAATTAATAATGTACTGGAATCTATCTGTTGCAGAGAGAGTTAACGACGTTGATGGTGTTGAACCAGTTCCTTGTCAACCTTGGACATCGCGTCTTTCAAAGATGGCCCAACCGAATTTAGATTACACTGGTAAGTATAATAAGCTTAAAAAACGTAGAATGTTAAATTTATCAAAAAAATAAAGGAATTGAATACAAAAACTTTAATGGAGCCAATGTCAACTTTTGTGATGTTGAAAACTTTGAGAGTCGCGAAGGGAACGCCGAAGGCGTACCCTTATTATTTTTCCGCGTTTCAACAGGCGACGAAAGAACGAAAACTCGAAACAAAACGCTTGTTTGTAGACAAGTTAGCGTTGGGGAGAGAATCGCCAACCCTCTGTGTGCGTTCGGAATCTGGTGTGTTACAAAAGGGAAAGAAACGTAAACCGGCTCAATGAGGTCACCATTCAACAGGTCTTATTTTACGTTTTCCACCGCATCCGTCCAAAACGGATTGGAAGCAAACCTTGGCTCGTCTCTTTCCATTAAACAAAAGTTGAGCGGAAATTTCTCGGAATCCCAGGTATTACCGGAACTATTTCGTGCGGAAATTGCACAAAATCAAGTGACGAAAAGGAACACAATTTGGTAAATGGAACTGTTTTTTGAATGTTTTTATTTTCAAAGTTATTTGGTTGTAAATAAACTTGGGAAGTACTTAACAAAGCAAAATAAACCGAGAACGGTGCCGCATGTCCAGAATGTAGTAGTTGTTCCGTGAATCCCACATGAACGTCAGGTCATGCATATTTCAAAACGACCACGAAGCCCTCTCTTACCTCTTTAGGCGTATAAACTTTCACCTACCACCGTTTTTTTTTGCGACCGTGTAAACCCTGTACAGTGCGTCAAACACCAGTTCTTCACTTTACAACCTCCCAGATGAAATATTACTCGTTCTACAGAATAAATTGTGATGTGGCTTTGCTTTTCTCTTAACACGTTTCATTCTATTTACTTCTCTAATTCATTAAAAACAATTTCGAAATATGATTATACGTAAATAAACGAGTTTGTAGTTATATTCTATAAACATGACTTCAGTAGAGTCCAGTTACAGTGCCAATGTTCTTACAACTAGTGATGTAATCTAAACCATCGATTCAAAGCTAAAGTCACAAGCAAGAATAAACCACGATGAATCAAAAGAAGAATTTGAGAGACGTATAATCTTAAAGAAAACGATCCAAAATGAGTCGAAGAGGGCGTATTGGATTTATTTTGTGAAAATCTGGGCACCTAGATGCGAGCGTACGCGATAGATAGTTCAATTAGATCATCCATTTAGCAGACCGAATAACAGCGTGCAGAACTTAATTATTAGATTTGTTAGTTTTAAAGATCGAAAGCTTGTAATGCGGAATAAGAGGAAATTTAAGGGTTCAAAAATTACAATAGTTGATGAGCTAACTAACATAGTACTGCTATATTTTAATTTCATAATTGATTTAGCAGCTAATTGGCTTTCCTCGTTATTTTTCTGTTTTTTTTTGCTATCTCATCAATCCAACCCAACCCAAGCTGTGGGTATTTAATCAATTTCAAAAATGTATAGTAATGCATGCATATATTTTTTAATTCGAATGAATTAACTTATTCACAAAGAAATAAAAATATCAATTTTCGTGGTTAGTAAAGAAAAGTATAGAAATACCAAAAGTTCCTAAGTCTAGTATTAGTTATACTTTTAGTTCCAGAAGAATTTACAACAATCAAGCACTAAATGGCCATTAAAACTAGAACTAACACTAGACGGCTAAACCACAAATTTCTGGTACTAGGTCTAATGTTAGTTCTAGTTTTACTTTGATACAAGTATATCACAATTTAAGATTGAATAACAACCAAAAATAGAGCCAACACTAACGCTAGAGTTATTACTAGACCTAGAACGAAAAACATTTAGGGTTTGGTCGTATCTCTATTAAGACGTAACCCAATTCAACCCAACTCAACGTAGCTTGATGATCAATCAAGCACTGAATGGCAATTAAAACTAAATCTAATACACGATCTACTACTAGAAAAAATCAGGTTCTGAAGACGCACGGCCAAACTGAAACTTTCTAGTACTAGGCCTAGTATTACTTCTAGTTTAACATTGATACATGTATACAACAATTAATACTGAATAACAACTAAAAATAGAGCCAACACTAAAGCTAGAGTTAATACTAGACCTAGAACGAAAACCATTTGGATTTAGTTGTACCTCTCTTAAGACAGAACCCAATCAAACCCAACCTAAACTAGCTTCAGAATTAACACTAGACTTAGAACTAGAAACATTAAAGTTTAATCGTCTAAAGAGATGGCAAAAATCTATCTAACGGCAATGTCAAAAATCATGGAAAAAGTTATGAATATTCAACTGCAGAATTCCCTAGAAATTAATACCATCCTTCCTTCCGATTAGTCTGGATTTAGACATGGTCACAGTTGTACAATTGCTTTTAACGTATGTAATGGATGATGAGTGTTCTAGTGGACTGCATAAAGGCGTTTGATACAGTAAATCACAACCTCTTGCAATTGTTTTACAGCACTTTGGGCTGAAAGCTTTAGCAGTTTGTTCCTCTGAGAATTTCTTGAATGGTCGACAAGAATACGTGCAGCTGTCTAACCATCTTACGTGCTCTCCCCAACCCTGTTCTCTTAATTTACACAGCACGTTTAAAGAATATTTTTAAGTACCGCAAAGTTCATTTTTACACAGATGATACTCCCATTTATATAACATATAAATCTCAAGAACAACAACGTTATCTAGATTTATTGAATAAAGAATTGCCGGATCTTGCGTCTGCCGCCAACCAACACAGCTAACACAGTTTAATAATTAATCTGAATAAGTCAAAAGTAAGTAGTAATAAGTTGGAACGAATAAAGACTTTATTATTATACTACTTAGTCTACTTAGTCTTACCTAATGGGCGACTACTTATCAACATGGACCTGTTGGTTTAAGTACCTATTGGTGTGGATCTTCTTCCAATACACCCCTAATTCTATATCACCGTTTTTCTTCCTAGTGACCAATACATCTAAGAAGAACAGCTGCTTTCTAAAATTCCGATTCCATGGTAAACTTGATCATCGGATGTTGAATGTTTAAGTGATCTAAAAATTCATACAGACGTTCTCTTCCACGTTGCCATACCACAATCGTGTCGGCTACATATCGGAGCTATAGCTTTGGTTTCCACTGGCTATTTTTTAAAGCATCTTCTTCGAATAATTCCATGTAAGAATTAGCTAAAACCGGCGACAAAGGAGATCCATGAACCAGACGTCCCTCTTCGTCCTATCGTCAGTGTAATCAACTTCTCAATGTACCTTCTGGCCAAACATCTCGCGAAGATCTCGTAATACTGCTTTTATAATTGAACCCAAGAAATTCATTGCTCATCGCGCTATCTACTTGTTGCAGTAAGTTGTTGTTTTAGATTCCTCATTAGGAGCAGTAACAGTTTTTGTACGGTGTCGTCTTCAATTGTATCTCCAAATTTTATGAGTTCATTATACCCTTTTGTTAATTTATCAATTTGTATAATTATTAGTTTGAAACCACTGTTGTCCAGTGGCTGTTCCCAGATGTAATGGGAATAACGGGCCGTATAATGTAGTTATTGGACGTCGGGTGTTTCTCAGGTACATCTGTAATAATACCTTATTTAAGATGTTTTAAGAACATAGTGTTGTTATTATTTATTTTGATGATAGTGTAGGGTTCAAAATAAGGTTTGACCGTTTTATTACGTTTGTAGACAATTGCCATTCGTTTTTTGTACTTATAAATAATATCTTGATAATAAAAAGGCATCGCAAAATAAGTCGAGTGGATTTTTCGTTTTAGTATGACCAAAAAGTGCTTCAAATGAGGCATCGCTATTGTGCTATTAATGATGTTGTTGTACGCAACTGTAGCAGAGCGAATTTTCTTTTCTTTTATTATATTAGGATCTTTGTCAAGACTCCCTACATTAACTTTAGTGTAGCGTTTTTTGCTGTACCAAAGTACAAAGAAACTCGATGTAATGCTGCTAATTCTTTTATTATTTGACTTTTGAACGCAGATCCTTTGTCAAAACGAATTTCCCTAGAGAATCCGTAGTAACTAAAATAATCCAAAAATGCTTGGACAATATCTGTCGAATTTTTACTTTCCACCTTAATGGTATATCCCAACCGTGTAAATGAAATGAATCCATAATTGTTCAGTGGCTTATCTGAAATTTCAATTAATGTATTGTCTGATTTGTTTCTTTGTATCAAGTCAAGCTCCTAATTTTGTTAATACATCGAAACCATCGTATGCATTTGAAAAATCAAAATAGACAAATAAATGATATTCCGGTGATTTCAAAATGTTAGGAAGAGGTGCATAAATTGCGAATTAAGTTTTTCAATTTCGTGATGTGTTCCTATATTAAATTCTTGAGTATCAAATGCGTAAACCGATTTAAATTCTTCATTAATTTCGAATTAATAAACGTACATAAACGTCTGCTCCCGTATCTATAAGACATCTTAAATCTTCAAATTCGAGGTACGGTAGTACTGGATTTTTTGAATAGGCTTCGTTCAAAAATGTTATTTTTGTTGCTTTCGAGACGTTAATCTTGCATCTCAACGACTTTTGTGTAATCATTATTTTCTTCAAATTGTTATTCGATATAATTATCGTCCGTTTGGTCATCGTTAGGAAATTGGGCATAAAAATTAGCTTCGGCTGTATCTGAAGGAAGCTCAATATTGTTTGACATTCAGTGTCTCTTTGGGGCTGGTCTGTCAATTAATTAAGCTGGACGTTTATTGTTTTTGCCTGATTATCTGCTCCATTACTGTTGCCATTGAACAAATCATTTTGAGCAAATTTGTGGTTATTTAATAGTTGCGAATAGATCATTATGCTTGGTGGCATTACGCAGGTGAAATATATTTGTTCTGTTAAATATGTGGGTTTGATTGTATCGGTGGTAATCTCTGTATCTGTGTCAGTCGATTTGTCAGTCATAATCTCTAATTCCTACTCTTCGGCTGTCCCTAGTTGTCTTAACTTCACCTCTAAACTGATGTTGGGATTGATTGAGTCCAATCCGAATAAATATGTTCTTAAATCAATCTGGTTATACTGTCCTTGTTTGAGATCGCGTATAGCGATGTCGTTTTCCTTTAAATTTATTTTGAATCCCTCTGTCGAACTAAACTGTTTAAGTCGTACACCAGAACTTTTTCTAAAGTTAAATCGAATTATAATTTGTGGCTATTCCTCTCTTTACAGTAAGATACTTGTACTGATATGCAGCATAAGTGAAGTTGTTTAATTAAATACCTAATAATCCTTAAACATAGTGCTTATATTACGTCCTATTTGGCCGTTGTAAGTTCTTTCACAGTCTATACAATCAACTCTATAAACACCTGTAAACATATTCGCTCTTAAATACGTGTTTGTTGTTATTTAAGCGACTATGAATTATATTACGTGAGACAAAAGCAGGGGTGAAGCCAAATTTTTTAAGACCACGTGTAAGGGGTTTAGCAATCGAGGGAATATAAGGTAACACAACAAATCTAGTTTTCAATTTATGGTGAGGAAACATAATTTTATTTATCTGTGAATTATGTACTTTATAAAAATTTTTGGATGTCAGCCAGAGAAAAGTTATTGTTGAAACCAATTTTTATTATTCTTTTAACTTCTGAAATAAGATTAATGTACTTTAGGGGGATATACAAACGATTTAAAAAAGAACCTAACTGCTGATATTTTGTGTTGATCACATATAAAATAGTTTTTTTGAATCATACTATCAGTGTGGTGGACTTACTAAATTTATTGAATTGTAATTTATTGTGTATGATATTTCTTCGTATTTGGCTGAAAATAGCTCATATTCGAAAGTGAAAAAATTCTGATTACAAATTATCATAAGAAGATCAATGAATCATAATGTTTCTAAAATGTTAAGGTTATTTGAATATTGCGGTTTTATAAGATGCTTTTTGACAAAATTCAAGGTTTGTGATATAACATTTGAATAAAGATTTTTTTATATCAAAAGAGATTAATTTACAATTCTTGCTTTGGTTGAAATCTTTGATCTTGTTTATTGATCAAATCTGAAGAGTTTTTTATGGTGTGTGAAAATTAAGGGTAAAAATGTTAATAAACAAAGGTTTGAGCAATTTTCGAACATTTTAGCAGTAGGAGTATTTATATTACTTATGATAGGACAGATGTTTTTATTAGGTTTCTGTAGTTTAACGAGACCCTTTAAGCACGGTATAAGTGGCTTCATAAGTGGTTCATTTGTATTGAATGAATAGAATTGATGTTAAATTTCTTCAAGTGGGTTAAATTATTTTAATGAATCTTTTATAGTTATCACTAAATGTGATTGTGGAATGTTTATTGATTTCCGTTATGTTATTATCTATAAAGGAGTTTTACTAATGTATAGTCCCTTATCTAAAATGACATAACCGGAGGTTAAACTTATTAGTATTCTTGTTATTATAATTACGGTATTATTTTAGAATATTATGTTTATCTTTAACCAATCTATCCAATTATCTCAATTTTTTATTATTATTTTTTCTTTCTAGGTCTTGTAATATATTTCATCGTTAATTTTTTTGTTAGATCTTCATATTCGATGTAGTGTAAATGTTTTTACAATCCTCTATGAATAAATTTTAAGATGGCTTCATGTACGGAAAGATTTTGCATTGGTATTTCAGAAAAGACATTGCTCTATTTTTTGTTTATGTCTGTCGAAATATTTCGGGATCCTTAGTTTGAATGTGGTAGGTGTAACATTTAGCTAGATAGCCTTGTGAAGGAAGTTTAAATTGCCTAACGTTTTCTCTCTCTTCAATTTGATACACCTTAGCATGGTGAATTAGATCGGATCTCTCCGCATCCAGTAATCTTGCGATCTCTGATTCGAGGTTCATCGTAATGGTTTAAAAAAAACTTGAAGAAACGATGAAAGCATATTTATTATAAAATATTTAATGTCATTGCGACTAGTTTCGGGAGTAACATCTCCCTTCTGCTGGCACGGTTGCGGAAAAAATTTACAAAAATTATTGCAAAAATTACGAAACATTGAACAATTCCAAATAATGGATAAAAGTGAAGGCCGATGGGTGAGTTGTAAAAAAGGATGTAAGATATATATCTTAAAAAATCGGATTAATCATCGTTACACTATTCGAACGTTTCAACGTTTCCAAAGTAAAAACTAAAAGAAGCAAAATTATAAAAAATTTTTGATGGAATCATAGAAAAGTTATCTTACTAATAGATATTCCAAAATTGCAAAAATTGTACTTTTATTACATCACTATTTGTAAATTGAGATATTACCTAAATGAATATTTATTCTTTTAGGTGTTACTATAGGCATTCATAACAACGCCCAAGTAAATTCCTTAAATTTATTTATTAAATTGTTAATTTTGTTTAACTTCCGTAATTTACAAAACTTATTCGCTTTACTCACTCGTTTTAGCCAATATTACATTTGTTAAATAAAATTAGTTTTTTCATAATTGGTTACATAAATAACTATTATAAACTTGTAGTAAATACAGATTTATGAACGTTTATCATACTTATAGAAGCATTTTGAAATTTTTTGAAATAGACATATAATAGACATCTGATTTTGATATTTGGCTAAATGATTTTTCTCTCATAAAACTTAATAATGATAAATGTGACGTACCTGAAACGGTAGATGTAGAATCAGTATTATCCATTAAAACCTGCAGTCAACAGATATCTTGCTGTTAACTGATATGTGTTATACTCGTTGATCATATATGGAACACTGACGTTAGTATAGGTATTTTTTTACTTTTCTATTTGCCGAATCCATTTGAACCAACAATTCCAGTTACTCAGTACCAAAGTCAAGTAGTAAATTCATTAAATGATACGACATAAAGACATCGCCGAAGACAGGATATACATTCGGCGTCTGAACACGTTTTAATAGCCACCTCGGCACCAACACTAATGGTTTTATCATGTGGAATAGACGCTGCCATATGGTGCAGTAGTTGAAACAAATAACCATTTAACGAATAGACAAAATAAATTGGCTTACCACGAATATACATAACGGCAATATTTACTAGGTAATATGGAAAGAAAGAATGCCGAAATAATGCCACGACAGATCGAAACACGTATGTTTGGCTAGAATATATAAAATGCTAAAAAGGATTAATGAATCAGCCCACTGGTAACTAGAATCCTAGTAATTTTGAATAATAGGTAACACACACAGAGCGCAAATGAATTCAAATATGAAGATAAAATGAAATAAACATTGAGTGTATACGAAAAATTGCTGCTGGTTAAATGACATCACTACTACGATTTACTAAAAAACCTTTAAAAATGGAAATTTTTTAATAGTTCTAAAAATATATATGATGAATATATATATATATATATATATATGACAATGGGTATGTTGTATATACCCATCTAATATTTGCCCGGCAGTATATGTAACGGAAAAAAAGAATATCGAAATAACCCTATAACATTTTTCATATACATAAAATAAAATAGAAAAGTCTATGCTTAAAATCACCGTCTGGGTGAAGGTAGGTTAAACCATGTTTACTTGAATTTAAGTACGCTATAAATAATTCCATACTCTCCAAAAGATTTCGTTCGTAAAATTTTTTACGTCCAACTCTATATTTCATGACTATATACGTATTTTAAAAATAAAAGATCGTATCTCCAGGCCAAATAAAGATGTGAAAATGGGGCTGAATTATCGGTATAAAAGGCGCGTTTCTCATTCCGAGATATTGGAAGAAGGCTGAATCGGGACCACACTTCAGTTACTTGGATATGGTCTTTATGGTTCGAAGAAAGTACTCAGAGGCGTGGTTCTACTGGAAGATGCGCCCGAAGAAGTAATACACGTGAAGACCGACTTTGGGCTTCTTTCCTACCGTCCATACCTTCGCCCTTCATTAACACCTCTCCATAATGCAGCCAGACTTGCATGGCGTCAAGAACGGCAAGGGTGGGTTCATCAATAAAATGAAATCGTCTTCAGGAATGATTTATCACTGAATCAAGGTTTTGTTTATGGGTTAATGATGGTAGTAGAAGGGTTTGGCGACATCGGGGGAAAGGACAGAACTTGGAGTTCGTTTAAGGACGACACACAGTCTTAACACCTAGAGTTATGGTTTGGAGGGCGATATATGTTGGACGAAGGTTCACCCAACCCAACCCCCTTACCTTTATTCCAGGCACATTAAAGGGTTACATAGATTTGAAAATGTCAAAAAATCTTTCTTTTTATTTGATAGTGTAATATCTCCACGACATTTTCCGAAAATGTCAAGTTAATCTGAGTAAAACTGTAGGAGCTATATCCCTTGGAAATTAACCTTGTTGGGCCGACAAGGCGGCGCGACGTGCTACGAGATATCTATAGGCTAATAGTAGGCGTGCTAATACTGCAATTTTCTCGTCAGAGTAAACACTATCTCAAGCCATTTCATATACTAAAATCTAATTAATTTCTTAAAATAATTTTTCTTAAAATATTGTCCAAGAGCTGTAGTTTTATATGCATTAAACTTTTAATGTTATAACTTAGTTATAAGGAAAAAAAACATGCCTTTTTTACGTCTCCGAAATCTATGTAACCCATTAAAACGGACATCGTTACATTGACAACATTCTGAAACAGGTGCAGACATTGCAGAATGCTACTTTCCAACAGGTTAATGCAAGGTCTCATACTGTTGTGGTTATAAGATTCCTGAAGCAGATTGGATTGTAGATTTTGCTTCGGCTTGCACGGTCACCGAACTTATCGATGATTAAAATTGGCTGGCATATAATGGGTTGGCGACTTACCCAGGCCTCCTGAGAATCTGGATGAACTTCCACATCATCTAGAGGTTGCATGGAGCGAGATACCCCAAGAGAACATCTTAATAAAGAATATGAGTAAAAGAGTTAATGCCTGTTAATACTGTTTCTTGATAGATGTTAATTTTTGTTTTGTTTTTATCGATAAACTTTCATCAAAAGTAAGTGTATATAAATATATCTCTTTATATATAAATTTAATCGCAACGTTTTGTGCAATAAATAATTTCTTATTTTCCATAAACATCAGTGTAAAGATTTTTCAGCTCATATTCAGTTCTTTAAAATATTACGATTCAGAAAACTACATATAAAAAACATAGTGAGATATTACGATAAAATAACCTACAAATTAAAGTAAATTTAATCAAGAATCAGTGTCTTGTTCTTATTTTACATAAACTTCAGTTTATTACTTTTTAATTCACGTTTCTTCATTAATTTATAACATAGAAACTTGTGATATTACAATAAAATAACGATTATTTTAAACTTTATTTCATCTTCATTTATTTAAAATAGAAATGATATAACACGATGAAATAACGGTCATTCTAAAGCAAATATAATGAAATAAGGATTAGTGTACCATACATAATTTCTTATTTTGCATAAATCTCAAATTTAATAAACAAATAGATATCTAGAAAATTGTATCTTAAGAATGTATTAAGATATTACTATGAAATACTGAACATTTTTAAGCAAAATTATTCAAGACTTAAGGTCCGTGCGAAAAGTCAAGGTCCCTCACTGAGGTCGATTGTTTCGTAACCGCTTGATGAAAAAAATTGCGGTAAAGTTAGTTAAAATGAGTGAACATTTCTTCATATCATATGTTCATTTAGAAATTTTTGGGTCTTTCGTGTTTCTTTTACTTCGAGCTAAATGAAATAGTACCCAGTTTTTGAGAGTGCAACTTTGGTTGCTTTACGATTTTTTTCTCAAAAATTATTTGGCAAAGAAATTTCAAATTTGATCTAATAGTAAACCAAACTCTGTTTTTAATGTGTTCTTAACATGGGGCATATTTTATTTTATCGATATCCCATATAGTTACGCGGAAAATCGCAGTTTAGTAGGAGGCAGTTATCTCGAAAATAATTTGGCGGATTTCAACGCGATTTTTTTCAAAACAAGTAAAATAATATCGATTTTAATTTTTTATAATTAGGGCTTTAAAACTAGGAAACCAAATATTCAACAATGTCCAAATTAATATATGATACACAGAAATGTGCACTGATTATAATCATTAAAACCTTAATATTTTGGTTTAACGATGTAAAATATATTTAAATATAGGTTCTACACGTGCTTCGGTTATACAAAAACCGTCATCAGACATGACTATATACAAAATTGAACAAAACAAAGTAAAAATATAAGTAAAAACATCATACAAAAAATTCTTGCTAACTTTTTGCACTGACTGTAGTGTGCCATCAATAATTTATTATATTTCACAAACTTTGTTATCACATTGTTTAAAAATTCAACCCTTTATTAAGTTCTATAACTTTAGATAAATGTATCGTATCTATTGAAATCAAGTAAATTTAGTGAAGGTTTTCATCAACAATCCAATTCTTCATCTTGATTTTTAAAAATTTTAACACTAAACATATAAATACGTTTAAGAATAATCGCAGACAATAGACTGAAAACTCACTTGATGCAAATTTAATACAGATATTATGTCTTAAATAAAGTCTTATTGTCGATATAATATATGATATGATATGATATAATAATATTATATAATATGATATAATATGATTTTAAAACCCATAAATTGTTTATTACCAAAGCAAGACATACATCAAATTATTAACACAATCACAAAATTAAAATGTTATAGTCTTTAAAAAAATGTTTCGAAAGTTCATTACCCTCTAAAGAAATTTTCATACACTAACTAATTTTTGATATCATTTCATTTCACGTTTTAAAATTCCAGGCAATCTTCAACATAAATTTTTTTTAATAAGATTGAAGTAAATCTTTATATAGGCGGATTACTTTATAATTAGTATTCATAAATGCACGGTACGAATAAGAGTGCTGAATAAAGTATAAGTTTTAAGGTTAAGGCGTAACTTTTTAATCCATGAATGTTAATGACGTGCGGATGTATGAATAAAGTTTTTCATTAATATCATTTTTATGCATATGCACCAAAAAGTTTTGCTGTAATAAAACTTTTATGATCAATTTTTATCGTTGTTTTGAATTTACCTCATTAACGGAAAATAGTTTTCAAAAAGTATTCTTTTCAATAAATTAGAGTAGATGATTAATGTATTATACAGGTGTTTAAATATTGTGTTCGAATATTTTACCCCCTTATAGTTCTTATCAAGATAAACGAAACAGTCTTGTAATTAGGTCCTAACTTACTAACTTAAGTCCTAAAATCTTTGTTCCAGAGATATAGTTCATTTTACGTTCTTTTCAATAAAGTTGATATCTTGATGTTTAGTCCTGTTACTCATGCAATTTGTCAATACATTTTTCTTCAGTTATTCTAATTTTCGCTATTCTAATTGGGTGCATCAACGTTTCTCGGAAATGGAGTTTTTAAACAATTTCCATGATGCGCGTCGACTTTGATTTGTGAGTTCTGAGAGGAAAAGGTTATTTTGAGAAGAGTTGAAGAAAAACCAGGTACGATTGTAATAATGATTTCTGCTGCAACAAACATTAATACTTCTTTAGTTTGGAAAAATTTTACGTCAGTAACGATTACATCCTTACCATGTTCAGAGAGACGTTTCAAGAAGAGCATTTTTGAAGTGGTGTTGCAGAAACTGACAGAAAATCCAATATTTCATGCTATTGTTTTATTCACTGACGAAACTGCTTTTACAAAAGACAGAATTTTCTGTACATGTTTGGCCTGGTATACTTGGTGCCCGATTGATAGGACCAATGACTTTTCCTAATCGCTTAACTTCTGAACCTTATATGGACTTTCTGCGAAACACTTTGCCGATACTATTGAAAGATACATACCCTTCCGAGATAGGTTACAAAATATGGTTCATACATGATGGCGCGTTTACACATTTTATTACCATTGTCCATAATT
Source organism: Onthophagus sagittarius (assembly GCA_036711965.1). NCBI lineage: Eukaryota > Metazoa > Arthropoda > Insecta > Coleoptera > Scarabaeidae > Onthophagus > Onthophagus sagittarius. The sequence continues at coordinate 53,342,043 of JASERS010000001.1, forward strand.
TTCTTAATACTAAATTTTATAATGGATGGATAGGAAGAGGAAGTACAATAGTTTTGCCATCTAGATCACCTGATTTAAATCCTCTAGACTTTTTTGCACGGGCTACTTAAAATCGTTAGTGTATTCACCACTTCTTAATAACTTGGAGGATGTCCAGCAAAGAATAAAGAATGCATGTGAGACTATTCATCAATCTCCAGAAGTCTTCAAAAGGGTTCACGATTCTTTTGTACAAAGGTGTCAAGAATTTCTTCAAATAGATGAAACCTTACTTTAAGCAGTCTGTATTCAGTTTTTATGTTCTGTTTGTATTTTCCCCGATTACTTAAAAATTTGAAGACCAAGACGTTCATTTACTAATAACACTGAAATTATTTATATCTTCAAAACCATTGTTTCTTTTGGCAATGGGCTTACTAAGATACTTTTGTTTATCTTGATGAGAACTATAAATAGGTAAAATATCCAAACTTAATTTTTAGATGCCTCCTGCATAAAAGATATAACATATTCGGTATTTAGTTGAACCATTATGCACTCATCTTCCTTTCCTATTCCAGAGTATGTCAGAGGCTCTACTTACTTAGTCTATAAGTTTTGAAAATAAAATATGATGTATTAATTTATCCAAACAATTTTTCACAAGCTGCATAATACAGGGTGTTTCATTTAAAATGACACATGCTTATATCTCAAAACCAAAAACTCGAATTGAAAAAGATACAACTAAACATTTTTTTTTTTGTGAGAAGAGGGACACACTATACACATAAACAAAATTGCTTCTAGGGTTGCTTAAAGACCATATATTTTCTTCTTTCAGAGTCTTAAACAACTTGACAAACTAATTACTTTTTGCTTATTTTTTTTTCTTCTCCGTTGTGAAGATATCAACAAAAACACAAATAACATGTTTAAAAATACAATTTAAAAATAATTTAATGAATCATAAAATAATTTTAAAATTCTTAACTTTTGAAATCGTCTTAGGAAATTTATTAACAATTTTTTTAATGTTTGTAAATCGAGTAAATCCTCTTCTAAACCTTGCTTGGGTGTGAGCTCACTTGCACGTGGGATAAAAATTTTGTTATAACCAGCCCTTTCTCTCAAGTGTACTCAAGCGAAAAAATCATTGAGATCAAAGCAAAAATGGAGCAATTCTCTATACTAGAAAATTCAGATGGTGTTGAAAAAAAAACGAACACGAGCAAGTAATCAAATATCTGTTTTAGCAGTTATAGATGTTAATCCTCATGTAAGTTGGCGTCAGTTGTCAAATGATTCAGGCATTTAATTAACAAGTGTACATCCGATTTTGAAACTTAATAAGTTTCAGCACTATCATATCTTTCTACATCAACAATTACATGGCGATCAGTTCGAAAATCGTGTGCAATTTTGTACTTGGGCTATGAAAAAATTGAGATTGATGAATGAAAATTTTTTCACGACCAGCGTGAAAAATCAGTAGCGTTATAACATGCACTACTGGTCAGATGAAAATCCTCGTTGCCAGTTAATGTCTGGTGCGACATTGTTGGCAATAAAATAATTGAACCTTTTTTTATTGATAGTAATTTGAATCGCAGAATGTGTCGGAATTCTTTGTTGAACGATTTACCGGTTTCGTTGGAAGACCTTACTCTGGAGCGAAAACTTACGCTAAGGTATCAGCATGATGAATCATTATGCTCTACTCGCAAGAGAACTTTTAGACGAAATGTTTCCTGAAAAATGGAGAGGATGTAATGGACCGGTAAATTTTCCAGCTAGATCTGACTTTTTTCTTTGGGGTTATCTCAAAGAAAAAGTTTACAAACAGGTTTCAACAACACCAAACGATATGAAAAACCGTACCAGAGCAGTTTGCTAATTAATAACTGAAGAAATGCTTGGCAATGTACAAAGAACGTTTTCAATGAGAATTCAGAAATGTTTAGTTGTGAATGGTCATTATTTTGAGCATTTAATCGGTGTATAAAAGTAACTTTATCAATTTTAATCAATGTTCTAAGATGATTTCAAAAGTGAAAAAGAATTTTAGAACTATTTTACGATTAATTAAATCGTTTTTTTATTAATTAATTTGTTTTAATTACATTTAGAAAAATATTTTATTTTTCTTTTTGTCAATGTTTTCATAACGCTAAATTTAGGCAAAAAAATTAAACAAAACATGTGTAGTTTGTCAAGTTGTTTAAGACGTTGAAAAAAGTATATGTGCCATATGAAAAAATTAAAATGACGTCAGAATGGTCTTTGGACAACACTTAAAATATATGCTCATATGTACCCTGTAAAAGTCTGTTTTGATAATGTAAGCATATGATATTATTATTATTAGAAAAAGATGACAAATTAGTGCTATTATTATAATACTACTTAATAACTTAGTCTGAAGAAGTTATTTGATTTAATTCTTTGGTTTACTTTAACATGAAAAATAGACTTGCTAGATATTTGTTTCCGATTCTCAAACTTTTATCAAAATGTAGCATTTATAAATGATTCAACAGTATTGCACTTCCTTTAGATTTATTATATTAATATCATGTAGGTTATTCTTGTTTAAACATATATACTAGTAGTAAAGTAATCTCCAATATAGCACACATATTTTTGAAATATGTGTGCTATATTTATATCTTTTGAAACTATTGGCGTGGGTTAAATAACCTACCTTATTTTTGTGTCATATTGTTCTATATCTTCTTTTGTTTCGTGGATTATAGTTATTCTTTGTTTTTTACTTAATGTTAACTTAAACTTTTCGCGTTTGTCCTTTCACTTTCCAACAACAATTCCTTTCGAATGTTGTTTACCACTTTAAGATTATCAATTTTTGTTCAAAAAATATCTGTCTTTACTATTGATTTATTTTGAACTGTTGAGCATGTTAGGATTTTTAATTATGACAAAAGGTATGATAAGAGGTGGCCTTCAATTACAATTTAAATCGATGCCATTATACAAGAAGTTCTTTTTTATTTAACACAAAAATGTGAAAAATTTTTTTTTCTGGTATATTTACCAGAAAAAAGGTTATTACCTAAAATTCCAAATATCTTGAAAACTATTAATTTTCGGATATACACATAGGGGGTTTAAATTGTTGCATTTTGGCTGCCCTTTAACCTCCTGCAGGAATACCTCGAGTTACCAGTAACCCTGTATAATATTAAAAATAAAGCTGGACTTCATTCCATCAGTTCATAGCGAAAGTACGTATTTTTTTATCTTTATATGAGGTTATACTTGTAGATATTTAATTTATAACCAGTAGTCCTCAAAAGACATAGACGGCGTTTCTGATATTCAATGACAACCATACAAAACATTTCCACCTTCATAAGATGAAAGATGTATCTTTTTTTTATAAAATTGATAACTATTCAGTTATAACACCGTCTCTATTTACGTACCTCACCTACCAAATGATCGTACTCTTAAATATTAGCTATAAATAAAAAATAAACATTGGCTACCCCTTCGGAATCGACAATTGATATATTTCCCATAGCTTCTACTAGTTCTCCTTTAAATAAACACCAGTATGGATTAAAAATTGTCGTTACTTCAATATTCTCGTTTTGGTATTTTCCTTCCTCATCAATCATGTTGACTATCAACAAGATGTGAGCGTACATCGACAATGCTCATATTATTGTATATTTCATTTAACCGTTTCTACTTGTACTCTACGAGGTCATAACCAATCTCTTTAATACATCTTTGAATTAATGTATTTACCTAATTTTTTAGTCTGTATATTTGGACATTTCAAGTCTTTTCATAGTTGGTAGCATTCTCGTGAACATATGTAGATACGTGTTGACAGCTTGATTATTCAACATTATTATTGTGCCAGTGGCACAATAATTGGTAATTTTCAGTTTCATGAAATTTAATTATTAATTTATATTTATCTCACATTTATTGTAGATTATCTACAAAAACTCATTACGAATCCAAAAACGTCAAGATTCTTAAGCCCATTAGCTGGATAGACGTGTGTTAATGAACAATCTTGATTTGAAATACCGCCTGGGATTGGGTTAGAGCTTGGTGTGTTACTGACAGGCTTCACATATAGGGTGTGAAACGTGACAGTTCGAGAAATATCTCGATCTCAATAAATATCGACATTTACGATTTAAAATATCCCATTTCGCAACTTTTAATGATGTTGAATTGAATTTTTTTAACTTTAAAAATTAAATTTATTACGAATGCATCGAAAAACTAATAACCAATATAACTTTTTTAATAACCGATTTTATCTATCAAATGAAAATCTCATTTCATCCATATATGTCTTGCATCCGTGATTTCATTTAAAATAAATATTGGGATTAGATTAAAAAAAAATCTTTCTCAACAATTCGCCTTCGTTTCGCCAGACCTCAATTAAAATTTATATTTGCTAAATAAATAGTGGTTTTCAGAGTTCAATGTTGATTTTAACAATTTTGTTTTCGCGAATAATTCCCTCAAAAGGTAAATCAATATACCTCTATATCCCAGGACGACCACGCTCGAACCGCTAGTGCATTATCATTCTACAAGTTGTTAATTAATTTTGAGCAATGCGTGTAATATTGAACCCCTGCCAGTATTGAAATTGCAGATTTGAACTTCTAGAGATTGTACACATTTGCAAATGGTAGGTGATGTTTGTTTTATCGATCGACTGAATTACGTTTCGAAACACGTGATTTCAATCATGACATTATTTTGAATATACATTATTATGTTATAAAATTAATTGAATTCTTCTGAAATAAGAGGTGTATGTAGTCATACAAGAAGAAGTAATTTGATTTAATTCCAAGTTCATTTTGCCCCGACTAAATAGATTTTGAACTAGTGTATTGTTGGATCAAAGTTGCACCCAAGACACCTGTAGGCGATACAAACTTGGAGACTTCCTCTCAATTTTCACAGTTCTTAAACAACTAACTTCATCACCGTGCACGTATTTTAAAACCGAATATCCGCTTTCTGTAGAGTTGAATTTCTTTACAACGTTTCGACCTTCTCTAAAACTAGAAAGTTTCGCCTCGTAACGATGTAAATACAAACCCTGGGGGTATTTCACGGTTTAACAAACAAAGAAAAGTTGATGCTTAATACCAAAAATACTTATTCCGTGTAAATAGTTAAAACTGATAACAATAGAAGTGCAAAACTAGTTTTTACCCTTGAGGCACTCTAAATTTGTTAACGGCTTCGCTCGCTATCCGATTTCTCGAGGGTTCCTTCGGCGGAGGTGAAAGCAAAAAACAAAAGGCTTAATGAATCGTATCGGATGGACGGGGAGGTCTTTCGGTCGCTAATGAGATGACATTCAGCTCTCTCTAAAATTAAAGCCCCGGCTTGGTATCGCAACCTGCTGCACCGGGTGGCCCTACTAAAAGAAGATCCTTAATTATCAACAGGGCCGTAGGTACAAATTGACCCTCGTTTACGCCGTGAATCGACGCTAATTGCACTTTTACCTATGTACTACTAAAAGTTAAAAACAAAAAATCTATCGCGTTAAAACTAGATGAGGCAACAAGTGGTTTCTTAATATTAAGATTTCAATTAGTATATAATAAATTAGTATTTATAACCATGATAATTATACTTAACTAATTATATTTAATGGTGACATTTCAGCTCCAGAAACTCAAAATCAATCGATGTGCAGCATTCTCAGTGATATGTTCTCACTTGGCATGGTGATTTGCGCCATATTCAACCAGGGAAGACCGCTCATCCAAGCTGGAAACTCGACATCCACCTATCTCAAACAATTAGAACTTGTAAGTAGATGGTATAATTAGGGCGGGAAGCCGTAATTGATCGTAAATCGGTCGGTTTGCCATTGTTTGTTCTTGGTGTTCAGTTGGAGGACCAAGTACATAATATACTGCCACGGATACCGCTCCCACTTCAAGAAGCAACAATACGCTTACTCAGTAAGGATACGAGACAACGTCCAACCGCGCAACTGCTATCGCTAATTAAGTACTTTAGGTAATGTACTCAAAATTCTTTCTGATTTTTATTTATATCGGTTAAAATTTTTAATATGGTAAAATGATATAATGACAAAAACTGAAATAATTAAGTAAAAAGTTTAAAACAATTTTAATGATTCGTTCAATTATAGCTTTAAGCGTGATAATTTCTAATAAAAGATAACACGAAAATTGTTGGCTAACATATCTTATAAACTGTAAACTTGTAAAAAAATGATTTACTTTATTATGATTTATTAAAAAATATGACTTTTAGAAAATGATGTGACACATCAAACAAATCAATCTTTCTCCAAACATTTGACGGCATAAAAAGCGTTTTTAACTAAGTAATTCTTATCTAAGTAACTTACCATTTTCTTCATTGGCAACTGTTTAATCGACAATAGCAGGTGATTATAATTTTTTCCCCAATATTCAAAGTTGTTCTATGTTTTTACCAACTGATGACGAGGTATTCGTAACTCATCCATTTAGATATTAGAGATGGAGATATTAGAGATAGCTATTAGAGAGGTGCGCGTGGATGACATTTTTTGCCCGCTCACGATTTAGAACCACACGTTTCACGCACGTCACTCACGTGAATATCATTCATGAATCACGTGAGTCACGCCAATTCACGTGATTCACGCTCGATCAGGTGATCAAATATATGAATCATGTTTGATTATTTGTTAATTTGATTATTAATTAATAGTGCTTGACAAAATAGTAGAATTAACAGTGTTTAGTTTTATTTACCATGTTCTGAAATAAATGACACTGTTATAAAATTAAAATGAACAATAAAAGCTGGCATATAGGCTCATAGGTAATATTAATACCCTGTTGACAGACTGAGGTACTGCGGTGCTATAGCTCCTTTTTATAGTAGGTGGGGTGGTGGGGGTGTTTATGTCCGACGTGACGTGAGTCGTGGGTGGTGGAGTCTGTCAACAGGCGACTACGACAAAGCACCGAAGATGCCAAGTAAGATCTTGGCGAAACGTTTGCCCCTGGGAACAACCAAGAAGATAAACGGATGATACCTCGGATCAACCAAAATACATACTTATCCATCCGTGAAGCACTACGAATTACCATATATATATATATCGATGTAATGTATGTATCGAATATCGATACGCTTCATGCTGTATTGCACACGTATATATTGAATGCATTTGAAAATTATTTCAAACTGGCCATTGTGACCCGCTGTCCCCTATATAGAGTATCTTGTACCAATTTTAAAGAAAAATTTCGAAACTACAATCATGGCCGATTCCGGCTAAAAATTGAGTTTCGATCGGACACTACTTCATAATGATACATAACCTAAGAATGCATATTTTTTGTAATGTTGCTGGTCAGATGCCCTTTTATTGCGTTATACTTATTATTAACCGAAGAAAAGAAATTAATCGGTCTTAATTTGTTCAATTTCGTTTAGAGGATCATAGTCGTTTGTTGTATTTATTATGATGTTCCAACGTTTTAAAAGCTTTTCTGACGTAAGTGTTTGTGGAGTTATATCAATGTGTTTTTATTTGAGAGTAGTTTTTTATAATTTGATATTGTTCACGGTTCTTGATAGGATCTCCTGAGGATAATACCGTAGGTATCGAAACCGATCGAGAAAATAAAAAATATCACCGAGAAGTACGATTGATTTTTCCTTACTTTTACCTTAAACCTAAGTGTTCTATTGGTCTAAATGATTTTTGTAATTTCAAAGCATTTGACTGCTTGGTGTATATGCAGGGCCGTCCTAAGAAATTTCGCGCCCGTGGGCTACACATATCAGTGCGCCCTTATTCCGCAAAAAAATTAATTATAAGTAGGGCTACATACATTTCGTGTCAAAAATTGCCGCCCCCTAAGGTCTGGCGCCCTAGGGCTAAAGCCCAGTTAAGAAATTACTGAGAGAGGTGGTATTAGACGTGAATGATCGACGTGCCACCTTATTAGTTTTGCTTGACATTAGCAAGACATTTGATTCTGTTGATCATAGCTTGTTAGTAGCAATTCTAATTTCTATAGGTTTTTCGCCGAGCTGTATCGCTTGGTTTAAATTATATTTTGTTAATCGTTCTTTGTTTCTATCTTCGTAAACATCATTACTAAGGAATTTAAGTGCAACTTTCACCAATATGCAGATGACCTCCTAATTTATACGTATGCAGCTGTGGTTAAGCATATAGTAGTTGTAACGCGACTTAATAGAGATCCTGCATGGGTTGTTGACTGATCTATGGCTTGAGTTTGAATATACCAAAAATTCTAGCTGCTTCGTGATTAAACGAAGCGATAGGAAATAAGATGATAACGGAAATAATTCCGGGACATATAGCCACCATATATAAAATCACGGTCACCGTTCTTTTTTATTTTGCGTCACCATTGCTAATCGTGATTTTTAGTAGGGGTGAAAAATCACTGTTACTGAAATATGGTTCAGCTCTCTGTTAATAGAAATGTTAATAATCACAAATGCTACATTGAATAAAAAACTGTTAAAAGTATAAAAACAATTAAAGATCATCATTTCCATTGGTAAAGTTATAATGATATTACTTCAAAATAGAGTTAATGCAAAACGAAGAAAATTCCCCTCAGAGGATATAAAACCAAATGCCCATCAATGGGACTAATTCAATAAGTTTCCAGTAGCATTAGAGGTACTCAAACAGAAAAAAAAGTAATAGGATTTTACGTCTCACACAGGGCTTTATATTCAATTAATGTTAAATTTAATTAAGTTCTTAATATTTGTTATTGTGTACTAATAAAAAAATTGTTTGAAAAACAGTCATTAAAAACACAAATTCAATCAATTTGAAAATTGGATGGAAAAAAGTGTTTGATTTGGCACTTTACTTTAATAATATAATAAGGTCGTCGAGTGTCTCATATCGTAAACTCTAAAAGCCTTCTTCGTTTTGAACGCATCTGCCATCTCGAGTAATCTTATTTCTACAGTTCGACGTTATTACATCCCCGGTTCCGAAGCTCCCACGGTCTTTGTGATCAGCCCTTCTTTGTAATAATATTATGCTAACCATCAGTATCAATCGTCTACCAGCTGAATCTTGCCGAAGGGTGGTAGTTGATCAATATGGTTCTATTAGTGTAGCCCTAGTACTGTTTGCGATGAAGGTTCTCTCTCGCCCAACGAAATGGAAGTGTACTGAATGGATGGGGGAGTCCGACGTTACTTAAACGCTCTGTCTGTTAGCATAAAGATTTTGAATTAATATAGTTTGCAAACAAGATATTTTTAGTGCCGTCGATGTTAATTAAGTATTCGAGAGCGGGGTTATATTTAGCTTAATTTTGAAAGCTTTCCGATTTTATATTTACCTCCTCATTTCCCCTTGATATTATACATCCCGAAGCTCATAAATATGTATTACTGTACCGACAGCGATACGGCCGTACACGCTCTACAGTTTTTGGACGTCATCAACATGAAGGATCCATCCCAGAAATCCCATTTCTATCGTAACACTTTGAAGGAAGCACTGCCTAACATCCCAAAGGTAAGTACCCATCTATTTTTAGGATTACTAGACGAAGGATACTTTTATTTATAACAGTAAAGCTCTAGTTGTGTTTATGTTTAATGTATGGTCTATTTCATCGCTAAAATATTTTACACAACTTTTTCAACTTAAATTAATTTTTATTTATTTTAAGAAATTATGGTATCAACATGTTTGGCCGTCTTTACAACAAGAAATGCGCACGCAAGAAGTTTTAGCGGCGGTGTTACAGCCGGTATTGTTCCTAATTCAGGAATCGACTTTAGAGGAATATGAAAGTATAATACTTCCGTCCTTCAGGTAATATTTAAAGATAAAGGGCTTGGTTTAGAAATATAGCCCCGGTTTAATTAATCTTACAGGAATGTCTTTTCAACGCCAAAGACCGTTCAAGCGAGCGTGACCCTTTTAGAAAATCTTCATCTCATCTTGGAGAAAACGCCGAGGGATGATTTTCGCACTGAAGTTCTGCCAATGTTATACAATGCCTTTGAAAGCAATACAATTCAAGTTCAAGTAAGTATAAAAAGAGAATTTCATAGAATTTTATATTGTACGTCCCAATGTAAACGAAAGAAAAAAGAGTTATGTTTATACTTCTGTAATAAATACAAGGTCTTTTAACGCTTGTTCTTTCATTACTGTTTTATTTCGTTAATTTTATTAACATTCATTTCACAACTGTTCGCAACAAGAAAGCGAACAGTTTCCAAGAAAAATTATATTAAAAACTTATTGTATTAAAATAAATTTTAAAATATTTTTCAAATATCCCAAATAATATTTATCACTAATTTTTTAATTAAATTTTGTTCAAATAGTTAATTTTAGTATTAGAAATAGTAGGTTGGCAATCGTGAACTTTAACCCTTCGTCTGTAAACGTGGGTATTTCGTGCTCGACCTATAACCGTTTAAGTAAACAATTTTCTAATAAGTTAACATAGTGTGGACTCCCACTTAAAAAAAGGTGATATGAAATAGAAGATGAACTTACAAGATTAAAGTTTTCATCTTCTTTCGTATAGTTACTGTTTGCAGGTTAAATTTGTAGCGGACACCAAAAGCCCAGGTTTACAGCCGGTGTATACTGATCTTGCAGGAAAGTGAAAACAGCTTTACTTATCAAAATAGTGAAATGACACTTTTATATTCAAGAAAAAAGTTTTTTGCGGTCGATAGCGAATTTTTTAATATCGTAAATGTACTATTACAACAATGCATAAAACAATGAAATGTTAATTATTTTGTCTTTGTAATTTGTTCATAACAATAAATTAATAATATAAATTAAAACTTCAAATAAATACTTTGGTGATATAATTTTATATTTGTCGTCTAGACCGGTTTCGAGCCCAGCTCTTCTTCGGTAGACCCTACAAAACGTAACAAAAAAGGGAAATTTATTAAGATCTAAGTAACATTAAAAATAAGTTTCAAAATAATAAAATAAGAATAGATTCTTACGTCAGGTTGTTACAAAAGTACGAGTGACATTTATAAAACGAATGATGTTGCTAATTAGTACAGTATTTTTACAGATTTAAACAAATTTCACTGACATGGTTGAAAACATAAAATGCGGGACAACATTGCAAGTTTGAGATTAATAACCTGGTGGAGAATGGATTCAAATTTATATTAATAAATTAATAATTACAGCATCAAATTTTTTAATTATTGTAGCTGTGCAGAAAAGGCTTTTGCAGCTAGGGCGTAGTGTGCTGTGGACAAAAAAAAATGTTATTTTGACGATTGCTAAACAACACATCAGTTAACATTTATTAAAGCAATTTTCAGAAACTTAAACTTTTGCTTTAACGTTCTTTTTGCCTATCAAACGTAATTTTCTCAATATTATTGCTCAAAATGGCACAACGGTCAGGTGAAGATGTAGCGCGTATACTTTGCCAACGACCAATAACTTCTTATTTTGGAGGCGAAGATAGTGAGGAAGAAATCGATGGTGTTAAAGAAGCTGAAAGTGATATTAGTGAGATTAGCATTTCAAGTGATATTAGAATATAGACCGAGTCAACTTTTAACTATTCACGTAGAGTTATTATGGTTTCGTGGACGTTTTTCAGGACGTGTATATATAGAATCTAAACTGGCGCGGTACGGAATTAAAATTGTATCGATAAATGACGCGAAAACTTTTTACATGTATAATGCCATACCTTACACTGGAAATGTGCAGACAGAATGAGGTAAGAGTGTTCCATCGTACTACGTGCGAAAATTGAGTAAACCAATTCATAACACCCATAGAAACATTACATGCGACAGTTGGTTTACTTCACCTGAAATTTGCAACAAAATGAAGCAGGATTTTCAGTAATCGATGGTAGGCACACTGAGAAAAAATAAGCGTCAAATTCCGGATCCCTTCAAAAGAAATGGGCAGAATATTTGACTTGGGTATTGCCCAAAGAAAAACAAATTGTGCTATTGCTTTCCTCAATGAATAAATCCGGAAAAGCGTGTGATGATAATGGAAAAGCGGAAATTATCGAATTTTATAATAAAAGCAAATGTGGCAGAGATGTTTTTGATCAGCTGTTTGGAAATTATTCCTGCAGCCGTACAACCAGCCGCGGGCCAATGCGTTTTTTCATGGCCATATTGGATCAACCCAGTATTAATGGTTGCATTTTGTATAATTTTATAGCTCAAAATGAAAACAAAACTACAAAAGAGTTTTTAAAAGAGCTAGCTCTTTCAATGATAAAGCCTCATTTACACGATCGTTTAACGACGAACGGTATGCACAAAGATATAGTTAATGGCATCCGAGACATCTTGGGTTTGAATGAAATTGTCAATCCTATGTTAAAAAAAGATAAATTGAGGAAGAGAAAAAGATGTCATTTTTGTAACACCAAGATGATAGGAAAACGGCATACGGTTTATTGTGTATAATAGTTTTTTTTTTAAATGAGGAAGATGTTTGTTCAAAGTAATATTATTATTTCAAAGTTATCATTATTATGATTATATTATAATTTTATTATATTCTATTTAGTTTTAATAGAAAAGCAGTTTTTTATAGTTTTTTGATAAAAATACTAATACACTTAATACAGAAATGCGGTAAGATTAGAAGAAATATAATAATACTAATTCCTGACACGTATTTTGTTGTCTACTTTATCTGCACAAACTTAAGCATTTAATATTAAATAAATAAAAAATCTATATTTTTCCAAAAAATAACAGTATTACACTATAATTCACTGTTTAGAAAATTTCAAAACCTTATTTTTTCAAAAAGTTATGTTTTTTTTAATAAATTACTATTATTTACCGACTTCTTTTAATTATATAAAAAAATTTTGAGTAAACATAATTTTTCGATAATTTTGTGATTGCTACATTAAGTTGAAAATTTCAAAAATTATTATGAATTATAAGTACGAAGGCTTTCACGACCGGTGTTAATTGAACTAAAATTAGAACTAACACTAGCACTAACACTAGAACTATCACTAGAACTATCACTAGGACTAACACTAGATCTAAAACTAGAAAGTTTCGGGTTTCGCCGTGCGTTTTTTGAAAAAATGTTTGACGTTTCGGATGCATCCTAGTGTTAGTCCTAGTGATAGTTCTAGTGAGAGTTCTAGTGTTAGTGCTAGTGTTAGTTCTAATTTTAGTTCAATTATTATGAATTGTTTCATTTTTTTAAATGTATTAATATCATGAAAAATCTGTCGGACACGAAAGATCGTTTACAGACGAAGGGTTAAAGATAATAATAAGATGTCTACCATAGCGCGTAAGAAGTCGTATAGATTATTGTAGAAGTGATTATTAATAGTGATTCAAAGAATAAAAACGTTTTTGTTACTACTAAAGTTTCTTGCGGTCTTTATTACTTTAATTAACCTAAAGCGCACTCCGCAACAGGTTATGGGCCCAGGTGGACAGGAGAAACTTACAATTGGTGATTATGACGTGTTAAGAATCATTCTCGTAAAGTGAGGTTAACCTTCGTCAGGCGGATAAGGTACAACTGTAACTTTTACGATAGTAAGGGTTAATATTTATTTTTGTACAATACCTGTGATGTTGAGCTTTGGTGACATCTCTACATATATGTTTGTAGTTAAGTACATAAAGATCTATAAAAATATTTTCACTTATTTTCATATTATGTGATGAAATAGATTTTACATCCTCAATTGACGTCAAAGGTACAATTGTACCTTTAACGATATTGTATGAAAACAGTATAAAGAACAAAAGTTTATGGAAAGAATACTTATTTTATTACGTAAAAGAGTGGATACAAACAGAATATTACTACCATATTGATATAATACTTAAAATAAATAGTTACTTTTGATTAATTTCATTGCAATTTATGCATGTTGTCTTCGCTTTTGAATGCTCATCGCAAACCGGCTTCAAGCAAACTGTGCACGATTTTCTCGTTTACCGTTGTTTTCGGTTCATCTCTCGACAGATTTGACAACTACCAACGATAGGGGAAGCTGCACGACTGCCATGAGGTACTTTAGGTTCTTCTGATGATGTTATTGAAATTCGTTTTCCAATTACCATTTCAATTGCACTTCGGAGAAAATGATTTCTCATCATAAGTGGATTGCTACTTCGACCTTCAATTGCAGGCAAGCATAGCTGATAAGCAAGATCTTTTAAAAATTTTCTTCGTTGATCCTTTCTTCGTAAATGTGGGTTGTGTTCTCTATAAATGATATAGGACGCTAAACCACCGATATCAACCATATTATAAAAAAATGCAAGAGGCCAACGCGTCGTCCTTCTTTTCACGGTGTACTCTCCCAACATTTTGTCCATAACATCAACTCCTCCTTTCGTTTTATTGTAATACTGGATTATTTCAGGTTTATTTGTTTTCGTGTCTTCCACTTCTCCAGTCATGTGCATGGACGATACAAGCACTACCGCTTTATTTTTTTTTTGGTACATATGAACACACTACAGCATTACAATTATACGCAAAATTCGTTGAGTACACAATTCTTTCTTTACTGCTCTGCATATTGTTCGGTAGGAATGTTTTATTTTTTCTTACTGTACCAACTAGTGTCATGTTCCAGGAATTCAAAACCTTTGCCAATTCTAAAGTTGTAAAAAAATTGTCAGTAGTGACGTTTCTTCCAGATTTCTTGTACGGGCTAACTAAGTCTAATACTGTTTGTTCACCAACATTCACTTGTCGAGGACCATCTAGTGGTTTGCCAGTGTAAAGCTGACCTCGCAGCGGATAACTAGAAGATGCATCACAAGCCCAGAAAACTTTTATCCCATATTTTGCTGGTTTGGATGGTATATACTGTGTAAATTTAGTACGACCTCTGTAGGGAAATAATTGTTGGTCGATAGTAATACATTCATGCGGTTTATATTCTTTTTCTAAATTTTGTTTAGTATTGACCAAATATCCCTAATCGGTGCTGCTTTATCAGTTCTAGCCCGTTCTTCACGAGTATTTGCATTGTCAAATCTGATAAATCGCAACATCATTTTGAACCGGTCACGAGACATTGCTGCACGGACTAGAGGCAGGGCATCAATTTTCCACATGTCATCCAAATTTTGCTTGTTATCTCTGTGGACGCCACTAATAATCAATGCACCTAAAAATGCGTCAAATTCTATTTCAGTGAAGTTCTTGAATGTCTTTGGTAATGGCCGTTTCGAAATATTGGTAAATTTGTTTACCAACTCAGTGTTATAAGCTTCGCAACTTTTGTTAGCTTTTCTATTTGTTTCTTCTAATATAATGGTACAGATCTCTGGAGATATTATTGATTTGAAAATTTCTTTAGGTGTATACGTTTTACTCTTCGCCGAAGGTCCACCTTTTTGGCGTAAAATATTCCTAGACTTTGTTTGAGTTTTCTGATACGGTATCGTAGTACGCCACTCTGTTCCATCTTTAGCAGTAACACTTTGGCATTTATATTCAATACTGTCGTCAGAATCGTATTCACTTTGTTCTTCTATAACTATTTGTTGTTCACTGTCTGATTCCTCAATTGTGGATACATCTAATGGCAAATAGTTTTCTTCATCAGATGCAACATATGCCCCCTCTTCTTCATACTCAGAGTCAGAATCTTCTTCAATGATTGGTCTGCACATGAATCCAATAAAAATAAACAAATAAATAATGTAATAGATAATTATAAGAAACAATTTGAAATGTAACAGTAACTAAACAATACTAACCTGCAGTATCGTTTTCCGCCGTTCCGTTGAACGCTGGGCTCTGCTATACTGTCACTCATGATCACTGAGTATAATTTGATTTTTTTTAAACGTTACTTTAACTTCCTTAAATCAAGAATGAGTGTATTTTACCAAAACCCTCTTTTATAACGCTTAAAAGGATTAGTGGGGGTTAAGTTAAGAAAAAATCTAAATATATAAGTATTTATATTGTTATCTAATCTGCGTTGGAAATAACAGGGTGATGTAAACTTTATGACTGGGTAATAAAAGGACAATAGGACTAAAATGAGTTAAATGTAACAACTTGGTACCTATTACTTCATGGGGTTGCTTTTGTAAGAAAACAAAACAAAAAGGTACAATTGTACCTGCTCCGCCTGTTAAGGTTTTAAACTTATGCAATCGGACAAGGGTTAAAACGACTCGAGAAAATACAACGTTGGTTTAAAGCAGTTAATGAAAAGAAGATAATTCTGTTGTTTTAGTAACGAAGAAAGAAAGAAAGAAATGTTTTACCTGTGGTAGAGAAGAGCATCTAGAGGCTCAATGTAGGAGAGTAACTGAATGTTTGTATTGCTAGAAAAAGGGCACAGAATGAAAGATTGCTTACAAAAGAAGAAGAGAGAAAGTGAAAACAAAGAAAGAAATCAAAAACAAGGTGAGAAATAAAACGGTTTGGCATTAGTTGCACTGTTAGAAACTGAAGCATTAATAAACACTGATTGGTATTTAGATAGTGATGCATCACACCATTACAAAATCACAAAACAATAAAAATTGGCGATGGAATGACACTGATGAGTATTGGAATAGGAATTATAAGTTTGTTAGCTTATAATGGAAAAAGTTTTAAACCAGTTACACTTCAAGACGTGTTATATGTTCCTGATTTGAAGATTAACTTATTTTCACAAGGTTAGTGGTCTAGATAAGGGAATTACCCTACAGTTAGGCTCTAACAAGGCAGAGTTAATATTGAAGAATGGAAACACATGTGCGATTGCTAAACGAAGTGGTAAGCTGATTAAAATGATTTTTAAAATAAATAAAAATTTATCAGAGAAAGATAATTACTTATTGGCAAAGGTAGAACGTGATTTAAACTGTTGACACAAAGCAGTGTCTCATCAAGACTTTAGAGAAGTCAATAATATTTTAGAATAAAACAGTATTATTGTAAAGAAAAACCCAAAATTTTGTAGTTCATGTGTTCAGGAATAGCAACATAGAGAAACTTTTAAATTGAGCTTATCGAGATTAGACAAGATAGGTGAAATCATTCATATGAATTTATATGGAAGAGATTTCGCTGGGTGGTTCTAGTTATATGTTTTCTTTTTGAAGGATGACTGTTCTAATTATGTCAGTTTATTTCTTAAAAAATAAAGATGAGGTTTACAAAAATTTTAAGGATTTCATAATTGAAGTAAGGAACCAAAGTGGAAGGAATATAAAAATCATTAGAAGTGATAATGGAAGAGAATTTGTGAACACTTCAGTAAAAGGTTTATTAAAAGAGTATGAAATTATACATCAGCTCACTGTACCATATACCTCCCAACAAAATGGAAGGGTAGAGAGGGAGCTCCGAATAATTATTGAAGCAACAAGAACGATGTTGGCGCGGAAAAAGATGGAGAAGAAATTTTGGGCTAAAGCTGCAAACATGGCAGTGTATTTGATAAATAGAACTGGAACAAGCCCACAAAAAAATAAAACACCTTATCAAGTGTGGCATAATAAAGATTTTGACCTTTAATCACACGAGGTATATTTGGAGAGGAAGTGTAGGTTTACATACCAAAAGACAAAAGACAGAAATTGGATATGAAAAGCAAAAGAGTTATATTTAAGGGCTATGCACAGAGCACAAAAGGTTACAGAATATACAGGTGTCTCACGTAATTGGTTCATTAGAACTTTTTAGGTTCCACTATTCGTAGAGACTTGAAAATTTGGTATCCTGGGTTATTCATTCTGATCTTTTAATTTAAAATATTTTCAAGATGGCAACCACTTCCGGTCTACCGGAAGTAGACCTCAACTTCGTTATTTTATATAGAATATTATAGTTTTTATTTCATCACTCAATTGTATGTAAGAAAATATGTTGACTTTGATACAGTTTTTTGTTTTCGAGTTATTTTGATTTTAAGTGTTTTTTAACAAATATAACCATGCTCTTTAAATGTACATATCTCAGCCAACGTTAATTCAAAAAAGTTTTCATTGGTACGATAACTATTTATATGCTGTTAAATAGATTGTCACTTGTTATGTCAGTGTACTTTATACGGCATGGTCAAAAATTGAATTACCGTTTCGCTGTATTCATTTACGAGAAAGTCGAAAATTTTAAATGGAACGGCCCATATCTTTTTAGCCTATCAAACCGGCAATTTAATGGTGTAATATAAATGTATTGAATGGTGTAATAAAAACTATAGCATTCCATTTAACATAACGAAGTTGAGGTCTATTTCCGGTAGACCGGAAGTGGTGGCCATCTTGAAAATATTTTAGATTAATAGATTGGAATGAACAACCCATGTTACCAAAATATCAAGCCTCTACGAATAATGGAACCTAGAAAAGTTCTAATGAAGCAGTTACGTGAGACACTGTATTTAATCGATAAAAAACTATGTCACTGTGTCAGACAGAAGAAACAGTAAAATGGGATTTTGAAGTAAACAATTTAGGTGATGCAGAAGACGATGAAGTGGAAACAGAGGAAAATGAAGAAGAACAACGTGAAGAGGAAAATGAAGAGGAAGACGATGAAGAAAAATGTGGTGATGCTTTACAAGAAGAAAACGTAGAAGAACAGAGAGAAATGAGACCAAAACGAGCATTAAAGTTACCAAATAAACTAAAAGATTTTGTGAGTTATTTCACTGTTGATTAGGACGAGCCCATAACATATGAAGAAGTTATGAACAGTGAAAATGCGTGAGTGGGAAAAGGTAAATAATACTGAACTAAAAGCTTTAACAGAATATAAAACATGAGATTTAGTAAATAAACCGATAAATTGTAAAATAGTGGACAGTAAATGGGTGTTTAAACTTAAACGTGATGTTAATGGTGACATTAACCAATTTAAGTGCAGATTGGTGACAAAAGGTTATCAACAACAAGGCTTACATGAAGATCTCTATGCTGCAGTAGTAAAGTTAAAGACAATTAGAAAATTGTTAGTAATCTGTGCTACTAATAACTGGTTAATACATCAGATGGGTGTTTGTAATGCACTTTTACATTGAAGATTACAGGAAAATTTGTATTTATATTTACCAAAAGATTGTAAAGTTAACGGCAAAGTATGCAAACTTAAGAAATTTGCGGTTTAAAATAGGCGCCATTGTATTGGTACAATAAATTTGAGGACTTTATGTTAGCAGAGGATTATGCTAAAAGTAATTGCGATGACTGTTTGTATATTAAGATAACTAAAAAATTTAAAATTTATGTATCAATTTATGTTGATGATATATTGATAACGGGTTCCTCTAGCCATGACATTGAAAATTTATAATGTGAATTACAAAAATTCTTTAAAATGAAAGACTAGAATTGTTAACTTATTATTTAGGCATACATATAGTTCAAGACGTGAAAAAAACGGAACAATTACTCCTTCTCAGAAAAGATATTTACAAAAGTTACTTAAAAAGAATATGTTTAATTGTAAACCGGTTGGTATACCTATGGAAAATAATTTTGACTGTAATATTTTAAAAAGTACGAACAGCTAAAGTATAGAGTTAGAGAGTTAGAGTGTAGACAAATAATAGGGTGTATTATGTATAGTATGTTGGCTACTAGATCTGATTTATGCTTGTGTATTAGTCTATTATCAAGATTTCAGAGTTGTGCTAGCGAAAAATTATTTATGTCATTAAAACGAGTATTACGTTAAATATTTAAAGAAAATTTTTTATGCATTATGCTGGAATATGGCCTCAAGCCAATTTTCAGTCAACCTTCTCGAGTAAATGGAAGACGATGTCTTGAAAACATTTTCATAAATAAATTTGTAGAGGCAGATGTACATGATACAATAAACTTGCATTTAGACGACCATCTGGCTCAATCAGTAACCATAAATCTTGATCACAAACCTAAAAAAAGGAAAATTTAAAACAAGATTAATAAATAAATAATTGAACATTTTAAAAATAAATTAATGAATAGTGATTGGGCAATTATAAAACATCAAAGTACTGATGCATAAATCAGTTATACAGAGTTTCATCACATTATTACGTCATGCTATAACTCTGCTTTTCGGAAAACCGTAGTAAGGAAGAAACCAAGCAAAATTGAAAAGGATTAATTAAAATTAATTAAAAGGGATGAAAAACAGTTTAGATGTTATTTATACGGTAATTGAGGCAACAAAAGAAAATAAATATAAAGAATTGTATCAAATAAAAAAAATGAAGTTTAGAAAACAGATAGAGAATACAAAAAAAGAAGCTTACAAACAATTTATGATAAATTCAGATAAAATACAGGCTGCGTGGAAAGTAGTGAAACAAGAAACTGGGAAATTAATGGACAAAAAAGAAAATAAATCACTTCTTGAAGCTAATGACCTAAATCAATATTTTGTATCACACGTTATGGAGATAAGTTGTTACCATCGTTACACACTGAAACACAAAAAATTTAAATTGAAATGAAGAACTATTTATTTAAAAAAGAGATATATTCAATTGAAGAATATTATTGTAAAATTCAAACCAATACTTAAGATTTATTATTTCTTTTTAATGACGTATTAAATGTACCATGTTTTTGTACATTTTGAATTTAAAGTTATTATTATTATTAAAAGAACGTTAAATCTAAAGTTAACGTACAAAAAACATAACACTAATGTAATATTTGGATATACCGATAC
Source organism: Onthophagus sagittarius (assembly GCA_036711965.1). NCBI lineage: Eukaryota > Metazoa > Arthropoda > Insecta > Coleoptera > Scarabaeidae > Onthophagus > Onthophagus sagittarius. The sequence continues at coordinate 53,362,732 of JASERS010000001.1, forward strand.
TCATTGGGAAGGTGATAAAGTAGATAGAATATTACCAGTGGTATCTGCTTCTTAATATATGGGTGTGTGGTAGCTTGGACATCCAAGAAGCAAAGCGCAGTAGCTTTGTCAACAACAGAAACCGAATATGTGTCAATATGCTTAGGAATAAGTGAGGCTTGTTGGTTTAAAAAAAATAGTAGATGAATTGACAGACAGTTAAAATTCAAAGGTAATCATTTACGAAGATAACCAATTGACCACACGTTCAATGAAGTGAATCAATTTATAAAGTATAAACTCAAAATAGAGTTGATTGAAATTGAATGATGATGTGACAAACAATTGGCCGATATATTTATTAATCCATTGAATGACATTAGAATTAAATAGTCAAGAGAAAGAATGTTGAACTGATATTTTTTGTTTGCAACAAGGTTCAGATTGAGGGAGGGTGTTGAAATAGTTAATTTTTGTTTTAGAGATAGTAGGTTGGCAACCGTTAACCTTTAAAAAGCGCATAAGAAGTCGTATAGATTATTGTAAAAGTGATTATTAATAATTATTCAAAGATTATTACTGATGAATTATATGACTTTAAAATATCTAGTAGGTGTCCTTGGTAGCTATATTCCTTTTTTTGCATCCGTACTCCCAAGAGAGCTTTTCGCTTCCCGGATCCACACTTACTCTTCTGTAATTTTCTCCGAGCGCCTATTATCCTTCATCCAGCGTAGAATTCGCTAACTTTACCTTTAACTTAGACAGCGACGTAATTTCTCATTAGCGCTAGTAGTTTATGTGCATGGGATAAGCAACAGGCGGAAGGGATATTCCTTCTAAGTTTATCGATTTCAAGGATGATGAAATTACACAGTTTACGGTCATGTATCCCGGCACCTAAACTGTTCGCTTGGGAATCGAACGACCATAATAATTTACGTCACTCCGTTCTAAGTGAAATGTACGTTTGTGTTTCCAGAGTGCAGCTTTAGTGGCAGTTACAAACGTATCGGAATACTTAGACGAGGCGACTATTCGAAGAATGATTCTACCGAAGACAAAGGTTATTTACGAAAAGAACCAATCGGATATGAAGATCGTATCAAACGTACTCTCTTGTGTCGAAAGGACACTGGATCGATTGGACAAAGGCCAGATAATCGACGAAGTACTGCCACTTCTCTCTGATATTCGCCTCTCGGATCCTCAAATTATATTGAGGGTCGTAAGTAAGTGATTTGCCAATTATACGATTCACTAACTGTAAATTCATTCTCGGAATACTTGCTTCGAAAACGTTATCCTCGTAGAGATTACCGCTCTAACGAGAATTCTTAATTAAATCAATTTCGGATTACATAATATAATTGGATTAATTTTTTTTAAATTTTTTCTTTCTTTCAGATATTTACCGATTAATGTTAAGCGATAAAAAGTACGGGCTTTCAGTTAATTTAATGGCAACTAAAGTTATGCCATCACTTCTTCCACAAACGGTTAATCCGTCATTGAATTTAGAACAATTTACGATATTATTGGAAGTTCTTCAGGATATGTTGGACCAAATCGATCGCAACCAAAGAAATAAACTAAAACTTGATAATTTATCATTACCCAGTCCGGAAAGGCATAGACCATTGCGACACCAATACAGTTCCGATAACATGCATGTCCCACCATTTAATATTCCTAATCTTAGGATAGAGCAAAGAAAAACTTCTAGTGCTGAAGATATGGCCAGAAAAAATTCGGCGGGTATTTCTGTTTTAATTTTGAGATAATTAAATTAAATAATTTTTAAATGTGTATTTAGGTGGTTGGTGGTTTGGAGGATCACCCTCTTCTCCAGACAGCAACTTTTTAAGGGTGGTAAACGCATTTCCGAATCGAAGACTTTCAGATAACACACTGATGACACCAAAGATCCGCATAGCACCATCATGCGCCTCATCCCCCGGAGGAACCCCAGGAGGCGGTCTTCCAATTAGACGTCATTCTAGTATAGGACCTCAAGAAAGAAGGGGCTCCACCGTTAATCTCTCACCACCGACGGTAAATAATCTTTAACTTTTCACTCTAAATAATTAACAAGTGACTTCAATTACTTCAAATTTCAATTTAAATATTTTTATAATTATACTTTTATGTCCACTACTTTCATGTGTACACTTTTCATTAGTAAAGATAAATGTAGTAAATAGACCATTACTGAAATTATCCCCTTTTTTAATACTACATGATAAAACAAACAATATACAAAGAGAAAAAGACAAACACCATTTATAACCGGGGATATGCCCCGTAAAGTTGGTTACAATAAGGGGGACGTTGCACTCAAAGGGACGCTCACAATGGAACGAGCTTTAGCTTAGCCGAATCCCCCAAAATACTGCGTCGTAATTATCGGCTGAATCTAATGAAGACGCCTCACGGTAAACAGGACAAAGCGTCGACTCAAATGGAGGAAGGTACGACGGAAATGGGAAGATCCCTTGAAAAGTAAATATAGTTTTCGATTTAAGGACCGAGGGACCGTTCAAAGAGTCAAGTTAATTGCTGTCGCAATTTCCCTTTCCCCTTTAACAACTTAAAAATCAAAGAACGCCGAATTCGTTGCAAGTTATACAAAGTTGTTACGTCGGTTCTAATTACTTCGAGTAATTTCAAGGAGTTTGTAAGTTCTCATCATGGTAATCCATTAAATTAAAAAAAAATCAGGTGTCTCGAAAACAAGTACAGAAAATGGTATCACAAGATTCATTGGTCTGTAGCAACTAACGACACCTATTATACTAAGAATATACATATTTAATACCAAATATTTGGTGCAAATCATTATATTGCTGTGTTCGTGATCTCTATAGAATTTCATATAAGTATAAAGGATTTCAAAAGTAGATTTTTCAGTTTAACTTTTTTGACTTTTTGAAAAGGTAAACATAGATGATTTTCCTTTAATCAGATTTGTCTTCATAGTTTCACCCATTTCTTTCATTTGTCATTTGAAAGAATGACCTTTTGTTTTTTTAGTGATAAATCAAATGCTGACGTTGTTTCTCGCGAGTATAAGAATATGTACAAACTTGCACATAATTATATGGTGGTAACAACTCATCATTGCTTTTATCGTAATATTATCTTCGTATTTTTATCTCATTGGATGAGAATACACATATTTTTTGTAAGACCTGTAAGACCACTTGCCCAAACGAATATGTACACTCACTTTCACATGAAATGCCCATCACTCATTAGTTATCTCGTTCCATGTAACGTGGTGGAACGAGACGGTGTTGAAGTTCACCCAGATTCACAAGTCAGGTGACCGTGCCGACCAGGGCAAAGTCTGCAATCCAGGCTGCTCCAAGAACTTTCTTGTATTCACAACAGTGCGGTGTCTTGCATTATCCTGCTGGAAACTGACATTCTGCAACGTCTATATGATAGGCGTTTAATATGCGTATCGCCAACATATCGCCTCCCAAACCACCTTGACCTCGGGTGTCAAGACTGTGTGTCATCTTTGAGCAAATTTCAAGTTCAGTCTTTTTCCTCGATGTCATTGCATCCTTATATGACCATCATTCATTCATAAACAAAACATTGATTCATCACTAAAGACGATGTCATTTCATTGATGAACCCACGTTTACCACCCTTCATGCAAGTCTAGCTGCTTTATGGAGAGGTGTTAAGGGAAGTTGAAGGTTAGGCAAGTATGAATGAAGCCCAAAGCAAGAAATTCTTCTGCAAACAGTTGCCATCGATACGGAAAACCGGTATTGTCCTCTCATTTCCTAGTCACCTTCGGAAACACCTTTCCGGGCTTTCTTCGGAACCTTCATCTCAGTTAGCTCTACGCTGTCATTTCTAGTCGGTCCTTCGTTATCGTCCTTTAGTTGATTTATTCCCTCAAAAACCCTCGTCTTGCATTATCCACGGCATCTTTACAATGGCGTACTTGACTGGATATCTACCAACTCGTCATACAAGGTCAGTCCTTCGTACCTCCCATGACGACATCATTCTATATACTATTTGTGCCCTTCATTTTAAAATCCAATCGTTACACCTAAATATTTTTGCGAGTTTTTTGATTCAACTACATGATCTTTAACTCCTACCGTAGTTTCTTCTCCACACTTTCTACTCCTCATTAGGACTATCTTCGTGTTTTCAGGAGCAACTTCTAGATTCACTTTGTCAATCTATCTTACTATATTATCCAACATCCGCTGTGCAATTTGTTCAACATTATCAATTTCCGAACCACTAACTATGATTGTAAGGTCGTCAGCATAAGCGATCAATTTTACAACTTTGCTATATGGGTTTACAACCCTGTGTTAACCCCAAATCAGCCCAATCCAACTGAATCCAATATTTTGTCAGATTTATCATCACCAGTCCAAGCATATTACTACTTCTCTAGTATTAGTGTTAGTGAAAATGAGAAACAAAAAAAAAATTATAATTGTAATGAAATGGGTCACATTTTAGCTAAATATCCAAAATAAGAGAAAGGAAGATGTTTCAATTGCAATAAAGTCACATCGCCAGAGATTACAAAAAACCAAAAACGGTGAACAAAATTAAAAATGTTGATATACCGGACGTTTATCGTAATGTAGAGCAAGTTGATGAAAAATCATTGAAAGGCATTTGTTGATTTAGGAAGTGAAGTTATGACACTTCGATAAAAGGACGCAAAGAAATTACGAGGGATATGGATGGGATACGACCCCATGTAGGTCCATAACGATTAAAAATGACAACATAGAATATGACGTAAACGAAAACCTTAGTAAACAAGACAAGCAAATCTTTGATAAATCTTTTCCAAGAGTATGGAACCAGTTTCGTAAGGAATTTCAAGGAGACAAACTTGAAATGAACATTGAATTAACATAAGCTGATCCAGTGACGTCACGACCCACCGGTTACCATATGCACAACGTAACATTGTCAAGAAAATAGTAGATGAACTGCTATACTAAAATGTATGAAAATTGTATGAAAAATGAAATTGTTCGTTAGAAAAAGCTTAATAGAGATAATGAATAACGGAATTAAAAGTCATACGATTTATGCAGATGAATGAAAAATCCGCACACTTCACAAAAAGAAAACTCTATTGCTAACTCTATATGCTATATTATATGACTTAATAATAACAATAAAAAATGAATTATGTTACTAAACTATTTACATGGCAATTGCGAATTTTGAAAGTTTTAACAGTCTCATGTGCCTTGACAAACTATTACACAACACACAAGGGACAAGTTAGCTAATAACTGGGTTGAATGTTACGAGTTGTTACTAATCGATATCATTCGCTGAACATTCTAAATACGTTTTCTTGTTTCTAACCACGTTTGTGACGACAAATGTGCAATTTGAATTCAATCAAAAGCCATTCGATTTTGTAAACTAATCTTGCGTCCAGTGTTTTGATATAATTGATGAAAATAATTTCCGCGAAACTTGGACCAGATAATGTAATCGTTTACATGAGCGCTGTAATGATTGCGAGTGCTTCTATAGATGAGGAACATGAATAACTCATACACATATTTAATGTTTTAAAGGAAGAAGGTATTACCTTAAATCTGAAGAAGTATCATTTTTTTGGTTTTGAATTAGAAGGATATGGAGAACGACTAGGCAAAAATAAACTGAAAGCCGTGGAAAGTTTTAGTTGCCCTAAAAATAGAGATGATGTGTGAAAATTTTTAAACATGAGACAAGAACAAAGACTTGATGCCGAAAATAGCACGATGAGTGTTGAAAGTTCAAGAGTATTACATATCTATTACATATGGCATCTGCATATAGCCTATGCAGATGCGTTGAGTAGGAGTTGAAATGAAGAAACAGAGGAGACTAAGATAGCAACTTTGAACATATTGACAGTACAAATTGATGATCATTGGTTGTTACCGATGCAACTCTAAGATGAAACCATAAAGACAGGTTCATCATGACTATGGAATCTATCAAGGAAAAATTGATCGGAAAACTATATACGGTCGTAAATTGGTTGTACCGAAAATGATTATTTGGTAAACAACAAAGGGAAGCCACGACAATATGGAACATTACGTTCTAGAAAAGACTTTCGGTAACCTACAAAGGTAATTTTGATTTCCGAAGATGAAAAAACGGGTAGTAAGCTACATAAAATCTTATATTGAATGTACATACCATAAAGTTACAGGGAGAAAGGAGATAGACTTACATAACTTAGAATGGCTTTCGGAGCTTTCCCCATTAGTGGAAACAGAAATACCTACCTGTTAGTTTGTGTAGACATTATAAAATATGGTATTATTCGAGCTGTAAGAAATACGAAGAGTACACCGACGATTGAAATTAAGTACATATATGTATGGTGAAGTACAAATATGACAAGAAAGTGGTGTATGCTGAATAGAATGAAATAGTTGTAAAGCCACATACATCAGGAAGACCGGACGTAATTTTAAGAATCAAATAACATCTAATTTAATTTTAATTTTAAGAAATTGATATGAAAAAAAATAGAAGAATAACCTAGAAGAAGACGAAAGGTTATTTACTTAAAAATAGTGAAATAGCAAAATTAAAAAAGAAATCCTGAGAAAATAGCACTAAACGAACATATAGATCATATTACCCCGTTATATAGCAATTTAAAGATCTCTTCAAAAATCCTTTTCTTTCTTTATTCTTTCCTAAAACAAGTTTTACATACCTTGTAACATCATCTGACGTAGGTTATATTTATTTGATTAAGTATGGAATTTTCTATTTTAACGTGTCTTCTAAAGATGGTAATATAATTTACCGAAACCGGTAAAGACTCAAAATTCTACGAACTGGTACTGATTGAAAATATAAATAAATAATGAATCTTTTAGACCAAAGAATCCCATGGTATCATCTTCTGTACTTGTTTTTGGGACACTCTGTATATAATTTCAGTAATGGTTTATAAACTAGCAAAAATTGTTCGATACACACTCGTCAAGAAAATATTGATGAAAGAGGCGCGGTACGAAGAAGGATGATAGGTGCGTCATCAATTTTGAAGATTATAATTTTCATTTTAGCCAAAGATAACGATCCATTTGGTTCAAAACTAGATGAAGAACGGCGTGGATAACTGTAAGGTGCGGTAACGTGCTCTCGTAGTGTTAAACATATACAGAGCCGTCTTTGACCCGTCGAAATAGACAGTTCAAGTTGAATCAATCAATGCACGTTGCTTTAGTGTTTAAACCTAGCCGAGGAAAACTGATGACGCATCGATCGTCGCTCTCGGTACGGACTATATGCCGTCGATGTATAGTACTATACAGTGTTGGCCCATCAGGTATTTGAGGCTGCATAAGTGTACACAATGGGGAGTGAGTATTGTCTTGTGTTGCTGACATGACACAGTTACTGAGGCGCGGTTATTCACACACAGGGCGCAATAGGGTACAGCTCGGTGTCCCGTGAGGGCTCGAGCCATTCGGTGCCGTCCACATACGTAAGTTTACATACACTTCGGGTCCTTTTGTGTCGTTTCGTGTGAGATGTTAAGGTGTTTTTGCAGCGCGAGCGCCGTGCATCCATCGTCTATATACACTCAAAGATAACTTTTTACCCATCCTTATACTACTCAATATACAACATTACAAAAACAACATGTTTGGAAATCTCTTCTCCAGATCAACTTTTATATAAGTATAATAAAAATATTTATTTTATAATAACAATAATCATTAAGAAAAAATTTCCAAAGATAATTAATCATGTGTTACTTAACATACAAAATTCCATTCACAACATTTAAACGCACTTCCTTACAACCAGATCCGGCAATAAACCTCCACACTTCCATTCTTGCATACATAATATCCTGGTTGAATACAATTAACCCACACAGAGACAGAGCCGACACAGCGAACTACGACTCATCAGCATACATACATGTCTATGTCACCTACGGTGTTCCATCATGTTCTCATATGCCATTTGTGCCGTCCGTCGTCGCTTGATAACAAATCATTTGCCATACGTTGATTGCGTTCTGTCTCTTATTCAGCTTGCACGGAGCATGATAGTGAGTATATGTCATCCGTCAGGTAGTTTATAGCGAAAACTTTACTTTTACATACACAAATTTTCTGTTCTATCGCACACACTAAAAACATTCATTAATTAAGTATTATAATTATAATAAATCGGTCAGGAAGGAAATAAATGTTTCATAAAAAAATAAATTTAGTATTATCACTCGAAAATTCAAGTAAATTAACTAAATTAAGTTAAAGTCCAGCAATTAATTGAAGCCGTGAAAGGGTCTCTACTAATGAAGTAATAAATATCTACGAGCGTCCGGAATCTTTGTACTTCCGGTGTTAACTTCCGTTATGACGATAATTTATTCTTCTGTTTCAAACGAAGGAGACCATCCGTTAAGTTTAATGATAAATTGTAACGTTAAATTAAAGGATTTGAAATGCTGAGAGCAAAATAATTAATTTAATAATTATATTTTCGTTTCTAATTTTATTATATTATCAAGGATTATAATACAATCACGCTTGGAAAATTAACCCGCAACAATACTGAGCCTCTTAAGCGTTGTAAATGTATTACAACTACACATCATCCACTATAACACAATAGCTTCGCCTTAATCCGACGTGAATAGAGACTTATAGTAGAATATGCAGCGAGAGACTTCAACTAAATAGATAATACATTATACCTTTTTATGCCATACACAGAGCATGAATAAGAATATAAATTAGAGGATAAGAAGAGTACATGTACACAAAAGATTTACGCGTAAAATAATATCATAGCTTTACACGCTTTAAACGTCACCGGAAGACACGATAAGATTTATATACCCTGCTTTTCGCTTAATTTTATTTTAAAACGAGACAGTGTTAAGTTGCTATAATAAGCTGCTAAAGAATTTAACATTTGCAACATTCTAGAGAGTACACTTTTATTATTTGAATCAATTTGGTTCAGATTCTGATTTATTCATATGCATGAATAAACACGATCGAGTATTAATTCTTCGTCCTTGAAAGTGCTTTGAATGTCATAGTGAAGAAATAAAGTGTAACCTTGTTGACGACTGCTGTGTACTATTATGTATCGCTGACCATTACACGCAATATTTAAAATGGCATAATAACGAAAACATACCGATTACAAAACAAGTGAACTGAAAAAAAACTTAGGAATTACTATCAGCTTTGGTGCTTAAATGTCAAAATATTACTTCTCCGAAAGAGCTGGATATACTTCCTCAACAACATTCTCGGGCTGAATTGGGAAAGAAGTGCTCAATAGTAACTAGAACTAGAAAGTGGTAACGTTATTCCAAACAAATCCATTAAAAGTTGTATGAGTGCTTATGCAACCGTATAATTGAAATGTCTTCAATTAGTAGTGGTTAGAGTTTTACAAGCTGTATCTAGTTTTTGATTGGCAGCTGTTAAACTTCTGATATGAAGATTTTGTATTGTGCCAACAATATTTTGGAAGCAAAACCAAATTTTATCTTCTTTGTCTTCTGCCAGATTTTGACAGAATTTAGCCTTTAATTAACAGTTTTTGGACTACTTACGTCACGATTGTGTATTTTGTGCATTTAATATTTCTAAAGGATACTCAAATGGATTATCAAAAGGATTGTGTTTTTTGCCAGCAGCTTTAGAAGCAGTATCGAATCTTTTGGAAGTATTTCAAGTCTTTCAAGAGCAGTAGCAAGTCTTCTGGAAGTAATATCAAGTCCCTTAGAAACAATATCAAGTCTTCTGGAAGTAAAATCAAGTTTTCTAGAACCATTTCAAGTCTTCTGAAAGCAGTATCAAGTTTTCTAAAAGCATTTTATGTCTGCTGGAAGCAGTATCAAGTCTCAATACAAAATACGTGCTCTCCAAAAAAACAAGCTTTTATAGGATCAACATTTTTTATATGTTATGCACAATGTATTTATAATACTTAATATTTAAGTTTTATTTTTCAGTACTGTGTGAGGTTTATCAGTTGTCTCCTCTTCACTACTTTTGTTATTGGTGACTAAATCCTGAGGTAGTTTTCTTTTGAGTCGAATGCGAATGTTGCTCTGCCCAAGGTTATTATGTTGCTCCTTCACAGTTTAATACATTTTTGATGAACTTTTCTCTAAATTTATGAAGTTAGTTGTTTCTAATGTACCATGGTGCATTTGTTGCTATTCTTCGAATTTTATTTTGAAACAGTGATTAGTTTTTGAGATATTTGACATATGTTCAAATATCTCAAAAACTGGCATAAGTTGACAATGATCTTAACAGTGATTTATACAATAAGAGAATGCTAAAATAGAATGCTCCCTATTTTTAATTGTGATTTCCTGTTTATTAAGGTATATAATTGGTATAATCCAGCTTTTATGGTTTTAACTGTTGATAGCTCGTTGTTTATTTTAATTTAGAATAAAACTAAAACTTTAGATGTTGCGGTTTGTATTTTAAGGCTTCCAGTCAGACATGTGTCATTTAACACATTTCGGCTGCTTGAAACAATAATTTTTGGTATGACCAAATTCATGACATCGATGACATTGTGGTATGTTTCCTGGTTTTCTTCGCGTTTGGACTAACGCTAATTATGTATTGAATTAATATTGTATATGTCTTTAGCGTTTTCTTCTGATCTCAATCCGAGAACGCATATTGGTATTTGTTGCTGTTTTTGTTAAGTAATCTAGTATCTCTAATAATAGGTAGATTCATAGATATAGTCCATTGAATATAACTTTTTCAGTTAGTGATATGGGCAAATTCTTGTAATCACAGACATATGTTTGGAATTAAAGTCTTGATAGGAGTGATATTCAAGCCCTTCTTCGGTGTAAAATTTTGTTAATTTACTATAATCGTCGATAGCATTTAAGTTTATTTTTGGTTTATTACTAGTGTATGTAGTAGTAAACTCATTGGTTACCGTGGTTTCAATGTCTTTTAATACTTCTTGATAATTTATTACGTTATGTAAAAAGATTGGTGGAATTTTAAGCGATTTTACAAGAGTTGATTGATCATCTATTTCGTCTACTTGGGTGGTTGATAATGGATAATATTTGTTGTTTTGTAAAAGGATTTTAGGATTCCATGAGTAACGCTTTTGAATTTCTTATACGGGACGTGATAAATCACCATTGTTTGGGTACCTATACCAGGATAAATGTTCAGAAAAATATTCATTTCATAAATACCTACCCGTCAAAATGGGTATAGTCAACCTTTTCATGTGCAAAAATTTACCAATGCTACTTCAAGACTGTTCTTTACGTTTACAACTTTCTCGATCATTTCTGAAATTCCAAGTTCTTCTGCCATTGCAATAGCCATTAATGACCATTTACACGTAACGCATATCTGCGCTTTCGGAAACTTATTAGATACTTTGTGTTGCCGACTCGCTTAACTAAAAATGATTACTGATTATTTTAAATTGTTTAGTGCATAAACGTGTACATAATGTCCTTGAAACAAAACATTTTAGTTGAAATTGTTTGTCTACTCCTACTATTTAAGGAGTGTTGGTATACACCAACGAACTAATTGATTAAGATGATGTTCTAACTCCCTTGAGACAGCAGCAGAAATTCGACAAGACCTAGGCGTAGTAAATATGGTAATACGTAGATACGTTGAACACGACTGTGTTCAACAACACAACAGTAATTATCATAGGGAATCAGGTTTTGTAACGCTTCCAAGAAGGAAATGTTAGTCAAGTTGAGTGCAGCTTGCAGTCGTGCTTTAAGTAATTATATTTGTAAATGATTTGGAGTATATGTTAAGAGAGCATCCCATTACAAACGAAGCACTTAACAAAAATCATTTTCATAAACAAAAATTTAGCAATCCATTTTGAAGAAACGTTTATTTCGATAAAATATGTTGTGGTGACAACAGAAACCTATTTCAGAAACTATGTAACATTTTACAATAAGTTTATGTACACAACTCCCGTAAGATTCCCCAAATTTTCGAAGCAGAGTGGCTTTTCACCAATCTATTGAATACAGATTACGTGTATATATGAGCAACCTTGGTTATTGTTTCTTAATATACTGACTTGTAGAAAAAATAAATTCTATTTCAGTGAGTTGTAATAACCAAATTATTCTAAAATGAACTTTAGCAACACACTCAATCTTATATTCGTCTCTAATATACTTAATTCTGACTTGAACCGTCACAGCTTGATATGATGAAAATAGGGCCCCAATACAAATGTCTAACAGTCTGCAGATGGCTGCACTAACGCCCTAACTTACCTTTGGATTGTGATGTGGCTCCATTCATTAATTTTTGAAGTGAACTGTGCTTACGGTCAACATAACCATTACAATATCATTGTAATCTTCGATAACATTACAAAATGTAATCTTGCAATAATCTGATGTAAATCTTCACTTTATAATCCTTGAACTACGACCATTGTGTGCAGTTGAAAATTCAACAATTCATAAAGAATCCTCCAAATAGACCCTAAAACATAATTATGGCAATAACTCTATCTATATTGCGAAAGTTGAATTCACAAAAGAGTACCTAATACAGCAAAATCACTACTAAATATTCGGATTAAAACTGTAATGAAAATTCCATTGTGTTCTTTTAAAGCCTCAAAACGTCTGGATGACAAAGGCAAAATATTTATTGATTCAATATTCACATTGTAACATTCACGTCAGAGCAATAGAAAAAACCCACCATAAAGAAACAATAAACAAACTAAATAAGAATGGAGTAAAACATAAATAAAATCAGATATATCATCTTTGATTAAATGTTTAATATAATTATATTAATACACTGGATGTTCCATTACGGGTTGGATTGTGTTAAATTGCTGTATTTCGACAACAGTAAAACTTGGGACCATAACCCACTTGGGCGACATGTCGTGTGCAATTTCTTGGATACAAAAATCAATGGACAACCATTAACTAAAAAATCAATGACCTTAGAGGTTTGAGGATAAAACTTTTATACGCAAAGTGGCCAAGAAAAATATCTGGAAATTATTTTGAAGGTTGGAAGCAGGTCGCTAGAGGACGTAACAGCCATAGAGAAACATAAAATTACTTTAAAAACTTTAACATTATAATTTGATAGTTTGAATAATATAGCATCATTTCTGTTTTGCAACGTTACTGGAGCGTGTCTAAATGGTCTATTAATGCACTCCATAGATAAAAATCGAAACAAATTATATCCGGGATATACGCGTATATTACTCATCTAAATGCTGACGTACGTTTCGCGTTACGGTCATAGTGCGCTGGATAACCTACAAGCTGGAATTACATATTCCTTCATGTTGGCAAGGAGAATTTTCTAAAAGGGTTAGAAGGAGAGCGTTCAAAAGTTCTATAAATTGTGCTTCGTTAAGGATTTCGTTAAAACAATGGGAGCCTATAACATTTTCTTCCACAATTCCGTAGCATAAATGCTTTAAAAGATCAAACGCTATGAAAATTATGAAAATATGCCGAAAGCTCGCATGTTATATTCTTGCGAATGAAAATTTAAACTTTTTATAAGTAGATTGTTTCACTTGATATATCTAGAAAGAAATAAACAAGGCAGAAAAATATAATTGAATTTATGTCGACTATTATATGGTCTTAAGACGAATACTTTACCAGCATAGGAATCTACAGGTGTACATAAAGTATGGAAGCAACGATATTTTTTGAGTTAAAATTCAAATATACAGGTGTGCCAAAATTGAAATACAATGTCTAAGTTGGCATTTTTAAATAGGAACCCCCACCCTTTTGTTACATTTATGAATTCTACGTTATATTCTGATTGTGAATATTTTCATGTAACATACCTTTATGTTGTTTCTTGTTTGTCTTCGGAAAAATGGTTGTATATATCTGTGTGTACACGCAGTATGGAATCAATTTGATATAAATTCAACGGATATTTTAGAAAAGAAAGACGTGGACATGTATGTTCTATTATTAGCACGCACTTGATCAAGTTGACATTCTCCCATTTTTTGTTGCATTTATACATTATAAGTTAAATTATGAATATTTTTCATATATGCTGATTTTGTCTATGTCTCTTTAACTGTCCTCGCAGAAATAACATTTCTGAGTGATGAAATAGTTTGATAAAGTCTATATTTCAAGCTACAAATAATTATGTTCCAACGCAATCTTCAATTTTCTTCATATGTCAACTTTTGTTCTTCAAATTATTCAGAATATGTTTCTTCTCATTCTGAATAGACATTTTTATTCTGAATCCGTTGATGTACAATATATATATTTTCAACATAATTTAGCAAAGAAAAAAACTGTGTAACTCCGTCATTTACATTCTAATTTTTATGAGCCAAATATCTAATAAAATGGTATAATGAATACTTTGATTTAGGATACAAATAATTTTTTCCAAACCCATTTTCATTTCATTAGAAGCAATAATAAACTTCTGCTTTTCAAATAAGTTCGTATGTTTTTCTTCGCGGTACAGTTTTAATATAATTTTAGCAGACAAAAATTACAGAAGTGTATAGAGATAATTATAGAACAACTCCCAAGCTGTAGCACTGCCATTTACAGTCCTATTATTATTAGCTAGGTATCAACTAACATTGTTTAATGAATTCTGTTTCATTCTGCAAATAAATGTTATTCGATAGCATCTACATTTGTTAATTCATGATTTTCAAAAAGCTTGGAAACATGCTTTTTTGCGTGATTGAGTAATGCTCTGGCGGGGCAGTAACCAGAAGTCGTTAACATACAAAAATTAAATTAGATATAAAGAAACGAGATACTTGATCATTTCTCCTGGAGGCGTTTGTACCCTTCATTAAAGGTGTTAGGTACAAATGAAAAAAATATATGAAGAAATAAACTTACTGAATTATTTGACATTATTTTAAATTAGTATAATTACTGTAAAATTAATTTAAATGGGACAAGCCATACTATGTAAGCAAATGGATAAACTTACCCAGAACCTCAAAAAAGTATTCACTCTTAAGTTTCCACATTAACTATCTGTGTTTCTATTAACTATCTATCTATTAACTATTTAAGTAAGGGTTATTGCTCGCAATTTCCTTTGATTATTTTTCACTAATTCAGCAGCGTAAGCACTATTGATGAGTGAACATTTTCAAATTGCCGATCCCTGAAATATCGAATATCATGTTCCGTTTATCCATTTCCTCACATCGAGTTATTTACAATTGTATTTCCTGTCTCGAATTAACATTAAATGATTTAATTTTGAAAAAAAACAGATAAATAGTAACTTAACAAAATACTTAAAATTACTAAATTTTTAGAATTGGATAATTTGTTTTTGATGTATAGTAAATTAATGGATACAGAAAAAACTCTACGCAATGACGTGAAGAAAATATACAGGGAAATTTGAGAAAATAAATTGAAAAAAGTTGACAATCGCTTGAAATTGAAGATGATGATGGACAAATATTATTTGTAGCTTGAATCATAGTATTCATCAAACTAGCAGAGTTATAGCTTAGACAACTCTTGTATGATAACCTCTATATACAATTTACAATTACAATTACAATTTACAATACAATTTATTGCCACCAAGATATACAATAAAAGAAAAAAAAATGTACACATCATTCCTTAACATTGGTACAAGGTTAACAAAAGGTCGATTTATCGCCAGAGGCGATGTTTTCAAAACGACCCAATCAGCAATGTATGTTAAAAAAAATAAATTGATATGGCGAATATAAGTAAAAAAAAATAATAAATTTATGTATAAAGTATTAGAAAAAGAGTACGCAAGAATAAGAAGGAAAGAGACTCGAATTACACAAAAGAAAAATGATTGGAGAAGAAGAAATAAAGCTATCAGCTGAGAACGGAAAGAGAAGAGGCAGATTAAATCAGGAAACAGTCTGGGACAACTGTTGTGACAACAAGCGATCTTTAAGCGATGCTCTGAATACAGAAAAACTACGGGCTTCCCGCAACTCAGTGGGTAAGTTATTCCAGAGAGTTATAGCTTGCACTGTGTATGACCCGTGATATATTTCGGTACGATGAATCGGAAACATGAGTGAGACACCAGATTGTGCTCTAGTAGGAAGACCGCGAGAGGCCATGAACTCAAATGTAGTGAACAGATAGAATGGAGACTGAGAGGAAAGAATCTTGTATAAGGTAGTTAGTATACGGAAAGATCTACGGTTCTCAACGGTAAGCATTTCGAGGTGATTACGATAAGGTGTAACATGCTCACATTTTCTCAGATCGAAGATAAAGCGCACACAATTATTTTGTAACCTCTCTAATTTGTTACGAAGACCAATCGAAAGGTCCGGGTATACGATATCGGCATAGTCCAAATGGGGAAGAATTAAAGAGTAACAAAGGTTACGACGAACAGTAGGTGGAAGGAAACAACCAAGCTTGCGTAGGGAGTAGAAACAGAAATAGACCTTCCTACAGATAGACTGAATCTGGGGCTGCCAGGACAATGCAGAATCCATCATCACACCCAAGTTTTTAACAGTTCGAGAGAATTGTATAATATTACCGTCAAGTGACAAATAGGTATTGTTAAGGGAGTAAAATTTTGTTACCAGAGGCCTTGATCCAAAAGCAATAGCCTGAGTCTTTGCCACATTTAAACCCAAGCCATGGCATCTAGACCAGTCCAGAACGCTAGCAAGATCCCTATTAAGCCGCATCACCGCTGCTGGAACTTCATCCACAGCTGCAGTTGTATAAATTTGGAGGTCATCTGCATATAGGTGAAAGTTGCACTTAATTATTTTAGAAATGGAGTTTATAAATACTGAAAATAGGAGTGGACCCAAGACACTGCCCTGGGGCACACCACAGTGGCTTGCAACTATAGACGAAGATGATGAGGAGTCACGTACACACAACGAACGATTAGAAAGGTACGATTGAAACCACGCGACACAGCTCGACGAAAAACCCACAGAAGAAAGAATTGCCACCAACAAACCATGATCAACAGAATCAAATGCCTTACTGAAATCGAGCAAGACCAATAAGGTCAAACGCCGATCATCACAACCACGTCTAATATCATCAGTAATCTTGATGAGCGCCGATGTCGTGCTATGGCCTGGCCGAAAACCTGATTGAAAATCAGTGATAATTTTATGCTCATCAAAATACTGCTGCATCTGCATATATACCAAGCGCTCTAGTGCTTTAGAAATTACAGAAATAATGGATATAGGACGAAAATCACTCAGACAAGTGGGACATTTAAGTTTAGGTATGGGTACAACGTAAGCTAGTTTCCAAATAGAGGGGAAGGTCGATGTCTCAAGGGAGAAGTTAAATATGTGGAGTAGTGGAGGAATGATTACATCCAAAATAGGAAGGAGCTGCTTAATGCTGACACCATCAGCACCAACACTAGTGGACTTAGAATGACTGAGAGCCTGGCGGACTTGAAGCTCGTCAAACAGCTCCAAGGAAAATTTAGAATTGACATTAGCAGAGGCAATAATAGCGGTAATAGTTGATGCCTTAACTGAGTCATCGAGAGTAATGGGAGGTTCGGCAAAATAATTGACGAGAGAATAACAATCAAAACCACCATGATAAGAAGGTGATTCAACCACACCAAGCGAACGCATAGTTTTCCAGAAAGTGTTAGGGGTAGCATAAGACAATTTCCGATATATATACAATTTTTTTAAGTTCTTACAACGGTGGTTGCAGCGGTTACGCAAGGTACGGTAGGTTTCCCAGTTAGCATTGGATGGATGTCTTCGAAGAAGAGTTTTTGCAGCATTGCGTCTGCGCATAAGATCTTTAACCTCACCATTGAGCCAGGGCGCAGATAAGTGCTTTGTTTTGCGTGGAAGCAAAGGGGCATGACAATCATACAATTCCCTGAGTTGCGTATTGAAGTAGTTAACCTTTTCGTTGATATCCGACATGCGGTATAATTTAAACCAATCGATCATCGAAGCATCAGACATCAATGACTCGCTGTTGATTCCACTGTAGTTTCGAGTCGGAATAGAACGTCTAGGTATCACACAACGTCCAATCTCAAGTGCACAATAAATTAAGTCGTGGTTGGAGAACTGACAAGCTGGAATCTGACCATGAGAAAGTATGTTGTCTGGAGAGGACGTTAAAATAAGGTCCAACATCGACTGAGATGTTGGTAAATGGTATGTGGGTTGTGTCGGTAAAATAGCAAGATTGAGAGAAGAGGTGATGAATTTTAGTTTTTCACAGCGCAGATCGTTTCTTAAGAGACAAGTGTTGAAGTCGCCCATAAGAAGAGTAGTATCATAATTAAGAGTGTGCCTCTCCAGTACATCCTCCAACTGATCAAAATAATGAAGGTTCGGTGGACAATAAAACGTGCCCAAAAGCATGCGGCTGCTAGCTAACGTTATCTCAGTAAGAAGATACTCTGCGTTTTGTTGTGACCCATCAGATGAAGCAATAATATTAATGTTGAAATGGTCCCGAACAAACAACGCAACGCCCCCACCCCGTGAATATTCCCGGTCATTTCTCAGTAGGCGATAATTTGGGAGCGATAATAACGACGAAGGAAGGGAGGGTTTGAGCCATGTCTCACTAATCATGATGATGTCAAAAATATGTGACTCAAATGTGACTACAAAATCATCGAAATGGGCCCAGAGACTTTGCGCGTTTATGTGGCAAACCGAAATAAAATTACATAGGCCACGGAAGAGGTCAGTTAGAGGTGCACCCAAGAGAGCATCAAGACTGCCATCAGTAATCTCACCCATGTTATCCCGAAGTGAGTTAAAAGAAGCTGAATTGCGGGAATCAGGAGATGAGTCACTAGAGGACGATGAACAGGAAGTACAGCTTGTATTCATCATAAAAAGTAATAGTTAGTAGACAAAAAGTAAGACAACGGCGAAAAGTAAATCAAAGAGGGAAGGAAAGAAAAGAAAAGCAGTAGTATAATAACAATAGAAAAAGAGTAGATTACAATTTACTCCTCGCCTCTGCGACACACGCAACTGCCGACCGGGTTGCTCAAAAACCAGCCAATAACAGACAATACAGTGGCAGAACGGAGCAATTCAACCTTCTCTAACAGAGAAAAAAAAAAGTACAAAAATGTATATCATACATAATAAAGCAAACTAATTCTAACAAAACAAAAATAATAATAATAAAGCGCGAAAGAAAAATGAGGAGAAAAAAAAAACCGAAACAGTACAAGCAACATAAGTTATTCCGATCTGGTAGCCTGACTCCGGGTATTAATCCTACGCGACTGCTTGGGGGGACCGCAGTCATCAAGATCGGACATCCTTCGAATAATCTTCTTTTTGCCCTTTGACAGACCGACAAATACCCGTCCATCGGACGTCCAAGCATTACGAGGACCAACGACAGCCTTAGCCTTCAAGTAGAGGCGAAGACGGCGAGTCGTAAGAGACTCAGATATAAAATAAGGCTTTCCTTTCAGCTGCTTCTTACTGTTCCAAATTAGGTTCCGAAGATTATAGGTTAGAAATTTAACTATAATGGGGCGAGGATGCGGCAGCGACTCAGAGCCAGTCACATCCAGTCGCCTCGGAGGACCAAGGCGGTGACTACGGTCCAGCATACCAGCCCCAATATTGACATCTTTAATCTGCAGTTGTTCATTAAGGAAGGAAATCACGACATCGTCGGTTTTTTCGTTTACATCCTCCGGAATACCATGAATTAACAGACAATTCCGTCGGGAATACATTTCAAGATCGTCAACCCTTTCATCCAAGCCGTCGATAACTGAACGAACCTCCCTCAAGCAGTCGATGGTCCGACGCCGAAACTCTACGAAATCCGCCTGAAGCCTCTCCAATGTAACCGTACCCCCGTCACCACCATCCAGCGCCGACTGAAGGCGAGCCTCAAACACGCTCATCCTCGCGAGAAATTCCGACTCGAGGGTGTCGACCGCCACGGAACCAGTTTTCTCCATCACAACAACTCAAGAGGCGAAAGCCAAGGTCACAAAATACACAAGTTAAATATTATTAATTGATTAAATAGTAAATTACTTCAAATAACCGATCATCAATCACTACAGTAAGCTTGCAAGACCAACGCCCGTCAGAAGAAAGTAATATTTAATAGTTTGCACATGAAAAACCACAGTCGAAACGCACCGATGCCAAAGCACCTCTACACACTTTGCGCCATTTTTAACTACATATACAGCTGTCTTTGCTTTGCTAAACTTGCATTCAAAACAGAGGTGTTCCACATCAGTGTGTTCAGAATGAATAATCCAATAACGTGAACTAAAACATACCGACGTATTTGAAAAATAAAAGTTAACAATCGCTTGAAATTAAAGATGGTCTTCTTCTTAAAGATGGTATTCATTAAACCATTTCATTTGATACCTGCCTCAACAAAATCGGAATAGAAATAACAAAATTATTGCTTGCGTTTTTTGCGTTTTATAGGGGCGTTTTTTGTCTGACATCCATCATAAATTTGTTTAATAAGTCGATAATTAAATATATATAGTAACTGTAAAAATATTATAGCATTTTCAAAATTCTGTGATTATTCTGGAATCCTAGGAATGCGTTCACTTAATTTACATAACTTAGTTATAAAATAAAATTTATAATTAATAAATCTAGTTTAAGAAAAAACTAAAATATACGTGGTCCATTTGAAAAAAAAACTAATTCGTCTTTAAAATTGAATATGGTGACTAGAAAAATTCTATCAAAGAATCTATTAGAAATAGTTTTTATTTTTTTACTAGTTTAATAGTACAGATACAGAGGTGTTTGAAAATCGTAATTTTTTAAAAGCTCCCTATCTATCAAAAACAAAGATGGCTAGATTGGCTAGATCTGGTTTAAAACTAACAAAGTGTAAGTTTCACAAAAAAGTTGCTCAGCTTCGTGAAAACCGGAAATTTCTATTTTTCATAACAACTATGCGAAAGGTTTGCAGGATATCCTGCAAACCTATCGAAATTTGCAAACTTGTATTAACCAATTTACCTTGTATTAACCTGTACATAACATATCATACGCTTCTACGTTAGTAAATGACAAAAAAAGTAAATAAAATTAAGCCAAATTAGGATTAAGTTTTAACAGTTGGTAAAAGTGCAATTTGTTCAACCAGTTGCCATAATTACTATGGCAGTGATTTGTTTTTCTCGATAAAGTGATTGGATTAGTTTGAAGAAACCAACCTGACTTTTTAATATTTTCTTCTATAATTCAAGAACGAATGGAGATGTCAATATGCTGTCTTCACTTTCCGAAATAGCAGGAATATTATGTTTTTTCCATGGCAGTCACCCGCTAGCGGACGGTTTGCGAGCTAGAAAATAGTTTTCAGATATTTCTCTTGGCCACTTTGCCGATAGTGGTTAAGGTAGAGCCGCTCCCTAGAAAATGCAAAATAGAAATTAGTACAAGAAATACATAATAAAAACGGAAAAATGTTTATACAAGTCCTTAAAAATTAATCATTCCTTACTTGTCTTTAAAAATTAACAAATAAGTAACTGCAAATTAACGAATTGATAAATTTCAATATAAATTAAAAATCAAATCTAAATACAATCACGCTTCTATAGTTCCATTTCTTTCGCAACATCACACTCTTATCTTTCAATTCACACCTCATCATATCACATTTATAGGCATTTTAGAAATTCGGCTTGAATTAGAAAGTTACGGTACGGCTAGAAAAGCTTGTACTAAATAGACATTTTATTTCTTTGCTGATCTAAACACTTACGCCTAATTTTATTATAATAGCATCATTTTTATTTATTTAGTAACTTTTTATTCACCACCTAGAAAAAATAGGCAAAAATAAATTAGTAACAAAGTACAAGATAGACACCGTTCTATTTGCAATTAAAGAAATTTGCTAAATAAAATTTTTCAGGGAGGTTCGATGCCAAACACTAGTAGTAGTGTTCCGTTTCTGCTGAGCAGCAGTATGCAGAGCATCCGTTCTAGGCGACCCTCCGTAGTGTTGGGCGGCTCCCAAGGGTCGGGGCTCCTACAACAGCTGGGCTCCGGCATGGTAAGACTCACCTCTTCACACCAACCGGCCAACGGCAGAGTGTTCACTAGTAGCACGGTTAGGAAATGTCCCTCCCTGAACATAACATTTAGCTGAATGTACGTACGTATGACGTTCGTGTATTAAAAAAACACTTCAGTTACTCACTCACAAACTCCTGCTTCTCCTCTCACTCACAAATCACTTAGAAAACCAAAATGATAACACTCATAGCTAAGAATATTACAAATCATAATAAATCATAACCCCAACAACCCCACTTCAATCCATTTATCTATCTCATTTGTCAAAACCTGCGGGGGCTATTGAACAGTTAGTGAAATCTTTTTTACTTAATACAAAAGAATAGAAACTTAAATGTAGTGTCTGTTTTACTTTGTATTTTCTTGGCTTCAACTGATACTGAGTGAATCTTTTTATCTTCTTGCTATTAGATGTCTTAGATTTTTCTATTTCTCTATGTTGTGTCATCTAGATTTTGTTAATTACATCAATTTTCTAAACCGATAACAAAATAATGCTGATTTGTTATTTCATTATATTTAGAAAATTGCTGTATATTGTACTAATTTGTAGAAGATTGGAAAAACACACGTGCATAATAAAAATGAAAAAGTTTTGCCAATAGGCCCGTCTAATTATTTTTTGATTTCCAGTATCAGCTGTTTGCCGGACGCCAGTAACAACCCCAGCGAAGCGCTGATGATTTGAGCTCATTTCAGATTATTTTAACAGCACTTCCCATTTTTTGCCTATGTCTTTCTTAAGTTCAGATATACACACAGAGATTAATAATAAGGTTCAATGTTGTCACAAAGAAGCAGTGAACCGGAAAGGAAGTAAAGAGCGACAATCACGAGCGGCTGCGCATTATTTAGTTTCCTGAAAACTACCAAAGTATACCCCAAATACCACAACAAAATATTCAACAAAAAAAGTAATAACAAAAATAAAAATAGTTGGACGTCTTGTTTGTCAATATGTGTGTAAATTACCTTAATGTCTTCTTAAATACAATCAAAAACTACGCACAGAACCCATCCAAAAAATTCGTTAGATGGACTGGTGTATTTAAAAAAAAAAACAATCCTTGTTCCTTAAAAAGTCTTTGAGGATGATGAAAGCACTGAGCATGCCTGAATTTAGAAAATCGTGCCCTATTACATATACAAAAGTAAGTAAACGTACTCGAGAGATCTATAATATAACCATTTTGACAATCGTCTCTGAAAATAAGTTGAAGAGTATTAAAAAGGTGGTTACAAAAATCGACGATTAAGAGAACGCGAAGAAAAAAATGTATAGCTCTATCAGAAAAGTATTTTTTCAAAAAATTTTACCTTGTATCGGTGTCGATGTACATGTCGTATACGTTTTCATCATCTATGTAAGCGTTTCCGTTCTTGTTCGAAACTGCACGTTACACTCCTTTCGAATTAATATACCGATCGTACCCCAAAATCTTACACAAGATAGATCTCCTTTATGATCCTTAATACTTACTGTGATTCCAGCTTATTTCCCTTCCAAAATGGTTGTGCTATTTGCTCAATGTGATTATCGAAGACGTTTCTTTTTTAATTTTAAAGTTTAATTAAGTATAGACTTCTATTATTTTATTTGGTGAATACACCAATGTTTTAGACATGAGAATAAAGATGTTTTTCGATAAACAGAAAAGTTATGCTTGAAGTTCATTTTTCAATATCAGGTTAGCTTTTTTGAAATGCGGTGCATCGAATCAAAATATTGATGATGTCAAATTTTATTATTGTACAATAATTTTGCGAATTCTCTAACACTATAACAATATTCAATTTATTTTTTGTTAACTACTTGGTTAAAATCAATAACATAAACCAGTTTAATTTATACGACTATTTGGTTATAAGAAGAAGATTTTCGAGATACTATTGTAACAATGTAAAAGGTAATGCATAAAAATTAATGCAAAACTGAGGGTTTTGTGGAGTATTTAAAATGACACTAATAATTTTAAGCAAATTAAATAAGTTACCTTATAACAACATAATTTTGTGAAGTATGTTGCCACTGATTGTATATTTAAAGCCCGTTACTACCACTCATAGTTAAAGTCATAGTTAGCGTTATCAAACAGATAACGTAAATATCGGTTACTATCAATGCGTTCATCATATATTTAACGTTAGCTCAGCGATAAGTTTCGCTTTAACCGTAATCAGTGGATAATTTTCTGGCCGTTGGCGATGAAGAAAATATATTCGAAGAAATAAATGAATTATTTCCTTCTTTAAATCATCTAAATTATCTAAATAGCTTTTATTAGTAATTGAATGTAAATTTGTAACAATTAAATGAGATATCTCAAAATTGACTTAATTTTTGGAAAGTAAATACTTCAATTAGTAAGTGAAAGTAATTTTCAAAAAATCGATTTCTTATGGATTTTTAAATTTATGCAAATTTTGGAAAAATCCCAATTCAGTTCAGCAACTTATTTCGAAGAACTGACTGAGATGTCTCATAATTAACTTCATTTTTGGAAAGTAGATGCTCCAATTAGTAATTGCAAGTAGTTTTAAAATAATTTTCCAAAAAACCAATTTTTCAAAAATTTCTACGTTTATTCAAAATATTGGAAAAATCCCAATTCAGTTCAGCAGCTTATATTCCAAGAACTAAGTAAGATATCTCAAAATTAACATCATTTTTGGAAAGTAGATACTCCAATTAGTAATTGAAAGTAGTTTTTAAATAATTTTCTAAAAAATCGATTTTTCAAGAATTTCTACATTTATTCAAAATATTGAAAAAATCCCAATTAAGTTCAGCAGCTTATATCTCAAGAACTAATTTTCCAAAAAAACATTATTACATTTCAATACCGTAACGGTGTGGTTTAAGGTTAAGATTGGTTAAAATGTCAAAATATTAGGCCTTTAGATTCCATAAATATCTGGAGGATTCCTTATCTGTGTGATAACTTGAGGTGGTAACACGGGCGACACCGTAAACTATTAGTTTAACGGTATCTTGTAGCTACCTTATCTAACAGATGCCAACGGTTTGGTAGTAACGGGCCTAAGTATAATAGATGTATATAAAGCCTGTTATATTTTTTACCATACATTACACGTTCTATGTTACATCATTTTTTTATCGTAGGTATTTCATTTGCAACGGTATCAGGAAACTAATTTCTTTCAAAAGAGACATTACCTTACTACCTACACATTCTGAATATCGGTTTTGTTAGCTTGTTTTCACTACTTCTTGCCACCTGGCTTTTTAAACTTCCCCCTTTGTAGTTGTTACTGTATCCCCGTTTCCGGTTAAACTACAGACATTAAGTATTTCAAAATTGTAACTACTCCTCTAAACTGTTCAGAAGTTCCTTCTCTTGTCATGATATAGACTTCGAATTCTGATAGCCACGCTTTATTAACACTAATAAATTGTTCACATTAGGTACAATATTTTTGTCTTTTATTCATACTCTGAACAGTACTCTTTTATGATCATAGTCAGATATTTAAAATTTTTTTACATTCTTCATAACATTCTGATTTGATTCAATGACTATGTTTTGTAACAGTTTTCTTAAGTATTTTAACTTATTTGTCTCGGTCGGAATATAATAATAACTCAGGTTTTAGATGTATGACAAATACGTTACAAAAACTTCTTATGCTTCTCCAATGTTACTCCACACATTTCATCACCGACCAATCTTAATATTGAGCAGGTTATTAAAGATGATTTTTCTACTTCTGAACCCAAATGCTTAATATTGATATCTTTACAACATCCATTGTATTTTAAATTAAATATGAATAAGTAGTACAATAAGTTTATTTCATAATATAGCAACAGATGTGGTAACAATTCCCCCTTATAACTCATGCTATGCTTCGTTCATAAATGAACATGTCTCTTGATACTCTTAAAAAACATATCTTTTGATTTTACTGAACTAATTAGTAAAATCAACAACTAAAAAATTGGTGCGATAGATTTCAACGAAAATTAAAGCGGTCTTTCATGTAACTTTTGTTCAAAACCCCTTCTTTTCTAAGTTACAGATTTAAAGATAGGGGAAAATGGTTTTTATTTAATACTGTAGATAAATTTAGAATGATAAAATTTGGCAGATAACTTTTGCTAATAAAATAACACTTAACACTAAAATGTTATTAACACGGGATTAAAAACTTCACCCTTATAATACTTTGTATCAGAATTATTTAATGCGGTTACATTTTTCTGTTTAACTTGTACAGAATTGGAAAAAATAATTAAAAAAATAATTAAAAACAAAAAATAACTAAAATGAATTATTTATCGTCGTAATGACAAAATTTTAAATGCTTAGAACATTTTCTATCAAAAAATCAAATGATACATAGACACATTGCAAACATCCTCAAAAAATAGCAATCTATTAGTAATGGTTATCAGCCAAATTTCATCCTTCTAATTTTCTCCATTGTAGATTTTCCCCTAACATTAGAACACTGTAACTTGGAGGTGAAGGTGTTTAGAACGTGAACAATAAGTTGCTGGAAAATCACTCCTTGAAACCTTTCGCATCTATATAAGAACACCTATATAGTACTAAATATAACACTATCTATAAGTGTGTCAAATATCTATATTAGAGCCAATAACTTCGCCATTAGTGATTAAGAAAAATGTTTCCAACAATGTCTTTTATTAATCGTTCATTCATAGTTTTTTCATTTCGATGCTAAGCAACCAACATTGTTACTTTAAATGAAATGTATATGTTATATATTTTTTGCGTACCTATCTCTACCGGAAAGTAGACAACTTCATTATTTTAAATGAAATGTTATAAATTTTATTACACCTTTTAATTACATGCGAAAAAATACTTTTACAAAAGATATTGTGCCCAACCCAACCCTTATTTGGCACTTATCAATATGTTTTTTAAATGGTATTTCTCAGCCGTACTGTGGCAACAAGCAACAAAGTTTAAAATTTGTATAATTACACTTCAAATGTTCACAAATCAAACGTAATTAGTTGTACCTGTCTATTAGTACAGGTGTACAGTTGTACCTGTACAGGTGATCAAAAATTGAATGACATAAAATGTCGAAAAATATTTTTAATTTTTCCTTGTTTGGATGGAATTGTAAAGTTAGTAAAGTTTGTTAATTGCTAATGGGTTGACATGGAAGAAAACTGAATGGCTGTTATGCAGATAGTGGTTGAAACATAACAAACATCAATTACACAACTTTTTTAAAATGTAATAAATGCATAGCATACAAACCAAAGTTTGTCAAAACATGCAAAATTAATATATATTGATTTTCGATTAGATTTGTTTTTGGTTGCAAGAGGAACTGGAAGAGGACCACTCTTTTATAAGACGTGATATTCTCTGATGAGTCTACAATCTCGGTTGGTGGGCTAATACAATCCATATTTTGCCATAAAATCAAAAAACTAATATCATTTTAAAATAAATGTTTGGTGTGGGATTCTTAACAACAGAATTATTGACTAATAATTATGTTGTCCAAATATATTTGGAATTAATAATGGTACCACAAATAAGAACACTAACAATACAATCAAGCATGATACACTTTGTCTGATTTTCATAAATTCTCTTACAAATTAAAAACTAACAGAGGACTGAATTCTGTGTTTAGGAGCCTATTAACATTGCATACCATTTAAAATTTTCGTTTAATTTTTTTGCAATTTGTTAACAGATTATTATTATTAGTAAAATTACATTTTATTTGTATTTGTTTAAGTACAATAAAAACGTCGTACTTTTTGCTATATTTATTGTCTTCCTTAAGTGTTCTGCCTTGTCTTATGATTAAGTTTGCTAGTGTATATTACTCTCAGGGACTTCTATATTTTTGAACTTTGTGTTGGAACATGCTTTTGATGTTGTATTAATATCTGAATCTTGGATATCCCATGATTTTATGCTGACAGCGTGTCACATTCCAAATTATTATTTTCTTCACCAATGTAAAACAAACCAGCAAAAATATCAGATACTGCCTTAATACACTGAATAGGCCTCATTGCTCATCTTGTAGTGTATTTATTAAGTTGTTTGGTGAAACTTTATCTTAACTCATACCGCAGTGTGATGATGTTGTTGCAATGGCTTGCAATTTGTGTTGATTTGTGTTTGAACTTGTTGCAGTTGCTTGCAACAAATTGTTAATGAACCCACTTGAATTACACTTGCTACTGAGACGCTCATTGATGTTGTGCTTATATCTATTTTATCACTTAAGTCTCTTCAAGACTTTACTGATCATGAACTGTTTTCACGTTGGATCTTCAATCAGAGTCGTTTGACCTGGTTCTAAGGATCTCTGGAAATCACTAAGACTGAATGTTACCAAATCAAAAGAGCGGGCACTTCCACCACGTTTGAATGACTTTGAAGGCATACTGATAATTTTTTATAGGCTTCTAAAAATTCTATGATTGCTGATCCAGACTACTTCAGGCTTGTCTGTCTCTGCCTGTTTTGAAGCATACTGGAGCGGGACATTTGTTAAATTTCAAATCTGGCATGTGGGATATGATACTCTCGGTTGTGACGATACATTACTGTTGTCCTTTCATCATTTCTTACGTCACACATATTATTCATATATGCTTATTTAGGGTCAATCTTTTTAAAGTGGTGGAAGACATCTTTAGTGACGCCTTTGCCAAAGATTAAAAATCTTATGACATTTTAAGACAATTAGTATTTTACGTGTTTTGTCAAAAGTGTTAGAAAAAATTATGAATGATCAAATTTTGGAATTTATCGATAAACTTAATATTTTTCCTAGAACATAGTCTCGATTTCGTGCTTACTATAGTTGCGATACAGCATTAACGCATATAGTTAAAATGGTCTTTGATGCTGTCAACATGGGATATTATTAGCTATCTTATCATTTATTGGATTCAATGATTCTGAAACAGAATCATCATATAGACAATTAGCGGTTAAATTGGATGACCGCAGATCCAAACTGCGTGGCATGAAGTCAAAAGTTCCACAGGGTTCTATCTTGCGTTCTCTACTGTTCTTTATCGATACTTGTAATCTTTCGACAGTTTTGAAATATTCAGCCACATTTTTATGCGGACGATTCCAAAATCTATCTATCGTTTTGACCTGCGAGCATAGCCACTGCTAAAGTTAAATTGAGTGAAGACATAAATAATCTGAGAGATTTATCCATTAAACACTCGTTGCGAGTAAATTCAAATAAATCAGTGGTCATTGTCATCGGCGGACTCTTGCAAAAATTTTTAAATCAGTATTGGTGGTGAATGTATTGATGTTAGCGAGTGTGCTAGAATGTTAGAGTTACAGCTCTACTCGACTCTTAGGTTCGAAAAGCACATCCTTGACAAAACAAAAAATTCATGTGCTGGTTTGAAGCTCATATACAACATGAGGAATATTTTAAATCACAGCACAAAGGTTATGCTTTGAGATTCATTAGTGCACAGTCAGTTTAGTTTTTGTGATACAGTATATCATAGTTGTCTGAACTCAAAAACGTTACAATGGATTCAGCATATTCAAAGGTCATGTCTTCGAATAATTTTCAAGCTTCAACGAGGATGCCATGTCTCACATAGGCTGGTCGATCTTGGGCTTATGAAATCCTGAGATTGCACCGATGTCCATAGCTTAACTGTTCGAAGCAAGGGTACATCAAGTGACATCATTATTTGAGAGATCATTCTCTTACAACTTTCCTAAGTTTTATAATAGCTTACCGCAATCGTTGAAAATATTGCGCTTAGCGTCCTTTAAGGTAAAAATCAAAAATTTTTAAATGGAAAACAATGTAATCAGATACAGGTTTTATCGTAGAAGAGACATTTTAAAAATAAACTACTTCTACTTTAACTCTTCTTAGACTTAATGCATAATTTAAGTGCTATTGATGATTACAGAAATGATAACAAAACATGTGTTATAACATGCATTAACATGTATCTGAACAAACAACAACAATGATTTTTTAAACAGCTATTTAAAATGTTAACAACAAAAACAAATGTAAAAAAATTTAACGTTCAAAAACATTGCCACCAACAGCCACCTTCTTGCTCGCCTCCTTACAGTACGACGAATTTCGTTAGCGCTAATGGACTAGCATACTCAACGAATTATGAGTTTCATATTCTCCCTTGTTGTAGGCGGTTCCATGTAGACAATTTCTTTAATTCGGTTCCATAAAAAAAAAGTCCAGTGGAGTTAAATCTGCCTGGGAAAATACTTGTCAATTACCCTACGTGCAATAAGTGCAAAATGTGAAGGACACCCATCGTGTTGATTCCACATAGTTGACCTTGCAAGGAAGGACACATCGCCCAAATAATGGATGAAAATGTAATGTGGACCAATTATTTGCTCTCCTATAATACCACACCACGTGTTGAGGGTCCATAAGTGTTGTTTGTCAACATATCTCACCCAGTACGGATTTTCCCTTGCCCAGTTGTGGGTGTTATACAGATTTATCTCTCCATTACTTTTAAGAAGAGTTTCATCAATCCAAAGAACACATCTAGGAAAATCGTCTTCTTGATCTAAAATCTAATTACAAAAAGGTAGTCTTCTTTCAAAATCTTGTTCACCAAGAGCCTGATGTACACTAAGATGATCTCTCAAGTCTATCGAAATCCGGCGTGCAAAAATGTGTGGATTCGAGTTCACCGCTTCAAGAACTTCAGCAGTACTTTCCTGTCTTCTAACTCTTCGAATCGGCAAGAATTTGTTCTGAGTTGGTTGCACACAACCTTTACGTTTTATTCGGTTTGCTAAACGTTTAAAAACATGCCGCGACTGTTATGGACGATCGGGAAATCTTGCCGCATATCTTCGCGCTGCTTTTCAAAAGATTTCTTTACATTCTCCCAGCACCATTAACATGTCAAATACTTCTTCGTTGGTAAACATATTTTTTAATTATAATATAATAGATGTCAAATGTGGAAGTCATAGCTCACTTAATCATAAATTAATGAAAAATACTTTCAGTCGGTCTCTTAATATTTTCATCAATAGCACCTAAACGGTGCATTACATCAGAGTTAAAACAATAGTCGTTTATTTTTAATATGTCTATTCTACGATAAAACTTAATTCATATAACAACTTGAAAAATATTGTCATTACCACCAATTTCCAGTGTTACCAGCGTGATAAAAACTGGTGCATCAGATTTCTCAACTTCTTAGGTAATCGCGTTTTTGAGAAAAATCTCTGTTACGGGTGGTCCGAATCAACCGGTATATTGTAACCGGTACACGTTTAGCTATTCTGGCATGCAGACTGAAGCAATCATAGAATTTACTAATCTTTAACTTATCGATCAAATGTCGTACCTTAATCTCAGAAAAGACGGTGAATTGGAGATATCCTATCTTGTGACACGGAGTGGTTATCGCTCTTCTAGTGGATCAATATTAATGTGTTGAATTATACAGGATAATTGGAATTTCCACAAAATGAATTGTTAAATTGGTTAGCATTTATGCTGTTATGAAATAGTGTATTTTGCCGTAGTCCACAATACTTTTATATGGGGATTCACATTAGCTAAATAAACCTCACTAATGAATTGTAAATTTCCATGCAATTCCACGTGAAAATGATGAGTAAATCAGGATATATTTGTTTTTATTATTAGAATTAATTTTTATATCGGAAAATGTATATGAAGTAGCTTCAGCGAGGTAATTCGTTGACATTTGCTGCGACTTCAGGATTTACCATATCATTAATTACGACATTAAAATTTAAGAATTTTCTTGTGTAATAATAATAATATAAGCTCTCTTCTGGGATAGACCTATCACACAGTGCGTTCCCGAGAGTGCGACTCTTCAGGAAGCTTAAAACTAGCGTGTAGCCTAAGATGATTAGATGTTAACAGATCAATAGTCTTGATTTTTAGATAAGGAATCAAATTCGAGTAAATATTATCAAAACAATTTTTAAACCGCGTCGTAATGCAGAAAACAGATATAGCACTCCATTTAAAATAATGAAGTTGTAATGTAGTTGTGGTAGATTGGAAGTGGCGATCATAATGAAAATATTATAGATCAAAAGATCGGATTCAACTCATCATACAAACTAAATGTAAGAAACGCAGATGCATCGGTATAAAAGAAAATCGCCGTTTGTCGTTTTGTTTTTGTTTACATTATTTATACTTGTTTGTACCTGATACCGAAAAATGAACGAAGTATTTGAAGTCGCCTATAACAAAGTGTTAAAAAATACTTAACATTCTCATGTCTAAAAATAAATCGATATTAAACTTATTGTTATTTTAAGAATATTAGTTATAAGAGGAATCGGCTAGGTAGAAATGAACATTCTTTTAACATACATATCAATTTTTTATCTTGCCTTTCGTTTTATTTTTATCAATCAAAAACGCACAATATTTTATCTACCCAAATCAATTCGTTTACCAAGAAATTCTTTGTATCAAAAACATCTGTAAATATCTATACATAACAAAACACTTAATAATTAATCTGTAGTCATAAAAATACCTTCCCAGTCAACTTTAATCATTAAATAAAATATTAATGTTTGCAAATCGACAATCCGTGATGCACTAAAAATAAATACTTCATAATTAATTCTTCAAACTGTACATTTCAAAAATCTTATTCCTACGTGTAGTTACAAAAAAATATATAAATCGCGGGGATTGAAAAGAAATATATATTAAATCTCTTTCTCTATCAAAAAATAAACTTTCCATTAAAATCTTTCAATAATTCCCTTCAATCATATCCGTGTTAAGTAATATCGAATATAGGTGGGAAAAACTACAAAAATGAAGAAGAAAAAAGAAGATAAATAAATTATAAAAATATATTCAATTACGTACACGTTATATATTTGTAATTGTTTCTTATAAATGTACATAGAGAGAATAGAAAAAATACAATATATTTGTGTCATCTGTTTGTAAATGGCTCAGAGGAATTATGGAATATGTTATAATTGAAAAAAAATGAATCAAACATGCAAGTACAAATATTTTCCAAAAAATAACCCTTTATGATTAAAACCATTAAATTAAATACGGAATGTTTTAAGTAATCAATAAATACTGGTAATGATAAAATAAGATTTAGTTAATTCAGAGAAAATTTATTTTTGATCTAAATCAACAAAACAGTTATTTTGAAAAATAAACAGATAATTTAGAACATTCTGTACACACAAAAACATACCACAAAATTGCGGATTATCATAATCTAATAATATTTTGTGTTCAAAAACATTCCTCATATGTATTTCGAGTTTTTAGCATATCACGTTATATTGTAATAATTTGTAAAGCGGGTGAAAGAAATAAATTGTGATATGATTGAATTGTTATTTTTATTTCTAACCTAACCTTAATCGACCTATATATTTAAATTTACTTTTTTAATAATTTTAAAGGTACTTTACATACATTAGTATCATTATTCCAAGCAAATTTTTCGTCAGGAGTCTTTCTTTGATAACTTATAGTACTTTTTACATCAGGAAATTCTAACGACTCCAAAAAATTTACTTTATCCTTCGTATCTTCGTTTTTAACTTCTTTTGCTATCTTTGAAAAACACTCATTAAGAAAATAAGTTGTTTCTACGTCCAATTCTTTTGAAGGTTTACCACCAGTTAAATCCGCCAATACTGTATAACAGTCCCTAAAAGATTAAATCAGAACTTAATTGTTATTAAAATTGTAGAAGTAATTTACTTTAAATTAACTGGACTTTCTTGTCTCTGTTCAAACAAAGCGATATAATTTAATACTCGTGATGTAAGGTTGTGTCCATTTCTGGATGATTGCTGGCGTAAAATCTTGATCCATTGATCCAATGGGGCTTCTTCAACCTTTTTGGCGTCGTTTCCTAATGATTGTAGCGCTAAATTTTCATATTTGCTGATTTTTGTACGGATTTCGTTAATGGATTTGAACGGGAGCTCTTCAGAGATCTTACTGATGTTAACTCCATGTTTTCTTAATGCATATAAAAGGGTTGTTTTATCTTCGATTGACCAATCCACTAGAAAAAAAGTAAAGTATTTAGTGTAAATGTAGATTTAGATATACACTTATACATAAAAATCATTGGTTAGCAACAATTAAATATCATCAATTACAAAATGATAGATGTATCAGACCGAAAACCACATCGGGACACAAATTTTAATTATGAAGCTCTTCAGAATTAAATTTACTCTTGAAATAGATTTTGTCACGACAACAAAAATGTATTAAAAAATAAAAACATCTACATGAAAAAAGCAATACTCTGTAATGATGTGAAATTACGGTAATTTATAATTTGTGAAAATTATTGCTGTAAATTACCCTTTCTTTTCTCAAAATTTATTTTCGCGTAATTTAATATATTTTTTTTTATTATTAATACTGTAATCTTTTTATTATATCGCTGTAATAAAACCTTTATACAAACTACAAAAAAAAAAAAAAACATTTAAATGTATCTGCGCATGCGCGTAAACATTTTCTTATTATTTTGGTTTAATAAAACCTTTGTCTAAACTTCAAAGAAGCACAGATCATTCCACCGGTAATTTATGAAAAAAATTGTTTGTAGTTTACAGTAAATTACGGTAAATATTCTAGTAATTTACAAGATAAATTACAAACTCACATCACTGCTCCTCATGATTGTGGAATAATTCAAATTTTTTTTTATTGTGGAATAATTAGTTGGTGGTGTTGCAAACACTCTACATTGTCAAGTGATGCTCAAAGGCTTTCTATTTCATCAATTTTATGAATTGAGACCAAACACCATGTGATTTCAACAAGACATAAACCGCGCTTCCTGCACAAGCCATAATTCAAAGTCTAAAGGCTGTTATAGTTTGGTAAGCTTCCAGAAGACTTGATACTGCACCCACAAGACTTAATACTGCTTCCACAAGACTTAATAATAATAACAGACTTTATTACCAACCTACATAAACTTACAAAAATAAAACGATATAAAGCTAAGAATGAAAAATGAAACAAAATAAACTACCTAAATAAATAAAATTATAATAGCATAACGCGCAAGTAATTCGCAAGGCGCAGATTTAGGAAAATAAAATCCTGTTCTTCCATCTGGACCTCGATAACAATAAGAATTATAAAATATTAATAATTAAAAACATAAAAAAGTATTGAAATGGATACAAATATTAACTAATTAACTAAAACATCATTCCGTAATATGCGCAACGCAACCTGAATTGAACATCTGAACAATCTCTTATCATATATCATATAACTATCTTATCATATTTTCGTATGCCATAAATAAAACAAACAACACTTTTGAATTTTTTGAATAATAGTTGAATCAAAAGTTATTAACGCCGGATAGTAAACAGGAACCATCAATTTCCAAACCAAGACTTTTATGACTATCAACTATATGTAGCTTCGTATCATTTATAATAATATCAAAAGACCGAGCCACACCTGAAGATAATTTTGTATTCGCAAAGATCATGACCGCCGATTTATTCTTAGATAGTGTGTAGTCGAAACTTAATAAATACAATCTAAGTTGTTATTGATGCGTAACTGCCTCCCACCTGTCAGAGGGATGAAAGGAGTCGACCAACTGCGTATCATCCCCGTAAACATGCTGTTTACAATATTGAACTCGATCAAAAAGATGGGCTGTATAAATAGAGAAGAAAATCGACCCCAGAATAGAGCCCTGTGGAAATCCAGAAGTAATTTTACGACGCTCGGATGCTACACCATCAATATAACAACCGACTGTGACCTACCACTCAAGTATGCACGAATTAAATTTAAAGCAACTGAATCAAAGCCAATTGCCAAAAGAATCGACAACAGAATGGTTTAATTCACAGTATCAAATGCACAACTAAAGTCTAACAGAGTGAGAACAGAAATATTACCTGATCAACAGCAATAATTAACTCATACATAAGCACATTGAAGTAGTAGTACTAAAACTCACTCTAAAACGCAATTGCAATTCCGGCATTTTAAAGTACCACAAGTAGTAGTATTTTAAATTTATCAAGATATATCACAAGTTTTTGTTTTAGACTCATATCCAGGAACTCTGAAAAAGCTGACAAAGCAAACTAACTGGTCTCAGATCATTAAAAATGGTAGGATTTTGATTTTTAGGAATAGGTTTAATGAGAGCATACTTCCAAATGTCCAGAAACTGTCCCTCAGTGACACAAACATTTAATATATGTGTAAAATAAGGTAAAATAACTGGACAGCCGAGCCTAATCATATCAGCGCTAATATCATCACTACCTTCAGAACATGATTGTAAGTTATAAACAAGTTTTCCCACAAAAGTAGTACACGGTAGAAAATTTAAAAATACCTCCAGTATCATGCAAATTAGAATCAAAATCCAAAACCGATTGATCAAGATGTATTGAATTGAGATTGTTAGAGATACTCTTCAAAAAGTAATCATTCATTTTTCAAATGAAGTGCCCTAAGCTTAAACCATATCTGTTTCCTAAGACACATATCACCAATTTGACGAAAATAAGCTCTTTGATACTGCATCGAGGAGACCTGATACTGTTTCCACAAGGCTTGACCTCCTTCCAGAACAGTTAATACTACCGCTGGAAGACTAGACACTGATTCCAAAAGAGTTTAACTGCTTCTAGAAGACTTGAAATGCGTCTAAGTGACTTGGTATTGCTTCTAGAAGGTTGATATTGCTTCCAGAAGACTTGAAATGTTTCTAGAAGACTTGCAATGCTTCCACAAGACTTGATATTACCTCTAAAAGACTTAAAATCCTTCCAGAAGACTTGATACTGCTTTAGAAAACTTGATATTTCTTCCAGAATACTTGAAGTGCTTCCAGATGACTTAATCCTGTTCCTATAAGACTTAATATTGCTTCCATTGTGTTAAAATCTTCTGGAAGCATTTCAAGTCCTTTAGAAGTAGTATTAAGTCTTCTGAAAGCATTCCAAGTCTTCTGGAAGCATATGAAGACTTCTGGAAGCATATGAAGCTTTCTGGAAGCATATGAAGCCTTCTGGAAGAAATATCAAGTCTTCTGGAAGAATTTCAAGTCTTCTGGAAGCTATATCAACTCTCCTAGAAACAGTATGAAGTCCTCTGGAAGCAATTCAAGCCTTCTAGAAGCATTTCACGACTTCTAGAAGTATTTCAAGTTTTGTAAAAGCAGTATCAAGTTATCTGGAAGCATTGGAAGCCTTCTGGAAGCAATATCAAGTCTTATAAGAGCAGTATTAAGTCATCTGGAAGCATTTCAAGTCTTCTGGAAGAAATATCAAGTCTTCTGAAGCAGTATCATGTCTTCTGGAAGCATATCAAGTCTACCAGAGG
Source organism: Onthophagus sagittarius (assembly GCA_036711965.1). Taxonomy (NCBI): domain Eukaryota; kingdom Metazoa; phylum Arthropoda; class Insecta; order Coleoptera; family Scarabaeidae; genus Onthophagus; species Onthophagus sagittarius. The sequence continues at coordinate 53,400,256 of JASERS010000001.1, forward strand.
CAGTACCCAGTCTTTCGGAAGCCTTTCCGATTTTCTAGAAGCAGTGTCAAGTTTATAGCAGCAATATCAAGTTTATAGCAGCAGTATCAAGCTTATAGCAGCAGTATCTAATCTTCCAGAGGCAGTAGTAAATCTTCTGGAAGTTTCAGTAGAACTTTTCTGGAAGCAGTGTCAAGTATCAATTCAAAATGCGTGTATTCCAACAAAAACGATCAAAACGACATCAAAGCGATGAATTGGGAAAAATGGTAATTTAAAATTAAAAATTAAATAAAAATGGCAACTGCAATTCAGACAAAATCACTAACAATTGTCTATCTGTGATACAAACACCCAAAGAACCCACGTGTTTGGTGTGTATACATATGGGTGATCTGCACCTATTAAAAATTTTGTATCTTATTTTGTGTCCGACCACCCACATATTCGGAACGTATGGCTAAGCTCTATAGTAGCACTAAAGTAAAAAAAAACAAATATTTTACGAATTTCGGGACCTTTAGCCCAAGTGCTGGGATTTAGTATCGCCGAATCTCGAAAACATTTTTGTTCCCGGGAATTTGACAACATAGTTTGTGCATTTGTAAGATTGATTTAGTGAATCGTCCATGGTCCGGGCTCTGGATTCAGATTGTGCACATATTTCTGTAATTATAGAGTTTCACAGCTATTTCCTAAGTGTCAAAATCCGATTTTGTAAGTAAATAACGTCTTAAATGCAACATATCCTCTCACTATCCAACTTATCTTTATACAAAGATGTGCTTCGTAGAAGATATAGGCCTTGAATGACGGGTCTTAAATTTTTAAAATATTCAATAACTCGGTAATACATTAAACTAGAAAAATGAGTAGAGATGGAATTCTGCGCATTTTATTGCTTTAACATTTTAACTCACTAGAGCCACTTTTAAGTGAAAACCACCAGACTTCTCGAGAAGGATACCATATTTTCTTTATTAGATCATTATTTACATGTTTGGCATGTAAGTTCAATTGCATAAAGGCGGCGCCCAACATGCGGCATTTGGCAAGTGCCGAAAGAGTGCTCGGCAACTGACAAGCACTGCGAATATTCGTCTCCTTTGATGCGGCATAGAAACTTAGTCATCGCCAAGTAGCAAATAATCCAACTACATTACACGGGATTTGCCGAATGCCGCATTTAATGCAACGTTTTAATGCAATTTCTGCCAAACATGTAAATAATGATCTAATAAAGAAAATATGGTATCCTTCTCGAAACTATGTCTTCTTAATGGTTGCAAGAGTTACAGTTGGTAAAAGCGCAGATACTGCTTATGAAAAGTTTGATAATGTTTATAGACGAGTAAATGTGTTTTGCCATGGATTGTGTATTTTGCTAGAAGACTAAATACTGTTCGTGGAAGTATATACAGGTACATGAATGAGACCACCCGTATCAGTATTTTTTTAAAGTACGGTGAGTCCTAGAGAGTTGGGATAAAAATATTTATTATAAAAGTCATACTAAAGAATCGAATGGTGATATTATTATTTCTCAAAAAATCAATATCACCAGTAGTTTTGATTTGAGGAAGAGGTTCTTCCTCTTTAACGAGAGTTTTATTGGAAAAATCATTTTACTGCTACTACCCCTTTTAAGAAATTTTCGATTAAAGTTATTACATTTGAAATTTGTTGAAATAGTTAAAAAGAACAAAGTTTTATAGGAAAAATTATTTGACTACTACCCTTTTTAAGTAATATTCGAGTAAATTTATTACATTTGAAATTCGCTGTTAAGAAACAAAATTGAAAAGTGTGCTTTTAAAATCTAGTTACCGAATTAAACATGAATTCAAAATGTCTTCCGTTTACTTCTAAACACAGTTGAGCTCTTCCCGTTACACTATCAGTGGCTCTAAGTATTTCTTCATTAGTCAAAGACAGGCAAGCATTCCGAATCCTTAGCTTCATATCTTCTCTCGTTGCTGGTTTTTCTTTATAAACAATATCCTTTATCCGACCCCAAAAGAAAAAATCTAAAGGCGTACAATCTGGTTATCTTGGCGGCCACATCACTGTACTTCCTCTACCAATCCATCTATTAGGAAATAGTTGATTTATCGTGTTCCTGGCAACCAAGGAAAAATTAGCTGGGCAGCCATCTTGCTGAAACCATATTCTTGCTCACATTAAAAGAGGAACATTTTCCTATAAGTCCATCAAGTCGTTACTTAAAAACTCACTATATCGCATTCCATTCAGAGTCCTTCGAAAAAATAAGGGCCAATGATAGATCCACCAAGAATACCACACCACGTATTAATACTCCAAAGGTGTTAATTGTCAATAGTTTGTAGCCAGTGAGGATTTGTTTGTGACCAGTAATGCGCATTGTGAATACTGAATTCTCCAGTGCTTTTAAAACTAGCTTTGTCAGTCCATAAAACTCTCCTAGGAAAGTGGGGACCTTTATTTAGTAACCAATTACAAAAAATGACTCGACCTTGAAAATCAATCCCACTTAATTCTTGGTGCATATGCATGTGGTATGGATAGAATTTGTGATCCTTCAAAATTTGGCATACGGAGTATTGGCTAATTTCAGAATCTCTTGCAAGTTCTTTCGTTGAAATACTTATGCGGATCGACAATTACTGCAGCGACAATATCAGGTTCCTGTTATTACGTAAATGTCTTGTAATTCTATTTCCGCGATTGTACATTGGTTGCATCTGCTCTACAGTACAAATACGTGCTGCTAAACTCCAAAAAACATTGAAGGATTGATGGTCTTGCTGAGCATATCTTTCAACATACATCCTTTCAGCTGCTCTGTAATTTTGTCTTCATTCTTCCAAAACCATTAACGTGTCGCAAGCTTCTAAATTTGAAGAAGGCATAATTTCACTAATTTAAGTTAATTTACTTTCTACCGAAACTCACTTTTAACTACGGTCTACAAACAGATATCACTAACCGGCAACAAATTATCAATGTAAACAATGGAAGATTTGACGATAGATTAATACAAGAAATGAAAGTAGTGACATTACGCGTGTGTTACATTGTTTAATTCGGTAACTAAATTTTAAAAGGCGACTTTTCAATTTTGTTTCTTAACAGCGAATTTCAAATGTAATAAATTTTCTCGAATATTACTTAAAAAGAGTGGTAGTAGTCAAATAATTTTTCCTATAAAACTTACGAATATACGTTTTTCGACTTATGGTGCCATTTAAAATTTTGGAGCTCTGGGCATTGTTAACAAAACTACTGGTGATGTTGACTTTTTCGAGAAATAATAATATCACCATTCGATTCTTTAGTGTGACTTTTATAATAAAGATTTTTTACCCAACTCTCTAAGACTCACCGTTCTTTAAAAAAAATACTGATACGGGTGGTCTCATTTACCCTGTATACTATGGTACTGTGGCAAAAGTCTTCACATTGATAACATGAAATACCGCTGGTATAAGTCGAGATACCGCATCCCGAAGTTACGCCAATCTCTTGAAGCGAATTTCAATTCATTTAATAAATTTGATTTGGGAATATGATTTCTTTTAGAAACCAGTCCTTGCGCCATGCACTGTGCGATTTTGATGGCATGATCTCGTCCTTATTCCAGGGCAGAACTGGCATTCGAATCAGATATCGTAGATGTGTGAACTGAACTGCACAGTTTTGTTTGCACAGTTTTATCGAATGTGTGTATGAAAATTTGTGCAGAATGTTGATCGCCTTTGTGCAGTTTTATTGAAGCAAGTAGATGGCCGTTGACCGAATCATTCAGTTCGTTGTGCAAAAATAATACAATTTTTATACGATTGGAGATGTACTGCCAAAAGAACATATCGCAAGAAGAACGTAGCGGACACCGCGATCAATTAAAACAGTCAATGCTATGAAAATGAAATTGAAGAAAAAAGAATAGCCCTGTACTTGTGGTATCAGGACCGGTGACTTTAGTGCCAAAGCATCAACATCAAAAACATTCTCTCGTCCTTCCACAGGATCTTTTCTCACTGCTATAAAATCCAGTTGAGGTGCAGCTTCGCTCATTGTACATGTGCCTTTCGGTTCTTAGCTCAAACGAGTGGTTTCTTTACTGGACATCAATCAATAAGTCTTCCACTTATCAGCCTCCTCTTGATTATCCATTTAGACATTCATCGCCATAAGCCGTGGGTTTCGACATGCTCAACCTCGCGTCGTTTTTGTTCTAGTCATGTGATCGTACGAGATCTACCAATCTTGATGCATGTATTCTTCCAATCCATCTTCAAGTAATTATGCCAATCTTTTGAGGCGAAATTCATCTCTTAATAAATTTATATGAGTACGACTTTCTTTTTAGAAGCCAGTCCTTACATTATATACTACTTCTTTTCTTTCTGCACAATATACGCCAGCCTAAGAGTGCAAATACGTAATCGTCTTCCATCGCTGATGACATGTCGTCAGAGTTTCTGGAGAGAACTGACGATCGCAGCAGATATCGTAGGTGTATGGAGGCATCAGTTTAATAGCTCCGATAAATCGTTACGTATGTAGCTGTTATAACTGAATCACAATTTTTGAATCAATTTTTGAATTTCTGAATCACCATGAAATAACATTTCAAGATTACCAAGATCGTCCAAACGGATCTTCTTATTAGTAACAGTTATCTACCAAATTTCATTAATATACAGGGTGACACAAAAGTCTGGAATACAGCAAATAATTTCGCTATTTTTATTTTGAACAAAAAATCTTTCTTATAAAAGTTTTTATGTTTATTATAACGCATATTTCGGATAAGTTTGATTATTTGTATTGTTTATACTTTAGTTACCATGCTAACTAATTTTTTTATTTGAAGTGGGACGAATTTCTTTTTTATCTTTTTGATAGAGCATATTTTTCTCTATGCGTTGAGCATATTATATCATATGATTACTTAATGAAATAATCTGATAACTTGAGTATTTTATAACTATTAAGTCAGACATTTTAATCAAAGTAGGCTCTGAAACAACATTGGTACCAAAATTACTACTGTAAAAAGTATTGAAGTAAGCGTTAGCATGGCGTTAACAATTGAATTTAGGTATTAACGGTGTTACAGCGCCTACTTTGATTAAAATGTTTGACATATAATTTCAACAACAAAGCGCCAAAGAATCGTGAGACCTATGACCATAGATGGCGAGTCATATGTTTATTAAGCATTTTTATTTACTTGTCTCCAAGTCGTCTACCCTCTTCTCCCTTTCGCCACCATCGCCTACCACATCCATCTTTTACGCTCGCCCCTCTCTCCCAAAACCTGCTTCCTGTTAGTCATCAAGACCTCCTCCCCTTAATTTCCCTCCAGCACTCTCCCAGGATCTTGCACTGCGGTCTTGCTTCTATCATTTCCTCATACTTCACCGCTCTTCTCCCCACCTCCACTTTTACTGCATCCACCTTAACCTCCTCCCTCACTATATACCCTGGGGTCTGCCTTGCCAACCCCAGTACCCATCTCCAATATCGTGTTTGTATATCCTCCAGTAGACCTTGTTCTCTCCATCCCCATACTTCTGCGCCGTACATCATTGTACTCCTTACCAAGCTATCAAACACCACCTTTGTTTTTCCCACGTCCCTTCCAAATGTTCCTTCTCTCCATCCCCAAACCTGTCCCATCAGTTTGTTCGCCCTTTTTGCCATCGCCCTCACATGCGCCCCGACCTTATTACATTCCATGAAACCATATCCCAAGTACGTGTACTCTTTTACTTGCTCTATCTCACTTCCCTGCCACCTCCACTCCTCCTTCCTTCTTCTTCCCCCTTGCAGAACATCGTTATCTTTGTCTTCTCGACGTTTCCAGGAACCTCATCATCTCCTTCATCTCCGCCGCCTCTCTAGCCACGACCATCAAATCGTCCGCATACGTCAAGGCGTGCACCTTTGTTCCTCCTATCACCACACCACCCATTTGCCACTTCGCAAGTCTCTTTTCCAAGTCCGCCGTATATATTGCAAATGGTGTGGGACTAAGCGGGTACCCCTGTTTCAATCCTTTTGTCGTCCTCACTTAACTCTTCCTCCACTTTAACCTTGACCATCGTCTCCCTGTACATCTCCTTCACCCTCCCTATCAGTTGTTCTGTGATACCTCCCCTCCTCATTTCCTCCTAGAGCTTGTCTCTATCCACGTTATTGAATGCAGGTCAATTCAGGTCAATAAACAATCCATATAGCTTTCCGCCTTTTTGTTCAACTCCCTATCTACCAGGTGTATCAGAATGTATATATTGTCCATTTCCCCTCTTCCCTTCCTGACACCCGTCTGCCCATCCGGCAACAATTCCCCCCACTCCATTTCCTCTTCCAATCTCCCCAGCAGTATCTATGCGTAAATTTGGAAAGTTGTGTCTAATATAGTAATCCCTCTATAATTGCTCACCGCCATTTATTCCCCTTTTTATATAGAGGGCATATCCCCACCCTCCACCTGTCCGGAAATCTCTCCCCCATCCATACGTCGTTTACTACCTTCCATAGCTTCTTCTTCACTGTCTCCGTCGCCTCTAACCACGCTTCATTCTGGATCTCATCCTCTCCTGGAGCCCTTCCCCTCTTTATTCCCCTCAACGCTGCCTTTGTTTCTCCCTCTCCCATTGTTCTCTTTTCCACCCCTCCCAACAATCCCATGAAGTAGGTTCTCCATTCACTCATTTGTATATTTCTGCTGACTTCCTCTCTTCCCTTCCTCATCCTCTTTAAGTATCTCCATATCTCATTGTCCTCTTTCAACTCCTTAATCTTCTCGGCCTCCCTTTCCTTCAGCTCCCTCTTCTTTTTCTTGCATTCTTCTTTGTAGTTCCTCCTGGCCTTTATATATCTACCTTTCTCTACCTTCCCTCTCTGTCACTGTCTCAATTTTCTTGTAGCTTCTCTCTTAGCCTCTCTGCATTCCCCATCTCACTATTCGTTTCTTCCCAGTCTGATACCCCATCGCCCACTTTCTTTCTTCAACGTCGCCTCCCTAACCACCTCAATTAGTTCATTCATAGGCATATAATTTTAAATAAATCAATTTACTTGATTTTTTTTCATTATGTAACATTACAATATAAGATGATCAACACACAGAAAAATATGCTCTATCAAAAAGATAAGAAAAACAATTTCGTCCCACTTCAAATAAAAAAATTAGGTACCATGGTAACCAAACTATAAACAATACAAACAATCAAACTTATAGGAAATATGCCTTATAGTAAACCTAAAAACTTTTATAAGATTTTTTGTTAAAGGTAAAAATAGTGGAGTAGAATACTTGTTATATTCCAGACTTTTACGTCACCTTGTATAATATTCTTTAATTAATTTAATATAACAAAAAATATAGAAAAAAAACTAATAAAAATTATAAATAAAATAAAAACTTAAATATAAAGAAATAAATGAAAATGTAAAAGAAAAACAATTTTTAAAAAATAAGAAATAAAGAAAAAGTAAAATCAATAAAATTTATTAAGTGAAAAAAATTAATATATAAAAATTAGTCAGATCCACAAAAAAACAACAAAATGCACAAATTACAACTTTTTATAATCGTTTAAAACACTTTCTAATTTTTGAAAAGCCTCTAAAAAACATTCATCATTGACACCGTATTTCGCATAATGGTGTAAATAGGCGGAATGAACAAAAAGGTTCCAAGCATCTTCCAAAATAAAATTTAAACTATTACAAATATTGTTGTTATTCGTCAATAAAGAAACATAATTGTTGTAATATGAAAATTCTCGGTCTTGCAAATGATGAACAAATTTAGCAGTATCGGGAACCCAGTTAACATAAGAAGATGGTTCCAAATATCGTTTTATATCATTTTCTTGGGGACTAGAAACACCGCGAGTAATTAGCACGTTTCCTATATACCTTATTTTCTTGCACAACGTATTTTTTATAACCAAATCTGTTTTAGCGTTTCTAACAACTTGTGCAAGTAATGAAGGCCATGTTTGTACAGGTTCAAAACTTGAGTTTTCTTTATTAAAATAAGGTGCGCTTGAGATTTGCAAATATCTATAAGATGGGTGAGCGGAAACGTTTGAAATTAAGTTTGGGAGTGTTATTTGTTTAATTGGTTGCATAACAGAAGCTAGTTGTTGAGAAATAATATTGTTTAAATCTCTTAATTGTAATTTTTTTGATGGAAATAAACGTGAGCAAATCGAATGGGTTTTATCATTTTCAAAGATTATTGAACAATCGGTCACATCGTACAATTTAGATAATGTTAAAAGAGTGTTATAATTTTGTGTAACAACGTCCCCTTTTTTAAATGGAAACACAATAACATTTACAATAAATTTTGACGAGTATTCTTGACGTACAGCTTCAATAATTTTACTGCCAACACCAGATCCAGTCCCTCCAGAAGAACTTAAAACATTTAATATACACCCTAACATATCACAGCGTTCAATTTCTTTTCTTAACTTTTCCAAGGTTTCATCTTGAACCAAAACACTACGTGAGTTGTATCCAAAAGCCCAGTTATTTGCAGATCCACCATAGGCATTCGAGACAATATTTCTATATTTAATTGCTTTTCCTTTATTCAAAGTCTTTGTTACCTTATCCTCTGTATCAACCAAGATAGCTTTTGGCTCTAAAAAGTCTTTTCGAATATTAAACCATTTGCTAATAGCCTCCTGTTTATAATCGTTTGCACCTTTACCATTCTTCGTAGTCATTTGAATATCATTGTAAAGAAATTCGTAAAAGGAGTGTCCCACTTGATTTCCACATTGCCCGAATTGCAACACTACGTTACTCATGCCGTTTCTTTTTAAGCGTTTATTAAGCTATAATGAATAAGAAATGGACATGTTTTTGGTTAGGTTATGCATAGGTTATGTTTTGGATTTTATGAATTATAAAGGTAAAAACAATGACAATGACCTTTTTTAGAATAAATAAAGAAGATATACTTACTTATAGATGGGTGCGGTTATTCTGGAGGGAAAACAAAAAGAAAAACACGAATTTTAAACTAAATATAACTATTTGAAAGGCAGTTTGACATTTAGACGTAAAATGATTTAGGCGCCATCTGTTATGAAACAAGTTCAACTAAGTTAATGATTATTTGAAATTTATATTTTTGGGGAATTAGCACAGATAAATCTTTAATTTATTGAGAAATGAGTTCTACTTAAAATTAGATGATATTTAAGTTAAGTAAGAGTTAACTATTTATTTGAGATGTGTGACATCTATATTTGAAAGGACAAACTAAGTATTATGTGTACATACTTATCATTTTTAAACTTATTTATTTTTTAAACCTGAACCTTTTTTGTAAATTTATAAATATATTTCTAACTATAGTAAACTATTGTCGAATTTATTTATGAACTGATAATAAAGCGAGAAAAAATAATTTTTATAGAACGAAACAGTTATGCCGTTATAACTAACGTGACCGTTTTTATTTCGACTGAAAACGGAACAAATGTAGGTACTTTTGTCGATAATCAGGTGCAGTCTAAAATTATTAAAATTTGGTTTTATGTAAGACTTGATACAGCTTCTACAAAATTTGATACAGTTTCCTAAAGACTTGTAATGCTTCCAGAAGACTTGTTATTGCTGCTAGAAGTCTTCATATTGCTTTCAGAAGACTTGAAATGATCTCAGACGACTTGAAATACTTTTAGAAGACTTAAAATGTTTCTTGAAAGCTTGACACTACTTCCAGAAGACTTAATATTGCTTATAGAAAACTTAATACTGCTTCAAGGAGACTTGAAAAGATTCCAGAAGACTTGAGATGCTTTTAGAAAACTTGATACTGCTTTCATAGAACTTGAAATGCTTCTAGAAAACTTGATATTGCTTTCAAAAGAATTGAACTATTAGATGGCTTGTTATTACTTTCAAAAGACTTGAAATGCTCCCAGAAGACTTGAAATGATTTTAGAGGATTTAGAATGCTTCTAGAAAACCTGATATTACTTCCAGAAGTTTTGATATTACTTCTCGAAGACTTAAAATGCTTCTAGAAGACATGATATTGCTTCCAGAAGGTTTGAACTACTTCTAGATGGCTTGTTATTGCTTCCAAAAGACTTGAAATGCTTTTAGAAAACTTAATACTACTTCCGGAAGTCTTGATATTGGTTTTAGAAAACTTAACACTACTTCCAGAAAATTTGATACTGCCCTTGGAAGACTTGAAATGCTTCCAAAGGACTTGATACTACTTGTAAAACTGTTTATAAAAACTGGATACTATTGGTAAACTAATTGACTATGCTTTGAAAATATTAAATACTATTGAACAAAATGCACAATCTTTACGCAAGAAGTCCATAAACTGTTAATTAAAGGTTAAATACTGCTGGCAGAAGATATTTTTATGGTAAAAAGCGAAGGACTGTTAATAAAATTTAATTTGCCTTCCAAAATATCAAATACTATTGGCAAAATACAACATCATCATATCTGCTAAAAGCTAAAAACTAACAAAAAAACTGCTAGATACTGCTTGACAAACTTTGCTTGTTTTATCAGACTTTTTTGGAGAGTGCAAGCCAATCCTTTTTAGGCATTACAACTGCATCTTATTATGTAGTCGAAGAAGTACAGTAAAGCGTTGCTAATTCGTACAACCACAAATTCGAATTCCCTGACTGTCCATTCAATAATTTATGTATCATGCTGCATTTAAATTCAACTGATTTTCATTGATTCTGATTAGCGAAACTTTACTGTAATTAGATACTTAACTATTAATTGTAGTAGCTGTAATTATTCTATGCTTCTATTTTCGCGGAAATAGTTAGTAATTATACTCGACTACTTTTTTTCAAGCAGTTAGCCAAGCTCTGATTTTGATCAACATTGTTAATAAATTTCGTGTACCGTGTGGGATAAAAACTGATTTTTTTCTAAAGACAAGTTATCTTTTAAACGGTTTGTTACATTCACATCCATTGCTAATATATTTTGTCCTTCGCTATTTAAAGCGGCTTGGTGAAAACTAACTTCTTGGGCATGCACAAAATATAACCAGCATTCGGAGCTGGGATTGCCAAAAAACAACTTCAGTATATTCGGGCATTAGATGACTAATTATGCCTATTAGAAGACTATTTTCTTAGATTAGCAATCTAAAATAGGTTTCTAATCTCATAAACATTTTAAGCACTCTTCAAGTAGAGGCCATTTAGATTTACCGTAACCCAACATTCTTTTATACTCTGTACCTATCAAGTCATAGAATTCTTTTACAGATTCAATGCGTACACTATAAATATTAAAAAAGTAAATTTTGACAATAATGCATTCCAAATCAATTGGTAAGCAATCGGCACTTTTAATTGCATTTTGGACATTATGATGTTCACAGCCAATCCCTAGTAGTTCTTGTTCCAACAATGTGCTCGGTTTTGTATAAATATTGTTTACACTTTTTCCATTTACCCCCTTCAAGTTTCAAAAGAATGTACACTTACATTTAGGCATGTTTGGTATAAGTCTCGCAAACAAAGAAATGAAATATTAGTAATAAAAAAAGCTGTATAAATACAGCTAGATGCTTAATGAGATTTATGCACTTATGTGATTATGAAAACGGGACGTTTTAGAGTTTATTCGGGACGATGGGACTACTAACAGAAGTTATAATATTATTAAGTAATATAACATTATATTATCTAAGTTATAACAGATAAGGATAACAAATATCCGGTTATAACGAACTAACGTAATAGCCAAAAATGCCTCGATTTAACACAATGCAAATAAATTAGCCTGTTACGAATTTAATTATAACGAGCTTTCGGATATAACAAACTAATTACACAGTTAAACATTTTTGGGGTCATTGTCTGTGGGGCAAAAACTATATTAACTTAGCAGCTGAGTATCAACATAAAGCGTGCTACATGAATAATACTCAGAATTTAACGTAGAAATCATAAATGTAATAAAAAATGGGGGTTTTTATTACATCTCCTATAGATAAGGTTACCATAATTTGTTTACCCTAGATCCGGACATAGACCTTATCGGGGGGGTGTTAAATAAATTACACAACTATTATAGTCAGTAGTAGTTCTTTTGTTATATATTCTTACATACAATATTATACAACATAAAATAACAAAAGAGTTTACACATTTTTTCTGAAAATTTCAACTTTTTTCTTTTGCTTTTATAATTTATTTATGCTGCTGGGTCCAGGGATAAACTCTTCTCTTCTTGCTTCATATTTATTGGATGATCTGACGTTCTTCAGAAATGGCTTGTCATTTTTAATTTGGTCATTAAATTCTATGCACGACATAACAGAATTCGCGTTAATGTAAAGTAGGTCTCTTACAACTGATAGAGACAGTCTCCCTCTTTCAGCCGTCCACACTGACCACATAATTGAAAAAATACGCTCTGCTGGAGCTGAAGTTCCTGGCAAACACATGGCGAACTCTACTACTTTAAAAATGTTCGTGAAGGAAACATTACTCCTCTCAAATGCTTGGAATATTTGTTTCGATTTCTCACAGGTTTTGGGGGTGTCTTCCTTTGGCAGGGAATCCCATTCTGATTTTAGAGTGTTTACAATTGGGATTAGTGAGGAGCGCTCATCAAATAGTGCATCTACATTGATGGAGTCCGATATAACGCTGGCTACAGTAAAAGTTTTCAGAGTTAACCATTTAATGTGGTTAGCCTTGTCAAAGCTGTTTTCCCAAAGCTTCAAGTATTTTATCGCAGCTTGGTAAAAACCTTCAACGCTGTTAAGAAAGTTGTTATCAACGCTTTCCTCATCTGTTCACCTTCTGTGGATCAGCTTTGCTGCAAACGATATAAAGTTAGCTGACTTCCTTTCTTCCAGTTTTACAACTAATTCTTTGTACACTTGAGAAGCCTCTGTTGCAGTGATAAATTCAGACTCAACTTTATGGATAGACATTTGAAACATTTGCAAGCTCCCATGTACAAATGCTAAAAGAAGTTCATTCACTGGATCTCGAAAAAACGCATGCAATATTGCAGGACAGTTTTCAATTGTTAAAAAGTACGATTTCGAAGGTTCATACATACTTAGTATCCTTTCAATCGCAGGCATCAAGCTTAAAAATCTAGTATTTCCTTGTGAAAGGATTCTTTTGTATTCAATATCTGCTGTTTCACAAAACTTTTTTAAAGCAGTCACTCTGACAGTGTACTGATAAAAGAATTTGTACACTTTGACAACAATCCCCTCAACGTCAACGGGCAGAGCATCACAAGCAGTCTGTACTGTGTTGTGTAAAATATGAGCACAGTATTGCTATTATCAGCACATAGACACACAATTTATGAAACAAAGAACTTTTGTATACATTTCAAAACGTGTTCTACTAAAATATCAGAGGTTTCACCAGGTAGTTCGTTCTCGATACTCCACAGAAAATTCAGTGTTACAAGTCACACATCTCACGCGATCATTACTGTTCTGACACTGTCTTAAAAACTTGTAATCTTCTTTTAGTTTGTCAGTAAAAACACATTTGCGCTTAGGCATTTTGCAAAGCTATAACTACGCTTACACGCTAAAATTACACTTTAAACACTAATTACACAAACTAACAAAAAAATCGACTGCTTTCGGTCTGAGACACTGACACTCGGAGATTAACTAAGCTATATTGCTTAGTTTTAAAAGAGTGAGTGCAGTGTGACCAACCTATGGAATGGCGAAGGGTAAAATTTCCCGATTTTGCCATTTTTTCTATTTTTATTCATCAAATCTGGACATTTCTCAAATTCGGACAAAAACCGGACAAATTTATCAAATCCGGACTGTCCGGACGTATGGTAACCCTACCTATTAGATAGCCTGTAAATTTAAATTTTATCTGAAAAATGCGCACTAAAAATATATCATATTAGCCCTCTTTTTCTACGAACATACCCTGAATTTATATCGAATTGATTCCATACTTTATGTACACACTGTACAAAGTGTCCTACGTAAGCGGTAAAGTACATAAATGGTATTAAGGAGCCGAGATGTAATGTTCTTCTTTAGACAATAGTTGTGGGAAATTTACCGCACTATAAATGAAAATTATTTTTATAAACACAATATGGAAAGATTGCTTTTAAATCACAATCTGATTCTACACACCAAAATATGTTGACTTTTATAAGATATGTTGATGTCTAATACTTTTTGTGTTTGAGTCATTTAGATATTAGTTTAGCCTTAGCTGTTTCAACGTAAACGTAGTTAGATCGAGAGATCTTGTTGGCCACGGTATTGAACATCCATGATCAGTCAGTGTCCCTGTACCGAATATTTAAACACTAGTTTTGCCATTCATTCAAAGATCCAGTTCACCACGGAAATAGAAGAGAACGGTTCCATTTCTTGACGCACACTAAGTTTTCTATACACAGTATGTAAATCAAGAGTACATCCACACGAACTGATGCCTAAACACGTTTTCCCATCATCATCCTTCCCAGGTCTAATCAGTCGCCAACTCCTAAATCTCAAAAACCCTTCGACTTACAAACAACGAAAATAGACGAGAAGAAATTATAAAAATACCTCTGGTCCTCGCTCAATACGGCTACTCCAAATACATGATGAAGAAAGCCATCGATCGACAATTCAAGCCGAATTCTCTTCTCTCGACAAGAAGAGACCAGAAACCCAACGTTGTACTACCCTACATCAAAAAAACGACTAACCGCATATGAAGACTGCTACGTAACCACGACTTCAGTACCACCTACAAACACAACAAGTCTATAGGAGCCTCTCGCAGGAATCCAAAAGACCAAATAAAATTTTAAAATGTAGGAGTTTATTCCATCCCTTGCCGCTTGTGCGACAAGAACGACCCGCATTGGAAAACCAGGCTAATCCGGGAATCCATCGAAATAGCGAAGAACGGTACACCACTTCACATCCAGTGCGGTTTAACTGAGACAAAGACCATCAATCTCAGGACAGCGGGATGATGAGAATATCCCAGAGGCAGCAATCATTAGGCAGCGAGTCAGTGACTTCTTCCCATCCATGGATGATGTCACCAAAACTATATCCGGTGGAAAAAGCCAAAAACTGTTAATCGGCGGACGTCAGGTCAATGACCTTCATCCAGCACCCATGACTGACGTCACGTCGAACATACATACTCTCACTACCCCACCGTCCACTAATCGCTACCAACTCCGACCAAAACGGACACCAACCACGATTCTTGGCGAATCGTACGCTAATCAGCTTAGAATGATTCCGCAAGTTTGGAAACCGCTGTATTCCAGTATGAATCAGACTATTTTCCTAATAATATGGCAATGCAGAAAAATTCTTCGAGTGTGAAGAGTCAATAATCGCGTTGTTTGGTATAAAAAACATCCGAAAGAATCTGAGAAACCTTGTAAGAAAAAAGACAACCATAGACTTAAAGGCAGAGAAAACATTTCAACAAAGGGTGTAAAATAATTGATATTACATAGTCAAAATTTTGTTGCATTTTGTGAACAATATCTTATTGAAATCTTTTTTCAAAAATTCTGTATCCGTTAAATTCGCATCCAAAAATTTAATTGTCCATAGCACATCCTTAATACAGAGTATATTATAATTCTCTTTGTCTAGTATTTTTTTTTTCTATTCACAGAACTGTCTATCATGTAAGCGAAAAGTACATTAATGATATTATGAACCTACGTAATTCTTTCTTAGAAGTTGTAGGAAATTTATCACACTATAAACGGAAAATAGTTTCATACATACAGCGATTTCCATAATGACGTACCGAAATAAATATGTTATTTTAAATAGAATTATATAGCAATTATTGCGTATACTGGTATGTAACGCTTTTGGTTGTTAAGTAATTGTAGTTAAAATTTATTATTTTTTGCAGTATCCTTTAAATATACTTTTAAAAACTGTTCAAGTTACAAAGTTAAAATTTACAAAAGTTGCCATTAGCATTATATATTAGTTTATCAGGTGCAGAATTTTATACTCTACGTATCTGCAGTTCATATTGTTAATTAACCTGCAAAGAATGGCAGAATTTGTTTATTTTATCATTAACAGGCTATAGATTGAGACCATGAAAATGACGTAATTATACACTACTCTCCAGAATTATCGCACCACCTAAATTATGCATTTATTAAAGATATTTTTTTTTGTAAATCAACGGATGGATTTCGATGATTCTTTCTTCACGGTATAGGTTGGTTTTTAAGGAAGAAATGTGTTGATGGTTTCTGACAATTGTCAACGTTTTACCCATATGCGGGGTGTAAAGAAAAATTTATGTTCTTTCTTCTAATTTTGCAACACCCTGTGGAGTTTACCAAAAAGAACCGCTTTATTTCCTTTACATTATGTTAGAATGGCAACCCTTCTCTGCATTTTCGTTCAAGAATCACCTCGATATTTCTTTTATCAAGGAAGATACACATTCAGATACACAAGGAAGAAAGAGAGTCACAACACGACGCCAAGATCGTTTTATTAGACTTCGTGCTTTAAGGGAACGTTTTGTTACAATGAGAAACTTACAGATACAAGTAGCAGATGTTTATAATATTCAAATTAGTACTAATACTATACAAAGGCGGCTGGCTGAAGGTAATTTGCATACAAGGATTGCTGCCAGAATACCTAATTTAAACGCAAATCATCGTAGAAGGAGATTGTAATTTGCCAGAGAACATTTTTACTGGAATGCTAATGACTGGGAGCAAGTACTGTTCACAGATGAATCAAGATTTTGTTTATACAGTTCAGATAGCCGCTTAAGAGTAATTCGACGGCCCAATGAACGCTATGCACAGTGTAACATACGACAATTTTATTTAATGGAGGATCTGTAATTTTTTTGGGGTGGAATTTCGCTTACAGCACGAACAGACCTTGTTTCTTTGCGAAGAGGTTCATTAACAGGTGAAAGGTATATTACAGACATTTCATCGGAACACGTGGTACCCTGTGCTCCTTACATAGGGAGTAATTTTTTATTAATGCATTGTAATGCAAGACCTCATGTTGTCCGTATATTCCGTGACTATTTGAGTGAAGTTGGTATACAAACCATGAACTGGCCACCCTGTAGCCCTGATCTCAATCCAATAGAGAATTTATGGGATAATATCGATCGTCAATTAAGGGGCCGACATCCACCACCTATCGTTTTGGACGACGTTGAGAGGATGGTAAGAGAGGTTTGGGATGCAATTGATCAAGATCAAATTCGACGGTTGATTTTAAGTATGCTTTTTTTTTATTTTAAGTATACACGTTATTAGATGATTTTGATAGAATTGATTAAGGATTATGTAGTGCTTTTTCAGTTTTCACCTACTTGTTTAAAATGTTAATAAAAATTCGTTACATTTAAACTTGTGTATCTTCCTTGATAAAAGAGATATCGAGATGATTCTTGAACAAAAATGTAGAGAAGGGTTGCTATTCTAACGTAATGTAAATGTAATGTAGCGGTTCTGTCTGATAAATTCCACAGAGTGTTGCAAAATTAGAAGAAAAAACATAAACTTCTTTTTACACCCCGTATATGCGTAAAACGTTGACAATTGTTAAAACCATCAACATATTTCTTCCTTAAAAATTAACCTATACCGTGAAGAAAGAATTATGAAAATGCATCCGCTAATTCACAAAAAAATATTTTTAAACTTAATGCATAATTTAGCGGGTGCGATAATTTTGGAGAGTAGTGTATATTAATAATGTTTTGAAAAAGAAAAGACAAATAAATCTCACACAAAATTTTATTTATAAGTGTCGAAATATCAGTCCTATGAGCTCTATGTGTAGACGAAGCCGATTTACAAATTGGGCTGCACTTATTATTAATTGATTAACAGAGATACATCTAAAGCTTTCCCTTATTTTATACTTTTTATTTTCTTTCGATAGTATAATATTACCGTACGCTTCGGTTCTGATGGAAAGCGAAGTAGTTGTAGGGAGTTAGATAAAGTGATATTCCTGACTACGGAATTTGGACCTCCAATGTCAATCCATTGTCTCCTATATCAAATATTTAAACAGTTTCGACGTCCCTCAAATAATGCCCCGTCGATTTGAAATATTGTTGGTGTAGTTTTAAAAATTTACATCTTTTGCTAAGTCTGGCAATTCTTCAAAGAATCAGATAAAAACGCACTATGTTATAACTCTATATATAGTAGCAATAACTCTGTTGACACCATTTCATTTGATACCTGGTTTGGATCATATTATATCTGAAAACAGTGGATACTTCTGCGATTGATGAAAATACTACATTTGAAAACGCAGCCAATGGCTAGCAGTAAATTTACTGCCGTAAATTTTTGTCTGGAATAAAACTGTTTTTATAAATATTTTCATAAGACTAATATAGATTGAAAGTTATCTACAGATGTACGTAGCCGTTGTGGTTTTCTTATCCATTTTATAGAATTATTAACACCAGAGACTTCATTCTTGCTTAAATAATGAAGTAGAGTTGATTGTAACTTCATGTATTTTCTTGCTTACGTGGGATATCCCATACAGGTACTTCACTAAACTAAGTCGTTAAAACTTCTTTTGATTCTACTATTTGGAGAGTTTTGAAATTTTGGTAATAAGAAAAAGATACTAAAATACGTTCAAGCTGACCGCCCCTTCTGGTCTACCGAAAGTAGTTGACAACTTCGTTATTTTAAATAGAAACCTGATAAATAATATGTGTGTTGACCATATCGGTTCTATTATCGGGTTCAAAAGAATTAACTCCTTATTTTGAAGGCGAATAACAAACTACTCCATAGAAAAAGTTGAAACTAGGTTGGTTTGACGCGTAATTTTTTTCTTTATAATATGAGTTAATTTGAATATTGATAAAATAAAATATGCTTCTCATTAAGGACACATCCGGTTACCAATAATTCAAATTTAAAAAATTATCGACAAATAGATTTTAATTAAAAGAATCGCAAAGTCGACCTTTTTCGCAGATCGTCTGTAATTACGCGTACTTTTGCATTATACCTATGATAATTATTACACGAGGGACAAAACTAAAAGTACTCCTTTAAAATTATTTTTATATTATGAAAAATTAATTACGGACCAGCATTGTTTATGCTGGTCTCAATTCTTTTTATGGAGTAGTTTCTTCCTTATTCGTCTTCAAAGTGAAGGGTAAAATCTTTTAAATTCGACAATAATAATAGTTATTATTATTTCTATTTAAAGATTTTTTTTTGTAAAATTTCACCATGCTCTTTGAAAGTTCATATCTCAACCAATATTCATTCAATTTATTCATTTTATATAAAACTGATTGTTACTTCTTGCATCAGAGAATCTTATGTGGTCAAAAATTGAACTGTTGCTTCTTCACGAAAATTTTTCACACAAGAAATATTTTTTAACCTGGTAATCAAAGTCGCTAGAAAACATTTATTCGAGCGATATTAAATTCCGAACGAAAATATTATTGTATTGTTAACAATTAGCTAACATTTTGAAAATGAGTAAAAAATCGGAAATAGTATTTTTCTCAAATTACTTGAACTACTTCAAGCTCATTTTCGTTTCCTACAAATTAGAACTTCAAAAAAAAGTACTACTACGTGCAAGACGTTATACGAGAGAGTAGGGTTTTATAAATTTATAAATATTATTTACATCTACACTCAAATGTGATTGCATCCATCAAAACATGTTCGAGATCTGATAATGCATCTCAGCGTAATAATTTGATAAAAAGATTAATGATTTGAGGATGTGATTTTAATATACATTCCACATTTGTTAGCATACGGATTTGCCATTTAATATACGCTAATTACGATTTCTCTGATATTGTTACAATTTAGATACTCTTTCAAGAGTAACTTCTAGTTCTATTTTTAGTTACTCTTTCTTGTGCAGAGTCAAAATCGTTTAGTGTACAAATTTTAGAGTGTTTGGAAAAAAAGATTAGTGTAACAATATAGTAACACATGGTAAAAACAACTGTAATGTACACTATCCTTGTCGATGGTATCGATATCTACCACGGTATCGATACTCGATAGCAGTAAAGTATCGGTATTAAAGTATTTAAAGTATCGAAGTATTGAAGTATCGAAAACGAATATAGAAAGTGTCGAAGTATTAAAAAGAAGTGATCCTACATAAAAGGATATTAAGAAAAATTTACATAAAAATGTGTCCTAAAATGCCTCAATGGAGCTAAGACAATTTGAAGCTAAAATTCAATATGTAGTTATTCTTTCTCGTATATCCTTTCCACCTTTTTAACCTCAAAATTAAAATATTTCATGAAAAATATACAATATGTACTTCTTATGTACTTACCATATTATTACCTTTATTATTATACTTTTGGATACTTTGAATAGTATCGATACCAAGAAGATATCGATACTCGATACCTCTTTTAAGGTATCGTCCAACCCTAATATATTTTGATCAATAGTTAATAGAGTAGTTTTTGATGTTCTTTAAAGGAGAGTAGTTAAAGATTTCTTTGCTACATATACGTGAACTTATGTAATATATGTATAAACCACTAAATTTTACACTGTCTTGTACCTGTCGTTTGGGATAATTCATAGACATTCTACAGTTTGTTTGAGAAAACGCACCGAGCTGTAACTCAGCCATTTACATTCCGATGTTCGTGAACTAGGCATAAAATGAAATTTTTCTCTGATGCTATCTTGAAATTCAAGTAATTGTCACTTTTGTTTTTCAAATTGCTCGGTATATTTTTCATCACGTCATTGGATGGTCACTCTTTTCTGAATCCATTGATGTGTTTGAGGTGTCAAATGAAATGGTTTGATGAATACTATGATTTACAAATAACTTTTTTTCATCTTCGCCATCTTCAATCTTAAGCAATAATTAACTTGTTTTCAAATTGATCAGTATGCTTTTCTTCATATTATTGGGTGGACATTTTCACTTTGAACACACTAATGTGCAGTACATCCTTGTTGAATGTAGTTGTATCATAGAAAAGACATCTGTATACTATAATTTTTGAATTCAAATTCCATCTTTTACATTTAAAGTGTGGATGTCATAAAACGAAATATAACCAAGTTTTACGTCATATGCCCTCAAAGTACCAAAGTTAACACAAGATGTTTCTTAATCGTTGCAAGTAAAGTGACCAGGTTGTGTTAAATTATAGCGATATGCTCGGCGATATGCTGCCGAGCTTTATTAATTTAGCATATAAAAGAGAAAATACTTGAAATTTTTTTTAATATTACGTTTTACAATGAAACCAAATGATTAGAATGGCTACAATACAAAATTTAGTAGATAACAATTAATTAAGAGACTTGTTACAAAGTTTTTAGAAACGGGCAATGTTGAAAATAAAAGGAAGGAAATAGCTTTTAGATAAACATGCTGAAAAAATAAAAGTGGTAAAGCAAAACGTTTGGATTGTTGTTTGTGGCTTGTGTTATTGTTTTGTTATGGAGGGGTAACATCATAACATTGTCGATTCTGATCAAAGACTAATCCATATTATCGCATAGCTTGTAAACGCCAGTATTCCATTTGTCATTTGAAGTTATGTAACATAAAAAGAGTTTACACTGAACATTTTTATGACAATTTATACCATTTAAATATTATAAATATTTTATATATTTATAATAAATTTATAATTAATTTTATATATTATATTTAATTTATTATAAATAACTGAAACGGTTATTAGAGGAATTCCATTGGATCATATTAGAAAAAGTTATAAATAATGTCGGAAAAGGGCTGAATTATGTGTTGGTTTTGGTATCATTTAATAAGCTTTTATATTAATTTAGTTTAGATAGAAAATATTGTGTTAATCTTATGATTTAGAATTCTGCAATTTGATTTTATATTCTAAATTAATAAAATTCGACATATCGCTATAATTTAACATAATTAACATAATTTAACATCGATCATATGTACTTTAATAACGGTTCTTATATCCTCCAATATGCTGATGACACAGCTATAATACCATATGCCAAAACATTTCAGACATGATTAACCAGATATTTTGCACCTTGTTGAAACAAATAGGAATGTGGTTTCAAACCTGGAGAATACAGTTAAATTCAAGCAAAACCCAGTTTTCTATTTGTTCCGTTTCATTGAAAGATCAAAACATCAACAATAAATGGTTTGGGCATTAACGTTCCACCTACTGCCAAATATCTGGCTATGTTGTTTTATTGAATTGGTAATTTAAATTTAATATGCATACCATCAAAACAACGATGAAATGCAGAGTGAGAATGGTGCAGTTTAAGTTTAACTCTATAGGAAGAAAGGTATTTCAATCAAAGTAGCAACCCAAATTTACAAATCCATCTGCAAGCCCTTGATGGAATATGAAATAATGTTTACACGGTTTTCTACTACAAGAAGAAAACAACATCTAGAATTAGCAGAACGTACTGCGCTAAGAAAGATTACAAGAATTAGACATCCAAACAACACCTTGCATAACCCTTCCAACTATGTTTTGTATAAAACGACCGGAATCACACCAATTCAGGAACGAGGAGTGTAGAGACTAACAGAGAAGATTAGCAAGAAATTTTCAGAGTTGGTCCTTGATTGATGAGGACGAATACATAGCTATACTATTAGCCCTTCGGTTAGGGTGTAAAATAAAATTTTCAAAAAACCTTTTTGTGTTTTAAATTATAGTTCTATTTCTGCAGAATATTAGGTAGTTTGAACTAAAATTAGAACTATCGCTAGAATTATTATTAGGTCTAATACTAGATCTAT
This sequence comes from Onthophagus sagittarius, assembly GCA_036711965.1. Classification (NCBI taxonomy): domain Eukaryota; kingdom Metazoa; phylum Arthropoda; class Insecta; order Coleoptera; family Scarabaeidae; genus Onthophagus; species Onthophagus sagittarius. The sequence goes on from JASERS010000001.1 coordinate 53,423,057, forward strand.
AACTAAAAAGCTTCGGGCTTTTGTGTCTTTTAAAAAGTTATTAGGTAGTATTTCTAACACTTGGAATATAATGCAATTTTGATTATGTATGTTGAAAAAGTCGTATCAAAAAATAAACTTGACAGAAGTCAAACTCAAACTTATCGGAATCCAAATGAATTCATTTTTATTTCCGGCATGGCCTTAATATATTACCATAGTTGGACAAATATATCATTTCACACAGCCTGATTATAGGCTAGCTTCAATAATTCTTGCAACATAGATAACCTTTGTTCTAATGTAGGGGTAACAATAACATTATTATTTAAGTGTGTAAAGCCAACGTAATAATAATTGAGTTCTACAATTCTTCTCTACTAACTGTTTAGGTACAAATTTCTATGTGCTAAGTTCAGCATCATATCCATCCATATCGGTTATTCTTATCTAATGGTACTAATATTTATAATTTTGAATTGCATGAATCTATAAAAAAAACCTGTTAAAACAAATTAAAAAGAATAAAAAATTATTTAAATAATTATTTAATTAAAATCTGTTATTTAGTAAACCGCGAATATAAGTATAGACTTCACAAAAAGTTCTAATATATTTCTATTAATCAATCAGTTATGAATGAACTGTCCTTGATGCTAAATTAATAAAAAAAATATTGCTTTAAAGTATATCTTGCTAAACATAAAATCAAATTTTCGGGAAAATAAAAAGAGAGAGATACATGGCCCTTATCACGTTTTGATAAGCTTCACTTATCTCCGAGTCTTAAGTAGTTGTCGTGACATCCTTTTGATAACATGGACATCGTAATCTGTCAAGATCAAAACACTCTCTGCTCCATATGTAGATGACTAATGCAAAACCATTAAGTACAAATACGTTAAAATTTTATAATCTATAAAATGCTGGCTTTTGTCCAGTATAGTTGATATTCCGTGTGACTGTTTCTTATTTTGCTTTGATCGTCAATAAATATATTTATAAAATGTGTTAAAAAATGAAAGAAAATATCGCAATCGTCAATGGACGGGCAGGAGGAAGTCGTTTCAAATTTACCACCGTTTACGATATCAGAGATTAATGACGCTATTTCCCAAGCAAGTCGAGATGGAAGTACGATTTCTTTGGTATCGTCATCTTCTAGTGAAGACGACGCTATTATAAATTGTTTTACCGGCGAAGATGTTCAACCCACCATAAATATTATTAATTCCAGTGATGTAGTTATTGGATCGGTTACACAGTTTCATGGACCAGTTACCATCGTACAACATACACCCGGAAGTGAAAACGATCAAAAAGCCATCACTGGTTTAGATAATTCAAAAAAAGGTAACAAAAAAATCTTTTAATCGTTATTACTATTTTTTGTAAAAATAATAATTATAGTCGTTGTTATCGTTATTATTTAGAGATGCTTTAAGTGTTGATTTAAATACAATGATATCAAATCACGTTTCCTGGTTGCCGACAATACCAATCGAAATTAACAATAGATTTATTTCTACATCGCAATAACTGATTATTTAAATATTAACTTTTAATTTTCTTTTGTTAATGAATTAATTTATGTGAATTATTTGAAAAATGGAAAATTTGATTGAATGATGCAAAAATTATTTTCGTATCATCGAATCTTATCCAACGCATAATTATGATAATCTATTGTTGTTTTAAAATAGCGGGTGGGATGTTATCTGTTTTTTTTTATTTTTTTTAATTTTAAAATGCCGAGTCGTGGTCGTAATCATGCGAATGCTAAAGGCCAAAAGTCATTCAAAAAATATTAATTCCTAAAGTAAAAAAATCCTATTAAGACCCCTTAATTCCATTGTGACATTAAAATTAATTTTAGAATCACTATAATTTATTATATCTACTGACGTTTGAAAAATCATTATTTGGGTGACACATTATGGATAGCAGTACGTAAAGTAACGAAAGTGTACGTGAAATAACGCTTTTGCAGAACCAATTAGGACGTTTTCGTAGTAACAAAAATCAATCAATTGTTAAATAATTTCTTGGCCATTTTTAATTCGTAGATAAAATATTGTATAAAAATGTCTCACTCTACTAGTGATAATAATGATTAGTATTATTCTAATCTAATATTCTTCATAAATAACAATTATTTTAAATGTTTAATATTACACAACACCAGTTTTTGTAGGGCAAATAAAGAAATTCGTTAAAGAAATAATTCCAATTAATTAAAAGTTTTCTTAAATAATAAACATTTTACTTCGTAACTTATTAATAAAATAATTCAAACACATTTTTAAAAATTTTATCTAATCAAAACCTATCGTGTATACAAGACAAAACTAATATTAATTTAAAATAAGTGCGTCAGTACTGGAAATATCTAGAAAAAATGATTGATAATTAGTCTGGACACAATCTTTGCATTTGATATTTTTTAACAATACCAAATGGATTCGTAATTTGATTACCTAAACAAACGTTTTAAATCAAAAGATAAATAAGTTCAGATAATCGCAAGGTTTCTTAAACTAATGAAAAATTGTACTTCTATTTTAATAATTTAATTCAGTTGAATCAAATAATTTGCTGCAATTTATTATTATTATTTTAGATTATTTTAATATCGGAACAATTTTTAAGAGAAAGACTATTAATAATTCTAATATTATTTAGTAGTTAATTTAATTAAAACTCCATCGACTAAAAAGTTATAAACTTTGTGACTAATTTTCTGAGTAGCTCATGTTTACCAAATTTTATTCGAAAACCACACTTCATGAATATGTTATTAATTGTTTAAATCTTTTTTTTTCTGGTGTTATTTTCTGAATTTCGTATAAAGTTAAACGTTACAAATGTTGAATAACGAAAAATCAAACTCAATATACCAACTTTTTATATCTGGTTGATATTTTTCAAAATTAGGGGTGTGCATTACAACATGATGTCGATATTGTATGTCGTGAGTACATCGTAGTCACGTTGATATTGTATGTAACTTTTTAGTTAGAAAGTGCTGACAAGTCTAGACACAGTTAGCAGAAAACTGGGTATTGATAATTGAAGATAATATATGTTGCTCAGAAGATGCTGTTATTAAAAGATTGAATATTGCTACTTAAACGATAAATACTTCTGAAAGAACTGTGGATATTGCTTGTAGACGATTATTGCTTGTAGACGATTATATTTAATGACAGAAGTCTAGAAACTGCTAGCGAAAGTCTAGCTATTGTTTGCAGAAATCTAGACTGACTGTTATAAACCTAACTGTTATCATACATGAATCACGTGACTCACGCGTGGGTCACGTCAATTCACGTAACTCAAACTCGATCAGGTGATTAAATGTATGAATCATGTTTGATTATTAATTAATCGTGTTTGACAGAATTGCGGAATTAACAGAGTGTTTAGTTTTATATATCATGTTCTGAATGCAATTTTTCTATTTTATGTTTGTATGTTACCTCCGGTATTCTATGCAACAAATAGGATACCTAAACAGGATACCTAAAACGTTTAGGTAATGTATGAAATATTATTAATTTTATACTTTGGCTAGGTATTCCATAAAATATTGAATGCCAAATAGGTGTGAACGGGGAACCCGAATATAACGAATCCTCAAGGGACCTCAAAATCGGTTCATTATAGCCGAAGTTCGTTATAGGCAAAAATATCAAAACAAATCATATATTAAATGCAGTAGTAGATATTAAAATTAACTTTACCATTTTAATGATAATAATGATAATTTGGGAAGAAATTGTAAGAAATCTGTCATAAATATCAGGGTAGAACTTCAACTCCTCATGGTGAATGGTACCAAGTCTATCATCTCCGATCAATTTTTCAATGCACAGTTAAACCCAGATATTTCTAGTTCTATGTCTAGTTTTAGTTCTAGTTGAAGTGGTTCTCAAACATTAAAAAAAAAATATTAATGCCGAACGTTGACCAGACCGGAGCTCCGTTAAAATATAGTTAAAATATAAAATATGCAGATACGGATTCTATGCTACTTCTTATGAATGGATTCATTCATCCTAAATTTAAATTAAATTTTCTTTTATTTCATTAGCTTGTAGAATCTTTTTACAATAAATATGCACTTCGCTAAAATCGTATTTACTAAAACAAATTATTACAATATATTGACATCAACATTTAGTTACTGAAAATGTTGCTAATAATCTGAAAAACATCATAAATTTAATTCGGATCGTCGGTAACCCTAAAAAAATGTCCGACGTTTGGTAAAATATTATTATTAAAGAAAAATTAAAAAATCGATTCAATAGGGTCACGCCAGGATCCGTCGAAAATAAAGTTGCTCGCGATCACGTACGTTCACGCATGACCCATCGTAACCCGGCGGGACTCACGTTATTTACACATCTCTACTCTAGATACTGTTGACAAAAAACTAGATCTTGGTAATTGAGGACTATATTTTCTTTACAGAGTAATAGAGTAATTTCTGTAAAAAGGATATAGTCTTCAGTTATTAGGATTAGGAGTTTCTGCTAACGGTATCTAGATCCTTGTTATTAGTTTTTAGACATTTATCAGCAGTTATAATCTTCCAGCAGCATCCAAACTTTTTTCAGAAGTATTTGGGTGTTATTAGCAATATTCAGTCCTATAAAAAGACTGGATATAATATATATTTAAATAAATAATATATTTAAAATGAAACAATATATTTGATACTCCTCTTAACTGTAAAACAGTTGCTTATGCTATCGTCTGCATAAGCAACTGTTTTGCCACAACTACTGGTATCTCAGGTTATCTTGTTAGTAAGATAGCAATAGCCTACTAGCAAAACGTTATACCTAAAATTATGACAAATAAGTCACATGATTTCTCAACTGATTCTCTATTTGCTCTGGCCGAGGTCTTTAATGTAAAGCAGTTATACACTAAGGACATTGCCAAATATATGATCAGTAATCTAGAGGCACTTGAGTTTCCTGAACATTGATACCTCACCAGAAGCATATCTAATGGTTTATCTAGACCATCTAAACATCATAAGTCTCATTCTGAAAAATTTTTTCATTTGCCATTCGCACAAAATTTACAATAATTTTATGAGAATTCTTTTATCAAATGGCATAACTGCAACTGGACCAAACTTAAATAAATTTGTTAAATTATGGCTGAAATCCCTCAACAACGAGCATCTGTTTGCACTCCTTTCTTTCTCCTACCTTAATTCTCTATTGCGATGGAATTCAGTGTTTCTTATATACCAAGCTGCATTTGTCTTTCAGGTGCAACCTACAAATGGATTCCGTGTGTCTATTTAAGTTTTAACATTTACTTGTATATTAGCAACTTTTTCTTATTAATAACGTAGATTTTCTGCCAATAAGAAGAAATAGGTGTCAAAATTTAATATCAAGTTTACAATATATAGCTATTAAACGCTTTGATATCTGAGGAGTGTTGGGCAGATATACTACCTTAAGGAACGCCGGTTTGTATTTCATGTAGTGGTGAATAAACATTTTCGTATCTTACTCTTAAATATCGATTAGAGAAGTAAGATTTTAACAGTTGAATATACAATGATAGTAGTATTTGATCTAGTTTGTAATTTAAACCATCTAGCCAGAATTTAGATAGTATTTGTTATTATATGCACCAGGTCTATTAATGAATTTTTATTCCGAAGTCCAAAATGATGTGTTGGTATTAGGGTTTCTACTTATAATAGGTTTTAGTCGTTTTAATGTAGTGAGATAATAATATCAATAGTGAATTAATAGTGAGATTGGCCTATATGATGTAACATATACCAGAATTTGGTATCATTATTATTTCAGCAATTATCTATGTGCTTGGGAAATATTTTTGTTTAAAGGCAGTATTAACTATGTGTATTAGTTTTATATTGGCCCGTTTTGTTAAATGTTTCAATGTTTCTCCATTAATTAGTTCATAGTCTGCTGATTTCTTAATACTTGTAGTTCTTATATTTCATAGTAAAGTTGCCACATGGCGTTGGAAACGTAAACCATTTTTTCGAAAAACGCAAGGCAAAACCCGAAAGTTTCTAGTTTTAGATATAGTATTAGTCCTAATGACAGTTCTAGTGTTAGTGCCAGAGTTAGTTCTAATTTTAGTTCAATTAACAGGCAGCAAACACTCGTTAATATCACGTCAGTTAGTCGTGATTTAAAAAGTCAACTTATGTAATATTGAGCGTGAATGATGACAATAAGAGTATATGAGTTATAATATGAGTTTTTATACATTTGATGTAGTCTTGACAGGTACATCATAAATAATATTTTCATAATAAACTAAATTTATTTATTTATTTATTTATTTATTTCTTTTGTGCCACAAGATAGTTCTCTTACACTCGTCATTAGAATTTACAGGTTCACACTTATTTACTAAGAAATATCAATATTACATTTCAAAAATTCGTCGACGGAGTAAAACGCATTCGAAACCAAGAAATGTGTCAGTTTACGTTTTATGGTAAGAAACGGAAGTCCTCTGATATTCAACGGCAACTTATTGAATAGCTTTTGACACATGTATGTTGGACCCTGTTGCGTCACACTCAATCTACACATATCAACATACACATCACAACGATTACGACTTGCGTACTTGTGAACATCAGCATGATTCAAAAACTCATCAACATTTTTCAGAGCATACAATACACAATTTAGTATATAAATAGATGGCAGGGTTAGAACGCCGAAACGCACGAACATGTGTCGACAGTCCTCACTGTATCCCAGGCCTCCCATAACTCTTAGAGCCCTACGCTGTAAGCTAAAGACCCGTTTGCTAGCGGGAGTGTTTCCCCATGCTAAGATAGCATAAGCTATATGGCTTTGTATAAGCGCGAAGTAAGCGGTTTTTACTACTTCTAGTTCCACCTTGATAATAAGGTTTCGTAACAAAAAGATATTTTTTGAAATTTTCGTACTTATAGCGTCAACATGATGATCGAACCTCAATAATGGAGTGGTTATGTGAACTCCTAAGAATTTACCAAACAACGGATTATCAAAATTAGTAAAATTAACATTTCTCTGACTTAACATCATTCTGACTGTTTTCTTATTATTCAAACACAACTCATTCGCGATGCACCATTTACGTGCTCTATCCAGAACTAACTCTGATCTCTGAATGACTTCTTCAGCTTCATTGCCTCGGATAATCAAGGTGGCATCGTCAGCATATAATAAACAGTCAATGTCCCCAAAATAGTACGGAAAGTCATTGAAAAACATTAAAAATAAAAGAGGACCAAGGATAGAACCCTGTGGAACACCTCGGGTCAAAGTGACTCTTTCCGATGTCACCTGACCACAAGTCACCTGCTGCGTTCTGCCGGACAGATAAGATAGGATTAGAGCAACACTTTTATCGTCAAAATTATACACATTGCGAAGTTTATCAGTAAGAATTAGATGAGATACTGTATCGAATGCACGAGACAAGTCCAAAAACAATGACATACAGTATTCACGCTTCTCAAAGCTGTCAAGACAAATATTCATATATTTAACTACCGCATCAGAGGTGCACCTACCCCTTCGAAAGCCAAACTGATGAGGGTGCAATAAATTATTTAGGTCCAAGTATGTGATGATTCTGTTGAAAAGGGCCCTTTCAAATATTTTGGAAAAGGTGGGTAGAATACTTATAGGACGAAAATTAGCATTGTTGTTCTTATCACCGCCTTTAAATATTGGAATTACATTAGCTATTTTTAATAAGTCAGGAAAAACGCCAGATGAAAAGGAAAGGTTCAACAATGTGGTAAAGGGCGCCACATACAGACCGGTGTTACCTCTCACAAAATTTGCAGAAATGCCATAAATGTCCTTAGAGTTACTAGGTTTTAAACCACGAAGCAGATCACGAACTTCAATCGGCGTAACTTCAGAACACGAAAAGTATACGCCTTCTGGAGGTAGCGTATGACAAACGTCTATAGCGCAAACAGATGAACTCGGCAAACCTTGAACCACCTCGTCCGCAATGCCAGCAAAAAAATAATTTAATTCAGTAGGATTTAAATGAGAAGTGTCATCATTCATACCGTTACGCCTAGTATTATTAATAAGATTCCACATTGCTTTTGGTTTATTCTTACACTGCTTAATAACTTCACTCGAAGCCTTTCTTTTTGCATCAGAAATCGCCTTTCTATATTGAATTCTAACTTTATTTCTAGCATGAAGTAAGTCATCCGTTTTAAATTTTCTATAAAGCTCGCAAGAAGAGTTATACACCTCCCTGGCGAGTCTCAAGTCATTGTTAAACCAATTGAGCCCGCCATCACAAGACCTGAGATTTGTTTTACATATCGGAAAAGACGCACGAAAAGCCCCCATAATGACATCATGAAACACTCCATATGCATCATTCACGCTACCAGCAACCTCACTCAAAATTTTCCAATCGAACTGATTTAACATGTTAAAATAATTCATTCTACCATTTAGTGTCAGAGGCCTGTGCAGTTTTGCATTATAGGTTTTAATTTGTTTAACATGATATGTCGGTATACCAACACATTGCGCCCTATGATCCGATAAATTTGAATCAATCACGTTAGTATTGAAATTACTCGTTGAAAAATTAATAAATATGTTGTCAATACAATTATTTACTCTAGTAGGTTGGGACACTGTCGGAACAAAACCATGGGACACAAACAAGTCGCACACCATCGTCGCGTCAGCGCTCCGACCCCCAAACCATACATTGAAGTCACCCGCTATAGCAACACGCGAATGATGGCGTAACATAGCCAATGCCGAGCTTATAATGTCGCAAAATGACCGAATATCGCCAGAAGGAGATCTATAGACACAAATTATCGCTAGATCAAATTTTTTACATAATATACCTGTTATCTCACAATGTTTTTCCACAGATAAATTATTAATGTTATAAAGAGGGATGTAGGAAAGTTCACGTTTAATTAGTATCAACACACCGCCACATTTATGATCAGAACGACTAAAAAAAGATGCAACGGTTTTGTCAGCCATGTTCATACCACACTCCAATTCGTCCCCTCTGAGCCAATGTTCACAAATACACAAAACATCAAAATTTACAGGAAAGTCAAAAAGGAAAGCATCAAGTTCACCAATTTTGTTCCTAAGGCCCTGGATATTTAGGTGAAATATATTTATTATATCATTCCTCAGGTCTACGTCACCTTCCGCGGTCGCCGGTAATTGTAAAAATTTTCGTCATCATTCAATATATGTTCCTTAGATTTTATTTTTGATCCAAAATAGATCAAAAATAAAGTCTCGCATATAAAGTTCTAACGATGGCGGTTTTAAATCTCTAAATAATACCTCAACAACAAAATGTTCAGTTGCAATTTTTTACTTCCGAAAATAGGTGCATATTAAAACTTAAATTTAATATTGTACTACTGTGTGAAAAACCCTAATAGGCAAAAATTTTAAAAAATCAATTATTAAATGTATTTATTAAATTAAATCAATTATTTTAATTATTATTAAATTGAATGAAATTAAGCAATTTTGGAAGAAATTGAAAGAAATTAGTCTGATGACATGGTATCAAGTTGGTTTGGGTAAAGCTTCTTGAATGGTATGTTGAATGGTGTTGAACTGATCTTAGATGTTATTTTGGTGTTGATTTTGTTTTTATATGATTAGGTTGGGTTGAATTTCAACTTCATACTATGCCGAATATTGAATTGTATAAGGTTGGTGGTCAATTCAACCCAACCATAGAAGAAGAACTTCACACCATCCCTCATATTGATTGGTATGAAGTTGATGCTCAACTCAAATCAAGTTGATATCATCTCTCATGTTGAATTGAGCTTAGAAGATATTGTTTTGAGGTTGATTTTGTTTTCCTATGTTTAGGTTGGGTTGAGCTTCAACTGCATATCATGCCGAATATTGAATTGCATATAATTAGTGGTTAACACAACCCAACCATAGAAGACAATCTTTATACTATCCCCCATATTGAACGGTATGACGTTGGAGCTCAACTCAACCCAACTTGATATCATCTCTCATGTTAAATTGAACTTAGAAGATGTTGGTTTGGGGTTGATTTTGTTTTCCTATGGTTAAGGATATAGATAAGGATTGGGTTGGGTTGAAGCTCAACCCAACTCAATCCTTCATATCATATTTCTTCATGTCAGGCATAACCTTCATATCAAGCATCATATTGAATGGAATGAAATTGGTACTCCACCCAACCCAACCCAAACATAGATGTAAAACTGCATACTATCATTCATATTGAATGGTATGAATTTGCAGCTCAACCCAATCCAATTTGATACCATCTGTCATGTTGTATTGAACTTAGAAAATTTGTTTTTAAGGTTGATTTTGTTTTTCTATGATTGAGTTGGGATGAGCTTCAGCTTCATACCATCCCTCATAATGAAAGATATGGAGTTGGAGCTTAACCCAACTCTACCATACAAAATCTCAATCCAATCCAACCGTAAAAGAAAAAAATCAAACCCAAAATTCATCTCTCAAACTTGAATTGAACTTGAATTGAAGATTTGTTATTTTGGATTTGAATATTTGTTATATGAGGGATAGTATGAATTTGAAGCTTAACTTTACGCCTTCTCTCATATTTATTAATTTGAAATTGGAGCTCAATCCAAGTCAACCATAGAAGAAAACTTTCATACTACCCTTCATATTGAATGGTATGCAGTTGGCGCTCAGTCTAATCGTACTATAGATGAAAAATTTATGGAAGATTTCTGAAATACTTAGAAGATTCTTTATATCCCAATATAGAGTTGGGTTTAGTTGTGTTATAACTAAACACAACTACATAACATTCTTCAAATATTTTGGACCAATATTTTTGCAAAAACCCCTCAGGACATACAATAATTTACAAAACAGTGTAATATAAAAACTAATGGTTTTTATAAAAAATGTGGTATAAAATTTGACGTCAATTCGAACGTCTAAATCACGGCACTAATGACCGTCTCAAAATGGTTTTAAAAATGACGCCAATTATGACGTGTGTTATTGGATGTAAGATGTCGCTAACGAATTATGACTAAAAATAGACGTCAAAATAACTTGGAGCTGCTGCTCGGATTTGTACCTATCTTGTTCATTGGTTCAATGTCTGCCAACTTGTTGGCAGCATAAACTATTATGTCTCTAATGTCACAATAGCTCTTGTTCATTAGTTTGAATTCTGAAAACTTGTTGACAGCATGAGCTATTATAGATTATATATTATTTAAAAAACAGCTAACTTATTGGCAGCAGGAGGTATTATGTCTCCAAAGTTCTGTTCACCAATTTAATGTCTGTCATCTTATTGGCAAAATAAGATATTACTGTTCCACACACTGTTCATTATCTTAAAGACTTCTAACTTCTTGGTAGCATGAGCTATTATATCTCCAATGTCATGCTCATCAATTTGATGTCTGCCAACTTGTTAGCAACATGAGCTGTTATTGATCCACAGACTATATATTACTTTAAATGCTGTAAGATTGTTGGCAGCATTATGCCTTCAAAGTCTGAACTGGCAACACTGAACAACTGGATATATGTACTCAATCTGACGAAATGATATTAAACCTACCATAAGCTAAAAGCTAGTATAATTGCTTTCTCAAACAGAGAATTAATTTGATAATGGAAAATTTGGCTTCCATGGATTCCTATAGAGTATTTATGAAGGATTATGACATTAAAAAGAATCTTTATCGCAGTCATTATCTATTCTCACTTATTAAAAACAATTATTTTTATCTGCAGTAAGAAGTGTTTGTACCTCTTATGTATATTCAAATCTTATTTGTTTTCACCTCGCCATTTCTATAAAATCTACATAATAACGTGACTGAAACAAGTTTCGTCACATTTTTCACAAACATGTTTGTTGAAATAACGATAAAACCGAACGCAGAAAAAAATTTAAATGTAGTTTTTACTTAATAAGCATCATTTGTCTTCTTTGCCTTTTCATTATCATTCAAATTCAATCAATTTAAATAATGGGTACAAAGATCAGAAATGTCAAAATTAAAAGTGTGCTATTATTACGAATACTTTTGATAATAAAAATTAATTAAAAAGTCTATTAGATTTTATATTTAAATTACATAAATAATTTACAAATAAAAAAATTAAGAACTTTTTGTCATTAACCGCAAGGAAGTTGTGTTCACTTTAAGCGGCAAATAACAAATAAAAAACGCGACCTCATATCCAGTGGTAGGATTCCCCTCGCTGCGAAATCAAAGTTCGCAGCGTACGAGAAACAGGACTTGGATTGCCATTGCTCGCAGTATGTGCTTATATAAAGCACTAACTCTATAGGTATACTGAATTATAATCATTTTATACTCAACCAGCTACTGTTTTACATTTTAACTTGAGTCACGTCAAAGTGTTAAACTAAACAGTGAATATGTGCATCATTAACTTCTACATAGTTCAACGTAAGTTTTTAACACTTTTTTTAAATTTTTAATTGCAATTAAGTAGAAAAATACTGGAGAAATTATTTTGTTAACACTTTGTATTGGAAGGTGGAAATTTATTATAGATAAAGTGAACGTGTTATGTTAAATTTGTTATTTACGGTTTAGTCAAGGATTTTTTGGCAATCTAAGTTTGCTAAAGAGGTCATAATTTTCAAGGTGATTGTTAAACAGAAGAAGACTAAATTAGTGTTAATACATAATTATTTTTTTAAATAAATTGAAACGATTTTTATTAAATGATTTTTATTCATTATTAAAATTGATAAATGTGATAAAATAAAATTTAATTTCAAGATAAATGAATGAAAACACACATTTTATTTAAATCACTTAGATATAGCGCGTTTTGCAACAAATCTGGGTCATTCACGTTCAGATCTCACTTCAATAAAATAATACCGATAAGAATTTTAGATTTTATATTTACTGAAATTAATACAACTTCTCTATAAAATCTCGATCTTTTATTTTGTACAACTTTATTATTTAATAATTGTGTTATAAATCTTATAATAATATTATTATCCTGTTATTGTTATTACAACTATTTGCAATCTCTCATTATGCATTATATCCACTCTATATTCATACAGACATCTACTTAATTATCGCCTCATGTCTTTCATTATTGATTCAGTATACTACCGCCAAAGTTACAACAGCTATATCCAGCTAATGTTAATTTAATTACACCCATAATAATAAACATAATGGCATTTACACGGTAGCGACAATTATTTACCGCAACAGGTTCAATCGGGGATTTACCTATAGAATTGTTTCTATTTTAAAATTAGAATTTAATTTTTTTTTGCAATGGAAAATATACATGATTTGCACATTTTGCAATATTATTTCAGTGTAATTAGACGTCTATGTTACAAACATTCTTACAATACTTATAAGATGTTAAGATAAATCAAATTAGTAAAAGCTTATGTAAACTTTATGTAAAAGTCTAAGTGCTTTGATTTACACAACATATTTAGACGATGATTAACAAATGTCGCTAAATCATGTGAATTGGTGTTGTTTAAGTGTGCCGCACGTGAATTTGGGTCGCTAAATTTCTTTATGATTGTAGTTTGATTACAGTATACAATGTACGCGTAAAGTTTGGAAACATGAAAAAGTCTTACATTAATTAAAAGAAAAATTGTGTATATATGTTAAATAACCTTACGAATTCAAAGCTATCGGTAATTTTGCGAAATTTGTAGTTTCTGCGATAAAATTATAAAATTCTTTTTCTATATATTTTTAAATTTTTTGATAGATATTATTGTTACCTATTCGGCGATATATTTGTATACCTATATTGTTGTAAGAACGGTTGTATACCTACGGTTGTATTGCTTAGAAAATTGCGATTTATAATTTTTATATGAGACTGTCATGTGCAATAAATGTGAAACAGAAACAAATTCAATACACGTAATCGTAAGTTGAATAAATATAATACTATAAAATAAAACTAAAATAAAAAAAATATAAGGGGAATTTCTAATATGATTTCTTTGTCTATGAAAACAAAAGTCAATTCTAAGTAAAATTTCATTTGAAACATTTCCAGCACATTTCAAATTTTCTCATGATATAAGTGCTATTTCATTTGTAATTTTATCATTTATTTGTAGTATGTCTAGAAAGTCACGAACATCTTGTAAATAGTGGGAAGGGGCCCCATCTTGTTCAAACTAAAGCAGTCTGTGCACGAGATCACGACTCTACCATCTGGAAAGAGTGTAGCTAATTCCGAAATTAATTTTAATTAATAAAATACCCAGTACTGATTAAAAAATAAGGCCCAATAATTTAATCATTAAACATTCTTATCTTATATTAATTTTTTCAGGATACAGTGTATGTGTCTTAAGGTTGTCTGCTCTATTATTTTGTTTTATGGGATTTAGTTGAAAAAAGTACAGGATATAGGATCAAAACAGAAGATATGCAATTTACGTAATAAATCATCACTAATTTGTATATTAAAACTAACTGTGTTACAAAAATTATTACATATACGGTGATGTACTAATACTTTACTAAATTCATTATATCTTCTTCTTAAATCTTTTATTTTTAGATAGTTTTAGTTACCTTAAGAGCTTCGTTTTCTAAAATATATTTACAAAGCTTTATGTATGACAGATTAAAGTTGGTTTTAATTTGTAATACTTGTAATACTGCTAATACACTTTGTATATCTAAAATGTTTCTATTCTTGCTCCATGTATTTCCGCATAAGGAAAGATTCTTTCACGAAGCAAAAATACAAACTGAAGTAGTTTGACGAAACAATGAAATTCATTACATTCATCTATTGTCGACTTTAGCATATGTATCCAGGTGGCGAGAATTTTAACATTTCCGTTACGCTTCTTTTCTACAATTACTTTAGATATAATTGGTCTAGGACGATATTTATATTTGGTTGAGACACAATTTTAATAAACTCTTTGTATTGAATTGGATTCTTCAGTATCAATTTTTACAACAAGTAAAAACTGTTGATACTTATTTACTTGTACTTAAGTACTAGAACCGATCATCTAATCTTCAGTCTATTTTAATTCAAGACTGAATTAAAACGATCAAAGTTCACAACGGAGCAACTGGATATTTTATTCTTGTACTTAAGTACTAGACCAATTATCTAGTCTTCAGTCTATTATAATTCAAGACTGAATTAAAACGATCAAAGTTCACAACGCAGCAACTGGATATGATTTCCAATTTCAACCCATTTTCGCAAAGTTTCCTTTTTATGTTCTATACCTCAAATAATACCTCAAACGATATATTTACATAGTTTGGGGTCTATTTAGCGTCTTCATAGTAGACCAGTAAATAGTTTCTCAAGCCGTCTTGTAATGTGGTGTATCTTATCACTAAAGCATACATTTAAATTAGAGATTTGCAAATTGCGTGAGTCCCGCCGGGTCACGAAGGGTCATGCGTAACCCACTGTGAGCGGGCATCTTTTTTTGGTACCTCTCACGTGAACATGCGTGATCGTTAGCAACTTTAGTTTTGTCGGAACCCAGTGTGATCCGATTGATATCGAAGTTGTTCAGGTCCGCATTAACTAAAAACATAGATAGATCAAAATCATTACATAAATGTGTTATAAATCAATTGTGTTGATTGTCAAATTCTTTATCAGGTTATTTCGCGGTATTTTTGTTAAAAACAATATTCAAATTCACATAACCAAAAAGATTTTACACACATTTAAAATACACACATATATTTGTTGTTCTGTTGGCGTTTTATATTATTATAACTGTTCATTGGTACTTAATTTATTGAAAACATCTATAAAAATGTGATTTTTGTTGATTTCGGTGATTTTATTCAAATCTCTACCTTCTTCGTAGTATTTATGTCTGTAATTCCCATTCTTCATACCGATCCAAACTTTTTGGCTTTGGAATGTTGTGTAAAAGTGTTATTGTGTTTGCGGAATGTACTGTTGATTTATTTTGTTTAAATACGGCTGAATTATTGTTATTTATGTGTTCCTTTAGTCTAGTTTTTAGGTTTGGTCCTGTTTGATCTATATAATAATTATTGCAATTGTTGCAGTTGATTCTATATACCCTATTTTTTTGGTTATTGCCTATTTTGTCTTATTGTTATTGTCTAGGCTGAATTATTGTTATTTATGTGTTCCTTTAGTCTAGTTTTTAGGTTTCGTCCTGTTTGATCTATATAATAATTATTGCAATCATTGCAATTGATTTTATATACCCCATTTTTTTGGTTATTGTCTATTTTGTCTTGAATTTATTATAATGTCTTTTAGTTTTGTGTGGGTATATTTCATATATTATATTTTTGTAAAGCATTTTTTCGTAAACTTTTTGTAAAAATTCCATATTACTCCGTATTATATTTAATGCAATCTTTATTATGTATCTTATTTCATCGTCAAAATCTTTCTTTAACATGGGAGTGTTGATGGCTCTGTTAAATAGAAAACGAAAAGCTGCTTCTTTGTATTATAGACAGTTGTACGAAGATTTGGGTAAAATGACATCCATCGTCGTAGGCTTTAAGCTTATAAGCTTTTTTGTCCCCAAAGCCCTGCTCATCAGTTAGAAGTCTGCCAACTTATTGGCAGCATGAGCTATTACTGTTCTACAGACTAAATATTACCTTAATGATTACCTAACTTGTTGGCAGCATGAGTTATTATTGTTCCAAACATTGTACATTATTTTAAAGACTGCCAACTTGTTGGCAGCATGAGCTATTATATCTTCATAGTCCTGCTCATTAGTTTGAAGTCTGCCAATTTATTAGCATTATGGGCTATTACTGATCCACAGACTATATATTATTTTAAAAACTGCCAGCTTGTTGGTAGCATAAGTTATTATTTATTTATTGAAACAACTAGGTTGCCCTAATTACATGTTTCAACTAGTTTTAGAGTAGAACATCTCAAATCTCTTAAAACTTAAAATAAAACAAAACAGAAGTATAAAACAGAAATATAAAACAGTAATTAACAACCAACACTTAATGAATATTAAATTTACGTACCATAAAACATTCAGAAATAACTATTATATATTGGAACTATTTTTACTTGTAGTAACATATATCAATGAAGCAGAAGGAAGAATTCCTAATATACTTAGGAGACAGAAAATATATTGAAACCAAAGGTAGCAGCACTGGGATCCCAATCTTTCGTTTCAATGTATTTCCTGTCTCCTACGTGTATTAGGTATTCTTCCTTTTGTTTCATTTATTTAAAACATTCAGTTCTGAAAATACAAAAATATTGGTAGTGAGTTTTCTGCTGATAGGACTTGTACATTATTATCTATACCATACCTTTTAAGGTTTACAATTTCTGTAGTATACCTCGTTTTTTCTTTTTGATTTATGGCCAATTTTGTAGGGAAAATAGATTAAAATTTAATTTAAATTTATGATCAATGGAGTAAGATCTTTAAAATGTTAAAAGAAATATTACCCACAAGAATATGGCAGCTCTTATTATTTGAATTTTATAATCGTCTCATTTATTTCAGGAAATGATAAATAAAACTAAACACTCTGTTAATTCAACCATTCTACCAAACAGGATTAATTAATAATCTTATTAACCAGTAATCAAACATGTTTCATATATTTGACCACCTGATTAAGCGTGAGTCACGAGATTCATGCCTGATATTCACGTGAGTGGCGAGCATAACCCGCGTAGGTTTATATCGTGAACGGGCATGAAAGTCACTCATGCGCACATGTCTAGTTTAAATAGTACCAATCTCTTCACGATTACTGCTATGAATAGAGGAGCCAGTATGGATCTTACTATGCTGGATGATCTTTTCTAATTTCATATCACCAGCAATTTTGGAGACCGGGTATATGATAGGAGCTATATGTAGTCTAACCTAGGGTAAGATTGTCTATGCACTTTGTTATGATAAACGTTTATAAGTTCCGCTGCAGAAACTTCGATGATGTGCTTCATTGTTATCCGGTGAACTTCGAAATAGATTAGTTTTCACCCGTTTGACTAGCTTTCACCTATTTGAAGTTATTAAACTTACGGCGGTTCAGTCCAATTGATGTAATTTAATAACAACCTAATAAACGGCGCCGAAAAGTTATTCCATTTTTTGCGTTAATCAAGTGGGACTCAGGCTAACTTTGAAATTTTTAAAAGGGATATTCCGCAGAATATAGAAAATCTTTCATGCATAATGTGTCGTCATCTTCAGTCATCTGCTTTCTACGTTCTGTTAAATGTGTTATATCGTTTCCTCAATTTTTTGAACTTAATTTCTCAAAATAGATTTCATTCCACATCTATATGTATTAGTTATTTACTAATAAATATGTGGTATTTTATTTAATATGTAACAGTGCGAGTCACATATAACTCGTCGAACAGGTGACGAGTTATAAAAGAATTTAAGAAATATTGATGTTACGGAAAAAAGTTACAGATAAAACTTTAGTCATATAACAGGAGAAAACACTATAACTGTTAAGTAAGCTTTTTTAAACTGATGCGTATATTTTTTCGTTACTTAATTTATTATTATAATAATTCAAAGTGCTACCAGCGAACATTACAATTAAAATCAAATAGATTGGCAACATAAAATAGATCATAACAAGTGGCAATTGTTTTGGTATCCACATATCTCAAACTTTTTTTTAAAGAAAGATATACGAATATTACAAAAATTAAAATAATTTTTAAGAGAAGTAGCTAGAAGTATCAATTATTATGCTTATCTAACGAACGAATCTATAGCTAAGAGATATTGACAGATATGGACAGAGCCGGATTTGATTGAGGGAAGGCGGGACTACTGCCCCAGAATCTCCACAAAAGAATTCTATTCTTTAATAATAAAGTATAGTTTGACATTTATTAATCACTAGTAATTATTAATATCATTTGTTGGCAATATTTTTTCAAAAAAAAACTTCCCTTCCTTCGTTGCCCAGGGCCTCTTTTTGCAACTTTTTGGAGTAAGTGTCAAATTTTTTCCGCCATTTTTAACCAAGTCATCATGCATTTTTTATTAATTTTTTATATTAAAAAAGAGGACTTTTTTATGAAAAACTTTCCTATGTTACCAATATTAACATGAACTGTACATATTGGTAACATAGGAAAGTTTTCGAGAAAAATGATTTTAAAGTTTCATAACGTAATGTAAGGATGCGGGAGAGTGCGCGAATAAACGCACACCACACTTAGGCCCCATTGGGCCCCTTGTGAAGCTCCCCACTCTACCTCCGTTCATGTCAACCAGCCTAAGGTTTTACCGAAGGTCAGGACATCACTTAGAGGCAGGTTCCTGATATCATTTGGGGACGGACGGCCACTTCTCCCCGAGTAACCTCTTTCTGAGGTCGGTTAAGGAGGGGCAGTCACACAAAATGTGAATTACCGTCTCGTCGTCCTGTTCACAGGCCCGACAGAGAGGAGAATTAGCAATCTTCACATTATGAAGATGCTTGTTTACCTTACAGTGTCCCGTGAGGAGACCTGTAGCTAATGTGAGGGTGGTTTTGCCCAACCCAATGAAATACTGAGCTGTTTTCTTAGAAGGATATTTTAACAATTCCTTGGCTTGATAACAGCCCGGATAATTGACCCACGCATTTAAAAATTTCTTGTGGGTAATGTACTTAATCATATCAATATGAGTAGTTAAGGCAGGGATGACAATCGACTCGGGGCCCCAAAAATATCTGCCAGCTGCCCTTTTGGCTAACCTGTCTGCATTCTTGTTGCCCGCTGAGGCATTGTGTCCCTTAATCCATTGAATGGAGACTCGATTGTGGATCGAGGCCTCCTCCAGTGCTAAGTGGCAATCCATTACTAGGGCAGACGTTATCATAACGTTACTTAGAGCTAAAATAGATTGTTTACTGTCTGTAAATATAGTAAAGCACTTACCCCGACTGTTAGTGTTAACAATGTAGTCAGCGGTGAGTTTAATAGCAGTCAGTTCTGTTTGAATGACGATGGTGAAATTACCTAAGGGTTTTGAGAAGCGAATCCTAGGGTTGTGGGAGAATACCCCCGCGCCAGACCCATACCGTCTTTTTGAACCATCAGTGTAGATTTTCAAGTTGTTGTGAGTAATTGCTACTGTGGAACTGATTTTGGTGAGGTATTTCCTAGAGAAGATGAATTTGGCCGGTATATTATCCGCTTTACACTCCAGTAGGGGTGAGTCCTCGACTGCTTCCCTCCAGAGAGACGTTCGACCACCAGTGGCCTCCACCTTTTTGGTAGCTACTGATTGTAGTCTTTTCATGGTTACCAGTGCCACCTCTTGAATGTAGAGATGTAGAGGTGGCAGGTTTAACATGACCTCCATGGCTGCGGTGGGAGTAGAGCGCATCGCACCTGTAACAATCAGACACGCAAGTATTCTAAAAAGTTTCATAATTTTCTATTCATTTGAGATAGAGAAGTAGTAGCAACCATGCGTAACCATGGCAACTAACTTTTTAGATGTCAAAAATTAATATTTATCTTAATGAAATATCTAAAACAATTGGTTGACATCATTAAACACGGGTAGTGCCACTTTTGTATCTCAAAAGAATGGAAAATTTAGAAATTCATGAGAACCATTCATGCGCAACCATGGTAACCCACTGTTTTAAATGTCAAAAATTAAAAAATCTTTGCTTTAATAAAATATTTAGAACAATTAAAATGAGCACGGCTACTGCCACTTTCCTATTTCAAATGAACGGTAAATTTAGAAACATTAAAGCGATTTTTCTCGAAAATTTCTCTATGTAAGCAATATTAATATTAACTGGACTAGATTCAGAAAAAAGTCCTCATTCATATTTTGTATAGGGGATTTTCCATTTGAAGAAAATATCAATGACTGCATAACTTGGTTAAAAATGGTGCAACAATTTTGAACTTACTCCAGATAGTTGCAAAAAATTTTAATTTTTAGATTCTTTTCAGGGCTTTTCCATAAACTGTTTATAATGATTTTATCGCCTGTATCCCTTATTTTGCAGACACACTGTATAATATTGATTAAACAATTTTCTTAATAAAGGTTGTCTATTTTGTCAAAGAGTATAGCATAGTGATAAGAAAAAGATATGTATGAAGAAAATTTATTTTTAAAACTTTTTTGGATAAAATGAAATTGCTTATTTAGTCAACAAATTTAATGAAGAACAAACCAAAACTTAATTTGGAAAAAGTAATATTGTGTGTAATACTGTATTATACAGTATGTAATACTGTATGTGTGTAATATTGTACGGGATTTTGGTTTAGTCATCTAAGAACTCTTTTTATAACATTTTGTCACATAGCTATTACTACGATCGGTTAATGGTAGGATCACTTAACTGTTCCAATTTGTAACCACGCTACATACTGCTACTTAGATGGCCTCCATTAATAAGAATTAGGTTTAGCTGCCAATGGTGTTTTTCTTTTTTTTTTCTATAATATCTAATCTACTACTCGACTGTTTTGAAGCTAGCTTCAGGTAGGTTTTAAGATTTTCTTTAGTTGAGAAAACATAGTACGACTTCTTCTTCTCCGCAGCTTTACAAGCTCGGATGGGTCCTCGTTGATTGCAATTTGTTTCTATGTCTTGTAGTCGACATTAACTATTCTGGTCGTTCAAAATGGAGTCCATAGATCTGCTGTAACATTATCTCTTCAGTATATTCTCCTTCTTTCTAGCGGCTTTATGGCGCTGGGTGGCGCCTTTTGAGGACACTTTCGATGCTAAGTTAACGACATGTTTGTCCTCACTCTTATTCTCAATTTTCCGATGTGATTATTTTCACTATATCTCGTTGATTGTTAAATGGTTATTTCAATTTGATTAGCCTTCATTTTACACAACTGTGTAACAACTTTTTTTACAAGATTTTTAATCGGTTCTGTTTTGTTTCGTCGCCGTCCATGTTTTACATGCATACATCATCATACGTAAATAAAAAATCAAGAACCTCCAATTATTCTGGCGTTTGATGATGGCATAAATATAGTGAAAAATTTTTCTATCAATGTCAATAAATCGAGGTCATACTGAAAGTTGTTGCGATGGAAACTTACTCAGGGAACCATTTAATCTAATTAATCACCTGTGACAACATAACTCAATAGGTTCATGACTAAGTGTAGGAAGGAAATTGCTATTATAATAATCCAAGATATTCTGTAACTCAAGATTAGCAGTGCCCGGTAAAAAATGGTAATATTGTTTAAGTATTAAGTAGTGTTATAGACGTGTGTGTCTATAATAAGTGTTATAATTATAAGACGTAAGAGTAACCGATGAGAAAATGTGATTCAATGAAAATGATAGTTTCTAATCTCCATTATGTATTAACATTTCGATAAGTTCTCATAGAAGATGATAGCTGTACATGAAATCTGAACGGTCACGGTTAATGGATATGCAATTTTTATGATGTTTATTACTACTACTTTGTAGTGGAAGATACGAAAAACTACTTGATTTATATGCAAAAGATACATACAGGTAATACGGTTAATGACGTACAATTAATGTAAGTCATATACAAATACCTCAATTTGATTAATCTATGAATTAATACTCCTATATTCTATATTTGTTCTTCTAGCTACAATCTGATTAACCAATCTTAAAAGTTCTTTATTCATATAGACGTAAGTGACCAACATTTTCATTCCAAATTCAGTTTCAGGACTAGTTTTAATAATCGCTACCTACCTCCTTCTGTAACAATATTAATTTTGAAAATTTGCAGTCATTGTTATGCTGCTTATTTTTTAAAATTAAAAACCATATTGAGTTTTAACTTGAAGATGGATTTTGAAAATTTTCTGGTTGATCTGCAGTTTCAGACAACATATTATGTTTACCGTTTCATTGAATATATGTAGTAGTATAAGATTGATAAGAGTCCTGTTTGCGGCATCAATAAAAATACACCGTTGGAAATAATTCACCAGCACACCCTGTAGAATCTGAACGCATGTGTCTAACGCAATGTAATTTGTTATGGAAGTTACTAAAGTAGTAACTTACTCTCGTATGAACCACAGCAGTACAACACTGCTGGAAGTGGGTGCAGCAATAGCGAAAGTATTCCCTGTGTACCACGTCGTGGAATACAATGGATTCCACTAACATTCAAGTACCGTCGCATACATCACCCGTCGGACGACAGCAAGCCGGGTCCACAATTGGCAAGTAATTGCAAAGTAGGAAGTAGTGTGTATGAAAATTCGCATATACTTGGAACGTTACGTGTACATTCCATCGTGTATCGGAAAGCGGCCCCGTGTCAAAAACAGTTTACGTGACTACGTGACATTTGGGAACAGGTACAAGTACAATTTAACGTCGGTTTTCAATTTGATATAAATTCCGAAGACATTCTTAGAAATAAAGAAGATCTGCGTTATATTTTTAACGTGCATTTTTTCGGATAACATTGAAATGTATAGATGTCCCAATAATTGATATACATGAAGAATTTCTAGAATTTATCGTAGATTCTATAAGTACAACAATAAATAGAGATTTTGAATTAAGAACCTGCACCTGCATATTTCAGTTTTATCGTAAAAAATGCGTTAAAAAATATAACTTTGATGCAACTTTTTCATTTCTTAGAATATCCCCAATATTTATATCGAATTGATTCCATACCT
The DNA here is from genome assembly GCA_036711965.1 of Onthophagus sagittarius. Lineage (NCBI taxonomy): Eukaryota > Metazoa > Arthropoda > Insecta > Coleoptera > Scarabaeidae > Onthophagus > Onthophagus sagittarius. The sequence continues at coordinate 53,446,786 of JASERS010000001.1, forward strand.
TATATACACAGTACTAGAAATTTTCTTAACGGTACAATAAAATATCTGTCTACCTATTATCATTTGCGTCCATTTTTAAAAATTACTTGTCGTTCTACTTACACTTCCCGAGAAACTTGTGCTTTGTCAACTAAGCACGTAAAGTGTCCAATTTACTTCGTCTTGAACAAGTATCATCACTGAGTTGCTGAGTGGAGGGACATTTTGTTTTCCTACGAAACAAGATTCGAATTGACCATCAATGATACGCGAATTTTGGTTCGCTGGAGACGTGGTGAGCTGTGCCTGCCAGAACGCTCTATCCACCACCAACCTGGCATTTTGGTATGGGGTACTCTTACACATGATGGACATACACGTCTGCTGTGTATACAACGAACTATGATGAGTCAACGACACTGATATTAGATGCTATAGCCCGTTGTGCTTCATGCTTCAATATAGTACTTTCAACGGCAGCAAGCAACACATGTAACACAACACTCTTATTGTACAGACCTTTGTGGAAGAGCACCGCATGAAAAGGGCCCGATGTTTTGGGTAAACTGGGCCGAAGACTTCCACATTATCCAGCAAAATTTGAGAAGCTGTGATGGTGAATTGCGGTGGTATAGTTTGCGTCTCAGTCGCTACAATATCAACTCGTTTTTACTTCGTGTAACGACGATACGCACCGTTCACGAAACATACTTTCATCATCGTTGTAACCCTATCCAATATGGTGCGCCGCTCTTCATATGAGTGTAAGTTTTACTATTCTAGTATTACTTTCATACCAAATTTGTGCTAGATACACCTGTTCAAATTATACAGGGCGTACTCTTGAAAATTTAGTAATAAATTTAATTAATTTTTATTAAAACTGTTTGATAAGAGAATGTTGTACTTGTTTTTACTAGCTCATATGGTCTTTATAGGAGAGTCTAATATTATTTTGCCAAACGTTGTGAATATGTCTGTCATTAAAATAATCTTTATGGACGTAATGGGTTGGATCCAATCACCAGTCATAAATAAAGTTGAAGATGAGTTCGACTATTATTTTAGATGATTCAAGTAAAAATTATTGTTTTCTTATAAAACATATAAACATAAAAATATTTGCACATGGATATACAATTGCAGTAATGTTAAATTAAAAGAATGTAATTATTTGAATAAGGAGCATTAAGTTAATGTCGACAATTTTCTTACTAACGTTAGTACCTTTAATATTTATAACCTGTTGCCTATTATTATTTGAAAGAAACTAATGCAAATAAGACAAAAATATTTTCGAAACAATGAAGTATTGTTTTGTATTACACGTATCGCAAAAAAGGTGTAGAAAATCCTGTATAATTAATTTCAACGAAAGCATTAGATCAACATTAACGATAACGCAAAATCGATGTTTCATAAAAATACCTTAGACAAAATCCCGTATTATTCAATCTTTTAATGCCTTGGGTAATGTCGATGAATCAGATGAAATGCTGTATACCTATCCCAATGAATGAAAACCATACAAAATGTAATATTTAAAAATTATAGGTTCTAACGTAATTAGTTTTATAATTAAAAGCATATATAATTTAACAAGGTTAGAATTTTGACAAGGTAGAAATAACAGCTAGAAATAAAACTATTAATCACATATAATTTATGCGTAATATAAGAAGGAACTACATATATTATTATATTAACCGGTTTGTGTATAAAGCTAAAAATACTTTTAGCTATTGAAATGTTTTAACAATTACTAGCAGCACCATTACTTGTCTGCGCTAGAAGATACAAATTCTCAAATGCAACAATAAAGTTCAAGGACAGAAACGTGTGTAATTGCAAACCATAAATGGTGAACAATTTGTAAGGAATTTTTCTTGGTCAAACAAGATTATTGTTATGGTGATGTCCAAGATGAATGTTGTGTTACTATATATTGTTAGAATAATGTAAAAGAGTGTTAATAATTATAATCGGAGGGTGGAAAAAAAGTAATTTATACTGATAAAAGACTAGGAATAGTTTGAATTCTTTCATACCTATAATATGACATGTTTAAAAATGTTAAGAGCGGTGTACATAAAATTGATAATTTATGAGTCAAGGGGAAACACGATAATAGTATATTTTAAGATACAAGTAAATTAATAGTGCCATTTGTTGCCTTATGGTGTATGCTATTAATATCTAGAATAAGTAAGGAGAAATAACAAGCTGCTCATAATAAAAGAGATTAATTTGAAAATAATAATAGTACTTGGTTACAAGATGTTGTTTTACCAATGCAGACATCAGCTTCTGGAGAAACTGTTAGATGTCCACCGTAACCATTTTTAGAATCCAGTGAGTGTACCAAAAGGAGAAAAACTGCGATAAAAAAAGATCCCGATAAATTGTTATATGTGACACAAATTTACTTGAAGTCTAGTGGTAAAGCAGATGCTTCCATTTTAAAAGAAGTAACAAGATCACATACATATGTATTCATGTCTATGTCAGTATCTGAAGGAAATGTTTGAAACATGCAATGAAGAGGAGTAATATAAATGCGAATAGAAATTTGAAAATGAAATTTTGATGGAAATATCTTGTAGACCTCTTTTGTATCACTCAGACCAAGTGTCGAAAGTGATGAAATATTGCGGCAAAACCCAGTATCAGCCTCCCCCACAAACTACGATCAAGAACAATAAGGTTTGTAAAGGAAACAAAATATATTTATAAATAATCATATAAATGATTCGCAACAAACTCAAATACTGTTAAACACTATTCTGAATAGTGCAATTAGTTACATATTTATATTTACAATGATTGATGGGAAAATATATAATGCTGTAAATAACACAGTTTGGGGAGTGAAACATCGAAAGACTTCAACAACCTATTCTACAAGAAAGATGTAAACCCACCATCACTATAATTAGGGATATCTAATCCACATGCAAAGATACGCATGTTCAAGTTCATTCTTCGCTTATGATATAAAATTTCAATGTCAAAGTGGCAAACAAAGTCTTAATTTTGCAAGAGAATAAAAAAACGTTGTGGTAAAGGAAAATGGATATATAATATTTTAAAATGTGTATAACGATTTATACCTGCTGCTAGAATTGAAGACAGTGGATTGATTTTTAGACTAATCAAGCGGTATGAATATTCACACCTTCCACTAATCTTAAAAAAGGTTGGATTTGGCTTGTACTTGCACAGTAATTCCAATTCAACAAATATATCGCGAGAAAAACATTTTTATTTTATTACAAAAATGGTTCTAATCAAAACGATACGTGTAACATTTATTTAAGAAATAATTGAAAAAATTCATTCATTATCACTGTCGAATTCAGACGCCGATGACACAACATCTGCGGATTTCTGCGGTATTGAGATGATACTCTTGGATACATGACACATGTTGGTACATAATTTTTTTGCTAATTTTTGTGTTAAGCCGTCTCCGACCATAGTATTGTGTCTTCTTATTATCTGGCAGCGAAAGAGGTTCTCTTGGATCTCTTGTTTACTATCTCGAAAGTCGTAAATAAGGGTAATGAAACAGATTCATTACAGTCAAGGACAGTACCATTTCCGTTCTTAGTATAAACCAGCTCTTCCAATAGAATGTTTTCCTCTAGTTCTGGCAGCCTTTTGTTGATTTCTTGTCCATAAATCTATTCGTCGTACTCTTTTTTCCCTTTATGTGGTTTTGCTGCACTTATATTATGCATACATTTGCGGAATCTTCGGAGGATGAACAAAAACCGATACCTACAGAAAAAATCAAGGTAAACTCTCTGTTCGCGTTTGTTGTAGGGCTGCAATCGCTATCTGAGTCTGAATGAATGCTTTGATAGATTACTTCATTTTTGCACATGACTAAAGGCTCCCACAAAAATGACTTTACTGACTGGTGATTTGACTGATTTAACTGGTTGTTGCAATTACAACAGAAATTAAAAGTATTCAACAAAAATCGAACGTCCGCCGTCTGCGTCCCTTGGAAACTAACGGACCTGGTAAAGTAGTCACTTAAGTAACATTGACCTTTTTCCTGATGAATGTTGCAACATAGTAGTTGAAATGTTAAAATTTTCCTACAAGACTCATAGGTTTACGTAAAAATTTGAAGCTGTAGGTCTATTGTTACTTCTAGTGATAGTGCAAGTGCTAATTCTAACTGGTTTAGTCCACTCTAGTTCAATTAACACCAACCGTGAAAGTCTCCGTACTTATCTTAGTCTTGTCGAAATCAAGTTTATAACATCTTTTCTTATAGCAATGATGTGTTATTGTTAATAATTTTCTTCATACAGCATGTTGGCTTTTTGTTGTTTGGCAGAGCCTTGTGTGATAAATGCAATTTGGATCATTTACCACGCAAGTCTGCACTTTATTAAGTGCAACAACAGTGGATGTAGATTTTACGTCTTTGACCAACATACTATTGCACCATATGCGGGCATAGGTCAGTTTGCAGCTGTATAAATCCAGAGGGCAGTTAGAGGTGGCAATCCTCAGAAAAGGTGATAATGTACGCTTTTTTTACTCTATTAACTAGGCGAGCTTCCCATGCCATTTTGTTAGCAAGTGTAATGCCCAGAGGTATTTGTCTTCTTTTGACAAAACTGATGGAGTATTAGCAAGAGATGGCAATCTGAGCTTGCCAAACTTCCTCAACCGTATGAAAAGAATCAACTTTGTCTTCCTAGAGTTCACAGAGACTCTTTGTCGGTCACCTCAAGACTTAATCAATTTGAGAGCCACTTGCATTTTATTAAAACACACTTTTATGTGCTTACCTTTGACGAGAATGGTTAGAACATCTATATAACTCACTGCTCTAAAGTTGGCTTCAGTGAGACATTTCAAGAGGCTATCCAGGTGAGATTCCATGACAGTGCGGAAAATACATTCCCTTGTGGATAGCCTTGAGTAGCTCTTCCTTGAAGACTGACATCGCCAGCCCTAAAGCTAACTATCTTATGTTTAGGAGTGTTCCCAATCGAACCACAAAGAGGATTTACTAGTTTATTTGGGTAACAGAAATCTCTAATATAACGATCACACAGTCTGTCAAAAGTATTTAAAAGAAAAGATGAGAGACTGATAGGTATAAACGATTTCGGTGTGATATAATCCCACTATGTATTAGTAGGACCTGATATTTTGAACGGCTAAAAACTATTAATTGTCCATCGTATTTTTTCCTCCCTGCAGATTTCTTCGGCTGAAGTCCAATCAGCTACAGTAGGTTCATAGTTAGTGTCCTCATGTGAACACATGGAACTTCCGGATCCTGAAAAATGCACGTCCATTAATAGATGAAGACTCTTCAAAAGATTTTCAGTATAAGAACTGAGAGCCTTTTTCAATAAGCCATTTCGTGGTTCAGGGTCAGAAGCCAGCACCCAAGACTTTGCTGCAGTAGGAAACTTATTCACAAAATTTCCTCGATATTTCTCACTTTCTATGATGAATACTGTATTTAACTCCACTAACTCACCTCTATATCCTCTGATATTTTTATAAGCTTTAATTAAGGAGTCATTAATAGTATTTAAGTACTGTTCAACTTCGAAGCTTTCAGTTGGCTTAGGCAAACCAGTATTGCTTAAACTCTCAGCATAGATCTGAATGCTTCCTCAATTGACCTTCTGGGGATATGCTTTAGGTTCTTTCCAATCTTTATAATACCAACATTAAAAGTGATTCACTTGTGGTCCGACATTAAAATCTTGTCAGAAACTGTCCATTTGCGGATCGAGGACGATATATCTATCGAAGCGAGAGTGATGTCAATAACAAATGGACCTCTAACGGTTATAAAGGTCGGCTTATAGCCTCTTTTAAGTATATCTAAATTACTCCTAAAAAGCAGCACTACCTTAAGCTGTAGAATGTGCATTGGAGTCACATCCACTAACAAGATTCCAGTTATCTTTCCTTGCGTCGTCGGGGAGCATTTCCAACCCTTGAAGCATGATCTTCATACGGGAAATTAATGGTGCACCGTGCTTTAATCCTCGTAACGTCTTTACCTGTGTATGACCAAATTACTGGCAGAGCAGCTAAAAATAGAACTGCTTAAGCTATTGAAACCGCAGACCTTGGATTTAAAAATGCAAGATTCTTGGATCACTGCAATAGTGTTAGTCATCAGTCAAAGTGGCGACAAGAAGTTGCAGTTGCTGCCCTACTATGATGTACGTTGTACTGCACCACCCTAAATTTATCACTCACCCTGTATACACCACCTTTTCCGATCATTCCAAAGAGGCTAGAGCTGATGCTGTTTTAGGCGGAGGTATATCCAAAATGGACTCATCTAACTCCTTGGCTGAAGCTGAAGTTTTGGGGTCGGCGTCCAGATTGATAAGGATATTTTCATCGACTTCTGAGGTTGTTTCATCACCTTGCTCTGAGTTGCGCTGCGTTGGCAGATTAAAAGTAATCTAACTTTAAGATATTAAAAATGTGAAAATTTCGCCTTTGTGGATTTTAAGCCGTTCGGCGTACTTGTTAGTGCTACGATGACAATTAGGCGACCTACAGGGTATGTCCTCACGTTATAGCGGAAGAGGCACCTGTTGACGACATCAAGATGTCTGTAAAGTGCTTTATGCGTAAGCATATCCCCCATTTTCCGGTATACCTACAAGCATTTATCACAATGAAGAATTGATATTTTAAAATTCTATCTTTGAAATGGTGGTGTATGATTTCTAGAATGTGTTTGTTGTGGTATCGTTCAACATTGATATAAGTGCGAAAAGATCCAAACATCTACTTAAATTTTGTAAAGTCTTATTGAACTAGAACAAATGACAAGCTTTTTTAACTTCACATTTAGCTGTCCGATTTACGTTAGGCACTGAGTGAAAGAAATTAATTACTTTTTCCAGGATTAAACTTCAATTGTAGTGTTGTTATTAGCACAACATTTATTTTGGGATTTATTTTGGTTTCTTATTTTAACAGTGACGATTAAAGTGACCTTAAATATATTAAAAATATATATTAGCTACAAGTTTTTTAGCTTCGTGCTTTATCCCATAAACCTTAATACTATAAAAAAGATTAAGGACTGAATATATGAAAATTAAAACACTCTGTATAAAATACTTAACAGCAAACGTTCCTAAAATATATTTTTCGCTTTCAATACCTAATTATCTCAAAACAAAATATACAAACTTTCTTAAACATATTAAGATAAACCACTTAATATTCTTCGTAACGAGGTTACATCCTGTTTTTAAATATATAAACGACGTAGGTAGCGGTCAATTTTTAACAAGTAGTAGTACATTTTATACACTTGAAAGAGTAAAGTCGTTGTATATGTGTGGTGTGTTCTCTTCGCCTTGTTGTGCCGTGTTCATGTAGTGATCATAAAAAATTTTCGGTCAATTATCTCATTGAATAGGTGCGAGTGTATGTTATAATGGTTCGTTATAAAGATAATTTGAGTTGTTGTCGTTGTCCAACGCTGTTAAAAGTTAAAATGTTATCCAAAACATTCAGATTATACTTTATTTAGTAGTCGAAATGAGACTGATAAGAGTTAACCACAGGCGACGTGCCACTTTTAAAAATGGACAAAGGGATTATTTACCACCGCTTAATAGGGGTAAGTTTGAGATATTAAACGGAATTAAAAATTATAAAAAACTTTAAATATTTTTTTATATACTTCCTAACATTTAAATACAATTGACTTGTATAAATTTTCTTTTATATTTTTGGTTCAAAAGGTTATCAAACTTTAAGAATTGGTGTTTTTAATATTGATAAGATCTCCATAAATTATTTTACAATAATAAGATAAAATTATAATCAGATCCTTCGACACAATTTTATTTTTTATTAAATCGAGTTTCTTATCTCAAGGTATTCATACATTCTCGGTATTGGTGAAATATTAGTAAAGAAATTCTTATCAACTTCGAAACGTGTTTTGATATCATCTTACCACAAAAATAAAATGATTTCTAACTTATTATTTTAGCAAATTTGGTTACAACTGAAGTTGTGGATCCAGCTATAAAACCAACGGTGCAATTAAATTGTATATCAACAAAATTAATAATAAGGACAATTTTCGTAACAATAGTATTAATAGCGGTATCTTTAACATTAATTTTTACAATTGTTCCAAACAATTCGAATGAATCGGATGATTGTGATGACAAGGACCCTGATGGACTTAGTACAGAATATAACATAACCGGACACGAATATTATACAAGGGCGCAATGGGGTGGTAGACCACCCTTATGGGTTGAGGAAATTAAAGGCCAAGTTCGTTGGGTTATAATTTCACATACAGTAACATCGCAATGTAAAACATTCGGTGAATGTTCACATTTAATGCGGGCAATGCAAGATATGCACGTAAACGATGGTAGTCCGAATATAGGTTACAATTTTGTAATTGGAGGTGATGCCAACGTTTATGAAGGTCGGGGATGGTTTACACAAAACTTTCACATTTTTGATAAAAATAGTTTGGCAATATCGTTTGTTGGAAATTACATTTACGATGAATTAACAAATGATATGGTTGATGTATTCGTAAAAATTCTTGATTTAGGGGTTGAACTGAGAGTTTTACATCCAAGTTATCGATTGGTAGCACATAATCAAACTTTGGCAACACTCAGCCCCGGTGTTAACATTTACAAGATGCTCAAAAATATGTCTAATTTTTACGTGGATTTGAGACCTCGCGACGCAGAAATTCTTGATGGTAACAATTGAGTTTGTGATATAAGTTTAATTCCTATTTTTTTCAAAATATGTGTTAAATTTTTAGATTTATTTTAAGATAAATAAAATGTTCGTTGACAAATATAAATTTTTGTTTTTAATTATAATAAATTATTCTTTTTATTTCCTATGTTTAAGTGTTTCCTATTTAAAATATTTGTTATCCCTATTACAAATAAAAACTGAAACAATAATTAATAAATCTAAGATAAACGATAACATTGTTACTAAAGATAATAATGTTATCATAAAAATCATTATCGAACGATGACTTAGAAAAAGTTTGCTTTTTACTGTGTTGAAATCTTTAAAAAATATTTTGTATTCAATATTTTTCTTATGACGTTAGTTTTAAGAATCAATTTTCGTGTGGTTTACAATTTAATACTTTTTGTTTAATCATAACGTCTTGAAACTGTATTTTCCTTTATTTATTCTGTTAACTGAGTTAAATAAAAAGCAATTTACTTTACTAATAGAAAAATCGATTTAATTGAATTGCTTAATAAAAAATTAAAGTGGAAAAGTTGTTCGATAAATTAAGGGGTAAGCGAGACAGTTTTGCGGTACATATAAATTTTTTCACAATCGATACTGACATATCACATAAATGTCTATAAAATATTATATGACCTAGAATTTACCAATTTCTATATATGATTTTTCTAAGCTAAATTAGCATAGGTAAACATTAGTAAGAAATTCTCAAATATTAATAACAATATTAGTAGTCACCATGCAATCCAATGCTCTTAACAACCGTTAACATCTTGCTTGATGAAAAGTCATTCAGATCCTTTAGAAAGATAAACTTCGGTTCAAAATAGAAAATCTGTTACGATGAATGAATACTCAACTGTCTCCTCGTCCTCGACACATACGCAGTATTCAACATCGTTGGTAAGGTCCTTCAAGTTCAAGAGTGATTTTAGTCGACAATGCCCTGTAAAGGCATACATAAAAACTTTAATGCTGCTACGAGCAAGTCCTTAGATGTATATTTCCGTATTTGATGGTGGCGGTATTAATCCATAAAGCAACTAACTTAGCGTGTCTCATTCCAAGAATTGTATCCATAGTAATCTTAGCCTCTCTTCAGTCCAGAATTTTTGTCATTATAACTCAGTGTGTTCTCAAAGCTCTTTTACTCGTTCCAGAAGAACTTTAACAGCAAATATTTCCACCTGGAATACTGCGTAATGATTACCCAGGCTGTAAATTTTCTTAATCCGCAGTGGCTGGCGTGTATTTAATAGGAGTGTACTTCCTGCGTATTTGTTCCACCTATGAACTGACAAGTATCTGCCTAAACCAGACACTCGTCTTCAATGGAGGATTGTCGTTCAAGTAGTATAATTTGATATTAAGCACTAACCCTTGACAATGATCTCGTCAAATCTGACACCATTGACAATAAAGATCAGTACATATAGCGTATTTTGCAGTCCATATAGTAGGACATGTCAGAAAAATATAGAGCATGTTATTAGTAAGATAAAAGAATTGCGTTTTTCGCACAATGCACTTAATGCCTTGTGCATATTCTCAGCACTACCTCTAGTCATATCCACCAACCTAAAAATTTACCAAAGGCCAGGACATCACCCAGAGGAATATTCCTAATAGGTAGTAGCAAATTGGTAGCAGAAATCTGAAATCTGTAAATTCATAAACCACACACTGATTTAAATTGATGAATTGCGCTATTTTAGCTAGTTTCCGAAAAAAAGACATTTGTTTTCACTCCAGAATTTGAGGGGATCTAGTTTAGTATCTATGGTAATTCAATATACAATTTTATCACCATAGCTGCTGAACAAGTTGTAGTAGAGTTGGATATTTCAATGGTTTCTGATACTTTTCGATCGATAACATCTCAAATATCTTCATCAACAATAGCAGTAGAAGCAGCGCCAAGGATAATAGATGTATATGCTTGATCGGTTGAGTCAAATTTTCCGTCGATAAGTAGTCGTGTACTTTATTTGCGCATTCTAAGCGTTGCTTCCTAAACAAAATGATGATGTTTTATATCGCTGATCAAAAAAGTAACTTTTGCTACTGTTTTGTTAACCTCATAAATCCCGCGCGACTCTATTATAGCAGCAAGAGCTCTTTGTGAATACTTGCCTGTCTGTGTTATTGGAGTTTTGCTATCTATGACAGGTCCTAAGCCGAATACAAGTGGTATAACAGATGAGAACTACATTGTTTGTAACTAGACTCACTATTTAAAAATTATCTACCATTTATCCATTATTTATTGAATAACTTGAATAATTCCCAAGTAGAGACAGCTACTGATTGCAATTTTCTTTCTGTTATAAAATGGGCGGTTACGCTGTGAAAACTTTTAATACTAACTTTTATTAACAGTTTTCCTTGTGAGTTGTAGACTTAATATGATACTTTTCTTCCAACATCCGAGTCCATTTTTTTCTCGAAAGCGGTTCATAATCGTATGTATTTAATATTTTGATGTATTTGCGGACACATTTATTTTCGACAATTTGTAAGAAGTGGTAATCCTGGACTACCATTTGAATCAACGCATTATCTTCAGACTTCTGCTAAAATTTTTGCTAGCTTTTGCTGTTAAGCGAGTTTGCTTGAATCGTTTTATTGGAGGTTCAACATCAAGAAATGAAGAAGAAGTGGGTAGTAACAAAAAAGGCAGTTTGGTTAAAATGTTCTTTCCAGTCTGATTTAACGATGACGCCAAGTTTTAGGGCAATTTGTAGTCGTAAACTTAACAACGTTAACAGTCATTTAAGTATTGTTATTCGAGAGTCTACAATATTCACTAGGATGCTTTTTTCACCATCACTCAAACACAAGCTAGTTCTCAATCTCATTCTTACAAGACGTGTCCAGCAGTCTCGTCGCCTTGTTCACAGATTCGACAGAGAGGAGATTCAGGAAGCTTCAAATTGTGAAGATGTTGTTTACCTTACGCTGCCCCGTGAGGAGACCTGTGACCAACCGATTGTCTTTCATCCAAGCCCTAGGAAAAGCTGAGCTGTTGTTTTTGAAGAATATTTTTGCAACTTTTTGTAAGTAATACACTTGATTATATTGATATAAGTGGGTAGAGGAGGGATGATTATCAGCTCAACTCAGCTCAGTAGCTCTCTACTAAAGTGCCCCTTGACTCATTGAAATGTGACATGGTTATGTAACCATTCGTGGCCTTCTGCAGTGCTAGATGACAGTCCATTATTAGTGCAGCGGTTATCGTAACGCTGCTTTACGCAAAAATAGCACACTTAACATGCCTGTTGGAATCAACAACAACGTTCACAACAAGTTTAAGAAATTTTGATAAATATAACTAACTTCCAAAACTTGACCTGTTAATGTAAAAGTAAGATTCTAATTCGGACACCTACATATTATCAGCCAATAGCCGAAATGAACACGTTTTGCTCAAAAGGTTATCAGCAGCAAGTTCCAATGTTGGATTTGAATCCTTTTGGAATATTGCCAGCTTCATAGAGTTCAGAGTTTACAGTTTTATGCATCTTATTTTCTATATACATATCTGTACCCTTCATTTTAAGTTTTTCCAATCAGTACACCTAAATATTTTGGCAAGTTTTCTGATACAACTACATCTTTGACTCTGTCTCCGTCTTTTTAAAAGCGACACTTTCTCCATTTTACTTACTATATTATCCAACGACAGCTATGGAGTTTGTTAATTTTACATCTTTGTTATCTCGCGCTTATTCTAGCATTTGATCGAAAAAGACATTCCACAATATGGGCCACAAGATAGAACTCTGTGTTAAACCTCTTCAATTGCGGTCTCTGTAGCATTTATAATAAACACCACACAACCCAACTTAACCCAATATTTCGTTAAAAATATAATCAACAGTCCAAGTTCCAACTTGGAATGCCCAAAAAGGTTACAAAATGGCGTCCAAAATCTCAAAAATTAAAAAGAAAACGCATGTCAAAATCCAAATGCTCCCAGCTCCTAGTCCAATAGCTTATAAATATGGATATTGGGAACACGCGCTGGTGTGTTCTTTCAAGCGTCTTACTTTTACAAAACATTGTGCTCTGGATACACGAGCCTAGTTTTGTAAATTGGGATAACAAGCTAATATTAGTAAGCTAGGGTAGTTTAATAGTTAACTACCCTTTAATAGATTTTTTAATATTTCTAAAGCTAGTAGCTTCCTCAACTACTGATTTTGGTATCTCGGCTTGGGTTTAGCTTCGTATAGCTAGGGAAGCTACTATCCGTTCGACGAGTTGTGCCGCTAAACCGGCACTAGCTTAGCAGGCTTAAAATTACTGGCATCATGAAAACAGTACTATCCCCTTATAACTTATCTAACTTGCAATCCTCGCTTACAAAACTAGACTCGTGCATTTAGGACAGGAGAAATAAACTCTTAACATTCTGCAACCGACATGCTTATCAGAAATTAGTTTAGAAGCTGAATTAGGAACTACAATAAAAGAGTATTTCGACTGAAGAAGTCTATCGAATGTGCTTTTGGAAAATGCAAAATAACGATTACTCTGTAAAAATATTGAAAACGATCTTCTAGATAACATTATCAAATGCATAGATCCTCTACATAGTACAATAAATGACATAACTTGTACAAGAATGCTATACCATCTAGATATAGCTGATGTTCAATTTAATTAGGTAGATGGATTTAATTAGGTAGATGGAGAGATTGCCACTCCATCTACTCGTTGAATTCCTGAAAGTTTATTGATAAATGAAGTCTGTCAGACATTCTCACTCCAAGCTGTCACCCCATATGTAATTTTAATAAGTCTAACCACAGTCACATAGAGCCAGCACAGTTTTTCACAGAACTTGCTAAATTCCAAATGAATAGTCATATTTCGTGCAAAAGTCCCTGCAAAGTTAACTAGATTTTATCTAGGATTACTTCTCAATATTTGATATCTTTTGACAAAGGAATTTCTTCATCTTTACACAATTGGCCGGATAAATATACTCGTTTCCTCTACATAATACTTGTTTCCTGTTGAAGGACACAATGTCCTTTACTTCAAAAAATTCTCTCCCATACACCAACCGCAAATTATATCTAGACACCTGCAGAACTTTGGATTTCTGCATCAACTGCTTCGATTATTGCAATCCGGTCATCGACCACAAAGGTCCAAAGCAGGGGAAGCAACACCACTTTCTGTGGACAGCTACCTTCTGAAATGGATCGTATCTTGCCACTGTGGGGTGAACAACTACTATCAACATAATGTGGATCCAATCGTTATTATTTATTTTTTTTATATAAGATTCCAAGGCTCTATCAAAAACAGTTCTTTCAAGAGATTGCGATATAGTATATTTCTTGCAAGATTATAATTCGCAAACAGCGCATTCAATATCAATTCTTTTTCATTAGACTTCAGCAGTTCTCAGAACATCACCTTGTTAGACTTGTTTATACAGGCATGGTTGCCCTACTGTGCAACCTTTGCCTGTACTTATAATTAGAAAAGTGAAAATGAAAGAATTACATTTAAATCAACTATAACTAAAGGACAGTATTGTAATTAATAATCCATTGAGAACCTTGTTCTGCCTGAATACAAGTGTCAAAATACCTGTTTCAAAATGCTTTTGTAAAAGTTTTTATTAAGGAACAAGTAAAACACATCATCCTTTCATCGGCAGGAATATTGCTATACAGTGGGACATCGAATAGACTTTGACCAAACAAAGGTGCTGGGTAGGGCCAAGGAATATTAGTAAAGGCTGACAAAAGAAGTTATAGACAGACATACATACAAATAATGTAAACAAGGACGGAAAGTCAACAGGTGGATGCTACCCTTTAGGATTTTAGTAAGGCCTTCGATAAAATCGATCACAACATTTTAATAAGAAATTTATCTCTGGTTGATATTCTTCCTAGTGTTCTAGCGTGGTCAGCTTCCTATGTTTCGACTATTACCGGGCATTCGAGTTAGATATTGTATGTCTGCGTTTCACCGAGTCAATTTCTACTATTTAAGATTATTAAAGATCTTTGTTAACAAAGAATCCTTTAAACTAGTTTCAAATTCGATTCATATAGATTAAGTCGTATTCAAACGCAAATTCACAAGTTATGACACATTAAATGAAGCGAAAACTTTCAGTTTTTAATTAAATCATATTTCTATTCGATATATCTCGATTCGAAATGAAATTTCATTTCAATAGTAGAGCTAATATTTCTGTTTATTGATGTATTAGCTGGTAGTTGAATCATATTCAAATTGCTCGATTAAATTGATACGTAGTTTACGTGACTCTTATCTTAAATAATAGAAATGGGTGAGACAGTTTAATAATGAATACATCCATATGGCAGGAATGAATATCATATTGCTCACTTGTTAGAATACAGGCACAACTCAAAATCTGCCAAATTTGAAAATGTTGCATCAACATACGTGAGCGAATATCTATTGACAGTAGTAGAGATGTTTGTGCAATGAAACCAAAAAGGAGACATCCGTATCCTGGTACCTTACAAGGCTCAAAAGTAATTTACGTATGAATGGCTATTTTAATGATTAATGTGATTGACGCAAATTAAAACTTAATTTATGCACACGTTACTTATCAAGGAAGGAAAGTTGTAATATGCATTAAAAGGAGTCTTAAAGAAGGCACATTAAATATGCTTTGAATAAGTGTTTTATCGAAACAAAATGTGGAAGTTCTATTCGTCTATGCTATGAAACTTTATGAAAATCTTATCCGGCATTGTAATAGGTAGACAAACCGTAGAGAGTAGCTAATTCCAAATAAAAACTTATTTCAATCACGCGTTGTATATTTTAATTATCTTCGGACGATCTTCGAACGTAAACCATGTTAAAGTATGGAACCGGCTTTGCCTTTTATCTCCAAAAGTATTTGTTGGATCAACATAAGTAAGATATTCAAAGTGCCATCCTTCAACTTCGTAACAAATATACAGTCGTTAAACTTCATTTTCCGCTACGTTACTTAATTTTTTTCTGATTAGCCATTATCTCCCTAATACTTTTTTTTTAAATTTTCAAATTGTTACCCCTGTTATGGGATATTTTACGTCGTCTCACAAGAAAGATCAAGTTGAGAAACAGCAGAATATTACAAACAGTGTTATGTATTAGCTACCTTATGTATTTTAGTTTATTATATGGATTAGTGTGGTTAGAAAATAGTTCTGTTAGTTTGGGTGAAACATTTTGTTTGAGAAGTTTGATGTATAAATCTACAGTAAGAATGCGTTCGAAAAATGGACCAATGTTATTTTGGCTAATGATGCTTGCCTCAATATTTATTTCCTTTCCACCTAATGTAAATTTCTATCAGACTTCAACCTATTTTAATTTAACAATTCCAAAACTATTTTTAACCTTTTTTGAAGTGACAATAACAGCTGCAAAGTTTTGTACCACAAAGTATATATGTAGTTAAGATTAAAATGATACACAACTTGTGTCTCATCTAACCATCATAAGAAGTTTTATCCGTTTTTTTTGTAAATTTTACCGTTTTTTATCAATTTATAACGTTTTTACTAAAACTTTGAAAATTGTCTACTCGGAAAAGACGCTGTAATCCATACGAGACATCTCGCCTTTATTTTACCAATATAAGTTATTTACCGTTTTTTCCTGCAATTCAAAGTATTGTAATCGTTATATTACATATAACAATAATAAATTTGTCGCTAATGTTTACGTTTTTCCACTGACGACGTTTTTATGAACACATAATTTTCTCTGGAAATACCATATTATAAGTGCTATAAATTACTAATATTTATTGAGAATCCATATAAAATACAAGTTTTGATGGCACATAAAAAAGTTTCATTGCCAATTAGTCCTCACTGAGGATTTTATGTATTCTACACTGGTTTTTTATTACTCCTTTGTGTCACCATCTTTAACTCCCTTATAATGTTACTTGCAAAGCCTACAATGTTAAGAAATATTCATTATATTATGCAGCTGTACTAAAACAATCTATCCGCCTAACGTATATCTAAACGTAGCATCAGAGAGACAAACCACAGAAACATTATTATTGACATTTTAAATGGCATAATTCACATTAATGCGTATGAGTCGCATCGCTTGAATGACCACTGTTAACACATGTATTACGATTTGTCCGTTGCGTTTGATGCTTACAAATTCGCCCTTAATATACTGTAACATACGTTCGCAGATATATCCAAGCTTATTTTAAACCTATTGTTGACCTAACGTATCATCGCCATCTGCATGAGCGTACATTACTAGAACTGTTTATTCAACGTACCATAACGGATTTCGATCATGTGTGGCAAGTGAGAGATGTATTAGTGGTGGAGTACATATTTGTATGGGTTATGGTAGTTATATTAGAGTTGATACATACCAAATTGTGACACTAGTCTCTAAACATTCTTAGCTTCAGTCAACATCAAGGACATTAAATTCTTTTTGTTCATCGAGTTGGTTTTCAATTTTTATAAAATACAATAAACCCCTGTCCCCCTATAATACGCTACTTTATTACGTGATTTCATGTCCCTAGTGGGTATTTCCTCCCACATAAGGCGGGGATTTCTGACATATTTCTATACTACGAAATTTATAATGCTTTATGCAGTTCACAACCACATATTTTATTGTTATTACATCGTTTTCATCTTATTTATTCCTTTACCACAGATGTGAAAACTACTTTTAAAAAGTATTTAAATACAAAATATAAATAGTTGCAAATGTTTGTACTTGAAATAATAAATACTTTTTAATTTAGTACTTAATGATTACTTACAAAATAAAAAAAAAGTATTTTCAAAATATTTTATTGAAATAATTTTTACACAATGCTTTCAACACTCAATATCTGAGTATTGAAAATATTAGCTTTTATGAACATTTACATAATTACAAAACAAACGATTATCTATATCTAATTGGAAGTGAATGTCAAATGCAGAGTATGAGTTGAACATCTCTTATGATTAATATTTGTCATGATTATGAGTTGGCGTTGGGACAGTTGATAAAACTAAACTATCCTCATCTTCTTGTCATCATCTTCACAGTTATCATAATTTTGTTCAATGTTTAAATTACTACTCACTATTTAAACACAAACCATTAATCAATTCTTTTTCTTTAAATTCATAGAAAACACCACGTCAAACACGTTGTTTGCATTATATAACTCAGTTTACATCGAAAATCAAATTTATAACAGGTAACAGTAACATTGTGGCTGATACTTTATTCCGCATTGAATCACTACATGTCATATCCGATCACAGCCAAATTGAAAAAAGAACAGGACACAAACATCCAACATTTATTAAGTACATTTATTAAGATTATACAACATTTGTTTCATAAAATAATCCATTTTCTAGTGAAAAAATTGTGTGTGAAGTTTCAATCAATAATCCTAGGATTTATGTTCTACAAAGTCTTAGAGCTTCTATTTTTACAAAATGTTACATCTCGCATTCTGGAATTAGAGCTAGTTAACATCTCATAAAGAGTTAATATTATTGGCCTCAAATGATTACCGACATTTACCACTGGACGAAAACCTGCTGATAATGCCAAAAAGCTAAAATCGACAAATATACCAAATCGCCCTTCCAGAAATTTCAGATACCTAGATATCGATTCGAACATATTTATGTAAATATAATAGGTCCTCTTCAGATTACAAATACGTATTAACAGTAATAGAAAGATTTACTCGTTGACCAGTCTTCCGATTCGTAATACTTCCGCAAACACTGTTGCTCATACCTTTTTTCGACATTATTTCTCCCGTTTTGGAATTCCACACGCAATTATTTATGACTAAGACAAACAGTTCGAACCTCAAATCTTTTTACAAATTGCACAATTGCTTGATTCACATCAGATCCATACTTCAGCTTACCATCCACAAAGCAATAATATACGTGAGAGGTTCCATAGAACTCTCAAAACATCCATTGTTGCTAGGAAGAGGCATAATCAACAATGGAGTGAAGATTTACTGATCATCCTTCTCGGCCTACGATCTTCTCTCAACACGGTTGCTCTTGGATATAGCTAGTTTATACCTAGCTACCAGGAGAATTCATTGTAGAACTCATATAATTTTTGAAACAGAACCATTACTAATCAGTTTGCGAAACTATTTTTCAAATTTACAACCTGTTCCCACCACTCTGCATAACAACATAAAGACCATTCATTCACAAACATCTGTTTGATTCTGATTATGTTATCGTTAAACTTGAAGGGATTAAAAAGAAAATATCACCACGTTTCAAATGATGAGTTTCGTTAAAGTTATTCAAAAAAATAATAAACATTTTATAATTTCACGAAATAATAAAGATTATTCTGTCAGCATTGATCGTTTGCAACCCGCATTTTTTGCACATAAAGTATATGAACCTAAGGATAAAGTGTAATAGTGTATGGGCACATTTACACTGTATGAATGTGCCCCATTTATCTATTTTGGTTTCTGATGTTGGAGCGATGCGATAATTATGGTTTGCTGAATGATCAGTAAAGTGATCAGTAATTACAGAAAAAATGTTGGCAGATTTTCAGCTTTAACAAAACAACAATATAAAACTAGAACTATTACTAGGACAAAAACCAGCAGCTTTCAGGTTTTACCGCGTGTCTTTTGAAAATATATTACACATTTCGGATGCCTTGTTGCAACCTTCTTCAGAAACTGAATCAAGTGGACCAATGCTTTTCCTAACAGGACCAAACAGCTGTTGTAGCAAATTATATGATGCAACGAGATCAAGTTTAATGTTTTGACATGATGGCATGTTATGAATACGTTGTGAGGCACCCGCTTTGACCCCAAGTTCCAAAAGATTACTATAAAGCACAGCGGTATAACCATTATAGTGTAGAATGGTTCAACATCATCAAGACTGATCAACATGCTTTCAAATATTTTTACCTTCAAGTGACGTCGACGATTTGATGTTAAATCGTATTTTACACGTTTTGGAAGAGACACAATTTGTCATAAGAAAATATTTATCCTCAAACTGCCTACAAACGTCCAAACGTCCTTAACAGGTCCGCGTAGCGTCGAGTAATTCAAATCTTACTGGCCAAGCTTGTCCAAAATAATTTTAGTATTAGTCCCAGTAATAGTACTAGTGTTAGTTCTAATTCTAGTTCAGTGAACGATTTCTTTTTGAACCTTGAAAATATATACTGCAGATATAATTTCGCTGCCGATTGGATGCTTAGATGGGAATCACTTTCCATACCTTAAGTTTGATAAGTAAAATAAACAGTTTATGTACATTTGTATTTCTTCACATGTATGAATCTGCCTGGTACCTGTATGAAAGTGCCCTGCATATGAGGTGCTTTTATACATTTTTTATTTTTTTAAAATAATGTTACAAAAAGTCATACAAATAAAATTATGCAAATATTATGTTTTTATTATAAAGACAGATAGTCGAACTATTAACTTTTAATGAATCAAGATAATGGTCAACATCCAAAGGAGTTCTATAAGATGAAATATAAAAAATTTCATGCTTGTCACGCCAACCCAAAATTAAAATAAAAAATTAAAATATTATCAATGTTGGCCGTAAATCATAGTTCCTAAGTTGCCATTATTTAATTATAAATATAGACATTATACAAGACATAAAATCCTTGTGATGTAAAGAAGTAAAATAAATTATATTAACCTATAAAGTAGCGTTAATTTTATCGTCGTGTTATGTCCAGTAATCTTACAGAACAGTAATAATGGCTTAAGAATCTGTTTTAAAATTCGGTCAAAGCTGAATATTCAGCAACTATCCGGTATCAGGCCGGATTTTAAAAAATGCCCGGATAGTCTTTATGCCGGATAGTTGCCAGATATCTGTTCCACCACTACTTATAACCAATTTCAAGCACTTTTACTTTAAGGGCATAAAACAAATAACTTAATGTATTTCGCTAAACTCGACGAGTAACATCTGCAATAGAATACATTTTAAAGAGGGTAGTTTACACTAACATTTTAAGGTTTTGTTGAAAATATTTTTGAAATACCTGATTCCTCCATGAGATGCCTGAATGAGAAAAAAACCCTAACTAATAGTTTTGAATGTATTACAAATATTTAACACTATCAAAATCGATAGGGTGGTTTTTAAATAAATACGAAGAAATACGGGTAATTCGTCTCTATTCATCCCGTGGTTTATGTGGTGTACATCAAACGAAAGCTTATTAATAATAAACATCAGTTTTATGTTACCAAATTTAAACAGTAGTTTTTGTTTTTGAAATATAGAAAAATATGTACTTTTTCTTCAAACTCTCAACTCCCAAAACTCGTCTTTTCTCACTTTTACGACACGTACAAAAAATACATAAATCTTATTTTATAACTGTACGAAACATCGTTGAAATCGATGCGCCAAAGTTATGTTACTTCCCTTTTAGTAATTTATTTAAAAAAAGTTAAATTAGTAAAATATCAAGCATAATTTTTTTGTAGATTTTTTGCAGAATTTAAAGCAAATTTTGAAAGAAAATTTTTATTTTCATAATAACCTGGCATTAACACATTTAACCCCTCCATTTTCCTATTAAATGTACTTATGGAACATTAAAAAATGTCTAACACAACTTTGTGAAATATTATTGCGAAAACTAGGAATTAGATATTGATAATTTACCTTTACACAACACTTAACCATTTCATAATCTGTTACCTTCCTAGATACACAAACAAAGCATTTAAAAACACATTCACCTCTAATTGATATACCTTGTTCTTTTATCACCAAAAGTAAATATCATTTTGAAAATAAATACTTAATAACAATATAATTATAACAATAACATGTTGTTGCTCACATCTATTGTCGAGTAGTTGAACAAAATAACGATAAACGCTAAGGAATGTCAATGGTTGCAACTTTCTGTACTAACCTAGAACTATTCACAATTTATATTAAATTAAAATCGTAAAATTTTTGTAATTTTATTTTTAATACTTATTTTTATTTTTTTAGAATATCCAAAATCGCCGAATCCGTACGTTCAACTTGAAAAGGATGAACGTTATTTTACATTAAGCTTTTTCCGTAAGTATTAATTAACTATAACAACGACTTTAACGAAAAATACAATAGTAGTTAATACAAGATAAGATCAAAAGGAGTTATGATCAAATCGGGAAATGTTGAGTATTCTGGGTAGTTTCGTCATTCAAATTTCTTTTAACAAATTTAAACTAATTCCAGTTATAAAAATAATTGTTTACCAATTAAATGGGTTCGATGTGTTAGCGATAAAGATAAGCGACTCATGTTTGCAATATAAAAAAATCATGCGTTACTATATAAGTACACCCTGTCAAGTACTTTAATCCTATAGTATTTGTAAAGATATACGTAAAGTATGTGGGAAAAAGAACACTTTATTAAACCCGAATTTAGGGGTAACCCAGAGTGTCAATGTAAATGTCGATGTAAGTAGAACATTTTAAACTTTTAAAACATTATTTCATTTAAAATTTAAGTTACTAAAAATTTAAGTAATTTAAGTGAACGTTCATGACCTAACTGAAATTAAACGATAAGGCCACCTTATTCACATCTTTACGTATTAAACAAAATCGAATGTTTAATAAATTTTGGCTTTAACATATTGGGTGTCTGTTGCTCGTGGGAATTTTTCTAACATGCTGAAAAGTATAAACAAACGTCTCACGCACATCTGGTTTTAAACAGATAAAAAAATAAGTACAATATCCAGATAACACATTGTGTTATAAACGAGATCACGATTGATTGAATTTTGGATTAGGCGAAATCTCATCCATAATTAACATAATATCTATATTATTGTATATTGAACCTGTTGATTATTAATAGTTGCTGTAAATAAGACACAAACTTTTTAGATTAATTTTTATGATTCAATGCCATAAAATCAGAAAGTTTGTAATTTCACAATATACATCTGTAGTCATTGTTTTGATTAAAGTTGTAACGCAACATTATTTTGGTAAAATTAAAAAATCAATTGAATTTAGAAAATATCTTGTAAGATAATACAAAATAAAAATGCACAATAAGTAACATTTTTTAATATATTTGCTTTAAACCTTTGTAACAGGATATGATGATTTTCTAATTTTAGAAAAAAAAACATAAGGCAATATTCTTAAAATAGCATATAACATAAATAAATAGAAAATTTGTATAAAATAACACGTTTTCGATATTCGATAATATCAACAGGATAAAATTAATAGAAACTAACATATTCCCAAATGTACAAATATTTCAGATATATAATAGCTCTCTATATTACATTTATAAATAAATAATCATATATATGAGTAGATTTTTTGGAAAGGCGTCAAATATAGTAATCTGTGCGAGATGAAGTCGAATTCACCCAAATGACTAACCAAATCGTGAAAAAGAAATTCGACTGCACATGTAATCACAAACACTAAAGCTAAAAATGATGATGATTCGTGTAAACATCTTTGATGTAAACCTAGAAATGGCGAAGGTATGGGTCATCAAATTTAAGAAATGTTTAGACATTTTTTTTTAAATTATTGTCAATACGTTTTGCCTGGGAAAAATCAAATTTGGCAATTAGTGTACTGTTATCATGAGGAATCGTTTAGAATCACATTTGAAAGTATGCGATCGGGGTGATTTCCTTAAAACATTTTTTATTATGGGCTTGAGCCACTTAAGAATTTAAAGTTTTCTGGCCACATAACAATAATTGTTTTATATTTGTTAATATGTTATATTTTGGTTTTTTATATATAGTGCCCGCCGAAAAGTTAGCTGCACCTATTATTTTTTGTACCGTTGCACCGAAGTTTATCCCCATCTGTCGATTTAAAATATTTTCAAGATGATGGGCAAACTAATAACAAATAAACACATTTTTTCGACATTGTAAATAATTCATTTCTTGCCCACATGTATAAGATTGATCAGTACAACTAATACCTATCACTTGTGACCATTTGTAGTGTAATTAGACTAATTTTCAACTTTGCTACTTGTACTAAACTTCTTCTACTTAACTTTGCTGAAAAATACGATTAAAAGAAAACTAATTCTAACTAAGTCTTCAAAAAAATCTTCAAAAATATCTTAAATCGAAAAATTGGGATGAACTTCACATACAAATTAATAAAATAAATGAAATTTCAGAATCGTAGATGCATCGGTGCAAAAGAAAAACGGGTGTTGCTGACTTTCTGGAAGGCACTGTATATACTTAGGTAAAAAGATGAAAGGAATCTTACTTTGTTAAGAATTCGACGAAAAACAAAAGAGAATGCGAAATCTGGATCTGCATTTCTTCTGCCACTTAAAAAAACGTGGTGCATACGAAGTTATTGCCAATGCATGCATCATTTTATGTTTATTTGTTAGCTTTGAGCTTAGCTTTGATTTTATCAAGATCATTGTTGAAAACCCATTGTCACATAGGTAAATTGATACAAAGCAGGAGTGTAGTAATTATGGAGTGCAGTATCTTTTGATTTCTTTTAGATTAGATTGAAAATCTATTATTTCCATCTCTATAGTAGCAGCTTTTTTATTTGTCGTATTAGCAATTTCTTGTAATATTTCAGAAATATTGATATTAACATATGGATTTAAAATGAATGAAGCAATTTGCCCAATTTTATAAAAATCAGAAAATTTAATCAAAATCATTTTTGAGCTCAACTAGGGATTCAAAATATAGCACTCGAACATAGCACCCGAAATTTGTAAAATGGCCAAAGTTACATACCTTTTTGTGTGTTATCCATAATTGTAATTTTCATTTAAATGCGTTAATATCTCTTATTAATTCAAAAATAGTTTTATCTTTTCCCTGAATTTAAAGATTGAGAATATTCATATTAGTTATGTCTGTAAGGAAGGGTAAATCACATAACCAGCTATAATCACAAGTTCTACATAATTTTCGTTTCTAGAGTCTATAAAAAGTTTTATCTCTAGAAGAAGCTGTAAAAATCTTTGCAAAACTTTTTCTTCCTAAACCACCTACGTAATTTCAGAATGTAACATTAAAGTTTAATGCTGAACGTCTAGTTCATTGGATAGTTTTTTGAATAATCTGCACTGAAGTGGTCTGGCACGAACAGAATTGACAATTTTTAGAACAATTCTCATTACATGTTCATAATGCAGGACATTTGTACATAATACATGTTGATGTATGATACACTGATAGTGAAAAAATTGAAAATTCAGCATCGTTTTTACAAAACATGATGAAGGAAATAGGGGAACCTATCATGGCAGGTGCAGCATTTGTTGTTGTGGATACAAGCTTTTGAAGCGGAAAGTTAATTTCTATAAGTGGCTTTTAATAGCTTGATATATGTCACATCCACGTGTATTCCTTTTTAATGGCAACCTTTTTAACTGACAAAGTTTGCTGAGGATTTACTGAGAAATCGTTAAAAAACATCCTTGTAAAAATGTGTTGATTCATCACACTGTAAATTTAGAAAAACAAATTTTTGTAAATCATCTTTTAATTGCTCACTGACATTCACGGACATTGTTTCTATTTTACGAGTTCCTGAATTTCTGGATAATTGAACTTCCTTGATAGCTGACATAATTTTTTTCTTATTTTTAGATTCTTGAAATAATATCTCCCATGCGGCAATCATTGACTCCTTAATAATGTTACGATCTCAAAAAGTTCTTTTGTACATTGCAAGTATATGTGCAATCTTAAAAGATGCATTAGTAGCAGCTTTTACGTATTCACGAGCATGGCAAACAAAGATTGTTGAGTAGTTAATACAGTTCTCATGTTTTTCAATTTATATTTTCTTAAATTGCTGTTAGAAGCCATTTTTTAAACATTATAACTTAGTCTTTGTCTAACGGCAAGCCAGATTTTACCAAGCTAGAACTCATTCGGAGACGTGTCCTATTTAAAAGGGTAACGTGACATGTTTGCAAATCAAAAGTTGACGAGCTACGGGTTGGACATTCCTGGCCTAAACTATTAAAGAATCTAAATGCCAAATTATTCTCAATACCGATTTCCTTATTTTTACTCTTCAATTTTCTACAATTTTTTTAAAAATAGTTAATGAAATCGTTATTTTTATAATATTTTTTAACATCTTTAAGAAATTCTACAAATTTAGGATTTAAAAAATTAATATCTCAAAAATGAATCGAGATATTCATGTATAGTTTTGTTCTGAGGAAAGTTCACACTTTCCTTTATAAATCATAAGAATTTCATCAAGATTATTGATATGATTTTGATACTATGATTTTTTAAAAATAATCAAGTAAATTATCAATTTACTCATTTTCATATGAAACTTTGGTGAAATAATGCTTTATTGTCAACTAAGAAACCATGAGAGTTCTGCCGAAACAACTTATCTGGAATGATGTTAAGGAAACATCATCATTGTTAACCGTTATGTTTCCAAGTAATGAATTTCTAATAAAGATTTGATGTTAAATGTGACAGTTTCGTATTTTAAAATTTATTAACACATTTATTATGTTTTATCTACCTGACTAGTTTAGGTTTGTTAACCATCTTCAGAGATAAAAGTCAGACAGTTCTTCTGAACAGAACTTATTCTGTATGTCGCTATTACACAACCTAAACGTCGTTATTCTTTTAATAACGTTTATCAAAATTGTAAAGTGTATTAACGTATACATCAATTTTAATTTATAATATCGTTTTTAAAATGTGTAATTGATGGAGTTAGAACTTACAAATAATTAAATTATTAATTATTATAATTAATTATTAATTTATTTTCTTGAAATTTTGACTCTTATCTCTGAAGATGGTTAACAAACTGAAACTAATCAGATAAATAAAACTTTATAAATAACGAGTTAAAGTACAAAATTGTTAAATTTAATACCAAACCTTTTTTAACGATACTACTGGTAAAATGGATTACGAATATAACTTTAACCAATTTACTGAATATCTGTCCACAAAATGTTAATTCATTTGAATGTCAAACTGTCAGTGCGATGCAAGGTCTTCGAAATTTTGCCCATATCAATGACTCTCATAGGGGCGAAGTGTCGCTATGAAAGAATCGAGTGAGTCTCTCATTCCGAGAGATTGGGAGAAGGGTTAAGCGGGATTACACAACAGTTGCTTAAATATGGTCTTCATATTTCGAAGAAGGCAGTGTTCCTGGTGTTCCTGATTGGTGTCCCTGGCCAATCTTTCCTGGCAGTGGCGGTGGCCCTATTGAAAGGTCCGCCCGAACAAGCAATGCCCGTGAAGATCGTCTCCTTACACAGATGGCTACCAGGAATCGGTTTCAAATAACAAGGTCGACTGCTGTAGATTAGACGGGAACTTTGAACCCATACTTGTCGATGGCAACTGTTTACAGAACAATTTCTGCCTTTGGACTTCATTCATACCGTCCTTACATTCGGCTTCCATTAAAATCTTCCCATAAAGCAGTCAGACTTGCATGGTGTTACGAAAAGCAAGGGTGGCAACATCTTAATACTTTGGCCTTAATACTTCGGGTTATAATTTGGAGGGCGATATGTACTAAACGAATGACTTACGTTCATTCCATGCACATTAATCGCACAGACGTTCGACAACGTTCTGGAACCGTTGATAGTACCTTTTATAGAGATCTGACTTTCCAACCAATCTTTCCTGGAGCCAACCTGCTCCATGCAGATTTTGACCTGGCCTGCACGGCGACCAGACTTCTAGCCGATTGAACATGTCTAGGATATAATGGCTCTGCGACTCATTTTTATAGCAGGCCTCTTGAGAAATTGGATGAACTTCGACACTATCTAGAGGTTATATGGAACGATGCTCATGCTCACTCATGTACATAACATACAGAAATCACCTAAATCACGCCTGATTCACATGGCTCGGCGTAACTCACAAATTACGCAAATTACATATCTCTAATCTGAGCACCTCCCTAGATCTCGACCTCCAATCCAAGATGAATGTCCCTCTTTCGATTCTGCAATCTTGTTTTGCTTCTTTTCTAAATGTCATTTTTTTTTCTCTTTTTTTTGTCTTCTTTTCTAAATGTCAACTTTTCTTCGAGCTCCATGCTAAAGTCCTTGGCATCAGACTTATCAGCTTTTAGTGTGGAGTCGGAGACTCTCCCAAGGCTCCATGCGAGACTCCCGTTTTGGAAGTCTTCTCGAAAGTCCACTGACTAAGATTCACAATATAATTAATGTTTGTAAACAAAACTGACCTACTTAACGTTCTTTCAGAGACTGATTGACGGGTCAAAATAAAATCTTCAGGATTTAATTGTGGTGCCAAAAAAATCTTCACGGTTGAATTAATGTTTGTAACCAAAAAATGGCCTACTAAAAAATCTTTCGGTGAATAATTAACATGTGTTAAAAGAAAAATCAGTCCAGTCGGGTCACGTCAGATCACGACGGAACCGCAGTTACTCATAATCTCGCACACTCACGTTAGTGGTACAAAAATTGATGCCCGCGCACGGCGGATCACGTATGATTCATCGTGACCCGACTCTGTACCCAATTTGCACATCTCTAGTTTCTATTTTAAAGAACTATTAGCTACTAACGCATATTAGGTAATAATTCTCTCTCCGACTTCTCTGGGGGAATTGAAGTCAAAAGTCCTTGCCTCTACAATTGAAAGTAAAGAAGAATTATGAAGAAAAATTTCCTAATAAAGTTTTCCTCACCGTAGTGGACACTTATGTAATTCCTTAAATAAGTAATAAATAAGGCTTGCAGATATTGAAAAACTCATTTTTAAGCCAAATAATCACTTATATAATCAAAATTTTATAAGGAATGAAAAAGTTTCAGAACCAAATGGGCTATTTAGCAAAAAAAATAAGGAGTAATAGACGTTGAACATATGATTTTTCCACCACATTTTTGTGCTTTTAAAATTGTATCCAAAACTATAAAAAGACGTTCATTGAACCTACAAACTCACTTCTAAATAATAAATAATTTTATTTATTTTTTGCTAACTATGAAGTTATCTAGTGACCAAACGAAGCAATTTTAAGTATACATGCTGTTTCCAAATTGATGCTAAAGATTTTAAGTGATTTTTCTACTAAGGTTAAGGGAAGTCTTTCATATAATCTTTTGTTCAAAACCCCTTCCCTCCAAATCATAGCCCACAAAAGTTGTTTTTTTATAGACAAACTATCGATATTCAGAGCAAATGTGAAAAGACAAATATATTGTGTGTTAAAGACTTATATTTAAATCAGGTTTTCAGTTAGAAAAATGATTTTAAATGACATTTTAGAATTATTAAAATTTATAAGGTGTCATTTTATTAGTAATAGTTATCTGCCAAATTTCTTTTATTTTAATTAAACCAAAATTGATTTATTGCATAAAAACAATTTTTTTCTCCTAACATTACAGGCTGAAAAAACTGTGGTCTTCCGTTGTACCCGCATTTCGCAAACATGTGTATAAGAAACTATTTAAAGAAAATGAATTTGAATATGCCCATTTGAATCTATATCTTAGCCACTTATAGCTTCAAACCAAAACTTACATACAAATCTTCATCATTTATCTCTTTACTTGAGATAAAGTTGTCTTCAGTAAAGACACCTTCTTTAGACTCGAATACGTATAAACGTTCATCGATATAATGTAACTAATTATATTTATTAATACAATAGATACCTCGAAATCAGTTTTGAAAGCGAGCGTAATTATCTATTTGACACAGTAGATGGGTTTTCTCTTCGATGATCATATGTTAGCGGAAATTATGATGACTCACTGGAAGACACGTTTCAAATTAATAAACGGTTGAATTAAATAATAGCTTATATACAACTTCAAAAGGGTTTCTATTAGATATTGATCCAATCCAAACGATTTTATCAAACAACGTTTTAGAGTCAAAATGTATTTTAAATTGTGCATTATCTGTTAAAACGAGTAAACAAGATGTTTGATAGACTGTGGCTGTAAGTCGTTGCATAATTTTAACCACTAATACTAGAATAAAAATGATGATTCGCGATGATTAAATAGTTTCTTAATTTCGTATTTTCAATATAGGTTTGTAAAATTAATATGGGATTTTCAATATAGGTTTGTATAATTAATATGAGATTTTCAATATGAGATATATATACTGGTCACATTTCCTAAAAATTAAAAGGTTTACGACGTAATATATTTTATATTACGTAATATATTTTATATTACGTCGTAAACCTTTATTTTTTTAACTGAATCCAAAAGATTTGTTTTTAAAATTATTTTGACTTCTATAATTTTTTAATTAAACGCATCGTTTCCTTTGAATTTGAGGTAACGTTTAGTTATTCTATCATCCAGTTATTAAAGTAGGCAACGATTATTTAGTAACGAATTTATAACATATGTCTACTATGCATACTTTATCTCAATAAAAGCTTATTAATTCTTAAATATTCTAATACGTCCAAATTGTCCAACACAATAACATTACAACCAGAAATATGGATGAATACAAACATTCAACAACGTTCGATAGAAAAAAAAGTCAAGATAATATAATATAAAACATTACACGTTTTTATTATACAGATTTTCCACGTAAGCGGTAAAGTGTCTAATGTCTAATAGCATTGAAGACCGATATCGAGAATTATAAACCTTAAACAAAGAGAGTGTTCCATCGCGACGTACTGAAATAAACACGATATTTTATATGGAACGATATAATTTTGATTTCATACTTTGATTCTACAGACAAACCTATGTTTTTGACTTATTTTAATTAGAAACTTTTTCGCAATAAACACTATGTTCTTTAAATCTGAATTTCTCAAAGACCGGTCAAGCTAGAAAGATAAAATTTATATGTTTCTGAAGTTAGATTCAGATTCGAATCTGAAGCAGAATCAGATTCGTTTTTTTAAAGTCGACCAGACAAATGCTTATAATGAACACTAAATAATTATTTTTCTTATTATTTAGGGAATGTGGCACCCTGAAACCATGTTAGAAAATTCACTTAGCGATCTTTTAACCCCTCTGCAAAGGGACAGACAGAAATTTAGAGGGGGGGCTGGGGATTAATAATAATAACTCGGTATTAGGTGTAAAACTTATATAATTATTTTCTCAAAATCTGGGAAGTGTAGCACCCTGGAACCAGATTAGAAAATTCATTTAACCCTTCTAGAACTCCTCTGCAAAGGGACATACAAAAATTTAGGGGTGGGGGCGGAGGGTGAACAATTCAAAATAAGTGATTCTTAGGTGTAAAACGTAAACATTTATTATAAAAAGAATAAAACTATTAACAGTATAGTAACTATTAAATGAAGGAATAAGAAAGATTTTACCGTTTACGCCCTCCATACAGGATAAAATCACTAAAACATTCAAAAAGTTTAACATATCTACGGCGTTCTCTTCTAATAAGGAATTATAAATATACCAACACCTACAAGAAAATAACTATAAGACCACTTTCGGTAATGCTTAAATAATAAAAAATATTAAAAGATCTAAACTTTTAGATTTATACGAAGAACTTCATATCTACACTGGTAATTTAGAAAATAAGCTTATTAACAACATAACTGATATAAACAATTATATATACTTATATATACCTATTATATTATACTATAACAATTATATAGTATTTTATAATTCCTTATAAAATACATTTAATTTTTTAGCGCGCGTTTTTATTTATTTCATAATATGTATTCAACTTCCCAATTACTCATATATGTACCACTTTGATGGTAACTATTCTATTATTTATATCAATCTTTTACCAACTATTTAACTTAATTTTAGTTGTCCCTGAAGAAAGCTACTTGCTAGCCCAAAGCATGTCGTCCTGAAAAGACTAATAAAAAAATTACATTATACAAAAACAAACGTTTTGCTTTGCGCCAGATCCTAGGAGTTTAAATTGCGGTTGAAGTATGATACTGCAAACCACACATTATGTAGTGGAATTTTCTTTCTTGCTAGCCCATTGTCTTGGAAGTCATTCCGAAAAATCCAAAACAATGTCAAATCTAAAAATATCTAAATTTAAAAATCTACACTATTATCTCCTCTAATGGGTTTTTCACATTCTTCACTTCACATTGTAAATTAGCGGCAGCTAACTGAAAACCTCATCCTTGCATTTTATGATATGTCATTTTACCTCTTTAAAAATAAATGAGTTCTCATTTCTTAAACCCTTTCTTTTTCATCTTTGGCTACTTCTTTTTAACCTTTAAGTAGTGACGTATGTCAGGTAGAATAGAGCGTTCAGGTAAACGGTCAATTTATGATGTGCATTTTAAAGGGCTAAGTGAATTTTCTAATGTGGTTCCAGGATGCTACACTTCCCTGATTTTGAAAAAGAAATTATTTACGTTTTACACCTAAAACTGACTTAACTTAAATTATTCACCCCCCCCCCCCATTAAATTTGTGTGTGTCCCTATGCAGAGGAGTTCTAGAAGGGTTAATTGAATTTTCTACTGTGGTTCCAGGGTGTTATACTTCCCTGATTTTGAGAAAGAGATTATTTACGTATTACACCTAAAACCGAGATAATTTAAATTATTCATCCCCCGCCCCCAGTTCTAAATTTTTGTATGTCGCTTTGCAGTGGAGTTCTAGAACGGTTAAATGAATTTTCTAATCTGGTTCCAGGGTGCTACACTTCCCTGCTTTTGAGAAAAAAATTTTTTACGTTTTACACCTAAAACCGTCATAATTTAAATTATTCACCCGCCGCCCCCACCTCTAATTTTTGGGGTGTCCCTTTGCAGAGGAGTTCTAGAAGGGTTAAGTGAATTTTTTAATGTGGTTCCAGGGTGCTACACTTCCCCGATTTTGAGAAAGAAATTATTTACGTTTTACACCTAAAACCGAGATAATTTTAATTATTCACCCCCCGCCCCCAGCTCTAAATTTTTGTATGTCCCTTTGCAGTGGAGTTCTAGAAGGGCTAAGTGAATTTTCTAGTGCGGTTCCAGGATGCTACACTTCCCAGATTTTGAGAAAGAAATTATTTACGTTTACACCTAAAACCGAGTTAATTTAAATTATTCACCCCCCGCCCCCACCTCTAAATTTGTGTGTGTCCCTTTGCAGAGGAGTTCTAGAAGGGTTAAGTGAATTTTCTAATGTGGTTCCAGGGTGCTACACTTCCCAGATTTTAAGAAAGAAATTATTTACGTTTTACACCTAAAACCGAGTTAATTTAAATTATTCACCCCCCTCTAAATTTGTGTGCGTCGCTTTGCAGAGGAGTTCTAGAAGGGTTAAGTGAATTTTCTACTGTGGTTCCAGGGTGCTACACTTCCCTGATTTTGAGAAAGATATTATTTACGTTTTACACCTAATACCGAGTTATTATTATTAATCCCCCTCCCCCCACCTCTAAATTTCTGTCTGTCCCTTTGCAGAAGGGTTAAAAGATCGCTAAGTGAATTTTCTAACATGGTTTTAGGGTGCCACATTCCCTAAATAATAGGAAAAATAATTATTTATTGTTCATTATAAGTATTTGTCTGGTCGAATGTAAAAAAACGAATCTGAATCTGCTTCAGATTCGAATCTGAATCTAACTTCAGCCACATAAATTTATCATAGTTGTTGTTACTTGGATGTTCTTAAGTAGAGTGCCATTAGTACCATCGGTATACCTTATACAAGCTTATTATCAAAATTTATTAATCAAAATTTGGCAATAAATGGCAGATGTTGTTTTTTTTTTCACTGGTAGGCCATGAAATAAGATCATAAAAATACGTAATTACGAACTAATGGTGATACAAAAACAGAAACGATAATTTATAACCAAAGTTTATAAGTGTTCAAAAGACTGCCCTGTGTGCTTTATGTATACATGAAACCGATTTACGAAGAATGATATTTCAACACGACAGAACACCGATGTGTCCTACCAATGAAAAAATGAACATGATCAGCTATTTATTACAAGATTTTGCAATAGTGATTTGTAGAGAATTAAATTCTCTATCTGATAAGCAAATCATATATGGGTTATTCCATTTAAAATTTTTGATTTTTTTGCAATTGAATATGGTAGAACAGTTCTTAAAAATTTTAACATTCTGTATAAGGTAGACCGATGATGCCAATGGACTGCACAATGACAAATCTTATCTTTCTAGCTCGATTAGTCTTTGAGAAATTCAGATTTAAAGGACACAGTGTTTATTGCTAAAAATTTCCTACCATAATATTTCAAAAACCAAAAGCAATTTATATCAACACATCTTATCAAAGTCAACATATTTTGGTGAGTAGAATCAAAATATGAAATAAAAACTTATTTATTCCGTTTAAAATAGCACACGTTTAGAATATTATTTTGAGAGATTAGATCATCTTCATAACTATTGAATGTCCCCCTTTTAAATCGAACAAATTTCATTCCAAACATTTTTTAGTCCGATGCGTAGTTTATGAGATATTTCGTTTTGTCAGGTTAAACAGATAATATAATATACTCGGTCTGTGTATATTGTGTTAATCATTTTATCAATTAAGATTTGATTCCGATTGAAAGTAGCACAACGACCAAACATCAATTCCATGTTGGGTGTTTATCAAAATTGAGTGTCTATCGGGCGCTAAATCATTAATTTCATAATTTAAAAGATTTTTCGTTTCCATCTGCATATCAAGCGAATTTGAATAAAACTATGTTTTTTAGATGGATTGTTTTATTTTAGGCCCTACCGGTTTCGAGTGATTTTTTCACTCATCTTCTGGAGCATGCCACGTCATTAACTTTAAGGATACGTGGCATTATTATGTTTTTCTTTTTTCACCTTTACTATAATAATTCATTTTTACTTACTTTTTATAATTATTTTTTATATTTTATATTTTTATATTTTATTTTATATTTTGTTTTAATAATTAAGTTATTAATTACTTTTTATATAAAAGTATCAAAAAAATTATTAAAATCACTCGAAACCGGTAGAGCCTAAAATAAAACAATCCATCTAAAAAACATAGTTTTATTGAAATTCACTAAGTCATTAGGTTAAATAGCATTTATTTGACTTTATGTAAATGTTAAGAATCATACAATATGCGTTGTTTTCTGAAAACGGCAATAAATGTCCAACGATATATGGTAGTAAATATAATATAAAACTGATTTTAAGCGATATAAAATGACAGTTACACATAATGGCCGGATAGATATGCCGGATAACCGGATGTTCGGCACAATAAGTACACATAAAAAGTTACTCAGGATAAACGTCCACAAGATGTAATTCTATGAGACATTTTTTTAAAAATATGTAGCTAATATTTCGACTGTATTTAATTTCAATCTTCTTGAGAGCATTTTATTGCTAAAATGGAAAAATACAAAAACTTACTTGTTTTATGGTAGTTGAAAAGCAAAAAATTGTCTTATTAATATTAAAGAACACATTAAAAGTTGAATAACATTAAATAAAATTAAAAAGGTGAAGGTTACAGATCCCAAAAATTGGATAAAAGAAGACGCACTCTTGGAGACGTTGAATTTCAAATATTGTTATAAAAAACCATGATCAATGGTCTAATAAAAACAAATAAACAAGGCAGTAATATAAGAACAAGAAGAAGACTTTAAAATTCGATAATTCAAAATTAGACAAACATGAAAATTAATATTTAACATTTTTTCCTTTTATTTTTATATTGAGGTGTTGTTAATAGTGTGATTATATTGTGAATTTGAATCGTAACTTTGATTGGTCTTATTCTTTGTAAATATGTATACATATACGTTACTCAAATTTTTAGTATCCGTCTTGAAATTGATTGCAACCTTTGTGTAAAAAATCTGTTGTAATAATTACTTCCAAAGTCCAAAACTTTGCCATTTTCTAAATCAAAGGTGTGTTTACAATCATGAACATATTGTTTTGTGCTTGAAACTGTGATTCGAATAACAAATCAGATAATGTCCTGAATATGTTAGTGTAATAAGCCTATTAAATTTTAATGGATTATTAACTTTTTCATTTTAGCAATAAAATGCTTTAAAAAAGTCTGAAACAAAATACAATCGAAATATTATCTATTTTTAAAAATTAAAATATTTATTTAATTATTTTTGCACTTTTATTAAGAAGATTGTTATTGCTTAAATAATTAAATAAATATTTTAATTTATTCAAGACGAAAAAACATTCCTATAAAATAAAAAATATGAACAAGGTTGGTACAACCTATAATTTATACAACTTTAGAGATCTACATCTCAAACTAATATTTGAACTACAACATATATCTTTTTTGAAAACCTGTCTAGAAGAAAATTTAAAACCTAAATTCACAAGACACAAATATCCCAACAACATGACAAAGAATCAAGTGCAAAAAGTTATAAAGAAAACAATTAAAATAGAAATTAAGAAACATTAGAAGAAAATTGACAAAATTAATCTTGAGACATATTACGTCTGCCAAGAATTAACAAAGACCTACCACAATATAGAAATCCAAGAAATAATGAGCAACAAAACCACATGGAATAAAGATAAATTAATCAAGAATGGACATCAAAACAAAGGAAATTAGATAACCTTAGAAAAGAAAAGAAAACACAAATAATAAAGGAAAATGGAAAGATAACTAAAGACTACAACATGAAACATCATATATTTCCTAAACGGATAACTAATCTAACGAACATAACATTTAACCCAGAAGAATTAGAAATGCTTAATAAAGGCCACAAATATGCATTAACAACTAAAGCCAATTTGAGAAAAACAGCTATTGAATTGGAAGCAATAACGCCTTCATTATTGCTTCCAAATGGCAACCAAAGAAACAATTAAAAGAGAACTTCAACAGATATTAATTAAAGAAGAAACTAAAAAAACAACAAAAAATAAAGAGTTAATGAAGGAACGAAAAATTAATAAAGAAAAATGAATAATTAATAACATAAACCATAAAATCAAACAAAACAATCTAACTATCACCAAAGCTGATAATAACGTAAGTTTAATAATAATGAACAAAGAAGACTACATAAAGAAAACTGAAGATTTTTTTAAAGAAACCGGCTTTACAACTGTTTCAAAGGATCCAACTACAAATTTCCACAAAACAGCTAAAAAAATTATATTTGAATCCAAAGAAACACTACAAAAATTTAACAAAAACATTTATTCTATTTTACCAATGAATCCCAAAACACCAAGATTGTACGGTTTGCCGAAATTACATAAACAAAACATACCAATTCGCCATATCATTTCCTCAAACGATTCTTCCACTTACAAAACAGCAAAATTTTTGGTCAACATATTTAAAGATATAACAGGATTTGAAACTAGACACACCATAAAAACAGCTATGATTTAATTAATAAACTTACAAAAATTAATTTTCCTGACAATTACAAAATGATCTCATTTGACATCGCTAACCTTTACACCAACATTCCAACTGACGAAACCCTTCAAATTTTAAACAACATTTTTAAAGATAGAATTAATAATGAAACCGATAGAAAAAATATATTTAACCTTTTTAAAATCTGCATACAGCAAAACTTTTGTAAATTTAAAAACTCTTACTACACCTACAATATGATATATTCTTAGACAAACTTGAAAATGAACTTATAATGAACAATAATAACCCACATAGACACAACATCATAACATGGTTAAGATATGTAGATGATATCATCGTTTTCATCGACAATGACAAGAAACAATAACCAACTTACACAACTACATTAATAATTTACATAAAGAAATCAAATTTATAATCGAAATAGAATATAACCGCATACATTTTTTAGACTTAACAATTTTAAAAACAGACAACGGACTTCAATACAGTATCTATAGAAAACCAACACAAACAGATACTATCATCCCAAATGATCCTTTTCATGATTATGCTATAAAATGGCAACTTTCAACGCATATATACACCGTGCCTTCAACACAAAACTTAGTGAAAAAGCACTTAGAACAAAAATATCCATTATAAAACAAATTGGCCAAAATAACGGATATAAACCACAAATCATCAACAAAATGATTGACAAATACAGAAACAAATAGAATCACATCAAACTTACCACTCTTACAAATACAACAAATAACACAAACAATATTTATAGAACAATAGAATATCAAGGTAACATACATAATAAAATCAAAAAAAAATTTAAGAAACACAATATAATTATAACATCCAAAAGCAACAACACACTACGTAAAATTTTTATTTAACAACAAAGATAGAATCAATAAAATGAACGATAATGGAGTTTACAAATTAGAATGTGATACATGTAAAGCCACTTACATTGGTGAAACAGGGAGATGTTTAAAAACTCGTATAAAAGAACATAGAACACAACAGAGATCAAACTTTGGAAGACCTATAATATTATACAATAATATTTAACAAAGAACACCAATTTCATGAAACAAAAAACACAACATTACTTCACAAGAAAAACAAAAGTAACCTTTTGGAAATACTTGAACTGTATGAAATTAGAAAATTTAAACATAATCATCCACACATTTTATGTTTAAATGACCAAATAAACTACACAGAAAAACCTTTATATATGTATTTGCAGAATCCACTTACTCCACCTGAAAATAAAATGAAAAAAAACCCCAATACATACAGTGAACTCAAACCGCAATAACAACATTTTCCCTTCCCAACTTCAAATTTCCTTTTTTTTCGTTTTTTACCTCCTTTACAATAGATATTTGAACTTTTGGTTGGGAAATATTCAATTTTAATTTTATTTTATTTTAATCCTATTTTAATTTTTCACATTGACACAATATGTCATAAATCACATCATAAAATAAAACGCCAATATAAAACAGCAAATTTTAAATAAGATCAACAATTCTTGAAAGATGGATTTCCTGAAGATGTCCTAAACAAGGCCGAAACGGGTAGAAACATTATAAGCAATAACAATCGCCTTAATAAAAGTGCAAAAATAATTAAATAAATATTTTAATTTATTCAAGACGAAAAAACATTCCTATAAAATAAAAAAATATTTTTAAAAAGTTATTTCATTGACATTTTGTGTTATCCTGAATAATTTTCATTTGTTTTCTCAAAAGACTGATACTAAAACTAAATTAAAAATATTATAAGTTATATAGGAAAATTGAAATAGACACTATAGAAAAAATAATAAAATAAGTAAATAATTCTTCAAAAAATAGAATTAGTACTATTAAAACGATATTTTAAAAATAGACCAAGGACATTGTCATGAGTCAAGTCTAAAGTCTTGTGATTATGTCTTAGTAAAAGATTTATTTTAATTCGCGGTTATTCAAATGTTCAACCTTATAAGTTGTTTGCCAAGATTGGAAAATAAATGTCTGGTAAATAAAGAGGTTGACGTTTTTATCGAAATAACAAATATCATAACAAGGTTGCTCACACAACAGGCGTCTGAAAGTACAGTGTTGGAACTCACCTTAACATAGCACAAATAAAAATGTTATATACCTTACAAAAATACATAACAAATAAAACCATCAACAAAAAGGTGTTTCTGATTAATTTTTGCAATGAATTGCAATAAGAAAAGTTAATTTTAAGCAATACTTTGATTGAAGTAAACGCTTTCAAAAATAATAATAATAAATTAATAAAATAAATATCTAAAAAAATGTAAAAACAACACTAAAGAGACGGAGGAAGTAGAGAATGAATAAACAACTCATTAAAACGAAAAATATGTTTTTATGGTTGCTTTCTTAGATTTAATTGTTTTTGTTAAAATCATGTTTTGATCTTCACCATCAAATACGTAATCGAAACATAAAATACACTCAATTTTCAACTCAAAGAGTACTAAAAAAGAACTGTTATGAACAATTTGTTTTTAAGGTCTTTTAAAGGACAAATCCAACGTCAGAGTTTTAACACAACATTCTTGGAAAAAAATTCTTAAAAAATTTAGTAAAAATTATTAAGATATTAAAACGTTTTAAATTTAAAATCTTATTAGAAGAAATTATTTTATTGTATGCAAATAATACATACAAAACAGCTTGAATAGATTTAATCTGAACTTTAAACTTTCCAATATGGACGATTAGATCTTCAAAATCATAACAAAAAGTGATTTATTTATTTTTTAATTTATTTGTGAAAGGATCTACAGCTTAAATAATAAAGAATTTGTCGAGACTTAAAGCATTTAAGCCATAATCAGATAAGTAATAGTTATTCAAAACCGCACCAATGGCGATGAAAGAATTCAAATCACGCATGCGCTGGGTTTTCCAAACATTCTCTCAGCGCAATTTTCCAAACGTTCTCGTTTTACCAACAGTTTAAGTCGAGACATACAGTTTAAACGAACTTCGTTACACACTTTCGTTCGTTTCGAATTGGTAAACATTGATAACCAACGACGATGTGACGTAAAAGATCCTGTTTTATTTTTGCGCCTTCGAACGCAATCATCAGAACTTCCAGCTACTCACTGTCGAAAATTTAAAAAAAAATCAAAAATCTAGTGAATAATTCTAGAAGGATTCAAAAAAAACAAAAAAATCTATTGTTCAGCAAAAACCTTAAAATCTCAAAATAAGTAGGAAGCGAAGAAACAGAAAACTGTAAAAACACAATTAATTTTCCTTGGTGAAATTATGGTATCTGACGTGGTTCATTTGGATACAACGATATCACAAAGAATTAAACATGGTGATGAAGAAAAAGAGGATGAAGATACGATAAGTGTGTCAACAGCTTCGACGGATAATTGTGATGGTGCTGTAGTTTTGCATGATGCTGAAGATAAGGCACCGTGTTTCCAAAATATCGAAGTGACTAATTCCAGTGATGTGCATTTCGGAAATAAAACTTATTATCAAGGACCAGTTACGATTAAACAAATTTTATATACAAATCGCGATGGTGAAAATAAGTTGCCGGAAACGAACGATATATATCATGAACAACCGCACTTGGCGATAAACGAAAAAGTGGAAGGTGGTTTAAATTACGCGAGTTATAACGATGGTTATACGACCGATGGTGTTCATCATATTAATGGACACGGCAAATTACCTAATGGAATAAATCACAACCATTTTGAAACGATTAGAGGTAATTTTTGTATTAATATTGAGAGGGGGGTTTCGATGAAATGCAACTGTAATAACTTCTGTTGAAACGAGAAAGAACTGGAAGGTCACTGTTTTGACCTTTCATATTTGATAAACTCTATAATTTATTTTTTAATGGCTTTCGTGTCTCCATATAAAATTAATGAAAACCACGTACTGAATCGAAAAAATTAAAACCCAGACAGGCAAGGACATTTTCATTTGGCATTAGAATTTCAATTGTATACTAATTAAGATTCAATAGAAGAATATAACAGGTGATTAGAAGTGTTATTAGAACATATTTAATTTTTTGAATAAACATAATGTTTCTCTTTAATAAACCTTGAGACTTTGTTACACTGTGAAGGTATAAA
Source organism: Onthophagus sagittarius (assembly GCA_036711965.1). Lineage (NCBI taxonomy): Eukaryota > Metazoa > Arthropoda > Insecta > Coleoptera > Scarabaeidae > Onthophagus > Onthophagus sagittarius. The sequence goes on from JASERS010000001.1 coordinate 53,488,123, forward strand.
TGGAATAATTTCTCAATTGACAGGTTGTTTATGCCATTAACAACACAGCAATTCAACACTTTAACACAACAATTCCATAATAATATCGTATTTATTAAATTAGTCATATTTTTATGGTTTTACGCCGAATTGCGAAATACTATCAAATAATAATATAATTTAAAGCTGTCTATAAAAAAAATCAAAATATATCGAGTATATTCTAGATAATCGTCAATAAGGTTGGAGGCAGAAATGATATTCCACAATAATATTCCACCATAACTTGTTAAATTAGTCATATTTTTATGATTTTTAGCCTAATTGCGAAATACTATCAAATAATAATATGATTTAAAGCTGTCCATAAAAAAATATATTGAGTGTATTCTAGAAAATCGTCCATAAGGTCGAAGACGAAAAGAAACGATAAGACATTCCTTGTTGCGATTAATGTACAATATCACTCAAGGACTATGTCCGTATGAAGTAACTCTAAATAATCTATCTTAATGCAATCATCTTACACGTAAATTCCCAAATTTATTTATATTTCTTATTATAAATCTTATCTAATTTAATTATTCAAGTAATAATTTAAGACCTTGACTTTATGAGCTTGACGTTATCGACAGCGAACATAAAATGTAGCATTACGGCTTCATAAAGAAATGATTATGATACAGCTTGATGATAAAGTGAATAGTACAACATATAGATAACTATAATATAATCAGACATAATAGATGTTAATGATACTTATAATAAGTACATAATTTCTTGGATTTATCAAATTCCAATTTTGGTTAAACAAATGTTATCACCAAGAAATTTTTTTCATTATGAATAGAGCTTATGAAGGAGAATTATTGCCGGTCTGAAGGAAGCTACCCCTCTCGTCAGCTCTACCTATAAGGTGTATTATAACTTTAATCCTTCAGAGGTTTACGGCAAATGTAGGTCCTTGATGAACCTTAAAATTGCCCCAAGGTCTTGTTGTTCCTTTATGTCAATAGGTGTCATAAGAGTTTTACCGAAAAATTTATTCAATTACACAGTACACCGACAAGTTTGATCCTTAGCTTGTCCGGTATGGAGAAGATGGTATTTCAGGGGTACATAGCAGGTCAGGAAACGCGAGAACGTCCTAACATTCCCGTTGTAGAGATATAAAACCTCTTGGGTTTTGTTAATTATCATATTTTTCGCTTATCTATGACCTGGAAGTTTTTTCCAGCGTGAAATTGCCCTTGAGGCATCCCAACTATTAGTTAGCTAGGTAGCAAAATAAAATAATCAATAAAATACTGTGTTGATACACAAACTTTATATTTTCTTTATATCTTACAACGTAAAAGCTGGACAAAATTGGACATTTTTAAATGGAAACTCCTCTTTCTATAAGAAATAAAGGAAAAATGATATCAGTGTCTGAAGCTTGATTTTTATAAAAATGGTTTCAGAGATACAGGGTGTTTTTCAAGTGCAGTTTTGTCATATTTTTTCTTGCTGAAAAATCTTCCTTGTCATGCAGAATTCGATGGAATAAATCAACTTTCCCTTAAAACAATATTTTAGTAATATTGACATAAAAATGTCAATAGCTAAAGTAGGCTTTGGAAACAAAACAATAGCGAGGTTATATTTATAACTATTATCAAGTTAGCTGGTCATAATGAATTAAAAATTAAATGCATAAGAAAGAAGCAGAATAAATTAAAGCTTATTATAAAACAACAATAATTATATGAAAACAAATAACGAGAAAAAATAATAATAAAGAACAAAAACAAACCATTTTTCTATAAAAAATGTTCAAAATATGGTAAGACTGGATATTGCTTCTAAAAGATTTAATGAAATGTTTCCTGAAGACCTGATACTGATTGTAAAACTGCTGGCAGAAAACATTTTCATCGCAAAGAGCAATATAAACCATTTGATTTTATTTCAAGAATATTAAATACTATTGGACAAAATACAAACTCCTGACGTAAGTCGTCCAGAAACTATTAATTAAGCACTAAATACTGTTGGAAGTAGACATTTTTAATACAAAAGGCAAGCAGCTGTTAATAAAATTTGATTTTGCTACCAAACTACCAATTACTGATGGCAAAATACAATATCTTCATCTCAAAAGTTGAAAACTTACTAATTCAACGATCGTCGATACAGCTTGTAAAACTTTAAAAACTGCTGGCTAAAGACATTTCTTTTGCAAACCAACCATAGGCGCAAGATACGTGGTAGTTAATACAGTCTTTTTCCAATTAAGTTGTTTTCATTACACAATCCCATATTATTTTCAAAATACCGAAAAATCTAAGCAACGAATTATATATCATTTTTAAGAGAAATGGTCAACAATCAATTTGGTATGCAAGTAATTACTTCATTAATGATACTTATAATAAGTACATAATTTCTTGGGTTTATCAAATTCCAATTTTGGTTAAACAAATGTTATCACCAAGAAATTTTTTTCATTATGAATACAATAGCTATATTGTACAATAGCTATATTGTTCCAAGCTTATGAAGGAGAATTATTGCCGGTCTGAAGGAAGCTACCCCTCTCGTCAGCTCTACCTGTAAGGTGTATTATAACTTTAATCCTTCAGAGGTTTACGGCAAATGTAGGTCCTTGATGAACCTTAAAATTGCCCCAAGGTTTTGTTGTTCCTTTATGTCAATAGGTGTCACAAGAGTTTTACCGAAAAATTTATTCAATTACACAGTACACCGACAAGTTTGATCCTTAGCTTGTCCAATATGGAGAAGATGGTATTTCAGGGGTACACAGCAGGTCAGGAAACGCGAGAACGTCCTAACATTCCCGTCGTAGAGATATAAAACCTCTTGGGTTTTGTTAATTATCATATTTTTCGCTTATCTATGACCTGGAAGTTTTTTCCAGCGTGAAATTGCCCTTGAGGCATCCCAACTATTAGTTAGCTAGGTAGCAAAATAAAATAATCAATAAAATACTGTGTTGATACACAAACTTTATATTTTCTTTATATCTTACAACGTAAAGGCTGGACAAAATTGGACATTTTTAAATGGAAACTCCCCTTTCTATAAGAAATAAAGGAAAAATGATATCAGTGTCTGAAGCTTGATTTTTATAAAAATGGTTTCAGAGATACAGGGTGTTTTTCAAGTGCAGTTTTGTCATATTTTTTCTTGCTGAAAAATCTTCCTTGTCATGCAGAATTCGATGGAATAAATCAACTTTCCCTTAAAACAATATTTTAGTAATATTGACATAAAAATGTCAATAGCTAAAGTAGGCTTTGGAAACAAAACAATAGCGAGGTTATATTTATAACTATTATCAAGTTAGCTGGTCATAATGAATTAAAAATTAAATGCATAAGAAAGAAGCAGAATAAATTAAAGCTTATTATAAAACAACAATAATTATATGAAAACAAATAACGAGAAAAATAATAATAAAGAACAAAAACAAACCATTTTTCTATAAAACATGTTCAAAATATGGTAAGACTGGATATTGCTTCTAAAAGATTTAATGAAATGTTTCCTGAAGACCTGATACTGATTGTAAAACTGCTGGCAGAAAACATTTTCATCGCAAAAAGCAATATAAACCATTTGATTTTATTTCGAGAATATTAAATACTATTGGACAAAATACAAACTCCTGACGTAAGTCGTCCAGAAACTATTAATTAAGCACTAAATACTGTTGGAAGTAGACATTTTTAATACAAAAGGCAAGCAATAAAATAAACTGTTAATAAAATTTGATTTTGCTACCAAACTACCAAATACTGATGGCAAAATACAATATCTTCATCTCAAAAGTTGAAAACTTACTAATTCAACGATCGTCGATACAGCATGTAAAACTTTAAAAACTGCTGGCTAAAGACATTTCTTTTGCAAACCAACCATAGGCGCAAGATACGTGGTAGTTAATACAATCTTTTTCCAATTGAGTTGTTTTCATTACCCAATCCCATATTATTTTCAAAAAACCGAAAAATCTAAGCAACGAATTATATATCATTTTAAAGAGAAATGGTCAGCCATCAATTTGGTATGCAAGTAATTACTTCATTTTCAAAAACAAGACTTCCGTGAACTTTTAAATTTTATAATTTTTTTCGTGATTCTACTAAAACTGTTCTACAAAAATATCATAAAATGCACTTTTTTGGAAAACACTCTCTGAAACCATAAAAGATATCGAAATACGATTTTCGCCATTAAGTTTCATATGAAAATCGAGCATCGAACATTGCTTTCATTTTTCATCTATCTCTTATAGAAAGAGGAGTTTCCCTTTAATACTTTCTAATTTGGTCTACCGTGTACAACAATGTACAAACCAGGTTTAGAAGACAAAAATATAAAAATTGTATATCACCCAAGTATTTTATTGATTATTTTACTTTGCTACCTATCAAACTCTTTATACTCTCTATCGCATCGGATATTCGAGTACATTATTCTCGACTACTTGAACAAGTTTTATCTTGTCTGATGGTGCAGAGTTTACTCGCCCATAAGCACTCAAACAGATTTGTACTTCTTTCGACTTATTTTCTTATTTGGATAGCTTAAATCGACATACTTCATTTGTTTGTTCATTTATTTTCCGACATACTTCATTTGAGGTCAGAGTCTGCAATTGTTTATCCCAAATTTAAGTTTTAATGGTTTAATATTTGAAGCTTTATAAGCTTAAAATATAAGTAAGCAAAGGAACTTATATCTATTGACGATAATCATAGTAAACATGTAGATTGTAGCAATAAAACAGCTGATAAGCTTTTTGATTTTAATGAATCTGAAAAGGAAGCAAGAAAGTAGTGAAAACATAAAAAAATACTTAGAGCTGTATAAATATCCTGTTGTTAAAAGAAGCGGAATGAGTAGCTTGAGCGATTACCCAATAATAAAAAATATGTTAGAGGTATAATACTTGTCTATCTTCATCTGTACCAGTGGAGATTATTATGAATGCTCCCAGCGATTCAAATTTCGAAAAATTGGTGATAATAAAGGCAAATAAAGTAATGTAATAATATGATACTTTTTAGCTGGTATTTTTAAGATCTATTTTTTTTGTTTTGTTTCTCTTAGTTATTTAACATGAAAAACAATTTTTGTAAAATATTTTGTTTATTTTGTCCTAACCTATATTCGATACCCTGTATTCGAGTACATTTATCCAGTATCTGGCACAGATTTACTCTTTGGTCAACATCAGACCTGGTACACACCGTAAAGCAATATCATTGCTCCTAGCTAGTACTTTAAGGTTCCTCTTACTTTGAACCGTTAATTATTCTTCAATTATAATGTTCTTCAATTGAGAACTATTTTGAGTACTTCTACGACGACAGATCATGTTCCCTAGATGTTTTATCCTATAACGAACCTAACGGATTAGTCTATTAAGATCTATTGAATCTATTGAGATCTGTAATTAGATGCTCAAATTTAAAGACAGAATTAGGTCTTACAGAAGTAGGGAAACAGCTCTGCGCCAATGTTAATTATCGAATTGGCCGAATGCGATAGCGCCCTTCTTACTGAAGAATGGCCTTCTTGACAAAAGTATTTTACTACCTGGGTCTGTAAACAATCTTGTAAAACTTGATTATTATGATTTTGACGTTCCTATCAATCAAAGGCAAAAGTTAAATGCATTTTCCATCTAGTGTAGATACTAGCCCAATGCATCGCCCAAGTGGACGAATGGCTACGACCATTTATTTTTATAATATATCCACTCTATTGTTTATCTTTTAAGTTATTAATGAATTGTCGGTAATGATTTAGCAAAATTTTGAGTGATAGAGGCGCTATTATAATTGACTAATATACAGCCTGCTTCAGAGTAAACGCCTTTGGTTTTTTTAGTCACACTATATTTTCAAAATATTTAAGCAGTAGTATGTTTTTAGATATTCTCTACACGATTATATCATATATTCAACTGAATAAATTATTTCAAAATAAATTATTGAGATCCTAAAAACATTCTATTTACGATTTTGTTTTTCTTAGAAATTTATTACTTTCCGCATCAAAAAGCATTTTGATATTACCTGAGAAGGTAGTGTTGCTAAAAATAAGGAGCTTGCTCTGAAACAGGCATCTTTACTAAATAATGTTAAAGGATAAGCATGGTTGATATTTTTCTTTTCGGCAAAAAGGCGAAGTTTGAATACTTGACGATTGTAAATGATGGAATTGTAGCTGGTTCAAAAGTTTTAAATGAAGAGGAACTATAAATAATCCCATTTTGTCCCTTTTATTTTATCTGTGTTTTAATTATCAGCATCTCGTTATGCTTCCAATAATGTAAAATGAGTTCTTAGTTGTATATCCACAGATAAACCGATTTTTATTTTATTTCAAATCAGACCACTATTATTAAGTAGTGGTCTATTAACAATCAATAATTTATGCTTAGGTATGAACATAATATTTATTTCCATTTTCTTGTTTATGAACAATCACAAGAAAATGGAAATAAAATATTGCTAGAAAACCATCAGTCATAAGTAATATTATTCACACACTAATCCACAAACTTGACCTCTCTATTTCTATTGTTTTACAATAATATTGAAAATTTAGAACGCAAACTTATTGACCCTCGTAATATTTTTGGTTTTGATTTCATTTGCGCTTTAATGTATTTTGCGCTTCCTTGTATTTCTATTTGAACTCTCATTTAATGAAGTCATACAAAGACATAGTAAAATGACATAGTTGGTTTGTACTCAATAATTACTCAACTTTTAGTAATTATTAACAGCTCGATACGTAATTTAAGTTGTATGAAACAATTAATTAACAATTATTATTAATTGAAGTGTCATTACCTTCTCACCCAAGAATAGTCGACAATACCAATCGCGAAATTATCAAGTTCTAACGTGCACCGAAAAATCTTGATGTCATGACGTAATTTTTTGAATCTGCTCCTACACAAGCTGCTATGGACAGAAATTCTTTCTTCATTAACCAATTTCGTAAAACTACCAGTTAAGCCATATATTGCTTCCAAAATTACCTTAATTCAAGCTGATTTTTTCTAGCCTTTTGCTGACAATTATTGATTGGGATGAGGTATATAAGGCAGTTATTCACTCTTCAAAAGTCGCGAAGAATCGGTAGATTTTACCGATTCTTCATATTACTATGTTTCCGTTAATATATTATATATACTACATATAATATTCCTCACATTATATATACTTTTGAATCATTGAAACATCATCCTTTCCGTCCATTTGGAAGCTTACGTATGTGTTTTAAACAAAAAAGTTCAGTTTACGACTTTCGTTCTATATCAATTCTCTTTATCTTATCAATTGCTTTTGAGCATGTTGTGTGTAATCAAGAATTTAATTATCCTGAGGAGCATCGTATAATGATTTGCAGTCTGGTTTCTGATTAGGTCACAGTACCACAACTAGTGTACTGCTCGATTTCAGTAAAGCCTTTGATTTAGTTAATCAAAGCAAACTTCTATATTTTTCCACTGACACAAGCCCTTCGTCCACTCACGAATTTCTTTGTAGATTGCTCCAAGGAAGTGGGTGTCACAAAAGTATCTTCTTCTAATTATCACTTATATGCAGATGAGCATCTAAATTGTGACCTTGCTAAAGTGCATGATGTGTCTAAGCTTTTTGGGTTAATGCTAATTGCCACTAATACTCAAGCAATTGTGTTTGGTCCAATTTCTCTTTTAAATAAATAAAATCGGGTAGGTTTTAATAACTCACAACTTATTCTCGATGGCGTTATCATAGAATGCTCGGATGTAGTAAAAAGTCTGGGTGTTATGATGGATTCAATACTATCCTGGTGGCCCCAAATTCAACTCATCTGCAAGAAAATTGTATTCTTCTTTTCATTCTCCACGTAGGCTTAGATATTTCCTTTCTCCTTTTATTCGTCATAATCTGTATTACAAGTTAATCTTTCCTCTAGATATCTAGATTATGCTGTTAGAGTCTACACCGATTTATCAATCATGTCATATGTTATCAAATTTGTATAAAATTCTTCATATTCAGACCCCCGGCTATTTGTTTAAAAATTTCAACTTTTTGTCAGCTTATAGCTCATCGATAGTACATCACACTAATACTTATCATATGTGTCTTTTACATTACACTGCCATTCGAAATATTCCCAACCTTCCATATTTTAGGGTATTCGTTGCTCATCTATTGCTCTCTTATGAAGACACGTCAAACTAAACATTTTTATTGTGTTTGCGTGTACTAAAATACTTTGCATGTGCTCATTATTGTAATTCGGTTCTTCTTGTAAATGTTCTCTTTCCTTTTCTAATTTTTCATGATGCGCTTGATGAGTTTTATCATCTGAATTTTTTGGAAGATATTGCCATAGGTGGAGAATTGATTAATTTGTCTAATGATTATGTGATAACATAGATTGTGTTTTCTTATGTTTTCAAAATTAGCTTCCTCCATTGTTCTTCAATATATTTTTTCGAGAACCGTTTTGAACACTTCTACGTTGATAGATCATATTCGTATATATGTTTTAAACTAAGATGAACCTAACGGATCAATCTATTAGGGTTAGATCTGGAAGATTAGGTGCCTTTCTTCCAAAAGTAAAGAAATAGCTCTGCGCAAATTATAGAATTATCCAAATGTAATAACGTCCAGTCCGACTGAAGAATGACTCCTGAAGAATGATCTTCTTGGCAGAAATATTCTGCTGTTACGAGCAGCTTTTTTAATAGTATATTGTTTATTTTTTATGTTTAATAAATTGAGGCGTGTAGTAGCAAAACTCGCTTTATCCATTTGAAGTAAATTTGAGAAAATCAAAATTTTAAGTTTTTAGCAATTATTTTAGGAAAATAAATATAACACCCAAATAAATATAGCTATTACGTTATGAAATATTATCAACAATAGGTTGATCTATAATTGGTTTTATCCAGTTTGAAAAAGAAACAGTAATTTTATTTGAATAAGGCAAGTTTTGCTGTGTTATGAATGAATAGCAAGTTTTGTTATACCACAATATTCAATCAACAGACGGTTTTCTTAAAAAAATGTATTTATTACTTATTTTTTTGAACAATTTTGAATAAACACTAAATTGAAAATAGTAATAATCAAATATTTTAAATTCTTAACAGGTTATCAACCTCTTGTGGTCTCCGTTCGCAAAAACATGTTATGTCTTCTTCTTCTTTTTGTTCTTTTAAAGGTGGTCTATCTAAATCAACTACTAAAGGTATAAAAAAACTCAAGTCTTGTCTTTCCATCCACCTATCACCAAAATGTTTTCTTAAAAGCTCCCTGACGTTACCGACCTTTTTTTGATCCAAATCAACTTCCATTATTTCAATTTGATTTGGTGAGAAATAACTGAATGTTTTCCCTCTTTTTAATAATGACTTTGCAGTCCCAGTGTCAGAATTGTAATAAACCTCTCCACTAACAAGAATTAAATTTCTTTAACTTCTCGATAAAATAAATCTTTTTGCTTGCGAAAACTTAAAGTGCCACACTTGAATAGGTTTCAAAAATTCTTTAACGCTCAACTTCCAATCTTTTACTTCACAATCCTTGCCCAGCTGCACAACAGTTCCATGCTCCTCAAAAATGTTTCTATAAATTTTAGGATCTATAATAGTTGATTCTTTCTTCAAAATTTTTTCAATGCGACCGAATATCCTATCAGGTGGGAGATATGAATGTCCAGGCACTGGAAAAATCAATTCTATTGTTTTAACATTCGGAGGTGCCACATTTGCCAAAAAATAAGAACACATTCCACCATCAGCGCGTAGACGTATATTTGAATATGGTGAAAGATCGACTTGTGATAGGCAATGAAACACAGCTGATGATATCTCATTGGAACTTTTTTTATATTCATGCTCCATCCACGTATAAATAAATATGTTTTCTGGGTTCATGTGACTTTTTGAAGAACCTCTTACAATGGTAAAATTATAGATGTATAGCTGCCAGCTGAAGTAGGCAATTTGATCTGGTATTTTTGGTATAACCAATTTTTTTTTGGCAATCAAATGAAAATGTAATTAATTCATTTTTCTTTTCTTGTAGTTTTTTGAAAAACGCCGTTGCTTTTAATTTATGAACTCTTTTTTCTATAATTAATTTGTTTTCTTCATTAGGACGCATTTCCTGTTTTATTCTTCAGTTCGATGCATTTGGAACATGCATCAGTTACCGGAGTTTCAAAGCCAATATTGTAATCATTAGTAAAAATATTTTGAAAAAAAGTTCGTTTTACATGATGTTCAAAAACATTGCTGTTATAAGTGCGCCAAAGTTTTGAGATGCTTAATCCGCTAGGCAAATATTGTCTACTATCTGTTTTTGATCTACAATAGTGGCTTTCTACACATTTTAAATTTTCAATAAATCTTTTTACCGCAATTCGTTTCTCAACAAATTTTGTACTAATCCAGTCGCCCCCTCGATTTTCTTTTGGCATTAGTCCTGTGTTTAAATGGTTTCTGTAAATTCTTTGTACACGATCTTTGGAAACGTGAAGAATCTGAAGAAACGTTTGTTGGCACACTTGAATTTTATATTTTTTACAGCGAAATTTTTTCACAAAGTATTTTATTGCCACACTTTTTCGGCTGCTTCCTTCTTTTAAATTTCGGTTTTGTCTTTTTGGTTTGTCGTGGCTACAGTATTTTAAAATAAATGCATCCTGCTCAACTTTATTTTTATGCAAATAAAATTTCCGATGAAAATTGTAAATATCCACTCCTGTTAATTTTTTGCAGTGGAAGGTTTTGCCATTGTGCTTGCATATTGGGAAACATGGCAGATTAGGAGAGGAATATCTGAAGAAAATAAAGTTAAATTATTCTGTTGTGTATCATAGAATTTAATTTACTATTCGAAAAAATTAACTTCCCTTGTTAACATGTGACCGAAAAATTATGAAACGGACAGATCGAGTACTTTTTGTACAAGCTTAGTAAATTCTTAAGAAAAAAGAGCTTACCTTTCACGCTTACTGATTTCTCTTTTCCATTTTGATTTATCGGCTATTTTTTTTTTCTTCCTTTCCCTTTTTTTGAGGGTAAAATAACATCTTGACTCATATTAGACATAATTTTTATGTACACAACACCAAAAACACGCTTAATAACTTATTAATAAAACAAACTATTATTTAAATAATTTAAATTAAAAATGGGCGCGTATCAGAACCCTAGCTCGCGTGATAGTGAATCGTTATTGCTATTGGACGCTTGGATAAGGCAACTTTTGCCGCGATACTCGCTATAAATATAGCGAGTTTTGCTATGACATGAAAATTTTAAAATGATTTTAAAAGGGTATACAGCATGTTTATAAAAAAAATTATGATTGATCTGTGTTGAAATTTATAAAAATAATGTATTCCAATATCTAACTAAAATTTTGTAAAAAATTGATAAGGCGAGTTTTGCTACTACACGCCTCAATAATGAGTCTGTCGGTAATGATATAGCAAAAGGTTGAGAAATAGAGTCGCTACTATAACAGACTTCTTGCGATCTTATTAAGCAATATTAAAGAATTAGCATGGTAAGCAGTTCGAAGTGGTGCGCAGTCAACTCTAAGAGCTGTCTGATTCTAGAGTTTTAAATAAGAAGAAACTATAAATAATCGAATTTTATCCTTTTTATTAATTTTTATTCGTTAATATCACAGCAAATGTGTTTTTATTCTGCTCGGTTTTTGCTCCTTTTGCTCGGAGTTTTGATCATGAAAATTTTCTGCATAACATTTAGTTAGAATTCTGACGTCGTTGGTATACGACTATATTATTAAGTTGACAATCAATAAATTATGTTTAAGTGCTAAAATAAAACTGGAAGTAGTTAGATTTCTAAAAGCCATTTATAACATTTTTCGGATTCCTGGTTTTTATGTATAAATAGTAGTAGTGGTTTTAAAATATTGAATTATAGAATCACTAATAGATCTAGAACTAGCCAAAATTCTCACTCGACATCATTAACCCCGGATATAGAGATCTTCGTATTAAGGGCCACTTCTACCACCTCTGATAAATTTATTCAATATTTAAAAACCGTATCATAACCAATGGGAGCGCTTAAAGTTATTATAACCATGGTAACTATCCTCTAGACAATTTAACTAGAGGTTGGTAAAAGTGAGCCTAAAATTAACTGGTTTCATCGTAATCAACCTTGTAATATATTTTCAACATCTTGATTTCTGTGCATTACAGAAACACAATAGATAATATCAACAATGATGTCAACATGTGGTCGAGATAATCAGTACTCAATTTACTTTTTGCTAAATATACAACCTACTATTTGGTTATCCAATAATAATGCTAATAGAAAACCTAAAGTATACCTTTTACCACACCAGCTCTTGTGTTAAAATATTTAAACCGCAATTACACACACTATCATAAAGTTCAAGGTACATGTTGTGCTTACACTAAGATTTAGCAGGTTGCACCACGCGCATCTCCCTCTACTCTATTTTAATTTATGCTCATGGTACATACATTCTGAGTAGATTTACTTGTCTTTTAAACTAATTAACCATTAAATTAGTTTTAATTATTTTTTATTACGTTTATTTTCATTACGGTTTTATTTAAATTTGTTATTAAATTATTAGAAACTCTGAACATTGTCTACATACTTCTCAAACCATTACATACTTATTATTTACAGTATGGTCACAAAAAAATTCATTACATAAGTGACGCATGATTTATTTTAATATATCATTAGTGGAAGAAAGCGTGGGTTATATTTTCGAGATACTTATTTAAATTTCAGTAATAATTACGGTTTAAAGTCCAGTTGGTAAAAGAGACTTCTTAATATACAATCTCTTGTTTATGCTACTTAATACATTATTTTTAACTGAAATAGAACTGAGTATCATCTGCTATGAGTAAAATTTGAAGTACTAAGAAACTCAAAAAGTAAACAATGTACTGTAGGTATTTTTATATTTTAACAAAATATTTTTTTTCTGACGTTTGTAGTTGTATTGCATTATATCTATGATATAACCTTTGTAACTTTATAATAGATGGTTGCAAAAACTAATTTAAAAAGTAATCATTTCGTAATTAGCATGACTATAAAAGCTTGTTATCACTCAAAAAAATAAACAAAGAAAAATCTTCTTTTATTACCTGAGAGATTTCAAGAATTAAAACGAAGTTGTTCCTCTTGAACGGTTTCAAATACTCACCAGCCTTGAGAAAGTCATTTTTTAAAAAATCTCTAGAAACTCACATGACGCAGGAGGCGACTAACAGCGCAACTTATTAAAATTCATGCTATTTACAACCGGTTTTCTTTACATATTTACATTATTTATACATCTACATGTACAAACTAAACAAACTAAATTATAACGGATTATCCGGTAATAGTCCATAAAATTTTATACTAGAGAAGGGCATAAAGGAAACAACATAAAGAGAATTTACGATTGGGTGATACCTGGGTTTATTTAAAAATTGATTATGGACTGTAGCATATTTAAAAGTTATGTCAGAAATACTGCAAAGGAAGTACGATTTTAATTTTCTTGAACTTATTTTTCATCATGTTGACATTGTAGTAAGTATTTGAGTTACAACGTGAAGCATAAAAAAATTAAGCGTTTTGGATGAAATTCGTTTCTTTGTGACTTCTCTTTAGTTTCTTGTTAAATTCGTTAAATTTTAAAATTTAAACAAGATAGAGATTGGAACGAATCACGAAACACGTTGCCAGTTCACTATTACAATCAGGAAGTTACTTGGATAACATGAAAATCTTTCAAGATTGGTATCATAAAAAACTTATTCCTATTCGTACAGTCAAAGCACAGTAAAGTACAGTCGTATTTGAAGAAGAAAAGTTACCTTAAAAGGCCTAACTTTTTCTGAACATTGCTCTGATCCTAATGAAGTAATTCTATAGTCTGCTAATGGAAATTTTTTTTTCTTTCCGCCCAATGTTACATCAATTGCACAAAAAATTAGCCAGAGTGTCATTGAGATAAAGAAACGTATTTACCAGATTTAGTCTATCTGGAGATGAATTTATTGAATGAGATTGGCCTGATACAGTTTTGGAAATCATTTACGATAAACGATGTAGTTTTCACAGTGGCAAATTCATGGAGTGAAGTGAATGATACTACCATCAAAAATAAAGCTTTTTACAATATAATGACACTGGTGGAAGATGAAAGCATTGTCTTAGCATCTGATGAGGAAGAAGCAACCAAATCTGAAGTAATTGCACCACTACAGAACGTCTATGAGAATCTTTGTATCTTGTTAACATTTAAATCCTGTGCCAAATATGTCACATAATTAAAAAACTAAAAAAGTGCAACTCAAACCAAAATGACAGACTATCTAAAGAATATCTTACGTAGAATACATAAATATATCCAAACTTAGTTAAGTTCTCTTTTCATTCTGTTGTTATTATGCAACAAATACTAATTTTTGGACTATCCAAGCTTTTCAATTATCCGTGCCACTTCTGTCTTCTTCAATCGGAGTTCTACTGTACCTTATCCTGATCAGAATGAATCGGAATATTGCTACAGATGGCCATGAAAGAAATATTGTACTAATTTTTTGTTTTGATAACCATCTGATTTTTTTCCCCTTTAAACTTCTAGCTTTCCTTTTACTTATTTTATCTCATTTTTAACATTTTACTTTACTTTGTGATAATTACAAGTATTCTCCTATCTCATTGCTTTGTTAATTACTTCAAGGTGTATACAATTAACGAAATTCTTACTTCTCCTAAATTTTGCTGGAACCACGACCGAAGTAGGTGTTGTTTTGACTTATTCGAAGTTCCCTTGTGTGTGTTCTAATGGTATCAGTCTCAGCCTTCTTCTTCCTATCGTGGATATACCTAGTGCTTCCTTTCTTATCTCATATCTTTAACATTTCTATTGAGCGGTCTTTATTTCCCTCTGCCTAGAAGTTAGCTCATGTCGTTCTCATACCTAAATACAAGTCCCTATCTTTACATCATACAACACTAATTTCCGTCCGATTCAATTCTATCCGTACTATCAAAAGCTCTTGAACGCTTATTATATTTGCAATTGCAAGAATTTCTAGAGACGTTTAATTTACACGTTGAGTTACAATTGTGTTTTCGAAATGAGCATAATACAACTACTACCCTCACTAAAGTTACCGATAATATTAAGTATGCATGCAACAACAGATGTGTTAGTACTGCTCGATTTCACCAAGGCTTTTGTTTTTGTCTATTACAACCTTATTTTGGCGTCTCTTTCTGCCTATGGATTCATTCCCTGCTGTGTTTGTTGGTTTTCAATTTCTTCTGCTTGTGCAATCAAATGTGTTCCTCAGGGTAGTGTATTGCGTCCGTTATGTTTTTCTTTGTTCGTTAGTAGTGTTGCTAATTATATCTCGTGTAATTATCATTTGTATGCTGACGACCTCTAGATATATACTGCTATAACGGTTGCTGAATTTCAGGAAGTTATTGTGCGATTTCATAACGATTTATCTAAAGTCTTGAAGTGGTCTCGGAGATACGGACTTAAGTTAAACTCAGTTAAACCCCAAGCTATTATATTTAGCTGTTATATAGTTTCCTGACACACTTAAAAATCTCTGAAAATGTTTGCAAAAAAGTTTATGCTTGCACTCTTTAAAAAAACTTCGCGGCTCTCTTCGTCATGTGGTCCTTCGTAATCGTTGCTACTCATTTATATTTCCTCTTTCGCATATGCGGACGCGGTTTACTCAGATTTCTCAGTAACTCTTCGGAGTAAATTGCAGCGGCTACAAAATAATTGCATCCGGTTCATATTTGACCTTCAGATATCTGAATGTTTACCTTCAGAAAGGTAAATATTCAGATATCTGAAATATCCAGATGCTTACCAGACGTAGATCTTTTCGCTTATTAACCATTTCATTTAAAATTCTTCATAACTGCAACTCAAAGTACTTATCAGATACGTTCCAACAATTATTATCTCATGAGTTTTCAACTCGTTCGCGTTCTGATATTATTCTTACATTTCACATTCATACCACTGAAATTTATTATAGATCATTTACAGTGCAGTCGACTGCGCTGTGGAATGGACTGCATTCTGAAATTCGTAATATTTGTAACGTTGCTAATTTTAGAGATGTTTCAAAAAGCGACTTGCTTGCCCTTTCATTGTCTATGTTATAATTCTTTGTGCTTTGTCTTTTTCTTTTTGTTTCTTCTCTTCAACTACTCTTTCTCACTTGTTAGCAATTGATATCATGTCAACTGATAGACATGTTCCTAAAAGCGACTTGCATGCCCTTTCGTTGTCTATGTTATAATTCTTTGTGCTTTGTCTTTCTCTTTTTGTTTCTTCTCTTCAACTACTCTTTCTCACTTGTTAGCAACTGATATCCGGCAGATTCCTATCCTGCATTGCCACAAAATCCCTAATCCGATTCAGGGTTAACATCAAGTTGTTACAATTAATGCTGTCCCTTTCTTTTTTAGTTTTACTATTAATCCATATTTCGATATGCTAACAACAATAGTTTTAAATGTCTTAATGTCCTTTCACTCCTTATCTAGTTGGGGACCACTTATTAATTACAACAACAATTACATTACGAGTTTTTATTAAAGTTTCTGTGTTGCCTACAATCTTTTGTAGGTTCACTATTACTGATTCACTATCTAAGCAGCATTTTTGTAAAATGACTTCATTGTCTTGGTAATATTTAGTTATGTCTTGATCTTTTTTTAACCAATTATCTTTCAAGTATTTATCAAATCTTCATTTAGTTTATTTCTGAAACTGAAAACCTACTTATGTCATAGTATATGTTGTTGATGTGGACTCATGTATCTTCGACGTCAGTGCCTTTTTGTTTTTATTTGGGTATTGAGTCAAAACGACATTTCACTTGTTCGTTTTTTCTTTTCATTCTTTCAGTTGTTTATTCTAAAGTGTTCTCCACCTCATATTTCTTCTGTGACTTCTTGATTTCTAACCCTTCAATTGACCTTCTTCAAGTCAATAAAAGCGGAATATGCGTTCTTCTTTTGCTGACTTTCGTGACCATTTAACGAATATCGTCCATTCAAGTCTCTTTTATCCAGTGTTAACATAGTTTCGATTACAGAATTAATTCTGATCTCCTTCGTTTAGTAGATGCATGTTGACTTTTAATCCTATTGCGTAACACAAAATTCCTGTAAATTGCGTCTACAAATTTAATGTTCTCAACTCTGTTTAGTATCACTTACTGAGTTGTGATTTGAACCTTTCTCATTACCCTATTTAATAAGAATAATAATACTTTATTGAGCTAACAGTAGTACAGTAACTTACAGTAACTTTGACATATATTTAAATGTGCTCAATGTGGGTTAGTTCGTTTTTCACTATTCTTCCACTAACCCATCATAACGAAAAGACACAAAAAAAAACAAAACAACAAATAAATCAATAAATCAGTAACAAATTAAATCAAAAATTTATTCTAGCTCCATGCTACAAAAGATCTATCAAACAAAAGAAAAATGTGACATATGTCGCCCCCCCATTCCTACAGATTTTCGCATCCCTGCATTAACAGTGTCCTTAATCGCTTTTTAAACTGCCACTCAGACGAACACACTCCAACTTTCATAATTGTATCATTAACTATTTTACTAATTTGATAGCTAAAACTGTTTTTAAAGAATTCAGTTCTGTGTACAGGTGGCGTTATCGTACCCTTAAATCTTATATTAAGATTGTGCACGTCGGAGCGGAAAGTAATTTTGTTATATAAATATGAAGGTTTCTCCTTGGTGACCACATTGGGAAAAACAATGCCGAGTGCGCCAAACGTCGCGACTGCATGTCTAACCATCCAATCTCCGATTGCTTACCACTTACATGGTCCCTTCACCTCAACCCAAACAATAGTCGTATGCAGGAGTTTTGAACTTTTTGAATTTTAGACTTAAGGACACAAGACAAAAATGGATAATATAAGCAATCTGCAAAATTAAAGTGCGATAACACTATGCTGTCACAAAGTAATCGTTTAGTTGTTCTACTGATGTACTCTCGGTTGCAATAAATCAATTTCAATGATGCATATGCTTTTTGTAGACACTTATTAATATGGGAATCAAACTTCAAATTTTCGTTAAGAATTACTCCTAAATCCTTTGCTGATTCACTAAATAACAATTGCTTATTGTTGATCTCTATCCTGATTTTATTTTGTATTTTAATTTTAAGTTTATTGGGTCCAAAAAGCATTAACTCCATTTTTTGTGGGTTGATGCAAAGACCATGTCCCTCGGAGAGTCGTACCAATTTTTGTAAATCTTCATTAATTTTTGCCCACGCTACATCCACCTCCGATTCAGTACATGAATGGTACAACTGTGTGTCGTCAGCATGGGCGTTATAATAGCGAATTGTGTCCTTGAATTGGCTTGTGTATATACTATACCACAACGGAGAAATAATTGATCCCTGAGGACATCCGACCCTGACAAAAGCCTGTTTCGAAAAGCGACCGTTTATTAGTACTTGTTGTTCCCTATCAGATATGTAACTCATTAAAAGACTTACTGCTGATTGGCTAAGGCCGATATGACACAAAATAGAGGACAACATTTTATGATTCATCCTGTCAAATGCTTTCGAATAATCAAGCAAACACAATACCGTAACTCTACCACAATCGGATGCCCTCAGTACGTCATCCACTATATTAAGCAAAGCCGTGGCGCAGCCATAACCCGCCCTGAAACCAGATTGCGTTTCTGGCAACAATTTATATTTGTAAACAAATACCTGGAGCTGCTCACAAATAATTTTCTCCAGCACCTTAGAAAACACCGGCAGAATGCTAATCGGACGTAAATCAGCAAATGAAACTGGCTTTTTTTTTCTTTGGTAATGGAATTATTTTTGCCTTTTTCCAAACATCTGGAAATCGACCGTCCAACAAACAGCAATTAACTATGTCTTTAATTTGAGGAACTATGTGAGGGCAACAGTAATTAATCATTTTGATATTAAGTCCATCCAATCCTGTAGCGTTGCTTTTTATGTAAGTAAAAAGTTAGTTAATAATTTCCTCTATTTTAGCATCACTGACACATTCAAAATTGGAAACATGTTCTGTGACTACATTATTCATATAAAATCTATATAGATCTTTGTCAATGTCCGCATTCATAGGAACTATATTTGTGAAATAGTTGTTAATTTGATCTGCGTCAGCAAGCTGCTCAGAAATACTGTCAGTTGTACGAGTTAAGATTCTACATTTCCGCAACGCTATCCATGGATTGGTTTCCAATTTCATACAATAACAAACATAAGCCTTTCTTTCTCTGTTTATGGCTCCCTTCACATAGTTCCTAAGATCTTTATAGTATTTCCAAGTTTCATTTGTTTTTAAAGATCTAAATTTTTTATATGCTTTATCTCGAGTCTTTTGCATTCTCCTTATCGGGTCGGTTATCCAAGGTGTAGGAGCAGCACGTTCTTTAAAAGTTCGCACAGGAGCGTGAACATCAAAAAGTGTCAAAATATTTTCCGTTAAAAAATTTGCTTTATCGTTAACATCAATCATATCAAAACCTAGAAAAAATGGAATAGCATATAGATCCTGCAAAAACCTTTGATAAACAAAATTAGAAAAAATACGCCTAGTGACAAAAGCAGGCGGCTGCACCACAAACTCCGCATATAATTCGCAACAAATAATTTCGTTATCAGACATACCCGCCGACGGCATAACACTGACGTTCCCAATGCTATCAGCGTCGGAGACAAAAATGAGGTCGATAATTGTTGAAGTGGTCTTAGTCACACGTGTGGGAGAGCCAACAATCTGAGTCAAGCCGATCAACTCTAATGTTGTGATAAGCCTATTCGCGTTACGGCTATGATCGCTGTATAAATTCAAATTAAAATCACCTGTGAGTATTACTTTATCTACTGTTGGGACAACAGTCGACAGTTGTGATTCAAGTTCGGAGACAAAATGTTCTGAATCAACTCTTTGGGATCTATAAGCAACACCCACCGCAAAAACAACTCTATGAGCTCTAAACCTAACCCAGACTTGTTCTATGGTGTCGGAAGACATGAGCACACTAGCTCTAAGTGTTTTCTTACGTAAATTCCCACACCACCTCCCCTTGACATCCTGTCCCGTCAATCATATTCTTCGAACGAAACAACGCCCAGGTCTACACTCTCCGAGAGCCAGGTCTCAGTTAAACAAAAAATATCGTACTTGTATTTATACTTAATTTAATGCCAAGAGAAAGAATAAGTGTGCGGGAATACGCATTTGACTCATTCCAAAAGACTTTTATACCTGTTGCTTGTTACAAAATTCCTAGAAACGTTGTGCAAACTCACGGTCCTCAAATTTATTTAGTATCTACCACTGTATGCCAACTTCTGTGCGTTTTCTCATCACACTCTATAATACTAAGAGAAACAATTAGTATGAGAAAATACTCCTTTGTTTCACCGCAGAATTTTCCTAGAGCAGCTTTTCCACGAAATCCCTAATTCACTCAGGATTATCATCCGGTTTATTTGGTACTAACAGAAGAGTGATGAATTCTCACGTTGTTACAATTAATGCTACCCCTTTCTTTCATAGTTTTATTATTAATGCATGTTTCGAGTCACTAACAACAAGAGTTTTTAATCTCTTGTTATAACACTTTAAGTGCAATATTGTCTGCATGGTGTCTTTTCTCTCCTGATCCGTTTCAGGACTACTTTAATTACATTACAAGTTTGTATTGAAGCTTCTGTGTTGTCTATAATTGTCCCTCTAATCTCTTGTAGGTTTACTGTTATTGAATGAACATATAAACAGCATTTTTGTAATACCATGTAATTGTATGGCATCAGCTTTTGCTATAGCATGCTCTGTTCTATATTTTTGTTTATCTATCCTCTTCCTCTTATAAATACTTTCTTTCGCTTTCACAATTTTCTTTACTAGATTGTTATCGGGCCTATACTAAGCGTGTTACACGCAGGACGTATTTGTGTCCTTAGTCTTTTTACTGCCTTGTCTTCGCAATATTTAGTTGTGTTTTGTTTTTCCTTCTACAACTAATTAAATCTCATCAAATATTCTCAAACATTCAATCTTCATTAAAGTCACTTCTGAAGCTAAGGACTTACTTATGTCATAGTATATTCAATTTACTAACATCGAATCACTGGCTGATATTTAATATTTCCAATAATTCCAGAAAGCAATAATTGTAAATGAATATTTTTACGCAATAAAGATATTATTATTTAAAACCTAATAACCTAAACCTGTTAAGTAGAATAGAATAAATCGATGTTTGGCACGAAAACAACAACCAGTTTGCACAACTACTTAGCGGTCTATTATGAAACACGACTTCTAAGCGAATAACAAGTGTACACTTTCTAATTGAAAACTCTCTGGTATATTCTCTAATATATTTCAAAGTGATGCAAATAATAAATTGTTAAATGTTCATAAATCATTCTTAACATACTATAGAGTATGATAATTCTTAATTTACATTAGGTGGAACAAATAATTAATCTTAACAAGTCAATTATAGTTTGACCACGTATTCGCTAAAAACCATTTCACCCTAACACACGTCAACGTACGAGCATAATAGTTGTAATGTATGTGCAAAATGCTTACGAAAATCGATGAATCACTATCACTTCTCGTGGTACAGACTATATCCTCAATTTATAGCAAAAGTATGATTCATTCACTTGCAATTACTTATATTAATAACTCCTGAAACTTTAAATAACTTTAAATGAATAGAAATATCTTAAATAAATAAAATTCGTAAAATTCTTTCAAGTACCGATAATTTCGCAATTTATCGACAAATACTTCAATAATAACTCGAACATAAAAATAACTGAACGAATACTCAGAAAACTGCAGTTATTAATGTAATATTCTCGGTATTCAAATGAGTTTATGAATCGGCACAAGACTGTGAATTAGTAATCAAAAGGGCATTTCTTGACAAATATACAGGGTGTGTCAAATGTCTGCAATATATAGAAAATAACTTCATTATTTGTGGTTTCATAGAAAAATGTTTCAAATAAAAGTTTCTTTATTAATTATATCGCATTCTCAGACGATACTTACTTGTTTGTATTGTCTTTGGTTTCGTTGCTATGGCAACAAACATTGTTATTTTAAATGGAATGCATATGTTTTTTTGCATATTTTAATAAAGCATGGAGTGATTTATCACTCCATGCGGTGAACATATCAAATAATAAAGTTGTATAAGAAAAAAATCAAGAAAAAATGCATTTTCTAAAAATCAAATACAATCACAAGGCATTGAAATTATGTCAATAACAGAGTTAAATGTCAGAAAATGATAGTTTAAGCAAATATAGCGCAATTAAGCGAACTACAAACAATCCAAATATAAATATTGTACAGGTACGATAATAGAAAACAGTGTGCATACATCATTAATATTCCGATTCTTTGTCGTTCGTTTAATTGTACTATATTTGCTTATACTTGTTGGGCTATATAGATCCGGGTTTTGTCCGGTCAATATCTAACCACGTCTACCAAATTCATACATTAAAAACTCTCCTACATAGTCAATGGGTAAATTGACTTTCTCTCGGAAACTTTCTTATATCATACTCATATGGAGCTGTGACAGCAGCTCCATTAAAAACTAAAGATTATATTTTCATTGAACTATATTATTATTGAATTATATTTTCAATTGGGAAGCACGATAAATCAATTTGTTTCAATCACAATTAATACAATTCATATCATTAGTCACTGAAACTAATGATAATAATACTAACTAATGATATACTAATAACGCTGAGCTTAATTATTCCTTTAATCCTCCTCTAATGTTTATTGCTGAGAATTATATTAATTTTGATTGAAACAAATTGATTTATCGTACTTCCTAACTGTGCCTAAACATTAATCTAAATACATCATTGATTTTAGATTTTGGGAGTCAGTCACAAGCAACAGCACGCTTGTGTTCGAGAGTCCTTTGATACTACTGGTTGTGGTATTAGTACACAGCTCAGTGATGAGGCAAAGGACTTGGACGTAATGAATGATTAATCACTTACATTTTGATTAAACGTTTCTACTTTTGAGTTACTCTTGAGTTAACAGAGATAATTTGGTGGTTAATATCTCAAAAGAAATTCCAACTCAAATCAATTTATAGCAAACATTGCACATATTAAGTAAATTCTTATAATCTCTCAAATCTGGTTCTTAGTACTTCTTTGATATCTTTTGCGCGAATAAAGTTATTCTCATGATTAATATCTTAAAATAAAGCTTAATTAAGAAGAATCCAAGTAGACTTCATTACAATGTCTAGAATTTTTGGAATATGGGTGTTTGGACGAACTTGAAATTGACAAAATCGACTTGAATCCTTTATATTCCATAACTTTTGAGTAAATAAAGGTATTTTGATGATTAATATCTGAAAAGAATCCATAATTCACATCAATTTAAGGCCAATATTGTACATATTAATAACATTCTTATAATCACTGAAACCTGCTTCTTAGTACAGGTTTCATTTATTACAATCATAACCTACCTAACTCTTTCATATCTTTTGCGCAAATAATAGCATTTTCATGATTAATATCTTAAAATAAAGCTCAATTAAGGAAAATTTCACTCTAAACTAGCAGATTTCATTACAACGTCTAGAATTTTTGGAATATGGGTGTTTAGATGAACTTATAATTGACATAATCGACTTTAATCCTTCATATTCTAGAACTTTTGAACAAATACAGCTATTTTGGTGATTAATATCTCAAAAGAATCCTCAATTCGTGTCAACTTAAAGCCGATATTGCGTGCATTAATCAAATTTATACAATTTCTCATCTTTCTTCTTAGTACAGATTCTACTTGTTACAAGAAAAAACTACATTCCTCTTTGATACCTTTTTATCGAATAAAGATATTTCCATCATTGATATCCTAAAATAAGTTTAGTTCTAGTAATATCGAAACATAACTAGTTTATTTTAACGAACATCTAATTTGCCTCCCACAACATAACTTCGGAGGACTGAAACCATGTGCTGCACTTTTTATGGCAAGTGTTGGTTGATCTATATACTCAACGAACTTTTCCATGTTCGTAACGCAAAACACGGAAACACTGAAAAACTTTAAGAGAATACTTAAATATTCCATAAAAATTTTCTACTGCACTTGATTGAGGATGATGTGCAGACCTGTAGAATATTTTAATACCACTTTGCTCCAAAAATGTCGTTGTTATGTCACTACCAAACAACAACTCTAACATAAACCAACTCTACAAATAATGTTCAATGATCATTTTACCACTGACTCTGAGTCAGCTACTTGTAATGGTATTTTTGTTATACGTCTGCGAAAATATGGACACCTCTGTATGTAAAAGGTAAACAGTGGTCCGGGTCACCATTCAAAATCACGCTGAATGAGAAAGAACTGTCACTGCTCAATACGTTTCTTAAAAGTCACGGGGTCGCTCATCTTCGGTCTAATCCTATAGACTGTACTCAACTGTTTAAATGTTTGTGAGCATGGTAAAAGTAAGCATGGCTTCAAGTCATCTTTTAAAAATACTTACTTATTATTTGCCACTTGGAACTAATAATTGTTTTATTTTTTGATAGTTTTGCGTATAAGTATAATTTAATTTTATTCAATTTAAATTTATATTTAGGATGAAGTTTTTTCGCATATATTCAATAAAATTAACTTTTATTATTGTTATTTTGTTTATTATTTTGGTTTGGTCGAGGGATCGGTGAACAACAGCACCTGTGTATAGGTGCATTGACTCAACCTCTTTGATGACCTCTATATTCATTGCTTTCTTTCTTATATTTATATCATTGTATTTTATATAATGCACCTTATAATGGTGCATTAATAAATATTATTATTATTCTCATGTTCAGAACGAAATAGTGACCAAACAATTTGCAAAACTGATTTGTTGCAACGATGTCTTCGTTAACGAATATTTCAGAGAAATCTTTCAATAAATTTATTAAGTGTTGCAATTTTTATGAAAGTCACTATATATTCAACCTTATTCTTTGAATGATTTTAAACAAGATTTAATATTATATTTATCTTTTTTAGGTTCTGGTGAAAGAAGAATATCAAAGAAGCAATGGTTATTGGCAGGAGGAGCAATAATCGCTGTCATCTTACTAATAATAACTGCAGTTGCTTTAGCATTGACGTTGAAGGGTTCAAGTTCTCCAATAAGTCAAATATTGGACGACGAAGAAGGTTAGTTTCCACGTTTTTGCTAACTTTGTTATCTACAAAAATTTCAATACCTTTAAAATTGCAATGACTCAGAAACAAGCTTTAGTCACTAACAAACAATAAATCTCACTTGTTTCTAACTTTTTTTCGTAAAATTAATTCTAGCAATGAAAGGAACAAATTTTGAGTGGTTAATGAGTGGTTTGAATAAAATGAATTATTAATAATCCTTTTAAAAACCTGAATTTCTCTTACTCTAAATTAATTTCCACTAAAAGAGTAGCTGTTTTATTTGATGGAAATCAACGAAGCATGAAGTGTGAAACGCTGCTTCAAACCTGTTATTTTTAGAATTCTTTTTAATCTATTCAACAATCGACCTTAACTCGATTACGAATTCAAAGGTGTATCCTTTCGATTTTATCATCGCCAAAATAAAAATCATAAAAAAGTTTTGAGTTAAATAGATTTCTTTTCATTCTTTTTATGGTTATCATAAAATCCAACCGCATCCGTTTTATTAATGTGATGAAAACGAAAGTAGTGAACAAGATCAACTGGTTATTTTGTATATTTTATATTGAATATGTTCACTTGCTTTCACCTTGAACGGTTTATCATAGATTTTTTTCTATGTTTATCGCATCGCTCACACTCGTGTGGATAACATATGTCACTTCTTGGAAAACAATATACATTTAATAGATTGCTAAAGATACTTTAGATTTATTGAGGCGACGATTTTAAAGAAAAAACGATTACATTATCATCATCTTACGTAAGCATATACGTGATAATAATGATTCTCGAAGGAAATGTCAAGGCTTCAATAATCAAATAAATTCGCTTAAATTTTTCGACGAAATTTTATAAATTTAAACGTAATATGTATGTTTTTGGTTTGTATCAGCTTTAAGTATACCCACAGTAAATATTGACTTTTAGTCGACGTAGATTGAAAGGCTAAGGCGTTGTCGTGACGCAAAATGTTTTTGTTCAAGTAGGAATCATAATGCAGACGGCAAATTCTGCGAAACGTTTTATTTCAGATAAATATATGTAAAGAATTTTCTAATGAATAAAAATGAAGTTTAATTTAAAATAGACTATGATCCTTTCAAATGAAAAATGTAAATTAGTTTAGTTGAAATTTTAAATGTGTGCTTATGATGTTTAACCATTCATGTGGGTTCTTTGACATGCAGATGCTTTTATGACTGAGTAATCATGATAAAGAATGGAGAATAAAACGTAAAAGTGAGGTTAAATGATGATAAAATAAAACAAATCTAATAACTCACATGTCCCATAATTTAGGGGATTAACATACATTGATAAATAAAATAAAGTTAAAAAGTTTTCACCAATATGTCATAGTTATTTATATTCTATGTCATTAACCTAATGACAAAACGGTGTAAAATTTTTCATAATCAGGTAATCACTTGAAGTCATTATGCCACTAACTCAATCTGGATGCATTTTTAAATAATTAGTAACGCTTTTGTGACAGTGCTGATTATTAAGTTCTAAATTAAAAATTGTGTTTATTTTATTTTAAATTATACTCTAAATTTTTTATAATAAAATAAGTAGTTATCGTACTCTGTATCTCAACAACTAACAACATATATATAATAGTTATAATTACATCTGTATCCAAAGCTAACTTTACTTCCGAAGTGCGCCGTGTATATACTGGTTAAATACAGTCGCTCATAACAAATAATGTCTTCATAATTCATCGTTTTTCATTGCAATACTTGACGGGGTCGACTGCATTTGAGGCGTACACGATGAATCGGACTACCTGTAGAAACAAAACTTATACACTCACCATCATCAATGAATTTGTTTTGACATCCTTAAGGATTTTGTTTACAATTATAATGTTTCCTTCTTCAACTCGAGATACCATTATTTGCGTAAGATTTAAAGTTGACAAAGACAATATTCAGCTCGGAGAAATAATGGTTAAATTGATCTTTGTACTTTGCAAAGAACAAACAGAATTATCGCCAACATAATATGTATCACTTCGACTGTACCATTAAAATAAAAGAATCCTGTAGTAAAATGCAGTACAAACAGCAATATGAAAAATAGGATTAAAAATTTTCAATTTAATGTCGCTTATTAGTTTACTTAATAACTAACGTTAATTTAATCTGAACGTTAATTTTGAACTTTTTGAATAATATACATACAGTTAAGATACGTAGGCTGTTCTTCTTGTTTTTCTACGTTTAGCGCTACAACTATCTTGTCTTTGATATTCTTCCTTATCCTTTTTTCGGTCCTTTCGGTTTTTATCGATCTACATTCAATTCTTGATCTTTAGAATTTTATATCATTCTTTTCTCTACTTCTCTCCCCTACCATGTTGCTCTTATACTAGTAGTTTTTCCTTAGAATTTGTACCAATATGTTCTGCTCATCTAATGCAACCTTAGCGAAATGTAAAAATGCAGTTGGAGATCGTGTGAGAAATTTCCTTCTCCGGAATCTTCAGTCTTCTACAATCTATCAGTGTAGATGGTCAGCGCTCTACACGAACTTAGGTTACTTCGGGTATCGCTTCAATGTCAAAATGTGGGTCAACCCAACCCAAAAATGACAATCCTCACTTAATATACGTTTAGAGTAAATATCGTAAAATTTACGACGCTATACTTTTATAAACAATTTGAAATAAGGATGGGTTTTGTTAAGAGCATGAATGAATTAGTATATTAATGTTTAATAAAGGGTACTATGTACCCTTTATTATTACATCTTTATTAAATCTCTTATTTTTTACACAAGTAACAAATATTTTACTCGATGCTCAATCCAATATGGTTGTCGGAACACAAAAATAGGTCGTCATGCGTCATTTTGCGCTAGACAAATGGAACACACACTTCTTTTTGAAGGATCAGGAACATCTTGTTCCTCCTGAGTAAGTGTAGACAACATGTTTCTAATATTTTTACGGATCGGCAATCTCAAAGTTTTGATTTGAAAACGGTCCTCCAACATCGGCTGTAATAAGATTTGAGGTAATTCCATAAGACACTTTCGGCAGCTCACTGGTCTTTCTCCGATAATTTTTTATTATGGCTGTATACCACGCATCCATTCATAACGGCTACATTTAGGCCAACGTTTTCTCTTTCTAGACGTACTCATATATTAACACATTTTGTCAAATGTAGCAACCATGCCGTATTAAAAGAGTAAATAATGCCAGGTTTGTCGAGTTTTTTACTTATCATTATAATTACAAGAGCATCCATTTCAATAGTGTAGGGTATTGAAATTAAATTAAAAATTGGTGAAAATCTGTACTTTTTTACTGGTTTATTTCATAAAAATTTTTCCTTACAGGTTTCGGCTAAGTCATCTTCAGAGGCGTCGTCGTTCAATTAAGAATATTGTTCAAAATTTTTGAAAGAATTTGAATAATATTCTAATAACAATATATATTTATGGTTATGAAATAAACCAGTAAAAAAGTACAGATTTTCACCAATTTATAATTTAATTTCAAATTTTTTTTCAAGAAACAGATGTATTATGCCATGTACTCGTTAAATGCAATCGCACATGACAAGTAATATCATCACAACTCATCAATTTTCATTACACTACTTGACATGACTGTATTTGTGGCGACTTGTTGGAACAAAGCTTATATGTTCAGCTTAAGTATTTATTAAGCATAATCAACATTGAGCTCGGAAAAATAGTGGTTAAATGATCTTTGTAACTTTGCAAAGGACAAACTCAATTATCGCCAACATAATGTGTACCGCTTCGACAGTGTCGTTAAAATAAAAGTATGCAAAAAGCAACAACATCAGTCCTTTTTCTTCTTATACATCCATTTTTTGGGCTACTGCCATGGGTGGTCCTAGACATCCTTCACTCTCCACTAATTTTGTATCATCCTTTATGTTATCCTTCAATCACGGACGTTATGATCTACCTCTACTTCTCTCCTCTGCCATGTTCATCTTGAAAATTATACCCTTAGCTTTTTACTTGGAATTCTTGTCAATGTATCTAACTTACCCAAGGCTTTGCACTTTGATAACTCACATAACATCTTCATCAGAAAGATGGATCAGAAAACAAGCCCAAGGTTTTAATGAACGTTAATATAGCACAAAAAGATATGTTCCTTATATCTGAAATATATGGCTATGGCACGTTAAAAGTAGATTCCCTTAAGTTCGTGAGGTTGGTACTGTTACAGACAATATGACTTACTGTCTCGTCTTCCATTTAACACCCTTTACGGAGGGATGTATCTGCCCACTTCTTCAAATTTAATTTGTTGTAGAACATGTGCTTACGCAACCTACAGTGTCCAGTCAGGAAGTGAAGAGCCTCATTCATTTTTTATTTTGCTAAGATCTGAGTAGATCGCTTCGGATCATGGTAGAGCAATAGTTCTCTTTGCAAAGACACCCGTTTCTGTCTCCTACCATCTATCGCAAAATACTCGATGGGAAAAAAGAAAAAAAGAAGTCTTTTATCAGTAATCAAAGTTAACAGCTTTGAATTGACATTTGATTTTTGTCGCATAAGGCTAAAGGCGTGACAACGGCTGAAATTCATCGTCAGATAATGATTTGACGATGAAGATCATGCTTCATGACAAGGCCCGCATACACATGCCAAACGAACTCAAGACCTAATCTGTTCAATCAAAGGTTGGGAACAACCCAGTGACTCGCACGTTTTCATGCATTTGAAGAGGCAATGTTTCTACATGATTCCATTCACTACGACTGCACTAAGTAACTGAAAGTACAAACATCCTTGTAAAAAGAGTTATTAAGAAAGGTACTTACTTAAAAAGCACACCTCGCATATATAAAAAGCAACTTATTATGTTTGAATACACTTTACAAAACAAATTAAATCCCAGAACATAAATATGCGTTCGGGGATCTACACGCCTTTTATCATTGTAAACCGTAAGAGTAATCCGTAGCAGTGTGGAATAAATTTGTTTGCTAAAAGCTACTCAAATTATGAATCATTTTCTATAAAATTTGCAAAAATACGCAGTGTTGACAAAACTATGCATTTTATTCAAAAAAAAACAAGAAATTATGCAAAAATATGCATTATGCATATTTTGATCATTTTGTTTCCACTGTTACTTTTAAATTTTACTATACTATTCTATAGATATTATAAAATAAAAAACAAACAGTATTTTTTAATTTATTCAAGTTGGAAAATTTTTTAAATTCATTCAGAATATATTTTACTTCTACCTCTAAATACCACAAGATATTTGGGAACTTGTCCTTGCTTTCAAAGACCGTGAAAAGATCCGTGTGTAATAGTAAATCAGTGTGTGTAGTAGGTTCTCTAGATTCAAATTGTACCTTAAAGAGCCGTCGCATGGTTACGAGCATCCTGGACATTACATTTTTCATTGTAATGTCTGTATCTTCGCCATAGCTTTAACCACAGTACTTGTTGATGAATGATGCGTGAATGGAACAAGAAGAATGATGGAAAGTCATCATTAGCACAACACAAAACAGCAAATCCTTTTTGATTGCCAATCATGAATGAAGGTTCATCTTTAGTTGTACATACAAGTTTGGATCTGCTAGCTCATATTTACTTACAAATCTTATAAAAGCATCGGATATATCTGCAGCACTAGTTTTCTCCTTCAAAGGAACCATTGCTAAAAATTCTTCTCTCGTAACCCATTTTCCGTAATTCGTAGATAATATCGGGCAAATATTTTCGCAATCGACTGATCAATCACGATCAACTGTTTGAGCACCCCTGATCTAAGTGGTTTTTACCATATTTTATTTATAAGATAAATTTAACTAAAAGACAGCAGTTATTGTGTATAGCACCTATTTGCAGTTTCTATTCGTGTTATATCAACAACACCGAAATAAAGAAGACCTCGATACTTGCACGTGACGTCACTATAAGTAGGCCCGAGTAGATCATTATTGCGTACACTACTTAGTTTTGTATTACTTTTCGATAAGCACAGTTATAATATAACATACAGGCTGATTTATAACATACGTAGGAAACTAAAAGAGTAGGTATTAGAGGTCAAGCTAAAACGCATGTTGTTTTTTTTAAATATATCATCGTCCACTTTTGGGAACCGCTGATTTTAAATAAAGAACAATTAGTCACCTTCATTTATGAAGGAGCTGTAATATTAGACAATTTACATGACATTAGACGTGACATATCCATAAACATAATATCAGCGGTTCCAAATAAATAAACACATTTCGATCATTTGTTTTATCACAACAATTTTTTAAAACAGTATTTGTGGTAAATTGTATCAAAATTTTGCAGGGAATTATCAATTTAGCATTGCGAGAACTGTATTAAAAGTTTATTTATTTATATTCTAGTACTAATAATTGCTGATAAAAATTCTTTTTTATTTTGGATGATAGACAATTTATCAAATTTATCTATCAAAGTGATAGATTTTATAAAATTAGAAACCATTTCATTGTTAATTTTCACAACCGGTAAAATATGTACGACTTCTTTAAAATTTAAAAGCAAGCTAGTAATCATAGATTAAATGCCGGATTTATAGGAGTTTGCTATTAACAGTCGCCCCTACAGTGTTTTGCTTCTTTTATATGTTTTTTTTTATATGAATTTCATCCACGAGTGAAGTCATGTATTTTTTATGACTTTTTATAAATATATTTTAATTAATTAATTAAATAATCGTTTTATAAATATTTAAACATGTTTTTTTACATACAATAAAAAATATTGTGAAAGGAATTACGAAGTCTTTAAAGTATCTGAATGAGGTAACGTTAAAAATCCATGGCCTTTTAGATATTTATAAGCATGTGCGCTTTTATAATATGTGTTATTGAATATAATATTAACGTATCTGCTGAATATCTATACCATTCTTTAGATAAAGATAAAAGTTTTAGTTACTCACATACAAAAGACATATTTTCACTAGAACAACTCCCTAAAGGGCACTTTACTCTTTGAAAATTAAAGTTTTTGATGGTTTTCTGAATAATTTAACATTTCTATTATTTTTTTCTCTTCATCTTTGGACAACGCCAGTTTCTTTCGAAATATCTTCCACAAATTGACAGTTGCTTGGACCGGGTACCAATATTATATCTGACAAAATGTTTATTTTCCCTTCACTTCTTCCAGAGTCTTGTAATATATCACGTTTATGGTCATTAATATTGCTACTATTCTTAATGTTTTTAAATTAGAGAAAAAAATAATTTGCATTTCTGAAACTAAACCATTTCTGGAATATTTTGGCGATATTCACTTTATGCCTAAGAAGTGATAAAAGCTAGAATGTAACAGATTATTGATTACGCTTTCTTGAATCAATATGAATATTTTTTGTACATTTTATGGTGTTCTATGGGTTATAGATTTGCTGTAGTCATAGATTATTGATTAAAAACAAAAAATGAGAAACGTTTTGGCGATATTCACTTGACGGCTACAAAATGGCAAAAACTAGATTGTAACTAATTATGGATTATGCTCTTCTGGTTTAATACAAACAACACTTGTACCTATTATAATGCCCTATGAGTTATGATTTTGCTTCAGTCATGGATTATTGATTAAAAACTAAAAATGACGAAAATTATAGTGATATTCATATTCGATATGCCTAGAAAATGACAAAAATTAGAATTTAACCGATAATGGATTATGGTTTCTTGGTTTAAATACGAACAATTTTTGTATATGTTATTATGCGTTATGAATTCTAGTTCTGCTGTAGTCATGATGTGTTGATTAAAAAACCCAGGAATGAGGAACATTTTGGCGATATTGACTATTTGTCTAAGAACTAGCATATACTTTATGCTAGTTCTAAAATAATTTTTCAACATTTTATGATGTTTTATGGATTGTAGTTTTGTTGTAGTCATGGATTATTGATTAAAAACTAAAAACATGAATATTTAAATAGTATTCACTTTTTGTCTAGAAAATGGCGAAAGCTAGATTGTAACTGATTACGGATTATGCTTTTTTGGCTTAATACGACGAGTTATGGTTTCACTATAGTCACGGATTATTGACTAAAAGCCAGAAAGTAGGAACATTTTGGCGATATTTACTTTATGTCTATGAAATGGTAAAAGCTAGATGTAACAGATTACTGATTATACTTTTTTGATCGAATATGAACAACTTTTATATATTTTATGGTGTTGTGTGGATTGTAGTATTGCTGTCATCATGGATTATTGATTAAAATCCAAAAATTAGAAACATTTTTGCAACATTTACTTTATGCCTAAATAGTAAAAGCTAGGAAGTAACTGATTACTGATTATATTTTTTTGGTTTAATATAACCACTTTTTGGATATTTTATGGTGTTGTATGGGTTGTAGTATTGCTGTAAACATTTTGACGATATTCATTTTATGCCTACAATATTTTAAGATCTTTATAACCTGATTTTGGACCACTTTACCTTACTTTTACACATAAAACGCAGCTAAACCAATTTGAATCAGCACACTTTGCTTATATGTATGTTATTTAAGATTGATCTATGTTTTTTTTAATTGTTATTGGGTAATCTAAAACCGCACAATTTTCAAAGAGTAAAGTGCCCTGCAAAGAGTTGTTCTAGTGAAAATAATGACTGCTCCAAATCGGTTTAGACATAATAAGTATATGTTTGTAATATGGAATTGAAAATAGAAAAACTATGGTCACAGCAATGAACTAGACATTGTGGCATCTAAACCTACTTTTAGTTGTAACTTTGTGATGCCGAATTCCATAATTTTGATTTTCTGGAACAACTCATTTTTTCAGTTTTCTCGCTCAATTTTTATTTTTTCTGTTTGCCGACTTTGTTGACGTCAGAACACCCAGGTCGTATTTATAACGGTGGTGTTGGCTATATTCGTGATGTTCTGTTATCGTCACTTTTTACGCTTGTTTGAATGTCTGGACTCTGATTCTCGAACTCTGTTCCTATTTGTTCATTTCGTAACACCTTCATATGCCTATTTTTTCCTACATTTTTCCTCCTTAGCTGTTCTTGCAGATATGAGAAAATTTCTTATCGAGCCTTCTGTAACATCAGGCCTTAACCATAATAATAACATCACTTGCGAAAGCGCATATTTGCAATAAATAGGAATTTATTTACATTACCTCTTTATTGAAGGCCGCCAATAGTAGAATGCAAGATTTAATATCAACACTGACACAGCATTTTTCTGCCTTTCACACCAGTTCATATTCTTATTTCTTTCTGCTCCGAATCAGCTTCGTTGAAGTCGTCCATTGTTATTACTACTAGCTTCATTCTACTCAAACCTTTTAGGGGTTCCACGAGTCAATTCTACAATATGCAAGAGGACGCAACGTTGAGTTAACGATAAATTAGCGACATGTCAGATTTCTGCGAAGCAGAACTAGTTAATCGTTTACAGCATAACAGTAGAATCTACATATGTAGTGTAAAAATGATATAATAATTAAACACAACAAAGTCTTTAATATACTCACTTTCATATGAAATCCACCACCCTAAAATTCAATCTCCAATTTTGATACTTCGGTAAAACAGTACTTAACTATTATATTTCCTGTACCATGCTTACCTCCAACTTTCAATATTTTCTTCTAAACAATTAATGATTCATTAATTGTATGTCCAATTGTTAAGCAGACGCCTTTAATGTCCATATCAATTGCCCATATCAAGCATTTTGAGAGAAGCTGAATAATCGATATGAAAGAGGCGGATGTATGCGGAGGCACCGTCCTGCTGGAAGACCCACCTGAAGAAGTAACGTATGTGACCGACTCCTTAGTCGGATGACTACTAAGGATTGATTTCAAAAAACAAAGTCGATTACATAATAACCAAATTGGTCGATTTTAAAATTTCCTGCTACATATATAAGGAACTGTTATAGTTAGAATTAATGTGGTTCAAAAACGAAAATATAACACTGTAAAATTCTTTCGGGATCACTGTCTGAGGATGACAAATTCCAAGTTAGGGTGAAAGTACTAAGTCAGTGTAATATAATCTCCAAAGGGTTACGCCTTCTCGGACCATACCTTCGTTTTAATGACCTTTTAAATTGTGCCCTTATCTTGCTGATTGTTTGCTTTTTCTTTGTTGTAACTCAAGAACCATTGATGGTTTCACTCTTCAGCAAAGTTGTAGCTTATTCTTAAATATATAGTTTCTATCAATATATCCATATAAAAAAATAAGGTTGGACAAATTTCATTAAAAGGAAGTCTTCAAATAATTGTCAAAAAACGTTAAATAAGAAGGATGAAGAAAAATATGTTGCCATTTTTTTAAACTTAGTTGGTGATGGCGGAATGGAATTATTTAATACTTTTGGATTATCAATCAGAAAAGAATTTATAAAAGCAGTATAACCAAAATATGTTTAACAGTATAACTAAAATCCTCATAATGAGTATTTGCAACAAAGACACTCATGAAAAGTTACTTCATGTAAATGATTTAACATTGGATAAGGCTATACAGTTTTATAGATCTGCAGAAATAACAAAAAGTCAATCAAAAGTACTACAAACTGAGGTGATTGTGGATGAGATAAAGAAGCAAAAATAGGCAAAAAGTAGAATAGATGGCAAGAAGTAGAGTAGATTTCAAATAATGCCTGTACTATGGATTATAGCATACTAAGTAAAGGTGTCTTGTTAATGACAGAATAAAAAAAGTGTGGAAAGCAGAACCATCTCACAAATGTTTGTAAGCAGAAGATGGAAAAAATAAGTGTTCATGAAGAGGCTTCATTAGCAATAGATGAATTTTCATAGGAATTATTCCGTAAATTGTTTATAAAATAGTAAAGTTTAGATATTATCATTTAACAATGAAAAAGTGCAATTATTTAAATAAATTCTGAAAATTGTGAATTGCGTAGGTGGCTTAATACAAGATATGTCAACTTTTTGCAAAATCTTCGAGATTTAAAGTCTTCTGGAAGCAATATCAAGTCATTTAGAAGCTGTTTCAAATCTTCTGGATGCTTTTCAAGTCTTTTGGAAGAATTTTAAGTCATCTAAAAGCAGTATCAAGTCTCTGCGTCAAGTCTCGACGCATTTCAAACCTTTTGAAATAATTTTATGTAGGCAATATCATGTATATCATGTAAGCACTGTCAAAAGCATAGGAAGCGGTTCAAGTCTTCTCGAAGCATATTAACTCTTCTAAAAGCATCTTAGTATTACAAAAGTAAAACTAAACAATCTAACATCAACATAAGGAAAAAAATATGAAAGTTCGTAAATAAAATATTGATCTGAGAACATCAAACCCTTTGGAGGTTGTTCTATAGTGGCCTAGTACTTTTGCCTTGAGTTGGAATATCTCCAAAGCCGATACTCCAAAACAACATAAGATAGGGCACAACGCTAACTGTCTACACTGATGGATCAAAGAACACTCTAGCTACACCTTTCCACTTTACTAGGGTCGTATTGTACGAATGCCCAAGCCAAAATCACAAGAAGATGAAATAGTAACAGAAAAAAATTAGGACTTTCAAGAATACAATTTCAGCATCTTCTACACGACTATACATTTCATCACATATACTACATTTCAGAATGCCTTCAGATAGGGACGTAGCTATTTATTCATACATTAAAGATATGCCCACATAGCAAAGAATGTCTACTTACTATTTTTGACAAGTAATGTATGACAAGGTGACACAAAATGTGTAAAATCTGACGATTATTCACGATGCGTACTCGTCACGATACCCGATGCTACGATGCAATTCGTATGCAAAGTAACGATTATTACTTATAATCAGAAAGAAAATGTAATCGACGATGCATTAGCGAACGACGCCGTAGTTGTATACTCGCCGATTATTTCTCCGATTACTTTTTATGTGCTCGTGCAGTGCTCTACTACACACATAAAGAACTGTCACCATTAGAGTTTATCTGGTAGCAGATTTTGTATACTGGGATAATAATGACCAATTTTTGTTAATGACATTTATTTCTATCTATGTTGGGTTTCGAGTTACAATCTATGTTTATAACTAAAATTGTCGATTTGGACATTTTAATATTTTCTATTACATACACAAGGAACTGTTATCGTTAGACTTTATCTGGTAATAAGCTACGTATTATGGAATAGTTCTGAATAATTTTTATTAACAACATTTATTTCTATCTATTTCGGTCCTCGTGTTAAAACCTATGTTTGTATTTAGAATTGTCGATTTTGACATTTCGATATTTCCTGTAAAATATATAAGGAACTGTCACCGTTAGACATTGTCTCATAATGGATTATATATTTCGGAATAATTATGAACAATTTTTATTAATCACATTTATTTCGATTTATTTTGGTACTCGAATTATAACCTACTATGTTTATAAAGACAAGGGTGTGTTCATCAATGGACATTGTCTTCAGTGATGAAGCAAGGTTTTCTTTATGGGTGAATGATGGTCATAGAAGCATCCTTCTATGATACATGAATTAGAAACACAGAATTTGGAAAATTTGGTTCATTCTAAGACGACATACAGCCTTAATATCTGGGGTTATGATTTGCAAACAATATGTGCTAGATGGTCACCCCTTACGTTCATTCCAAGCACATTGAAGGCACATCGTTACATCAACAATGTTCTAGAGCCGGTGTTAATACCTTTCATGACACTTTCGAATAGGATAGTTCAAAAATCCATATTGCTGTTTTAAAAACGAAGGTAAAGACACATCAGATCATTTAATATGGAATTATAATACAACACATCCATTCCGAAAATTAAATCTAGGTGTGTTATGGAATGAAGGGTTTCTCACAAATATTGGCTCAATAAAGAGTTATGAGCCTTGGATGAAACTCCAGAGTCTGGTTCCTTATATATTGTCGAAACTACCTTTTAGTGTATAAAATAATAAGCCGTATAGGTCAGTATTATGCTCATAGTGTTCTTCCATTACTTGGCTAAAGAACGAAAATTAGTTAATTAAAATAAAATAAGATGAATATCAAGTTAAAGCTTTCATTATGTTTTAATATAGACAAGAGCAACCTTTTTACAATTTTATGCTAAATAAGTAAATTGCATTTTTACTACACCAAAAATGTTGTTAATTGTAGAGGATAAATAATTTTTTAGCTACATTATTTCAAGAGGTAAAATTTTTGTCATTTTCACATTCAAAATATAAATTATAATATAAATATAAATAAATAAATAAATATAAATTAAATTAAAAAATATTTTTCAAAATTATCTAAACCGATTGTAATAAAAACAATACTTTACTCTGGAAATGGCAAGATCCTTGTACCCTCCGAAATATTAACTTTATTTTTTGATTTTTTTTAGATTATAAATCTTGAGACTTTTATACAAAGCCAGCTTCTCTTGTGTGTCTCGAGGATGTGATATTTCATATTTTTTTAAAAATATTATAGATAACAATAATAATATAAAAATATACTAAATATGAAAATAAATATTAATCTAAAAACAATTTATGCGCTACATTATTTACGTTATACCGATATAATGACATTAATTTATGAATTTCGAAATATTTTGATAGATCCAAAACTCGATAATCCCTCGGCATATATACATACTGAATAGTAATATCTCCGATAAGAGATTGTTTTTGCTTAACCTAATTAGACTGAAAATAATCTCAATATGTTATCCTCTGTTTCACAACATCAGCAATCGCACATTAATAATAATTTTTATTCAAACCGAGTTTTGAGTTAACCAAATTTTATGTTTCTTTCATTGTTAATAACATTGTTTACACCTTACAACCTTCATGTGACGTTTGATATAACGCGAAAAATTTCCATTAGTCCTTTTCTGT
This sequence comes from Onthophagus sagittarius, assembly GCA_036711965.1. NCBI lineage: Eukaryota > Metazoa > Arthropoda > Insecta > Coleoptera > Scarabaeidae > Onthophagus > Onthophagus sagittarius. The sequence goes on from JASERS010000001.1 coordinate 53,527,396, forward strand.
GGTTTTATATTTATTACCTAATATTACCTTGACAAACGCACGAATAATAAAATCATTTTCAATAAATTAAACAAAAATTGAGTTTCTAATTGTGTATAATGAATGTGTAACAAGTCCGAGTGAGTTTGAGTTTACATAAAAGGAAAAACTGCTCAAGGTATACTTGAAGTAGAATGCTTTGTACAAGATTAACTTGAAAGAAGAAGACCTTGTAATGACGTCAAATGGCTAAATATATTTCAACGATGAAACGATGGAATTTATTCTTGTTTATGTATACCACAAAATGGATTTTGTAACCGTTGTAATCATCCGTACGTTAACCCGTTACATATGAAACTTTCTAATCCATGTTTATGCCAATCACCGCTTTGATATGGTTACAAACAAAGTTTCGTATCTGAGTCTGATGTTAATTTATTAAAAATTATTAGCAAAATCAGGTTTGGACTTTCATTGTTTTCTTGTGTTCCAGACACCTCAGACTCAGATAATGAGAACAAATACGAACCAGTTTTATCACCGGGTCTTCATTTATTGGATAGAAGCGAATGGTTGGCGGTTCCGTCACGTCATGCACTCCCCATATTAAAAACTCCTGTAAAATACGTCATTATCCATCAAACTAAGACAGAAAAATGCAGGTTTTTAGCCATTTGCAAAAATAATCTACTCAACATTCAACGTTATGATATGCGTATTTTGAGCTTGCCAGACGTTCGTTATAACTTCTTCGTTGGTGGTGATGGATATTCGTATGAAGGAAGAGGGTGGAAAAGTGTTGGAGAACACACCCCCGGTTATAATAACAAAAGTATTGGAATAGCTCTTATTGGAACATTTCATGGTTTGCATGATATTAAACCAACCAAAAATCAATTGAAACAAACCCAAGAATTGATTAAATTTGGGGTGGAACAAAAATATATTAGCGAAGATTATGAATTGGTTGGATTATCACAAATTGACCCGAATGAAAAAAGCCCTGGGAAAATGGTTATGGACGAAATTAAACATTGGAATCATTTCGTTGAAAAAATTAATTGAAGTCATTATTAATTGTGATTTATAAAAAGTGATTTAAAATTTTTCATGGTGAAGTGGCTAGTCAAACGGCAAAAATGAAGATTAAAAAGACTGAAAAGACAATGTCGATTCTGCTCAATTAGAATACTAACTTATGTGTATAATAATAGAAACAAAATGCCTCAGATACAATATGTCCCAATTGAACGGAATCGATGATATTATGAGATTAATAAAACAAATAAAATAGATGTTGTAAATTTTCGTCATAATTAAGAATATATGTTTTATTATATCACAATTGTTTCAATAAACCCATTAAAAAGTAGAACCCTAAATTATTTTAACTCCTCTAAGTTTATTATTTTAATTACAGGGCCAACACCAGAATATATAGCATCTCTTCCAACCGGTCTCCGTACGCTTTCAAGAAACGAATGGGGAGCAGCATCACATAGAGGAAATTACACACTCTTAAAAAAACCTGTACAATACGTACTAATCCACCACACAGCAACTGAACGATGTTTTAATCGAGTCAGTTGTAAAGCACAAGCAAAGAGTATTCAAAACTTTCATATGACTAGTTTCAAATTTGATGATGTTGGTTATAATTTTATGATTGGAGGCGACGGTTATGTTTACGAAGGGAGAGGATGGAATTTTTGGGGTGCTCACCGTAAAGGATACAATAATATTAGCATTGGTATTGCTTTTATTGGAACGTTCACAAATTTTCTTCCGGAGGCGTATCAATTAGAACAAGCTCAATTATTGATTGAGGATGGAGTGAAAAGAGGACACATATGTAAAGACTATAGATTGATCGGAATGAATCAAGTCAGTACATATGAGAGTCCCGGAAAAACATTGTTTAAGAAAATCAAAACTTGGGAACATTTTTATGATTTTGCAACTGCGGATTCAAAACCAGACAACTCTTGCTTATCACTTGAAGCAAACCTGACTATTATTTCAAGAAAGGAATGGGGTGCAAGAAATAGTACAGAGGAATACATTCCATTAGAACATCCAGTACCATACGTTATAATCCATCACACAGCAACCGAACGTTGTTTTGATCAAAAAAGTTGTTATGCACAAGCAACTAACATTCAAAATTACCATATGGATGTTTTTAAATGGGAAGATATCGCTTATAGTTTTATGATTGGTGGTGATGGTAATGTGTACGAAGCTAGAGGATGGGATTATGTGGGAACTCACACTCTTGGATATAATCATGTTAGCATCGGAATTGCTTTTATTGGAACATTCACAAAGTTCTTTCCAGAACCCTATCAACTTACACAAGCTCATTTACTAATTGCCGAAGGTGTTCGAAATGGATACATTAGTCAAGATTATAAATTGGTTGGAATGAATCAAATTACAAGTTTTGAAAGCCCTGGACAATTACTAATTCAAGAAATTAAAACTTGGCCTCACTTTTATGATTTTAAGACTGACCCGAACAATCCTTAAATTCTTTATTGCATTATATTGCCTGTATAAAAAGCTTTATTATTATTATATTACATAATGAAAAACTTTATTTTACTTTACTTTATTATTTCCTAATCCTCTCCCAATTTATTTACCCCTTTTATTCATTTTATTTAGAATATAACATATTCTTTTTTTTGTAGCCCAGGGAGATGTAACAATCATTCAGCGTATTAAATGGGTAGCAACTGAGCCAGTAAGAGAACGTCATCTACCACTACCAGTTCCAAATTTAATAATAACGGAAACACAATCGGAAGATTGTACCGAGCAAAGTGCTTGCATCAAATACGTTCGTTATCTACAAAATCAAAACATAGAAGCATCTGGGAAATCAGATATAATCTACAATTTTTTAATTGGCGGCGATGGAAACGTTTATTATGGAAGGGGGTGGAAAACTCAACCCGAAATAGTCACAAATTGCAACGGTGCCTCTTTAGCGATAGCTTTCATTGGGAATTATTCTAATAAAAAACCATCGAAAGATCAAATTATTGCTGCTAAACGGTTAATAAAGATGGGTGTTGTGAATCGATACATAAGCCCCAGTTATAAAATGGTGGCGTTATCGCAAATTGTAGCGGGAAATGATGTTACAAGTCAAAATTTGTTGGATGTAATTAAAACATGGCCTAATTGGAACCCAAAGGACTATTCTAAAGATATAACGGAGAGAGAAAAGTTCTGTAAAGGATAACTTTTAATTATTCTAATAGATACAGGAGACTGATCAATAACTATTATAGTAACGTTCAATTATTGTAACCATGTAATTTTGGATAGATGTAAATATGAAAAATATATTTAATAAATATATTTTATGTCTATAATGGCTTTTAATATTATTTTAACAATTAGAAACACATAGATACATTAGGTACTGACATAAATAGCACTACAATGTAATAACATAAATATCACTATAATGTGCTAATATTAACTCTCTAACGATAAATAAGTGTGTTCCTAAATTTTTACAGTCGTATTTTAAAACTTTCATGTCCGCTCAATACACAATTAAGTTGAAATAACACTAGTACTAACATTAGAACTATCACCAGGACTAATACGAGTTCTAAAAATGGAAACTTTCGGGTTTTGGCCTACGTTTTTTGGAAAAATGTTTGACGATTCGGATACCATGTTGCAACCTTCTTCAGAAAGTGTTTCGAAGTAACAACAAAATCAAAATCGGGAATCGTAAAGCAATATATCGGTTGAAAACTAATTAATAATTAATTTATACTAATTACAAGCTAATTACCAACTAATTACTGCATCGCGTCCGGTTTGGGAGTCGTGTTCGTGTTCCGTACCATCTTCCATGTTCTATTGAGTTTCCAGTAATCTTCTCTGTTGACGTTATGTTTATGTCGGTGGATTTCTTGAATCTTTCTAGTACTAGGTCTAGTGTTAGTGCTAGTTTTAATTGCCATTCAGTGCTTGATTCTTGTAAATATAATGGCGAATGTTACGGGTTGGGTTTGAATAGGTTGTGTTCGGGTTTGGTTAGGTTCAACAGTTATTGGAAGAGATGAATGTTCCTAGTAATATGGAAAAGAAGGATACTAGTACCAACCGAAAAGCCAAGTAAAGGGACAGCGGAAAAGCTAACATAGAAGAACTTGACACGCTGAATACCCCAGAAAGGACGTCCCGAGGCACGCAAGAAGAATGCTGTTAGGAACCGTGATGCGATCCATAAATTTAAAAGAGGTTATTACTATCCGGTAGATTTAAAATCCCAGACCGGATGTCTGTTCGCAGATTTTGTTTAAAAAAATGGGTGTGGTTGGGTTGAATTTGGTTGTGTTGCGTTGAACTTCAATTTCATACCATTTAATATGAAAAACAGTATGAAGTTGGAGCTCAACCCAACCCAACCCATAAGATTAGGACACAATAATATACAAATCAGTTAATACAAAAAGATGGTACGTAGTAAACCGTAGTATATTCATATTGATTGTAACGGCTTTTATAAAAAACTTTGGTATAAAATTTGACGTCATTTCGAATATCTAAATCACGTCACTTATTAATCGTCTCAAATTGGTTTAAAGAATGACGTCAATTATGACGTATATTATGACGTCACTGACCAACTATGACTAAAAATCAACGTCAAAATAACCTGGAACAACCTATCTATAGTATTGACACTAAACATAGAACTGGAAACATTAGGATTTAACCGTATGTCTCTTTAGTGCTATCTTTACTTTTATAGTCTGTACCACGAGAAGTGGAGGTGACTCATCGCTTAACAGTGTACGGAACAGACGTACCCGCTAGAAATCATTTCACTCTAACACACGTCAACGCGCGAACATAATATTTGTAACGTATGCGCAAAATTCTTGCGAAAATCGATGAGTCACATTCACTTCTCGTGGTACAGACTATATTTGTTATTCAGTAGCAAAGTATACCACTTAAATGGTGGTATAGAGCAGGGCCCTGACATTCGCGGCTTCAAATTAAGCAGATTCGCATATTCGCGTTTTAAATTTTGCTACCTTTTTCAACATTCACGACTCAATTATTCGCGATTACATAGCAAGATGTTTGTCATTTTTTTTTAATTTAAAACGACTTTTACCGTAGGTTTACTATACCTGTAAGCAACCATCTTGACATATGAGTTTCTCTGGGAATCCCTCATTTATGATCGAGTTTAATGTTTATGTAATGTTTTGTATTGCGTTCTGGTTAGTATTTCGCCTTTTTTTACACCATAATTTTATAAGCAATTAATTTTACAACAGTACTCAAAATGGGTACAAAAGGGCCTGCGATGGAAATAAATTTAAATGCCAAACGTGCAAAGTCAGCTATGACTCTAGAAAAAAATTCAAGTTCTTGAATTGCTCCGGGCAGGAAAAGGAGCTACCAAAGTAGGCCCGGTCTTTGGTGTCAATGAATCTACGATGAGATCTATAAAGAAACGCGAAGAGGTAATTAGAAATAGCGTAAAAAGTAACATACCGTCATCATTAAAGGTAACGTCACAAGTTCGTGATGTTAATATTGAAAAGATGGAGATCTCTTTATCTTTGGATTGAAGACCATGTCGCAAAACTATACCATTAATTAGGGCTAGATTAATGAATAAAGCCAAGGAACTTTATCAACATTTTTTATGTGATATGGACCGTGCTGAAGGTGATTGTATATATTTAAAGCCAGCAGAGGATGGTTTGAAAGATTCAAAACTCATTTTGATCTCCAAAGCATTAAGTTGTGTGGAAAACCATCTTCAGCAGATTATCAACAGGCTGCAAAATTTCCTGATGAAATAATAAAATTGATAAAATAAAAAGGTTACGTTCTGAACAAGCATTTAATTCGGACGAAACCGGGCTTTATTGGCAACAAATGCCCACTAAAATATACAATTCAAAAAATGAAAGGAAAGCACCTGATTTTAAATCGGCTAAGGAGAGAATTATACATTTATTTTGTGCAAATGTATGCGGAGATTTTATCACAAAACCACTGTTAATATATCAAGCAGCTAATCCATGAGCTTTAAAGAAGAAGGACAAAGAAGCTCTTCTCAGTTATGTATAGAGTCGTTTAAAGAGTGTTTCGTTAAAGAAGTGAAGCGCCAAAAATCTAAAGATTTTGACCGTAGATGCTCTCAAATTAGCTCATCCATGTGTCGAGGTGGTATTTCTTCCCCCAACACAACATCCTTATTACAACCTTTAGATCAAGGTGATATAAAAGCTTTTAAATGTTGAATTCGCGGCGTATTTTCGGAACCTAACCGTCATGAATGTTAAGGCCTTACTATACATAAATATAATAAGTAGTATAGCGAAGTGGAAGCAGCGGTTCGAGGGATGCCCACACTGAAAGCCGAAGAGATCCGACAAAAAGTTGCTAGGGTTTTAAAATCAGCAAAGCTACCTCTATTAAAACGAGCGGGTGTCTATCGGCTATCGTGCAGTTGTGTAAAGTTTTACGTTGGTCAAACCGGACGTAACATCGAATGCTGTATCAAGGAGCACGAGAGAGATGTGAGGCTGAAGAAGATTCATTAGTCGGCGGATGCGGAACATTGCCATTCAGAGAGACACCGAATAAACTTCGACAAAACAAAGGTTCTGGCTAAGACTAATAAATATCACCAAAGGCTGACAAAAGAAGCCATAGAAATTAACCAACATAAAAACAACGTCAAAAGAGAAGATGGCTAAGAACTCAGCAGCACATGGAAGATGGTGGTGAAAACGAACACGACTCCCAAACCGAACGCGACGCAGCAATTAGTTGATAATTAGCGCTTGTACTAATTAGTATAAATTAATTATTAATTAGACGTTGCAACATGGTATCCGAATAGCTTTTCCTTTTTTAGTTAACAATTAATAAAACTTAAAATATAGTTCAACTTAATGGTATTTTTTATTTTATTAAAAATAAAGGTAAATATAATGATTTATTTAAGAAATTTTCTTTAATATATGGCTTTCAATCTCTGATAAACTCACTAGTTACTTTAGAAAATAAGTTTGAATTAACTTGTTTATTAGCTTTTATTTAAAATACAAAATAATGAATAATTACGGTGAAGTAACATCATATTATCCAGATAAGATATTTAATGTGGGCCTGCTTAGCTGCCTTCCCCTGGTATAATTATTTACATTAATTTGCTCATATATTTTCTTATATATGTTATATAGTTACTTATATTCTTTCTTAGTTCGGTTGTGGTTTTCACAAAAAGAATGCCGGGGTCATCCTTCCACTCTTTAATTACTTTTAAATTGGATATTTTTACCTGTTCGTCGGTTAATGTTTTGCTTGTAATTTGACCCTACTTATTGAAAGAGCTTTTTCAAATCTAAAAAATCTTCGTAACCCAGCTCTGTTACTTTATACGGATTTTCTGTTTTTCTCACAGACCGAATTAAGCTGACAGTCTGTAGGAATATAACAGATTGTATATTGTTCTCATCGTTTATTTTATGGGATTGATTTGATTTTCAATTTTTACACAGCATACAGGTACATCGCCAATATAAATTTGTTCTTTTCGTGGAGGCAACAATTATCCAAGAAGAGTACAATTTCGAGGTTATCGTTATCTTTAGTATTAACTTTTTCTTCTAATTGTAAGTGTTTCTTTACTCTATAGCCGATTTCAATGGCAACCGATTTGTTTGACCCTCATGCCAAAAAAGCACTTGAGGTAATCTGACTGAAGTTCGTTTATAGATAAGTTGTACCCAGAGATGCCACAGTTAGTACAATTGCACTAAATCCAGTACTATTTGATACCATTTAGTACGCACTGATTTATATCTAGTAATTTTTCGAAATTCACGATAAAGGCCAATTATTTCAAAAATTATTTCCACAAATATGAATGGAAACATGTCAATTATGTTAATTAATTGACTGATGGTTTACTGCAATTTTGGTTGGTCTTGGCGATTTGAGGTGAAATCGTACATCTTAGTAAATCTATAAAATCTTCTATAAGACGATTTTATTCTCACTCCACCGAGGTCGCTTGCAGGCGAGGCGCTACAATCTTCCAAAATAAACGATTTTATGTAAAGATTTCAAACACAGCACCTCACGCAAACGACCTCGGCGATTTAAGGAGAAATCGTTTCTTGTATATCTTGGTAAATAGTTGTATAAAGTCTCCTGATTTTATTCTCACTCCGCCGAAGTAGCTTGCGGATGAGGGGCTACAATCATCCGAAGCGTACATTTTTCTGTTGATATTTCAAATCCAGCGCCTCGTCGCAAACGACGTTGGCGATTTTAGGTGAGATTATTTCTGGTATATCTTAGTAAATATATAAAGTATCCTATAAGACGATTTTATGGTCACTCTGCCAAGGTCGCTTGGACAACCTTCCAAAATGGAGGATTTTATGTAAACATAAAAATCCAGCGCCTCGCCCGCAAGCCACCTCGGTGATTGAGGCGAAATCGCTTCTTGAATATTTTAATAAACACATAAAGTCTCCTATAAGAGGATTTCATTCTCACTCTGCCGAGGTCGCTAGCGGGCGAGACGCTACAATCTTCCAAAATGAATGATTTTATGTAAACATTTCACATTTGAGCGCTCTATTGAGCGCCTCGCCCGCAAACGATATCGGCGATTTGAGGCGAAACCGTTCGTGTTATATTCCATTACATACGTAAAGTTTCCCACAAGACGATTTTATTCTCACTTCGCCGAAGTCGCTTGCGGGCGAGGCGCTGCCATCTTCCAAAGTGGACGATTGTAGCGTAGTAATTGTGGAACTAAAATAGCAAAGGGTGTCTGATTCTGCAGATTCCGAAGTTAGCATAACCCCAGCAAAATCTGACGTTGTTCAGTTTATAAATGAAATAAATAAGATTTTATGTCCCTGTACTTTTTATGTTTAATAATACGAAGAATTTTTTTAACAAACCACGTATTCTTTTGGGAATTTTAAACCTTTAGAATGGGTTTTGCAGGACTTTTTAAAAAATAGAACTAGCAAGCCTGGTTATAGCTGTTGATTTTCCTTTTATAATAATAGGCTTTTGTATCCAAATTTCTCCTTTAAATGTTAATATATCATATTTTTCTTGTATCGCCATTTTTTCTGGTTTATTTGAGTTTGAAGAAATTGTTGTTAAAAATTCGAGAATACATCGTAAGGTTTGCAAATTGATTGTTTTTTTGTTTTTATAGTCGAGGTGTATCACGAAGATTGATGAAGATTGACTGAATCAGCGAAGATTTTGACTATAAATTCTTGGGATTATATTAATAAGAACAATGGCACTATTTTTATTGCGGCATCTATTTAGAGTGGCCCGTGTTTTTCTCTGAGATCTTCTTGAAGAAATCGTTCGTATAATCTGCTTGTTACAGTCCGAATAAGTTCGGTCGTTCAGAAATTCTAAAAAAATTTAGATCTCCTAAAACCCAAGCTGGAACCTCAGGAAGGAATGAGTGTTCACTCTTAAGTTTCCGCACAAACTAACTCTCTGTTTTTAGTCACTTACGCTTCAGTACTCTTCAATAACTGTTATTGGTTTTTGGCTTATTAAACTTCAACCAATAAAAATTAGCAGCATTACCCACTAATTCGGCAGCGTAAGCACTATTGATCAAAAGGAGTATCATGTTCTGTCTATCCATTTCCCCACATCGAGTTATGCTTTAACATAATAAATGCTTTAACATTTTACTACCTTTTCTTCTGAGCTTCTTCTATTCTACTTTCTTTCCTATATTCCTTATGTACCTTCTTTCTCTTCTGCTTTGTTACTGTGTGAATTTCTTATAGTTTTCTTTTTTCCTTTTTGTTGTCTTGTCGTTTATTGCTTTGCCACATTATTTAGTTAATTACTATTCTGTACATCTGGTGGAATCATTGCAATTTGGTTTAGACTGGGTCGATTGGAAGGTATCGTATGTGGCGATAAATCGTTCCATTTGTGAAAATTGAAAATTGAATTTATAAGTAATTATTATTTTTTTTATTATTATTAGTTAATTCTCTGATAATTATAACAATGTACTTTTTTCCCCTTTGTATTTGTTTTTCTCTTTTTTGACAATAAAGATTTGTTTATTATTATTATTTGTAATAGTATTTTTTATCTGGAATTAACATTAAATTAACTTGATTAAATTTAGAGAAAAACGAAATATACATAGTAAATTAACAATACTTAAAATTGCCGAATTGTTACAGTTGTAAAGCCAGTGTGGCTTTGGAAAAAAATTTGCAAACACGTACGTGTACTTCATTTACTACGTCATACTTCTATTGATACATTCTCGCTGGAATTTCAGATTGCTAAGTGCTGGTTACTTATATGTAAAATATTTAGAGCCTTTTATTTTCTTCTATTTTGCTTGAGTATTGTTGTTTGAATGTTTTCATTACACCCTGGACGTACCTTTCTTACCTGCATTTCTGTTTTACAAATTGATGATGATGTAGAAAGTTTCCCAGTGTTTCAGAGAAGTCTTACTTCAGTCTCTGCTGTCCTCTCTTACTGTATTCTCTAAAGTGACACTGTTCCTGTTACAATAAGTAGTGAACTATCGAAAAGCAAAAGATAGATATATCAGATATCTACCTATTTATTACTGATATAACCTCACAATAGAAATTTTTTTTAAATTATGACATTACTCTCGCCGGGTTACGATATGCTCATTTTCATATAAAACTTCGGTAAAATAATGCTTTATTATCAACTATGAAACTGAAAAGATGGCGTTGAAAGTTGGGGTATAACAGAAATCTTCACGATATAATAAATATTTGTAAACAAAATTGACCTACTTAACATTATTTCGTGGGATGATTAACAGCAGAATTGTGAAAGAGTGTTATCAACATCGAGAACAAATCAGTCCAATCAACTAACATCGGATCACGACGGAACCACAGTTACACACATTTTGTGGCACACACTCACGTGAGTAGTATAAAAATTGATGCCCGCTCACGGTGAGTCACGCATAACCCATCGTAACCCAGTGTAACTCACGTAAATTGCACATCTATGGTTTCAATATCATCAAAACTTTAGATTACTTTACCACAACGATGTAGCATAAAGATTTACTGAATTCATCATAAGTGAAACTAGTCTTCACTTTTTCTTTTAGATCTCATTTATTCCACATTAATCTCACAGTTGAGATGTACTCAAGTATGTTGCGGAATCATCATCATTCGGAATACACAATTAATATGAAATAATTTTTTTTAAATTATTTGTTTTAAAACCGATCCCTACTTTATTTTTAGATCCTTTAAATATTTTATTTTTATTTCAGAACCAACAGATGACTCACCTCTTCCAGATGGTCTTCACATGATTACAAGAGCCGAATGGAAAGCAAAATCACATAAAGGAGAATATATCCTTTTAAAAAAACCTGTAAAGTTCATTATAATTCATGAAACAGCAACTAAGCGATGCTTCAATCAAGATGACTGTAAAATAGAAGCAATTAAAATTCAAAATCGCCATATGAAATATTATAATTTTAATGATATTAGCTATAATTTTATTATTGGTGGCGACGGTTATGTTTATGAAGGCAGAGGATGGGATTATGCGGGTAATCATACCAACGGATATGATAACATTAGTATTGGCATTGGATTTATTGGAAAGTTTACAAAGTTTTTTCCGAAGACGGCTCAATTAGATCAAGCTCAGTTTTTAATTGCAGAAGGAGTTAAAAAAGGACACATATGTAATGATTATAACTTAATAGGACAGAGTCAACTCCGTACTATTGAAAGCCCTGGGAGATTATTGATTGAAAAAATTAAAATTTGGCCCCACTTTTCTGTTCTTAATAATACAAAACAACAACCAGAAAATACTTGCATATCACTGCCATTAAATCTTAGTATTATTTCAAGAGCCGAATGGGGTGCTAAAAGAAATATTGGTGAATACACTCTTTTGAAAACACCCGTAAAATACGTGATAATTCATCATACAAGAGGTGGAACTTGTTTTAACCGCTCTATTTGTCAAATAAAAATAAAATATATTCAAGATTTACATATGAATGTTTTCGAATGGGATGATATCGCTTATAATTTTATGATTGGTGCTGATGGTTATGTGTACGAAGCTAGAGGATGGGATTATGTTGGCACTCACACCATTGGCTATAATGCTATTAGTATTGGTATTGGATTTTTTGGAACATTCACTCATTATCTCCCAGAACAATATCAACTAGAACTATGTCGTTTATTGATTAAAGAAGGAGTTAAAAATGGGCACATTCATAAAGATTATAGGTTGATCGGTATGAATCAAGTTACCAGTTTGGATAGTCCTGGCAAATTGTTGATTCAAGAAATTAAAACTTGGCCCCACTTTTTTGACTTTAGGAATGAAACGCAAAGTAGAAGAAAGCAACTTTCGCTATCACCAAATCTTCACATAATTACAAGAAATGAATGGGGCGCAAGAAAAAATATTGGAGACTACATTCTCTTAGAAACACCAGTACCATACGTAATTATTCATCATACAGAAACTAAGCGTTGTTTTGATCGCACCGCTTGTACATTACAAGCACAAAACATTCAAGCTTATTATATGGAAAGTTTCGCATGGGATGACATTCCTTATAACTTTTTGATTGGTGGTGATGGTAACGTATATGAAGGTAGAGGGTGGGATTATGTGGGTAGTCACACCTTGGGATACAATAATATTACCATTGGCATAGGATTTATTGGAACGTTTGTAATATTCGCTCCGGAACCTTCTCAAATAGAACAAGCACATATATTAATTGACGATGGAGTTAAAAATGGGTACATTAGCAAAGATTATAGATTAGTCGGAATGAATCAAGTCACTGGAAACGAAAGTCCTGCAACTTTACTTATTAAAGAAATCAAAACTTGGCCTCACTTTTATGAATTTAAAACTGAATCTGAAGGCTCCTAAAGTTTTCGTTAAAAATACATTTTCTATTTAACAATCAAATAGCATTGTTATTATTATATAAGTATTTGTGTTATTATTTTTTTAATTTTGCTCAATTTAGTTAATTTTTTTTGTTTTTCCATTTTGCTCAATGAAGGTTGAAGATCTTTTTTCACGTCAAAAATTACGATTCATAGAAGAATTTAATTAAAATCATTGGTAAACAAAAAACTATACAATTTCATAAAAACTGTAGAGAAACGATAACAATAAATTTAATAAAAAAATTACAATATTTTGGTAACATTTTTATCTTACTTTTCTACACTTAACCTTGAACAAGTTGGTAAGTTTAGTTTATTCCCTTAAATATTCCATGTATGTATGTATGCAGGAAAGAAGAGGGTATGCAACAGCATACAGTCCCCAGGCCCCAACGAGCCCCTTGTACATCCTCCGGTTACATCAACCAGCTTAAGGAATTTTCAAAGGCTAGGATACAGTTCAGAGGTATGTTCCTGATGCCATCCGTGCTCAACTATTCCTCTCCAAAGTCTCTCATTCTGAGATTTTGTAGAGTGGGACAGTCACACAGGATGTGTCCAACAGTCTCCTCGGTCTTTTCACAAAAGTGACACAGGGGACTAGTAGCAAGCTTAAGGTTATAGAGATGAAAGACAAGGCTGCCTGTGCTGAAGGATAACACAGCAGTTCTTTAGACAGGTAGCAGCCCTTCGTCTTATCCCACCAGTCTGTAAATATCTTTTAGGTGAAACCTTTAATAGTAGCGATAAATGGCTCAGGTAAACAGATAGCTCGCTTAGCAGCTTTTTTCGCAAGCCTATCAGCGTGCTTATTACCTGAACAGGTCGAGTGTCCTTTTATCCATTGAAGTGAAACACAGTTGTGTACTGCGGCCTTCTCCAATGTCAGGTAACAATGCATAATAATTCCCGAGGTAATAGTTGTTCTACTCTGGGCTGAAATAGATTCTCTACTATCAGTATAAATTGTGAATGTCTTACCTTGCAAACTGGATCTGACAATAAAGTCAGCGGCAAGTAGAATGGCGATTAATTCTGCCTGTATGACGGTGGCACCTTTACCTAATGGGGTGGATATGTGGAGTTGGAGATCGTAAAGATTGTTACCATTATTTACTTCTACTTCTGTGGAAGTTGGGTGGGTGAGATAACTCTTAGTAAAAATGTGTAGTAGGGGCATGAAGTCCGTCTTACGTTCCTAATTGGCGAGTAACCAACCATTTCTTTCCAGAATACGGCATTTTTACTGTTTCTCTCACCCATTAAAATTCCTGCTGTACGCAGTCGAAACATGGACACCAGTGCCACTTCTTGAATGAACAGCGAAATGAAGTGGCGTAGGTTCAACATGTTTTCCATGGCTGCGGAGGGGGTAGATCGCAGCGCACCTGGAACATATAAACACGCAAGTCTCTGTACTTTATTTAGTGCAGCAGTGGGAATAAATTTTAAGGTCCTTGACCACCAGTCTATTGCACCATATGTCAATGACAGCATCCGGCACTGGCTGAATGCAATGTACGCTTTTTTTACTCTATTGTCTGGGTGAGCCTTCCATGTCATTTTGTTGTCAAGTATAATGCCCAAATATTTGACTTCTTTTAACAAAACTAATGGAGTATTAGCAAGAGATGGCAAACTGGATTTGCCACGCCTCCTCAATCGTGTGAAAAGAATCAACTCTGTCTTCACTCTGGATTCACTAAGATCCCTTGTTGGTCACACCAAGACTCAATCAAGTTGAGAGCCACTTGCATCCTATCAAAAAGTACATTTATGTGCTTACCTTTGACAAGGATGGTTAGATCATCGAGGCATTTCAACAGGCTGTCCAGAGTAAGATTCCACAACAATGAGAAAAGTACACCCCTTTGTGGACAGCCTCGAATAACTCCTCCTTGAAGACTGACATAGCGATTACAGAGTCTCCCCAAGGTTTTCAAAAGACAGGAGGAGAGACTGATAAGTCTAAACGATTTCGGTGTGAAATAATCTAACTTAGCCGGTTTTGGTTCACCGTAACCTCACGCCACCGATTGGGTATATAGTGTACCGTTAAACAGGCCTGGAAAATTCCCAACGGGTGACGTACAACTTCCTCCAAGCCCTTTGTAAAATACCATCTGGTCCAAGTGTTTTGAACAGCAAAAATCTATTAATTGCCCACCGTATTTTTCCTCCCTGCAATTTTCTTCGTCTAAGATCTAATCATCTGCAGTAGGTAAATATTCTATGTTACGCAAAGTGTCTAATAACAAACTATTTTTTTGAAAATTGCATTTTTTGTAGATCTGCCATACCTTTCCACACTACCATAAAAATAGGTGGTGAAAAGTCAACACATTCAATACAAACACAAAACTTTTGTACAAATATTCGATGTGGAATTTTTTTTTTCGTGGAAGCTGAATCATTAAAGATTTAACAAAATCAATCTAGTTTCGCGTTGACTTACATATGTTGGGTATCTGGCTCTGCTGGATGGGTTTTCCTGTAGAATAGAGAAGCTGAGTGGGAATAGTGAGTAAGTTAAGGCTAGTTTAAGGAACAGTAAAAGGTTCTGATAGGGACATAGGTGGAAAAAACATGGTCTGAACGGGGTATTATTAAAAATTACTGACGGCGTCTCGTGGCTGAGAGGAGTCGGTCTTAAGAGAAGACGATTCGAGGCCGGTTCTTATCACAGTACGGGTTGTGACAGCTACAATAAAAGGGTTTTTCTCTTTTGGGAGACAGTTTTGAAATAGAATAAAAAGAGTGTTAAATGAAAGAGATATATGGGGGATAGGAAGAGCTTGAGGGCAGGCTAGGTTTCTTCGGTGGTCTCGGAAACGGGGTCACACGGCCGGAAGAGACGTCGAATCGAGATGGTTGGAGGGGCGGGCAGGGGTATGCAGCTGGCAATAGAGGAGAAGAAAAGGGTGGAAAGTATTTTGGAGGAGGAGCTGAGGAAAAGACAGTAAGGAGAAAGCAGCCTGTATGGCAGTGTTCTGTAGAATGGAAGAAATTATAAAAACATGGAGATCAAGATTAGGGATCTGGAGGAAAGGGAGAGCTTTAAAGGGAGAAGCTAGAATTGGAAATTGGGAAAAGAGTGGATGAGATCAAAAGTATGATAACCGAAAGGGAAAAACGGAGTGAGGACGAATCGCTGAACAGGACTTATGCGGAGGTGCCTGGGAAAGATAGAAAGGGAGCGAAGGGAAAAATCGTAGTTATTCAAGACAAGAAGGGGGAAGGAAAAGGAGACGTGTTAAAACGGCTGAAACGGAAGGGTGGCTTACGAGGATGGTTAAGTTTATAAACGAATAATATCATAGGTAGTTAGATAAACATAAAAAAGTGTGATTAAATAAAAGTCAGCATATACATAGTTACCAATACAAAATTGTAATCTTTGTAATTCTTCTTGATAATAATTACAACTATTGAAAAACATTGTAGCAATGGTTTTCTCCATGTTCATCGTAAATAATTTTTACAGTGTAAATAAGTCTTGACGATGAAGTAAGTATTTATTGTGATATCAGTGCATAAGTTTTAATCAATCTTAATTACTATGTTAAAAGATTGATTTTATTGTAATATTATTTTTAGTCGTGCCTGAGGACGAACCATATAAGTTCGAAATACATTTTGTATAGCACTTATACACTGATATCATAATAAATATTTACTTCATCGTCAAGACTTATTCACACTGTAAAAACATATTCAGAAACAGTCTATGGTGCATATATTCAATTGTAAAACGGCGAGTGAAATGATTGAAAAATTGTCAAATATGTATCAAAGAAGCACAGAAGATTTGAAGTGTAAGTACTTGCAAGAATTTTATCAACTGCAATTCAAAAAAGAATTAGATATGGGTTCCAATATCGCTGAACTTGAAAGAATAATATAAAAGATGAGAAATCTAAAACATGAAACAACGAATGAAATGAAAATTACAAAGCTGCTATCGATACTACCAAATAAATATAAATATTTTAGAAGTGCATGGGAATGAGTTTCGGAAATGAATAAAACTTTTGAAAAATGGATTGGAAGACTGTTAAATGAAGAATTTAGAATGAAAAATGAAAATATTCAACAAGTAGCTTCTAAGGGCGAACAAAAAAGAAACAATATTTACAATAAACCGAATTACATAACTTGTTTTAAATGTGGACAGAAAGGACACATCGCAAAAAACTGTAAAGTTAAACAAAGATGTAGTATCTGTAAAAAGGATAACCATACAGAAACACTATGTTTTCTCAGAAATAAATGTAATAAAAATAAAAATAAAAAACAGGATAGGTAAGTTTTCTAGTAGCAGAAAACTAAGTAAAATATCAGGATGGATACTAGATTCAGGGGCTTCAACTCATATGACAAATATAAAGGCTTTTTAGGTAAAACTGAAAAATTAAATGGTAAAAAAGAACTGCTAAAAAAATCAAACAATAAAAACAGAAGCCATCGGTGAAATTGAAACAAATAAGTGTTATTTAAAAGACGTTAGGTATACACCAGATTTAGATAAAAATTTATTGTCTGTGGCGAAAATTACAAGAAATGGTGGTAAAGTAATATTTGCTAAAGAAAATGTGAATGTATATATATATAAAGGTGGAAAAATAATAATGAGTGGATATAAAAATAAAAATGGCTTATTCATAGCAAAATTAGAACAAAATACAAACAATTATGCCATGATTACTCAACAACAATAAAATGAAGAAAAACATGGAAATACACAAAACGAATTAAGAAATAAAAATAAAGATAAAGTAGAAACCACTATAAACAAAGTAAAATATAAAATTAAAATTAACGAAAGCTGAGAAAAGAATGAAAAAGACATTCAAGAAGAAGAATTAATAAAACCAAATGAAAAACAAACAAGAATAAAGAAGATACCAGAAAAATTAAAGGATTATGTATATCTAACCAACGAAGAAGCATTAACAGATAAAAACAAGGATGAATGGAAAAAGGCAATAAAATAAGAAAAAAGATCACTAGAGGAGAATAAAGCATGGGAATTAGTAAATAGAAATGAAACGAAAGACAATGAAAAAATATTAACAAGCAAATGGATTTCAAAATTCATTCGCCCTAGATCAACCCCGACGAAGTTACGGGGGTTAATACATAATCACTTTTCATAATAATAACGCGCTAAAGCAAGTTTGCAATGAGGAAAAGAATTTAAACAAAACCTTGAATTAAATGTTATTGCAACGCATTAAAATGTTTATTACTAGAAAATACCTTATTCGACATTTTGGGGTGGGTGGGGGTTAACTACCCCATTAATAATTTAACGCGGTGTTTTCTTTATAAATAAAGTAAAATTTTTAGGATTATTTTGTAAGCATTAGAAGTTAGGGGAGGAAATTGTATTTTCGGTTAAATCTCAAAAATGAAAACTGCTATCAAAAAAATTTTAAACAGTAATTAATCATTTTCTAGTAATAAAAAAAACAAATAGAAGTTATCTGTATAAATAAATATTTATTTATTTTCGGAGTTTAAAAGCAACAGACAGAAGAAATGATTAAATATTTTATATTATTACTTATCATCAAATTTCTGCATATAATATATTTTATTTCATTTTACTTTACATTTTATAATTTTAATTCCATTCGACATATTGTTGGCAAAAATGGTAATCGTGAAAGAAATGTTATAAACATAGCGACTATTTGCACCAAGCACAAGTTATTACGGCTATATCTCCACAAACATCGCACGTTGGCTTCTCACTTGAAAAACAAACCTCTACTGCATTTTCAAACTGCTCTGGTCTTTCTTCAATGTATCCACTTGCAAACCATGCGTATTTAAAAAGATTTATAAATCGGGGGGAAGATAACTGGTTGTGAGTTAGGGATTGGAGTTTCAAATCAGATCTGATCAGAAAATCTTCTGATAAAATTTTTCCATATTCTAAATCCAAATACATCAAGAGGCTGTATTTGTCCCGTTGTCCCTGCAGGAATAGGCAAGAGTTTAAAATCGGTATTTGATGAGGTTATTTCATTAATAACTCCAGGACAGTGACCACTCCAAGAGTCCAATAATAATAACGATTTGGATCCCGTATTTGGAAAATAAAGATTTTGTAGAAAATTCTTCAGATGTCCTAACCTTAGCTTTCCAGATTTGGATGCTAAAACGTATATATTGTCTGCTTTAAACATTGTGTTTGCTACCCTTGGTCCAAAGGTTCCAGAGGATTCTTTTAGAACAATTAAAAGGGGTGAAAGAATTTTCCCATCCGCAGATATAATAGGCTGAATTGTGTAACTATGCGTCGTCGAAGACACTGATACCACTACACATTCTACGGTTTTAACACTTAAATTACTTAAAGTTCTACCTGAATGAAATTCCAAGTTAAAACCGCTCTGATCTGATTTGTAGGTGTTTTCAGGGCCATATATTTCGATATGTTTCTTCGCAACTTTTACAAATTCTTTAGCTAGAATTTTTACTCGGTCAACATTTGCTAATTATTTTTGTGACACAAATTTTGTGATTTTTCTACACACCAACCTATTTGCTTTTTTAAAGCGCTGAACCCATGCATGAGATGCTTTAAACTGTTGCGGTGATAAGTTCTTCTCGTTTCTGACTTGTATAGCCCATCTGCGGATGTCGATGACATGTAGAGGCAATCTGTTATCTATGGCAGTTCTAGCTTGATTAATAACGAATTCCGCAATATCTCTTACTTTTTCTCGGTAAGTACCTCTCTCTTCAATATGTTTCGTCCACCTTTGTAATTGTTTCTTTGATATGACCTTTCTGTATTTACTTTGGACAGTTTCTAGTTTTAGATACCCTTTCTTCCCACTTGTCCAATAATTAACAGCTTCCAATTTGTAATCGTAGTCAATATCATCATTTAATGGGCAGTGAACTTCTGTTTCTGCTAGTACACTTTCGCTCGTCCCTTCGCGTTCACTGTCTTCTATAACTTGACCATCTTGACCATCATCAATGGTAGTGGACGTGTCAAAGTCTAACACAGTTTCGTCTTCAATTTGCATATTAGAATTCTCCATGCTTTCCATTAATATATGTTGAATTCGGGATATTCATAACAGTAAAAACTGTTAGCAGTAAATTTAAAACGTTAATTGGATTGATGAGAACCATTGCTTCTCTCAGTTGCTTTAAAACTGAAATCTTCCAAAACAATACTCATCTATTTATACTAAGCAAACGCTTTGAATAAAGTACATGTTGTAAGATTTTATATTGAACCCATGCCAAACTTTGTTGGGAGACGATTAACGATATCGATATAGGATTTCAATTCGCACAGAAAGTTATTTAAACAAAAGGATTAATTAATGTTTAAAATTTTTTTTGGTAATAGTTTTCATTTTTGAGATTTAACCAAAAATACAGTTTCCTCCCCAAACTTCTAATCCTTGCAAAATAATCCTAAAAATTTTACTTGATTTATAAAGAAAACACCGCGTTAAATTATTAATGGGGTTTTTAACCCCCACCCAACCCAAAATGTCGAATAAGGTATTTTCTAATAATAAACATTTTAATGCGTTGCAATAACATTTAATTCACGGTTTTGTTTAAATTCTTTTCCTCATTCCAAACTTGTTTTACCGCTTTATTATTATGAAAAGTGATTATGTATTAACCCCCGTAACTTTGTCTGGGTTGGTCTAGGGCGAATGGGAAAAAACACGTAACTAATATTTTTAAACATACTATAAGCATACTTAAAGCCAAAAAAATCGATACGGTAGTTTTTAAATTATTTCAAATAAGTAGGGGTAGTTTATCCCTTGTATATATATGGTACAATTATATTACATAGTGTATCATAAATGTACATTCATGTACATTTATGATACATCAGAAGAAAACTCTCTAAAAAAGAATATCAGTTTGATCACCCCAAATTTTGATTAGCCGTTTCGTTTCCAAATACAGCCAAAAAATGCTCATCAAACTGTCAACCCCTAACACTCGCCCCAGGGGCTTTTACCGCACGTAGTATAAAAAATTAAGGAAACCTTGAACTAAAATTAGAACTAACACTAGCACTAACACTAGAACTGTCACTAGGACTAACACTAGATCTAAAACTAGAAACTTTCGGGTTTCGCCGTGCGTTTTTTGAAAAAATGTTTGACGTTTCGAATGCCATGTTGCAACCTTCTTCAGAAACTGGTTCTAACTTAGTTAGGAGTTAGATTGGTTCTAACTTAGTTAGGAGTTAGATTGGTTCTAACTTAGTTAGGAGTTAGACTGGTTCTAACTTAGTTAGGAGTTAGAACCAGTTTCTGAAGAAGGTTGCAACATGGCATCCGAAACGTCAAACATTTTTTCAAAAAACGCATGGCGAAACCCGAAAGTTTCTAGTTTTAGATCTAGTATTAGTCCTAGTGATAGTTCTAGTGTTAGTGCTAGTGTTAGTTCTAATTTTAGTTCAATTAACACCGGTCGTGAAAGCCTTCGTACTTATAAGGAAACCTTACTTTGGTGCATTTTACCACTATACCAAATTGCATCAAAATCGGTGAGGGACACTTGTGATACTTCCCTTGTTAGGCATATATGTTAATGATGAATTAATAATCTCAAAAAATAAAAAACAAATAAAACATATAATAAAAAACTAAATGAAACGTTTATAATAAAATCTTGAGAAAATCCTGATAATTTTCCTGAACAAAACTTAAAAATAAAAAATAAAGAACTAATACTGTATCAAATTGATTTGATCAAAAAAATAACCAAAAAATTTTAATTAAATGATACAAAAGCAATTTATACCGTTAAGCACAAGTGATTATAAAAGATGTGATAATAACATAATTAAACAATTTTCATATCAAAAAGCGATAGGCAGCTAGTAGAAAAAGCAGAATTGTTAAATATTGGAACATATATACTCATAAAAACTCCCTCTCTTAAATATCATTACACATTTATAAACACCGGGCTTGAAAGCCTGAAATTAAATGATTTTATAATGTGAATCATATGTGAATGGAGATAAAATTGTTAATGAAATTTAAATAGTTTTTTGATATTTTTTGTTTACAGGCGGATGTTGTATATTATAAGTTTATAAACGAATAATATCAGAAGTAGTTAGATAAACATAAAATAAAATGAGATTAAATAAAAGTCAGTATATACATAGTTACCAGTACAAAATTGTAATCTTCTGTTAAAATAAAAATTAATATTCCAATATAAAAATAACCTGGTTCCACTGAAAAACAATAGTCCAAAAATCTTAAAAAAAAGTGTTGGATAGTGATTGAAAGGGAGGTAAAGTTTATGTGATTTTTATTGATGTAAAGACGGCGTGATCAGAAGGAGGAAGGTGCATGAACTGATTAATATACGCTGATGACTTGGTGGTGATTGCGAGGGATACGGGTGAAATGAGGACAATGATACGGTCGTTGGAAGAATATTTTGGTAGGAAAGATTTGGAGGTGAACGTGGATAAGATGAAAATGGTGAAGTTCTGTAAGGGGGTCGAAGAAAAACTGAAAATTGGAGGTGGAAGGCATACCTGGGATATAGATTTAAGGACAACAACAAGGAGGGAAGCCATATTAAAATGTTGACAAAGAGGGTAAATGATGAATAGATTGATGGAGGATGAGGAGAGATGTGGGAGGAAAGCGTTTAATCTTTGAGATCTTAGTGAAAAACGTAATTATGTATCGGTGGAGATGTTGGGATGGAAAGAGTAAGAGCTCTTAGAGGATGTGCAGACCATATACTGGAACTTGGTATTGATGATATTGACATTGTAAGATCTTGGGAGAGTGCTGCAGACAGATTGAAGCAGGCAATGGGCGTTATGGGCGGCAAGAAAGGGAAGAATACTATAGAAAACTGGGATACTCAACGAAAGGGGTGATCAGAAAGAGAAGAGATAGGATTGAAATGTGGAAACAGTTGAAGAGCACGACTGGTATAAGGAGAGGGTCAACAGATATTGGATTAAAAAGGTTTGATTTGAATGATGAAAAATTATTATTAATTTATTATAAATTCCGGAATATATTAAATATTGGATGGAGGTTGCGGAAAGGAGGTGTAGATTGTGTGGGAAAGAGTGGGAATCCGTACAGCATCTTCTGACGGCTATTGGGTGAGAGGGCGGAGGGAAGAAGATGGGTGCGGTAGGTTATGGAAAAGAGGAAAAGGAGGAATAGAGAGTTAACAGAATAGTTATTATAATAATTAGGGCATTATTGTAACTTTTTGGGAAACAATAAAATTACTATTATTATTATTGATTAAACTTAAGAATGAGGCATTTGCTAAGTATAAAAGGGTTAGGAGTCGGCAAAGTTTTCAATATTATAAGACGCGACGAAATTACGTCACGGATGCCATTCGCCGGGAAAAAAGACATTTTTTGAACAAAAATTTAACCCTCGTTGTTTCTATTATCATTATTTCTGGTTCAATAAACGGTCTATTATTATTATTTCTCCTACAGCTACAACATGATCACAACAAGTGAAACACCTTGTAAGCACTGTTATGTCCTAGACAACGGCATGGTCTATAGCTTGAACAGTATGTGCTAGAATTCATGACGCCTAAGTAGACCACATCTAATCACAAATGTTCACTAAAAACTAGCTATCGACTTATGATGTAAGATTGCATTTTGTAGCTCGTAAGATACGGAGCCGTACTTAAAGGAATAATAATATTAACCGTTCTATAACAAACAAAGGGGGACGTTAAGGAATCCGAGAAATATTATAGGTTATCATCGCCAATCAAACAAGATATATCACCAGAAGACTAGAAAATTTTCATATGTTCTTCCATGTCTCCCTTGAAGGAGTTGATCTGTTTAAGTTACAAAGAATCAATTCTACTCAATTCTTCATCTATATTAATCTATAATGTCTGACTCTGAACTTTTTCTTGATGAAGGATGTTCGACTCAGTGGTAGTACGGGTTTGAAGGTAATACGAGATGTTGGCGATTTATTTATTAATTTTAAGCTACCTGACTTTTAAAAAATATGTAATAGTCTGGCTCGTAACGTTTATAATATGAATGATAAGAAGATAAATTATGAGCACGTTTAAAATGTAAGAAAAGAATTTTTAAGAAATAAATCGGAAATAGTGCGAGTAACTCCGCATAAAACAGAACGTGTTTAGCAGCATTAAATGCGTACCTTGAAAAATAAATTTCGAAATTGTTTTCAGAAATATTTTTTCTGCTATTTCCACAACGTGTTATTTATTGTAATGGATATAACAACGAGATTGTAAAAAGCATCAACATTTCTATTGTGAACATGAAACTGTTTATTATCAACACAAATATTCCATTGTCTATGCATGTAAATTGTTTATGTTAAATCTATACTACGTATATATCTTCATTCTACATTTTTATATGAACTACTAGCCAATAGTCGGTCTTAATGTATATTATGTACGAAATATTTTTAAGTGTTTATTTTCCGTCAACAAGAGTTGTTTTGTCCACTTGAAAAGATAATTCCAAAGTGGAAGCAGAAGTGTGAACAGAAGATAACTTTGTTTTCAACTATTATAATATATTCTGTTAACGTGAACATACGATCATAGATATATGATCATATTTAAACTATTATAATATTTGGTATATTATACTGTAATATTTTTCATCAAAGATATATTATAATAGATCTATGATATAGAACTATAATAGTGTAATCGGCATACATACTAATTTTGGAAGAAGTCAACAGGGAAACGAATCTCGACGTGTAAAGAGCAAACAGAAGTGGTCCCAAGACCGAACCCTACGGAACACCCGAACCTACACCAATCTCTCGCGACATTTGATCTCAAATTTTAACTTTTTGTGTCCTACTCATTAAATAGTTTTCTATTAATGACACGGTATTTCGTCGCAGTCCCAAAAATCATAAAATACGGCAAGGTAATGTGTAACTAATGGTATCAACGGCCTTTGAAAAGTCTATGAGTACCGCCGCAATCAGCATACCTCTCGGATGAGCTCAAAACATAATCTGTGAATCCCAGCATAGCTTTAGTACAACTATGATATGCACGAAAGATGGATTACTGGACAGGCAACAAGCTATTCTGTTCTAGATAACCAACTAACTGGTTTTTCATGATCTTCTCTAAAATCCTAGACATGTAGTCAACTGGGTCTTTTCCTTGGATAAAGAAATTCTGGTCAACAGCCCGCTTTCACTGATCAGAAAAGTATTTTCAACCAAGCAAGGATTTAATATGTGCGCCAAATACGGTAGAATTGTGGGGTAACACATCCGCAACATATGAATGCCAATCTAGTCCGCTCCTATCGATGGAGAATTTAGCACCAAAATAACCTGCAAAAACTCAGACGTAATAACCGTTTGAAACATGTTCTATATTAGAAGTCATAGCAGGTCATTCTCCTTAAAAATCACTAGAATCGTCCAATTTAATTTCATCAAGAATATCGTGAACACTATGAATAGAAAAAGTATTAATACTGTCAGGATCCTGCATTTGTTTTGTATGCTCATCTATTAACTGGATGTTTCCCAAAAACAACAATTACCGGATGTGGATAATTGCTATTTTCTTTGACAGATCCAACACGATAACAACAATCTAGTTGTTATTCGCTCAAAAGATATCAAAGATATAGGTAGGTTTTGATCGTGACAAATGGAACCTATACTAGAAAGCAGATTTGAAAGATTCTAAAAATTTACTTAATGAGTAAATATATATACTCATTAACTACCAATATTTATAGCAATATTGGCTATAAATTGATATGAATTAGGGATTCTTTTGGGATATTAATCACCAAAATACCTTTATTTATTCAAGAGTTATGGAATATAAAGGGTTCAAGTTGATTTTGTCAATTTCAAATTCATCTAGAAACCCATAATCCAAAAACTCGAGACATTAACCCAACTCGCCTATGTTGATTCATTATAATAATACCGAGACATCAGTCACCATTGCTCATCTTTAATCTAGCTATAGAATATCGTCCACAGGAATCAAAGTTTCTCTTGAAATATCGTATTATATTCGTTTTAGATCACTCATTTCCGAGATTAGGCAGGATACTGAGAAGGATCCTGCCTAAGATCCATCTATTTTTGGATCTTTAGCACGGTTCTGGTCCTCCATCGGATTTGTGGCATTTTTGTCTTAAAAATATTACAGAAATGCTTAATACATAGAGACTTTGTTTATAGAATGCTTCTTCTTTGCTTCATAAAGCGTTATTAGCTTAGACTGGTATCTCCTATGTATTGACACTACAACTGACTTGAGTTGGCCGATAAGGAAGCTGGAGGTAATAGGCCTAATGAAGATTATTGTGCTTTAGGGGTGCTCTAGGTGAAAACCTTTTGATTCCACAATGCTTTCATTATCTACATGTCCACTTCTTGTCTTCTTTTTGCATTTTTAGTTAGGGTAAGCTTTGCTCAGATAATGTGAAATACATGTCGCATATTAAACATCTTTTGATGGGTTTTTGTCTGTTTCACTTTTTTTGCAAAAAATTGAAATTCTTCATTCTTCCTGCAAGGTCACTTAGAACTTGAATTTCAAATCCAAGTATCGGTGAAATAAAGGCACACCGTCCAAGAATTTATCAAAAAAAGTTTTATAAAATCGCAAAGTGGACTAAGTTGCTGGCACTCTCAATAACCGGGAACTTTCTTTCATTTATTAATGCGAGTTGTAAAATAAAAAAGAAGTATAGCATACCCAAAAACTTCCAAATTTACAAATGTTCACTGATCATAATAAACTTTTAAATTTTTTTCATCAAGCAGTTACGAAGAGATCGATTTTTAAATTGAGAGGCTTTTCTTCAAATTTTGGTTATTATTATAGGTGGAGTATTATCAATAACGTAGCAAAAAAAATTTTTTTGGTTTTAGATTTTGAAATAATTATATTTCTCTTATTAGTTTGTGTTGTCAAATTATTATTTTCGGGCTAATAAAATCTAGAATTTTAATAATAACGCTAATGAATCTATATGGCGGCGTTTAAAAATTTTATAAAAAGTTTAAAAAACCATGCGAACTCTATATTTAAAAAAGAAAAGCGATTTTTCCGTAAACAATGAACTAAAATTCATATCGTAACTACTCATGTAGTTATTACACGTCATTACCTACACATGAATGAAAAGCATGTGCGCAATTCCAGGGAATCCCAATTTATTCGCTACGTTTTTGTTTGTTTTTTTTTCTTTTTTTAGGTATATCTAGATTGGGTCTGGGGATATGTAAAAATCTAGTTATAACATCAAATTTTTGTTACATCATCAACTTCTTGCAACAATTGTACCTAAGTAAATAAATACAGATATTTCTGTAAGTCGTGGCATGATTTTAACCACTAATACTTTTCAATTCGCGGAAACGTTTTTGGTTTAAATCCAGAAATAGCTAAAATGTAGGCCTTGAAAGATAAGAAATTTTTAAACACATAAATAAATATTATCAACGTAGTTTATCTTAGAAACACTTTCGAAAATATGGAACTACGAGATCAGTTTCAATTGATTGTAAAAGCACATTTCTTTTTTACTCCTATAATTTTTTTATTGAACGCATCGCTTTCAGGTTATTAACAAAAAGATGTTCGTGACGGGTTTTTTTGAACATTTTTATGAATCGTGAGGGCCAATGGAAATAAATTGATAATATAGCTGTAAAGCATCTGTTAAATTGTTGAAACACCCAACATACATTTATGACTAATAGTTATTTAAAATGACAAATAATTACAGTTTCAGTCATAACTGACTGAAAGATAACTGGATCAGATAACTTCGAAGGAAAAAGATAACTCGGGGGCCCTTTCTAAACCAAATACATTTGTAAGTAAAAATGAAAATTTCAAAAAGGGGTGGGGGTACTTTAATTTTGTTTCACGACACTGACTCACTTAAATTGAGATTGAAATATGGAGACAGAGCATCCCACTCGAATCCAATTCAATGATACTTTTGCAATACAAATTGTTATTCATGATACTCGGAGAAGTTGACGTCTTCGAAGTCAACTGAGTTTATTTCAGTAAGAGGAGATAGGAATGAATATATGTATATGCATTGGAAAAACAAAAGAAAGAAACTTTACTGACTACAGAAGTTTTACATCGGCAGCCATCGACGAAGCTCTGAACGTGATAAGCAAGTATAAGTAAAAAGGCCTCCACGGCCTGTGTTGATTGAACTAAAATTAGAATTAACACTAGAACTATTACTACATCTAAAACCTAGAAAGCTTCGGGTTTTGCCGTACGTAATTTCAAAAAGTGTTGCTCTTTTTAATAAACTGGCTATCGGGAGTATATTCCAAATTTGGTGACCATTCTGTATTGCACCACGATGTTGTTCTTCTTGAGGTGTCTTGCAATTCGTTCCGTCACATTGCAAACATAAAAAAGACAGATAAATCCTGCTGGTTCTGTATTTACTTCATCTTCCCTCTGCCTCCGCCACTTGATGGCTTGGCTGATGTCCCTCAAAGTATATTCGTTCTTCTGCAGCACGTCACGTAGTATCCGTTACTAGTTCTTTAGATTATCTTCTTCACAAGTTATTTCTGCTCTCTGAAACAAAGCGCGGATCACGGACCTCTTCTGTTGGGGATGAAGGTGTAATATTGCCTCCAAGTACATGTTGATGTGGGTCTTCTTCCGACACACGTTCCATCCTAGTGACCAACACATCTAGGAAGAGCAACTATTTCGAAGTATCCGTTTCCATGGTAAATTTTGTGATGCAGGATTTTATGATCCCTGCCATATTGCCATATCACAAACGTATCGAAGCCCTAGTTTTCGTTTCCACCGTCTCTTCGTCAAAGCTTTTGCTTAGAATAATTTCTAATATAGGATTTCTATTAACTATAAATAGTAATCTATAAAATCTGGCACGTATTCTGGTAAACCATCCGCAATAAGTTTCTGGCGAAGACCGTTTACTGCATTCTTTATAGCCTCAGTACCAAACTTCTTATTTCTTTCGTCGGGACCTTCTTTGGAGCGATTGCGTAATTGAGTCCTTTGGTGGTTTCTTTCTTTGTTAGTGGGACACTCGATCTATTGATGACTGATTATTCTTCTTTTTCTGTATCCGACTTTCCAATGATTCAAACTTCTTAATGTGTGTGCCACGAGTTTCTGGAATTCTTAATTGTTAAGCCTTCTCCATTGTTAGTCTGTATACTTTATCATATCTTATTCTATATGTTGTGTTACCAAATATTACGCAAGACATACCTACGTATGGTGGAAAAGTATATTTAATGACAAAACAAGGTGAACTGAGATGCAATAATTACATTTTAATTTTTAATAATAACTTTTATACTCTACATTAATAATTTCATTATTATTATTCATTTGAACTGCAAAGATCTATAATTAATACATTAAACTAATATATTAAGTATTCATATTTTAAGTACAAGTAAAGCTCCGCTAATTCGTACAATCCCAAATCTGAATTCCCTTACAATCCGAACAAAATTAGATAATATAAAATTTGCATTGTGTCCCTTGCAATCTGTTGCCATTGATAAAGGATTCACTAATCGGAATTCACAGATTTTTCATTTTATCTAAAGAACAATAATTCGAAAAATATTGTATTAAATTGCTTAGTTCAGTCTTCCCAATGTTTGTCAATCCTTGTAATTTATTAGCAAAATGCTGGGAGAATGTATTTAGATAGTCAGATGAAGAAAAGGAACAGAGTCATCCTAAACCTAAGGACTAATAAGGCTGCAGGCCTGGGGCGTCAGTTTTTTTGCCGTACGTCTCTTAAGACGGCTAAACCCTACTGTTTCTAGTTAGTTGTTAGTTTTGAAGGTAGGTTGGCCCAAATATTTTTCGTTCTAGGTCTGGTATTAGCTGTAGCGTTAGTGTTGGATGTATTTTTAGTTGTTATACAGTCTTAATTTGTTGTATGCTTGCAGCGAACGAATACTAGAAAGTTTCTGTTTAGCCATGCATCTTCAAAAGTAGTCCGAATCTAAAAGTATAACTAATACACTCATATCTGGTGATACGGCGGTGATTCGTTCCTTGAATGTCGGCCGTAAACCGAAATGCCGTATAACGAAACTATATGACATATGTACTTGTATATGCATAAACTCAATTACATGTATAAAGAACTCAACTACATACATATCGACTAAAAAAACTTCAATTTTTATTTAAAATACTTTTTATTTTATTTCATCAATTATAAAATATTTCAAATAATAATCGTTCTGGAGAAGATTTTAATAAACAATAAACAACAGTCTTAAAACTACGTAATTAAATTTAATTTAAATTTAGTTATTTTATTTAAATGTAATTTATCGGAATTGTATTCCGATAAAAATCCGATAAAAAATAAAATTATTTTAATTCGGCGGAATTGCGTAGTTTTTCCGTTGTTGTTTTCATCCAACATTCGTCCAAAGTTTTTCGTTTTGCAGCCCTTTCCTTTTCTCTTTTCAACTCCTCATAGAAGCTTACAACTGTCGTTACACCACGAGAAACGTTGGCACTGCGCTCTTTATTGGGATCATTTTGAAGAAGAATGATCCCTGCTCAAAATGCGTAACTGCATTGAATATTTTTTTAAGTAATTCTGGGGTTATAGTATATCAACTATTCTTCCTCCACCAGAAATATTTCGCTCTCTGCATGATCTATTAATTCATAATTCGAAAGTGGCTGGGGTCAGCATCCAACAAATTAACGACATCATCTTCTTTCAAGTCCTCAAAGCCAACTTCTATTCCTAAACTTAATATTTTTTCTCTAATTTCTGGAAGGAAATTAGGGCTACCGTTATTAGTTTCAGAACTAACACAATCTTGCAAAATTTTCTTCCATGCGCGGTTTAACGTTGTTAGTTTCATCTCATCCCATGATTCGCTAATATTATCTGCAGCATCCTTGACACGGTTTCATTGATAAGTTTTCTAAAAACTTTCCTCAAGTAATAAGCTATGAATGTAGATATTACTCCCTGATTAGGCAGATATTCTATTTTGACATCTTCACTCAGTTGAGATATACTGATGGGATGTCCGGGAGCGTTATCCAAGAGAAGTAGAATTTTTTGAACCAAATTGTTTTTTCAAAGGTTATTTTTTACCTCAAGACAAAAGTGTTTATTACACCAATTTTGAAATTTGAATTTTGAATTTTGTCATCCAAGCTTTTTTGTTTGATCTCCAAACAACAAGTAATCTAGTCTTATCAAACTGAACTCCATCAGATTGCTTCAGACATTCACAGAATTAGATAAAAATTTTTCACTTGATTTTATTAAATTCATCTGAATGTTAAAATTAACTATACAAGTCTTGTCTCTTCTCTTCATCCGGTATATCGTCCTGAAACTCTTTACAATTTTTTTCACCGGTGTGAAGATAGCAGTAAAATGTAGCAGTAGAAATTTCCGAAGATACCCGAACGTCCATAGACGTCCGTCATACCGGCAACTGGGGGTTCGTTTTTTTTCACACAAAAAGCATGAAACTAATACAGTAAGAGGCTAATATACTATGTTAGTTACAATTAGACCAGATTAAAACATATTTAACGCGGGGTAAACTACCCCTTTCAATACTTCAATGGGCTCTAGCACCCTTATTAGTTCGAAGATCCGAACCAAACTTTACAAACGCTTTTTAGACATCCCAACGGGTAAGTTTCCGTATAGAAACCTCACTTCGGATGGGTCCGCGAGCGTAAACCACCCCGCAGTATATTATTATTTGTTCTACTACCCTTATTAGTTCGAAGATCCAAACCAAACTTTGCATACGCTTTTTAGACATCCCTGCGAACAAGTTTACGTTTAGAATCCTCATTTCAGATGGGTCCGCAAGGGTGTACAACCCCGCAGTAAATTATTATTTGGTCTACGACCCTTATTAGTTCGAAGGTACAAGAGGCTTGCGTTTGTATACAAGTTTTTTATACTGAATTACTGCCTACAATAATATTACAAAACTTGACTATAATACGTTTTAAAATCGGTTTTTACATATTTGCAGCACACGATCGGGAGAATACCCTGATTGCAAGTAACACTCGTGTTATTCTATATCTGTTATATTACACGTGTCGGCTATTATCCAGTATATTTATCTAATATCTGTTATTGTTGATTAAATTTGTGATGCAAAGCTTGTCATCTTTGTGTATAAGTTTTATTTTCGGTTTCTTAAAGTGGTATTTGTGTCGATTTTTTGTATTGTTTGTTCAGTGAAGTTTATAGCTAAAATCATCATATCAAAATAATATTAAATATTTGTATAAATTTCTATCTGTGTGGGCACTAAAAAATAAGTATAATAAAGTTTTACTTAACAACTGGAAAATTGTAACTGTCGAACATATCACACAACAGGATGGATACAGCCGAATTCATCGAAAAATATGGATGAACATAGAAGCGAAGTAAAACACAATTTTAATTGAAAGCTCTAATTTAAAAAATAGTTGCCTTTATTGCAATAGAGACGCAACTACTGCATCTTATAGATGCACAGTTTGCGAGAGATTGATTCATCAAAATTGTTTGAGTAGTCCAGTAACAAATATTAGTGATGAAGTAGGCTTAACAGGAATTAGCGATTTATGCACAGCAAATCTTAAGTAAACAACAATCTTGCAGTCATTATTCAGATTTCAAAGCACTTTGCCGAACCAATTTTAAACATGGTTTTTTTGATTAATGGAGTACAGGCGACCATAAAATATTAATTGTAAATTATACAAATATATAATTAGTAAAATAATGTATAAGTGAGCTTGAAACAAAAAACAATTTAAATTAGATCCTAAATAAAATATTAAATCTTTCATAGGATTTTTAATGCTTTTGTGAACAGTTTATTCAACAGATCGATTTTGTTTGATATATGTATATTACTTTGCCTTACAATTAAGCAATTTACACATTTTAGTTAGGACAAGGGTGCTGCATTATTGTATTAAAAGTGGTGGTTCACCCCCGGGGACCCATCTGAAATGAAGTTTCTAAACGTAATCTTGTTAGTTAGGATGTCTAAAAAGCGTATACAAAGTTTGGTTTGGATCTTCGAACTAATAAGGGTAGTAGAACAAATAATAATCTACTGCGGGGTGGTTTACCCCCGCGGACCCATCCGAAGTGAGGTTTCTATACGAAAGCTTGTTCGTTGGGATGTCTAAAAAGTGTTTGCAAAGTTTGGTTCGGATCTTCGAACTAATAAGGGTGCTAGAGCCCATTGAAGTATTGAAAGGGGTGGTTTACCCTGCGTTAAGTATGTTTCAATCTGGTCTAATTGCAACTAACATAGTATATTAGCCTCTTACTGTATTAGTTTCATGCTTTTTGTGTGAAAAAAAGCAAACCCCCAATTGCCGGTATGACGGACGTCTATGGACGTTCGAGTATCTTCGGAAATTTCTACTGCTACATTTTACTGCTATCTTCACACCGGTATTTTTTTTCGAGTTTGTTTTAATTGCCCGTATTATGTATTTTATCACTTTTTCCACGCGACTTATTTACTTGATTTTGACATTCAGCTGAAGATGAGAAATATCTCTCGAAACATATTATACTGACCAAATTTAATAAAAGCAACTTTTGAAGTAGAAAATTTTTATTTGATTATTTTATACTGGCAACATGGCGTGTAAATGCGTATGCAACAAATTGAAATTTGTCACGTAAAAGTTTATTTGGTTAAAAAGAATAATGAGAAAAAAATTAAGAATAAAATTTAATATAATAAACTTTGATGAATAGAATTATCAAACAAATTATAAAAGGTATAAAAGAAAATGTTAGAAAAACAGAATAAACTAATATTTCCGATCAAAAATTATTAACTCATTAAAAAGTACTGAACAAAAGGTTAGCAATTGAATTTAGTGAACATAATATCCCTAACGAAAGTTACCAAATAATTTTACTATATTAGCCATACCAAATTAATAGAACGGAAGCTGTTAGTAAATTTACAAAAAACATAACTTACAAAGGGTTAAAAAACTCATCGTGGTAATGGTTAATGATCGATTCTCGCTCTTGGTCCCAGCGCCACCCTTGGTATTTAGTTTACCCCCGAAGATGAATATCTACTCCCGGATTTGGAACTCTTCTCAAAACTCCCCGGATTGGTGAGGGATTCTCCTTATTCTTTAGCACTGGACATTGAGGCTGACCACGGCTTGAGATTCTTCTCTCGAGACTAAGCCAAAACTACACTAAATCATGACTGCATCATGACTAACCGAAGACTGGGACTCTATCAAGACTCACTAAAGACTTAATCAAGACTCAGACTCCCCTTTCTTTAACCCGTCTGAGATTTTTATACCCTTCTTTTCCGAGCGCTCTTAATCTAAACAATCAATTTCATTGGTCCTACACCTCGGACGAAAACCATTCACTCTTAAACTAAATGTAAAGAAAGAAATCATATAGGGAAACTTTTGTTTAAATTAACGAACAAAAATTGAAAATCACTTCTAAATTCAATCAATAAGAAAAATTCTTATTTCTAATTTTGATAACGTCTTACAGAAACTTATGTATACAGTAACAAAATACAATGAGCGAATACCGTGGTCAGAAGTCGGTCGGTTTATGTCCACATGTTTATAACTTGGTCTACCACAGGGAATACCAGAATTTTATGATCACTTTTTTCTTTATCTCGTTGTGCTTCGACTTGAACACATGATTTCGTTATTCAGTATTTATTTTGTGTTAAGAGTGGTCAGTTTGTGAGACCTAATAAATATTTTCGGTTCTAAAAGTGGACGTTTCAATAAAAGTTTTTTTAATTCGATGGTGAAATTTCCAGTGTATTATTTGTAATGATGACAATTTTTTGCTACTAAAAAAGGTAATATTGTATTAGATTGTCGCATTAGAAAAATTCTATAAGCAATATTATTTTGGATTCTTTTTATAGTACCCTTATTGTTTAATAAAAATCCTAAACAACAACTTCCGAAGATACAAACAATTTCCTTAGAAACTAAAATAAAAATCTTAGACTGTTTAAAGAAAGGCGAAGGTCCCACATCTGTTGGCAAAGTTTTAAACAATTAGAACAATTAGAAAAAATGACAAGTTCATTCGACAATCCGTAATTTCTGGATCGAAAGTAAGCTTCAAAACATTATCTTATAGTCGAAATCCTATCTTAGAGAAAACGGAATCACACATGGTGTTTTGGATAGAAGATTTACAGTCAAAAAGAATACCTATTGATGGGAAACGTATAAAAGAAAAAGCACTTGGAATATATAACCGACTTCAGGAATTGAAACCATCAACAAGTCTTCAGGAAACGAAGAAACTGGCATTCAATGCAAATGAGGGATGGCTGACAGGTTTCATAAAAAGACACGCATTTCACAATGTAAAAATAAAGGGAGAAAGGGTTGAAGAGGGCGGTTATACTCCATAACAAATATTTAATGCCGACGAAACGGGATTGTTTTGGAAGAAAATGCCCGACAGGACTTATATAGTAATATCTGAAAAAACAGCTGGTGGTTTTAAAGCAGCCAAAGATCGAGTGACGTTCTTGTCATGTAGTAACGCATCTGGTGATAAAATGCTAAAGCCTTTATTAATCAACAAATCTCTCATGCCACGAGCATTAAGATGTAAGAACATTAAACAACTTCCAATCCATTTCATGGCGAATAAAAGGGCATGGATGACGGCTGATCTGTTTACAAATTGGTTCAACAACTGCTTTGCTCCTGAAGTCCAGAAATATATGGAAGAAAAAGGTTTGGAATTCAAAATACTTTTGCTCGTTGATAATGCGCCCAGCCAACCAGTGTTCGATCAACCAAATATTCAATTGCTATTTTCACTCCCTAAAACTACTTCGCTGATTCAGCTACTCGATCAGGGCATTATAGCAACATTTAAAATGTATTACATAAAATTTACGTTTAAATATATTTTAGATTCAGTAGAAGAAAGAAATTTGACTGTTTTGAAAGCATGGAGAAAGATTACAATTATGAATTGCATTACACTTGCTTCTGTTGCCATTAAACAATTGCGCCAATCAACCTTAAATGCTTGTTGGAAAAAAATATTGCCAGCATGGGTCAAAAGTTGAAGTTTTGTAGTAGAAAAATCAGCTGTGTGTTCTGAAATTATAACTCTATCAAATACAATTGTTGGGCTGATATTGATGAATTGATTTGATGGAATTTATGACAATTTGTGAAAATAAAGAAATCGATAATGACAAGGTAGAAGATGAAGTTATGAACAAATGTAAACAAGTAGTGATGAAGACTTGCGAAATTGATTTTTATTTTTAATTTTAGTTTACATTTTTATTGTTGTGTTGGAGTTTTGACTGTACACTATTTTTTTAAGTAATAAATAGCTTTTTTTATAAATATGTCATATACATTTTATAATAACTTTTTTACACGATTATCTTTTGCACGGTTTTCTAAGGAACGTATCTACCGTGTAAAAAAAGAGAGTTGGGTGTACATTAGGGATTGTAAATTTACCGACTTTTTCAATTACCGGTAATTCGGTAATAATTCAAGCAAAACCGGTTTTTATCGGTAATTTAACGGTATTTTTTTTTAATATGTATTACTATGAATATACAATACTTGTTACAAATAAAAACACTTTATTGAAATAATAATAATAAAAATGTTACGAATATTAAGAGTTGAAATAATATAATAATAATAACAGGAATCTAATGTAATATTTTTTTATTTCTCTACTTTTTTCAAAAAAATAAGCACGTAAAAAACATGTATATTCAAACTATCATCATTTAATCGCGACCTAATTTTTGTGCAAAGTAATCCAGCCGCAGAAAAAGCCCGTTCGAATTCTACACTTGTTGGTCGGATAGTCATTAGTAAATCATATGCCGCCTGTATATATTTTCCCCTTACCTTTTCTTCCTGAAAATATGTCAATTCTGTTTTAACAACTTGATTCAGATCTTGAGCTGTTTTTCTGGTAAGTATTTCTTTACAGGGTACATCGATTTTCATCTTTATTAGAGATGTTAGTTTTTCTTTTATTGATGCAGTGCTGGTAGTGGTAGATGTCGAAAGGAATTGGTATAGTAGCAAAATGTTCGCTATCGGAATCACTTATTTCTTCCGCCGGTAATTCAGTAGTACCTATTTCAATTTTATTCACACGTTCAATTAATTCTACGATGATCTTTGTAATTGCAGTTTTGCTGGTTTTATTAAAAATTCCGTAGTCTTCCTCATTTGAACGTTTCCGATCTGCAATATCTGCATCAGAAGGATATTGCAGTACGTCAGAATAAGAAGTTCGCCTTTCTTTTATGCAATATATCAAAGCATTACTAAGTTCATTGCTTAAAACTGTGTTTAGATTTGCTAGTTCGTCAAGCATGAATTTTAGTGTTATATCAGCAATATACAGATTAACATCTTCACGACAAAGTGTTTCAACAGCAACTTTTATCGGTTTTAATGCTAATATTATGTCAGACAATAATGTAAATTAATCATTGGTAAATTGAATTCCTGATTTTAAATCTATGAGACTCTTCCTAACACAATCTTTATTCAATAAGAAACGTTCCAGCATATCCAACAAACTATTCCATCGAGTTTTCGAATCTACCATCAATGAAACTTCTTTACCAAATTCTTCTTTTACATGTTTTTGTAATGTATCATCGTTTTTCGTTGGGCTCTTCCGGAATATTTTGCACACTTTTCGAATTTTTGTTATGAGAGAATTCATTTGTACGTTTTGAAAAGAATTTAGGTGTGAATCAGTTATCATATCTTGTACTATTCCGAAACCTTCACCGTTGTCTTCATCATCTTCATCGTTGTTATCGTCAAATATGTCATTATCATTTGCATCTGCTGGCAATTCAACAGATGTATGTGCGTTGTCAATATCGCTGAAATTATTTTTACTATATAGAACTTTGATTACAGCCAACTGTATTCCATGTACAAGACATAATTGATGATTTGCATTAGTCAATCGTATTACTTTCTTCATTACCGAAGCTCCGTCTGTAGTTATTGACACAATATTTTCTAAAGAAATTCCAAACTCTTTCAGTTTACTTTCAATGAGAATTACACATCGCTCAGCAAGCATAGATCCATGAATACGACATAAACCAAGGATCCAAAATTTGTTGTCTCTTCTGTGAACATTAAAGTTCATATATCGATAGTTCTTAATAGATGTCCATTCGTCTAATGTTAGACTACACGCTTTATTATCAATTATCTCTTGGGTTATTTCGTTTACAATTTCCTGCTTGACTTTCTCTGAATGTCTGTATAGCCTTTAGCGATTAATAACATTCCCAAATCTTGAGGTGTACAGAATTTTATAAACGGGATTCCATCTCGTACGGTCATTCGCGCTAGTACAGCAGGAAAAGAATCATCAATTGTTTTCTTAAAATATGAAGTTATTTTTTTTTCGACAATCAACAGAAATCATCAGCCTTTTCCTATTTTTGTTTTAATATATTAATTTTATGTTGACTTTTGAGATGGTTATGTAAACCGTTGGTACTTCCTCCTGCTGCTTTAATTTTTTTTGAACATTGTTTACAAGTAGCTACATCTTTTTCTACCGTTTGAGTAAAATAGTACCACACCGAATTTCTATCTATAGCTACTACAAATATACTGTGAGCGTCAAAAAAAAGTAAACAGCTGTTGTTTTTCTATTAAAAGGTTAATAAAAATGCAGTTAATAACGAAAATCAAAAAGTTTTATTGCAGTCTTCACAACTCATCTATACTATATTTAAATCAATAGAAACATGAAAAAAAAACAAATCATTACCCGTAATAATTCAGATTATTGTAAATATCTACCGAATTTACGCGTCAAAAGAAAGTAAACAGAATTCGGAACCAATAGGTATTAAGTACAAAAATAAATATAATATTAACTTTTAATACTTGGTTTGAGCTCCTTTGGCCTTCAACACCTCCCTTAATCTCCTTGGCATGGATTCCACCAAGTTTTTTGTAATATTTTGAGGGATTTTTCATCCATTCTTCAGTTAATGCTTTTTTAAGGTCGTCTTTATTTGAAATTGTCCTTTCTCTGATCTTCCTGTCAAGGTGATCCCACAGATGTTCTATAGGATTAAGGTCTGGGGACTGCGGTGGATGATCAAGGGTTTTAGGGACTCGGTATAGCATCCATTCCTTCACAATTTTGGAAGTGTGCTTTGGATCGTTATCCTGTTGGAAGATCCAGTTCTCTGATAAGCCCAATTCATTAATACTCGGGGAAATATTGTTCTTTAAAATGGTTAAATGGTCCATTTTATTCATTGTTGATTCAATAAAAAACTAGATTACCGACCCCTGACGCCGCCATACAGCCCCAGACCATAGCCGAACCTCCACCGTGTTTGATGGTATTGGTAACAAATTTCTCTTTGAAGGCCTCATTTTTTGGCCGCCATATCTTTGGTGATGAAGTCTAGTTTATTCTTATTCGGTGCTACAGCTGTTTCAGTGTACAAAAACACCTTCTTCAGGCACGACTAAAAAATAATATTTAAATATTACAAAT
Source organism: Onthophagus sagittarius (assembly GCA_036711965.1). Lineage (NCBI taxonomy): Eukaryota > Metazoa > Arthropoda > Insecta > Coleoptera > Scarabaeidae > Onthophagus > Onthophagus sagittarius. The sequence continues at coordinate 53,567,065 of JASERS010000001.1, forward strand.
GTACAATTATGTAGTAGTTACCGTCAGTTTGAGGAAGACATTGTTTGGAAGAATATACAACTACACGGGTTCATTGAACATCGAGTACGTTAAGAAGTTAAAACTGTTGAGAAAATTAGCCTTCAATTTTCTCAACTGAAGAGCGCGTTAGCAAATTGTAGTAGTATTTTTTTAAAAAATTAAAAGCTTGATGAGCACATGTTCGTAGGTTATAAACTGTAAAAATATGAAAATGTGTTAAAGTAGATTATAAAATTATAATGAACTTATTACCTAAACTTCATAGTAAATATTTAGTATCATAGTAACATTTTAATTTAATACCCTACGATGAACATAGAATCAAATTTGTCAAAAAAAAATATCTTTGGTGGTTTTCTTTTACCAAAAATTTCAAATTTACTTTCATCACTAAATAATATATTTTTCCAAAAATCTGGAGCTTCGTTCTGATATTTTTTTTGCGAAATCAAGACGTTTCTGTTTATTTATTTTCGATATGTAAGGCTTTTTACGGGGTGTTCTTCCATGCAGGCCACTTCTATGGAGTGTTCTTCGTATGGTACTGGAACTTATGGTTGTGTTTGCTATCTGCGATATGTCGTTTGCTGTTTTAACCGCACTTGAACATGGATTATTCTTCACTTCTCTTACCACTGCTCTAGCCTGTGCTTCTGTAAGGCGCTTTGGTCGTCCAACGCGTTGTAAATCGGCTACAGTATGATGTTTTGCGTATTTATCCAAAATTTTTTTTATTGTGCAGTAATTTCGTCCCATTATTTTAGCTATTTCGCGTAAGGATTTACCTGTTTTATTTAAACTTAATATAATTTTACGCGTTTCTATACTTGTTTGTTTTCCCATGATGATTTTTGGTATTTATAATTAATTTCGACGTTCAACCACTTGCTGTTTCTTCTAAAATGTTCTAAAGTTGTCCTGGGAGGGGTTTATAAGTATTTATACGAAAAGTGTGGTGCTTCCCCTAAATCTAAAATGAATTTACAACAACCGGACCGGCTGTTTACTTTCTTTTGACGCGTAAAAATCGGGGTATTTTTACTCTAAAGGGGATTTACCATATTTGTGGGGTTTTTTGTTTAACTATTTTTTACGATAGGATTGCTCACAAATAAAGTCGTAAATTTTGATATATAAATTTTTATTGTAAGTTAACAGAATCGTAGTAAAAAGGGTTTTTAGAAGTAAACAGCTAGAGTTTACTTTCTTTTGGCGCTCACAGTATATAGATATTTATACCCAAATAAGAATTGTATAAAGGAATTTCCTACCAAAGATTTCTAATTGATCATATAATAAATCGTCTAACGGCTATTGATTGCGACACTATGCACTCATCGTTTGTATGTTTATAACTGTTATAATCTGTGTAGGCGTGTAGGGATGCGTAAAGTACTTGATCAAGTTACGCATGGGGAGTAGTGAGGAAGGTTATAGTGTAGAAAGCAAGGGTAATCACCCAAGTTAAAAACCAGGTGACGGTGATTCCCCGAAATATTGACGAATATCAAGTGGTGACCGGCGGTGACCGAATTGATGCCTGGGTAGATTCGCTATATGTAATATATCGAATTACCGGTAAAAATGAACAATTACCGGTAAAAAAAGTACAGATATTTTTGGCGATTACCGGTTAACCGGTAAACCGGTTTACCGGTATTACAATCCCTAGTGTATCATAAAGAGGTCCATACTTTATGTCTATGTACCATCTATGCGCCATTTTTACAGAAACGGCGAAAATGTTATAACAAAAAAAAACTATACTTCATGTAAACTTTAAAAAGCATATACTTTTGTGTTATGTTAATGCAGCGGAATTCCGAGTTAATCCACATTTTTAAATTCAAGATGGCATTTGCGCCCCTAGTGGTCATCTTAAAAACCTGAAAATAATTTTCAGCATTTTCTCTTAGCCGCTCTTAGCTTTACCGTAAGTTTCTACAATAAATAGATTCCAAGATACACTTTGCATGCTTATTTGGCGAATCTGTATAGTTTAAATGTTAAGCAAACGTTAGGCAACCCAAATTACTATTTATAAATATGCCTATCGTTTTTATTTCACGCATTTTATTAATAAATCTTATTTATTACAAGACTCACTAATATTTACAAAACAGTCATAACTATTATCTTTATTAATTTTAAAATGTTTAAACATAAAACCAAGATTGGCTAAGTTCATATGTCCGCAAAATTTATATGTATAATCTAATAAATATAATATGTATATCAGTAATTATAACTTTTTAAAGTTTCAGCTAATTAAATCCATTATCTTTTTTTATTTTATATCATAATTTTACTTTATTAAAGCTGTTAAAATATATTGTTTGAAAATAACATTTTGCACAAGACTTAGGTTGGTGAAAATGAGAAGCGGTTCGTATTTGCAACTAACTTCACTGACCCGTATGACGCAAAGAGAAACATCAACATTGCAATGTGTACGAATAACATTATTTCGGAGTTCTAATCTTAATAAACAGTCGTTTTAGAGAATTCTCGGTTATTTTAAAATGTGAATGTAAACGTTTAAACAATTAAAAATGATTTAGCGTTAACGTGTGCGTCGATCTGTTCACCATGTAAAAGAAGCATTTTACAACCGTCTTTAATAAAGAAGAACAATGGTTGTTAATCGCGGTGAAATGAAACGTAAACGCAAAGAAGACGCTTGTATAAACTTGTTGGATCACAGCCCGAAAAGGTAAGTGACGATTTTTTTATAAAAAAATTCGATTAAAGCTTCTTTTTGTGTAACAGAACCAAAGTGCACGCTCAAAGAAAGTTTGCACAAGGTTCGAATGTTAGTAGCCCTGTAATTACACCGATTAAAGAAATTGAAACTCAAGAGCGTAAAGATGTTCTTCCTGAGCCAATTGAGTTGTTACCGATGAAAAGACCTAACACTGAAGATTTTTTGACATTTCTTTGCTTTCGAGGTACTCCAATTTTACCACCAAACTTAAATTTCTTTAATAATGCAAACACAGTTCACTCACAATCTCATGAAGACAAAAAAGAACCAAAGAATGGTCCAATAATGACAGCACCGCTTGGTAAGAGTCCAAATGAACGACCTTTCATTGCTTTTGGGGTACGCAAAAGGGCAGATCCTATTGTTATCAGTAAACAAATGGATAAAAAGCGACGTCATGCTTTAGCATTACAAGCTTTACGTCGAAAATATCAAGAACAGAAAATGGCAAAGATTCGAGCAATTGCGATAAGTAAAATTTCTGAAAAAGTTTCTACTAAAAATGTCGTTCGGACTCGATCTATAAGTAAAACTGAAACTAATACAAATACAAAGAAGAATGTTTGTCATAAGACAAAAGTTAAAGTTGTTGCTACTAAAAGAATTGCAAGGCGAACTTTGAAACAACCAATAAGACCTAATATCACCCCTAATATAAACTCTAAAATGTGTTTGAGGAGCTTTAGGGGGCGATATATTCATAGGGAGTTAAGAACATCTAAGACAAAGCCAAAAGATAAGAAAAAAATTATTCAAAATCTTAGTGCTAAAAGAAAAATGAAGAAAAAGGAGAGTGAAGATGAAGAAAGTGAAAGTGACGTAAAAGATAGTAAAGAAAAAGAAGAATCAGAAGAGACTTCGTCATCTTCTGAGTTTTCATCTGATGATAATGAACCTTTAGTCAAAAAGGCTAAAGTAAAGAAGACTGTAACTCAAACAAAAAAACAAGATACAGAGAATATAAGGTTAACAAGATCTCAAAGACTTTTGGGAAACCCAAGAAAACATCCTTTTCAGACTGTTATAACGAGATTAAGTACTATTAGAGCAACTACAAGATTAGCAAATAAAATCATTCAAAAAACAGGTGTTATAAGAAACACCAGGCGAATAGAAACAATAAAGAAAAACACAATTAAAAAAGATGTAATTATAAAACGACCAACAAGAGGTGCAGCTGAAAAAATTGATAAAAAATTAGATACAGATACAAGCGATATAAAAACGCGGAGTAGAACTCAAGAAACTGAAACAACAGATAAAAATAAAATCTCGAAAACCGTTGAGACTAAAAAGAAAATTGTTGAAACTAAAAAATCCGAAATAAAAAAAATTAAAAACGACGATTCATCTTTTAATACAAAGCGGCAAATGCAAAAGCGAAGAATTGTTCCTATGGCCAAAGCGACGGTTACTTATAAAATTAAAAAACCTGTTTTGGAAAAAAGTAATGTTGACCTAAAAAGTAAAGCTGTGGTTGCGAAGAAAAGTGATGATAAGAAAACGGTTGTTGTATTGAAAGATAAAGTGAAGGAAAAGGAAAAAGAATCCAAGGAAAAGGTTGAAATTAAAAAAGAAAAAAAATTGGATCAATCTCAATCTTCTGATGATCAAAAAGCGGGGCCGTCGCGTCCTAGTAGAAAAACTAAAGAAGCAGCTGCTTTGTATATGGAGTTGTTAGGGCAAAAATTGGTTAATGATATGGAAATGGATGATGATATTTCCATTGATAGTTTTCCTGAGTTGCCTAATGTTAAGAAGACTGAACAAAGAGAAAATGAATTGAAAGCGAAGGTAAGTTGCAGAAGACTTGGTTAACCTTTTCACTGCTGTTTACATATGTTTAGAAAGTATAATCATTTCGTTTTGAGCGGTTTAAATAGTTGAATAGGGACTGTGCTAAATAATACTGTACAATTATTATAAATAGATTGTTTGCTTATATTGATTTTACTGAATTAAAAATTGATCAATTGTAATTATTGATGTGGAATTAAAGTTCTTGGTGAGAAACTCTAGCATACAATGTTTACGTTAGTAAAAAGAATAACTGATTTGATCGACACGTTTGAAATCTCATGACTTAATGAACACAATAATCTCATATTAAATATCTAAAGTATGTGCTCGTTATCGCGCATGCTTTAGATATATTTAATATTATTACATAATATACATGTCTTATCTCCTTAAACCTATGACACGCGAATACATTTTGAATGACACACATCTACTGAGACAGGATCCCTTTAAAAAAAGATGATTTCTTGTTAATAAATATGTGTTCAAGTCGTAAGCCCCCTTTTCAAGTATGAAAAGAGGTCTTACATTCAAAAATAAGATATCATTAAAAACAGCTAATTAAGATAAACCATCGGTTTCTGCTTAGTTTTCCTTTTTTTTCTGTACTGGCCGGTGTTGAAGGATGTCAAAGTATTGTTTCAGATCAAAATGTTTTTGTTTACTATTGATTGCGAGAATGAAGAACAGTCAGAGATTGAATGAGGACAGAAGCTGAATAAATCATCTCCACAAAGCTCCAAATCAAATAGCAGATTATCAAAATTTGTCTGGAAAAATTGATGACTAAAGGTAGGATCGCACTGCGCGGCGCGACACGACGAGACAAAATATTGTTTATATGGAATCCAATCGTATAGAATGCATTACGCGACAGCGACAGTAACTGCAAATTTGACCAACTCTGCAACCATGTCGCGCGACAAGTCATAAGTCTAATCAAAATGACTTGTTGACAAATTTTTAGCACAAAATGCCGAATGTTGAAACACTTCGTGCTCTGCTATGCTTATAGCAATATACTGTGTTAGTTTCATCATTTAATTGTGTGCCTGGATAAGGTCTCATCAAATATGTTTTTAATGGAAACGCTTCGTCGCCAACAATTACGTGAGGCAATCGATTTCTCGTTCCTGGTAATTCTTTTGGCCCCGGTATATTCAAAGTATTTGCTTAATTTGACCGAGCAATGACCCTTGCTATTCGTCGCTATTTTTTCAAGATCGCCAACATTTACATATATAAATTTATAATCCGCATCAACTAAAGCGAGAAGCACTATAGAAGAAAAATGCTTCTAATAATTAAATTATAGCGTGTCACTTTTTGATGGTGAGATAATTTGTACCGTCTAATGGTACCTATACAGATGGGATATTCTCGTTTTTTCGAAAATTCTTTTTCAGTTTTCTTCCATTTGCCTTCATCTCGTATAGGCATTACAGTCTTGGATAATACTATTCACAAGACAGCACATGTTATATATACAATTTCTTGTGCGATTGTGTATCCCAAATGAAATGATTCAGCGATAGTCTTGAATGAGTACCTAATCGTAACCATAAGTTTTTTTTCTACCCCTATTACTTTTCGAAATTTTGTGTCTTTATATGGGACTGCATAATATGCAATAAATTATCGAACCTGTGTTCAGTTATTCTAAAATATGTATTAAACCTTTTAGAAGCCATTTTAAGACGTAGCATAAGTGTATGATATTCCCTTTCTTCATAACAGGAATTAGATATGCTATACAACCCTATTTTTCGTCTTTTCTTTGCTTGCTCTAGCTGCTTGTTTTTCTTCACATATCAACGAAGTTATTATAACATCCACGTCACTTCCATTGATTTTGAAAAAAAAAGATTTTCAAATGACTACCAGACAAATTTACTTTATATCTTTGGGTCGTTGTAGTTTGACTAGTTCTCTTTGGGTCAGTTTATTAAATAGAATCGCACGATGGTATGCTGCTCGAGTGTCGCGTCGCTCAGTGCGATTTATTAAAGCATGATATCGCGTCGCTCCGCTGCAGCGTCGCGTCGCTCAGTGCGGTAATACCTTAAAACGGTTCCTCGTTTTAACCACAGTGAGTGGTGATAAGGTTTTTCTGATCTGGGTCCCAAGTCACTCTGAAGTTGTTGCCAATGAAACAGCAGTTGAGCTAGTATGTGAGGCCATCAGTATGTGTAACATTTGTGGTGGCCAAATAGAGATTGAAAAGTTCTACAGGCAACTTTATCTTTAGAGCGTCAGTAGTAAATCTAACACAATATTCGTAGCTTCTTCGTTTTTTTTTTTGGAAATAAGTATGATGCTGAAAAAACTATTGGGTGAAACCTCGAATGACGATTCTCGTAAAAAGGAGTGAAAATACCCATGTATCTGACGACTATGGTTCATTTGCAATGAAAATGCCTTGTGCCAGTAGAGTTTACAATTTTACAAGCAGTATCTAGTCTTTAATTTGCATTATTTGCACTTTTGACGGGAACATTTTGTATACCAACAGTATTTGGTATTTTGAAAGCAAAATAAAATCTTATTAACAGTTCCTTGCCTTTTGCAATAAATAACATTCACTGTCAGCTCTTTTTTGTCAGAAACATTTCAAGACTTCTGGAAATATTTCAAGTCTTCCAGAAGCAGTATCAAGTCTGCTGGAAGTATTTCAAGTTTTGTAGAAACAATATCAGATTTTCTGTAGCATTGCACGTTTTTTGGAAACATTTTAAGTCTTCTGGAAGCAATATCAAGGCTTCTAGAAGCAATATCAAAAATAAAATCTTATTTTCAGGCTTCTGGAAGCAATATCAAGGCTTCTAGAAGCAATATCAAGGCTTCTAGAAGCAGTATTAAGTCTTCAATTGGCAATATCAAATCTTTTGGAAACAGTTTATACCTTCTAAAATAATTTGGAAGCAGCTCAATTTTTCTAGAAGCAATATCAAGTCTTCTGGAAGCAGTATCAAGTTTTTTGGAAGCACTTCAAATCTTTTAAAGACAATATTAAGTCTTCCAGAGGCAGTATCGAGTCTTCTGGAAACAATATCAAGTTTTCTGGAAGCAACATCGAGTCTTCTAAAAGTATTTCAAGGCTTCTGGGATCATATCAAGTCTGTTGGAAGGAGTATTAATTGTTGAAGGACTGAAAGGTGAAGTTTGGTAATATTCTCGATCCAGGAACGGGGCAACATACATGTCTTTAACAACCAACACGTAAAAACGTTACAAGATAGATGACTATTAAGAATAATATAAAAACAGCTTGATGTTGTCAAACGTACTTTTTTATCTCATTATGTATTTTCCTAACTAGTAATTTCTATTTGTTTCGTGTTTGTACGTACTCTTTTTTCTATTAACCTTTTAGGGATCTCTGTTAAAGAGTGTCTGAAAGCCACACTGAATCAATAAAAATGTGAAAACATTTTTCTTCACACATAAGCTCCCTTTTCATAGACAAGGTCACGTGTGGTAATAAATTATATAGTGCATATAATAGGAGGTCGGTTTAAATTATTTTGTTTCTCATTTGTATGTCGTAAAATTTTTATCTGACACGGCAGCTTGTTTAGTAAGAGTTATAAAAACTTTGATACACTCACTTCAAAAGGTTTACCATTACTGTCTTATTACATTTCAAGTTGTACAGAGTATTAATTAATTATCGTACCCGAAAAGTATGCAACCAATATCACAGTAGTGGTTTTGCTAGGCGACGAAAATTGCTGTTATTTAATTTTAAAAGTTTACGATTTCTTTCGTTTATAAAGAATTACTTACTTTTCAAGAATTACACCACTTTTCTGCCATTATAATAATGGCATAATGCGGCGTATAATTTTAGGGTGTACAAATTTTCCTCCATTATTTTTTAAACTAGCCGCTTAGGGGCACTCAAGTACTTGGTGCGCCTCTTCTTAGTTTATTTATTACCCTACCTTTTTCTTTGAACCGATTTATTCTGTCATGTGCTGTTAATAGACTAATCTTTACAATTTTAGAAATTTCGCGTACAGATATTCCTGCTTCATAATGAGCAATAACCAACTTTCTTATTTCAATAGGTGTTTCAGTTCTTTTTGGTGGCATTGTTGTAAAAAATACAAAAAATATTCGTTAGTATACGTAAAATTTTCTATATTAAGTTAGTTGATATAAAAGATTAATGTAGTTAGTGTCATGAATATTGTTATTGATAATTTGTGAATAGAAAATAAAAAAGATTTTCTCGTTAAAGGAAGCTTTAACAGGCTTTCTAAGCATAAATAATTACGACAGGTTTTGGGCCCAGAGTTCAGGAAAGGTAGCAATCAAATAGAGAAAGTGAAAAGAAAAAGCATAAAAATGAGCAAAAATATACAACACCTACCACAATTAAATTTTGAAAATTTTCATAACCAGATGCTAATGCGGTCACTAGAAGGCAAATCTGCGCTTCCCAAACGGTAAACGTAATTTAGAGGGTATCGCTTACGTGTAAAAGTTATCCTGAAGCATTTATCGTAATTAAGAAAGAGTGAGTTATCTGCACAATATTGATGAAACCAGTGAAGATCTCTCTGAAGATTCTCACAGTCACGATTACTTGTAATATCGACAAAGCTTTTGCAGTTATCTGCATACAATAGAAACTTGGCATGATTAAAACACGACGAAATATCGTTTAGGTACGCCAAGAAAAGGATAGGTCCAAGATGGCCACCCTGCGGGACCGCTGATGTGACCGCACTAAATGATGACACTACGCCTCCAATTCTCACAGCCTGGGATCTACCTGTAACGTATGAGCGGAACCACAATAACACCTTGAGGAATATTGAGTTAATTTAAGTAGCAATATGTTATGATCTATCTTGTCAAAGGCTTTCGTAAAATCGGTATAAATAGCATCTACCTGCTTGGCATTATTAGGAGAGGTATGGATATAGTTTGTGTACAAAATTAAGTTAGTTTCCACCGATCTTCCTGGTAATAAACCATGTTGTTCCGTAATTAAAAAAGGTTGTAATATTCGTAAATTTTGGGAATATATAATCCTTTCAAAAACTTTGGATACTAATGGTAAGATAGATATAGGTCTACAATTGTATACGTCATTCCGGTCTCCAGACTTGAAAACGGGTAATACAAGTCTCCTTTTCCATACCGTAGGAAAAGCCCCCGTCCTTAGAGATAACGAAAAGATTAGAAATAAAGGCCAAGCCAAACCCACTGCGCAATTATTAATGAAATAAACGGATAAGTTATCAGTGCCCGCTCCGACCTTAGTATCAACCGTTTTAAGAATACGGAACATATCCGCCTCCCCAAACCAAGGCTCAACACCACCGGAACCAAGACGACCGCACTGGATCACCTCCTCTTCTATAAATGCTGCACAAAAATGACGAGAAAAACAAAAGTCATGCACATTGTCGGCGAAGTCACCGCCTAGTCTCATCTTTGTCGGTATGCCGATGCATTCACCCTTTTTATTTTTTACAAATGACTACAAACGATCAGGTCAATCTATAAATTAGTTTGTGTTGACAACCGATATCTATCATAATCCGGTTTAATAAATTTTTTTCGATCGTTTTTGTAAAATAGTAAAAGACAAATAATCATTACCATTACCGAATCTCTTCCACTTCAGATGATATCTCAGTTTTTCGCGGAGGACTCTCACAGTGGACGCCGAATACCATAAAGGAAACCGACGCCTCGACACGAAACGGTGCGGGACATAACCTTCGATAAGACCGTAAACCACATTATAAAAATCATCTACAACCCTCTCAATTATCATAAAATAAAAATAAATCAAAATATGTCATAGAACGACAATCCCGGATTTCATTGACACGAATAAGTAATAAAGATACACTCAATGGCAGGGTGGTGCCGATCCAATGTAACAAGCGGGTCAAAACATGGTTTCATATCTCGCACAGAATCCAAGTTACATAACACTAGATCAAGTATTCTCAAATTATCATTGTGTATGTGGTTAAATTGAAAAAAATTACAATACTCAAACTATTCAAGAAACTGTACAGAGCGAGGATCAACATCACCAGATAACTCAAGAAAGTCGGTCTCAGTTTAGTCGTGCTCTCCGACACAGAGTCGCGTACAGAAATCAATTTGTGTAGGAACATTATTAAACGCTCCATTTCTCCAGGTGGCAGATAAACATAGCAAACGACCAACCGTGCACCTTACATCCACCCACACATCTTCAGTATCCGAGTTGAAACTGGAAATTAGAGACGCTTGAAAGTTTCTTCGAACGCTAGGACACCGCCGCCATCCTTTTTACGAGAAGCCGACGAAAACCTGTCGCGGCGAAAAATGTTGTAATCCGAACAAAAGAATTCGGCGTCCAAGATTGACGAATTAAGGGAGGTTTCCATGAGACCAGCAACGTCATGAGCAACAGCAGACGAATTAATAAGCGTTATTGAAGTTTTAGTGCGCAGACAGTTAACGTTTTGATTATAAACAGATTATAGTGGGCGCACAAATTACAATTTACATAAGTCACGCAAAGATCGAATAATTATGACTCGGGATCGCGCTGCCTTCCGGACGCGAACGTCACCCTTGAACCACACGAACTTATATTGTTTTGCTGTTGCGACCGATTTGACTTCTTTAAGAATCTTAGGGTTATCCGAGGTTAACTGTTCATTCACATAAATCTTACCAAGATTCGCCACTTTGATACCTGATGACGACGCTGTTCCAGCCGCATCCTGAGCATCCAGGCAACTCCTTCATCCCTCTACAGCCGAAGATCTCCAGAGGTCAAGCCTACATATTTCGAATGATAAAAAATTTACATTTTCCCGTACATTGCAACCCGAGTAACTTTCTCGTAATCTTTCCGCTGCAAGTAACGCATTCCATCTCAGTCTCGTAAGCGAAGACGAAACCAGTACGTAAGCAAAATAAAAAAAAATCGCGAAGACTATTCAAGTTAACCACCAACACCAATAAAGCGGACGAAAATGCCGAAGGAAATTTTTCCCAGTATTGTCTCGTCGCTGAATTAACATTGTGTAAACATTTTTCGTATTTGCTACTTTAAATAAGTATTAGCTGCTAGCGTAAATTCGGTAATAATTTGATATTTGTTTTACTGCTTTCTTTACATTTTGTTTTCACAGACGGCTACGATCCTTGCATATTTTCAAAAATGAGATTGTATTTTTTGCGTATAACTCAAAAACAATGCGTAAAATCAAAAATTTGATTGACCGAAAATAGTTTTAGTATGAAATAACCTGATATAATCAGTTGGAAAATTTCAAAGTTAATGACATAATAAAAAAGTTTTAAGAAAATAACCTTAGTAAAGAGCACTGATCACGTGGTCCCATATTATTAAAAGTGATGCAGCGAGTTATGGTAGCCACTGCTGTCAGCCATTGATCAACTTGGTGTGATCATAAAATTTACTTCTAGCTGTCCCAGCAAGCGAGTAATAGTCGTTGATCAACAGCTTATTGTGATTTGTTTTTAAGAAAAACTATATTAAAAATATTTAAAAAAAAATTAACATTTAGCCATTTATGGAATTATATCAAAAATATTTAGGCGAATCGTTATCATTTTATCTCTAGTATTTGTGATTAAAATTTTTGCCAAGACTTAAAGAAACACCATATATTTATTAATAGTTAAGCAGTAATATTTTTAAATTAATATCCATCAAAAAAAATGTTTTATCTAAAATTTCTGAGCAAAAAAGTAAGAGACTGATGTAATGCATCGAATTTTCTCATAAAATCTTATATCGATACTAGGTAAGAAACATCACTGTTATTTTTTCGTGATAAAAAAGTAACACCAACAGATTTCACTTGGTATTGTATAAGGTGGGAGTTACTTCCTCTAAAGGTTATCTTCGAAATTTGAAAATAATTGCCAGCATTTTTTCTTAGTCAGTTTAATCATTTTTTTACCGCAAGTCACTACAATGAGTAGTTTTCGAGATACAGTTACCTTGCAGCCTTATTAGGCCACCCTGTACATGCATTTCTAATGTTATAAACATTGAAAATGTCCTTTCCTTATCCGCTTACATAGCGGCCAATTACGATTGTTACATTGTAAAACCTAGTTTAAGAGTAGGAGGTTTCGTATGATTGATTTTATTTTGGATAACAAAATATGCATGTTTGCGAATACGAATACGTTTGGAATACGATACGAGCATCGTATTAGTTGTTGATATTGTTTTTGTATTCAATAACATCGTATCTTTGCTTATTGTATATGTACCTTCAATAATTATCATAACATATGTTAGAATAGAATGCGAAAACTTATTTAAACTTAAAATTTTATTTTATCTTTATTATGATTTACTTTTAACTTTTAAAATATTTTTATTTCTCTTATTTGCAGATATAAGAATGAATTATTTTCTTATTTATATTTTGCTATTCTTTTAAAAATTGAGTTCGATACGAATCGTCACTAATCGTTGCAAATCGTAGATGCATACATGACCTCAAAGCCTCAAACTTCTAATTTTATACTGTCGCCGTATCAACTTACATTTCGTGTACGGACAAAAGATTCGAATAAAAAAGTTAAAGTCACCAACAAGAACTTAGATTCCTCGTTTGTTTTTGTATTGTGTTGTAGTGTTCGATTTAGTAATTTAGCAGCGAAAGGGTTACAATTATATAAGAAAACAATTGGCTAAATTTAACATATCATTTTTTTAAGGTAAAAGTTAAAGACGTTGAAATTAAACCAAAAAACGATCTAAAAAGTCTAGAAACTGATTCTAAAAAGTCTAATTTGATAAAGAAGCAAGTTAAGGTTGAGATAAAGAATGAATATAATTTAAAAAATAAATTAAATGATGAAAAAAATGACGATAAAAAAGATAAAGAATCTAAGAAACCTGTTCAAGATAAGAAATCAAGTAGTAATTTGAGTGTAGAAAATGAAACAAAAAAGCAAACGGTTTCTACTGTATCCGATGATAAATCAAGTAATAAGGATATAGAGAATAAAGATAAGGATAAAAAAGAATCGCCACCCCCTAAACCAACTGTTAAAGAAACGAAAATAAGTCAACCAAAAAACTTAAAAGATACAAACACAAAAATTATTAAAGAATCAGAAATCGATAGTTTAAGTGAATCTGATACATCATCGAAAAATATCAAAACGAAATCTAAAAAAGTTAAAAATCTCAAAAAGAAACCAAAATGCGAAACTCAAAGTATGAGTTTTAGCGATTCCGATGAAGAACCTCTATCAAATTTAACGAAACCTAAAGACTTAAAAGATAAAACTAAAGAACGTACACCAGAAAAAAAATTTGAGACAAAAACAGAAAATTTTTACAAAAATAAACCAAAACGTGAATGTACTAAACGACCACAAAATTATCTCGCACTTTACTCGTCCTCAGACGAAGAAAAATATTTTCACGGTTTCATAAAAACGGAAACAATCAAACCGGAAGTAAAGGTGGAATTGGATAAATGTACTCATTCGATTCCATCCTCAGATTTATTGTGTAAAGACGTTAGTCGTCGTTTCGGAAAAGGCAAAGTAAACATGTCCACCGAACAAATCGAAAAATGGCTGAACGATAGCGCTTTAGCGGGAATGATCATTAAAAAAGAGGAGGAAGAAATTAAATTCGATGAAAAAGTTGATCTTCCTGCCGCGGTTGTTGAAAAACCGAAAGTCGTCGATGTCGCCATTAAAACGACTCCCGAAAGTGTTAAGACTACCGAAGGTCGCGAGAGATTATCGAGCACTTCGAATCAATCTCAAGAAATAACTCCTCCCGCTCAATTAATGCGAGTACCATCTAATGAGAAGAAGATGATTTTTAAAAAGTTAACGGAGACTGTTAAAAATATTAATGCCTTTTCTGTTAGTAATGAGAGTAGCGTTTATGCGTTTGAAGCTGAGGAAGATTCGTCAATAAGTACACCTTTTCGAAGACCATCAAGGAGACCTTCCAGTACTGCTACGTCTAAATCGGAAGATGATGTTACGAAGTTGGAAGAAGCTAATAAAATGTCAGGTAAGATACAAAAGCTTTATTACTACTATTGAATAAAATATTTAATTTTACCTTTACAACAATTGTAGTGATATTTTTAAAAGTGTTTATAGAAAATTATTGATTGTAAATTACATAAATTAACAAATCGCGTACATGATTCCCACGTTGTGAGTTTGTTAGAACTTTTTAGGTTTCACCTATTAATTAAAGGTAACTACATTTTTGAAGTTATTCCTTGTATTCTCCTACAGGTGGTCAAAAATTGAATTGCCTTTTCATACATTCAATAGCAAGAAAGCCGGGAATTTTAAATGCAATACTCCATATTTTATCAACTATCAATACAGAACATTCTTATAACTCTATTGTGGTTGTCATGATATTGAAAATTTTATCAATATGATACGTAATATACAAGAAAACGTTTGTATTTTAATGAGAAGATCAAACATTTCAATAGCTTTTTGTTTAAGTTGTCTTTTTTTTTTTTTTGATCCCGTTAGCAATGCGAAGAGAAACAATAATTTTCAGGAGTAGGATCTTGGACAAAATTAAAACAAACTATTTCAACATGCCAATATTTCGATTAAATTTTTAGGCCCGTATTCAGAGACGAGGATACATCATGTAGCCGGGTACAATTGTAACTTCCGATCTGTTCGGGCGCGCTCGGGAGTCGAGAAGACGTTGGCCGTCTCAAACCCGAACGTGCCCGAACAGGTCGAAGGTTACAATTGTACCCGGGTACATGATGTATCCTCGTCTCTGAATACGGCCCTTAATCTTCCTCAGGGCGTGTTTCTACAATGATACATCAAACAATTTAAAAAATATATAAGATAAAATAATTCTTAAACATACCTAAGTCTATGAAACTGGCAAAAAATTTCATATAAAACGTCGACAACATTAACATTACTGAAGTATTTATTTATTTTTTAACAGACAATGTTTTGTAAAGTGCATGAAACGCTCGTTTTTAAGGCGACTAAAAGATTAAAAACCAGACTGACGCCCTCTTTATGAAGCGATCAAGGACGTGAATTATAAAAATAACAATACAAAATAAAACGTACGAAACCAAAGAATAAAATTTAAAATTAAGTATTCACTATCAACAATCAACCGTTGGGATGTTTTACATTCAAACTTGTTATAATTATCAAAAATCCAAGAGTAAGTGTTGCTCAGTGATTCTGTGTCTGTTTTGAAGTTAACGGTGTATTTTTCATTTTTAATATGAAACATCTCTAAAAATATGCGATTATAGTAGTTATTTTCCCTATCCAGAATTGTTACGTTATCAAAATCAAATAGATGTCCTGTTTCTAAAGAACGTTGAGCAAGGGCGCAACCATTATTTTTATTATTTTTAACTTCATTTCTATGTTGGTTCATATGATTCTTTAACCATTGCTTTGTTTGCCCAACATAACAACAATGATACGTTCCACAAGGGACACGATAAATGATGTTAGATTGGTATTTTAAAGGTACTTTATCTTTTAGGTTAGAAAAAACAGATGCCAGTTTAAATGGGTAGTGTTCTATAATTTTAAAATTAAAGTCAAGGATGTTATCATGAAAAATTTTAATTAATTTTTCTGTTAGACCAGGAACAAAAGTTAACTTCTTCTTTTTAACAGGCATTTTTGATGAGTCAATATTTGTATTGATAAGATTACCGATGTTGAATAAAATCTTGTTAAGAAGTTTTTGAGGATTGAAATCCCCCACCTAGTTAGAGTCACATCTCATACTTTTGGAGAAAAAAACAAAAAAGTTCCTGAAAGATAATCCTTCTTTACACATCACTAGAGCAGATAAGGGCTCAGTCACAATCATTTTAACAAAAACTTCTTATATGAAAAAAGGCATGCTAAATTATAATACAACATAAAAAAGTAGAAAATAACAAAGACATGACTAGTATAATTTAATCTAGAATGAATAAATTAATCAAGGAAATCTATGAAAATAAGTTAATAAATGAAGTCACAATGAAACAACTTACCACATACAATTCCACCGTATCCAGAGCATACTTTTTGCCAAAAATACACAAAGAAAATATACCATTAAGACCGATAATTTCCTCTATGGGCTCTGCTACTTATGAGGTTTCAGCTTTCTTCACTAAAGTCTTAACTCAAGTTTTTGATGATGTAAGCACTTACAATGTTAAAAATACGTTTGACTTTGTTAATGAATTGAGGGGAAAACAGTTACCTAATGATTTTATTGTAATATCTTTGGATGTTGTAAATCTGTCTACTAACATCCCTATGTCCTTAGTTATAGATATAATTAAAGAAAAATGGTCATTTGTCTCTGACATTCTTGATACTAATCAGGATTTATTTGTTAAAGCTTTGTATGTTCCGTTTGATAACACTTATTTTACTTTCGATAACACCACTTATAAACAAACTTTTGGCACCCCAATGGGTTCGCCAATCTCACCCATTCTGGCACAAATTGTTATGGACTACACGTTGGACAAAATCATTCCGAAGCTTAATTTTAAAGTTCCTTTCATTAAAAAATATGTAGATGATATCATACTCTCAATTCCCAAAACCGCAATTAACCACGTGTTAACAACCTTCAATAATTTCAATAAATACATACAGTTCACAATGGAAATTGAAAATGAAGAGCATTATGTTCCCTTTTTAGACACCAAAGTCATCAGAAACTCTGGAAAAAAACTAATGTTTGATTGGTTCACAAAAATACGTTTTCGGGTAGATTCATCCATTTTAGTTCGTACCATAAAACTAAGCATAAAATAAATACAGTTTTAGCTATACCATCTAAACATCGTATTACCAACATTTCAGATCCTCAATTTCTGCATAAAAATTTAAATATTTTAAAAAACATCTTTTTACAAAATCAATATCCTCAAAAACTTCTTAACAAAATTTTGTTCAACATCGGTAATCTTATCAATACAAATATTGACTCATCAAAAATACCTGTTAAATACAAGAAGTTAACTCTTGTTCCTGGTCTAACAGAAAAATTAATTAAAATTTTTCATGATAACATCCTTGACTTTAATTTTAAAATTATAGAACACTACCCATTTAAACTGGCATCTGTTTTTTCTAACTTAAAAGATAAAGTACCAATCTAACATCATTTATTGTGTCCCTTGTGGAACGTGTCATTGTTGTTATGTTGGGCAAACAAAGCAATGGTTAAAGATTCTATTTGATTCTGATAACGTAACAATTCTGGATAGGGAAAATAACTACTATAATCGCTTATTTTTAGAGATGTTTCATATTAAAAATGAAAAATACACCGTTAACTTTAAAACAGACACAGGATCACTGAGCAACATTTACTCTTGGATTTTTGATAATTATAACAAGTTTGAAGGTAAAACATACCAACGGTTGATCGTTGATAGTGAATAGTTAATTTTAAATTTTATTCTTTGGTTTTGTACGTTTTACTTTGTATTGTTATTTTTATAATTCAAATTATTGTCAGTCTGGTTTTTAATCTTTTAGTCGCCTTAAACACGTGCGTTTCATCCACTTTACAAAACATTGTCTGTTAAAAAAATAAATAAATACTTCAGCAATGTTAATGTTGTCGACGTTTTATATGAATTTTTTTGCCAGTTGCATAGACTTAGGTATGTTTAAGAATTATTTTATCTTATATTTTTTTATCGTTGTAGAAACACGCCCTGAGGAAGATTAAAAATTTAATCGAAATATTGGCATGTTGAAATAGTTTGTTTCAATTTTGTCCAAGATCCTACTCCTGAAAGCTTTTTGTTTATTTTATATTTTTGCTCAGTAGTTAACACAATTAACTACTGAGCAAAAATTAAAAAAGAACGTAAACTAGTAAACAAAACAACGAAAAACAAAAATTGGAAACTGTGACATAAAAAACAATATTTTAACATCATAAGAAAGTAAGTCAGAATATAAAAATTATCCTTTTATATATTTTTTAATGCAGGTGTTTACGGTCTTGTGGTTTCATTTTTAAGGGCTGCTTAAACATCTGAATGGAAAGTGATTAACGTAAAAATGTCTTAACAAAATTTGCATAAGAATGAGAAATATTACTGTTAAAAGTTGTTTGGTTTATATAATTCATTTAATTCAATAAATATAAAATCATACTAAGGAACACAAAACATCTTTTCCGTTCAATAGTAAAGTAGAAGACAAGTTGATGATGAATAAAGTTTATTTGAGATCTGTGCACAGTATCAGACCTATTATCAGTAACGCTAACACTCCTTCCGGAAAAATTGCAAAGATTATCCAAAAATCCCTTTACAGTGAATTTAACGATGGTTTTAAATATAATATTAAAAATTCTTTACACCTGGTACAGAAATTAAAAAATGCTTAATCAATAGAAAATCAATAGAATGAGCCTTGCTCATTTCATTTGACATTAAAAACTTATATAGTAATATTCCAGTTAATGACACCTTAAACATAATTAAAACATACTTTCTAACTAATATTGACAAATACCCTAACATAGAGCCTATAGATATTGATAACCTCATTACAATAATTGAACACATTTGTAAACAAAACTTTTTCATATTTGATGACAAACATTATATAATGAAAGACGGATTACCAATGGGCTCTTCAATCTCCGGCATTCTGTCTAATATTTTCGTTGATTATTTCGAAAACATCCTCTTTTCTAGCAAATACGACCTATTCACGAAAGAAATTAAATTTTATACTAAATATGTCGACGACATTCTCATAATTTACGATGACAACCTCGCAATGCTCATCGCACTTAAGAACATTTTTAATAATATATGTTGCTTACATTTTACAATCGAAACAGAGAATAACCGTCAAATCAATTTTTTGGATTTGAATATAAGTAGACACATAAACAACGAATATCTAGAGTTCAAAATATATAGAAAACCTACAACAACTAACTGCATTATACCAAAAAACCCATTTAATTGCTTAGATCACAAAGCTGCTGCCTTCCGCTTTCTTTTTCATAGAGTCACACACTTGCCTCTTAGCGACACAGATTTAAAAAATGAAATGATTCTAATAACCAAAATCGGACTCGTCAATGGATACAATATAAAAGATATCCAAGCTTTCTATAATAAAATCCACACAAATAACATTAACAAAAAAAGCACAGATCTCAAACTTTATTCATCATCAACTTGTCTTCTATTTTACTATTCAAACACTATGATGAATATGGAGAACGTAATATCCTTATCTTTTCTGTTGTTAATGCACTGTTGGTTTGACATAAATTTTCCGAATAATAATTCCTAATAAGGAAAGCAAATATGGATTAATCGTGTAAATAGTTTTATAAAAATTTACCATTCTGGTAATCTGTGTGCGAGAATCTGGCATACTAAAACAATACGAAGGGAAAATCAAGACTTTGTAAATTATACCAATTCATGAATACATTAAGCAATTCTTAGTATTCAACGACACAGAGATAATTTTGAAAAAATCTGTTTCCGTGAATATGATTAAACAACATAACTACATTACAAACATTTTTTTATAATCTGTACTTGAGACAATTAAGCTATATATAGTGATTTCTATTGATGTGTTTATTAAAAAATTCGTTTATTCTTTATAACTGAAGGACACGGTAATGAATCTAAACCATTTTTGAAAAGTGAGTTCCTAGGCTCAATCAACGTCTTTTTATGGTTTTGGATAAAATTTTAAAAACACGGAAATGATGGAAAAGCCATGTGTTTGGCGAATATTAGTTCGTATATTAACTTAAATCGGCCTATTCTGAGCCAAGAAATCTGTAATATTCCGTTGTACACGCATTTCAGAGACACCTGTATGTTTTAACATACATTGAGTAAGTAGAAATGAATAAAGGTTTGCGACAAGGTTCACCATCTTCTTTCATATTCTGCTAATGGTCTGTTTTAATGTTTTGAATTTCTATGGGTTTTCTTGTTAGCTTTCGATTCGTTCTTGATACTAGTCAGCACCTTGTTTGATTGAAGTCTATTCGGTGGGACCACTGCATGGTATTGTTCTGCAACTGCTGAATGTTAGATCTTACATCCCTCATACTTCTAGGTGCGACACTCATTGTTACGTCTGGATTGTCCAACGTAAAAGTTCCCACAACTGTACAATAGAATTCAGAAATCAGGTGTACAAGTTCATTTAAGTATCAACATTTTTAAGCTATGATATTTATTTTTATAGGTTCCCTGCATTGTTGAACCATCATGACAGCTCTACATATATGTATGTATCTAGTCATGTTGATAAAATTACCGTGTACCATGTATGACCACGACAACCGTATAGTTCTTTAGACCTTTCTGATACTGCGGTAATTACTCTTTTAAAACAATTCAATTGCACCTAAAGAAAGTGATCATAAATCGATTGCTACTACAATACGGGACGTAATAATAAGATACCCCTAATTTTTAGTGAGTTCGGCCGAATGGTACATGCAAATCAAAAGAGCTCTATACCATTTTTATTCACGCCTTGAAAAACTACGGTGGTCGAGGTACGAGAAAATTCTATTTCTGTGTTGCCGAGAAAATCTTGATTTTCTGGAATTTTTTTCTGGATAATAAGATTACTTATTAACTGATTAACTCAATTACTTCAGCTGGAGGACCTTTGATGGTGATGATGAGTTTTGTGCTGGGTGCGTTCTCCTCGTTTGTAAAGCTGCCCACCTCATCAAGCGATGCTCAAGACCATTCTAGTTCCGTTCGTGAGGACAAATAGTCCGCCACCTAATAAACCAAGTAGACGTCTCTATCCATACCAATACCTCCACCAAAGCATAATTTATCTTGTTCCCCAGGTACAAACCCCAGAGAGAACCCTCAAAAGTTCCTCCTGGTTTCTCGTGTGTATAAGAAGAACAACCAATACGCATCCGTTGATAAATTAAAGGATTTTAAAAAAATTTAAATCGAAATAAGTAATGGGATGGCTTCGAAAGTTTACGTGATTGATTTCTTCTCTCTAGGGAAGCATACCCAATCGCATCTTCCTATTCTCGACGAATGTATGTACTTCAATTGAAGGCAAACATGGTTGATTCGCGAGATTTCCTGTCCTACCGACTGTGAAATACGCGCCCACAGACGGCCAATGGAACTCAAGACCTAATCAGATCATGCAAGGACTGGTACAATTTGGCAACCCTCTACGGTCCTGATCTAGTGTCCAGTGAAGACGTGCTAATTCATACCTTTGAGGAGGGATTTGGGTGGTCAACTGTTGGACAATGATGATGTCAAAATATCCGTGATACAGTCACTGTTTAATCAGGCGGCAGATTCCTGCAAAAGCCTAATGGTTTCATTCATTTCAAAAGGGCCCTTCCTTAAAAAAGAACACACCTTGTAGTTTGTATTCTTTATAAATGATATAAAATGCTAATCCACTGACATCGATTATTTATCTTTATATCATTACATGATATAAAAGAAAGCTAAAGGTCAGCACATCATTCTTTTAGCAGTATACTTGCCTAATATATTATCCATGACTTCTATATTGCCTTAAATTTTATTATAGTACGTGGTTATTTCACGTGTAGTTGCTTGGGTATCTTTCATTTTCACATCAATTGTAAGAGCATGACTGCCTTATATTTGCGCACAAGGAACAGTCAAAATTCCAAATTCAATAAATTTTGCTCTGCAACACTCCGTGAAATCCATATCCACCAAAATTTTCACATACCTTTGCTGAGTACGGAAGATAAGGAAGCAACATGAGCGAATGTCTCTATAGTCTGTACCACGAGAATTGAGAGTGACTCATCGTCTAAAAGTGTACTGAAAGGACGCACGCGCTAGAAATCGTTTCCCTCTAACACACGTCAACGCACGGACATAGTATTTGTAACGTAAGCGCGTTTGTACGGAAATCGATGAGTCACTTTTACTTCTCGTGGTACAGACTATAACACAAAATGCCTTGGGTCATATGAGATTTGAAATTTGCAAAATAGGCAGCAAGTGCCATCTTCGGCGGTACTACTTTCACTAAGCTGCGAATCAAATAAATACCGGTATTTAACCCTCTAATTAAATGAGGAATGTTTCCTCCCATGTAAGTTTATATCAACGTGAATACAGAGGTATTGCCATTTAAAATTTGCGGCCTCAACGAGAAAATTAGATACATTACCGGCTACTTTATATAGCCATATATATGTATGCCATGCGCTTCCAATGACAGGAATAAATTCGAAAACATTTTAACAGTTGCTTTTCGGCAAAAATACTTGAACTGGCCAATTTTAAAATTTGATTTGTAACTTTTTGACGTATAGTATCACTAAATATCACTTCCGCTTTGGGAGGTGATAACAACTTTATTATGTCAAATACAGCATCCTGAATATTTTGATGAATTTGCATAGAGCATTAAATAAACTTTTCAGTAAACCCCCCACTATCAAGTTTATTATTATTAGGTTAATTACTAAAAATCCAAAAAATAAATAAAATTCATGAAAACAATTTTTTTCAATCTAACGTGGAAAATAAACTCAAAGCAAATGTTCAAACTGTCGCCTATGCACAATTCATGACATTTATGAAATCGAACAATTATTAGACTCCCGGACATTCTCCTATTTTACGGAAGGAATTAAATTATTCGGCCTCTTGAAATAGACTTTAGATTGCAAATAGCCCCACAAGAAAAAGTCTAATGAAGTTATATCTGCTGATCTAGGCGGCCAATTAATACTTCCGATCCATCTAATAGTGAAAGATGTATCGAAAAATCGTCGAACATTGCACTCAATGTTGAGGCCCCATCGAAGAAACTCCAAATAGTGTTCCCCGGTCAACGTTTATTCATATTAATAAGGTCCCAGAATTCAGGTACCAATAATTCCTGCCCACACATTAAGTTTCTGTTGATACTGAGTATCTATTTCCAGCATCCAATGTGGGTTTTCTGTCGCCCAGTAAGAGATTGTCAATTGCCCAGTAGATGCCAATAAAGCGTCAACAGTATGTGTAGGTACAATTTTATATTAACTTATATTAACAGAACCGTTAAGAATGAACGTCATCAGAAGAAATGATCTTGTCAATGAAATTAGCAACGTCGCCCCTTCTTCTAACTATTTCCTCGCAGAATTAGGTTTGTGAATATTTCGTGATATTTGTCTCTGAGTGACATGATTTTCTTTAGCTGCTAACAGGATGTTTACTTTAGTACCTTCCAAAATCCTATCTAGACACGCTTTTGGTAAATCTCTGACGTATCCAAACTCACGAAATTTCTTTTCAATCTTACTTACAGTAGATTGAACAAATAGCGGACTGTTGGGATATCTTGCAGTAAATACATCAACAACTTCTCCATGTTTACGAGTTCGATTTCCGAAGTCAATCATCATATTTCAGTCTCTATTCGTTGTTTTCACTTAAACACATCGTGAACTATCTGATAGACAATATCACCAACAAACTACATCTTAAAATTGACCACTTTGAATATTTTTTCCGAAAAACAAGTGTTGAAATTCTATTGCATTTATTCCTTTCATCATAAATGCACGTATAGAGCATATTGAACGCGATCTTCCGAATAGGACTTTCAGATAGCCATTCCGTGTACATTTTGATAAATTTTCAAATATGAGAGAAACCACAATAAATTGGTATAGGAATCTCAATAAATGATTTGTAGAGAATTAAATTCCCTTTGTGATATTGGCTAGTAAAATATGGGACGTTGTAATTAAAATTTTTAAGCTTTTGCCATTGAATGTGGAAAACCGGTAACTTAATTTCTGACCACCTGTATGGAAAACTGACACAAAGAATGACTATTTGTAAACAGCACGATGAAATTTGTTTCAAAATATTTCGAATATGAAAACACCTTTCTCATACCAACAACTTTTTTCAGGCACCATATTTTTTACGTATAATTAAAGGTATAAAAATAACTATAGCATTTCAGTATACAAATAGTGGAACTAAAAATACTTTTAACGAAACAGTTACGTGGGACACCTGTATATTCTTTTCGGTCACCCCCGTAATAATTCGAATTAACCTCATTGATTGGTTACATAAATTCTGTTATCCCACACAAAGAAGTTACACATGTTGTATTTGTGATGGCAGCACCATAGATGCAATTATTGATTTTTAAGTGAAATTGAATACCAACCAACAAGTTTTTGCAGCAATAAATAAATGCACTAGTACCTAATTGAATTTTGACCTCCCCAAGTTTATTATTGACTTATCTCTCTTTAATTATCATTAATTTTCAATCAATTGGGTTCAAAAAAAAGTTTGTTATTAATTTTTAGGCCGATTTAGACTTCCCGCTTTATTAAAAACGGATCAAAAACTACTAAAACAGGAAATAACGGCGTCTTTATCGGCGGAAGAATCAAATAGCGTAGGTTTTGTACCGCAAATTATAGAGCCGTTCACGGATAATTCAAATTCTGAGTGTCAAATGGATACGGATGATAATGATCATAGTTTTTATACGCCTCAACAAATAACAAAATCTTTAAATAATTCGAAAGGAGTTCCGAAAGCTAAACCGATTATTGGACAAATTCAAAAAAAGAATATGTGTCCCCCAATAAATACTTTGCAAAAAATGAAAACTGAAAAAGTTTATGTTAAGCAAGGTCAAGCGGGGAAAAGTTGCGATCGAAGTTCTGAAACGTCTGAAGATTTTAAATATAAAATTCCGAGTTCGCCAAGTGCAAGTTCATCGTCTAGCGCGAAACTATATAAGAGACCAACGCCGAAAAGTCGGAGTAAGATTTTTGAATTTTCTCCTCCAGTTAATGTGACGGAATTTCCGGGAATTCAAGCTCCCGCTCAAATGGTCGAGGCTCCTGTTTATCATCCAAGCGAAAAAGAATTTCAAGATCCTTTAGAATATATCGAGAAAATTCGACCAACAGCAGAAAAATTCGGTATTTGTCGAATTGTACCACCTGCCAATTTTAAACCAGAATGTAAAGTCTCTGATGATATGAGATTTACTGCTTACAATCAATATGTCAATAAGATGTTACATAGATGGGGACCAAATTTTAAAGAGTTAATGGCTATTAAAAAATATTTACAAACTCAAAATATTAGTCTAACACATCCACCATGGGTAAGTTAAACTCAAAACATTTATTTTATTTTTTGTTTAATTTAATTTACTTAGATTGGAGGAATGGAGATTGATTTACCAAGATTATATCAAACGGTTCAAACGTTAGGAGGATTGAAAGAAGTAATCGAAAAGAAAAGATGGCCCAGAGTATCAGAAGCAATGAAAATACCAAAATCAGCTCAAGATCGTGTTACAAAATTAGATGATATTTATTGTAAATATCTCCTTCCATATGATACTTTATCGCCAGGTAAATTATAATCAAAAATTATTTGAATAAATAAAAGATAATGCAATTTTTTTTTAATTTTTAGCGGAACGTGAAAAATTATTTGACGAAGTAGAAACAGAATGGGCGAAAAGGGAATCAAAAGCTTTGTCGTCAATCCAACAACCTGAAGATGCCAATAAACCATCAACAGAAAGTTCTGAGTCTGAATCAGAAACGGATGATGAAGCTGATGAGTGTATTGTAAAAGGAAGAAATATGGCGTTAAATGCTTTTTATAGAATTGCTAGGAATACCATGAGTATGTGGTTTAAAACCATGGAACCTCCAGCACAAGAGGTAAAATATATGTATGGAATAGCTGTCCACTGTAATAAATCTCTTATTCGTCGAAAATTACCTAAATCAACATAAACTTTTGAAACTTCACTCTTTACTTCTTTCCTTTAAATTTGTTTATGGATAAGTTGGTTGCTTAATCCCAAGTTCCTTATACAGTGATTACAACAAATTAGAATACAATTAAGTATCTAAGTTATAAGACCGAATTTAAAATTAAAATGATAAAAGAAATTGAAGAAACAAAAGTGTTAATTAGGAGAAATAATATTTAATGTTTCTTTTTCTATTTTGAAAGCTGGTCTTTATTTAACATAGACGTTCTGTTGGTTTAAAAGTTAAATCAAATTATAAGAGTATTTTAAGATAAGGTTCTGATAAATTAAATTTAAAATAAATTTCAAATGTAAATTGATATTAAAAGTTAAAGTTATGCATGTTTCTAAATTTCAACATAATTTTTTTTGTTGGTATTATTAATTTGTTAACTTATAACTTTAAATAGGTGAGCTAATAAATTAATACTATAATTTATACTTGAAAATAATAGAACAAATCTCTGAAGATGGCTATAAGCGACATTAAAAAATTAGTATATATAACATATATACATTAGTAGAAACATTATAATTTAAATAAAGACCAGTTTTAAAAGTGCAAATAAAAACTATAAATATTATTTCTCCTAATTTACAAAAAATTGGTAAAATGGATTTTGATATAATTCTCTACATAAACTTGTTAGTCTCTTTTTCGCTTAGTTATGGATGCAAAACAAATCTTTGTTTATCCCATATTTTTAAAAACTAATAATAAAGAGATATAATTTTGTGATAATAAATTTTTTGTTTAGGTTGAGCAAGAATTTTGGAAACATGTCGCTCAAAAGCAGAATCATATTTGCGTGCATTCTGGTTCTATTGATTCTGGGAGTTGGGGCTATGGATTTGCTGTTACCAAAAATAGTCCTTTTGCTCGTCATGCTTGGAACTTAAAAGTACTTACTAATAATAGTGGATCTGTTTTGAAGTATATGGGACCTATAATGGGTAAGAAAATTTATAAAAAAAGCATGTAAAATAATCAAAAGTTTCTCTAACAATTTACACACCTCAGTGACGTGTCAGTTCTGCATTATTTCAATGTCACTGACTTTGAGTCACGTGCTTTACAGTGATGCATATCTACTATGTCCATTAATATAATTCATAGACATGCTACTGTACACTAAATAGTCATACATACGTGGTAGTTTGAAGATCACTTGACATGTGCGATTGCATTTGAGGAGTATACCACGAGTCGGACCACTTGTTGGAACAACGTCGATTTAACGTCAAAAATTCAGTCAATTTTGAAAAATATCAAGTCATACCGAGGACAAAAAAATCACTACACTGAACCTCTATGAATATGTTCATTTAAAATAAAGACTACGATACATTTTGTCGTCACTGATGTGTATAAATAGACCTTAAATCGTTTTAGATGATTATGATTTTATATTAGTTTTATTAACAGCTTATTTCATATTTTCATTTAGTAAACTGGTATTCACGATTTTATATTAACATTTTATATTAATGTGTAGTTAGTAATATTATCTACTTCCACATCTTATGAAATAAATGATATAAGTTTTACTATCAAAGCAAAATAATTCATGCTTTGAGTGGTTAAGATGTCATACTGGCAAAATTAAAAATTTTTGTTTTTGTGAATACTATCATCCAACGGAATTTCAATTGTCACAAATATTAGAGATCTTAATTAGATTATTACCGAAATTTGCAATTGGATTCTACAGCTACTTTATGTTAGAAACTAAATTCGAAATTGCCTGAATCTCCTTCAATATAGAGATAGGACAAAACTACATCCTCCTCTAAATAGCTGGATCTCAAATAAATAGTCTCAATCGACTACAATGCAATACCGGTTATATTCACATTTTGACGAAATTTACTTGGTATATGAATTCGCATAGATTTCGTGGCTTGTACCGTTTGGTAAATTCAATTATAAGAAAAAGCGAATATATTATACTCTAATAGCTAGTTAAAAGTACGTATTGCCTATCTCTAAAGGCAAACTGTCAAAAGTTTTTCACGTTTTCCGACATTTTTAAAAACGGATATATCGGTTTTGCACGCGAGCTCCTCATTTAATATATCACGTTTTAGTTGATTAACTCAACGATTTTGTTGTACTCTTCTTTATTATTTTATACTTTAAATTGTCTATGGGCTGGTTATACCATATAAATTTTTGGGATATAAAGGTATTCTGTGTTTTTCAAATTGTACATTTTCCGTATATCTAGTAATTTGTGTAGGAGATTTGGTAGCACTAAGTCATTATTTGTAATTTTAATTATGATTTTAACATTTTTGACAATAACAATTGTGAAAATGGTACAATTAGCATTTGCAAAAATATTGAAATAATTTTTAATTTGAACGATACTAGTAATGGCAGCAATTTTGAAAATGAATTTTTGGTTAATGTGTAAAGAAATGAGATGGAAATTAGACAACGATCTAACCACATGGGACAGGGGAAGGAGACCGATTTTTTGACTGTTTCAATTAATAAAGAAAATGCTAAGTACCTATTTAGACGACTTTGGATAGGTTGGAAATTCTCACAAATATAGCTTTTGTGTATACCATATTTGTTTGAATCTAAGACGCATTCGATTCCAAGACGGACCCTATTTTCCATAATATAGAAATTTTGTAGTTGTAGTTTAATCTAGTGGTGTTACGGATGTGGGTTTAACGGATGCGGATGCGGAACCGGATTTTTTAATTCTAATTTTGCGGATGCGGATGCGTAAGCAGATTTTTGGATGCGGATTTAACGGATGCGGAGTTGTTGAAAAAAGTTACATGCTAAAATTTTCTTGAAAATATCTAATGCACAAATGAAGTAATTAATATTCATAATTTATTATAGGCAAATTATATTTTAAAAACAGCAATTTTGATGCCTTCTCTCCTTTCAGACTTTTTCTTTTATCTGTGTATATTAACGATGCTCCACTGAATAGCTGTTCACTGGTAAAGCTGCTTGGTGGTGTTGATAAATATTGTCGAACAACCGACAATAAAACGGTATATTTGTACCCATTTTGTCGCCACCACATTAATGGATCTTCTTCTAAAGGTAGTCTTCTTTCTTTAATATAATTTTGGAGCACAATTTTCAGTGTTATTAATTGGTCATCTTCTGCCTCGCTTTCACTTGAACTTAGAACGGATTGTACTGACTGCAGTAGTTTGGAAGAACAACAGCTAGAATTAGTAATAATTTGTTTATCAATTTTTCTTTTCTTATGTATCGGACTACAATCTTTATCTTGATGAATCGTTTGAATTTGGCACAAATTAGCTATTGTGGCTTCGACTTCTTCTATTTCAAAACTATTAAAAAATGTGGTTTTATATCTGGGATCTAAGTACGTGGAAATCGAACATAGTAAATTTCTGTTTAAATCGCCAAATCTTTCACTTATTACTCGTATAACTTTAACAAAAAGTGCTTTGATATTTTCTGGCGTATTTGAGCTATCTTTCTCAGCTTTTAATATTGTCAAAGTAACGTGCAGAAGTGGTATAACCATAGAAATGCTGTTCTTCGAGTTACTTAATTCTTTAGTAAGGTCTTCAAAAGGTGCCAACAATTTTAACAACAGTTCAATTGTTGACAAATCATCCGGAGAAAATGACACAAGTTGTTTTGTAGTTAAGTATAGAAGTAAAGAATCTTTTATTTTAACAAAACGTTCCAACATGTAAAATGTACTGTTCCACCTGAAATGAAAGTTAGTTATACTTTTTAATTTATAGACAATCGTTGGCTTACCTAGTGGGACAATCTTGTATTGTTGACATTGGAGGTTGCTTCAATCTTATTACCTGTATAGCTTTTAATTCATCTTGTGCTACTAGGGAATGATTAAAATGTGTTGACACTTTTTTCACTTTTTCAATTACTTCTTGAACCCATCTTCCGATAATATAACATTTTTAATGCAACACTGTATTTGATGAATCACACAATCAAAATCAGTAAATCCAGATATCTGCATTGCTTTAATCATGTTGCTACCACGATCGCGTACCACACAGTGAACATTGTCCTGTTTTATACCCCATTCTTCAAGAATGGTTTCAAGTTTTGTCGAAATAGCTTGACCAGTGTGACGGCCTTCCATTATTTCACATTTCAAAATAATTCTTACTCTTTCAAAACCTTCGTTTATACCATGAGCAGTCAAACTAACTAATGAAGTCCCACAACTTGTACCTGACCAAACATCAGTTGTAAAGGATATTTTCTTAAGATCTTTTAATAGTGCTTTAATTTTATTTGCCACACCGTTATATAAATCGTCACATACAAGCGACGTAAAAAACTGACGTCCCCTTAATTTATATCGTGGAAGTATTGTATTGATTAATCGCCGAAAACCAACACCTTCGACGAAGTTGAATGGTAAGTCTTCCAAAGCAATCATTTCGCCTATTAATCGATCCGTATCTTTGGATTTTGTATATGAGAAATCCCAACATACATTCTTCGTTAAACATTCTTGTAAAGTAAGTTGTTTTGTTGTATTTGGACCTGTATCTGTAGATGTACTACAACTTGGCTGGTTCTGTTCTGCATTTTCAGCTATACGTTTTTCTAACTCTTCAAATATTTTTGTATGCTTAGATTTCAAATGATTTTTTAAAGAAGATGTGGTACGTCCTTTTCGTGAATATTCCTTTTCACAAATCTTACAACGAGCAATCAAACTGTTAATTTCCGAGAAATATTCCCAAATAAAGCTTGTTTTTGGTTTCATTTTAATTAATTTAATTTCGATGGATAGCAAACAATAAAACGAATGACGATAAATGCGCAAAAGCATACATACAAGTTGCCATCCGTTCAACAACTGATCGTCTTTAGGAATTAAGATCTTTTAGAGCGCTATGCATTGGCGCCCCCGATTTGAGGCGTTGCGGCGCGACAATATAGGAGTCGTATCGTCCGTCGCCACATCGCGATTACCTCACGTGTTCGTGCATGTTACAATATCTAAAAAATTTTTTTATCTAAAAAATCGAAACAAAAAACTGTCACTATTTTACCGGAGCTCCGTTAAAATATATGCGGATGCGGATGCAGATGCGGATCTTCAAAACAATGCGGATTATCCGCAGTTGCGGATGCGGATGCGAATATCCGTTACACCACTAGTTTAATCTGTGGCGGTAAATTAAACAAAATGGAATCGGGTATTGAATATCTGGTTTCACTTGTCTTTTAGCGCTATTCGAAAAGCATCAAATAGCATTTGTATGACGAATCTTACTATAGCGATTTACTAGCGTCTCCCTCTCGTATCCCTCATTATGTTCTATACATGAGGTTTAAAACTTGTAGGCCGTTTCATTCTTCTGATATTCCAACATCTAGATGTAAAATAATGTTCTTGAAGCATTTGTGATCCAGTTAATTATCTCTGTGATCACAATCCCAGACGTGTATCACGTTCGTCCGGCGCACTTGTTCCAGGCGATTTTATATCTCTTAACTATTGCTGGTCTTGATTATTACGGAATTGTGTAAGGTTATGACTACTTCCTAACCCAGAACACGAACAGCATAGCGAGTGTTGCGTCAATCTTTCACCAAACGCACTGAGCAACTTGTGTAAGATTTATTTATGTAAGATTTAAAGGCATTTTTTATTCGAAAAGGGTCCGATTCTAAGACGCATCCCATTATTAGGATATCATCTGTGTGATAAAAATAGTGCGTCTTAAATTCAAACGAATACGGCAATTACTATACTCTGTTCACCGAACAGAGTCAGTAGCCGTGAGCGAAGCAACGCCCATAACCCCCACTATTACACAATAGCCAGTTTCACAAACAAAAAAAAATAAAGAAAGAAAATTGGATATATAAAGATGCAGTGTCATTTCAGTGACACATGGCGACACAGGTTATGTGTCATTTCAAAATTTGGTTTATGTAGATATTTTTAGAAAAACAATCGTGACAACCATACGACTGCCATTATTTGAAAATTTAGTGTAAATCATGTGCGGTCAAAGTAATTTGTGAATTTAATATACAAAATGATTTTTAACCTGTTATATAAAAAAATAAATATAATGCAAACAAAATTTTATTTATGTATACAATTTTAACAATAAATGTTTCAATAATACGTGTAATATTATTCGGCACCATCTTATACGTATAATATTTAAAATTAATATCCATTTTAACAAGTAATGATAGGCATTAAAATAATAATAGAAATGGTCTTCTTTTGTACGTTGACTGGTTTAAAATAATTTTTAAAAATGATTGTTTCATGAATCTGTAACGAATGTGAAGTACTTATCATATAAAAAAGATAGACTGTATGAAAATTTTGAAAATATATGTAGGTTAAGTACCACTTCCGGTTGTTCGATTACACAAAAATTGCACACTTCGTTCTTTCTCATTGTTTCTGTAGCGAATGTTAAGGTCTTGTCTTATATAAAAAATATATCATGTTATGAAAAAAATTGAAAAAATGACTAGGTCAAGTTCCAATTCCGGTTATTCCATCGTGTTGAAATTACATATCTGCTGCTTTTTCATCGTTTCATAGCGAATATGAAATACTTATCATATATAAAAAATCAACTTCAACACTTTGTATGAAAATTTTTAAAATGTGTTTAGGTTAACTAGCACTTCCAGTTGACGAAATCGTCCATAAAGTGATACCGATCTACGATTTTGTTATAATTAATGTACGTAAAATTTGGTAATTCATCATACGCTTCATTTTCGCGTGATCGCGTTCACTTTTTTTATACTTACGTATACGAGAAAGTTAATAATATTTTACACTATTTTATGCATCATCACTTCGCTGTAAAATTGGGGTAATCTAACTTAGTTCGAATCAGTTTCGGAGGGAGTTTTCTCTTCGAAGGAAGAATCATCACCCACATTAATTTGTAGTTGCTCGATTCTAACCTCCATTAAATTGTCGACTTGCCGTAATTTTTCTTCCTCGCCTTTGGCATGACGAATAGCATTTCTCCAATTTTCTGCGGTAACATTGTTTAAAGCTTGTTGAAATAACGTGTGTAGGTCTTTCATTTTAAATGTTTTGTTATTTCTTGCAACTTCTCCTTTTATTTGCGCCCATATTAACTCAATAGGATTTAATTCGCAGTGATATGGGGGCAATCCTAGTATCGTACGATTCTGTTGTTCTGCCATTTCATCGACCACATACTTTGGTGTAATAGCCGCCCGTTTTACAAGGTCCAGCAGTTCACATTTTAGCATGTCAGCTTCGTAAGTAATTAAATTATTCGTTAACCAGACTTGAATATCAGCTTTTTTAGTGGCATTATTGGGTATTTTCTCTGTTTTTCGACTATGGTAAGAAGCATTGTCCATTACAACCACGGCATGTTCGTCTAAATGTGGTAGAATTTTGGCAAACCATTTTTCGAAGACTTCAGCATTCATCTCTTCATGATAATTTCCAGTCTTCTTTGACTCAAAACACAGTAATCCATTTTCTAAAAAACCGTCTTCTGATCCTATGTGGAGAATTATCAACCGCCCACCTTTTCCTGAAGGATCTTTTAATCCTGTCGTCAAGCCTTCAATAAAAGCCTGCCTTGGCGTTATTACTGACATGTCCTTCCATACCTTGTTGACAGTATGTCCAGCGTTCACCCAAGTTTCATCTAAAAAGTATAATTTTCTACCCTCTTCTCGGTGTTTTCGCACTTCTCGTATGAAACGTCTACGCCAGATAATGATTTCGTGCTTTTCCTTAAGTACACTATTGCGTGACCTTTTTGAGAACCTATTACCAAACATAACTATATTAGAACATGTGATAATAAAAAAAAGGATGATCACCGAAAACCAGTTTCTTTCATCAATTTCCATAAACAAGTTCGCTTAAAATCAGGTATAGCATCATTTTCTTGTATCAGTGCTAAAATTTTATTCAGCGTAGGTGGTTCGTTTTCTTCAAAAAAAGAATGAGTCAATCGTCTGAGAGCGCTTTTGGTATCATCGTCAACATTATCTAAAACTATTCTTTGACGCTGGTATCTTTTCGGTGGTTGAAATTCATTCATTCTTGTGTGTTCATTAAGTATTCTAAATACACTACGCTCGGACACACCTGTAGAGGACTTTTTTTTTAATTTATTTTTCCAAAATAAAGATGTACCTGCAAATTACCTGCTGCCGTTGCTGTAAATTGGACCTTTTGCATCTTTGTTTTATGTGGGTTTTCACTATCATAAGTATTAAAGATGTTTAATACACGCTGTTTATCGTCAACTGAGAAATGTTTAGCCGGACGCTTTTTCACTAAAGGAAGAGCAGCGGCTTCATCCATAGTAGCAACACGTTATATAAATACTACAAAACGTGTATTGTACGTACTGAAAAGTACGGAGATTAAGAGATAATAACAATAAATCGAAGAAGAATTAAAAGCAAATTAGCGCGAAATCACTTGAAATTCAAATGACAGACGTCAGAAACATACGTAATGACAAGGAAAGTAATAAAAAAGATAGCCGGTCTTGGTTGATCTATGTAAACCGGGCTTACCAATAAAAAAAATCTATTCAAAGTTCGCGCGTGTTTGTGGGAGGAGTTATAATGTCAAATCGCTGACTCTGTTCGGTGAACAGAGTATAGTACGTTTAATTTTCCTGCCTTGCTTAATTATCAATAATTATTTAAATAGAAAAATTAAATTCATGACAGGCAATGTTTTCAGGTTTTTTGTTATAAAAAACCTTGGTAACATAGATATCTGGCGGAAAACTGTCTTATCGGCACCTTACCGTTAAGTTCTTCTGCCGATAATCTCCTCGACAAAAATATCCTTACATTGTAATACAATGCAAACTAACTTATCAGGAAATTTATCGACATATTGTACAACCGGCCCAATATCAATTTTTCTTCGTTTTATACACCAGCTATTTTATCTAAATTCAAGATAAAAATTTTGATTTTTTTTCTACAATTTACGTTTATTTGTAAATAATTATTTTTCCTATCGCTGTGAAATTCAAGTGATGATATATTATCATTCGCTTAACTATACAATTTCCTAATAGACTACTACACATGTAAAAGATAACACTATCTTTATAAAATTTATAAAAAAATTAATAAGTTCGAGGTGGCACAATAGTTTCTTTCAGTTACAAAGGTATATAACAGAAGTTGAACTGAACAGTCATGAAGTTTGAACATGGACATGTTCGTCCCCAAATATACATAATCTTAAGTAGATTTTTAATATTTAAATTATGGGCATGTTTGCATAAGTTTAACATATGATTTATTGAGTTTTTGTGCGGGTTAAGACCTTGTTTTAAGTAGATGATTGGTTTGATGCAGTCAACTTGTAGTTATTGGTAAAGGACCAATTTGTTGATTATTGTATATTTTCAAGAGTTGTCAGCTTAACGACAAGGAATTGGCTTCATTAGAATGGACTTTTTTCGAAAACTGCTATTAAAAGTTCATTTTGCACTCAGCGACGGTCAAAACGATACTTTTTTGTTCACAGGACGTAATAGTTATTTTCCCACCAGCAATCTCGTAAGTTACAATTGCATTCATTGTTACATTTACCGTAAGTTTGGCATATTCTTTGTGTGAGCAAAGTGTTTTTATCGAACTCGCCTTTTACTCGCCTCGCTCGCTTCGTAAACTCACTATACTCGTTCGATAAAAATTCACCTTGCTGACTTGATACATAAATAACTGTTATTGTCCTAGGAAAATAATAGAAATTATCAAAATCGGCAAATATCATTATTTCAAATGAAATCGGTGTTTGAAATAAGTGTTATTCCTTCAGAATGCTTTAGATATTCGTAGGGTAATAAATTCTTACACGCAGCGTGCATAATTTCCTCAATTTTATTTTTCTTTCAATCGTAAAGCACTACATGTAACAAGGTTGACAATAGTTCTTTATGCACCAAGTCAGCAAAATGAATTTTTATCGAACGAGCCTGAGTTTAAGAAGCGAGCGAGGCGAGTAAAAGGCGAGTTCGATAAAAACACTTTGCTGGCGTGGTGCATACAACATTTTATCGCCAACCGCAAAATTTAAGATATAAAGATTCTGTAACTTGCCGTATTTAAGCCACATATTTTGATAGATGTCAAAATATGTGACAAACGGTTTGTTTTATTAATATACATCGGCAAAGATTGATTTAATATAGAAGGACGGTAAATAAAGCGTAAAAACAGGGCTAATGGCCATCATACTTCTCAATTTGTTGGTTGTAATTTAAAAATTTTTTCGGTTTATGTGATTCTTCGACAATTTCCGGCAAATCACGCATTGTTGATAATAACGGCTTTGTTTTTTTCTTGAAACATACGAACTAATACAATATCTTGTTGAAAATCAAATAAAAACGATTTAAGCTGACGATTTTTATTTGGCAAAAATTCAGTATGAATTTCTCGTTTAGTTTTACGTTGTATTTCTATGCATATAAAGAGTGTTCCGTAATGATATGCGAATATTGAAGGGGGTATATTAAATAAAATATTAATTTATAAAAGTTATAAATATATTAAAGTCAGTGCTCGTACGCACGCCACTGTTAAAGATAGAGATTAGATTTGTATTGAAAGATATGCAACTTTATTAATAATTACTATATGCCAAATTTCATAAAAATACCTAGAGCGATTCCGAAAATATTAACTAATATCTTTTTTTTTTTAAACTTTAACACCCTGTATTTTAATAACGGAACATTTTGGGACCATAGTTTATATAAGATACTATCATTAACTTTCGATGTAGAATCACCCCCTTCAATATTCGCATATCGTTACGGAACATTCTGTATCTTTTTTCTAGAAGATATTTAGCTAACGACTTTTCCGTCGTTAGATTTCTGCCAGAATTTTCAATTGCCGTTATTAGCCATTTCAGAATGTTGTTGCCCACAAGAAACTTTAATTTTGGTTTTATATTTAATTTTAGCTTAAAAAGATTTTAATTTAATTTTGTGAAAAGATTTTGTTGATGGCATAAATTTTAATACATATATTGCCTATCCACTTCATAACAAGTGCAACATTTTATCAATGATAACATATTCGCTGATGTTTAGCTGCTTTTACAATTATTGACAAAGGAATCGCGGACTGATCTGATTGGAGCCAATTTATTTCTTTTCTTTCTTTTATTCCTTATTGATATCATCAAACTGACGACTTCTCAACAGAAATAAAAATCGTTTGTCACCCATTACTGTTCGAAGATTTGAATGCCCATACTATCACTGGTCATACCCTCATGACGTTCACATGAGATGCTTTCTTCGTGCCAATCAAGAAACGATCATTCCCTGTAATATGATATCTTCGTTTGGATTCGATAAACATATTTGTACATCAAACAATATCGTTAATCATATTTGGAATCACAATTATTTGAAATGCATTTATTTCGTCCATGTTTTTGTTGTATGTCCAGAAAAAACTTTTACGATGTTTTTACAATTGATTCGTCGTCCACTTGGTTTATCTCAGATTTACTGGTCGCTCTCGTCTTTTACATCTTTCGGGTTTCCTCTTTCTAGAAAATCACCAGTACTTATTTGTGCTTCTTTTATTCATCGGCACTCTGCTCTGAATGACTCTCATGTTCATTTAAAACAACTGAAGACATAAGTGGATAAAGGTGTCATGTCACATTTTTAAACTTTTGAGTAAACTAGCATAACACATCTTAAACTGGAACTTTCTTGTGATGTTTTGGATTCAATTTATTGTAACCTCAAAAAATAGTAATAAATAGAATATTTCCTATCACGTACTTTCTTATTAAAGAA
The DNA here is from genome assembly GCA_036711965.1 of Onthophagus sagittarius. Taxonomy (NCBI): domain Eukaryota; kingdom Metazoa; phylum Arthropoda; class Insecta; order Coleoptera; family Scarabaeidae; genus Onthophagus; species Onthophagus sagittarius. Next base: position 53,605,352 of record JASERS010000001.1, read on the forward strand.
AAACATCCTTTTCTGGAAAAATTAAGATATAGTGTACATAACACCTTTATCCACCAACTCTCAGCTTGAAATGTTATTTCTTTTATCATGAATGAAGGTGTCATGTAACATCTAAATCTATATATTTTTGAAGATATAGAAAAAAAGCAAGATGACAGAATGAAAAACACTTCAATTTATAGTTTAAACTATTTTATTTATAGAAATTTATAAACTGCTTATGAACTTAAAATATGAAACAAATAAAAAATTTAAAGTAAATAGGTATAGATAAGCAACTAATATGATGTCTCTCCTTTTCTGCTTGGGATTTAGACTAGTTTGTTCCAACACATCTTTATAGTACCATCTGTAATCCTCTTCAACGAACTTTATTTGTTCTTTCAAGTTGGCAATTTTTTCGGTAGTTAAACCCCCACATTTAGGTAATACGCTTAGAGTAACTTCCCTAGTTTGAATTTTCCTTGCACCTTTCTTATGTAAATCAACCCGCAGAAACGGTGAATGAGAGTCTAAATTTGTTTTATACAGGGTGTTTCGGTGACTCGGGGCGCAAATTAAACCACATATACTAGAGTCAAAATGATGATGATTCGTGTAAAAATTTTTGATCTAAACCAATAAATGGCGGAGTTATTGGTTATCAAAATCAAGAAATTTTAACTAATTTTTCTAAATATTTTCAATACTGTTAAAGCTAGAGCGCTGAAATTTGGTATAATGTAAACCAGAAGCAAGTAGAATCATTAATCAGGGTGTGAGTTAAATCGATCTACGGGAACCATACTATACAGGGTGTTCCTAAAATTTAGATTCTCAGAACTTTTTTATTCGCTCATAAATCTACATTTATTTTTGTACTTTTCAATAGAAAATTTATTTTCGAAACTTTTCTGACTTTTACGAAATTTTGGTAAAATTCACCGTTGTTGAGTTAAATTCAAAAATGTTGGACCCCGACAATAACAACAGCAAAAAAATCTAAGATAGCCATGAAATTGAACGTTGAATTGAGTTACCAACTCGCTAACAATCGTTTAACAATTATTCGTTTGTATAAAAACTTAAAGGGTTCAATGTATTATCGGCTTTTAGAAGTTCTTTTTACTATAATTATTGCCCTGGTCTAACATTTTTGAATTGAACTCAAAAACGACGAATTTTAAGGTTTTGTTCAACTGTTTAATTGTTAAGCGATTGTTAGTGAGTTGATGGCTTAATTTGTCGTACAATTGTCATGGCGGGCTTAGAGTTTTTCATTACCATTTTTTACCAAGATCCAACAATTATGTATTTAACTCAAAAACGGTAAATTTTATCTAAATGTCGTAAAAGTAATAAAAGTTTCTAAAATAAATATTCTATTGGAAAGTGCAAAAATAAGTGTAGGTTTACGAGCAAATAAAAAGTTCTGAGCATATAAAATTTGGGAACACCCAGTATAGCATTGTACCTGTGGATCGATTTAACTCACAAACTCTCTAATGATTCTACTTGATATTGGTTTACACTGTACCAAATTTCAGCGTTCTACTTTAAACAGTACAGAATATATTTAGAAAAATCACTTAAAAGTTCTTAACTTTGATGACCTATAACTCCCCCATTTATTGGTTTAGACCAAAAATTTTTACACGATTCATCATCATTTACACTCTACTATATGTGGTTTAATTTGTGCCCCGAGTCACCGAAACACCCTGTATAAATAAACTCCAAAACTGTCTACTCTAATCCATTTGACACTGTCTCGTAGATTAATCTTCCCGTTAATAGTGTTCTTAGTTTTTTTATATAAATGAAGTTTCATTGGAAGTTCTTCTAAATTATAAAAAAAATTTTCCATATTTAAACATAAACTATGTCTAGTACTTGCAGATCTGATAATCTCCCGATATTGGTCCGGAATAAAAATATTTTGATGCTTTCTGAGTTCTTTCTCAATACGACCAAAATCTCGATCTGAGTCGAGGTAGCTGTGGCCAACCTCAGGAAATTTATGATCTATGACTCTGAAAATCTTGTTTAGAATAAAATACTGGTAAAGACAAAGGATGGAGAAATTCTTATTTTGCCCTGCACATGAATCAGACCAAATTATCAAGTGATCGACATCAGGGTGTTCTTTTTTGAGTAATTTGCAGAACCTTAATAAACAACTTCCAATTTCGTTACTGCCTCTATTGGCAATGTCTTCTGTCCAATTAAAAAAATATGACTTGTGGTCTGAATGAGTGATGCAGTGAATACCAAAGTTGTAAAGCCACATTTGTCTCAAGTAGAAAGCCTTTGATGTTGATAATTTGGGTAATGGCATAGTTTGTTGTAAATCCATGGTTATGTAACATTTTGTTCTATCACTTGTTGGTATTTGCCTGTCTACTTTTTGGGAATAAAAGGCATATTCCCAGTTGTTTTTGTGTTCAACTGAATTTTCTCCAGCATCACATATGCTGCACGTGTCACTTTTTGGGTGACCAAAAGACAAATTAAACTTTGTTTCAAAAATATGTCTATAGAATGAAATTTTGACCATGTATTTATCATCCAGTTTGTTCTCCTTGCAATGCTGTATATAAAGCTGGTAAAGTTGATTCACATTAAGTAAAGAGGACAGATATTTTTTGTTATGATTTTTGTTACGGGAGTAATGTGATTGTTCAGCAGGAAACATATTAACATGATTAATGATGTAGTTGATAACATCCTCACCTATCTTATGAGGGCGATTTATATGATGCCCTCGCTTATCTGGAGAAGGAGCAGACTGGCCAAGTTTTAACTGTTTTTGTGTTATTTCAATTTTTTTTCTTCCTATTTTATATAGAGAACATAAAACATCTTTACACACTGGTATCAGCTGCTTATCATAAGTAATTGCATATTTAAATGAGTAATTTTTTGATGTCTTTCTGCCTAATCGGTGACGAAGAACTGGCTTAATTTCGACGCTCTTGAAAATCAGGATACTCTTACTATTTACATCTAAGCTGTAAAATTTCTTCAAAATTGCTTTTCTGTCTTCAATGTTGAATTTATCAGAACAATTCATGCGACATTTCTGTTTGCAGAGTACTCCTTCCTTTATTGTCTTTTTTTCCATAACTCTTCCAGTTTGTGATACATATTCTTGACCCTTTTGCCTTAATAGAGCAGCTTTTTTCCGTTTCCATTTTTCTGGATTACGGGTTCTTTTTTTGGAAACCTTAGGCTGCAATTCAAATATCTTCAATTTTTTAACTTCTGGGCCTTCAGCAATATCATGAATAGCATTACTTGTTTCTTGTCTGTTAGAAGAGTCTATATCTTCCTTTTCTGCTTCGATTTCTTTTAGTTTCAATTCTGTATTTAATAATTTTTTCTTAATATTCTGCTGCAAGTTGACATCCGAGTTTTGATTATTTATCGCTTGTACTAACTCCAGCATCCGTTTACCCCTAGATCCCATAATGGTTTACTTATATTTGCTAATAAAAATCGCTTTTTAAATGAAACACTCTATAAACACTGTCTAAAAATAATGTTACGCAAGAGGAACATAACCTCAAAATATGACATGATACTTCACAGCTAACCTGAACCCTTCAAATTTTGAGCTGATAAAGGTGTCATGTAACAAAAACGTAACATAACACCTTTCTCCACTAGATAATATATGTAGCATGTGCGACATGACACCTTTATCATCTGAAAACTACCAGAAAATATCGGAAATAAGGAATCCCTGTTTATTAAAGGTTAGATCAATATCAGGGGGTGCCCACAAATGCATAAAGTCATTTTTTGAAAAATGAGACATGACACCTTTATCCACTTATGTCTTCAACTGTTTCTTCGTTATATCACTGCCGTCGATATATCTCTCAAATTGTCATTCCCTGACATTGTACAAAAATGAAGAGATTATTTGAGCAAAAATTAAATTTTGAATATCTTAATTAATAAACAATAATACGAACAGACGCGTACATTTATTTTGTATTCAAAATCACTATAATACCTGCTAAAGAAACGTTTATTTTATCAGGAAATTACATAGTTCTGTATCTTAAATAGAATTGTGTAACGATTCATAACGAATTTTAAAAGCTAAAATAATACTTAATATTCAGTTGCAGCATATTTAATACAGTTCTTGGCGATTATCGCCGGTGGTCCGATCTTTACATGTTACCGATTTGAACAAGTTAGTAAACATATGTGTAAAAATTTCGTCTGTATATTTAAAGAGGTGATTCTATGTCCTGTATATAAAATTTCTATACACAATCAACTCTTATCATTTAAAATAAATTAAATATTATTGAAAAAATGTATTAAACTACTTTATACATTTTCCAGGTGTAACAGTTCCAACTTTACATGTTGGTATGGTATTCAGCGGTTGTTGTTGGTACAGAGACCCACACAGTTTACCATGGATAGAATATCTTCACACTGGAGCCAACAAAATCTGGTACGGAATTCCAGACAGTATGAGCGAAAAATTCCACCAAACAATCCTAAAAATATCACCAAACTACTGTAGAAATAAATCGATTTGGTTACCATCAGACACCGTGATGATCCCACCAAATTTACTCGTCGAAAACGGCGTTTCATTATGTAGAACCGTTCAAGAACCAGGTCATTTCATCGTGGTTTTTCCGAAAGTGTTCACATCGAGTCTTTGTACGGGTTACGTCGTCTCTGAGAGTGTTTATTTTGCACCGTCTTGTTGGTTGGACACGGCTCAAGTAGTTTTTGAGGAACTTCGACAAAATTGCGAACCATCAATGTTCTCTTTGGAAAGATTAATATTGAGCATCACAATGGATCAGAGATCGAGCATTGAAATTTTACGCCAAATTACGCCTGATGTGCAAAAAATTTGTGAAAGGGAAAAGAGTTTGAGGGGGAAATTGAGGGAAATGGGGTTGGTTTCTATTGAGAAGTTACCAATTCCTGAATCATCTAATGCTAGAAAAAGAAAAAAGCTCCAATCTGATGCTGGTGATTACGAATGTGAGATTTGTAGAACAAATTTATTTATATCTTTGGTAAGAAATTAAAATCATTTAAAAAATGATTTAATTTGGCTTTTTTTTGTTGTAGGTTTCTGATTCTCAAGAGGATGTAGTGTATTGCTTAGAACACGCCATTGAGAGTGTGGAAGAGAAACGAATTGACATAAAGAATTGTAAATTAATGTTTACATATAGTTATGAAGAATTAGAGGGTTTAGTTGATAAAATAAACAAAGCGATTGAGGCGAAGTTACAAAAAAAACTCTTGGGGAAATCTATATCGATGGTTGTTTCCAATAAGTGATAACTTTAAACAAATAGTTAGATGTTAACTTTTTCAATGTTTATCTGTTCGTCAAATTTGTCTGTTTGGTTGTGAATAGAAACAACTTTTTGCAAAAAAAGTTGTATCATTTCGCAAAAAAAATTTGAAGAAAACAAGTATTATTGTGATTGTATTTAAGTACTAAAAACATAGATGTGAATCTCCAAGCATATACAGCTTTAAATTTTTAGCTTTACAAAGTTTTAAAAACGAAATTTTTAATCGAAACCACTTTCGAGTTAAATACAAAAATTATTTTAATTGATTTAATTGGATTTGGAAAACCTTTAAAACTGAAAGGTTTTGAATTGATAAAAATTCAAAAAAAAAGAATCATACGAATTAGAGAAATGAATCAGTGAGATTTTATAAAAAAATAAAAATCGAAATCTTATTATTACGAAATTTAGGAGAAATTTTGGATGTAATAAAAATTGATATTTTGGATACGCATATTGTTTTGAAAAAAAATCTAATTAAGCGTTACTCAAAACTTTTTTACTCATTTTTTATTAGTTAAGAATTGAATGTAATATTCTTTTTTGCTTCTGTAGTAGGGACAATAATACAATGCAATTTAAATAAATGTAAACAATTTATTTCTTTTAGTTTTTTTTAAATCCAATTTATTCTCTTCAAAAATATCACTAGTCATCATTTTTTAATGTGGTAATTAAGTTATTTTATGACTAATACAATAAAGTGTACAAATAGGCGGTAGATGTGATGTGCTTCAATTTATACAAAAAAGGGAATGTTTAGGATTTTAACTTACTATTAATCTTAATACGATTACATTGATATACTTTTTTTCTGAATAACGTTTTTAAATTGTTTTAACTAAAAGTTTACATATAATTAGCACCAAATACACTTAAATAAACCAATTATGACTCAAAATGTAATTAACAATGCAGACTCTTTTCATAATTGCAGCATAGGAACTTAATGTTAAAAGAAACAAATAATAAAAACAACACTTAGAAATAATATATACAAGGAATCATTGTTTATGGATACTCCCTATTAATTTTAAATAAAATACACCTGTTTGAATAAATATTAAACTAATTAAGTATCAATAAACAATGGAAAAATTTAAATTAATCTTACCTGTACCGACTTTTTAAGTTTTTCGTACCAATTGCATCCACTACCTATCATGTCGGTTCAAAATGTTAAACAATTCCTGTGAGTCGCTGTTTTCTTCGTCAGTGTCGCTATGATAGTGTACGTTTACAGCCGAATTATCAATTAAGGATTTTCCCACTTCAAACCCATCCGCATCTCCATTATAAGAACGTTGAATGTTGCTCTGTGCTTGGACGTTACGTATTTTATGAATAACGTGCGTTATTATTCCAGTTAAACAAACTATTAAGCCTATTACGTTTATAAACGACATTTCATCGCCGTTTATAAAATGAGCTAATACCAAAACGAAAATTTCCTACAAGAAATTAAATATTAATAAAAAGAAATTAATTAAAATTAAAAATAATATTGACGACAGCAACAATCCCATCAATAACAAAGTTTTAGATTTATTGCTATCTTTAAAGATGTCTAAATATTAAATACAACACTAAAGAGTGTGACTTCTTCATCTAAAATCACAACAGCGGAAGAAATACTCCATTTTGAATTAAAAAAGAGCATAGTTTAAGCATCTTCTAGATCCAGGTTTCGTCTGGTCAATCTCTATCGATGTGGAGCAAGAAAAACCCATCTAATAAGTTCACATAATGAACGCTGGGAATAGAAAGGAGGAAGTAATGTTGTAGCCACGATTCAGATAGAGAGTGAATCACGCGGGATTGATTCGGCGGTGCAGAAGGGTAAAAATATATTGGAATATTCAGTGTCGCTCATAAGTATATGATAAGTTCCCACCAGCCAATTTTTTCATATAAATGATAAGTTAAGCTGCGACATTATTCGGTTATTTAGACTCTTGATGTCATCTTCTCTATAGAACTGCTTATTTACAGATTCAGAAATATCTTAAGGAGTTTAACCTAATTAACAAGTACCAGTCTGGCTTTAGTGAAAGGCATAGTACTACTACGGCAGTGATTAAGATTACCAATGATATTAGACCTGCTTGTGATAAACGTTGTATTACCTAAGTATTGTTACTTGATTTTAGTAAGGTTTTTGAGTAAATAAGTATTCTACTGTAGACTGTAGACCACAACTAGACTGTCCGCTATTAGTTTTACCTCTTCTTGTATGTCTAAGTTCCAGCCTTACCTTTCCTGTCGTTCAGGGCAGAGTGCTAGATCTTTAGCATTTCTCAATTTCATAAATTGTATTAGTGATGGTAACTATCATTTGTATGCAAATTACCAACTTTATACTTCGACAATTATTAAGAATCTCCCAGATGCTTTATTGCATCTTAACAACAATCTCTCTAGTGTACTTGATTGGTCTAGACGTCATAGATTTAACCTGAATCCAGGTAAAACACAAGCGTTTGGCACTCGCCCCTTACTAAAACAATTTGATATTTTATCTACCCTTCAATGGAGACTTGGTAACACTGTTATTCTATTTTTAATACGGTTAGAAATCTTGGCGTGGTAATGGATTGGGCGATATTCTGGCAGCCACAACTTCAGGGGGTTTGTAAGAGGGTTTATTTCCGTTTCCATACTAAAAAATGTTACGAACCCTGTAAATCGCATTTATAATTAATTGTATTATTTTCTTATACCGATAAGTTTATAAAAATTCCCTTCTAATATTTTCCCACAACGATAAGTTGTTTTAAATTACTTTATAATATTTTCTCATAGTAATAAGTGTTTCTTTCCAAGTATTCCTCCTAGTTCTTTGTTTGATTATACAAATGTCGGCGCTGCATTGTCTTCAACAATGCAGAGGTGATTTTGGGCTTACCATACGCGCACTTAGGTTTAAGTAAAGTAGGGATAAAAATGCGTAGGTAGGCCAAGGGCATAAATAGTCCGGGAACGTTAGATTAAGGATCATCATTCATTCATTCAATTATTCTTTTTGTGGAAAAGACCATTTGTGGTCAAAGTGCCATTCTAAATTCTCATCAAAACTAGAAGTAACATAGTTCAATTTGAAAATCTTCTTTTGAACGTCCGTCGTCCGTCTTCACATTATTTATAAGTTCGTCGTTCGTCGTCCGTCGTCCGTGGAATCGTCGTTGTAACATCGTCAAATCAACGTTAATTAATAAAAACCAATAAAACATCATCGAGTGTTTTCTTTACAGACATCAGCTCAAGAACCCTTAACTTGTGCTAGATAAGGGCACAACAAACACTTCGCTGCTACCTTCCTCCTGCTTTCCGTCGTAATCTTTGTTATTCCTTCATTTTCCCACACATTAATTATGACTTGCCCACTCGATCAATGTCGGAAACAACTCTCATGGTTCCAGTCCATAGCACCGATATCTTTCACAGATCTTTTGCAGTGCAGTGAAATGCGTTGTTCGCAATGTAGCCAGTTTGATTAGTTTGAATGCCCTGAGGAGCCATCTGCTATCCATGCAACTATTTTCTTGACTTACACATGTTTGTTTTCTTCTATAGTAAAATATTTCAATGTTGCAGCATTTTATTATCGTTAGAATGACTCAAGATATTACAATATTGACGACGAATAAAAAGGAAAAATTGTTAAGAAAAAGATACAGTAGAAAAAGCAAGAAGGGATGACGCAACAAAAGGAATTGTTACGGTGGTAAGTACTGGGATACTGGGAATATCGGTGGCTCAACGGCAAAAAGCAACTTCGACCAAGGACATTCTGTTGAGAGAGAGATGAAAAAAGAAGCGACAAAACGTAAGAAAATAATAAAATAAAAACATTCGCTGGTTAAAATAAAGGTGAGGTTCTGATAAAAAAAAGGTAATAATAAAAATCAATAAAAATAATTAAAAAGTAATAGAAAATAAACAAAACAGGAAATAATAAATTTAAATGGCACAAGCAAATGAGTATGCAACAATAGAAACTTTGAGTTATGGAGTTTTCAAGTAAATATTTTCTTCAAATCAAAAAATTTACATAAAATAGTTGATGGAACATATCCACGTCCTAGAAGAAGCTAAAAAAGCAGAATGGGAGCAAAAGGATTCTACTGCACAAAAATAATTATAACATTAACATACCAACAAAATACAGACGAGTTAAAATATAAGCTGTTGCAAGAATTTTACCAATTGCAATATAATAAAGAAACGGATATGACAAGTAACATTGCCGAACTCAAAAATTTAATACATAAATTAACAAATTTAAAACAAATAATAAGCGACGATATAAATAACAAAGATATTGTCGATACTACCCATACAATACAAGTACTTCGGAAGCGCATGGGAATCAACGTCTAAAAAACTAAAAACGTTTACAAACTAAGTAGCAAGATTATTAAACGAAGAAATAAGAACAAATGAACAAAATATAACAGAAAATGTGACTTTCAAAGGAGAAATTAAACACAAAAATGAAAATAAACGAGTAAAGATATAAAACTTCAAAGTAAAGATATAAAAACTTCTTTTAAATGTGTAAAAATTTTTATGTGTATAGTTGTTCATTTGTAAAAAGAACAACTATACTGAAAACCAATGTTTCTTTAGGAATAAAAAGACTGAAAACATAAGTTTTATGGTAACAAATGGTACAAATAAAACAAGTGAATGGATACTATTACCGGATTCAAAAGATTTTACCCCTCAGTTTGAACACGAATAACAGAAAACCTACTCCACAGAAAGAATCTAGACCGGTTTCGTTGGACGCAAAATTTAATTCTTCATAATATGGAGAAATTTTAAATTTTTAGTCCCACTCGTATAATAATTATTATAGGTGTAATGAAAAAAAGTACCGATTTAGGCCGATCTACGAAGAAGCTCGTCTTTGCGATTTTTTTACTCGGAAACGCTTCTTCGAAAAAATTCTATATTTCGATCACACATTGCACAAAATGTGCTAAACAGAACAGTATATTTATTTTTGGATTTTTGCTACCCATTTTCAAATTAAAGTACACTATGTGAAGTAATGTTATCTCAATAATGCGTTATCGTAAGGGATTGTCGTAAACACCATTCTAACCGTCTAATGAAACTGAATAAAAACCTAATCTGCATTGTACATCAAGTGTTTAATACGATTTTATAATTGGAGTTAAATCAATCTGTGCTAAATTATATCCGAGGGTGTGAAGAGTCGAGGGAAGACTTCGCCGAGCGTCTTCGGTATTATATTGCGGGGAGGAATCATGGTCACCAACAGGCCCGACGGAACCTTCTCTTGACTCCTCACACCCGCAGAAATAATTTCGCGTGGATTGATTTGACTCTGATTACAGAATCGCATTGAACACTTGCTATATAATGCAGATTAGGTTTTTATTCAGTTTCATCAGGCGGTTAGAATGACGTTTGCGACAATCCTATAAAATAACGCGTTATCGAAATATCACTACTTCACATAATGTAATTTTATTTGAAAATGGGTTGCAAAAATCAAAAAATAATTATACTGTCATGTTTAGCACACTTTCGACAATGTGTGGTTGAAATTTAGAATTTTTTCGACCAACCGTTTCTGAGCAAAAAAAATCGCCAAATCGTAATTTCTTCATTACACCTGTGCTAATTATTATAGGAGTGGGAGGAAACAATTTGAAATTTCTCCACTTTATAAAGAATTAAATTTAGTCTCCAACGAAACCAGTCTCGATTTTTTCTATGGGGTAGTTATTCTGTTATTCGCGTTCAAAATGAGGGGTAAAATCTTTTGAATCCGATAATAGTTTCGCACCAGAAACTCACCACAAATGACGAATAAAAGTGATTTGCTAATAAAACAAGAAAAATAGATGAAAGAAAAGAAACGCAACAAAGAAAAATCAAGTTTTTGAAGCAAGAGCAATAGGAGATGTAGAAACAAAAAATTTTACATTCAGAAATATAATTTATGCACCCAAACTGGAGAAGAATTTGCTATCTGTAGCGAAAATTACAAAAGGTGGAGGAAGAATACTCATTGAAGAAGATAAAGTTGAAATATTCAAAGAGGGAGAAAGGATAATATCCGGGAAAATGAATCAAATGGGATCATATGTTATGAACATGAATGAAACAAAAGAAATAGAATGTGTAATGATCACAGAAAGAGAAGAGATAGTTAAACTATCTCTATGGGGTATGAAATTTTAAGAAGACTACCTAATACAACGGGATTAAATTTCAGTCCAAGAATCATACAAGAGATGAAAGAAATTGTATGCGATGTGCGTGCAAAAGCAAAACTGACAAGATCATCTTTTGGAGACGAAAGAAGAAAAGCAAATATAGTATTAGAAATTATACATACATATGTATGCGGACCTATATACCCAAATACATGGGATGGAATGACATATTTCGTTACTTTTTTGGATGATTATACACATTACATCGAATAAACTTGTTCGTCAACTATACAGAGTTCTTCAACAGTGCACCGAGAGTGTTTCCATCACTAATTGGGCCATTAAGAGCGATAGTTATCTCGCAATTTGGACAAATTAAGTAAAATCTGTCCTCGCTACCAACCCTATTGCCCCTTTTGTACTAAGGTGGTAATTTTCTTATTCATATTAGATACTGTTCCCAAATTATTTGTAAACGTTATTTGTTACTCTCTGTGACTAGTAGCGGATAATCAACAAGCTTTAATTCTTGCATTGTTAACAAGTGGTATGGATACAATTATTGTTCATGTAGAACACGTTAACGCGTACTTTTAGGTATTGCGAAATATCTGAACTGTTAATATTAACAATACCAACAGTATTATCCTCTGTCATAAAGCCCAAAATAGTTTCTTCTAGTTCAGATCAAATATATTGATCTTGTGTAATCTTTAAAAAAATTACTTGTTGATTATTTTAGATAATTTGCATAATATGCAAAAGATTGAAGTGTCTCTATTAAAATGATAAGATGACCTTTGAAATACACGATTTGTTCAAAAAGAATTTTTGAAGATTCAAGAAATTAATTTGGTGTTGAGCAACCTTAAAAAAGTACTGTTAAGGACTGTAAAGTAAGAATGAAGAAGCTATTTATATCGGTAATTAAACTTTAAAATCTTCTACAAAAATGTAGAAAACGTTAAAAAAAAAAAATGGTAGAGAGAATTATTATTTTGGGACATGAAAATCTTTAAAAATTGTTTCTTGTTTATTTCTGATAATTAAAAGACGAGTTGCATAGTATGCAAATATTGAAGCATCCTCATTAAAATGATAAGATAACCTTTTTTGAAATATGTTTGTTGAAAAAGAATTTTTGAAGATTGTTATAAAAATGAAAATTGGATAATGTAGAGTAATCTTTAGATAACTACGTTGGACTATTTTTAAGAATGAAAAAGCGGTTTATATCATTAATTAAACATTAAAATCTCCTCTTAAAAATTATGTGGAATAACTTACATGTGTTTGTGGCTTAGCGTACTAAAAGTTGTATAATAACAGAGATATTACTGTTAAAAAGTGTTTGAAAACCTTAGTTTTTTTAATTTATGGTCATATGTTTAATCAACTAAAACGTATTTTTTTTTGTTATTCACTAATTAAAAGTTCGAAGTTATTTCTAGGGTGTTCAATTTCCAGGATCAAAAATGTTATCGGAATTCTAGACTTAGTTAATCCCAGTATTTGAGCTTCGGGTCCTGAAAATCCTGAAAATTCCCCTGGAAGATTGATGCTGCTGCTAAAAAAAGTTAATATTACTTTCAGAAGATTCAAAATAGTTCCAGAAAACTTGCAACTCTTGACTCTGCTTCCAAAAGACTTGAGTAGAAGAGATGAAATGCTTTCAGAAGACATGACACTACTTCTAAAAGATTTAAAATACTTCTAAAAGGCTTGATATAGCTTCTGGAAGACTTGAACCTCTTGATTCTGCTTCCAAAAAATTTGAAATGCTTCAAGAAGGCTTGAACAAAAGACATGATACCGCTTCTAAAAGATTTGAAATACTTCCAATAGGCTTGATATAGCTTCTAGAAGACTTGGAACTCTTGATTTTGCTTCCAAAAGACTTCTAATGCTTCCAAAAGACTTAATATTGCTTCTGGAGGAATTAAAATGCTTCCTAAGTCTTGATGCTGCGTCTGGATGACTTGAAATGTTTCCAAAAGACTTGTGACTCCTTCTAGGGGACTTGACATTACTTCCAGAAGACATGATACTGCTTCTAAAAGATTTGAAATACTTCCAAAAGGCTTGATATAGCTTCTGGAAGACTTGAACCTCTTGATTCTGCTTCCAAAAAATTTTAAATGCTTCCAGAAGGCTTGAACAAAAGACATGATATCGCTTCTAAAAGATTTGAAATACTTCCAATAGGCTTGATATAGCTTCTAGAAGACTTGGGACTCTTGATTCTACTTCCAAAAGACTTGAAATGCTTCCAAAAGACTTAATATTGCTTCTGGAGGAATTAAAATGCTTCCTAAAGTCTTGATGCTGCGTCTGGATAACTTGAAATGTTTCCAAAAGACTTGTTACTCCTTCTAGGGGACTTGACATTACTTCCAGAAGACATGACACTGCTTCTAAAAGATTTGAAATACTTCCAAAAGGCTTGATATAGCTTCTGGAAGACTTGAACCTCTTGATTCTGCTTCCAAAAAATTTGAAATGTTTCCAGAAGACTTGAACAAAAGACATGATACCACTTCTAAAAGATTTGAAATACTTCCAATAGGCTTGATATAGCTTCTAGAAGACTTGAAACTCTTGATTCTGCTTCCAAAAGACTTAATATTGCTTCTGGAGGAATTAAAATGCTTCCTAAAGTCTTGATGCTGCGTCTGGATAACTTGAAATGTTTCCAAAAGACTTGGTACTGCTTCTAGGGGACTTGACATTGCTCCGAGAAGACATGACACTGCTTCTAAAAGATTTGAAATACTTCCAAAAGGCTTGATATAGCTTCTGGAAGACTTGAAACTCTTGATTCTGCTTCCAAAAGACTTAAAATGCTTCCAGAAGACTTGAATAGAAGAGATGAAATGTTTCCAGAAGACATGACACTGCTTCTAAAAGATTTAAAATACTTCCAAAAGACTTGATATAGCTTCTGGAGGAATTAAAATGCTTCCTAAATTCTTGATGATGCGTCTGGATAATTTGAAATGTTTCCAAAAGACCTGCTTCTAGGGGACTTGACATTGCTTTGAGAAGACATGACACTGCTTCTAAAAGATTTGAAATACTTCCAAAAGGCTTGATATAGCTTCTGGAAGACTTGAAACTCTTGATTCTGCTTCCAAAAGACTTAAAATGCTTCCAGAAGACTTGAATAGAAGAGATGAAATGTTTCCAGAAGATATGACACTGCTTCTAAAAGATTTAAAATACTCCCAAAAGACTTGAAAGGGCTTCTGGAGGAATTAAAATGCTTCCTAAATTCTTGATGATGCGTCTGGACAATTTGAAATGTTTCCAAAAGACTTGATACTACTTCTAGGGGACTTGACATTGCTTCGAGAAGACATGACACTGCTTCTAAAAGATTTGAAATACTTCCAAAAGGCTTGATATAGCTTCTGGAAGACTTGAAACTCTTGATTCTACTTCCAAAAGACTTGAAATGCTTCCAGAAGACTTGAACTGCTTTTAGAAGATTGGATACTACTTCTAGAAAACTTGATATTGCTTGCAGAAGATTAGAAATTCTTCCAGATGACTTAATATTGCCTCTGGAAGACTTAAAATACTTCCAGAAGACTTGATACTGCTGAATAATACTGAAGACTTGATACTGTTTTCAGAAGATTCGAAATGCTTAAAGAAGACTTGCTATGCTTGTAGAAGATTTAATGCGCTTTCAAGACTTGAAATGCTTCCTGAAGTGTTAATACTGCTTTTAGAAGATTTGAGGTGCTTCCAAAAAGTTTGATATTGTCTCTGGAAAACTTAAAATACTTCCAGAAGATTAGAAACGCTGTCAAAAGACCACCTATACAAAATTGTTAATGGTTTTATCTAGATTAAAGTAATTTTTGCAACTCATTTTTTAAAATTTAATGTACTATTGAGCTTATTCTTCCCAATTCAGTGCCAGCACCTACTGTGAACGTTATTATAGAACGCACGTATGACATTTTGAATTTTTTCAGATTCAATTATGGTTCCTTTTGATGCGTTCTTTGTCATTTAAGTTTATACAAAGGTGCCAATAAGTTATCTATTGAACATTTATCGAAAATCTACGCTGAAAATTATTACAACTAACACAATTTGGAGTTACGACTGTCTAAATGTCTTATGAGTGTTATGACAGTTAGTTGGCCAACATAAATGAAGCAAATACATTGGCAAAATAATTGTAATCATAACGGATCATCTTCGGATTGAAAAACCTGTACTTTTTATACATGGAGAGGAAAGCTTTAATTCTGTAGCAATGTTTTTATGTTTATTTAATCAAATTGTGATTAATAAGAGTAAAATCAGATGGAAAAACAGGGTAAAGGATAGAGTGTAAGGTCGTAAGATCACCTTGTAAGAAGGGTACAGGTTTAGAATTCTCTATATAGGAGAGAGACAAATCTAAGAATCACCAGTATCAATTAACAAAGGTTTATAATTGACAATAAACAAATAGAAGATATTCAGGATTTCACTGAGCTAGACAGAATAACATCCAATACAACAGCCCCTAAAGAAAACATTAAAAACTGCATTATCAAAGGTAAAGAAGTGCTGTGTAATTCTGGGAGTTTTGGATGAGAGTATATCTAGTAAGGACCACTAAATTCGGATATTTAAGATCAAATGTGAGGTAAGACCATATAAAAAAACGAAAAATCCTCAGAGAAAATGGAAATGAACACAATTTTTAATTTATTTAAAAATTGATTAATCTTTCAAGCTGGAAACAAATTTTTTAAAGCACCTTTTAAGACTATTTTAATCACGATTTTAAATATTCATAAAGTTTGTTTTAATTTGTTACTGCAATGAATCCATAATTACTTGAAATTTGTCAATTAGCGGTTTTTATTATATCAGATTTTATATAGCAAAACAAGTTTGTTACTGTCGTCATGCAGGTACAAACAATACATACCTTGAAAATTCCTGCAATGGACAAAGTTAAACTGGAAGTATATGTAACAACTAAAACTTCACTCATTTCCATGAAAAATGCTATACAAGCACCAACTAGAACTTTAACCAGTAAAAGGAGGTACCAAACATTGTCTTGGTTTGGAAACACTTTTATATTTTCGTAAACAGTTGGTCCTAAAACAAAAGTAACAATTAGCAGCGAAATAAAAAATGATTAATATTTAAATCAATAAATTTACCTTCAATTGCCAAAGCGAAAGGTAAAACACTAAGGAACATCCATGGTTGCATATAATAAATCATATCGGCGGGATCTTTCATACCCATTTTAGATTTTTGTAGTAAAAGTTGAACACAAGTCCATCTTAATCCGCTACACATAGAGGCGACCAATACCAAAACAAATCCAAGTACATCAATTTGCGTCGACTTATAAGTAAATAAAGTGAGACCTATAGATATCATAATAACAATAAACCAAATGCTGCAGGTTCTCTTTTCTAATTTAAAAAGAATTGCAAATCCTAATATAAAGACAATTGCGGTAGACTTAGTCATTGTATACCTACAAAAAATATTATTTTAATGCAATAAATAAAATAAGTTATTTTAGTTTCGTACAAAGATATAGTTATTAATTCAAGACCCCAATTTGAAAATCCAATGTCAATACCGCTGAAAAATCCTGGAGGGGCTATTGAGGTAAAGATGTCTTTTAAAGGGACGACTAGTTTCGGTTTGTCATTTTTTAATGACGCGCATGTTCTCCACAATGCAGCTAATAAGAATTTTACCACCAAATGGATTAGGACGGTAAATAGTGGAAATTTGAATTTCTAAAAAGAAAGAAACAAACAAATGTTTATAAACATTTTATGGTATAAACAAGAAGTTGATCAAGTGATATCTTAACATAATAATGAATAGACAACTAGTAAACTGATCTAATTAAAATAGTATATTTAATTTATTTAAAGAAGCACAAGTTCACAAAGATTAAAGTTAACAAAATCGACATTGCTGTAAAATTACTTATGACGCATACCGTATATGTACATTAAAATATGTTATCTATAGTAACGTGGATGAGTTAAATATAGATTTTTATTGCAACATTATTAGCGAAAGATTAAAATTAACAAAATCGACACTACTATGAAATTACTTATGACGCATACTGTATATGTATATTAAAATATGTTATCTATAGTAATGTGGATGAGTTAAATACAGCTTTTTATTGCAACATTATGTATTGTCAGGCGATCCTTGACCATGTAGGAACATCGCGCAACTTTTCAAGCTAAATAATGAGGTTCCTGCATAAATTTTGTTTTTAATAATTATGGTATTCAATCCAAAGTTTAACACGATCTTTCTCTTTTTCCCTTTGGATTTCACCATCATATGAATACTGAAGCTATTTACTGCGGTTTTCCATTTATCGCGAGTTAAGTGAAACGAGTACCTGATATTTGAGGGTGCCGGCAACATTGTCTAATTTGCACATTAAGAACACATCAGTTAACCCTCCGTTAGGCGCGCGTGCATCCAGCAGATTCATGCATAAAATTCCTTCCCGTCTGTTTAGAGTTCGATATCTTTAGAACCGATGAATAAAAAAATTTGCAGTAAACTTTGTTATAATTATTGGACATTTGTGCTATAGTGAATTTGAACATTTTTGGCCCCTCAGTTATTTTTTTATAGCGAGTTAAACATAAAGAAACACCCGATTTTCGAGATTCCGTACATACCATCACTTTATGATTTTTTTTTTTCGAAAACTATAACACGAAAAAATTTGACATTTCGACAGTTGGTAGCTTAATATGTCCTGCATATGGGGCACATTTTATTTTTTTCATATTCTGCATAGTTTTGCGAATTTACACGGTTTAAAAGGATGCTGTTATTTCGAAAACGGCCGGACGGATTACAATGTATTTTGCACTGAACTGCGTGTAATAAATCTGTATATCGAATTTCGATAATAGTTTTTCAAAATAAAATTTTTCCGATTTTTTGGAGTGAGTAAAGTATTTGAAGGAAATCAAAGTTAGACAGGCTAAGGGATGCCGGTGCGGGGTAACGGGCGAGTAATAATCGTCCTCGGAGAACCAGAGAAACCAGGATCACTGAGATGACTGAATGGCTGGTGCAGTGTTGTAGATGCATACCAAGTTTATTATCTATAGTACAAAATTAATTTGTTGATAAATATTGTTTACATTGGTCTAAATATTAAACATACAAATATAATTTGTTGTAATTTGTGTTTATACTATATGAAATGGATATGGCATGCGTCTTCGGCT
The DNA here is from genome assembly GCA_036711965.1 of Onthophagus sagittarius. Taxonomy (NCBI): domain Eukaryota; kingdom Metazoa; phylum Arthropoda; class Insecta; order Coleoptera; family Scarabaeidae; genus Onthophagus; species Onthophagus sagittarius. The sequence continues at coordinate 53,624,132 of JASERS010000001.1, forward strand.
CTGAAGCATACACCGCGGCCATTCTGGTTTCTCGAGTTCTTCTAGGGCAACTATCGCTCGCCCGTTACCCTGCACTGGCGTCGCGTAACCTGTGTAACTCAGTTTTCTTGCAAACACTTTACTCACGCTAAAAAAACAGAAAAATTTAATTTTGGAAAACTATTACTGTCATTCAACATACAGAATTATTCTACATAATGTGCAAAACTCGTTGAAAACCGTCTACCCGTTTTTGAAATAACAGAAGCATTTTTTCGTCTTATAGTTTTTGATAAAAAAATTCATAAAGTGGCTGCATGTACAAAAATCTCAAAAATCGGGTGGTTTTTTACATTTAACTCGCCATAAGAAAAGAACTGAGGAGCCAAAAATTCATGTCAATAGAGCAAAAATGATCACTTATTGTAACAAAATTTACTGCACATTTTTTCATTGAGCCGTTGCAAAGATATCAGTCTTTAAACAGAAGGCAAGCAAATTTAAGCATGTATCTACTGGATACATGCACGCCTAACGGAGGGTTAATCATCAGTTAAAACTTGAAAATTTTTCGTCGAATAGTTTTTGAGAAAAAGAATCGCAAAGTAGATAAAGCCGGTACCTTTATCTACTTTGCGGTTCTTTCACTCTAATAATTCGGGTACTCTTTTTACTTAACTGCAGATCCTAAAATTTCCAAATTAACATTCATATATTTTTCTGCGTATCATACGAAGAAATGTTCATTGTTTACAATAAACTTTACCGCAATTTTTTTTCCTCAAGTGATTTCGAAAATATCGATCTCTAAAGTGAGAGGCTTTTTTGACTTTTGGCACGAACTTTAGTGTAGTTGAATGTGACAATATTTAAAAAATTGTTTATTTTTCTTCTTTCGTATTTCGTATTATCTTTTTCCAATATGCTCTTTATGGAAGATCATTTCATTGGATGAAAAATTATTGGTAATATTATAGACATGGGGTCACTTTAAGACTGTATTGAATAATTATGTTATATTTCATTATATTATTACGTTACATTAAACGATACATCTCAAAAGAGTTGATTGCAACTGTCAATACATTCACTGCCATTTCAATCAATATAACCATGAAAACAATTTATCATTAATCTAACACAGTCCATCTGACCAAGAAAATTCTTTTATTATGTCGTTCACCATGTATCTCGTTGAATATGACTGAATCAATCTTTCACATCTTACATCCCAGATATTCAGCATCTAACAATTTTGATCACGTAGACTGATTATTTAGACAATGTAAAACTGGTCCTTAGCGTCAGTTTGTTACATACAATTTAACAGTAAATAAATAAAATATTGCAGTTTTTAATATCCCTCGTATAACACGGTTGCTTCGTACCTTGCTATATCAAAATCATGTTATACGAGAATCTTTTATTGATTAGTTTAATTTAACAGCTTTGTTGCAAGCAGCAGTCAGACTCCTTGTGTAATGGTCCATTGCAATCGCCCATATCAAGTAATAGAGTGAAATCCGCTGAATTATGACGACAGTACTTGACACGTGCGATTGCATTTGACGAGTAGACGACGAATCGGGCCGCTTGTTGAAATATATTAGATATTTTAGTTAGTTTTTATCCAAATATTGTTCAAAATTTCAATCCAATAAACCTTACAAATAATAAAGTAAGTTGACTACAAATTTTTAATCAAAACTAGAAATATTAAATACACTAATTGTAAGATGAAATACAAAAATTAAAAATACAACAAAATGTACTGAGAAAATAATGTTTTTCACTACGCGCTGCTATTTTCAGAACGTGTGAAAAATGTATAGGTCTAATAGCTTTTCAATTCGTTGTTTTTTAATGTATAATAACGCAAGTAATAACTGCACCAATTAACATTTTTTTAATGCAACCAATAAGATTATGAAACAATCCTTATATCCCACATAAACATCGTAGTTTAGTAAATAATTTGTGATATTAACCAGTAACAAAAATTTAAAAATGACGATAAGTAGAACACTATTTTAAAGAACGTAGATGATTGTGTACATGGTGTTCCAAATTGAACACTTTTAAAGGAAAACACATTTTTGCTTTATCTCTTTCTATAAGAAATAAAGCAAACATGATGTCAGTGTCTGAGGCTTGATTTTTTAATAGTAAAAACCGCATATCGATATCTTACGGTTAAAGAGATAAAGATGTTTTCAAAAAATTGCAATTTTAAAAGTCGTCATAACTTTTTTCTTATTAAAAAACATTCCTTTCTGTGAAAACATTTCCGAAACAACTTTTTATGTAAAATTCGATGGATTAAAACAGGGTTCCCTTAAAGCAATATTTTAGTAATTATTGACATAACCAATAATTTTTTAAATGGAACACTATATACAGGGTTTCACGTAACTGGTTCAATAGAACTTTCTTAGATTCAACCATTCGTAAAGGTTTGAAGCTAGAGGAAAAGATGTCCAAATTACGTGAGCGGACATCAATTGTTATACCACTCTGTGAGCGTGAGCAACTTTTTATTCGACCATACCAAGTGTGATCTGGTGAACCGATTTTTAAATTTTTTCTTTAATAACAATATTTTATCAAACGCCGGACAGACCAATGTAGATATTTAGCGCCCCACAGCTGGGTTGGACGAACGAAAAGGGGACGCACCTTTTTCAAAAACTATTCGTTGTAGAGGCCTTCGTTAAAGAAATATGTTCAGATGCACGGCTAAACCCAACCCAACGCTGTATATTTGAACAGAAATAAAACTAAAACTAACACTAGACCTAGATTCTAGAACACTAGAATCACTCGGGTTTAGCCGTCTTGAGAGAACTAACGAGTACGGGTAAACCCGAATGTTCCTAGTTCTAGATATAGAGTTAGATCCTAATGATATAAAACTAGAACTAACACTAGACCCAGAAGTTCAAACTTTCCACTTCTAGGTTTAGTGTTAGTTCTAGCTTTACATCAATTATAATATACAGGATATTATGTTCTCCGTGTTCATCATATTGTATCGAATAATAATTCGATATAATATACAATTCATCATCACCTAACATTCTATTTTATTATTCGATAGGGTTGCCAAATAAGTTTGTAAAATATTCTATTTAAGAAACTATTCATTATAAAGGCCTTCGTTAAAAAATGTGTCTTCAGATGCAAGGCTAAACCCAACGCCCCAAGGTTGGGTTGGACAAACGACACGAGTGCGCCCTTTTCATACAAAATTCAATGCCAAAAAAAGATATGCACCTCAGAGGGGACATGTATGATGGGGACACCACCATGTATTTCAGTTGCAAAACCAGGAGCCACCCCAGGAGTTGGCGCCCTAGGGCCATAGCCCTATTAGCCCTTACGTTTAGACGGTGCTGGGACAAATTGGTATATGAATAGCTTGCACCACGACCAAACTGGGACAGATATTATTGGACAAACATTTTATGGCACAGACACGATTCCATGCTACCACGCTTATGGTAGAGAGGTGCGATTTTGCAGTTCGGTCTTCAGACGCACGACTAAACCGAAACTTTCTAATTGTTAGTTCTAGTTTGAGGACGATACAAGTATACAACAATCTAAGACTGCATAATAACGGGGAGTAGAGCTAATACTACAACTAGAACTAACATTAGATTTTGAACTAGAATCATTCGGGTTTGACCGTACGTCTCTTAAGACGTAACCAAACCCAACCTAACCCAACCCAACCTAGCTTTAGAACAAACACTAGACTTAGAAATAGAAACAGTAGGTGTTAGCCGTCTAAAGAGACGTACGACTAAATCCTAATGTTTCTTGTTATTATGGGTCCAGTGTTAATAATGAAGCTAGGTTGTAGGTTTAGCGTTAGTTATACTTTTAGTTCCAGAAGGATTTATAACAATCAAGCACTGAATGGCAGTTAAAACTAGAACTAACACTAGACCTAGTGCTAGAAAGGTGGGAAGACGCACGCCTAAACCTGAATCTTTCTAGTACTAGGTCTAGTGTTAGTTCCACTTTTAATTTGATACAGGCATACAACAATTTAAGACTGAATAATAACTAAAAATAAAGCCAACACTAACGTTACAGCTAATACTAGACCTAGAACGAAAGTCATTTAGATTTTACTGTATCTCTCTTAACACGGAACCTAATCCAACCCAACACAACCTATCATCAGAACTATGAAGATGGGAACCTCTGATTTGGAGATTACTATATTATTTTTGAGCTTAAGTGTAAATATTAATTATTTTATATAATAAATTTAATATAATTATTAATTATATTAATTATTTTATAAATACTTCAAAATATCTTTCTTGGGTAAATACCCCGGGTATTTATTTTCAAAGGAATATACCGGAATATAGCGGATTTCAATCTATCATATACCATTTTTCATCATCTTCATATATTATAATGAAAGTTGATGACATCTAAGAAATCTCGAAATACTTTAACGATAAGCACTTACAATTTAAATTAAAAATTGATAGATAATAAACAATTCATTTGTTTTATCAAAGGCCACTCATCTAAAGTACGCAATTGAAAATCTTAAAAGATTCTAAGTTGTATATGTCAAAGAAAACTTGAACGAGATATCAAGTGTGCTATATTTTTGGAAAGGAAATACGCTCTCGGTGAATATGCAAATATATATCCTATATTCCAATCAAAAAAATTTTTTTATGTCAGTCTGTTTCCCATCAGATTTTAAATAAAAAGTTGTTTTTGAAATGTTTTCACAGAAAAGAATATTTTTCAATAAGAAAAAAGTTATGACAACTTTTCAATAATGTACTTTAAAAAAAAGTCTGTATCTCTGAAACCATAAAAAATATCAAAATGCGGTTCCGCAATTAAGTTTCTTATAAAAATTGAGCTTCGGATATTTATGTCATTTTTCCTTTATCTCTTATAAAAAAAGGAGTTTCCCTTTAAAAGCTTTCAATTTCGCCCACCCTGTACATCATATCTCTATCAGGAATTGCTTGAAATGCAAAGACAATTTTATTCCTCATTTAGAAGGGTAATAGCTTAAAAATAAAGTTTGACAAAATGACAGCTGTTTAAAAATAATCATATTTTCAATGAAGATTTTAATTTAAAAAATTCATAACTTTTGAACTTGGCACCCAATCAAAAAATCTACGTCACTCCTTAGGTAATATTATGAAAAATAAGTGCCATCAATTTGAACCAGATTGGTTGAGTAGATCTTGAGATATCGTGTGCACAAGCTGAAAAAAAAGCAGTTTCAAGAAAAACGAAATGAAAATTAGCGTCTAAAAACCCAATATTTTTCAAATGATTTTCAATCTGCGATTCGAACTGTAATGTCAACATTCAAGCTTTCGCTGTTGTTTTAACTATATCTTTCTAAGCATTGTAGAAAACAACTTTTCTGACAGAAATAGTAGGAAACTTAATTTTGAATAATGTTGCTCTTAATTTTGAAACAAAAGAATACCTTCGGAAAAATAATTTAAGTCAAACATTCTGCTTCTCTTAGTTAACACTCCCGGACATCCCACCATTATATCGAACCTATGTGAAAATAAATATCTCCCCAAATATACAACTGTCCTGATTCAGCCAATAGATCAGCCTGAAAGCTTTCATAATAAATTATCAATTAATGAGTTGTGGAAGCAATTCAATATAAAAGGTACAATAACACGCACATAGAAAATAAAACGTCCCCGATTGTGTTAGTTGCACAACTGACAACAATAAGCCTGATCTGATTCCAATTAGACAAAACATATAACAGTTAGCAAAAGAGGTTGGTTTTGAGGACTTGGAAGATGATGTGAATTTGTTGAATCGCTAGCCATTTTCACATGCTGTGATAATTGAACTTGCAGAGAAGGCAATACTTCAGCCAGAACACGGTTCTCATACAGAATTTTTAATAAGTGCAGAGCACCCATAAGAATATGCGCCAAATACGTGGCTACTAAAGGTCTTGATACTGCTTTCAGAAGACTTGATCTGCTTTCAGAAGACTTGATATTGCTTCCAGAAGAGTTGATACTGCTTCTAGAAGATTTTAAATACTTCCAGAAGACTTGATATTGCTTCTAGAAGACTCGAAATACAAGCCTTTCAATGCTTTCAGAACACTTGATACTAGTGCTGAGCAACGTATTGAACTTGTCAATGGTATCGATACCAACCTCTATATAACCTTGATATCTGCAAAAAGTATCGAAATTGCGTTCACAGATATATTTAAAAGGGTATTTCTACTTTAAAAAAAAAATTACAATAACTCATATAAAGGTATGTTATAAAATGCTTCAAGAGAGCTAAGATACTTTGAATATGACATTCAACATGTGGTTATTTCTCATTATATTAAAACCCGTTATGGCTAAAAACATTAAATGTTTGATATCTACCTGTTTTTAGGCAACTATCATCAAAAACAAAAAACATTATCAAGAACATGCTGAGGAAAGAAACAAGGATAATGTATTTCTCTTTCTATTTATCTTTGTTCTGTTCGCCCTTTTAACCCCAACATTTAAATCTACGAAGAGAAATACAAAAAATGTATTAGTACTTACAAATAGATACGCTAATCTACATGTCGATAATTTCTTGTTTCTAAAATAAATATCAGTAAAATACTACATAAAATACCACTACACTACTTTCGATACTTAGAATAGCATCGATGCCACGTGAGTACCGATATTCGGTACCTTATTGAGGTATCGTTCAGCCCTACTTGATACTGCATCTAGAAGAATTGAAAGGTTTACAGAATACTTGCTAATATATCATCTAGAAGACTTAAAATGCTTTCAGAAGATTTAATACTGTAGCTAAAGCTCTTGAAATACTTTCAGAAGACATGATATTGCTTCTGGAAAAGTTATAATGCTTCCAGAAGACTTGATATTACATTTGGAAGACTTAAAATGCTTCCAGAAAACTAGATATTGCTTTTAATAGGCTTGAAATGCTTCCAGAGGACTTGATATTGCTCCTAGAAAACTTGAAATGCTTCCGGAAGACTTGATGCCGCTCCTAAAGGACTAGATATTGCTTCAAGAAGATTTGAACTATTTTCAGAACACTTGATATTGGATATAGAAGACTTGATATTGCCGCTGGACGACTTGAAATGCTTCCAAAAAATTTGCAATGCTTCCGGAAGACTTGCTACTACATCTAGAAGGCTATAAATGTTTCCAGAAGGCGAGATACTGTATGTAGAAGCCTTGAAATGATATCGGTGCTTCCGTTCTTAAATAAGAACGTCTTCAGGCAAAACTAGTAAATATAATAAAAGATATATTAAAATTACGATTATGAAATTAAACATTAAAATTTATATTTATCGTCAAAAATTTAAGGAGAAAACTTAAATGTATGAAACATATTGAAGTTTGAAGCGTAGATGGTCAAGTTGTAGATATAATATTATTGATATAATATACCTCAGGAAGATTTGAAATGCTTCCAGAAGACTTGATATTACGTTGAGAAAATTTGATGTATTTTCAAAAGGTTTGATATTTACTTTGAAAGACTTGATGTTTCCGGAAGACTTGATACTGCATCTACAAGTGTTGAAATGCTTCCAGGAGATATAATATTGGCTCTGGAAAAGTTAAAATGTTTCCAGAAGATTTGATCGCCTCCAGAAGACTTGATATTGTTTGTAGACCACTTAAAATGCTTAAAGACATGATCTTGTTTCTAGAAAATTTGAAATGTTTCTAGAAGACTTGAATTTACATCTTGAAGATTTGAAATGCTACCAGAAGATTCGATTGATATTGCCTCTGGTAGACTTGAAATGCTTCCAAAAAACTTGCAATGAAACTTGAAAACTTGCTTCATATTGTTTGTAGGACACTTGAAATGCTACTAGAAGAGTTGAAATGCATAATACTTGACACTGCTACTAGAGCCCCTGAAATGGTAGCAAGAAGACTTGATGTTGTCTCTGGAAGAATTAAAGTGCTTCCAGAAGACTTGAAACTCCTTCTAGAAGATATGAAATGTTTTCAGAAGGTTTGAATTTACCTCTGGAGGACTTGAAACGCATTCCGAATATTTTTTGATATTGCTTTTGGGAGACTTGAAATGCTTCCAAAAAACTTACAATGCTTTTAGAAGACTTGCTACTGCATCTAGAAACCTTGAAATGCTTCCAGAAGACTTGATACTGCATCTAGAAACATTGGAATGCTTCCAAAATACTTGATACTGCATCTAGAAGCCTTGAAATGCTTCCAGAAGACATAATATTGCCTCTGGAAGAATTAAAATTCTTCCAGAAGACTTCATACTCTTTCTAGGACACTTGAAATGCTTCCTGAAAGCTTGACACTGCTTCTAGAAGATTTGAAATATTTGCAGAAGACTTCAATTTACCTCTGAAAGACTTGAAATATTTCCAGAAGAGTTAATGCTGCCTCTAGACTTGATGTTCTTTTCAAAAGACTTGAAATACATCCAGAATATTTGATATTGCCTCTGGGAGACTTGAAATGCTTCCAAAACACTTGAAATATTTTTGGAAGACTTGCCGCTGCATATAGAAAAGCCTTGAAATGCTTCCAGAAGACTTGATACTGCATCTAGAAGCCTTGAAATACATCCAGACGACTTGGTATTGCCTCTGGGATATTTGAAATGCTTCAAGAAGGCTTAATATTTTTTAATTTTAATATACTATTGAGGTTATTCTTTCCAATGCAGTGCAAGCATATGCTGCGAACGTTGTTTGCAAAGCAAGTATTTTAAATTTGCTCAGACCTATTTCGGACTTTTTGTTGGAAAGTCGTCATTTTTTTTGTATGCATTATGAAGCTGGCGCATTTGAATGTGTGTTCTTTAACATCTAAATTTAATAAGTTTTCAGATTTACTTAAGAGTTCTGACTATGAGATTGTGAGTTTGAGCGAGACGTGGCTTACTAGTGATGTTGCTCCGGTTGCGATTGGTATTGATGGTTTTGTGCTGGAGAGAATGGATCGTTGGAGGAGGAGGCGTTGCGTTTTATGTGAGTAACAAGATTAGATATAAACTGTTCTGGTGGATAAATTGCGATTTGCAATTGGCGTCATTTAAAAACCCCCTACATTCAACTACTTGATTTTTGTTGATAAGCTGGAAAGTATTCTTTCAAATGTGATATCCACGCACGATAAGGTAATTCTGATGGGTGATATCAATATTAATTTATTAGAGAATTCAATTACAGTGGACACATTTCTTGACTTATTGAGTTCTGTTGGGCTCTCTCAAATAGTTCCTTCTGCCACAAGAATTACAGCAAGTTTGTACAATATAAGAGTGTGTTGCATGGTATTAGTGACCATGAATTAGTATTTTGCGATATCGGGATTTTATTGCTACCACAATTTCCATTATATAAAAATGTAAGTAGTCCGTTCTTTTTAATATTTGATATCAGTGATATAAACGACAAAGTAAATTTCTTAACTTCTAGTATATTATCAGTTATTGACTGCCATGCTCCATTTAAAAGATATAGGTTTACTAGACCGCCAGCCCCTTGGATTACGTCGACTGTTAAGGAGATGCAAAGACTTAGGGATAAAGCCTTTAAAGATTTTAAAATAACAAAATCAAAACGAGCATGGAATTATTACAAACAGCTGAGAGGTTTGACCAATACGGCGATTGATAGGGAGAATAATCCCTGGAAGACACTGAGAGAAATCGATGTGATTGGATGTAGAAATTATGTAATACCGCAACATATTGATCGTCCCAATGATTTAAATTACAAAAATAATAAGATAGGCGATGCACATTTTTCAGTGCAGTAGGGATTGATACTTTGAATATTAAACTTATTAAACTTGCTTGTCCCCATATTGTAACGTGTTAGACACATCATTAATGCTTGTTTATCTGAGGGAACGTTTCCTGAAGCTTGGAAAATTGCGTTGGTCAAACCTCTACCAAAAATTAATAATCCGTCTTCGTTCTCTCATCTCCGACCAATAAGTATTCTCCCGGTACTGTCGAAGGTGGCGGAAAAGATTATTGCTACTCAATTACAAAATTATATTAGAGACAATAATCTTCTCCCAGACACCCAGTCTGGCTTTAGGAGTGGTTATGGTTGCGCCACTGCTCTTTTAACAATAATTGATCATATTGTCACAGAGTTGGATAAGGGGAAAGCCACTCTCTTATGTTTATTAGACTTTTCGAAAGCATTTGATACCATAAACCATACAATGCTGCAGTCTATTTTTAATTTTATAGGGTTGAATAACATGGCGGTTAAGTTGTTGTATTGTTATATATCTGACCGTACACAGCATGTTGTTCTGAATAACAATGTTTCCGATCCGCTCAAAATAGGAGCAGGTGTTCCCCAAGAGTCAGTCTTGGGTCCGCTTTTATTTACCATTTATACTAGAACTTTTTCGGAGTCCTTACATTACTGTAAATCACATTTCTATGCGGACGACACGCAATTGTATTATTCTTTTTTTCCAAGTGAAGTAGCAACTGCGTGTGACTGTATTAATAGCGATATCCAGGCTATTATTGACATTTCTCAGCGGCATAGTCTAATGATAAATTCATCAAAAACTGAATTAATGCTGTTTGCGACTAAAAATAAACGTGAGTTCATATTATCCCACCTGAATGTTTCCGTAAACAATATCAAAGTATCTTGTACTAATTCGGTGAAGAGTTTGGGTATGATTATTGATGAAAACCTTAAATTTAATGATTACATTAACAAATGTACACAAAGAGCATATGCTAATTTGAGATTATTATACAATAGACAACGCTTTTTGAACAAAAGGATGAAAACGATATTATGTGAGGCACTTGTGTTATCATATTTTAATTATTGTGATGTTGTATATTCTTCATTTTTGTCTTCAGTTGCAACCAGGAAAATCCAGAATGTACAAAATTTGTGCTTAAGACTAATTTTTGGCATTCGCGGTAGAGAAGGTGTAAGCCATAAACTATTGGATGTGAGATGGTTGAATATGAAACATCGAAGGGTACTACATTCTGCGTGTTTGTACTTCAAAATTATTAGATTTGAGAAACCACCATATTTATATAACAAAATTATGATCCGATCAGATGTACACACTTTGAATATTAGATTTAAAGGAACTTTAACACCTCCTACTCACGTACATGAATTTTTAAAAAAATGTTTTTCGTACCAAATTACAAAAGTTTGGAATTGTCTTCCAATTACACTTAAACAGTCTTCAAAATTCAACAGCTTCAAGGTACAGTATTGTAACCTCTTACTTGGTGGCCGGATCGAATGTGTGTGATCGTCTATCACTTATGATTCCATCACATATGGTAGCTCGTTTGATTTTGTTTTTGTTAATATGATTATTATAATATATTTTCATTATATTTTTAATAAAATATTTTCAATTATCTATGTATATAATCATTAGTTTTTATCTTAACATTTAACATAATTGTTTTTCCGTTCAATGCGCCAGCTGATAATTATTATTATTGTATGCTTGTTGTTACTTGTATATATACAGTGCGATTTAATTTCATTATTCTTTCTTTTTATTGTTTACTCTACTTTGGTTAAGTTGAAAAGCAGTCTTTTACTGAACTTCGCCTATTCAAAGAGAATTACTATTGTAAATTATATGTGTATGTGTGAATAAAGTCATTAAAATAAATAAATAAATTTGTAGTTTGAGTCTACTTCCTATTCAATTGCTTTCAGCACCCAGCACCCATACGTACTTTCAAAAAGTTAGCTCTAACTTTCTAAAGTTTCTCTGCAGCAAAATAAATTTATTAGTTTTTTAGATTATATCATTTATTAAAATCGTGTCCGGAACGATTTAGGTATTACTTAAAATGATGAACCAAAATAAAGAAAAGCATTTTAAACAAAAATTATTTCGTCGACGAACAATCGCCCGTGTGTCCCTAGCCTAGACTAGAAAAGTGATGATCAAATATATTCTGTTAAATAAACTCCAATAGAAAACCTTAAATCGTCTTTAATTTTTCTCCTAGAGGCCAAACTTGAAAATATTGTAAAATCAACAAATACTAATAGGTCACTTTCTTACAGAGAATTTGATGATGTAGTAACAATCTTTTTTTTTTCAGTTTTAAATCTTGAGATATTACAATAATTTTTTTTAATGCAAACCGTTGACTTTGAATTTACTAAATTCGTAATTTTTTCTGATTTGAAAAATTCGATAGGTCTATTTCTTATTGATTCAGTATAAAACTAAAAATAAACTCTTTTGATAAAAAAGGATACATAATTGACACTTCAAACCAAAATAATTGGGAACAACATAAAACATTACGTAAGATTAAAAATAAAATCAAAAACAATTCACTTATAATAACTAATGCAGACAAAAATGCAGGTCTAATAATACTAGATAAACCTTTATATATCTCTAAATCCTTAGATTTTTTTAATGAAAATAACTTTATTGAAATTAATAAGAATCCCACCACCGCATTTCACAATAAAGTAAAGAAAATAGTTAAAAACTCTGAAACATTTTTCAAAGATCAAAATATTCCTTTATATAGAATCTTACCTATGAACCCAAAAACACCTAAGACTACCAAAGAATATAGTAAATTCTTTGATTAAACTACATAAACAAAACTTCCCAATTAGACCCATTATTTCATCTATTGATTCAAGTACTTACAAAATTTCAAAATTTCTAATACAATTTTTTAAAGACAATATTCAGTTTAAGGCAAACTATACAGTAACCAATAGGAATGATTTAATACAACTTTTACAAAATTTAAATTTACCTAACAATTTCACTCTCTTGTCTTACGATATAACAAACCAATATACTAATACCAGAAACTTTAGAAATAATAAAAGAATTATTAAGAAATAAATTAGACCCTATAGACACAGATATATATATTCCTTACTAAAAGTTTGCACTGAACAAAATTTTTGTCAGTTTAATAACAAATTCTATAAATACAACAAAGGTTTACCGATGGGATCGCCCTTGAGTGGTCTTCTTTCTGACATTTTTCTTAACAAAATAGAAAATGAAATTTTAAAACATGACAACCCTCATAATGATAATATAATATATTATAATATATAATATATTATGGCGCAGATATGTAGATGATATTTTAATAATCTGGAATAATGAAGGACATAATGATATAAATAGTTTTCACCATTACATAAACAATCTACACAATAACATTACGTTCACCCTTGAAATAGAAAAAGACCACATTTTACACTTCTTAGACGTAACCTTAATTAACAAACAAGATAACATAGATTTTCAAATTTACAGAAAACCTAAGCAAACTGATTCCATTATACCAATAGATTCCTATCATCATAATAACCATAAAGCTGCAGCTTTTAGAGCTTTCATATATCGCTGTTTTAATACACCTTTATCAAAACAAGAAAGATCAAAAGAAATAAACATAATAAAGACTATTTTAATAATGGATTTTCAACAACATATACAACTTCTCTAATAAATAGATTCCTCAATAAAAAAACAACTTAACATATCTACTAGTTTACAGAATACCTATAAAGACAAAACATATATCTATAAACCTATCAACTACCCAGGTCAAATAACTTACAACATTCAATCTATTTTTAGGAAATATAATGTCAATATCACCTTCAAAAATTCTTTTACACTTCAAAAAAGATTATTTAACGCTAAAGACAAAATTAATCTACTAGATAAAAATGGGGTTTACAAACTTGAGTGTGGTACATGTGGCGCATCATATATAAGAGAAACAGGTTAAAAGTTAGGGTAAAAGAACATAGACATAATGATAATTCTAACTTCGGAAGACACATGTTAATTTACAATCATGAATTCAATATTAAAAATAATGTTTCTATTCTGCGTCAACAAAATAAAGGCTTTAAATTGAATTTATTAGAAAATTATGAAATAGAAAAATTTAAGTTTAACAATGATCACTTAGAATGCCTCAATGATCAAGTTCACACCAACAGGACTCGTTTATATAAATATTTATCCAAACCCTTGCCCTAAGATACTGAGGATTATTATATTCATGCCGCATATAATATTCGCATTTTTAGGGTTCCTGCGGCATACCACTTTCCTCTTCCATAAACCCTCTCCTTTTTCAAAATTTGGTCTGAACCAGTTTTTTATGTTTTTTCTCTTCCGCGTTGCACTTGAGGTCGATTTCATAACTTGTTCTGCACATCGCCATTAAGCAATTTTTACGTATCAATAGTCTTAAAATGTTTGTTAAAAATTTTACAAAGTGTGATATTATTTTCTATCATTGTAATGTATATTAATTAAATGTAATAATGGAGTTGGATATACTTTTAATGTTATTTTCTTGAAACTTTGACTGTAAGTAGTATTTTTTGTAAAGTTTTTTATACTCATTTCTTGACAATTTATTTTTCATTAATCATAATTATCATCTGTCATATTTTCTTGTAGTTTATCTCTGAGGATGGTTATGTAACCGAAACTAGTCAGATAAATAGAATTTGGCCCATGGTGTCAATAGAATTGCCGAAGAAATACGGAACACTTTCCCAGACATTAACAATTTGGTGAATACCACAAAAAAACTATTTGTGAAAGCGCCATTGCGAATCGACCACTACAAAAATATTTTACCCGGCTTACCTCTTCCACCCCAACCAGTAATAACGAGATGGGGTACTTGGCTCAATGCAGCTGCTTTTTACACTGATAATTTCGAAGGTATAAAGAAAGTTGTAAATTCGTTTTCTTCCGAGGATTCTATAGCTATACAAGACTGCAAACTTATACTAAGCAACACTTCAACCCTACCACAAAATTTAGCTTTTGTTAAAGCAAATTATTCATTTATTTGTGAACTATTAAATAAACTGGAGACTCAATGTTTAGAACTAACCGAATCCATACAAATGATTCAGATATTCAAAAGAAGAATCAACAGCATCGAAGGTTCAATTGCACAAAATATTAAGATAAAATTAGAAAATGTTTTAAGAAAAAACGAGGGCTTTAATTTTCTTCAAAAAATTTCAAACATACTCCAAGGAAACGTTGAAGAAGGGATGCAATTAGATCCCTCTTTAATTTCTAAATTAAAATACGCCCCAATTACTTCGGTCGATGTAGAAGGAAGCTTTTCTTCATATAAACAAATCCTTACTGATCGACGACATTCGTTTTTGTTAAAAAAATTAGAAAAGCATTTAATGTAAAATAAAGGCTTTAAATTGAATTTATTAGAAAATTATGAAATAGAAAAATTTAAGTTTAACAATGATCACCTAGAATGCCTCAATGATCAGGTTCACACCAACAGGACTCGTTTATATAAATATTTATCCAAACCCTTGCCCTAAGATACTGAGGATTATTATATTCATGCCGCATATAATATTCGCATTTTTGGGGTTCCTGCGGCATACCACTTTCCTCTTCCATAAACCCTCTCCTTTTTCAAAATCTGGCCTGAACCAGTTTTTTATGTTTTTTCTCTTCCGCGTCGCACTTGAGGTCGATTTCATAACTTGTTCTGCACATCGCCATTAAGTAATTTTTACGTCTCAATAGTCTTAAAATGTTTGTTAAAAATTTTACAAAGTGTGATATTATTTTCTATCATTGTAATATATATTAATTAAATGTAATAATGGAGTTGGATATACTTTTAATGTTATTTTCTTGAAACTTTGACTGTAAGTAGTATTTTTTTTGTAAAGTTTTTTATACTCATTTCTTAACAATTTATTTTTGATCAATCATAATTATCATCTGTCATATTTTCTTGTAGTTTATCTCTGAGGATGGTTATGTAACCGAAACTAGTCAGATAAATAGAATTTGGCCCATGGCGTCAATAGAATTGCCGAAGAAATACGGAACACTTTCCCAGACATTAATAATTTGGTGAATACCACAAAAAAACTATTTGTGAAAGCGCTATTGCGTATCGACCACTACAAAAATATTTTACCCGGCTTACCTCTTCCACCCCAACCAGTAATAACGAGATGGGGTACTTGGCTCAATGCAGCTGCTTTTTACACTGATAATTTCGAAGGTATAAAGAAAGTTGTAAATTCCTTTTCTTCCGAGGATTCTATAGCTATACGAGACTGCAAACTTATACTAAGCAACACTTCAACCCTACCACAAAATTTAGCTTTTGTTAAAGCAAATTATTCATTTATTTGTGAACTATTAAATAAACTGGAGACTCAATGTTTAGAACTAACCGAATCCATACAAATGATTCAGATATTCAAAAGAAGAATCAACAGCATCGAAGGTTCAATTGCACAAAATATTAAGATAAAATTAGAAAATCTTTTAAGAAAAAACGAGGGCTTTAATTTTCTTCAAAAAATTTCAAACATACTCCAAGGAAACGTTGAAGAAGGGGTGCAATTAGATCCCTCTTTAATTTCCAAATTAAAATGCGCCCCAATTACTTTGGTCGATGTAGAAAGAAGCTTTTCTTCATATAAACAAATCCTTACTGATCGACGACATTCGTTTTTGTTAAAAAATTTAGAAAAGCATTTAATCGTCAATATTTTCTGCAATATAACTAACAAAGAAATTTAATGTTAGAGTTTATGTACTTATTTATATACTTATTCTATTTGAATATATGTTATTTTTTTTGAAGTCTTGCATTAATTGAAATAAAGATATGATAATACTGTATCATAGTGATCCAAAATTCAGATTGTTTCTAGATTATTTACGAAAATATTTGACATAAAGTTATACAACAAGATGTCACAATCACCTTCTGAATATTTTATATAATAATTGTTGTGTATTACCAACTTGTCAATATCAAGGTTTTATACAGTGCGTTCAGTAATAATCGTAACTTACTTAACTAATATTACTTTAATATTAATAATGTAACAGTTCTAATTCACTTTTAATAATCAAATAATCACTTTCTTCAACATTAATTTCAATTTATACAATAAAATTTATTTTAAATAACAGGAATTTTCGTTGCATTGCACACAATACTATTATTAGGTTTCGATAATTATTGAACACAGTGTATAGTGTTACATATGTACCTTTGAAAACAAACTTGAAAAGGGAGTTTATTATTTCTTGAAGTTTTCTGCATATGTGTGCATATTTTGTAATTAGGAATGCATATAATTAACAACATGCATGCATATATATGCGCATATATCACTGCTTTTTCGTGCATATAATGCACAGCTAAATTATCACTAACAAATCTAGTCATTGCTAATGTTCATTGTGTATCGAAGTGTCTTATTTTGCAGATAAAATTTTGTAATTTAATACCTCAAGCATAAATGAACCTGAACCTCATAACATTCTTCTCATAAAATTCCATACAGTTTCTTTTAGAAAATGAATGTTTTAAATGACTACAATAAAAACAAGAGATAAATTAGAAAAAAGTAGAAAACACTAACACCTTTTTTATTTTAATTTTGTTTTAGTTAATAAAAAACAAAAATACTACTTTATACATATGTTAGTATGTTTGTTTAAAATCCTTGAAAACCCAAGTTTCTGTTTATCTATTCTACATGTTTTGTTATCTTTCAATTAGATTCTAACACAACAGGATATTCTGAGTAGCTGTTTTATACTAAAAATAAACTGCTGTGTATACAGGATTTAATCATTTAAACCCTACATTTTATATAATAATGATTATTTTTTGAACAATATTTAGTCATTACCGATATAAAACTCGTCATAAATTAATAAGTTTTGTTATCTTTATATCCTAGTTATCTATGGAATAAACCCATTATATACAACAAAGTAAAGAATCAATAAACCAAGAAGGTTATATGTAAAAATAAACTTTTTCTTTATGATAAAAGTTGGTAACTAATGGTTCTTTTTTGTGATTTGCTAACATTATTAAAACATTCCTAGTTTAATAATGCGTAATTTACCACTAATAGCTCATTATTTCTTAAAAAAACTCAACAATTTATTATTTATTACCTGTAAAAGCCAACGTTGGTAAAAAGTTAATCCAATGGATGGTGCAAAATAAATTGCAATTAAAGCCCCCGTTATTAAACTTGCACGAATACACGAAGGTGTGAAAAAAGGCAATTTCGGCATTTCAATATCAACATCTTCATCGGCGATGCTATCCACCGCTTTATATTTTTGCTTCTTCCTGATCCAAACCATATTGTTGACCGAAAAAATGCTAATGATCCCACAAAAAACCTAACTTAACTAACCCACGTCCAAAATATAATTCGAACGCATTCTTCGAAAGATTTTCTGTAATTTACGATAAACACCCGGTAGTGTTAATCATTACGTGCATAACTTTATACGCGATTTGTCACTGACATTGACACTTTCTATGTTCTGTTGGCCATGTTGGCATTCATATTACTTGCCGATAAACGTCTGTGAATATAGCCGCGATCTCATGTCAGAATTTTATATATCGGTGGTCTCAAATTACTATTTAAAATTAAAAAAAAAAAAAGTTTTTTTTGAAAACATTTTTTATTAATAGAATAAGGCACAACAATATTATGTAAATAGCTGTAACAAAGCGATTTGTATACATTAAAATAAAGCAAATAAGTTAATACAAAAATATTTTCCTTTTCACATTTTTTTGTAAATAAATTTTATTTATTTATTTCTGTTAAGGGAATGAGAGAAATACTTAAAACTGATTAGTACACCAATATTTCTTTTCTTCATTTTGAGATTCATTTGGAAATTCATTTGGAGATTCCAGTTATTAGTAATAGAGTATAAAATTAGTACATATACATCAAAAACAAAGTCAAATAACCCATTAAAATTTCCTTATTTATTTTATTTCTTTAATTTTTTTATGTTCGGAAGCGTCCTAGATAGTGATTGCAGTTTGGACAGCTGTGATGTGTTTCCCGTAGCGATTTCATAAAGCATGGTATGAGACAACAGCCGCAAAAACAACCTAATAAGCATATGAAAGCACCCAGGAGGTACGCGATGGTTCTTGGTTTTTCAAACGTTGTCGTCTCTATTTCTGTATTGCAATTTGGACATATCATGTGGGTTGAATCTGCGCCCACGGGGACAACCGTTGTAATAATTGTGACTCCATTATCTAAAACAAAAATGATTTGATGAATAACGAAATTATAAAAAGAGATATTTATTATTTTATAGAACAAAATGTTCTTATTGATACTATTCATTAATTACAAGTGAATTTCTGTATAGTGATCATTATTCTATTTGTATAATAAACCAATTAAACAAACAAGGAATAAAAAATGATCTATATTTATAATGTAGCCAGTATGATGCTTGTAATTGTTGATTTTTTTATTTTTACGTTACTGGGAAATAAAATACCGCCTAATGACTAGAATAGTACCCGGGTACTAGATACGGAAAATCTTACTGTTTGTATATATTTACTTCAGTTTATAAAATGTTCGAACATGATTCTGAGCATCTCATGAAACGAAAACTCGTCAGATTAGGTTTTTGTCTATTCTATTTTGATATCCCAGACATGGTGCGCCGTATACAGGAAGTCTCACGTAACTGGTTCATTAGAACTTTTCTAGGTTTCACTATTCGTAGAGGCTTGAAAGTTTGGTAACATGGGTTGTTCCTTGTGATCTATTAATTAATCTAAAATATTTTCAAGATGGCCACCACTTCCGGTCTACCGGAAGTAGATCTCAACTTCGTTATTTTAAATGGAATGCTATAGTTTTTATTACACCATTCAACTATACGTAAGAAAATATGTTGACTTTGATAACAGTTATTGGTACCTAGCGATTTTTGTTTTCGAGTTATTTTGATTTTAAGTGTTTTTTGGCAAATAATGGCGATATTTGCCAAAAAACAGCTCTTTAAAAGCACATATCTCAGCCAGCGTTAATCCAAAAAGCTTTGTATTGGTACGATAACTCTTCATATGCTGTCAAATACACTCAGCAGCAGAAGTCTGCGTACAAAAAACTTGTAATACTTTAATTGAAAAAATAAGAGTCATAATCTGTGTGATAAACTTGATTCTTTTTAATTTTGTATATTAACTACATATAATTCTATTAACAAAATATGCTTCAACAAAACAGAAACAGTAGTTACAGAAAAAAATCAAAACTAAAAATTCTATAAATAACGGGTATGCAAAAATCTGCGTACAAGTCAGGACAGTATTTATAAAAAATTCATAAATGAGATCATTGTTTCTATATTAATATGAGGTCGGATAACCTTTACGTTTAATGACCTCCCTTAAACGTTTAGGCATGGAGTGCACTAATTTCTTCGTTTCGTCCGAACTGATTTTGGCCCATTCCTCAATCATAACATTTTTTAACGTTTCCAGCGACGATATGTTGTGTTGCCGAATCCTGCGTTCCAGTAAGTCCCAGAGGTGTTCGATGGGATTCAAGTCCGGCGATTGTGGAGGTGTTTTAAGTTGCTTTGGGGTATTGTATAGTAGCCAAAGCTTAGTGTTGTGGGCGCAATGTTTGGGGTCATTATCTTGTTGAAAAAAGTATTCGGGCCCCAAGCCCAAGTTTTCGATGCTAGGCTGCAAATTTTCTTTTAAAATGTCTATATACATTTTATGGTCCATTGTCGATGTTATGAAAACCAACCTTCCCACCCCTTTGGTGCACATACACCCCCAAACCATAACTCCACCACCTCCGTGTTTTACAGTCGCCTTCAAATTTTCGAGATTAAGGGCAGTATTAGGTTTTCTCCATACAAGTTGTTTACCCTTAATGCCGAAAATGCAAAATTTGCTGTCATCTGTAAAGAGAACTTTCTCCCAGAATTCAATGGGCTTGTCTTAGAGTTTTTTTGCAAAGGCGATCCACTTCTGACGATTGACCTCTGACACAAATGGCTTTTTTCGTGCAACGCGACTGTGATAGTTAGCTTTTTTTAACGTCCTTCTCACTGTATCTTTGCTGATAGTTTTATGAAATTCTTCTTGTACATTTTCTACTATTTTTTTTGCCGTCAGCCTAGGTTCTTTTCTAACCTGCTGTACAATTTTTCGCTTCTCTCGGTTTGTTAAAAGGGGTGGTCTACCAGATCGCGGACGTGAGAGGTAATCTTCAGTGTCTTTATAATTATTAATTACTCTTTGAATGGAAGAGTGTGACCTGCCGACAGTTTCTCCTATTTTTCGAAAAGATTTTCCCTCTTTCCATAACTTTACAATAATTTTTCTCTCTCCCAATTCAATTTCCTTTCCTTTCGTGTCCATTCTAACTTTTAACTTCTAAGCCTCTGCTAATATAATTGACACCGATTATCTTTTATTTAAATCGGAAAGCGTACATCGCCAACTACGTATTTAAGTAAATAAGTATATTTTGGAGAAGGCGTCTTTATTTGTACGCAGATTTTTGCATACGCATTATTTGGAGAATTTTTAATTTTAATTTTTTTTGTAACTAATATTTCTGTTTTATTGATGCATATTTTGTTAATAGAATTATATGTAGTTAATACACAAAATTAAAAAAAATTGAAGTTTATCACATTAGATCATGACCCTTATTTTTTCAGTTAAAGTGTTAGAAGTTTTTTGTACGCAGACTTCTGCTGCTAAGTGTAGGTTGTCACTTGTTATATCAGTGTACCTTATACAGCGTGGTCAAAAATTGAATTAGCGTTTCGCTGTATTCAATTGTGAGAAAGTCGAAAATTTTAAATGGAACGACCTATATTTTTTTTAACCTATTAAAACCGGAATTTAATTCTCTACAAATTATCTATAAACATCGCTATACCTATTTATTATAGTTTTCTTTATATTAAGTATTTTATAGTAATAAAATATTATTATATTTTATATATTCTTTATATTTTGTATATTTTTAAGGCTATGACATTTTGACAGTTTATCGTTTAATTTATTTAAATTATCATTGGTTTTATTTCTAGAATGATCAGCGATTGAATAAACTTTTTTAAAAGTTTTTTAGCTTTTATTTACCTAAAATAACCAGCAGAAGAATGCATAAATGAAACAATGAAAACAATAATATGGCGCAATATTCGACATAATGATGAGCGAGATATTCCTAGATAGTTCACTTTATTTATTAAGAGTGCTTTCTTGGAAAATATTATTCATTTAAATCGATCGAAGCACCTCTTACCGAAGAATTTGGTAAAGCAATAAAATATGGCAAAACATTTATTCCATTATCTTAATCTGTTGGTGATAGAGATTTATGGTTTCTTGTTATTTGATCTTTGCAAAACTAAGAAACAGATCCTATCCAAAACTTTATTATATCCGCCATGAATATAAAACTAATTTAAAATGTTGGCGTTAGAATAATTCGCCATGATATTCAAAGACATTTACAGAAGTGAGTGATGACACAACTAAACAATGACAACAATAACATAAATATGGATGAAATGCTATCAAAACTCCATGGCTTTCTAATATAAAACCCAGAAGCTTTCCAGCATTGCATGTGTCCATTAATTTCCAAATATGAGGGCAACTACAACAAATAGGTACAGGAAAGCTTCTAGATAGTTTGTAGAGAATTAAATTCCCTCAATTTATTTTTATAATTTCAAGTTTTTGATTCTTTTATGTCATTGATTTTAATTTTTGTCTTTAAATTATTGTTTTTTACTGTTTCATTTATTCGGTTTTCTTTTGGTTATTTTTGGTAAATAACAGCTAGCAATCTAAAGTTTATTCAATCGCACTTCATTGTAGAAATAATACTAATAATAATTTAAATAAATTAAACAAAAAACTGTCAATATATCATGGCCTTCTTACAAAAACACAATGGTATTTAGCGTTTTACGTATGATTTTGATAAATTCCTCAATAGCGAGAAAACTATAATAAATAGGTATAGGAATGTTTGTAGATAATTTGTAGAGAATTAAATTCCCTTTCCAATAGGTTATGAAGATATGGGGCGTTCCATTTAAAATTTTCGACTTTCACGCAATTGAATACACAGAAACGGTAACTCAATTATTGACCAGCCTGTATAAGTTATACTGATACAACAAGTGACAATCTATTTAACAGCATATGAAGAGTTATCTTGCCAATGCAAAGCCTTTTTGAATTAACGTTGGCTGAGATATGTGAACAACTATTATCAAAGACAACATATTTTTTGACGTATAATTGAATGGTGTAATAAAAACTATAGCATTTCATTTAAAATAACGAAGTTGAGGTCTACTTCCGGTAGACCGGAAATGGTGGCCATCTTGAAAATATTTTAGATTAAAAAATCGGAATGAACTTCCCATGTTATCAAAATCAGTTACGTGAGACAACCTGTATAACTATAGTTTTGAATATACACTACTCTCCAAACTTATCGCACCACCTAAAATATGCATTAAGTTTAAAGATATTTTTTTGAATCAACGGAATCCATTGATAATTCTTTCTTCACGGTATAGATTGATTTTTAAGGAAGAAATGTGTTAATGGTTTCTGACAATTGTCAAAGTTTCACCCATATACGGGTTGTAAAAAAGAATTTATGTTTTTTCTTCTAATTTTGCAACACCCTGTGGAATTTATCAGAAATAACCGCTATATTCCATTTACATTAAGTTATAACGGCAACCCTTCTCTACATTTTTGTTCAAGAATCATCTCGATATCTCTTTTATCAAAGAAGATACATAAGTTTAAATGTATCGAATTTTTATTAACATTTTAAACAAGTAGGTAAAAACTAAAAAACACTACATAATCCTTAATCAATTCTCTCAAATTATAATTATTGTTTTGCATGTTTGCAAGTCTGTTAAAACTGAGATGAACAAACACTGATGATGAACACAGATGAATAAAGGTTTTGTTTATACAGCTCAGAGAGACGTTTGAGAGTAATTCGGCGACCCAATGAACTCTATGCACAATGCAACATACGATCGACAACTTTATTTAATAGAGGATCTGTAATGGTTTGGGTGGAATTTCGCTTACAGCACGAACAGACCTTGTTTCTTTGCGAAGAGATTCATTAACAAGTAAAAGGTATATTACAGACATTTTATTGTAACACGTGGTACTCTTTGCTCCTTACATAAGAAATAATTATTTGTTAATGCATGATAATGTAAGACCTCATGTTGCCGTACGGTCCGTGACTATTTGGATGAAGTTGGTATATAAACCATGGACCGGCAACCCTGTAGCCCTGATCTCAATCCAATAGAGAATTTATGGGCTAATATTGATGTCACTTAAGGGGCCGACATCCACCACCTATCGTTTTGGACGACGTTGAAAGGATGGCAAGAGAGGTTTGGGGTGCAATTGATCAAGATCAAATTCGACGCTTGATTTCAAGTATGCTTCGTCGTTGTTAAGAAGTGATTTGTAAGAGGGGCGAAAATACACGTTATTTGGTGATTTTGAGAGAATTCAGTTTAAATAAGTAAAATAAAACTTCTTTTCTTGGAATTGTTTTTAATTTTAACGGTACCGGTTTCAACTAATACATAGTCATCTTTAGCCGAATCTACAATTTTTTTTATATTTATTATAAATTACTACACTTAATTATAAAATTTTGAAATTCTAAAAGAACTTACGGTCATTTACATAAAATTGATGGCACAGAGAACAGCACAATTAACATCCTAAAATTACATTAAAAGTTATATTAAAACGGTTAAATAATTTATAATAAAGGATTAAAATTTAAACACTAAAGACATGCAAATGTATATATGAACGCTCACAATAAAAATGGTTGAACATAAACCTGTATGAAAAGAGACGACGTCAATTTAAAACAAGTAATAAACTGCTTAAAAAACAGACAATCGAAAAAAACACCATAAATACATATTAAATCTTTCGGAAATTTGAATAGCGGTATAAATTTCATCTCTAGTTGATCATTCAACATGATGTAGTTTTTATTGTTATTGTGCTTTTCGATTTCTAATACTTCTAACAGATCTAATTGGAAACCTTTTTTACACTTGTGGATAAGTTTTATACTTTCAAACTCCATTTTGTGTCCGGTCTCGATCATATGTTTATAAACATTAGAATTGTCCTTACTTTTGTGTTCTGCTATCCTGTTTTCTAATTTTCGACCTGTTTGTCCCACATATATGCTGTTGCAATCATGACAATTAATAGAGTAAACTCCACATCCCTTCAGTTTATTGTACTTGTTAAAATGATAATTTGATAAGTTTAGAATTGAATTTTTGTTGGAAAAAGTTTAATTTATATTGTATTCCATTAGTATCTTCTAAGAGATAAAGTGGTGTTGTTAAATGGAATTGATTTGTAAACATTGTTATGTTTTTCGTTTTCTATTTTCAATGGTGGATTCTGTTGTGTTTTAATTTTATCTATTAGAACAAAAAATATCATCAACATATCTCAACCATTTAATTATATGTTTTTTGTATGGGTTTAAGTTGTTTAATATATATTCATTTTCATAATGATCGAGAAATATGTCAGCAAGAAGACAGGATAAGGGCATCCCCATAGGTAATCCATCATTTACTTTATATGTTTTGTTGTTGAACGAGCAATATTTTGAGTAATAATGTGTTTTAGAATTTTATTTAAGTTATTAACATTTATTTTGTTATCTATTTGATTTTCAATAATTTTAGCTGTTAAGTTTAAGGTTTGGTTTATGGGAACATTAGAATAAAGATTAACCACATCAAATGAAATCAAGTATCTACCTTTTGGATTTATATCTTGTATTTCTTTAATAAATTGTTTAGTATTACTAATTGTATATTTTGGCTGAATGTTTAAGGTTTTGAAAATTTGAGGCATGAAATTAGCAAGTTTTTCTGTGGGTGAATTTTTAAATGAAGTTATTGGCCTGATGGGCATATTTTGTTTATGTAATTTAGGAAGGGCGTATAGCTTCGGAATTTTGGGGTTCATGTGTGTAAATAATGTACTAAAAAACGGGGAAGAAACTATTTTACTATTGGAATCTATGTGTGAGGATTATTCAACTAAGGTATTTTTGCATTACTTACACTTATCCACAAGTGTAAAAAAGGTTTCCTATTAGATCTGTTAGAAGCATTAGAAATCGAAAAGCACAATGAAAATAAAAACTACATCATGTTGAATGATCAACTAGAGATGAAATTTATACCGCTATTTAAATTTCTGAAAGATATTTAATATGTATTTATGGTGTTTTTTTTTGGATTTGCTGTTTTTTAAGCAGTCTTACTTGTTTTAAATTGACGTCGTCTCTTTTCATACAGGTTTATGTTCAACCATTTTTATTGTGAGCGTTCATATATACATTTGCATGTCTTTAGTGCTTAAATTTTAATCCTTTATTATAAATTATTTAACCGTTTTAATGTAATTTTAACATGTTAATTGTGCTGTTTCTCAGTGACATCCATTTTATGTAAATGACCGTAAGTTGTTTTAAAATTTTATAATTAAGTGTAGTAATTTCTAATAAATATAAAAAAAATTGTAGATTCTGCTGAAGATGACTTTAGATGACATTATTAGTTGAAACTGGTACCGTTAAAATTAAAAACAATTGCAAGAAAAGAAGTTTTATTTTACTTATTTAAACTGAATTCTCTCAAAATCACCAACTAACATGTATTTTCGCCCTTCTTATAAATCACTTCTTAACAACGACGAGGCATACTTGAAATCAAGCGTCGAATTTGATCTTGATCAATTGCACCCCAAACCTCTCTTGCCATCCTTTCAACGTCGTCCAAAACGATAGGTGGTGGATGTCGGCCCTTTAAGTGACATCAATATTAGCCCATAAATTCTCTATTGGATTGAGATCAGGGCTACAGGGTAGCCGGTCCATGGTTTATATACCAACTTCATCCAAATAGTCACGGACGGTACGGTAACATGAGGTCTTACATTATCATGTATTAACAAATAATTATTTCTTATGTAAGGAGCAAAGGGTACCACGTGTTACGATAAAATGTCTGTAATATACCTTTTACTTGTTAATGAATCTCCTCGCAAAGAAACAAGGTCTGTTCGTGCTGTAAGCGAAATTCCACTCAAACTATTACAGATCCTCCATTAAATAAAGTTGTCGATCGTATGTTGCACTGTGCATAGAGTTCATCGGGTCGCCGAATTACTCTTAAACGTCTATCTGAGCTGTATAAACAAAACCTTTATTCATCTGTGAATAGTACTTGTTCCCAGTCATCAGCATTCCTGTCAAGATGTTCTCTGGCAAATTGCAATCTCCTTCTACGATGATTTGCGTTTCAATTTGGTGCTCCGGCAGGAATCCTTACATGCAAATCACCTTCGGCGAGACGACTTTGTACAGTGTTAGTACAAATTTGAATATTATGAAGATCTACTACTTGTATCTGTAAGTTTCTCATTTCAACAAAAGGTTCCTGTAAAGCACGAAGTTTAATCAAACGATCTGTAGTATTGTGACTCTCCTTCTTCCTTGTCCTAAAAACTCCTAATCTCAAGCTTATTTCACGATAACTTATTCCTTCATTGGCTAAAGTAACTACCTCAACACACTCATCGCGGTTTAAATATCTTGAAATACGATCCATGTCAAATAAACACTTAATAACTCAAAGCAGCAACTAGTTAAATGCGTAAATAAAATTGACAAGCACTTCTGTGAAACTGTTTGATATTTCATAGCCTGCATATTTCATTAGTAAGGATTACATTTCAACAAAATTAAGTCAAACTTCAAAAATGTGTATCTTCCTTGATAAAAGAGATATCGAGATGATTCTTGAACGAAAATGTAGAGAAGGGTTGCCATTCTAACGTAATGTAAATAGAGTGTAGCGGTTCTTTCTGATAAATTTCCCAGGATGTTACAATATTAGAAGAAAAAACATAGACTTCTTTTTACACCCCGTATATGGGTAAAACATTGACAATTGTCGTGAAAAAGAACTTAATGCATAATTTAGGTGGTGCAATAATTTTGGGGAGTAGTGCATTATAAATTTAAGTTTATAATATTTTGCTATAATAGTACTGCAGTATTGATAAAAAAGACAGATACTATCGTTGGATTGCGTAAGCCAAGGTGTCAAAGGAAATAGTAAGAAAATACTAAACATAAAATAATAAATATAATAATATCGACTGAAGGTTAACCTGACGAACTAAGAGCGTCCTTACACAAGTCTTCAGATGAGGAGCCTTTTGTTACTTTAAAAGAAGAGGAATATATCCCGAAAATTTAGAGTAGAAGTGTCGGATATTGAAGAGGAACTCTTAATTGAACAATATGAAAGTGATATAAAAGGCCAACTGATAACAGAAAATTGTAATACAAATATTTAGAAGATTATTAGGATTGTACTAAAAATCAACCTGAGGTTTTTAAACCCTTTAAAAGATTTCTTTTTCAAGAAGAATTGGATGCATTTTTAGAGATTCTCAAACAACGAACATATCACTAAAATGTGGAAATGCAATTCTTTGCCACTTATTCGAGCAGCTATGTCTCGTTATCGTTTCAAAATGTTTGATTTGACAGCCAAACTATTTGTGGTGAACATGCTAAAACAGACAATGTTGCATATTTTCATGACATTTCAATGCTAAATAATAATTTGGACAAATATTTTGTGCTAAAAGAATGCATGACGGTTGATGAACAACTGTTTCCTTGTCGAAAGCACACAAAACTTATCCTGTATATTCCATCAAAACTGGCGAAGTATGGAATAAATTATTTTGGCGTGCGATTTGATTACCCTCTACAAGACCAAAGTTATACAGGAAAACCATCAGATAGTATACGACAAAAAATATTGGGGAACGAATTGTTTTAGACTTGGTTGCCAAATACAAGAACTCTAGAAGAAACGTAACAACGAATAATTTCTTCACATCTTTTCAAATTGTTAGAAAAATAATTTCCTTTAAAGAAAGATCTGTCATCAGCCAATCCGAACGAAATACCCGATACACAAATACCCAATTCTCCCTCGCACTAAAGGCAGCTTAATGGGGGAGTTGACGTAATGGATAAAATGTTGGCGGTGTATTCAATGAAGCGACGTACTAACCGTTGCCCGTTAGATTTTTTTTTAATATGATTGATATTGCAGGCTTGGCAGCGTACATTATACATCAGAAACATAATAAACAGTGCTAAATGTGATTCTAATTTTAAATTTCCATTTTAGTTTGCACAAATAGTCGATCTTTTACCGCTACGTGAACTTTCGGAATTTTTTCTTCTTTAAATGAAAATACTCCCCCCCCCCCGCGATTTTTCGTACAGTATGTAGTGTATTAGAAGATGCTAAATGTGATTTTGATTTTAAATTTCTATTTAGAATTGCAACTAATAATCAAAATTCGATTTACATCGAAATCCGCAATCTTTTACCGCTACGCGAACTTTCAGAAATTTTCTCTCCGTTAACTGAAAGCACCCCCCGCGATTTTTCGTACCATGGTGTATTAAGGAATGCTGAATATGATTCTGATTCTTAATTTCCATCTTGGTCTGCATATAGCAGTAATTCAATTTGATTCCCAAATGAATCAATTGTTGTAGTCCCGCTCATTTCTTTTTACGCACAATTTTGTGTTTTCAAGTGAAAACTAGTCGAAAAACTTAGTTACACTTCCATGTGAAAATCTATGTCTAGGCCGTATAGCTAACTTCACAGCCGTAAGGGTTATTAAAGTTAGTTTTGAAATTACAAAATCCTGCTGAGACCGCCAGATTCGTACACAGTACTTCAAGATATAAAGAAGCTCAAGGCTGCTTTAATGATCATTTATGGATGACTCCATAGTAATCCAAAGTTCACTGTAAAGAAATGAAGCGGTCCGTTTATCAAGAAATGCGCCGCTATAATGCACTACAAGAGGGTGAGTTGATAGAAAGAACCGATCAAAGAAAATCATCAAATGCAGTCCGAACAAAGTAATTTTCGATTCTTATTCAAAGAAATGCACATTTTCAATGCACTTAATTTTTTTAAATTTCTTATGTTTCTGGAAGCATTGCAAATCTGCAGGAAGCATTTCAAATTTTCTGCAAGCAATATCAACTTTTCTAAAAACAGTTTTAAGCCTTCCAGGAGCAGCAGTAAATGTTCTGAAAACAGCTCAAGTGTATTGGAAGTAGTAGCAAGCCTTCCGGAGGTAGTATAGAGTCTTTTGGAAGCATTTAAAAACTTCTAGAAGCAGTATCAAGTCTTCCAGATTCAGTATCGCGTCTTTTGAAAGTGTTTCAAAATTTCCAGAAGCAGTAGTCTTCTAAAACCGTTTCCAGTGTTCTAGAAGTAATACCAAGTTTTCTAGAAGCAATACCTAGTTTTCTGGAAGTATTTCAAGTCTTCTAGCAGTATTTCAAACCTTTTAGAAACGTATCAATTTTTTTGGAAGCATTTTAACTCTTATAGAAACATTATCAATTCTAATAGAACCACTTCAAATCTTCCAGAGGCAATACCAAGTTCCTTGAAAGCATTTGAAGGTCTCTAGAAGCAGCATCATGTTTTCTAGAAGTATTGCATATCTTCTCGAAGCATTGCAAGTCTTCTTGAAGCATTTCAAGTCCTCTAGAAGCAGTATCATGTCTTCTAAAAGCATTCCAAGTCATTTGGAAGCATTTCCAATCCTTTAGATGCAGTATTAAGTCTTCTGTAACAATTTGTGTATGTGGGTCGGGTTGGCTTAGGGTGAAAGCAGTTTGTCTTTTGAAAGCAGTATCAAGTTGTCCAGAGGCAGTATCTAGTCTTTTGGAAGCATGTCAAAACTTTTAGAAGCAGTACAAAGTCTTCTGAAAGCATTTCAAGGCTTCTGCAAGCAATACCAAGTCTTCTGGGAGCATTTCCAATCTTTTAGAAGCAGTATCAAGTCTTCTGGAAGCAATATCAAGTCTTCTGGGAGCATTTCCAATCTTTTAGAAGCAGTATCAAGTCTTCTGGAAGCACTACCAACACTTCTAGAAGCAGTATCAAGTATTCTAGTAGCATTTCTAGTATCCTAGAAGCAATATCAAGTCCTCTGGACGCATTTCAAGTCTTTTAGATTCAGTATCAAGTGTTCCAGAAGCATGTTAACTTTTCCAGAGACAATATAATGTCTTCTGGAAGCATTTCAAGGCTTGTAACTGCGGTACCAAGTCTTCTAGAAGCAGTATCAAGTCTTCTAGAAGCAGTATCAAGTCTTTCATGAGCAGTAATAAGTTTTCTGGAATCATTTTAAGTCTTCCGGGAGCGATATTAAATTTTCTGGAAGCAAGAACAAGTCTTCTGGAAACATTTCAAATCTTCTAGATGCAGTGTCAAGTCTTCTAGAAGGAGTATTAAGTCTCCTGGAAGCATTTCAAGTCTTCCAGAAGTAATATCAAGTCTTCTGAAAGCATTTCAAGGCCTCTAGATGTAGTATCAAGTCTTCTAGAAGCAATATCAAGCGTCCTAGAAGCAATATCAAGTTTTCTGATAATAGGTCAAGTGTTCTGGAATAATTTCAACTGCTCTGGAAGCAGATCAAATATTTTAGAAGCGATATCAAGTCGTCTGTAAGCAGATTAAGTCTTTCAGAAGTAGTATTAAGTTTTCTAGTAGTAGTACCAAATCTTCCAGGGGCAGTATTATACCTTCTGGGCGTACATACAAATGTATAAGTACAAAAAAAAAAGTTGTACGGTACAGAGAAAAGTTATTTAAGTATTTTTTTTTAATTATTTAATACTCTTATATTCCTTAATAAAAGTGTATTCCGTGGTGAAGGACCGGCTGTTAAACTTTCTCGACTTCCTTTCCCACTGATCGTACGATGTGGGTAGTTTTATCAGAGGCAGTGTCTGAATATGCGCAATTGAGAAGGGAGTACCGCAAAGATCTATTCTAAAGCCTTTAATCATTTTGCTTATAACGATTTATATATTTAAGATTTATTTATAACGATTTGCCTATACATTTGGACGATGAGGTTCACATCACCATGTATGATCCTCATATACTTTCTAATAAGGTCACTATTGCGGTGAACCAGTTTGAGGATTGGTGTAGAAAAAATAAAATAATTCTAAACTTCCCAAAAACGGTATGCATTAATTTTCACAAGCGTCGTGTTCGTCCTGATCCCGTAGGTTGGGATGTGCCATTGTCTGATATGGTGAGATTCTTGAGATCAAACGTTGAGCAGTCTTTTGGACCTCATATTGATCATACACGTTCTAAGTTGAATTCTGGATTTTCACTCTTTTGAAACTAAGGTCTAGTTTGGAAATAGGTTCTTTGTTACAAGGATATTATGCCATGTGCTTTTCTCATTTAGCCTATAATATTTTAGTTCGGGGTTTGGCTACCGACTGGAAGCGTGTTTTTGTAAAACAACAAAGAGTTGCGAGAATGATTTTTGGGCTTTGTGTTATTGAATCTTGTAGGGCAACTTTCAGGGAGCAAAAACTTTTAACTTTCCCGTGCATTTATATATTAAAAGCGGTGATTTACATGAAAAAAGTATTCACCTTTTTGATGGTAATGAAAGGGCATACAACACGCGTCATAGTGGTTTGTCACTACCAATGCATAAAGGTTCCTAAAATTATATAATAAATTATCCGGATATATTAGAGACATTCAGAGATGATTTTAATCATTTTAAAACTTAACTAAAGCCATGGCGTTTTTAATAGAAGGATCATATTATATCCGGTATAAGTTTTTGAATACCTAAGTGACATTGCTTTTATTTTTAACTTATTTTAGTTTATTAATTTTATTTATTTAATGTAAATGTATTGTTTTTATTGATTATACACAGCCGCTGTAAGTGGCTTACAAGGAGACATCGCAGTTGACTCTTCACGAATTTGGATGTAACTTTTTGTGGTGAATCTGTATTGAATATGTATCCATTTTACCAGAGCTTTTGATACAATGGCCCTTCTAAGAGACGCTATTTATTTTTAATGTTTAAAGGAGTTTAAAATTAAGTTCATATATCGCAAAGAAAAATCGATATTCAAGAACCACATATAGTTCGGTGAATGATCACCGAGCTTGCGTACTGAATTTCTTGGATCTGAACCTTTTTTCCATATGATTTTGCTATTGTATTGAATGTTTTTCTGGTTCTTGAATATCGATTTTTCTTTGCAGTATATGAACTTAATTTAAAACACCCACCATTGGATCAAAAACTCTGGTAAAACTGACACATATTTAATACAGATTCACCACAAAAAGTTTCATCCAAACTCGTGAAGAGTCAACTGCGATGTCGCCTTGTTAGTGGTGAAATAAATTACTATTATTTTTAAAAGTGGGAAAAGAATTGCGAAAAAGATTTGGAACCTACTCCAAAAAGTTGCAAAAACTTAAACTGTATTAAACACTGTATATAAACCATAAATTCATTGCTCCTCCAACAAAACCTGAATCTTTAGATCAGTGGTTCCCAAAGTGGTCCCTCTAAATATAGGGTCATTCAGGGGGTTACCCAACTGTCGAGTTCTTAAATTTACGACCAAATTTACAGTTAATTTTTTTGTATAAACCTGGCTTCTCTTGTTTAAGTTGATTAAGAAAATTATGTATCACAGTAGAAATCCTTAGTGAGTGTCACTAAGGATTTCTTTTTTATTAAAATTTTTGAAGGAATTTTAAGTTTCTTCAGTTAATGTTTCGAATTACTCTGTTTTAGTGGAATACATATAATAGTTGTTAATTAATTTTGAATTATTTATTATATATATATGGTAATTCGCAATGCTTCACGGATGGAGAAGTATGTGTTTTGGTTGATCCGAGGTATCATCCGTTCATCTTCTTGGTTGTTCCCTGCGGACAGGGGCAGACGTTTCGTCAAGATCTCACTTGGCATCTTCAGTGCTTTGTCGTAGTCTCCTGTTGACAGACTTTCAGAATAGGCTCGATGATACCTCGGATCAACCAAAACATATATTTGGCTTTATTCCGTCACTAGGAAATAGTACTTTACGTTTCTGACTTCTACGTAATAAAACGATATCAAATGATTCAATGAAACCTTCTAAGCTTAAGGAACATTTAATAAAAATCCATAGTGATAAAAAAGATAAGGATTTAACGTTTTTTCAAACACTTAAAGAAAAATATTTGAAAACACCGAAATTGCAAGAACTCATAGGGACAACACCTCAGAGAGTTGACGATGGACTGCGTGCTTCTTATAATATATCTTTAATGATTGCGAAGTCCGGAAAGCCGCACACTATTTTCGAACAACTTATTCTACCAGCTATAAGTGAGATAATACGCACCGTGATGCACAAACCAGCTTACGATATTATAAAAAGAATTCCATTGAGTTATTACTCATGTTATTACTATTATTATACAGTACAAAGAAGGGTCGACGAAATGGCTCAGAGTGTGGAAAACTCTTTATGTGATTACTTAAAAACATCTCAATTCTCTATACAGCTTGTCGAGTCAGCATTACCTGGAAATGAGGCTTTACTTTTTTTGTAAGATTTGTGAAAGAAGAAAAAATTTCCCAAGAATTGTAATTTGCTAAATGTTTGGAAACTGATACGAAAGGTGAAACATTATTTACTGAATTAAAAAGATTTCTTGATGTAAAAGCTATACCCTTGACTAATATCATCTCCGTTGCTACTGATGGTGCTCTGGCAATGGTAGGACGACACCGAGGCTTTCTGGTGTACTTGAAACAAGTCATACCGAATGTACTATCGGTACATTGTGTTATTCATCGATATCATTTGGTGGCAAAGAACCTTAGAGGACGTTTGCATGAATCACTACATTATGTCATTAGAGCAGTTAATAAAATCAAAAGGAATGCATTAAATGAGAAATTATTTGCTCAACTTTGTTTGGAAAATGATGATGACTATAATCGTTTACTACTTAACATAGAAGTATGATGGTTGTCTAAAGGTGCATGTTTGAATCGCTTCTATTCGCTTTTTGATTCAGTGTTGGAATTCCTGGAGAGTAAAGACGCGTCATAATTTAATTATCTCGAAAAATGACATCGCTTATATGACTGATTTATTTTCCAGATTCAACGAGACTAATTTGAAACTACAAGGTGACACACTAAATTTAATCAAAACTAAAAGTGTAATATCTGCCTTTGTTGCAAAACTTTTGATATACAAACAAAACTTGTTCTCAGTTTCCAAATCTTTCAAAATTGCAAAAGAGAGACGAAGATTTGCTTGCTTATTGAACACTTAACGGCACTCCATTCGGATCTTACTCAAAGATTTGAAGACATTCTTCACTTGGATATTCCCGACTGGGTGTTGATCCCTTTTGTAAGTAGTAACTCAGAGCACAAATGCAGATGAGTACATGCCAGTACAGGAGCAACTTATTGAATTATCCTCGTCATAAAGAAAAGAAACAGACTGGAAATTAGTAATCGGGGAGATTTGCGGTTGCTACTGACAAACATCGAGCCGGACATAAATAAAATCATAACATCCTATCAGGTTCATACAAGCCATTAATATTTTATTCTATTTTAGTACAAAAGTTATAATCAATAAATACTTCTTCGACAAAATGTTTACTTTATATTTTATTTTTACGTCACCATTTACCATTAAGACAACAAAATTAAAGTCTTCATTTTTCTATTATGTATTTAATGTAGTTTTTCACTCTGGGAGTCCGTCGGCAAGGTTTGACTAAGAAAAGGGGTCCGTGGGCCAAAAGACTTTGGGAAACACTGCTTTAGATTGATATAAGTAGATTGTTGTTAAGTCGTCCGAAACTAAAAGTATAACTTAAACTACTCCAGAAATCAGTATTGGCCCAAAACAGACACCAACATATTAGGAAGAAATTTTCAAACTCGAGTAACTTTTGTCGTTCATTACCAAAGATAGATTATGTGCATTTATCGTGTACAATAGTCATTGGAAAAGCTTTAACACCCATAAATCATCAATCTAAACTGCTTCGCATTCCTTCAGACATTTACAGAATTATAATGAAAACAAAAAAACAGTAGTAGATTTGTACTTTTTTACTGGTTTTTGTATATTAAAATTCGGCTTTACATGTTTCGACACGTGGCCATCATCAGAAGCGTCGTTAACAAAAGACGGAGATTGTTGCAAAATTCATAATGCGCTTTTGATAATTCGAAAACATCACAGTAAATTTATTAATTGTATCAGTTTGAAATTTTTCTTTTTTTTGTATAAACGTTATAAAATTTAAAATTTAAGATTCAAAAAAACATGTTAAAATTATTGTATAAATTACGTTGACAGACATTAAAGTTTAAAAATGAAAATGATTTTTTTATGTTTTTTTTTTTGATGTGATTTTTTGATGATTTTTCAAACTTTGATACAATTAATAAATTTACTGTGATGTTTTCGAATTATCAAAAGTGCATTATGAATTTTGTAACAATCTCCGTCTTTTGTTAACGACGCTTCTGATGATGACCACGTGTCGAAACATGTAAAGCCGAATTTGAATATACAAAAACCAGTAAAAAAGTACAAATCTACTCCTGTTTTTATTTCTTTATTATCATAAATACTGGTAAATGGATTGCATAATCAATTTTGAACATATTTACAGAATTGTCTAAACATGTAATTGACCAAGACCTTGTATCAATTAATGTAATGTAACTCATTAAAAATATTGTTCATTTATACATCGTCAAAAATTAAAAAAATTAGACTACATTATATTAATAAAATTTGTAATTTGCACCAATTATTCTCCAATTCGTCAAATATTTAACAAAATAGATTTATTTTCTAACCAATAAATTATTAATTATTTATTTATTGATTCTTAATTAGCAATTTACATTATAGTATGATAGTATTTATTTAAACAAATTAAAATAAAATGCTATATAAATATTATGCAAATTGCTATGTACTTTTTCAAATTTGCAGAAAAAATTAAATAAAATTGTTTCAATTTGCAATCAATAAATTATTGATGAAAATATTGATAAATTACTGAGTTAATCAGTGTTTATTTAAACAAATTTCAAAAATACCTATAATAAATGTTGTGCATTTGTAATTTCTTCGGATTTATTTGAAATCTCGCGCAGGAAGGAGTATTTCGAATATGGAACACGACTCTGCTTCACTTTTGATGGTGGTGGGAATAAAAGTATAAGTCCATACTTTATGTCTATGGGTTTACATCGAATATTACAAAATATTATGTGCAACACAAATAAAATTACAGTAGGGCCCCGACATTCGCGGCTTCAAATTACACGGATTCGCATATTCGCGTTTTAAATTTTGCTGCCTTTTTCAACATTCACGACTCGATTATTCGCGAATACATAGCAAGTATGTATGTCATTTTTTAAAAATTTAAAACGAAGTTTACCGTAGGTTTACTGTACAAGCAACCAGCTTCACATATGCGTTTCTCTGGGAATCCCTCATTTATGATCGATTTTAATGTTTGTGTTAGGTGCTTATTTTTGTGTTCTGTATTTCGTTCAGGTTAATGTTTCGCCCGTTTTTTTACTATAATTTTATAAACAATAAATTAATCTCACAACAGTACTCAAAATGGGTACAAAAAGGCCTGCGATGGAAATAAATTTAATTGCCAAACGTGCAAAGTCAGTTATGACTCTAGAAAGAAAAATTCAAGTTCTTGATATGCTCCGGGAAGGGAAAAGAGCTACCGAAGTAGGCCGGGTCTTCGGTGTCAATGAATCTACGATAAGATCTATAAAGAAACAAGAAGAGGTAATTAGAAATAGCGTAAAAAGTGGCATACCGTCATCATTAAAGGTAACGTCACAAGTTCGTGATGTTAATATTGAAAAAATGGAGAAGTCTCTTTATCTTTGGATTGAGGACCATGGTCGCAAAAATATACCATTAACTAGGGCTAGATTAATGGATAAAGCCAAGGAACTTTATCAACATTTTTCGTGTGGAATGGACTGTGCTGAAGACGATTGTAAATTTAAAGCCAGCAGAGGATGGTTCGAAAGATTCAAAACTCGTTTTAATCTCCATAACATTAAGTTGTGTGGAGAATCAGCTTCAGCAGATCATCAACAGGCTGCAAAATTTCCTGATGAAATAATAAAATTAATAGAAGAAAAAGGTTACCGTCCTGAACAAATATTTAATGCGGACGAAACCGGGCTTCATTGGAAACAAATGCCCACACGAACATACATTTCAAAAAATGAAAAGACAGCACCTGGTTTTAAATCGGCTAAGGATAGAGTTACAGTTTTATTTTGTGCAAATGCACGCGGAGACTTTATTACAAAACCAATGTTAATATATCGAGCAGCTAATCCACGAGCTTTAAAGAACAAGGACAAAGAAGCTCTTCCGGTCTATTGGCGAGCTAATTCAAAAGCTTGGATGACTTCTCAGCTATTTATAGAGTGGTTTAAAGAGTGCTTTGTTAAAGAAGTAGAGCGTTACCTAAAATCTAAAAATTTAGCATTTCACGTTTTATTGATATTGGATAACGCCCCATCTCATCCAGTAGATGCTCTCAAATTAGCTCATCCATGTGTCGAGGTGGTATTTCTTCCGCCCAACACAACATCCTTATTACAACCTTTAGATCAAGGTGTTATAAAAGCTTTTAAAAGTCATTATATCCGGCACATGTTCGATTTTGTACATGAGAAAATACAAAATGATAGTGTTTTCTCAATAAAAGATGTGTGGAAATTATACAATATTGACCATGCGATTACATCTATAAAACTTGCTTTAAATGACATTAAAGTATCAACCGTAAGTAATGCATGGAAAAAACTGTTGAAAAAAGACACTGCGCAAAGTGTAAGCGAAATTGATGAGGCAATAGAGAGAGCTGTTCTTTCTGCACGGTTGCTACCGGGAGATGATTTTCATACCATTGTACCAGCTGATATCGAATCTCTCGTCAATGATCAAGAGGAAGAGTTGTCCAGTGCAGACTTAGAAGCGCTACTAATAGAAAATGTTTCAGGAACGGATGAAGAAGATAATAGTAATTCCCTATGTAATAAATTAACGTTGAAGGAACTTAATTTATTTATACAAGAAGCAAATAATCTTGCTGAAAAAATAGTAGAATATGATCCATCAACGGAACGAAGCACAAAATTTAAAAATGGTCTGAATACTCTTCTTGCTCCTTACAAAGAGCTTCAAAAGGATATGCAACACAAAGCATTGCAACCTACTATCCTTTCATTTTTTAAACCATCGTGTTCTAAAGCAATTATTATTGATGAGTAGAAATGTTAACTTTTATTTCTTTTTTTAGTTTATTTTGTTGCAGTTTGTTATTGCTATCGAGTTTAGGTTTTTTTATATTTTAAACAATTGTAATTATTTTAATATCTGTATTAGTTCCGAATACAAAAGTTTTAAGACCAGTCGTTTTATTTTGCAATTTTAAGCGTTTTATTTAGTATGTATAATTTATTAATTTTTGAAATTTTTAATTTTTAAAATTAAATTAAATGAAACTTTTGGCGTCGGTGACCATTTGGCGGTTAACGTGTTAAAAGAACATAGAAGTAGTAGTTTATCCTTCATAATATCTAGTGCTTCAATATTCGCGGATTCAACATTCGCGGCGTATTTTTAGAACCTAACCCTCGCGAATGTTGGGGCCTTACTGTATATTTTTTTTTGTCTGTTTTAATTAATAGTAGTTTTAAGAAATATGATCTCCAATAAACCAATATTTTGAGTTATTTTAAATCTTCGTCCGATCCTGTTCTAAAAAATTATTTAATATAAGTTTTTTATGAGGAGGAATAATTTTGGCCGCTACAAACCCGCTTGTAGCGCAAAATGTTAATAAATTGGTAAACAAATATAAATAAACATTAACTATCATTCAGTATTGGTAACATTCCAAAATGTATCGTCTTATTGGTTTGATTTCGTGGTATTAAACCTGACATCATCGACCTCATTCAAAATATAAATAAACTTTTAGGCAAAGTTTAATATTGAAATTCTCTAAAATCTATTTTAAAAGATTATAGATACGTTTAAATCAAAAGTTGCGAAGTAAATTTTAGAATTATTCATATTAGAATTTAGTTTTCTCTACATATAATCTTAACATCAATAAAAAAGTAAAAACAATATGAATTACATGTTAATTTCTTAAAAATAATTAATACAATTATTTATAATTTAAAATAAGTTTGTTTTACCTGTATGAATGCGAGGATATGCATAATTATATTCAATATTGGTGTGTGTATAAACAGGGGGCGCAGATGGTGGTGGTTCATAAGGAGGTGGCATCGATTTCATATTGCACCATTAGTTTAAGAACACACAAATGATGTAACTTTCTAATTATAGCCTTCTGACGTAGTTAGAAAAAGAATCTGTATTTGCAATAAAAGGTATGTAATGATAACGCCAAAAAAAACTTTTGTCAAGTTATTGTTCAAGTTAAAAATAAATCTCCGCCGCGATTCAAAAGCTCGTTATCATTTAAATTATACGTTTGAAATACAAAACGCACGCAAAACTGACAGATAAACTCAACGCACAACTATTTTAGTGACTTTTAATGCGCAGTGGTACCAACGTAAACGGACGAATCAGAAAATGGTGGGTCCGCTCATTCCATTTTCACTCCTTGACGTGTGAAGGTGGGATGTGCGGAGATTCCAGTTTCATTTTTAATTCTATTATGTCCGATGATTCGAAAATCCGTACAATACGATAGTTTAAAAAAATTAATTAGAAAATAAAAAATAAAATGGACAATAATTATGTGCAAATAAAGGACATGCGTCCTGGTTTAAAGAATATCAACGTAGTGTTTATAGTGTTGGAGGTCGGACATCCCACCCTTACGAAAGAGAACCGCGAAGTTCGAACTTTCAAAGTGGCCGATCAAAGTGCCTGTATAAACGCTAGTGTTTGGGACGAAGCTGGTCAGCTCTTGGTTCCTGGTGATATAGTTCGTTTAACAAAAGGTTATGTATCAATGTGGAGAAGCTGTTTAACGCTTTATACATCGAAGGGTGGTGATTTACAAAAAATCGGCGAGTTCTGTATGGTTTTCAACGAACAGTTGAACATGAGCGAACCCAATCAAGGTATACCGACGATGAGTTCGATGGGAGGGCCCCCAAACAGCGCCCCATTAAATAATGGGACGAATAACGGAGCTGGAAGAATTGGCGGTTCGCCGCAAACTTCTACTCCCCCTATCACCACAGCCACTATTGTTCATAACAATTCAGCAGGAAGTGTTAAAAGCACACCAGCAACTAATAGGATGACCGGTAATGGACCTCAAGATCAAAAAAGACAACGAGGCTCAAGAGGCGGACCACATAGAAGTAGACATAGAGCTAATTAATTAGACTTGTTTTCATATTTTCTTTGTAGAGTTCTATAAGGAAATTGTTTTTAAAACTTTTTTGTTTGTTATTGTATATAACAGGAATAGACCAGTATATTGAAAAAATTAATTAATATTTGTATTTTTATAAAATAAATTAACAAAATTTTTGAATTTTTATTTTGTTTGAAACTTTTTATCCCAAATAACAAAAAAAATTATTTACAACTATGTTCAAAATTGTAAAAAAATCTGAAATTTGAAACTTCACTTTGACATTTAATATTAATTGACATTAATGACAAGTAAATATAACCTAAATGTTTTTATACATCAAATTGATTCAAAATTGAAATAAATAAACGTATTTTTTTAAATATTTTTTTTTAATTCTAATGAATTCTCTGTTAATACGTAAGTATAATTTATAACTAATTTATTTTTTAATTTTAAAATGATTAATTCATTATAAAATTCACTAAAACAGCAACCAACCCAAAAATATTAAATCACTAAAGTAAAAATTTAAAATGTATTTTAATTAAATTTTTCATCTATTTCGGAAAAATTGTTACCATTTATTCTAATAACATGGTAAAATCAATTTTTCAAAAATTTTTATAATCTTTACTTTTGTAAAAATAATCAGGTTTTCAGATGAATCTGATAAATTGATATTTGTTATTAAATTATGTTGCAAAATAGGAATCTATAAATAAGTGCTACAGTTTATTATAATTATTTGTAAGTATTATTATTCTAATTGTTGTATTTTATTTATTTTTATGTTTCTCCATCAAATAGCATTTTTTGCATTTACAAATATAATTCTTAAAATCCATGAATGAAGTACCAATAAATCTGATAAGAAAACGTATAGCCTTTAAGCAGTATTACATAGATTCCTGTTGCTGATAACTTATTTACATATAGATAAAATATGTAAATAAGTTATTTATTGACATTAATTTCACTTAAGAAATGTTAAAAGAAAATGTGTTTTTGACGTTTTAGTAGAATACGAGAAAAATGATGAAATTAAGAAAAAATGTGGAGATCTTATTTTTGAAAATGGCGCAGTGACTTATACATCAAATTGAAGATTGAACCATCCTCTTTCAAATGATGTATAACGTTGTTTCAATTTGAAATCGATACCATCTAAGAAATGTTAAAGGGCGATATGTC
Source organism: Onthophagus sagittarius (assembly GCA_036711965.1). Taxonomy (NCBI): domain Eukaryota; kingdom Metazoa; phylum Arthropoda; class Insecta; order Coleoptera; family Scarabaeidae; genus Onthophagus; species Onthophagus sagittarius. The sequence continues at coordinate 53,666,692 of JASERS010000001.1, forward strand.
TATACTGGGTGAGGCATTTAAATTGAGACGATCTTATAATTTAAAAAGCATCAATGTTATGGAAAAAGCTTCAGAAAAAACTTTCGTCATATGACTGGGGAGAACATTCTGTATAGTTATTATTACATTTTATAAGCGCCATCGTGAAACATCGAAATTAAGATAGAGTATGCCGAAACAGACAGCAGTTAGTTTAGTATCCATATCTGTCAAAATTTGTTATAGCTGTAAATTCATTCAGTACGATTCATAAATTAAGCTTGGGAAGACGTACAAATATTGCAAAAAGTAATATGATTTTTGTTTATGAAAAACCAACCTGAGGTAGCAATTGTTATACTTACCAATCGAATTTGTAGCTTATAGATATTTTGACACATATGGATATTAAAACAACTGCTATATATCATAGCCGACATAATATTTTCAGCTCACTTGATGTTATTGCGGTGTTCCTTGGTTGTATTTTACACTGTTAGTATACAAAATATTGATTAATCAAAAATATAAGACGTGTTAAAACATGTGTTTTTGACGTTCTAATGGAATCTAATGGAAATAAAGAAATGGTTTATGCATCAAATTGAAAGTTAAACCATCCTCCTTCAAATGATGTATAACTCCTCTGAAAGCCTTGTAACTCGTTGTTTCAATTTGAAATCGATTTCATATAAGAAATGATGCGCTTTTGATGTTTTAATGGAATCATGAAAAATATTATAAAATTTAAAAAAGATCATGGAGGTAATATGTTTGAAAATGAAGAAAAAGCTAATATATCAAAATAAAGGTTGGACTCTCCGATAAGTTTTCATTTTCAAAAATCAAGAAATGACTTGCATAACAAATTGAAGGTTGAATCTTCCATGTTGACGTGTATAACCCAAGCTGGAACATATCCTATAGAAAAGGGGTTTAGTTTAGTTGTATCTTATTATTTTGTCTTGTTATTTGTTGGCATATAATAATTGTTGTTTTATAATAAGTTTTATTAGTTTGATCTGGTTCTTATTAATGAATTTTGTTAATTCACTTTATACAACCAATTTAATACTATTGATCGTGCCAAATGTCAAGGCCCCTTACTTTAGAGATCGATATCTTTAAATCGCTCGATGAAAAAATTGGTGTAATGTTTATTGTAATCAGTGAAAATTTCTGCATGTCATGTGTTAATTAAAAAATTTTGGATCTGCGGTTTTTCGTTTATCGTGAGTTAAGTGAAAAAAGTACCCGATTTTTGAGAATGAATTTTTTCTCTCAAAAATAATACTAATAATAAAATAAAAATATTATATAGTATTATTATATTATAATAATTAATAAAAATAATCCACTGAAATTATATATTTAATAATAATCCGTTAAATTTGTAACAATATCAAGACTATGCCACAACCATGACTCGCAAAAATCGTTTAAAAGACGTAATACATATATTAAAATGTTCACATGATAGTGAGAGTAGTGCGTGTTCATTATCCGGAATAAAGGAGAGTCCTAAACAGTAATCCTCCACGCGTTTGATAACGAGGGCTATAAAAAGATAATACTTTCAACAAATTCGTAGAATCCAAGAAGTTGTTGACTAATTTATAAAAGAAATCAGAGCTGATGCAGTGTTTAGAATCGCAGTACTCTACAACATTGCAAGTAACGTAAACACACAGGAAGGTAAAAACGTTCGAAGAAGAAATTTCAAAAAATGTATCGATATTTCATATAGTTTCGCTGAAAAACCGATAATGTAATCAAAATTTTGAAGCAAACAAAAATCTTAGAACAAAATATGCTATTCAGAAATGGTAATTAAATAATTGTCACCTGGTTAGAAGAAAATATGGACTAACATCCGCTAAACACATGGCTTTTCCATCATTTCGTTTGTTTTAAAATGCTATCCAAAGATAATAAGACTGCGGTTTTGTCAGACCCACTCTTTATTTATTGAGCCAGAAATAATGATAACAAAAACAAGATATACTTAAACAAAACAAAAATATTTTTAACAAAGTAAAATAAAATAATGTTGACAACTAAGATAATTCTTACAACTAAAATAATAAAAAAAGGAAAGAACAAAATATATTCAAATTACAGTGTTACAATTAATTCGATTATTCCAGAGGAACTTCAACATTTTTAAAACATCTAGGATGGAGGGATTTCCCGAGAACAAACAATCGTGGCTTGTGACTGCCTGCTGCGTTATTACGAGGCATAAATGCAATCCTTTCTTTGGAAACGTTTCTACCGGTGGTTGGGTTGGGTTGGGTTCTGATGATGCTCTGATAAATTCATTTAATTGACAATTTTTAGAAACTTCCTACGAAATTGTGTTACCGCACTATGACACTATCCACTTTTTCTCCTCAAATTTTTAAATGTCGAATACCATGCCTCTTTTAAAATTTATCTAACCAACCAGAGTTGAAATTTCAGAAGAAATTAGTACATGAAGTTTTCTCTGCTGTAAGAACCATGTGTATAAAGTTTTCTTTACCTTAGGATGTTCTGCTTGACGCATAACATTTCTGGAGTCTAATAACAAGTATGTTGTGTTATTGATTTTAAAACTACAAGTTATAATTATGTATAACTGTAAACTGTCTAATTGCTGTTTTATTTTGTTTAATACCATATACTGTTGATTTTGGCACTGTTGAGCAGATGTAAAATTTTACATTTTTCTGTCAATGTTAGAGTTTTATGTCTTCGTTTCATATTTATTGCATATATGGTTGTTCCAGTAGTGACTACGAAATGAATAAGAGTCACACACGTAATAACGAAGAAACATAAGCTTCAGAAGAAACGAAGAAACATAAGTTTCACCAGTGAATTAGAGGACTCCTCAGTTAATTTCCGGGTAAAGTTATAGAGTTGAATCGGACAAAACTGTCCGGACTGGTTTAAAATATATCAACGTAGTGTTTATGGTATTGGAGGTCGGATATCCCACCCAAGTTCGAACTTTCAAAGTCGCCGATCAAAGTGCCCGTATAAACGCTAGTGCTTGGGACGAAGCTGGTCAGCTCTTGGTTCCTGGTGATATAGTTCGTTTAACAAAAGGTTATGTATCAATGTGGAGAAGCTGTTTAACGCTTTATACATCGAAGGGTGGTGATTTACAAAAAATCGGCGAGTTCTGTATGGTTTTCAACGAACAGTTCAACATGAGCGAACCCAATCAAGGTATACCGACGATGAGTTCGATGGGAGGGCCCCCAAATAGCGCCCCATTAAATAATGGGACGAATAAAGCAGCTGGAAGAATTGGCGGTTCGCCGCAAACTTCTACTCCCCCTATCACCACAACCACTATTGTTCACAACAATTCAGCAGGAAGTGTTAAAAGCACACCAGCAACTAATAGGATGACCGGTAATGGACCTCAAGATCAAAAAAGACAACGAGGCTCAAGAGGCGGACCACATAGAAGTAGACATAGAGCTAATTAATTAGATTTGTTTTCATATTTTCTTTGTAGAGTTCTATAAGGAAATTGTTTTTAAAACTTTTTTGTTTGTTATTGTATATAACAGGAATAGACCAGTATATTGAAAAAATTAATTAATATTTGTATTTTTATAAAATAAATTAACAAAATTTTTGAATTTTTATTTTGTTTGAAACTTTTTATCCCAAATAACAAAAAAAAATTATTTACAACTATGTTCAAAACACTTTGACATTTAATATTAATTGACATTAATGACAAGTAAATATAACCTAAATGTTTTTATACATCAAATTGATTCAAAATTGAAATAAATAAACGTATTTTTTAAATATTTTTTTTTTTAATTCTAATGAATTCTCTGTTAATACGTAAGTATAATTTATAACTAATTTATTTTTTAATTTTAAAATGATTAATTCATTATAAAATTCACTAAAACAGCAACCAACCCAAAAATATTAAATCACTAAAGCAAAAATTTAAAATGTATTTTAATTAAATTTTTCATCTATTTCGGAAAAATTGTTACCATTTATTCTAATAACATGGAAAAATCAATTTTTCAAAAATTTTTATAATCTTTACTTTCGTAAAAATAACCAGGTTTTCAAATGAACCTGATAAATTGATATTTGTTATTAAATTATGTTGCAAAATAGGAATATATAAATAAGTGCTACAGTTTATTATAATTATTTGTAAGTATTATTATTCGAATTGTATTTTATTTATTTTTATGTTTCTCCATCAAATAGCATTTTTTGCATTTACAAATATAATTCTTAAAATCCATGAATGAGGTACCAATAAATCTGATAAGAAAACGTATAGCCTTTAAGCAGTATTACTTAGATTCCTGTTGCTGATAACTTATTTACATATTGATAAAATATGTAAATAAGTTATTTATTGAAATTGATTTCACTTCAAAAATGTTAAAAGATAATGTGTTTTTAACGTTTTAGTAGAATACGAGAAAAATGATGAAATTAAGAAAAAATGTGGAGATCTTATTTTTGAAAATGACGCAGTGACTTATACATCAAATTGAAGATTGAACCATCCTCTTTCAAAATATGTATAACATTGTTTCAATTTGAAATCGATTCAATCTAAGAAATGTTAAAGGATGATATGTTTATACTGGGTGTGGCATTTAAATTGAGACGACCTTATAATTTAAAAAGCATCAATGTTATGGAAAAAGCTTCAGAAAAAACTTTCGTCATATGACAGGGGAGAACATTCTGTATAGTTATTATTACATTTTATAAGCGCCATCGTGAAACATCGAAATTAAGATAGAGTAAAAGGAGTACCACAGGGATCGATTCTTGGCCCTTTATATACTTTAATGACTTTCCTTACTACGTAAGTAAAAACATTAATAGTCTAAAGTGCGGATGATGCCACGTTGTTGATTCGGGGATCGAATTACAACGACGCATTGAGGCTTTCGGCGGAGGCGTTGTCGAGGGCGTGTGACTGGTGTATAGCGAACGAACTATGTTTAAATGATAATATAACTGTGCAACTTTCTTTTGGTTTGCGGAGGCTTGAGGTTTGCAATCCAATTAAGGTAAAATTTCTGGGTACTTCTATTACTGCTCCCTCATTGCGCTTTGCTGACCACTTCAATTGTATGGAGTCCAGGCTGAGTAGAAATATTTATTTACTGCGCAGACTCGCTGCGGGTGTATCACGGAATGTGGCAAAAAATGCTTACTATGCATTTGTTCATTCGTTACTTAGCTATGCAATTCTTGCATGGGGTGCAGATCCCGCGAGTGAGCAGATGTTTAAAATACAACGCAGAGCTGTGCGAGTTCTGGCTGGAATTGCTTATTGGGACGACTGTCGGCCTGCTTTTGTTCGCCTATCTATATTGACTGTACCATGTTTATATATATTGCGCTGTATTATGTACATTGTGGAGAATCGCAATTGTTTCAGTGAGCACTCTGATGTTTATTCTCACACTACACGTGGGAAAGAAGATCTACGTCCAACCTTTTTCCGGCTTACAAAGACCCAGGGCGGTCCATTGTATATGGGCCAAAAACTATTTAATAGGTTGCCACGACGGTTGCGTGAGTTACCTCCAGCTGGGATAAAGGCTCGATTAAAGGTTTTCTTATTGAAAAACGCGTTTTATTCCACACAAGAGTTTTTAATTTGTAGTGTGGATGATATGTAGTTTGTAAATTGTAAGTATTTTGTAAGAATAATTATTGTACACTGCTTTTTATTTATTGTAATATGTTTTTGACAGGTGTAAGAGTGCCTACACTTTTTTTGCACAAATAAAGATTATTATTATTAAGCCGGAACAGACAACAGTTAGTTTAGTATCCATATCTGTCAAAATTTGCTATAGCTGTAAATTCATTCATTACGATTCATAAATTAAGCTTGGGAAGACGTACAAATATTGCAAAAGTAATATGATTTTTGTTTATGAAGAACCAACCTGAGGCATCAATTGTTGTACTTATCTACCAATCGAATTTGTAGCTTATAGATATTTTGACACATATGGATATTAAAACAACTGCTATATATCATAGTCGACATAATATTTTCAGCTCACTTGATGTTAATTGCGGTGTTCCTAGGTTGCATTTTACACTGTTAGTATACAAAATATTGATTAATCAAAAATATAAGACGTGTTAAAACATGTGTTTTTGACGTTCTAATGGAATCTAATGGAAATAAAGAAATGGTTTATGCATCAAATTGAAAGTTAAACCATCCTCCTTCAAATGATGTATAACTCCTCTGAAAGCCTTGTAACTCGTTGTTTCAATTTGAAATCGATTTCATATAAGAAATGATGCGCTTTTGATGTTTTAATGGAATCATGAAAAATATTATAAAATTTAAAAAAGATCGTGGAGGTAATATGTTTGAAAATGAAGAAAAAGCTAATATATCAAAATAAAGGTTGGACTCTCCGATAAGTTTTCATTTTCAAAAATCAAGAAATGACTTGCATAACAAATTGAAGGTGGAATCTTCCATGTTGACGTGTATAACCCAAGCTGGAACATATCCTATAGAAAAGGGGTTTAGTTTAGTTGTATCTTATTATTTTGTCTTGTTATTTGTTGGCATATAATAATTGTTGTTTTATAATAAGTTCTATTAGTTTGATCTGGTTCTTATTAATGAATTTTGTTAATTCACTTTATACAACCAATTTAATACTATTGATCGTGCCAAATGTCAAGGCCCCTCACTTTAGAGATCGATATCTTTAAATCGCTCGATGAAAAAATTGGTGTAATGTTTATTGTAATCAGTGAAAATTTCTGCATGTCATGTGTTAATTAAAAAATTTTCTATTTGCGGTTTTTCGTTTATCGCGAGTTAAGTGAAAAAAGTACCCGATTTTTGAGAATGAATTTTTTCTCTCAAAAATAATACTAATAATAAAATAAAAATATTATATAGTATTATTATATTATAATAATTAATAAAAATAATCCACTGAAATTATATATTTAATAATAATCCGTTAAATTTGTAACAATATCAAGACTATGCCACAACCATGACTCGCAAAAATCGTTTAAAAGACGTAATACATATATTAAAATGTCCACATGATAGTGAGAATAGTGCGTGTTCATTATCCGGAATAAAGGAGAGTCCTAAACAGTAATCCTCCACGCGTTTGATAACGAGGGCCATAAAAAGATAATACTCTCAACAAATTCGAAGCATCCAAGAAGTTGTTGACTAATTTATAAAAGAAATCAGAGCTGATGCAGTGTTTAGAATCGCAATACTCTACAACATTGCAAGTAACGTAAACACACAGGAAGGTAAAAACGTTCGAAGAAGAAATTTCAAAGAGTTTATCGATATTTCATATAGTTTCGCTGAAAAACCGATAATGTAATCAAAATTTTGAAGCAAACAAAAATCTTAGAACAAAATATGCTATTCAGAAATGGTAATTAAATAATTGTCACCTGGTTAGAAGAAAATATGGACTAACATCCGCTAAACACATGGCTTTTCCATCATTTCGTTTGTTTTAAAATGCTATCCAAAGATAATAAGACTGCGGTTTTGTCAGACCCACTCTTTATTTATTGAGACAGAAATAATGATAACAAAAACAAGATATACTTAAACAAAACAAAAATATTTTTAACAAAGTAAAATAAAATAATGTTGACAACTAAGATAATTCTTACAACTAAAATAATAAAAAAAGGAAAGAACAAAATATATTCAAATTACAGTGTTACAATTAATTCGATTATTCCAGAGGAACTTCAACATTTTTAAAACATCTAGGATGGAGGGATTTCCCGAGAACAAACAATCGTGGCTTGTGACTGCCTGCTGCGTTATTACGAGGCATAAATGCAATCCTTTCTTTGGAAACGTTTCTACCGGTGGTTGGGTTGGGTTCTGATGATGCTCTGATAAATTCATTTAATTGACAATTTTTAGAAACTTCCTACGAAATTGTGTTACCGCACTATGACACTATCCACTTTTTCTCCTCAAATTTTTAAATGTCGAATACCATGCCTCTTTTAAAATTTATCTAACCAACCAGAGTTGAAATTTCAGAAAAAATTAGTACATGAAGTTTTCTCTGCTGTAAGAACCATGTGTATAAAGTTTTCTTTACCTTAGGATGTTCTGCTTGACGCATAACATTTCTGGAGTCTAATAAAAGTTATGTTGTGTTATTGATTTTAAAACTACAAGTTATAATTATGTATAACTGTAAACTGTCTAATTGCTGTTTTATTTTGTTTAATACCATATACTGTTGATTTTGGCACTGTTGAGCAGATGTAAAATTTTACATTTTTCTGCCAATGTTAGAGTTTAATGTCTTCGTTTCATTTTTATTGCATATACGGTTGTTCCAGTAGTGACTACGAAATGAATAAGAGTCACACACGTAATGACGAAGAAACATAAGCCTCAGAAGAAACGAAGAAACATAAGTTTCACCAGTGAATTAGAGGACTCCTCAGTTAATTTCCGGGTAAAGTTATATAGTTGAATCGGACAAAACTGTCCGGACTGGTTTAAAATATATCAACGTAGTGTTTATGGTATTGGAGGTCGGATATCCCACCCAAGTTCGAACTTTCAAAGTCGCCGATCAAAGTGCCCGTATAAACGCTAGTGCTTGGGACGAAGCTGGTCAGCTCTTGGTTCCTGGTGATATAGTTCGTTTAACAAAAGGTTATGTATCAATGTGGAGAAGCTGTTTAACGCTTTATACATCGAAGGGTGGTGATTTACAAAAAATCGGCGAGTTCTGTATGGTTTTCAACGAACAGTTGAACATGAGCGAACCCAATCAAGGTATACCGACGATGAGTTCGATGGGAGGACCCCCAAATAGCGCCCCATTAAATAATGGGATGAATAACGGAGCTGGAAGAATTGGCGGTTCGCCGCAAACTTCTACTCCCCCTATCACCACAGCCACTATTGTTCACAACAATTCAGCAGGAAGTGTTAAAAGCACACCAGCAACTAATAGGATGACCGGTAATGGACCTCAAGATCAAAAAAGACAACGAGGCTCAAGAGGCGGACCACATAGAAGTAGACATAGAGCTAATTAATTAGATTTGTTTTCATATTTTCTTTGTAGAGTTCTATAAGGAAATTGTTTTTAAAACTTTTTTGTTTGTTATTGTATATAACAGGAATAGACCAGTATATTGAAAAAATTAATTAATATTTGTATTTTTATAAAATAAATTAACAAAATTTTTGAATTTTTATTTTGTTTGAAACTTTTTATCCCAAATAACAAAAAAAATTATTTACAACTATGTTCAAAATTGTAAAAAAACTGAAATTTGAAACTTCACTTTGACATTTAATATTAATTGACATTAATGACAAGTAAATATAACCTAAATGTTTTTATACATCAAATTGATTCAAAATTGAAATAAATAAACGTATTTTTTTAAATATATTTTTTTTAATTCCAATGAATTCTCTGTTAATACGTAAGTATAATGTATAAGTAATTTATTTTTTAATTTTAAAATGATTAATTCATTATAAAATTCACTAAAACAGCAACCAACCCAAAAATATTAAATCACTAAAGCAAAAATTTAAAATGTATTTTAATTAAATTTTTCATCTATTTCGGCAAAATTGTTACCATTTATTCTAATAACATGGAAAAATCAATTTTTCAAAAATTTTTATAATCTTTACTTTCGTAAAAATAACCAGGTTTTCAGATGAACCTGATAAATTGATATTTGTTATTAAATTATTTTGCAAAGCAGGTATCTACAAAATAGTGCTACTATTTATTATAATTATTTGCAAATATGATTAATCTAATCCCAAATAATAAAAAAAAGATTGAATTTTTGAATTTTATTTATTTTGATGTTTCTCCATCAAATAGCGTTTTAATATGTTTACAAATAGAAATTATTAAAATCTATGAACGAAATACCTATAAATCTGATAAAAATATATAACCTTTAAGCAGTAGATTCCTGATAACTTATTTACATATAGATAGATAACCATTTATTGCCACCAACAAAAGTAACACCTCATATAAACTTTGGTACTTTTCGTTAGAATATTTTTTAGTTGTCATTAATGTTCATAATAATGATATGAAAAATAGAACATGATGATTTGTTTATACAGTCTGGGTAGATAGAGGCTTTTAATGATATTTTTTGTAGAATCGTTTTAGTAGAACTACGAAAAAAATGATAGAATTTGGAATATTATGAAGGTCTTATTATTCAAAATGAAGAAATGACATATATAAAATTAAAGATTTAACCTTCCTCTTTCAAGTGATCCTTAAACTGTTGTTACAATTTGAAATCGTTTTCACTTAAGATCTGTTAAAGGATATCAATTTTTGACAATGAAAAAAATGACTTATACATCAAACTGAAGACTGAGCCTTCCTTTAGTATATGATCTATAATTGTTTCAATTTGAAATCGATTCCACCTAAGAAATGCTAAAGGACGAAGTGTTTCTGACATTTTAGTATAATCAAAAAAAAATGATAAAATTTTAAAAAGATCGTGGATATCTTATTTTTGAAAATGAAGAAATGGTTTATACATCACATTGAAGATTGAACCATCCTCCTTCAAATGATGTTTTATGTATGATCAAAGTTATAGAAAAAAACTTCAGATAAAATTTAACATAACCCGTTATTTCAGTTTGAAATCGATTTATTTTTAATCTGCTTATACTTGTAATAATATCTGCTTATATTATAAATGAAGAAATAGCTTATACATCAAATTGAAGGTTGAACAATCCTCTTTCAAATGATGTATAACTCGTTGCTTCAATTTGAAACCGATTTCACTTAAGAAATGTTAAAGAATAGTCGTTTTGACGTTTTAGTAGAATCAGTTTTAGTAGGGCTTATTTTGAAAAATTAAAAAAATGCCTCATACATTAAATTGAAGGTTGAACCATCCTCTTTCAAATGATGTATAATTCGTTTCAATTTGAAGTCGATTCCACCTAAGAAATGTTAAAGTATGACGTAAAGTTCTTGGAGGACTCATTTTTGAAAATAAAGAAACAGATGAAATATAAATCTGATAAAAAACCTTGCCTTTAGCAGTGGAACATAGGTTCTTGGTGCTGATAAGTTACTTACATATAGATGATATACAGAATAGCCCAGAGGTGGGGAACGTGCGACCTTGAGGCCGCATGCGGCCTCCGTGACTATCTTGTGCGGCCTCCATAAAATTTCTTGGATCAATTAATATTTCGTTATACTATAAAGAATTAAATAAAGAACGGTAAATTTCAGTACTGGTGGTAATAGCCAATTGTATAATTCAAGTATTAGAACGCCACCTAGTGCGAAACGGTACCACTATTTTTACGTATTACAAGTAGCAACATCTCGTGCATTGGAGAGCAGGAGAGCAGCTTTGCTTGCAGATCTGGTAAACTCTGCAACATACGGGGTAATCCCCTTTATACAACGGAGTTGACAATCTGCACATGCCAGTACCAGTGTTGTTATTTACTCTTGTTAAAACTTACTGTTTATTTTACTCTCTGTGTTTACATCTTGAATTAATCTACATTTTTTAAGTTTACATCGTTTTTCGATTATAACAGGTTCGTTGACTATTTTGAATTAATTCTTGAGCAGTTTTTAGTGCAATTAATAAAGACGAAGAAAGAAACAACGTACATCCTTTATCGCGGTGGTCCTTCAAATCCACGACACTCGACATCAAACAGTTTTTTTTCTACATCATGGCAAGTTGTAAGAAAAGAAAATTAAATAAAGAAAACAGAATGTTTAATGTGGACTGGGAGCTAGATTTTTTCTTTACTTCTGTGAAAGATAAAATGGTGTGTTTGTTGTGCAATACAGTTTTAACTACTTTGAAAAAAGCTAATGCAAATAAACACTATTTGACTCATAAAGAGCATAAATATTTTAACTTAGAAGGTGAATCTCGACGAGTTATACTTCAAAAATTAAAAAATGAAAAACATCATCAACAAGCGTCAGTTAGTGCTTTTGTAAAGAAAAGTACCACTGCAGTTGACGTTACTTATAAAATTGCTCTTATACTTGGAAAAGGGGGCAAACCGTTTGCCGACGTAGAAATAATTAAAGATTGTATTGTTGAAGCAGTAGGTACGTTAGATCCAGAAAATGTTGCTAAATATAAACAATTGCCTCTTTCAAGAAGAACTATAACAGATCGGCAGCACGATTTAGCTCAAAATGTAACAGAGCAACTTCGTATAATTATACAAAATGAAGATGTTTATTTTTCAATTGCTTTGGATGAAAGCACTGATAGAACTGACTCGGCGGAAGTTTTATATTTTATTCGTGCTGTAACTAAAGATTTTCAGTGTTATGAAGAACTTCTTGCGCTAGGTACACTAACTCGAAGAACTCGTGGAGTTGACATTTTCGAAAACTTTAGAGAAATATGTCATCGCTTACAATTAAATATCAATAACTTAGTAAGTGTCTGCACCGATGACGCACCTTCTATGAGAGGTAAAAAAGAAGGATTTGTTGCATTATTAAAAAAGGAGAACTTAAACTTGGAAAAATTAATATCGTTTCACTGTATTTTGCATCAGCAAAATTTGCGCGCAAAATCCACCGTTTTGCAAGATGGATAGAGCTATTGGGATTGTCAACTATCCCATTAACGCATTGCGTTAATGCAATGCGTCATCGCGAATTTCGACAGATGTTAACTATAGATGAGGATACGTATAGTGTTGATTTGCCGTACTACTGCAAAGTTCGCTGGCTATCAACAGGACAAGTTTTGGCAAAGGTTTTAATTTTACGACGACAAATTTTAAATTTTTATTAAGAAAAAGGAAAACTATGTGATCTATCAGATGAAGTATTTTGCAGAAAGATTGCATTTTTGTCTGATATTATGACAAAACAAAACAATTTAAATATTTCTCTACAAGGTAAAACGAAGCATGTATATGAAATGTGGCAAAAGATCCAGGCGTTTCGAAAAAAATTAATGTTTTTTAAAACATTGCTCGCTCACTCGGATATATCTGCAGAACACTTTCCCGAGCTTGTAAAAATTTAAAATGAGCAGAAATGTGAAAATAAAATATTTGATGAATGTCTTGGATTCTTTATTAGAAGAATATACTGAAAGATTTGCAGATTTTGATGACCACACTCCTGCTTTGAAATTGGTATTTGAACCACATTTAGTAGATATATCCGATGCTCCTACCGAATTACAAATGGAGTTATTCGAATTGGCAGAAGATAATATTCTCAAATCTCTTTTTGACGCTAAAAAGGACCCCTTAGAAATCTGGAAAAATGCGGTTGAATATCCATGTCAACGAGAACATGCACGCCGTATACTTTCCTGTTTTGGTAACTGCAAGCACTTACTGATGCGAGTCAACATTATCTATCATGACAAAAATTAAATCAAATTTAAGAATGCAAATTACAAATACTCATTTAGAGGACCAATTAATACTGCGCGTTACGAAGCTTAATCCAAATATTCAAGTACTTTCAAGCAAGAAACAAATGCAAATATCCCACTAACTTTTACTATTGTATTTCTTTATAATGTTAAATAAATGAATTACTTAATGTTTTTTTTGTTATTATTTCTATATAATATAATAAATTGATGAAACTATACGAAACGTATATTATCACAAAATTCGCTTTTATAGGTATATTAACTCATCTGGCCTCCTTAATTGTTGCCTAATTTTAGTGTGGCCTCTAATGACAAAAAGGTTCCCCACCTCTGAAATAGCCCATTTATAGCATCATTTTTAAAATGAGAATTTTTGAACATTTGCAAGCCTTTTTTACGTCATTGCAATTACAAAATTTTATCGTCATTGATACTGATTTCTCTGGAAGGCGATGAAAGCAACAGTCGTTTCCTCTACAGTTGATTATGAACAAGAATTACGAGGAAAAACTTACCTATATACTAATCGATTCCTTACTTAAGTGAATTTCACCTAAAACCATAAAAAGACGTTAATTGAACCTAGGAACTCACATCTCAAAAATGGTTTAGATTGATTATCGCGTTTTTCGAGTTATAAAGAATAAATGAATTTATTTTGCTAACTTTGAAGTCCTCTAGCGGCGAAACGAAGCAACTTTGGATATAGATAAGTTAACTTAAATCGGCCTATTTTAAGCCAAGGAATCTGTGGTATTCTGTTGTACATGCATTTCAAAGACACTCTGTATAACCATTTTGTGGCAATATCACAAACAAATTTAATTAAAAACTCTAATTATCATTGTAGAAAATGTTATAGATAATTATTATTAAAATACAAAATACAACAAAGTAATAACAAAAACTTTTAATAAGAAAATACAGGTCGTTTCAATTTACAAACAAATTATTATTTATTTGACACACAAATTATTTTTATATTTCAATTAATGATTCTGTTTTAAAAAACTAAAATTATGATACTAACCAAAATTAATTTTCAAAATGAGCTATGAACAAAATGGTAAGTATAAATTGTAAGTATTTCTACTTTGAAATTACTACCCTTCTGGTCTGGAAATCTGAAATTGATTTCCTACTTTTTGAAGCACAATTTTTAAATGCAAGAATTCATTCTGATAGAACTGAGCATAAGTATAACATTATAGTGAGAAATTTTCCCATAGAACTCATCCAAATAGTTTACGATATAGTTTCTAATCTTCCAGAAGAAAATATGTACAATTGTTTAAAAACAAACTTAATTTCTCGATTGTTGATGGTTTACTATCAGAAACTGAAATTTGAGATCAAAAATCTTCGGAATCTTATCGAAGATTGTTGGCTATTAGGTGGTAATCGAGTTGTTTCAAACAATTTCAGTAGCATTATTGGCATCTGGAATAGATTATGTAAATGACTTATTAAATATGGTAGAAACAATTTGGGAATCATACAATTTTTCACCCATATCATTACAACACAAAATTTTGGTAATTAATAAGCAAATTTTCATTTCAAATAATTTACAAATAGATAAAAATTTGAATACTGACAACGTTAATCTAATATTTGTCAAAAACAAGTATAAATTGAGACTATATAGCATTAATTCTCTTCAATTTCAAATCGTTTTTAAAAATTGTCAACGAAACAGGAACTGCTAAACAAGAATTTTGTTATAATTGTAAAAATTAATATAAAGCTAGATCACGTTCTAATTCTAGAACTCAACATCATCGTCATCGCCATCGTCATGTAAGCTTTGTTTTTATTACGAAGCTGGAAAAATTGGCAGTTCGCTACAAACTTCTACTCCCCTATCACCACAGCCATTATTGTTCACAACAATTCAGCAGGAAGTGTTAAAAGCACACCAGCAACTAATAGGATGACCGGTAATGGACCTCAAGATCAAAAAAGACAACGAGGCTCAAGAGGCGGACCACATAGAAGTAGACATAGAGCTAATTAATTAGATTTGTTTTCATATTTTCTTTGTAGAGTTCTATAAGGAAATTGTTTTTAAAACTTTTTTGTTTGTTATTGTATATAACAGGAATAGACCAGTATATTGAAAAAATTAATTAATATTTGTATTTTTATAAAATAAATTAACAAAATTTTTGAATTTTTATTTTGTTTGAAACTTTTTACCCCAAATAAAAAAAATTATTTACAACTATGTTGAAAATTGTAAAAAAATCTGAAAATTGAAACTTCACTTTAACATTTAATATTAATTGACATTAATGAAAGTAAATATAACCTAAATGTTTTTATACATCAAATTGATTCAAAATTGAAATAAATAAACGTATTTTTTTAAATATTTTTTTAATTCTATTGAATTCTCTGTTAATACGTAAGTATAATGTATAAGTTATTTATTTCTTAATTTTAAAATGATTAATTCATTATAAAATTCATTAAAACAGCAACCAACCCAAAATATTAAACTACTAAAGTAAAAATTTAAAATGTATTTTAACTTAATTTTTCATCTATTTCGGAGAAATTGTTACCATTTATTCGAATAACATGAGAAAATCAATTTTTCAAAAATTTTTATAATCTTTACTTTCGTAAAAATAACCAGGTTTTCAGATGAACCTGATAAATTAATATTTGTTATTAAATTATGTTGCAAAATAGGAATCTATAAATAAGTGCTACCATTTATTATAATTCTTTGTAAGCATTATTATTCTAATTGTTGTATTTTATTTATTTTTTGTTTCTCCATCAACATATTTTGCATTTACAAATATAATTCTTAAAATCCATGAACGAAGTACCAATAAATTGATAAAAAAACGTATAACCTTTAAGCAGTATTACATAGATTCCTGATGCTGATAACTTATTTACATATAGATAAAATATGTAAATAAGTTATTAATTGAAATTGATTTCACTTGAAAAATGTTAAAAGATAATGTGTTTTTGACGTTTTAGTAGAATACGAAAAAATTATGAAATTAAGAAAAAATGTGGAGATCTTATTTTTGAAAATGACGCAGTGACTTATACATCAAATTGAAGATTGAACCATCCTCTTTCAAAATATGTATAACATTGTTTCAATTTGAAATCGATTCAATCTAAGAAATGATAAAGGATGATATGTTTATATTGGGTGTGGCATTTAAATTGAGACGACCTTATAGTTTAAAAAGCATCAATGTCATGGAAACAGCTTCAGAAAAAACTTTCGTCATATGACAGGGGAGAACATTCTGTATAGTTATTATTACATTTTAGAAGCGCCATCGTGAAACATCGAAATTAAGATAGAGTAGGCCGGAACAGACAGCAGTTAGTTTAGTATCCATATCTGTCAAAATTTGCTATAGTTGTAAATTCATTCATTACGATTCATAAATTAAGCTTGGGAAGACGTACAAATATTGCAAAAAGTAATATGATTTTTGTTTATGAAAAACCAACCTGAGGTATCAATTGTTATACTTACTGATATATACTTACTTAACTGATGAAGTGTTTAGGGTCGCAGTACTCTACAACATTGAAAGTAACGTAAACACACAGGAAGGTAAAAACGTTCGACGAAGAAATTTCAAAAAATGTATCGATATTTCATATAGTTTCGCTGAAAAACCGATAATGTAATCAAAATTTTGAAGCAAACAAAAATCTTAGAACAAAATATGCTGTTCAGAAATGGCAATTAAATAATTGTCACCTGGTCAGAAGAAAATATGGACTAACATCCACTAAACACATGGCTTTACTATCATTTCGTTTGTTTTAAAATGCTATCCAACACCACAAAAAGACTGCGGGTTTGTCAGAACCACTCTTTATTTATTGAGCCAGAAATAATGATAACAAAAACAAGATATACTTAAACAAAACAAAAATATTTTTAACAAAGTAAAATAAAATAATCTTGACAACTAAGATAATTCTTACAACTAAAATAATAAAAAAAGGAAAGAACAAAATATATTCAAATTACAGTGTTACAATTAATTCGATTATTCCAGAGGAACTTCAACATTTTTAAAACATCTAGGATGGAGGGATTTCCCGAGATCAAACAATCGTAGCTTGTGACTGCCTGCTGCGTTAGTACGAGGCATAAATATAATCCTTTCTTTGGAAACGTTTCTACCGGCGGTTGGTGAAATTTTCCAAAAGGGAGCACTTTCATCGATCCTCTGATGATGCTCTGATAAATTTCTCTTATGATGCTCTCTTAAATTCATTTAATTGACTATTTTTAGAAGCTTCCTACGAAATTGTTTTACCGCACTTATGACACTAGCCACTTTTTCTCCTCAAATTTTTAAATGGTGAATACCATGCCTCTTTTAAAATTTATCTAACCAACCAGAGCTGAAATTTCCGAAGAAATTGGTACATGAAGTTTTCTCTGTTGTAAGAACTATGTGTATAAAGTTTTTTTTACCTTAGGATGTTCTGCTTGACGCATAACATTTCTAGAGTCTAATAAAAGGTATGTTCTGTTACTTTAAAACTAAAAGTTGTAATTATGTATAACTGTAAACTGTCTAAATGCTGTTTTCTTCTGTTTAATACCATATACCGTTGATTTTGGTACACTATTAGCGACAACTCGAACACTTTGAGCACTGTTGAGCAGTTGTAAAATTTACAACTGAAACATGATAGTTTGTTTTATATAATCTGGGTAGAATGCAGAGGGTGCGGGAAACTTAGATCATGAACGATATCTAAGTGTGATGTATCGAGTGGAGAATAAAAGATACACTTATGTTTTACACTTTTATTTACTACACAAGACTTTTCTTAAACGTAATTTAATGTTTTTATTATTTTGAGGTTATGCGCGTACCTTCGTGTTAGCGCTGGAAACCAACTATATCTGCCTCTCGACACGTCTTAGCGTTTTCCTATATAACTGTTTACGCATGCGCATACACTACACTCCTCACCCCTAGTAGAAATTAATCTGTTTCATAATCTTGCAAATATTTAGGGATTTTCCGTACTATTCCTGGTCGTGTAAATTCTGGAGTAACCTCCCTTGTCCCCATCTCAGGTTCGGTTGGTTTGGCCACTGTTTCTTCCTCCAATGACGGTTCTACCTCAGGATTTTCAATCCTAGTGCCCCTTTGTTTCATTTGATCTATATGTCTCTTTTGATGTTTACCGTCTGGTGTCTTCACTTTGTAACTCAGTGGACCGGATACTTCTGTTACCACCGCCGGTTGCCACTTTTCTTGGGTACCATAGGATCTCACGAAAACTGGGTCATTTAAGGTGAACATTCTAGGTGGTGTTGTTGTACACTTCTTTTCTTGTTTTGTCTTCATTGTCTTCGTGAAGTCTGGTTTTAGTCGATCTAATAGGCAAGATAGTCTTCTTCCCATAAGCAATTCGCGCGGTGATCTTCCCGTTATTGAGCTTGGAGTCACGTGTTGTACTAACAGATATCTTGCCATTAGTATTTGTAAGTTCTCACCTGCCATTTTCTTTAAAGCCTGCTTAAATTCTTGCACAAGTCTCTCTGCTTGGCCATTGCTACTTGGGTGGTAAGGTGCAACTAACGCTTGTCTGATTAAATTCTTTTCAAGAAATTCTTTAAATTCTTTGGATGTAAATGCCGTTCCATTATCCGATACGACAACATCTGGCAATCCATGTGTCGCGAATAATTCTCTCAGCACTGTTATTGTTTCATGAGTCGATGGTCCGGAAACTTGTCTAACTTCCAACCATTTTGAGTAAGAATCTACTACTATCAAAAAATATTTTCCATTCACTGGTCCCGCAAAATCAATGTGAATTCTAGACCATGGAGCTGTTGCCCATTCCCATGGATGGATTGGTGCTTTTCCTGGTTGATTTCGACTCATTTGGCATGTTTGACAATTTCTCACCAAGTCTTCTATTTCCTTATCCATCCCCGGCCACCAAACATATGATCTAGCCAGCGACTTCATTCTTATCATACCTGGATGTGCCGTATGCAGTATCTCGAGCGTACTTTTCCTGCCCACTGGTGGAACTATCACTCTTGATCCCCATAATAAACAATTTTGATATGAAGATATTTCCAATTTTTTATTTATATATGTCTTAAATTCGTCTGGAAATTGTTTGGAATCCATCGGCCATCCCTTCTTTGTCCATACCAAAACAACTGATAGAATTGAATCTTTTGCTGATGCTTTAGCAATTTCTTCTGCCGTTAAAAACTTTTCTGGAACGTTTTCTAAAAGAAGTACGTCCGATGCTATTGGAGGTTCTATTTGGTTTCTCTTTTCTGGTAATCTGCTTAGAGCATCCGCATTTCCCAATAGTTTCCCTGGTACGTAGTTTAAATCGTAATCATATGCTGATAAAGTGATAATCCATCTCAACATTCTTGGAGATACGACTTCTGAGGTAGGTTTTCCCGATCTCAAAAGTCCCAATAATGGTTTATGATCAGTCCGGATTTCAAAATGATTACCGTACAAGTAATTATGAAACTTTTTTATTCCGACCATTATTGCTAATGCCTCTTTATCGATTTGAGCGAAGTTTCTCTCCGTGCTTGACAACGTTCTGCTGTGATACGCTACTGGTGCTTCGTTACCGGCTGTTTGTATTTGACTTAGTACACAACCCACACCATAAGCACTAGCATCACAAGTTAATATTGTTTTCTTTTTTTCATCAAAGTGTGCTAAGATAGGTTCACTACTCAATAATTCCTTAATTCTTTTAAACGCTGTTTGTTGATCATTTCCCCATTTAAATTCAACATTTTTTTGTAATAATCTGAATAAGGGTTCAGCTATGGTAGCTTTGTCTTTTAAAAAGTTATGGTAAAACGTAATCAAACCCAAAAATGCTTGTAACTCCGTTTTATTTTCCGGATTTGGCACATTTGCGATTGCACTGACTTTAGATTTGGTTGGTTTAAGACCTTCAGAATTAATTCGAAACCCCAAAAAATCCAAACTATCTGTTTTAAAAATACACTTACGTAAGTTTAATTTAAGTCCATCGTCTTTGAAACGACTAAGTACTTCTCGTAATTTTGTATCTAAATCTGTTTCTGATTTACCAATTATTAAAATATCGTCATAATAGGGTGATACTCCTTGGATTCCGTTAAGTCTGGAATCGATGAATCTCTGAAATATCTGCGGTGCTGCCGCTATTCCAAATTGTAACTTCTTACATCGAAATGCTCCCCGATGTGTTATTATAGTTTGGGCGTCGGCCGCCGCGTCGTCTACTTTCAGTTGAAGATACGCCTGAGCCATGTCTAGCTTTGCAAAAATCTTACCTCCCGCCAGTACCGCCAAAATATCTTGGACACATGGCACTGGGTATTTATCGACATGTAGCATTCGATTTACTGTAGCACGATAATCTCCGCAAATTCTTACTTCATCGTTACTCTTCGTTACGACGACGATAGGTGTTCCCCATCTCGGATGATCAATTGGTTCTAAGACTCCTTGTTTTTTTAACCGATCGATTTCGCGGTTAACGCGCTCAATTAACGCAAACGGAACTTTTCTCGCTTTTAACAGAACCGGATAAACGTCATTTTTAATATCGAATGATACCGGAGGACCGCGGTACGTACCAATATCCTCGCTGAATACTTCCGGAAAATCTTTCAAGTAATCGTTCGTTTGAATCACTTTATTTATCTCACTCACTCCTTTAATGGTTAACCCAAGAGGTCCAAACCAGTTTCGCCCGAGTAAATTCGATCGATTTTCCGCTATTACTAACAAAGGTAACTTTATTTTATTGTTTTTGTATTCGACCGTCGCGATACACTCTCCCAAAGTATCGATGATTTTATTCTGGTAGTCTTTTAAAATCACTCTTGACTTCGTTAACGCGTTTGAATTCTTCCCGAAAATATCCTCGAAAGTATCTTTCCCGATCACGCTATTCGCCGCACCACTATCAATTTCCATTGAAATGTTTTTTTTATTTACGCGAACATTCGCGACAAATTTACTCAAACACATTTTCCCGTTTATTTTGTTTATCGGAGACTGATAGACGTCTACGTTGTTCATTGATTCTCCCGAATCACAGTTTCTTTCTTCGGATTCTTCCTTCGCGTCTTGTTTATTTACCTTACGAGCGCCTTTCTTTTTAGCGAAACAAGCTTTTTCAATATGCCCTAGTTTCTTACAAAACCTACATGTGCTTTCTTTAAATTTACAACCGTCTGGAGTATGGTCGCCTGTACATCGATAACATTTTTTTCTTCCGCCTTTTTTTTCTGTTCCTTTGAAAGTCAGCTTGTTTACCGAGTCTGGCGCCATAGGTCCGTTTTTAAATTCTTGGAACCCTTGCGACGCCATCTCGTGTGCTTCACATAATTCGTACGCTTTGTTTAATGAAATTTTTGTTTCGGATAATAATCTTCTTTGTAGATGTTCATCCCTAACTCCGCATACGAGTCTATCGCGAAGCATGGTGTCTAAATACGTTTCAAAACCGCAATTATCCGCAAGTTTGCGTAATTCTTTTACGTAAGTAGCAATCGATTCACCGCTTTGTTGATCGCGTCTATAAAATTTAAATCTACTTACAATTTCCGATGTCTTCGGTGCGAAATGGTTACTTAATGCATGTAGGATGTCTTTTAGGGCAGCATCTTCTACTTTTACAGGTGCTAATAGAGATTTCAGTATCTCGTATGTTTCGAAACCACATATGCTTAAGAAAACCGCTTTCTTTTGTTCTGCGTCTACGATTCTATTCGCTTTAGCAAAAAATTGAAATCTTTCAACGTACGTATCCCACGCTTTTGGCACGTTGATGTTGAATGGTTCGATGCTCCCGAGCGTCGCCATTTTTTTTTTTTTTTTTAACCCTTTTCTTCCAGTTTAATCTTCGTTAAGTTGTTCCTTCCTCCCTCTTTAGTTTATCCTCGTCGCCAGTGTGATGTATCGAGTGGAGAATAAAAGATACACTTATGTTTTACACTTTTATTTACTACACAAGACTTTTCTTAAACGTAATTTAATGTTTTTATTATTTTGAGGTTATGCGCGTACCTTCGTGTTAGCGCTGGAAACCAACTATATCTGCCTCTCGACACGTCTTAGCGTTTTCCTATATAACTGTTTACGCATGCGCATACACTACACTAAGCATCAATCTTTTAATGATATTTTTTGTAGAAACGTTTTAATAGAATTAGAAAAAGCATTGTAGAATTTGAAAGATCACTGACATCTTATTTTTGAAATAACTGGAAATAAAGAAATAACTGGTATATCAAATTACAAGTTAAAAACTTAAGGAACGTTAAAACATGATGTGTTTTTGACATTTTAGTGGAATCAAGCTAAATGGTGCAATTTGAAAAATCATGGAGGTCTTATTTTTGAAAATGAAGAAATGGCTTGTACATCAAATTGAAGATTGAACCATCCTCATTCAAACGATATATAACTCAATATTTCAATTTGAACTCGATTCCAATTACCTTATTCAATATTATTTATTATTATTTTTGAA
Organism: Onthophagus sagittarius; assembly: GCA_036711965.1. Lineage (NCBI taxonomy): Eukaryota > Metazoa > Arthropoda > Insecta > Coleoptera > Scarabaeidae > Onthophagus > Onthophagus sagittarius. The sequence goes on from JASERS010000001.1 coordinate 53,689,678, forward strand.
AATAAAGAACTGGTTTATAAAATTGAAACTTAAAACATCCTTTTTCAAATGATGTATAACTCGTTTCAATTTGAAAGCGATTCCACTTAAGAAATGTTAAAACATGTGTTTTTAACGTTTTAATGGATTCAAGATAATTATGCAATTATCTTATATTCCAATTACCTTATTCAATATTATTTGAATAAGGTCTAATTTTTGAAAATGAAATAATTTATGCATTAAATTGAAGTTGGAATCATCCTCTTTCAAATGCTGTATAACTTGTTGCTTCAATTTGATATCGATTACACCTAAGAAATGTTAAAGGATGATGTGCTTTTCACGATTTATTAGAATCAGAAAATTTTTTTTAAAATTTCGTGGAGGTCTTATTTTTTAAAATGAAGAAGTGGTTTATACATCAAATTGAAACTTAAAACATCCTTTTTCAAATGATGTATAACTCGTTTCAATTTGAAAGCGATTCCACTTAAGAAATGTTAAAACATGTGTTTTTAACGTTTTAATGGATTCAAGATAATAATGCAATTTTGAAGAATCGTAGAGGTTTTATTTTATAAAAATGAAGAAATGGTTTATACATCATATTGAAGATTGAACCTTCTTCTTTCAAATGGTGTATAACTCGTTGTTTCAATTTGAAATTGATTCCACCTAAGAAATATTAAAATATGATGTATATAATGTTTTATTGCAATCACAAAAATATGATTAAATTTGAAAAAGATCATAAAGGTCTTATTTTTGAAAATGAAGAAATGGTTCATACATCAAATTGAAGATTGAATCATCCTAATCATTCCATCTAAGAAATGTTAGAGAATGACATTTACACTCATTATACTGGGTGAGGCAGTTAAATTAAGTCGATCTTATAATTTATAAAAAATTTCAATGTTATGGAAAAGGGCTTCAGATAAAACTTTTGTCATATGACAGGGGAGAACATTCTGTGTAGTTAATATTACATTTTAGAAACGCAATCTATGTCTTTTAATTGTTAAGTAAGCTTTCTTAAATGGACGTATGCTTTTTTCATCATTATGCTATTCTACATGACAAAATACATAACATTTTCTTGAAACATTGTATAGTAATGGAATAGTAATAGAAATTGAAAGTGCTACCAAGTAACATCGAAATTAAGTACCAGTTTAACTAATCCAATCTGTCAACTAATCCATTCTGTAAGGTTTACTAATCCATATCTGTCAAAGTTGCTATAGCTGTAAATTCATTTATTACGATTCAGAAAATACGCTTGAAAAGACGTACGAATATTGCAAAAAGTAACATGATTTTTGTTTATGGAGAACCTGTTTATGAAGCCTGAGGTATCAATTGTTATGCTTATATACTAACCGAATTTGTAGCTAAGAGGTATTTTGACAGATATGAATATTAAAACAACTGTTATCTATCATGGCCGTCTTAATATTTCCAGCCAACTTGATGTTAATTGCGGTGTTCCCTGGTTACACTTTACATTGTTAGTATACATAATATTGATTAAACAAAATTTTTTTTCTAATAAAGGTTATGTATTCTGTCAAGCAGAGTGTCACCGAGAGAAATATATTTATCTAGTAGATGTTTTTGTTAAAAAAATATCTTCAGATGCATGGCTAAACCCTGTATATTTTAACTGATGTAAAACTAGAACTAACACTAGACTTAGAACTAGAATCATTAAACCCGAATAAAAAGGCCGTCTTGAGATATGTACGGCTAAAACCGAATTAGACCGTCATTAGACTAATGACTGGAAGTATTTCAAGTCTTCTGGAAGCATTTCAAATCTTTTACAGATAATGGCAAGTCTTCCAGAAGCAGTATCAAGTCTTCCAGAAGCAGTAACAAGTCTTCCAGAAACAGTAGAAACTCTTGAACAGCCTCCAGGTTCAAGTCGTCTAGAAGTAGTATCAAGTCTTCCAAGAGTAATACCAAGTTTTCTGAAAGTAGTTCAAGTCATCTAGAAGCAGTATCAACTTTTCCAGGAGCAGTAACAAGTCGTGTAGAAGCAGTGTCAAGTCTTTTAGAAGCAATTGAAGTCATCTGGAAAAATTTCAACTCTTCTAGAAACAGTTTCAATTTACAGCAGTCTTCTGGAAGCATTTCAAGTGATCTAGATGTAGCATCAACTCTTTTAGAAGCAGTACCAAGCTCATCCATTTGCAATAGCATTTGGGTGGCATTTTAAGTCGTGTAGAAATAGTATAAAGTCTTCCAAAAGAGTAGCAAGTTTTCTGAGAGCATTTCAAGTCATCATTTAGAGTCTTAATTTAAAATGAGTTTGTTTTTTGTTGACATAATATTTGTTGATTTTTTTCCATAACTGACGATTTTAATTATTAACTTTGCTGCTTTTAGAATTAGCTACTAATTGATTTTCATTCTTATTGTAATGTATTAGTGGATATTTCACTGAGCTTGTCTTATTTGCAGCCTAAACATGTTTAAATGAATAAATAATTTGCAAGTCTTCTGGAAATACTAGACAACTTTTGAAAGCATATCTCATTTAGAAAAAGCTCAATAGTACACTAGCATTAAATAATTAATGAAAACGCTATGATAGTAAGCTGACCGAATATGGGCATCGGCTTCTATGTACTTATAAACAATTTCTTTAGTTTGCATTGGACAAAACGTGCATACAGAAAAGTGCTATGTATCAACTCTGAGGACTCGTACAGACACGTTTAGTAATTTAGCAGAGTACCGAGTAGCTACTTATCACTGAAACATTTACCAAATGGAAACTGTCCACATTTCATACGTTCAAGTTACAATTAAGTGATACGCAAGACGAAGAGACGACATTATTGCGCGCAATTCAATAAATTTAGTAGGAAATTGAGGAAAAAATACACGAAAAGCTTAACAAGCGTATATGGGTTAGAAATTGAATAGGAGGAAGAATGTCATTACGATAGTTAAAAGTTCTTCTGATATTAGAATTAGAAGATTTAGTAGAATATTCTAATACATTCAAAATGTCGAAAAGTGTTTTTGATTATGGAAAATATAATAAAATCTAATATTCTAAACGTTATAAGTAAACAGTTATAGGTATCAAAGAATCAGTAAACGTGTTTATACGAGTAATACGTGGTAACATGCTAAGAAACATTAGTACCCTGTACATATCAGTCTTTTTAGTTAATTTATAAACCAATCTATTCAGAATATTGTGAAAATAAGTTGTTAATAGCTAAAGAAAGAATAATATATTTAATTATGAATGAATTATAAGCACATTCTCCTGCCACCGTGCTTGCTAAGTTACCTTTGTAAAACTTTATTATAAATACTCTAACAGTCTAGGAAGTGGTTACTAAAATGAATTCAATGGTGAGAAGATAAACGATCAAGGTCCGATCAAGGTTATCATACTTATAATTATCACAGAAACGTTTTCTATGAGCTTCAAAGTGTTTAAAGGAACATGTCGGCACTTCCTTTCAGTTCTTCTGTACAGTTTTAAGCTTCCCATTTCATATCTCACAGACGTTTACTCCTTTATCTACGTACTTAGATATCGTTTTATACATCGCATCCTTGATAGAGTGCTTCGTTTGCCAAGTTTATTTATATCAATACTCGGTATCTTATTAGTGTTTATCTGTCGAAGTACCAATTCGCTTCGAAACAACGTTCAATTCACATTTTCTTGTGGTAGGCTTTCAAACACAAATTTTTATGTATTATTGATTTGTGGTTTTGGTCGCATTGATAATCAGTCTCTAATATCTGTTATAACTTGATACATTCTCCAGAGTCTATATTCAAAATACTGGCTATTATTATTATTATTATTTATATAATTCCGAATAAAGACAAATATTAAATTTACTTTTGACAATAATTTCGCGTCTAGAGACATTCCATTTTTCCGAGATGCAAATAAACTGATGTTGATAATACTAATATATAATGAAAACAATTCTCTTTGAACTTTCGTTTTTCTCTTTTTTTATGTAGAATTTTTACGTACTTATTTTTATTGTTACATTAATTTTCAATTTCTCTCTATTTACGAATCACAATATTTATTATAAATACTTTTCTCATGTAACATTAGAACGTTTTGGTTTCATACGGTAATAATGAAACCATTGGATTTTATTTTTGGAGTAAGATATAAACATAAATCGACTGAAGAGAGAAATGACACGTTAACATTTCAAAATATTTAGTGAAATTGGAAGTGGTAATTGGTGTTAACAAATTTCATCAAAAGTATTGTTGCAGCACCTAATAAAATGTAATAAAAATATTACGAAAACGCCACATGATTCATCAAATTCGCCTTACAATTAGTCAGACTTATTCATCCTGCTTTGGTTCTATAATCCTATCCGTTCTAGCATTGTATCACCAAATACATTGCATTATTTTATGTAAAACCTATTAACACATTGGCTGCCACGTCTTTTTTCTTAACGTCTTTCATATGTGAATGACATTCAGAATACGAAAGATTCATATGAAAGACGTTAAGACTACGTGGTAAATACCAATACCTTAAGTGGATGGAATATTTTTCCTTTGCATTTGACACATAATTTAAACATATTTTTTTGCAGTAAAGCTGACTGACTATCGTGAGGTAACTACCCAAAGAAGACCATGGGTAAAGTAAAATGATTTTATGCCGGCGTAGCAAGGAAAAAAATAAAATTACAACAGCAAATGAACATATTTTTTATTATATTTCCCTTATTAGCTCTCACATATTTAACAATATTACCTACTATTCAACAATATCCTTCACATTTAATTATACTTAAATGAACACTAATTATTATTAATGAGAAGGATGTATATTTTTATACTACTTTCCAACATTTCGTTCCACATGAGATAAATATAGCCTAAGGTTGGGTTCATGAAAAGGGCGCGGAAAGGGCGTTCAAAAACTCTCATTCAGTTCACCATCGCATTATAATCCAATCAATTTTTCTTGATCGGCTGCATTTAAATTGTTTGGCATTTTTGCATGAGATGGATTTCGTGTGCAATCAAATTCCGTAAAATGAAAAGAAGAAGGAAACAAAGTTTTCCAGTGTTGGAAAATGTTGGAGCACATTACATTTAAGCTTAAAGTTCACAAGTTCTAGTTTTTTATTTATAGGTTAGTGGCATGACAAAAATTCATTAGTGAACTTCTCTTTCAGTGGATTTTATTTAGTTAAAAATATTTGAACTTCAGATCTACCTTGATAGCGCTTTGTCTCTCTACAACAAACTTTTGTGTGTGAAAGCAGATTATCATGGATACTTCCCATTTCTGAACACAAAATCCGAAACAGCTGTGAATTTAACCCTCCAGTACACGCGCATTTATTTTTGACGTGAGTGCTCGCACCGGACTGAGAGTCCGGGTTTCTTTGCCAAATAAGAGATGGCGCTGATGAGTAATTTGTATTAAACTCCCTAGATTACTAAAGTACCGCGGTTCATGATATCTGTGTATTCAAACGATTCGAGCCAAAATGGTGATTTGACAGCATGTCAGTGACCAGGTGTACGAATAGGGAGTTTATGTGTGAGAAAAACGTTTTGCTCCGCCCCCGATTCGAGAACATTATTAAAGTTCACATTTCGTTTCTTCGGTGGCTGATACTGCTTAAAACAAACTTGATAAGCTACCAAGAGCCTTGAACTGCTTTCAAAAATGTTGATACTACCTCTGGAAGACTTGATAATGCTTCTAGAAGCCTTAACATAGCTTTCAGAAGGCTTGAACTGCTTCCACAAGATTTTATACTGCAGCTGAAAGACTTGATACTATTTCTAGAAGATTTTAAATGATTCCAAAAGACTTGATACCGTTTGTAAAACTACTGGCAAAAAAATGTTTGAAAATGCAAAGTCTTAAAGAAGACATTTTTATTGCAAAAGGCACGAAATTGTTAATACAATTTGATTTTGCTTCCAAAATACCAAATACTGCTAGGATACAAAATGTTCATTTCAAAAGTTCAAAAATTTCAATTATAGACCAAATATTGCTTGTGAAGGTGTAAGCACTGTTGATATAAGGCATTTCTATTGCAAATTAACCATATGCGCCAGATACATGGACGTTTTTCATGTCACTTTTGTTTTGAGAACAGTCATTCGTCGTTTGAATCTTTTCCCAATTCAGTTTTTTCACTATCCAGCACCCATACTTATTTTCAAAAACCGGCGCTTATGAAGCTACGAAGATTGTGTTAGATGAACCACTGACGATCTAAAGATAAATGAGTTAGCTGCAGAATTCTTCGAATCCTCTATTTGGGCATCGTAAATCTTACACAAATTGCTGGTTCTGGTCCTAAAAACGCTTTAGCACTAGCTCATCTGCCGTTTCATTGGCAGCACTTCCAGAGTGACCTCAGTGTAGTTAAAACGACGAACCGTTTGAGCTATCTGTATTTCCATATAAATTTTGATAATCCTCTACTTGATTTCGAGCTTTGTGGAGATGAGTTACTCAGCTTGTGTTCTCATTTAATCCCAAGATTATTCCTCACTTGCGCAATCAGTAAAAAAATGTCCAATATAATTATAATTACAAACTCACTTCTACAGTATTATATATTTAGAAATCTGAAACTAGCAACTAACGCCATTAACAACGACAACATTCTGATCTGAAATAATACTTTGACGTCCTTCAACATCGGCAAATACAGAAAAAAGGAATTAACTAACTAGAAACTGACGAAATTACCTATTTACCTTTATTAGCTGTTTCCACCAAAACTTATTTTCGAAAGTAAGTCCTTTTTTCGTAGACAAGAACGGATATATTAAAAAAAAATGTTAAATTGAATGGTTGCGGTCCGCCGAACCAGCGGTTGCAAATTGCTAAAAGACTCTGTAAGTCGATAGTTAAACTTGCAGGAAAAGATTTTATTAATCATAAAATCGTGGCTATGAGAAAATACTGGAAATTATTTGACAGCAGACTTGCAGGAAACAAACTTTATGACTAAAGTGGCTAAGAGAAAATACAGGAAATTATTTTCAGGATTCTGAGATGACCGCTAGGAGGTGCAAATACCATCTTTAATGCCTTGAAATCTTAACAATTAAACAATTAGTCATCTTAGGAATGGTATCTCAATTTTAAGATACTTGTACATTTCAGTTTCAGTCCAGTCCCAGTATATTTCGGGTTCATGCCGGGATTTCATGAAATAAGATTTATCGTTTAGAAGTCTGGGAGCATTAAGAAAGATTTGCAATGAAAATACGATTGGCACCAAATAAATTAATTTTCTGGAAGCATTTCAAGCCTTATAGACGCAATGTTAAGTATTCTGACAGCAATATCAAATCTTTTGTTAGCATTCCAAATGTTTTGGAAGCAATTTAGATCTTCTAGAAGCAATATTAAGCCTACCTGAGCCAATATCGAGACTTTTGTAACCATTTTAAATCTTCTAGAAGTAGTATCAAGTCTTCTGGAATCTTCTCGAGTCTTCTGAAAGCATTTCAAATCTTCCAGAAACAGTATAAAGTCTTACAGGGGCTATATCTAATCTTTTGGAAGCATTTTAAAATATCTAGAAGCAGTATCATGTCTTCATTATTAAAATCTTCTAGAAACAGTATCAAGTCTTTTGGAAACTTCTCAAGTCTTCTGAAAGCATTTGAAATCTTCTGGAAGCAGTATAAAGTCTTACAGGGACAGTATCAAGCTTTTAGGAAGCATTTTAAAACATCTAGAAGCAGTATCAAGTCTTCTGGAATCTTCTCGAGTCTTCTGAAAGCATTTCAAATCTTCCAGAAATAGTATAAAGTCTTACAGGGGCTATATCTAATCTTTTGAAAGCATTTTAAAATATCTAGAAGCAGTATCGATTCTTAATGATTAAAATCTTCTAGAAGCAGTATCAAGTCTTTTGGAAACTTCTCAAGTCTTCTGAAAGCATTTAAAATCGTCTAGAAGCAGTATAAAGTCTTATAGGGGCAGTATCAAAGCTTTAGGAAGCATTTTAAAACATCTAGAAGCAGTATCAAGTCTTCTGGAAGTAGTATCCAGTCTTTTGGAAGTACTTCAAGTAATTTTGAAGTATTTCAAGTCTTCTAAAAGTAAGTATAAGGTCTTCTGGAAACATTGTAAGTCGTCTGGAAGTATTGTAAGTCATCTGGAAATATTTTAAGTCTTCTAGAAGCAGTATCAGTCTTCTGGAAACATTCCAAGTGTTCTGGAAACCATATCAAGTTTCTTAGATACAATATCAAGTCTTCTGGAAGCATCTTCAGTCTTCTAACAGCGACATAAAGTACTTTGGAAGCATACTAGGTCGTCTGGACACACTTCAAGTCCTCTAGATGCAATATCAAGGCTTCTAAAAGCGTTGTAAGTCATCTGTAAGCATTGTAAGTCGTCTGGATGCATTGTAAGACATCTGTAAATTCATAATTTTAAGTCTTCTAGAAATATCAGTCTAGAAATTCAAGTCTTCTGAAAGCAATATAAAGTTTTCTTAAATCAGTATCAAATCATCTAGAGGTAACAACATCAAGTCTTCTGGAAACATTTTAAGTTTTCTAGATGCTATATCAAGTTATCTGAAAGCATTGTAAGTCGTCTGGAAGTATTTTAAATCCTTTAGAAGCAGTAACAGTCTTCTGGAAGCCGCGGTACTTTATAAATGTAGGGACTTTAATTTGTATTCTTTTTAAGACAATAATTTAAAAAAAAATTTTATTATCATAAAATTTGCGATAGGCAAATAAATGCCCGCGTTGAATACGCTGCACATTTTTCGGGGCATTTATGTTCTACAGCTTTCGTTATCTTCTTCGTTTCTTCTAATTAGATAAGAAGTCATTTTGAACGAAAAAAAAACATCTTACCGTCTGCAAAATTTTTTGAAAAGCTTCAGTCTGCACCTTCAAAGAGTATTTTTCTTCGCTATCGTATTCATATTCGTATTTTACTGTGTTGTACACTAAGAAATTTTGGACACTAAAATGACATAATTATGTCGGTAAAAAAGTTGCCTTTTCTGTTAAACAATAGAGGGTGCAGAACCCGGAGTGAGAGTCCGGTGCGTGTACCTAAAGGTTAAAACTCGTGCTTTAATAAAATTTACCACCTTTATTGCATCATTACGAACACATCTTAATTCTGGCACCACTTCAGCTAATCAAAGACGTATTTTACAATAACATTGTTGACTTTATTAAATATTTTAACTTAGGTTGTTGAAGAAGTAAGAGCCTCACAAAATAAAAATTTTTCTTTCTCTCTGCTTTAAGCACCATCTTTCTTATTTGAAAAAGTTTAAATAATTTTTCCAGTAAGTTGCTAATTGTGAATTTTGGAACTTTAACTTGAACAATTACTGTTAATTTTAAGTATTTTGTGTGTACTATTTTGTAGCACACATATATCACACATTGGGAACCGCTGCTGTAGAATAATCCTATATATACATTTATTGCTTTCCTCATTATTAGTTTATTAATTTCCTCGCCTTTGTTGTTGTCGATATCTCTTTTCTAATTATTATATTGATTTCCTGTAAAAGCCTTCTACGAAAGCCCTGTAGAAGCTTTCGTTAAAAGCTTCTATTGTTAGAACTACCAGTTCAGCATATGAAGTGCCGTTCTACGTCTGGCTCGCACTGCCTCGAAAATTCCTTTTAGAACACTAACTCTGTTATCATCTGCAAATTGAAATACTTCTGCCTTGATTTTTCCTTCGTATTTGAGATATAATTATACAATAAATGTACAAATTTATAATATTTAATCACCAAAAGAAACGATTTATGTGACAAAGAGAGGCAGCCTCAGATGCCTTTAAACATCGAGGCAGGAGTGGCGCAGCGAACCCTGCGATTGTTCTTGTTTTTGTTTAAAATTTTTTTCACGTATAATCAAATACTCCTCTTTTTCATGTTGCTATGTTCGTTTTTTTTTGTTTCTTTTATGATTGTTGTTGTTGTCAACTTTTCATTCTGAGTAAAATTTCATTTTAAAATGCGTAGTGTTTTTTTTTCAAAGTGCGTAGTGTATTTAAATCAGTAAACGGGGATAGCATATACTCTAAGAATTGTCAATATAACTAATTTATTGGATTGTTTAACAATCTATGAATTTCCGTCGCACCAGAAAGCCCATCAGCAGATTCTTTTATAAAATACATTTTAAGCGGTTCATATTGCTCCAAAACCCGACAAACTGTTGCGTGTACAGATAACCATCTAGTCTGAGATGGTTGTAAGAGTTTATGAGGTTTTATCTTTAAAAACGTTTGAAAAGTTTTAAATTCAGTTTTTCTTTTAAAGCTGTACTGCATCTGGTAGGCTTTTACATGCACATGACGCACACAATGCCAATGAATGGCAAACTCATTTCATGACAAATAGGTCAGGTATATCTTTTTTTTAAAAAGTTTGTAATGAGTTTATTTTGCCCATCGTGGAATGAACACCATCCGCTCCAAATCCTACCAAATTTTCCTTGTAGGGAATATTATTTTCTTGAAAGAACTTAACAATAGTGTTGTACAAATTTAATGCCGTGGTATTCGCTACAGGAATAAGTGCCAAAAAATCGTCCTTAATGATAAAATTATCATTATATCGAACCACGAGAGCCAAGTTTTTTATATAAGGATTATCTGTTAATTCATCAACCAATAAAGAAAATTTTGTACAACGCAGCTTATTAACTAAAGTTTCGAAACCTGTGCTTCCTATTGCATTATTTATTATTGCAGCACATTTTGTTCTCCCACAAGATAATTTACTACATGTTCCTTCTATACCAGATGATAAAATGGTATTTATAAGATCTGTTAAATGATCAGATACACTTATCGATAAATTATGTTCGGTGATAAATCAGCAGGAATTCTCACCTCACATTCTTTTAATTTTTTATCTGTGGAAAACTTAAATGACTTTTTACTAATTTTAGTTTGTTGTGGCATTACGTTAAGTTGCTTTTTGTGTTTTTTTGAATTGCTATGCTTTTTAGCGGCTGCTATACCGCCTATATAATCTTTTGCGCAAACTTTATAATTAAAATAATCAACCATCTTTTGCCATTGTTCACGATATTTTTGAGAGCAAACTTTAGGCTTCTTGGACGGATGATTAACCTCTGATTGTGAGTCTGATTCGGATGATGATTGCGACGATGGTTCAGCAGGTTGTAGCAGATATTCAATTGTTTCTTCTACACTTGGCGAAGATGTTGATGTACATGAGGTAGAGGGTTCTTCCTCTTGTTTGGTCACCAAAAATCTTTTCATATTTACTTGTTTTCGTGACTAAATAAAATATAATAGCAGATTAATGAAAATGTAATTTTCATAGGTAATAACATAAACCGAGTGTTCATTTAAATTCGTGCTCTAGCGTGTTTTGAAATTTGGTTAGCCGTGTTCGTCTTTAGTCAACATAGTCGGGTAGTTGAAAAAACTCCACTAGATAGCTAAAAGTAATAATACATCATTGCTGTAATTAGCCTAATATTAAAAATTTAATACATTATTGCTGAATAGACTACAGAATGAAATAAAGTAACGTTGGATGAATTTTTTAAATTTAAAAAGTGAACTAATTAAAAAATCACTAAAATTAACCCTTTCCTAAAAAGTTTTCAATCCGAGTCACTAAATCCGAGTGAAATTCACTAGATCTGGCAACGCTGAACTAAGTACAAGCGAGTCAAGTATAGTGGGTTTTGATAATGAATGTCTAATGCCGTAAATCAATTTCAATGCCGCATACGCTCTGTTCGTTTTTTGAGTAATATGAGTTTTATATCTAATTTCTGAATCTTGATATAATCCTAAATTGCGGAAACAGCTACCTACATTAATTCTCTGACCACTAACCACCACACTAAAACGAGGAGAATGGTTTCACGCCTCCCGAAAAGCATCAAAGCAGATTTCCCACCATTTACTCTCAAACCATGACTGGAAGAAATATTGACTAAATTCTCAACATCTTTTGTTAATCTAGATTCAGCAAGTGGTATATCATTGGGAGCAAACCATAAGTATAGTTGTGATCCCTATGGCACACCCGCTGACACCCTTCGAGGAACGGAGACTAAGTTATTTATTTTGACTTATTTGTATCTATTGCAGAGATAATTTGAATCAGAGCTTAATAGAGAACTTAATTCACAGTATCAAAAGGTTTTGAATAGTTAAGCAAGACCAATGCAGTCAAATCGTTCTCATCGGCTCGAATGATGTCATTAGTAATATGCATTAAAGCTGGTTTGCAACTATAATGTTTACGAAACCCTGATTAATTTTGGGGGTAGAATATTATAAGATTCGATAAATTTCCTAATCTGAAAATCCATAACCTTTTCCACCATTTTTGAAACAGTTTCTGCAAGATACTAATAAGTCGCAAATCCTTATACTCCTTTGGGTTGGCAACTTTAGGTAATGGAGTCACAAGAACAGTTTTCCAACAAGAAGAAAAAACACATTTCTCCAGACAATAATTCACTATATGTATCAAATGTGGAAGAATGAACGGGCAACAGTACAAAAGCATAGCTATTGAAATACCATCATCTCCGATGACATTAGATTTTAACTTAAGAAGATAATTTGCAACAACATTTGAAATTGTGCATGAAGCACAATTTCAAACTCAAAACAGCTACGGAAATCACCGTAGCAAAACCCGCTTGAAGAAAGTAGTCATTCACTTCCTCCACATTAACGAAGTGTGAGGGCAAAGCTTTCACTCTATTCTTAATTAACCCAACCTTACGAATAACATGCCACATTTCAAAAGTCCCCCATAACTCGTTGCTCCATCAAAGAAAACCATTTTTTCAATTTTAATGGCTTTTAATGGCTACATGATTTGTTATGGTTCTATATTGGTCCAAATAAAACACACTTCCCGTACACTTATATCTACCATCAGCTCTATCTCTAATATGAATCATTTCCTTGATCTGCGGAGTAAGCTATGGAGCAGGTCTTTTTGTAAACCTTTTTATGCATTTTTATATGGGTAACGGAGCATGAAAGTCAAATAAATCTATTATTGACCCTAGTACGACCAAAATGATTGATCGAACATTGACGACCATAACGGGTCAGTTTAGACCCATGCATGGTAAACCATCTTAGGTTTTGTTCAAGGCATTAAAATTAAATATTGTATTAGAAATATTTATGGAATAGTTTAAATCACTTCCTCGACATTGATAGCATCCCCGTTTTTGGGTTGCTGATGTTTCGAATCATCGGTAAGTTATTTTTCTTCCTGTACTTTGCAATATTTATACAATTTGCTATTCCTCTTTTACCTTTTTGAATATTTGACTTAAATCGAATTGCAAACATTTTCAGTCTAATTAAGACTTTTTTCTTCCAAATTACAAAGGTATTGTACGCCGCATTATGAAAACAATCATAAACAATACTTATGACCATCGTCTTGTAGTTTACGGCAACTATACTCTCGAAGATAGGCATCGGAACAAGAGTACATATTTTGAATTGAGACTTGATACTGCTTCCAGAAGACTTGATACTACTGCTAGAAGGTTTTTTTGAATTGAGACTTGATACTGCTTCCAGAAGACTTGATACTACTGCTAGAAAGTTTTTTGAATTGAGACTTGATACTGCTTCCAGAAGACTTGATACTACTGCTAGAAGGCTTGATATTACTTCTAGAAGATTTGATCTGCTTACAGAAGACTTGATACTGCTTCTAAATGTCTTGATACTGCTTCCAAAAATCTTGAAACGTTTCGAAAAGACTTGACATGCTTCCAGAAATTTGATACTTCTTCTAGAAAACTTCAAATCTTTCCACAAGACTTGATACCACTTCTAAAAGAGTTGAAATGCTTCCTCTGGAAGCATTTGTTTCCTATTACTACTACATACTTTATATTGCTTCTAGAAGAGTTCAAATCCTTCCACCAGTCGTGATACCGTTTCCATAAGACTTGAAAGGCTTCAAGGAGACTTGGTATTGCTTCTGGAAGACTTGATATTGCTTGCAAAAAACTTGAAATGCTTCCAGAAAACTTGATACTGGTTCTAAATGTCTTGATACTGCTTCCAAAAAACTTGAAACGTTTCGAAAAGACTTGGAATGCTTTCAGAAATTTGATACTTCTTCTAGAAAACTTCAAATCTTTCCACAAAACTTGATACCGCTTCTAGAAGAGTTGAAATGCTTCCTCTGCAACATTTCTTGACTATTACTACTACATGCTTGATGTTTCTTCTAGAAGAGTTCAAATCCTTCCACAAGACTTAATACTATTTCTATAGGACTTGAAATGCTTCCAAGAGAATTGGTATTGCTTCTGAAAGACTTGATATTGCTTGCAGAAAACTTGAAATGCTTCCAAAAGGTTTGATAGCACTTCTATAAGATTTGAAATGCTTCCATAAAAATTGAAAATACTTCTGGAAGACTTGATATGCATCTAAAAGACTTGATACTGCTTCTAAAAGATTTTATATTGCTTGCAGAAAATTTGAAGTAAACTTCAACAGTATTGTTGGTTTTATCTGGATCTAAGTTACTATTTTCAATTATTTTTTTAATTTCAGTGTATTGAGAGCACGTATTTTCATTTTTTTTAGACGTTTTCAAACTCAATTCGCCGCCCGAGTCTTTTGCCATTACAGATTTTAACGAGCGCAATATTTTTAACAAATCCTTTATATTTCTTCGAACAATCCCAAGTAATGTTAAATTTTTTGCGAGAAGTTCTTCAGCTAACAATATCCACCATATTCCACCACTATTTCAAAAATTTGTAAAAAAATCTGATAACGTTATTACAATGACTATTCGTTGTCCTTCATTTTTCTCAACTTTTATAAGCCTCTCTGCAACTGTTTTGAGGCTCATAGGTCTCCTAGAGACTTGATGCACTATTCTGATTCCAAAGCAGTCTGATGATCACAATATTTGTAATATAAACTTGCATATCGCATGAGAATAGTAATACTAGAGAATATGTGGAAGGACATCAACATACAATTTGTATTCCAAATACTATTTAAACAACTATTGTATTCGGGTCATTATTGACCCTGTTTTGGTCGTACAAGAGTTAAAGCATGAAAATAATTCACCTTTTCATCAATGTCAGTAATTTCCAAAGTTAAATGTAGTGGTAATAATTCAAGATCCCTATTAAACAAACCAAGATCAAAATCTTTATAATCTCTATATGTTCGAATCGTAGGCGCTGCTTTTCAAACTCTAAATACATTTTGTTAAGAATATTATGGTATTTATATAAAGTTCTTTGAAAGTGAGGAGTGTAAACAGATGAAAGGATGTAAAAACAGGATACGTGATTTTTTTAAATTTTTTGAAGGTCGTAAAACAGTCTAAACACTATAAATTGTTATTGGATTGTTTTGGTTGAAGAAGTATCTCCCCTTGATAAATGTTTTAATGGATTAAGTCAAGTATAACACACTCACTGGGTTTTTATTCCTGTGTAAAATTTGATTTTGTGCTGTATAACTTATGCGACCATACGTCCCGTTTTGAACGGGATTGTCCCGCTCTTCTGTTAGTAGTCCCATCGTCCCGAATAAACTCTAAAACGTCCCGTTTTCATAATCACATAAGTCCATAAATCTCATAAAGTATCTAGCTGTATTTACACCGCTTTTTATATTAGTAATATTTCGTTTCTTTGTTTGCGGCACGTATACCACACTAAAAGAAAACTTATGCCTAATTGTCAGTGTACATTTTTTTTTAACTTAAAGGGGGGTAAATAGAAAAAGTGTAAGCAATGATTATACAAAACCGAGCACATTGTTGGAATAAGAACGAATAGGGATTGGCTGTGAAGCTCATAATGTCTACAATGCAATTAAAACTGCCGATTGCTTACCAGTTGATTTAGAATGCATTATTGTCATAATTTACTTTTTAATGTTTATAATGTACGCTTTGAAACTGTAAAAGAATTCTATGACTTGATAGGTACAGAGTATAAAAGAATGTTGGGTTACAGTAAATCTAAATGACCTGTACTTTTTAAGCTATGAAGAGCACTTAAAATGTTTATAAGATTAGAAAACTATTTTGGATTGCTAATCTAAGAAAATAGTCTTCTAATGGGCATTCATTCTAATAGTTACTCTTCTAATAATTAGTCATCTAATGCCCGAATATATTGAAGTTGTTTTTTGGCAATCCCAGCTCCGAATGCTGGTTATATTTTGTGCACGCCCAAGAAGTTGGTTTTCATCAAGCCGCTTTAAATAGCGAAGGACAAAATATATCAGCAATGGATATGAATGTAACAAATCGTTTAAAAGATAACTTGTCTTTAGAAAAAATTCAGTTTTTATCCCACACACTACACGAAATTTATTAGCAAAGTTTTCCAAATTATCAGAGTTTGGATAACTGCTTGAAAAAAGTAGTCGAGTATAATTACTATTTCCACGAAAATAGAAGCATAGAATAATTACAGCTACTACAATTAGTAGTTAAGTATCTAATTACATTAAAGCTTCGCTAATCCGAATCAATGAAAATCAGTTGAATTTAGATGATGGAAGCATGCGGATTATAGAGTCAAATTGTATTAGATAATAACATTATCTGCTGTTTATCTTGCAATACATGATACACTAACACTTTTACTAACTTCCTCACTTTTAATTCGGTTATCCCAAAATCTTCATGGAGAAATTGCCTTATTTGCTGCGGTTTATCTTGCAATACATGATACACTAAAACTTTTACTAACTTCCTCACTTTTAATTCGGTTATCCCAAAACCTTCATGGAGAAATTGCCTTATTTGCTGCAGCATGATACATAAATTATTGAATGGACAGCTTAATGCCGCCATCAGGTTCTTCTTCCTCAGCTGATTTTTGAAATACATATCTCTACCATTTTGCTAATAAATTACAAGGATTTGCAATCCTTAGAAAGTATGGACCCAGCATTTTTGATAGAAATGCTCTTCAGTGTTTTGGAATTAATCGTCTTTCACTGCAGATAAAAGGAATAGTCTATTCCGATCTCTTACTAATTCGGATTACAAGGGACATAATGCAAGTTTTACGTTTTTCAATTTTGTTCAGATTACCAGGAAATTCGGATTTGTGGTTGTACAAATTAGCAACGCTTTATTGTACTTCTTTAACTACATAATAAGATTCAGTTGTAATGCCTAAAAGGGATTGGCTTGCATTCTCTAAAAAAAGTCTGATAAAACAAGCAAAGATTGTTAAGCAGTATCTAGTCTTTAATTGGCAGTTTTAAACTTTTTTCAGTTTTTTTGTTAGTTTTTAGCTTTTAGCAGATATGATGATGTTGTATTTTGCCAACAGTATTTGATATTATGGAAGGAAAATTTAATTTTATTAACAGTCCTTCGCTTTTTACCATAAAAATATCTTCTGCCAGCAATATTTAACCTTTAATTAACAGTTTATGGGCTTCTTACGTAAAGATTGTGCATTTTGTTCAATAGTATTTAATATTTTCAAAGCATAGTCAATTGGTTTATCAATTGTATCCAGTTTTTACACACAGTTTTACAAGTAGTATTAAGTCCTTTGGAAGCATTTCAGGACTTCCAAGGGCAGTACCAAATTTTCTGGAAGTAGTATTAAGTCTTCTAAAGGCAATATCAAGACTTCCGGAAGTAGTATCAAGTTTTCTAAGAGCATTTTAAGTCTAATGGAAGCAATAAAAAGCCATCTAGAAGCAGTTCAAATCTTCTGGAAGCAATATGATGTCTTCTAGAAGCATTTTAAGTCTTCCAGAAGCATAATCAAAATTTCTGGAAGTAGTATCAGGTTTTTTAAAAGCATTTAAGTCTTCTAAAATCATTTCAAGTCATCTGGGAGCATTTCAAGTCTTTTGAAAGTAATAACAAGCCATCTAGTAGTTCAAATCTTCCGAAAGCAATATCAAATTTTCTAGAAGCATTTCAAGTCCTATGAAAGCAGTATCAAGTTTTCTAAAAGCATCTCAAGTCTTCTGGAAGTTTTTCAAGTCTCCTTGAAACAATATCAAGTTTTCTATAAGCAATATTAAGTCCTCTGGAAGTAGTGTCAAGCTTTCTAGAAACATTCGAAGTCTTCTAAAAGTATTTTCAGTCGTCTGAGATCATTTCAAGTCTTCTGAAAGCAATATGAAGACTTCTAGCAGCAATAACAAGTCTTCTGGAAGCATTGCAAGTCTTTAGGAAACTGTCAAATTTTGTAGAAGCTGTATCAAGTTTAACTTAAAACCTAATTTTAAACTGCACCTGAGTATCGACAAAAGTAGCTAGGGTTGTCCCGTTTTCAGTCGAAATAAAAACGGTCACGTTATGTATAACCCTTTTTTATTAAAATCGAGTCATTTGGTATAGTAATGAATTATGTTAACGTGTAGTATTTTGTAATGATATTGTTAAGTCTATTATATAGATTTAACAATAATAATATATATAACAATAATAAGTCAGTTTAATCTGATTTCAATTTCTCCCGCTTAAATAAGTACCAACCTTACAACAACAATACTTTAAGAAAGTCATTACTCAAAATTGTCATTGAAATGATATTTATGTTAATTATAGTCACGATTTAACTGAATATTAAAAATGTTATTATTCGTTGTAAAATGCAAAATTATTTCTTAAGTATTTAAAAAAAATTCAAAATCTCAATTGGCATGAAGTTGTACCGGTGAAACCCGCGACGCTTGCGCAGTTAAAACCCCGTGACGTCCATTTCGTTCGAGAAAGAGTTTTTATCAGTAGTTTAGCGAGTATTTTCGCGTGGTAATCGCAAATTTTTACGTTAGCCCGTACTTATATGATCTAATGGTGATGGTGACGCTTTGGGTGTAACACGTCCGTTGGGAAATCTTTGAAAAAAATAAAGTGGTGACCGTTAGGGTTGTGACAATTTCATCGCGCCATAAGGTTAACGGAAGGAATTTGTTTAATTTCGTATGATAGAAAATCAGGTGAGAGGAGTTTAATCGGCCCTATTAAATACGTTACGTTTCGTGGAAGTGATACGAAACGGTGTTGATTAAATCAAAAGATACTATTGGAATGTTTTTGAAATGAGTAATTTTACCATGGATAATGTTGGTTTGTTATAATAATACTTGTCGCGTCATTGTTAAACGTTTCGTTCTGGCAGTTTACGCAATTTCTTTTTGTTACAGTTGTTCGAAAACATCTGTCATTTACCCTGTGTCTAATTTTAAAACTGTAAATTTGTGGTGAGTAGTCATGAAATTACCCATGTTATCTTTTTACAAGTAATTATCATTTTATTAGGAGAGAAATGGCCGTAAAACACAAAGTCGTGGAATGTAGGAATGATTATAGGCAGAATCATTTATATGTTATTTTAAGAGCCCTTCAGAATATAAGTTCCGACAATGGTTTAACACAGACAGACATTGCTAAGCAATGCGAACAAATTGTCTTAAATTTGGGCATTGTGGCTATGCCCAATGCAGCAGAGGATCACAAAAAATTTATGCAAGACATAAGAAACGTCCAGGAATATCTTGAAAAAGCATGTTCAAACGAGGAAGTTATATCTGTTACTTTACAAGCTTTATACAATGGGATTTCCGACCCAGAAAAACAACCATCACCAGCAATGTCTGTTGTCCTCCAATTAATTGATGTTAAATCAATTCCATCAGCCGTAAAAAGAATTCTACATAATGGGTATTCAGATCAAAGTCTAGAAAGGGCGTTATTAACTTTATGTGATTGGTTATCAAAATGGATATACACACCTAATTTGGGTCCTTTGGTTTTATGTTTTATGCAAGGTTTAGAAACTGAACAACATTACGATATCTTAATA
The DNA here is from genome assembly GCA_036711965.1 of Onthophagus sagittarius. Taxonomy (NCBI): domain Eukaryota; kingdom Metazoa; phylum Arthropoda; class Insecta; order Coleoptera; family Scarabaeidae; genus Onthophagus; species Onthophagus sagittarius. The sequence goes on from JASERS010000001.1 coordinate 53,709,526, forward strand.
GAAGTAACAAGATCTTACGTTGAAAAGTTTTTTAAATTATGTGTTTTGGCTACATCCAGAAGAAGTGTTGGACCTGTTGTAATATATATTTTGGAAAAAATGCAACTCAGTCCCGAAGCTTTTCACAAAATTATCCCACACACAGAAAAAGTGTTGTATTCTTTAGCAAAAGAAAACTCGGATACTAGTCAATTATACTTAAAAAAATTCGTCGATCTATTTATGGCTTTAATGGATCACTTCCCTGATTATCCTGATTTATATGACTCATTAAAACGAACTTTGGAACTGTACGAACCCACGAAAAATTACAAAGAAAAATTAAACTGCAAGTCTTGGCTCAGTACCAACAATGCAATGTTAACTCTCGTCCCGTTGAGCGGAAAAGTCGGTCTAAATAATTTGGGCAATACATGTTACATGAATAGTGTTTTACAAGCGCTTTTCATGACGAAACTCTTCAGAAACAGCGTTTTGTTAAGCTCCAGGGACGCCACGCCCTTATTTTCAAAGTTGCAGTCCCTTTTTGCACTATTACAATTTTCAGAACGATGTTCTTTGTCTCCAAACGATCTATTGAATTTAGCTCGGCCCCCGGGATTTCAACAAGGACATCAACATGATAGTTCGGAATTTTTGGGTTACCTTTTGGACGCTTTACACGAACAGGAAAAATCGACATATAGTAATACAGCCCAAGGTGATAATATACAAGCAGGTATGTGATTTTTATTTGTAGACGCCATTGTTATATTTTTGATAAGGAATAGTTGTTATGAATAGGTCATATTAGGTGATTCATGGTTTATCAGTTACTAGGAATTGAATATACAGCATATTGTTTTAATCTTGTTTTGGTAATATGATATAATAATTTTCCAGGAATATTGACTACAAATTTTTTTTGTTTTTTTTTTGCGATTATTTTCCTTAAGAGATAAAACTACTTTATGTATTACAAAATGAAGTGTCACTTTCCTGATTTTTACGAGATAAATAGAAAAGATCAAAATTGAGGTGAAATAAATAATCGTTACTTGTTTCAGCTAGATGAACTATTTACTCCATTTAATTTTTGAAGTATACAGACTATTTTTGCTGCTTTATCATTTCCTAATCTATTACTTAATTTATTTATTTATGTACATAGGACACAGCACAGGACGAACCCAATAAAAGCTGTGTCACTAGAAAGAATAAGAACAAAACAATATACAGTGCACTCCACTTAATCGGCACACATCTGGTCCAATTAAGCGGTTGTCCCAATTATCCGATGGTAAAAAAACTGTTATAGAAAACAATATAGAATATACTACGTATTTTTATCTACACGATAAAAAAGTAATTATTGTTGAAAATAAAAAGTGAAAATATTAAAATAAACATTTATTCTATATAAGAAAACATTAAATAAATAAACAACAAAAATAATGATAAAGAAAACCACATTTTTTACTTAGGTAAAAAATACTTGTCCAAAGTACTTTGGTTTCCACAGTTCATAATTTTTTTATTTATATACTCTGCACATTTATCTAATGATTCAATTGGAGAGTCTTCATTGTCCGTTTGCATAAAAAAACGTCATAAAACTTTTATACTTTTCTTAGCTTCTATAATACTTATAGGATTATAGATTTCTTCGTCGCTACTTTCTTGAACTTCATTATTAGAGTCCAAATTTGCGTCTATTTCTACAAAATCATTAACGTTCTTGACTTGCCGAAGTACAGCGTCATTTATGATTTCACTTGAAGTGACCAACTGTCTGCTACAAATTGTATAGAGTTTAGTATGTGCACTTTCGAGCTAACCTCTTTGGAGCTATATGATGATGTCAAGGAAACTTCTTCTATTTTTTCAATGGTGTGATGCACTAAAGATTTATGATAGTGGAATTATAAATTTTTGATAACACCCATGTCCATAAGTTGTATTAGAAGGCAGGAATTCCAATTGTAAAATTTTTAAATTGTTTATGTGAGGATGAGCAAAGCAGTTATCAAGCAACAATACAATTTTTCTAGATTTTTTTTCCAGTTGTTGCTCCCATTTCATCAACCATTGCTTAAAAATATTTGCAGTCATCCAGGAATTTTTATTTGAATGATATTCTACCGGCAGACTATTTATTGATATCTCCTTGAAACATCGAGGCTTTGCCGTTTTACCGATAACCAAAAGTTTTCTCTTTTCAGTGCCAGACATATTGGCGCAACATAGAACAGTTATGCGGTCCATAGCTCTTTTAAACCCGACTAATGTCACATTCCTGTAACACAGTGATCCATCTGGTGTTGCACGGTAGAACAGACCAGTTTCATCGGCATTGAAGATGTTATCTGGACTGAACATCTTTTGCCGTTCTGGAAGTTTTTCCTTTTTCCATTTATCAGCGGCGACCACATTTGCGCTACCCTTCTCCCCTTGTGATTTTTTAAATTTTATGTTGCACCTTGCCTTCCACCGTGAAAACCAAGCTTCCGTTGCTTTAAAATCTTGATCTAATTTTTTCGCTAATTCTTCTGCTTTTAATTTCAGCGTTGGGCCACTAACACTAACCCCTTTTTGGGTTTATCGCAGAAAACCAACGATTGAGAGCATCATCAACTTCTGGTTCTTTTCCCTCTCGCTTCCTTTTACGCGATTCCGCTTGGTTTCCAGCATTAATTCATTGTTTTTCAAGTTTATCTTTTTGTTTTATTAATCGGCTGATCGTTGACTTTGGAAGGGCCACATATGTCGGAGCATATTGATTTTTTCTTTTAATGTTAAGTCTTTGTGGCATTTTAGTACTTAAGTCACTACGTGTTCACAATAAGAAGTGTAACGTTGAACTGAGTCGAAAACACGAGGCGAAAATAGAACGAGGCGTTCATGTGTGTTTACATTCTCTCAATTTCAATTTAAAAGGTTCGATCAGGGCTCAATACAGACACCAGAACTGAAGGTTACTGAAACGCCGATGAAAAACAGCAAAGTGCTGACAAAGCTGACGCTTCTGTATATAGCGCTAGGCATAGCGCCTCAAAGACGCGACGAACTGGACCGATTAACTGGAGGATTGTCCCTAATAACCAGAGTAAAATTACATATGAAAAGTTTCGGTCTTTTAAATTTTGTCCCGATTAAGCGGTTGTCCCTATTAACCGGTGTACCAATTAAGCGGAGTGCATTGTAATAAAACCACAAAATAACATAAGTAGTGAACAGTAGTAAAAAAAATAAATAAAATAAGTAAAAATATAAACAATTACAAAATAAGAACAATAAGGAATTGCTGATTGTAATGTTAACAATGACTAAGATACGGCATGCTCCCAACAGCAGCTAAGGTCGATTTTTTAAATGAACTAATAGACTCATAAGCAAATATATCGATAGACAGATGATCAGCAGAACGAGCGGCACGCAGCAATGGGGAATGTTGATAAGCATTAATGCGGGTTGTTGGAGTGAAAAAGAGAAAATCATACCTCAACGCTCTGGGCAGAACATGCAAATTCACTAGAGACATAAGTGAAGTCGAATTATAGATATGAATTAATTTATAGAATAGTAATACATCATTAGCAAAACGTTGCTGAGTCAGTCGCAGAAACTGAAAGGATTGGCACGCCAAGTCATAGTCAACATAGGTGATATGAGACTTCCGACATAAAAATCGAAGGAATCTCTTTTGAACTTGTTTTAATCTTTTCACGTACATGTCATATTTAGGATTCCAGACGACAGAACATAATTTAAAACGCTGAATACATACGCAAAATACAAAGTTTTTATGGAACTGATATTAGTGAAATCAGATCTCATGACAAATCCAAGCATGCGAGAAGCCTTGTTGACCCCGAGTCGACGTGCTCATTAAATAAAAGTTTACTATCAAAGGTCACACCCAGATCTCTTACAGACGTGACTCTGCAACAATTCCGCTCCAACAACGTAATCAAATCGTATAGGATTAGCTTTCTTTGTAAATGTGATGGTAACACATTTACTAAAATTTAGGCTAAGAAAATTTGTCAGACAATATTGAGCAAGGTCGAGGAGATCGCGTTGAAGAGCAGAACAATCCTTAGGGCCATATACACGGCGGAAAATTTTTAAATCGTCTGCATACATTAAACAGTTTGAATGTTTAAAGCAATGAAAAATATCATTAATATAAATATTGAAGAGCAAGGATGCTTCCCTGAGGGACACCGGACGAGACGGTCACCACCTGTGAAGAGAAACCTCTAATCCTAACACACTGCGTTCTATCAACCACATAGGAAGCGAGCCAGTGCTGTATGTTGCTGGGCAAACCAACTCGTTCTAATTTATTTAATAAAAGCAGATGATCAACCTCATCAAATGCTTTGCTAAAATCGGTGTATACGGAGTCAACTTGGCAGTTATCATTAAAAGAATGGAAGATATAATTAGTATATTCAAGAATATTAGTCTCTACTGATCGACCAGCAAAAAAAACATGCTGTCGTTGGTCTAAAACATTCTTAACAATATAAAAAATTGGTTTATTAATTTAGCTCTCGAGAACTTTACCGAATATAGGCAGTGGACAAATGGGGCATATATGAAGGAAACAGCATGTAATATGGCGTAAATAACACGTTAAAAAATAAAATCAACCCGGTCGAGTCTCTCTTACCCGCCGTTTACGAAGCAATGCGTCTTAAAAAGGCTCGATGACGTCAGGATACGCGACGTCATCGAACCTTTTTCATTGTCTTTTTATCAAATTTCAGGTGATTTTTCGGTAAGTTTGAAACTCGACACGTAACGTGTTATTTAGGCCATTTTACATCAGTTAAAAAAAAAATCATCGCAAAAATCGTCAGTTCTGTTTCTTTCATCTATTCCGAGAACGGGTCTGTAATTTTTGACGGAACTTCTACTGCCAGATTTGAATATAGGCACAACTGTGGGATGCTTCCATACTTGCGGAAAGACGCACTCTCTTATAGATCTATTGTACAAAATTGTTAAAGGCTCACTAAGAGATTCATAGCAGTTATTAATGAGAACAGGACAGGTATACCGTCATCGCCGGGCCCCCCAGTAGAGTTAACCGCTCCCAAAGCTTTCAAGACCTCAGCCTGCTCAAACTGTAGGGATTGGTCACAAAAGCACGAATTTACAGGGAAAATATCAGTGCTGCCCCCTGTAACCCGCGATGAGCGAAATACCGAACCGAAATAATTGGAGAACAGGTCGCAGATGTGCGTACCATCAGTAGCAGTAACGCCGTCGAGTGTAACCTCGGTAGGTATGTGACAACCCTCTCGTCTGCTCCTCACGAATGACCAAAACTTTTTGGGGTCATGCCGTATATTATCCTCACTAGTTACAACAAAGTTTCGGTAATGACGATTAATAAGAAACTTTGAGCGACGCCGTAAGAGGGAAAAGGTGGCGTAATCAAGGTCATTACCGTACCGCTTCCACTTTCTATGCATTTTACGTTTTTCACGTATAACTTTTATTGTATCTTTTGCAAACCAGCACGTGAAACCGAGCTCTGCGATTCGTCTACGCGGTACAAAAAGATGAAATGCCTCAGATAACACTTCATAAAAGTAAGTGGTAGCTTCGTCTACAGTTCCACCGTTCAAGCGATCTCACCAGGATACCTCATTTAAGAATCGATCAATTTCAATAAATGATGCCGACTTGAAATTATAAAGCAACTCGCTACAATGAGATAGATTTCTAGAAATTGAAAATTTATACGAAATATCTAGTGTAGTGTGCGCGATATCTTCTGAAACAAGTGCAAAAGTACTTAAAACCAGCTCAAAGTCAAATAACGTATTGGTAAAAATAAGATAGAGAGTGTTACCAAAATTATTACAATAATGATTTAATTGATACAGACCGGTTAGAGCGATGCCATCTAAGAAGTCCGAAGCTCTAGAAGAGGTAACCCTAGACGGAATACAATATCGGGAAGCGAGGTCAAGGGACCACCCAATTTCCGGTAGATTAAAATCACCACAAATCAGGAAACCCTCATTAGGGTGTCGCTCAATCACATTAAATCTAATAAAATCATCTTAATGAAAATTGTAATAAGTCTTGGGAAGAAAAAAGTCGCTTAATATTGGCAGATGATGCTACCATATTGTATGTAGCTTTTAAAATAATTTTAATGTAATAGCATCCAAAGAGTTAAAAAAATCCAGATGCTAAGATTGCCCAGATCGATCTGCCATTCAAAATTTTACATTTTGTCCAAACTCGGTTTATCAACAATATCGTGTTTTTTTGCAATGAATATGTTTTAAAATAATATCAAGTCTTCTGGAAGCATTTCGCTTCTTCTAAAAGCAGTGTCAAGTTTTTCAGAGGCAATATCGAGTTTTCTGGAAAAAGTTCAAATTTCTAGAAGCATCTCAAGTCTTTTGAAAGCAATATGAAATATCTGCATAGTTTTTTTCTTATTCTGATATTTGATTAGATGCAATGGATATGAAATGAAGTGTGGTAGGCCTTATAATAGATGTAAACCACTTCCATTTCGACTTTTCCTTCATCAACAGATTTTTACAACGATTTCTCTTATTACAGATATTATCTTGTTGAAATATCTTCTGGAAACACTTCCACTATTCCAAAGAATATATCAAATTTTCTAGAAGCATTTCAAATCGTCTAGAAGTAGTATCAAGTTTTTTAGAAGCATTTCAATTATTCTAGAAGCGGTAGCAAGTCTTCTGAGGGATGGCAAATATTCTGGAAACATTCCAAGTTTTTTAGAAGTCCTCCAGAAGCAGCATTAAATCTTTTGGAAGCAGTTGAAATTTCCTTGTACCATTGCAAGTGTTTTGGAAGGAATATGTGTTTTAGAAGCAGTATCAAGTCTTCTAGGGACAGTATCAAGTCTTCTAGAAGCATTTGAAGCTAACACAATCTTCGTAGCTTCATATTCGTCGCTTTTGGAGAATAAGTATGGATGCTGTGTGCTAAGAAAACTGAGTTGGGACAAGACTCAAACGACGAATTACAGTTCCCAAAAAGAATGAAAAAAATGAAGAAATGCTTTCCGACAAGAGTGTTTACAGATTTCCGAAAAGTGTTTAATTTAAAATTTTTTTTTGAACTTTTGACATCAACATATTGTATGCCAACAGTATTTGATATTTTCGAAGCAAAATTAAATCTTATTAATAGTTTTTACTTTTTACAATCAAAATATCTTCTTCAAGATTTTGCATTTTGTTCAGTGAAGAACATTTTCTGCCAGCAGTTTCACAAGCGCTATCAAGGCTTCTAGAAACAGTATTAAGATTTTTGCAATGATTGCATGTCTTGTAAAGACACTATTCAGTAGTTTGGAAGCATCTCGAATCTTTTGGAAGCAATATCAAATATTCTAGAAGCAGTATTAAGTCTTCTGGAAGCAATATCAAGTATACCATCGAGTCTTCTGGAAGTAGTTAAATCTTCTTGAAGCAATATTAAGTCTTTTGGAAGCAATATCAAGTCTTCTAGAAGCATTTGAAGGCTTATGGAAGAGACATCAGTCTTCTAAAAGCATTTCAGGTCTTCTGGGAGCAACATCTTGTCTTCTGGAAGCATTTCAGCTATTTCAGGAGCAGTATTAAGTCTGGAAGTATTTCAAATCTTCCAAAAGCTATATTACATTTTTCGAAAGTACTTCAAGTCTTCTAGAAGCAGTATTAAACCTTTTGTAGCATTACAAGTATTCTGAACATTCAATTTTTTTTAGAAACAATATCAGGTCTTCTAGAAACAGTATTAAGTCCGCTATGGGCACTATCAAGTCTTCTGGAATTATTGCAAGTCTTCTGGAAGCAATATAAAGTATTCTAAAAACAGTACCAAGCCCTATAACGGCAGTATCAAGCCTTCTAGAAGCAGTTCAAGTCTTCTGGAAGCGAAATAAAATCTTCAACATATGTAACATCATACCTTCCATATGCAGTATCAAGTCTTCTGAAAGCATTTCAAGACTTCCAGGGACAGTATCAAGAGTATGGGACAGTATCATGATGTTATGAAATCGTTTTAAATATCTAAAAATCCATTAAATACTTAAAAGAATCTTTAAAAACATGTACAGGGTGGCCAAATAAGCGTGCAAAGTGTAGTTTTTCGTAAACGACTCATTGTAAAAACTTGCAGGAAAAAGTTTTATGATTAAAGTGGCTAAGAGAAAATACTGGAAATAATTTTCAAGTTTCTAAGATGATCGCTAGGTGGCGCAAATGCCATCTTGAATGTCTTGAAATCTTATGAGTTTTTCAATTCATATCAATCGAAGAAAGTATTTTATCTAAAAGTTTTGAAAAAATTCGTAAAAAAATGATCGTAATTCATCGTAATTTCTCATAAAATGTTCCTATTTAAGAATGTGTACTTAGGGATGGTATCTCAATTTTGAGATACTTGTACATTTCAGTATTATGGGTATCCAGTCCCGGGTTCATTCCGTTATTTTATGAAAGAACTGATAAGTCTGGGAATATTAAGAAGTCTCGAAGTAAGAAAAAATTAAAATATCCGAAACGGTTTTTCTACCGCCTATCGATTTGCAATGAAAATATCAATGGATAATAGATATCAAATAGATTGATCTTCCGGAAGCATTTCAATTCTTACAGAGTAATATCAAGTCTTCTGTTAGCATTTTAGATCTTTTGGAAGCAATTAAAAAAATCTTCTAGAAGCAGTATCAAGTCTTTTGGAAAGATTTCAAGTCTTCTAGAAGCAATATTAAGCCTATCACAGGTAATGTCGAGACTTTTGCAACCATTTTAAATGCTGTAGAAGCAGTATCAAGTCTTTTAGAAACTTTTCATGTCTTTTGGAAGCAATATCAAGTCTTTTAGAAGCAAGTAGTAAGACGTAATTTCGAAGTATTTCAAGTCTTCTAAAAATAGTATTATGTTTTCTAGAACCATTTCAAATCTTATAGATGCAATGTCAAGTAATCTGAAAGCAATGTAAGTCGTCTGGAAATATTATAAATAGTCTGGAAATATTTTTACTCTTTTAGAAGCAGTATCAGGTTTGTGGAACCATTTTAAGTCTTTTATCAGCAACATCAAGTCCTCTGGAAGCATTGTAAGTCGTCTGCAAACATTTCAAGCCTTCTAGATGCTATATCAGAAGGCTTAAAATGTCAAAAGTCATCTCGAAGACTTGATATACCAATCAAGATTTGGTTCATCGTCATAAGTACGAGTATGTGAAAGTCTACTTTGAGTTGTAATTGAAATTTGGGGAATTTGCTTAATTGATCTTTTATGTTCTTTCACTAAATAACCATTTAAGCTGCTTTTAGTGCGAGGGAAAATTGGGTATTTGTGTATCGGATATTTCGTTCTGGTTGGCTGATGGCGAAGGTCCTGGCGTCACATGGTCGCCATCAGCCAATCCGAACGAAATATCCTATACACAAATACCCAATTCTCCCTTGCACCAAAGACAGTTTTATTGGAATTTTAAATTTGTCGCGTAACTTGTTGAGCCAAAATGGCGGCAAACCGCGGATCTTTAATAATCTAGGGACTTTATTTTGTGATGGAAAGTAGCACTATAAGTGACAGTATCCAGAATTAAAGACATATTCTCCCACTTTAATTAGGAGTTAATGGGTCATGTTATAGTGTTATAGGTCTAAGGTTTATGAGGGCACTGGTCTTTATAGAAAACTCCATTGTATGTTGAATCGGTTTAGACATTATTAATATAATAATAAGGTTGGTTAAATAATTCCATATGAATTCAATTGTAACTTAATTATTGTTTAAAAAAAACATGGCATTATTAGGTGTTATGATAGAAACTATTTTGTGATGCTTGGAGAAGAACAGCCTGAAATAATATGTAATTAAAGTTGAAAGTTTGTAGATATAAGTGGTAAAAGTAGGAAATTAAAATTGTCTGAACTGATATATTATTAAGATCTTTTACTTGAATGATTTGTTTTATTTATCATTATTTTCTTCATAGGTTCATCAGATTTCCAACCATCAGAAGATACAGTAGTTCAACGTTCGTTTGGTGGAAGAGCAGTAACACATTCTCATTGTATTGTTTGTGGTTCTCACAGTGAGCGAGCAGATTCCTTCCGCGAGCTTCAACTTTCGATACCGACGAATTGTTCAAATCTCTCCGTTCAAACCCTCGTCGACTTCTACCTGCAACCGGAACAGCTTTGCGGGGACAATCAATACCACTGTGATAACTGCGAGCGTCTTACTGACGGTGAACGAATCAGTAAGATCGTGCAGTTCCCTGCCCAATTGATACTCACCCTGAAACACTTCCGTTACGACCCGGCTTCACAGCAACGGACTAAACTCTTGTTAAGGGTCGATTTGGATGCGTTTATTGTGTTAGAGAATGTGCGATATACGCTTTACGGAGCCGTTATTCATTGCGGGTCGAGCGTAGATTCAGGACATTACTATACTTACGCGAGGGATGACGCCAAATGGTTTAAATTTAATGACTGCGCGGTGTTTAAAATCGATCAAGAAGAATTGTGTAAATTACACCCACCAGAAACGCCCTATATGTTGTTTTATAGTAGGGTTGATACAGTTATACCTGAGCCTATAATGAAATCACAGTTGTCACAACGCCTTCAACTTATATTACTCAGGGATAGTGTAGAATTGGAGGCTGAAAAGAAGAGGAGACAAACGTTGGTGAATTCACCTTTACGACCGCCAGGTGGAGGGAACGGAGATCCTCCGCCTCCAGGATGTGGAGATGGTGGTTTTCTAGATAGTACACACAATAGGTTCGTTTGCTAATGTGTACAGATTGTATAAGGACTTGGGTTAATATATCGTTTGTACATTCAAGACGCCAGTCGTTATATTTCATTTTGTATAATAATTATCGGTGGATTCTTTCTGACTTGTTTTTCCTTTATTATTTTTTTTTGTTTTTACTTGTTAGTAAAAAAATTATTGTTGTGGTCAAAGAAGGCGTTTCGTCTGGAAAACTCGACATGTTTTGCGTTGAAGTTTCTTCCACCGTCATCACTAGTATCGTTGTTAATTAATTACGTTTATTAATTTTGTTTGTCTTAACCCTTTTTACATGGCAGATTTATAAATAATATTTACTTTTTAGGATCTTTAATTACTGCCGATTAAGAGGGTTAAATAATTGAAAAAGAAATTAAGAATAAATTAATTAAAACTCACATGTACGAACATTATACTAATGTAAATAATTATTTATGTGGAGTATCAGAATTAAATTATTTGCAACAGTTTGTTTTTTTTTTGTTATGACATAACATTTTTGTTCTCTTTTCCTAATCACAATTAAAGTTAATAATGTGTTGATATTTTAATATTATATCACTTTACGTATATTCCTTTCTCATATATTCCTAGCAGTTATTATACAAGAGCCACTAATATACAGGGTGTTACAGTAGAACCTCGATAATCCGAACTTTCGCTAATCCGAACGCTCAAAAAAAATTAAAATTTTACTATACTTTTATTGAAATTTTATTTTTATTTACTTAATCCTTAAGTACTCGCGTGAAGTATGTAACATAAGTACTCGCGTGGCGCCTAATAAGCGCCAAGGTCTTGTACATGCATAAAAAATTTAAAATTCTTTAAGAAACAATAAGTACTAGGTAAAGTATGTTAAAAGACTTAAAAAATTTTAAAAACATTCTTATTCAACGTTAATAAAAAACAGTGATAAAATCAAATAAAATACTTATTCTCATAATACAAAATAACTTAACAACTACTTATATTGAACATACATTGCATATGTTCTTGGTATGTTCTGAACAAATATTTTTCTTGCAAACCAAACATAATTGCTTCGAATGTCGATTTCTGGATCTGGCAAATAAATAACATCTTTTTCGTGCAATGTTCGTTGGCTCCGTTACTTCTTGCGCAGGTTCGCTACGTTCCCTTAATAGTTTCTTAATTTTTCTTGGCCTATATGAGCAATTTGATCTGCTTATTTGGTATGGTTTACCAACTCTTTTCCTAATTGCTTGAGAAAATTTCTTCGTTGCAAAGACTTTAGCTTATTTTTTTAGCAAAAACATTAGGAAAATTATGATTGTAAATAATAAAAGCATTTTTCTTTTCGTTACCACTTTCGGGATCTATTGCATCATCGTGATGCATTGTTGAAAGCAGTATAACAGATTTTTACTTTTTCGGTGTGTATGACAATATGGTTATGGATATGGTAAATCCAAAATTTGTGCTTTTCACCGCTTTTTTTTTTATTTGATAAAAATTTAGGAGGTATCTCTTTTTTATTTTTACGTAATGTTCCTGCAGTTGTTATATTATGAGATAACAACCGTTTAGCGAGTGGAATGCTTGTATACCAATTATCGATCGTAATATTTCTTCCGGTTTTATTTATTGGCTTGAGTAACCCAATAACGATTTCCTCAGGAGAATGATCCACTTTATAAGGCCCTTCAGGTTGTGTGCCAACATAAATCTCCATATTTACGGTATACAAATTTCTCGCGTCCGACATAGCAAATAATTTGATCCCATAACGATTTGGCTTGGTAGGAATATATTGCCGAAATCTACAATGCCCTCGAAATGCCACTAATTGCTCGTCGACAGTGACGTACTCTGATGGCGAGAAAAAATTCGAAAACTTGGCAATCAAATTATCAAATAGATTAGGTGGTAATTTCATCCATTTCGTGACTTTATCTTTTTCTATAAAACATTTGAGTTATAGATTTTTTGAAAAAAAAATATCAAAAACATACCAAGGATAAAATCAGCTCCATCACACAATATCACTATTATCACTATCCGTACAGTTAAAAACTAAATTTGTATCGTAACTTTCGAGACTTTCATGATCAGAATCACTTTCATCACTTTTATTGTCGAAGAAATCGTAAAATTGTTCATCTTACACTATGCGTTGAAGTTCGTTATCAGTTGGCGGTTTTTTCAATTCACCATGCACTGCAACGTATTGTTTACGATTTTTTTAAAATTTCTGATTCGCATATCTGATGTTTGGATAGATGATTATATTGAGAAATATATGTTTAAGGAATACAAGAAAGTACAGTTTTAGAAGTCCATTGTAAAAATGATATTCAAAGTAAAAGTGAACGGGGCGCCTGTCAGGCGCCACGCCAGTACTTAAGGGTTAAGACCATAATATAAAAAATTTTTATTTGAAATAAAAAAAACAATAACTACATATCAAGGTCCGTAAAGCGTATTGTACCAGGTTGGCCTGAGAGAGGATTTCAACGAATGAAAAGTAAATCCCCCCGACATGCCCAGTCGTGACGTCTCAAGTTACAGACGCTGAGGAGTAACGTGATGCACATTAAGCTTTATCTCAATATTAGGTGAACAAATTTGTTTTTGTGGTCTTAACAGGTGTTAGAAGCTACAATAACTTAAAAAATATTGAAAAAAGATATATGAAGGAAAATGTAGGTGTTATTTTAGTTTCCAAAACAGAATTTTGTTTAAATTTTGAAATTTCCTATATAATTCTTAGGAAAAAATTAGTGTAAAGTAAAATGGCATGATAAAATAAACGCTAATATAATTTCTAGTAAAAGGAAGAACTATTGTTATAAAAAGTCTTTCTATTTGCTTAAAGAATCCTCTTCCCTTTCTTTACTTTGGGTTTTTATTCGTATCATTTCCCAAAAATCGACCATATCTCAAAAAACAAGAGTTGCAGAAAACCCTATTATATAAACGAATATTGTTTAATAGGTTTTTCTTTGCGTTCTTTAATAGCTAGTGAACCAGAAAAGTATGATTCGTAATCCGTAAAAAAAGAGAATATTTTCGAAATATACACTAAAAATCTACAACGCATTAGAATTTGGTTATTACAGTTTAACGTCAATATCTCTAAAACATCATAATTGATGATATTGCAAAACCGTTTCATAATTCAAAAATCAAAATGGATGATCTAAAACCTTATTCGTGAAAATTGTTCATAATGGCGTGGAAAAGCATAATTCATAACCAGTTACAACCTGAAAATAAGGAATTTGCGAAAATACAGCAACTATCTTCAAAAACTAAAAAAGATAGAAAGATACTTTTTGCATAAATATTGTTGGTAATGAACTATAAACGCTTAATCCATAAACTGATACAACCTATATATACAACTGGGGAATTATTAAAAAATCTGCAAAAGTGCTATTATTTAATTAAGTTTTGCTCTGAAAATTAATCGAAATCTTTTATATAAGAATTTAATAACGGCTTTAAAAATCAAATGTTTTTAAAAGAAAATTGTCTAATATCACACAATTGTGTTTTTTAAGTTATCCACATGTTTTTGATTCATTTCTAATATTCTACTGCTTTCAATCTTATGTATTTTGTTTAATTAAATAATAAAAATCAAAAAACGTTACTTTCACAATCAGCATTAAGAAAGCAGTACATACATATAAGATAAATTATATTGGTACAGTTTCTAGCTCTCATGGCTTCGTAACTTGTGACGTCACCCCCCTCCTTACCCTTCAAAACGCATTTTTCAGTCTCTGGCCAACCTGGTACAATACGCTTTACAGACCTTGCTACATATATTTGTTCAATAATTATGACCTCTGTTGACGACTATCTTAAACACAGAATCAATAAATCTGTGCGACATTAAATTCGTGTTGTCAAAGTACCCAAACTGTTTCTCATTAGTTCCTGTTTATGCAGTTTGCGTGTTGAATTAGTGAAACGCGACTTATTGTTAGTGCATTCACCTAATTTATATTGTAATAATCAATATGACTGAAACCAGAAAACGAAAACATCGACATTAACAATGCAATTAAAAATGGAAATTTAACAATTACCGATATTAAAAATAAACGGCAATCTATACAAAATTATGTCTATTTGTGTTTTACTCAGAAACGTAGTTTGGGCGAACTTGTTTTTGGTCCCAGCAAAAACAAGTTAGCATTTAAAATGAAATTTAACGAGATTGTAAGAACACAAAAATATTCAAGGAATTATATTTATAACGCAGATAAAACAGGCGTTAATTGGCGTGCGTTACCAACCAAATCTCTCGCATCTCGTCGAGAAAAAAAGCTCCTGCATATAAAGTAAGTAAAGACAGCGTTACTGCCATGATCTGTTCAAACGCAAGTAGCATGCATAACGTGGCCGTTTTTATTTCAACTGAAAACGGGACAAATTTAGGTACTTTTGTCGATAATCAGGTGCAGTCTAAAATTATTAAACTTTGGTTTTGAGTAAGACTTGATACAGCTTCTACAAAATTTGATACAGTTTCCTAGACTTGCAATGCTTCTAGAACACTTATTATTGCTGCTAGAAGTCTTGATATTGCTTTCAGAAGACTTGAAATGATCTCAGACTGAAATACTTTTAGAAGACTTAGAATGTTTCTAGAAAGCTTGACACTACTTCCAGAGGACTTAATATTCCTTATAGAAAACTTAATACTGCTTTCATAGAACTTGAAATGCTTCTAGAAAACTTGATGTTGCTTTCAGAAGATTTGAACTATTAGATGGATTGTTATTATTTTCAAAAGACTTGAAATGCTCCCAGAAGACTTGAAATGATTTTAGATTTGGAATGCTTCTAGAAAACCTGATACTACTTCCAGAAATTTTGATATTGCTTCTCGAAGACTTAAAATGCTTCTAGAAGACATGATATTGCTCCCAGAAGATTTGAACTGCTTCTAGATGGCTTGTTATTGCTTCCAAAAGACTTGAAATGCTTTTAGAAAACTTGATACTACTTCCGGAAGTCTTGATATTGCTTTTACAAGACTTAATACTACTTCCAGAAAATTTGATACTGCCCTTGGAAGACTTGGAATACTTCCAAAGGACTTGATACTACTTGTAAAATTCTTTGTAAAAACTGGATACTGTTGATAAACCAATTGACTATGCTTTGAAAACATTAAATACTATTGAACAAAATGCACAATCTTTACGTAAGAAGTCCATAAACTGTTAATTAAAGATTAAATACTGCTGGTAGATGACATTTTTATGGTAAAAAGCGAAGGACTGTTAATAAAATTTAATTTTCCTTCCAAAATATCAAATACTGTTGGCAAAATACAACATCATCATATCTGCTAAAAACTAAATACTGACAAAATAAACGAAAAAAGTTTAAAAACTGGCAATTAAAGACTAGATACTGCTTGTAAAGACTTTGCTTGTTTTATCACACTTTTTTTTGGAGAGTGCAAGCCAATCCCTTTTAGGCGTTACAACTGTATCTTATTAGGTAGTTAAAGAAATACAGTAAAGCGTTGCTAATTCGTACAACCCCAAATCCGAATTCCCTGGTAATCTGAACAAAATGATAGAGATGTGTATTTCAAAAATCAGCTGAAGAAGAAGATCCTGATGGCGGCATTTCATCAGGTTCCATTCAGTAATTTATGTATCATGCTGCAGCAAATAAGGCAATTTCTCCATGAGGATGTTGGGATAACCGAATTAAAAGTGAGGAAGTAAGATAAACCGCAGATAATGTTATTATCTAACACAATTTGACTCTATAATCCGCAAGTTTCCATCATTTAAATTCAACTGATTTTCATTGAGTCGGATTAGCGAAGCTTTACTGTAATTAGATACTTAACTACTAATTGTAGTAGCTGTAATTATTCTATGCTTCTATTTTCGTGGAAATAGTTAGTAATTATACTCGACTACATTTTTCAAGCAGTTATCCAAACTCTGATTTTGATCAACTTTGCTAATAAATTTCGTGTAACGTGTGGGATAAAAACTGAATTTTTTCTAAAGACAAATTATCTTTTAAACGGTTTGTTATATTCACATCCATTGGTGAAAACCAACTTCTTCGGTGTGCGCAAAATATAACCAGCATTCGGAGCTGGGATTGCCAAAAAACAATTTCAATATATTCGGGCATTAGATGACTAATTATTAGAAGAGTAACTATTAGAATGAATGCCTATTAGAAGACTATTTTCTTAGATTAGCAATCTAAAATAGTTTTCTAATCTCACAAACATTTTAAGCACTATTCAAGTACAGGCCATTTAGATTTACTGTAACCCAACATTCTTTTATACTCTGTACCTATCAAGTCATAGAATTCTTTTATAGTTTCAATGCGTACACTAAAAATATTAAAAAAGTAAATTTTGACAATAATGCATTCTAAATCAATTGGTAAGCAATCGGCAGTTTTAATTGCATTGTGGACATTATGAGCTTCGCAGCCAATCCCTATTAGTTCTTGTTCCAACAATGTGCTCGGTTTTGTATAAATATTGTTTACACTTTTTCCATTTACCCCCTTCAAGTTTCAAAAGAATGTACACTTACACTTAGGCATGTTTGGTATAAGTCTCGCAAACAAAGAAATGAAATATTAGTAATAAAAAAAGCTGTATAAATACAGCTAGATACTTAATGAGATTTATGCACTTATGTGATTATGAAAACGGGACGTTTTAGAGTTTATTCAGGACGATGGGACTACTAACAGAAAAACGGAACAATCCCGTTCAAAACTGGACGTATGGTCACATAAAGCATGCATTCACTTCCCTTGCTGGTGATAGGCAAAAGTAAATTATCACATCTCTTCCTGTCGCTTATAGAGGACAAAAAAATGCTTGGATGGAATCCGAAATTTTCTTGGAATAGTTTTCTAAGATTTTTATATCCAAGATAAAAAAATACAGAAAGAAAGAGGGCAAAGTTGGGGAAGTATTGTTGCTTATTGACAATGCGCCATCTCACCCTGGATCAGACCGTTTAAACACAATTGATAAGGATTTTAAGGTGATGTTTTTTCCACCAAATGTGACGTCTCTTTCACAGCCCATGGACCAGGGAATCTTCGATTCAAAGTCGATCGAAATATCGTGAGCAAATATTAAGAAATAGTAAACAGAAATAGAGTCGACGCTCCCTTAACACTGTTAAGTCGGGCTACCTTATCAGTACAGGTTTCTGAATGATGCATGTGATCGGTCGTCGTTTGAGGTTCGTTTGTTTAGTTTTGATGAGGTCATTTGAACGTTGTGACGAGTTACTTTCAAGACGTGTAGCGACGAGCACCTCCTCTCCAAATTAAAGAGTGAACCAGGGCGTTTTATTCACGAAACCTTTATTCAAAACAGTATGAAAATAAAAAAAAATGATTACAATTACAGAAAAAGTGAAAATCATTGAAAAAACGGAAAAAGGTAATGGAATTGACTATAATAGTAAAAACTTCTTAATACAATATTAGTAAAGAATAAAGGTAAAGAGAATAAATAGGACAAGTCTTCAACAATTTTAACTTTCAATTTTCTATAAAAAAATGGCCATATTATGTTTTAATTGTAATACTTCGTCTATAATAATTATTAGATAATTACACTAACTGGTTCTATAACATTAATAATTTATGGACAAATTATCTGATCCTTTAGAAGCAAACGAAGAATATCGCTCTGTGTATTTTATATACTAATTTCTAAACACCTTGTATCTGCAGATATCAAATTTAATCAAGAAAAGTTTAATTATAGGTTAATCTGGAATAAATGAAAAGAAAATTCCTTGATAAACATTTGTATTTTACAAACAGTAAATATATTTTACAATGTACAAATTTATCTACAATACTGTTATAATTGTTATATTGTTGTTTCCATCGTTTGCTTTATACTCCTGTATTTGTTAACAGCCTTATAAACGTTTTGTTCTTTACTTTCCCACGAAACTAAGTATTGCTTTATAAACAAAGTAAGCGAAAAATTACTTAAAAAAAGTATTAAAATCACAAAGATTTAAGAGAATTCTAAGAAAAATACCGTTCTTTATAAATACAATATTGAAAACTAAAGCTTTTGTTTTAAAATATTCAACTCATTTGTTTTTAAATCTCCTTATACATATACTATTTTAATAGGTAGTTGTAAATTCATTGTACAATAATATAAATGTAATTGTGTCATAATGATATAGTTTCCGTATACAAAACTTTATGGTATAAATATCACATTTTTAATGCACATGTTAACTAAAATTAACATACTCATAAATCTTACATTTTCATTAATAATTATTGCATTATCCTTAATTTATCGAGTACATAGATGTACACAGGATTTGTAAATACAACAAAACACTCTTAAATATAATGTTTCTATCTAAAACGAAAGACAAAAATTCCAAATTTTAACATTACATCGATTGCATCGAGTCCAGCCTCTTTTTGCTACATCTTTTTTGATTTAAATCCTTTCAGAACGTTATGTGATGATTTAGCGAAGCATTTATCATCATCATAGACCAGTCGTCTTGCACTCCATTGTACGTTGGACTATCGGGAAATTTTACAGATTTTCTTGGACCTCTATTGAGTACGTGAGGTGAAGGTTCTTCTGTTCCTAATGATGTATGTGGTCCTGTTCCTGTTGGACTTTGAGTTGGTGATGGACGAGCTTCTGTGTATGTTATCGCTTTTTTGGTACTCAAATAAGTTGTTGCTGTTGGTTGTGAACTGTAATGAATACTGGGAATCTAAACAAAAACAAAAATATTAGAAAAACTTCAACTTGAATTTAAAAAAATTACTCGATTTGAATGATCTTCCGCTCGTCCTCTTCCACCTTTCAGTTCTTGGTATTGTGATATTACACATAATAAGGCATATACATTTAGAGAGTTTAGAAAAAAATCTATGGTTACTAACATTGCTGTTGCTGGGTTTACATTAATCTGGAAATAGAAAATGTTTAAATAATGCGGTTTGGTATATGTATATGTGAAGGTTACCGCATTGACGACGATCATATAAAAACAATGAACTAGATCGACTATGAGAAATCCAATAATTACGAAAATCCATGGTATTAATAACAAACGTTGATTCTAAAAGAAATTGTGCAATATAGAAATATGAAAAAGTAATGGGACATATAACAACAAAATATTCTTTAAATCTACATATTTATTCAAAACATTTGTTCTATTGTGAAATTTGATTTCAAACAGTTTTCGGAGTGACGATAGTTATTACTTGTGATATTATAATTTGATTAAGACGAAGAATGGGGATTAAACGAGCGTTAGTGGAGAGGATTGTGAATGACAGTGTCTTGGAAACTATTCTGAATGACGGACTAGAATGCCAAAATTCTATGTGTTTCCAGTGCTTTTGTATAGAAGTGTAGAGACTTAACGAGAATGATATCGATCAGTTTCAAGTCTTATAGGTAATAATAATAAAACTACCCGAATTTTCCAATAAAGATGACTTACATCAAGACAAGACTTGTATTGGGAAGAAATGGATTGGATGAAAATAAATGGTCATCTGACAACAGACATATTGATAAATGACATGTGATGCACTCAGTGATTCCGTGTATTTTCTTCACTGTTACTGAATATCTACTCTGAAAAAATGTTTCAAAATATTTTCAAAAATATTGAGGAAGGAATTGAAGCCAGCAGAGATTATGTAAACAACTTAACATAAGGAGACTATACCAGCCACAAAAGGAGACAGTGTTGAGAGATGGCAACAACTTATGAACGCTGTGCCAGGTATGGAGATACTCTAGGAAAAATATTAATTCGATCTACAGCAATCAGATTAAATGTTTAAAATACAACCCCTTAAAAGCTTGACCTATAAGGAAGAAAAGTCTAGGGAGGAAGTAATACCCGTGATTGGATAATGTAATGGACAGTATAAGCATGGATACTAATTCACTGACAAGAACATCATAATACAGATTTCCCAAAAAACCCAGAAAATTTCCCAAAAAGATTTCCCAGAAATTGTCAACACTAATCAGAAAACTTCATTTTCTTGAACACATGAAACGGGGTTAGATATGTTTATTTTTATAAATTATTATTGTAGGGATGATAGGGGTCAGAACACTATATTAAGAAAGTATAGTGATATATTCTGAATGAAGAATCTAATGCAGTGGTAAAATTTTTCATGATAATCTTTAATGTTCTTAAAGGGCGTAGATAGTAATCATAAAACGAAGCATGATAGTGTAAGTTCGGATAATCCAGATTGATTTCTGATATAAGCACATTTTTCTGGAGAGTTCACCAGTTGTCTTACAGAGAGGACGTTAAGTCGGTGGTCCTATGTCGTTAGGTAGGTCGTAAATAGCTATCTACAGACATCTAAAGCGTTAAAGTACCAATGTTATTGTTAGTTATAGCAAATCCTGCTTGTAAGTGGTTGTATTTCCATAATGATGATTAACAAAAATCTTTCAATTTTTTTTCAACAGTGTAGTACACCTTTGACTGTAAGTGGTACATTAGCTTTAAGTTTTTAACACTTTTGTTGCTGATGTTACAGATATGGCTGATGATGACGAACGTCGAAACATGTTCCATGTAAATTTAAACACTATATTTGAAAAACAAAACATTTTAAAATAAATTGAGTCTGAAGCCCTTTTGGTATTTATATATTTTTATATTATTATTTTATATTATTAACAATATAACAGTCTCATATTGATTTCGTATTGCTTTAATTTGACACAGAAACCTCAATTTGAAATTTTATTGAATTTTTTTGAACATAACCACTTCTTAATAATGTTATAATGAATATACTGATATGGTTTTGCTGTGTGGTTAATGCAGTTTCATTTCAGAAACAATATTTATGAAATATTGCAGTAGATATATGCATAATTGAATGCAACAATATAGTCCACAATTAAATATGATGGATTTATTTTCTAATGGAGTTACGTAAAAACTCTAAAGTTCGTGCAAAAATCAAGAAACCTCACTTTAGAGATCGATATCTTCATAACTATTCAATAAAAAAAAAATGCTGTAAAGTTTGTTATAATCAGTAAACATTTCCGCGTGTCATATGCTAATATGTTAACATATGTTAACTTGTCGAGTCTTTGTTTGTTATAAATAGCCAGTTAAATGAAAAAAAAATACCTTGCCTTGATTTTTTCTCGAATTTTAGTGTACAGTGAAGAAATGAAGAAAAGTGAAAATGTAAAAATTGATGTTTTCACGAATTAGATACGTGAAAACATCAATCAGGAAACTGGCCTGATGGTGTTTAAAATATTAGAACTTTGGCCGATGTACATACAGTTACAAAGGCATTTGATAGAATAAACACCATTCTTTTCCAATATGTTACGTTTGTCATTGTTCTTAGTCAGTAGTTTATTTAGTATGTTATTGTTGGAAAAAGTAAGGTTTAAGTTAAATTGAGCAAGCGAAGATTTAGTCTGCAGAGAAAAACGGTTAAAATGGATCCTGTCTTATTTTTGTTTTACGAATGATTTTATGGATGAAAAGTGGAGAGAACCATTGAGGTTAGCCAGTTTGAAGATGTATTTTAATTGAGTAAGAAAATTATCCTGGTTTAAGAGGTATTTGAAAATTCTGTTTATCAAAAAATTGAAATTAATTAGCTTATGCAACAAAGGATGCGATGAATAATAGGGGATACTTATGGAGATGGTTGTAGGTTTTCTATAAATGTTAAAGGACATGCTATTATTTATATTTTTTAATGAGAGGTCAATGAAATTCAAGATTTTCTCCTTTTCCACCTCACTGGTGAAGTTCAACAGGTTATGGATCTTATTCAAATAATCGTGAAAAAAATCTAAGAAAATCAAATCACCGTTCCATATGCAAACGATATCATTATATCTTATCCATTTGGTGATATTAGTGGAAAAAGTATTGATGTTGTTGCAGATAAACTTTTAATCAATATAATTCAAAAAGATGTCGGCAACTAATTCGGAGCATGCCCATGTGTAAACCTTCGGTGATTTTAAAGAACTCATTATTGAAGGATACGAAGCTTTGTGCAATAACATGCTCGAATAGTATATTTAAATGTCTTAAGGTATAGTTAGAGTTTAGTCAAGAGGTGAATAAATATTAACTATGTCAAAGGAAACCATTAATTTATTGCTGAGGTCAACATCTTTTACAGTGTTAATAAAATTAAGAGAATTGAAACAGAAAACATCGGTTTAAAGTCAACTTGTTTAAAGATGTTAAGCGGAAGTTTAGAAAGATTATTAGTTATATTAGTTACCCATAGTTAGGGAGAGCTATAAACAGCTGAAATGGGTCAAATAGGATTGTTTCCTTCGTGAAGTTTTGGTAAACCATGATATAAGATACTTAGGATTGTTACATTTAGGAGTAAATTCCATCAATGTCTCCTTACATATTTTAATCACATTTTTTGTATTCTTAATTATCATATCTAAAGGGTTCTTAGTAAGCTTAACATAGTTATTGTCTTGCTTTAAAATTTGTTTTGACGCAATTTAAATTTTGTTTTAGAATTTTTATCAACTTTAATAAAGACAGTGTTATTTTGTTTAATAATAGTAATTTATATAATAATTTTATAAATCTGAAACTGTTGCGGATTTAAATCTGAAGCTTCAGCAACATAAACAATTTTATTCAATCTCAATTTTAATTAAGTTAAAAAGCTAATGATATTAAGTAACTTGACCCGTTCTACCGGAGAGTATGTATATATAATTTTATAGCAAATTAGTACAAGTGTCCGTCGCCCGTCAACCCATCTATCTCGAGTTATTAACAAATTTTTCGAATACCAACATGAATAAGTCTGAATATTACATAATACGGTTATATCGCAAGACCAACACATATTTCTATCTCTAAAATAAAGACTATTCTCATGAATGTTAAGAAAGAATGGAATATAAGCTGAAAAACGTTTGTAAGGTGGCTGAAATAGTTTATACCGTTTATACCTCTATAACGTTACATTGGCGATAGAAAGTCAAGATTAAATTTCTAAAAATTGTGTTTAAACTAACATTGCTAAGCATATTGTTCTTGTTTTCGGGTTGAGTTTAAAAGAAAAAAGCGATCAAATAACGACAAAATAAAAGGAAGCGGAGAGGGAAATGGAAAAAGTGGATGAAATGGTAATGTGTAAAATTTGTTGCTTTTCTCGTGGGGATTTAAGTACAAGCCAACGTGTATTCCCTTATCTACGATGGGTGGAACAAAGGGTTACTGAGGAGATCTGTGAACGGCCTGAAGTTATATAGAGAAACTGAATAAGTTCTGTTCTGAAATTTGTGATTCCTTGGGGAGGAGGAATCATAAGATTTAACATTACATCATGATGTTACGTTTCTTAGTACAGTCGTAAATGTAGTCTTCGTGAATTGTTTAATTATTATCAATTGCATCTTCAATGGTGTTTAGGTTTTCTATTTCATAGAACTCAGGCTACTTTCCAGACATGGTTTGTTGTTATTGTATTTTTTGGATTCCTTTGGTTTAGTAAAACATATGATTATTCCAAGATTTGGACGCAATAGATTCTAATTAAACAGAGAATAAGAGAGCACAAACTATAATAAAATTTCTTGGCGTGTACGCATTTTCATTTGATAAACCAATTTGTCGAAATAAGCAATCCGTAATAAGCACGTATTGTGATTATATTAATGGTCAACCATATGTGAACTCTCTATTGACGAACCCCATACAAATTCGTCATTTCAACGATCATATTTTCAAATGGCTCTATGAATAATAGGATAGCCAACAATGTGTCAGATATTTGAACAGTAGTAAATGAGCGATTGGCAATGGTCCTCTGGAGTATTGTTTTGTTTCATCTTTCAACAACAACACATTCGAATTTAATATATCCACCCTCTTTCACTTCTTATTCAACGAAGTCACAATAATTAATCGATTTGGTTAGAACAATTATTTATGTATGAAGGATTATTTATTAGCATCAATTATTGATAATTGTGCCAATTTGACATGACATCGGGATAAGGATTAATTTAGCACAAATAGATAGGGTTTTGTGATGAGAAAGAGCCATTAATCTTTATAGACTGGTGTGATTCCCGATAGCTATCGCGATATTGAAAGTTTTATATTTCAAAAAATGCTGTATCCGCGCTGAAGTGTGTCGATTTTGTCGTTTCGAACGAAGCGTTATTTTCGTAACAACTTTTTTGTGCGCTAGCGATATATTCGCGCCAGTACTACAAGAACATTAATTTGCGTGATGATGGTCACTTATTTTTTCATTCGTGTTGATAAATCGGTGAAAGTCGAATCTATTCCTTCTATTTAATGAATGTATTAATTCAAAACCACCAAAAAACAAAAAAAAGGTTTCTTCATAAATAGATTCTTCAACATTCTAAGAATGTGATATTAAAATATTAAAGCGAAATTCTTATTACCGAAGTAATAGCCACTTTCTTGGAAGCGTATACTCCGCTTATTCAAAATAAAAAAGAATATTCCCGCGAAGTATTAGCATATTTTAAATAATATGGTTATAAACCGAAATAAAAGGGAAACGCAAACTAACGTATACTTTAATAAGAAGGCTGACTACATATTGTGGCTTGGCTATTTGCAGAAATTTAGACACTTGAGGATATTAAAAAACGGTAATGATCTCTTATTATTACATATCGTTCATTTGCGAGAATGCAGGCAAAACTCAAAATGTGCCAATTTTTTGCCAATTCTTTTTATACAAACAATGTCACTTTCGTACTAACGGTGATAACCGATAAAGAAGCCATATGAAAGTATACGGTCCCGTATAGAATAATGAAATAAACAATTTCTGACGCCAATTATTTAAAATTGACATTTATTGACTTGTATCAGTATTCTCGCATGTGCGCGAATTATGGTCTACAGATATATATCCAAATCATCAGTTCTGTCTATTAGAAAATGAGAATTAGTGCGATTTTAGTGCGAAGAAGTATTTTTTAGTTTACAATTACTTGTTAAAATGAGAATTATACTTTTGAGATTAACATGAGAAAATTGACATGACTACTTTTTTTTAACAAAATTGAAGGAAGAAGTGAGTCTTGTATTACGGACGGACGTTTAAAACCGAGACAACAACGTCTAAAACAAATTTACTCTTCTCTGTTACAACTTATAGACTTGAAAAAATTGAAATTTAACAAAAAGCAAGCAGAAATTAAATAATAAACGTAACTGAATTAAATGAATGAGAATATAAACAAAATTAACTAATTTAATTTTAACCATTCCGCCTGCCTTGCCTAAGTTAGGCAGTCAAAAAAAATGTATTTATTGTGTCAAATTATACAAAACAAGAATTGAAAATTTATAATAAAAAAAATAAAATGAAATAACTTTTATGAAAGAGTTTAACGAGCGTCGGGAAAGATACATAATTTTGTTATTGGTCTAATTAAAGTGGTTGTCGACGTGTTCAAGGTAGCCAACTCTTGAGAGACCATCGAATCCAGAATGCGGGTTTTCGACACGAGCCGGAGCCCGTTTAGCTGGAGGAAATCTTTTGTCACGTATTAATACAAGCTGGGCAATGATAGGTAAGTTTCCAGAGTCCTGCCATTTAGTTGCAATCTGAATTGATTGGAAATAGCTTCGATTCTAATACACTCATACCTCGTCATAAGGCCGCTCTTTATATGGCGATTCGCTATAACGGCCTTTTAAAAACATACTAAACTCGGTAATTCTCCTCATTCCGTCCGTTGAAACTATTGACAATCACGGGTAGATGCGTCGTTTGTAGGAAGACAAAGGCGATACACATACGTTCCCTTAACGCGAGTTAAATGTAGTACGCGAGATTGTTTATTTTTTAATTTCTGATGTGTTTGGTTTTTATGGATGTGTTATCATTTGTCGGTAAGCACTGATCGAAGATAAAATAATCTCCGCCTATATTCTGGGCATTATGCGAATAATTTTTATAATGAAATATACCCGAGCAACGTTTTTTATGATTTTGTTTTCGAATAATTAGAATAATTTTCCTTTAATAAAATTTATTCCAAATTATTGCCCAAAAATACCAAAAAAATGCGTGCACGAAATCATGTACATAAATTGACCTTTATAGAACATGAATCAAACTCTCTCGCAATAAAATTAGATGTGTTGCGTCGAATCGATGCGTCTGAAAAAATTATTGATACTTGTAACGCCTTGGGACTACCAAAATCTACCGTTCAAACAATTCGCAACAATAAGGAAAAAATTAAACAACATTCACAATCAGCTGCTACTTCAATTATGTCTAAACTAACACGTAAACGATGTAATAAAATGGAAAAAATGGAGCAGTCATTAATCATGTGGATTGATGACAACAATCAACGAAAAATTGCTATGAGTTAAATGAATATCCAGGAAAAAGCAATATCTATTTTTGCACGTTTGAATAGTGAAGAGACAATTGGTAGTCCGACAATGATTGAAAAATTCATTGCGAGCCGCAGTTGGTTTGAAAAACTCAAAGGGCGACATAACTTGCATAACATTAAAATGAAGGGTGAAGCAGCAATCGCAAATGCCGATGCAGCCCTAGAATGTTCAAACAAATTGAAATCAATTGTTAAAAGAGAATGAAAAAAATTTTTAATATAGACGGAAAGGGGCCTATACTGGAAAAGTGTGCCTGATATATCATTTATTTCCAAGAACAAAAGAGCGGCACGTGGAATAAAAGAAAGAAGTGGCTGGAGATTTTTAACTTAAGCCATTTTTAATATATACGTTAGAAAATCCAAGAGCTGTAAAAGGAATCCATAAGACTATAAATAGAAATTACCTATTTGGAGATCCAACAAAAAAACTTGGATGACAAAATACTTTTTTCAAGATTGGTTTAATAACTACTTTTTTCTTAAAGTGAAAAAATACCTTTGAAAAACAATTTGAGTCAAAAAATTCTACTTCTCTTGGACGCTTCCGGGCATCCCACCAATATATTTCAACAGTGTGAAGATGTGAAAATAGAATATCTGCCTAAAAAATGCAACTGCCCTAATTCAGTCAATGGATAAGGGAGAAATAGCTACATTCAAAAATTATTACTTGCGGAAATGTTGTAGAAAATCTTTTAATGAAACCGATAGTAAATCATCAATGAAAGAGTTTTTGAAGCAATTTAATATAAAGGATGATGTAGATAATATTGGCGAATCATGGGATGAGATGAAACTAACAACGTTAAACCGCACATGTATGAAAATTTTGCCCGATTGTGTTAGTCCTGAAACTAACAACAGTAGCCCTGACTACTGTTGTTAGTTTCAGAACTAATCTCCTTCCAGAAATTAGAGAAAACATATTAAGTCTAGGAAGATATGTTGGTTTTGAGGACTGGAAAGAAGATGAAATCGTTAATTTGTTGGATGCTGAACGTCAGCCACTTTCGAATGATGAATTAATAGATCTTGCAGAGAACGAAATATTTCAGGTGGAGGAAGAGGTAGGTCATACTACAATCCCAGAATTAACTTTAAAAAATTTATCCAATAAAGAGTGCAGTGTCAACGTTTCTCGTAGTATAACCACAGTTGTAAGCTACTACCAGGAGTTCAAAAGAGAAAAGGAAAGGGCTGCAAAACAAAAAACTTTGGACGAATATTGGATGAAAGAAACATTGGAAACTGAAACACTATGCATAATTGTATTTTTTATCAGATCTTCATCAGAATTTTATCAAATTTCTTAGTTTTAAGACTGCTATTTATTGTTTATTAAAATCTTCTCCAGAACGATTATTATTTGAAATATTTTATGACTGATGAAATAAAATAAATATAGTGATTTAAGCTATGAAGCACGTAAGGACACTATAACGTGTGAGGAAGAATTGTACGGGCTAAGGGAACCGAGGCCCGTGATTCTTCCTAGGAATGTTAGTTCTTAGGGCACGGCATGTCTTATTACGTTTTTCACACTAGCAGAAGTCAACATTCTACAAAATATTTAAAGTTTCCTTGCCACATATTCATTCGGAAACTTAAATAATTGTTTTTAATAATTTGTGAAAATTTATTACCCTCAAAGTATCTAAAGCATTCTGAAAGTATATACACTTATTGTAAACATCGATTTCATTTGAAAGAATGATCTTCGTCAATTTTAACCATTTTTATTATTTTCCTAGGACAATAATGAGTATTAAGTTCCGTCGTCAAGGACAGTTATAACAAACAAAGAATATGCCCAACTTACGATACATGTAACCATGAATGCAATTGTAACTTACGAGATTGCTAGTGGGAAAAGTATTTTAAATAAAAATTGTAGTTTTTTAGTCGATATGTATGTATGTAATTGAATTTATACATATACAAGTACATATGTCATATACTTTCGTTATACGGCATTTCGGTTTACGGCCGACTTTCGAGGAATGAATCACTGCCATATAACGAGGTATGAGTGTGTATCCAAAACTGTTCCATCGACTTTTGTAAATGCTGTCAGCGAGACAAACGAGGTGTTTCAATATCTATTACAGATGGCTCGGGGATGATTGATAACGCACTTCCGACTAAAAAATTAGCTGGAGTTAAGACATCGAAAGTGTTTGGATCATCGGATATGGCAGAAAGAGGTCGAGAATTAAACGCCGTTTTAAGCGCCCCCTCTACTTGAATTAACAAAGTTGAAAACTCTTCGTATGACATGATGTTACCGCTAATCTTTTTAAATTGCGTTTAACATACTTTATGTTTGATTCCTACTTCCCTCCAAAATGTGATGCTGATGGAGGATTAAACTTCCATTTGGTTCCATCATTCACTAAAACATGAGCCAGATTTTTCCATTCCTTACTTGCAGCCGTAAATAGTGACCAGAGGACACGGTTAGTCCCGATAATATTAGTACCATAGTCGCTGTACAAACATCGACAAATTTCTCTTCATCCCGCAAATCGTTTATAGGCAGTCAAGAAACCGTTGAAAGTATAATCATTTGGTGACATTTAACAAAAATGGATATTTGATACGTGGTCAGTGATGCTGAGGAGGTTGGTGATTGCAAATTTATCTTAGCAAAACCAATGTTGTTAATCAGATATGCGGAAATATTCTTATTATCAGCTTGGAAATATTCTTCCAAAATTCTAAAGTCTTTGACTATAGGGATATGTATGATTAGTACGAATAGCAACGCTGCTATCATCTCTTTTCATATTTATTCCTGTCTCTACGTGTGTTAGGTAAAGTTTCCTTCCTTCTGTTGTCATTTATATGTGTTTCACGTAAAAATTCCAATTAATGTTTATATGTATGATTGTTTCTACTTCATAGTTAAATTGATAAAAATGTTGGTTTATTAAATCATACAGTGCGTTCACAGTGAAAGGAATAAGTCGTTAAGTTTTTAGCAATTGCTCTTCGACAAAAATGCTGGAACTGGTCAATTTTAACATTTGATTTGTGATTTTTTTACGTATTTTATATTAACATTATATATTAATGGAAGTCAGTAATCCAATCTAACCTATCCTCAACTAACTAGTTAGCACTAGATCTCACATTCCCAACCCAACTAGTTAGCATTAAATATTGGTTGGAGGAAGGGGGAGGGGACGGCCCTTGTCTCCCCTTTCAGTAATGTTAACAAATAGTAATAATATGAATTAACCAGATATTGTCATGGTTTCTGGTAATCTATCCGAAAAAAAGGAAAAGTATAGAGGCAAAAGATAGAATGGTTTCTGCTCAAGATAGTAAGAGGAAGCGACGAAAAAGTGTAAGACACTAGTAAAATCAACAACACAAGTAATATGCAGAAATGCATAAGATAATGCATAAAGCATTTATTTCTTCCCTAACGTAAAACAAAAGTTGGGTTGGGTTAACGCTGATGACTCAACTCAACGCCTAATTGGGCTACGTTAGGAACTAGCTAGTTAACACTAAATATACGTTGAGTTGGGTTGGATTAAGCTACTAACATTATACCAACCCAACTCAATTAGTTAATTAGTACACGATATTAGTTGGTTTGGATTGAGCCATCATCTTTATACCAACCCAACCAAGCTAGCTACTTAGCAGTAAATATTAGCTGACTTGATCCATCAACTTTATCCCAACCTATCCCAATTAGCTACTCAACTAGCTAATTAGTACTAGATATTAGTTAGGTTGGGTTAAGCCCTTAACTATTTCCCAGTCAGCCATCATATTAGGCGTTGCTTGTATATCCGCATATATGGTCTCTTTTCTGTTTTTTCGTAGTCATTTCTTTGTAGTCATGTTTGTATGGACTGACTATTCATGGTTTTCTATTTATCTCGTCACTTTAATAGTTATATCCTTATTTTTATCTCGGTATTTTATTCATTATGGTTTTGTACTTCGTCACCAGTTTTGCAACTTCGTCCATAGTTTCCTATATAATGAACACACTCATATTGAATTGTATGATGAATTGGTTTCCTTTTCTTTTCCAAACCTGTCGCTGCGTACCTTCTACCATGTCTGTACCAGTCCTTTATTTGAGTTCTGCCAACATCTACTTCTAATTGATTTTTTCTCTCTTCACTCCTGTATTCTTAACCTTATTATCATCTAATATCTAATACTAATAGCTTCATCTGTCTTCATTCTCTCATTTCTGTAAACCATCAACTTTATCCCAACCGTACTAGCTAGTTAAAACTAAATATTAGTTGAGCTGGATTGGATTGAGTCACAAACTATATTCCAACCCAATCCAGCTAAATAGTTAATGCTAAATATTAGTTGGATTAATCATCAAAAATTAAAATTACATTTCTATCTTTCATTGTGAATGCATCACAAAAATTGTACTCAATAAATTGTTGTACGCAGCTTCGTTTATAATAAGGTTTAAACTATAATTACAAGAAGGCACAAAGAATGCTCTCGACTTAATATCCAAAATTCTTCTTTACTCATCGCTATGTTTATTTCTCTTTGCGAATACTCGATGATCGCCGGACTGTCCGATTTCAGCGCGATAATTTCTAGACTGAGTGAACACGCGAACAAAAAGCATCGAATATGTGCTTCCAATGATACAATTTCATTGATGTTACCTTTCTATACTAGCATTAACATAAAATTTACATCAATTACGTCAATCAATCATTAAGGGTTGGTAACGTAGATTGCAAATCATTGCAAATTGCTGGTGATTATGTATACAGCACTATCTGTGGATTGTAATAGTAAATGAAATTCCGTCGTTATTTTATATCTATCAAAAAATCATACCATGACAATTCCACAGCAATTCATTAATTGCCAGAATGAAAGTATTTAAAGTTAGAGATAACAATGGTACATGAAACATAACAATTGTTTTTTCGGCGGAAACATTAATCGTTTCTTAATTGATCGTAAAGCATTATTTTACCAAAGTTTAAAAATTGTAGTTTAAATTTTAGTGGATGGTGGATTTCATACGGTAGTGAGCGTATTTTTTAATATAGATTATGAATAAATACGCAAATAAATGTATGAACAAAATGTTTGAAATTAATTAGATCTTATTAAAAATTTTATATGTCTCTTTCGTACCTACACTCTATGTTTTATTTCAACAATTTTGTTGCTATATGTACCACTATTTTCGGTCAATTCTGTTTAAAACTTACTCTGTATAATCCATATAAGAGTAATATTGAAGTTATTATTCCTAACGTTGAAAACCCAAATATTACACCCGTAAATATTGTGGACGCTGAAAAATGAACGCATAAATGCAAATAAATAAATAAATTAACTCATTTATATTTACTTAGAGAAGCCATATCAGGATCCAAAAAACTCTCCATTTTAGCAGAAGTCTCATTTCTCAGGAGTAATAATTCTTGATGAAGCACAGAGCACGTCATTGCCGCAAAGATCGTAAAGTACACCTGAAATAAAACAGAAAGATGTTACTTAACTTTTTTTGATGAGGAACTAAAAAATTTATAGAATTTAAATAGGATTTTCCGAGACATTTATAGTTTTTTTTGGGTTTAAGCGTTGCGGCATTTGTAGAATTATCCTGAAAATAATTATTCTTTATGAGGTAGCTTTGTTCATTACCAACTTGTAATTAGCAAGTACTTTGAGTAACATTCTGGCATTTGCAAGGGAAAGACCCCTGAAGCGTCTGCGGCTAGGGTAGTTGTTTTAGGTGGCAATGTTAATAGTGTTGCTCAAAGCGCGTTTCACCATATATGTAAGTCAGTTTAGACTGTATGGTTAAAGAGTTATTTTTATTGTGGGATAAATTAGTCTCGATTAAATCGGGTTTATTTTAATTGTACAGAATTTATTTCTATACGTCAGTTTCATGCATTCATTTATATTTAATTAATAATTAACACTGTAATTTCACTATAATTTATTAATTTGAAATTAATGCTTTAAAATTGATTATATCAGTAATATTCTCTGAAACATAAACAGATTATTTTTCGGATATAATTGCCTCTTTTGGAAATTAATACCAACAGCTAATTTAATCGCATAGATATTACACAGTTTGTTGTGAGTTTAATGATTTATTGTGAGTTATGTTTGTAAATTTTAATTAAAATTTTTGTTGGTACGCGCTTCGTGAAACCCGCAATATTATCTATCCAAAATAACCTGAATAGAATGATTTCGTTCTTGAATGTACACAAATTTACCCTATATAGAGTTATTCATGTTGGACAGAAAGGGGTGGTTTGGAACGGGGAAAGCCGTGGCGATAAACGACACCGACTGCTCTGACCGGCAGCGCGTATACCGATAAAATGCGATATCGCGAGGGGATGCGGCGTCCGGATTAATTAAATTAAAGTGTACCGAGGGACTACGCTTACAGATTAAAGTTGCGTTATTTGGTATATAGTCCACGGCCCTTCGTTTACACTGTACCAACGTTGTGTCGCAGCAGCAGTTCAAATCCTCCGTTCTAGAATCAACGACAAGTGCTTTTAATTGAGGATTTTCAATATGTACTGCCATTCCGATAACAAGGTTTCAACTAAAAATTAATTACAAGCGCTGTTTAATTAAACTACGAACAAGAATCAATTTTGATTTTAATTGAATTTTGATTAAAAAAATCGTCTGCATTACGATCATCTGTTATTAAAGTGGTTCTTGCTGGGTAAGTAATTCGAATAAAAAAGGCATTTTGATTTAAAATAATCAACAACTTCTGTGACATTTAAATTAGCATTATTATGTATTAGTATTATATTTTTATAACTTGTATTCAACTAGAATTTATTTCTTCTATTACTTCTCTACTAGAATTTACTCTCGTAATTTTTGGATGCAATAAACTTTAATTAGTTGTCTTGAATACTGTTAATAATGGCCCTTCTCATCGTCTTTCTCTTCGTCGGTTTGTTTGTAACATTCATATGATTCATATGATGCAGTTTTCCAACTTGTTTGGGCAAGCACAATTTATTACAATTTATACTTATGGAACTATAAGGCCTTAGGATGTAGGTGCCGATTTTTGAAAATACGTATGGGTGCTCACAAAACAAGAAAAAAAAGACTTGATTTGGGAACAACTCCAAAGATGCTTCGCAAATGCTGGAACTGAATTAGGAAGAAAGAACTCAACATTATATAAAATGATATTGACGTGTTTTGTAGAGATTTTAAACAGTTATCACGGTTTATCAGGATTATTGAACTCATTTTCTAGAGTTGACTTTCCTTCACAGATACAAACAGATATGGGGATAGCGTTTGTTAGTAATATAACTACGGAATTCTTAGAATGAAGTGGTATTAAAATAATCCATTGGTCTACTATCCTCAGCCAAGTGCAATAAAAAGATTTCATGGAGTGTTTCAGTGTAAAATACTCAGAGATTTGAATCACGAACATGGAAAAGAATGGGACGAGTATATTGATCAAGGAATATTTGCTAAAAGAACTGCACCACATCCAGCGCATGGTTTCAGATCCGTCCAGTTGTTATGGGAGGCAAATTAGATCTCCATTAAGGCAACGATTGAAACACATGCAAGAAATTATTGAAAATAGTGCGAAAGACTGAATGCTTTCGTGGGTTGCGTAATTTCGTTTCGATATGCCATATAAACTCTATCACTTGTATTTAAAATTTTTCAATGGCAGTATATTCTACTCAAAAAAGTATTTAAGAATGTATTCATCGCTTTTCTTCAATTTCAAAAATAAGCGAAATACGAGCATTTCTTGAAACGGTGAAAATGAGACTTCTTGGCTATGACTTAAAAATAAAAGAAGATAGAGGTTTTTTCGCGGGGTCGAATTTGTCTCGGAAAAAGAGACCGTGACATAGCACCTATTTTTTCGTATCTCTTATAGTTTCTGAGATAGCCTATGATAGCACCAAAATTTGCCCACCCTGTAGGTGCAAGTGTAGCTGTATCTTGATGAGCACAAATTATCACTGATTTTCAATTTGGTTTCCGACATAATCAACACACTATTGGTTGTATTTAAAAAAATACAACTTTGTGTTATATCTCAACAATTATCAACTTTATTTAAAATTTTTCAATGGGCACCTACTTTTTCGTATCTCTTATAGTTTCCGAGATAGCCTATAATAACAACGAAAATTCGCCCACCCTGTTCATGACATCTCATCTTCATCGTTTTTGTTTACAAGCTATTGCTGTGTGCCTAAGGGCAGTGTCATGGCTCCACTCCTTCTTAATAGAGATCTTGCTAGCGTTTTCGATTAGTTTGGACGTCATGGTTTGATCTTGAATATAGCAAAAACTCAACGGATCAAAACCGTTACTAAAAAATGTTACTCTATCAGTAATATTCACTTGATACTTGATGGTATTATCATACAATTCCCTGAGTCAGTTAAACCTGGGAGCATAACATGTGACCAAATGTCAGCCCATATTGTACGCCTGTGATGATAATGGAAATAATATCAGGACGTATGGAAAACACCATTGCTAACGGTGATTTTTTAGCAAATTTAGTGTTTTGGTTCAAATTGTTGAAATGTGACTGGAAAGGAAAACTACGCTTCTCCATATTTCTTTTACGTTTATATGCAATTATATTTGATAAAATAGGGGATAAAATAGCATTGAAATAAAATTAAATTTGGGAGTTCTTTAAGCATAAATATAAAACTTTTTTATACTTCTATTTTACGACGGAAAGAATAATGGATGTTGTATAAAACTAGAAATAAGTGATCTCGAGATTTTTTAGGAACGTAGCGATCGCTATCGTTAATTCTCAATCACCGTGATTTTAAACTACTTTAAATCTACTTTTTACACACAGTGTCCAGATTTCCCTAGACGTATGTCAGAAACACTAAAGAAGGATTATTGAACATATAGTCTAGAGTTGGTTTTCCTTGAGAGATACACACAGATATGGGGAGAGCGTTTGTTAGTAACATAGCTACGGAATTTCGCATGCCATCCGCAGTCAAATGCAATAAAAAGATTTCATGGAGTGTTTCAGTGTAAAATTTTCAGAGTGATGCGAACATCATCGCGAACATGGAAAAGAATGGGACTAGTGTATTGATGTAGCGTGTGGTTTCATTTTCAAGTGAAAATGTCTTCAGACACGACTAGTAAATGAAGAATACAATAACATATTGTATTTTTCATGATATATTGTATTCTTCAAAATGTATTTAAATACTGGCCACAATCTTAAACAAAGACATAAACATATATCTAGAGATAACTCTTTTTATTGCAAACATCTAAAAGAAACTCAACATTCCTTTACTTTGAATAACATAACTCTTCTTAAACACTTGAACAAATCAAAACTTATGGATCTTTATGAATAGTATTTAATTTTCAAATATAAGAAAGAGAGTCTGGTGATAATTTGAATAATACTACTATATTTTGTCTTCGTTTTTTGTTCTAAATTCATTTTAATATGCGCGCATAAGAATGGCATTCCAATTTAATTTTTTACATTAATTTAAAGGGTTAAGAGGGAAAAATTTTAAACAATTTTTTTTTCACTTTAAACTTTAATAATCCTTTAAAAACTTTTGGGATCTCTTTTTTATTCTCTTCCGGTAACCCCATCTTAATTTAGTTAATTTTTTCATTTATAATTTTCATTCTTAAGCTCGCTGCCACATATCAAAATTTCATTACATCACGCTTTTTCACATGTTATTATTATTTTTTTACATTTTTAACGTCAAACTTTATATTCTTAATTTTTTCATTTTTTCAAACCATTTTTCATTGAATTTCAAAATTATCATTCTCAAACATTTTTAAAGCATTACTAAAATTTAAAGTGAAAAAAGATTTGTTTAAAATTGTTCTCTCTTAACTTTTTAAATTGTTTTAATTTTATGATAAATCAAGTCATTAATCTGTATTTAATATTGTTATGAAAGAACTGAAGGTGTTTTAAGTTAAAATTATAGTTGACACTAATCTTATTAGACTATCTTCATTATAAAAATCATCATAAAATCATTATAATTTAAAGATGTGTTAAGAAATCTATTGAAGTTGATTTTCCATATACACTAATGTCTAGAACATCAAATTACACCACAATTCTTTCATGTAAAAATATTTAAGAATTCTATTGCATATGGCAATGACATGGAGAAGTGACTCATCAAAAATGACTATGACAAAATGACAATGCAAATATAAGTATGATTCTAAAAATGATACACATACGTCTGCAACAGGACCTTCACTTTATTAAATATGATAATATGAATATGGCTATCTTAGAGCAATTCCGTAACGAAACTACTTATAAAACTATGAAATCCAAACAGGCTATAAAAAAAAACACTCGTCAGACTCAATGACAACAAGAAGAACCACGAAGAAAATTTTTTTCATACCATAAAAAATGATATACATGTTTTCGTTCGTAGCATGCAGGTTTTCCACAGTACAATTGTATTAGATCCAGTACTATTTGTTGCTATTTAGTGTTTTAGTACGCACTGACTTATATCTAGTACTTTTCGAAATTAATGGGAAAGACCAATTATTTCAGCTTTGATAACAGACAATTACAAGTAAGTACTGCGAGTAATATGAATGGAATCATCCTGATTGTATTAACTGATGGTTCACTGCAATTATGGTTGTGCTCGTCGATTTGAGACAAAAATATTTTTTTATAGTGAGAGATTATAATTTATTTTATCACACGTTCACACATCATATTTTTAAAATAAAGGACCAGTTAAAGCACAAAATAAAGTTTTTTATATTTGATTCATAACACGTTACTGGTAAAATGGTTTTTCAAATTTATTTTGCTGTGAATACCCGTATTCACTTGATAAGTGGAACGCGTTCGTCACCGAAACCATGATGTATAAGCATTCAGAATCGAATCTAAGAACAACAAAAAACAGATAAAGATATGAAAACAGTCACAGGTGCAATTCGTGATTTCAAATGTTTATGCAGCAACATTACTGCAATGAGACATTTTACTCATTGTGACACCCTTCCACATCATCTAGAAGAAGAGAATAAACAATTCGAATGGGTTCATAATTGACTGAAAAATATTGTACGAAGAAGATAGAAAAGGGGACTGTTGGGGCAATTGTTAACAAGTGCTATTGGCATTAATGACGAAGTATATCAAGATATCGAGGCATTAGAGAACAATCAACAAACATTCATAACAGCATCAAACAAAATTTGATGTCTGCAAATTCCAATTTCACGCTACCGAAGCTAAAATTTATGCTCAACTAGAAAAGTTTCGTGAGAAGCTAAACCATGGGCTTTCTGCGTTAAATGAAATGAATCTTATTGGTACGCTAAAGCTGACGTGAATCAATAGAACATCTATGTATTGAATTCATATCACATAGCTGTAAACGCTATATAATAAATAAGTTAATTTGATACCAAAATTATGCATCTACACCTAGGCCGAGGAGATCTGACATCATGCCAGCAGCCCACATACGTGGAATAATCGAGGTAACAAATTCAAAACTTCCGTCGAATATTCAAAAACTTCAAACTCCTATCATAAAACTTAAATTGGAACAAGATGAAGAGATTGTTACAATCTTTACTTATTTTTCAATAGCAGAAGTAATTAATTCGAAATTATTAAGGTCAATTCTATACCGTTGTTCCGCACGAAATTTTTGCAGTTAATTATAACAATCAACTATATCTTCAGGTTACAATTAGCCACGCAGAATTTAATAAATGCATTGTGGTAGATTTTGCCAAATATCTGTGCGGTCCCACATTACTCAAAAATATCTAAAATAATCCCAACTGTGTTATCAATGAAATCTCTGAAAGAATTATATATGAAGTACACCTGGACAACCCTCTCTGGTTTTGGTGTTATGAATACACCAAAACCAGAGAAGGTCGCTATAACACGTTCTGGGACACGAGGAGATGTGCTACTAAATTCAAGTGGGGTACTCCAGGTATTCCAGGACTGTGTTTTAAAAATCAAACTAATCATATTTACACTCAAAAGAGACAACAGTATCACCATAACAGCCAATTTCAACCATCCAATTTTACTTCCAACGAATGTCTCAGTGAAAAGAGTGGATTATTTTAAAATTATCTAAAGAAAATGTAATAAAAACAGAGTTGAAATATCTCAGCTGATGACTACAGAAGAGCCTTAAATGACATATTTGCCACCTTGTTTAAGTTCCTAACCTCTTCTAGAGAACGGCTTGTTAATATACTTAATACCCTATGTTATGAAACTCTGTAGATCGTATTAATTATTTGTATTATTTTCCCATAGCTATAAGTTGTTATAAATTCCTATATTAAATTTTCTCATAGCGATAAGTGTTTGTTTCCAAGTATTTCATTATCATGGTTGGGCATAGTGCACTAAAAAATAAGTGCAATACGCATTTCACTATCACTACTTCTTTATTGGTAGTTAAGATGCTATTTTCGTTATCACTGAATATTTAGTGATAATGAAAAGAAAATGCACTACTACTAAATATTTAGTAGTATTTAGTAGTATTTAGTTAGAAAACTTTGAGTGATAATTAACATTTCTTATTGAAACTGAAACAGTAGACGAAACTGGCGTTGAAAAAAAATATTTTCTACTGATTATGCCGCATTAAAAGTAGGAAAATGTAAACGGTTTTTTATTTCTTATTTAACACATTTACCGCCAAAACAACTTTAGCCTACCCACTGCAGATGCACCTTTTTATTTTTATTTCTTTCATGTTTAATTAAAACAAATTTTTGTTATACATATATATTTCATTAAACCATTAATTCGAAGTAAAAGCATTTTTTTTAATTGTGTTTTTTCAAATACAGAATTATAGATTTGTTCTAACAAACCTCGCAACTTGTGCACTTTTCAAATGCAATTCACTATGTTAAGAAATGCAATAAAAAACGGATTAATCGTGTTGTTATTACTAAAAATGGAGAATTCTATTTTGAATTTTCTTTTTAATATAGTTTAAAATTACGTTATTTAACACAGTTTAAGAATTATTTAATAATCGCTTTTAAAAGGGAAATTTTTCCAAGTTTTCAAGAAAGTTAACAATTTAAAATTTGATGTATTAAGGACATCGCGGAAAAAATTCCGATTTCGATTGTTGATGAAGATAAAGCAATCAACTTGTTCTTAAATTAAAGCTTAATCGTTATAGAATATTCATGGCGAATTTCATTTCTTTACGATTTGTATAAGGAGAGAAGTGATTTTCGAAATATAACATAAGCCAACATTGTTAAGACGTGAATATCAATTAATTTTAAGAATGTTGATAGCTGAAATCTTAATGAAGAGGAAGAGATCAACTTGGATGTAAATTAAAGCTCAATCTTTATAAAATTTCATTTCTTCTCTTCTCTAGAAGAGAAAGTGTGACTTTCTGAAGATAGCCCAACTCAAAGTTGCTAAAGAACAATGTTAACAAAATGCACACATTTGTTTATAAATCACAATAGAAATCATTTAAATATCTTGAGAATGCGATTTTTCTTAAATCAGTATAGGTTTGTTTTCGGAAAAGTGTATACTTTCCCTTGAACTGATGATGAGTTGAGTTACATCCCTTTGAGATGTAACTCAACTCACCTCAACTGAACCTAGCCTTATACCTAACACTAGACTTACAAGTAGCACTAGGGAAGTGCCATACGCCGATTTTCTTGAAACTTGCCTTACAAGTAGTGTATGGAAAAATATTTGACACGTATATCGTCATATCTGCCTGATCGCCCAAACACCCTTTCCGATTTTAGAGATACGCTCGATTATTTTATGAATTATATTTATGATTCTTGTGAATCTGACGTTATAACTGGCGAAAAATTGAAAAGAAATGTAAGAAATGAGGATAATTTTAAGGCGGATTTCTAGAAAAACGGTTCATATCAAAAACTACCCCTAATAGTAACGAATTATGGAAACTCATCATTACAAGTAGTAATGCATTATTGATTTTAAAATTTGTATTATTATTGTACGTTACATCAGTGGTATGATGTACTATATGATCGATGAATTTCATGTACAGGAGCTTTAATTGATATGCTTTGAGGGAAACATATGTAGATCATCGGTGTCGGGTATAATCGGAGCCTACGATAGTACGTGATATCGTAGGCTCCGGCTATTTGTTTCTCATTTCAATCGCTAAGCTCACTTATTCGCTATTTCACTACCATCCACTGCTCTTGTTAAAAGTTCAACTTTTGTATTTTAATACTTGCTGCTGTTTTTGCTGCTTTCGACTTAGGGATTTAAAAAATCAGTAAAGAAATTGTCGATTAACCCAAGAAACATTGTTCTTTTATTACAAAGAAGTTTTAATTCTCCTGAATATGATATTGATTTAGTTATTACAAAGGAGGAAAAGTGTTTAGCAGCTAATTTCAGAAATTTGGTTAATAAATTGTTGACGCTATAGATGCAAAGATATTTGTTGAAAACATCGATACTTTAAGTTTGAATGAAGAAAATATATGTCCTGCAAAAATTTCTTGTGATGATGTTTCTGATAGTGATTTCGAAGAATCATTAAAGGATCGCAAGAAAAAGGCTATACAATTTTGGTATTCCGGTAGGACAGAAACTTTGCCTTCAAAGTCAGTTCAGCACAGATTTAGGAAAGTTCTTGATTTGAAATCATTATATAATATAAATGAAAAATTATTACAAATTTCGAAGTATGCTTTGGATCAACTAAAAATGTCCTCTGGGAGATTACTTCCTATTCATGATATTTATATAAAAAGATGGGCCTTACGGGCTAGGGAAGAAGTCAACTTGCAACCGATATTATTCACTGCTTCCACATTTTGGTTACATAATTTTAAAGTGAATCATGGAATTATATCACGAAAAATAAATAAATTTATGGATAAAAAGCAAATGAATTTAAATAATACTATGTTTCTTAGATGGTTTTA
The DNA here is from genome assembly GCA_036711965.1 of Onthophagus sagittarius. Classification (NCBI taxonomy): domain Eukaryota; kingdom Metazoa; phylum Arthropoda; class Insecta; order Coleoptera; family Scarabaeidae; genus Onthophagus; species Onthophagus sagittarius. The sequence continues at coordinate 53,751,805 of JASERS010000001.1, forward strand.
TTTTAACACATTCATTCTTTGGCGCATAGCTACACTATTTAGACAATCGTTTTTGCTAACGGAAATTTAAAGCCATCTTTATTAATAGTTCTGCAAGAGACTAATAGTAAATTTGGACCAACTGTTGAAAAAACTTTGTACAAAGCAGACAATATTACCGTATTTGCAATAAAATGAGGTAAATTAACATCTGATCTTGCCATTAATTGGTTCAAACATGTTTTTTTTTACCAAACACCCAGGAAAGCTCTGTTTTTTTGCTAGATTCTTGGACTGGCCAGGCTGAAAAGAAATTTGACAATATTAATAAAGACAGTAAAGACATCAAAATTTTTACAATTCCCGCTGGAGCCACTGGATTCATTTAGCCACTGGACGTTTATACTTTTAGATCTTGGAAGAATTTTTTAAGATAATTTTCAATTACTGACAATTATTGTTATGCTGTATAATTATGGTGTAAATTTACATTTATGGAACAACATCCTTATTATACAGTCATTAATACACAACCAAGTTTTCCTCTCCGAGATTTAAGAATATATTTCTATACGCTTGGTGGAAGTATGGGTATATTGCAGAAAAACCCCACAAATGCGAAACCCCCTTCTGTTTCAAAAACTGCAATAGCTAATGTGTTTGACATTAATGTGCATGCAGCACTTCTTTGCGGTAACAAATGAGCACTCTCCATATTACTGTACTAATTTTAAGGTATAGGTTTAAAAAATGGGATGAGAACCCTATCACATTTACGTCATTCATCCTGGGTAGTGCAAACAATACGGAAGGCTTGCTTGTTATATGCATCACTATTTGTAGTGATGACTTTCCATGATTCGTTACTGTTAGGGGTAGTTTTTGATATGAACCATTTTTCTAGAAATCTGCCTTAAAATTATCCTCGTTTCTTACATTTCTTTTTAATTTTTCGTAATTTGTAACAAGGGTGTACAATTTTTTAAAATTGCTAGAAATGTTACGGTTTGACGTCTTAACCTACGTGCGGCTAAGGCGAAACTTGTTAGTTCTAGGCCTAGTGTGAGTTCTAGTTTTAGTTCGATACAAGTTTACAACAATTTAAGACTGAATAACATCTGAAAATAGAGCCAACGCTAACACTAGGGCTAACACTAGACCTAGAAAAAAAACATTTGGGTTTAGCTGTACCACTTATGACGGAACCCAAGCTATCCCAAACCCAACCTACTTTCAGGACTAACAGTAGACTTAGAACTAGAAACATGGGTTAAGCCGTGTTAAGAGACGTACGACTAAATTTTAATATTTCTAGTTCTAGAACTAGTGTTAGTACTAAAGCTACGTTGTAGGTCTAGTATTTGCTCGGCTGAAGACGCACGGCTAAATCGAAACTTTCTGGTTCTAGGTCTAGTTTTAGTTCGATACAAGTATACAATAATTTATGATTGAATAAGAACTAAAAATGGAGACAACACTAGCGATAACACTAGGCCTAGAATGAAAAACATTTGGGTTTAGCTGTACTTCTCTTGAGACGGGGTCTAAGCTATCCCAACCCAACCTAGCGTCAGAACTAATATTATGCTTAGAAGTGTAGTGACAGATCTCAAGCCAGGTTGTAGCTCTAGTACCAACCAGTGATTTCCAAACTGTGCATTGCGGTTTTAAAAATCAAAATTTGAAAGGGCGTCGCGGAAAATATTTCCAATTATTTAGAAAGCTGCAAACAGAAAAATAATGTATATAGATACTTGTGTCATGGCCATAAATGGGTTAATATCAACATTTCAAAATTACCGTCGTTTAATGGCAATACAATTTTTTTTAACTATCACTAAATTTGCTGCTATAGTAAATTTTGTACTGTGACTACCACTGAATAAACAGTGGTAGTGCAATTTAGTGGTAGTGCAAATATGCTGTTCTGTATATTTCTTTGTTTGATTATGAATATATCAACACTGCACAGTGTTCAACTATGCAGAGGTGACTTTCAGCGTATCATACGTGACTTTAGGTTTAAGTAAAGTAGGGTTAATGCGTAGGAGCCCGCGGACGTAATATATATCCTTCAATCATTCATTGTTTGTTTAATCATTATTAAGATCATTTATTTCATCACTGTTATGGTCATCATCGTCCGTCGTCCGTTCACATAATTTATAAATTCGCCGTCCGTCGTTCGTAAAATTCTCGTTGTAAGTTAATTAATCAAGTTAATGAATAAATGAAATAAAATTTAACAAGATATCAACGAGTGCTTTTTATCATGTCAACAACACAAGAACCCTTATTAATAATAAAACTTATTAATAAAACTTATAAAACCTTATTATTAAAAACCCTTATTATGTTGTGCTTATGAAAGGGCACATGATTATTTTAGAGTACTAAATATGTCATTCTGTAGACTAACTAGTTACGACATTTTGAACCGACCCTTTAAATGATATTAACGTGTTTTGGTTCAAATTGTTAAAATGTGACTCGAAAGAAGGACTACGCTTTTTCATATTCCTTTCATGTTCATATGTAATTATATTTGGGACAAAATAGCATTAAAGTAAAATTAAATTTGTGTCTTTTTTAAGACAAAACTGTTTTAAATTTATATTTCACGATGAAAAGAATGATGATTGCTTATTATAATACATTCTTCTCATTTCTATGAAGTGGTATCGATTAAAATCTGTTATTTGTGTTTTATTTTAATAAAATTATGTAAGTTTTAGTTGAAATATTTCGAGAAAGCGAGTAATTTTTTTATTGAAAGATTGAGTTTTAAAACCGGAAAGTGGTTAAGAACCGCTTCGTCACATCGTTTTTACGCTTTTTGTTTACTCACCACCACTATTCCTCCTCTACACAATAAATGAAGGAAGGGATGTTTGATTGGCTAATAGCACATTTTATTTAGTTGACATACGGATATCTATGGGTGATAAAGTAGTTACGAAAAATAAAACCTATTAAACGATTTATGTGATAAACATATCTGATGTGATATTTGTGCTAAATGATCGTAACGTTAGTAATTAGTTGGGATCATCCGATTGCTATTTTATGGATGTTAAAAAGGTATCGTGTTAATTAATATTTTGTCACAATAAATAAATTTATTTTTTTTCAAGCTAAGTAAAATCCATGTAAAACAACATCCATGTGGTGAGTTATTTCCAAATGTTTTAATTGTTATTTATTATCAAAACATATCTCCATAATTCGTGTTTCGAGCCCTATTCATTGGATTCATTACATTTTTGAAACTGTGTTCGTCGTCTATAAGAGAGTATGAAACAATTCTCCTTTTGAGTAAAAATTCACCCTTATTGTGAATAATGAAAGGAATTTATTCTCCATGTAATTGTATACCTACACGTAAAGTTTGAGAAATTACACGTCGAAAAAGTTTCGTACGTGGCTTACAAATATTATAACTTTAATTTATATTATATAGGAATGGTACATGCCTTTGATTCTTCGTTATGATGCTTTACTGTACGTCTGAATATATTCTAGAAAGTGGCGCAGATTAAAATTCTATTAGCATTGATGTGATTCTTCTTGTTTTACTGAGGAGAAATAAGAAATAAAGAAATAAAAATAAAACAAATATTTTTTTTAAATAAAATGGTATTCGACTAGTGTAATAAATAACAATAGATATTTTATAGTTAAATTTTCGCTTAATAAAATTTTCTTGATAATGAGCTGACAAAGCTCGAAACGTCGAAAAATTTTAAAATATTTTAATTTTTTAAATAAAATTGAAAAATAATACTGAAAAGAGGTGTTTATTATAATTGAGAATTCTGTTAGTATGTTTTATTTTAATAGAATTATGATTAATTTTACTTAAAATATTTTGATAAAATGAATTTTTTATTGAAGGGTTGAGTTTTAAAACCAAAAAATGGTCAAAACCAGTTCCCACACTAAATTAAGGTACACTGAGGGAAATTATTCTTGACTTTCAAAAAAAACTTATTCTTGAATGTATTTTTTAGAAACAAGTATAAAAGTACCTTATACTTTCTCATAACAAAAATATTTCTTTTAGGAATAGCATTATCGTTAATACATTATAATAGTATTATCGAATGAAGTATCATCAAAAATGTCATTCTTTCGTCAATAACTTAAATGAAGAGTTGTACAATATTATTGTTACAAGAATAAATTTTTCTAAAAGGAAAGATACCTATTTTTGATTTAAGAAATCTCTTCTTAAAAAGTTATTATTCGAATTCAACCAATTATTAAAAGATGACGAATGCAATAAAATTTTATACAACATTGTTGTTGATTTAGTGACAGTACCATAAATACTATATTGGTACTAAGTGGAAAGTGAGCGTAAATGTTTTTTATTAAAATTAAGCAAGAATAGTTCTCTGTGCTCCCTATCCTACTTATATGTATAGGCATCGGTTTTTGAATATACGTATGGGTGCCGGATGCTGAAAGAAACTAATTTTGCAAAAGATTCAAGCTATGAATGACCTTCAAATCATCAAAGCTGTCTAAATATGTTTCTAATAGCTATGAGTATCTAAAGCTATCAAATATCATCAAAACGTTGTTTAAAAGCATCCAACATTTGTATAAAATACATCATCAATTTTGAATGACTTTGGACAACTTTAGATAATTATAGGTTAATTAATTTTTTTTTGAAAACTCTTGCATTGTTAAATAATTCTTGTAGTTTCAAAATTCTATGTTTTACTTCCGTGCGATACCTATATTCTTGCTTCAAGATTTTTAATATACTTGATATACTTAATACACCTTTATTTGATTATAATATAAAACATCAAAATTACTTATATTATGGTGATAGTTTTACAATGTTTATTTCTTTAAACTAGTTTCGGGCACAAGACCTTCTTCAGCAGAATTAGAGTCTCAAAAAGAAGGAAGAGTTTTTGGAACAGAACAAAATAACTAAACAATTACTCAAAGAAGATAAAGAATCTATTGCAAGAATGATTGGTAATTATAACAGATTCTTGCATATTAATCTCCGAATACCTCAACAAATACACTCTGCCAAAAATCCATAAGAACAATGCTTCCATTAAACCAATAATAAGCTCGATCACTTCAAGTACTCATAAACTTTTGAAAACAATTTTAAACTTTATTAATAAGAATATAAATTTTATAATTAAACTCACCATCAAAAACAGAAATCATTTACGCGTTTTAATTGAAAATTTATGCCCCCGAAATTATTTAACGATAAATATTACTAATTTGAAGATGGTCTACCCCTTCGTTCCCCACTCAGTAATAACACCCAACAATTATCAGCGTTCCGATCATATTTGTTCAGAGCCTTAAACTGTAAATTAACTGAAGAATCCCTAGAGAAAAACATATATATATATATATCAAATATCTAAAGACAACTCTTTGCCAGAAAAACTAATTGATGGATTAATTGATGGACTATGAGAATACAGGAGAAGCACAATAAAAATAATATCACCACAATAAAAAAAAGCCAGAACAAAATAATATAATATATAAAAGAAAAAGAATATTCCATAGTAATGACATTCAAATATAGTTCAACACTAGAAGTACAATAAACTGTTATTTTTTCAATAATAAGGAAAATACGGATATACTAGAAGAAACCGGAGTTTAACAGTTAAAATGCAATACTTGTTGAGCCAGTTATATAGGTGAAACCAGCCGAAACCAACAACAAAGAATCAAAAAGCACAAAAAGAATAATAGATCAAATTTCAGACGACATCTCTTATTTAATAATCACGATTCTAATGGAAAGAAAAATGCTAAATTATTACATAAGCTAGAGATCAATAGATTCATAAAGAATAATCCAGAAGTCATTAACCCTAATTAACAAATTATCCTACTACAAAAACCGCTCTACATTTATTTGACAAATTTATACCCAGAACGAGACAAATCAGAATTGATTGTAACTAATATTAGTTTTTGTTTATTTGAAGAGCTTATTTAGTTAATTAACTTATCCACAGTTTAAAAAACAAATTTAATTTTAATTTGTTAATTTTTTAGTTTCATTTAATTACTGACTTTGATTTTGATCACAATACATATAGCGATGTCTGAATTTCAAACTTTTAAAAAATGCAGGTAATTTTTGGTATTTTAAATCGTAACCTCGAGACTTGATAATCAGTTCCAATGTGTCTTTAGTTCAGATTATATTTTCGTTATTGTTCTCACAAAATCAATTTCATTTGAATATAATATTTTGATACTGTGATTCGTATACAGATTTGTGTTTATATGTAACGTAAAGTTACATTTAAATTACTTGACTTAAGTTTTTATATCCAATTTTAATTGTAATAAGTTTTGTATGTTAATTTTCGTAAGATCTAATTCTACTGAAGAAGGAATTGTGCCCGAAACTAGTTTAGGAAGTAAATATTGAAAAAGCTATCAGCTGTTGGTGCAACAATAACATATTCTAGTTTCAAGATATTAATATACATAACTATACTTATAAACTAAGTTTTAGTATAACTAAGATACTAACACGCTTATTGCAAGAAAATGATATTGTTAAGATTGTAGGGTTGATATTATTATAACCCTATCTTTTATATTTTATGAAAAGGAACAATGAAGAGCGAGCTACGTTTATGCTGTTTTATGCCGTACTATATTTACGTTTTTTGTAGGTAGAGTTGGAGATATGCCAGTCCACACTTTGAAAATTCAAAATGTTTTGATCGTTTTCGCTTGTGATACGTTTGTGCTATTTTGTGGCGTAAACCCAGTCGTTTGTGCTATTTTCGTTCTCAAGATATTTAGCAGGTAATAAAGGTACCAAAAATCAATCAAAACTACCAGAACCTGAAGAAGTCAATATATTTTCATTGCACTAAACAAAATCAATAAAGTAGACACAACTACAAACGAAAATTAAAAAACAAAAAAAATTGAGGGCACTACCCCAAAGGTAGTGCCCTACAGCCTAGTCTATAGCCCTGGACATTTTTTTTCAGCACAACTGGGGCGGCGTGAGGAGTAAGTTTGTATTCCATGTCTCCAGACTCACCTTCAAAAAACTCGAATATCTCACGACCGAAAACACCACAAAAGCGTAGCACAATCTAATGGCGTTTTGAAAATTTCGATATGCCGAGGTGAGCATATCTTGCTAGCTTTTGATTGTTTTTTAAGATTATGAAAGTTTTTGGATAACGTTTAATGATTTCGAAAGATCCTTCGAATCTAGGCGATAGAGGTGGTTTTATGCGATCAAGTCTGACAAACACGAAATTTGATTTGTTCAGATGTTTATGTACAAATGTTTTTTGGACATTGTGAGACCTCTTAAAGAGGGTAATAAAGGGTCATGTGATGACATAAAAGATTCAGATGTCAGGCGCAATGGTGTAGGGCCATGTCCTATTGGTATAGCAAATTTTCCAACACAAGATTTCGTGTGTTTATTAATTTTAGAGTGTTGGCCATTAATACAACTTCACACCAAAGCGTTTGCTTTGAATTTGAAATGTCTTTATGTTGTAGTTTAAATTTTTTAGAGTTATTAGTAAATTTTTTTTAGTAGATAATTTAGTCCTAAGTCATTATTTTGAGCGATTTTTATGTATAAAATGTTAGGAAATTAATTTTTTAGCAAGTCAATGTTTAAATGGGATCGTCGGGGAGTATTACCAGATTTTCAAGGAATCTACCTTCTAAAATATGTTAAAAGTGTTTAATTGATGAATATATTGCCAACAATTCTCGATCGATCGAATTTCGAGTATTTTGCTTGACAAGGGAATAATTTTTTGGGAAATGTGCCATAGGCTGAGAAATATTATTAATTTGTTGAGGTAAAACAGCTCCCATAGATAAATTGGATGCATCGTTAAGGCATTTTTGTGACCAATTCTAATCTTTAATAGTTTTCATTTTATCTTTCAAAGATTATTTACAAGAAGATATAGAGGAGTATATAGGAGAAATTTGGTACAAATCTATGGTAAAAAATGATCATACCTAGGAAACGTTCAGTTCTGAAATCAAAAATACATTTCGTAGGTTTGATGGTATAATATTATCATTGTTAAATCTTTGGAAAAGAAATAATTACGAAGGCTTATTTCGAAGTCGACTTCGAACCAGTTTCTAAAGAAGGTTGCAACATGGTATCTGAAATGTCAAACGTTTTTCAAAAGACGCACGGCAAAATCCGAAAGATTCTAGTTTTAGATCTAGTATTAATCCTAGTGATAGTTCTAGTTTAGTGCTAGTGTTAGTTTTAATTTAAGTTCAATCTTTTGAAAAAAGTTTCTAAATAAGGTAAATGTTCTTCTTCGTGTCTACTAGTAATTAATACATCATCCAAATACACGAACAGAAAATCTAAACCATTGCTATACTTCGTTACAATGATAAATAATTTTGGAATTGGAATATTTGTCTTAAAAATTGGACCTCTAGTATTTATATTATTATAGATTCATTGAATCTATTAATCTTTTATTTTTTATGTCAACTTATATTCCATATTTATCTAAAAAATCAGCTCCAATAACGGGTTTTGAAACATCAGCAGTTGTAAGTACAAACGTCATAAAATTTAGAGTTACATTTATTATTTTTCTGACAAAAGTTGTTATAGTTGTAACATTTGCTGCAGTAAGCAAAGAAATTAAATTTAAAAAATTATGTAGTTTGTTGAAAGTAAAAGACTTATTTTCTTGCTGATGATGACGAACACATATCCCTTCATAATTATTTATCATTGAAACACTTACTCGTTTTTTGAATGTTTTCTATATTTTTGTTGATTATTTAAAAATGAATGGTATAGTAAACATTGTGAGACAGAACATTTTAAAGCTTTATGACTATCTTTATCCTGATAATAACAAAGTTTTGATTATGTAGATGGTGATGATGAACGATTACGTGAACTAGATCATGGACGATTATGATGATTTTTACAATTTTGATAAATATTTTTCTTTTATTGAAAATTATTCGATGTTAATTGTGATTGAATAAAATTTAATTGATTTTCCATTCTTATTTGTTTTTGATAAATGTATTGACTTGATCAAATTTTGTCTAACGATGTTTCTAATACATCATGAATTTGATTTGGATATTTGTGATATCTTGTAATGAGGAGGAAGATTAAGAATCACAAATCTTATCGGCCACGTCATTTAAATTTGATTTTAAAGTATTATACATAGTTTCTTGGGAAGGTTTCGCAATAATGTCTAAACAGTTGGAATAATTTCTAGAGGTTGATTTGCTACAAACGAGGTTCTATTTTGTTTTGTTTGAATGAGTACGAGCTAATAAAATTGTGCTTCTATTTGAAGAAACTATATTTCAGGTTTGCTTGTCCAACAAGGTGGAAGTTTTAAGGACGTAATTTTTTCAATGTCCGAATAAAATTTTGAATAGTTAAATCATATAAATTCAATTTTGATTTTTTATTATATACTTATATTTAAAGAATTTCCAAATTGTTGATAAAGTATTATGTTTATATAATTTTATATATAAATAATAGAATATTTTGCTCGTAGTGTGGGAATGATAAGATGTTGACTAATAACAATATTTAGACTGTAAAATGTTCCGGTTTTTAACTTTAGATTTAAAAAGTAGATTTTTCCACAAATAATGAAATAAATTCAATTTCTCTACATCGAGCGAAACGAATATGTGGCTGTTTCAGCTAACAATAATTTGTATTAAAATTATTTTTAAAATTTTTAGCGATGTTGTAAGAACCACACCTTGTCGCTAAGTGTAGCGACTTCAAGTCGCTTTTCTTCACAAGTCCTGCAGTTTATATCAAAAAATAATTTGATAACAATTAAAAGACTACTTCAACCCAGATAAAACCCATATATATTCGGTGCAATGCACCATTAAAAGTTTTGTATGGGTGCTTGTACAACCAGGGCACCCACGTATCCGGTGCCTATAACCTTAATGATTAAAAAATTTTCCACGAATCGTAATTATTTTATCTCTATTATTTATGATTAAAATTATGCCACGACTTACACGAACAGCGTATATATATATATATATATATATATCAAAGCTAATACAATAACGTTAAATTATGTAAATAAGTTGTAAATAATCAGCATTGACGGCATAGCAATGGAAAGTGAATCTGGAGGAAACTCATAACATAGAAAATGACGATGGAGTGGAAACTAGTTAGGCTAAATTAAATTGTAATATGAAGAAATAGTACCGGAGAAGAAGTACCTGAAATAGTTCAAAATCTCAGAAGGAAGAGTTGTGAGTTTGCAACAAATTGAATACTGAATCTAAAAAAATAGGTAAAGTGGTAAATGTTCACGAAGAACATTGAGTCTGTTTTATATGGGATGCACTTTGTATGATTAAATCATAAAATGAATCATATACATGGTACGTACACGACAGATGTATGACATTCTTCTGTAAATGTTTGTTCGAAATCCAAAAGCAAACATTCGACATTACTGCTATTTTCTGTATTTTTGTAAGTATTAAACTTTGCAAACTCCAAATCACTTAAATAAATAAAGAATAATCCACATGTACGCTTTGGTAATAAACAATCTTAATAGATGTTGGAGATATATGCGCCAACACAAGTAGACATAACAAAATGCGTTAGCTCCAGATCAAAGGATTAAATTTACCGTTCGGAACGCCCATAAGAACTGCGAAGCTGTGTACCATCAATAATTCCTTTGGTATAAAATTTTTCAAAAGCGTAGACGCGTTTGACCTTCAACCAACAGTCAAAAGAAATATTGGAAAAATCAATCTCAGAATACCGTAACCAAGCACGATATATATAAAACCTACAAACGAGAACAAGTGGGACTTAATAATTTATGAATCGAATTACATAAATACGGAGGCGAAAACTGTGTGTGACAAATATACGCTATCACAGGCGTCGAAAACACTCGTAACAATTTTATATTCAGAAATAAAGACATACTAAATATCAGAAAGGTACCTTATGTTATAATATCATTAAATATAACAAAGATACGTAACAATATCTAGCCTTCGTACTCATGCATAACAATGTCACTGAAGGACTTACGGTTATACAGAGAATCAATAGAGGAACTCTCTGAGCTCGTACCTCCTTAACGTAATCATGGATAAAGATAATAGAACAGATGTCTGGGTGGGTTCAAAGTGGAAACAAAAAGTTAAATCTTCTATGTAGACAATGTACTATTCGTAATAGAGAGCAAAGATAATAAGGATCATCTTCATCAATTTAAAATTCCCTTTTGAAATAAAAGTCCTGAATTACGAAAGTTTCATGAATTCCTTCTTATTGATACTGCTGTTAAAACAGCTTATTAAAAAAATGTATTGTTATTAGATTATTTATGTTATAAAATGAAACTTGATGATGAGAGGAATTTGTTTCTTAATACAAAATAGGGAATATTTTTTTATCATTAAATTTTGGTTTTATAGTAGCTTCGCGTATTTTGTTCAATTTTCTAGAACTCATGTATTGATGAATTATGCAGATTTTCCATACGATTCCCTAAATTTAATTACGCTTTGATGAAGTTTCTGGAGGTAACATTAATTTCTATTACTGCTAAAATTTTATAAATTGCGGTTGAAATAATTAAAGCTTTTTCTTTAATTATTTCGGTTAGAATGAACATTAATGAAGTTTATTATAGAAATTGATAGTATTATTAATTAAAGTTTTTATAGGTAATAGTAAATATTACATCAATCTTGCATTCTAAAGCCATATACTTCTTTTATGCTATTGTATTCTTTAGGTAACCTAAAATCAAAATTCCTTTCACTGCTATCGCTATAAGTTCTTCTTAGCCTCCTACTGCTCGTAGTATTGACGTCAAAGAATGTAAAGCTCATTGTTTGTATACAACAAGCCTGTGCAATAGGCATTAACAACACTGTTAATTTGCTAAAGAGTAATGTTTGTTTTGCATTGGGCTTTTGTTTCTTTAATCAGCACAGTTACAATACTGTGACTTAAATTCTTCAATTTTGATAAACCTTATTATTGCTTTAAGGACTTGTTCATCTATGTTGGTGGGTGTCAAAAGATCTTTTCAGCTAAATCCAAGAGGTTATGTTCTGTAACAGAGATGATGACCTTTCGATTGTTAATGACCTAGAAATTCTTTTCAACGTTTTACGAGGCTTTTATGTGACTATAGTCCACAATTGTATTGGGGTCTAATGAAGGGTACTTTCGCTGTTTTTTTGATTAGCTTAACTATCTTTTCATTGACCTTCATATCACAGCGTCCTGAAACCCACCATAGACTAACATCATTGCTCTTAGACCAGACTATCTGCGGAAATGTTTCACGATGTACTTTTCTGCTCATTTTGTAAGCTTAACGCGATGCAGAAGTTTATAGCAAGAACTTCTGCCTCAAAATGATTGTGTTCAAGCTGAGTGTCAATATTTTTGGTACGTAACTGACCATGCCTACTTCGGATCCAAATGTTTGAAGCATTGGTGTAGCAAACAAGTATTCCTTTTTTCGTTGATTGCCATTTGTCATTATGTAATAATAATAATAATAATATTTTCTCTCCTAACATGGCTATTTAACCTTGCAGTTTACAACAGGCTTTTGGTACAAATTCACATGAACGAGTTTGATTTAAACATTAATACTTTTCTTCCAAACAAATTTTCTTAAGACTTAAAATTGAGATTTAAAATGTTTAAGTTTTAAATTATCAGGGGGTATCAGCAAGGCCGTTCGTTAGATGTTTATGAGATTGTAGACATTGGGCTGCATTCTCTTTGACTAAAATATTTTCAGATTTCCAGCACTTCCGGTTATACCTTTATATTTTTACATTTTTAAATATGGTTATTAAGGTTTTTGAATAACACTATTTTTTTTGCGATTTGATTCCGCCGTACTCGAATTATTCAGTTATTTCAGACTATCGTTGTGTCTTACTTGTTTACGTTACTTGATGAATATAATAGTGTTATTTGCCTAACTTTACTACAAAATACTTAAAATCGATAACAATAACAAAAGTAATATTTATACAACTCAATAAATTTTAAAATTATTTCTTATAAATGTAATAAAAGATCAAGATTTAATTCAGATGGAAAAAATTTCTGTGAAAAACTAGAAACAAGTATAAAACAAATTCAGGTAACGCTCTGCCGTTAAAACGCCGTTATAAACAATGTAAGAAAATCTGTCATCCGTGATAAGGTGAAAAAATGTTGAAACTAAATCTAACCTGACAGCTTTTTCTACGGGTTGACGGAAGCTCAGATATGATTGTTACGCCTGTTAAAGATACCTTCACGCGAAAACTTAGATTCGTCCGTCCATATAACTATTCTCAAAAAGTTTTCATTCCTTTTTACAACGAAAGTATAACATCTCATATAAGTTCCCTCGGTCACACAGTGCGGTAGAATAATTAAAAAGTGGGCATAAAGTCCCGGTCTCAATAAATAGGCTATTAATGGCCACTTTTACCACCTCCTGATAAATTTATTTAACAGTTAAAAACCGACTCATAACCAATGAATGCGCTTAAAATCGATATAACCACCGCTAGTTAGTTTAACTGGAGGTTGGTAAAAGCGGGCCTAAGACAATTAAACTAACGTTTTTTAAAGAAAAAGAAATTTACACATTAAGTTGTTAGAGGTTTATTGGATAACTGGGTCTACTTACAATATCTTAATTGTTAATAAAAAATTTTTTATAAGTCTCTTTTTAAACGACACCTCGATGACGAATCAGCATGATAAACAATCACATTAACATTTTTAGACTAGTTAGCATTGTCAATGACAACATATTCCAATTTTGGCATATTCCCAAGCGCATTTTTATTTTTCGGATTTATGACAATTTTTAAGACTGCTTGCTCCGTTGTGGGTTGCTGGGATCTTTTGCAACTTAAATTGAGACATTGGTATTGGCCTCTTGGTACTTCAACTCTTCAGTCTGTACCTCTTCCGTGTCATTACTTACTACATTTTTTGTTATCGGCGGTATGTGTGAATAGTTTTCATTAAACATTCTGTAAGTTCCACTAAGAACTTTGACGTACACTTTGTCTATGCAAAAAATTATAAATTAAGGATTTTTCATTTGTATGAAAATGATTTATGTTATTAATATCCATGCTAACTGATTTTAGACTTCTAAGTAACATAAATCAAAATTTCACGTTTGTCAATAACTCATTAGCAGAGCGCGGCGAGTTTTGCTTAACGGTTCCAAAATTCGCCCCATTTCAACCCCGATGTTCGGAGGCGTCTGATTGTGAGTCTGTTTACAATCAAAACAATACCTTTAACTTAAAAAAAATACAAGTGTGAAACACAAATAGCGAAGTTTGTAATATGAAATACACAATATCAATCGTAGAGAAAACCTACCTAATTGAAAATAATTTTCCAGCATAAGTGAAATCTTAATATGCTTTAAGACAATGATTTTCTGATGTCCAATGGAATATTATTGGAAATTTTTAGTAATTTGATTGATACATTTTTCAAAATTGAAGGTTGGGTATCGAAGGAGTTTGCGTACCTCTACATCTTATGCATTGACATCGGTTCGAAATCGAATTCTGTTATAAAGATAAGGAGGCCCTTGAGAATATATATTGGTTTATAATATGAACAAAGCTGAATGCAGGACTCTTTGACTTTACATCGACCAAACGATCCCTCACATGTTTCCAACGTTTAATACTAAAAATTATTTGTAAACATAAATTTTGTACGTTCTGCAATTTCCTCTCTGGAAGATATGAGATAAAAGTAGTCGACTAGAGTTTTAAGTTGCAGTACGCTAATTGTAATACATTTACTATCATGATGATTAACCTACAGTGCCTCATCAATTAATGGAAGATATTTAGTTTTAGAAACTTCTTACTTGCTTATAATAATTTTGTTGGTACCGGTTTTGATTTTCACATGATTACCAGCCAATTTCTATGTAAAAAGAAAATATAATAAATCATCACATCAATAGAATAAATTAAATTAGAAAATTTAAAAAAATTTTTTACAACCTTTGGATGTAACTGGTAAAAGTATGGCGGCGTGTAAGAAATTCAATGTATCTCTGGCTCGTTCTCTTTTGTACCTCCGCTTGTAGAAGTTTAGAAATCGTGGATTTTGGGTTCATCATAGATATTGAAGAAAAATATGAAAGAACGATGAAATTTTTTGTATTTAGTGTAAATTTGGTGCTATTGACAATTTCGAACGCTTAGCGTTCCTCATCAGGCACGACCACGAGAGACAAGAAAGGGGAACAAATTAAAATTGTAAATCATGAAGTTAAGAATTAGATTGAACAATAACTACATATAAGTCTTAAAAATAAAATTGAAACAGTGTATACAGAGGATATTTACCGTCAAACAAGGAGCTCCAAGTGATGGTTTTCGAGAGTACATTGAGTCTTCGTATAGTTAATCATAAAATAGTTTCTGTGAGAATATAGTCGGAAACCATCAGATTGTTTGTGTATAAAAATCTAGTTCTATAAAGTTAATAAATTAAGCTTTTCGGAATAATTTCTTTTTTGGTTTGAACTGAAGAAAAGCAAAGGTGTTTATTTATTTATTTATTTATTTATTATTATGTGGGATGATGCAAACGGGGAAGAAATCCCCAGCGAAGCATCCACGTAAAGAACAGTTTAAAACAGTGAACAACGATAATACAGAACAATAATATGAGAATAATAATAACATTAATAAGCTAACTAATAACAAGCAATGAAAGAGAAAAAAAGGGGAAAAGAATACACAATTGCACTACATTGCAAGAGTTCTAAACTTTACGCAACAATAACATTTTAAATGAGCGCAGCGAGAGTCCAAATAGAGAAACATGGCTGAAGTCTTGGTTGTATGTATTAAGAAGGCGAACAACAGGTGAATTCTGATGAACGTTCGTATTAGATAAGCTTAAATGAAATGTAGTATTATGCCGGGTGAATCGCTGTGGTTCATTAAAGTTCAATACAGCCAACAGATCAGGAGCGTCCAGCATGCCATTGACGAAAAGAAAGACCAAGTCCGAAACAACTCGACGCTGCCGCAAAAACAAAAAGCTAAAAACTGTACAGTAAAATAAATTTGTAAAATGACTAAAATTTCTACTAATTTAGAGGATCTTAATTTGGCATCAAGTATAATGCCAAGATCCTTCACTCTATCAGTAGAGATTACAGCTTTACCATTAAAGTTGTAGTTAAAATTGATGGGGTAGCGTTTCCATGTGAATGTTATTTTTTGGCATTTGTCATAGCTAAGATAAAGTTTATTAACGCGGCAATACTCATGTAGACGGTCGAGGTCCTCCTGGAGCCCCAAGCAGTCAAGACCTGAGCTAACTCTAGTAAATATTTTATTATCATCCGCATAAGCAGGAATTTAGAAAATTTAAAACAAGAAGAAATGTCGTTTATGTAAATTAAAAATAATGGGGGCCCAAGATGACTTTCCTGAGGCACACCAGATGAGATGTGTTTGAAATCAGATAGAAAACCACCAGCAGGAATGTTAAAAGATGACAGCTTTTTTATAAGAATACCATGATCGATCTTGTCGAAGGCTTTAGAGTAATCGGTGTAAATTGCGTCAACCTGTGTGTCTTCATTCAAGGCAGAATTTATAAAGTTAACATAAGACACCAAGTTAGACTTAATCGATGGGCCAGAAAAGAAACCATGTTGTTTGGTAATGAGAGAGTGCAATAGAGTGGTTGAAATAATTATAAACAATTTTTTCAAACACCTTGGGGATAGATGAAAGAATAGATATCGGACGGTAATTTATTATCAACTGTCTATTCCCGGCTTTAAATATTGGAACCACAAACGCTGTTTTCCATGCGCTAGGGAATGTACCTTCCAGTAAGGATTGCGAAAAAATAGGGAAAAGTGGGGTCGACAGTTCAACAGCAAACTCTTTCAAAAAAGAAGGTGGAATGCCATCTGGGCCAGGATTAGAAAATTTGTCTAGATGGGTTAAAACATTAAGGACTGCGTCAGCAGAGAACCAAGATGACACACCCAGGTCACAGAGGACCATTGAACGGTCAATGGAACTATCCACGAAAACCGAAGCAAAATACCCTTCAAATGCATGACAGATATCAGAACCTGAGCACACCATTGACCCATCAGCGGAAAACATAGTAGATGGCATGCCAGACGCTACCCCCCTCCTGGACCTAACAAAAGACCAGATTTCTTTAGGGTTTTCCATAACTCCCGCCTGAACTAAGTTTAAGTAATCTCTATAGTCAGCTGCGATAAGCTTCTTAGACCTACAGCGCAAAATAGAGAAAACTAGGTAATCCCTGCTATGGCCAGTAGATTTCCATTTTCTGTGACAATGTAACTTTTCCTTAATAACTCGAATGGTTGAACGTTTGTACCAACAAGGAAAACGTTGCTTAGGTAGAATATGCTTAGGAACATCTCTATTAATTACGTAATTAACATTATCATAAAAAACTTCAACCATGTTCTCCACTTCCATCCCAGCAAAAACAGTCTGCCAATCAATATTATTTAAGAAGCACTTGATACCTACGGAGTTTGCATTCTTAAAAAGAAAGCGAATATTCAGACCATTACTCAAGTAAGTTAACGTACCTGGTATCAAGAATTCAAGTGGTAGATGGTGGCAGTCTGGAGCCACAAGTGGATCTTTGCAGAGATCTAGACCCTTGACACGACCATTAGCGCATAAAACGAGATCGAGAATTTCTAGCATTAACATTCGGTACATAATTAAATTGAGTTAGGTTACAATATGAATAAACATTAACAAAATCAATGGCGCGACGGTCGAAATTCCCTGTGGGAATGAGTACATTATCTTCGGATGTAGTCCAGGAGATAGTTCGCATATTGAAATCACCAACAATCACAATCATACTATCCGTATGCATCGCGCACGGCAGACAAACTGGATAAAAATAGATTCAGCGCTTCATCAGCAGAAGGAGGAAGATAAACACAGCACAAGAGAAAGTTTAGTTGACCGCATTGAACCTTCATCCACAAGTCCTCCGCACCACTCTGCAGACTCGGCATGGGAACTGTATGATAGTCATTCCTGGCAGCTATGAGGACGCCGCCACCATCGCTCTTGGTGGAAGCCGTTGAATTTCTATCGCGACGATATATGGTATAAGATGTGTTGAGTAGCTCGTTGTCGGATATATTATCATTCAGAAACGTTTCAGTAAGGCAAATAAAATCAGTCGATAGGGCATGTGAATTAATTGAACAAGTATTTGTCTTGGAACGTAGACCACGGAAGTTTTGATAATAAACCCAACCCAACCCATAAACAATTAAAAAAGGTATAGAATCAAAAAACAAAAACGACAAAGGCCATTCTATAGTCTGTATCATATCATCTTTCCGGACATGAATCACGCAACTCCTCGTTCAGACATACTTGTAGTTTTTATTTTTTGCGACTTCCCGTACTTTAGCAAAGAGGTCCATGTTTTTAGCTGTAAGATGTTCATTGATGTAAAGATTATCCGCAACGTCTGGAATCGATAGGCAGTGGCCATTGGCGCTACGACGATATAATTTAGCCGTGCCAAAAATACGGTCTCGTGTCATTCGGGAGGTGAACTTTACAATAACGGCCTTAGCGCGCGCCCTGTCTTTTCCTGGCGATGGTTTATGGGGTAAGCGATGAACAGCATCTATGTCGGGAGCCACAATAGGTGATTTGATAGCATCCGCAATCTTGGTCACAATTTCGGGAAGATTTTCTCTCACGCGCTCGGGAATTCCCGAAATAATCAAATTATTGAGCCGCGAATATTGCTCGAGGTGATCAAGACGACTCTCAGCGGCGACTAGATTAGCCTTAAGTTTGGAATTTTCAGCGACCAATATATCAAATTGTTTGACCTTATCACCGAAACTGCTAAGGATTCGCTCGAAATGATTTAGTGATTTAATCGCCGTAGAAAGAAATTGACTTAACAATTTCGTCGTGTTTGTTTGTTAAATTCTTAACATCATTCTGAATAGAGGACAAGAGGCGATATATTTGAGTTTTGCTAGGACCATTGGAGGATTGGGAGTCAGAGATTTCATCGTCAATAATGTCGGATTTATCCAAATTCCCTCAACATTTAGAACATTTCCAAAAGTTTCACGCATTTGGCGTGGAAGTTCCCGTGACAGCGGTCGCACTGAAGGCCTGGGCTCTTGGATGACAGGCGAGACGAACGAAGGCGAAGGTCTTACACCCCGACATCGCTATGGGGATACCGGTTCCGATAAACAAAGGTCAAAACGATAGAGGATGTGGCCACGCACCAGAAAGCAAAAATATGCAAAGAAAGTTAAATTAATCGTTCAAAAAATGATCAAACGCGAAACCGACGAAACAGTCACCACACCAATCAACACCCGCGGGTGAACAACAAAAACAAATTGGAAAGATCAAATATAGCAATAAAATACACTTGAAACTTAAGAGACGCGAATTATGCGACCGCACATAAAAAAGAAGAATAGATAGAAATATTAAATTAAAAATTCAACTTACATCAGAAAGGTAAAAGAAAAATTCAAGAAATAAATCTAGTCTGTACGGGCTCGCGTATTGCTGACTAAAGGTCAGCATTTAGAGGGCAAGATTGTAATAAGAAGAAGAGAGGAAGTTGTGGGTGTTTGGTGGGAGGAATGTAAATTCAAGTGTTAAATATATTTTAAGAAATTTCTATGATGAGGTTTATTAAATTATTAAGAAGTATATCATCTTTATTATTTTGATGAATAAACAATTCTTCGTAAAGGTCAAGTTCTTTTAATGATTTTTTTAATGTTTTTCAATAGCTCCAAGTTTTCTATTGTATTTATGTTTTATGTGTTTATGAATGTGTATAAAAACAGCAGATAATTCTTTGGTAAGATGTTCTTTAACTCTAGTGGTGATATTTCTACATGTCTGTCCAATATATAGCTTATTACAATCACCACATGTTAACTTATAAACGCCACTTTGCTCACCCTTTTTCAAACTTGTGTCTATTATTAATTAGTATTTGACCGAGTTTATTGTTTGTAGTAAAAGCAGGGATAATGCCAAAATCATCCAAAATTTGTTTAAATTGAATTATAAATTGAATAAATTGAAGAGAATGGTTGTAAGGAAGGGAAATATATTTGTATTTTTTCTTAATATGGGGGTAGATAACGTTGTTCAAACGTATAGTGTGTTTGTGTGGGTTTCCTGAAAATGTCAAGTTCTAAAATATTCTTTGCTAAATTTCGAGAAATAATGAGATCTAAAAAAATAAGTTTAAAATAATTGATGAAATACAATTGTATACCATGAAGATGTCGTCTACGTAGCAGCCGTAAAATAAAATGTCATTGGTGATTATTCTATATTTTCCAGAAAACAATTAATTCTCGAAGTTGTTGACAAAGATGTCGGCAATAATTCCAGATATATGATAGCCTATAGGCAAACTATCTTTCATTTGGTAAAACCGGTTGTTGAACACATAGAAACTTTGACTACACACTATTTCAAGGATATCGAGAAAACAGTTAATTTCATTAATGTTTAGTTGTAATGTATTTTGCTTTGAAATGAGGAATTCTTTAATTTAAGATTGTGAGCACGTTAGTATATGAATTCTTTATATCGAAAGAAATAAATTTACTTTTTTGCGAGAGTTTAAGATTCTTTAGTTTATGAATAAGATCAGTTGAATTTTTTATGGTGTAAGAGAATGAACTATGAAACGTGTTAAAAAGGAATGAATGATTTTTGAAATTCTATTGGTGAGAGTGATACTGTTATTAATAATTGGATGAATGCTTTTTTCTTTATTACAGACTTTTATGAGGCTTTTTAGAGTGGGAATCAAAGGGTTCATTTCTATACAGCTGTATGGAATGATATTAATTTTTTTTTAATAAAATTGATTAGTTTTTATTAGTTTTTGAGTCTGTCATTGAATCTAATGGTAGGATTATCCTTTATCTCAATAATAATGTTCTTTTTGAAAAAAGTCAAGGTTTTATTTATGTAGGAATCTCTATCTAGAATAAGAAGACCTGCATTTCTGTCTCCCAGAGTTATAATAAGGTTGTTTATTTTAATTTTTTGTTTAAGATCTTCTAAATTTTTAATTTGTGGTGAACAGAGTTTTTAAGGAGGGATCTCTTGATGATATCTTTAATAATATTGTCACTTTCTTGAAAAATTTGTTTTAAGAAGGGGTTATAACAAAGTTTGGATTCACGTTTCAATGCTATATCTACAGGTTTTGTAGTTGAGGGCAAAGTAAATTTATGATTCAAATCTAAAATCTCTATGTTGTTTTTTGAAAAATCAATGTTTTAAAGATTAGTAAATCTAGGAGCAAAAGTTATATCATCCAGATCGTCAAGGTTGATATCAATATTTGTTTTATTAACGTTCAAGCGATTAATAGTGGACTTAAAATTTGTATCAACCTTATCATTATTATGTCGATATACATCGTCAATGGTTCGGGTATTATGTGTCTGATTATAGTTATTTATCCTATCTTCAACTAACCTATCAAGCTTCTTCTGTTTGATATTTTTACTTCGGATAGTTTTGTAGTATAATTTTTCTTAGAATTTCTTCGTAAGCTCCTCGCATTCGATGAAGTGTATATATTTGAGTATGGAATCGTATTCTAAGTGCAAGTGTTTTGTATTGAATTCTGATGTTTTTCTTGTTCAATTTGGCCTCCATACTAGGTTTCATTTGTTTAAATTTTTTAGGGAGTCTGATTCTAAAATATTTAGGTGTAACTTGTAAACGTTTGACGGCGTGTAAGAAATTCAATATATCTCTGGCCCGTTCCCTTTTGTGCATGGTCCTTCTCATAGTTCGGATATTGACAGATACCTCCGCTTGTAGAAGTTTAGAAATTGTGGATTTCGGGTTCATCAAAAGATATTAAAGAAAAATATGAAAGAACGATCAAAAATTTTTTATTTAGTATAAATTCACGCCACCTCAATACGCGAGCCCGTACAGACTAGATGTATTTCTTAAATTTTTCTTTTACTTTTTTAATGTAAGCTGAATTTTTAATTTAATATTTATCTATTAATATATATATATTATTTGTTCTTTAACACCATTGTTTTTCTTCAGGTTTGTTTAAAACTATTTTAAAACTAATTTAAAACTAAAAAAGAAACTATTATACATCTAAATTTTTATACACAACAAACTGAAATCCTGATTTTAGGCCGAAACTGGCTAAACGTTTTTATGTGTAACAAATGTGTAATTAACTTTATTTAATATTTGGAATGTTCATTATTTTAATATTTTAACAAAGCTTCTGAAGATGACCATAATAGGTCGAAACATGTAAATCTGCCATTATAATAAATTACCAATACAAGTACAGATAAACAAATACTTTTTAATTTAATTATTGATTTTTGGTTAACACGGATTATAGTTTAAATCGTTTTGATTATATTTAGTTTGTACATATGTCATTAAATGTCTGAGTATTTTCAAGTTCAATCTTTGTTGTAGTATTAATAAGGAGCACTAACTTATTTGTTTTTGTTATACTTAAGAATTTGTTATTTATTTTACTAAAATATTGTGTTTTGGCAATGTATTGAGTCGTTATTAATTAACTAGTTTTGTAATAATATATGTAGATTTTTGTATGACCGCCTAGAGATGGAAAATTTTCGAGAAGAAAAAATAGGAGAATAATCTCGAAAATATTTGTGAAAATATTATCGGTTTTGAGAATTTTCTAAGAACACGCTTTTGAATCTAAACATAGCTTGGCGAATCTTGTATTTGATGGTTATGATATTAATTAGTGTGGAGGATTAATTTATGATGTTTAAAATACATTTGGCGCAAATAAATAATATATTATTTGAAATAAATAACAAAAAACAACAAAAACGTAGTATTCTTTAAAAATTATTCTTTAAATTAAATAATTATTAGTTTGGATCTAACCAATCTTCCACAGCTCTGACAAAGTTTCTAACTTAATGAACTCAATCACTTCAACATCAGAAAGGGCTTCATCACCTTCATTAACCTCCACATTGGTGGCAGAACTAGTCGATGTAACCAACTGCTTTTCACTGTTCTCACATGAATCTAATAATTTTAAGTTATGATTAATGAAAGTTATTTTACCAGCTCTTTTAGCCGTAAGCCGATTTCTTTTTGCAGTATGAATAAAGCTTTCTTCTGTTTCTGCACTCAACGCAGACATATTTAGCATTTTTACCGCTAGCTTACTTAATATCGACCAAAAGCAAGTTCGCTTCCGCCATACAACGGGATGTAGTTTCCACGGATTTTAAAACATATGGTTTTCCAAATACCCTTCTTTACATCGATAAAGATAAAGTGACGGTTGATTGTGTAAAATGCCTTGAAAAGATCTACCAGACGTAACACTGTAGCATTTCCCTTGTCTATTTCCGACACAACATAATCTATAATGGAAAGTACTAGGGTGCTACATCTGAACTTTGGTCGAAATCCAGACTGTATTTCTGGCAAGATATTGTTTTTATCTATAAAATCACGCAGTTGAAAAGCTAGTATTTCTTCAGTTACCTTCGATAGTTCAGGAAGTACGCTTTTGGGACGATATTTTAAATTTGAAATTATAATTTCTAGTATTTCGTAAATTAATTATTAAAGTAAATGTGAAACTGTAGGGATTTTTTGACGTAAGTTATAAAATTTTGTTACATTTTAATCCGATTTCGAGTTTCGATAAATAATATAACTGATTTAATTTAAGTTTTAAGATTTATAAAATATTTGTATCTATATAGGTATTCTCTTGATGATGCCATGTAAAATGTGGCAAAACCGATAGAGAAAAATAAAATAAAGATCCATTTGAAGTGCAAAATTATTAGTATTTTGTTTAATATAAAATGGAAAGAGAGATATTAATTAACAAAAACATAAATGTTGAAAAAAAGAAACATATAAGGGAATATTGACATCAGAATTTTACGCCAATCCATTAATGTAGAAATGTTCAACCTTTCTCCATTAACACCATCCATCGTCCAAAAGAACTTATAATCAAATTTATTTATAGCTTTTCCATATGATTTATCACGTAACCTTGTCAAATCTTCTACAATTGTAACCGTATAGCCTTTCAGTTTCTTTCTGCATGATGTTTCTAAGATCGCGATAGCCTACAGATTACATGTTGAACTTCATTCCACAATTGTCCAATAGTATGATAATGAGGAACTGGTTCACGATTGACTTTTACTCCAAGTTTCTCTTTGAATAATTACAGTACACGACATTCGATGTTACCAGATTTGCATTCTTCGAGCCCTAACACATAAACGCTCGTTCGTCGAAAGTATTGTTTTAGTGCATCACATTTTTCGACTAACTTGCTGTTCTTTACTTCAAGCTTTTGCACTCTGTCTTCCAAAAACTGGATCTTCTCTGCAAAAACATGATCAACTTTCCATGCAATGGTTTTGCGTAATACCTTTAGGATATCATTGTCTTTGTCACAGCGCGTTTTTTCGGCCATTACACTTTTCACTATTTTGTTACACTTCTTTTAACTGTATAATATATGCGTTTCAATAGTAAAACAAGTTGCACGCGTATTATTTACCCTCTCTTCAAATCGAGTGTTATCTGTTTATTTTTTTTTCAAATACTTAGATTTGAATTCTCAATTCTTCATTTTGGCCAGAACCACATAAATATCTAATGAACGATCTCACTGAAAGAGCACTCTAAAATCTTTTAGAAAGCGGATTCATAACTAAATTAGGAATTAAATCGTTGGTAGACTTAATTCACTTCAAAAAGTTTACATACAGTTATTTGTTGTTTGAACTTGCAGTTTTCCAGAACTTAATATTTAAAAGGTATAGCTATAGATATGAAAACGAATTAATGAAATGTAATGATTCTTCATTTAATAAACCTAGGTCATATTAAAATTTTTATAAAAAAGAATCCCATATAATTCGCAACACAGTTTAATACAATTCACTTTAAATACAACATGAAAATTTCCAACTGGCACATTTTAATCGAATTTTGTGCGCCTGCTTAATTATGGGCCGTATACATCATTTGATTATCCTGTTACATAAATTCTACCTCGATTCCGAGTTTATTCAGGACTTTAAATTTAAAATCAATATGACTTACAAAAATACGGTTCAATTTAGGAGTGTCCCGAATCGATCAGGACATATGTCACGTGTATTCTTGTAGGATCAATTTAAAAGTATACAGCTTTAAAGCAACAAAAAATTGCTTTCCTTTGTACCATCGGATTGAGGAGGGGTTGACGTGTCGATTTAAGTGCTTGGAAGTCGGTAACGTTAAATTTAATGTGTCCTCACGTCCAAGTATCCCGCCGCTCTACAGCGTAAGTTTTATTGAACATTTCAAATCCATTCGGAGAAAACGCTCTTTTTATACGAGTCCATTTCGCTTTTAATGCACTTGGTATATACACAAACCGGAATTTCGTAGTAAAATGTTCAGCTCAGAGACTGTATTTAATGCATTTTTATACGTAATCAATTTTTTATTTCATCAAGAGAATCCAAATTTTATGAGTGCATTTGCGCTTTTATCACATTTTAGTCATCATTAATAAATGGTGCAATTGAATTGGTCATGTATAATTAAAATTCAAAATGGAAATTCTAAATCGAAATCAATTAGTAAATCGGGTTATTGCATCAACTACGCACATTAAATACAATAATTATTAAGTTATAAGTCGAAATTTATTGAAGTCATACTTTATCAAGAACCAGAAGGAAATTTTAAAGTTTAATTTTATTTCTACTGTATAAAAGAGAAATTGGATTTTTTAACTCAATACGAGTTTCAGCGTTTATGTTAAATCGAACTGTATTTACATTGAGCATGGATGCAGAAAAGTTTAACGTCTTATTTGACTAGTTAAATTGCGACTGCATGTTGTGAGTAAACATTTACGCATTTAAGCCAATACTTCAAACGTTTTTCGAGAACCATTACCGTTCTCGATAAAAACTTCGACTATTTGCATTTATAAAAGTGTAATCAACGCTTACAGCGCAACACAATGAACACGAAGAAAAAAAAACGCGAAAAAATTGGGACTCCCAGAACTAATAAATTCTAAAGAAAGAAAGAAATATGCCAGATTTCGGGTTTATTGTTCGGTTGACCTTCTCTGCCGTTGAACTTTCCGGCCTGAATAAAGTCTCCGGGAAAGTTTTGTAATATAAATGGCATTTGTTCAGTTTCCGCAAAGGTCACGTCTTTAGATTGTTTGGAAGAGATGCAAGGATTTTATCAACTAAAAAGTTTAAAACTATTCTTTTAATATTCATAAAAATGCGAGAAACTTTATTTATGCATCGAAAGAATACGGACGTATTCTCAGAGAGCAGGCATGCTTGCTATTGTGTTAAGAAAAAGACTTAAATAAACAGATTAAATTAAAATATTAGATTAATTAGAAAGGCAATTTAAAAAAAAAAATCTACGTAAAATAATAAACATAAGCACAGCAGATGAATGTTATTTTGTCCTATTAAGTAATTTCTTTTTATACAGGTAAATAAAAATGACATCCATATTTCCCACAGGTACATCGCGAATTTGATAAACAGATGTAATGTGCATGTGAGCTATGGTATAATCATGCATAGAATCACAAGAAACAATATTAACAATATTATTACATTATTATTATTAATGAAAATAATCGGTTGTGTCGAATTGATTTAAAACAGTTATAGGTATTATAAACAGTTACATAAACGAAATAGAATTGAAAAATGTTAAATGCCTCCGAAAGGATAATGAACAGATCCGGACTATGCCTGGTTATCTGTTGTAGGAAGGTGGTGGAGTAAAGCGAGTAGAGAATTAATTCATACTGATTTTTATTGTAAAAATTTTCAGTTTATATATGTGGTAGGCAAATTACAAAATCCGGCTTATTACAATAAGCGCCGTCATTTTGCAATGTGCCTGGCAAATTGGAAAATTCTCTCACATTTTTTAATCGGCCTAAAATTTCTTAGGCTTATAATAAGCGCACATACAGTTAGGCTAATTAGAAAGTGAACACCAGTTTCATCAAAAAGTTTGCTGGTTTCTAGTCTTATTGCAATAAACCTAGGCTAATATAAGTTTACTAAAATTATATCGAGAAAATTACCTGACCTTAAAGTATTCTTGAAGTATTTGAACTAATTATAGGTTATTTTATGCAAGAAAGTTGAACGACAATTTTTGATGAACAAGTTTTTATTGATAAACATTTATCACATATTAACTAAACAGATCATTCAGATCAATGTTAAAATAGAGCATATAATACAATAATAATATAAAGAAAATTAAATGAACAAAAACTTTTTTAGACTTGTGTTTTATTAATTAACAATAATTTTATTTTCACTTATTTCCACATGGTAAACTCTTATGGCATTTTGATGAACACATTTGCTTTGCTTTCCTGCACACTTTTTTTTGGCATTGGGTTTTTGACACTGTACACTTACAGCTATTATAGCTTTGACCTCCAAACATGACTCATTTGCTACAGCTTGACGAACAGATATATATTCTTCGGGGATATCTTCAACAAATTGTGCGCCAGAAATTTGGAAGTCACTTCTAGAAAACCATGTTTTGATAATTCCACTCTTTGTTCTTATCTGATAAACATCATTATTAATTTTAAGAATTTTTCCAATTAAATTTGGTGCGTCTAAAGGACCACGGTCGACTTTCCGCACATTTAATAGAACAAAATTTCCAACTGTGACCGACTTTAGGTTCTTCCCGGTATTTTCAACCATTTTTTCTGCCGCTCGTTTTTGACCTTCGTGTGCTTTTTGACGTTGTGAAGATATATTTTCTTGTCTATTACAAATATCGCATTGATACTCCTTATCATTTTCATCGGAGATTGAGCAAACGTTTTGGAAACAAGTTTTATGAATCTTCATGGAACATGAAGAGCATGAAACAAAAGGTGTTTCATTCAAATATCCCGAACAAATAAAATACAACTCTTGTTGAACATTAGAGAATTGGTTTTTATCTTGATTTTCGCCAACTTTTCTCTTATATTCGTCATTTCTTAACTTTTCCAAATCTTCTTCACTAAAAACTTTTTCAAGAATTGCCTGTGGAATATTAGTTGAATTTAGTCCTATCTTTGGTTCCGTTCCAAAAAGGGCTGTATATGGACTGCGCCCTATGATCCTGTGCTTTGACGAGTTTTTTTGCCACTGAACGAAGCGGCATCCTATCACCCAATCTGTACTCTTATTGTCATCCATCCACGAACGTAACATATTTTCAACATCCTGGTTGCAGCGTTCTACGCTTCCCTGTGATTGCGGATGTTGAGGTCTTCCATGTACTAGTTTACAATCAGCCCACATACCAGAAAGTTCTTTAACCACATCAGCTGTAAATTCACGTCCGTTGTCGCTTTGTAGAATGTGCGGTGCGCCCAAATCCAAAAATATCTTCAGCAGTTCCATTGCAACTTCAGCAGCACGCTTTGTTGTTAAAGGTCGCAGATGACAAAATTTAGTTGCATGATCTTGATAATTCATCAACCATTTATATCCTCGACATGGAGTTGATTGAAAGTCGATCAAATCAACTTGACTGCAAAGGTTAAAATCTTTTGTTGTGATTGGTCTTACCACAATATTACGTTGTTGTCGAGATTTCTTCGTATTACACATTTTACAAAGCGATACAAATATTTCAACTGCTGGTCTGGGAATGTAAAATTTATTTTTTAATTCAAACAGCATTTTATCTCTTCCTCCATGTCCAGTGCCACGGTGACATTGAAGAAGTCTGTTAAAGTATTCTTCAACAGGAATCATTACTACTACAGGATCCTCATTACTACTTCTTTTTTTGATTAAAACTCTTGTTTCGCCAATCTCCATTGTGTCGTATTTTCTGGTTAATCCATATTGTCTACTAGTCTTCCTTTTTTGAGGGTTATTTGCATCCAAAATTTCTCGAATTGCTTCTTCTACAGCTGCTTTTGTTCAAGGCTTCGTTAGGACATTTTCACTTTTATTGCAGTATTCTTTCATTCGCGCATTAAAGTTTATTCTCATGTTATTTTCGTCCTGGAAATCAGTTCCATCAGTTTGGATATTGTCGTCCATACTGCAAGCACCTATGTTAACATAAGTACGACTGTTATACGACTTTAAATTGAATATGTACTTATTTGCAGAAAGTTAATCGACTAAAGCAGTGTCTAGCTGTTAATTTCAAACACAGTTGTTAGATGTAGTACAATCAGTTTATAGAAACAAACAGCCGAATTTTCATCTACAATTATTGCAGACATCATTAGGGTTATAAAGAGGGAAAACATTAAAAACTATCGTAAATTTAAATTATAAAACCTTTATATTATTTATAATTTAACCGCACGAATTTTTTTTTGGTTACCTAATATATTAGTAAATCATAGGAAACAGTTGTGTAACGGTTAAAACCAATAAAATACGGCGTTTTGTTCAATACACTAGTGTACCATACCTAACAACTGTGTTTGAAATTAACAGCTAGGCACCCCTTTAATCGATAAACTTTCTACATTTCTACCTACGTTTCACGCTCATCTACTTTTGTTTACCTTATTAGTTGTTTGTCCTTGACTGCACTGCAATAATAGTTAAACTAACCTATAAGAAAACCAACAACAATATGCGATGCTACTGCGCCGCACACGTTTCAACAAGTATAATGCGTTAATCACAACAACCCCACCCTAGCTTATTCTTAATACGCCGTCGGCTGTAAGGCTAATTGCAAAAAACCTCAATAAAATCAGGCTTTTTAAAGAAACAGTTGTCCACTTTTCAATTGGACTAATGGTTCGTGGGCTTATTGTAATAAGCCTAAAAAATTTCAGGCTGTTTGCAAAATGTGAGATAATTTTCCAATTTGCCGGGAACATTGCAAAATGACTGCGCTTATTGTAATAAGCCGGATTTCGCAATATGCCTACGACATATACAAAACCTTATTACTAAAATTAGCGATTGATTCCAAAACAATCGTGTTCTATTTACAAATTTAAATTAACAATTATTTTGCGTCCTAGATTCTTGTTAGAGCACTGTTGATCAATATTGATCCTTAATCGGCAATTGATCGATGGACCTGCTGAGTTGCAGCGCTTCGCGCTTCGTAATTGGGTTGGGTTGGGTTGGGTAAAAAAGGTGACCATGCATTGTCACCTCTTTAATTGTTTCCTAATTTATTTCTAATATTAAATTTTTTATATTTTATTTGTTTAATTAAGATTAAACAGATAAAATTCAGTGACAACAGCTACATTGCAGATAACACTAGTTAACAAATAAAATATCGAAAACTGATAATTTTTATAACGTAGAATGTTGTGCTGACTTTGAAACTATATTCAGTTATATCACGTACAGTTTTCGAGATATACCTAAAAATATGGAAAATCGTAAATTAAAAAGCACAGTAACGGTACATGTTCAGTATATTTATTATTTTGCATAGAGCGTTTCTGTAGCTGTATAGACATGAAAGTGGGTCCAGACGAACATTTTGAGCTATTGATAGTATAAATCCGTTGTTTTGCTACAGCCTAAAACAACTCAAAAAAATCAAATCTTTTAGCATTTTTTTTCCATTTCTTTTCACTTAGTCGCACTGTAACGAAAAAGAATTCTTTTATGAACAAAAAATTATCGTCTTGTTCGTCCTTTTTACAGTTTAACGTTCAATTTTACTTATTTTAATGTGTTTAGTTTTATGTATAACAAATGTGTGATTAACTTTATTTAATATTTGGAATGTTCATTATTTTAATTTTTAACAAAGCCTCTGAAGATGACCATAATAGGTTGAAACATGTAAAGATTGAAAAAAAATCTTTTTAATTCAAAAAATTATCTATTCTATCCTGTAGAATATTTAATTCTCTAAATTTCAAAGCATTGGACATCATGGTCCATGTATTTTACTAGAGATATAGTTACCAAGTGTAGCCGCGCCTTAAAAGAAACTACAGAAGGATATCCAGCGTCAGCAATTATTTTATATAAATATGCGTAAACGACAATCAAGCGGCAATTGCAATTTCATGTCTCAACCGAAATCAAATCGTCGACGCAGATATCAAGTTGCTATTTATTAATTTTAAGTTGAAATTAAATTGTAAATTTGATTTAATAAAAGTTTTCATTTAAAAAAATATTTTAATTCGATAAAATAATATAATTATATCGTTAGTTAAAATTTCTTCTTTTTGCCATTTTCATTGTATCGTTAAAATATTATTAAGAACAATTTATTTTAATAAAGAGGTATTTTAACTGTTCCAGGCGCTACGTATAAACATTAAATTCACTGAAATAAATATTATTGTTTTTTAAATACAACGAACACCAACATTCTTGGAAAAAGTATTTAAAACCTCGTGCCTTTACATGAGAGATCGTTTTTAGAAGAAGAAATTCTCATTATTAAAAAACTATTACTTTCTGTGAAAAAGTGTTTTTTAATAACTCCACTTCTTTATACAGGGTGTCTCAGGTAACTAGTTCATTAGAACTTTTTTAGTTTCCACCATTCATAGAGGCTTGAAACTTTGGTAACATGGGTTGTTCATTCCAATCTATTAATATAAAATATTTTCAAGATGGTCACTATTTCTGGTGTACCGGAAGTAGACCTCAACTTCGTTATTTTAAATAGAATGCTATAGTTTTTATTAAACTATCCATTTATACGTACCAAATATGTTAACTTTGATAACAGTTGTTAGTACCTAGCGTTTTTTGTATTCGAGTTATTTTGATTTTAAGTGTTTTTTGGCAAATAATAATAATAATAATAGTAATAATATTCTTTATTAGATAAAAAAAGAAAACATAAAATTACAATTGGTTGACGAACAGGACGGGGTTAGGACATAACTTGTCCTCTCTTCCACCCAACCCTGTAATACATTCATATGTATAAACAAAAAAGAAATAATAACCAGCAATCATTGTGGTGAAAAACAAGAATATTCTACAATAATAGTCTACAATAATGGCAACAGAAATAAAATATCGAGATAAAAGAGAAAAATTAGGTACATACAATGCTACCGTGCGTAACAGATTGAGTAACAGATTGAGGAGCGGCGCGCACCGTTTTACAAACTCGCACAGAGGCGCTCGCGAAGCTATCTTTTAAAACAAGGTACTGAGAGCGATTTAATATTCTGCGGCAGAGCATTGTATAATGTTGGAAGCATGTAAGAGAATGAACGCTCAAACAGCGCGGTACATTCACATTGTGTACATCCGTACGGAACTTTATTTTGTTATATAAATACGACGGTGTTTTTGAGAGCAATAATTTGTGAAAGAATACCATCAAATGTAGTTTACGTCTACTCGCCATGTCCAACCAACCAGCCACGCCCAAAAAATGTGAGACATGCTGTCCTCGACTCAGACCAAAGACAAATATTACCATGATCTTTAAAAGCACATATATCAGCCAACCTTAATTCAAAAACGTTTTGCACTAGTACGATAACTCTTCATATGCTGTCAAATCGATTGTCGCTTGTTATATCAGTGTACCTTATAAAGCGTGGTCAAAAATTGAATTACCGTTTCGCTGTATTCAATTGCGAGAAAGTCGAAAATTTTAAATAGAACGCCTCATATCTTTTTAGCCTATCAAAACTGGAATTTAATTCTCTACAAATTATCTATAAACATTGCTATACCTATTTATTATAGTTTTCTTTATATTGAGTATTTTATCAAAATCTTACACAAAATGCTGGAAGCTGCTCCTGTTTTTATTACAAGACTATGACATTTTGACAGTTTATCGTTTAATCTACTTAAATTATCATTGATATTATTTCTGGAATGATCTGCGATTGAATAAATTTTAGTTTGCTAGCTTTTATTTACCAAAAATAACCAGCAGAAGAACGCATAAATGAAACAATGAAAAACAATAACATGGCGTAATATTCCACGTAATGAAGGGCGAGATATTCCTAGAGAGTTTACTTTATTTATTAACGGTGCTTTCTTGGAAAATATTATTCATCTAAATTAGTCTTTCCCAAAGTCTTTTGGCCCACGGACCCCTTTTCTTAGTCAAACCTTGCCGACGGACCCCCAGGGCGAAAAACTATATTAAATACATAATAGAAAAATGAAGACTTTAACTTTGTTGTCTTAATGGTAAATAGTGACGTTAAAATAAAATATAAAGTAAACATTTTGTTGAAGAAGTATTTATTGATTATAACTTTTGTACTAAAATACAATAAAATATTAATGGCTTGTATGAACCTGATGGGATGTTATGAGTTTATTTATGTCCGGCTCGATGTTTGTCAGTAGCAACCGCAAATCCCCCCGATTACTAATTTGCAGTCTGTTTCTTTTCTTTGTGACGAGGCTCATAACGGCACTGAATCCATGTTCTACCAAATACAAAGACCTAAAAACAATCAACAGCTTCTGTACAATAACCCATAATGCTGGATATAAAATTGGGATCTGTTTTTGTAACCAGAAATTTTCGTATCCTTGCTTAAACATTGGTTTCAGCTCCTCGTTTGTGGATAATTCAATAAGTTGCTCCTGTACTGGCAGGTACTCCCCTGCATTTATGCTCTGAGTTTGACTACTTACAAAAGGGTGCAGCACAAAGTCTGGAATATCCAAGTGAAGAATGTCTTTAAATCTTTGAGTAAGGTCCGAATGGAGTGCCGTTAAGTGTTGAAAATAAGCAAGTAAATCTTCGTCTCTATTTTGCAATTTTGAAAGATTTGGAAACTGAGAACATTCCCCTCATCCCAAGTGTTGTTTGTATAGCAAAAGTTTTGCAACAAAGGCAGCTATTACACTTTTAGTTTTGATTAAATTTAGTGTGTCACCTTGTAGTTTCAAATTAGTCTCGTTGAATCTGGCAAATAAATCAGTCATATAAGCGATGTCATTTTTCGAGATAATTAAATTATGACGCAAATCATTGTCTTTACTCTCCAGGAATTCCAACACTGAATCAAAAAGCGAAAGGAAGCGATTCAAACACGCACCTTTAGACAACCATCGTACTTCTGTGTTAAGTAGTAAACGATTATAGTCATCATCATTTTCCAAACAAAGTTGAGCAAATAATCTCTCATTTAAGGCATTCCTTTTGATTTTATTAACTGCTCTAATGACGTAATGTAGTGATTCATGCAAACGTCCACTAAGGTTTTTTGCCACCAAATGATGTCGATGAATAACACAATGTACAGATAGTACATTCGGTATGACTTGTTTTAAGTATGCCAGAAAGCCTCGGTGTCGTCATTGCGAAAGAAGAAATCTTTTTAATTCAGTAAATAATGTTTCACCTTTTGTATCATTTTTCTAACATTTAGCAAATAACAATTCTTGGGAAATTTTTCTTCTTTCACAAATCTCACATAAGCTAAAAGTAAAGCCTCATTTCCAGGTAATGTTGACTCGTCAAGCTATATAGAGTAGACACTAAGGCCAACCTGCTTAAATTTTGCGCTAATCGTTAAAATATATTACTTTAAAACACCTTGACATATATTAAGGCCACGTTAAACGTTGAACGTTCTTGAGATGACTTCTAAGGCCCGTATTCAGAGACGAGGATACATCTTGTACCCGGGTACAATTGTAACCGCCGACCAGTTCGGGCACGTTCGGGTTTGAGACGGCCAACGTTTTCTCGACTCCCGAGCGCGCCCGAACAGATCGGAGGTTACAATTGTACCCGGGTACATGATGTATCTTCGTCTCTGAATACGGGCCTAAAACACAGTAATTCGAAACATTAACTGAAGAAATTTAAAATTCCTTAAAAAAATTGTATAAAAAAGAAATCCTTAGTGAGTGTTACTGTGATACATAATTTTTTTAATCAACTTAAACCAGAGAAGCCAGGTTTATACAAAAAAAATAACTGTAAATTTAGTCGTAAATTTAAGAACTCGACAGTTGGGTAAACACATTGTTTATCTTTTGTCCAATCACGAATCGAATTCTTAAATTTAAAACTAAATTTACAGCTGAATTTTTTTGTAATAAATTTAAATTTAAGAAAGATAAATAAAAGTGATAAGTTTTATTCAAACATGCTTACGCAACGAAAGTACACTATCTGTATAACAAAACCAAAAATTACACTTTCTTTGTCCAACACTCGAAAAATTTGTTGTATGCACTTCACATCACGCACAAGACAGAACTAAATTGTTGTATACACTCACTAGTTGGTGCAGGGAACGACGCTATTCCTGTTTTATACTGTTAATATAATAAATAATTACTTAATAATTAATTACTTAATAATATAATAAATTAATAAATAATTACTAACAATTTATTGGCGATTTATTATTATTATTTTAACTTCCGTATTAAAAAAAATGTGTCCCAATTTATTTATTTTCTATTAATCCTGGCGCGGACTTCTGACATTGTTCAGGGACCCCCAAATCGATTTTAATTTTCCGAGGACCCCAGGAATGACCTTAGGGACCCCTTGGGGTCCGTACGGACCACTTTGGGAACCACTGATCTAAATCCATCGAAGCACCTCTTACCGAAGAATTTGGTAAGTGCTGCTGGTGATAGAAATTTCTGGTTTCTTGTTATTTTGATCTTTCCAAAACTAAGAAACCGATCTTATCAAACACTTTATTACATCCGCCATGAATATAAGACGAATTTAAAATGTTGGCGTTGGAATAGCTCGCCATGATATACAAAGACATTAACAGAAGTAAGTGATGACACAACTAATTAATGACAACAATAACGTAAATATTGATGAAAAGTTGCCAAAACTCCATGGCTTTCTAACAGAAAAACAAGAAGCTTTCCAGCATTGCATGCGTCCATTAATTTCCAAATATGAGGGCAACTAGAACAAATGGGCACAGGAAAGTTTCTAGATAGTTTGTAGAGAATTAAATTCCTTTAATTTATTTTTATAATATTAAGTTTTTGATTCTTGTATGTTGTTGATTTTAATTTTTGTCATTAAATTGCTATTTTTCATTGTTTCATTTATTCGGCTTTCTTTTGGTTATTTTTGGTAAATAATAGCTAGCAATCTAAAGATTATTCAATCGCAGTTCATTGTAGAAATAATACTAATAATAATTTAAATAAATTAAACAAAAAACAGTCAAAATGGCATGGCCTTCTAACAAAAACGCAAACGGTTTCTAGCGTTTTACGTATGATTTTGATAAATACCTTAATAGCAAGAAAAGTATAATAAATAGGTATAGGAACGTTTATAGACAATTTGTAGAGGTTTACATTCCCTTTCTATAGGGTATTGAAATATGGGGCGTTCCATTTAAAATTTTCGACTTTCAGGCAATTAAATACAGAGAAATGGTAACTTAATTTTTGACCAGCCTGTATAAGATATACTGTTACAACAAGTGATAATCTATTTAACAGCATATGAAGAGTTATCGTACCAATGCAAAATGTTTTTGAATTAACGTCGGCTGAGATATGTGCTTTTAAAGAGCATGGTGATATTTTACAAAAAACACTTCAAATCAAAATAACTCGAAAACAAAAAACAGTAGGTACCAACAACAAAGTCAGCGTATTTTCTTACGTGTAATTGAATGGTGTAATAAAAATTATAGCATTCTATTTAAAATAACGAAGTTGAGGTCTACTTCCGGTAGACCGGAAGTAGTGGCCATCTTGAAAATATTTTAGATTAATAGATCGGAATGAACAACCCATGTACCAAAATTTCAAAGCCTCTACGGATAGTGGAATCTAAAAAAGTTTTAATGAACCAGTTACGTGAGACATCCTGTATATTAGAACCACGTTCTGCTAAACAGTCTTTTTTTATTTTTGGTATAAAATGGTTCATGCAAGGTGTTTTAGTTTTAGTCGTAGTCATAGTCTTAGGGCCGTATTCAGAGACGAGGATACATCATGTACCCGGGTACAATTGTAACCTCCGACCTGTTCGAGCACGTTCGGGTTTGAGACGGCCAACGTCTTCTCGACCCGCGAGCGCGCCCGAACAGATCAGAGGTTACAATTGTACTCGCGTACATGATGTATCCTTGGCCTTAATCATTTGCGTTAGCAGCAGTTGTAAGAATAGGTTCATTCAATAATTAAGCATAGTAAATTAAAGCAATATTTTAACATATAAACAGTTTGAATTGTTTCACTTCAATTTGAAGTGAAACTATTTTGTGTATTATAATAATTTTGTTTCTAACATTATTTAACATTATAGGCATAAAAAGAAAATTGTTGTTGTTGCTAGGATAATGTGCTTGAATGCAGCTTTATTAATCGCATTCGTGTGATTTTAATCTTTGAATGCTTCAATTCTTACATTATTTTTTTTAATTCTTATAGAACTCTTAGGAATTATTTAAAAAAATAATTAATTTTGAACCAATTTGTTGTAGGTTTGATTTCATTGAAATAATTGTAGATAATTAGATCTGGAAATAGTACAAAACACTGTCATCTAGGGCATACAAGATAAAAGTGCGCATGCGTCAAGTTACGACCGATAGTTTTAGCTTTAGGAAGTTAAAAGTTGGGCAACTCTTGACTACGATAAAACCGTTTTAGTCGTAAGGTGATGCATGAACAGTAGTACTATAACACAATTAGTAGGTTAATTAAATACAGGAAAGATCTTCTTTCTTTAAATCACTTAAATCGATGATGATTTTGTTTATTTATCTGTAATGTAAGGTATTACATGTTTCGGCTGTATCCAGCCATCATCACAGGGTTTCTAAAACCAAATCTATAGTTATTAAAACTGATAACATTACTTAAGTAATATATTTATAACATTTAACATTAATAAATCTTAAAATTAACTAAAATTGTGAAAAATTAAGGTTATGATTTCTTTTTCTATTCTATACCAAAAACACAGTTTGTTATTATTTAATTTATCGGTCTTTTCTATTGCGTTGTTTAATATGTTTTTCATATTGTTGTTTGATTTGAACGCTATTTTTAGATTGTTCTTATTGATATTACTAATTTTGTGAGTAAGGTTACCACAGTATGTATGGTAATGACCTGTATTGCGTGTTTTGTTTTTCATTTTCGTTGTTTAGGATTGTTAAACTATTTAAGTGTTGTCTTGTTTTGTATTTCTTTATTAATATGTCCATGTGTTGTGGTGAGTAACCATTGTTATTAGCTATCTTTTTGATAGTATTAATTTTTTTGCATAAGGTTTCTTCATTTAGTTTGGTTGAAAATGCTCTGTGTATGTAAGATTGAAAAGTTGCGTTTTTGTCTGTATGATGGTGGAAAGAGGTATGTGGAATGACAACATCGGTCTGAGTAGGTTTCCTGTAAATATCTAATGTAATTTGTCGTTGATTATTCCTTAGGGTCAAGTCTAGAAAATTTATTGATTCTTTATTTTGGTTTTCTAGGGTGAACTTTATGTTTCTATGTATTTTGTTAATGTTGTTTTTGAAGTTTTCTATTTCTTCTGTGTTGTTGCCTTTCCACAAGATGAATATGTCGTCGACGTATCGACGCCAGAGTACTAAGTTTGAAATGTACTCTTTAACTTTTATTATCTGATTGTTCGAAGTATTCGGTTGCGTGATACTGCTGCTTTGTCTACTTTTTTACATAATTTGATGAGTATTATTGATCAGCATCGCAAAGATTAATTCATTATCTGTGGTGATTTCAACGTATCCGACATTCGCTGAATTGGAGATGATTCTTTGATTTATCTTGTTCTTAACTGCAATGGATCTCGGACCGTATACTTTCTGGACGTTGTGTCATTGAGTGAGTTGGATCAACATAATCATTATACGAATGCTTATGGGCATACGCTCGATCTGGTATTTAGTCGTCTTGTAACGTTAACGCAGCTCGAGAGGTGTGATAATCCTCTGATGTTTGAGGATTCTGCTCACTCCATTCTTGAATTCTGTTGTAATGTGATCCGAGAGAACACCTTTAATCCGCGCTCTATCGTTGCTGATAATGAGCTTCTCATGATGAAATCAATGGTTATCTCGATAGTTTAAACTGCTCTAAAATTTTTGACAGAATTTTCATTCCTACGTCTATGACGTTATAAACAGATATGTTCCGCGTACGGATGTACGGGTTGTTGATTGTCCCACCTGGTTCTCTCGGAACACAATTAATTCGTTACGTGAGAAAAGAAATGTACATAGAAAGTGAAAACAGTGAAAGTGAAAACAATTTTAGCCTTAATACCATCTCGATTAACTATTTCGATTTATCGGAGATTGAGAAGACTCTTTCTTTTGTGGCTGTTTCCAAGTGTCCGGGCTCAGATGATATACCTTCCATTTTTATTAAGAAATGCATTAAATCTCTTTCCAGACCTTAATTTTTAATATGTCACATTATGGTGTTTTTCCATCTGTGTGCAAACGGGCGAAAATTACGCCTAGTTTTAAGTCAGGAGATCGTAGTCGTGTAACTAATAACCGTTTACGGTAAAAATTTTTCAAAAACTAGTTTACTAAAAACTAGTTTTCAACTGTTTTCAGATGAAGTCCTGTGTGGGTGCGGAGCAGCATGGTTTTTATCCGGGGCGATCTGTAGGCACCAACTTGTTAGAATATACGGACTATCTTTTTCTGTTTTTCTTTATAAAAACATCCAAGTAGATGCGATATATCGACTATCTTTTTCTGTTTTTCTTTATAAAAACATCCAAGTAGATGCGATATACACTGACTTTAGCAATGCCTTTGACAACGTGGATCATCCTTTATTACTGTAGAGGTTGCTGTGATTCTTTTTATCTTCTTTCACGCATTCATCTGTTTAGAAATTCTCCTATGATTGATTTGATTCAGAAGTATGTTGATAATTGTTCTAAGAAAATTCATAATAATAGATGCTACTATTGGAGGAGTTTCTAGGGAGGACGGGTTGTATGACTCAGTTTTAGCGTTGTTGGAGTTTTGAACAGATGAGCTATTAAGCGAGACTTGAGCATATGATGGGTTTCGATTGACGTAATGATTGATGATGTGGGCTGTTGTTAACTATAAGCATTTCTTCTAGTATGCTGTGGATATTGTTGACTAGCGACGTGAATTTTGCTGCTCCGCAGTTAGCACATTTATCTGGATTGCTCTTTTTCTTCTTGCATTGGAGATGAATGTTCTTCACCACATTTAACACATTTTGGTTTGAGTGAACAGTAATTTTTTGTGTGGCCATAGAGTTGGCAATTATGACATTTTGGAATATTCTGCGATTTTTCTCTTGGTTCTACAGTGATGATACCATTACTTATTTCTTTAATGTGAAATACTTCTTTGGCTTTTTCTGTTGGTGTTTATTCAACTGTCTAAAGTGACATTGGATTTTTAGTTCTATTTAACGGTCTTGAAACTGTTAATATTGCATGGGCGAGTAATTCTTCTTTAATTTCATTTTCAGTGATGGAAGAAGGAACGTTACGCAGAATTATGGACAGGATTCTTTTTGTTGCATCTTGATATATGTGGAATTGCATTTTATTATCCGTATAATATTTAGTTCTAAAGTCATCGGCTGATGTTAATTTTATTTTAATGATTTACTTTTAAGAGCAGTTGTCAATCTGGATGTGGTTAAAGCTTTAATATCACTTATTATTTCTTTATGATTTTCAGCATTGTGTAAGTATATAGGGGGAATTTTTTTGGCCTTTTTCTAATTATGGACTAGGATTATCAACATTTTCTTCCTTATTTATGTATATGTTGTTGCTGCTACCCAAGATATGTTTTTAAAAAGATATAATTTTTAAAAATAAAACGACTCAAGTTTGCGTTCGACTGTATCCCTATCCTTGATCTAAATGCATTTTTCCAATTTATTTACCACCCACCTAAAGAAATCTAAATACCAAACGAAATTATTTGCCAAATTTTACTTTGCTTGTGTTCCTTGTTGTCGAGAAAAAAATCAACCAAGCCTCTTATCCGTTCAAGAGGGTCGAAATCACTTACACCTCATATATAAGAATGTACCTTTAAAATTTGCAAAAGAATCACTCCCTGAAGTATGGGGACGTACTTTAGATACAGCCTGTATATTGTGATGTTATCTGCGCACAACATATTTATATACGCAGATTATTTCTTGATGTGGAAAATACATTATTATTACAAAATGCCTAAAAAATTGAGCTAAAAACCATTAATGCACAAGAAACGAGAACGAAAGAAAACGTTTCTGCTTGCTATCTAATTTTTTTCGCGCCACAAGATAAATGACCACTATACAAAAAAAGGAATGGCTAACACCACTAAAGGTGCTCTTCTCTCTCTCTATTACTCTTTTTGTATGATTTATGTTTTTAGTCAAATAGAAATGGTTTCTACATTTCTATATTTCATTTCTCACATATGAGTGGTTTGTAAGATTAATGAAGCTGTATTCAATGTTTATTATGGAAGTTATCTCTAATTTTGTTACGATTCCTCTAAGTAATATGCTCTCGTTTATTTCATTCAGATAATCAATTCATAGATAAATCCCAAGCTAAGATAAAGGAAAGAAATTATTTTCTTTTTATTGGGGTATAAAACTGTGATTGAATTGAATATTTACAACACTAATTTGTAAATTAATGTAACGTAGTAACAAAGTCATTTACATCATAATACATCATAAATATGATCCATATTCTGAAGTAAAGTATATCAGTATGTAGATCTTTAGTGATGATATATTCGTTTATTATACTACGAAGCCAAGTATTCCTAAGGGATATTTACGATACGATGTGGGATTTGATACCATTCGGGATGCTTAAAAAACTCAAGGGCAAGGTCATCGATTCGATAGAGTCTGTGAACCAAGACATGACACGAATTGGAATTTATCTTCGCTATTCGCGGTTGGATAAGCTAAAGAATATTTTTGAAAAGAAAATATCTTTAACAACTTAAAATAACTATGAGAAATAACAATTTTTATTTCAAATACACCGCACAATTATATGAACCTTTTTATAGGTGTTGTTGTTTGTGGGTAATATGCAATTTCTTTCTAAACTCGAGACACAACAGTTTCATGGGCCGTAAAAGGACAATTTCACACAAATGCAGCCTTCTGCACTAACTCGATTGCCGCAACGAAATGCCACACGCTCAGATATAACGGAAACAATACCGACAAGACAAAAACGATTTAGCAAAAAAAATTGATACGTAATCTTTGTTTGAATTGTCAAGTTGAACGCGAAGATATTCTGAAACGGTGTGTCCGTATTTTTCGTTCATGGTAATACCGCCGGGAGCGAAGGCGACGATATGTAAACAATAACCGTCTGGAGCGGAAGTAGATAGACACCAGCAGACGCTCTTTTGGCAAATGGTTGTAACAGGATACGAGGTTTTGTAACGTTTGTACGAGAAATATTTTAGATCTTTTATTACCAACTTGAATTTTCACAATTTTAGAGAAGGACGCTGATAAGAAGGGAATATACAATGAAACATATGGACACATAATTATGGAGGGGTTTCTAAAATATGCTCACTTTCATATGAAATCCACAATCCAATAAAATTCAGACTACAATTTTGAAACTTCTAGTGCCGAGCTTTGCATAAGATATGGAAATTTCGCCTATTTATCTACAATTAGTTCGCAATCCTGATTGAAATCAATCTAGTATATTTACGTTTATAAAACTTTTAAGAAGTAGTGTATGTACTATAATCAAGAGAGGTACCAAAGCCAGTTGTATTAAAAATATTTAACGATAATATGAAACTGGGTGTCGCTAAAGTTGATATGGATCGTGTTCATCGATTGGGAAAATTTATTAATAAGAAGGTGTAACCCATTATAGTTCGTTTTAGTACCTACACCGCTTGGAGTAAAGTATTTTATTCCAAAAGGGTTTTGAAGGGGTCATCGCGGACCATTCGTGGAGACCTCACCACGCAGAGGCATAAACAACTCAAAGATACAATAGATGAATATGGAGTCCGCAATGAATGGTCAATAGAGGGAACTATCTTTATTAAAGATATCTTCTATATATTTTTGTACTATGTTTGAATATATTATTTTCTTTTTTCATTTATTATGGCTCTTACATAAATGCAACATCGTCGAACCCCAATATCAACAGTCATATGGTTACTGTCGATGGTTAGAACGTTTTTCGGACAGAGTTAGTCGGGGGGGTGGAACAGGTCCCTACGTAAGTAAAAAATCGACTCTAAGCTTTTA
Organism: Onthophagus sagittarius; assembly: GCA_036711965.1. Taxonomy (NCBI): domain Eukaryota; kingdom Metazoa; phylum Arthropoda; class Insecta; order Coleoptera; family Scarabaeidae; genus Onthophagus; species Onthophagus sagittarius. Next base: position 53,795,214 of record JASERS010000001.1, read on the forward strand.
GCAACGGGAGGTATTATACCCGGGAATCCCGGGAATTTTAGAATAATCGCGATTGATTTCGGGATTATTTTATGGGTTTTCAAGGGTGTCTTTAAAAAACTTCGGTTTCTCCTGGTCAACTTATTTCTGCAGGTCAATAAACGAAATATCGCCTTCGTCTTCACGGTTGATTTTGTCATCTTCAGAATCATTTTCTCTAAATCTTTCTATTATATTTTTTATCTCTTTCGCCAGCACGTTTCTTTTACTCTTATTATTCTTAGTTTTATTCAGCAAAAGGTCGTCGTTACCGGCAATCCAATTTATTTCGCTTAAACATCGACGAAGGCTGAACAATACCTTTTTAAATTTCTCGTAGTATGCACTCTAAAGCAATATCTGCTTTATTGGGATTCATGTCTAGACGACAAATACTGTTAACAATCACTTTGATCTAAAAGGCAAACCAACTCCTAATAATTTGAAACTTACAGTCACTAATAATAGAACTTCGCAAATTCCACACAAATATTTGCTTTTATAATTCAGTTCTTCAAGACTGTTATTCAAGACTTTAACATTATTAAAAGGCTATTCCATGTTGTGTTGCAGTCAAATAGAAGTTTCAGTTCTTTTCCGTTTCCGTGTTATTTTCCGTGATCAACGATATAGTTGGCAAGTTTATTTAGGTTTCTTTTGAGAACCATGTTCAACAATCCCGGGATTTATATTACACTACAAGCGACAGCAATTTTCTTTTTCAATTTTATTTATCATATTAAATAATGTTAGAAACAAAATATTTCTAATAAACAAAGCGGTTTCACACTTTTTTTTAGTAAAGTTTATAGTAGAATAGTTTTTGTTGTTGCGCATACAATTATTGTGTTGAGATGTAACAGGTAAAACAAAATTTAATATTACTAAGTTAACCTATTACAAATTTTAATTAATTTATTGACAGTAAAAGTGTCTTAAAAAAGCCAAACCTCAGAATATCATATCACTGGAGTAATTAAACACTCCATCTACAGCATGATCATGGTGTGGCTTTGAAATAAAATTTTGGTTAGTTTATCTTTTGTAAACAAGTATGCGTAAACTTTACTCAAGTTTTGTGTATCCGTTTTGAAATTGATTGCATTCTTGGTGTAGTTGATGTGAATCATTTCGAGGAAAAGTCTATTATGATAATTATTTTCAGTGTCAAAAATCTTAACATCATTGAAGTTAAACGTGTGTCTGCAATCATGAAAATGTTGGGATAGTGCACAAACAGTCTTATTTAGCTGGTAATTACTTTTATTTATTGAATTTAAATAAAACTATGTTTTTAGATGGATTGGTTTTTATTCTTGGCTCTACCGTAAATACAAACCAATCCATATAAGAACATAGTTTTATTTAAATTCAATTAATATAAAGATGGAAACGAAAAATCTTTCAAATGATGAATTACTTTTATGTTTTGAAATTCGATTTTTCAACAGTTGGGAAGTTTGGCTAACATACCTACCATCACAATCATTGCATGAAACACGATAGATTAAATTAGATTTGTATCTATCTTTAGTTTTATTTTTCAATTTAATAAAATGATTATTTAATTTGTTTTCGCAACAGTCTACAATTTTGATTATTTCAATGACTGTGAGACTTTTCATGTTATGTTTCATGTACAGAACTGTAGAAATTTTATGTTTGAAATTGTGATTTCAGTAAAAGTTTAAATAACGTACTGAGGTAACTGGTTCGAAGAACACATCTACACTGGCTGCTCTATCCATAGAACTAATAATGAAAAGATGGGTATTTAAAGAAGATTGATATTTAAACTAGAGATTTGCGCGTGAGTAACTATTTAGTAGTATTTACTATACTTCGAACCAGTTTCTGAAGAAGGTTGCAACATGGCATCCGAAACGTCAAACATTTTCTCAAAAAACGCACGGCAAAACCCGAAAGTTTCTAGTTTGAGAAATTTCTAGTGTTCTAATTTTAGTTCATTTAACACCGGTCGTGAAAGACCGTACTTTTTGTACTTGTAACAAAAATCTGATGTGAAGATCAGAGCAATGTGTACCAGATTGAATGTCCTGCATATAATAAGATCTATATAGGTCAGACTGGCAAGAACTTGTATACGAGGTTTAGGGAGCATTTGACAAAAAATAATTCATTCGTTTATAGATACTTGCAGGAAAGTAAATATTGATTGTATTTCAGGATATTACTTTACATAAAAATATTTAGAAGTCATATGAATTAGATCTCTATGAGGAATTTTATATTAATAATAATTTAAATAAAAATACTGACAACCTTCTTAATGATTTGACTAATATCGAATATAAAAATAGATATTTTCTTTCATTCAAAAATAGATTATTCTTTCTTCACATATAGTAATTAATTTTTAATTATTTTATTTTTAATTTTTAATGTTTTTAAATTTTATTTAAATAAATTTTATTATATAACTAATGTGCAACGTGTTTGTAATAATTTTAAGTCTTTGCGTTAGGAGTGAGGTTTATTTTGTTATCATTGTTGATTAACACCAACATACTCGAATTACTCAAAATTTGGAAAGAAACGTTTTTATGTTTAGTTTTTGCATTTGTATTCTACTTAATGTAAGCCGTTTTCCTATAACTTTAAATTTACCAACGTGATGTCTGGAATAACATTTTAGTTTCTTCCACATTTCATTTCTTCATTTCTTCCACAACTTCATTGACAGTAAATATTGTTGATGTTTTTAGTATGAGAAAGAATGTTAGCTATGTGTTAGAAGAAGGACATTTGTCCGAAACAGTAGCGTTACAATAAAAAGGATATTTCATTCATCGTTTCAGCATTGTTGTTATTTTAAATTCCAAAATGATAAATTTGGAATCAATTTTGCCCAAAATTAGAAACATAGGGTTTAGCCGTCGAAAGAGACGTACGGCTAAATCCTAATGTTTGTAGTTCTAGGTTTAGTGTTAATACTATAGATAGGATGTAGATCTACTATTAATTATGCTGTTAGTTTCAGTTATGCTGTTAGTTTAGTATTTACAACAATCAAGCACTGAGTAGCAATTAAAACTAGAACAAACACTAGATCTAGTTTTGTTTTGATACAAGTATATAACAATTTAAGACTGAAGAATAACTAAAAATAGAGTTATTTTTCTTTCAACTTCCATTTTCGAAAGCGAAAGTGTTTCCCCATCTAAAATCAAAAATTGCCTCCCATTTTAACTTTCTTTTTCAGATTTTCTTTGTTGTTCTGCTTTGTTTTTAGAAAATAGTGCTAGATATTACATTGTTACATTTCAGTAACTAAATGTTGAGATCAAAATTTTAATCAATTTTTAAGTTACCAAAATGAATATTAGTTAAAAAAAAATTCTATAACCTAATGAAATAGATAACCTTTGATTTAAATTTACGATGAATGGAGGAAGATCTTTAAAACGTCAAAGGAAATATTAAGAATATTAATATTACCTGTAAGAATATGCCAGCTTTTATTGTTTATTTAAATTTTATAACAGTCTCATTTATTTCAGAACATGATAAATAAAACTAAACTAATAAATAAAAAATATTGATTTAATAATAATCAATATATTCACGTGAGTGGCATGCGTGGGTCTAACTCGTGAGCGGGCATAAAAACTCACTCACGCGCACATCTCTAGCTCACGTTAGGTCATTATTAAATTCCTTATTTAGAAAAGAAAGTATTTGAGATTTTATGTCCAATTGTTCATCCCACTACCAGCTTTTTCTTGAAAAATTTTAACTTTATTGTTTTTTCAATTTCATTATTTCTGAGTTGATAATAAAGCATTACTTTACCGAAGTTTCAAAATTATAGTCTAATTACTTACGGGAAGTGTATTTCATATAAAACTGAGTGTATTTAAAAAGATGAAACAATTTGAAAGAAGTTTTAATCAAAACATTTCTTTTCCCTGCTACTAAATCAAAGTCTTTGACAAACTAAGTTTTAATCACTCAGGCCGATATTACTATTCACCATAAAAAAATAAAAAGAAATTTATATTCCATATTTTAATTTGCAAATACCACGATAAATATTCATTTGCGAAAGCTTCGGTATCATAAATATCAATAAGATAATAATTATGTCGAGTGAAAAGAGCAAATGGGCCGTGCGGAATCGCTTGTTTTCTCATTTCGATCAAGGGACCTCGATTACCAGAAGGCGATCCTAGACACACGAACGAAGAGAAGGAAAACAAAACCGCAGCTTGGTCGTAAATATCACAGTGGAGATGAAAGTTGGCAATCCACCCACGCTTTTCCCAGTTGTAAACCTGTCCCTGCGTTTGTTATCGTGCTATGGCGATTCATAAAAGCTAATAGCGGATAAAAGCGCTGGTAATTAATAAATCCTTAATTTTGGATTAAGAATACCTCGGAAATAAGGTTTAATAAATCAACTTAAATTAATTTTCACGGAAGATAAGATTAAATATTATTAGGTAAATTTTATTACATTAATATTAATAAAGGTGTAAAATATGTATCAATTTCGTTTAGTAATAAAATAAATCGAAGTAAAATTCATTCATTATTCAGAAACCGTTTCCCTGCTGTTTGTAAAGTACCGAAGTAATATTTCATGAAAAGTACTCTTTTAGCTTTTTGTCATTTGAAATTCGCTCGCCGAGTGCAAAACTTCTCTTCGCTTCCAGCTAAAAATCCGTTATCGGATCATTACATCGCCAAACATCAGGGGGTTGGTTGTCTTGTTTTCTTCGCGTCAATCTGTCCGGATTGATCGTTGTGGAAAGTTTAATTCGCCCTCCAACCATCCAGAACCATTAATAACCGAAACTCTTGTTTTGTATTTCGTTTTTCCTTTATAGTAAGAATTAATTTAGTTTGAAGTAAAGCAACCGGGTAATTTAGCATGTTTTGTAAATTTGTGGGGCGAAAGATAATTAACCATGTTAAGCTATAACTGATGATGAAATTAATTAAATCTAATGTTCACAACTTTGTTTTCTTGTTATAACAAGAACCATTTGATAAATTGTCTTGTGGGTTTGAATGAAAGTTTTTAATATAACTTATTAGTTGAAAGCACTATATTTAGTGCTTTCAATACCGGACCATAAAGATTATCGTCGGGTATCTTATACAATAATACTACGTAATGATATGCAGGTCTATTAACACTATCGATCAACCACCGGTCAAGTCACGGGCTGGTACCAGTCAAAGCAAAATTTCTTTCTTACTAAACATATGCTTTTAACGGAGAGTGCATTCACACATGCGGTCTTCTTACGATGAACAATCTTCTTACGATAAACGAAAAAAAGTATCCGGATACCGGATACTTTCAGATTTAGCTACGGATACTGGATACAAAATTTAAAAATTATCCAAATATCGGTTCTCTGTATCTGGATACCTTTCAAAATTTGTATACTGCATACTCAAAGAGTATACAGATACTGTATCAGGATACAGTAAGTATTCGGATACTACCCAGCTCTGCAGAATTGTAAGTAATAAATATTGCGTGGGAATAGCCTTGTGAAATATGTATGAAAATATGTATGTTTATCTTTTCCAACTGCCATGGTACAGATACCAAATCTGAATTCGAAAGCTTTGTAAAATTTTCTTGGACAAGAAATGCTTGTTGTTAAGCATTGTCACCTTGGTTTTATAAATTTTCAAATATACACTGATTTTTGTGTATTCACTGGTGAATTGCTCTCAAACTATAGGTTATTATTTCCCAAATAGTTGTGTAAAATACAAGAAGTTAAAATAATTTATGTGACATAGTCCAGTGTGGAATTAATAGTTCGAAAATATATTCTGAAACGTTGCGTCAAAATACCAAACGCATTTTTCACAACACGTCTGGCACGACAGCAATTTTTATTAAACTTGAAGTGGAAAATTTGTTCACGTTTCCAACACCAAACTGATTGTTGGTAGACCACTAGTGTGAATTCATTGAAGAATTGACTGGGCCACGGCCAACCCGTCACTTGACCGGTGGTAGATTGATAGTGTGAATAGGCCTTAAAAGTGCTTCGACAAGCTTTGGACTTTTGTTTTGGGTCATGTTTTCTTTTAGGAATGCGCGCTTGAATGATTTTTAAATATGCATGAAATGTACTAGTATGGCTTTCAATGCATATTATTTTGTTTGAAATGATGCCAAACAGACTATTCATCATACCAGTTTCTGTATTTACTGATGATTTTCTTATTCATGGCGTTTATTTCGTCTATTGATCTGAGAGGTCTCATTTAAGTCTTACCATTGGATTGGGTTGAGTTATGTTGGGTTGGGTTATTACTGTTAGAAGTGAAATACATAAAGATCGGAGTAAATAGGTGTTATATAGAAAGAAGATTAAACGTGCCTCGATGCTACAAATGCTGGGAATATGGCATTAGGCGGATGCAAGGGAACGAAAACAACGAGGATATGCTGTAAATGTGGAGAGGAAGGACACGCGTTAAAAAAGAGTGCAAGAAAGAAGACGTATGTTGTGCGATCAAGAAACACAGGGCTGAGACGGGAAGCGGCGAAATATTTCGGAAAACATTAGCGGAGCGAAAAGCGAGCGTTAGCGGAGGGTATATGTGACACTTGAAAGTAACATGGAAACCATCATCAAACCTATTATATCATATCCCTATATCTATATCCAAATCAAGGCTTTGAAGCATATAAAATGAAGTTAAACCAGATAGACACTATATTAAACAAATGTGGGCTGTGGAATATCATAGTAGCGCAGGATTTTAATGCTAAATCTGCTAGCTGGGGCTGTGTGAGGGAGGACGAAAGGGGAAGACAACTTTTCGAATGGAGCAGTAAGAAAAGCTTGATGGTCATAAACAAAGGGAACACTCCGACTTGGTGGAAATGAGACATTACGCTGTATATAGTCTGCACCGTGAGAAGTGATAGTGTATCATTTTTATTACTATTTTCGTTATACGGTACAGATATTTTTCACGTAAGCTGACGTGTTTTTCACGTTGTAAAATGAAATCCTTTCTAACGAGTACATGTTTCGTACAGTTTTATGCGTTGAATCACTACCAATTTTCGTGGTACAGACTATTACAGTGAATTGATGAATTGAGGACTGAGAACTGGATATGGAAGAAACTTAAGTGATCACTAAAACATTGTTTTATTATGAAGATAGATAAAGAATGAAGAAGCGAACACAGAGAAATTGAAAACAGATGTAGAAGATACCCGGAAAAGATAAACGAATGTAAAGAGGAAGTTAGAAAGAAATTGAAATCCTGCGAAATGATTACTTCCGAAACACTGACAATTATCACGGCAGAAATATGCGATAATATCGATAAAAGAAAAAAGAGAATTAGAATCAGATATGGGCAAGGTGTAATGAGAGAGGGAAAGGAGCGAAGGAAAGGATACGAGAAAATACCAAGTGCAAAGATAAAAACCGGAAAGAAAAAGCCAGGCTTAACTACGCAGATGCTAACAGAAATCTTAAAAGAGAAATTAAAAGGTCCAAAAGAAGCATGGACAATACTATACTTTCCAAGCAAAAGCGAGTGGTCTGGGTAATGGAATCCGTAAAGATGATATTAGAATATTTCGTAGAATATTTGGAAAGGCCCCGGGGTTAGATAGGATAATGGTTGAGATAGTGAAGGATGTTGCTGCGGTGTGTGCAGAGAGAGACTGGTTGTTATGTACAACAGACTTATTAAGGAGAGCTGTTTCCCGGAAGAATGTAAGTTTGGAAGGCTCGTGCTGATTTGCAAACCGGGCAGAATGAACGAGAGGAAATACAGACCTCTGTGCTAGAACGGAATATCCGAGAAAAACTCCATTTTTCCATCTTCTCAACAATTGTCCAAATGGTTTTCACCGCCGATTCGATTTTCTCTAAATTCCAACCTTGATGACTTCCGTCAAGTCATCGCCAAATGCCACCAGTTTGGCATCTTCTGAGTTTCTAATGCATTGTAAGAGATCGTCAAGAAAGGTATTTTACAATAGCCTTTTATAATTAGCCAGCTGTACCAATATTCATATCTTTCTCGCGATCCGGACGTCCAACGTAATCAGCATCCAAAGATTTTGGAATACTTATAAGAACAACAAGTGTATATAGGATCATCTCGACGGAGGCAGCACCTCGACCGTCGACGGCTGGCGATGAAACACAGGAGAAAAATTAAATAAAAAAAGGAATATAGAGAAACGTGAAGATAGATGCAAGAAGGACATTGGAAAAGGTTATCAAGGCTATCAAGAAAACGGGTAAATGTGAATTATTTTATGAGCCAGTTCATGTTATTCATATATAAGAGGGCGGAAAGCGAGGATTGAGTTTATTGCGGTGGTAAAGATGACGATAGAACACACTGTTTTCCAGTGTCACCGTTAGGAAACGGAGAGAGAGCTGATAAATGGGTGGAAAATGACATAACACCAACGAGTTACATGAAGATTATGCTTGAGAGCGAAGAAAAGTTATGATAGAAGTTAAAGTTAAGACGATGAAACCAACCCCACACTATCCGGCTGTTTAAGATCTCCAAGCCGGATATCTGTTTAGCAGATTTTGACCTGGTAAAAAGGTAGGGTTGAGTTTACAATCAGTGCTGATTTCTATGTTTATTTCTGGATGTCTGGAAAAAAGCAACACTTATCTTAAGATCTAAGCCAAAAAAAGATAAAAAGCATCAAACGTGCAGATCATTTGTACGCTTGATCCACTGTACCTTCTGAGCGTGGTGGAAAAAGTACTGGAAAGACTAATAAATAGTAGAATAATAACTGAAGTAGAGAGCAGACTACTATTGATTGATAATGAATTCATATATAGAGAAGGAAGAAGGATGGTGGATACGACAATGTTGTATCTGCAGGATATCAAAGACACAAGACTAAAGAAAATAAAAAACACGGGGTATATCGTAATGGTCTGGCTTGACGTTAAATGCGTTTAACACAGTTCACCTAGTATAACATATAGCACAGTATAATGTGCAAGCGTAAATAAGGAAATGAAGGAAACAAGATTTGAAGCATAGATTAATAATATAAATAGCATAGATAAGAAAGATATTCAAGACATATCTGAGAGAAAAGTATACTTCTGAACGGCGAAGTAAAACAGATGATGTGTGGAGTTCTACAGGGATCGGTCATTGGGAGAACACTGTGGAATATATCTTATGATCAGGTTTTGAGAATAAGTGTAGTTGTGGGCGTTTCGTTATTTGCATATGAGGACGTTTTAGCGTTCATTGTTTGAGGAAAACATCCGAAAAGATGATAGAAATAGGACTACAGCTTGCAGAAGGAAAAAACAGAGTCATCCTAAAAGGGAGGAGAAACCTAAGGGAAGCAGAAATAATATTTAGACAGCAAAAGTTAAAAAGTTCACCGTTTGTGAAATACTTAAGACTTACATTAGACAAAGATTTGAAAATGACGCAATCTATTAAAAACATAAAAGAAAACGTTGATATAGTTCAGAAAAACCTAGCCTAGGAAAGGAGACCTGAATAAAATACGCTGTTATACGCAACTCGGGAGAAATGAAATATAAGAAGTAGCTAATATGTTAAGATCGATATTTAGAAATACGGCAATACATGTAACATACGCCTTTAGAACAGTTCCCACACAGGCAATAGAAGGCGGGATGCTCGTTGATACACTTTCTGGCATAGTAGAAAAACGAGAAGTAGAAGGAGAAAAAAGAGGTCAAGAAAAAAGAGGAGAAGACACTCTGTTTGTAAAATGGCAGAACAGATAGGATTCAATGGGAGAAGACATTATCAAGAACGTGAAAGAATAATATAAAGAAGGAATTTAACTAGACTATTGCACACCTAAGGATTGACATGGTAGTAAATTTTCATGTCGTATTTGAAAGTAATAAGAAAGCAGGAATTCGGTAATGGGATACGGTTTGAGTGTGAAGAAAGCGACATCCTTTGGTATACAATTCTAAGTTGTGCTAGATTCGCGAGAAAACCGCAAAAATTAAAAACGAGCATCAAACCCATTGGGATATGATGAGAAGACCACAGTTGAAGTAATGAGGTAATTGAGAGTTATATATAATGGAAAAGGAATTTAAAGAAATTAGAAAAGAGTCAAAAAATTAGAGAATGTGAGACTGAATGATGATGGAAATTGAGAGAGGATAGAAAATAGTCCTATGTTCCCGAAATGGATGTGTAAATATTTTCTACCTGAAGCAGTACAGATTTTAAACTTCATTTCGAAGTATCAATAAAACTACATCATTATCATTATGGTGATAACGAAATGTCAGCATCAAGTCATCGACATTATTGCAGAATGAAACACCTTCTTTGGTTGAAGAATACGTGGACAGTTGTCTCTGTAGCTGAATTTTCATCCTCAAAGTCTAGATCATAATATTTCTATTTAAGGTATTTACAAATTTAAGGTATTTTTTATTTTGAGTAAGTTCTTCTGTTGTTGTAGTAGCATATTTCTCTTCCGAAACACCTGTAGGTTTTGGTACTGGTAAGGCATCTGAATGAGGGATTGGACGAGTAGCGGAAGACAAAATATCGTAACGAATTTTATTCTCAGCAAAAGTAGCAAAGTTATGACCCATTTGCCCATTTGTTAGTTTTTACCTAGTCACAAAGTCTGTATCACTTTGTTTCAGAACACAATGACAAAAAAATAAGTGAACTAAAAAAATAATCGTCCAGGAAATTTAGGATTTATGACTCAAGATCGTCAAGCATAAATATCTTCTGATAAAAACGGCAAAGATTATAACACGTGTAGTACATTAGATTTTGGAACATATTTCTAAATGACAAACCTTTTCTGACCCCTCACAGTAACTTCTTCACTGTTCAATGTTTTTCTTGGAAAAGTCTATTTTTTGCTTTAATAATAAGAAGCAGGAATGATCCTGCTGATGATATTGCTGATAATTGATGATCTAACAAATTATTTTTTCTGTAAACATTTAGAGACGTTATAAAGGCTTTATTACGACAAGAAATTATACAGAAAACAATTCTTGCGTGAGATGTCTACTTATAAATAACACCTCTCGACATAGAGATTCTCCACATAATTACGTTAGTTTATGAAAAACGGAAATTCTCCTGTTAAATTCATTATACACACGTTTGGTGTAAACACATCCTTCAGTATCAGTTGAAACGTGCATAACACCATAACACCGTACACCTGTTAAGATGAACGTAAACAATTCTCAATTTTATGTCCCTCGCGTGTTGTGTCGCGTCTTACCCTATTCAGCTACATAACAATTAATTATAGAATTACTCCCTAGTCGCTTACCTCCTCGTTTTACATCTTGCTTCGTCGCTGTAGTATATTTGTAACCTAATGATTCAAGTAGAAACGTCAAACCCACCGAATCGTTACTAATTGGATTTAATAAACTAATATTGAAATCATCAATGATGTAAGATGCAAACATACCCCAATAGGATTAAATTACCAAGGTAATTCTGTATTCACGATAGTGCTCCAATTTAAGCTGTTATTCTAACTTAATCAGAACGAATACACTACAAAAAAGAATGATTCCACCAAAAACTTATTAATACCATTAAATTCCTTCATCTCTATTCTCTTCTTTGATTATACATTCTTAGTACAATATCAGTTATACCTTAATACATTTAGTCTTAATCTTGCAAAGTTCTATTCATTAATTCTGTCCTCAATCATAAATTTTTTGATTTTCTCTCAAGTGAGTTAAAATTGTTTACCAGCAACCCTCACCATTTAAATTAGTTTCAAATAGTTAAACTTTGAAACTTGTTAACACCGCCTTCTGATTAACTAAACAGTCATACACATCACATTGTCGGGTTTCAAGTTGAAATTTCACTGGAAAGTTTAAATTGCGAATGTGTGGGCTATGTTAAAGTGCCAGAGGTGCGCAATTTTAGTTTGATTATTTTGTAACGGAAAGTCAAAATCTTGTGAATAATGTTTAATTGTAAGATTGGATTAGTTTAACTTTTTTACAGAATGTTTTTGTGCGGAAAATTCAAGAATTTCTACGCTATCCTCCTAATTGAGCGTAGATTCGCATGAACGCTCACTTCTGTGGGGTGTAGACACTAAAAATAGATCAATCGATAGGATACACGAAAGGAAAACCCTGAAAGATATGACAAATTTTCTATGCAATCAACCGTGCCATTCTAAATGGAAGAAAAGGGCGGGTTGATTAATGAGCGATGGGATTTATAAAAATAGACCCATTCTTTTTTTGCGCACGTTTAAACGCAGCGGCAAAATAAAAGAAAAATCACCTTGTTATATTATCTGGGAATACCTGGAAGGTTGTGCATTTTTCTTTTCGCATTACGTCAAACGGATAACAACCCGGAAGCTCGAAAGAAAAAAAGAATCTTTTGGGGACTTTCGGGCGTTTCCAGCTGAGTGATTAATTGGACGCTTTCGAAGATAGGAAGAGGGTTCGCTTGAAAATATCGTCACCCTTCCTCTTCAAACCTGTTTCTCAACGAGTTTTACATTTTATTCAAGACTTTCTTAATAGCTTCTTAAATCTTGACTGATTTACTTCTTTAAAAAGTTTCTCGCCGCGAAGTTTAAAATCCACCACAATCATACAAAACGAGCTTGGTATGCACATATATAATTAGAAATTTAGATTGTATGGTTATAAATCACGTTTTACCTAAGAATGTTTGAATGTACTCTCAACGACCTGCATTCAGCAATTGCATTACAATCAATGGTAAGATTATCATTTGCAATAAATGGTGGTCGTAGGCGATCAATACTCAATAATAATTTGTTGTTTTTAAAAATTACTAAATTCTTTTTAAAACGTTTCAAATCATTAAACGGGAAAGGGAAGGTTTGAAATACTTAAGGAAAACGTAATTGGAAGTGAATAAATCTTTATTAATGAAATGGTTTATGTTTCTATGAAAACTTGTTGGAACAGGTTTTAAATTAGAAAAAGTTACTCTAAGGCTACATATAAGTGGTTCCACATCTAAACGATTTTTCGAAGTAATAAAAAATTCATCGGGAAGGCAAAAAGGGAACAATCTAGATTTTCTTTTGAGGAAGATATAAGACACAGTAGAATTACCGGAAGATCGTTGTTCCACCTGTAGCTACTTTCTCTGGCAGTAATAGCTGTTTCAAAAGTTCTATGGAGTCTGCCTATAAACCATTACTCTGAGGAATGGAAACTGGAAGTGCGTTCTGGCTCCAACCTAAAGGTTTATTGAAATGGGAGAAGAGACGGGATTCGAATTATTTCCCTTGATTTTGTTATTTTATGATGTATGCCAAATTTAGAAAAGTATTGATTAAATAATGTGAAAGTAATAGTGGAGAAAGAGGTATCCTTTTTTTTCTTTTTTTGTTTTTTTTCTTTCTATCGTTCAATAACAGTTAAAACATTATGGCATCCTAATGAATGCATTAATGGACCAATCATACCAATGTGAAATCAATGTGAATGTGCCCGAACCTATCTTATTAATTTCTATTTTTTGAAGAGGCGATTGTGTAATACGATGATTTTTAGTTTTCTGACAAAATATGTAGATATGTAGATATTTACACCACCAGTTAATATATTTAGTTTAGTAGAGCCACGAATTTTTATACTTTATAAAATAGTTTAAAAATGTTTTTTTGAAGAATTTTTGGCATGTAGATTCATGGCGGTTCAGAAGAATCTTCACAGCAAAGATGTAAAGTAGAATTTTGAATTTTAAATAAATGATGTACCGAGAGGATGCAACGATTGCTTCTGAAGAAATGTATATACTTATATTCTCTAGTTCTACATCAAAATCTTGACCTTTCTTAAAAATATCAAGAGAAGGATATGACGTATCTAGTGAATCGATAACAATACGTGGAAATATATTAGAAGTATATTCTACAATATTATTTATGTAACGTGTTTGGCGCGGAAATTTTTCTGACTTTGAAAAAATTGTGCTATTTAAATGTTTATGGTCTCAAGAATCAGTAGCAAGTCTTCTGGAAACATTAACAAAACAGAAGATTACTAGATTGTATAACGGAATAAGAACGTTAGAAATTTTGGGAAAAACAACTGTAAAAATGTAACATACCCAAAAGACGTTGTAGGCCTTTAAGTATTGTTAGTTTAGGAAATTTTATAATTACGTCTATTCCCGACTGAATAAACCGTATGATTCATAAACTCTAAAGTAGAAACACCAAAAACACACTTCGTTGGTTGTATATTATTCTTTGAAACAGTTGTTTCGAATGGAGTAAGTGTCTTCTTCAGCTTTGCTTGCAATTAATATGTCATCTAAATATACAAATAAGAAATTTAGACCTCAAAGAATTTCATTAAAAACGTTGAAAAGTTTATAAAAAATTATAAAATTTATTGAAAATTTAATTATAAAATTGTAAAAAAATTGATAACATTAATCAAAAGCTGGACGAAATAATATTGAAATATTGCATGGATTTTGATGTTAGAAACGACTTTAATGTAAACATTACTTTACAGTCCACAAGTTTCAATTCCCGCAAGAAATATTGCGGTAATATATCTTGCACGCATGCGAAAGTGAGGCGTTTTTCTATTTTCTTGCATATGTAGATGATTCCTTTGGACATATATTTCTTGCAATTGCACCGGAAGTGTGGTAACTTCTTTAATTGCTGTGGTTGTTGCCAATTTTAAAATACAATAACATCCTCTTACGTGTGATCGCCCGTATAGTTTCACAAAAAAATATGTTGCCGGAATAACTTCGTGTAAGATACGTTGCCCTCATAAAAAATTTTTTTCACTGTGATAGAAATTAAATTTTCACTGGTGGCGTTAAGCGACGATCTTTAAGAGCAGGTCAATATTGAAAGATTTTAGTAGCTATGTTGAACAATTATACACGTCGAGAATTATGTTTAGGACGATGTTGAGAAGTTGGTGTCTTCAACTATACAGAGAAAAGTTATGAACAATATATATATAATAACAATAGATATCTGTGACATGATTCAGCAAGTTGAAAATGAACATGATAATATTAAAAGCTGGAGGAGATTATATTGAGATATTGTAGGAATGATTTTTATGTCGAATATGATTTTAATGTAAGCGACGATCTGTAAGAGCAGGGGCGATATTCAAAGATGTTAGTAACCATGCTGAAAAATTACGGTTGATGATATAGTGATATCGAGGAAAACATTGATAACGACGATTGGTATTAGGATTTCGTGTTTTCTTTTGTTGACGCGAGGAGACATAGACATGATTCAACAGGCTGAGAGAGTTCATGATAATATTAAGAACTGGAAGACATTATGTTGAGATACTGCAGAGACGATTTTGATGCCGGAAACGACTTTGATGTAAGCGACGATTTTTAAGGGCAGGAACGATATTCGACGATGTTGAAAAATTATAGATATTCTTGAAAATAATGATGTTGAAAAATTATGGATGATGTTGAGAAGTTGGGGAGATTTAGTAAGATTTGAGATATCGCAGGAACAATTTTGGAGTATTCAACTATGCTCAGAAGATTTATGAACTATATTGGTTTTATATAATATCTTGGCCGATGATTAGCAATGTCGAAAAAAACATTAACATGAGGATTTTGTATTTTTTTGATTATGATACAAGATGTGATAGACGTGGTTTAGCAAGCTGAGTTAGAACACAATATGCAGGGATGATTTTAATCATTTAATGTTCAGCTCTCTAATATTATGTTCATTTTATAAATTAATTGTGATCATTCTTAGAAGCATTCCAAAAGGCATTCTTAGAAATTTGAATAAACTAAAAAGAGTAGTGATAGTTTTATAAAAACCATCATCGGTAATATAAATTTGATGATATACACGCAATAATCGGCTTTGGAAAAGATTGTGCATTCAGACAAATGAAGATTGAAATCTTGTCATTGTATTGACATACACTCAGCAGCAGAAGTCTGCGTACAAAAAACTTGTAATACTTTAATTGAAAAAATAAGAGTCATAATCTAATGTGATAAACTTGATTTTTTTTACTTTGTATATTAACTACATATAATTCTATTAACAAAATATGCTTCAACAAAACAGAAACAGTAGTTACAGAAAAAAATCAGAACTAAAAATTCTACAAATAACGGGTATGCAAAAATCTGCGTACAAGTCAGGACAGTATTTATAAAAAAATCATAAATGAGATCATTGTTTCTATATTAATATGAGGTCGGATAACCTTTACGTTTAATGACCTTCCTTAAACGTTTAGGCATGGAGTGCACTAATTTCTTCGTTTCATCCGAACTGATTTTGGCCCATTCCTCAATCATAACATTTTTTAACGTTTCCTTCGACGTTATGTTGTGTTGCCGAATCCTGCGTTCCAGTAAATCCTAGAGGTGTTCGATGGGATTCAAGTCCGGCGATTGTGGAGGTGTTTTAAGTTGCTTTGGGGTATTGTATAGTAGCCAAAGCTTAGTGTTGTGGGCGCAATGTTTGGGGTCATTATCTTGTTGAAAAAAGTATTCGGGCCCCAAGCCCAAGTTTTCGATGCTAGGCTTCAAATTTTCTTTTAAAATGTCTATATACATTTTATGGTCCATTGTCGATGTTATGAAAACCAACCTTCTCACCCCTTTGGTGCACATACACCCCCAAACCATAACTCCACAACCTCCGTGTTTTACAGTCGCTTTCAAAATTTCGGGATTAAGGGCAGTATTAGGTTTTCTCCATACAAGTTGTTTACCCTTAATGCCGAAATGCAAAATTTGCTCTCATCTGTAAAGAGAACTTTCTCCGAGAATTCAATGGGCTTGTCTAAGAGTTTTTTTGCAAAGGCGATTCGCTTCTGACGATTGACCTCTGACACAAATGGCTTTTTTCGTGCAACACGACTGTGATATTTAGCTTTTTTTAACGTCCTTCTCACCGTATCTTTGCTGATAGTTTTATGAAATTCTTCTTGTACATTTTCTACTATTTTTTTTTGCCGTCAGCCTAGGTTCTTTTCTAACCTGCTGTACAATTTTTCGCTTCTCTTAGTTTGTTAAAAGGGGTGGTCTACCAGATCGCGGACGTGAGAGGTAATCTTCAGTGTATTTATAATTATTAATTACTCTTTGAATGGAAGAGTGTGACCTGCCGACAGTTTCTCCTATTTTTCGAAAAGATTTTCCCTCTTTCCATAACTTTACAATAATTTTTCTCTCTCCCAATTCAATTTCCTTTCCTTTCGTGTCCATTCTAACTTTTAGCTTCTAAGCCTCTGCTAATATAATTGACACCGATTATCTTTTATTTAAATCGGAAAGCGTACATCGCCAACTACGTATTTAAGTAAATAAGTATATTTTGGAGAAGGCGTCTTTATTTGTACGCAGATTTTTGCATACGCATTATTTGGAGAATTTTTAATTTTAATTTTTTTTGTAACTAATATTTCTGTTTTATTGATGCATATTTTGTTAATAGAATTATATGTAGTTAATACACAAAATAAAAAAAAAATTGAAGTTTATCACATTAGATCATGACCCTTATTTTTTTCAGTTAAAGTGTTAGAAGTTTTTTGTACGCAGACTTCTGCTGCTAAGTGTATATCCACATTATAAACGTAAATATAATTACATAATTGCTCTTTCCACCCATCCCTAGAACACAGCCTAAAGAAGAACCTTAATGCTTACAATATCATCCCCGCCTTTGTAACCAAGTTGTAACAAGTTGGACAATCGGCTGTTCAACTTGTTATTGAATAGTAAAATGAAACCTTGTAAAGAACAATTGAGCGATGTATATAGTATAATATGCCCCATTTGTAATAGAGTTTACACTAAACAGACTGGTAGGAATCTCCACCCTAGATTCAAAGAAAAATATCTAGAAAAACATCTACCGTTTTTAAACATACAAATGAATGTAAACATGTAAACATCCATTTCACAACTCATCCAAGATGAAACTAATTAAGAACATTAAAAATCAGAAGAATTAAATCTATATGAAGAATATTATATTCGTTTGAATAAAGACAACCTGCTTAATGATATAATGGACGTTAGTAGTAGTCACCAATTTACTCGTTTTATGAAAATCTTAATCCATTTATAATGTTATGTTATTTTATGTTTCATATTTGAGATTTTCTCAAAATTCAATTTTTATTTCTTTGTAATTGAACAGACGCATGTTTAAAGTAATTTTTAACACTTTCGATTTTGTATTGAATGAAATAAGAAATGATTGATGATGAAACAAGATGTGAACATGCCATTAATGATAACCCTGTAATATTTCGATACGTTCTTTAAATCAAGTGTCACTTCACCTTATAGTTAATGTTCCTTATTGTTATGTTAATAGATGTAACTTTGTCAAATTCAAGGGATTTTTTACGAATAAGTAAGTTGCCATTTCGTTTATTTTATACACGTGTTTCAGTCAAATTTATAATTGTTTTGCAGATTTTTAAATTTCAATTGATTGAAATGTGCTCTTCTGGCTATCAATCTACTTTCAATAATACTTTTTAATTTTCGAATATTCATAACTTCCCAGTGAGGGATTTATTGTATAATGCCCAAGTTTAATGATAAATAATGTTTCATCGTAACTGTTATGGTTTTTCTTTATGAAGAGGATTACTAATTCTAGGTCTAGTGTTAGTTCTAGTCTTAGGTCGATTAACAACTAAAAATACAGCCAACACTAACGCTAAAGGTAATACCTAGAACAAAAGTTATTTGGGTTGGGTTGGCTTGGGTTGGCCGTTCTTTATCTCTCTTAAGACGGAACCCAACCCAACCCAACCTAGCTTCAAATTTAACAGTAAACTTTAAACTGGAAACGTTAGGATTTATCCATCTTAAGAGATATAGAAAAAGTTTTCCAATGTTTCTAGAAAGTTAATAATTAAAACAAAAAATTGGAAATTTTGATATTTAAGCAGCCGCAATTCGAAAAAGATTGGAAACCTCTGCAAGTTAATTTTTCTAATGTAAGGGTACTAACACTCTATGTTGTCGTAAAGAGAATAAAAATCTATCATATGAGCATAATGAAAGGCTACATTGTTTATTACATTAAAAAGTATTTTTTATCTGTACTTATTATTGATTATTGATTAACATGGATTACAATTTAAATCGTTTTAATACATTGTTTATGATTTATAAAAATCAAGTGTAATTGCTTGCTCATTTGTTCCTGAAATAAAATATTTGAATGCTGTCTTATTAGGCAAATAAAATAACTTTTACATGAAAAGTTTTGTTATAAAGTTAATAGTTATGGAGACATATGCATAATGGACATTCTGTATACACAGAGGAGTTTAAAACAATCAGTTATTGTGACGTATCCCAGTATTTTCAACATAGTGTTTTTTTAGTGTTACCCCCACTACTATCGTATAACAGTAAGGATATCCAATATTATAGATAGGATAGGATCGTCAATATTATTTAGCTATTTATTGTAACGAAATAATGTACATGAAGAATTAAAATAATTTTAAATTGTGAGAGCAAATAGTTTAATGGTCTTTTGTTTCTGTAAAAACATTGGCAATTTTATATTATTATTAAAAACAAAATCCAGTTAACTTGATATTATAAATTTATGGGTTTGTAGTTCGCTATACACGTAGTCGATCGTCAATTTTGTAAATTGACAAAACGTTTTCAATACATACATAATTATAGAAACAGCAGCTTTCCGGCTTACTGAAATTAAAACGATCGCGTTTGATTGTGCAGTAAATATTTACCTGATCGTTTCCACCAAATGTTATTTTCGGTTTATCCTTTCGACTATTTTCCAAATTGATTGAAAATAAATTTTAATACTACGTAAATAGTTTTAATTACATTTAACTATGTCAATAAGTTTTATTTTATTTTATAAATGTTGTAAATCTATTTGGGGATGATGCTTCACTTTAAAAATGTGATTAACGAACAATTGGAAATTTACAATGGGTACGTTTGTACTATTCTTTTTGCTGGGTTTTGTTTGGATTGCTATTGTAACAACGGGACAAAGTAAATATTCGATAACATTCTCGCATATTCGGAACACAACAAGCGCGACGCGGAAAGATAAAAGGGGAATGGCATCCGTTCAATTTGCTCGTTTCGTATACCTAAAGGCGACAAAAGTTCCAGTTAAAGTGGGAAAAGCATGAGACGCTTTTAGGTTGCAGTTTGTATTCGAAGGCAGTAAAAGCTAACTGTAGGACGTTTTCCCATCAACTTCGCACCGTAGAAATAAGATTAGCAAATCAGAAGTAGGAAATCTCGACACGGAAATAAAGGAGAGGAAAGTTAGTTTAAAATTCAACTTCCCTTTAGGCGAGATTTAATAAAGGCAGATTTTGCGTGGTCAATTTGAAATTGTTACACAATTGAATTTACGTTTGTCGAACTTGATGACAGTTTGGAAATAGTCTGTACAATCAATCATTTAGTAACGACGGATGTGGGTCGGTGATGGTTCGAATAACGTGATGAATGTGGTGGTACAAAAGAGGAAAGTTGAAAATGTAACATGAAAAAGGGATTATTTTGACAGGTCAATTATATTCAACAGGATTATTTTATAATCCATAAAACAGATGTCAAGTAAGTAATACGCTTACAAAGAACTGTTTGTTATCGATTAAATACGTTAAATCACGTAACGGTATTGCTTGTGGGGTTTATAGATTCAGTTTTTTTCATTGAAAATAGAAATGAACGTTATTAACAATTATCTACATTACATATTAAAGCATTAATTTGCGGAGTTGTTCTGAAGATAGCAAAGGCAAATCACCGAAAACAAATCTGACAATGAAAGAAGGACTATTACGGCTGATTAGAAAAAAGTGCTATTATCGATTTAATAGCAGACGAAGGGAACGCCCCAATCAACATTGAAGATTACATTATGGCATCATGCTTCAATCGAATTTTTAAAATGCATGGTGGATTGTGCATAATCACCAAAAAGGTACAGAATATGAAAAGCGTTTACCAATAAAGAATCTAAGTAAGAAATTAATCCTTGAATGTACTGCTATTAAAATTGTATCAATTAAGTTGATAATAATCTGTATATATAGATTACCCTGCCCAACGGTAATCTATATCTAAATCTAAATCGATATCTTGGATGATATGTTTGACATGTTGGATAAGGTTTTGAATCATCCGGTTAGTGAGTTGATATTAACATAGATCTGACGGGAGTTAAGTTAACACAAATGAATGAGAAGGAGGTTATGGAAGTGAGGAGTAGGAGGGATAGAGAAATAACAGAATAGTTATTATAATAATTAGGGTGTCAGTGTAACCTGTTCGGGTCACAATACATTATTAGTACGTGTAAATTAACACTAATTATGAACATTAAACAAAAGTTACTACTGGGACTAATACTGGATCTAAAACTAGAAACTTTCGTGTTATGTCGTGCGTTTTTTGAATAAATGTATGACGTTTTGTAAGCTATGTTGCAAATTTCTTCACAAACTGGTTCGAAGTGACACTTTCTCAGAATATGTGAACCACTACAATAACACTAGAACCATCTATAGAACTAGGACTAATATTAGATCTAAAACTAGAAACGTTCGAGTTTTGCCTGAAGTGTGTTGAAGTAACATTTTCTCAAAATATGAGAAAAGATTTCTTATGCCGCCACAAACTTCCCTAACAAAAATAAATATCATAGCATGTATTAACATCTATAACAATTTACACAATAATTTAAAATAATTAGCATTAAATGTATTAAAGAACAAACTCAAAAAATATCTAAGAGAAAAAGCTTTGTATGTACAGTGAAGACCACTTTTTAAAGAAAAAGTGGCTTGTTAACATAAGTGAAATTTTTAATACTAAAAACATTTTTAATTTTTTTCTTGTGAAGTTGTTCCATACCAATTTTTGCTATTGTATGTGAGTGAATAAAGATTATTATTATTTGTTGTGGTAGATGCGAGGTATCATCCGTTCATCTTCTTGGTTGTTCCCTGTAAACAAGGACAGACGTTTTGCCAAGATCAGTTTCGTTGTCTCCTGTTGACAGACTATCAACAGGAGACTACGACAACGCACTGAAGATGCCAAGTGAGTTCACAAGGAATAAGCAAGGAGATGAACGGATGATACCTCGCTATACCTCAGGTATTGATTATAGATTGGTTACATAAATGATTCTTTTGTGATCTGGAAGTATGGATAACAACGTTTCTTGAGTTTATGAGACCTCAACACTCACTATAGCATGTTTAAGTTTACTATGGAAACTGTAATTGAAAAACAATTTAAAATTGCACTCAAATCTGCTTTACCGCATCTGTTGAGTTAAGTAATATGTGAGCTGCTGCATTCTTGCCAGTTACTTTTGTGGAGTCTTATGATTTGTTTTTGGCCACCAAACCTATGAGGCATAGGCGACCATAGGTCTAATTATTGCTACATAAACTCTAGCTTAATTTGCTAGCAGGAATTACCCTTATGTACATAGCCTCTGTAGAGGTTTATAACTTTGCCTTCAATGAAAGGTGCTCTCAGTTGCAGCTTCCTTCTCCCAGTGAAAGGGACTATCTCTATTTTGTTAGGTTGATGCTGACCCCATTACCCCTCCACCAAGTGGCAGTAAAGCCTTCTTTTTAAAATGGATTTCTTGTCGGAACAGTAGGACAACTTGTCGGTGTCGTATACTAAAATCATCCGCATATGTTGAGTAGTCGTTTATGTCCATACGTCCTTACGTAAACAGTTGTTAGTTTGTATTGTGATCGAACGAAATATATTCGAAGTTTTCAAACAAGATCTTATGACTGCTATGACTAAAAATTAGTAATTTATTTAGATAAAATATTATTTTAGAAACAAGGCTTGTTATAAAAATATTCCAAAATAGTTTTTAGTTAAATTATATGTATTCATCTTAGAGAATAATTTTCAAATTTCTCTAATAATATGGAATGGAATAAACGAGCTTTATTCATAATAAATAAAAGGTAACATATTTACGGAATATTTTAATAATTAACACAAGACCCCCCAAATATGGTTGGATACCTTATACTCAATAACTAAGATTGTAAAGACAGATGTTGCGACCATTGAAAAAAAGATTACGAACATTTTGAGTCTTGTCATTGAGCCTACAGAGCATAATATTACTCTACATACTTGTACACAATGAATGTACAACATTTACATCCCATATTTAAGCACATTTATGTTGCCTAATCAATAGTTGATTGAGTAGTGAAAGCATTCGGCAAATTCACCACGAATTTTAACAGCATCAATATTTCTACTTTTCTTGCATAATTTCTTAGAGCACTAAGTTCAATATTATCACACTCTGAACCAAGTTTCCATAGTCATCCTCTCTATTAAACGTAAAAGTAAATGGAGGAGAGTAGAGATTCCTGTCGATTTCTTAGAAAATTATGTAAAGAAATACAAAACATAACTTGTGTTGGTTTTTTTTTTGTTGGAAGTAGCATGACTTTTCACAGAACTGTAAAAACACCCGTTAAAATTCCGAACACATTTTTAATTACTCTTCGCACACGAAAATATCGATAATTGATCACTCTTTCAACAGATCTTCAATATTTCTTGTTAACACTACGAAAGCTGACACTACTTGTTCTAATTGATCTTCTGCTATCGTGATGCTAACTGCGAGTTCGATTTTCAGAGCGATTTCCCGTCATGCCGGTTCCCAACAAGTAGATACGTAAATACCCGTCAATTTTCTGCAACATGTCGGCCAACAAACATGTCGAACCAACAAGTAGGCCGGATTTGTCCTTATTAAAATGTACCTTAAGTAGTAGGGCTTTCTCATCAGCGTCATACACTACCAGGCTAATAATAGAATTCTCTTATCAACAGGGGATATCGTATTTAATGAAGTAGCAATAAGTTGCAAATTCTTTCTATTTTCTCATAGCGATAAGTGTTTATTTCCAAGTATTTTATGATAGTTCTTTGTTTGTTAATAAATATGTCATCACTTCACATCGTCTTCAAATTTCAGCGTACCATACGTGACTTTAGGTTTAGTAAAGTAAGAATAAAAATGTGTAGGTAAGCCGAGGGTATAAATAGTACGGGTGTAAATAGTACAAGCGCTAGATTTAGCATCAATTTGATGATCACGTTTAGTTAGATTGCTTTGATGATAAGTTGTAGTTAGTACATCATTGTTATTACCGTTTAAATTCTCCCGTCTACACATTATTTATAAGCTTATTTATAAACACACATTATTTATTTATAGGATTTTATGGACGTCTGTCGTCGGTGTAACATCGTTATGTCATCGTTACTTAATATAAAACCAATAAAACATCACCAAGTGTTTTACTTTACGGACGCCAACACAGAACTTGTAATATTTGTAAATATTTCTTTAAATTGTGGCACAACAATTTAAAGAAATATTTATAATAGAATATGCCGTTGTTGTACTTAGTATTGTATTTTGTCTATTTCTATGATTTTTTTTGTCCTTCCTTTTATTATTTGGTTTATATTTGTAATATAAAATAATTTTAAAGCGACTTGGTATTTTATGGGATTTAAAACGATTTATATGATAAAATATGCAATTGTTCTGCCATAAAATTTTATTTTTAGTATTTTTAATTATACAATATTCATATATTCGTTAATATTTTATAAATAATGAATTAAAATTTAAAGACCCATTGTTCCACATTATCTATGTTTTAGGCCATCCTACTGGCCTTCTGTTGTGGTGTCATGGAAACAAATAATTGAGTTCCGACTATAATGTGTTACGATAACATAATATTCCCAAGATTAATAGCAATACTTATCTAGCTTCCTTCTAATAATTTACCAATTAAAAATTGGATTAATTGATTTGCCATTTAATTGTATTTATATCAAGTTTTGATTGTTTCTTTAATGCAATTCAACCAGCGAACAATATACAATCTGTTCAATAAAAACACTTTAAAAGTGCCATTAGAAAAACAGTAAAATTAACTGAATTTTATAAAGTATATCAAATAGTATATCTAATATCATTGGATCTACGATGCACATACTGGAACTATTATGTAATATAGTTTCAAGACAAAATAGCACAAAATGTCGTTTTTATATCGTTCTTAAAATGATTCTGTAATGAGTACATCTAACTCAATTCTCGGAGTTACTAATATTGTGTAAGCAAATTTAATTCTGTTGTTTTTTGATTGTTTGAAAATGAGAGGA
This sequence comes from Onthophagus sagittarius, assembly GCA_036711965.1. NCBI lineage: Eukaryota > Metazoa > Arthropoda > Insecta > Coleoptera > Scarabaeidae > Onthophagus > Onthophagus sagittarius. Next base: position 53,820,507 of record JASERS010000001.1, read on the forward strand.
AAATGATAAAAATTACAAAGCAATAAAAACAGTTATAGTCTCGAGAAATCAACATAACCTGATTTCCTGATGATGGTAAAACGCCGAAACGGGTAGAAACCGAAAACTAAAAATTCTTTTCATCGTTAAGTATGAATACTTTTTTTGCTACTCCTTTTTTCAATTTAGTTGTATTCGTAATGTTATAAAAAATACAGGATGTTTTATTTAAAACAGTGATGAGAGTCCTAAAAAAACTAAGCAAGTAACGCTGATACAGATGTTACTGAAACTAATTTTACCCAAAATCCAAAGATAGTCAAACCTACCCCTATATTCATACAAAAAGTTGATGATTCCCAATGATTACACTTTGAAGAATTTAAGTAAAGAACAGGTAAAAGTGCAATTAAATGACTCTGATGATTATTGTAATGATATTAAAATTACAATTGAGGTCCTTGAACATAATGTCAATAGCATATCAAATATACGTCAGAATCACAAAAACTGCCTTCCATTATTCCAATATAAAACAACTCGAGTTTTCAACACTGAGGTAGATGTCGAACATTCACATCCTAAGAGAGACTTACCACAATGTAAGTGATGCCAAAATTTTGGTCATAGAAAAGCGTCCCCGTCAAAAACGAACTGATTATGTCAAGTGTGTTAATTGTGGAAAAAATCATCCTGCAAACCACAGAGGCTGTCTAGTCTATAAAGAACTGCAGAAGAAACAGTTTCCTTCTTTACTTAATAAACACGTAAGTATTCCCCAAGAGCCAAAAAACAATGTATCCGACAACACACAACACTGAAGCTATGCAAATATTGCAAGAGGAATTACCCCGAGTGACACGAAATTACCCAAGCACCAACAAGAATCTCAAAACATATGCTTTGAGTCTTCTCTATCTCCTATATCAAACAATCTTGAACAGAGAGAATGGGCAAAATGTTCGATCGAATTGCGTTAATATCAAAACATAATGTTCAACAGCAGTATAAAAATTGGAGTATAGAACGCTAATGGCTTGACTTAATGCGTTAAATAAATTATGTTCATTATTATTATGTTCATTAAAATTCACTATGTACTCAAATCACCTAGTTTAACAAATAAAATGACTAATTGGACTACCTTCCTGAATACGATTGTTAACACCGTAGACTTAAATACACCTCTCAAAACTGAAACGGACATCGAAAGTGCGATAAACGATTTCACAAGATGTATTTAAAAAGCTGCATAGATATCTATTCCTCAACCAAGATATCAGCAAAATAAATCATTATCTACGCGATATTAATAAAATGATTAGAAAGAAAGGGGTATTACGAAAAACCTTCGCAGCACTTGAGTGATGTTTTGTAACCATATTCAGAATTATTCCTGCATAACGAGCCAAATGCAGCCCCACTCTTATGAAACGCCAATAAAGAAATTTACTTTATCTGAACTTAAAACACTCATTGGTACCCTAAAAGTTAAGAAATCGACCGGTTACGATCTCATAACTGGATTAGTTCTTAAACATATTCTTGAGCATGGATTACGTGCTCAAGAATATGTGACACTTCCGTTGTTGTCAAAGGTATCTGAAAAGCTTTTATTGCAAAGACTTTGAGATATCATTGTAAATAGAACATTAATTTGGATTTCGAAAACAGTATAGCACTATAGAACAAGTTCACAGAGTAGTTACATCAGCTAGAGGTGCCCTAGAGACCAAAAAATATTGTACAGCTGCATTTCTGCATGTGTCATAAACTTTTGACAGAAAATGGCATGAAGGTCTTACAGCCAAACTTAAAACCTATCAACCTCATCCAATGTGTATTATATGGGCATCATATTTAACGGAGAGATATTTTTTCGTTAAACAATATGACACGTAATCCCTGTTGCTAAAAATAAATAATGGGGTTCCTCAGAGTAGTATTTTGGTGCCCAGATTATACCTTCAGCAGATATACCTTCATGAAGAACGTGTGGCGCGTGAATGGCCATAACTAATTACAAAACTATTTGTTGTTAGAAAATGGCTAGAACAGTAACGAGTAAAAATAAATCCAAATAAGTCCACTATTACATTCACCCTAAAAAATTTACCTCACCTTTACATTAAATAATGTTTTGACTCAAAATGATGTCAAGTACTTGGAAATTTATCTAGATCATCATCTAACCTAGAAAAAACATATTTAGACCAAACGGTTTCAACTTGGACTTTTACACAGGAAAATTTACTGGTTTATGAACAGAAATTCACAACTGAGCCTGGACAATACATATAAATTGCTTATACATACTGCTGTGCTAAAACCTGTTTGGGAATAAAGAATTCACCTATTGAGATTTCATATCTCAATATGCTTACTGTAATGGAAGTAATTGCCTAGCGAAGTTCTAAGTACCTGCAAAACCTGCAAATCCACCCAAATCAACTTGCAAAAAATTTGTTACATCAGGCAACTACTAAAAGATTGAAACGAAAGAACCTTCTGAAACTTCCCAAGTCTGAAGAAAGAAAAATCTTTCTTTCATTTATTTATTGTATATCATATAAAAAATAAAAATGTTATTGTGTTAAAACCATGTATGAACAGTAAGCATGTTTTTTATATTGAGATATTGTAAAGATTTTATTAAGTTAGTTGAATTTTAAATCATTTTAGGGACTAAATTCAGTAAACTTTAAAAACGGCAAAATGTGATTTCCCACATGTAACTACGTTTCATTTGCAGAATTGTGATCACATTTTTTTATTTCAAAGGGCAAATATTGAAAGATATTTACCGTGAAATATCTAGGAATTCCACACCACGACTATTTTTTAGTTTATTTGAATAAATAGCTGCGTCCCACATTCAGGAGATACGAACATATTCTACATTGTTTATAAAATAGCTTTTAAAATTAGTGTTACAACTCAATGAGTTGTATAGTATTATTCTCATATGATTAATGAAAACGAAATAAGATTTGAGGTTATATCTCGAGATTCCATTGTGCCTTGATGATAATTCGAAAATCACAGTTATGAAATATGGTACGATGCAAATATTTCTCTCGCCGTACGTATCAAAGACCAATGCGGCTATTTACAAAACTTTCAATTAACTTTGATAAGTTTTAAGCAAGAGAAAGCTTTAGTATAATATACATTAATATCGCTACACAACGGTGCGATAAGATCTTACATTAGAAAACACTAAAACGAAAAGAATTAATTGTGTTTTCGTTTACAGGAACTTTTCTCCTGTAACAGTAGGGATATTTTGAAAATCTCGTTCGCCGATCTTATCGTTTATCGCAACTCCAACATAAACATATCTTAAGAAAAAAATTATAGATAGTATAGAAATCAAAGGATCTTGGTTTAATCTGAATAAATCATTGATTTTATATTAGGAAATATCAAGATGCTTGTAAGTTTGCGAGTACTTAGAGAAAAAGCTTTTTTATATTTCATGATATAGTACGTCGACTCCAAATAATCTAGATATAATCAGTGCAATTTATAGATCTACTGCTCTGAAACATGAATTAACGCTTCAATTGATATCTTTGTATTTGCAAGGATACAAGATAAAGTGTTAAAACTTTCTTGAAAATTACATTTTGAAGAAAAATAGAATTCAATTATTTTTAACTTTATTTTTATTATGGCTTCTTGCAAATTGTCCAAATTTATATCAATGGTGTAGCCTGGATTGGGGCAGTAATTGTGATTCATAACGTAGGTCACCTTGGTGTCGCAAGCGCAGTCCACGTGAGTTAAGAACTTCGTTACCATCGCAAAATATTCATAAACTTGTCGGATGTATAATGCCAGCCGACAAGTTTAATAACTAAGTATAAAAACTTGTTCGTAATAGGTATAAGATAACTCCTTTGGTGGTTTTTGATCGTTCGGAAATCATCATTTCTGCACAAAATTGTACACGTCTATCAAAATCATCTTCTGATAACTGTTGCAGTAAAGTAGAATTATAGGGGTGCTGCTTCTTCTTTTTCAAAATGTTTTGAACAGATCCTGTACTGAAATTTAAGGCTATTTGACGAATTGTTGAGGTATGTAGATTATGTTATTTGTTGTAACATATCTTGTCTCATAGCTTCATTTATTGCAACATTCGGCTCATACTCATACTCGCTCATACTCGGATCATACTTTAGCATAAACTTTACATGACCCGTCTTTTTAAAAGGTTTTAGTTTTACTAACAACCAATTAACTAACTGGTTGTCGATTTGGGTATGTTTAATTAAATAAAACACACTTCACGTTCTATATCAAAGACTTAATATCTCGAAAGGTATGCAGTTTAAAGCATTAAAACGTTATGGCGTTAGCAACACCTTGTCAAATGGAATCCAACAATGTTAAAACATACAGAGTGTTCTATTTAAAAAACACTGTGACCTTATTACTATTTTATTTCTATACCAACATATGCGGAAAACAGTTTTAAGTAACATTTATTTAAAACTTTTTTTAATTTATAAGTTGAAGTTAAGGCTGTAGAAACATTATTCTTTTTGTAGACCTGTATATACAGGTGTATCTGAATGACTGCAACACACTTCAAGGGGTGATTTTTTAGTGAATTTTAAGGGTACTTTAATATATGAATCATGAGCGACTTTAGCTCCTTTAAGGTATTAAAGCCCTCCAAAAATAGTGGAAAATTTTGGGTTTATTTCCTTTCTCAAAAACCATAAACGCTAGGAAAATGAATAATTTATGATAGGGCACGTTTTCACCCCATTTGCACTTTCAACCTACCCTTCTAAACTATTAAACATAACCACACGCTTTACAATTTTGCAAAAGTTTTTTTATACAGATGATAAATGCAATAGAAAAGGTTTAAGTGAGTGGGTGAAATATTCCAAAACTTTTTTCTCTCTAAAATTTTTCCAAAAACGATTAATTTTTGAGAAAAAAAAATAGAAAATCAAACACTACCAGCTAAACAACGGATTGTCGATTAAAAGAAAATTTGAAATCGAAAGAAAATATAGAAGGAATTTCTTACGAAAAAATTTTAGCATGTTTTGGAAGCTGTTTGTCAAATTGTCTTTGACATTTAACTATGAGTGTTTTTAAGTATTTTAAGCATATAACTGTGACAGTTTGAGTGTTTTGAGTATTTAATCAAGATATGGCACATATTAAAATAGCCTTAAAATTCACTAAAGAGTCACAAAGTTTATACTTCAACTTATATTTAAAAAAGTTTTAAATAAAAGTTACTTGAAACTATTTTCCGCAAATCTTGTAGAAATAACATAAAAAATATAATGATAATTTAAATTACGATATGGTGAGAATGTTTTTCAAACGGATCATTTTTGTCGTCTGCCTACTTTTCGCACGTTGACATGTAACTATTAATTGAGAGACTCAAACTTGATGACAGATTTCAAAAATTAAAACCAACAAAAAATCTGTTTCCAACGTAGAACGTCCTTCTTACGGCACTAATAAAGTTAAGAATACATTTTTGAGAAGAAAACATCAAATTATAGTCGCTTAAAACAAATTTCAAAGTATTATTAATTATTAATGCCGAGTGGAATTGCAAAGTGTGAACAACAGTATTGAGTACATTCTCAAGTAATTCTCATCTAACACGTTTCTTATGCATTTTTTTACAATTGTTTTACAATTTTGAAGCAGATAATTATTTCACGAGTCTATCAGTAGCCAACAATTTACTTGCAAGACAAGCTACAATTGTTGAAACAATACGTCGAAATCAAAGAAAGCTGGCAAAAGATAGACAAGTTAAAATGACTAGGTTTTCAAGGAGATAGTATAAACCATATCTAATCACATTTCTCTTACAGTATACAAAAATAAACAAAAAAGAAAATTGCTTATTATAAGTTCCAAACATTGTCACAAGTCATTCGAAAATAGCAACACCGAAAATTATGGTGTTGTTAACTATATAATATTTCTAGATAATTTGTTGTAGATGTTTTCAGACCTCATGGCTAGGAAATAGAGTGTTAAGTCGAAAAGTAGTGTTTTGTATAAGAAACGACGAGTGAAAACATTTCGAGGCAATTTTTTTTTATTCCAATTAGCTTCAGAGGTCGGCTTTTAACAATACAGCAGGTATGTCGGCATGTCCAGAGTTTTTGATACGAAACACTGTATACAAAACCTTAATTTTATTTGATTTTTTTGCAAATATTTTTAGGTATACGAAATATTTAGTTTGGTTTTTATGTGGAAACATGAAACTTTCTTTACCTAACGCCGTTAGGAAATGGTAGATTTTACGTGTCATTTTAACGTTTTGTAAAGTCACATTTTACACAACTACCGTTTCATTACACCACTACTATCCTTGTAAGAGGTTAAGGTCCCTCATTTTAGGAATCGATATCTTTGAAATCGCTCTATGAAAAATATTGCGGTAAAGTTTATTGTAATTAATGAACATTTCTGCGTATTAGGAGTACCCGATGTTTGAGAGTATCGGCAACTTTGTCTACTTTATGATTTTTTTCTCAAAAACTATTCAACGCAAAAATTTCAAATTTGAACTGGTGGTAACCCGAAGTGTTCTTAATGTGTTGCATATTTTATGCATATTCCACGTAGTTTCGCGGAAAATCGCGGTTTAGTAGTATGTGGTTATTTCGAAAACGACCGGACGGATTTCAACGAGGTTTTAACGAAAATGTATCAAATAATGTTATTTTCCGGATTCCGTAATGAGTTTTTCAAAGTTAGCTCTCCCTAATTTTTTACGAGCGATTTAATAGAATTATAAATTAAGGAGAAACAGAAATAAGTCATGTGGGGAGAGGAGGGTTCCGGCTAATCCGAGCGATGTTGAAAAGATGGTGCCGGGTGATGTTGGTAACCATTTCAAACGGAACGTGGCGTTTTATCGTCTACGCATGATATATAGACAAAACGATATTTAAAATTTTAGATAAAATTATTTAATTACAAATTCAATAAGTATTTTTTGTATAAAGACATAAATAATGCATTAGGGTGACGAGGTAAAATTACTTTGGTTACCAGTGGCACACTAAATTTAACTCAATTGAGTTAATATGCGCCTGTGTTAAAAACAAAGTAATATGATACACAGAAATGTTCACTGTAGATAGTAGTGATGTAATGAAATACTACCTAACTGAATATTGATTTGCTTTGGATGTAACTATGGATATTCGTAGCAAGTAATCAGAAGCAAGTAATAAATAACCAAGTAAATTCTTTCAATTTAAATTCATTTGACATATAAGCGTTGTCAGATTAATTCAGATTAAATTCTTATGATTTCAATAAAGTTCAATTTTAAAGCGGAGACAGATAAAATTTTGTGCTGAACATGTTAAGAAACTGCTAATTTTGTTTAACTCATACACAAAATTAGTCTTTTCATAATTGGTTACGTAAATAACTATTACCTAACCACGCTAGGAAATATCAGGTTTTACATGTCATTTTGACTGAAATTTTTACTGAAACTGCTAATTTTGATTAAATGGCGCAATTTACGAAAACTTGCTCACTTCGCTCACTCGTTTTGGCAAATATTACATTCGTTAAACAAAATTAGTCTTTTCATAACTGGTTACGTAAATAACCATACTAAATATGTTTATAATGGAAATTATGTAAATATAGACGAAATATCATGAAATTTCTTCTTTTTATACATTTAGCAACAAATCAACCAGTACGTGCATTAAATAAAATCGATATCTTTTTAATTACGGGTCACTTTGACCCATAAACAAAAACCTGCCGACACGTGAACTGTCGGTAGGTTTTCAGAAATCTGTTAATTTGTCAGAAAGGCCTAAGTTTTTTGAATAGTGATCAGTGAGAATATGAATTACAAAAAACACCAAGTGTATTTAGGAAGCTTATAGCAGTTATCTATAAAGATTTAGAGATTTAGATTTTATAGTTATCTATAGCAACTGAGCTTTTGTGAACCGTAAATCAAGAATTTATAAAAAAAAGTAAACTTTTCTTTTTTTTCTGTACAATATGGCAATTTTTAAACACAAACAATTCTTTAATAGATTCAAATACATTTGTACTGATTCTGAAAGCTCAAATAATTCTGTGATAAGATTTGGTTTGGTTGATGTTTCATTTTGAAGAAATTGTACAATGCATGATGTGTTATACAAATTCTTCTAAGTTATACAATTATGTTAAAATATATGTATAAAATTATGTTAAGGTAAAGTCTGGCGATCTGACTAGCCAGCTCACTGCACCAGCGCTATCTATCCAGCAATTACTGCAATCCCGACCTAATACTTCGCGTGCTAAGACCGATATATCATGTTGTTGTGTTGCACTTCTGAGGTCTTCAAGTAATCCTGTTCGCTAACCGACCAAGGATGCTGATCATTCACTTTCCGAATTAAGTGCGCGTTTTCTCTGAAACAAATGCATGTTATAACGGTTAACTTCACCGTTATTAGTAAGTGTTGACTCATCAGAAAAGAGAACTCATATAAAAAAGTTCTTGTTTATTTGTATTTGCTCATTGACAAAACGTAAGTCGGTTTTGAAAGTCATCACCTGACAAATCTTGATGCATGATATGGATGAAATTTATACAATTTAAGCATCTACGACTAACATATAAAGTTTAAAGATATAATAGTTTAAAAAATAGATTAGTTTAACGTTAATAACGAGGATAATTTATCGCGAACACGAGTATCCAGAAAAGATTTATTTTTACCTTTCAAGGCCAAAAATACTAGTAAGAACGAAAATGATTGTAATTAATACTGTTGTGAAGGAGGGTTATGTTTCTTTGAAATATGCAAGTATTTTTTAAACAAACTCATACATCCTGCCAAATTATATCTTAACTTAATTAACAATATTTCGGGATCAGATTTCCCATTATCATTACTGTTAAAGCTGCATCGATCAAAATTATTTTTAGTTGTTATTATGTTTCAGTTTTAATTTTTTTAAATAGGACCCTTTGTATCTTTTCACATATGCTGATTAACTGTCTTAAATGCTCTAAGTGCATATCTTGTTTTCAAATTTTGAATTCAAGGTTGTCAAGTTATTAATTATTTTGTAAAAATTTTTGAAGAATCATGTGGTCACTTAAAATTCGTTATCAATTTCGAAAGACCCAAACAAAGCTTGGGTTTTTCGAACGCCACTAATAGTATTGGATAATATTACACAGAGTGATTGCCAGAACCGGTTAATATACGCAATATTTGGATGACAACAACTTTGTTATTTTAAATGAAACACCATATATTTTTTCAATTCCTCAAAAGGCTCTAACATATGTACTTTTTGAGATAATTAGACCGATTAAAAAATATTAACCGATTAAAAATATAGACATTAGTTTTCGGAAGGTTTATGTATGAAAAAGACAATTTTCAACAAATACATGTGTGTCTATTTCGTAAAAGATGAAAAAGTATGCATCTGTGCATATTTAGTTTAACAAGAATTACAATTTTCGATATGGCTTTTAGAAAAAGTTCAACAGGAATATAATTCTTTTGATCATCTTCTATACAGCAAATAAGCGATGTTTCGTTAAAATAACTATGTTAACTGCCTTAATCTCCCCACTAATATCTCTCTACGATATTGTCTATTAATTTTATATGATAAATAGTCTAATAATATCGATGGTCCTAAAATGTCTGGGCAGGTATTTCTTCAAGATAACCATCACAGGTCTTCTTTTTAATTTTTAGAAAATCAATTGCCAGTCGTTTTAGAAGATGTTTCACTAGATGTTTGATAAAGAATGTGGTCTCAGCACTGGTGTTACGTTACTATGATAGGATTTTTGCAACATATTTAAATAGAATTTTTAAAAAGCTGTTTTTTAATATTATTGTCTGTACACAGATCCAGACTTACTCCATCTTTCATGAAGCACACTTATTTGCATTTGTTTAAAAATGTCTTCTTCATAGTTTATTTCTTGTGCAAAAATCAGGCTTATGCCGACATTTTTGAAATAGTCTAATTATCTCAAAAAGTACACATGTTAGATATACCATATGCTTAACAAAAATGAAAGGTAATTAATAAAGCCTTCTGAGGCAATGAAAAAATTTAGGGTGTTCCATTTAAAATAACAAAGTTATGGTCCCCCGAACATTTCATAAATTAACCAGTTCTGGTAAACACTCTGCATAATATTGTCTAACCGTATTAATGGGGGTTGAAAGACCGACGCTTTGTTTATCGATATGCCAAATTGCAATCTTCAATATTTATTAATAATGGTGATAACGAATTTTAAGTAACCACATGATTTTCAAAAATTTTTAAAAAACGATTAATAACTTTGCAACCTTACATTCCAAATTTGAAAACAAGATACGCACTTATAGTATTTAAGATTGGTGATATAACATATGTAAAAAGATACATAGGGTTCCATTAAAAAATTAGGTTGATTAGGGTCCTGGAATAATGAAACAGCCTATATAGCAGAAAATAATTTTAATCGATGCAGCTTTGATTGTAATGTATGATGTTATAAAAACATTTTTTTTTATTTTCAATAGCATGAGTAAGGTAATTAAATTTATTTGATTTAATTTTTAAATTGACATCCGGTAGTTCGCTATTTGATACTTAGTTCTGCTTGTATAAATTATTCATTATTTTATACCAAATATTCTTCACAATATGTTTCGGATAAAAATTGTCTATAAGGATATCATAGTAACAAGTAGTACTAGTAGTATTAAGTAGTTCTTAAGTAACAACTGTCTATAACTGATATCGCTCGTCTTATACGTCTTATATAATTTTGCATAGTATTCAAAATTAGTATTTTTGAATAATTGCTGTAATAGCTCAACTCGTCGATTGCGTGAAATTTCCTTTTTATACCACTTCGTTTATAGATTTCTTATAATTAATTTTTTATAGATTGTATAGCCATTTTTACTGTAAATTTGATTCTATTACTGAAAATATCTAATAATTGAGACTATTGATTTTCGGGTAAACACAATAAGTAAATCATCAATGTATTTAGCTATTAATAATGGTTTAATTGGTAATTTATTTAATTGAGTGGATATTAAATGATTTATAATTATTTCGCTTAGATTAACGTTAAGACTTGAACTCATTTGTAATCCAAAAATTTGACGATAAAAGGTATTATTATGTTTGAAATAATTATTAGAAGTACACAGTTTTCACCTTCAAGAAATAATTAATTATTTTTGGTTGTAGTATGGTCTATAATCTTTTCCCAATCACTATCCTGTTATGTATAGTCTGTTTCACGACTAGTGAGTTGCACCTCATCACTATGTTACAGCGTTGCTTTATTGACCAATAATTTATGAATTTTAATTTTAATAAATGCGGATAGTTAATTTCCAATTTTTTAATGCAGGGTTTAGTTGATTCCGTAATGATTAAATACGATAACTCATATAAATTTAAAAAAAAGAAAAATAAAAATAAAACGAACAGTAAATTTGATGAATAAAGCAAAATGCCATGTTTTCATTCGCTGCAATCTGTTTTGAACGTTAAATTTCAAAATAACACTTGACTTGTATGACGTGCGACTTAATGATCGTGGAGCAGACTATAGATGTATATTAGTAATGTTTATAAACGAAAAATATTAAACTTGATTTTCTTGCCATACATGGTCTTAGAAGATCGTATGAAACGAGTTTTACATGTTGCTATATATATGACAGAATTGTCATTATAATTAAGTCTTGATGATTATAATACCTTCACGAAGGTAAGATTAAATCTGCATACATTAATATAAATATATTTTGGTTTGTTAAAAAAAATTAAAGTGTTATTTGTTACCTTTTTTGTAGTTGTAATAATACCCCTGTTTTAAACCTGATGATGGGAAATATGATCCTGATAATTTGGGAGAATGCTTGTTTTATATAAAATATAAAAATAAAAAGGGAAGAGAAATCGTATTTAAAATTTGAAAATCAAAAAGTAACAAATAAAAATTTGTCTCATGACACCTTGTAGGCCAGGAAAAATATAAAACACGCAGGTCAAATACATTGGTATTTTTCCTGGAAAATCTGATTCTGCTGTAAAAGAAGGGGTTCATATTTTAAATTTGTAAGTTATTTTCCTTTCCGCCATTAGGGGATGAAAGGCGTGATCATTTTTACCACTACTTAATGTGTCTTTTAACACCACACAAATTTTATTTGAAACGTTTTTAGTCTGATGAGTAATTTCTAAGATATTCCATATTGTCAGGTTAAATAGGACACTTGTAAGTGAGGAAGAATATAAAAACAGTAGGTCAGTATAATGTAATTTTCTCCGGAGAATCTGGTTCGTAGGACAGGATTATCTTTATCACCATTAAATTTTCTTCTTTAAACGGAACAATTTTCAATCGAAACTTTTCTTTAGTCTGATGTCTACCAATGTCTACTTTTTGAGATATTTCATTTTGTCAGGTTAAATGGGACACCTATAATCAAACCGTCGAATTTGTGCAGTGATAAATCACCGTGACAGGACATTACCTTCGCCAGGTACATTCGTCAAAGTAAGTGTCCACACCCTTGGAAACGGAATAGTAAAAACGGAAGCATTAAAAAACTTTATAGGGACGAAGACGATGTATTACATGTAATTCTAATGCAACGAGATCGCATGAAGTACATTAAGTTAGTAGAGAAACCTTTAACAGTGTACGTGCTTAGTAAAGAACAAGTTCTTACTGCAATAGACCCTGGTAATGCTACTTTATACCTAGATGCAATTGGTAGTGTAATAAGAAAGCCATTTTATCAAGACACGATCTGACGATGTTATCTGGGGCAAGTTGGCAATTAAAAAATAAAAATTGTATTTTTATTGAACTGAAATTAGAACTAACATTAGAATTATCACTAGGACAAATATTAGAACTAATACTAAACTTGGGGTACTTGGCGTATAATTCAATATTCCAATTGGGGTAAATACTTGTGCAAACTTGTAATCTATGACAGTTATTATACCACTCTAAAGGGCAGAAAATTTCCTTTAAGTCGAATGTGGTTTCACTGTTTTGTTGTGTATGTAGGGTGGTTTATAACGTGAGAATTTTGGCAGACGTGGTTAGATATTGACCGGAAAAAACCCGGTTTAGATAGCCCAAGGTGTGCTTAAAATTCGATTCCATAAGGGCTGCACACGGGCTTAAAATTTGCAAATTTTGAGGTGTATTCGGAACGCGGCGGTGTTCTTAATTTTTTTCTACGGTGGATATACAAATATCGAAAAGATCGAGCTTTCTAGTGGTGTCTTTATTATTTTGCTATCTTTAAAGACAACGAAGAGTTTGACTTCATCACCATTCGTATGATGTTATATTATGGATAAACATAGTTATGCTCTATAATATCCTTAAAATATACTGCTCCCGAAAAGGCTTTTCCGCTTACATACATAAATAAATATTAAAATGAAATAGCTTTTAAAATAAATTCATGGAAGAAAAACATTATTCAATACAACAAAATTATTTTTAGGGAAATTTCGTAAAATATTGTGGCAAAGGGTGTTTTTTTCACACGACATATTGATCAATGTGTGATGGGAGTTACTCATGCGAATTACAAGCGAGTAACTCATGTAATTAGCAAAACTCGCCCACTTCGTTGGCTGGTTTTGGTAAATATTTGCGTTCGAATTAAACAAAATTTGTTTTTCGTAACTAATGTGATTTGATACAATACTAACCAAGCTGTCTAATTAAGTTTAGAAAACATAAAATCTATTTATAAAGTTATGTTACTTCATGAATTTTTATCATTTTTTTTATTAAGTGAAATATATTCTGGTGACCGATTTAACACGGATCCCACCCGAATTGAACACATCTGAAGTTGACAAGTAATTACCCTCGTCTTAAAGGGAGAATTTTCGGGGAAGCCGTGTGCCACTGACCGCGTGTGAAATAAGGGTTCGTTCTGTAATCCTTGAAGCCGAAATTTTCTGTCAGGGGATTACAAATGGTCCGATTAGACGTGATCGCGATTAACTTCGACTTGTAATCTATTCACGCTAACATCCTTGATAACTTCTAAAGAATAATTTCGCTTTATAATTTTGTAATAATAATTTTAATTAAAACTGGAGATTAATGAAAAAATTTAAGCTTGTAATAAGAGAGAGATTTTCCATTCCGTTTTTACGCACCGTTTCGACTTAATCAGACTTGAAATCTTGTTAATTACTAAAAAGCAATTTGCTCGCTTAACATTTTTCCAAACCTCTCGTGAAAAGCAGAGTTTCTATCGGGATCTGTTGGAAGGAGAAACCGTAACGTATCCCTCACTTTACTTACTTGTTAATTGCTTCTGGATTCTAGGAATTCACATCAGGATATTCCGTTATTAATTATAAAGCAGTGGTTAAGTAAATTAGGTTACACAGTTGAAAAATAAAAATTGAAAAAATACAAATGCAAATTGACTTGTAAAGTTTTATTTTAAAGTTTTACTCGGAGGTTGAATTGAACTTTTTGTTTCGAGTTTAAGACACATATTCAAAGTGGTTTCTTTTTTCTTTTATGGTAAGTTTTCACAATACGAGAGGGAACTTGTTGAAAGCGGATCCAATACAAAGACGGGATTTTCCCGAATTCGTTTCCAAAGAACAACTTATCGGTCCTCCGGGATCTAAAACTTTAATAACTCCAAGATTGAAAATTCTTTTCATAAACAGTACTAATTATTTTCTTTATGATGTGGTTCCTTTCACTTCGACCCCTTTCCTTAAATCTCTTTATAATTTGCGTTACAAAAGACATTTTATCAGCATCGACGATGAAGATGTCTTTTTGGATTAATCAAATCTAATTTTAATTACTTTGTGCATTAATTAAGTTATGAGAAGTTAAGTAAATAACTTTCAGTTAGTATTTCAATTAATATTCATGAAGAGAAATCTAGCTTGTTTAAAAGATATTTGATTGAGAAATATTCGTCTTAAAATGATTAAGTTATTGCACTTAATTAGATTTATAGTCACTTGGAAGAGTCAAGTTAACATATGCATCATTTTTAACCTTAATAAATTTTAACAAAAAAACCATAAGACAGTTATTAACACAAGTATAATTTCAAAGCATATAATTGAGAACTGATACTAAAGTATAGTAATATAGCTTTTTTACATTATTTTAACTGTTAGTAATTATATTCAGATTTAATGAGGAAATCGCTCTTTTCATATTGAATAAGTATTTAATAGACTCATCATTTGTTTTAAACGTGAATCTCTAGATTTTAAATCCGCCCATATGCGGTAACAGTAGTTTTGACATATTTGAGTCAATTAATATTTATGAAATTGTTGTAAATTAGCAGGGCTGTAATGTAATTCAATAAATGTAATGACACCTAATATCTTGACCTTTCTATCGGCAAGTTAATTTATTCTTGAAATTGTTTAATTAATATATTATTTATTATTTATTTTAATTATATTATATGTTGGCTAGATAGATCAAATGCTTAAGGGGGTTCAAAATGTCCATTTTTATATACATCGAGAGAATATTACCTTCACGATTTAATGCTGTTTATAAAAAGTAAATACCTAGATTTGAAGTACACATGTTCATCTACAGAACGATATGTTTAGTGTTTTAAAATAATCACGCTGCTAACAGTAATAAATTATGAAAGTTAGCCATAATAAGGGCTTAAATTCAAATCGTTCTCTAGAAAAGAGTAGAGACTTACACGAGTTGGCAAATATGTTATTTTATGTTCACATATCTTTGGAAGCGATTCAGTTTTCTTAAAAGCGCAATAGATGTGTCATTCCTTCATGAATGTGTTTTTTCTAAAGATATGTGACTTTGTCACAATTTTTAGTCATTATGAAACGGTATAAAATGGATTGCCTAAAATCAATGAAATAGTTTAAAGTAAATCTTTTACAATTACCTTGTAGATGGCGATTAAAAAGTCAAAAGAAATAATTGCAAATAAATGTTATAGACAAATTGCAAACACAACATGATTTTTGAGGAACATTATGGATTGGGTTGAGTTGGATTAAGCTCTAACCTAAGTTGGTTGAAGCTCAACCCAGCCTCGCCAATCTTTAGGTGATAAAGCTTTGGATTAATTAAGTGTTTTGCGCACTTATTTTCTTAAAAATAAAACTATAAAAGTTTAAATAATTGTTATACACTTATGGTTGATTATTTTGGCATCAAATTTTAGTTTACTGAATTACCGGTAAATGAAAAAACCGGTAAATTTACCAACCCTAATCGCAAGCCCAGGTGTTGAGGCTGTGTGCTTTCTTTGAACGTACTCAAAATTCCATCTTGGCCCTCTATCTCGCCGCATACTTTTACGACGATCATTCAACCATAAATAACACCCATTTTTCAGAACGGAAAGGGTAGGTCCACCATTGGTGAACCTACCCTTTCCGTTCTTGATACCATGTAAGTTTGGTTGTTTTATGGGTAGGAGTTGATGGAAGGTGAAGGTAAGGATGGAATGAATGAAGCCTAAAGTAAGAAATTCTTCTGTAAACAGTTGCCACGTGTTGGTCCAAAGGTCTGGTTTAATCCACAGCAATCGATCTTGTTGTCTGAAATCGATCCCTGGTACTCGTCCGCCTAATGAGTCGGTCTTCATGTGCGTAGCTTCTTCGAGCATGTCTTTCAGCAAAACTCTGAATGTAGTGTGATCCCGATTCAACATTCTCCCAATCTCTCGGATTGAAAGATCTGCCCTATTTCATGTCGATATGGTCGGTCCTATCAATGTCATTGATATGGGCAAAATTTCGGCGTCGCACTAGGGGCACTATAGGGCGTCTACGTGACAATTTGACAATTAAATAAACTGATATTTTATGAGCAGAAATTCATTAATTGCTTCGAAGAAAATATTGAAGATTGTTGATAACAATGGTCCTTGATTTACAAAAAAATATATTAAGTATAAAAAAAGATCTAATGGTCTCTTAGAAAGGACATTGGATCAAAAGTCTTGGTAAAATTGAAAAATTTCTGCGTTGTTTCTTTGTTATTTGATAAATTATTATTTTACTGAAGTTTCATAATTGTAGTTTGAATTTTAGTGGGTGTTGGATTTCATATGAAAGTGAGCATTCACAAATATATTAGGTGAACTCATCTCTTAGCTTGGTCATAATTAATAGAGAAGAAAAAAATGATGAATCCAAACAATAAATCCGAAAATTAGCTTATCATTTAGGAAGATTTAGAATGTACTAGTATTACTATTTCTATATTCAAACCGCAATAAGATTTGAATATGACATCCTTAATAATATAATAACTATGCAGTTTCACTTCTCTTTTATCATTCTTTAATGTGAAAATTTAGATTTAAAAAAATTAGAAACAAATTTTGCTCAAAAGCCATCATTTATTTAAAACTAATTTAAATCTATCGCAGTGATTACATAATATTAACGTTTCCGTGTTAAATTAAACCAATAAATAAGCGACAACTGCTCTTAGTATATTTCATTATACAGTAGTACTCGAACATGTAAACCCTTATTTTTATCGTAACATATTTTAAAAAGGATGATAATGGAACATTATGTTATAAGAATTTTTTATTCCGAAATAGGACGCCTATAACCACTCATTTTTCTTCTGATCATATTTGACACACCCTGTATATCAGTTTAAATCGATGCGCTCGAGAGAAGTTTGATGGAACAATTACATCCAGGAGCAAATAGTTTTCACAAGTAGACTTCCCTATTACTCGTCGTGAGTAGCATTGTGTCTCGGTTGTAGAACGTTCTGCTGCTTACACTTTCATTTTCGATCCGCCTCGACGGGCTAATTGATCTGTCTCAAGTACTAGAGAAACTTAGATGGTATTTTTTTTATCTTTTTTATCATTGTATCGTACGAATTAATACAATGATATATAAACTTAGTCTTAATATTAAGAAATTGATAGATAATCAATTTAATTATCACAACGTTTTTTTATATTGTTTTTATATCGTTTTTTATACAACCAGAAATGTCAGAAAAAATTTGTAATGGAAAGAAAATGTTGTATACAGTTAAGCTTTTCATTCTTGTAAATGAGATGTCATTTTATTTTAAGCATAAAACACGGAAATCTCTTATTTGGTTTCATTAAAGCTAAAGAGGTAGTTTCGCGTAATTAAACTTTCAGTGCCTGCTAGACGAACGTCTTAAACGCTTGGAGCTTTCTAAGTTTCCCTGGCGCAACTTTAATCCTGTAGAAATAAATTCGCGCGGTGAACGACTTTCGGTAATTATGTATGTATGCCGATGGAACCCGAAAATTTCCATCGTCCATCGTATCAAAACCGTTATTTAAATTTAAGTACCTTGTGAATCGTTGGGGCGGTCGACCGGGTGTGTGATTTTTATGGGGACAATCGAGAACGTATTTTCAGAAAGTTCTTTAGGTCCCCCCATCGCCGATGAAGCTATTCAATAGGCTATTTTGCATAGAGTAATGGCCGCGTAAGTCACGCTCATACTCAGGAGTTTGTCGATAAATTTTTGGGTGGAAAACAGAATGAAGTCGTAAAAATAAACCGTAGTGATGACGAATAGCCTCATAAAAACAAAAATGTTATTTTAAAAATATGTTGTGTTGGTTGTTTTTATATATTTCAAATTAATTTTCAAATTGATAATCATAAAAATGATTAAGTAATAAAAGGGGTGTTTAATATCAAATAAGTATATTAAAGGCGAACACCAAGAAAATGAATGTCAATCAATATTCATTCATCAATATTAGAAATTTTTTCTATATAGAAATTGTTTGAATGCATAATTAAGCAGTTAAAATGTATTATTATGACATGAAAACATTTTCTCTGTACTTTCGGTTACATCGGAAGTTAGTACTAATTTCGCTAGCTTTATAAAGCTAAATTTTTTTTCTTCGTATGGGTTGAAAATATAATTGAACTATCACTAGGATTAATACTAGATCTAAAACTAAAAACTTTCGGGTTTTGCCGTGCATTTTAGAAAATGTGTGACGTTTCGGATGCCTTGTTGCAACCTTCTTCAGAAACCTTCTTCGAAGTGACTTCGAAGTAGCACCAAATCAAATCTATCTGGATTACGATGATACATATCACAACAAAGTGTTATACAACGTCGGAGACAGGGGAGATTCCTGGGGAAGGCCTTGCTGACCGGAAAATTTCCGAGAGAAGAATGTTTTCAATCTGACGACAAAGGAGCGATTGGAAAGGAATTCCTTAAGAAAATTAAAGAGGTAAAGCGGAACATTCAATTTGTTAAGATTGTATAGTAGTCCTCTATGCCATACTAAGTCGAATAAATAGACTAGCATTTCTGGAAGCGTGTCATCCGGAAGTTGGATAGTAGTATAAGCCACGGCAATTTCTTTAGGGTCGATGTATGATGTGCCATCTAAGGGGTTGATGATGGTCGTAGGCTTCAGGAGACTTTGGATATCTTGACAATTTCCGGACTTTTGGAGTAGAGCATCTTTTGGAGTATCAGCCTGGGTGATGAAAGCGGATTTATATCAGTTATCAATTTTAGCCTTGTTGGGTGTTCCGATAAAAGTATCTTCCGAGAAAGAAAACACATGCTGGAGGTAAGCACCGTGGATGTTGACAATTTCTTCGAGGTTGGTATTTGTTGTGCCATGTAACGGGTTGATGAAATCGCAGGCATCAGGAGACTTTCGATATCTTGATAATTTCCGGATTTCTTCTTTTCTTGATTGGATGAAGGTGAAGTAGGAATATGTGAAGTGCTTCTAAACTGAGCTTAATTTTAAAGTGAAGAGCGTTGTTTAGGTCAAAGTTGATTCTTGGGTCGTTGAATTTTCCATTTGCAGCACGAGGTCACATATGACGGCGGCTCCACCGCTGATGCCTGGTTTTTCGATTACTCTCCAGTTCATGGACTTGATTGGATTTTTAGATTTTGTCTCGACAAACATTGCGCAATTAATGCAATAGGTAGTTATAAAGTTTCGAATTAAGTGGGATTTTGATAACTATTAATGTCTTCGCATATTAATCGAAGCTTTCATGGTTAAGAGAGTGGCAGTTTTTGTAGAACACACCTGCTTGCAGCACTTTTTAATAAATATTAAGGCACCGTGTAATAATACGTATTTTGCAAGTGAGGTTGTTAGTGGACTTTGAAATAATTCATTTACAGAATCTACACGAAATATTGTCGTTTATGTCTCGATCACCTTTTTCCAAATTCACTGATACAATTACAGCCGAGTATGAGACGAAGGCTGTTTTTTAAGGAGGTAGTTTCAACTCAATAAGATTCGCGATTAGATCTTTTTTGTTGTTAGCGAATTTGATTATAAATCCCTGGTCGGTTTTGATAATTACGTCGAAGGGGTTGAAGGAATTTCCTTCAAAATTCCGGATAATTTAATTTTGCTGAGTGGAAGAGCACGTTGTTGGTGTATTACCTGGAGAATTCGTGTTTCTAAGGAATATTGAGCATCTTAAATGTAGAATTGCTTTCGATTTGCATGTTGGGTGGATTTTCTCGGGCGCCCGCATTTCTTGTTGGGGAACTCATCGTCTAAGTCCGATTCGGAAGCTGAAGCCTTCGAACCCTTTGTACTCATTACTTCTTTGTATTTTTGTTACACTCTTTGAAGTAAGTGATATTAAGATTGTCGAGGAGAAGAGTGGAAACATTGGTACTAATTAAATTATATTCGTTTCTAAAGGTCAGTACATGTGAATCGCGATGTGGCTTCGAACGAACTGAAGGCTTGATATTTATAAGAAACTTAATGGCGAAAATCACATATCGATATCTCTTACGGTTTCAGAGGTACCGGCTGGTTTTCAAGAAAGTGCATTTTCGAAAAATAGTCATAACTTGTTTCTTTTTGAAAAATCTTCCTTTCTGTAAAAACACTTCTTCTTTAGTGCGCAAAGTAACCTCCTCAATCGTGAGTATAATTTTCGAACAGGATCCTCAACTCATCCAAATTGTGTGGTTTATTAGTGTAGACATGAAGACCCCCATGACAAGAAATCATATGTGACCTGGTCTACAAATAAGAAGCTTATGCGTAAAAAAATGTTTCCATTTTCTTATCATTTCAGTGTAACTCGAGACGATCTTCACATGCTGAAACCCAAGAACTCATAGATTATTTAAAAGTTCCCTAAAAAGTTAACAGAGAGCAGAGTATGTACAAACACCAAACAAACAGAAATTATTTATTGCGACAATATATGATAAAAACTAAATAAAATCTTCACTCAAAAAACATATAAATATGAAATCAATGATGTAATCCATTTTAACCAGTCAATAATTATAAATGAGATGATTTTCTTTTTCTTTTTTCTTTTGCACAATTTACTGGTTTAATTAATGTAAATAATTCGAATTCAATGAAGAATTGTTAAATTATTTATTATTATTCTACTTGACATGTTTCGCCCAAGCAATGTAGGCATCTTCAGAAAAACGAATAAATTTAAATGTTGAAATTCTTAGGAAAACAGATTGAGAATCGATACTTTGATAAAACTAATATGTTACAATTGACTCCTTCTCAATTGTTCTCCAACTCCATGTGGTTTTTAATTTAGTTGATAATAGTTTTAATTAAAAAAAAGTAACATATTAGTTTTATCAAAGTATCGATTCTCAATCTGTTTATGGCAATACTATTGACAAGACGATAGCAAATACTATTGACGCATGATAGCAAATACTATTGACAAGATACAAAATCTCCATTTCAGCAAATGAAATACTGCCAACTGAAGACTGGATATTACTTGTAAAATTATAAACGCTGCTGGTAGAACACTTTTTTTCATCACTTTTTTTTCGTTTGCACTTTTGTTAACTCACTTTTGCAGTGTTATTTAAGTAGCAATCTGAAATTAGCACTGACGCGATTATCTACGATAACATTCTGTTCTGAAACAATACTTTTTGACGTCCTTCACCACCGACCAATACAGAAAAAAGAGAATAACTAACTAGAAACTTGTATATCTTTATTAGCTGTTTTCACGAAAACTTATTTTCGAATGTACGCTACAGCTGCTTATAGACCAGGACACGTATACATGTCAGGTGACATTGGAAACCAGGAGATATCGCCAAAATGTAAAATGGACGAGGAATGTTCAGGAATATCACGAAATTTGAACATGGTGAAGAATGCCGTGCGGTAAGAAGTGCTCATGACTGATCAAGCACTCAAGAGAGTGATCGTTACCTACATGACATTATTTTCACACTTGAATAGCTAACCTAAAAAGCACATCTTGACCATTATTTTTGTACAAATAAATCTACTTCAGGTTCATTTATCCAGTATTTTTTAATTTAAAAGCGACCGCCTCCGTGTGTCATATTCTGGTCATTTTCAAACACTTTCAACTACATCTTATTTTTGCTTTCAACAAAAACATTGCATCTTCTGAAAATCAAAAATTAACAACAAACTACAAAATTACAATAAAATTAAAAATAATATAATCTTAAAAATATAATCTTTAACAATATCTTTGGCAACTGGTTGGTTGTCTATTATGGTAACAGACTTAATAGAAATCACAATCGAGATATTGCTTTTCAATTTTAACATTCAAATAGACAACGCCTCTCCTTAGTTACGGTATGACATTGAATAATACAATTAGTAAATGAATAATATAATTACAAATTACGATTTCAACAAGGAATTTGCTGCAATTACAATTTCAAATTACTTCAATTAAAAAGTACTTAAATACAATTACAAATTACCCGAAAAAAAGTAATCGTGAATCGTAAATTTGAAATCGAATCCGCCTACACTCAATGACAAAGATATATAATATTAATAAAAAAAAATAATATATTTGGTTGAATATAAAAAAAAATTATTTTTGTCCAGCGAACAAGTTTATGATAAACACGAACACTCGTTTATTAATTAGTTAACATAAGTATTGATATCATGTAAAATATTCGTTGTGTTTATAAACAGGCACGTTGATATCATATAATATATATATATATATATATATATATATATTATTTAAGGAAGTTAGCATGGTCATAACGAAGGAAGGTGGCAGAGGTAACCATGATACCAAAGGCGGGAAAGAAATCTGAGCTGTTATCCTCCCACAGACCAATTAGCCTTTTACCAGTACTTTCAAAAGTACTGGAAAAACTACTGTTAAAAAGACTACGACCGGTGTTAGAAGAAAAGGAACTCATACCACACCATCAATTTGGCTTCAGAAAAGAACACGGAACTATCCAGCAGGTCCATAGAGTCGTAAAGCAGATTGAAGATGACTTGGAAAATAAACGTTATGGCAATGCGGTATTCTTGGACATCAGTGCAGCATTTGACAAGGTACGGCATACTGGAATAAAATACAAACTGAAAAAAACACTACCATACAATTTGTACGAACTATTAAGCTCGTACATAGATGATCGATTCGGCTTTGTCAAGTATGGCAACGAATATACAGATCTTTTCCCCATCAAATCAGCCGTACCACAGGGTCGTGTCCTGGGACCCGTGCTCTATTCCCTCTACACTGCAGATTTACCAACTACAAGTAAAATAAAAACTGCGACCTTTGCAGATTGTACAGCAATAATAGCATCTCATGCAAACCCGAAAATAGCGGCCACATATGTACAGACGCATCAAAACAAAATCGACAGTTGGTTAAAAAAATGGAAATTGAAAGCGAACAATGATAAATCTGTTAACGTCATCTTTACAACAAGAAAAGAACATTCTCCTCCAGTTGAGCTGAATGAATGAAAAGATTCAAAACTAAGTATTGAGAATAAAAAATTGCTTTATAAAACCATTCTGAAACCAATATGGACGTATGGCATACAGTTATGGGGAACAGCAAGCAATTCAAATTTGGAAATACTGCAAAGATTTCAAAACAAGGTGTTACGAATAATAACTAATGCACCATGGTATGCTATGGTCACTAATAGTATACTTGGAAATGATCTACAAATACCTACAGTAAAAATGGAAGCTAAAAAATATTCTGTAAGGTATAAAGGGAAAATAACTAACCATTCAAATACGGTGGTGCGAGAGTTATATAATACCGAAAACGAAGTGCGACGGCTGAAACGCTACAAACCTACAGATCTCACCACAAGATTTAACTGAAGACATTATATAATAAAATAAAATAATTAAATTGTAAATTAAATCACAAAAAAAAATAATATAGGCGGGAAACTCTCATTGGAGAATTTCCTATATGAGACGGAATTGTAAATATGTATATATATATATGGTAATTCGTAATGCTTCGCGGATGGAAAAGTATGTGTTTTGGTTGATCCGAGGTATCATCCGTTCATCTTCTTGGTTGTTCCCTGTGGACAGGGGCAGACGTTTCGCCAAGATCTCACTTGGCATCTTCAGTGCTTTGTCGTAGTCTCCTGTTGACAGACTGAGGTACTGCAGTGCTTTGGCTCCTTTTTATAGTAGGTCGTCTTGGTCGTAGGTGATAGCGATTGGTCGGGATGTCCGACGTGACGTGAGGCGTGGGTGGTGGGGGGAGGTCATTGACCTGTCGTACGGCGATTAACGGTCCTGGGGATTTTCCACCGGATATGGCTTTGGTGACGTCATCCATGGGCGAGAAGAGGTCACTGACCCGCTGTCCGGTGATTGCTCGACCTGGGCTGCTCCCACTGGACGCTTCAAGAATGATAGGCAGCTCGGCGTCCTGCCATTCCGAATTGGATGGTCCTTGCCTCAGGAAGAAGTTCGAAGATTTAAAAGCAAGGTCCACAAAAACATCTAAGCGGCCACACCTCCAAAACCAAAAGATCGTCCATAACCTTTCAGATGCAGAACGAGCAGTTTTAAGTAAAGGATTCAACTACGCCTTAACCCCAAAGACCATTCCGGATGAAGAAATCA
Organism: Onthophagus sagittarius; assembly: GCA_036711965.1. NCBI lineage: Eukaryota > Metazoa > Arthropoda > Insecta > Coleoptera > Scarabaeidae > Onthophagus > Onthophagus sagittarius. The sequence goes on from JASERS010000001.1 coordinate 53,845,475, forward strand.
TTGCTAACGTGGAATCCAGCTTAACATCAATGGAGAAACAAAAAGCCGAAATTTTAAGAATGGACATCTCCAGGATTTTACGTTTAGCTAAACCACCGAAGTCGAATTTAGATCCAAGTGAAATCCAGGCCCTGAAGCAACTTAAAAACAACCACAATATCATCATACTTCCGGCGGATAAGGGTAATGCCACAGTGGTTATGGACTCGGTGGATTACAAGCAGAAGATCATGGACTTACTCAAAGATACGGCCTACAAACCAGCAGCAAGAGACCCTACAACTTACCTAGAAAAGACAACCAAGTCGAAAATAGAGGCATCTCCAATAGATCCGGAGATAAAGAAAACTCTAATCCCTCGAGAGAAATCAAGCAGGTGCCCTAAACTTTATGGTCTTCCCAAGATACACAAGCCGGACGTTCCACTTAGACCCATTGTGAGTGTCTTCAACTCACCGGTACAAAAACTTGAAAAGTACCTGGCGAAGATCATGCAGCCTATTACACAACAAGCCGACTCCTACGTGCGAAATTCTGAACATTTCGTTCAAATTCTGGACAACGTCCAAATTGAAAATAGTGACATCTTGGAGAGCTTCGATGTCAAGTCTCTCTATCCTAGTATCCCGATCGAAGAGGCCCTCAAGCAGATCAGAGAAAACGAAGACTTGCCCAGCCACATCGTAGACCTCGCCAAACACTGTCTCAACAATGCTTATTTTCTGTTTGACGGTCAGATTTACAAGCAGGTAGAAGGAGCAGCTATGGGTTCTTCACACTACCTTTTCTCGACGTATTAGTAAAGAAATCTTGCAACAGCCTGCAGCATACTGTATACAGAAAACCTACCCACACGAATCGATACTTAAATGCATCTTCTCATCATCATCCTTCACAGATCCAATCAGTGGCCAACTCACTAATCTCAAGATCCATTCGACTTACAGATAACGATAACAGATCAGAAGAAATGACGAAAGTAACCTTGGCTCTTGCTCAAAACGGCTACTCCAAATACATGGTGAAGAAAGCCATCGATGGACAATTCAAGCCGAAGGACCCACATCCACAAGAAGAGACCAGAAGACCCAACGTCGTACTACCCTACATCAAAGGAACAACGGATCGCATAGGAAGACTACTACGGAAATACGACATTAGTACCACCTACAGACCCGGCAAGACTATAGGAGCTTCTCTCAGGAATCCAAAAGACCAAATAAAATTGGAAAATCTAGGAGTTTATTCCATCCCCTGTCGCTCATGCAACAAGAACTACGTGGGACAGACCAACAGAAGAATAGCTGCCAGAGTAGAAGAACACAAGCTGAGCATCCGAAACAAACAGCTCACTTCTGCTCTCTTCCACCACCATCTGGACACAGGCCATACCATCAATTTCGAGGGTTGCAAGCAGGTAGCCAACGTTCCGCATTGGAGAACCAGATTGATCCGGGAATCCATTGAAATAGCGAAGAACGGCACCCTCAACAAGAGGGATGATGCCCTACACTTGTCAGCAGCGTGGAGAACGGTCCTAGAGCACTCCAGGTCCAGGGCTGCTTTCCTGAGGCAAGGACCATCCAATTCGGAACGGCAGGACGCCGAGCTGCCTATCAGTCTTGAAGCGTCCAGTGGGAGCAGCCCAGGTCCAGCAATCACCGGACAGCGGGTCAGTGGCCTCTTCTCGCTCATGGATGACGTCACCAAAGCCATATCCGGTGGAAAATCCCCAGGACCGTTAATCGCCGTACGACAGGTCAATGACCTCCCCCCACCACCCACGTCTCACGTCACGTCGGACATAAACACCCCCACCACCTCACCCCCGACCAATCGTTATCACCTACGACCAAGACGACCTACTATAAAAAGGAGCCAGAGCACCGCAGTACCTCAGTCTGTCAACAGGAGACTACGACAAAGCACTGAAGATGCCAAGTGAGATCTTGGCGAAACGTCTGCCCCTGTCCACAGGGAACAACCAAGAAGATGAACGGATGATAACTCGGATCAACCAAAGCATATATATATATATATACAGTTTAAACAATAAATTAAAAACAACATTCAAATAGACAACGCCTCACCTTAGTTACGGTATGACATTGGATAATATAATTAGTAAATGAATAATATAATTACAAATTACGATTTCAACAAGGAATTTGCTGCAATTACAATTAAATTACTTCAATTAAAAAGTACTTAAATACAATTACAAATTACCAGAAAAAAAGTAATCGTGACTATTAATTACTTTTTGACTAGGAATTATTCAGCTCTGGGAGACCTTAACTTTTTAATGATGTTTTTTGTAGCAAAGTTCTAGTAGTATCACGAAAAAATGATCATAATATTAATAAAAAAATAATATATTTGGTTGAATATAAAAAAAAAAAAACTTTAATTTTGTCCAGCGGACAAGTTTATGATAAACACGAACACTCGTTTATTAATTAGTTAATATAAGTATTGATGTCATGTAAAATATTCGTTGTGTTTATAAACAGGCACGTTGATATCATTAATACAGTTCGTTACGCCAATCTACATTTTATGAATAACGCAAACAAAAATGATTAAATTAACATATATCTGTTATGGTGATCATGAATTCGTTCGTGATAAACATTAATATTGTTTATTATTAGTGTAACAATGCTTATTATATACATTATTTGGTTTTATAATAATAAGCAGTTTTATGTTATAAAAATATAAATATGTTTTATGATAGACAACAAAAATTTTGTTTAGTTTGCGTTGTTGCTGTGTCTCAAAACAAAATATAAATAAATAGCAATATTTATAATTATAAATGAATAGCTTAACTAATTAACAAATCGATAACTCTTTTTAAATTAAATTCTGGTTTTTTTCTTTCTCATTATATCAAAATATATACAGAGTGCTCGAGGTTTTGTAGCAGAACTTTCACAGTCAATTTAAAAAGAATATATCAATTTTCGATTATGTGTTTTTGTAATTCTTGCTTAGGCAATCAACATCCTATTCGTCAGTCACCGAAGCTAGAACAGAAAGATTGAAAGATGTTATCTATAAATAGCCAATGAATTCCCGACAGCAATTACATGATGCAGTTGTGTTAGGCAAGATATGTTAGAGTATCTACGACCTAAGCAGTCAGAAATAATTCTGGAACAATTTTTCTATAAAATGCTTATATTTCGGTTGTAAATCCAACCTTCTTCAGAGCAAAATGTTTAAACAACTACAAGAATTTATTAATAATTAGAATAAGGTTAAATTAAATTTAGAACAAACTTTGTTGCTCTGGAAGTTTAAACAACGTGCTTGAAACTTGTGAGAAATTATGGCCACCAAGCAATTACAACATCAAAAAAGATTTCGAAACTCAACACTGGTTCACTTGATATAAACAACTTAAACCTTCTCGACAAAAGAGATTGTCAAGAAAGACCGGTGAGCGGCAAGTATTTTAAATTTGGAAATGAAGATAAAAAGTAAATGGTTTATCCAGTAACGCTAGAAGTAATTTTTTGACTTGAAAACGTGTTTCCAAATTACGTTAATTCATGTAAAGTTAGTTATAAGAAAGAATTCTGTAGGATTGAGAAATTTCATCATAAAAAACTCACCGCTTTGTTGACGATCTAAAAAAAGTATCTATTTTTACAATGACAACAATAAAAGGTTGATAAATTTGATAACTAAAACTGTACCTGACAATGCGAAGCCCTTCTGTCATTAAGATAAATTTTCAATTACGAACTAATGAGTTTAATTTTAATTTAAAAAGAGTTTTAATATTGAGAATATTATTCGAGATTTAGATCCACAACATCGTAACATTGTCAGAGCAAAGATCACTAACTTAATAACTAATTTTCAAAGAGTTGTTATCACTAGAGCCGATTAGGGTACCACTACTATGTTGATAAACTAAACATACTATATTCAAAAAGCAAAAACCCTGTTAAATGATGACCATGTTTATAAGGTAATCAATAAAGATCCGTTACGTACTATTCAAAAGAAGATCAATAACTTCGCTAAACTTTAAAAAATAATGATTTTATTAATAAAATAGAAACAAAAAATTTACTAGTTATAACTCTATACTAGCTAAAACATATTTTTGCCAACAAGACATGAGGAAAATGTCCCTTTGAGAAGGATTATTTTCTCTATGAACACACCATCTTCTCACTTATCGAGACATATGTCAAAAATCCTTAGTTTAGTTTTTGTCAACAGAACTGACTACAACATGTGGAACACCTTTGATTTTGTGAATGTCTTTAGAGGTTACTAGCTTCCTCAGGATTTTGTACTAATTTTACTTGACATCGTAAGCTTGTTCACGGTTATCCCTTTACATTTAGTGGACTTATATAAAATAGTGGAAGAAAAATGGGATTTGATTAATGAATATTATAATTTTGATACTTTCTTATTAAGACTTAACGTGCTTGGCACCTAAATTTGATAATATTATTTACCAGCAAACTGAAGGTACTCCTATGAGTTTCAAAATATTACCTATTCTGGCCTTATCGGTTATGGATTATGCTGTTGATGAAATATTAAAAGATGATAATAAATCATTCAGAATAAATTTCATAAAAAAGTACGTTGATGACTTGATTCTGGACGGTCAGTAGCTATACTTGAATGTTTTAACAACATTCACCCAACCATTAAGTTTACAATTGAAGTTGTGATGCAAATACTATTATGTTTAATTGGTACAGAAAACCTAGTTACTCTGGTAGATACCTCAATTTCAACTCAAATTATAACTTTGGCCACAAAATAGCGACAGTACAAATGATAAAACATAGAGCTGGAATGACCCTCTGTTCTTAGGGAAAAACCTTAATTTTTTATTAAAAAAATTAAGAAACTTTTTTTCAGCATTGACTACCATGGGTACATCGAATTTAATTAATAAATTATTGGTCTCTTCTAACCCACCGAATAATCCACCTGAAAATCAAATCATTAAATATTGGTATATTCCTTTTATAAAGGATATAAGTGGGAAAATTAAAAAAGTATTTATTGGTTTCAATAATATTAAAGCTGTTGATTTCTATGACAATAAAATTCAAAAATTATTTATTATGGTTAAAGACACCACTGAAACCCAACTTAAATCAGGTGTGGTCTACTGCATGCCTTGTGATCAATGCAATGGTCAATATGTTGGCCAAACTAGTCGATGGTTAAGAAGTAGGATAGCCTGTTATGATAGTCAAAAATCAAATGTATGTCCACACTCTAAAATGTGTTGGGATAAAGCATTACTACATTTTTTTTTAGTTTACACTTGCTAGCTGTTCTGACCTACATATTTTCCATCATAATCTTTGCATGAAACACAATAATTCAAGTTGGATCTAGATATATCATTAGTCTTATCCTTAACTTTCATAAAATAGTTTCCTAATTTGTTCACATAACAGTGTATGATCTTTATGTTATCATTATATTTCAACGTTTTGTTTATCTGGTCGATTAACCCTCCTATTCAGCAGGATTAATTAAACTGATCTGGTTAATATTGTTAGGAGTATACGTTAAAAACAAAAGTTTGTTGACTAATTTGAGAGGATAACCATTGTTGACAAAAGTTGTTCTAAGGAAATTGAGATTTTGTTGTAAATATTGATTATCACAGATATTCGACACATACTGCCGTTCATACCATCAGTTTACACCGATCTTGGCCATTCATGCCAAGAACGATGGAAATTTTGAGTTTTAAATTGTGACTTGAATAATAATTTAAATAGCGTCCTGAGAATGTTTACTTATCATTTTCGTGTCTAGGAAAGAAATACAATTATCTTTTTCGATTTCAATTGTGATCTGAATGCTTGGATGAAAATTGTTAAACAAATTTAACGTTCAATCTATATCATCTGTGTAATGATATAGATTAAGTGTTCCAATAATCAAATCATCAATATTGTTTTTGATAAAACTGATGCGGAAACCCGAATTGTTATTGACCTCATTATAAATTACATCCAATCCGAAATTCATCACCATCAGTGCCAGAAGTGGTAATATTTTAGTACCCATAGGGGTCAAATACAATCAAATAAAGGGCATTTGATAGTAGGTTACATTGCCAAAAGTGAGAATTGAAGTATCAAAAATAAGTTTCAAGCAAAACAATAAGTTGTCTTTGTCCCACAAATAGTGGTCTGCGATTAAATGCTATTTTCTGCCACAGTTCTGTTAATCCAACGGAATACGGAATCTATATGCACGGCAAAACCAGAAAGTTTCTGGTTTATATCTAGTATTAGCCCTAGTGTTTACTACTAGTGTTAGTTCTTATTTTAATTCAAATAACACCAGTCGTTAAAGAATTCGTACTTATGTTAATGTACTTCTTTTCATAAAGTAAATGGACAAACTTATTAATTTTATTTTTTACAGAGATCAACGAAGAACCTTGTAGACATTTGTGTCACTTCACATATCTTTGGCCTGAATTAAGTAATCATCCTTGTGAAGAATGTCAGTGGTGTCATCGATCAAAAAATCATCGATGAAAGTTTAGCCCTGAGAAATGTTTCTGTTTTCTGTAACATGTAGAATACAAAATATCATCAATCTACATTACATGGATATTATCATGTAAATAAGATATGTAGACGATATACTTACTTTCGTAAAAGGTGAGCTTCATATTCCTAACCTACATGACTATATAAATAGAATTCACCCTAAAATACAATTTACTACCGAAACAAAACAGAACAATAAACTCAATTTGAGAGAAAATTTTCAGCAAATTCTCAACGAAAAGAAAAAATTCAATTAAGCTTGAAATTTTTGGAAAGCTAACACAGATTTCATTACAGACTTCAATTTTTGGAAAGCTTTCTCAACAACTGTCAACTTTTCAATTATACATTTATAGAACTCTTAATTCGAATTTGACTCAAGAAAATTTTCAGATGGAAATACAAATAATTCACCAATTTGGCCAGAAACAATTCATTTCCAATAAAGCTTATCAACAAGACAATAATGAAAATGCAGAGAAAACAGAGAAAGAATAACATCGGAATACTGACCATCAACACATCCCAAAAGAACAAAATATATAGGTCCATAACATCACTTTCCAGGACATCTATCACGCAAAATAAAACCATTTTTCACCATAATGGAATTCAGGTATCATTTAAACCTAAAAACACAATTAAAAACATGTTATGTAATCATGTGTGTAAATATCACCTAAGTATATTTAATACCCAATACTGATGAAAACTTAATAGTGAAATGGATAATCAAATTAATCATAATTATTAAAAAAACCATGTACTAAAGTATAGCAGTAATCACTGTTCCGGAAATAGCAAATTAAGAGAAAGAAGTGTAGTTTATACTATTATCCTAGGTACTATGAGTCAATAGTTGTAATACATTTTCGGACTACTTTTTCGAAAATTATAAGCGATCAAGAAAACGTTTTCAAGTAAAAGTCCTTCAAATCAAGTTTCAAGTAAAAGAGAATGATTTTATGTTGTAACAATCCCTTTTAATGGCCTAATTATCCAATTCGAATGGTTTTTTTAGTATCACTGATAACAAAAGATATATGGGGGTGAGCTACTTTTAAGAGACACCCGGTATATATCAGCCATATTAAAATAACTTTTTCATAGTTATGTAATTATCGTTGGTGTCGTTCTATCTGTATAACCGTAAATGGCGGACGTCCAAACCAGAGACCGCCCATATATCGTTAAACAAAGGCGAGAGATCGCCGGAGTGAATAGACACCGATTAAAATTTAAATTGGAACGTTAACCTTTCAGAAATATTGATGCCGTAAACGCGTTTAGAGCCGCTCATAAATAACGAAAAATTTTGAAACTCCATAAACATCGAGCTTTTCCCTATGTTAGGAGTTTCATCCATTCCGGTGTATAAAATAGAATTACGATCCGTTGTAAACTTCGGTAGCAGGTAAATATGATTAAAAGCGGCGTTATCTCGCTGTTTATCGCTACAAAAAGCACGAATATACATTATTTTGGCACCGTACTTGAACGGTCTTGAATATTTTGGCAAGGGTTCGCATTTATCATCTTCGATTATTTTAATGTAAGTATATACCATAGCCGCTATAGTGACGAAGGGAGTTCTCGCACCTAATCAATTTATAGAGCCCTTATGAATGCAGCGTAATTGGGTTACGGTGTATTTGCATACCTGCAACGTTATAAGCATGAAACCCGGTATCTTTGAATGCTTTTAGAGGTCGGCTTTGTAAGCTCATTAATGATTTTCTCCATTAGCTGTAAAGTAGAAAGTGTTGTAAAAATGAACAGTACATAAAACTTTATGTATAAAACAAAAAATAAAGTTTTGAAAGTAAGATTTACGAATATATAAAATAATCTTGTTAGTGTTAATATCACATTTTGTCTATATACCCAGGATTTATTATTATTTCCTACAGTAAATGGAAGCTCATAATTTATGTAGAGTTATTACCACACAGGAAATTATTTGGTTTCCTCCAAGGAACTATCGTAGATTATATTAAATTCTTGGGTTAATTCTGTCCGGCGTACGTAGAAACTATTTTAAAATAAAATAAGATTTTTGTTTTTGGAGAAACAATTTAATTTTACTTGTCAGTGAAATGTAGAGAGATTTAATGAAATTTATTTTGGAGCTTTTGTACACCCATTTGTGAATGAGTACACGAACCAGAAAAGGAAAAATTGAAATGTCCACAAAGTTTATACGAAAACTTTAAACCTGTAATAGGTGTAGGTACAAAGCTGTAGAAAATATGGAAGGAAATTTTCCTCTTAAATTTAAAGTTATCATTGGGATTTTTATTCCAACAGAAGAAAAGTATTACGACTGTAAGGAAAGTATTTGAATTTTATTTTAAATGTCTGAGGAAACCAAAAGATTACAAAAGTATTAGAATAAAAATATTTTATATTTGTATTTATCATTTCATTAACGTATATTTATTAAAGATGGTGTATTTATTAAAGTGGAGGTTGAACATGGTAAATTTTGTAAATAAATAAGGTAAAGTTTATCGCAACCCAATTCTATTTTACGATTAATGTAAGGTATTAAAGGCAAAATTTATCAAGTACTATTACGATACGAATAAGTAGTTTATTTATATGTAATCATAATTACACTTAAGAAAACAATTATTTATGATACAAGCTTAATTATTAAAGGCATTATTTGATATCTATTCATGATTAGGAGAAAGTAGTAAATTAGTAGTTAAGGGAGGCCAGATATAAACCGAAGTTATGGATCCGGTATATTGACATCTTCGTCATTTGGTGTTTTGAAAAAGAAAAGCTCCAGGAATTCCAAGGATATTTGAATACCATTCATCCAAAGATCTAGTTCACCACGGAAATATAAAAAAAAAACGGATCACTTCCATTTCTGGTATTAGTAAAGGTATCTCTCAACAGCCTCCGGCATACTGTATATAGAAAACCTACCCACACGAACCGATACCTAACCGCCTCTCCCCATCATCATCCTTCACAGACCCAATCAGTCGTCAACCCCTTAATCTCAAGATAGTAGTAATAGTTTTTTATTCACGCAATAAACATTACATGAATCGTCATTACATTTACGATTATATCTTTACAAATAGTGTGCAACTAACAAACAAGTTAAAAATGCAAGTTAATAAGTGAAACGGTTGGTGTCCTAAAAATATTTCTCACAGGAATAATAGCATTTTAAATCGCGCATTAGACAACATCTTAACGTCAGATGGTAATTCATTATAAAGTTTGACGCCTGATAATCGACACCCTGTCTGGTCAAATTTAAATGGTGCAAGGGTACTTCTAACAAATGTTTATTACGAGTATTATACTCGTGTTTAAAGTTATTTGTTCTAAAATGTTCACATCTGCTGTGTACATAATATAAACAGGTATACCGTGTGTTATATACACACGGTAATGTAAGTATATTTAATTTTTTAAATAACGGTCTATATGTTTGTTTTATTTCCAGGGCACGTATATAACGCTTCTGCATTTTAAACAGCCTGCAATAGGTGCGATGGCATGAAAAATCGAAAAGTAGGCTGCCAATCGACGTACAACATACACATCACACGTCAAACGTTTGCACAGCGCGTCCACGTGATTGTGAAAATTCAACTTAGCATCAAGTATCAGTCCGAGGAATTTAACGCATGTTTCACCACCATTAAAAAAATTCAAAGTTTGTGTTTTAGAGTCATTTATGTGAAGTTTATTTGCACGCATCCACTCAGTTGTAGCATCAACAGTATCACTCGCTTTTCTGTCGATCTCCACCGATGTTGCACCTTTTACCACGAACGATGTGTCATCTGCATATAAACATGTTGAGACATGTTTTACATTGTGTGGAAGGTCGTTCAAGTACATAATAAATAATATCGGTCATAATAACGACCCCTGGGGTACCCCATGTATGCGTGGTCTCATTTCTCATCTTTCACCACGCCAATTCACAGTTTGGCTTCTATTGTTAAGATACGATTTCATTAATTCAAGTGGAAATCCTCGTATTCCACATGATGACATCTTGGTTAACAATATTTCGTGCTTAACGGTGTCGAATGACTCAGGTCGCAGCAGATCATACTAGTCTTTTCATAATGATCGTGGGCTGCCGTGATCACTTCTATAACTTTTACAATGGCTTTGATTGTAAATCGTCTCTTTCTGTAACCATGCTGTGCATCATTCAAATTATCATATTTCTTCAGATAGCTAAAAAGCCGTATCTTTATTAGCTCCTCGAGTATTTTTGACATGACAGGGAGTATTGAGATAGGCCGATAGTTCTCACAACTATTGTCGTCATACTTTTTATATATTGAAGTTACTTTTGCGACCTTCAATTCAGGAAATATGACTTCGTTCAGGCACCTATTAAAGATTTTTGATTAACGCTGTGTTAATACTATAAACGTCGTCGCTTCTCTTTGATTTGATACCATATATTATATCGACCACCTCGAGACGATTCGTCACTGTAACGAATTATGATTTAGAGTAGTCGTTTTGGTTATTTTTTAGGTAGGTACCATAATTTCGTGTTGATGTAGTCATCCGTCCAAAAATTACTTCAACATCTTGTGCCAAATGGTTTGATTTCTGACTCTCATTATTAACAATATTCCAGATGACTTTTTGTTAGATCCGTTCGACTTACAGACAACGATAATAGATCAGGAGAAATTATGGAAATAACTTTGGCCCTTGCTCAAAACGCCTACTCTAAATACATGTTGAAGAAAGCCATCGAGCGACAATTCAAGTAGAAGGACACACATCTATAAGAAGAGACTAGAAGACCCAACATCATCGTAGTACCCTACATCAAAGGAACGACTGATCGGGTAGGAAGACTGCTGGGTAAACACGATATCAGTACCATCTACAAACCCAGCAAGACTATAGGAGTCACTCTCAGGAATTCAAAAGACCAAATAAAATTGGAAAACTTAGGAGTTCTATTCTATCCCTTGCTGCTCATGCGACAAGAACTACGTGGGATAGACCAACAGAAGAATAGCTTCCACAATAGAAGAATGCAAACTAAGCATCCGCAACAAGCAGTTCATTTCTGCTCTTTTCCGCCACCATCTGGACACAGGTGATCCCATCAATTTAAAGGGTTGCAAGGAAATAGCCAACGTTCCGCATTGGAGAACCAGATTGATCCGGGAATACAACAAGAAAGATGATGCCCTACATTTGTCTGCTGTGTGGAAGACGATCCTACAGCACTGAAGGTCCAGGACAGCTTTCATGAGGCAAGTACTATTAAATTCAAGACAGCAGGACACCGAACTACCCGCTATACCTGAAGCGTCCAGTGAAAACACCCCAGATCCAGCAATCACCGTGTAGCGGGTGAGCGACTTCTTCCCGCCCATGAATGTCGTCACTGGAAACATGTCCGGCGGAAAAACCCCAAGATCATCCACCCATCGCTACCATTTACGATCGAGGTGAACCGAGGTCCACTATAAAAAGAAAGCAGAACACCGCGGTACCTCAGTCTACCAGCAGGAGACTACGACAACGCACTCAAGATGCCAATTGAGATCTTGGCGACACGTCTGCCCCTATCCACAGGGAGCAACCAAGAAGATGAATGGATGATACCTCGCATCAACCAGCACACATATATACTATATATGTATATAGTTTAGTAACTGGAAGATTGTTATATAATCTAATTGCATTATAAATAAAATATCTTTGAAATATTGCCATTGTATGACGAGGAATTTCAAACATGTTACAATAATGCGTAGAAAGCTCGTTTACTGTATTTCTGCCAACAACTCACGCAAACGTATAGGAGCCGTAGGGAAGTCAGGAAACCATGAACAAAACAGACTATATGCTGCCGCCAGCGAATGACCATTTTTATCCAGTTCTCAACCCTTTGCAGACCAAATATTAATCTTGAGCAACAGTTTTGAATTTTTTGCAATCTGAACTTGCAACCTACGTCAAGCAAGGCAAAAAATCAACAATGAAACTACAAGCAGTTAACACGCAGACGTCCCGGGTTCGAATCCCGGTGTAATCACGTTGGGTCGCCCCCCGTCCTTCGGAGGGGACGTTAAGCCGTCGGTCCCGGCAACCAGTCGTTCATCTCTGGCTGTCGTTATCACTATGTGTGTAAGAGGTTTGAACAAAAATGGCTGAATGCGCGTTAGCGCCCTGGAGGCCTGCACCTCGTAGGGGTCCACGAGGATGTGGTACTCCTGGAGCGGCACCTGACAGGGGCGAACCCACACTGGGCCTGTGCCATAGCACGCCCGGTTTGGTGGGGGGTCGGTCAGGAAGCGGAATCAGCCAAAAATCGAGTTATACTCGCATTAACATCTCAAACCTCTTAGAGGGAGTCAGTGTACAAGGGGCCCGTTGTGGCCTAGGTGCCGCGTATAGAATACGCACTCCTCACTCCATACATACATACATACAAGCAGCTCACACAATATGCTCTTTAAATTATGATTTAGAAAATGACGAATTGAGTACTATAATCTCAACACAGCAAATGACTTCTGTACCAAATTTTTAATATGTTCCTTAAATCTCAATTTGGAATTAATTACCAAGGCTCCTCTCTGCATTTACAACAGGGACCAAACTACCTGCAATAACAATATTTGAGTTTACAGAGAGAAACGCAAGAGATTGTTTGTTACCAAAATAAAGTCAAATCAGTCATCAACTTCAAAATCACGATTAACCTTAGTCCTAGCTTCGTGAAATACAGACACTCTAAATTTAGAATAAATCTGCGTGTCATCGGCATATGTTTGTATGCTTGAGTGGAGTTTAAGATATCTATTGTGTAAATTGAAAGCAACAACGATCACAGAATGAAACCTTAGGAAACGTCTGATTTTATTAAGAGGGAAGGGGAAACATTTCTAGAATAGGAGAAACAATCTGTTATATTTAACAGATTGTGTTCTATTTGGTAGATACGACGCAAACCCATAATATTTTAGTTTTGCCACGAATAGCTCATGATAAATTTCATCAAATCCTTGGTAATCCAAAAAAGCACAGGAACCCCACACATGCTAGCATCACGAGCAGAAAAAAGATGCGTTGTTATCTGAAAGTTTCTATATGTGGGAGTGTGGATGTCTGCGATATATTTATCAATAAATGAACTACGCAGTTTTAAGATTTTTACTGTCATACGAATACATCATGACCACTTGCATTCATTCAAAATTACACTGTACATCTGGATTGCACAGATCATTTTGATATCTTTCAATCGAATTCTGCACATTATCATTAATTTGTATAATAGATTGCGCAAAATAATTATTAATATCTGTGAGGTTCAACAAATGGACAGGAATTATATTTTGGTTGTCTTAATATTAAAAGATCTCAATGTACTCCACGTTTCCCGCATTCCACGCTCACTGGACACCAAATTGAGATGGTCCCTTTCAGTCCTACGAACAATATTCACTTCTTTATAATCTTTAGATCTTTAATCTTTAGATTCTTTAGTTGTCTATACCGCATCCAAACCGTCTACAACCGCGTCCTTTTAAATATTGATTGTCCCTAAATATTAAAATTTTTGGTAAGAATGATATGAAAAACTGTCAGGTATTTTGAAAATATTTTAAACAAAACCATTAACTACTGGCATAGTAAAATGTTTAGTGTAATGTAAGGCAAACACAATATTAGGGAATAGTGGGGGTTAATTAATTCTATTTTTGGCGTTCTTCGCCGAGTTTGGGGAAATATGTCACGGTATTTGTTTTGCATTTGAAGTAAAAATGTTTGAAAATGGTTATAAGGGTTGGAAATTAGGGGAAGAGGTAAATATAATTATTTTAGAGAACTTCCTTATGGAGTAGGTCCATAAGTAACTTAGAAGTATTTTATTTGTTAATGAGTTGGACACAATTAAAGGTGACTAATATAGTTAGATAATAAGTTCAAAAATTGTAAATTTCATATTCATTGTGTGATAATTTTTAAAGAGTGAAAAGTCAAACGATGAAAATTTTATTTTGTATTTATTTCAGTGCTCAAAAATTTCGAATGATTATCGTTCTGTTTCAGACATGACTTTTGGAAATGAATACAAGGAATCTTTAAATATAATAATGAACAGAAATAAAAAATATTCTTGTTGTTAGTGTACTGCATATACTAGAGGTGGAACGGATATCTGGAAATTATCCGACTTAACCAGCAACTTTGTAAATCCGGTCGTATACCGGATAATTGTTGACTATCCGGCTTTGGCCAGATATTAAGATAAGTTTTTAAAGATTTTCCTTCTTTAATTTTATGAACTGCTACAAATTTAGGTTGCATACAAAACATATATCTCCAAAACGAAATGAGATATTCAAGTATTGCTTTATTCTGGAGAAAGTACATACTTTCCTTAAAATCATCATGGTATCTTTAGAATTCGGTTTTATATTCGATTTTTATACAATATTCGATTTTCGACATGCTGATCAGAGAGATTTTATACGAGCTGATTATTTATCTTGTTTACAGCACAAGGTAAGCAGGTTCGACTGAAATTCACTCTTTATTGATTACTTAAACTATGTAGATGTTCTATATAGTCGGTTTTTTGATACTTTTAAATATTTTTAGTATCCCTGATTTATTGTTCATATGTAAAGAAAATGGGTAAAATTACCACATCGAAGAATACGATCAAAACTTTATTACTTGAAGATGTATTTTCTAGTTTATGGGAGTACACACAGAAAATGTAACATTGTATTTAAGAAAATGAAATTTTTACGATAATTGTCTTCAATTAAAAATTATTATTCTCATATAAGATTATTTCCTGTATTTATCGGTTTGGAAGAAGAAATATATACGTTTACTTAATTTAAGTAAAATCTATATTATAATCCATTTTTTTAACCAGTAGTATTATATATAATAGGATATGTTGTTATTGATATTGCACATTAACTGGTTTAATGTAAGTAATAATTTTTGATTAAAAAATCATGTATTATTTATTTAATAGTATTTCAATTTGACATGTTTCGCCTGTCAGAAGCAGGCATCTTCAGAAACTACAAAAATATAAAAATACAACGAATCAGATGAACATTACAATACAAAACATATATAAAATGGAGTAAATTTATCTAAAAAATATTTTATTACTTACAATAAAAAATGTAAAGTTGAAATGACAAAGATCCCCGAATATGTAATAAATCGATGTTGAATCTTTTCTTTAAATTATGTTGAAAAACTTTTTAAATATTTGTAGGGAACATCTATTAAAATCTGTTTTATGTTGTTGGTAAGAACACTTCATTTCATGTCGTGAATTTACCATGAAAACTCCTTTTGAGGTTGAAAAATAAGTGGTGTGCACTTGCGCGTTAAAATCTATGTTGTATTTGAATATTTGAAATATTATTAGTAGATTTGTGGTTTGGCGTATTGAAATCTAAAGGTTTGAAAAAGAAAAAGAAAGAGAAGGAGAAGAAAAGAGGGTTTGTATAAAAGGGTTTATGTAAAGAGAATGATGTAGAGGAAGGAAGCCGCGAAAAAAGGGAATTTTCTTAAGATCTGCGATTTTTGTGTGCGGTCTCACAAAATCCTTGGTATCTTATGAATAATTGGTTTAACAAGATTTTTATATATTGGAAATCCGTTATAATAAATTTGGTCATTTAGACATTTTTTATCAATTTCTATTTCTCCAAATTTTTCAATTTCATAGTTCTCAAGTAAGCTGAGTTTATGTCCTTTATCTTGATAATGAGGAAGTTTGACATTTTTATCTATGAAAAAGTCATGTTTATGATTTGTTATATGGCTACCAAAATTAGCTTGTTCTCTTTGTATGTGTTCCTTAATACGTGTTTTTATCAAGCGACCGGTTTCACCTATGTAATAGGCACCACAAGTATTGCAGTTTAACTTATATAGTCCGTTCTTATTTAGAATATCTATTTTATCTTTTGCGTTAAAAAAGATATTAGTTAATGTGTTGTTATTCTTGTATGATATATTAATGTTGTGTTTTTTGCATGTTTGTTTTATATTGTGGGCCATATTACCCGGGTATGGAATAGATTTATATATTAAGTTGTTAGAAAGTATGGGTTCTAAGTTAGTGGATTTTCAATTGGATTCAAAATAAGACAAAATATTTATTATAATTGATTAAATATTAATTTATTGATAATTGAATTAATCTGTTTCAATGTATATTCGTTATTTATGCCAATTGTTCTGATCAAGCTTAATTCTTTTTGTTTATTTTCTATGGATAGTAGGGTATTATACCATCTGTGTAGATATGAATAGAAGGCTGCTGTTTTGTGGAATTGGTAGTGAAATGAGGTATTTGGAATGATTGAGTCTGTTTGTGTAGTTTTTTTATATATATCAAAGTCTATAGAGTTACTATTATTGATTAATGTTATATCTAGAAAATTCAATTTATTAATCTGTTCTATTTCATTGGTGAATGTAATTTTATTGTGTATTTTATTAATGTGGGAGTAAAAGTCGTCAATTTGAACTTAATTGATGACTTCCATCATTGTTCCAAATTACTATAACGTCGTCTACATATCGTCTCCATAGCATGATATTATCATTAATGTTATTTTTCTCGTCTAATAGGTTATGTTCTAGGTTATTTAAAAAAATGTCTGATAATAAGCCACTTAGTGGGGAGCCCATTGGCAAACCTTCGGTAAATTTGTAGTATTTGTAATTGAATTGAAAAAAGTTTTGATCTAAACAAATTTTTAAAAGATTATAACTGTAAATTGTGTTTCCTGTACCTATTTTTTCTATTAATATTTTCTTTGTTATGTTTAATGTTTCTTCTATTGCGATATTTGTATATAAATTTACTATATCGAATGAGACGATTGTGAAATTGTATGGATATTTTAGGTTTCGTAAGGTGTCAATAAGTTCATTACGATTATTAATGGAATAATCTGACTTAAATTGAATATTATTTTTGAAAAATTGTATCAGAAATTTTGCGATGTATGTGCTTGAGTTGACAGATGAAATAATTGGTCTAACAGGGTAGTTTCTTTTGTGTAGTTTGATTAGAGAATATAATAGAGGTATTTTTGGGTTTATAGGTAAAATGGAAAATGTTTGGCAGTTATTGTTTTTTAAATAATCTAATGAATCTTTAATAATTTTTCATTTTTAACTTTTATATGAAAATTTAGCGTGCGGTTTCGTTTTATTTCTATGAAATTATTATCGTTGAAGAAAGTTTGAGTTTTTTGTAAATAACTATCTTTATCTAGGATGACTAAAGCTGCATTTTTGTTTCCTTTAGTTATGATCAATGAATCGTTTTTAATTTTAGTTTTAATGTTATGTATTATTAGTTTTTCTTGTTTGATTTTATTCATATTTTCTTTTGTTAGTTGTTGTCTCTTCTTCCTTTCTTCTCTCTTCAGAATTTCTATTAGATCTTTCTTTAGTGTTTCTTCCTCTTGTGTTCCTCTGATTATGTCTTCCAGGTCAATGGCCAATTTAGGTAGATTTGATGTTATAGGAGTGGGGGCATATTTCTGTCCTTTATTAAGCTAATTTAGTTCTTGTTGTGTGAATTGGGTGTTAGAAAGATTAGTCACTCTATGATGAGAATGATGTGTGTTCGAAATATTGAGGGTTGTTGAATATGAAGTTTTCTGTTGTTTAGCTTTTTTTAATTTAGTTATTTTGTTATGTTTCTTTTTCCATAATGATTCTAATATCCTTTCCCTGTAGGATTGTGTTTGTGTAATAAGTTCTTGTAACTGTATGATGTGCATTTTTGTTGTTAGTAAATTATATATATAGTATATTTTTCTATTTATGAAATCTATCTTTTTATAATGATTTTTGATTTCTTTGTTTAAATGAAGTGTGTGTATATTTTTTATATGAGTTGAAGTCAAATGTTTTGGTAATTTATAACTGATAAAAGTAGGAATCAATTCTTCTGATTTACAGACTAAAAGTCTGTAAATCATTCAAAGGACATAAACTCAGCTTACTTGAGAACTATGAAATTGAAAAATTTAGAGAAATAGAAATTGATAAAGAATGTCTAAATTACCAAATTTATTATAATGGATTTCCAATATATAAAAACCTTGTTAAACCAATTATTCATAAGAAACCGAGGATTTTGTGAGACCGCACACAAAAATCGCAGATCTTAAGAAAATTCCCTTTTTTCGCGGCTACTAACCTGCTTCCTTCCTCTACATCATTCTCTTTACATAAACCCTTTTATACAAACCCTCTTTTCTTCTCCTTCTCTTTCTTTTTCTTTTTCAAACCTTCAGATTTCAATACGCCAAACCACAAATCTACAATAATATTTCAAATATTCAAATATAACATAGATTTTAACGCGCAAGTGCACACCACTTGTCTTTCAACCTCAAAAGGAGTTTTCATGGTAAATTCACGACATGAAATGAAGTGTTCTTATCAACAACATACAATAGATTTTAATCGATGTTCCCTACAAATATTTAAAAAGTTTTTCAACATAATTTAAAGAAAAGATTCAACATCGATTTATTACATATTCGGGGATCTTTGTCATTTCAACTTTACATTTTTCATTGTAAGTAATAAAATATTTTTTATTATTTACATTAAAGCAGTTAATGTGCAAAATCAATAACAACATATCCTATTATATTTTACTTAATTGTTTAATTTTAAGAGCGGAACTCCTTAGTATGAGAATTCATATTTTTATAACAAGAAAATATAATAAATATTTTTATTCAAGAGAACTGACTCGTTACAAGTAGCATTCATACTCTTAAAATAAAACTATAAAGTTATGTAATAACAAAATTTTCCGCCAAGTGTTATTTTGGTTGAAAATTACCACGATTTTAGCGTGTAATTCTAGAATCTCTGGATGAAACATTAATTGTTTTATATAAAGACTCGAATTCTTCATAAGACTCGTTGGTCACGTGTTAAGTTTGCTTTATTACTGTGTCGTTTGTCGTTGGTTGATTGTCCTACGACGCACATGTTTTTCGGTTGTTTTGGCCATGGAAGATTTATTAAAAAATTGGGACATGGAACATTTAGTTGTGGTGTTTAAAGTTAAGTGAAAATAAATATTTTGTTAACTTTACAAACATATTATTTCACTGTTTTGTGAATTTGTGTATATCCACTTGCTGGCGCTATATTCTTAATGTGAATTATCGACATGGCAAGGCCTTGATCAGACTAAGCATTTTTAACCCTTAAAACGGGGACCTGCGAGGACCTCATTACATGTGAAAACCTATCAATAAAACATGTAAATACAGGTATACCTCGTACGCATCCTCGTAACGCATCGTAGGCACTAAGCTTAGGATGCGTTGTCTCACTAATCCAGACAGTGTAAAAAGAGGTAAGCGTGCGACGTCACACGTTTACACTAAAAATACGTTTTTATAAAATTCAATTTTTTAAAGTAACTGATTGTGATGAAGTTGTCTAGGGACAAGTTTAAAGAATCAAATTATCACATTCTAACGTACAACAAAATTTTTGGATATAAACGTATGATATTTTTTTATCAAAAACTCGTTCATTCATTATTATTATTGAGAACATTCAAAAAAACTTTTAGTAGCTTCCATCGAAAACACAAAATTTTTGTTAAAAGAAAATATTTTTTTTGCAGTGAAGATGAGTACTTGCTTGAAATATATATTTTTCCATTTTTCCAACAGTAGTTCATCTTTTATCGCATTTAGACATTTTTAAACAACCATTCTATTCCTTCCTGTTGAAATTTGCTTATGTTTATTGAAACATAAAACTCTTATTACAAGTAAATGTAAGTTTACTTTAACTGCATACATTTCTTGTCAGAAAAAAAACGTACGATTGTATTAAGTATACGTAGTTTTAATATAAGATATTGATTGCTGCCATCAAGAGAATAATCTAAAATTATTAAATTCTTCTAATAAAATTGTAAAGTTGTGCAATGTTGCTTTCACTGGAGAAAATATTTTTCTGTATGTACCTCTCTCAGGATGGAAGTCGGTTGTGGTACATAAGCGAAGGCTAATTATAGTTTAATATAATAAGAATTTTATTTTATTTTTTTTTAAATTATTTTTTGTGTTTGTGTTTGAATGTGCTGAGTTGGCACTACTTTTTTTGTGGCATTATGGCAGAATATATTATTATTATTATAACCTTGATCTAAAGGTGCCAAAGGTTTCTTTTAAAACAATTAAAACTGGAAATAAAAGTTTTTCCTCAACAGATCTTGTGAGTCAAATAATATAGCTGTACCACACTTTCAACGGTTTCAACGTCTAAATCGCTTAATGTACTTCTAGAGTGGACCACCAAGTAAAAACAGCTCTGATTCGAACTGTAGGTGCTATCAGACCATATATTTGGATTTACTTGCTTTGCTTTATAACCTTTTTCAAGCATTTATACTTTACATATAAAATGGATACCGTGAAAATTTTCGTCATATTCGGCGATTAACGTCTGAAATAACAGCAAAAAAACATGTCAATGCTAACCCCCGGACCACACTCCTACTAAAAGTCGATATGTCTTGCTTTACACTAAACATTTTATTGTGCGAATAATTTACGGTTTGATTTGAAATATTTGCAAAGATAGATGATATATTTATCACATCGAACTTGTTTGTGGTAGGCTGGGTCAAGGTGAGCGTAAGTAACACTACATCAGTATTACTTCCATGCCAAATATCATTGCGCTAGAGACACACGTTCACATTACGGAGAACATTATTATTATCATTATTATTATTAATATATTATTATTATACAGGGTGTGTTCGTGAATTATTTTCAACAGTGTATAATCACAAAAAAAATTTTTGTAACAGAAAAAAAATTTATTATATTAATGCAAATGTTTTGGACAACATTGCAGGCGCATATAGATTCAACAGTTAAGATACCTGAACAATAAACGTCTTTCATTTATCTAAGGATGAATAATGTTTGTAAATTTGTAACAAACAAAAGTGTCACATTTGATGAATCATGATGAAATGACGCTATTTGGACTTTTGGCCCATAATGCGTGTGGTGTAATACGAAATCTGGAGAAATTACAACTTCTTTTGCATTTAAAATTCAATGCGCAACAGTTCCAATTGAAATGAAAAGGGCATCAATGGATTCATCCTGTTAAAACCGTCAAAGTAGCCAGAAGAGAAGAACTGGAGGCTAGCGAATTAAGCATAGCAGAGAAGCAGTAAGAACAATGCGTTAGTGTGGTGAAAAGAACTCGCGTCAGTGGTGTGGTGGGGTATAATATACCCCAACTCATTATTCCATGTTAATGTGTCCCGATATTGCGTATAACCATCTAATGTTAATATCAATTTTAGCATACAATATTTTTCGCATATATTTTTTATTATAAATAATATATTATTAACTTTTACTCGTTAATTAGTACACGAAGAATTAACTGAGTAACAAGGGAAATTTCAAAGCTTCTAAATTCTTAACGGGAAAAATTTTTAACTGCAAACCTCCAACACAATGGAGTTAAAAATTTTCCCGTTCAGAATTTTGAAGCTTTGAAAAATTAATTAGTTCGGGACTTTGCAGTTATCACATCTTAGCATAGCATGCTGGAGACAAACGTACTATTTACACAGATAGCACACATAATAGCTCTTTCTATCTCTTGAACGACGACAAACAGTACATCTACCATTTCTGTTTTTTTCTTTTTGGTGCAGGTTTTTCCGTGACTGGTTGCCATCTTTGCAAATTTTCTGTCAGTAATTTAGATATTCGGGGATTTTGCATTCTTCGTGCTTTATGTTTTACTATCAAGGAAAGACCAAGTTCTTTCAAAAACGTTAGCCGCTGGCTTTTGAAGTTGTGTTTATTATTCTTAAATATCACTGTAACATTAATACCACACACATTGAGTAACGCAAATAAGATTGTAACTGACCATCCACTGCTATTACGGGAAACATCATAAATCGAACACATTTGGTCCAATGTATCTACTCCGCCCTTAGACATATTGTAAAAGGTAATTATTTCTGGCTTTTTTTGGTCACCTGTACATTCATCAAGAGAGTTGTCATGATGCAGTGTCGAAAGAAGCAACACGTTTTCTCCTTTTCGAGGACCGTAAGATACAAGATTTTTGGTATCCACAGATAATGTTGCTATTTTCCTTTTGTATTTACGGATAGTGCCTATTGCAGTTAATTGATGATCTTGTAAAAGTTTACGAAATAGTAGGTAATAAGTAAATCAATTATCGACTGTGATATTGCGTTTACTTTTCGACACTTTAGATATTAGCCGTACAATTACATCTTCGGCTTTATTACTTTGTTAAAATAGCCCTTCGTGTTGATTTCCACAATAAATCTCCAACTTATATGTATAATAAGAACGTGCATCAACCAACGCAAACATTTCAGAAGCGTTTCGCATCTACCGCGAAACGCTTCTGAATTTTTATCTATGGTAAGATACAGACCAGGAGTAATACTGAAAGGGAGCCGACTGAAAGTTTTGTACAATTTTTTTCGAAAAGTGTTCTGATTGGTGTCAACTTATCAATTTTAATTCTAGTTTGACGTGTAGACAGCTCGTCAAAGCGAAGACACTGCAGGAGAAACCTAACACGTTGCAATGATATTGTTTTTCGAAAAATCGGAATTCCTGTATCTCCTGCATCTCCAGCCCAGAGTTCTTCTAAATTAGTCCTTGATGAATGATAAATACCAGCTAGATATAGTAATCCAAACATAACTTCAACCTCTTCTATATCAGTTTCACATACTAAATATTGGTGGTTAGTATTGTAACGTGGTTGAATCAACTTTATTTTGCTGTTCGTATGTTTTGCAATATCTGATACTATCACCTCGTCAACACAAAATCGCCAACAGTCTAGAGGTGTTTTCAAGTTACTGGCGCTTCGTTTTACACCAGGTAACTGCGTAATAATATTTTTAGCTCTAGTACGTATCGTTTGATTTGCACAGGTTTTCATACTATTGTCTCTTGCCACATAAGACCTGGCAGATTCATTGTAATGTTCCTCTTCGTCACTTTCTTTCTCCGTTTTACTGCTGCTTTGATCTGTATCGGTTACATGAGAACTTTTTTCTTCGTGATCCGAAAAATGTTCATCTATAACGGGTGAATTAGCACTATTTTCGTTTTCTACTATTTTCTTAGTCTTTTCGTAACTGCACATTGTTATAGATAAATAAAAGAAAATGTAAAATACCATCTACAATGTTATGATGACAGTAAAGACGAAATGGCGAGTAAAACTGCACGCGAGTAGTGTGGTGGGATATGAAATACCTGAATGCAGCTTTTTGCTTTATAATTTTTTATTATTTAGAATAATAAAACAACAAATATTTGTATTGTACGATGACGTTTTACATATAAGCTACAACTACTGAATACTGATAGAAAAACTTTTAATTACTAATTTGACAATATTAAAAGCTGTGGGATGTGTGATACCCCACCACACTAACGCAGGGTTAAAACTTTAAAGCGTCATTTCAAAGCTATGTAGTTAAGATTGGTTGACATGTTTTCAGAAATTTATGAACCAATTGCGTTATAGCTTTTTTATTTTTTTATTTAATTTCCATTCATTTCCAGGCTGAACATGGCGATAAATTTAAACAAAAAACGTTTCAACCTTTTAAACCTTTCATGTTTTTACTCAATTTTAGTTCAGGTTATTTTTTTTCAGGATATTTACAGATACGTAAATACGTCAACAGTAAATATATAGGATTTTTATTTTACAGCTAAGATTTAAGCTTTATTGTGTTGTTTTAATTTCAATATCTATTAATAATAATCTTAATATTGCAAGCAAATCTTCTCTAAATATTTCTTTGTCAAAACCGAAAATCCGAACAAAAACAGACATTGGTCATAATCAATAACATCACATGTTTTGTCCACTGCAATCGCAGCACAACGTGTAATTTGCAAACAACGCTGACTTTGTTATCAGCAACCGAAATTTAGCGATACAGCTCACAACCTTTCGCGGTCCGGATTCCATTCGCGATGACTTAATTGCCTATAGTTGGTTTAGAGTTTAATGTTGTTATTAATATTACCATTTATAATTATGCCATTTACACTTAATATTAATTTCAATATTAATAATAATATTAACGTTATTACATGACTTTGGAAGGTGTTTATGTTTGAAATTAAATCCGATAGAGGTTTTTGGTTGCTTATGCCTACTTATTTAACAATCCATCATACCCATCACTACTCATTTATGGTTTGAAACTAAATTTTCTGCAAAGATCTTTTTCAGTTAATATTTATAATGCAATTAGTAATTTAAAAAATTCCTAGAATTTTATGTATTGAGAATACAATACATATTTGCAAAGAATAAATTTATTTATAATTAAACAAAAAGATTTTGACAAACAAAACGATTTAGATCAATTGCCTACAACAAACCTATTGTAATGTTGAAAAACAGTTCTCTCAAAATACGGCCTAAATTTCGCTTTGTCTCATAATAGTTCTGTAGCTAGTTTGTTATCGAACTACGAATAAAAACAACATGAATGCAATCGAATTTATTCAGTTCCACGTAACAAATACGGGTCTATCTATCTGTATTAAATAAACTGTTTAAAACCCCGAAATTAGATTGAAAAATCTAAGAAAAAAAAAACAAATCTTACATTTATAAATAAACCTACAAATTGGCAATAATATGGGCTACAGGTTTTAACTTATGCTTGTACTTGTTGCGTTGGAACAAGTACTTGTATGTTACTTGGTAAATTTACTTACTAAATTTAAAAATTAATTAGTATACCAAATAAAAACGATATTTCCTTAACATTATGTATTATTCAGCATGGGTATCTTCCATTGTTGAATATAATGTTACGAAACAGTTTTACTATTTATCGTTAGGAACCGAAAAGAAGCAACCGTTATTTTTGTTGGAAGAAAATTGGACCTGAATTGAAAAAAAAAACAACATTTTCCGAAATTTTTTGGGAGGGCTATAGCTCTCCAGAGGAGCCAGAATCACCCATATTTTATATAAAAGTTACGTTTTCGTAAGCATAAATCCGAATAAATTTCGTAAGGGCTTGTCGGCCCGACATGTTTGTTGGCCGACAACTTTAAAAATTGACGGGTGTTTACGTAGCTGATTGTCGGCAAACGACATGTCGTGGAAACGGTCGGAAAAATCAAAGTTTGCAATTCGCATCAAGATGGCAGACAATCAAGTTGAATAAGCAGTATCAGCTAATATGATATTGGCGGGAAGTGTTGCAATAGAATTATTAAAAACTCAAAAAAGTTCAAAGCTAAAATATAAATGATAGAATCATAGAAGCTTTTGAGCGAAAAGACGATCTAAAATTAATGAAATACGAACATTTTACGAAATCACATGTAACGTAAACGAAATTTATTTCTTGTCGGGACAGTCGAATGACATATTGGTGTCGGATACAAAAATCATCCGCACATGTCATTGTTTTGTATTGTAATTGAACGAAATATCACACCTTTAAAAAAATGTGGCACAACTCAAAATGTGAATATTTTATATTTAATATTAATCATAAAATGTCATAAAGAGGCGTTCTCTATCTATTGCGGCTTGACGTAACAACGGACACTATTATTTGAATTGTGTCACATTAGTGATAAATAATAATGTGCCATTTAATGTAGGAGTTATTAAGTTATTTTGACATTTGGAAAGTTCATATAAAATTTTATTATTTTTTTTTTTTTGCATGGTCAGATAATCGTTCAAATTACGCTAACGCTTTTAAACCATATACCGTACAAAGTACAAATTTATTATTGATTATACAGGGTGAAAAATATGGACCAATGTTCGCTAAACACATGGCTTTTTCATTATTTCCGTATTTTTTAAATTTTGTCCAAAGCGTTAAAAACCTTGGAACTCACTTCTCAAAAATGGTTTAGATTTATTATGGCGTTTTCGAATTATAAAAGATAATGGATTTTTTTTGCTAACTTTGAAGTCCTCTAGCGGCGAAACGAAGCAACTTTGGATATAAATAAGTTAACTTAAATTGGCCTATTTTGAGCCAAGGAATCTGTGGTATTCCGTTGTACACACATTTCAGAGACATCTTGTATATTATTATTATACAGGGTTACTGGTAACTCGACGTATTCCCTGCAGGAGGTTAAAGGACAACCAAAATGCATCAATTTAGACCCCCTATGTGTATATCCGAAAATTAATTAAAAAAAAAAATAAGTTTTCAAGATATTTGGAATTATAAGTTATTTACCAAAATGCCCATTTATTCACATTATTTTCTTAAATAGACAAAAACTATTTATACAATGGCATCGATTTGAATTTTAATTGATAGCCAACTCTTGCTAGACCTTTTTCATAACCAAATGTCCGAACATGCTGATCAATTCAAAATTAATCATTAACAAAGACTGATATTTTCTGTAGAAAAATTAGTTTTTCTTGAAATCAGGCGCTTTATTTAAAAAATTATTATGACACCAAGTGTACGAATTGCTTTAATAATTTCCTTGTTTTGTTTGGTTTCTAAAAAGACATGAATGTAAAAAAAAATATTAAATATCAATTAGTAACTGGTTTTCACCTTTCAGTCACATTTGGGGACTGTCCTTTTTTTACTTGCTTTAACGTTTTGTGATTGGTTGCTATCCAATTTATTTACTTAGTTACGACTTTAAGTCACCCAATCACAAATTTTGTCATCTGACTGCTATTCTCTGCATTATTTCGCTGTTGTTCACTGCTACAATTTCTGAAACCGATATGGTTCAACGACAACAGAAAGACACCGGAAGGCCAAAAATGTATGCCCCTGAAGACGAAGAAGAGATACTTCGTCCACTATGGTCCACGAAGACCATAACGCTTCAACCAACGTAGTGGCGCGCCACTTTGGGATATCGCAGTGGAAGTTATGGAATGTGCTGCACGAGTCAGGTCATTATTCTTTTCATTACCAATCAGTGCCAATGCTTGCAGATGGAGATCCATTTAGACGCTTACAATTTTGCCGCTTTATGATAAACGCCGATGCCGAAGATGCGGATTTTTTGAGGAAAATTTTATGGAGAGATAAGTGTAATTTTGACAAAGACGGAGTAACTAATTACTATAACCTCCACTATTGGGCTCCAAAGATCAACGGAAACCCTAAAAAAAAAACCAACTCACAACGAAGATTTTCGCTGAACGTATGGATGGGTGCAATTAACGACGAACTAATTGGATCACATTTTTCGCCTCCCATATTAAACGGCGATAATTATGAAGAATTTTTATGAAACAATTTGTGGGACTTGCTGGCACGACTTCTTGGGAAAACTGGAGAGAACGTAATGTTCATGTACGGCGGCTGTTCAGCACATTTTAGAGTTAGAATCAGCGAGTGGTTGGACGAGACATATTAGAATAGATAGATTGGTAGAGGAGGGCCAATCCCATGGCCTCCGAGAAGCTCCGACTGAACCCCGTGTGATTTTTATGTCTGGGGATACATAAAAGATCT
Source organism: Onthophagus sagittarius (assembly GCA_036711965.1). Lineage (NCBI taxonomy): Eukaryota > Metazoa > Arthropoda > Insecta > Coleoptera > Scarabaeidae > Onthophagus > Onthophagus sagittarius. The sequence goes on from JASERS010000001.1 coordinate 53,873,654, forward strand.
TGTGTATCAAACCCCAGTAAACCACGTGGAAGAGTTGAGGTAGCGTATAATTAATGTAGCGGAAGTAATTAGGGAGACTTTTACTTCAAGAATTACTAAAAGTGAACTCAAAAAACACTTTGAGCAAGATGTGTGAAATTAAATTTAAAACTAGTGCTGTCTTCTATTTTTTGTTTAATTTTTTCATAAAATAATTTTACCTCTACGTAACATATACTGAGTGAATGATCTTTTTGACGTTGTAATTGCCTTTATTCTTTGAACAATCGTACGTTTTAAAAAAGCTAATAAATCAAGGAAATTATTTTAGCAATTCGCAGACTTGGTTTCACAATAATTTTTTGAGATGGAAGGCATGAGTTCAAGATTATCAATTTTTGTTCAAAAAATATCTGTCTTCACAATTGATTTATTTTGAACTGTTGAGCATGTTCAGATTTTTAATTATGACCAATGATATGATAAGAGGTGGCCTTCAATTACAATTCAAATCGATGCCATTATACAAGCAGTTTTTTTTATTTAACACAAAAATATGAAAAAAATTTTTTTTTTTTTGATAAATATCCTAAAATTCCAAATATCTTGAAAACTATTAATTTTCGGATATACACATAGAAGGTTTAAATTGTTTCATTTTGGCTAGCCTTTAAGCTCTTGCAGGGAATACACCGAGTTACCAGTAACCCTGTATATACATGTTGTTTCTAAATTGTTGCGAAAGATTTCAAGGGGTGATTTTTCAGCGAAAATTAACGGGTGTCTTTCATAAAACTTTTTGTACAGAACCCCTTTTCTTTCAAGTCACTGCCCTCTCAGAGTAGTTAGTTTCTTTCGCTGAAAAATCACCCCTAGAAATCTTTCGCATCAATTTAGAAACACTTGTATATATGATTAGGTATTATTAATTAATAATCCCCACCCAACACAACCTTTAGAAATGGTATTAAAAATGATACCACACCAAGCTAAAGTCTTCAATTTTTTTTGTTTTTAAGTTGTAGTCAAGAACTCAAATTTTTACGATTTTTAAAAATGATTCTATTTCGTTTATTTTTGAAATTAAAAAAATAATACATTGATACGTTAATCCCATCTTAAGACACCTTTTTCATAAGAATAATTCTGATATTGTTCTTATGACTTGGGCTGGTATCATTTATAATATCTTAATCAAAAGTTAGGTTGGGTTAGTGTTAGATATATATCTCCAACTCAACCCAGTCCAACCTTTGGGAATGATAGAATTGATAGCAACATAACCCAGGGATTACAATCTTCTTTATTTTTAAATTGTAGTCAAAAACTCAAAGTGAATTGAATAAATATAATACCTCTCATAAAAGATGAAGTTTGAACAAGGATGTACTTGTTCACGTTAACGTTGGTGTTATATTGTTTCTGTTTTAAAGTGTTTCGTTCTATACTTTTTTAATTTTTAACTGTTTACTGTATTTAGTGTATCTTTGGTGTGTTCAACGTAGTTATATTTGGTCTTCTAAAATGTTTTACCATTTATATTTTGTCATAAATTTTTTTATTTACAATCAGACGTGGTACGTGGTGACGGTGTAAACGTCGGTGTAAACCGATTAACAAATAAATTTTTGAGCGTTTAGTAGTTTTATTGCAACACTTCCCGCCAATACCATATTAGCTGATACTGCTTGTTCAACTTGATCGTCTCTCTTTGATTTATCCAACCATTTCCACAACATGTCGTTTGCCAACAACCAACTATGTAAACATCCGTTAATTTTTAAACTTGTCGGCCAACAAACATGTCGGACCGACAAGTGTGCCGGATTTATCTTTACGATAACGTACTTTAAAAAGTATCCTTAACATTTGCTAAAGAATCAGCCCCTGCAGTTTGGGAACGTTATTCAGATACACTCTGGGTAATATTTTTAAGTATATTCGTCGTATCTGCAGTTCAAATACGATATCATAAACTTATACCACACATACGATGTTTTCGCTTTAGATTAGAGATATGGAAAATATCATTTCGTGGTTGGGCAACTGTACAACACAAAATAACAATAGGATCTTCTTTATTTTCTGTGTGTATCTGGTAAATTCCTCTGACGTCGCTTTAAAATCTTCTTTCGTTTTAACTCTGTTTTAACTCCAAGTAGAGCAGCTTTATATGCAAATGAAGAAGTTAAATGAATAGAGTGAATGAATATGGTTGAAGCTTTCTATAAAGTTTTTAGTTAGAAAGCTTTTCAGTTATAAAACATATTACATCAGAGTGCAAGTTAATTTTGAGGAAGTGAAACTGCTATTATAGCACTAACGTAACTTTAATCAATAAAACTGTTTTAAGTGCGAGGGAGAATTGGGTATTTGTGTATCGTATATTTCGTTCTGATTGGCTGATGGTGAAGGTCCTGGCGTCACGTGGTCGCTATCAGCCAATCCGAACGAAATACGCGATTCACAAATGCCCAATTCTTCCTCGCACTAAAGGCAGCTTAAGAGGCCATAATAAAGTTACATGAAGTTACCGTAAACATTTATATAGAAATAGTATTTCAAGTTGTGCTAAACAAAAACCGTCTCTTGTGATTTAAGTGAATCATCATTTTAGATGCTTATTAGTAAGTAAATTTACTAATAATAATAGCTACTAATAATAAAAATTACTACAAGTAGAAATGTGATTATACTGGATAATGAAACTGATGACACATTATTAGTAGAATTAGATGCAGGAAGATAACAAAATCATTCAATACGTTCTTAATATTAGAACACAAGTAAAAAGAAGAAAAATCTACAAATTGAGATGAATATGAAGAAGAAAGAACAAATGAACACAAACAAACACGAAGAAAATCAGAAAGAACACCAAAGCCAAAGAAATATAAAGATTATACAAGACAGTTTAAAAGAAGAACCAAGCCCATATGAAGAAGCGTTATCTTATATCTTAAGGTATACTTCATGGAAGCAATGGACTGATTTTCTGACTGATTTCAGCTGTTTAAGAGGATGTACAAAGGGCCAGCTGGGTCTTATGTACTGTGAAGGAATTCACCCGCACGTAAAACTACACACACATACAAATATTCATATACTTATGTAGATTTAATAGTTAATTTCGGTTTATTGAATGCAAAAATTCTCCAGATTCTAAATATGCAGATACGATACTTATGCTTAACAAGTTTGCAGGATAGTTATTATGAAAGACAAAAAGTTGCAGGTTTCGCAAAGCTTAGCTAATCTCTGTGGAACCTGCAATGCCCAAACCAAATTTTTCTGAGCATATTCGTTTTTGATATATATATATATATATGTGTTTTGGTTGATCCGAGGTATCATCCGTTCATCTTCTTGGTTGTTCCCTGTGGACAGGGGCAGACGTTTCGCCAAGATCTCACTTGGCATCTTCAGTGCTTTGTCGTAGTCTCCTGTTGACAGACTGAGGTACTGCGGTGCTCTGGCTCCTTTTTATAGTAGGTCGTCTTGGTCGTAGGTGATAGCGATTGGTCGGGGGTGAGGTGGTGGGGGTGTGTATGTCCGACGTGACGTGAGTCGTGGGTGGTGGGGGGTGGTCATTGACCTGTCGTACGGCGATTAACGGTCCTGGGGATTTTCCACCGGATATGGCTTTGGTGACGTCATCCATGGGCGAGAAGAGGCCACTGACTCGCTGTCCGGTGATTGCTGGACCTGGGCTGCTCCCACTGGACGCTTCAAGAATGATAGGCAGCTCGGCATCCTGCCGTTCCGAATTGGATGGTCCTTGCCTCAGGAAAGCAGCCCTGGGCCTGGAGTGCTCTAGGACCGTTCTCCACGCTGCTGACAAGTGTAGGGCATCATCCCTCTTGTTGAGGGTGCCGTTCTTCGCTATTTCAATGGATTCCCGGATCAATCTGGTTCTCCAATGCGGAACGTTGGCTACCTGCTTGCAACCCTCGAAATTGATGGTATGGCCTGTGTCCAGATGGTGGCGGAAGAGAGCAGAAGTGAGCTGTTTGTTCACCACGGAAATAGAAGAAAACGGACAGCTACCTTTTCTCGACGTATTAGTAAAGAAATCTCGCAACAGCCTGCAGCATACTGTATACAGAAAACCTACCCACACGAATCGATACTTAAATGCATCTTCTCATCATCATCCTTCACAGATCCAATCAGTCGCCAACTCACTAATCTCAAGATCCATTCGACTTACAGATAACGATAACAGATCAGAAGAAATGACGAAAGTCACCTTGGCTCTTGCTCAAAACGGCTACTCCAAATACATGGTGAAGAAAGCTATCGATCGACAATTCAAGCCGAAGGACCCACATCCACAAGAAGAGACCAGAAGACCCAACGTCGTATTACCCTACATCAAAGGAACAACGGATCGCATAGGAAGACTACTACGGAAACACGACATTAGTACCACCTACAGACCCGGCAAGACTATAGGAGCTTCTCTCAGGAATCCAAAAGACCAAATAAAATTGGAAAATCTAGGAGTTTATTTCATCCCCTGCGGCTCATGCGACAAGAACTACGTGGGACAGACCAACAGAAGAATAGCTGCCAGAGTAGAAGAACACAAGCTGAGCATCCGAAACAAACAGCTCACTTCTGCTCTCTTCCGCCACCATCTGGACACAGGCCATACCATCAATTTCGAGGGTTGCAAGCAGGTAGCCAACGTTCCGCATTGGAGAACCAGATTGATCCGGGAATCCATTGAAATAGCGAAGAACGGCACCCTCAACAAGAGGGATGATGCCCTACACTTGTCAGCAGCGTGGAGAACGGTCCTAGAGCACTCCAGGCCCAGGGCTGCTTTCCTGAGGCAAGGACCATCCAATTCGGAACGGCAGGACGCCGAGCTGCCTATCATTCTTGAAGCGTCCAGTGGGAGCAGCCCAGGTCCAGCAATCACCGGACAGCGAGTCAGTGGCCTCTTCTCGCCCATGGATGACGTCACCAAAGCCATATCCGGTGGAAAATCCCCAGGACCGTTAATCGCCGTACGACAGGTCAATGACCTCCCCCCACCACCCACGACTCACGTCACGTCGGACATACACACCCCCACCACCTCACCCCCGACCAATCGCTATCACCTACGACCAAGACGACCTACTATAAAAAGGAGCCAGAGCACCGCAGTACCTCAGTCTGTCAACAGGAGACTACGACAAAGCACTGAAGATGCCAAGTGAGATCTTGGCGAAACGTCTGCCCCTGTCCACAGGGAACAACCAAGAAGATGAACGGATGATATCTCGGATCAACCAAAACACATACTTTTCCATCCGCGAAGCATTACGAATTACCATATATATATATATATATATATAAGTTTTTCAAAATTGATATTCTCCTCTAGACATTCCCTGTATCCCGACTATCTCGAAACTTTATAAAAAAATTAAAAAACAGTTCTAATAGGTACATTATTTTACATAGAATCCAATGATGGACATAGAATGTTTATAGTAATTATGGTTTTAAAGATATAAACACAACTTAAATTTTTTTAATGGAATTGTGTATATCTTTGAAAAGCTAGAATAAAAAATCTCGACGTAAAAATAAAATATGCTGAGCAATTTGAAAACCGAAAATTGATTATCACAAGATATCATAGATGGTACTTGTAAAATTATATTTATAGCCTTAACCGTGGTATTTATGACACCATTTCATTTGGTACTTGATTCCAGAAAATCGGAATATAAATAACAGTGGTACAGCTTGGGGTATTTTATCTGACACCCTGTATAATATTCTATACCTATCTTTATAATTATCTTCGAAATTTAAAAAATACATCATCTTATAAGTTAAATTAATAAGTCGCGAAATAAATTGTTCAGTATACTTCGGTGATATTTTATTTATTTAATTTACTCTTGGTAGTTTCGGCTATTTAGCCGTCGTCGATGATAATTATAATGTGATTATATAATAATTTCTTTTGATATTAAAAATATACGTTTGAATATCCCATTAACAGAAAGAATCAAGATGATCAAAGATATAATAAAAAAGAAAATAAATGATAAAAATGACATTAAATTTACTCGACATTAAAACTACTCCAGTTCTGCACAGATTAATATTTCCTCTCTTTTGATGGTAAATTTTATGAATTTAAATATGGATTACCAATGGGATTCCCTTTGAGGGGCAAATGCATTTATGAATGAAATAGAAAAGGGAAGGATTTATCAATGAGGCGAACCCTTTTAAGAATGAAATTCTTTTTTGGACGTGATATATTGATGATGTTTTAGTTATAATTAAAGACAGCTGTGGTAGATATAATTTTATATTAAAATTATGTTTAAATTATAAACAGTTTTACACTGATGTATCAAACATGTAGTAGTAAACAATAATGATTGGTAATGATATTCTTAAAAGTTGTTTTTAATGTTATTACTTTTGTTTCTTTGATGTCATGATCTTTTTTAAAAAGTAAAACAAAAATATATTCAAACTCATAACGGTTTGATTTTAGGGAGAAGATTTTGTAGACAAAATCGCTGCAACAACATTAAAATTACAGATTTGCTCACATTTGTCAGTGGAATTCATGATCATTTAGAATTATAATATACTTTAGAAATCGAAAATAATAACTCTTTAATCTTTCGTGATTTAATTTTAAATAGAGAATCACGAATTGTAATATATGATATATATAGAAAGTCTACTCAAACTGATTACATTATACCGGCCTTTCCATAACCTTACACAAAAACCTTCAAAAAGTTTACACGGTAACATACACAGATCCGAAAAAAATGATTATAACATTAACATATGTTGTAAACTAATAACAAAAATGCATGGAAAACACAATCTGAAACACATCACAACACTAAATTAAGGAAAGGAATTTCATAGAAAACAACATTACAGTGCTAAACATGTAATGCAACATATATCGGCAAGACTGGCAGAATTTTAATAAACAAAATAATACAAGAATAAAAAAAGTAATCAAGTTTTAAATTTGGGAATCATCTTGTTTTTAATAATCATAATTTTGATGAAAACAAATATTTAAACATTTTGCATAGCATGCAAAAAGCTGTCTGCTAGTGCTACTAGAACCTTATGAAATTAGTAAACTCATAAATAACAATCCTAACATCGTGAATTTAAGTGAACAAATCCACCTACGCAAAATTCATTTTACAGTTAAGTTCTCATGCAGTAATAAAAATAACAATTTAAAAAAAAACGAAACTAATAACAAAACGAGTTTCACTTTACCTTAACTGAAGTACAATTTAATGTATTGACTTAGTTGTGATTTTAGTTCTATTTATTTTTTTAAATTTTAAGTGTATCTGTTATCAAACATTTTAGATACATTTTCCCTTTGTCAGTTTTGTTAATTTTTATTATTTCCCTAGGAAAATAATAAATATTAAATTCCATCGGCAAGGGTAGTAAGTATAATAAGTCAAGTATAATAAATAAATAATATGTCTAAGTTATGAAAGTTTTGTTATTATCGTGGTCTAGTATTACTTTTAAATATAAATCTGGTGTTTGTTTTTCTTTTATCAATTGTACTTTTTATTATACATTTTATTTAATTTTATTCCAGTGTCATATTCATTGAATAATTGTAGTAATCGCTCATATTATTATTTCTTTACGATGATCAACAAATCATCCATGTATTTTGCTCATAGAACTAAGTTTGTTTGTTGTTCCAAGTTAAGCACACAACTTGGTGTGCAATGTGGGTGGTTCATTACTAGTCCACTAACATTTACGCTTAAAACTCAGTCGCAATGGGAGGCCAAACTGTTATATAAGCATAATATTAACTAGGGCTGGACGATACCTTAAATGAGGTATCGAGTATCGATATCTGCGTGGTATCGATACTATTCAAAGTATCGAAAGTGTCGAAGTATCAAAAATTGTTTTATATATACAGGAAATTGCGTTTACAGTATGTTTAAAATCGAGATGTATCCTAAAATGCTTCAAGACATCTAATATACTTTGAAGATGACAGTTGTAATGGGGAATATGTGGATATTCCCCATTATTTCAAATCATATTACGATTTAACTCACGAAAGTTTAGGTATCTTCTTGGTTTTACGCGATGAGTACGATAATCTAGGAAAATTATCAAGAATTCAACCCATATGTTTTTGATAAGGGATAAAGTGCCGTTTTGTTCCACCATTTTAACTTCAATATTAAATGATATGTTTAATATTAGTATAAGTTTCCTACAACCTGTGACAATTTATTTTATAAGGAACCTATTAGACGAAGTAAAGAATGGCGTCCTAAGACAGAAAGGAGATACAGAAAGACATTTTCGAACAAATGGGTATCCTGCAGTGATCAGATGTGATCAGCATCTGATTTCTCATTTTTTTCGTATAATCCCGTATTAATACACAACTGTCACTCACTATTTAAGTCTCACTAAGTCTCACCTAAGTTAGGTTAGGTCATATCCATCAATATCCATCTCATATAAAAAATAGGTTTTTTATTTCTACTGTACTATCAGTAATAGGTCATGTTGCCAATAAGTTAGTAGACTTCAAACTGGTGAGCAAGATTTGAGAGACATAATAGCTCACCCTGCCATCAAGTTGACAGTCTTTCAAATAATATATAGTCTGTGGAACGCTAATGGCTCATGCTATCAACAAGTTTGCAGACTTCAAACTGATGAGCAGGACTTTTACGTGTAAAACAAGTTGGCAGACTTCAAATTGCTGAGAATGACTTTGGAGACATAATAGCTGATGCTGCTAATAAGGTAGCAGTCTTTAAGATAATATACAGTGTTTTAAACAGTAATCGCTCATGCTGCCAAAAATAAGCATTCATTAAGATAGTATATAATGTGTGGAACAGTAAAGCTTATGCTGCGAAGAAGCTGGAAGTCGTTAAAATAATATATAGTCTGTTGAACAGTAATAGATCATACTGCCAACAAGTTGGTGGACTTTAATCTGATCAGAAGGACTTTGGAGATTATGTAAGGAATCAACCGTTTGTAGACGCGTCTATGTGAATACAAAGTCCTTTTCCGAAAAAAAAAATAATTAAAAGTACAAACTACGTATCTTAAAAAAAATTATTAATTACTTTGAGAATTACTTTTTGGACAAAAATTGCGTTGGAATTTTTTAAATTATGATTATATGGTAGGAATTTATTTGAAAGGAAATTATTTATACGAAAACAAAGATCATCACCTGCCATTTGAATTATTGCGCAAAATAATCTCATGTAGGTGATCATTCTCTTGAATGCTGGTTTCTATCCTGCTCAATCGTTAGCATTTCTTGTTGAATAGAATCCTCAATTTATCCAAAGTTCATGGTTTATGAGTGTACATATATTTCGTTAGAAACCCCCATACGAAGAAAACATATGTGTCCTGGTCTATGCATAGGAAACTCATATGTGGAAAAATATTTTCACTTTTTTACCGATTCAGTGTTACTATAGGATGCTCTTTCACATGGTGAAAACCAAAAACTCGTAGATTATTTCAAAGTTCTCTAAAAACTCAAGAGAAGGAAGAGTATGTATAAACACTAAACAAACACAAATTTTTTATTGAGAAAATACATGATGGGATAAAAATCCATTTAAAAATCAAACATTTGTCGTATCAAGCTCTCAAAGTTCATACAGTGTGCGTGTTTCTAGTTAGTAATGGTTTTGCAGGAGTATAACTTGTATAGAAATTACCAATAAAGAGGGTTCTTCCTTGATCCAACAGGACATGCAATAGCTCCATACAAACGTTTCTTGCCAAACCAACTTCTCTTAAGCCTGTGGAGGATTTAACAGAGTAAATTTTTAATGCCCAAGTGTACCTATGAATGGAACACAACTTGAAAAGTTAATTCCGTATCAAATTGGGATATATTGGCGAAATATTAGTCTCCCACGCCACGGAATCAGTGTTTCATCAATAACTACAGATTCGCCAGGGTATTAAAGTTCTTGAAATTATGCTTATAAAAGGTCAACTAATGGCTGTATTTTTTTTAAACGATCTCCTTTAGCAATCGTTTTATTCTTACAGAAATGGATCGTTCAAGGTGCCCTTATAGGAACTGTCACCGAGTCGTTGGAACTAAAACCACTTTCATTGTCAGCGGGCGCTTCATGTTTTGCTTGTATTTGCTTTCTTTTTCTGGTATCCATTTTTTATCTATTTTGCGCACTTCAGTTTGTCTCTTCACAGTCACTAAATGTGTTCACTTATCCAAATACAACCTCTGTTTTTCACAGTATTTCTGTTATTCATTCCTAAAAGATTAATTGTAACTGGTTTTGATTTGTTACAACAAAAAGTATTTGCATAACAAGTTACTTGAAGTTAGGTTTTCATTATCATACATACATAAATGACGCGGTCGCCTACAATTTTTCTTGTGGGGCCACGTCGTTCATATATGAATGACAATGAACACCTAAAATAAATTGATATAGAAAAAAGAAAGGAAAAAAATGTTGATAATAATTAAAAAATTGTTAAAGCCAGCCACATTTTTTCATCATTTTCTTCAGGATGACATTTCAGAACATCCTAAACTAATTTTTTATTCTTAATTAGAGAATAATTTTCAATTCTATAGCAATTTTCTTCAATATCATTAACTGCATGGTTATGTTGTATATTTGTAAACAATGATTGGACATAAAAGCGAACAACATCGTACTCACTGATATTTTCAAGTTTAGTAAATGACACCACATTTCTCAAGTAGTTTTAGATAACCATTTACCTTATTAATTAAGGATGGACCTTCATCATTTTGTTATTTTGGGGAATTTGATTACGTTTTTGACATTCCAAGTTTTTTCAGAAACTGGTTCGAAATTCACTTCGAAAAATTCTAGAAAGCACCAGCGTTAGTTCTAGTAATAGTTTTAGTAATAGTTCTAGAATTGGTTCTAGTTTTAGTTCAAATTGAACATTTTACGTAAACCTTCAATAATAGAAGAACAAAGAATTTAACGACTATCTAAACACAATGTTATTGCATGTTATTTATGAACCTTTTACGTGCAGCTTTATCCGCAGCACATTCCCGTGTAAAGTTCGTGGCCAGTAATCCAACCAAGCTTTACCTGAATGAAAATCTATTGTAACTCAACACAAAGGTTACCTCGAACTTCAATAGGAAACCGAATTTTCTTTTTGGAATCGCTACTCGTAAAATTGAAATATACAGCAAACGAATGAATTCGTTTACCAGGCTTCGGCTTAACGCGAAGCTTTAATATTTTAAATTTTTGTTTCCACAATCAAATTATGTCAATTTCGATTACGTAATTGATTACTTAAAGTTGTAAAGAGAATATATAAGGAAAACTTGCAAAAGAAAGTTATAACAAGAACTTCGTATCTAAGAAAAAGTTATTTACCAATTTATCAAAAACGTTCAATATTCTTTTCTGTTTTTATATATAACTGTCAATATTGCGTATTTTATTAATTTTTTTTATTTCCGTAACACGATTCATTCTCACACATCTATTCCATCGAGAACGGTTGTATCGAGATTCTCTCTTGAACCAGAAATGAAACTGATATAAATTGATATCCCGACGTGTGGACAGAAAAATCGATGAAGATTCCATTACCCGTTTCGCAAGATACAGCACGAGAACCTTACAGGAAATCACCACCAACGCCGAGCTTTTTTCCCTAGTCATCGCAATGCACAATAATTAAACGTGAAAGTATCATCTGTTTCTCTCACCGCGTTAATCAAATCTTGTCCGTATAATGGTAATAATTTACGACATTTATTATCCGGTTGAATAAAAAGATAATATGATAACCAACGTGAAATTTAGAATTAATTGAGTTTCTGTGTTTATTTACACAAAAGTTAAATTTGGTTAACATTAGGTTTAGGTTTAAACCGGGCTAAATGTTTGTAACTGAAAGAGCTAGCGTTGCAATTCGAAATATTAAAGTTGGAGGTTAAAAGCTCCGTGAAAGTGCGGACAGGAAACGAAACTTGATGCAGCAGCATGGTAATTTAAAACTTTTGTGCTATTCACGGCCAGTTTGAGAGTAATGCGCGATCGCGTATTCAGCATTATCCTCTTTAAAGACATCGAGTTCCTCTATTCGACGTGGAATATGAATCGTTTCTGTTCGTGCACTTTTGGAAATGTACCCGTATCCGTGAATAACGAACAGTTAGACAGAGAAAGGGAGCAAAAGATTTTTGGCGGAACTACCCATTCTCTATGACAACTGATCGGGATTGATGATTCTAAATTTTCTACTTGGATAACTGAATAGGTTAGTTGATGAACTTTACCCTACTTTTATTAGAGCCAATCTAACTTAATAATATGGAAAGATATATGAAATGGATTATTAAACTAGATTAGTTTTTGATAGAAACCCCTTTAATCTTGTTAAATAGGTTTATGGCTGAATTTCTGAAATGGTCTACTTAATCAGTAATTAGTCCTAATCTTTAAGTGCTCGTAGAACATCCACAATGAATGCGTTCAGACCCGATATCGAACATTCCATATAACTGGAATCGCAACTATATCTCCCTTAACAATAATCGTTAACGAACTTAGTTAGTAGTTGTATAATGTTCAATACTTGTAAACAAAGAGTTATTTTTTTCTTGACTCAAGTTGTGTTAACAATAAAAGCATAAAATGGCTAATTTAAAAGTACTTTGTTGTTAGTAGCTATTTTTAAAGTAATTAAAAGTTATAATGAACCAAGATAATTCCCTAAAATACAATATTTTTGATGGAGAGTATTATAAAAAAATGAAAAAGTGCTTTAATCATTTTCTGTAAACGTCCAGAGACTCATAGCTGCCAGAAAACTAATAATGAGCAAGGGATAAGGGAAGCAGTAACCGACCGCAAAAGCTCTAATGAAGCTCCTATTACTTTTTATTAAGCTCTTAGTGTTGCAGCATTTATATTTGTAATTACGTTATTCCTCTGCGCAATGTTTTAATAATTAACGTTTTAAGCGTGTCATTCATCATTCCCCCGTAGTATTTCGTAGTCGAATTTCATTATAAAATTACCTTCTAAATGAAATGTTTTTCTCTCACGTAAAGTGAAAATTTTACGAACATTTTATAAATATTATTTTTAAATCCCAAGCAATTTATTTCTTGGTAAGGAATTCGAAGTCGTTGATAAACTAAATTGAAAAATAACAAGTCGAGGGATTGGGCTCGGTATAAATAACTTGAACGCAAAAGACAGCGATTTGTCTTTTTCGTCGAGAAGTTTTCAGGTCATTCACAGGGAAATCGATGGGATTTTAATTTTTAGCGGAATGCTAATTTTCTCGTTGCGTCATATCATTTCAATTAAGTTAAGTAATGTTAATTTCATGTAAATTGCGAAACGACAAACTGAAACTATCGAACTACTTAAGGAAGTTAATTTTAATCATAATTAAATGAGTATCTATTTTAATTAATGTGTAAACCGAATATATGTAGTTGTTATTGATTAAATTGAAGAAAGAATTTTATTCGTAATAGATCGTAAAATCAAAAATATGTTGTTTAATTTTCTAACCTTTTAATTAGTTTCAATTAATTATAATCTTTATGCTTACTTAGATTACAGTTACATTGAATAAGAATTTGTACGAAGATTTTGAAATACAATTTTATGTGTAACAGTTCTTCTGAATAAAGAGTAGAGTGATTTATTTCGTTATTTCGTTTGCAATCAAATCTTTCCCTTCAGAAGATGGATCTACGTATTAAGTTTGAAAATCTCTTGGATAGTCCTGACATAAAGTTTTTCGGTTGGAAAGTTCGGACAGACGAATGTAGGTTCAAAAATATATGTCATCAAGAAGTGAGAACGGGAAATTCCAAAGATCATATGAAGAGATTAGAGAAAATAATCAAAAGTTCAAAAACTTTTCAAAAACTTCAAACTTCAGAAAGTGCAATTGTCCATAGTAAACATTTGTTGTAAATTAAAGTTCAATCATTTTTAGGAAATTAAATATATATTTAGAGAAAACAAACAAATAGATAAACATACAAGTTAATAGGTTGTAATTACGGTGTTCAGTCCCGGGCCACTAAGAAGTCACGGGATTTTAAAAGATTTGAAATTTTTCTATTGCTTGTTGATTTGCAATAAAAATACGTTCAGTATTAGGGGATAAATTTTAAAACACACTTAATTTTTTAAATTTTCTGTTGTTAGAGTTTTATTTCGAGTTTTCTTAATTTCGGTTCTTTTGTAAAAAGTAAATAAATAAATAATTGTTTGTAACTGTACTTGTTATTTTCTTTATTACTTTTACTGCTTTTCTTTCAATAATTTGCAAGATATGTTTGGTTTGAGTTTACATACTAATTCATTTCTCGCGGGTTGATGGCGTCGTTGTTGCCAAACTTACGTACATTTTTGATTTGTGGGTTGGTATGCAAATGTATATAAGTGTCGTCTTCAATTTCCTCTTTCTCTTTCTATGTGTGGCTGTTATACGTTGAGGGTGTTATTGCAAAAACCAAGAAAACCTTTTCTTACGAGCGATTAAATGAGGATTAGTTATTAATCCGGAGAAATTGAGGGAATCGTTATTTATTTCATTTCCAATTTTTGGGATTTAATTCACCTTTAAACGGTTTGTTTGAAGCTTTAGAAGAGGAGGTAAATTTCTTTGTTTCTTGTTATACAGGGTGTTCATTTCAAAACTTCTCACCTCAATTTATGTAAAGCCAGAAGTTTAAAAAGAAAATCGAAGAAAGTGATACTTCATTTTAAAGGTCTTTTTAAGTACTACATGTTAATATTTTTTTAATGATCGATTCTTTTTCAAAATTTATGAGAAAATCTTTTTTTTTTGTGTTTTCCACTTGTTAAGTTATTTTAGAAGCGATGGAGCAAAATTAATATTAAAAACTTTAATAAGCTGCTTAAAGACAAAAAATAAATAATCTAAAAAAATAAACATCAATTATTAACCTAATTTTCTAACTTACTAAGTTGCAGGGCGCTTATCCATGTATTTTGGGTGACGGTCATAATTTTATTGATAAAAATAATGAATTTTTCGATGAGAATATTGAACAAAGAAATGTTGTATTCGATAAGGTTTGATAAGTTATGTTTAACCCAAAATATTTGTATAGGCATCAACAAAAAACCAGTAATAGTATAAAAACTGGTTTCTGTCCGGTCCTGTTCCAGTACTCTTCGTTGGAAAGCACATGTGGTGTAACTTTAGTATATATTTAGTTATTTAGTGTTACCCACCTAAAAAAGTTATTTAAATAAAGTAGCAATTATGGTTTACAGTTTGCAAGAGAGGATTGAAATTGTTTTAATGTATGGAGCCCAAAATGAATGTGCTCGACGAACTGCCGCAGTTTTCAACGAAAGGCATCTAGATAAGAATGTATCTCATAGATATGTCCTGAATCTCATGTAGAAATTTACTCAGAATGGGTGCGTTGCCAACATAAAACATAATGAGCCGAGAGTTTTGCATGCAACCGCCCTACTGGAAGTGTTGGGTCATTTCGGTATCAATCGTAATACTTCATTGCGTCAGGTATCTAAAGCAACTGGTATATCCTTGGCTTCTATTCATATAGCTATAAAAGTTCATAAATTTCATCCTTGTAAATTGTAAATGCATCAAGAGTTACTGAAGACGATTTTGACAGGAGAACACAGTTTTGTGAAGAAGTGACCACTATCATTAATAATAACAACGTTTTTGTGAAAAATATCTGCTTTAGTGATGAATGTACTTTTCATTTAAAAGGGTTTGTAAATAAACATAACTGCAGATATTGGAGTAATGAAAACCCTCATCTGACTATAGAAGGGCATACACAATATCTTGAAAAACTTAATGTATGAGCAGGCATTTTGGGGGACCAAGTGATTGGTTTACTGTTTATCGATGGAAATTTAAACGGCGAAGTATACTTGGATATGTTAGAAAATGCTATCAATCCACTAATTACGGAAGCTCACGAGAATCAATTGGATAGAGAAGGAAATGCCTTACTTGATGAGTTCTTCCGGTACGGCAGTGGTTCTATAGTGCGTTTCCAAACAGATCGATAGGACGCAGAGGTCCTATAGAATGGCCAGCCAGATTACCAGATTTGACGTCATTAGACTTTTTTTATGGGGTCATTTAAAGTCTTTGATATTTACTCCTCAACCTCAAACTTTAGAAGAACTTCGTCAGAGAATTACTGCAGGTTGTCGTCTAATTTAAAGGGAAGTTTTTGAAAATGTGCGCCGTAGTTTTGAACAATGGTTATACCATTGTTTAGCCAATAACGGACAACACTTTGAACAATTATGACCTTTAAAATGAGGTATTACTTGACACCCTTTCCATTTAAGATTTTTAAGGGCTTAGTTACTGGCGACGGGGGGTGGAAGTGAGTTAGTCAATTTTTGCATAAAAAGTCGCCCACTTGGCTTTATTCTTTACCTATTTCAGCGATTTTCTTTCTAAACTTCCGGATTTACATAAATTGATGTGGGAAGTTTTGAAATGAACACCCTGTATGTAATGTTATTAATGTTTCTTGGTGATCGTTATGTTAGGCTTATTCTAATTACAAATTCCGTGATTTTTCTTTTTTGGGAAATCCTTATATTAACATCATCTTCCGACCTGTCATCCCACTCTTGTTGGCAATATTTAATAAGAACACGGGGATCCTCCGGTGGCACCTCTTGTTGCAGGAAGAATTGGTATAAGATTGAAGAGGTTGCAGGAGAGGCTTTTTGTTGTTTGATTTTTATTATATGAAATTATCTTACCATTGAGTAATAATTATGATTTTGTTGTATTTGGTAGAGTGTGTGGACCCTAGAGTTTTGAGTAGATGTGTTGAACAATAAATAGAGAGAACCGACTTCTGGCCTTTTCATGTTGGAAACCTTGACTTTTTTGATGAGAGTCCCGCTGGTCTCCCTAAGTACCACTTGGGGACACACACCAATGTCACGAGCAGTGGTGAACGTCACTGAGAACTGTGCTAGAAAGTAAAATTTCGTAGCTCTATTTTCTGGTTTTTGTTATGTTTCTCTCAATCTGTACAAATTTAGTTTATTCAATTGGATAAATCTATAGACGATTATTTTTGAAAAAAGTATGGGTGCTTTGTGCTGAAAAAAACTAAATTGGATTTAGACTCAAACGACGAAGGACGGCTCTCCAAACAAAGCTTGAATTAGAACTGAAAAAATTCAAAGTACACTCCTAAAAAACGATTGCAGCAGATGCTGGCGTTGAATTGGGGAGAACAAGTTCAATTGTGCAGGGTGAATGAATCTCGACGCCTTTTGCGTTTGACTGAAAAACGGTTAGAGTTTTGGGAGGAAACATAATTGGTCAAAATGTTCTACGAAATGACATATTATATCATAAATTTCGCTCCATCGCCACTAGATGTGACGACAAACAGATTAGCGTTTTGGCCTGATTCCTATACTTTTCAAAGATTGATTCTGAAAGATAATTTTTTTCTGAGTTAAGAACTCTCTTTCTTTTTCTTCTGTTTCCTGTTATTGTTTATTATTAAGTTTTTGCAAAGTTGACAAGAAAAACAAAGCTTCAATTTCTAATTTTTGTCAAAACTAGTGTTGTTATTGCTGTTGTGCTTATCGTGTCCTAGTAATATGTTCATTCACGAAGAAAAAGTAGATATGATACTTATACATGGTAAAGCTTGAAGAAATGCGCGGGATGCTCAACGTACACATACGGAAAGATATCCTGAAAAAAATTGTGTCAGACAGAAAAATGTTCTCAAGGTTAGAACAAAATTTGTGACAGAACGAATACGCATTTTCTCTTAGGAAAAATAAAGAAATCGTTAAAAGAGCAACAACCAGGAATAACATAAGAAGGGTGCTAGATTATTTCAAAGAAAATCCTGCGAAGTCTATTAGAAATGCGTCTGTGATTGAATTTGTCTTATTATGCCGTTCAGCGCATCATTAAAGATAATAAGTACCACGACTTTAAAGGGCATTTTCTCCAAGAGGAGCATTTTCTCCCGGGACGTGGAAAGGAAACTGGTTTTAGTAAGACAGATAAAAGTTCACAGGAATGCGAATCGGAACCTATTCTATCATATGTTATGTTCAATGGACTGATGAATCAAGGTTTGTTAGCAATGGCGTTCCCAATAAGCACAATACCCACTACTGGGCGAACGAAAATCCACACTGGATTCACGCAGTCAACAATCAAGCCCACTTTGGATTTAATGTTTTATGTGGTTTGATTGGGAGATGCTTGGTTGGTTCACATTTTGAAAGAAATCTCGCTGGGGGAGATATCTCAATTTCCTTCAAAAAAATCTTCCCTTGCTGATAAAAAATATTCCGATGGCGCTTAGGAACGTTATGTGGTTGTAGCAGGATGGCGAACCTGCTCATCACGCTTGTATCGTTAGACAATATCTGGATGAAGTTTTTGAGAATCGCTGGTTTGGAACACATGGTCCAATTGCTCCAAAATCTCCATACTTATCACCACTCGATTTTTGACTATGGATACACTAGAAAACGAAGTGTATAAAATAAGTTCTAATGATTTAGCACACCTGAAAGCGAAGATTAGAAATGCTTGCCAAAATCTGAGTCCGGTAATTCTGTTAAAATTTACTACAATTGAAGCTGCTAAACGTCTAAGATCATGCCTAAATAATAATGGGGTTCATATTGACATTTATAATTTTTTAAATTGTTTTTCAATGTTTTGCTTTTAACGTTTACTAATTGTAAATTCATCATAATTTCACCATCTGAAAACTTTATACTTATTATAGGTCTATTTCAAGATATTTTATTTTATAACTTTTAAGCGGGTAAATAGAAGAAAAAGATGAAGTATTCTAAACTTATAACAGAAAAGATTTGCTGTTAGAATCAGTTTTTAAAAGTATAGATATCAGGGTGAAACACTAATCTGACCGTCGCGACATTTAGCGCTGGTGCAACAGAAATGTTCAATTTATGTGATTTAACTAACCGTTTTTGAGTAAAACTCATAGGGCGTCCAATTTCAATTACTCTTCAGTACATGCGCACGGTACCTGGCACCAAACGATTACGTACTTCACAGTACCTGTAAGCGATGTGTTATTATAGTTGAGGCTACAATTGGAAGCTCTCCAAAGTTCATCTTACTTGTGGTAACTATACAATTTAATTCTACAATCATGGTTTGTGAGTCCAAGGAGTCCAGTATATACTATAAATTATATTCTGTGATATACATATAACTATGAATTTTACCATGGTTGGTTCTATTCAAATAAATCTAAAACTAATACTAGAACTATCACTAGAACTAATACTGAAAATCCGGTTTTGCGGTGCTTCTTCTGAAAAACTATTTGCCGGGTCAATGCCATATTGTAAACTTATTCATAAATTGGTTCGAAGTGAAACATGAAACAGGTTGCTACACGGCGCCCGAAACGTCAAACACCTTTTCAAAAGTCCTGCTGCAAATCCCGAAAGCTTTTAGTTCTAGATATAATGTTAGTGTTGGCTTCAGTTGAATGTAATATACATTTTTAGTAATAAGCGACTATAAGAAATGCGTAAATTTATATCGGATTCGATAATGCAAGCGATACAAATAATTCTGCATCGAATGACAAAGAAAATGTTGTTATATAGATCATAGA
Organism: Onthophagus sagittarius; assembly: GCA_036711965.1. Classification (NCBI taxonomy): domain Eukaryota; kingdom Metazoa; phylum Arthropoda; class Insecta; order Coleoptera; family Scarabaeidae; genus Onthophagus; species Onthophagus sagittarius. The sequence continues at coordinate 53,893,353 of JASERS010000001.1, forward strand.
AGAACAAGGTTCCGACGAAAGTGAAGAAATATTTCATATACCAAATGGGAGACAAGAGACTAAGGTAGAGAATAAATAAATGATTTATTACCCTCAAGAAGTTACCGACGTATTGAACTGATACCCGTATTCAGAAACCAGTCTCACGTAACTGGTTCATTAGAACTTTTTTCGGTTACATTATTCGTAGAGGCTTGAAGTTTTGGTAACATGAGTTGTTTATTCCGATCTATTAATCTATAATATTTTGAAGATGGCCACCACTTGCGGTCTACCGGAAGTGGACCTCAACTTTGTTATTTTAAATGGAATGCTATAATTTTTATTTAACCATACAATTATACGTATGAGAATATGTTGACTTTGATAACAGTTGTTGGTACCTAGCTTTTTTTGTTTTCGAGTTATTTTGATTTTAAGTGTTTTTTGGTAAATATCATAATGCTCTTTAAAAGCACATATCTCAGCCAACGTTAATTCAAATACGTTTCGCGTTGGTACAATAACTCATCATATGCTGTCAAATAAATTGTCACTTGTTATATCAGTGTAGCTTATACAGCCTGGTCAAAAATTGAATTACCGTTTCGCTGTATAAGGCCTATTTATTATAGTTTTCTTGCTATTGAGGAATTTATCAAAATCATACGTAAAATGCTAGAAACCGTTTGTTTTTGTTAGAAGGCCATGACATTTTGACAGTTTTTTGTTTAATTTATTTAAATTATTATTAGTATTATTTCTACAATGAACTGTGATTGAATAAACTTTAGATTGCTAGCTGGTATTTACCAAAAATAACCAAAAGAAAACCGAATAAATGAAACAATGAAAAACAACAATTTAACACCCTGTATATAGTATATATAGACAGACTTCAGTCTGAATGTTCAGTCTGTCAACAGGAGACTACGACAAAGCACTGAATATGTCAAGTAAGATCTAGGCGAAACGTCTGCCCCTATCCACAGGGAACAATCAAGAAGATGAACGGATGATACCTCGGATCAACCTTCACATACTTCTCCATCCGCGAAGCACTACGAATTACCATATATATATAGATAACAGAAAAAATTAATTATGAAATATATAATGAAATTATCTAAATAATAATTAAATATAAGAATTATTAAATTTTAAGTTCTATTTCTTTTTTTTTAATTTATTGTTCAAGCTTTTTTTATTGGTTGAGCGTGACTCGGAAAAATCCCTTACTAATCGATACGTTTCCAGAAATTATTTTTCCCAATAAATGGACGCTAACAAAATGGCTTTCAATTCCGGAACGGTACTACACACGCTAATCACTCGTACCAAATTCAAAACCGAAAGAGAGATAGAAAAACGATTTCAAGACAACCTCCCTCTTTATACCCATCTGCCTACCCAAAAAAAAAAACTTGAAACCGGCCTATACTACAAACGGATATTTTATTAAAACCAAAATGACTAGAAATAAAAATACAATTATAATAAAACAATATTAAAGTAAGAAAATATGTTAATCAAATTGATGAATTAGTACCTCATGAAAAAAAGAGAATACAAAAAGAAAGAATACAAAAAAAATAATAAAAAGCTATTCTTAAGGTGAAAAAGTAACCGGAACACTGTTAAGGATTTTTTAACGTCAGTGTTTGACCGAATCATATTATTTCCCTTGCAGATCAAATACACACTTGACTCATTTAAAGTTACTTAACATTGTATATTTTATAAATTCCCCATTTCTTAATTGGTTTTGATTTTTGAATTTTTCATACCACAAAACATCATTATCTACTTTTTACATCAATAGCCTTTTGAAAATCTGTTTCACTATATGTAAACTTGGGCTTTGTTACCATATTGGCACTAAAAAAATTTAACCTAATTCATATTTGTTAAATTTTCTATATAGAAATTCCATTTTCTGATAATTGACCACTATAGAAGGCAGTATTTGACCAACCTTTTATACTTTTAAATTTACAAACTGATTACTGCTTAAGTACGTTCAATTACTTTTATTATTATAAAAAAGATTTTATAAAATAAAAAAGAATCCAACATTTACACTTATATTTATTATAGGCTTCAACATTTATAAATTTTAAAGTCGGTTAAAAAACTCCTTGTTGTGTCCTATAATTGCTCTTCAAAAGAACCAATAATTGACCGCATATTTAAACAGCTTGTATCTTACTTTTAAAGAAAAAAAGTTTTGGTCAAATACTAATCAATTTAAACGGAAAGCCATAAGCTTTAAAAGGAAGTATTACACATTATTCCATTTTGTTAATCAAATGTAAACACTTGTGACATCATAAAACAACTAATTTATTTAGTGTTTGACCGCTTGGTCAAACACTATTTTTTTATTAAATGTAGAACTACCAGTTTTTTACCGGCTTTATTTAAACAAAAACTTTGTTAAAACGGTAATTTTTTAATAAAACCAATAGAGCGTTTTGTTAGATTACTAGCAAACCAAAAAGAAACACCATGCATGTAAAAACGGCTGAATAAAGCCACCTTGTTTGGGCAATTACTGAAGTTTTACCCTAGATACAATTAGATCCAACTGTAATTATTAATAGTACTTACTACCATACAACATTGGGATAACCCTACGATGATAGTTAAAATAAAATATAAGTTAAAATATATAACGCAACGAACAACGAGACGGTGTGGCTAAAGAAATTTATGACAGACAAAGCGCTGCCAATCCACTAAGGCAACCTGGGACAAGAACGAAAATGGAAGACAAAAAATTACAAAGAGGTTATGCTGCGGATGATATGATATGGTATGGACTAGTGGGCTTATCCTTGCTTTAATTCTTATATTCCCAGAGTGGACTTGCCCTCGATATTGAATTTTTTAGAATAAGTAAGGCGGCGTGTCATAGTGGTCCGAAAGCCCTTAAAACACGTTCGAAAATCAATTTTTGAAAAAATTGTTTGTGTTGTTTTTTTAATGTTATATATATTTTAACTATTTAGAGACTCTTAGTGATAATTATGATGACTTGGGTGTTTTATAATAGCTACTTAGCGAAATAACTAGCTATTAAAATGTCTTTATTTTGTATGATGAAATTTTCTACAAATTGGTACAACATTGGATAATAAAAAAAGATGGCATACCACTATTAAAAAAATTGTTGTTGATAGTTTCTAAAAAGCAAAGAAAGGTTTTCATTTTGCTCCATTCAAAATTTGAAAAAGAATTTGGTAAAAAAATTACAAGCTTTTCTATTAACATCAATAAATATTTATTTTTTTTACAAAGCTCAAGCTACTAAGATTTGATCAAAATACAATGTTACCTTACATTTCTCCAATCATAACACCATATTGATAATATTTTCCAACCATCACATTGAACATAGAGACATTCTCAAAAAATCTGGAGTGTATTCTATTGAATGTTGTAACTGTGATAGTATTTACATCGGTCAAACTCGGAGGAAGTTAAGTACGAGAATAAATGAACATAAAAATAGAGCCACTTCAAATGTCCATAAACATCATATAGAAACTGGACATGTCATACATTTCAAAAATACGAAACTTATTCATGAATGTAAAAAAAGGTTATAAACTTGATCTACTTGAACAATTAGAAATTAATAAATACAACAGAAATGGTAAATACACACTTCTCAATGATCAGATTGATGTTGATTACAAACCTGTATTTACATATTTACATTCTAAAAACATATAAAGAAGTGAGAAGTATTAACTTGTTCTCGTATCCGTGTCTCTTTTCCTGTTTTTACGCTCAATTTCAAGTCTGTTATTTTCAATCTGTGTTGTAATGTCGTTCTCTATAAATATTAAAATAATTATTAAAATAATAATAAATATTTTAATAATAAATATATATTATTTATATTCTAATTATATTTTATATTACATTATAATAATAAATATTAAAATAATTCTCCTTAAATATTTTAAAGAATAACTTTGTTATTGTGTATAAATAGTTTTATTATGATAGTTTAATTTTATTCACACTTCTATGTGTGTTTTATCATATAACTTAATAACTTTAACTTTAACAGTAAGTTTAAATTTAGTTTTATGTTTTTTACTTTGTTATTATAATATGATTTCAATTTTATACAGATTCGGCTGATGATCAGTGCTTATGTCACTTGAAACTGGTACTGATTAAATAGATTTGTTAGCAAGTAAAGAAGTTTTTATTATCCATTTTCCAATATTTATTTTTTGTTCGCATAATCTCTCAAGTTAAATATCTTGTGATAGAACAAATAAGAAAAATTGTACACATTATTGTGGATCTTATATTTATTCCTGTTATGATTTCGATATTTTGATGCTGTTTTAGCTTTTATTTTTTTTCTGTTTTTCAAAGATAATATATTTGAAATGTAGTTTCACTTCTGTTGAAGTCGTAATCAGATAAACCACAACAAACTCGAACTAACCCATAACCCCTTGGCTGCTGAGGAAGGTCTTAATTTAATAATATCCCTTAATTTAACTAAAAGCAAAAACTTCGGGAGAATACCAATGGAGATAGAGATAATTTGCAGCACTCATATGTGCTATTTAAAATGAACACTAAAATTGTGATGTTTGAAAATATATAAAAGGGGCATACCTTGAAGGAATAAAAATCACCGAAAGAAATAGTTTGCGATATTGGTTTACAGAGTTTGTTGAATAACCCCTGTGAAAAAATATTGCAATCTTCAAATGTGGGATTAGAAACAAAATGTAATTTATGTAACATTGCAAATGAGGGTTTGATGGTACTGGAAGTCATGGTACTAATAAGCAAATATTACAAAATAAACCTGAGGGAATAGATGACTCTCTTCTATTTCTGCCGACATTAGTTCCATTGCGCTTAGAAGATAGTAATCAGAATATTGTGGAAACATCCGCGAACATCATCGACGACATCATCCATATGGTTTTCATTGCATATGGAGAATCGTTAGAGTCGGTAGAGGCTTAAGAGTCCGAAAACAAGCAAGTTAAATCAAGAAGCGAAAAATTTATTTTTTGATTACATTGGATGAATCTCCAGAAGGAAATGGTGATGAAGAAAGTAAGCAAGAATATAACAATGATGAGGAAGAAAACCAAGAGAATGAACAACGCTTCAAATAGAAAGAAATTGTATTGCATATATAATACAGTATATTACATCATACGTAACATTATAATTATTCTTGAATAATCTGAATGTTTGTGCGCTAGTCAATGTCTTGGAAAATTTTTTTATGAGTAAGCCTCAAACCTACGAATAATGGTGCCTAAGATTACTTTAAATTAACAAAGCAATTAACAAAAAAACTTTAAAATAACAAAACTTCATTGCATTTTTCTAAATTTTGATAGATTTTATTAGACTGTAATATACTGGCATATTTTTATATTTTTTTAATGTTATTTCCATTCTGCATTGTATCGAGTTTATTATTAATATTACTTGTACATGAACCGAAGATGAGGCAGCATATTGTAGAGAAGCAGACCCGACATTCCAAATAATTTTTCCCTAAAATTGTAAACGATACAACAGTTTTTTGCGGAAGTGATATAATGCTACCACACATACTGCTACCAAAAGATAGGCATCTTTTTTACCTTGTGTCGACTTGCCAAATATGTATCAAATTATTCGCTACTATTTACTTTCTCTATAAAACAATGTAGATATGTGTTTAGGAACTTCTGGTCATGTAAATTCATGCAAAAATGTGAAACAATATTCCTCTTTGAAGAAATAACTTATAAGAAAAGGAAATGAACATGTATTTATGTAAAACACAGTATCCGTCATACTATTTTCGGTTGGCGAATTTAATTCAAATTTTGATACAACATTGCCCTTTTGGTCTTTTAATAATTTGCCAATCTTTTTGCTAACAGCAAAATAATATTTTCGACTGAGTTTTCATGCCGTTCGGATCACTGTGCATCAGGTTGAAGATTACCTTACAGTAGAAATAAGCTGTATTCAACAGTCTTCAATGTTCAACTAATTCCATTCCGAAAGTTTCAAACTAACTTGATCTTGTATAAGTATGAAGGCTTTAAGGACCGGTGTTAATTGAACTAAAATTAGAACAAACACTTGAAATATCACTGAAACTATCACTAGGACTAACACTTGATCTAAAACTCGAAACTTTCGGGTTTCATCGGGATGGCATGTGAAGTGAACTTCGAACCAGTTTCTGAAGAAGGTTGCAATATGGTATCGCAATGTTCATCCTATTAGAAAATGTCTTGTATTCTTTGAAGAAACAGAGAACATAACTTCAGATTTCAGAAGTCAGAGTTAAGCCGTGCACATGCCTCCTTCAAGTCTCCAGGAGAGAAGGAATAGTATAGTTGTGAATCATGCGCATAAAAGTGAGATATTATCATATAACCTATTGTAAATAGGTTATATGATTAACAAAAGTAGATGTACAGGGTGGTCCATTACTAATGGGACTCAGAGCAACAGTGAATTCCTTACATAAAATTATTACGATTTAACCCAATTTATCTTAGTCCAATTGTTACTAACAACGAAGATACAGATGGTTAAAATTAATACTTTATTTTCGTTTTTCCTAAATAATTTCGTATTCTCTTACATTATGAACATGAAAATTGGTACATTAGCACTTTTTGTGGCGATAAATAATAATTTGGTATTAATTTTGCATCTATCGGCCAGATGGCGGTATCTACTTTAAAATGTTCCTTTAAAGTGGCTACATCTTTTTTAATTATGTTTTTCAATTATGAACATGAAAATTGGTATATTATCACTTTTTAAGACAATAAAATTTACTTTGGTATTAGTTCTGATGCATCTTTGTCAACGCCAACCGATCTCACTGAGATGCAAATTTTGCAAATTGTCCTTAAATAGTGATTATCTCGGAAACAGAGAGTATTAGCGAAAATTGATGGAGAAATGTTAACAAAGAAAGAGATATGACCACTTTAAAGTTTTTTTAGAAAAAACAGCGCCATCTGGCTGATAGATCAAAACTAATACCAAATTATTATTTATTGTCACAAAAAGAGCTAATGTACCAATTTTCATGTTTATAATGTAAGAGGAAACGAAATTATTCACGAAAAACAAAAATAAAGTATTAACTTTAACCGTTTGCATCTTCGTTATTATTAACAATTAGACTAAGATAAATTGGGTTAAATTGGAGTAATTTGATGTAAGGAATTCACTGTTGCTCTGTGTCCCATTAGTAATGGACTACACTGTATATAGCGTGAAGAACAACGGTGACAAAATTGAGCCCTGAGGTACCCTTGAGTCGGTCATTAAAAGATCCGATGATTTATCTTCCAAAACGACTGATTGCGACTTTTCAGAAAGGTAATCTTTCATTAAATTGAGCCATTAAAATTTTACGATCTAATGTATCAACAGCATTTGTGTAATCTAATTACCACAAAATAATTACCTTTATCGGTTTCTCGCACTATATCATAAACGATCTTAGTCAGGGCTGCATACCAACTATATCCGCATCTAAAACCCGATTGCGTTCGTGGTAACTAACCATTCCCCTCAACATATTCCGATAGTTGGCTCAACATAATTCTTTCGATCACCTTGGACATGACGGGTAAAATACTAATAGGTCTTCGGTCTGCATAAATAGAGCGACTCTTGACTTTAGACAAATGTCTAACCATCGGTTCCTTCCATTGTGCAGGGTGTAAAATATATTTCTAGCAAACGCTGAAAAACGCTTCCCTATTTGCTGGGAAATTTAAAGTGAATAGGTGCATTAATGGAGATTTTTCATGACACCATGTCATAGCGTCCACAAATTGATTTCGATTCCTATTTATTATTAGCTGTATAAGCTTTGATGATAAAACTAAACGGACAGAAAGATTAAAATTGATTAGCGAGCATCTCTTCAGCAGTTATTTAACGAATTTTTTAAAACTATAAAACATAAAAAAGTATTAAAGGAAATCAGTTTTTTGTAAGGGATTTTATAGGTTTTTATCGATTGGAAAAATTTTTAGTACTCTTAACCTAACTTCCTTGACTCTACACGTTGATTCCCAAGAAAATCTTTAGGATGATTAACGTTTTTGAATGAAGTTAGCGAGTTGTTTGATTTCCACTGTGAGTAATTTAAGATTTTTTGTTTTTAGTGTGGTTACTTTGTAGTTTGATCTTTGTTGCCCTGATGAAGAATCAAATAAATTCGAAAGCTTGGCAATGAAAAAATTAAAACTTATTGAAATTCCCTTGCAATTTGATCGCTTCCCCAAGAATTTCGCGCCGTGTTTAACATTGTATCGACCGATACTTCTTTCCACCCTTAATAAAAATAATCTTTCCTAGTCTAAATCATATCATAAAACAAATCAATCTTTCAATAGTTAATTTATCTAGAAATCAATCATCTCAGTAGATATCGCCGTTCTATAATTTAAATTATTTCAGCATTTGCTTCCCGCTCAATAAAACATATTGAAAGAAACTGCGGTTAGTTTCCTTAATCTAAGGCGTAATTTTTCAAAAAAAAATTAATAATTACTCTTGTTGATATTACCAAGCAAATTATTGGCGCTGACTTCTTGAGCAAATATAACAGGCTTAGTCGTTTAATCGATTCGGAAACAAATTTTACATTGGTTGGTTCTATTTGTCATTTTTTTCTGTTCTTCTTAGACGTTCCTTTATTGAAATTAAAATTACCCAACTTTTAAAAAACGTTTCGCCCCCGTTGAGCGTTGGTTTGATTTTAAAAAACCTGCTTCAACGCGTAGTCCGTAATAGAAAACCATGACGCGATGTCTAGCACGTGATATCTAGCACTCGACTGTTAATCAATTATCCATGTTACAGTGTCAACGAATATTGCTGAAGAGAGTGCTGAAAAAGTGCTTAAAATAGATCTATACCAGATGTTTTAAAATTTAATCAATATCTGGGAGTTAGGTGGTGAGCACCTCCTTATTGGGAAGGTATAACATTCGTATTCTTGCTAGGAAAGAACGACTGCTTACATTGAATATAAGATTATTTATTTCTTTCTGGTTTCATAACCCGTTTCCTTACTCTTCTTTGTCAATTAATTCTAAATGCACAAGTTACAGATATAATTGAGTTTTTGGAAAGCTTCTGAATACAAAGATTATAAATTTAAATATAAATCATCATTAATTTTGTTTTCATAGTCGGTGAAGAAGTTAAGGTACGAAATAATGAACTGAACTTTTTACATCCGCTTGAAAGCTTGTTTCATTTTAAGTGGAAAACCGAAACCAATTTAAGCAATATTAAGTACGTAAAAAATATATAACGCAAGGGATGACAAATTTTCATTTTGTTTTCTATGTACTTTCCTTTTTATTCTAGAGTAATTAATGATAAAGCATTGTGTTATATTTTGTCATTTGTATTACTTCTATTGTAGTTATTTAAAATTAAACCTGAATATTAGTGTAATCATTTCAAATCAATGTAACCAAACTCTCTAACAATTTTTAAAATGTCGTTTATTAAGTATTCATGTGTGGACAAAAGTACAATTGTTAAAAATAAAATTTCTTACAACTTTTGTTGTAAAAGTTCTTTGTAACATGCTCCCATTCCCAAGTCATTAATATGAACTTTAAGATCTTATAAATTAAGTTAATTAAGTTTACCAGCGGATATTACTGAAAATAGAATGATTGAAGTTTATGAGACATGGAGTCTCATAGAGTCAGTTGAGACAGGTTAATAATGTTTAAGAATATATTAATTTTTTCTTTGTAATTAAACAAGTTTTTACACTTAGAAAGGTATTCCTAGATACCCTACAGTACATTTATTGAACGTAATGGGTGAACAACTCAAAGGAATTCCACCGTGCTCGTCTCTATACCACTTAAACACCAAAGTTCGTTTCTGTACTCCAACAATTCGTAACCAATTTTCGCCTCAGCGGGTGTTTTAATTGATTACCCCACGGAATGTACCTATTTCTGGTTTCTATGAATTCTCAAATGGAATTGTAACCAACACGTTTCTAATTTTCTAAGAACCTATACCAATGGAATTAATTATAAATTCGTATCAATTTAATATAAATGAATTCCCTTGAACTAAGCAAATTTTCTTATTATGCCGTGAATTTAAATTAGATTACGTTATTCCCTGTATTCTGGAGTATATTTCGAATTATCACGGAATTCCGACTCGTTGAAGTCTTAATCCGTTGCAAACAATGTGACGCTTCATGCCTACCAATGACTGCGTTATGTAAATTTTCGTAAATTTCTCGCTGGCAAATGCATTCGACTTATGTTGCTCTTAAATCACGAATCTTATGCGTTTCGGTGCACAATTTCACCGTTTCCATTTGTTGTACAATGTTGGAGCTTAACGATAAACATTCCATAATAAATTTTCCTGGCACGTTATTTGTTACGCGAGCCGCGCCGTTAATCGTAAAGTCGGTGCAATACGGTATGTAAACTGCACACACCAGTTGTGCACTTGTATAAGTACAAAAACAAATTTATCTGGAATGAGGATTAATGTGGATCTAGTGCACCGATTCAGACAAAGTTATAAATATTCATCGCAATATTGGAATTTGTAAACAGTATTTCCGAGCAAACTTACTATAATAAAATAAATTACATAATTTTTAGGGAATTATAAAATTTACATTTAAATTCGTAATTTAGACCATATAAAATATTTAATATCGTGTGGGTGTATGAATTTATGCATTTTCCCGTTCGTTTGTTTTGAATGTATTTTATTGTCGTTATGATTGATGTTTTTGGAATATTTAACGTTATCAAGCGAAAAGTTATAGCGGTCACTGTTTGTATATCATTGGAAAATAAACATAGTAACATCTAAAACTTTTATAGTTCAATGCGAAACGCAATCTAGATGATAGAGGTGAAATCGCATCTAGATGCTGATTTGGGGATATTTCTCAAACTCATCGCAAAATTGCAAAGCCAGCGTCAGAAGACCGTGTTCAACCGTGTTATTGGGATAACTTCCTTTACGAAGATATAACTTTTGGGTTCATATTTAGTACCACGTTTAGCATTGATTTTCTATACAGGAAAAGGCGTAAACGAGGGAAAATCTTTAGGCGGATATATTAGACAAGAAAATAATTCAAGCTAATGAGAACTTCAACAAAGATTTTTAACTAATTAAGTCACACCCTCTTTAGTTCTTGAGTTTGAAAGTACATCTTACTACAGTTATCAACATAAATTATGTTGTATTAAATTATAAGATTTTCTTAATGAGATCTGTTCTAGTTTAGAGATTTATCGTCAAAATAGAAAGTCAGTCATTCATAATAAAATATCAGTTTCAGTAAAGCAATTTTATTAAAATTGCTTAATGTGTTTCATAATTATAATCAGTTTATATGAAAAAGGTTCGCATATATTCACGTAAAATGCCACTTTCACTTGACGGATTTAGCCCAAAGGTTTTGCTTTTACTCATCATTAATCTCCCTTTCACACCAAAAAATTAAGGTAATTTAGAGTGGGAGATGACCAAAAGGTAAACAAAACGTAATACTGGCAGAAAAGAAATTAAATTTATCTTTTCGTCTTTTGAAGCATTTTTAGTCTTGAAATTAACTATAGTTGATTTAATAATTAATTAACTAACAACTCGGATCTCAACCTAATATAACACGTAATAAAATCATACGTTTTTTGTTGTGCAGATAATTTGAGATAGATTTATCTAAAAAATATATTGAGTATTGAGTTAAGAAAATGGAAATATATTGCATATTATGTACCGTTGAATTTGAAATAGCGACGTGTAAAATTTATACTCAATATTTATGAAGAGCTCACATGCATTTTCGCAACTGCATATAACGCAAAAACAAATTCAGATGGATGATGACAAATGATGACGTACCCATACATTGAAACTTCATACACACGAAATAATAAAACGTGTTTTAAAAAAATAAAGTTTCTTTAGTGTTGCACCCTTGCAGTTCTGAAATTCATCAAAGTAAAATTTAACACTGATGACTGGATATTAATTGAACATATCAACAGTTTACTGCTTGATTCTGATGAGATAACATTAAGTATGGAACGAAACATCGCCTTGCCAACGGCATAGAAATAGTTTACTGCTTGATTTTGATGATGTAATACTAAGTATAGAACGAAATATTTTCTTGCCAACGGCAATTTTTTTTATTAATAAACCTGTACGGTTTCGTTGCTAATTATTTATACTAAAAATTCAATTTGCCCATCATAAGAGTAGAAACATGTGATAACATGATGATATAGTATATATGTAGCTTGGTAAGATCAAAGAAAAATATATCGTATGATTTTTTTATAAATTACAAGCTGTAAATAAATTATTATCCATAAGAATAATTTCTGTATTTTACATTCTCGTTAGAATGGAAAGATGATCTCTAAAGTATGTTGTAGATTTTTAATAAACAGGCAGAAAAGCTCGTTCCAAACATATTCCAAAAGCCATATCATTCTAATACTTTCGTTGTAAAATCAGAACGAAGGAGGTTTTTGGAAGATAAACTGAAGAAAAATCAACAGATCTGCCTTAATACCCAGACACATCAGGTTTTCAATCGGAAAAAAGACACACCTAAGCATAGTGTGACACGTAATGTGTCTCATAAATTTTATTTCAGTCATATTCCGGTTTCGTGGACAACTATGTGCGCGTCTAGGGAACATCTGTACGATGCGCCTAAAAAGCCTGTCCATCATGTCACATTCATGAAAACACAGGAATGGAAACACGAGGATGATCAATTAAATTCATCCGTTGACAGTACATATAGAAATAGTTATTAATAATTTAACTAACATTAGGAACAACACTAGCACAAGACTAGAGATATCACCAAGACTAATAATAGATCTAAAACTAGAAACTTTCCGATTTTGCCGTGTATCTTTTAAAAAATTTCTGACGTTTCGAAAAGACCCTATTATTTCTCATTTATTTTATTATGTTGTATGCTGATGATACTACATTTATAAATACAAAGCAAGTTCAAAGCTTGGTTTTTACCTTGCGCATAGCTGACCGGGTGAGACCCGTTCCAGATTACAAATTTTTGTGTTTATAAAAAAAGCTTTTCTCATTCTGTAGCCTGTATATGCAAATTAAAATCTTAATGAAAATATCTCAAAAGATTACCGAAATCGAATGCACTGTTGGCGAGAAAACCAGCTTTGAAGTTGTGGTTAAGTTATAGTGGTCGGTTTTTTTTTGCCGGCCAGTTTTTTAATAAGTAATTTCAACGTGTATTTTCAGCACACATTGTGATCGAATGATTAAAATTACAATTTCATCGAAAATGGATTGGACGAAATGGTTTTATTTTATGGCCAGCACGTACTCCTAATCTTAAAATTAGGGATTTTTAGTTTTAGGAACGATTCAAACAAATTGTTTACAGTGAATCATTACAAAACAATGCAGAACTATTATAATTAAGAACAAAGTTATAAAACCACAAAATTTAGAATTTTGGACTTGGTCACTTTCTCTTTCATACCCACAATAAGTAGTAACTTTTAGATTCTATGGTTACATTTCATATAATGAATTGAAAAAGTTAACTAGCTAACAAGTGAAGATTTTTTTTTCTAATTTATAACTCCATCCGGGTAAATGCTGCAGTTAGAACATACAAGACATATGCATAAACAGTGATGATAATGGTAAATAATAGGTAAAATATTAATAATACAGAGGATTCTATAAGCAGCCGAGAAGACCAGTCTAAGAGCAATAATGAAATACATATTAACCGACATACAAAGAAATACAGGTGTAAGAGAGAAATGTAATAGTTAATGACGTGGTAAGATGGATATGGAAAACTTGTATAGTTTAATCGTATGGGGTGCTGATAGAAGAGCCAAAACTATTAATAATAACACATCATACGAAAGGAGCGAAAAAATTAATAGTTAACATCAGAGTAAATGCTAATGCAAATACCAAAGGAAAAACTTCTTGGATTTTTAATCTACATTTATAACTTATACAGAAAAAGACAAAGAAAAACTTTATGTTTTTAGTTGAATGTTTAATAAAGGTATGTTAAAACCTTCGGATATTAATGCTACATGCAATTTCTACTATTTCTACTATTTCATACAATTCCTGTTATTTAATATTTCATTATCAATCTCAATTCAAGCGTTTGTCATCATGATCAGCAACAAAAGTCTGTCGCTTCGATTTACTAATATCAGTTTGTAAAGCTTATTTCTGCTTCTTGATGGTTAATATAGAACTCCTTTCCAAAATTGTTTTTATAAATTTGCGTGCCCCAACGTGGGATAGTCTTGTGTCCTAATATTTTCCAACTATACAATTAAGTTGACATGGAGCTAGCTAAAGTTTCGGGTAATGAAGAAAAATTTTAACTTAACGTAACAGACACCGCTAGCAAATAAGAAAACAAGTCAACAACTTGACATTTGGAGTAAATTTTGGATTTTTGGAAATCTTCACTTTTTGGCGAATATTTGATTGGATTTCAAATAATTTAGTGTTAATAGGTACGTCGTAAATATTTCTTTTTATAGTTTTAAGAGATATATAAAATAAACAGATCACAATTTATTTATACAAAATAATTATTCAAAAACTTATTCAGAATGGATACTGATCTTTTTTAATGACGCATTTTTAAACCATTTTCTATATTAAACCATATCCAATATTAATAACAACATCAAAAGAGGGCATACATATTTTATTTTCGATTTTATTTAGTTAATTAATTTATAAATAGATTACAATTGAATATAAATATACATATATATATATACAGGTACATAAGGTATTTAGAGGTACATAGCGGTATAGAACACATTGTTTTGAGACGATTTCTCTTTAATAACTGCACGGAGACTGTTTAAAGTTCTCCAATAGTGATTCTGCGAAACGACTGCGTAGGTCGTAAATCAATCGCAGGTAATAGGCCCAACCCCTGCATTATACCTATTCTCCTGGGATTATTGTTATTATAAACAGTAAAAAAATACTTGAAAACTTGCATCAAAATAATGTGTTCTATATACGTATATACCTCTGATCTAGTAGATATGTACTAGATCAGATACATATGTACACATGTATATCTTTTAGTTTTATCTGAAAATGATTAATGTCCATTTCTACCATCTCTAGATAAATTTCAAGTTTAAATTTCAGTTCTCTTCAACCCTTTTAAATACTTTTTAATGGTGCTATGAAATTATGTTATTTTCAAGACGAACCTTACTGCGAAGATGGCTCGGATAACGTTTTAATGGAGAGTCAAAATGATTGGAAAATTACCAGAGTTCATTTATCATCTCTATTTTTCTTGCAGGTAGTTTGTGGAGGTGTACTGGTAACATTGAATCTCAGCTAGTTCCTCAAAATATATTAGCTGTTATAATGGAGGAAATTCATCTGAACATATTTTCTGTTGTAGTTAGTAAAGCACGCTGGATAAGATCCAAATAAGATTATAAATGACTTAATTTCTAAAATATTTCGAAGAGCTATAGAGTTGTGGGTAAGTATTGAATAACCACAACACGTGAACATCTGTGAATTACTCGTGTTTTGAATACTTTTTGGTGTCCACAACCATATGTATGTAATGGTTTGACGAAACATTACATATTCATAGCTGTTGTGTTCAGAATGTGTAAAACAGGTTAACTTTGGTTATTAAGTAAACCATAAATACCCACAACGCGTTGTGATTATATTCTGCTAGTCAATGACCGAAGATAGTGCTCAGAACACTTTGAAAATATTTAAATTTACTCACAACGTGTTGTGAGTAAACATTTCGAATGTCTGAATTTGGATATTGCGAGTAACACTTATATTAGTAAATTTATGATAGAAAATCAGATAAGAATATAACTTTTATCTGATAACTTATAAGTTTTATATAACTTTTAAATATTATAGTTTTAATATAAGTTAAAATATAAATTTGTTAAATTCTGTTAAAGTAAACTTTAGAATATTATCAAAGATTAGTGAGGTTGTAGATTTCAGTGACTTCATAAGTAAATATCTGGTATGTTCTTAAAGTTAAAAGTACTTTAGGGTCTGGCACACTCTTACGACCTTTTGTTGCATGTTTTGTTTGTATAAAAAATACAGCCCCTTGTTTCGAATTGCAACATTATCTGTCGCAAGTACAAGTGTTCAACTTCAAAATGAAATCAGCATTTTGGTAATAAATAATGTCAATCAATCAGACTATTAGTCAAGAGTCTTCACTTCTTGTAATTCAACGTAATGACATTTAGATCCACTTTCACCAACCTCCAGTTAAACTATCTAGAGCTAGAAGATAGTTACCATTTATATAGCAACACCATATAACTATTTAAGCATTGACATTGGCTATAATCTGGTTTTAAAATAAATTAATTAACATTTAAGTAGGTACTGATTTAATGTGAGAAACTAGTTGTTAAATAAAAAGTACTACAATAACAGGTAAATTTAAAAGTGAAGTATAGAACGTCTTTACAAACTAATTCTCACAAAAAGAAACCGCCGAAATTCTAATAAAATAAAAGAAAAAAGAAAATAAGCCTAGATAATAGAAAGAATTTACTAATTTAATAGAAAGAATAAACTAAGAGTAAATAAAAGTTATCCATTTTATTATGGAGTGTAGATTAGTGATGAAAAAAATATGTGTTCATTAAAAAAATTGATTCAACAATTGAAAGACGTAAAAATTCTCTTCGAGAATGTAATGAAAACCATACAAAATATTTTCCCCCATTATATGATGAAACTTTAATATGAAACTTTTTCTATAAAATTGATAATGTGTGAGTGAAAGTGGTCGTCTCAATTTCAATGTCTCACCCAGTATAGAGTGTGATGATTTTCAGAGATTATATCTAAAACTGCTTAAAGAAATGAACGCCATTAGTGTCAGCATCAATACCAGCAACTTCTGAAAAACATAAAGGCTCATCTGCACTGCCATAAATATATTACGATATGTCTCTTAAAGCATTTGCGTCTTACTTTTGCAGTGAATCAATGATTTAGGTTACATGACCAAAAGTTTGACACTATAAATAGACTCGACTAAAGTCCAGCAGCCCCATGAAACAGGGTCTACTTCCCTTTTGCTGATTGAATATTCGGGGTAATTGGAATCCAATGAATGGTGAATGTGAATGACTTGAGGAACAGCATGTAAAACTTTTCCTTTACATGTATATTTGTTTTTGAAGCATGCAAAAATGAAATTTCTATGCTCAAATTATCGAATTTGTGCTTAATAGATATTCGCACGTTGTAATGCAACAAATTGAATAAAAATATTGCAGATATTATTGCAGATTATAGTTGCAGATATATCGCTGTCAAATGGTATTTTATATGTTTTTTTTTGTTGTTTTCATGCTTCAATGCACTCAACTGTTCAATTAGAGAAACTTCATATTGCTCGAGAAATACAAATCTTGGGCACTATTACCACGCCACCCAGTTACGCTACCTCACCTTAATTTGATTCTATAAACATAAAACCATTGCTAGCCAGTGCTACAGAATCCATGCTTTCATCTCCATGTACAAAAATGAGAGTTCGTAACGGCTAACTTTGCCAATGGTTTCTACAAAAATACTAAAAACTCCAAACTCATCTTCACTTGTATTGGCCAACTAACTGTCAAAATTGTTGTGTTTCTTATATTCCTTAAAAACAACGAATAGCGATTGTTATGATGATCGGATTCGGAGATTGAACTCGTAATTATGAAGGCTATTTTAATGTTTGTTGAAGAAACGTTGACCGGGGAACGGTATGTGGAATTTTTTCAGTTAGAATTGATTCCCGCTATTGTTGCAATGTTTCCCAATCAGGAGGATCGTGATTTGTCACTTAACCGAATATGATTTTAAAAAGATGAGGTGCCTCCTCATTATGCAGTGATGTTCGACGACTTTAGATCGTCAAACATTAGTTCAGATGCAACTTTCATTGATCGATCGATTGGCCACTTAGATCACCCTATTTCAAAGGTCATACTATACGGTCATACTATACGTCAAGAAATTATTTATTATTAAAATTAAGTCAACTTTAAATTTGACCACTTCGAGCATTTTTGCCGAAGAGCAGCTATTAAAATTTTATCGAAATGGCTCAGATATTGGTCTCTAAAGTTAAGATATTTTTAGACATTTTCTCTAATATTTTCAATATGGTTTATCCTAGAAAGATAAAATTTGGCAGTTAGTACAATGTTAGCATGATAAATCATTTAAGGTCAGTAGAGTAATATTCCGAATTGCGGTACACCGTTCTATGTAAATTCGACTGCAATACATGGCAGCTTGTTTTACGAAACGTTTAAAAGCGTTTTCTGCATGCAGAAGTTATAGAGTATATGTTTGTAGCTATGTTGACCAATCGAAGTAGAACTGATAAGTAAATAGTAATAGTGATTAATTTGTCTCAAACAAGAAAAGAAAAACCTGCAAGAGTTGGATGTAAAAATTTAAATTTATGAATTGGCAAAGATGTTGAATAATCATATTGGCAACTAGAAAAATTAATTACCCAACGTCGTTGTTTGACCTTTTTCCATAAAATGTTACTAAAAATCTCATTACAGCAACGGATGTTGTAAGAAGTCTTATTACAGTATCCGATTGATTACTGTAAGAGCTGTCATTACCGTATCAAATTAGAAATACACATTTACACTACATTTTACATTTAGATAGTTTCGTTTAATAGTTTATAGAGAAAATAGTTTGTTAGTAAATAATAAGTATTACCATAACAGGAAATTTAAAAGTGAAGTGTGTTAATCATTACAAAAGAAGTCTAAAAAATTCTAATAAATAAGTGGTAATAAAAGTGAGTACATAGTAGCATCATCTTGAGTAAAGTATTAAAGAAACGAAAGTAGATAGATAATAACAAGCAAGTTATTATATAGTAGCAATATGTTGTTTATGGATGATGTCAGATGATCGGTGTTCGACAAAGATGAACAGCTCCGTATAAAATGTATTGCCACCACGACATCCGACATCATATTTGGTGTTTTGTCATGCAACAACTTTTAAGCACATTAAATACAAAAAATAGAGTAAACTTTATTTCAATAAAAAATATTTATTATAAAAGTATTGATGCTGTGAAGCTCATGCGTTAAAGATACTAATATGCACCAAAGAAATACGAAATAGTAGCATCGATAGTAAATGCATTTTTCTCAATGATGACATAAATGGTTGAGATATTAATTAGATAAACTCGAAATTTATTGTTTCTTGAAAATTGTGATCATCATTTTGAGTATTGAAGAACTATGGATATATACTGTCTGATATGCTTATACTGTCATCACCATAAAAAAAGTTGTCCTAATAAGCTTTTATTCTTTTCTTTTCTTTCTCCCTTTCCAAGAATTTAAATTTGCATGCTCGCTACCTTTGCAAGCTTCTAAGGTTCTCTCTGCCTTGCAAAGCGCAGTTTACATCAATCTCTAGGACGTGTTATATGTAACTGTTTGGGCTGACTTTTATGTCCAGCGTGACCAGTAGTTGTATAAATAACGCAAATCGATCGTTGGTAATATCGATGTCCGTCGCTGGATGGAAAGTATTACAGTCATCTATACTGTTGAGGCTTGACATCAATCGACAGATTTTTCTTCTCTTTGCGACCACTATTCTCTACTTTACCTTCACACATTATTTATTGATAAAGCCGATGGTAAAAAACGTTAATACATATAAATTGTTCACAAAGAGACAACTATAATAGCTTTACCATATGATTAACAACTTTACCATTTTATGATATTAAGATTTCAAACAAAATTTTAACTTTCCAAGAATTGATGTGTATTTATATACAACTCTTGTAAAGATCTTTATGATAATAAAAATGTCTCTAACTACAAATATTAAGTAAGAATACAAATGAATAATACACCTAAATAGTCAAACTAATTAGTCGTGTTAATTAGTCCTTGTCGACAAAACTAAATTATCATTAAGAACATGGTCGAAATGTTTACCGATGTCCTGTATTTACGGATTAGGATTCTATCATTTAGTGGTTTTCAGATTCAATTTTTCAGTAACTTAAGATAAGTTGTTTGCGTGACAAAAGTTCATCGTAAAAAAGATTTAAAATTGAAATATGAAAGTAATCGCTTGTTTTGCCAAGAGTGTTCAAAAATAGTAAGTTTTATTTTAACTTAAAATTATAGGTAAAATGTATTCATGTAACTAAAGTTTTGTTAAAAATTAAATGTCACACGCTATATTGCATAATTCAGGAAGCTGAGCCAAGAAACAATAAACTATAGGAAGGCACAGACTGTCTGATAAAAGCAAATATAGCTATTTAAAAATTAAAAAACCAATATTTCAAAACGTTTATAGAAGTATTCAACGCGTATTCCGTTTACAAGCCATTTCTGCAAAAATCATATTAGCTCAGTGAACAAGGAAGTTATTAAGCAAATAATAAATATTATTTGAAAAGAGAAATAGATATGAGTAGACGAAACGGAAATATATATAGACGATACGATATTAAATGATGGAAATTCGTAAACATTTTTCTAATACATACGAAGGTTTTAAGTAAAGCAAACAATAATACAATAACAAGATTTACTCCTGTCGATTTAACACCGACCTATTTTTTCCTACCGGAGTCGGTACCGAATGATAATATTTTAGTCATGCTGTCAGACGCAGTTGCATATATGGTAAAAGCTACATCTAATATGAAGAGTGTTATTCGAATGTAATTCATTTCACTTGATTATCGCGTGCACTTGATACAGTAGCTTCCTTGATAAAATTGCAGTTCTCGTTAGGGTATAAATTAATACAACTTGGAATGAATATACCTTAAAGCTCCTTTAAAGGGTGCAATTATTCAAAGACTAGGTTATCAAGTACCCTATTATCTCCGCAATCAGTTCTAACAAGGTGTGCAACGTGATTACTTAGATCCGGCTATATACTACACAAACAGCTTTGCCAGTTTCATAATATTAATAGCTAAATGAATTTTCAAGTATAGCTTGTAATCCAATATAAGATTGTCAGGTTATACTAGAAAAATAGATAGATATGATATTGGCTACACTTACAACCACTTTAGCAACAGAAGTTTCAAATGCAGTACAAATAATTAAAATTTTTGAAACAGATAAATTTATTTAATAATGAATTGAATAATTAATTAAACGACATCTTGGGCAAAATTAACGATTCGATTAATTATAAAATATTGTATCAACATTAAACGATACTGTTTTAATATTAATTTGTTATTTATTAAATATTTTACATTTTCGGCTTAGAAAGATATGATAAATGGTAGAACAGGACATGATAATGCAACTTATACAACAGCTTTCAATAATAAGTTCCAATTTAAGCTGTTATAAATGGATGCATATATTTTTGCTATCACTACGTTATTTCTCATGACAAAATATATAACTATTGTTTGAAAAATTAAGTGCAATAGATATTCAAAGTGCTACCAGGGAAGTAGGGGAAGTATTAAGTAGGCCATAAGAGGTTGAGAGCAGAGGTTGTCTTAGTATCTATATCTGTTAAAATTAAGCTTGGGAAACTATATCAATATTGCAAAAAGTAAAATGATTTTTGTTTATTTTAAATGATATATTTCTTTCCATTTTTGTTTATTAAAAAATACTAATGGTTTTTGCACTAAATGGATTTTATTTTATTTTTCTCTACCGGTTTCGCCTTCTACACGGCATCATCAGGAGAATACCTAATAAACATAAATTTTTACAACCTCAATCTTAAAATTAAAAGTTATATTACTTAGCGAAAATCGAGATAACAAAAACAAAGGTAACTAATCTTTATAAAACTTACGTCAAAAATCACAACAAAGATGTAACATAAACATTTTATCCGGTATAATTATATATTCCACTCGAAAAGTTAACAAAAATTAAAATAACTGGAGAAGAAAACAACCGAACGAAGATAGTAAAATGTCTGTGTGTTGATAGGTTAGGAAAGGCGCGCTTTGATAACAACCATTATGCAAAGCCACACACTTTTTCTTTTTCTTGAAAATGGGGATATTTTAATTTTGAATTTATAAAGAATTTAGTAGTCTATTATTAAAATTGTGGGAAATGGAAAAAGTTGCGGGTATAGGACAGGATATTGATGATGAAGGGTGGGTGGAAAGGATTTCCACGAACCAGAGAAACCAGAGAAAAATAAAATAAAATCCATTTAGTGCATAAACCATTAATAAACAAAAATGGAAAGAAAGATATCATTTAATATAAATAAGGTTACTACGACCTACTTCTATCAATACAAAAGATACAAACATAAACTTTTACAACACTACAACATATCCATTTTCTAAAAACATGTTTAGAAGAAAAACTAATCCCAAACTTCTTAAAACATAAATATCCGAGGAGCTTAACAAAAACCACAGTCGATAAGTTACAAAAAAGAGAAATCAGAAGGGAAATTAAAAATCACTATAGAAAGATAAATGAATTCAACACAAGAATTTATTACTATTATCAAGAATTCACCACCAAACTTCACCATCTGGAGACCGAAGAAATAATGATGAAGGTAGGAGAATTGTTAGAATATACACTCGCCAAGGAATGGGAGAGAAAAGAAAGAATGTTGAAGGAGCTTCGAGAGGAGAAGACGAAAAAAGAAAGGATTGAGAACATACAAACAAATTACAGTAACCCACACAAATCTCATGATCGAGTCACAAATCTTTCAAATACCACCTTTGACACTGAGGAAATGAAACTTCTCAACAAAGGAACTAAATATTCAATAACAACCAAACCAAATTTGAGAAGGATAGCAATAGAAATGTAGACGGTATTTTGGTAATCATTGACACAGACAACGAAAAAATAATTACTGGTATACATCAGTACATTAACACACTGCACACGAAAATTCAATTTACATTGGAGCTTGAAACGAACAATAGAATAAATTTTCTTGATTTTACATTAAATAAAAATAACCAGAATATCCAATTTGAAATATATAGAAAACCCACTCAAACTGACTTAACAATCCCATACGATTCCTTCCACAATATAACACACAAAATAGCGGCATTCAGATCTTATATCTACAGAGCATTTAATACAAACTTAAATGACATAAACTTTGCCAGCGAAATTGAAATAATAAAAGACATCGCCAGAAACAACGCATTTCCAAAAACGATAATAGAAAAAATAATACACAAATATCAAAATAGACAAAAATTAAATAATTATACGAAATTAGAAACACAACAGACACAAGTTACCAAAAAATACAGCTCTATCACATACCAAGGCAATATAAACAACAAAATAAAACAAATAATGAAACAATACAACATTCATATTACAGATAAACCTAACAAAACCTTGAACAATCTACTCATTAATAACAAAGACAAAATTAATAAATTGGATGACAATGGGGTATATGAATTGAAATGCGACACTTGTCATGCAACATACATTGGGGAGACGGGCAGAGCTCTTAAACTCCGAATAAAAGAACATAAAATAAAACAGAATTCCAACTTTGGCAAACATATAAACTTCAACCTGAAACATGAATTCGACGAAATAAAAATACAAGGATTTTACATCACGTCAATAAAGGTCACCTCATGGAAATCCTAGAAGGATATGAAATTAAGAAATTCATTAATAATAACCCTGATTTGACATGCCTAAATGACCAAATCCAAACTACGTACAGGCCATTATATTCATACCTTCAAACACCTTACACCCCACCCCGTAAACCCCCAGACAGACGAGGACTTCAAGACAGGATGTCATCTTGAGGTCGCACTGATCTGGGTCCTATGGACATCATCCCATCCTTTCCACCCACCCTTCATCATCAATATCCTGTCCTATACCCGCAACTATTTCCATTTCCCACAATTTTAATAATAGACTACTAAATTGAAAATTAAAATATCCCCATTTTCAAGAAAAAGAAAAAGTGTGTGGCAGCAATGCAATGGTTGTTATCAAAGCGCGCCTTTCCTAACCTATCAACACACAGACATATTACTATCTTCGTTCGGTTGTTTTCTTCTCCAGTTATTTTAATTTTTGTTAACTTTTCGAGTGGAATATATAATTATACCGGATAAAATGTTTATGTTACATCTTTGTTGTGATTTTTGACGTAAGTTTTATAAAGATTAGTTACCTTTGTTTTTGTTATCTCGATTTTCGCTAAGTAATATAACTTTTAATTTTAAGATTGAGGTTGTAAAAATTTATGTTTATTAGGTATTCTCCTGATGATGCCGTGTAGAAGGCGAAACCGGTAGAGAAAAATAAAATAAAATCCATTTAGTGCAAAAACCATTAGTATTTTTTAATTTTTGTTTATGACTAAACAACTGGAGGTAATGATTGTTGTACTTATCTAACGATCGAATTTGTAGATAAAGGATATTTTAACAGATATGAATATTAAGCAAACTGCCATTTATCATGACTGTCCTAATATTTCCAGCCTACTTGATGTGGTATCAATTGCGGTGTTGCCTGGGTGAACATTGCATTGTTAGTATGCATAATATCAATTACCCAAAAACATTTGTAATAAACGTTGTATGTTGGTATCCTGAACAATAGCATAGTGATTAAAAACAGATATGTATCCATTAGAACTTACTTAACAATTGAAAAACATAGATAGCGCCTCTAAAATACAATGAAAATAATACAAAATATTTTTCCCGTTATATGAAGAAATTTGTATATGAGTTTCTTTACATTAGCTCTCTCAGCTTACGTGCAGGTATTTGGTAACCAGGTACCAAATAAAATGGTGTTCATAATACTGTATTTTACTTTACAAATAGAAAATTTTCAGCGTTATTATATGGCTCATAAAAATCAGAATATAAATCACAGAGCTACAGCTTGGGGAGGTTTTTATCTAGCATCCTGTATATGCGTAAGATATTGTACATATAAAGACGCTTCCAACGAAATAGTAACTCAAATTTTTGATGTTTTGAGTTACGTGCACCAAACGTTCTATTCAGATAATCTTTTTCGGGGAAGAAAGTCGTATCTTATGAAATGAACATGTTGCTGCCAAAATTTTGCTATTGAATTTAATAGTATCTCCGATTTGTATGCATCATCCACGGAATACTATCATATCTTGAGTTACTACAGTTTTCGTCGTCATTGAAACGGGAAAGATCTCAAACTCAAACATTTAACACGTAAAGTGGTTTTTAGTTTTTTTGTTTTCTTATGTTTTTTTATGGTTTCATAGTAAACTGACACTCCGTTTTGAGGTTATGAACCAATTTAAAAATTTTTAAATTAATTTTTAATTCAAACTTTCAATCAATTCAATTCGTGAACTGTGGATAGTTATAATTACGTTAGTTTATGGCATCATTTTAAGGTTGGTTGAGATTAGGTGAAAATACTATTGTTGCACAATAATGTGCTCGAATACCGAAAAAAACGTTGAAGTTGAAAACGATAAAGAGGATCCTTTTGATACCGGTTCCGATATAGATCAAGATTATATACCGCCACAAGACGAAAACATAAATGAAACGTCAGCCGAAGAAACTGAGAATGCAGAACAACCAGCCATTAAAAAGAATAAAAGAAAAAAAAACTAACATACAAAAAGTAGGTAAAAAGCGAGCCAGAAACGTTAATGAGTGGATAGATAATAAATCAAAAACCCTTCTCAATGTCGGACTTGAACACGAAAACAGAAAAGGGGTGAAAGTAAAAGCAAGACAGCTAGGCGAATCTTGTAAAGACACCTGCAGGTTAAAATGCACTACTAAAAATCAACGAGGAAGACAGAAAGCTCATTTTCAATGAATTTTGGCAATTACAAAATCATACAAGAATCCCATTTCCCATTCTCTATTGTAGCTGTTATGTAAAACAGGTAGCCAAAAAATAAGTTATTCTTACTGTCAATTCGCAGTCTTGGAGAAGTTTCTCTCGGGAATATTATTTCAACACTCGCAGTAAAGAATAACCTATTTGCAAGATTTTTTTTTGCGAACTCTTAATATTTCAGAATCTAGGGTAACTGCAGCATTAAGCAAATTAAAAGAAGGTGGAACCTTACAAGAGGACAAGCGTGGGAAACATACTACACGACCTCATAGAAGAAAACCAGAAATTACAAAGGCTGTCAGAGTTCACAATACATTGTTTCCCGTACTATGTCACTAGAAAAGGAGTAAAAAACGTGATATTTTGTTCAGACAACTGCGGTGGACAAAATAGAAATCGCTTTATATTCTCAATGTTTGCTTTTGCTGCCGTACCTTTTCAAATTGACATTACGCACAGATTTCTAGAGAAGGGGCACACTCAAAATGAAGGTGACACCATGCACGCTGTTACTAAGAACGCCAAGAAACGGCAATCAGTCGTATATATGCCCGAACAGTGGGTCAACTTAATAAGAATTGCCAAAACAACTGGAAAGGTTTACGACGTTACGGAGATGTGCCAGGATGATTTTTATAATTTTAAAATACGTACCGAAACTGAAAATTGGAAAACTGACAATAAAAAACACCCATTCAAAGTGAGCCAAATAAGGGAAATTAGGTTTTCTTATCAAAAACCATACACTATACAATTCAAGTACGAATTTGATGGTGATTTAAAGAGCAGTGACATTAAACAAAATGGTCGAAAATCTAGAGGACGAACCTCCATTAACCAGTTTCATTCAAAATTATACGACAAACTACTACCGATAGACGACATGAAATTGAAAGGATTATTATGGCTTTGTGATAAAGGGAAAATACCTAAAATGTATCAAGCTTTTTATAAAAGTTTGTATACAAAGACGAACATGATTGCTGAAGTCGATGAAATGGAGAGTGAAGTTTGGTGAAGTCGATGAAATGGACAGTGAAGACTCTGAATAAACACAAGGATTTCAAATAGATGTAGTCATGAAATAATTTATTATTATTGTTAACAGAATATGTTAGTTAATTTAAATAGAATAATAATATCCGATTTTAAAAAAGTTGTATTTTTACCACGGCTGTAAATGTTTCCTTTGAATTATCTCAATAGTGTAAAAAATGAGGTATAGTCTTCGCTGGAGGCGTCGATATGTCGTAAAGAATAGTTGTAGACTAAAAATTTGTTACGACGTGATTTCCTTGCTATTGTTTCCCATTCTGTTTTACATACCGTGATGTTCATGTTGATTACTGCTTCTTTGTGGATTCATTGAATGTTATTTCGTCAAATGATCAACTTGAAAAACACAGAGTTTAGAATGTCTCCATATCTTATTCAGATTTGTATGGATGTTTAGCTTGTCAAAAATATTTTTATTAAGTGAATGAGGAAAATGGCGGTTAATGAAGTATCAACAGTTACAATGATCATCCCATTATAGTAATGACGATAAACTCCATCAGGTTAATGGAAAAATATCTCACTTAAATAAAATAATTGGCGGTACAAGGATAGAAGAATGTGTTCTATGCAAATTTTTGTCTGATAATAATAGTAGCTTAGTTTCACAGCAGCCGATGTCGGATACGTTGCTACTTTATAATAATCATTCCTGAATTATTTTGCGATATTAGTTTGAATTTTAATTAAAATAACTATAGGTATATATAGTTATAGGTTGTGGTATTTTCACTACCACCCTTATTCTTTCAGTTTTCACGTGAATGGTGTCTAATAAACTACCTCTCAGCAGTTTATAATTTGCTATAGCCCTTATTGGTTCGAAGATCCGAACCAAACTTTATGTATGCCTTTTAGATGTTAGAAGAAACATATTTGCACAGCCTTCAGTTATCAACAAACTTTCAAGAATTCAACGAGTAACTAGATTGGCAAACTCTGGTGCGATATGCACAAAGCCAACTCTAGCAATGGATGTTCTACTTCACCTAACTGCTTTGCATGTGTACACAGCGACAGTGGCCAGAACTACCTATTCCGACATGTTTTATCAAAGGGTAGAAAAAACTGCCGCGTGAATTTCATCCCTGTTCGAGTTTATAATGATGGGAAACATTTTGAACATTATTAATTTATTAACTTTTATGATTATTACATTATTCTTTTAAATAAGAATAAAAATATTCAAATCGGTTAAATAATACAGGAGATATTAATGTGTAGTAAATATTTGAAGACACATTAGCTTCCCTCTCCTTTATTATGATGTGAACAAGGGAATAGCTTCTCAGGGGAGCCGAAGTAGCCCAATTAGCTGACGAAGTTCATGAAGTTCCCAGGAGGATCGGGAACATCATTCAGATACACCCTGTATAATGCAATGTAATGTTAAGTTTGGAAGGCTTATTCCAATAGCATACTCTTTTGCTTTCTGTTCATTTGGTTGCTATACTTTTGGTTTAAATTATTTTGTTGAATAATATTTACGATCCTTTGTTATTGACTTCCTTGACATACTTCATTCAGCAATGCTTTCCTAATAATCCTTGGCATGATTTGACATGGCAACTATCCCAATATACTAATTAGTTTTACTTACTTTATAACCTATATAATCGTATTGTAATCACTACATCACCTCTTTGTCCACTTCCTGTTTACTCGGCTACTTTTGCATAACTCTTTCTAGAATTTTTTTCTGTTCGTACTGATTCATCCATTGATAAATTTGCTTCACTTTCAAGTATGTAGTTCTACTACTATATAGAGTGGCCAAATAAGCGTGCAAAGTGCCTTTTCTCGGAAACTACTCATTATAGAAACTTGCAATGAAAAAAAATATGACTAATGTGCTTAAGAGAAAATCTAATGTGTTCGAAAATATTTGTATACAAATGCCAATCATTTCAAAATGGCTAAACGCAATTTAATAAGCTTGGTATCGTTGAAAGAGTTTTTTTTAACTACAAATCCTACCTTATTTGTGATGAATGTAATTTGATATTTAGTCACTAGACAAAATTTTTTGATATTACAACAGAAATTATGATTCCTTTTTAGAAATGTTAAACCTGTTGGGATTACTTTTTTTTCATGAAAGAAATAGCAAAACGAGCGCCAACCAAACTAATGAAAACTGTAACTCGATCTTATTCCTAACCTAAAATAAATAAATGAATGAAAGAATATTTTATGAGAAACTTCGATGGATTTGGATCAGTTTTTAATTTTTTTCTCAAGAATTTTAGGTAAAATTTCTTCAATCGATGTGGATTTAACAACTTTACTGTCAAACTTTAATAAGAAATTGCATAATTCATGCTTATGTTATCTATACAGTTGTCTTACGTAAGCGGTACCTTACAATTTGTTAGAGATTGATATTCATAGAGGTTAAATTTTGATAATATGAATTGTCAATTCTAAACTTTCGTTACTTTCCTAACATATTCTCAAGATGGCCGCTACTTCCTGTCTATTGGAAGAGATCCACAAACTTAGTTATTTTAAATGGAATGCTATAGTTTTTACTACACCTTTTAATTATACGGAAAAGAATATATTGATATTTCTATTCCTATCTCCATGTCTATTTTTCTACTTTCTCTCATATTGGGAAATTATTAATAAACTAAGCGAAGGGCTCGATGCAAAAACCGGTCAGCTCCACTTTTTGATGAAATTACTTTTTGCCTGAACTTGGCCCTGTATGCAGTGCTCATCGTTTGGTATAAAGAAACGGTTATCTCCACCGTTGTAAACTGGAAGGTGTATTAGATATGGAGCTGGCATTAATTTGTTTGGATACAAGAATTGGTCAGCTCCGGAGCTGGCCGGTTCTATACGCTGTTTTAACAGTTTTAAAGTGATTTTTGTCCTTCTAGTGAAGGTGAAAAGTCGAGTGAAGAAAACGTGAACGATCCTGATTCCGATTCGCCTGGTTCAAGCAAAGCAAAAAATGCAAAGAAAGGCAAAAAAAGAATGGGAAATGTTAATGATTGGAAACGGAATGTGTACCTTATACAGCGTGGTCAAAAATTGAATTACTGTTTCGATGTATTCAATTGCGAGAAAGTCGAAAATTTTAAATGGAACGTCCCATATCTTTTTAACCTATCAAAACGGGAATTTGATTCTCTACAAATTATCTATAAACATTGCTATACCTATTTATTATAGTTTTCTTCATATTGAGTATTTTATCAAAATCCTACACAAAATGTTGAAAGCCGTTCGTGTTTTTATTAGAAGGCCATGACATTTAAACAGTTTTTCGTTTAATTTATTTAAATTATTATTGGTATTATTACTACAATGAACTGCGATTGAATAAACTTTATTTTGTTAGCTTTTATTTGCCAAAAATAACCAGCAGAAGGGCGCATAAATGAAACAATGAAAAGAGAGTTCAGTTTATTTATTTACGGTGCTTTCTTGGAAAATATTATTCATCTAAATCGACCGAAGCACCTCTTACCGAAGAATTTGGCAAAGCAATAAAATATGACAAAACATTTATTCTATTATCTTAAGCTACGGGTGATAGAAATTTATGGTTTCTTGTTATTTTGATCTTTCCAAAACTAAGAAGCAGATCCCATCCAAAACTATATTACATCCGCCATGAATATAAGACGAATTTAAAATGTTGGCTTTGGAATAATTCGCCATGATATTCAAAGACATTAACAGAACTAAGTGATGACACAACTAAGTAATGACAACAATAACATAAATATGGATGAAAAATTGTCAAAACTCCATAGCTTTCTAACATAAAAACAAAAAGCTTTCCAGCATTGCATGCGTTCATTAATTTCCAAATATGAATGCAACTACAACAAATAGGCACAGGAAAGTATCTAAATAGTTTGTAGAGAATGAAATTCCCATAATTTATTTTTATAAGTTTAAGTGTTTGATTCTTGTATGTTATTGACTTTAATTTTTGTCATTAAATTGTTATTTTTCATTGTTTCATTTATTCGGTTTACTTTCGGTTATTTTTGGTAAATAACAGCAATCTAAAGTTTATTAAATCATAGTTCATTGTAGAAATAATACTAATAATAATTTAAATAAGTTAAACAAAAAACTGTCAAAATGTCATGGCTTTCTAACAAAAACACAAACGGTTTCTAGCATTTTACGTATGATTTTGACGGAATATTTATAGATAATTTGTAGAGAATTAAATTCCCGTTTTGATAGGGTATGAAAATATAGGGTGTTCCATTTAAAATTTTCGACTTTCACGCAATAGAATACAAAGAAACGGTAACTCAATTTTTGACCAGCCTGTATAAGATATACTGATACAACAAACGACAATCTATTTAACAGCATATGACGAGAGTTATACACATTTACCAATGCAACACGTTGTTGAATTAACGTTGGCTGAGATATGTGCTTTTAAAGAACATGGTGATATTTGATAAAAAAACACTTAAAATCAAAATAACTAGAAAACAAAAAACGCTAGGTACCAACCACTGTTATTAAAGTCCTTAAACTATAATAATTAAAAACCCTAAACGTATAATTGAATGGTGTAATAAAAACTATAGCATTCCATTTAAAATAACGAAGTTGAGGTCTACTTACAGTAAACCGATAGTGGTGGCCTTATTGAAAATATTTTAGATTAATAAATCGGAATGAACAATTCAGGTTACCAAAATTTCAAGACTCTACAAACAGTGGAACCTAAAAAAGTTCTAATGAACCAGTTACGTGAGACAGCCTGTATATCATATATATATGTTCTGGTTGATCCGAAGTATCATCCGTTCATCTTCTTGGTTGTCGTCTTGGTTGTAGGTGATAGCGATTGGTCGGGGGTGGGGTGGTGGGAGTGTTTATGTCCGACGTGACGTGAGTCGAGGGTGGTGGGGAGAGGTCATTGACCTGCCGTACGGCGGTTAACGGTCCCGGGGATTTTCCACCGGATTTGGCTTTGGTGACGTCATCCATGGGCGGGAAGACGTCACTGACCCGCTGCCCGGTGATTGCTGGACCTGGGCTGCTCCTACTGGACGCTTCAGGTATGATAGGCAGCTCGGCGTCCTGCCGTCCCGAATTCGATTGTCATTGCCTCAGGAAAGCAGCCCTGCGCCTGGAGTGCTCTAGGACCGTCCTCCACGTAGCTGACAAGTGTAGGGTATCATCCCTCTTGCTGAGGGTGCCGTTCTTCGCTATTTCAATGGATTCCCGGATCAATCTGGTTCTCTAATGCGGAACGATGGCTACCTGCTTGCAACCCTCGAAATTGATGGTATGGCCTGTGTCCAGATAGTTGCGGAAGAGGGCAGAAGTGGGTTGTTTGTTCCGGATGCTCAGCTTGTGTTCTTCTACTCTGGCAGCTATTCTTCTGTTGGTCTGTCCCACGTAATTCTTGTCGCATGAGTCGCAAGGGATGGAATAAACTACTCCTAGATTTTCCAATTTTATTTGGTCTTTTTGATTCCTGAGAGAGGCTCCTATAGTCTTGCTGGGTTTGTAGGTGGTACTGATGTCGTGTTTCCGTAGCAATCTTCCTATGCGGTCAGTTGTTCCTTTGATGTAGGGTAGTACAACGTTGGGTCTTCTGGTCACACATCTTGTGGATGTGTGTCCTACGGCTTGAATTGTCGATCGATGGCTTTCTTCACCATGTATTTGGAGTAGCCGTTTTGAGCAAGGGCCCAGGTGACTTTCGTCATTTCTTCTGATCTGTTATCGTTATCTGTAAGTCAAACGGATCTTGAGACTAACGAGTTGGCGACTGATTGGATCTGTGAAGGATGATGATGAGAAAAGGTATTTAAGTATCGATTCGTGTGGGTAGGTTTTCTGTATATAGTATGCTGCAGGCTGTTGAGAGCTTTCTTTACTAATACGTCGAGAAAATGGAGCTGTCCGTTTTCTTTTATTTCCGTGGTGAACTGGATATTTGGATAAATGGTATTCAAATATTCTTGGAATTCCTGGAGCTTTTCTTTTCCAAAAGACCAAATGACGAAGATGTCATCAACGTACCGGATACATAATTTCGGTTTGTATTTAGCCTCCCTCAACGCTTTCTTCTCGAGGTAAATCATGAACAGGTTGGCAATGATCGGGGAATACCATCAGTTTTAATTTTCCTAACAAAATCGGAAAATGGCCTCTAGTAGCTAAATATCAAATTATATTTATCACAGCTATGGAAGGACTTGTTGTGTAAGTAAAGATCTTTTCAACGATACCAGCAAACTGTATTCCGTTAAGCTGTTTTGAAAACATTGGTATTTGTTTACAAGCATTTTCAAAAAATCCCTACAAAATTATTTTAGAGATAGTCCGAAAATGTTATAACAAAAAATATCAAATTTATCTAATCTTTAAAAAGCATATACTTTCGCGTTATATTAATATAGCGGAATATCGAGATAATCCCCTAGGGGCCTTCTCAGAAACCCGACAATAATATAATTTCCGGGATACAGCAATCTACACGCTTATTTGGCAACCCTGTACATTAACATCCTTACCTACGCTTCTAAAATTACATGCACTTAATCTCTCAAACAATTCTAGAATTAACTCTATCTCTTAATTGTTTTTCCAGTTTTCATCAACCTCTTCTCATCTGACCCAAATATTCCCAAGTTGATATGACATTTATTCCTCTAAAGCCGCTATTTAAACTTTTCGGTTGCCGAGATACTTACGTCCATGAGACCGATCTAAGATGAAGTAGACAAATTTTTGAAACATTTATTTAGACCAAGGTGTAGCCTACTTCTTTATTAACGTGTTGTGATTTATTTATCTATATTTAGGTCATTCGTAATATTGTTATAGTCAATATGAACATACAGATGTAAAATATTCAAAGATGTAACGATAAAAATAGTAAGAATGATTGCAGAGGTTCTCAAAAGCACAGATCTGG
Organism: Onthophagus sagittarius; assembly: GCA_036711965.1. Taxonomy (NCBI): domain Eukaryota; kingdom Metazoa; phylum Arthropoda; class Insecta; order Coleoptera; family Scarabaeidae; genus Onthophagus; species Onthophagus sagittarius. Next base: position 53,927,325 of record JASERS010000001.1, read on the forward strand.
CAAGATTTGGTAGTGAAATTCTTACCCACTTTACGCTTTTTCAATAAGCAAATATAGAAACTGACGGAGGTCGACGTTGATCCGTTACAGGTAGAAAGTAACTCTTTATTAAGTTTACTCATGGTAAATCGAGGTGAGAAATAAAGCAAGGAAATTAATAGAATTTTATGAAATATTAAACTATAAGAATTGCCAGTTGTCTTGATTATTTTTTATTACAATGTGTTTAACAATAATCAAGTTTAAAATTTTGCACATTTAAAATTATAGGTAGTTTTAATTATATAATTATTAATTATAATTATAGAATATTTGAAGCATTGTGTTTTGAGAACGGTTTTTTCTGGACTTTAGCTGGTAACAAAATAAGCTTTCCCACGGGAGCGTACCGCACTAAAGAACCGTAACAGGTAGGTAAATTTCTTGAACCTTCGAACTTTCAACTTGCGTTTGTTAAAATACCTGTACAATAAGTTTTTGTTAAAATCCCATCGGGTAGAATTCTACCTCCTGTAAGATGTTTCCTTCGTTTATCATTAAATAGAATTTCCATTTCTTATATTAGCCTTACAGTACATGCAATTACCAATTGAAAACAATCACGATCAAAAGATGGCGTTAGTAAGTAATTATTAAACGTAAATGATTACCCTAATCGATTATTTATTTTTTTGTATTAATTCCATATAACAGTATATTTGCATTAGAAGGTCAGATATTTGCGTAACAACTATAACTAAAAGTAAAACCAGCACCAAATAGCCCTATAAATAGAAACATTCGGATTTAACTGTGCGTCACTTAAGACGACTAAACCAGGATGCTAGTATTGAATTAACTTTAGGAAACTTTAAAGATTAAGATTATTATTAAAATTTAAGAAATTAACTGAATTGGCAAGATTCAGGAATAACCTTGCGTGTGAAAACATTGAAAGGTTAAATGTAACGAAAACAAAATGAGATTTAAAAATTTTAACCACTATTATATTCTGGATAATCCTATAACGTAAACATTTACTCATAAAATTTCCAATACAAAAACAAAATAAACTTTAAATCATTATAATGAATTATAAACAGCAATTTAATATTTCAGTACTTTTAAGTAGATTGTTAAACAAAACAAATTTTATACCATCGTTTAAGTATAATCTATCCATCCAATCCCCCAATTAAAAGGTAAAGCACGCTCTGCTTCCGCCTTGTTTGTTCAAAATACGAAATTTGCGTTAATCTCATTTACGAATGGAATATTCTAATTGGTCCATGAATGATCGTACTTGACTTACCATATAATAGATCCCACACGCGAAGCTTCCCTTTCTCACGTTGTTCCAACAACAACAAGTTGTCAGGATGGCCATCTTGTGATTTAATACTTCGTCGGACCGCGTATCATTCTCCTTCGTTCACTTTCAAAGTTTATAACGAAAGTAGACAATGAATTCAGATCACGAGGAACGTGACCTTTAACCAAATTAAGTGGTTGTAACTTTCGTCGGTATTGTATTTGCCGAGGGATAATATCCTGCAGGTGGTCAAAGCTACGTCAATTAATTCGTAGTCACGTTGGGAATTCAAGGATCTTCATTAAATTTCGAACTTTCAGCATTTCATTTCAACTGATTCATTTTATGTAATGAAATTGATGTTAAGATTTTAACTAAAATAAGGGAAATTAAAAGGTTGTTGCTTGCTTTTTAGTTTCTTTGATTTCTTCTCACCTGGAACATAAAAAACTCTAATGTAAAATTGTTTCGTTAGAACAAATTCTTTATTTGTTTATTGCTATTATAAAATGGGTTTATTTATTGGCTATTTAAATGTACGTTCTCTTCTAACCTGTCTTGATGAGGTATCGAAATCGTATTTTTTGAAAAGCAATACGATATTGGGATTGATTGAAACGTGGATAATGATAATTTCAACAATGAACGTCTGTCCATCGATACTTATAGGACTTATTAGACGGGATACGGTTTCGGGGAGTGGAGTGTAGCAGTGTTCATAAGTAAAAATTAAAAATTTCGCGTTCTTTTCTTTGGCAATAATGTGGAGCAGCTTTGGACGTTAATTAATGGTGCGACAAACGATTTAGCCGACTTTAATGTTGACCTTATGGCTTCTGGTGATTCCCGGCTTGCAGTTCTGCTTGATTTAATCCTCATCCGGACTTCGTTCTTACAACCAAATCCGGACTTCATGTATTAAATTAATACAATATCAGACAATAATTGTTTGTCTATTGCTGTCTATTTATGATTGGTTCATGTAGAAAAAGAGATAACGCAAAAAATGCTTGATTGATTACTATCAAAAATAGTTTTCTGCGAAAACTCGTCTAATTTGTATTTAATTGGGTAAATAAAACGAAACTATCTGGTCTAACACATTGACGTAGGTCGATACTACTTCCAGAAGACTTGAAGTACTTCCAAAAGACTCGATATCGCCTCTGGAAGATAATGCTTCCAAAAGGCCTTAAATCCTTTCAAAAGGCATCTGAGAGCGGGTTAAGATGGCTTGTATTGCTTCCAGAGGGCTTGAACTGTTAGAGAAGACATGATAGTGGCCCTGGAAGACTTGGCATTGCTACTAGGAAAGGCGATAGTGCTTCTAGTAGAATTGATATTATTTCGAGAAGAGTTAAAATTATTTTCAGAAGACTTGAACGACTTACTAGTAGACTTAATACTGCGTCTAGAAGAATTAATACTGTTTCCAAAAGACTTAATATGCTTCCAGAAGGTTTGAACTGCTTGTAGAAGACTTGATATTATTTCCAGAAGGTTTAAAATATTTTCAGAGGATTTACATTGGTTGCAGAAAACTACATACTCCTTCTAGAAGACTTAATATGCTTCCAGAAAACTTGATACTGCTTCTAGATGACCTGTAACTACTTGCAAAAGACTTTGAATATATCCAGAAGTCCTGAAATGCTTCTAGAAGACATAAAATGCTTTCAGAAGCCTCGATACTGCCTCTGATATATTTGGTACTGTTTGAAATGTATCCAGTATGCTTGAATTGCTACCAGATGGCTTGAACTGCTTTCAAAACATATGATACTGCCCCTGGAAGACTTGATTGTGCTTCTAAGGGATTTGAAAGTGTTTCAAGACATAAAATGCTTCCAGATGACTAGATACGTTTCCAGAAGGCTTGAACTGCCTCCAGAAGATAAGACATTGCCTCTAGAAGACTTGATATTATTTCTAAAAGCTTTGAAATATTTCCAGAAGACTTACTATTCATCCAGAAGGCTTGATATACTTTCAGAAGACTTGATGTTGCCTCTGGAAAACTTGAAAAGTTTCCAGAATACTTGATACTATTTCTGGATGGGTTCAAAGACTTGATACCGCTTGCAGGAAACTTGAAATGCTGTCAAAAGACTTGTTACTGCTTGTAGAAGGGATAGCAGAAAACATTTTCATCCCAAAGAAAGTTGACTTTGAGTTTGCTTTAAAATATTAAATATTATTGGACAAAATGGAAAATCTTGACGTAAGTAGCTCAAAAACTGTTAATTAAAGACTAAATACTGGTGACAGAAATAAATATAAAACTAGATTTTGCTTCCAAAATAGCAAATATTGTTGACAAAATGCAATATCTTTACGTCAGAAGTTCAAAAGCTTTATTGGCAATTAAAGACTAGATAATGCTCTTGCAAACGTTTTTTTTTATAGTGACTAAGATAGGTAGTGTTTCGTTTCGATTTTTGCAAATCGTACTGACGATTATCATGTGATGTGGAAAAAATTAACACAAATGTAGAACTGTAGTATACAAAAGAAATTACCTTCATACATATCAAGAACAACACGTTCATCATGATTTGTTTTACGAGCAGAATCTGTATCACTACCAATTATATGCACAGTACGTCCCAGAATCAGCTGCAACCCATAAAATGAAAAGCGATTGTTTATCAACAGTAACAAAGTGTCCAGGAATATACAACTGTTTCACTCATTGGAGCTAATTATCAAAAACGAAGCGAAAGGGGCAAGTTTATCTTGTTGGTTTTTTGTCTTTGCTCTTTATCGTCGAATCGCAGAAAACGGTTCATTTCTTTGTATCACCAAAGCACAAATATTACAGTGTTTGTGTAAACGGTCTCACTAAATTGATTTTTATTGTAACCACCTATTACAATAATATCTAGGGGGTGGGTAAATTATGGTGTTACTATAGGCTATCTCAGAAACTATAAGAGATACGAAAAAAGTAAGTGCTATGTCCCGGTCTCTTTTGTCGAAAAGTATTCAATATCACAAAGGCAAGAAAAAGATGGAGGTTATCTTCTTTTGTTTATAAGTTATAGCAAAAAAAACATATTTTCGCCGTTTCAAAAAATGCTCCTTCCACGTTTATTTTTGAAATTGAGGACACGTGATTAATACATGCTTAAGACACTTTTTTGAGTAGAACGTAATGCCGTTGAAAAATTTTAATTAGAGTTGATAATTTTTGAGATATAATATAAAGTTGTTTTTTCAAATACAACCAATAATTAATTATGGTGCTACTAGAAAGAGCACATTGTTGGCTTTCCAATGATGTATCGCGTGCATGGTGTATTTGAGGAAAATAAGCGTTATTTTCCAATTTAATGATATTAAAGGCTAATGATGAAAACTTTTTTTATAGTAGGCGTGAGAAACGTCATATGCCATTTATATCACACATATTTGCACATTTTATACACTTATATGCCACTTATACTTATTTCATTCATGTTTGTTTGTGATTTCGACATAAGATGAGACAACAAAGAGGTGCAAGTTATGTATCCAAAATAACAGGGGACAATTAAAAAATTTGGTGTGATTTAACTAATAAATTTAATGGTTCATTTTTGGTTTAACGTTTGAGAAGCTCCATTATAAAATTAGCCTTAATCTGTTAAGTCAAATTTTACAGTAATAAACAAGCTCAATTAACACTAAGTAAAACAGTAAAATTAACAAATTATTTTTTACAACTAAGGTGAAATATCTTCCCTATTTTTAACAGCTATGTCCTACTAAACCATTTTCATCAATAAAAAGACATTAAAAGTTTAAAGACTCTAATATACTCTTGAAATGACAAGTAACGTCTCGTTACCATAGTAACTGAACGGCAAATGACGTTTTCCACGCCTGCTGTAACAAAAATTTTCAACTTTTTCCTTTAATATCTTACAATTGAAAAATAACGCTTATTTTAGTACAGCGTAATCAACTATAGGTTGTATTTAAAAAAACCTAACTTTGTGTTATATCTCAAAAATTATCAACATTAATTAATATTTTTATTAAAGTGTCTTAAAAATGTATTAACCAGGTTTCTTCAGTTTCAAAAATAAACGAGGTAGGAGCATTTTTTTGAAATAGCGATGATATGACTTTTTGGCTATAACTTAAAAACAAAAGAAGATAGAGATTTTGTCTTTACGGGATTGAATATTGTTCGAAAAGAGAGACTGGAACATGGCACCTACTTTTTTTAGTATCTCTTATAGTTTTCGAGATACACTATAATAACACCAATATTTGCCCACCCTGTATAAATGTATTACTCGACGTTGTATCATTCTGACACATGATGTACGGATTAAGGACCTTTCTTCTTCCACCTTCTAGATAAGCGTTATGGCAAAAACAAAAATGGAAATTGAAAATAAATATAATATAATTCAATATAATATAAAATAACAATTCATTCACTAAGCCAAAGTATTTAGTCGATTCGATCTTACATAACAATAATATCATCAATTAATTCTGAAAATAATGTCAATTTGATACAATTGATAGAATTGATTTCTTTGTTGTCATCGTGATGTTAAATTTAGAATAAGAAATAAAAATTCTCTGTTATACTTCAACCCGTTTCGGCTACATAGCCATCATCAGGAAACCACGTTACTAATTGAACCTTGACGATATAAATTAGCCGAAACCAGTTGAAACCAAAAAATAGCAATAAAATTTTTATCGTTGAAGTATAATTTCAACTTTTTTCTTTTAATTTCAACAAGTTTAATTTTTATTTCTTATTTTAAATTTAATAGTAAGTCCGGATAAGCGTTAATGAGTTATTTTGGTCTAACTCAAATAATTCAAACGGCATCCCGCTTCACAGCTTCCTCTTCAATTTTAATTGATTTAATTTTTATATCTAATCTTGATATCAAATCAAACGATATATAGGGAAAAGCGTGCGTATTTTGATTATACTCTTGGGAAATGCGCTTATCATGGTAGAGAGATGTGAAACATTTTAAGTCATGTAAATGTAGCTCCAAAGCGAACAGCAATAATTTTCGATTAAGTTCCGTGAGCTTAGCGAAGACTATGTGTTCCAGATTATTTCATCTCTTCGAAAAAGCTGTGCTTAAAAATGGTTTAAATATTTCATTTGTTCAATTGTACTTCCCGTATATAGTACCATATCTGACTCATTTAAAAAAGTTTGTCTTGCCGAAAGCATGTTCCCTACATATTGGAAACTATCATTGGTTAAGCCATTACCAAAAAAGGTCAAATGTTACAGAGTTTGGTCACTTAAGACCAATAATTATTCTGCCTGTTTTGGGAAAGTTGCCTGAAAGAATTATTGAAGCGCAAGTGAAAGGTTTTAGGAAAGAAAGTAAAATGACCTTATTCTTCTTGTTTGATTATAATAAAGTCTTCGATGCTCTGAATCATTCAAGAATGTTTGCAATTTTACAACACATTGGTTTAGGTCCTCAAGCTTCGACTTTCATGCTTAACTATTTCCGTGATCGGGTGCATTGTGTTGAAGTTAATGGAATTAAATTTACCTTTTCGGAAATTATTTTTGGGGTGTTACAAGTATCGGTTCTGGGACCCCTTCCATACTCTACTTATGTGTCTTCTTTCATACATTTTTGTCTCGCACTAATTGTCACTTTCATGCTGATAACACAGTTATACATCTCGTTTTTCCGCACTATGCAGTGTCTACCTGCCTCTGATAGGTTGGATTATGACCTTGAACAGTTAAAAGTTTTGTCCCGTAAACATTCTTTGCGTAGAAATGCTGCGAAAATTGAATTAATTTTGTTTGGTTCTAATGAAACTAGAAGTGGCACTTCATTCAGAAAGAGCTTGAGGGTTGTTATTGACGGTCAGTGCATAACACTTAAACATTTCGCTTCGTGCTGTTTTTAACTTTTGAAATAAATTCAATGACAGCTAAGTTTATTATTACTTTCACAACTTTTCTTAACGTAATTTTATTTAGTTTGGTTGTTTATTATATTTACAGGGTGTGTTAAATGTCTGGAGTATAGGTAATATCTTCGCTATTCGCGGTATTAAAGTTTCTCTATTAATTATGGCGCAATTTCGGGCGATCCTTCTATAACGCGAAGATGTCAAATCATATGGTTGTATAAGAAAAAAATTGAAAAAAAGTGCATTTTTTAATAATATTAAATCAGCAAATAACCATAGTAGTAATAACCATAGTAGACGTGGAAATGATGTTGCTGATAGACTTAAATGTTAAATAATTACAATATATGTAAGCCAACATTGGCCACAATTGGACAGTATAAACAAATGTAGCGCAATTAAGCGAGCGGCAAAGAATTAAAATATTAATGATGTATGGGTACAGTGATTGAAAACACACTCAAAGTGAAGTTTGTACACTGTTCAATAATATTTACGTAGATACACAGATTACACAAAAAGCTTACTGCCGAAAGCAGCCACCGATCAGAAAAACAAAATTTTTAAAAAAATCTAAGCGGAGGTATTGAAAGTGCAACAAATGTTCAAACTGGGCACCATTTACATGCCAACAATTTTGAAGGCGAGATCTAGTTGATATAACAGTTTTAAATACCTACCTTATACGACCACTCGGATTGATACTAATTACTAGAGAACTCATTAAAACTTTTAATATTTTGAATATTGTAGATTGTATAATTTTGAGTGTATTTTCTATCACCGTACCAATACATCATTAATCTTTGAATTCTTTGTTGTTCGTTTAATTGCGCTATATTTGCTTGAAACTTTATTTTTTACCATTTAAATCTGTCAATGACATCATTTCAATGCCTACTATGATTGTATTTGATGATTTAATATTTTTGGAGAACGCATTTCTTATACAACTTTCTTATCCATCCTTATGATTTCATATGTTCATTCCATAGAGGGGTTTGTCCTCTATCAATATATACAAAAATATATATGCATTCCATTTAAAATAACAATGTTGGTTGCCATAGTAACGAAACAAAAACAATACATAAAAGTAAATATCATCTGAGAATGCGCCATAATTAATAAAAAAAAACTTTAATTTGAAACATTATTCTATGAATCAACGAATGTTAAACTTTTTTGTTATATTCCAGACATTCAACACACCCTATATGTTAAATATAATAATAATGCGTAACTCATTCAGCTGCCCACGACCGGATGTTTGTCTAACAGATTTTGCTAAACAGATCAAGGTTTAAGAATTTGAAAGATAATTATATTTAAAATTATCGATGAAGAAAATGCGGATCTGTCTCACGACCTGAGAGTTAATAATATTATTATTCTTTTATAGCAAATTGTGAGTTGGTTTTGTTGTTATTATTTGTTTCCTTGAATTTTATGCAAACATAATAGTAGATTTACAAAAAAGAAATCCGAATCTGATCTAGTATTTTCAGAAGATGCACTTTTTCTCCATGTTTTCTTATACAACCATACGATTTGATATATTCGTCGTGTAGAAGGATTAGATAGAAAACAATTCAAACAAGACAATATTGCCAAAAATGCGCCATAAAGAAACTTTTATTTGAAACATTTTTCTTTAAATCCACGAATGGCGAAGATATTGTCTCTATTCCAGACATTTAACGTACCCTGTTTATATTTTTTGTACCAGCTTTTGTTTTCTTTTTTAATAGAGGTGGGTGGTAGAACAAATACCACTTTTTTTACCATGCATTTAATTTGTTGTAGTTCTGCTTTTTATTGATATAAATATGAGTATAGATACATCTTTTCTTGATAATAATGTATTGTATTCTTGAAAATAAAGGATTTATTATTATTATTCCGACAACATGCATTAACTATTCAGGTCCATGCCACCATAAATTACATGTTTTCAAATATTCGACATTTGCATCCACGAGTTAACACGTCCGCAACATTATCGTTCGTACCCATATGATTCTAATGGTTCATGTCGGTTGATTGTTGAATTGCAACTCTATTTGATACGTAAATTTTCCATTTACGATACTCTCCTCTTAACCAACTTAGTACAATAGTCAAATCGCACAATAATACACTGACTCAATCTTCAATTGAAGTCTGTTTTGTATTCGTTTCATGAATTTTGCCTATAACACGTCACCGCACAATTCTAGTCGAGGTAATGACACTGTGCGTAAAGGTGCTACCCGTGATTTCGAAGATAATAATTGAATTTGAATATTTGCATTGCCGTTTTTTGACATTATATATACACAAGCTCCCTATGCTTTAAAAGAAGCGTCATAAAAGCCGTACAGTTCGATTCTAATTGGTAGTTCAATAAGTACTTGAAATAACTTTTGTTGTACATTATTCAGAAGGACTATTTTGTGACATTTTATGACAGCCAGACTTTAATTGCATAAGATGGAATTTGAATTGTGTCAATTATACCTTACGGGGACGCAAACCGGGGAAGTACTATGTATGTTATCCATACTTTATATAAATTTTCAGACAATGCATCTCAGTCAAGCTTTTCTTTCCGGAATATTTGCATAAAAAGCTTCGCATTTATATGAGTTGGACCAAGTAAGTTTAACGGATCAAATATGATACTAATTATTGAAAGAACTTCATGTTTTAAATGTTTCTTGTTAATTTTGATTCTTCCGAACAGCATATTGTAATTAATCCTTTCCAGGATTCCATAATAATAATAAGGTTTTATTTGATTCAGTTTTACTAAAATTTAATGTTTTGAATTTATTCGAGGATTCATTTTCAAATTCTTTTCAGAGTTGTTTTCATTAGAAATCCACTTCCTCAAATTTAATTTAACTGTATCTTTTAACCGTTTCTTTAATCGTAATTTGCTCTTGTGCGTAAATTATTGACATATATAATAGAAAATCATTACTCGGATTTTCGATCATCTTCAAAGCATTTTATTTTAAAAATGAACTGATCAAGAAAATGTTAAAATTTTAATATTTCAAAAAACAATTAAAATTGAGTAAAAAACAATTAAAAACTTGTTAATAAAACATGGAACAAAGAGGCGCGTAAGGCATGACTGTGGAATGTAAAATCTATTTGCTTTTCATGTTGTGGCCGATGATAGTTATTGCTGTAATATCTACATAAAAATCATCCCGTATAATTTCATAAACATTTCGGCAAAATATACTTTGATATTTATGATGTTCGAGGTTAATTAACACTTGCCTGTACAGTTTTTCAACACCTGAGCTGATTACGTACCGATGCTTCCAAAATCGAATTAAAATGTCAAAGAGTTCGCTTTGTATTGGACCTTCAATCACACGTCATTCAAGCTAAGATCTATCATCGGAAAGCGTTGACGGTTCTTAATTTGGTGTATAAACTTGATGGCATGGTTACTGTATGGTGAGGTAAGTAATAACTGTGATTTATTTTCGTTTCATTAATTTTCGTCATATTCATTAATAAATTTCCTATATCTGTGAGTTAATTCTGAATTTTGGTTTAATTGCTTTTCCGACTTGAAATATTTTCTTAATGCCGCTGATTGTGAATTTCCTAAATTTTCCAGCTTGCCTAAAAACGGTACGTTTACTACAAAACATCCATTCGGAGCTCTTGTTGTTGTTTCACTGAAAATCTTCCCGCATTCAGTTCCACAGTTTAAATTATTATTTTTGTAACCAGTAGCTGGTACACAACCCATTATTTTGTCGATTTTATTTTGTTGCATTTCTTGTTTTTAAACTATGAATCATATTATCGCAATAGATAATAGAGGTTGTTCTGATTTACATATAATTTGACCAGTGCAAGACGTAATATACGTGGTCAATTTAGTATTTTCTTCTTTTCCAAGTATAATTGCTTGAGATGGAATCGTTAATATTGCTCTCACCTTATACAAAAGAATGTTGATACGAAAACGCTAGTACACGTTGAACAAAACAGACAATCATCATTGTGATTTCGTGGCTCTCAGCAGATCATTAGAACATCAAATCTAAAAGCATGTTGATCGCCCTTAAACCACCGTCTGAGTCCTTTAACACAAGTATAATGCACTTAGTGGGAGCCCACGTTATATCTTGATGTCCTACAATTCTTCTTTGCCTTGACCTCAATAAGTAACCACAAATAAAACAAAATGAATTAGTAATTCTTTTACGGAATTTCGAATACCACACTTGCTATCTCTTTATGTATTCGCCGATACTAACACTTCTATTGCAGAAGATATATGTATGTACAAACAATAAATAGTTCGTACTGACAGTTGATATCTTATGATGTCTAATCTCCATAAATTATAATTTTTTGCATTTCTAAAGTACTTTAATTTGTACGTTTCATATACGTGCTTTTTTCCGAAAAAGAACAAATATTGACAAATTATGCATTTGTAAAAGCTCAGTGTTGCTTTAATACGTCCGTTGACTGTTAACTATAAATTTTCGCAGCGACTTTTAATAAATCCCAAGTTACTTCATAATTTTCGAGACTACATTCTAATGAATGGATTACTTTTGCAGCATTGTTTTTTAACATGATTTTAAATAGTAAAACTTTTCAATATTTGTTAAATTTGAGTTTTCATGTACCAAAAAGAAAATGTTTTCCGAAACTCTACCGAAGATTTACTAGCCCTAGAAAATGTTGGTAAATTTAATGTAGGTAATCTTATTGATGCATCAGTTTTAATTCGAAGCGTCAAATATATTTGAAACTGAAACTAACGTTTATAAATGTCAGTAGTAACGTTTACTGCAATCAAATATCTCTTGATGAATTTTATTATCGGTTACATTTTATTGATATTTATTATATCAAATTTAGTTGTATTAAATTGTCTTAGGCTTCTTTTATTTACGGTTGACATGTTTTAACTTTAGCTTCTTATAACTCTATCTGCAGATTATCCTCAAGACACTCCAAAAAATTCTCCAAACTTCAAATATGATTCATTCCTCTATTTCCGTTATCAAAGCCAAGGACAATTTTTTGAAATCTTACACATCAATTTTTATCTCAATAATTTTTAGTTCAAACGTCAGTTAACCTATATCATTTTAAATAGGGCATTTTGATCTTCAATTTGATCCATGACTCATCCCATGATCTGCATTATTTTAGCCATAGCGATTTTTTTAAAAAATTTTCTATTTTTATTATTTTACTGTTATCTAAGATAAAACACACTTTAAACAGGGCATTTTCGTCTTCAATTTGATCCATAATTCATTTCATGATCTCCATTAAGCAAGTGGCAATCGTTTTAAAAATGTAGATCGACAGCTTAGAATGATTAACACCGAAAATACCAATATTTCAAACTGTGGGAATAATGGTACCTAAAACAGTTCTAACGAATCACTTATACAAAACACCCTGTATAATAAACAGATTATTTTTTAGTAGGGTTTTAATAATTCGTGTAGGTATTAAAGCCGAAATAATTACACCCAAAATTTATGGTTTGTTTATATTTATAATAGATGCATTATATTTTCCGCTCGGATATAAGCGGTTGATAATATAAATTGAGCGCTCACGGATTGTTTATAAACAGTCTCAAGATCAGAATATAAGTATAATTTATGACATCAGTTTTTTTACCTCTTTCTATATTAAAAATGTACATCAAAGGATAACGGTTGTTTATTAAATCAGCGGAGCCATCGCAATCAATCACCTGTATTGAAAAGATGTACGAAACATAATAAATAAATTTCCGTCAAGTTAAAAGCTTACTGATCCAGGAACGGATTAGCTAGTTTAGGGGTTTTAGAAATAATTTTTAACTAATAAGAATATCTTAAATTAGGTATAAAATTTTTTAGTAATAAAGAAAAGTTTTCACAAAATTTTGAATAAAATTAAAATTTTATATAAACCATTTTTCATGGCCTAACCCTGCTCTCTGCACTGATTGATAGGCGGATGTGGAAAAATTATACAAAAATAATCGTTGCTTTAGATGCGCTATTTTTTCCTCAAACATCAAAGGTTTCATTATTTATAAATACGAATTGATAAAACATTAAATGAAATGTTATTGTTTTATTTATTTCGAAAATAAATAAACCCCTTTAAGAGAAACATAATAATAATGAACTTATTATGAGGATTTTCTTGATATGCAAATTTCCAATTCCCCTGTTGCCTTCAAACGTCAAATGTAAATTTTCTTTGTTCAACTCGACAGCTGGCTTTCGTTAAATTAATTTTCAAGCTTTCGTTCCCGTGAACCCACTCTCACTGTTGGCGAAAATGACTGGGTGAATACGAATTCAATACTCATTTCAAAGAAACACATTATTTCAATACGTAGCCTCACAAGAATATCTCCTACACATTTCCCCTTTCGCTTTTGTTGTTTTTGAATAATATTTGTGATTAAATACTTACATTTTTATTAACGAACTAAAAAGAACTTTTTTATTAACACCAAAAATAAAAAGTACCACACTTTATAGTCAATCGTAAATTGTGATAAGCGTCAAAAAAGGGAACACTAAAACCGATTCGAAAAGCACGTGGGATCAGAATCGGACATAGGATATTTACGGTGAGGTTGGACCGCTCATTAAAAATTAATCGGCGGAAAATGCGATCACGATTGCGTGGGATTGGAGCGAGCGTCGCGACGCTTTTTCACGGAAAATCGACGCTTTCGGTGTATCCGAACGTCAGTGCGCGAATACTGTGTGGACCGTGGAAATCGGAAAACCGGCCGTTATAGCGGTTGCGCATGGCAAGCCTCAGGTGGTTGTCCGAAAATTCCTTCAAGATTTCCAAAGCTTTTGCGGTTCCTTTACCATAGGCTGAAACGATTAATTTCCGTTATGAGAACGATTTCAAGCTGTTACCTATTATATTTTGTACGTTTATTGCAGATTTTATCTCTTTCGCTATTATCGTTTTCCAAGAATTAAGTGCTTTTTGTTTTTAGTACTTCATAAAGATTTCAATTTCAACTTTTTTATTAAGTGTTTTTAAATTCTTATGGAATAATTTATTAATAACTTAAGTATTAATAATTTTTTTAAAAGAATTTGTGCTGATTTATTAACATTTGATCTTTTTTTCATCTAAATAAGTTTTACACTTGACCATTAATCTCGGTTTGTAACTTGGTATCTAAAATAAACAAAAGATCTATCCTATGTCGGTACTCTATTTAAGTGGTTAACCATAGATGTGCGGTGATAATGAAATTGATACCAATCCAATTTGATAAATTTAATACAAAAGCTTTCTTGCAACATAAAAAAAAATAATGAATATTTGAATATATTTCGTATCGGAACTGAATTTATTAACATTCCGGTTCCGATTTTACTTTCAAGTGGATCTAATCTTTACTCAAATTTCAATCATATTTTGACGTAACTTTCAAAATGTAAAAGAAGCGATTCCATTGGATAAATATATTTTATATAGATATTTACATATTATTAACTTAAACAAATCGATGACCTAGCAGATATTTATAAATCTCTAATATAAAAAAAATCTTATGAGAATACAAATATCGTTTATATCGCCTAATTTCAAAAAAAAACGTTAATCGGGGTAAGGAAAAGGGTAAGGACCTCCAGGGCTTAGTATAATCACTTCGTTTAGCCGTGTATATGGGAGACTTATAAAGAAAAGGGTACTAAGGGAAATGGGCGACTTAATTAGCGAAGATCAAAGTGGATTCATGCGCCAAGGCATAAATCCACTTTGATCATGCTATGGACAATGTATTTACATTGCAACAGTTGATTGAGAAAATCGATTTAAAGGATTTAAAGAAACATTATGCTTTATTGATTTAAAGAAAGTATTATGTATCTTAATACAATCATCCAGACCGCAGTGTAGAAATTATACAGGTTGTTAAATTATCAGATGCGATGTAATCTAGTATGGTTAAGACGGAGTTTTACTCGACATAAATTAATTTAAACTTTATATACACACTGCAATAAAAAGCTAAAAAGATCTTGCTAAGATATTGTCTTACAGATTAATAACACACATTTGTGTACGTTGCCCAAGCAATTAGCACAAAACGCACATAACAGAGAGTTTATGTTGTAATGGCAAGAAAAACTGTATATAAAATGAAAGTTGGAAACCAAAATTGAGAAGACTGATGAATTGTAATAATTTGTGGTTTTATTGTTTTGATGTTTTATTATTTAATTGAAAAAGCGTTGAATTATTTTTAACCATTTTATTTATAATTAATTTAACAAGTAAACATCTTAACGATGTTTTACGATAGTCTGTTCGAAGAAAACTAATTGTAATTCAAAGAAAATTTTCAATATGGTGTTCAATATGATGTTTCAGACTCCTCAGGAAACTACACGTTTTTAATAATGTGTAAAATATACAATTAAATTTCTTAACACTAAACTAAATTAAGCAATATCCAAAAGATTTTATTACTACTGGTAATAAAATCAAAATTTTATTTTTCAAAAATTATTAGTATAGCCTAACCTGTTTCGTGTCTAAAGTAGATTCAATCATCGTTAAGTTTTAAATGAAAGAATAAAAAAATTTTCTAAAATAACGATGAAATTTCTTTATTAGTCTTTCCAGTACGACATGTGTCGGCTAACAAGTAGCTTTCTTCAGGTACAACTAAAATTAAGTTAGATAGTTGGTAAAAGATTGATATTAATAATAGAATAGTTACGTAAAGTTTGACTCAATGAACAGGGTTTGTGTAACTTACATGAAGAGAACAAAAAAATAAAAATACAACAAACTGCACAAAAAGTATCAATTAATTAAAAATACAAACACTAAAGTATAATAGTTAAAAATCGACTGGTCTTAAAAGTAAAGAAAGATGAGATTGGAACGCGTGTTATAAAATTAAATGTATTTTATAAAGAATCTATAATAGTTGATATCAGTTATGTTGTTAATACGTCTGTTTTCTAAATTACCAGCATAGATATGAAGTTCTTCGTATAAATCTAAAAGTTTACATTTTTTATATTTTTTATTATTGTTTGAGCATTACTGAAACTGGTCTTGTTGTTATTTTCTTCTAGGTGTTGGTATATTGCGAAATTATTACATTTAAAATGGTCTTAAATCTAGTTTTGATGTTCCTGAATGTTTGTCTTATATAAAACACATCACAATCTTCGCATTCGATCTTGTATATGCCACTTAACTCGGATTTGTCAAAACGGTGTTTATTATTAGATAGCATATTACCTAATTTCTTATTAGAAGAGAACGCCGTAGATATGTTAAACTTTTTGAGGTTTTTAGTGATTTTATGCTGTATGGTGGGCGTAAACGGTAGGGAGATTATCTGGGCTTTATTATTGTGCCGGGGATACACCGTTCTGTTAATTAAACATTAGTGAACCTTGTTATATATGTTTTGCATGTCCCCGAAATTATAACCATTATTCGTTCCGATACTAAGAATTGTTTTAAGTTCCGAAATATAGTCTGAATCATTGAGTGGTATGGTGTTGAGACGATTCTTTCTAAAGGCAATTTCTTTATGTGACGTTGGGTTGTAAGATTTCTTAGGGATAATCGAGTCTGTAGATGTTGGTTTTCTATATATATTAAAAGAAAGATGGTTGTTATATTAAAAAAGTTAATACTTTTATTTATTCCCTTTTCATTTCTCATAAACAATAAGAATATCGCCTACGTAGCGTCCATAGTATGAGATATCGGATCTGAAAAGTTTATATTTCCTTGAAAATAACTTGTTCTCGGAGTCATTAAGGAACATTTTATTTATTATTTTATTTTTTTGAAGACCATCATACATTTGATAATGTTGGTTGTCAAATATGAAGAAATGTTGATTACAAACTAACTTTAGAAGGTTGCACAAAGTTGTTATTTCATTATGATTAATATTGAAATATTAATTGGTGATTTTTTTATAGATATGGACTCATGAATTTGAATATAGTTTCTTAATATCAAACTATATAAAAAGGCTATTCTTTGTGAGAGTGATGTTCTTAATTTTATCAATTAGATCTATACAGTTCTTCACAGAATAGGAGTTGTGATTGTGAAATGAATCAAACTGATAAAATTGGATAGGCATCGCTATTCTGTTTGTAGGACATGTTTCGGCTCGAAAGTCATCATCGGAGGCCTACGATTAAATTAATTGTTACAGAATATAAAAAAATAGAATTAGACGTCAATGTAGATCACGTTGTTGCATCGGCGAAAATTCAATATTTTAGGTTAAATTGTCGTCAATACGAAGTATTCGCGGAGGGGGAGAAGGAAAAATGTATGGGTTAAGAAATGGGCAAAGTGATTGTGAAGCACTGATAAGCGATTGATAAGGGATGAGGAAAAAATGGGGTAGGGATATAAAAGTGATTTTAAAACTGTCTTAAGTAGGATATTAATTAAAATTATATATGGTGTCCCATTTAAAAAAGAGGTTTTATAATTTTGTCTCAGAAACCATAAACTTGGCACTATATAGCCAAGTAGAAAATTTGAGTTCACAAGATTACATGACCTATATACACAATAATTTTTGTCCAAATTGATTAAGCCGTTAAAAAGATTTTTTCTTGTTTCCATACTTTACGTGAGCACTGTATAACCAGATTCCTGATGCTGATCAATTTATTTATAAAACTACGATTATAACACTTCAATCTTTTTGTACTTGTACTTGTATGCCTTTTGATTTTTCAGACGCAGCCCAAACAGTCCAAAGATTCGTTAATATTATAAATTACATTATTAATAAAGTATTCTTCTTAAGTTTGGTTTATATTTTATTTTCGTTTATATTTACGATATTTTAGTCGCTAGTAAAAACGAAGTAGAACATTTAAATCAACGTAAACAATTATTTCACAGATTTATTCCTCATTTTTCAAAACATTTTATTCTTCTTCACATTCTTTCAACGTCCCTTCAAAATCTTAAGTAAAAGAATATTATTTTCCGGCCGACTAATGCATATAATTCTTCTATTGGCGCAGCTTTAGACCGAACTACTAATAATGTTTCACAGCTTATTGCATTCTTTTCTAAATAACTTTCTCCTGTACAAGCTCGATACTCCACTTATGATCGTGAATTATTAGCTATCATTTCAGCAATTAAATATTTTCATCACTTGCTAGTAAGTTATCAATTTACCGTTTTTACGAATCATAAACCATTAATACTATCTTTGTCTTCTAAAACTGGAAAAAAGGCCACGTCAAACGCGTTATCTCCACAATTTACAAAAGATATTAAATATAATAAAAGTGCATTATAATAAAAGCAAATGTTGTAGCCAATACTCTTTCTAGGTTAGATAATGATGGTGATTGCGTTGAACTATATGACTGATACTACACCTTACAAGAAGCTGAAACTTCAGATAAAGAACTTTAACATCTTCTACAAACTCGAAAAAATTAATAAATTCAAGATATTTTTGACTATTAAATATCAAACGTCAAAAATTTGTAAATATATAAAATCTCTAATTAAAATTATGGATATCCCTAAAGGACGATACGCGTGTATTTACCAGAAGAAATACCAAAAGATTTACAAGATGGACAGAAGCTTTCCCCTAGTCGATAATAACTATTTCTATAATTGCCAGAATATTATACCCATTATTTCTGTCGGGTTGGAATAACTCACCTTAAAGTTTTTGGTACATTTCAAATTAATACATAAGTAGATCATCCTCATAGTAATGAAATGCTGAAAAGATTAAATAGAACTTTAAAAACGCCATTAATTGTTAGAGAAAACTTTAAATTGGTTTATGGTATTTTGGTTCAAGAACGACAGTTAAAGAAGATTTAAACAGTTTATCTGCCGAATTGGTCTATGGATTTCCGTTCTTAATCGGCTTACACAGTCATTTTGCTAACCTGAGACCTTCAACTGTGTTATTACTCGCTTGAAAAATCATTAATTCATATAGAGTTAAATTAGGCTTTGTTATTCTTTTAAATAACACTGACGTTTAAACTTCTAAAAAGAAAATAAAAAATAAAGGTTGCCTTTAAATGACAATATCGTTTTATCAGATTAATTTTTATTTTATATATTCTGAGATAGTAGAAGTTTCTGTAGCGTTGTCTATTGCTTTCTATTTATTTTAGATGTAAGTACTTGTTAATATTATGTGCTACTTTTAAAAATATCATATCATCTCTTGTTATAAAAGCAAATATAAAAAAACTTCAAAAAAAAAGAACAATACAAAAAGAAGAACATAAAATATACATATATTTATTATTAATCTTCATTAAAATAAATGTATATATTTTTATAATATTTTCAAAGTTGTTAATTCAAATACGTTATATTCACTGTCGTACATGAAGACAATTCCAACATAAATCGAAATAATTTTTGATCCAAATTACGTAATATATTATAATTCTTCATCATAATTACTTGTATATTCATTCTTCATTATGATGAATTTTAAATCTCTAGCAATAGTTATTAGATAGCCTAGGGTGGAGAGTGTATTGATATAAGGTTTGAACCATGAAGTAGAGGGATAAACGAATGAATGGAGTGCAGATTTAGAAGGATGTCGAGATTGGAGTTAATTCCAAATGAGGTCATTGGAATAAACTCTCAGCAACGGAATCTGTCATACGCAAAGTTGTACGGCAAGGTTGGAATTGTTTGGGCATCTGTTACGTATAAATGATAATATCACAAACAACAATACCAATCGCCCTCACCTAAATTAAAAAAGAGGGCGTTTTCGAGAGTTGCATGAAAGTGTAGTATTGGATAGATTAGGACCTATCTCATTGATGCATACTATATGCAGAGCGATTCGCATTAGATCAGACTCACAGCAGGGACATTTAGTGGACAATGAATTAAGATAATTGATCGTAACTTATTTGTATACTAAGTTAAAATGAATAAGTAATTAAAATTAATAATAAATAAATAAATGAAGTTAAAAACCAAATTTTATATACGTTGTGAGACGTTATTATGTATATGTCCTTTGTACATTTCTGCTTTGTGTCAGTTCTTAAAGATATTGTACAACTAGATGCCACATGTCAATCACGGATTCACAAGATTGAAGTCAACATTTGAGTGTTCTTTTTTTATTTTTCTCACTAGCAGAAGTCAATATCTTACAAAATATCCAAAGTTTCCATTTCAGATATTAGTTCATAAAGTCAGATTATTGAGAAATTGTAAGTTGTCATGTCTACAGTAACATTTATTGTCAAACATAAAAATGTCAAAACTTGTTACGTGTAGTGCTTTACGATGAAAACAAAATAAATATTTAAGAAATTACGCACCGTACCAACCCAACCCAACCCAAACTATCTTGTGAGCCACACAAAATATTATATAACTTCGTGGGCCGCATAATTCTTTTTTTTTAATTTGATTTTCAAAATAACTACATGCGACCACTTTTTTAGCCGGCAAACCTAAAAACCACCGGTCACAAGCTGTTAGGATCCCCTAAGTACACTTTCTGGACATACAATTGTAACAGAATGATAAATCTCGCAATATGTCTCGCGTGCCACAAAATTGCATCTTGCGGGAACATGGCGCCCGGGAGCCGCGGATTGGCCACCACTGGTCCAAAGCGTTTTATTTCTAAGATCGATTTCATTTGAAAGAATGTTCTTTGTCAATTTTGAAAATTTGTATTATTTTCTTAGGAAAAAAATGTGACTATTAATATTAAGTTGTGAATATTAACATAATGAATATTAAGTTCCGTCGTCAAAAGAAGTTGTAATAAACAAAGAATATGCCAATCTTACGATACATGTAACCATGACTGCAATTGCAACTTACGAGATTGCTAGTGGGAAAATATATTTAGATATGAGAATAATATTTATCAAAGTCCATTAGGAAATGTTAGGTTTTACGTTAGGTCAATTTGACGTTTTGAAACTAGATAAACTTTAGATAATTCCGGAATTTAAATTAAAAGAATATAATTACAATAAATCACCAAATTTATTCCCGCACGCACAAGATAAAGTATAAAAAAACTTACTTTCGTTCTCTCCCGTTACAAACAAGACTTACACTACATAAATAAAAAAGATATTCTTTTCGAATTAATTAGAATTAACAGTATTCGATAATTGACATAATAATGGTAATATGTTAACTTTTATTGAGAACTTTCTTTGATTTTATGTTTTTCGAGTTGAGGTAACAAATTTAAATAACATTTCAAATATACCGCCCGCCTTGGAGCACGTTAGGGAACAACATAAAGAAATCAAACTTGATCAATCGCAAGCATAGAGAGTTTCATTATAGGGCGAGTGAGGGAAGTAGCCGTCTTCACAACAGCCATACGTCGACGACCATCAGGACCATCATGAAGTTGTGTAACTCTGGCTAGGAGCCATTTATATGGTGACAGTCTTTTGTCTTTAATCAAAACTAAAGAGCCAACCTTGAATTATTGTTTTGGATCAAACCACTTGGTTCGATTTTGAATTTATTGCAAATAATACTTGCTCCAATGGTTCCAGATCTGCTCAACCATCTTTTGAATCAGTTGCCATCTGCCAAATCGAGACGAGTTAATGAACAACAGAGATGGATCTGGAATTGTTGATATAGCACTGCCAATTAGAAAATGAGATTGTGTTAGCGAAATCTTTTGCGGTTTATATATCGGCCCCTGACAAAATATCATCGACATAAATAATATATAATATATAATATAATGTTATGGATAATTATATTTTCTGCCAAAGGATAATGATTATGATTATTTTAAGCAAGCTGATTAAGGCAATATATTGCTAGATAAGGCGCACAAGCAAGTCCACAGGTAACGGTATTTAACTGTTACACGCATACAGGTTCACTTGGGCTGTCTCTCCATAAAATCTGTTGTAATTATCTATTAGCACGATGAACGATAATTTGTCGATACATCTTTTCAATATTAATACTAGAAGTCCTATGAGAGCCGTTAAACACGACACGAAGTTTAGTGGTAGTGCTGGTTGCACGGATGATACCATGATGTGGCTGGAAAAATTGTCGACCTGATGTTGAATAGTTAGTTACTTTTGTCATATGGTTTAGAACAAGATATTCAGCCATAAAGGCACTCTATTGATCTTTTAAAACAGGGTCATTAACAAATCTGTTTTCCAAAGACATCAAACAACGTAATGCACCATTATAAGAATCACCAATTTCATCCACAGTATTCTTTAGAGGAAGTCCGGCAACAAATCTTCCTTCTTGATTTTGCTCGTGAGTTTGTTTGAGGTCTTCCTTGCATTCGATATTGTCAAGACTGACAATATCGAATGCAATATTGAAAACGGTTCAACCTCTTCATGCACCCAAAAACTTTGCATAATTTGTTTCAGATATTGTCAAGACTGACAATATCGAATGCAATATTGAAAACGGTTCAACCCCTTCATGCACCCAAAAACTTTGCATAATTTGTTTCAACTCGAGATCAACGGAAGATTGGTAGCTATGGATGAGCTATTGATGACTATATGGTGATGAACTAATTTAGTAACTTAGTTCCAACTCCACCCGAGAGAATCCATCCCAACGTAGTTTTTTGAGCAACAGAAGCATCTACACCATTTCGTCGTATTCCCTCTCCGATTATTTCAGCATATACATCGGCACCAAGTATAATGTCGATGGGTCGATGAGAAAAAAAAATTACTATCGGCTAGAGGAATATCTTGTAAATGATTCCAATTTAAGTTATACAATTTCTTAGGTGGTAAGTACGAAGTGAGGTTTGATAGAATTAAAGCTTTGACATTATATTGATAGTTAGAATTTAGTTTGGATAAAAATCGCAGTGATGCCGCATGAAATCGTGAAATCGCATTCCTCGAGAACATCCAGTACTTTGAGCTGCGATGCCAGAGATGGATATTTTGACAAGAGTATATTGAAGTTGCAAAAATTGTGTCAAGCATTCGGATATGAATGAAACTTCTGAACCCTGGTCGATGAGTGCGCGTACGTCACATTGGTGACCAATTTTTGATATCATTGTAATGATTGCTGTAGCTAAAAGAATATTTTTGTTGCATGACGGATGAGCCTGAATGAGACTTTTGCAACTCTAAGACATTGAGCTTTGTTGAGATTCATGTTCGCTCGATAAAGATGAGGTCATTATCTTAGATTTTGAACTTATAGGAGTTTGAGATATATGCAAAGTACGATGATGCTGCTTTTGACAAATTTTGTATCGTTTGATGGTTCTGTAATTTCTAAGTAAATGAGGCCGAAGACAATTGAAACACAAACTCTTGGATGCAATGAATTGTTTTCGTTGTAAAAGTGTTTTGCTAAGATACTGTGGGCAGAATGAAACATAATGATCCGACTTAGACAAGACGCAACTTTGAGGAGAAGTAGAGACATTATACGTCTTAACTCGCGAGAAATCCTTTGAGGGTGGCAATACAGGTAGTTTTCGACAGTTTGACATTTCTTCAATCGCTTCGAGAGAATGAATTCTGCCTATCCTTATAGGCTGAATTGTATCGTTTCCTTAAACGATACAATTCAGCAAATGTAGCGGGATCTTTTGATGAATCAATGGATTTCTCCCAATCTCTTAATGATTCGGAATCGAGCTTATGTACAGTCATGAATACTAAGATGTGATCCCAAGATTCAATTGGACACCCTAGTGATTTTAATGCACCTAAAGACACTTTGACTTGTCCAATAAACCGCTTTATTTCATTAGACGATTCTTGTTTAATATTATGAATGTTGAAAAATGTTGATAAATGAGAAGCGATAAGTATTCTTGAGTTTTCGTATCTTTCTAATAATGTATCCCACGCACATGCAAAACTGTCGCTGCAAGTTTCTATATTCTTTAAGAGTTGCGCGGGCTCGTCAACCAAACTCATTTTCAAATAATGAAGTTTTTTACTGCTGTCAAATTAGAATCAGTTATTACCATTGATGAGAACAGATTTCTAAAATTACTCCAATCAGGATAATTGCCAGAAAATTTAGGTAATTCAATTTTAGATGAAACGAGCGATTGTATATTTTTGAGAACCATCATGTACCGCGGGATCCGCTTTTTAAATACAGCATCGAGATCTAATATTTCCCCTTGCGCGTTAATATATCTTTCTTCCCACTTTTTCACCTTTATTAATAATTCTTAATAAGTTTTCGTGATGAATTCGAAATTTATTCTAGTTTTGATTTAATGTATCAAGCCTACTTTGAACTTTTCCGTGTGTAATCTTTGCTGCACAGAGTTTATTTAAATTAGTAACCGCCCGAGATTAAGTCCAAAAAGTTCGTATTGTCTTTGGAAAATAGGTGCAGACGATGCCATAATTGCGTGAATTGAGAACAATTACATAAAATAAAGTGGTTTACGGGAAATTTAGGGAGTGTTCTAATTTTAGATTTAAACCGGGTACACGAGATACACGAGAATTACGCGAAATAAATTAAACTCCGAAAACAATACTAATCCGGCTCGAAGGACCACTAATAGAGATAAACTTTAGAGAATTCAGGAATTTAAATTAAAAGAATATAGTTACAGTATATAACCAAATTTATTCCCGCACGCACAATATAAAGTATAAAAAACTTACATTCTTTCTTTCCCGTTACAAACAACACTTACATAAATAAATAAAAACACTCTTTCCAGTTTAATTAGACTTAGAATTAATTAAATACAAAATTTAAAATAAATAAATAAAAATTAAATTTCCTACTTAACACATTAATTAATAATAATTTGTATTTTCATAACTGGTTACGTTAATAACTATTGTTTGTTTAACGTATGCCAAAGCCAAGGTTTATGGTTTATTATCTTGGTTTAATGAAATAATCTTATGTTAATATATTTTGTTATTATTAATTTAGTAAGTTGAATCATTCTGTCGTTTATAATAGCTAATAATTTCTCACTAAATGAGCAAAGTTTGATTATGAACTTAGAAACTCTAATCAAAACCCTATATGACTTTTTTACTGGAAGCATTGAAGCATTGAAATATCACTAGTTCCTTCTACCACATTTAAACAAAATTGGCAAGTAATACTAGTTTTCAAATTTTTAACAATAAAGCCTAGCATATACCTATAGCACATATGCTACAATATCCAAATGAATGGTAGTTAAATGTATATTGTTTAAGTTCAGAACGTCATTGTTTCGATTGAGAATCATCTTTGATCAATTGAGATTAAAGACGATTCTTTAATGTCTGTATATACCAACAGTTTTTTATATACCTTTTTTAATTATATTGCTGTAGGATTGTTATAATATCCAGTATGGGTTCACTGCATCAAAAGAATCTTTAAATGGTCTTTATGTTTATCGGAATCTTTAATGTGATCACCTCATACTAGCTCACATTTTGAATTCCTAATACATATATCTAACCATATGTTTCTTCTATCTTCATCTTGAGGAAAATTAAAATTGTTTGTATATTACATATGTACATATCTTTTCCAATTATATTACAATTACTTCTTACAAATGAAATGTTCTTTTGTTATTTTGTCAGAATACACTCCGCACACCGCATACAATATAAAGATTTTAAAACGTGTTTAAGAAAAAATAATTCTTACACCTTAACTTCGTCAAAGGCAAAGTGCAAATATGCTCACAAATCTTCTTTGCTTAGGATATGGTGTCCTTTATTAGGGGTCGGTAAACATTAGTCAGTAAATTGATTTTCAAAAAGATCATAAAAGCTTGGACTGTTAATAATAATAATGCTTTATTACTCCAGAGTTATGATAATATAAAATAGAAGTAATAAATAAATAATTCACTGTCATACTTTATCCTTATTTACACCATAACGGAACTACCTACATATATCGCACATTAACATTAACTTTAGTATAGTAATATAGCTGGTGAAATTGCTGTCGCTCACAATCATACTATCTCGCCAAGAATTATTTTACTTAATTATTCTGTTGTTCTCAAGGAATGGATAACAATTAGGATTTAAATCCCCACTAAGCTTTTTATACAAGTATTTATATATTTTACGCTTAAAGTTTGTATGTGATGTGGACTCTTTAACACTGTCAGGCAAATTATTGTAAATTTGTACTATTTGAAAACTAAGCGAGCTTTCAAACAGTGCAGTTCTATGGATGGGAAGCCTTAGCTTTCCTTTGAATCGAATATTACTTAAGTGCACAACACCTCTAAATTGAATCTTCCGGGAGAGATAACGAGGCTTGGAGGCATTGGAGGCATTATATTATGAAAAAAGCAGACAGAGTAGAACAATCGCCTTCCATTCATGTTGATCCTACTCTAAAGCCTAACTGTGTCTAGTAGATTATGATCTTCTACAAACGTATTCAGCTGTTGCCAAAGCGCCGTTTACACCACCTTGGATAAAACCGGCAACCAACTTATAGGTCTTAAATCCTTGTATGTCAGTATACTTAATTTAGGTAAGGGTTTAATTAAGGGGTAATATCAGTGTACCATTTAAAGGAAATCGATTTTTTATTTTTTACTTAAGTGATGTTTGACCTCAAAATTGATATCCCCAAAGCTTTTGGCCGAATAAACTTTTTTACCGACATAGGACGCAATAATTACAAATATCCACACCAGTGAAACCGAACATTTTTGAAGCGATTCAAAATATCTATGAAGCGTTAAGTATTGAGCGTTGCATGGGGGGATACACTCAAAATAGCTATGAGAGCTTTAATTCATTAGTTTGGTCCATCGCTCCGAAGACCACATCATGCGGTAAAAAAATTCTGGATTTAAGAACAGATATTGCCTTTTGTATTTTAAATGATAAACTAATTGACATAATAGAGGTTATGGAAATAACAGTTGGCTACGACTGTTTTAATTTTTGCCTCGAAGCCGATGCGAAACGCATAAAATATTCCTTTGATAGAGCAGCCAGTATTAACAGCGACCAGAAAGCTGCGAGAAAAGCAAAATAGCAACATTAAGGGTCAACTTCATGGTGCTGGAATAGTTGATTAATGGTAGGATCCTATAGAAACTAGTCTTTTAAAACCTATATGCGGATCCTAGCGTTCTAAAACTTTAAAGCGGTTTCTCTCGAAACCACATTTTTCAATCTTGCATGACAAATAACATTTACAAATTACAAATTTTTTGATAGATTATCTTCAAACTTTAACACCATCTTTAGCAATAGGTTACCTAAGGAAAAGCGTAGGAATTTTTCGAAATATTGATTATTTCAGCTTTTATAAATAACTTTCAACGAAATTTTTTTAAATCTTTAAAGGCATGCCATTTAAAAAAAATATTTTTTTGAGAATCCACAACGTTTTTCTCTAGATTTTGAGCTAAACTTTGGAGAGAACTTTCATGTTCTATTGTAGGTTATGATTTGCGTCTGTTATGCGTTCGTTATGAAAAAAACCTTCTTGGATATAATCTGCGGCGACTGTTAACAAAAAAAAACTTTAACATTTGACAATATTAATAAATATAGGTGTTAAGATGTATACAATAAGTCTATGTCATACGTATTTACCTTACCACTCCCAGTAAACAAAAAAAAATCCCAAGGATAACCTTTGAAAACAGGCTTTTATATTGATAAAAGGTAATTTTAAGGTAATTTTCCATGAATCTGAAAGTTGGCCGTATTTAATGCAACAATTAATTATATGCCTCAAATAAGAGATCTCAGTCGAACGATAGTTTCTTTTGGTGTTTATTTATGCTTCTGGGTGTACAATTTCTTTGGTTCTTATACAAAAGTTTCTTATGCACTTTTTATGATTTATTGTACTGTACTTGATTGATCCCAAATAAATATTAATAACAAGAGTGTTCTAAATAGCTTATTTAAAGGGACCACTTCTTCCAATAATGTCATTTTATATATATTGAAAACGTTTATTAAAGAAATTTTGTTATATTAAAGAAAGAATTAACAAAGAATTAGTATCTAACATGTAATTCGGTACTCCGTTATGGTTTCTTTAATTAAAGTTGGTGATTGAATATATTTTATTTAATATCTAATTCCTATTCTATATAGATTACAACGGAGGAACGGAGGAGTCAATTTGATTCTGAAATGATGCTACATGAGATAAATTAATATATTTTGCAATAATCTATCATTTTTGGTTTCAAGCTTACGTGTTTTTTGAAGTAAAGAAACTATATAATGTTGTTTATTAAATTATTTGAAACAATTAACAGTTTCTAAATATTTTTAAGCGGATAGGTAGCACTAAACAAGAGAATATGCATAACAATGCTATTATAATGATATACTACCTGATGTTTCTTTTCAACCAGCAACAATATAGGAGAGAGTATAATGGCGAGCTAATCGTACATGCGTAAACTTCAATCCGAGTAAAATCTAAAATTTTCATAGAATAGAGCCATTTCAAGCCTTCAATTACTATCTGATTAATTAGTAAATATCGCTATTGTGATTTTTAATGAAATTTGAGCTGACGTTTCAGCTCAAAGATTTACGTTTAGATTCACGTATTCAAATCTTCAAAAATCTGTCAAAACTTTAAATCTATAAATATTGGTTATTTTGTGCGTTGGAGGTAGACCGGTTTTACAACTCTTTGTGTGGATTTGTTTTTGAAAATGGTGAGTCTGAATGACTTCGAAAAATTCTCCAATAATATAAACAAATCACTAGCGAAGTTTTAGAACAAAATTGATAAAGTTGCGGCGTTATTTAAATCGAGTACTGAAATTCAATCTTCAGATTCACTCGAGGAGATTGGCATGGATTTCAATTCTGTTAAAAAATATGTGAAAGAACATTTCGAAACCCTGAGGAAACTGATTATAAATAAGAGTAAGTAGAGTGATATTCTTGAAAATTATTCAAGGTGAAACTGCCTCGTGTTTCACGGAATCATTGAGAGTAAACATGATAAGGGTGAGTCGGTTGAAGAGTTGGAAAGCAAAGTCCTGCAGGTTGCGTGTTCTATGAAAATCCAAAATTTTTCCCCTACTATCGACATGATAGACCGATGCCATCGCTTGGGCCGACGCACGAAGAACAGAGGAGTCAACCGGGCTGTTACAGAAAAATTTATTTATTGTCATTGTAGACTCATTGTATGATCAAACAAAAAGAATTCAAAGAATCCAAAGAGATTGGTCACTGAATCGTTATCCAGGAAAGGACTAGAAGTTTTTAAAAAAGCTAGAGAATTATTCGGTAATACGAATATTTGGACTAATGATAGGAGAATTTTTGTTAAAGCTGATACAAGTGTCCATACCATTTCCTTCCTAAGCGATCTCAAGGATCTAAAAATTTTGAGGGATCCGATACCTTTGGTGGAAGACAAAAAGAAAAATCTGCGATCGCGAACTCAAAAGAAATAATGGCCTTCAGCATCAACGTAGGATGGGCTGTTTTTTTCCACGTGTGTTCCTGTATTTTTGTTTATTATTACTATTGCTGTTTTTTTTCTATTCAGTTTTATACTTGCTCTTCTGTTATTACTTTTCTCTCCTCGCGCTTGAATCATATTTTATGTTCACATTTATTAACAATTTAATTATAAATTTAATATTAATAATTTAATATTATGTAAAAAATGATTTTAACTTTAACCACATTTATTGCGAGATTCTTCCCTTTCCTAAACAGTTGTGGATCGAGGTGAGCTGTGGGGCACTGTCACTAGCCGTAGGTGTTCTATATAGGCCGCACGTTAATTTTGCTAAATTTTTAAACAATTTTGAAGAGACCATGTCCAATTTGATCCTGTATTCCGAGTGGTATGCTTGGGTAACTTTAATGTCAATACTCTTGGCGTACAGGTGCTTACTGCAACCGTTTATTACAGGCTATTGAATCTTTTAACCTGAGTCAAATTATCTAATCTGCTACCCGTGTCACGGCTACAACGGCTACACTTATTGACTATATTATTATGGATGTTGATGCTTCTGTAAACGATACAGGAGTCATTCCTATGCATGATGTCGCAGATCATTCTTGGGTGTACATACACTTAAATTTGTCTTGTCCTACGGCTTCAACTAGGATACTGAACCAGAGAGACTTTAAGAATTTCAATATGGATCTATTTTCTTCTTCTTGCAGTACCGTGGCAGAATATAGTCAGTTATGATAACAATAACGATAAGGTCAACCTCTTTAACTTTTTTGTACTTACTCTTTTTGATATCCATGCGCCGCTGAGAATTGTGACAGCAAGAAACAGTTTTCGACCTTGGGTGACAGACACTATTAAAATTTTAATGAAGCTTAGAGATTATGTATATAGTAAATTTAGAAAAACGAGTAATCCCAATGATTTTAAATATAATAAGCAACTGCGGATTTTTGCAAACTCTTCAATGCACAGAGAAAAGAAAGCATATCTTTCACATACAGTACCTAAGAAAGATTCTCGTGAGCTTTGGCAAAGTTTCCGTTGCATGGGTATCCTGAATACTAAACAACGCTTAATCCCTGTCTCGTTAAATAATCCTGATCGGCTTAATTGTTATTTCCTTGACTCAAGTCAAGATCCGAGGCAATGCCAATTTTATTCATTACTACCAATCAAATGTATTGCCTAATATAACTGAACCATTATCATTCACTACAGCATTAAAACAACTACAATCGGTATTGACGAAATTAGTGCTAAAACGTTTGCTTTTTGTTGTCCAGCTATCATTCCTTACATCTGCCATATTGTAAATTATTGCCTTGAACATTCTGTATTTCTGGGACTTTGGAAGATGGCACCAATTCCTAAAGCTAGCCCTCGTGAACTCAAAAACCTCAGACCCATTAGTATAATACCCATTTTATCTAAGATTTTAGAAAAAATTACGATTGTTAGACTGAATAAACATTTACATTGTTTAAATATTTTACCGGTCCATATAATATAATACTTCGGCTCTCCTTAATATAACCGATGATATTCTTGTTCTGATCTTGTTTGACTTCTCTAAGGTCTTTGATACCATACATCACCCCACGCTGTTGGCTATTATCCACTACATTGTTTTTCCATAAATGTCATAATTTTTTGTTGGAAACTATCTTCTTAATCGGATACAAACTGTTAAGCTTAACGGGAAAGAATCATTAGCAGTTGCGGTGTCGTCAGGAGTACCACAAGGATCAATTCTTAGTCCCTTAATCTATACTAGTAACTTACCTAAAGTACTTCAACATATCTGCGGACGACATTTAACTATATTATACGTTTGACATCTGTCATATTGATAAGGCGCAGGTTGCCATTAATTCCGATTTGGAAAGATTAATCCAAGGAACATCCAACCTTTGCTTGAACATTAATGCCGGTAAATCGGCTGTCATGGTCTTTGGAAGCAGGGATGGAGAAAATAAAGGAATCTTTATCTGTTGAGGTGAGCGACACTGGATTGGATTTTACTGAGGAATCCCGACACTGGGATATATATTTGGACACCTCTCTTAGATTTCGTGCGAATGTCGTTTCTCTTGTTTGCCGTACCAAAAAGCAAAATCCTAAAAATTCTAAAAAAACTAAAAATTGAACTGTGCAAAGCTCTTGTTTTGTTATTATTTAACTTTGGCGATGTTGTGTACCATCCGTCTCTGGATGCTGTCACCAAAGCGCGTATTAAACGGGTACAAAATTCATGTCTGCGATTTATTTATGGTGTCTAACGAGCAGGAGAAGATACTTACACGTTGAATTGGGCAAATTGCCTAACATGTCTCATCGTAGAATTCTCCACGTACTTGTCTTTTCTTACAAAATCATTAACTACAGTTGTCCTCCTTATTTAGCTCATAATATCAGATTCCCTAGCGATGTGCATAATATTAATATACGACGCCGCCACACGTTATGTATTCCCCGTCATAGGTTGCATATTTTTAAACGCCCATTCTGTTACAATATAGCTTCAATATGGAATAACATACAATTATCAGTCAGGCGGCGAGGTGAGCGAGGCTTCAAGTCAGCTTATAAAGAATTTCTGCTGAACGAACAAAATGGGAATAAGTCTTAATTTTAGTTGGTTTGAAGGTGAAGAGGAATCAGTGGGTGGTGATTAATTACGTTTACGGGCCGAGGGGAGATAAGGCATAACAGATTGAATTTAATTTAATTAAAATCAATAATAATAAGAAACTTCTTATTTACTGATTTATTTTATTTTGTTTTAATATTATATTATTTTGTTTTAAATATTGAATTATTATAATTTTTATTTCATCTACATTTTAAATTTAAATTTTATTTTATTTTGTTTTTTTCTTGCATTTATTACAATAGAAATTCTATTTTTGTTTTTCTCTCTCTTTAAGGGTTGATGAAAAATAATAACAGTCTATTTGAACTGTATTGACTCAACTATTTTTTGATGATGTGTTGAATTGTATTCTTTTCATTATTGTTAGTGTGGTGTTTATCATCAATAGACACATATTATTATATATAGCTAATAAATTCTGACACATTATCTCATGTACAGTAAAAACTCATTTTAAACAGAACCTTTTTATTCATTATTACAAGTGAGGGTACCTCATAATATTTTCATACTTCTCTCTTTCTCGTTTTCAATAAACCTGAATACTGTTTCATTTTTAGTTTTTACTCCAATTTTGCAATATTAATAATATAATTTTTGTCGATAAATTGGCCTCCATAAATATTTTAATATAGGTTGTAATATATTTGTTATTAATAGATTTGAAGATTGCAGTCATAAAGGTCTATAGCATTAAAGGACGTAATATAAAACATTATAATCCCATAAATGCTTCTTAAACAGTAAATATTAACATTTACTCTTTTATTTTCACTCAGCACAATTAAATAGTTCCTAGCGTCTTACAGCTGGTGTTATTAAAGAGATAAAAGTAAAACAAGAGATTCCATCTTCTTAAGCAACGGTTAGATATTACAGTTTTGTTTACAGATTTTACAAAATTCGTAGGTTTTAAAGTTTTATGTATTTTTCAAGTGGATCACTTAATTTATTTCTGAGAATATAGTAATATTTCAGAGAATAGTACTCCTCAATTTTACTGTTGATAATAATAACTCATCAATAATTAGATGTGTTAATTATCCATAATAATTAGTTTTTTTATAGTGTACAGTTATGCTGTATACGTGAAATCCAAATAATCCAAGAAAGGAAGTTTAAAAAGTAAAATAGGTTATCGACCTTCTATTGTATCACCTATCTGGCACCATAAAATTATAAGGATTAAATTATAGGTATTAATATGCCGACAAACAACAGTCATAAAAAATTCTTAATTTTATTTATTGGGTAACGATGCGGCAATGTATCAATGAAATAATTTTATGTAATTTTTAAATTGTTATTTTTTACAATAATAAACATTATTACTTATATTTTTTTCGTAATTTCCTTAATATCTATATTGGCATTCATTACATATAAAGCATCTTCAGATTTTGCAAACTTGATTAGACCCATCCTTTCTTAAAGAGCCATCGTGCCATTCAGTAGTGATCGCTTCATTTGTTTCATGAGTTAGCTCCAAATCATAAGCTCTACGAAGTTACAGCTTTTACTTCATTATTATATGATGAAGATCGTAAATTTTATCACGACTATTGCTTATCAGACGTATTATTCCAATTTTATTTTTCAAAATGGTTTCGAGTGATGTTAGAGAAACGATAATTTTTGTGACAGTTCAATTCTCTAATGATGCCATCGTAGAGTATGTTGCCTTTTTTCTAGTGAATTTAAAAATAGAAATGAAACATAATGTGAAAATGGTTTATAATCAGAATTTGACACCTACCAATAGCTAAACAACTTTTAGGAGGGTATCCGGGTTTCGCAATTTTTTCAAATAGTTGCTGAAATTTTGGTGGTGAAGTAAACTTATTTATGGAGACGATATTTTACCGTTGGTGGTTGAAGAATCAAATAGGTCATCATCAAAACATGTTTAAGTTATTTTAAGACCCATAAAAAGACTTTAAATATAGATATAATTAATAAATCGCAATTACTTTACTGTAGAGAAATCTTTAATCAAACAATTAAATTTCTTCTCGCTTCGTATATGAATTTGTGTCATCATGTTATCTCATTTAGATCCCTCCTTCTTGTTTATATGAAAAAAAAATGAAACGGAAATGTGGAGAAAATGATTTCGCAGAAAAGGTAGTCCACAGTCTTAGTAGTCCACTACCGGGTTGGGGTCCAATGCAGGGCGTGTTTGCTGCATCTTTAGCCAACTTGCTCGCTTCTCGTTACCAACAATGTCTCTATGACCTGGAACCCACCATAGAGTAACACCATTTCGCCTAGTGAGTTATTTTAGATTGCTGGTACATTCTCTGGTCAGTGTAGAGCTACTCGTAGGACTGGATTGCCTTCAGGGCGTCCAGACTGTCTGTGAAAATGGTTATAGATGTACCTATTTGTCCCTTTTGGAGGTTCAAAGTGGTGCAAAAGTTTATAGCTAGAACTTCTGCCTGAAATATCGTTGTGTTTGGGCTAAGTGGCAGTTTAACTATCTGTGAAGCATCGGTATACAAGTCAATGGCTCCCCGGTTTAGTTGACGATCACTCTTCGTGCAATCATATCTACTACTATAAATGACCTTGTACGGCTGGTCGAAAATGTATTCTATCGGAGTAACATTCGTCTTAATTTCAATCAAATGATTTAGAGTAGACAACTTGATGATTTCTAGGTGTCCTCTGATGTTATCCTACATCATCTTGGGTGACGATCATGTTCTAAATGATGAGGCACTTAAGGCTTTTCTTTGTGCCTTTACGCCTCGCTTCTCAAATTGACTGTGATTTGTCTTTCCAACATAATTTGGCACTATTTGATTGTCGATCGATGTATATTTTCTACGTTTAGAGCATTCTCTCTGGATTCGTAGGAGATATTATCCAAAGCACTCTTTATGTCTATGAAAGCACATAGAACTATTTCTTAAGATGCAATTGTCTCCTCTATGGTACTTGTTAAAGCAGTAATATATCATCTGATATATTGCGTCTGATAAATCACACTGACACTTTCAGGATTTCTAAAAATACATACCTTAAAAAAAGTTATACCCATCGGCAAATCACACATCAAGCGTTTGTCGGGTTTGTACAGCGCTGATCTTTCAGTATTAGATCAAAATCGTAATACCATTAAACTAATACGGTACTACTTTAATGTTTATACATATCCAAAATGAAACTATAAATGATAATAAATAACAAATGGTAAGTCATCGCGAACTGTCATGCGCAAAGTACTTCAATTTAATGTATTTCCAGAATATAAACTTCTAGTAAATTATGTAGAATATAACATCGTAGTTAAAACAGAAAAATAAATAAGGACATTTTCATCAGCGAAGAGGATCACTTTATCGACGATGCATTAACCAGGTTTGACATAGAGTTGAGTTGGGTTAGATTGGATTGAGCTGAGTGGCGTTGTGTTGTGTTATCATTTCTATAATGAAGTGCTTAATACTGCGGTTGAGGATGGAGTTCAAGTGATACAGTATGCCGATGACCTGGCTATAGTAGTTAAAGCTAGAGATGGACAGCAATTTGAAGATAAGGTAACCTATGATACAACGATAATAACACGTGAACTGTCAGAAATGGTTTAAAGGCTGTTTAAAGGTCGCGGCAGCCAAAACGGAGATGGTTATCCTGCAAGGTAGAAAGAAGCTTGTTTATCACTGCCAATAGAAGGCTTTAAAAAATTTAAAGTGTACTATATCATAGATACCTGGGAGTATATATGAATAAAGACATGACAATGAGGAATCATGTCAAAGAAATTACAAATAAAGCATCCTACATGTGAAGTTAGTAATTAAATTATTGTTATAAACAACTTGCAAACACAATATGACTAACAATTAAGTGTATTATCATTTCATTTTATGTTCAATGCAAATTTAAAACAGTAAATTTGTGATATTTCTAACATTTGTAAATATGAGATGTGCAAAAATAAATGGTGGATTGAAATAACATTAATCAAATTCTAAATGTTATTATTTACTTTGTTCATTTTACTCCTATTAATTTGTAAAACGTAAAGGTCGTAGTATTCGAAAAAATCTTGTTTGATACACGGTAGCGAAATTCTTTTGCATTCTAGAACGATGTTTTTGCTTGCTAAAGCTCGCAAAAAAAACTTACATTCAAAAATACAAAAGTGTCATTTCGCTATCTAAAATCAAAAATAACTATTATTGTCCAGCAATACTTACGACGATATACGATTTATACCTCAAACAAAACACATCTGATTGAACAAGGTTTAACGTGTTTCTAAGCTAAAGTGAACGTTTCGTGTTTATATTTAACTATTAATTGGTTACATCTAGTTCAAAGACGGTTTTTAATTAGTTTAGAAATAACACTAATATGGTAATACTTTATAGGACAATGCGGTTTTTCAATACCACTCATAAATCATCCGGGATCCCAACATTTGGAATGTCGGAATATCGTTATTAAAAGCCCATGCAGTGCATAAGAAACGCAATAAATCCCGATATAACTGTGCATTTAGTGCTGTTACCCTTCACAGATATTTGTTTTGAAAACTAGCACTCAATGATAAACTTTTT
Organism: Onthophagus sagittarius; assembly: GCA_036711965.1. NCBI lineage: Eukaryota > Metazoa > Arthropoda > Insecta > Coleoptera > Scarabaeidae > Onthophagus > Onthophagus sagittarius. Next base: position 53,964,217 of record JASERS010000001.1, read on the forward strand.
ATAAATCTTTTAAAAAAGATTTATTTATTCCTGAAGTAAACTAAACTCAATACAATAATAATAAAATACCTTTGAAATTTTAATACGTGCAAAAAACAACTCACACTTAACAAATGTCTGACGCTATCAGCTCGCACGTTAATATAATGTCATATTATTTTCTCGCAAAACATGTTCATTTAGGCATCAAAGAAAGTGTTGAAGATTGCTATTTCTTAAAACTGGTTGTACTGCTGGGGGAACATTGGTGTAAAATTCTTATGCATAGAAGCAACAAAAGGTATTCCTAAGCATTTCTTAAACTAACTGCTCTTACTATCATCTACGCGAATGCCATTGAATGAAATAACAAACATTCATTGTCTTTCAAATATTTTGATGAAACTCTCTTTTTAAACTTCATCCAGTCACTTTCTTTTGATTATGTATCGATTCCGTCGGAGATCTTGCACAGTACTTTAACACACGTCCAGCTTATATCATCACCATAACCTATGTTAACTTATTCTTTGGGATTACTTCTAACATCTGATTGGATTGAAATAACTTCCGGACAGATGACTTTTTCTAACAACCAATTTCTTTTTAATATCATGAGATAAGTTATATGCCTTCCTCATTATTATTAATATTTTTTTATCTAAATAATTTATTTTTTGTCTTCGTCTCGTTATTGAGAAAATTTAATGTAAAATGATTTATAATTTAAATAATTAATTTCAATGTCAGACAGAGATAATTATAGTTAAGTGTATTAGTTTTTCTTTTGGTTGTTTTATTTTATCTATCTATGTCTTACGTTCATGGTCAATTTAATAGTATTATTTTTTTGGTTTATTTACAATTTTATTAAGAACATTTTCATAACTTTTTTTGTAAGAATAGAAGTAAGGCATTCTTTTATCATGTCCATAACCATATTGGTTTATTAATTTATTTTTTTTTCTTTCTCTCTCTCTATATAAGATATTGCATTTCCAAAGTGATATAAATTTATTGTAATCTTCAAGTGTAACAATATTTGTTTCTTTTCAGTAGTTCTTTTCAGTAGTTCTCCCATTTCATCTTTGTATTGCTTTTTACTTGTTCAACCTGTTAAATAGTTTATGTTTCCAAGCTCAACATATTGAAGTCAGTAATTTTGGAAGTAGAAAAGGTAGAGCTTGCTGGCGCCCTGTTAATATCTAATTGTCTCACCCTTATTGGGATCGTTCACCACCCAAATCTACCTAGACTGTTATTAATATCCAACAAATTACTATTAATTATATACTCGCCTCTATCTGGCGAGCATATTAAAAAGAGGTTATCATTTAAGAAGAAATATTAGTCTTACAAGATTAACCATAAAAGGGTAACCGTCTTAAAATTTACGATACATTTGAATGACATATTTACAGGTTACCGTTGTTGGGTTAAGATAAGAACATTACAATTTTTAATACAACATGATCAAAATTATGATAATATAATAACACAAGTATAATTGTATTGCGAATCTAAATATAAGAATGAGTGTGGGTATGGAAAACAAAGTGATGGTGAGATCCTTCGCTTTGTTGATAGTATGGGGTTTGTCCATAATTAATAGCCAATATTTTAATTTATTATTGGTTTATTTAAATTTATAAAGTTGGCATTTATTTTATGATAGAAAATTACGTCTTACTCTTTTGATGTAAGATTGTGAAGTGTTTTTTTTGTATAAAATATCAACAACGTTTTTGTTACCAACTAGAAATTGGAAAATATTTTGTTTTTTATAATGGTGATACTAGATGAAAATTAACATTAAAAATACAAACAGCAGACGGCTGTGGAGCGCAGGTATTGCTACAAATACTCTCCCTGTCTCAAGAAAAAGCCATTAACTTTTACAACAAAATAAATTAAATATTTACTCTTAAAATCAGTATCACAGTTAAGCATAGTAATTCTTATTTTAATTTCAAATCTGACTTGCAAAAATTTATTTGATTGAGAATTAGTGATAGTGGAAAGCTAAATATTATGGTTGTATATAAACGCTGGTATTAAATGATCAATGTTAATATTAATGTTTTGATTGATTTTTGATACAATAAAATTGTTTGAAAAACGTTTTATATATATTTAAAAGGATCTTCAAATCTCGATGAAAGAGATGATTTAAAGTGTGGTAGCTTAAGGAAAACGAAATCTGAATCAAATAAATTTTTATGTACAAAAAGTTTAAATTTAAAATAATGGAGGTAGGCACCGGCTTCAAATTGGAAAAAGTTTCTTTTAAACTGAAAAGTAACGGCTGAACTTGTGGAGTAGTAGTAGAAGGTTGAAAGAATTCGTCCGACAAGCGCAATGGTTGTCCATAGATAAGTTCTGCCGAAGAACAACCAAGATCTTCCTTAAGTAAAGATCTTAAACCAAGAACAATTATGGCTATAATGGCAGTTTTTAACGTACGATGAAAACGTTCTGAAATGACATTGCTTTGCGGATGATAAGAAGTACAATGAATTTAAATAGACCCTAATAGAATGTTGAATTGATGAAATAATTTAAATTCAAATTGTCTGCCTTGATCATGTGTAAGATAGCAGGGAACTCAAAATCTGCAAAAAATGTTGATGAAGTAATGTTAAAGTAATTGTGGAAGCAGTGGTGTTTTTAATGGTAAATGCTTCTGGTCATCTCGTGAAACGATCAATTACTGTAAGGACATGAAAAAAAAATCAAGAAAAAGAAGGGAAAGATCCAATTATGTCTGTATGGATATGTTTAAATCGGGAAGATTTAGGTAAAGTAAAAACTCGTGGTTGTGATTTGGTATAACGACAATCTTTTGATTTTTAACAAGACAAGCAAGTTTTACACCAAAACTTTACTTACGTTGTCAAATGTGGCCAAACAATCTACTCTTTATCATATCTAATATATTAGCCACTCCTGAGTTAGTGAATGAAATTTGTTGAATATAGCTTCTCTATAAATTGTAGAAATATACAATCTAGGTTTGCATGAAGAAATGTTGTGCCATAAAGGAAAGCTATAAGAGATTGTTTGAATTTTAGGAAGTTTTTAAGATTTGTTCAAATTCATCTTTTGTGTTAACAAAAGGTGTTTCAATTCTGAGTCGGAATCCTATGAATTTTTAATCATCTCTATTGCAGGATAAGATTGTGTTAGAGAATCAATATGTATCCTAGATAAAGTGTCAGAAGTTATATTATCTGCTCCTTTAATATATAAAATATTATTGGTAAATTGAGATATATAACTAATATACCTAATTTGTTTTGATGTTTTCTCCGACTTAGAGAAGAAGGAATAAATCAAAGGTTTATGTCCGTATAAAGTGTTACTAACAATTCTTGATCAAAAGTGGAATATTTACACTGATTTGCACTGTGCAGTAGACATTTTCTTTGAAAAAAAGTTACTGGGGCCATAATTCCATAATTTGATTGAGACAAAACAGCACCTAAACTTGACTGTTGTGAAAACCTGACTGTTACAAATTGTTGTGCTCGAAATACAAGAGCTTAGTTTTGTAATCTAGAATAGCAAGCAAGTGTAAGTAAGCTAGTGCATCTATCTTCGTATTCAATACAAGCTTTTTTCCTGGTTAAAAAGCTAGTATTTGAAGTCAGGATAGTATAATAGCTTACCGTTCTATTTTTAAAGCTAATAAGCTTCCCATTTAATTTTCTCCCATTACTCTGCGATAATTGACCCACCCGTCTGGTTCCATGTCTTACTGACACTCCTTCGTCAGTTAGTGTTTGACGCACTTCTTTGCAGTTTATTATTTTCGTTCTGCTCTCATGTGCTCGTAAATTTTACGATAGTTTACCTTTAACGCCTAGATTTCCTTAGATATCTGGTTTATGTATAGTATTTGTATCCTAAACATTAAATTTCAAGAATCGAGTGCAGACTATAAGGCACAAACTAAAACTGTTGGATCCCCTCTTATTTTCGCCATACACACCACTATTTATCAAACGTCTTAAACATTGTAAAATGAATCTATACTCAGATGATATTCAATGCTTCCTATCGCTTGATGAGCAAGATGAGAATTATGCACAAATGAGGACTTATCCGCTATGGACAATGTTGCAACTTATCACAAGTAAAAAATTAATCCGGATAAGTCAGCTTGTGTCTGGTTTGAGACAGCGAAGGGCGTTAATGTGTTCAGTTCTTGTTTGGATGTCAACATTAATGTTTTTACATAGCTGAAATGTTTAGGATTGACTTTGAATAACTCTTTTAGGTACAACACATAGATTAAAGGTTTTATAAAAAATCCTATCTAGGTTTATATCAACTTTATTTGATTCTTTGGTTCTGTTTTAATTTAACTACAATAAACCCTCGATATAGTGAACACGTAGGGGGGAATGCAAGCCGTTCGCTATAATGAGATGTTCGCAATTTCGCTGTAACGAATTAGTTCGTTATACAGTATGAATAATAGAGGCATTGAGAGCAAAAATGGACTAACCCACATATATTAGACGCTGGGGCTAGTCCACTTTTTCACTCTACGCCTCAATAATGAATAGGATCTTGGAGTGTTTAGAAACATATTAACATCGACTATGTAATAAGTTTATTTGTATTTTGTTCATATTGTAATTAACATTATTTTTTTTAAAGTAATCATTTATGGCGCTTTGCTTTAAAACGGGTTTTGATCGTCTTAAACATTCTTCAGTAAACCTGTATCAGTAAACCTTTTGATTTTGATATAAATAATAAATTCGATAACAAATCAGATGTGGGTTACCTTTGTATAGTATAGAGAGCCGCTAAAACTTCAGCTCTTGTAGGGGGTGCTACATTTACCACTTCTTGCTCATCACCTTCATCGCTTTCCTCATTTTCTTTCCATTCTTGGCCTGCATTCACTAATGGTAAATCGATTTCAATTGCTTCTGAAATCACTACCTCACTGCCTATAGTACAGTATTCATCAAAACTAACTTGTTTAGGTACTGACAAGATGTGTTGATAATTTTCTCATTCTACATCAGTAAATTCAGCCTACAATGCAGACAATAAAAGCATCTAAAATAAAAAGTTACTAAGAAGAACTACTTATCGATGAATGCTTACCATCGTTAACTGATTTTCCTCATTTTCTTCTTGAAAGTCCACGCTTTGTTAAAACAATTTTTTATAATGTTTGATGTTACTGAATTCCAAGAATCCGACAACGCTCGTATCGCTTCTAGAATATTCCATTTCGGATTTTCTTCGTTCTATTGCCAAAATTGCTGCTCTTACAAGACGAACACGATATCGCTTCTTTATGCACGCAATTATGCCTTGATCAAGAGGTTGGATTGAACTCGTTGTATTAGGTGGAAAATAAATCACCTTCACATTGTCCAAATGGATATCCTTAACATTATGTGCAGCACAATTGTCCATCGTTAGCAATACTTTTTTCTTTTGTGCTGCCATATTTCGCTGGAAACGAATAAGCCATTTTCGAAATGTCACAGACGTTACCCACGCATTTTTTTGATACTATAATGGCACGGTAAATTGGAACGATCTATTTTATTTAAACAGCTGGGATTTTTTGACTTTCCTACTATCCACAAATTTAATTTTTCGCTTCCATCTGCATTGCAACATAAAGCTGTTGTTACTCTTTCTTTGCTTTTAGTGCCACCATAACACTTTTTACCTTTAATATCCAAAGTACGGTTTGGCATAAGATTATAAAAAACACCAGTTTATGACACCAGTCATCTTTATCAAGATAGGCGTTTCTTATAAATTTGAACTCCAGCCTCCACTAATCTATAGTAAGCACATTAATTTTATTTCCTTCTCCTGATAAGGCGTGGTCTAAGGCGTGCCTACCCTCAAATCTGTGCAACCACCCAGATGAAAAATCACATCCTATTATGTTCAATTCAGCAGCGATTGATTTTGCCTTATCTTGTATGAATGGCCCTGTTAAGGAAATATTTTTTGTTCTCATTTCGATAAACCATTCTATTAATTGTTTTCAGACGCTACGGCACTATCAATACCGTTTTTATTTTTTATAATTGTTGATAGCGTTTATTTTGATATGTTAAGTTTTTCCGCAATTTTAGTTTTTGTAATAGCATTTTTTTCAACATCCTTCAATATTTCTAATTTCCTTTTTAAAAGAATTGATGTCCTTTTCAAACTCATTTTTTTCAATTAACACTGAACGCTCTCGAATGCCACACACTTGCATTTGAAACTGCAATACGACTTTGAGTCGATAAACAATCGACTTACACCTTAGATCTTCGGGGAATACCTCAATTAAGCTTACATTACCTAGAGAACAAAAAATTCGTGTTCGCAATAACGATAATAGTTTGTATTAAAATCATACTTATGAGATGAAATAATTGTTTGTAGTTCGTTACCATGAATTATCGTTATAATGAAAAAAATGCCATATAAAATGTATTGAAGATATTTGTTGCGTAATTTTGATTCACAATAACGGTCATTTCGCTATATAGGGGGTTTACTGCATATGGCACCAGTACATCATCCGACAGTCAATCTACGTACATTTGATCGTATACAGAATGTTCAGAATAGTTGTAGAGAAGGCATTTGTAAATTTAATAGCATCTCTCACAATCTTACATGTATGTGTGTATCATATACCTACACACATTTTTACATTCTTTTTGTTTTCGTTTATTTTTCATTTTTTCGTTGTATTATTTGTGTCTAGAAAATTTTAAATTCTGTTTATTAGTTATGCCGAATTTTACAACGTATTTAATGTATTCATTTGATATACTGTTTGATATGTTGTTAATTTAATTAATACTGTGTGAATTTTCTTTAATTGATATATTGCTAATATTGTTATTATCTTGCTATTATTCTTTTTGTTGTATGTTTGTATGGAATTTTTTGCTCTCTATATATTACATATTATTTGCTTTTTTTCAAAATTTTTGAACTGTTGTAACAGTTAAAGCAATTTATATGTATATGCATTATCTATTTGTATGCATATTCCTGTAAGAGAAATTTGAGATTTATTTAGTACTGCGTGTCGACGTTCTTACAAACCCAGTGCAATCATCAATTGTAAGGTAAGAACCTTACAATTGATCAGAATACAATCAATCAGAATGTATATTCCTGACAAGCCGAATAAATACGGGCTAAAGTTAATTTTAATGTCTGACAAAGCCGCTAAATACGTTGAACTTAGAAGATTTGACCGCAATATAATAGTTGATTACTAGTTCAACTATGTACGCGTGGTAACCTCACTCTTCGAGCACCCCTACAAACTCGCCATTGTAGGTACTCTGAAAAAAAAAAACAGAAATCCCTCCCGAAATGTTAAATCTAAAGAACACATGTTTTTTTATGGAGCAAAAATTTCAAGTGGTTTTGCTGATATCCACTTGCTTTTTCATGGCCTGTCATCGAAAAAGGTCACATAATCGAAACCAACAATGCTACAAAAGAGGCAGTTGATACTTTGAACCAAATATGTTATTAAATGTCGTGCAGTCACAAGACCAAACGGTGGACTTTGTGCGTATTTTATGGTATTCTAAATATCGTACTTGTGAATGCATATGTAATTTATGTCCCTAATAAAAATTTTCCATGCAAATATAATTAAATCGTCTAAGATATTCACTCAAAATTTTCGACTTTTGAATATGGAATACCGGTTATTGATAACCTGTATAAGATACTCTGATGGAACAAATGACAATCAATTTGACATTTGAAGAGTAGTCGGGTCAATGTCAACCTGCTTTAAGTAATCATGTTATTTGTTGAATCCTTGTATACATATTACTTTAAAGTAAACATGTGTTGTCACTTTTATAATAGTCAGCATATGTGATATAATTTAGTATTTGCCCATAGAATATGATTTCGTAGAGTTTAGATATCACTTTATCTACAGATATACATATCTATGTACATATCTATGTAGAGATTAATATGTCAAATCTTCTTTTAATTGATAGAAAAATCTTTTTCGAGCAGATGCTGTATCATCGAAATAATGCAATTTTAAGATTGGCGATGTAAACCTGTTTCTAGATATAACTTTCTACCACAACTTTTTCGCGAGCTTTTTCTACAAAATAGTTATTTATGAAACAGTGCGCGAAGTTAGCTTTTTCGGTATTATATATCGCATGAGTGCACAAAACGTACTTCACGCACAGTTTCATACAACATTTTATCAACGAACTAAAAATTAATAATAATAAATATTCACAATTTTTGAACTGTTAAGAAATGTTTTGAAAAAAGCTGTGCGTAAAAGTAAATCCCATTCAAAATGCGTTGTTACTTCACGCAGTCTTACGTTACTTTACGCACTGTTTTCCTTAATGACGTATTTTATGAACTGAAAATGTCTTGAAGACAGCGATTTAACAAAGGGGAGTAGATAAAGTCTATTTATAAGGGTCCCACCAGTAAGATATCTCATCGCAAAATCTGTGAATATTTTATTTCTTTGTTTTTACCATGAGAACAAAAATTGTTAGGAACAAGAAGGACGAGTTTATTTTCTATTAGCCCCGACACTCACATAAAGGAAAATTCCAAATATTCGTGTTCTATACGTGATTATTTAGAGTTTGCAAGAAAACTACGAATACATGTACACATACGTGTCAGGCAAACCATTTTCGAAAATTTCGTATCTTAGATTGCCTCTGGTGACGCATTCACCCAAAATAATATTCTGTGAATTTTCATCCGTCGTTGCAAAGTCGACCAGTTTATGTTTCAACTTATCCAATGTTGGAGAGGTAGCATTTAAGGATGTAGATTTTTGAGCTGGCCTTGCTGAGATATAAAATCTCTTCTAAAAGTTTTATCTAGCACACGATTACCTTTGAGGCTTTTTTGTAGTTCACAACCAAGTTGGACTACAATTTCAAGTGTTCGTGATATGGAACCTACCATACAGTTCATTGACCGTGGTGCATTATGGTAAAGCATTTAAAGGTAACTCCTTTTATATAGTACAAAGAAAGTGTGATGTAAGGTAGAGTAAGGTTCCGACAGCAGCCGTCAGACAATATCATCTCATTGCACTTGCTATATTAAGACATGCTAGAGTAGACATGTTCATTATATGTATATTACAGTGGAGTAATAAAAAATAAAATAACTCTGAAAAATGGCAAAGTCTTCAGGAAATTTTAATTTGTTATTGGATAATATATAATTTGCTACATCAGAAACCCCATACTTTGTATTAAAGAAGTCAAACTCGTTTTAGAATATAATCGTGTTTATTAATATTGACTATGACGCCAAAATCGCACGTTAATAAAAAAATCTATTAGTGCAAAAAAAAAAAAAAAAAAATAATAATAAAAAGTACCGAAAATGACAAACACAGAATATGTTTACACCTTGAGACGCACGCGGGTCCTCGACCGGCCCAGTGAAGAAGGGGAGGGATATTTGTATGGCGCCACACAGTTTATCCCGCGTGATACACGAACTGTGACGTGAGTTAGAACAGGTTATAAAAATGTTGATGCAAACATATAACACAAGACAACACAAATATTCAAAAATACACGTAGATTATGAGTTGCAAGAAAATAATATATATATATATTGAATAAATCCCGTAGGATAATACAGGTAAGTAAAACAAAATTAAATTCGAATAAACAAAACTAGAATTAAAAGAAAATAATACTCTAAACTTTTGTAGGTTAAACCAACAACAACAACAAAAAAATATATATTAATGTTAGCGAGGTCAACGACCAAAAATAAAATTTAAAAAAAATCAAAATTTGAAAGAAAAATGAAAACAAAAAAAAATTAACTCGCGCCTAGACTCCGTAGAGTTGAGCTCAACCTAAAGTCTTAACTGAAAATCAAAATTCAACGCTAAACAAAATAAAAATACTCGCTAACAGGAACTTACAAAAAAAAATAAGAAAACTAAATTAAATCGATTGAACAACAAAAAAAAAAAAACTAAATTGATCAAGATTTTCTTAACAAAAATTTATACTTGAATTTACAAGGTTCCTTTGACAGCAGATGTAATAAAAAAATTATGTTGACCTATCTGACCTTGTATCCCCCTTGTTTTGAACTTGTCTTCTTCAGCAACACTTCTGGTTCAGGACAGGTAAGGTTGTTCAGTTGTTTCTCAGGTATGAGAATGATGAAAATGCTTTCAGGAAGCAACGAAGAAGAAATTTCCCTTGGGCAATTGGTCCCACCAAGAAAATAGTTCCACCAATAAATTGGAAATAAAAGTTCAAAAATTTCAACCAAAAATTTGCTCCCCTCGATAAAACCTGGATAAAGAATGCGAAAATGAAATATGAAACACGATTGCAATTAGGTTTAGGATAGTTTGTAGTATTTTTTTTTTGTAGAAGTAGTTTTAAGAAATTAGTAGAAAGAATTTTTTTTTTTTTTTGTAGAAGTAGTTTTAAGAAATTAGTAGAAAGATCTGAAGTATTGAAAGAAGGTGTGAATTGGTGAAAGGGATGTATGCATTAATTAAAAGAACCTTACAGAAATGCTTACCTCAGATGTTCGAGGTTTAATTAACCAGAAAATAAATGATGTAATTCGAAAATACGTTGAAATCCGGATATACCGAAATATTTGTGAAAAGAAACACACTTTTCCAAAACTTTATCACGGGTGATGGATCCCACAAAAATGGAAAATAGAAACTCACTCAAAACCCAAAAATGGCGAAATACTTCTATATAATATCACCCGCAAAATGACGTTATCGAACTGGTAACAGAGAAGAAAGAGAAAATATATTGAAATGTCTTTTATACTAAAAGCAATATTAAAAAAAATTACACCTGCGCAAATAAAATTTGGCAACCCCCTCTCAGAGAGAAAAGAAGAAATGAAGAAAATTTAAGAAGAGTTCTAGGAGAAAAAGGGAATAAGAAGGAAGATCCAGAATGTGTTACTGAAATAAACTTTACAAAATAATAAAATATACAATAAAAATAAACGTTTAAAAAAAAAATGACTACATTAATGCAACTCACAATCTACAACAATTAAACAAATCACCAACACTTAAACGAAAATTTTGGAACGTAACATTCCCCTCTTTCCCATCAAAAAGAAATTTTTACCAAAATTTCTTTATCAAAAACCAAAACTAAAACAAATGGTAACAAGGAAACATACTGAAAAGAAGAGGACCATAAGGACACAGAAAGGACTCTATGTACCGATTACACGCCCCCGTCGTGACAATTCATTTCCGGATTAGATTCACGAACGAAAAGTTTCAAATGTGCTACATGCCAATGACCCGTCAGCGGATTCCCGTCCATATCCTCCAAGGAATAAATTTCGGGTGAGATCTTTTCTCTTATTCTATACGGCCCTACGAACTTATTTAACATCTTGGCCGCGATCCCTCGCGATGCATCAGACAATGCAAAATTACGACGCCAAACCTTTGTACCAATTTCATATTCCAACGTTCTATGACGTAAATTATATCGCGCGACCGTTTTTACTGACGCCTGTTTTACACGCTCGTGTATTTCCTTAAATAACGAAGGAAACGCCTGTCCTCTTTTTCGCATATCGAATTCAACATTCCCCGCGCGATCCGCATAAGAATCTCCCCTCAAAATCATCTCCCGCCCGTAATTAATGAAATACGGTGTATAGCCCGTCACTTCGCTCTTAGCCGTCCGAAGAGCACATACGACTTTATTTAAATACACGTCCCATTTACGATGGTTGTCATTTACGTACGCTATCAACATGGTTTTAAGAGTCCGATTGACCCTTTCCGTAGGGTTCGCCTGTGCATGATAAAAAGGGGTGAATTGGCTAACCACGTTATACATTCCTAGAAGTTTGCGATACGAACCCGACCTAAACTGCACACCATTGTCCGAAATGACTTTACGAGGGACTCCATAAGTCAAAAAGACTCCCTCTTCAAGGCACCTAACAACCGACGTCGCCGTGGCCTGTCGTAATGGGAAGCAAACAGGGAACTTAGAAAACAAATCGTACACCACGAGAATGTATGCGAAACCGCGAGTACTTCTCGGCAACGGTCCTATCAAGTCGATACTTATCTCTTCCCACGGAAGAGTCGCTGTGACGTTACTTCGCATTTTTCCGGGTGCCGCTTTTTGTTCCGGCTTAGTCTTTTGACAAGTCGGGCAACCGCGAATATAACGTACAACATCGTAACGCAATTTCGGCCAAAAATATCGATCAACTATACGCGAAACCGTTTTAGTGACCCCCAAATGTCCACCACTATCCGCCGCATCGTGAAACCTTTTAAAAATATTTACCCGCTCGTATTTCGGAACTACCAAACGCCAATCATTAATACCGAACGATAAATCTATTTGTTTAATCCGTACTCTTTTAAATAATTTTTCCCCCTCAATACGATATAACGGATATTTTTCCGGCTTTAAGCGTACATTTTTTTTTAATCTTTCGTACCACGCATCTTTAATCTCATCCCTGTATTCTCCGATGATCTCGTCCACTACCGGTACCGCACGCGATAGACCATCTGGTATCACATGATCCTTGCCTTTACGGTGTCTAATAGTGAAGTTATACTGTTGTAAGCGAATCGACCAACGAGCTAAACGACCCGACGGAGTTTTTAAATTATTTAGCCACACCAACGAATAATGGTCCGTAATGACGGTAAAGTGTCCACCCTCTATATACGGTCGGAGTTTTTCAATAGACCATAGCACGGCCAAACACTCTTTTTCGGTCGTCGAAAACTTACGTTCTTGAGGAGTTAAAGAACGACTCAAATAACTTATGACTTGCTCGCCCTTATCCGTTTCCTGCGTCAGTACCGCGCCTATACCGAAGTTCGACGCGTCAGTTTGTATAACAAACTCTCTATCGAAATCCGGACGCGTCAATATCGGAGCCGTAACAAGACATTCTTTAATCTGGTCCCACGCTTGCGTACATTCCTCCGTCCACGTAAAACCCTTACAATTTTTTCTTAAGAGTGCAGTAAGAGGAGATATCATCATGGCGAAATTGGGAATAAACCGCCTGTACCACGAAGCCATGCCAATAACGCGCCTAACCTCAGAAACCTTTTTCGGATTTGGGATCTCTAGAATCGATTTTACTTTGTCCGGATCTACATGCAAGCCGTTGCCGTCTACGACGTAACCGAGGTACCGAAGAGAATCACGAAAGAACTGACATTTATCACGGTTTAAAGTAAGACCCGCCGCCAATAAACGTTCGCAAATGTGTTCCAAAACTTGGAAATGTTTCTCAACTGTAGGTGTCACGACAATAACATCATCAAGGTATACAAAAACGTGAGACTCGAACTCGCTACCAATGACGTCGTCAATAAACCGTTGCCACGTCGCCGGAGCATTGGTCAAACCGAACGGCATACGGTTGAATTGAAACAGACCGCGTCCCGGAACCGTAAAAGCTGTATACGCCTTGCTTTGCTTGGCCATCGGTATCTGCCAATACGCGGATTTGATATCTATTGAAGATAACCACCTAGCATCGCGCAACCTATCTAAAATCCAAGAGACTTGAGGAAGGGGATAAGCGTCAGCCTGGGTAACCCGATTCAATTGCCGATAATCTATACAAAATCGGTAGCCGCCGTCCTTTTTCGGTACCAAAAGTATGGGGGATGCCCATGGGCTACTGGATTTTTCCACAATACCCATCTCTATCATATCATCTAACTCTTTATTAACTATCTTTTGTATGGTGGGTGAAATCGGATAGTACCGCTGTTTGATAGGTAAGGTTTCAGGGTTGATTTTTATGTGGTGTTCTACCAGATTAGTACGACCGATCCCTTTCTCAGACCTCGCCGAAAACGCACGACTCATAAATGACGCCAACCGTTCTTCTTCTGCCGAGCTCAGAGCTGTACGAGATTGTAACGCATCGATGTTCACGGTCGGAGGGTGACTCGAAAAGGACCATTCCCCGCGTCGGAGATCTGGTATCAGACCCATTCTCTTCCAAAAGTCTATACCTAATATCAATGTATGTCTCAAATCGGGAACCATAAGTACCGGAATAATTTTTGTTTGTCCCTCTAGAGTAAATGGTACATTAACTATGCCGTCAACATTGCATTTTGAATCGTTCGCAACCGAACATTTTACGCTCGTGATCTGAATCGGAAGACCTAAATGTTTCATTATTGCTATACCCCGTTCTCCCATCACCGTTTGACTAGCACCCGAATCTAACAAGCCCGTAATTTTTATTCCCATAACATTAACCGTTAAATAAGGTCTCTCATCATCGCGCACGCACGCGAATACAAAATCTAAAAGTACTTCGATCGGCTTTTTATTGGACTGATTACGACACCGACCTATCGTCGCATCACTTGTCCGTTTCCCGAACACCTTCGGCAGTTTCTCGTAATAACATCCGGCGCCCCACATCGATAACAGTGAATGTTTTTAGGAGCTCGACATTCTCTAGCACGATGACCTTCCCTCTGACAATTCCAACATTTAATCGCGATCCCAGATGGTCCTACATTTGTAGTTACGCTAGCTACGTTCGTATTCCCCGCATGTAAATAAGCCAAGTCCGGTTCTAGTACTTTAGTCGCTCGCGAAGGAGGTACATAATTGTCTACCGCCGACTTAGTAATTTCTAACTTTCGTCCGTATTGTAATAGTTGTTCCACCGAATCGATTTCTACTAGTGCTAATTGTCGTTGAAATGACGGATTTAAATTTCTGCGGATTAGATTAACTTGAACGCCTTCGGGTACCCGTGTACTTAAACGCGAAAACAAATTCTTCATAACAGATACGAAAATACCGATAGATTCAGTAGCACCCTGAGTGCGATGACGAATCTCGTCGTACAACTGGTCGTCATAATCGACAGGCAAGAATTCCATACGCAACCCTTCTACTAATTGGTCCCATGTCGTGAACTTATCGCGATTGGCCCGATACCATATCAATGCTTGATCTCTAAATAGATCAACTGCAGACACAAACAACGCCGCCTTCGACACGCCCCGCGCCCCTCGCAATTCATTTACCCGCTCGAGAAATGCGCTTAGTGAACCTTTCCCGTCTCCAGCGAACGCAATACCCCACTTATTTACCGGTATCATTTTTGAAGTACTTGGAGCCATGTCATCATCGGAAGCTTCACTAGAATCTGACGATTCCGGAACCAAGCTTACTATGCTTATATTTTGATTAGTTCTACTCGGAGTTGACGATGCTTTGACCCGAATTTCAAGTCGCGATGACAAAGTCACAATTTCCGTTATAAAGTTCATCTTCGCAACCTTATCCTCCGCAGTAGTGGCTTTTGCCCGATTTGCGCGCCCTACCAAATAAATCAAATTATTATTTAAACGTTTGAAAGCTGCGCAATTACTAGTGCCCGAAAAATTAATAATCTTATCCTCAATCTGATCGATATCAGCCCGAATTGCCTCCGCATCTTCTTCAAACTTAAACGGATATGCCGGTAACGTGAAAAGAGAATTCTTTTCCATAGTAATCAAGCTTCTCAAAGTACGCCTCATTTCATCATGAGTTAATTCTTTAGTAATACCGCGAATTTTTAATTCGTAACGTAAGGCATCCGCCGTTAGCCTACCTACATCATAAGTCCTATCCATGTTTCAAGAAAAAAAAATTAGTCCGACCCGATAATTAACTAAAAGAACTTCCCCAACTTTTTCGTTTAGGCCCCACGTTGGGCGCCAAAAATTTATGACGCCAAAATCGCACGTTAATAAAAAAATCTATTAGTGCAAAAAAAAAAAAAAAAAAAAATAATAAAAAGTACCGAAAATGACAAACACAGAATATGTTTACACCTTGAGACGCACGCGGGTCCTCGACCGGCCCAGTGAAGAAGGGGAGGGATATTTGTATGGCGCCACACAGTTTATCCCGCGTGATACACGAACTGTGACGTGAGTTAGAACAGGTTATAAAAATGTTGATGCAAACATATAACACAAGACAACACAAATATTCAAAAATACACGTAGATTATGAGTTGCAAGAAAATAATATATATATATATTGAATAAATCCCGTAGGATAATACAGGTAAGTAAAACAAAATTAAATTCGAATAAACAAAACTAGAATTAAAAGAAAATAATACTCTAAACTTTTGTAGGTTAAACCAACAACAACAACAAAAAAATATATATTAATGTTAGCGAGGTCAACGACCAAAAATAAAATTTAAAAAAAATCAAAATTTGAAAGAAAAATGAAAACAAAAAAAAATTAACTCGCGCCTAGACTCCGTAGAGTTGAGCTCAACCTAAAGTCTTAACTGAAAATCAAAATTCAACGCTAAACAAAATAAAAATACTCGCTAACAGGAACTTACAAAAAAAAATAAGAAAACTAAATTAAATCGATTGAACAACAAAAAAAAAAAAACTAAATTGATCAAGATTTTCTTAACAAAAATTTATACTTGAATTTACAAGGTTCCTTTGACAGCAGATGTAATAAAAAAATTATGTTGACCTATCTGACCTTGTATCCCCCTTGTTTTGAACTTGTCTTCTTCAGCAACACTTCTGGTTCAGGACAGGTAAGGTTGTTCAGTTGTTTCTCAGGTATGAGAATGATGAAAATGCTTTCAGGAAGCAACGAAGAAGAAATTTCCCTTGGGCAATTGGTCCCACCAAGAAAATAGTTCCACCAATAAATTGGAAATAAAAGTTCAAAAATTTCAACCAAAAATTTGCTCCCCTCGATAAAACCTGGATAAAGAATGCGAAAATGAAATATGAAACACGATTGCAATTAGGTTTAGGATAGTTTGTAGTATTTTTTTTTTGTAGAAGTAGTTTTAAGAAATTAGTAGAAAGAATTTTTTTTTTTTTTTGTAGAAGTAGTTTTAAGAAATTAGTAGAAAGATCTGAAGTATTGAAAGAAGGTGTGAATTGGTGAAAGGGATGTATGCATTAATTAAAAGAACCTTACAGAAATGCTTACCTCAGATGTTCGAGGTTTAATTAACCAGAAAATAAATGATGTAATTCGAAAATACGTTGAAATCCGGATATACCGAAATATTTGTGAAAAGAAACACACTTTTCCAAAACTTTATCACGGGTGATGGATCCCACAAAAATGGAAAATAGAAACTCACTCAAAACCCAAAAATGGCGAAATACTTCTATATAATATCACCCGCAAAATGACGTTATCGAACTGGTAACAGAGAAGAAAGAGAAAATATATTGAAATGTCTTTTATACTAAAAGCAATATTAAAAAAAATTACACCTGCGCAAATAAAATTTGGCAACCCCCTCTCAGAGAGAAAAGAAGAAATGAAGAAAATTTAAGAAGAGTTCTAGGAGAAAAAGGGAATAAGAAGGAAGATCCAGAATGTGTTACTGAAATAAACTTTACAAAATAATAAAATATACAATAAAAATAAACGTTTAAAAAAAAAATGACTACATTAATGCAACTCACAATCTACAACAATTAAACAAATCACCAACACTTAAACGAAAATTTTGGAACGTAACATGACATATCAGTAGATAAAATACAAGAAATAGTTAAAAACACAGTTCATCTGATATTGACCTAAACAAAAATAGATTGGTAGGACTTCTACAGTCTACCAGTGAGTGTTTACTTCAGAATTTCTATTTCCAATATGAAGCATAGTTATATTAATGGCAAAAAAATAGCCAGACAAATTCAACTGATTCAACATGAGTACGTTCATCGGCTGTTGAAAATATAGAAAAAGGTAATATCGTTCAGAATTTTTAAAGCAGTCGATGAACGGCCAAACATGGATAATATTAAGAAAACATCTTTTCCTTTCGCATTACTTACAATCTTACAAGTATGTGTGTTTATCATATACATACCCATATCTTTAATTTTTTTTGTGTGCTTTTCTTTCACTCGGGTAATACTCGGATAATATTAAGAAAACATCTTTTCCGCTCAACAGCTTAAAAATTTAGAACATGTGAAAGCTTTGTTTGAAAACTTTGTTTTCGTGCTTTCAAGCTGATGCACACAATAAATAAGTAATAAAGTAAATACAATTACAATAAGTGACAAAGAGAAAAGAAAAATATTAAAAATCCAGATATTGAATAATAATAATAATAATGACTTTATTTCGTCGACTCATAGAAACAAAAACATTTACAAAAAGCAGATGAACTAAAATTAAAAATACAAAAGAAGAAAAACAAAATATATACAGTTTGTAGATGGCGAAAAAGGCAAAATTCAGTACTTAAACTGAACAAGAATCGACTTAGTATTGACTAATATGTGCATGATCATTGAAAAGAAAAAGAAATCGAAGTAACGTGATTATCTGAAGATAAATAAAAATAAACAAAAAAATGTCGTTGTTAAGTACGAGTAACATTTGAATTCCTTCACATATAAATTGCGATGATGACAAAGAAATCAAACACAAAATATAGTGATATGGGTTCAATAAACACGTTGGTAAATATTGATAAAAATAAAATCTGATGTTTATTATATGTTAACAAAGATACATTTGTAAAGGAAAAAATGTCCAGCTTGTGGTAAAACATGTGTAATATGTAAATACAAAAACCATTTTGCAAAAGTGTGTAAGAAGAAAAAAAGATCATGATGGAAATAATGAGAATTTCGTGATGAAGTTGGTCAACAATATGAAAATGATATACAGAGTGAAATCAAGAAAATTTTAGATTATTCGTCTAAGATCCTCCAGTTAGAGCAGTGGTGGAGTTAAACAATGAGTTTACTAAATTATTATATGTTGTTGATACTCGAGCTAATGTTAGTGTAATCGGAAGGAGTCAACTTGAAAAGCTAGTAGGAAATAAGATGAACTCAATCGTTCAATGTATAACCTTTGAATATAAAGGTAAAACATAAGATAAATGTACTGGGAGAGAAAAAAATATGCTAATACAAGGAAATGGAACAAGACAAAATTTCAAATAGTAGATGTAGGCTATAAATTATTGTTGTCTGCCTATTATAGTAAAAACTAGGATAGATAAAATTTTGTCATTAATGAAAAACCACAGGAAGAAGAAACATGTCGGCCAATTCAAGAAGCTAATAATTTGATTGATAAATATAAAGATGTATTTCATGAAAAGATGTTTTAAGGAGGTTAGGAATTAACAATGAAATAAAACCAAGTATTCAAAAAGCGAGCAGGATACCGTTTAATTTAAGAAAGAAATTAAAAAATAAATTAGATAAACTGGAAAAACAAAATATCTTCAAAACAAAATAAAATATAACAAAATATGAAAAAACGTATTGCTTGCATGTATTGAATGGATAGTCTTAGAATTTGTTTTAAACTAATCGCTCGAAATAAGGCCCTGCCAACACCTTTTTTCTTTAGATGATTTTTTACGTGAGTTGAGTAGAGTCAAAATTTTTAGTAGGATGGATGCAAAGAAAGGATTTTGACAAGGCTAATTAGAGGTGCGAGTAAGCTCCGACTACCTTTTGGTATAGCTACAACACCTGAGTTTTTTTTAATAAAATAAAAGATGTATCAATGGACTTAGAAGGAATTGAAATTTTAGCTAATGACATTTTGATAATGGGACGTGAAAATACTGGAGGTTATAGTAAACCACAACCAAAACTTAGAAAAAATTGTTTATTCGATTAAGAGATAAAAATTGTAAATAAAACAAAAATAAAGTAAGTTTATAAAAAACAGTAAAATTATGGTCACATTTTAATTGATACAGAATTATAACAGGATGACAAAAAAAATTGAATCAGTTATACAATTTCCTATACCTAAAGATAAGAAAGAACTACACCGATTCCTAGGAATTATTACGTATCTAAGTCCACTGGTTAAAACCTTAAGTGACAATACACATAACTACAGAAAATTATTAAAAGACAATATAGCATTTGCCTTTATGGTTTCTCATTTTCTGCAGTTGATTGGTTGGTACCGCTTTGTTATAGTGTCTTTTTTTATGATTTCCTACAATTGTCTCTGATATTATTCCATCTCATTTTGCAAGACGACCCTTAAAAAATTAGATCGACATATACGAAAATAAATTCTACTTACAATGTTTTAATATTTTCCTGTACTTTTCCTGAGATTTGTCTCAGGATTTGTACAAAATCTGATCATTGCTGACTGTCGCATAAGATTTTCATCGTTCATCTATCAAAGTAAATTCAACTTGATTTGACTCCACTAAACTTAAACAGTTTGATGTAAACATAATAGTTAAAACGCGTACAAAAATACGTCAGTGAAATTTGAATAATATCGTTGTCGATGGGCTTTTATTTTCACAGATTTTACTGACACTGAAAAAACACGGAACTGACGTCACTGATGTGTGTAAAGAGACCTTAAAGGTAAGGGCAACAATATTACTTATCAGTGAGACGGATGCACGGATACGGTACGGAACTGATACGCATCTGATTTGTGTAAACGTGTTTTAAATTAGTCTCTTAAAAACGTTATTAATAAATGGTTGAGATAAAACTAAAATATATTGACCAAAAAAGTAGACATAAAATGGGTTTTATATCTTAAATGTATTTATATGTAGAAAATGGAAATCGATGCTACTTATCCTTAAACGATGTTGTCGATTATTTCCACCCAATTTAACTCCCTAAATTCCAGTTCGCCGATTGTGCGCTTGAGTGTCTCCTTCAATTCCTACATTTGAAATCATCTTAAGAAAGGATCAAAACATCTCCAGCCGCTTAACCTTGTATAACTTAAAAATACTATTGTTATTTTGATTATTATTGGTCTATGAAGATCTATTTAAAATTTAGATCCCCATCTAAATGCCATAAAACGGAAAACTTTTCCAATTTCATATTCAAATGTGCTAGAAACGACCCGTTTTACTGTCAGCACTAACGAAAACTCGTATAACGTCCGCGGAGAAGTGGATTATAATATTTTAATCTCCGTGTTCGTATTGCGGTTATTATGTTTATGTTGGAATTTATTTCGTAAAGAACTGTTCTAAACTTTGTATTAACGGAACGGTACATTTTCGACGATAAATTCAACATAGTTTGAGTAAAATTGAGTTATGTTTTGATAAACTCGAATTCACACGGGGTGACTGTTTGAATAACAACCTGGAAAAAGGTCGCGTATAACGCACGGATTTTTTTCAGTTCAATTGAATTAAATTACCCGAAAAAGGTTGTTCTAACACGTTTTAATTTCCCAGGAAATGCCGAAGAGAATCGATTTTTGTAAACGACACGAAAATTTAAATTTACATAAAATTTGTAAGGCTAATTTTTTAGAACGTCCACCCTTTTTATATACATCCAATTTACATAAATTGTTTTAATTAGAATTCTTTGTCACTTTATTGATTTCAATTGCTTTGTTTCAACAAGCGGTTTGACTCGTTATGTACTCATCAAATGCAATCGCCCATATTAAGTAATGCAATGAAATTCGGTGAATTGTGGTAACATTACTTAACGTGAATGATTGCATTTGACCAGTACAGGACGTGTCGAATCGCTTGTTGGAACAAAACTAATATTACTCGTCCTATCAAACTTATCAATATAAACAAACACCAATAAATCATAATAGATGAAAATGTTTGTGCGTTTACAACTCTGTTTTGTAATAATAAATAATGTATTGCAATAATCGCAAGAGGTCTATTATTGGCAAACATGTCACTTTAAAAGCTTGTTGTAATCGAACTATTTAATTTATGGTTTAATAAATTGTATTCAATTGAGTTTTATGTCGACCCGTGTCGAAGTTAAAACGTGAAAGTGAAATTGTTTTCGCGTAAGTGAGTTATTTGTTATTTGGGGTTGAGCGTTTTCGTTGCGGGACGAAATCGAGAATAAAAAGGAAACAAACAAGTTTTTCTCAACAGAATAAAGTTTGATTTATTAGTAGGCCCAACGCCGAACATTTTGTATTCAACATTTGCCCTTCTGACGGGAGATTTACGGCACGGCTTGTGCATAAGGGAATCAGGAGGCGAGACCAAAGCAATTTAAACAAAAGCATTGTAGAGATATTTATGCATATAAAGATTTACTTTGGACAGTTTACACGTTAGGAAGATTAATTTGAAAAAATAAGATATTTATAAAAATTCTGAAAAAAGATAGCGCTAAATTTTTCTTGAAAATTATACCGCCCGAAAGAAACAAATGAGGTAATCTTTTTATAAAAGCAGAACAGTTTCTTATGAATCCGTAGTCTAGAAGATTTATATCGCGTTATTTACGTAATCCTGTGATTTATTTTCCGCTATTCTGTCAAAAACGTTTCGCTGATCTTTAGTATATTTCTATTTTCTATTTCGCCCCGTAGATCTTCAACATTTACCGCTGTCACTGCGAGAACGTAATTTGCGAACATAGCTGTCGGGGTCGCGTCGCGGTTTCCAAATCGACCAGATTTTACCCTACTATTCGAGGAAGTTCGTGGCACGACCGCGTATAAATTATGTATTTAGCCCTTAATCCGCCGTTCGACCGGCACTGATTTATTATCCTGCGGTATGTGACACTACCAAGTTCACATAAAAGCTGTCCTGTTCATGGTAATTACGTTTTAAACTCATTTTAACGTCATGTGAGATAAACATTTTAAATCTAAGATATTAACTAGACAATATTTGGGTCGTACGCAATTTGTGATTTATTAACTCTGTATTTATCATAATATTCCTATTTAATAATTAAGAATCCGTATTTTGACATTTCATATTTGTGTGAGAAAAAGATTATTATCATAATATATTCATGCCCTTCTATTTCATAATTTTTATGTTACATCATTCACCTATCGTTACACTACAGCAAGGCTGGGCAAATAGTCGATCGCGAACAATTCGGCAGCCGATTGCAGACATACTGCCGAATATATGGGTGCTCTAACAAAATTGCTAATGGGAAAGCACTTATATAAATTTTGCAGATATTAACGGTTCCAGCAAGTAGCGAAGATTTTGTTGAGAGTAACTATGCGTATTTAGAGTTTTGTCTACAAGTCTTTGTTTAGAGCACCCACTATAATTTTAAACCTTTTAATATTAAATATATGCTTAAAATTGTGCTGGCTGTTTTTCGAAGTCGATCGCACATAAATAAGAACACTTAATGTCGATGCAACAACCAGTGAGTTTGTTCACACCTCCCCTAAAGTTATATAAAATACTTTTGCTAGAATATAGGCACGATTCAAAATCTGCCAATTTTAAAATATTTGTATCAATATGAGCGAAAAAATACATTCAATCTACATAAACAATGCGGCATTCGTACTTATGTCGCATTATTATATGCAATAATGACATAGGCGCCGGTTTCTGAAAATACATACCGTCTTTTTCCGAAAATAAGCCGCTGTCTCACTTTCTTTTTTAATAAAAAAAGTATATTTATATATTTTTATCTAACACCGCTGGGAAATGTCAGGTTTTACATGTCATTTTGACGTTTTCTAACGTCACACTTTACACAACTAGTGGTGTAATGAAATACTGCCTAACTGAATATTGATTTGTTTTGGATGTTACTATGGATATTCGTAGCAACGCCCAAGTAAATTCTTTCAATTTAAATTCATTTGACACATAAGCTTTGTCAGATTTAATTCTTATGATCTCGTTTAATTTTAAAGCGGGGTTAGATAAAATTTTGTCCTTAACACGTTAGGAAACTAGAAATTTTGTTAGCAGTTTCTTATTAAAAAAATTAGTCTTTTCATAACTGGTTACGTAAATAACTATTATTTAATATTTATTTTACACAGAATACAGAAATTTAAATTTATTCAATGACTGTATCATGTCATCTTCCTCTGGAATATCGTCATAAGTAAAATTCTGAATTATATTCTGATTTTCTTCCAAATCCATTTCCTGTTGAATCATTGGTCCGCATCCCTCATGTCTTGCGATATAGCTATCGTTAAATGAATACTTCTTGTCTAAGTAGGCTAAGTAGGATATCAGATATTTAGTCCCATGATTTTTTTAGCCAATTTACTACTTCTTGTAAGCCTGGTGATTACCTCGATGATATCTTTCCATTCTGTTTTCAATATATTCATTGATTTCCATCCGCAAATGATCCTTGAATGGCATGTTTATTGCGATGTCAAGTGTCTGGAGGTAACCAGTCATTCCTGCCGGAATCATTATTTGATCAATCTTCCGCCCAGCAAGAAAGTTTTTATGTCTCTATTCTGACTCCTCAGCAGTGGAAGCAGCATAAAATAATAATAATATATATTTATTAACCCATATATCCAAAAAAACATAAAAGATACAAAGAAACGAAAAATTTGCATTAAAAATAAAAAAATAATAATAAAAAAATTGTAATTCATGAAATTAAAGAGTTAAAGAGAGCCAAGTCAATTAGCGAAATCGCAAACTGTTTTTCATTGGCCCTCGAATATTATAAATGAAATTAAACATAAAACCCATTCCAAAACCAACCCCAAGTGCATTGCCAATTTACAAACCTCATATTCATGACATGCTTAGTGATGATGATTGCTCGCCTCCACCTGCTGTCTCAGTAGTTCAATTTTTAGTTTTTTGCTAAAGCCACGTACATTCTCCAGCTTTATACAAAGTGGGATATTGTTATAAATGTTAGGCACACAGTAGGAGTAGGATCGCTTGAATACTTCAAGTCGGTGCTTCGGTATTGTTAATGTATAACGGTGCCTAACATTAATATTATGAATATCTGTACGATAGCTAATTTTGTTGTATAAATACGGAGGAGTTTTGAAAGTAAGAATTTTGTGATACAGACAAGCGGAGTGTAATATTCTACGTCGTGACATATTCAGCCAACCGACCCAATCGAGCGTATGAGATATTTTCTCACGTCCCCTGATACCAAAGATAAAGCGAAGACAGGAATTCTGCACGCGCTGAATACGAGATCGATTCGCGGCGTCGATGCAAGAGTGGTAAAGGGCATCCCCGTAATTAAAGATGGATAACACAAGTGATTCGCATAAATGAATTCTTAATTGTTGAGGCAAAATATTTTTGTTAGAATACAATAGCTTAAGGGTGGAATAGGCTCTCTGAAGGAGATTACTGACATGTCCCCTGAATCTCAAGTCTGCGTCCATGGCAATACCCAAATTGCGTGCAACAGAGGTAAATTTTATTTGTTCATCATTGATAAAAATTTTGAAAGATAGCCTAGCCTCAGCTGCAAAAGCACCAGTACCAAAAATAATATAGACGATTTAGAAGCATTAATGGACAAGCAATGGCGAGTGGCGTTGTGAACGAGTAATTTCAAATCATTATTAATTAAAGATTGCGTCTCGCCAAAGTTATCCCCATTAAAGCGGAAATACACTTGTGTATCGTCAGCATACATGTGGATTTTACAGTGGTTAAGGTTAGAACACAAATTAATCGTATAAATAAGATAAAGTATAGGTCCCAAAATTGATCCTTGAGGTACTCCGGAAGTAATAAGGCCACTCTCTGATAAGACATCCTGAAATTTTACAATTTGTGAGCGCTGCAAAAAATAATTTTTAAAGAAATCAACAGCCAACGGAGAGGACTGATAGGAGTATTAAATGATGGATCGTATCAAAAGCCTTAGAGAAATCGATCAGAACTAGTGCAGTGACACATCCATCATCCATCCCACGCAAGATATCATCGGCAACATCAAGAAGAGCCGTGCTGCAACTATAACCAGGGCGAAACCCAGACTGATTGGATGGTAATATATTGAATGTATTAAGATGGTCCCACATTCTCGCCGCCACAATCCTTTCCAAAACTTTCGACGTAACATTTAAAATACTGATAGGCCGTAGATCAACGAAAGTATTCGGATTCTTTTTTTTTGAATTGGAGAAACCAATGCAGTTTTCCATTTATCGGGATAGACCCCAAATTCAGCACAGCAACAACATTTTTACGCTGATACCATCGCACCCAACTGCATTCGTTTTAATAGATTTTAACGTACCAAGGACCTCCTCTTCCGAGGCGAGCGAAAAGTATAGCCTACTAGAGACCTGCGGCAGTATGTTATTATTATAAAACTGTATAAGATCCGCGTCACCAGGGCTGTTAACCTGAGAAGACAAGAAAAAATTGTTGATAGAATTAGCGTCGCCAACGTCACCAGGAACGTCACCATTCTTATTCGTACAGACTCCCAATGACCTAAAGGCACTCCAAAGTTTTTTTGAGTCATTATGCCCGAATATGTGAGATAAAAAGGCTTTCTTTTCATGATGCAGTGCAATATTGGTATAGTTACGTAGTTGCTTGTAATAAGTAAAATCAGAGGATGTTTTAGTGGACTTAAACCTCCTATAAGCTGTATCTCTCAGTCTCATAAGAAGTTTAATGTTGTCCGTAACCCAAGGGCGATAATGCTTATGTAGAACCGATGTCTTGACGGGTGCATAAACATTAAAAAGATTAATAATATGATAATTGAAAAAATCAACCTACATTCTTATAACTGCTTGGGTGTTCCAGGCTTTTTCATTTTCAATGACATAAACTCCTGAAAGACGTTGAATCTGGTCTTTTTTACCTTTAATGATTAAAAATGGCGATACTTTCTTTCCATTTGGACGAATCACCAAAATACAGGTAACACGAGCACTATTGCAACCGGTAGAAGGAACGTAATTTGACGAAGAAGCCTTATGGTTAACTGTCGTTTGAGCTCCTTGGCCTAGGAATACCGCGGTGTCATCCATAGCAATCATGTTAGAGAGTTGGTATTTCGAAAAATCGATGCCATTAACAAAAAGCTTAAACGCAAGTGCACGTTTAACAATTTCATAGTCTTTCAGCTTAAACAATGTTGTTGATCTCTTTAGAAACAGTTCATATCGTTTAAGGAAGTTTTTCAACCAATGTGACGATGCTTTAAATTCTTCTGTAGAAATATCGAATTCAATTGCTGCTTCAAGGGCGAATTTTTGAATATCAGCCCTGCGCAATCTTCCAATTCAGAAAATAACGGCTGCCGACCTGATGTGACTGCGTTTTTTCTCATTTCTTTTGTCCACCAGTTGACATAGGTAATCATAGTCTGCACGCCATTTACGAACCATACGGAGATCCAGCATCTTCTCTTTACAGAATGCTACAAAAATTACACCCCTTGAGTCTTCCACGATTCCCTTTTTGTACTAGACGCAATAGCTCCTTCATTTTGTACTCATTTTAACTGGGATTAAAAATTATTCACTTTACATTTAAATAAAATTACGTATGAGGTAATAATAAGACTTACAAGACTGAAATGAATGAATGTTGTATACCTGCACTGTCGTTCAATGTGCCTTTCTGCCAGGGTTTTTACTTATATACCGCTCTAGGAAATCCCTTAAATTGTACTTAAAAGCATATTCAATATATTGTGTGTTTTAGAAGAAAAATTGTACAATTGGTTTTTTAAAAAAGGGGAAGTGACTTCACGAAAGGAAAGCTAAACATATTATTACTTATACTTAATAAATCAACAGCATTTTTTAATGAATTCTTTTTTTACATAAGTTTGACTAGGTCTTATTTTACAAAATATTCCGAAAATCACGATAGGGCTTATTTTCCGAGGATGTCTTGACTTTAAAAATACAGCTGCTGTATCAAATCTTAATTTTGGATTCTTGTTTCGCGGGAAGGCAGGGTTAATTACCGCCCGCAGCACTATGATTTCAGCAAATCCCTTGTCCTCTTTGGTTAGCTTTACGGTGCTTCCTGCCATTTCAATTTGGAGGAATTTGTCCTGGTTGTACTGCCCTGATTTCATTCATGCCAATCTAGATATCTCCATAAGTCCCATAATTACAAAATTCGTGTTTCGCCTATTCTTGCTTCTTACCACATCCTCTGTAGATGTCGGTGTTACTTATTCCCATGTTATGTAGGTATCTCTGTAGATGCCAGTGTTCAGTGACTAGACCTGTGACCAAACGTGGGTTCTTTCTGGACAGCCTCATAAGTAAATCACTTCGTTTGGGGTCTGGGTACATGAGTCTCTTTAATTTGGCGATATCTTGTTGTCTTGTCCCAGTAATGTAGAAACAACTTACGTATTTCCTCTTTTTGAAGCTCTCTTAAAGAGGTTCTGGTGATCCTAGAAGTTTATCTGCAGCTTTCCTCGCTAATTTGTCCGCCATATCATGAAGTTTATTTACAAAATAACCCTTTGTCCAGTAGATCTTAATCTCACTACTAGAGGGTGCCTCACAAAGATTGTTAAAGCAGTTGTCAAGCAACTATGATGAACTGCGATACCGCCCGAGCAAAGGAGGGCTTGTCTGCAATCAGAATATATTATAATTTTGTTCTCACTAATTTTCTTGGAAAATTTCTCAGCCGCCAGAGAAATGGCCACAAGCTCCGCTCAGAGTGCGGTGGGCTATATTCTCAGCGGTTTAAAAACTTTTACTGTTGGTTCGACGAAATAAACCGAAGCACCGCATCCTGTTTTCCTTTGAGCTCTGTTCACTTAAAATTGTTGGACGGTTTCATCAGGTATGAATTGTTTTACTTTTATTTCATACGGTCGTTCGAAGATAAGAAGCGTTGGAATCGTATATATCCTGCTATTTAGGAGCGGTTATTTACTATATGCCTCGTCCCATAGTTGACTAGTCGGTTTTCCACATTTATATAGCCTTTTATCATAGCCACTCGTAGCTGGATCATTGTTACTATCACCACATTCTCAACGTAATAATTGAGATGAGGAAGGCATAGTATATTCTCCGTTGCTGCAGTTAATTTTTGTCGTTGTAAAACAATTATGCATGCCAAAACAATCTTTACATGTCTTACCATCAATATGCGGTCTCCAAGTCAGCGTTTTATCCAGGGTTAACCGCAGATATTACACTTCATTGCCAATGTGCAAGGGAACTTTGTTAAATCATGGCGCTCTAAGGATACTCAGCCATCTTTTCCTTGTGAAGAGCACCATTTCTGTCTTATTCGGGTTCACCGATAGAGAATTGTCTCGACACCAACGTTCGATAATTCTCAATCTAACCTGAATTTGATTACATAGGATGTTTTCGAACTTCCCGTGGATCAGAACGGCTAGGTTGTCAGCATAAGCGGAGATGTTGAATTTTTCAGCAAAAGCTGTCTTATAAGGCTGTCTTGTGAGATTCCATAAGGTGACAGCACCCCATCCTGCGGACATTCTTGTTCAACGATCACTCTTATTTTATTGTTCTTTTTGAAGCATATTTAAAATGCAGCTCGCTAGTGGTAGACTTCTTTGTGAGGGCTTTATTGAAACGCTGTCTTGTCAAAAGCTTCTTCGATATCTACAAAAACTACAAGAGTGGACTCTTTCTGTTTATCAAGTACCTTCTCGGTGAACGAGGGAAAACTATATGATGAAGGTCTATATGATTATGGATTCTTTACTTCTCTCCAGGATAAGGAAACATAGCGGAATGCTAAGCAACCTCTATATATTTTTAACAGATGTGGTAGTAAATAAGCCATAAATGAGAAGTTAAAAATGAGAAGTGATTAGCAATCATATACTTTCCTTAGGAATGGCGGTGTAATTACCGTCCAAGTTTTTTAGGATTCCTATAGTACCTTCTGGGTCCTTGGTGTACACTTTTGTTAGCCTTTGCTTTGTTACATGGTTTGTTAAATGTTTTACTACCTGCTTTTAAAGGTGTACTAGTTCAGTATTCCACCTTGAATTGATATAGCACTTGTCCGGCCTCCTTCTTAACGGATATATGAATATCCAAACCTTTTACTCCATCGAAATTATCTATGTTAATGGTACCTTTAGCCTTCGAGATAAGTAAGCAGTATCTGACCTTCTCCGTCTGCTTTGGATCTCTATATATATTGATTTTTACTTTAATTTCACCAATTTCATAAGTTATCCGAAATATATGCATGATCCGAAAGGGTGTTAAAAGTTCCATTTGTAATTTTTTATAAAGTTCTGTTTTCTTTTTAATTTTATTATTAGAATGTTAGTTTATTATTAGAAGGTCATTACATCTGTTATTTAATGTTTAGTATTTTCTTTGAGGGTAGAGATCTGTTATTGATGGTTTAGCTCTTACGCGTGCGTCAATGCATTAAATTCAGACGTATTTTAATTCTTATTGGCCATGTTATGAGTTGAACGAAAATTTAGTATAAATTCAGCTCATGGTTCGTTGATTTACGGATATATTAAGGCTGATTAACTATTCGATCGTTAATTGAACCGATATTTTCGGATTTGAAGATTAGTTCCACGTTTCGTCCATTGTATCCTGTTGACATTTCCTTGTAACACAAGAAGAGGGTTACCGTGAGATTTAGAAATTATTTCTTAATTAATTGCTACGTTGGATTTTCTCTTTGACCTTAAATTTTCTACGTCCTGCTTTAGAGGTCATCATGCATCGTTTTTCGATAACCAGCTGATGTCATTACCCTAACTTGCATGCATTTACATGCTCTCTATGAAGTGGTCGACTTCCTCATGGTTATCTCGTTCCATGCAACCTCTAGATGCTGTCGAGGTACGTCCAAATTCTCAGGAAGCCTGGGTTGTGTTATACTTATGAATAGTTATATAAGAACCCTATAAGAAAGGTTGAAAAGAGGTGTTTTCTTCAAATAATTTAAAATCATGTTAATGAATTTGATTATGGATAGATTTGATAAAATTGATTTTTTATACGTAAAAGCCCCTTTGCCGAGTTTAGGAGCTGAAAAGTTTAGGTAAAAGTATTCTTTTACCTATATTTCGAAAACAAACAAATATATGGAAATTAGATAAATTGAAATTGATATTCATTTTTAATAAGTCTTTATTTGTGTATTACACACACACAATAGGGAGAACTTTTTTGGGTTTATTTAAAAACCCTTTCCAAACATTTGAATTACTTTAAAAAAACCGTAAATTTGTCTCACCATAAAATATTTAATATAAAGCAAGAGAAATACGACATTTAGGGGTTAACTACCCCGTTTAAAATTAATTCTAATCCAGGCGTTACTCGTCGAGCTTGGCGAAATTTATATCGCCCATTTACTATATATGGATCTGAAAACACCTACAATTTGGATCAGAGCGTTTTTAGCTTGGAGTTCCTTTCGGGAAGAACATTAAGTGATTTAAGCTGTAAAATGATCAATTTGCCAAATGTACATAGCAGTTTTCGTCATCGAAATATAGGAGAAAGTTTACTTTTCTCCAAAATGTTTTTTGATGTTAAGAAGATGATTATAGAGTAATGTACTAGTTCTTAGTAGAGTTCTTGACGACTTAATAACAACCATATCATTACTGACAGTATACTTTCTGACATTTTAAACATAAATTCTTATTCTCTGTACCTTTGTATACAAGTTGAACAAGGGTTAAATAATGATCAATATAGAATATGTTTTAATTAAAATACTTTCAATATACCTGATAGTTTTGTAACATTATACTTACAAAAGTTGCAACATGTTAACCGCCATAACTCCGCTGTAGTTGATTTAGGACGAATGAGAAAAAACGTTTAACTAATATTTTTGAATGTACTACAAATACAATTAATGCCATCAAAATAGATGGGGTGGTTTTGAAATAAATCCGAAAAAATTCAACTAGCAGTTGTGTATATGTGATACATCAAATGAAAGTTTATGAAAAATGAATATAATTTCAATTTACCAAATTTCCATAGCATAAACCAAATTTTCAATCCCCAAAATTCGGCTCAAGAATATTTACCGCACAGTTGTGATACTTTCTTTTTTTTATTTATCCTTAATATATTCGATTTTTGTATGTATCAACAATTAGCTTTCTTGAAAAATTGGAAAACTTTCCTTTTTAAAGCCGTGAAACACAATTTAGGAATCACTGGTATATCTCATATCACTAGCTAAAGATCTAACACTAGACTTAGAATTAGAAACATTAGAGTTTAGCCGTATGTCGCTTAAGACAGCTAAACCGTGTTAGTTCTGAAGCCAGGTTAGGATAGCTTGGGTTCCGCCTTAAGAGCGCACCTACATATTTTGCATTCTAGGTTTAATGTTAGTTATAGTGTTAGCATAGGCTCTATTTGATTACAATAACTAATTATTATTTAGTCTTAAATTGTTGTATACTTAAATATATACAACGTAATGAATATAAATTGTATACTAGGAAGTTTCGGTTTAGCCTGAAGCTTTCAGTGTTAGTTCTACTTTTAATCCTTATTTCGTTCTAGATTGTTGTAGATTTTTCCAGAACTAAATGTATATCTAATTAGTATTACATATTAATAGGATTGGCAAGACTCTGCTAGTGAAGTTTCTGATGAGTGTTATCAACCCCTTTGATGTCGCAAATGATCATATAAATCATGAAAATCTTATTAGTTTACAGGGTGAACCAATAGTTATGTGTCCTTCGCCTGATGTCACCCCGCTAAGTGCGAGAGTGCCGGTGTGTTCTGCTGCTTCTGGTCATTGCAGCGTCAGTAAGTGCATTTCGACGGGGGTTGAAGGAGATCTCGAGGCGACGTGTGCAAAGCCTCCTGAAGTGTCTGCGGGTTTGGGTGAGAACGGTAACATGTAGACTAAATTACCCGACCAGAAATCAAAGTTGTATCGCCCGATAAATGCCTCTACAGGTTTGATTAAGGTAAGATTAATAAATTGAAGTTATTAACTGTAGAATATACTCCCCATCTTCTGTGTATTAGCGAACATTGGGCGGTCTCTGGAGCTGAGAATGTCATTAATAAAGACCGGATTTATAGAAAATATGCTTATGCTCAAAATTAAAGGCATTACAAATATATTTAAATATCTTTACGAATCAGTTAAAAATAAGTGAAATAAGACCAGGTTAGTTATGCCTTTTTTGAATTTTCATGCCTATTATTTTTTTATGACTATTTAAAGCCTTTTTCCAACTTTTTGGCGTCTTTTCCCCAAAAATTGGTTGAATTATGAAAAAATATTTCGCTGCGCCTCTGTAGATTTCCTCGTTGTGCCGTCTGACGTAAGATCCGCGTTTTTCATCGATCCGAATTAAAGCTTTGGAATTCCCCGTTGTGCCGTGTCGTCTTACACGGGATTCCCCGTATGTGGTTTGACTTGCGTCGAGTCTTCAATTCATTTAGTTGTATTAAAGTTACTCGAGTGACAGTGTGAAATTCTTGCGTAGTACAATGCCGAAACAAAAGCCAACCGTAGAAGAATGGATTAAAGATTACAAGGAATTGAAATATGAACGCAATCGTTTATTTTGCCAAGCCTGTTCAAAAATCGTAAGTAATAATAAATAATTAATAATAAAAAATCATAAGTATTGATGGAGTTAATCGAGTAAAAACAATTAATTATATTAATTATATTTTTAAATAATGATTAAATTATGTATAATAACTATAATGATAATTTCTTTTTACAGTAAAGTTGGAAATTATAAAGAATAGCATGTCCCAAAATTAACTAGAAATAAAATTCACCATTGATTCAATGTAGTACTTTGATCACTAAAATTAATAGAGCAATATATTGATTGTTTAATAATTATGGAAGATATTATAAAATACTGACGTTATTAAATTTCTGTTAACAGATTAATTGTGACAAGAAATACTACATAATTCAGCATGTCAAAACATCATTGCATCAGGAAAAATTAAAACTGACTAAAAGTCAATCCAAAAAACAACAAACTATAGGTACAGCTATACAATCTATGGCATCAACATCCGGCTACACTGAACAATCAAAATTCAATTTTGATCTTTGCAAAGCTTTGATAAAAGCAAACATACCAATCCATAAAGAGACAAATAAATATTTCAAAACTTTTTACAAACATATTGTACAATGCATATTCCCGATGAAAGCCATCTCTGCAAAAATTATATTACTTCAGTCTACAAAGAAGTTATTCAAGAAATAAAAAATATTATTGGAAATAATTATATTTGGATAAGTGTAGACGAAACAATTGATGTATGTGGACGATACGTGGCAAATTTAATACTTGGAGTATTAAGTGATGAAAATTCGTCAAAAAGTTTTTTAATAAGTACCAAAGAATTAAGTAATAAAATTATAATACGGTAACAAGATTTATTCACGACGAATTAACGCATTTTTTCTTACCGGAGCCGGTACCGAATGATAAAATTTTACTGATGGTGTCAGACGCAGCGGCATACATGGTAAAAGCTGCGTTTAATATGAAGATTGTTTACCCTAATTTAATTCATTGTACTTGCTTAGCACACGGGCTTAATCGAGGAGCAAAAACTATAAGGTTACAGTTCCCATTAGTTAATAAATTAATAAAAGCGGTAAACAAATATATTAAAGAAGTGAAGCTACAAAATAATTTGGCATTTATAAAAAGCAATTACAGTTATATAAGTGAATCTATAAAATCACTTGAAAAACAGGATTTACCTTTAGTGACTGCAGTAGAAATGATTAAAAAGTTTCACGACAGCACGTATAGCGTACCAGGACATATTGGTTAACTAATTACGAATAAATTTAATGACGTTCTGTGTAAAAATGAAGGATTTGCCACATTACAAAAAATTGCATCAATTTTAAGTGGTGAAATTGTTATTGGATTTATTATGGATCCCGCATTAATTACAAAGTTCAAGTATGCACTTTAATTTACTATTTTTTTTAAATTTTACTTTATAAAACTTTTAATAGTCATCTTTTTAATCTAAAAAAAATTTTCTATTTCTAAATATTTCAACTTTTCTTTTATCTACAGGTTTCATTTTCGCAACAACGTCATTAAAACAGTTTTGCAATCTTCATTTTGTGTATCCATCAGATTACAAAATGCTTCACATTTTTAATTATTCTAGTCTACGTCTTTCGTAGCTCTTTTGACTGTAAGTATTTTTTGAATTTTGGTGTTTTTTCCACGTTTCTACATTTTCAACATGGTCATTCCACTTCTTGAAAAAAAAAATTCTTTAAACATTTTTAAATTTAAACGCATGTTCTTGCCTCTATGAATGTTTTTATACATAAGTTTTTTACTGTTTTTTTACTATTTTTTACTATTTTATGATTTTGGGTTTGTAGTTGTCGCTGATGATGGGGTAACCCGAAACTAGTTCGACTATAAATAAATAAACGCAAGTTAGAAGTTTTTTTATGATTTTTATTTGATCATTAATCTTGCAACATGGATCATTTCTTCAATTTAATCGTTAATACTTCGTCACTTATGCACGAATTTAAGAAGCTACACACCTGACTGGAAATCATAGATAACCACATCAAATTCATTAATATTTGTTTGAAAGAAGATTTAACACCCAAATTTGCAAAATTTAAATGTAACAAACTCACAAAAACAACAAAATATAACATCATTAGAAATATACTATGAGATGAGAAGAGGCGACACTACAAGAGGCAGAACATCACATACGAACAACTCGCAAGAACACAGAGAACATTAAACAAGAATCTACATCACCTGGAATTAGATGAAATAATATATATGATTTTATATGATTATAAATGATGTATATGATTTTACGTTTGTAGTTGTCGCTGATGATGGTGTAACCTGAAACTAGTTCGACTATAAATAAATAAACGCAAGTTAGAAGTTTTTTTATGATTTTTATTTGATCATTAATCTTGCAATATGGATCATTCCTTCAATTTTTGAAATAGTCTAATTATCTCAAAAAGTACATGTGTTAGACATACCATATGCTTAATAAAAATGAAAGGTAATTAACAAAGCCTTTTGACACATTGCAAAAATATAAGCTGTTCCATAAATTAAGTTAAAATAACAAAGTTATGGTCCCTCAAACATTCCATAAATCAACCGGTTCTAGTAATCACCCTATATAATATTATCCAATACTATTACTGGTGTTCGAAAAACCCATGGCATTGTTTATCGATATGCCAAATTACATCCTTCAATATTTAATAATAATGCTGATAACGAATTTTAAGTGACCACATGATTCATACAAAAATTTCACAAAATGATTAAGACAACTAACAACTAATTAAGACAACTAATCAGCATATGTGAAAAGATACATAGGGTTCCATTTAAAAAAATGAAGTTGAATACGGGCCTGAAACAGCGAACCACCCTGTATACCAGAAAATAATTTTAATCGATGCAGCTGTGACAGTAATGTATGACGACATAAAAACATTTTTTAAATTTTCAACGGTAAAACCACAATGTTCCGTCCCCGCACTATTGACTCATTCTGTATAGCTCTAGATTGTTGTAAAGTCTTCTGACACTAAAAGTATAACTCAGAGGTTCCCAATATATTTTTGGTTTGCGACTCCCTAAATGATCGGAATTTTTTCCCCGACATCCTTAATACAGCCGACTCTTTTTAATTGTTAACCTTCTAGAAAAATTTTAAAAAACTCTTATTTAAAAGCGATCCATATTTCGCGGCGTCCGGGTTACCGCGGCGCTTAATTTGGCAATAACTGGATTAAATATTTCTTAAACTATGTTAAATAATGTAATTTTAAAGTTTATTAAAAAGAAAATTAAAAATAAATTTCTAGCAAATGGTCCAACTCGTCGTGTAGTCGTTAAATACAATAGCACACGTTAAGTAATAACAACACAATCAATCAGATTTTTTTATTGCTGTACTTAACATTGCATTTGAAGAGTGTAGAAGTTGAGCGATTTATTGGAAAAAATCTATTAATCTATATTTGAAAAAAAAATTTTTTTAATTCTTTATACTTCTTATTAATGGTTTAATTATTAAACTTTAATAAAATATATAACAAAAATTTGTTTTAATTATTTCTTTTAATAATCACTCAACGTTTTATTATTATTATTTTATTTATTATTATTTTACTATATTATTTTTTATTATTATTTTATTTTTGATTAGCACGTTATTTTAAATGAAATGCTATATAAAGCTATTTATTACACCTTTTAATTATATGCGAAGATATATGTTAACTTTTATAAAAGTTATGGATCTAGATATCATACCAACGTTTTTTATTTTCAAACCATTTTGATTTTAACAATTTCCTTGGCAAATTTCATCATGTCTTCTATAGTAGAAATTAAAATAAATTTGTAAATAGAAATCACTGGTTGATGTTTAAGATTGAATTGTTTATTATTTTTTGATTTCGATGTTTATAATCAATAGTGATAACGTTGGTTTTAATCGATCTATGCTAAATGATCGTTTTTTGATTGTTTTTTAACATTCTGAAGGTTTTCGGATAACTTTTACTGACTTTCAAAGTCAATAATAATCATATTATAATGATGAAACAATTTTATTAAAACGTTATATTAGTGCGACATGTTTTAACTATTAATGTTAGTCTTTTTCAAGCACAACGTCAAGTATAGGTGAAAAACATTTTTTCGTT
The DNA here is from genome assembly GCA_036711965.1 of Onthophagus sagittarius. Classification (NCBI taxonomy): domain Eukaryota; kingdom Metazoa; phylum Arthropoda; class Insecta; order Coleoptera; family Scarabaeidae; genus Onthophagus; species Onthophagus sagittarius. Next base: position 54,001,681 of record JASERS010000001.1, read on the forward strand.
GTAATACATTGGGAGAAACAAATAAGAGAACATAATATATGTTGTACATTACAAATCAATCTTCAAGCAGGAACATCGTTCGTCAATGGAAAATATATTCACTAAATCTTACAAATTGTATCAAAGAACAATTTTGAAGCAACGTGTCGAGTCAAAATTTCGAAAATTTACAATTTCATCAATAAAATTAACTTTTATTGCTGCTGTATAGATAATAACAATATAAAACGCGAATTAGAGATTATTAAAGAATAAAGTAGTCGAATGTAAAACGTATTAAATAAAACATATATATATAAGTCGGTACGTATATGAGTACGTGCAGATCTTAAACTGATGATATAAAAACATTTTGAACATTTTTTGGACACTGTGAGAAGATGTTGGCATTGGTTTTAATTTTGAAAACGTTTCTGTTCAAGATGTTAATAAAGGATCTGCGTCGGTTGGGTCATGTGATGATATAAAAAAATTTACCTGGTAGACGTAAAGTTGACCAAAAAACAAGTTTGGCTGAGAAACAACCGAAGTCTTTAACGAAGACCTAAGACCAAGTAACACAAATGAAAGGTTGTCTTTCCAAGATTTGCTGTTACGTCATGGGAAAATAACAGTTTTCAATTTTCTATAGAATTGTTCTAAAATAACATTGCTTTGAGGATAATACGAAGAAGCGTGAATTTGCTGTGATCCAAGCAATTTATTACATTGGAAAGAGATTTGAGATTCATATTGTTTTCCTCGATCATGGGTAACAGTGTGTGGAATTTTAAAGCGTTAGAAATAGTTTTTGAAAAATGTTTTTACAATTTCAGTAGCCGAAAGATCTTTAAGAGAGTAGGCTTTAGACCATATAGTAAAACGACCAATTACAGTTAAAATATAAAAATAACCATCAAGACCTACAAGATCAATGTGAATATGTTAAAAAACAACTATAAGTTTGATTGACAAACTTGATTTTTTTATTTTAAATTTTAAATTGTCGTAAGGCCACACTCTTGTCTTTACCATTACGACTGCAAAAGGCTTTCTTCTTAACTTATTTTCAGAATTGATTTAAATAATATCAATTTTTCATTGTTAAATGGTATGATTGAAACCACTTTTTTTAAAGTTTATTTTAATTTCCTGCATATTGTTTACATGCAGAGGTATTCTTATTTCAAAACGCCCTTCCATTCTGCTCCATCGCGTATAATCCCGGGCTACAATAAATTACTTAACACATCCGCATAGGGAAACGAGAATTCTCGTTTTCTGAAGAGAAACATTGTCATCGAGAAACGTGAATTCTCGTTTAGAAAAAAAAATGTTTTCGAGAAACGTGAATCCTCGTTTCCGTTTTTTTTTCTTAACAACATGGATGAATTACATGAAATTGAAAATAAAAGTGAGGAAATTAGTGATGTATTATGAAATTTGCGATTTATCAACTGATTTTGATGAAGATAGTGATATTGTACCCATGAGAAAATCATGTAAATTTATTTTATCTGAAACAGAAAACCATATTTCTAAATCAGAGATAAAAGTGTTAATAATTCTGAATCAGAAGATAATATAATACATCGGTATTATATTATATTTGATTATCGAATCAATCAGAAGTACTATTGGTGTGTGTGATGATATTGATATACCACCACCGTTAGAAGGGATTGAAGTAAATGCTGTATAATGATTGAAGAATATCCCGCAAACATCGATGAGCTGTTTTTTAATGATGACTTATTCTTGTACCAATGTCACGAAACAAATAGAATCACAATGAACAAGTAACTAATTGTAAGTATAAAGTTTATAAAAATGCTTTAAAGTGGACTGATGTTATCAAGACAGAAGGAAAAAGATTCTTTCATAGAAACACCAATATTTACAAAAATTGTGACTCGCCAAAGAAATTTTATTTGCCAGAACGATGGATTCTTGAAGGAATGAGTACTTGGAGAGGAAAACATTATAAAATATGGGTTGCTTGTACGGCTGTATACGAATCTATTCAAGTCTGGTTATCTAATAAATTTAGAAATATACTGCGCAAAAGGTTATTACAAGAGACCATGTTGTCGGCTTTTTATTCAGTATTAGGAAAGTGGCATTACGTGTACCAAATCCAAATGCGATGTTATTGTTATAACAAAAAACTAGAGATAGCTGAACGATTAAGGAAAATAAAAGGTGACCAATAAGTTTATCAGACGAAAAAGTGTGACACAGTATTTCGCCGAAAAAATGAATGTCTACTGTTAATACTTAAAGATAAAAGAGAGATACAAGTGATAACTACAATTTATTCTGCTGACACAGTACATAGCGGGAAAGGGAATAGCAAAATTAAAGAATATACAGGCTGATTCACATAAGAACCGACACAGTGTCTATATGAGCATATAGAGGACGAAAAAATAAGATGATTTAACGCAATTTATCTCTATACTAAGTTGTACACTGAGAAGTAATAGCCCTCCAAAGATGAATCTTAAAGTTTTAAAAGATTCATTACCTCAATCATATATTAAGTTAGAAAAACCAAATTTGGTATCCGTTATGAGTGTACTAATGGTATTAATTGGTAGCAAGTTGAGAACAATTGAATCTTCTCAAAGGGTTAATTAAGGGTGATGGTACCATAAATCTTCATAGATTTTTTCGCCTATTGACTAATTTAATTAATTACCTCATTTCATGTGGAATTTAATTCTAGAAACGTTTTTCACTTTTATTACTTTTTGAAATACTTTGTCGTTTATTTAAAAAAGCGAACATACAAAGCCATGTGTTTCATTTCATTAATATTACTAAAATTCAGTAGTCGGTTAGGAAATCGTTAAACTTGACATCAAAATAATGCACAAATCTGACCTGCAATCCAAATAGTAACTTGACTTTAATTAAGTCCTATATTTTTATTTATATATAATGTGTATAGAATATGGAAATTTTATAGGCAGGATACCATACAACTGTAAATTGGTAAATATATTCGACATTGTAGTAACTATACCCAAGCTTCTGTTCACCTTATTAATATGTTGCTTTACATGATAGAGGAATAACAGCTTGGGATCAAGCACTAAACCCAAATGCTTCACCTTGGACGACATTCTTAAGACACCAGTACCAAGGTTATAGTTTCGAATTGTAGTATGTTAAACTTCATAAGCACCATCGTTTAGAAAAAGAAATTATTATCGCAGTAACTTTGCAAACGATTACGATTCATTTAAAGTTCGCAAGCGTCAAGCAGGTAATTTTTATTCAGACAAGCTGGAATGTAATTTATATAAGTTAGGAGATTGGATTCAACAGATCGGCCTCGGAGAAAACCTTGTCGCTGTTAAATAAGAAAAAGTTGAATGGAACGGTACATTTTATCATAAAATTTGTTTACAAAAATCTTACATAGAATAAGAAGAATAGGAATTGGGCGGCAATTTGAAACAAAATTTCTACTTCCACTATTATAGATTGGAAGTCTATACGCCTTTCTCCACTCGAATAGGAATGTTGATTGAACCAATGCACGACTAAAGATAACAAAGAGCGATTTAGAAAGTTCAGAGGTGCCTAACGTTAAGAAAATATCTGGCAAACCGGCAGGATCTGAACTCATCTTATCATCGATTTAAGTGAGGACCTGCGCGATATCTTCGACTGAGAATCATGGTTGGAAACTGGAGTTCATAGCGGAACGTGGTTGTTGTTAGAATCCGTCTTCGATGAAAACCGAACTAAAGAAAAAAACGAATAGTTCAGATATTGGACGACCGCTATCTCTATTATCTATGGTCTGTTGCTACAACGTTTCTTATTGGACTAAAATTATAAATAACACTAGAACTATTACTATTAATTGAACTAAAATTAGAACATCATTAAGATTATCTAGAACTATCAAAATTTTCGTTTTCAGAAACTATTTCGAAATGTTTTTCAAAAGATGCGCGGCAAATCCCGAAAGTTTATAATTGTAGATCAAGTATTAGCCCTAATGATAGTTCTCGATAGTCTTAATGATGTTTTAATTTTAGTTCAATTAACACCGGTGGTAAAAGCCTTCGCACTTATAATGTTTTTTATGTTTAGCATAGGACCTTAATGGCGATGGAAAATTAATTCCATATAAACTCGAGATCACGCTCCGGAGTCGCACCTGCAATGTTCGTGTGCTGTGTTTACATACCGCTGAACAATAATACAGCGTTATATGACTTCATTAACGAGCTGATATTCCTTATTGAATGTCATCCCGATGACAAATTTTTCATATGTGGTGACTTTCACTTCCCCGAAATTTAATGGAATCTTGACGCGTCTAATTTCGCCTACTTTGCTTCCCGTGCTATCTCCGTCCGTTCAGTAGGTTTGTAACAAACCTGGCGGGGAAGTGGCCAGAAGTCGTTAACAAACAAAAAGAAGTTACATTTGATACAAAGAAACTATATGCTTGATCATTTCCCCTGGAGGCGTTTTTATCCTTCATTAAAGGAACGGAAGGAGACAGGCCATCTCCGTGAGCAAATGGATACACTTACTTAGAACTCTAAGATTTTGGAAGTCCTGGAACTCAAGCTGAAACCTCAAGAAGGGACAAGTGTTCACTCTTAAGATTCCGCACGAATTTATTTTTTAGTCACTTACGCTTCTGCACTCTTCAATAATTTTTATTGGTTTTTGCTTTATTAAACTTTAACCAATAAAAATTAGCATTCCCCCTTATTAAATCACGGGTTATTGCTCGCAATTTCCTTTGATTATTTGTCACTAATTCAGCAGCGTAAGCACTATTGACGAGTGAACGTTTTGAAATTGTGACACGACCGATCGCTGAACTATCAAAAGGAGTATCATAATCTGTCTATCCATTTCCTCACAAGTTATTTACAATCGTATTTCCTGTCCCGAATTAATATTAAATGATCTTGATTAAATTAAAAAAAAAACGAAGAGAAAATATACATAGCAAATTAATAATACTTCAAATTACCGGATTATTACAGGTTTATTAGACGCTATTTCCTTGTGCGGCCTTACTCAACATAATTATTTTACTAATGCGTTTAATAATACACTTGATTTGATTTTCTGTAATTTTACGGGGATCATAAACATTAATTACAACACTAAATATCGCTAAACGTTAGTTACAACACTCTTCAGTTTCAGGTCTCATTGCATGTCGCCCGGAATTTAGTTGAACGAAGCTTCCAAAACTACAACTTTCATAAAGCACACTTTAGTAATATTAATAACCTATTAAATTCTATTTCTTGGGTGGAAGTATTAAATAAAAAGACAGTAGATGAGGACACTGACGTTTTTTATTTTGTTTTGTGATCCGCAATTGACAAGTTTGTTCCAAAGAATAGATTAACTGTCGGTAAGTATCCTACTTGGTTTTCCATTAATACGGTTAAAACTCTTAAAGAAAAAAAAAGAGAGCATACAGAAGATGAAGCAGATTATTTTACTTTCTCATTGTTGCGGCGTTGGGCTAAATATCTTATTGAATGCGATAATAAATAATATATACAGTGAACTGAATCCGGTATTGCAGCTAATCCAAAGTATTTTTGGTCATACATGAGACGTAGAAGTAGATTAACCAGTTAATATACCGGGCCAGGTAATCTTGGGTAATACCATCGCTTCCGATGGTTAGTGCTTTTACTCAGTTTTCTCCCAGTATCTTTGTTCGGTATTGGTAGCCCCATCAGTTGGTGCTAATGATGACCATATTTCGAATGGAGCACGCACGTTGTACTGTTCGCTTGGATTTGGTGGAGGTTGATGAGACTTTGGCTGAGATGACAGCTTACCTGCAATATTTATTAAAAATTTTGGGACAACTCTTTCTGTACCTCTATATATGATCTATAACGCCTCATTATAGTAGAGTAATTTTCCAACTGTCTAGAAGCGTGGTGGAGTTCTGCCGATATTTAAGAAAGGAGATCGTAGTGATGTAACCAATTATCGGCCAATATCATCAATTATAAGTAAATTTTTACAAAAATTTTCGAAACACTATTTAGCAAACGTATATTATTTGCTGTAAAGAATGAAATTGATCCAAGACAGAACGGCTTTTTTGCTGGTCGATTCGTTGAAACTAGCTTGCTTGAGTACACTCATAATATCATCACATCTCTTTATAAGTTTTATTAAGTTGGCTTACGTCTTACTTGAGCGATAGAGTGCAGATTGTTTCTGTCGGTGGGTACTACTCTGAGAAGGTTGTAGTATCTTCGAGAGTGCCATAGGGGAATCATCTTGTCCGCTACAGTTTATCAAAATGATGACCTCAAAATCCTACTTCGTGTATCTTCACCCGCGTGTTGCTTTAGGTTGCAGCGTGATATTGTGAACTTAAAGCGATATTGTCAATCAAATTTTTTAACATTGAACCCTTAGATATGCAAGATAATTACTTTAAAACGAAATGGTAATATCATTTCCTTCGCTTACACATTAATCAGAGCAACTATCCAAAGGGTCCCGCATGTTAAATATCTTGGCATTGTAATGGATGAATAACTAAAGTTCGATGTTCAGATTGATCGAGTCTTTGCGTATGATTGGCTTTATTACTCGATCTACGGAACTGTTTTCAAACATATTATCCATATAGTATTCCGTAATTTGTTTCAGTACTTGAATAACTTCATTTTTTTCGTGAGCCATTATAGAATCACTTGTATCGATGTCTTCGTAAACTGCACATTCCTACATAAACTTACGCATCTAAGAAGAAGGCTCCAAACGTGCCAGCCCTTTCTCGTAACCTACCAATACCAAACAATTGTATCTTACGACCGTTGTATGTGATATACATTGAAATAAAGCTATAATTATCACTAGAACCAACAGTAGAACTAACACTAGAGTTATCACTAGAAAAAGAAGCTTTTGGATTTTTCCATGCTTCTTCTGAAAATGTGTTTGATATGTCGATGCCATATTGCAATTTTCGTCAGGAAATGGTTCTTTGAACCAGACCTTCACGACCTTCTTCGGTTAGTTTTTGTAGAAGGTTACAATATGCCATCGCAAACGTTAAATACCTTTTCAAAAGACGCACGAGACAAAACCAAGAATTTCTAGTTTTAGTAATAGTACTAGTTCTAGTACTTGTGCTAGTGTTAGTTCGATTAACACCGACCGTGAATGCATTTGTTCGTATATGTATATCACAAATCACAATGTATATACCGCCATTCAACTCCCTGGATTCATGTCGCACGGGTAGAGAGGTATTGGAATTTAAGTTAATCAAATGTATAAATAGTTTAGAATTATTGTCCTTTTTAATTCCAGGAATTATAACTTTATGTATTTAAACTACTAAGAGTCATGTTTCACAGTATCATATTTAAGTCGTTTTCTACTCTGTCCTATATCGATGCTCTACGTGCAATACTTCAAATGATCTTTTTCCCATATGGCGGGGTATTTTATCCCAATATACATATTTTGCTAGAGTACGCAGAGAGAACGTACTCTTTTATATAGCCGGAATAAATCAAAAAGTACTTATAGCGGTTACACTTCGTTCCCAAAGCGTAACGATATGTTTTCGTTTCTACACAGAAAGAGACCGACCTTGCTCGTTCACCCTTGTATTTATGCTGTATAAAATTATAACGAACGAGTAAGAAATTACGTTTTCGTCCCAACCGATTTGAAAATGTTTTTTATTTTTTTTTTGGGAGGGTTCATTCGGTGAACTCGGAGAGGAAAACGAACCGGGACAGTGACTTATCGATCGCCCTGTCGATTTAATTTAACCTGAAATTTTAACACAGTAAAGCCTTACGTGCTCGGAGCAAATTGAGTTTTTGTTAGGGGAGGGCGATCGCATGCATACCTACGAGTCGCTCTCGCCTTCCTGTGGTACTTAAAAGAGAAGAGAACTATCTCGGCAAAGTTGCTTTAGTTCTTCGGAGCTTCAAAGCTGCACCGCCTCGAGCATGGTTTGTCCTAGGACATAGGGTCTGAACATTTAACTAGATTACTGTCGAGAAATTAATTTCATTTTTAGAACTCCCGTCATACCTCGAGGGCAGCTTACTTTTCCAACGAACAAACCCGTTAAATTGCAATTAAAACAATAGTTGTTTTTATTACAAATTTTCTTTTCTAGTTTTTGAGTTTGAAGCTTTTATAGTATTAGACAATTTAAAGTATAACTTTTACAACTTGACGTTGTAAGGTGAGCTAATGTTTTTCTAATTATGTTACCTACTTTTTGATCACATTTACTAATGCAGATGATACAGCAATTGAAGTAGTTTAATTGATTAAACCTAAAACGAATTGTACACAATTGTGCAGGACTGTTGAAATTGTCCGGACCTGGATTTCCGCAGATTAACTCGGAATTACTTGGCACCAATTTGAATAACTCGGAATCACAGCCAGAGCACGTGATAAACCGTTCCTATAAAGTCCATTACGCGTTCTGTAATTCGAATAGAACATCACGATGACATATTCTATTATTATTCTGTTTAAATCGGATAATTTTCTACTTTTTTATTTTTGAGTTCTATCATAAAAAAAGAGACTTTTATCCATTGTTGCTTTCAGTCACAATTAAATAAATGGGACAATAGGTGTGCTTTATAGAGCTTTTGTTATCCCAAACTACGTCCAAATACAAAGTGGTTTGATTAATCACCAACTCCAAAACTTTTCATCCTTTTGTACGAAAAGCAAAGTTTTGAAAGTAATCATGCTATAATTGAAAATTATTGTTCAAGCTCTAAATAATTTTTAAAAAAAGAGATAATTTCGTCACAATACAGTTTATTTCAAGAAAATATAGTTTTTTGCAACAATTTTGCAAAATCTAAATTTATATTAATTTAGTAAGATAATGACATAATAAACTTTCATTAAAATCAATAAAATCCTTAATTTGAAAAAGAAATTCTTTCACAACATCTACCAGTACGATTGTAAATCAAATAAGATTTGTTGAAAAGTTTTGGCGTGCTACCAAAACGAAACTATTTTACAATTCAATTTCCGGAGTTTATAGTGTAAATGCACGCCCCAGCGTTTGGAGACGTGGCAAAGAGCAAGATGTCGTCGGATGTCATTTCCGAATAGAATTTCTTTTTCAATGTCGACATATACTCTTCGACGTTGTCCGGTTCGACGAGGGCCACTGCACATCCTCCCCAACCAGCACCGGTTAAACGGACTCCTAATGCCAACTCCGACGACAAATCCACTAACTTGTCCAGTTGTGGATGGCTGCACTCGTACAAATCCCGTAAACTTATATGACTAGCAGTCATTAATTCACCAAGCGTTTTCAAGATTTCCTTATTAGACTTTTGCGAAGAATCGAATTTACAATTCTCAATAAATTGCTCAACACGTAAAGACTCTAAAGCAAAATCAAAAAATATTAGATAAAATTACAATTAATTTTTATTAATACCTTGAAAAACGTGTGCAGCTCTTTGTTTCAACTTAAACAACTCAATGTGCTTTGTATTGGACGTAAGGCTAATATTTTCAAGTTCATCATCCAGTATTTCAAGCTCTTGGAGAACCTCCTCTTTGGTGTAGGGTTCTTCGTGGAACGTCGATTCGACTAATTCAGCCATACTTCGGAGGTCGGCGCCCAGCGTCTGTTGCAGCTGTCCGAGGGTTTTTATTCCGACCCAGTTTAAGTTCTCCCGTTTGGCCATTATCTAGGGTGCAATGTAAATACGGGCCAAGTTAATTAAGAGGATTCAAGAAGACGAGAGGATCTTGAACGAATGGTGAGAGGTCGCGGTATTGATCTTGAGACAATTTAATTAGGTAAATTGGTGGAGGATTTTGATGGAACGTCTTTACCAGGCTAATTGAGGTATTTGACTTAAAAAAATAATTGAAAAATTACTTAATTTTCAGGTTGTCATTAAAAATAAGAATTCAAAAAAAACATAATAGTAAATACAAATATTTTACGTTAGAATGATTGAAAATCTTGAATAGAAACAGAAGAGCGAGAAATAGTATGCGATAACACTGGAAATATAAAAAGAATATTGGCTCTCGTAATAATTCCTTTTTTGACGAAACGGAACCTGAAAAGGGAACTTTATATCCGCATCATAAATACAAAACAATTTTACGTATTCTGAATCGTTATGTTCATGTGCTTAATCGCACATGACGACATGACAGACAACAAACATCAAAAAATATTATTTTTTCTTCGTAAATATATTTTATTTGGTGAATTGAACTTTTCTGTATAAAAATATTTACTATGTGTCTGAAATCATCAATTTCTACAAATAAATATTTAATTATCGATCACTGAATGATCGATAAAAGTAAACTTTTAATTTAGCACATAATTTTTCTTGGAATTTCTTATTTTATATTGACTCCCTAAAGGCACGTTTATGTTGGAGCTGCAATAAATGATGAGATCAGCGACAAGCAATATTCATTTCTATGATCCAATATAAAAGCCTGCTCATGAAACTATAAAAAACTCTGCTTGCGAAAGTTTGAAAACTGTAGTGCAAAATATTTGGAGAAATAACAGCAAAGAACTAAAAATATTTAATAGAAGAACTATCTTATCACAATCAGTCAAATATTCCAGAACTGTTTTATTATAAACTGTTAATGAGCAGGAAAGGCAAAAGCCTCTTGTATCAATTGTGGACAGAAGCAAATTTGATATAAAATTGAAATGCATAAAGGATAGTTTAGAAAAAGAGTGTTAGTGTCGTTACAATGGTTTATAACAATGCTGATAGCACTAATAACATTCTTGAAACAACTAATATTTGATGATTTAAAACATTGTAAATGCTTTGTATGATGCATCTACGTCCTTTTTGTGCTCTTTGTTGGTAAGACATTGTTCACAAAGTACGAAAATGTAATAGGTGAAAATGCGGCTTAGATCAATCTTTATATAAAAAAGGAGTACCTCTCTGCTCGTTTGCTCCTATGCTCCTCCGCCGTCTGCGTTTTCTTATTGAGAACTAAATAAATAAGTGCAAAGCTTTGAGAGATGCTTGCTACAATTGCGCCCAATATCATGTTTTCTTGAAGTTGAGATACAAACATTATTTATACATTATATTTAAATATGGTAGATTAAAGATATTGGTGATATGTTAGCAAATAAAAAGAAATCTGTCAAAAAATGAAATTTAAGTAAGACTGTTCTAAAAAATTCAACTTTTTGCTTACAGTCTTAGTTCTTATATTTTAATTATCTTGAACAAAAAATCTCCTATATTCTAATAAAGATTACATTTCAGTAAATAAAAAAATAAACAGTTATGCTTAAATAATTTATGGATAACGCAAAACCACAACACCTCGATATCTGTAAAAATAACCATTTATTCCATACAATTCTTACATATGTTAACTCTGCAGTCATCACACATCGCAATTGTACAACACATACAACTATTCTTAGTTTTTTGTCGTTCTTCCGGGGATAAATTCCACATCTTTTCCTTTTTCTATCCGAATTAGCTTGAGAAGGTTGTTCACTTATTACTTTTTTTCTATTCTACCAATATTCAAACGCAATTCTCGAGGAAGCCTTTGATTTGTCAAGTATCTATTTAAATGGTTAACTTCTACTAAATGTTGGCTAAGTGTGTGTATAAATTACAATCTTGAAATATTGTCATAGTTTGGATAGCTTTGATACAGTACAAAAGAGTTGATGGAAGCAATATCTAATACCGCATAAAATACGACCATGGACCATCGTCAGGTTCGCCTACTTGTACTGTAATGTGCACAATTTTTATTAGTGTGTCTACCCCTCCTTTAGTTTCATTGTAAAAAGCTATTACTTCAGGTTTACCGGTAGTTTTGTCGATACCACTGTTATTATGCATCGAAGAGACCAGAACAACGGCTTTTCCTTTTTTAGGCACATTTTTGTAAAACCGTAATTTACGTTCTGCTACATATATTTCTGTTTGTATTTTGAATAGGAACAATTAACTGCAACACGGATTGAGTAGGTATTGAAAACTTATGTTCTTCACTAGACAACATCTGCCCATCACTACCTTTTCCAGAATAGATATAACCATTATAAAAATAATTGGTTCATACATCAGTTACAATTTGAACTTTGATGCCATATGTGTTAAGTTTATTAGGCATGTATATCCTAAATTAAACATGACCCCGGAAATCAATAAGCATTTTATCAATGCATGTTAGTTACCCAAGGGAATATTGCTTTTGACAATTGTTTACAGCGCGTTACTTTCCTGGCGATCTTCTATATTATCAAAATGTAAGCAAGCTAAAATAACTAGTACTCTTTGTAAAGACATTATACATTGGAAAATGTCTCGTCCGGTACCATCTGTTGCAAAGAGGGATTGCGAAGAGGAAAGCTCGAAGTTCTACCTTGTAATTTCTTCTCCTGTAAGTTGGGTTTATTGGTTCTTCGATATCTTCTTATTGGTTCTTCTATTTCTATAAGTTTTATATTTGTGTGCTTTAGAATTTCGGATAATATATCATTTGTCAGTAAACAAGTCCATACTTGTCGTCATACCACGGGTTTCACCGTGGATGACGGTGAAAAAATCGTTCAACGAATTTTAAACGATAACCATTTTCAGGCTTATTGTATCCAGTTTCATCATAAACTCCTTGAAACAGATTTCGACAAACCTTTCGAATTTTGAAATTGTGCCCAAACTCAACTGAGGATAGACTTTACAATCAATGGAACTTGGTTAACGAAACCACTAGACCTTACTAAATAAGTTTATCATGAAATTTTATTAATGAAACGATGTTTGCAATTTTGAATAAAATTTAAAACCAGAGACGCAAATATAATTTTTCCGTTTTTATTTTTTGTGCTACTGTGATTCAGCCGAAAAAAGACCCAAAATGGGAGAAAACTGAGCTACAGAAGACTGGAGCTGAGCTGAATGACCTAGTATAGAGCAAATAACATTACTCCAGATGATTAATTTTTTGCTACAAGTTCACACGATCTTAGTTATCACTTAGAATGAAGGTCATCGGATTCAGATTCAGATTTTGGTAGAATTATACCTCCAAAGGCTCAGGCAAATACTCTTACGGATTCTTTAAAACTCAAAAGAAATAAAGGCACGAAACTACGATTATATTATATCAGAATCATCAGCAGGAATCAGTTTTCAAAATTTGTTAAGGAAATTGAAAGAAAACTGATGGATCAAAGTCATAGTGGATACATTCAATTTTAGATGGTTAGATGGAAATTTTTTTAAATATTTGGAAAGAATTCACCATGATAAAATTGAAGACTACAATACATGTAAAAATTAAGAAGAAAGTCAAATGTAACTCAAGATTTTGAATGTACAAAATCCAAACGAGCTATATTCTTTTTACCCATTCATTTTTGAAATTGCTGAAGCGATAGGCAAGCAAAGAATAAGCCAATTTGTATTCGAAGACAGAATAAGAAACTTCGTCGCATGATAATGAAATTCAAGTTCTTGAAAAAAAAAAGTCAAGAGTGTAAATTACTTGAGAATTACTTGTAGGAAGTGGGTAGCATTTAACTTTTATAGTTGCAATAAGATAATTAAAATGTACAAAGGAAAATAAAAATGTCTATAATGTAATATTAATAAAAAAATTATTATTATTGTAGGTTTATAAGTAGACACTCCAACAGAAACATTACAGAAATGTTGGAAACTTAAAATTTGGTTTAAACGAAAATAAAATTGTAGAAAATATAACAGATAATGCAACCAATTTTGGTAAAGTTTTTGGAGTATTCGAAGAAAAAAATATAACTAAAGATGATGAAGAAATCAGCGAAGTTGAGAAAGATTGAATTTAGTAAATGTGTCCAACTATGGAAGAAATTAAATCAACCAAAGAATAATGAAATTATGTCTTATAAAAAAATTTAGGACGTACACTGAGTTCTCCAGGGACAACAATGTGGAACTCAACTATTAATGCAGTTATGCAAATTTTCCAAATAAAACATAGCTTTTATTTTGCAACCAAATGTAGCGAAACATAGCTTGGTTAACGCGAGCATTTAGTTTCTTAATGTCACTGCGAAAATCAATAGCGCGATAATCAAATATATCAAGTAATGTCTGGATATGGTCACAATTTATTTTCGCGCGATAATCAAAATCGCGCTGATAAAAACCGCATTAATCAAGGGATACCTGTATAGAACTTTGAAGAATATTGTTTAGTAATGGAACCTTTAGTTTTAACATTAGATTTCTTGCAAGGGGAAGAAAATGTTTCATTTGGATATTTGTTACCTTGTTTAATTTCGCTAATTAACAAATATGAAACTTATTATTCAAATGTGCATCAAAATCTGAAATTCTCGCTTTGCTGACATTTTTAATTTGGAATGGGATCATCCAATAATATCTGCAGTTCTGCTTCCTAAATTTAAGCTAAAGTGGTACAACGCAGTGAACATATTCATAAATAAAATAGAATATTTAGGATATTAAGAAATGTGTTGTAAGTGAGCGATAAAATAAATGGAATTGAAAGCTCTAGAACAGTTAATCAAGTAAGAGCGAGGACTTTAATTTAGATGATCTGTTGGTCTTTACCGATTCTCAAGATCGAGTGCACGAGCGTCAGTAACACCAACAAGGCTTCAAAAATTTAGTTTGAATTTGACATAAGAACCAATTTGGAAGCTTTAAATGAGTATTCTACCTTAAAACGGTATCAATCTGGTATAAAATTTGTTTACCTTTGTGAGCACTAGTGGAAAAATTTTTTCTTGTGCCACAATGACTGATTCGTCCAACAAAACGCAGTAACTGATCAACATTTTGAGGTACTGATCATTAAATCAGCTTTATAAACCAAAAATTTCGTTTAATTCTATCGTTGACCTTTTTTTATATGGATAATAGATAAATGTAAAAAATGAATTTGTTGTAATTAAAAATTTTCGTAGAGCTTTTTATTTCTTATTTTATCATTAATTATTATACACGTATAATAACTACATCTTTTGTAGTTGATTTTCTCTTTTAGTATTGTGGGAAAAAAGAGACCACTCGTGATAAAAATAAGAGAATAGATTAGGAGACACTATAAGTAAAATATATTACTTTAGCACACAATAAAGACCCAGCTCTGCTATGAAACAATACATGTGACATTTGTGAAGGATATGTTATCAAGTTCAAAGAATCTGTGTCCTTGGAAGAACCTCGTGTAGTACAAACTAACTACGACCGAGATGATGCAACGGAGAAAAGAGGATATTACTTTACCTGGTGTAAATGTATAGCTGGACGAAGCGGAAATGAAATTGTTTCATATATTCTGAAATACATTAATTTAAACGTAAATGAGGAGTCTGTGGATAAACATGTTATCTCGAGCGATTACTGCCCATCACAAAATAGAAAACATCAGACGCAACAGTTTTTTAGACTTTGTGGTAATAAAATTGACGTAGAGGAAATGGAAACCATGGATTTTAATAATTTTAATTTCATATCTGAAGAATGCTGATATTATTTTCATAATAATAAAAAAATTCAAATAATCAATTTTTTTTCAGATTCCACAATTACTTTAAATACGATTTTTATTTTAATTATTTGTTTGTTACTTCGTCTTTAGGTTTGATAGTTCGCGTTTACAGTATCTTGGTGTGATCTCTTATAAAATAATATTTCAGATATAGAAATGATTATTTAAAATTTGGATTTCGTTGCGTATTATATAAACAAATCTTTGTAAAATGGAAATTAATATTTGAAAGAATAATCCACACTTTAATTTATTCAAAATATTATAGTATACATATGAGTGGAACATCACCACATACAATTAGTGATTCCGATGCAATTTAGAAAGATTTATATAATACGCGTGTACGTGATAGGCATAAAATGATCTTACCCCTTTATTTTCGAGTAGTTGCTCGGTAAAACCATAAATTGTACTTTTTTATAATACAGTTAATATAATAAACTACACGTCTCTAAAATAAAAAGTGTGAGAAATTTTAATATTTATAATGTCATATGTAACCACTAGGAACAGATTTTTTATTGTTTCCAAAGGGTAAAAATTAACTTCTTTTATAAAGACAAGAGTAAATGATGTCCGTACGTTACTCGCAGAAATACCAAGTAATACTGAATCAGAAAGACGGTGATAAGAGTAACGAAGATTTGAAAGAACAAGTGTGTTAATTAACAAGTTTAAATTAACAAGTACTGTTAATTTATC
Source organism: Onthophagus sagittarius (assembly GCA_036711965.1). Classification (NCBI taxonomy): domain Eukaryota; kingdom Metazoa; phylum Arthropoda; class Insecta; order Coleoptera; family Scarabaeidae; genus Onthophagus; species Onthophagus sagittarius. The sequence continues at coordinate 54,017,941 of JASERS010000001.1, forward strand.
ATAAGGAGGAATAAGAAGATGACGGCGATATTCCTTTATTAGATATAAAAAGGCAGCAGTTATATAAACATACATACTATTTACCCCACATCTGTCGATAATTTTTTATAAAATAAAAATAATTCTTAGAAATAAATGGTGCCAACACACCTACGGAACTATTCCTTTCTATTCCTTCAGAGGTTTAGTAAATGATGAATTGCTAAAAGAAATTGCTTTTCAAACCAATTTGTATGCAACACAGAAAAGTGGAGGAGCCATCACTCCTTACAAACAAACTGATCTAACCGAAATAAAAAAATTGTAGGTATTAATCTGCTTATGGGAATAAAAAGACTTCATAGTTATAACAATTATTGGTCTTCCAGAGTTGAGTTACAGGATGATTTTAATATAAGTAAAATATAATATAAAAACAATATGTGGATAATTTTTTTTAACAATATTTTTTGTTTTTAAATTATCCAATAATTAAAATAATTGAACCTCAATTAATCTGTATTTAAATTCAATTACTTTATATTGGCGATTTTTTTTGCGATGCAACCTTTATTCTCCTTATAAGTACGAAGGCTTTCACAACCAGTATTAATCGAACTAAAATTAAAACTAACACTAGCACTAACACTACAACTATCACTAGGACTAATACTGGATCTAAAACTGGACATTTTCGGGTTTTACTGTGCGTTTTTTGGAATATTGTTTGTCGTTTCGGATGCCATATTGCAACACTTCACTTTGATGTGTCACTTCAACAAGTTTCTGAAGAAGGTTGCAACATGGCATCCGAAACGTCAAACAATTTTCCCAAATACGCACGGAAAAACCCGAAAGTTTCTAGTTTTCGATCTAGTATTAGTCCTACTGATAGTTCTAGTGTTAGATTTAATTTTAGTTTAGGATGATTTTAAGTGTTAACTGGTCTTATGTAGTTCACCAGACTACGCGATTAAAATACTTGTTTTTCAGCGGTTACTAAAAGTGTGTGCAAACCTGTCCTTCTATTTAATCCTACACCTCACTGAGCATAATTTGTAGAGAATTTTGTATTGTAATTAGTACAAATTTATGATTAATTCCTGCTAGAAATGTGCAAATTACGTGAGTCCCGCCGGGTCACGATTTTTTAAGTTTTGTTCAATAATAATGTTTTACCGAACACCGGACAAATCGGTACATTGAAATTGTTCAAGTCCATGTTAACGAAAAATACAAAAACACAATATTTAACAATGTCAAATTATGTGTGAAATGATATACGATATATGATTCAAGTTCGATATTTACAAGGTGTCTTTGGGGTAACTATCGGACGCCGGTAAAAAAAAGTGACTCGTCTACTTTACGCACATAGTGATTAAAGATAAAACTTCCAACAAAATCGATGTTGTTTGAAATTGTGGTATAGTGGCCGATAATTCTGATGGTTTTTACAATTGTGGGATATAGTACTGACAAGGGGACCCTACGGGCTCGGCATCACCGATTTTGTTCATATTTGCAGGGCTTGAAGATTATTTGCATTTTTTTATATTTCTATAACATATTAGTGATAATGAATAAAAACATAACTAAAAAAAAAAAAAGTTGATATTGTTTGTACGACTATAGTAGAAGACTTGTTGCGAAATCCTAACAGTCACTCTGGAGGGTGAGAAATCAAAGTCAGGGTGAAAATACTAGGTCAGTTTACTAAAACGTCTTTTTTACATAATTATGTTTTTATCCATTATCACTACTAAGTTAGAGAAATAAAAAATATTACTTAGTATATGGTCATATGTTATATTTCTCCAACTTTCTTATGCCTTTTTATTTTTTTCTTATCGTGATGTTTTTTTTGCTTAATTCTTCAATCAGAACCATTGATAAAATTGCATTTAATGTTTTATTAAAATTGAAGCTCAAACATAAATAAATAAATTTTATCGCCAACCGGCAGCAAAAGTATACTTTATTGTATCCATTTGCGGCAGTAAAGTGATTTAGTTACTTGTTAGTTTGCGCTTTATGTTACAGTCAAATTGACAGCATTTAGCGGCAGACTAGTACTTTACCTGCTGCAAATGAGTCAAACAAAGTATTTTACCTGACGCTAATTGCTGTCAATTTGAAAAAATTTTACCAAACAACTGGATTCGAACCCGGTACAAAAGTATGCTTTATTGTATCCATTTGTGGCAGCAAAGTGACACACTCTGTTACAATCAAATTGACAGCATTTAGCGACACACAAAGTACTTTACCTACTGCAAATTAGTCAGACAAAGTATTTTCTCGTCAACCGGCAGCAAAAATATACTTTATTGTATCCATTTGCGGCAGCAAAGTGACACTTTATGTTACAATCAAATTGACAGCATTTAGCGGCAGACAAAGTACTTTACTTGCCGCTAATTGCTGTCAATTTGAAAAATTTTTAGCAAACAACTGGATGCGAACCCGATAGTCCTTGCCGTTTACTCGTCTCGCTCGCTTGGCTCGCTTCGATCGCTCGACTCGTAAGCTCAGGCTCGTTCTAGTACTAGGGAAATTATGCTTAATATGACATAGCTACGTAAAGTAACATAACTTACTTGTAAAAGTTTCGGTGTGAATATGAATAAATGGTTACGTCTCAAGAGGAAGCCATGTGTTTGTCTGTATTAAAGTCCGTAGATTTATAAAGTACCGCGGTTTGCAGCCATTTTGTCTCGAAAAGTCACACGGCAAATTTAAAATTCCAACAAAGGGTTGTTTTGTAAAATAACATAAAAGATCAATTAAACAAATTCCCTAGATTCACCAAATTTCAATTACAAGTAGACTTCGACTTACGACGTTTCGGTCTACGATGACTCATAATTACAGATAGTTCAAATTCGATATCCGAATTTCGAAGATATTGGACACTACAAAAAGACTTGATTTGCACCCAGAAGACAGGATACAGCCTCTAGATGATTTGATACAGTTTCTAGAAAAATTGATATTGCTTCCAGAAGACTTGAAATGTTCAAGAAGACTGATACTGCTTCTAGAAGATTTAAATTGTTTCCAGACGACTTACTATGCTTCCCGGTAACTTGATATTGCATCTAGAAGGCTTGAAATGTTTCCAGAAGACTTGATGTTGCTATTAGAAGACTTGAGATGTTTCCAGAAGACATGATATCTATGTATCTAAAAGACATAATTTGCTGCCAAAAGAGCAGCAACTGCCTCTAGATGATTTGATACTGTTTCTAGAAAACCTGATATTGCTTCGAGAAGACTTGAAATGTTTCCAGAAGACTGAGGCTTCTAGAAGACTTAAAATGTTTCCAGATGACATAAAATGATTCCAAACTAATTACAATTCTTCGAGAGGACTTGCAATATTTCCAGATGACTTGACATTTCATCTAGAAGACTTGAAATGCTTCCAGAAGACTTGATGTTACTGCTAGAAAGCTTGAGGTGTATCCAGAAGGCTTACTATTGCATCTAGAAGACTTGATTTGTTATCAGGAGATTGGATACTGCCTCTAGATGATTTGATACTGTTTCCAAAAAACTTGATATTGCTTCCAGAAGACTTGAAATATTTCCAGAAAGCAGATACTCCTTCTACAGAACTAAAAATGTTTCCAAACGACTTACAATGCTTCTAGAAGACTTGGAACGTTTCTAGAAGACTTAATACTATTTTTAGAGGACTTGAGATGCATCCAGAAGACTTGATTTGCTACCAGGAGACTGGATGCAGCCTCTAAATGATTTGATACTGTTTCTAAAAAACTTGATATTGCTTTTAGAAGACTTGAAATATTTGCAGAAAGCTGATACTATAATTTACTAACACTGCTTATAGAAGAGTAATAATGTTTTCAGACGATTTACAATGCTTCCAGACGACTTGATATTGCATCTTAAAAACTTGAAATGCTTCCAGACTGTGGTGATCATATCACCACACAGTTTTCTTCCCATTGCATTAATAAAACAAAAAAACACATCTTAACAAGGTAGTTATTTATTTTTTAAAATGTGATTACTTCATTACCATTTTTCTTACAAACAACATCGTTTAACTTCATCTTTTCTAAGTACTCCTTTTATTTGTAAATCAATATACTTTGAACATTGTGGATATAATAACAAAAAGCATTTGAAAAACATTTTATCGAAAATTGGGTTGAATTTAAAGTCTCAGAAGTTTGTCAGACCAGTATGTTTATAAGAATCATGACATGTATGTAAAGTTGTAGTAGAAGACTTGAAATGTTTCTAGAAGACCTGATACTACTTTTAGAAAACTTGAAATACTTCGAAATTATTGGAAATGCTGGATATGGTTTCCAGAAGACTTGATGCTGCTTTTAGATGTTTTAAAATGCACCCAAAAGGTTCAAACGCTTATAAAAAATTTGAAATGCTTTCAGAAGACTTGCAATGCTTCCAGAAGACTTGATACCGTTTCTAGAAGATTTAAATTGTTTCCAAAAGATTTGAAATTCTAATAGAAGACTTGATACTGTTTCTAGCAGACTTGTTATTGCTTCTAGAAGACCAAGTCTCTGTAAGACTTGAACTACTTCCAGAAAACTAATTTATTTGGTAGCAAGCATATTTTCTTTGCAAATCAACAGGCAGTAGAAAAATCGTTTCGGATATTTTAAATTATTATTAAGTTACAGACTTACCATTCCTTTCATGAAATCCCGGGATGAACCAGGGACTAAGTACCGGGACTGGACACCCATAAAACTGAAATGTACAAGTATCTCAAAATTGAGATATCATTCCTAAGTTGACATTCTTAAATAGGAACATTATATGAGAAATTTCGATGATTTATGATCATTTTTTTAGCCATTTTCTTCAAAACTTTTAGATAAGATATTTTCTGTGATTGATATGAATTGAAAAATTCATAAGATTTCGAGATGTTCAAGATGGCATTTGCGCCCCGTAGTGCTCATCTTAGAAACCTGAAGATAATTTCCAGTATTTTCTCTTAGCCACTTTAGTCATAAATGTTTTTCTTGCAAGTTTCCGAGAAACGGCACTTTGCGCGCCTATGTTGTGATCCTGTACATGTTTCTATTAATGTCTTTAAACATTCTTTTAAGTATTTCATTGATTTGTAGATATATAAAACCACAGTTATACCATTTGCCTTCTTTAAAGAAATTAATAATTAAAATAGACTATCGCCTTACAAAATCTTTGGAACGTAACCCCATCGTAAGTCGAGCGCTTCCTGTACATTAATTAATTTTAGACTGCATGGTGGTTTCATTCAGAGTTGACTGACAATAAACTAACTTCACAAAACCTTTTTGTAACTCTGAAGCAAAAAAACAGCATTGTTACAAGCGCAACTTTTTGTCAAACCTCCATTTTGGCTTGAATAGCTTGAATACATAGGCTTCAAGAACCGCGGTACTTTAGTAATGTAGGGACTTTAGTCTGTATTATGGTAATGTTCGGTTAACTTCATTTCAGTCACAAACGCGCTGTGACAGGTCAAGGGTTTTATGGGTTTTGAATGTTGTGTAAGTTAATATTTTTTCTCGTATTACAACTTTAATAAAGGTAAGCGGTTCGATAGTTATTTTTTGTGCAATACTAAAGGCAGTACTTAACAATCATTTTAACTCACAACGTTTTTTGCAAATATGTCTGAAACCGTTTATTGTACAGAAAGATATTTTGTAAACATTACTTTCATAATACATTCATAATAAACTTTTATCTGCGATAAAAAAAAATGTATAGTCATAATTGATATGACTATACATGATAATTGCCTATTTGAACAACCAATGTTTTCGACACAATACATGAATTACGAAACATCTTGTATACCCAGTCCGCAGGTCTGGTAACACAGTAAAGTCAGTTAAAACAACATAGTATCTAATATATATCAGTTGTAAAATATATTTTATTGTTGGATAGGAGTTACATCAGAAAATCAAACAGGCAGCCTTGGCGAGAAAAGGAAATGGTACTTGCAAAAAAAAAAGCGGTCAATGAAGGAAAAATGGGATGGTTGGCTATCTCAACGACATATTGCTCAATCCTTCCATTTCATATTCCTCAAGCTAGATTACGTCGTCGTGCTCAAGATAAAAACACAAAAGTAAAGTGTACTCTACTAACTAAAGGGTAACTTGTGCTAGAAGAGGACAGAACCGACTGCAATGGGTCATGTTTACAATATGAACATGTTCGAATCAATTACTGAAATTAACAGAAAAGTTAAAATGTTCAAGATTGCAGTTGATTTGGGATTAATCCTTACACTGCTCAATTCGTATATAATGATAATAATGGTTCAGTAGTTATAGAGTTGTAGTAGTGGTTCAGTAGATCAAATAACAAATACTCAGGATATTTATAACTTTTTAATTACAATAAATCAGTTAAATAAAATTGAAAAGCAACCTTTAAAAGTCACGAAAGTACGAAAGCATGTAAATAAAAATCTATGCATGTGTTATTTTTGTCTTGATGGAAAGGATACGGTTCTTTAAAGAGGGATTGAAGGACATTTTGTATAGGGTGCCAAGAAAATCGTGAAATGCCACTCAAACTGTGTGACAACCCTAAACAGAGGGGTGAACACAAGAAAATGGATTTTTTTATGTTCATACATATTTTTATTTAATTTTTGTTTTAAAATGGAAAGATCAAGATAGAAAAGACGCATAATTCAGTTCGCGTGTACTTCAACTATAACTCACTTAAATAATTTATGAAATTCGTTTGCACAATTGTAGCTCATTCGTTTTTATTCGTTTTTTTATATGATAACAACGCATTCATTTTAGCCCGCTTGAATGTCTCGTAAATAAAAGAGCTTAAAGTATATTTTTCATTATAACTGTGTGTGAAAAGATTATGATATAAAAAATAAAATTATGAATTAGGGAAAATGTGTTAAATACAGAGTTTTCTTGATTAAAATTTTAATAACTGACCTGTGAAGCGAGCCTACACTCGACGACTCTACAGTTGAAATCAGCAGTCGCAGCTTTGTTCATTTTAGCCAAACTGTGGGCTATAACGAATACTGCGCCATCCGGAAGTGTGATGTCTTTCCAACGAAGAGGAGCGAACTCGATATGCTTGGCGCAACCTGCAAGAAGAAATGCGAAAATTCAATTTTGGATGGCCGGCGTAAAACTGCAACGAAATAAATGTATATATGTACAGGGTGGAATATATAGGCGAACGGAGACTTTTATATTCCAGTTTCATTTTCGCCGAGACGGCTCGAAATGAAATTTTGCAACCGTAAATTCCGTTTATAACTGTCGTGTTGTTAAAAAGTCCTTCCGCTCCAGAGAATTTTATAATGTTACAGAAAAAGGGGTAAAATCGTTGACCTATATTTTTCTTCATCTCTTTCCTAAGTGAATTTCGCACTACATAAAATAATAAGAACATGAAAACATAATGTGTAAGTGACAGAAAATTAATTTGTTATATGGTTAAGGACAAGTTTTCAAATTTTCTATAATGTTCTCTAAAACAACACAAACTGTATTCAATTAGATTCTAAACTTAATTTAATTTAACTCTAAACTAATTTCTAACTTTAGATCCCGCAACTGCACTCAGAATACGTTAGATTCTGAGCTGAGAATACATGACGTTGTAAAACTTTAATCCCCATACACTAACTTACTCTTTATAAGTAGTTGTATACTTAAGTTGTTTTTAAACGTTTTGGGAATATTGCATGTTATAATAAACGATGTTATCTTACAATCTCTGACGTTTACGAGGTAAAGTTCGTTACGTTACCAAGTTATTGTTTTATAGGAATATAAGAAGTAAAATAATTACAATAAGTGTTGTTAATAAAAATCCATAACGTATAAAGCATTAAATTATTTCGAAATAAAACCTAATTGAAAACTCTAAAATCCATAAAATATTTTACGGTTGTACAGGAGTTGAAGTACTAAACTTTTATTATTTTTTCCCAAATCAAGTCATAAAAGCGAAGCCACTTCCGAGTAATATTACATCTCCAAATTCAAAGTTTTATTTGTTCAACATTAAAGATTAAAAGGATATTTATAAAATCTGAAAGAATTTTAATAAATATAGATATGGGGTGAACTAACAATAAAAAAAAAGTTTTTAAAATACAAAGCTCCCCTCCCCGTCGTTCATCTGCGCACAAAGTAAAATCTCACTGACCGTAATTTTGAAATGTTGACCTTCACTCATTTGACCATAATGACCATAAATATCCACATTACTGTTTAAATACTAATTAAATCAAAGGTTCCCGATCTTTTTCTGTTTGCGGCTCTCTAAACAATCGGATTTGTTTCCGCAGCGCCCTTTCAAACTTTCCTTTTTTAAAGCCGCGGCGCACAGTTTAGGAAATCAGTAAAAAGTCACCGATTATAAAGGATAAAAAACTTACATGTATATAAATATAAAAAATAAGTAATAACTTAAGAAATATATTAAAAAAAAAGAAATATATTAACAACATTTAAATACACATTGAAACGTTTATAAAACGATTTACACATAAAACGATAAATAAGCACTAAAGTTGTACTTAAGCCGTCCGTTACACAAAACAATTTTTTATTGAACTAAATTTAAGCATATCTGGCGTTTAAATCTTACTAGGAAGAAAATGGGATTTTTTAAAAATTATTTGATAAACCACACAAAACATGAAATTTTAAAATGTTTATAACTTCAGTAAATAATAGATCTAGATGAAATTAGGAAAATGTTTGTGGTTATTAAACTCTTTTATGTTGGTCAATAATATGTCAATAGAATACTCCTCATAGAGAGCAAGTTCTTCAGATTTTTGTATCTTGCGTATATTATTTATTGTGATGTTATGTTTGCCAAATTGCGACTAGTTTATCCAATATAGATTTTTCACATTCTGGACATTTCATCTTGTATACACCATTTAGTTGTAATTCACTAACTTTAGATTTAGTATTAATGATATGTCTTTGAATCTTATTATTTGATACAATTGTTGGAAGCTGGAACGATGTATTTTATTTAGATTGTGCATCATAGGTTTAGCAACTTTTTTCTTGGACATATGATGAAACTATGAATTATGATTCGGATTTAATTTGTGGGTGGATTAAATTATTTAAGCCGATCTTTACCTGTGTTATTCACAGGAGTATGAGTATTTATTTATAATACTATCAGTCATTGTAGGCTTCCTGTATATATTATATTGTAAAGTATTCTGGATGTTGTCTCTGGTGATCTGCAAATCAAGGAGGTTGAGCGTTTGGTTCTTTTCCAGTTTATTGTAAAGTTTAACTTGTTAATATTATTGAAAATGTTGAAAAGTGCTGTAGTTTAGAATTGTTACCCTCATATATTATAAAAATATCATCCACATATCTAATATATAATTTTATATCGTCAGTGGCAAGTTTATATTTTTCAGCGAAAAGTTTACTTTCAAAAACGTTAACAAATCCATCTTTCATTTTATATTACATTATATTTGATTCGAAGTGACTTCGAACCAGTTTCTGAAGAAGGTTGCAACATTGCATCCGAAACGTCAAATATTTTTTCAAAAACGCACGACAAAACCCGAAAGTTTCTAGTTTTAGATCTAGTATTAGTCCTAGTGATAGTACTCGTGTTAGTGCTAGTGTTAGTTCTAATTTTAGTTCAATAAATAAATTTTGTCAAAACTTTTTACGTGTAATGCTTTATATGATAAGAAAATGACTGTTGAAGAAATTACGCAGCTGCTTGTGAGAGTAATAAACGTTACCCTTCATTTTTATTGTTTTCCTAGGACAATAATAAATATTAAGTTCCGTCGTCAAGGGAAGTTATAATAAACAGACAATGTGTCTAACTTAGAATATATGAAACCATGAATGCAATTGCAACTTACGAGATAGCTAGCGGGAAATAGTATATTATTCAACAAGCGTATAATGACGTTTCTCAAATTACAATACTTGCTCGCTTCGCTTGCTCGTGTTGCAACTTCATCTTCGTGAGTAACAGCCATTATACGCAAGTTGAATATTATAGTTTATCTACAACTATTTAATTTTGAAAAATAATCTGTCAAAAAACGTTATAAAAATTTGATAAACATTTTAGTCATAACCTCAATATAAGAAATCTATCATTTCTCTTATTATTTTATTTTGTAATTGGTTGAACGTGGTCAGAACTGTGGAACAATGGCTTTTATTTAACATTTTTGTCACATAGTAATGCTTGTCACTACCCGTCAAAATAATCATTAATAGTTATAATATTGACTATTTCATTCATAACGTGAACAACCAATAAGAATTGCCTTTAAACTTGACGTATTGCCTTTATGAAATACGTCCCATATTATCGGATATTTTCGATCGTCTTGATGTATAATATATGATAATATCGTCAATACTATAATCAATAGTTAATAATTGTCAATAGTTGTAGATAATATAAGTACGAAGGCTTTCACAACCGGTGTTAATTGAACTAAAATTTGAACTAACACTAGAACTATCAATAGAGCTATCACTAGGTCTAAAACTAGAAACTTTCGGGTTATGCCGTGCGTTTTTTGAAAAAATGTTTGACGTGAACACGGCAAAATCCGAAAGTTTCTAGTTTTAGATCTAATGTTAGTCCTAGTGATAGTTCTAATGTTAGTGCTAGTTCTAATTTTAGTTCAAGTTGTAGATAAAACAATTTAATGTAACAGTTTTTATTATATTTAAAATGGAAGAAAATTTTGTGGAAAGTTGATATAACAACTTTACTCTTGTAAGTGCGACCGATTTGTGTATTTAAATCTTACTTTTTGTTGTAAAGATGGTTTACTTAAACAGAGGTACAAGGGTTAATATGTTGGTGATATTTGATCATTTAAATAGATTTCTTCTGGATTATTATAAATAAACTTATATATCTCATATAACTCTATTATCTCCATGAGGAAATCTCTTTCTAATTTTACAAGAAAAATATCAGCTAATAAGCAACTTAAAGGAGATACCGTTGAAAGGCCTTTTTTATACTAGCTGCAAAAATCGTTTTGGACGCATATTTGAAATAACTTCATTCTGTTTATGCTTCATTTTATCTTTTACATTTCCATTAAGTTTTGTCTGATTTCATTTGTAAGGTTTTGTGAAATCTTTTCAAAATCATTGTTGGATAAAAATTCTTTTGGTTTTTTTCATAAGTTTCTCTATCCAAAAAAACCAACCAAGCATTCTTCACAAAAATCAGATTGTTTTCTTTGATTTTATATTTGAGGGATTTTAAGGCCTTTATTTTCGTTTCTTTTTGTTTTCAAAGGCTGTTTGGATTGTTTCTTTATGCGTTGATCTTTATCTTCTTTAATTAACACTTGCTTTATTTCGTTACGAAGTTCTGATGCATTGGGTAGCAACTTTTATTCTTTTGCCGATATTTTTATAAGATTTGTGAATCTATCATGAAATTTATGTAGTGTGACATTTTGTGATGTACTGAAATGTGATGGTAGTGAACATAAAGGTTCCTGTCTTAATTTGTCAAGCCTTTTAATTCGCCAATCTTTCCCTCTATAAATGAATAATTATTACATTCTTTGGTTGAAGCAATTACTTCTTCTAGCTGTATACAATATATGTCTTTGTTAAGTTGATGCAAAGCCGGCGTTATATACAGGCGGAACAGGCAACCGCCTGTAGCGGCTAAAATTAGGGGCAGCCGAAATTCTATTTTCCTCTCGCATGAAGAACTGATTTTAACAAGGATATTAGGCAAGTTTGGCTAAATCCATTTTCGGCTGTAGCGGCCAGTATCAAATATCAGTAAGTCACAGTCGGCTCTGGTGCCACATCAAGGCAAGATTTCACATCAATTAAAAACTGTTCAACCAATATAATGTACGTATTATATTTAAAACAAATACAAACTACTACATAATAAACTAGTGAATTTTAAAAACACAACTTGAAAACAGTAGTATATATACACTTGAATGTGGATCCTGTTATGCCACATACGGGGCAGAAACTGGCAGAGCTTTAAAGCTTAAAGAAAGAGCTTCTATGTACACGAACATAAATCTCAATCAAATTTTTGTCGACATCTACAAGAACAAAACCATCATTTTGATGAAAATGAAAATATAAAAATTCTATACAAGTTAAAGAAAGGATACCTCAACGTTTATCGTGTTTCAGTGTTTGTTCAATCATGTTTTCGATATTTTAGTTTAACTGACGTAAGTGAAACATATTTCATTGATTAGTTCGTTAAATTTAATATGAATAATTATTAAATGTTGATAACCTTGATAACGGTTTAAACATACCGAAACAGGTAGAAATCAAAAACCAAAAATAAAAACATCAAGAAGTATAAAATAATAAGTTTTATTTGAATTTTATCATATAATTTTGATGAATAATGGAAAATTTACAATATATAGAAAATTTCGGTTTACAAATACTAGACCTACAACTTAGCTTTTGACTAGGTCTAGTATTAGTACTGACTGTTGTCTAACTAAAAACATTAGGGTTTCTCAAATGTTAAAGTTTTCAAATATTTCTCGTTGTAGGTTTAGTGTTAGCTCTAACGTTATTGTTGGCTTTATTTTCTGTTGTCATTCAATTTTAAATTGTTGTATATTTATATCGAACTAAAACTAGAACACTATACCAGGAACTAGAAAAATGATTAGGTTTAGCCGTACGTCTTCAGGCGCACGAATAACCACTAAACCAAACCTTTATGCAATAAAAACTTACAACAATAAAAGAATATAAGCTAAACTTTAACTAGATCATAAACATGCTATCGAACGAGATCTTTCAGCCTGAAATAAAAATTCAGCCAGGCTATTTCTTATTCAGTGTTTTTCATTCTTGAAAATCGTGTAAATTTTATTTCGTATTTGATCAGAACCTTGATCAGGCAGAGAGATTTGTAAATTTGGGTTGCTGCTTTGAATGAAATGCCTTTGCTCCTATAGACTAATGACTTAAAGTGCGCCGCTCTCACTCTGCATATCATCTTTATTTTGATGGCATACACATTAAATTTACCATCCAACAGCATAACGAGATATTTGGCATCTTGGTGATGGAGGGTTGATGCCAAAAAATTTGTTGTTGGAAATCTATCGTTGATTCGGTGAAACAGAACAAATAACTGAGTTTTGCTTGAATTTTACTGTATTCTTCAAGTTTGAAACCATATATATGGCGTGTGCTATTATGGTAAAGGGGAGTCTTGAAGAAGACTTTACTGCATGAAAAAGAGTCTTGATAAGAAATTCTGTACTTAGACCTGTACGGTTCGGTACAGGTTAATGAGGAGGATTAATGGAGGATTATGTTTATAAGCTAGAATGGAACGTTGAGATTTGCTAACTTGTAGATAATTCTGCGATGTTACAATAAATCGAACGCTTTTTGATATCCAGAAATAGTATAGCTAATCGTAAATTTCTTTTCATATGCTACTTGACAGTTCGAGATTAGCACACTTAATGAGTGGATGGTGTTTCTGTGTTGCGAAAGCCTAATTGATATTCCGAAATATTATGATTATGATAATATTATGATTAGAATCTCAAGGAGCCGTGTTAAAATTATATATTCAAACGTCTTCTCTGAAACCGGTAACAGTAAAATCGGACGATAACACAGTGGAACGAGAAATTCCAAGTCAGGATGAAAGTACTAGGCCAGAATAGTAAAACCTCCAAAAGGTTTGACATTCTCAGGCCAAACATTTTTAGTAGGACCATTCATATTTTTTCTTTATCATCATGTTTGTTTACTTGGTTTTTCAACTATAACTCAAGAACCATTGATGATTTCTCACTCCATTTTTCACCAAATTATAGCTGAGGCTTTAATGTATAATTCTATTAATATATCCATTATTTCATAGGTAAAAAATTAGGTTAGACTGTTTTACCGGATAAATTCTTCAACCAAAGTGTCAATTAAAAAAAAAACGCGACAAATTCAGCAACTGATCTCATGACTAGTAAATACTAGTCATGAATAAATAAAATAAACATTTTATTTAAAAGTAATTGTAAATCTTTTGCTATAGTTACCGATGATGAAGTTTGTCAGGCAATTTTGAACAAGTGAACATAGATCTCGCTGAAGAGCAGACTGTTTCCAAAATTGAACACATGGTAAAAGATTTTTAGATCCGCATACATTAACCATTGAACTAACCGAAATCAACTTGTTCATTTTTTCTATCTGCATGTTGATTATTTACTTTTGCAGATATTCATGCAGATAATTATCAAATGCTTTATTAAAATCAGTGTAGACAAATTCCACGACAGTTATCATCAAAAGAATCTAAAATGTAATTAGTATATTCGAGAAGATTGGTTTTCAACGAATATCCAGCAAAAAAACCGTGTTGCTGAAAATTGAGAATTGGGCTGATGGAGAATTAACACAAGAAACATTTGGTTTCCACAAGATGGTGACCCAGTACATACAGCCAAAGCCATAGTGGATACATCATATTTTGTCTGGATAAGTAACCTCCCATTTTGACCATCTCATTCCCCTGATCTGACAGCGGCTCATTCTAGTCTCCGTCGATAAAGCTAAAAATCTGCAAGAGTTGAAAGATGCTCATAAAAAGAGCATCTATTTATGAGAGTTGAAAGAGTTGGAAGATACAAATCTCATCATCATAGTATAAATGAGGGATATAAATTGACATAGACGTATGTGAGAAGTTGGTGACGTTGATACTTCTACTTTTTTATTATTATTAAAAGCGTCCTTCCAATCAGCGCCATCCTAATGTTGCAATTTGACAATGAGATCAATTCGATAATACTAACAAAATTAGTTGTCTGCTGAGGAAGTTCAGATGATAATGTAAATAATGAATTTTCAAGGACGCGGTAGACTGCTCAAAAAGTGTTCGGAAGGTGCAGAAATGTCAAGCGACTTAGAAATGCACTCAGCGACTTTTTCCCTTTGTTACTGTAATTTCTTTTATTAAAATAAGCTTGAAATAAAAATAACTAGTAGTATTTCCTTATTTCAAACGACATAACATCTTGTTGAAAACGTTCGCCTTTCTCATCAGATTAGGTTGCCAATTATCTGCTGAAGTTGATGATGACGTAGATACAGGATTTTCAAGGATGTGGTAAAGTGGTAGGCACATTTTCGAAGGCATAAATGCTTCTGATGATGAAACATTTTCAGAAGGTGCAGTAAGGCCAGCAGTAAAGTCACTATTGACGTTATGTGTAGCTTAGAAACAAATAACAATGCTGATTGTGGTATCGACAATTTGAATTTGTTTTTCTTTCGAAATAATGTGTCGTGTGTTGAAGATTTCGTTCGATAAAATTTGTCCAACTTAACTTTTACATGGATATGTTAATAGAAAATTTGTATTTAAGCCTTAACTACAATTTTACTGAAGAATGAAATGTAAAATTTTCAATGATTCTTGAGTTATGACTGAAAAACTCAGCAAACCTACATAAACATTAAGAAAAAATATAAAAGGTAATATTAAAAAAGTTTGGCCTGAAAACGCCTAACCTTTTGACAATTTTACTATGCTGGCCCCCAGATAATGACTCCGAAAATGTTCCACAGTGTAATTAGCCGGATCCCTTCCCCATTGTTCTGCAGGATACGTATTATTATAGCCTACTGATATTTGTAATATGCCTCACATTACGACATTTAAAAATCATCTAAAGCGCCATTTATTTGCTTGCCAATTATCTGCCCGAAAACTTCTAACTTTTCTTTGCTTTTCTTCTTCTTCTCTCGCTTCTCTTCTTCTCTTATTCTAGCAACTAACATAACGCATCAGTATAGTTACCATAAATATAACGTTGAAGCTTGCCATTTAATTTATTTTTTTGTAACACAGTATACAGTTCATTGATTGGGTCCTTTGGAAGATACCGTTTATGCGATAAATTGATCCTTTTCCTCATATATTTATAGAGTAAATTGTGATATGTATACATTAAGTTGTATTTTCTTTTTTTATTATGGCAATAAATTATTATTATTATATATTACTTTCTGTGCATTAGATCGAAATGTACGTGTTGCGAAAATGAACATATTTTTCCAAGATAATTGGCATGTGTGTTAGCTACTTCTTGCGGAAGTATGTGTAATGAATTATCAGCTGGATCCAGAAGGGGTTCAATCGTAAGTCGATATCTGTATGTTGAAAGTTTTTAAATTTAATTCCAGTATGGTTTCTCTTTACATCTACTTATGTCGTAATGGGCGTTCAGATTTTTGTGATTGGTATATTTCGATACAAGATGTATGTGTTGTATCCGTGTATAGCCTTCCTTATCTTTGATTAGTCTAAATATGAATGGCGGGTGAGGAAAGTTGAAATAGTGATTTCTTTTCATTGGATAAAGAATCACAGAAATTGAATATTGTGTCTTCATTAGTTGTTTCGTTACCATTTATAAATTCAGCGACTCTCCCATTAACTTTTCTGTCATTGCATAAATTACAATTTTTAAATTTAAGTTCAACTGAAATACATGTAGAAACGCCATATTCCAATTTTAGAACGATACCTACGTAATCGGAGCAAAGATCCGAGACAATCTCAACTCAAGTGATTAACGTTTTTAGGTTGTGTGTACACAACACCATGTCTGGAGTGATGCTATCTCTCTCATTCATTGTGAAAGTACGTGAAGAGCGTACTCGCAAGTCGAATTAACTTTAATATAATTTATATTCATTATTAATAAGTTGAAAGATTTGCCTTAAAGCTTTTAAACACAGAAAGCTTTTAACTGACAAATATATTGAATAAAACATTCAATTACAATTTATCAAATTACTGTTTTTCATTATAAATATACGTTATATTTGGATGAACCATCTAAGCAAAAAAAATCAAATATCGACTTTACCCCAAAATAAAAAAACATGTGGGCGTATTTTATAATTGGATCTTTAAAATTCAATTGACCTTATTCAATTCATTCCTAATTAAGGCAAATACGGAAGGTAATAACCGTGCGAAATTGGAAATTTTGAAAAGAAAAAAAATAACTGTAACCAATCAACCGCTTCAATATTGCGAGTGTGTGGTTTCCGTGGTCGTTGGTTCTCTCTTTCCATTACAATTCATGAGGGCAATTTTTGCGAGAATTCAAATACGCAAATCCCATCCGGGGATTTTACAGCTGGCGAACAATGTAAGTACGAAGCGCGCACCCCACAAAAGCCAATTCGAATTCCGGATCTACGGAAATATCCGGCAATATCGCGAACGGCGTTCCTTCAATCCGAATAATATCGACGATGCCAGTCTTCGTGCGGCTTCGATGCTCAAACTAGGAAAATGGATGTGCTCACGTTACCAATCCACAAGACAGAACAATCTGGTCCGTTAGATGAATTTATGTGATTTCAACTATTCCTCTCATCAATAAGTTCACATACAATCGATATTAATTAAAATTGCATCAATGTTGTAATAATTCAATTTACTTAATTAAATGAGTAATAATACCTAAGTGAACAAACACAAATGGCATTAATTTAACACAATGAATATAAATGAGGGTTAAGTATTCCACGAACTGCGAATTATCATAAGGATAATTTTGTCCCCACCAAAAGGGAGCCTCTTTTAACGCTTCAAGCAGATAATCGCCTCTTCCGTAAAGTGTTAAAGGAACAGAATAGAAGGTGTTCTAAAACTCTCTGGAGGGCTATATACCTGGAGAAGGATATTTATGCGTAATACCCCTTTTAACTTCACTTTATTTGGGTAGAAATAATCCGCTTACATATTTTGCTACTAAAAGAGCTCAATCTTTCACATGTTTATAATAATAAATAAATACAAATACCCACTCTCGCGATATACAGGGTGAGTAAAGAGTGCGGGGACGGAAAATTGTGACTTTACTGTTGCAAATAATAAAAATGCTTTTATGGCATCAAATCATCATACACTACCAGAACAGCTGTATGAATTAAAATTATTTTCAGCTATACAGAGTGTTTCACAAGAAATAAGTTATGATGACAATTTTCAACAAATCAAATTAATTTTATTTTCAAAACTTTAAACTTCAGAAATCGATATTAGAAAAAATTTAACAAGAATATAATTTTTGTGATTATCGTATATTCAGAGATCCACAATCGCTGACCAAACGTCTGAGCAGCATTTAATAATAATTTTTAATCTAATAATATTAAATGAAAATATGATTTTTTAAAAATTTTCACAAAAAGTTTAATCATTTGACATAATACTGCTTCTAAGTGATTGATTAGTACTGCTTCCAACAGACTTATTATGCTTCCAGAAGAGAAGCCCTGAAATGCTTTCAGAAGACTTGATATTGCTTCCAGATGACTTGAAATGTTTCCAGAAGGCTTGATACTGCTTCTAGAAAACATGATATTGCTTCCAGAAGACTCGATATTGCCTCGGGAAGACTTGATATTGTATTTAAAAGACTTAAAATGCTTTCGGAAAAATTGACATGCTTCCAGATGGCATGAACTGCTTCCAACTGATATGATACCTAGAAAGCTTGAAATACTTTCGGAAGATTTGTTATTGTCTCTGGAAGAGTTGAAATGCTTCGAGAATACTTGGCACTGCTTCTAGAGGATTTGACACTGCTTCTAGGGGATTTAATATTGCTTCCAGAAGACTTGAAATGCTTCCAAAAGACTTAATATTGCTTGTAGAAAACTTGAAATGATTTCAAAAGATTTGATACTGCTTGTAAAACTGTTGACAGAAAATGTTGTTTATAGGACAAATTGCAAAATCTTGATGTAAGTAGTCTATAAACTGTTAAATAAAAACTAAATACTGCTGACAGAAGACATTTCTATTGCGAAAGGTAAGACACTGTTAATAAGATTTCATTTTGACCATCACAAATGTTGCTGGCTCTAACCTCACAAATGCATTAGCGCTGTCCTCTCGTACTAGCTCATCTGCTTTTTCATTGGCAGCAACTCCAGAGTGATCTGAGATCTACATCAACATGCAATCAACAACCCTGATAGTGAGTGGTGATAAAACTTAGTGTTGTTAAAGCGACGAACCGTTTGTGTCATCAGTATTTTCACAAATATTTTGATAATTCGCTACCTGATTTCGACCTTTGTGGAGATAGTTTAATCAGCTTCTGTCCTTGTTCAAAGTCAAGATCAATCTTCACTTGGTCACTTCTACAGTTTTATTAATTTAGAAATCCGAAACTAACAACTGACGCCATTAACATTGATATCCTTCAACACCGGCCAATACAGATACGCATCTTTATTAGCTGTTTTTACGAAAACTTATTTTCAAACGTAAGCCCATTTTTAATAGACCAGAATACAAAATATTACTACTTAATTTGGTTGTTTTATTAATTTGTATAGTTTAAAATAACAGTTTTCGAAAAAATCTTATTTCATTCAAAAAAGAAAAATTCTCTTGCTTTCGGGAATGAAGGTTTTTTGCGAGCGTTTGTTTGCCATTTCGCTATCTAGAATCAAAAATATCTATTTTTAAAGACAATTTGACCTTTCATTTCTGTAAACGTAAAATATTATTTTTTTCCTTGGGAAAAGTTAATTAATCTTTTTTTCCCGTTAAAGAAAAAAATCTTGGATAACAAACAATTTTGTAAATCTCTTTATTCTTAATAAATTTCACCTTGCAAAATAATTTTAACCATTATGATATTTTTTATTGTAACAATCTCTGGCAGCAGAGTTACACATTATAAACGAAGCAAATTAATTTACAAATTAGAAGTTACAGTTCAAAGCTTACAGTTCCAAATTCAGTGTTCCACATTGATGCGTTTATAAAATTTGTAATTATGAAAGTAGTGCAAGCATGTGTAGTATCTGGGTAAATGGGATAACTGCAGTTTTCAATTACACAAAACAAAAATATGTAGGTACCGTACAGAGTAAGTCCAAGAATTACACCTCGCGGCATTCCCAAAATTGAATGTGCTGGTGCAGAGCTAAAAAGATTAAATTTAATTACTTATATGTACGTTGCACAAAGGATTTAAAAATACGAAAAAATACAAACCCCGAAAGCTTAGGTTAGTTTGAGTATTAGTCTTAGTGATAGTTCTAATTTTAGTTCAATTGACACTGGCCGTGAAAGCTTCCGTACTTATATGAAGTAACAATTTATGGTGGTATGCTATTTGGAAAAAAAGCATCAATGCACCACCAATTATGACACATTTTGCTCAAACAAGAGTTGCATCATCGGTAACACATGGGATCCTAACAAAAGCTGAGTTGAAGACTGTAACGACAATAACGGGATGCTAATAACCCACAGGCTTTGAACACCATAATAAAAAAGTGCAAAACAAATGACCTTGTAAGATGAATAAGGAGGCGAAGAAAGAAATGGTGTGCAAAATAACAGACAACAGACGAAGGAAGATGTATGGCACCAGAAGTGCTAAGTGTGAGAAGTGTAACAATAAAACCGAAACTAATCTGGTGATACGCCACCTAAACGAAATATAAGGTACTGGAGAAAAAGTTATAAGGTTTTCACTTATTTTAGTTCAAAGGACCTTGAAAAATTCTGAAATTTACCTATCAGTTAAGGAAGCGTTTCTCAACCTTTCAGTATTCGGGGCCCAATTTTCAATCACAATTTTTATGACGCCCCGTAGCCTTTCCTTTTCATTCAACTCCAACCGAAATATACGACCGAAAAAAAAGGTCACAAGTGAATAAATTGGGAATTGGTACTCTGGAATCGAGTACATTCCTTTAATTCGCACATAATTTATCGATCACATGTGTTCTTAGGAATGCATTTTATAACAGGAACTGATTTGTAAATCAGTTACGGAAAATCAGTTTTACCGTATTTTATTCATTTTGATATCAGAGGCTTCATAACTTTACGCCCCTCAGATACGCCGAATTAAGGTGTTATTTTCATATGTTTAACTCTACAACTAATTTAGTTTCAATTTTTCAAATAGACATCAAAAATTCTTAAATTTGACAATTTTTATATTAAAATACGTTGCAAAACTGGAGAGACAGTATATAATTAAAAAATGCAATCATCAACGTAGTGTCGAGTACATTAACTCATGAAAGAGAAAACACAGTTCGTCATGAATGATAGAAAATCAATAGTAAACGATATGCAAATGTTGTCATACACTCGCATCCATTTAACATGCAAATTTGATTTACTTTCAGTATCTCGGCGATCAACGTTTAATACGTTTATAATTCAATAACTTCTCGTTATTATATATTTATTATGATAACTATTGCAGATAACATGATAAATAAAAGAGGGATTTAAAACATAAAATTTTATGATGTTGGTAATAAATCAATCTTGTTTACGTTTTGATGATATCTATTCAAAATCAATAAAAAAATTAATAAATCATTTTTATCGATATTTAATTGTGTCTACTTTGTGAGACTAGATTATAGCGTTGATTTCATTTTTGTTAAAGTTTAGCAGTTTATACAGTGTAGTATATTTCTGATACCATGTTTTCGGAATAGTTGATAAAACGCGTCTTTGTTTACAACACTTATATATAAAGCAGTCATCTAGTGTACAAACATATTGAAGATTACAAACTAATTTCAATGTTAGTTGACGGTGATTCTTTCTCGCCTTACAATATTGCAATACAGTATAGCATTATATTGTAATAATACACAATGCATCATTATGCATTGTGTATTATCATTATAAGACACCCTTAAATATTAGTGAGTTGAGCCGAATTGTCAATAGAAATCAAAAGAGATCTACAGACTACTTTTATTATTTGATTCATTTATTGATTTTATTTTCAGTTTATTCAATCTTCCGTATAGTACACCCAGAGAAATACACAAAAGAATTTCATTTAGAATTAAAAGGGTCCACCAATTTATTTTTATACATCACTAAAATATTAAAATAAAATGGTATTACATTTAAAACAAAATGCTTTTCCATTAATAAAAAGTGCTTCTCATTATTGCGATTTCAAATCAATAACTTACATTGTTAAAATAACTAGCTATGTATTTTAGAATAAAATACTTTTTAGTAGCAACAATAGTTTTCAATTTTACATCAAAAGGATATTGGTTAAGAGTGATACCATCTTATTTTAAAATGACATTTTCCTCTCAGTGTACAAGTTAATAATCGATGTTACGGCCCTTAATTGAGATTAGGTCGAGATACGATTGGGTATGCTTCCGTATGGTCGGCCGAGTTCATCTTGGAGGAAGGAAAGGAGCAGCTTACAGAACGAGGAGAACGCGAAGGGCCCTCGACTATTAACCTGTTGTTGCTATGCAGAAGTTTGAATAAGTAGTTAACTATGAAAAAAATTGTGGATGACTTAACTTTATCATGTTGAAAGTCATGTATGAGAAAATCAAGTTTTTCTCATACATCGGCTACCGCAGTTATCCAACGTAGGAATAAAAATGGTATGGGTCTCTTTTGATTTTCATTTCCAATTAGGCCGGAATTACAAAAATTTAGGGCTGTGTTCGTTAGTATGTCCCTCACTATAGTGTTAACGATTTTAAAATAAAAGGAATTGTAATATTTCTAACAGCTTATGAAAGGAAATCGAACTGTTAAAATATAAAAAAAATATAAATATACATAGATTAATAGGCCATAGAAACAAGTCAGAATCAGCATTCACGAATAAGATTATTCGCGCTTTGCGCATATACGACAACTTATTTCGCCAAAAGTTTTGCATTTGGTGGATTATTGGTGTACAATTAAACGCATTACTAAACGTTGTGAACAATGTGTGCAACAAAATGGGGACAACTTTGAACAATTCTTGTAACCTGAAACCATATTACCATCAATTGTGGCATTAGTTTTTTGATTATTTTTCAATTTTTGCAAACAAGGATTACTACTAATAAAAATATTATAGTAGTGAAAATGTTATACTATTTTCAAAATTCTTTGTTTATTCCGGTATTCTAGCAACGCTATTTTATTATAGCCTACTTATAATATAATATATTTTATTAATTTTCGAGGTTACTTGTAAAGGTAAGCATAGAGTATTATATATTTTTGAAGAGCTTGAAAAAATCTAGTTCAACAAAAATATAAAATATAGGTGGTTCCCTTTAAAAAAAACCTATGTTGATGAAAAATCGTGATGGCTAAAATACATTTATATGCACCATAGATGAGATAAACCGTGCCTAGATACAGGGGTGTCTAAAAATCGTATATTTTGAGAAACTATACCTCTATATCAAAAACGAGGAGGGCTATGAAAATTTGGATTGTGGCATTATGCTTTCTTTTTTCTTTTTCGGCGTGTGAGCTCGTCTAAAGTTGATAACTCTCGTCCAAACGTCAAGTAGCCTGTAGAATATTCTGTCGTGGAACATGTTACTGTATTCATCGCAAATCGAATCTTTGGAAGTTTCTCATTCCATGTTGTGTGATCATTTCCGACTATGACAACCAATTGTTATTTTAAATCACGGTTCTCCATTCCCGTTCCACTGGATTTGCGTCGGGATGATATACCGGCTTCAAAGTCTGCGTGACATCATTATCACTAAAAACTCGTTTTGGTAACCCATATCATATGAAAATTTCTTCCACCAAAAGTCGAGCACATGGCTATTGCTCCTTGTATTGCGAAAAAATCGATCCATTTGGTAGAAGTGTCTTGCACAATAAAAATCTATCGATTTTCTTTCGTTGTTTCGGGTAATGGTCCAAATATGGTCCAAAATTTCCAATAAACCTGCAGGTTTTCAATTGCTTGATTTGTACTTTTGGTAGGAAACACATGCCTCAACATAGTTCTGGATGTATCGTCTCATTCCAAGCCAGTAGTACCTTTTTGCTACTCGTTCAACCGTTTTCTCAGATCCATAGTGCCCCGCGGTCACATGATCATGATATTCTCTCATGATTTCGACTCTGCATTGTAATGGCACGACATATTGTTTAGCTAATTGAGATTCCGTCTTTCATCATTTGTAAATATATCAATTAATAATACACCATGCTAATGATGAAATAACTTTATTAAATGTTGATTCAGTGCTACATGTTTCAACTATCATCAACTAGTCTTTTTCAAACACGACGTCAGGTGTATATAAAAAACATTTCCTGTCGTAATATAATTTAGAAAATAAACAAGGAACCAAATGTTGTATATTTAAAATCACACATCAAACTGGGACTCACGTTTTTATACATTAAAAATGTATTTTAGTATTATATCAATAAAATTAAAATGCCGCTGTATGTATAATACCAGCATAAAACACGAACTATTGAAAATATATATATATATATATATATAAAGTAAGAAAGTATAAAATGAAACAAATTATTTAACCAAGACATGTAAAAATTATAGCGGACCTTGTTAAACTGACAGTTTAAACATTGTATAATAGTAAAATAAATTTTTATTGTATAAAAACGTGAGTCCCAGTTTGATGTGTGATTTTAAACATACAATATACAACATTAAATTAGGAGAACTCATCGATTCCCATGTTCTGTCGGCCATTGTCAATAGTTTTGTAATACCTTCTTTGCCTAAGGCCAGTAAAGCAACATTAATCGTATTTGGTATCCTAGTTCGTCAAAGCCCCAATAATAATTCAGGGGTGACTACCTGTGACCCACCGACTATACATAAAAACCTTCGCTAAAACTCTGAGGCTTTTGGTTAGCCATTTGTGTCCAACATCTTATTTCAATGGAAAAATGGGGAAAAAGAAATACTTTCCACAAACTCCTTTAAAGTATAATACCATATAAACAACAATATTTTAAAACTGGTATAACTAAATAATTTATGAAGTATAAAATAATTCTTAAATTGTAGGAACAAGATATTTAATTATGTACTGTCTGCTTCTAAAACCATTAACAATATGTATATTATTATTAAAAAATAAAATCATAAAAACCAGATAATTCGATAGTATAAATTAAAGGATTTGTAGGACGCTACGCTGTACAGGATGTCCCAATGTCGATGTCCGCGTAGGCTATCTCCAAAATTAAAAGAGATAGAAAAAAGTAACTGGTATGTCATGACCTCATTTTTGGAGAAATTGCAAATGCCGAAAACTTTGAACAGCCATCGTTTTTTGTTTCCGCCTTATCAGCAAAAAATGAAAAATTTGCGAAAACAATAAACGTAATTATATATGTTGTTACCAAAGATGGAGTATTATAACTTTGAATTGAATAATCAGCAAGAAATCTTGTTTTTTTTTCTAAAACAATGGTTTGTATGTTTTTAACAAATAATGTTGACAAATAAATTTCTTTATTTATTTTCAGATGTTAAATTCAACGTAAAGTTTTACTAAACTGTTATACAAGCGTGAAATTTAGTATTTTGAAGCTGTTTAACATCGACCTAAGCCTGCTACCAAGGTTGTAGTGACTTAAGAAGATCAGGGTCTTCATTATAGTAAGGTATTACCATAGCAATGTTAGTTGTTAAATACATACAAACAATTGTAGGAGAAACACAACAGTTTTTATCAATTACTCAATAATTATAATAAATATTCCGAACAAACTATATATACTGGTTTTTAGAAAAAATAATGAATTATTTGAACCATAGCCAATTATGGTCTCCATTTTAAAATATGAAGTTACTCGCAAAAACTCGAAAATAAAACATGGGTAAAAATCCACCTTACTACTAAAATCCCCCTATTTTTTTATTTCTCTTAGTGTCGGTAATATCCTATGCGGACATCGAAACTACATGTTATCGTATTTTCATCTATATAGCTAGGTCTCGAAAGAGAATTAGCAATTCGATTCACCTTACTGGGAATATGGGATATTTTAAGATTGTATTAATTATAATTGAAGCGCCCACCTGGCTAGGCGTCCCCTTGGCGACTTCTATCCCATACACCATCGAAGAGATTGATGATCAGTCTTCACATGTATTTCCGAACATTCGATATACCCTCGAAAATGATTTACTATCCAAACTACGGCTAAATGTTCTCGTTCTGTCGTAGTGTAGTTTCTCTGAGCAGTTGTCAACAATCAACTAGCATATTCAACTGGTCGTTTATCATAGCGTTATCCTTGGAGTAACACGGCACCAATTGCATAATCACTTGCATCTGTGTTTAATGTGTATAGCATGGTTTAGAAATAGAATGGAGATCAGCGTTGTTTATCATTATAATACGTTAATACTTGCCAGTCATTATGAGCTGAAGAAAATAGTAAATTAACTATGATATTAGTGAAAAATCGTATCTTTATCAAAAATAAATTTGTTTTACACTGGTTTTCGTTAACCACTTAATGTCGAGCTCCATAGTATTACGTTCTTCTACGCGTGTTTCCGTATCAATCGTAATCCTAAGATCGACATATTTCACAAACCACTTTTTGTTCAAGGTTGGTTAAGTGTCAATGAAGGGCTAGAATAGTTCCAAGATCAAGTTAAAGTATTATTGTTTTTGATCAACAGAATCAAAGCTCTAATTGTAAGAAGGTTGGATTTGATGCAACGTAATATGTAAGCACCATAATAATCATCAAGGTAGTTTCAAGGTTTTATTTTTTGATGCAATTAGAAATACTGTTATGAAAAATATCGCAATGAAGTCATTCATTTTACGATATTATTATCTCGAGCAGTTATTCCAATCTTATAAATCTTCTTGATAATTAAATTTAGCTTCATCCTAAATCCATTAATGTCGCTATCCTGTTTCTCCTGTTTGTTAACTATACTGGTTCGAGCGATAATTAAATCTCTGTGACAGCGCATGGGGTGAAAGATAGGGGAAAAGACATAACTAATATTTTTAAAGGAACTTTTTTTTTTAAAGAATTTTGCACCATTTTATCACTGTATCAATTTGCGTAGTTGCAATTCAGCCTTTTAAAGGTTTACAAAAATTAATAATTTTAGTATGTGTTATATAAGTATTCACAAAATATAGGGTTTAATAATAAAAATTATTCAATACAATATTACATTTTCAAACATTACATGTTCAAGCATTACATTTTATTGGTTTCATGCTATAAAATCGTACCTATATGCATTTACTAAAATTTATTTAGTTTATTCGCTTAAAATTAAAACATGAATTTAACCCAACCGGACAATTCGGTATTTAAATGTTAATTGTTAAAAACATAACGTACTCCGGATATAACGAATCCTCAAGGGATCTGAAAATTCGTATGTTATAACCGAAATTCGTTATAGAGAAAAATTAAAGAAAAATATTAATGAAATTGAAAGAAATCAGTAAAAGTATACATTTATAATATATTTGCAATAAATACCCCGAATATCATAAAATTTTTATAATGCAGAACTCTAGCGACAATTTCGTCATGTGTTAAAAGTTCCGAAATACTTAAAATAACGTAAACTGTAGGAGTACTATATCATCATACATTTCTGCTTCATTATCGACAGGGAATCGATTGGATATATAGCACTGACTACTTCAATAATTAATTAGTTCGTTATAATTATTATGTTAAAATGAAGGTATTTGCAGGACCATTACGTTAGTTCGTTATAACCGAATGCGTTACGTTAGGGACGAATAAATTAAAATAGAAATTCACAATCCCCGAATTTCTTTTATACTGGTGTAATTGAGGTTATTATAACTGAAAATAAAACACGTGTTTTTAATATTGAAGGTAAAAAGCAATCAACAAATTTTATTAGCTATCTTTGATCTGATTCATAAACGACATGCAACTAAATATGTATATAAACACGTTAGAACCGACATACATTGTACTACTAGTTTAGAAACTTGCGTATTTCAAAACGAAGACCTAGGGAAATTATTTTTCTAATTGTGTCTTTAATTTGTATCTAACAATGTAAACATTTCTCATAATTAAAAATTGTACTTAGGATTTTATTTTTTTAGGGCTTTCTTAGAGGCGGCACTTAAAGAAAATTAATCATGTTAATGGAAAACCTGCGAAGTATAAAGATAAAATCAGGGACATAAACAGGTTTTGTAGAATACAATGAATTCCAGTTATCGCACTGCGCAAAAACGCAACGGAAAAATCGTATAGAAAACCAAACGGGTGAATGTGTGGCAAGAACGTATGAAATGGCTAATGTTATCACGTTCCGGGTAAAATATGATGTTCCCGTGCTCGTCGGCCCGAAGTTGCAATTCACCGGCATCCGGAATTTAGTTAATGGTGTCGTTTCCGCAATAGCGAGGGCTCATTTCATTAATTGTACGGCTAATTGCGATGGTTTATGTGGTCAGGTTAACTTACTGAACGCATAAAACTTTGTTGGATTCGTTATAGTTTTCAAAACGGGGGTTTTATCTGTCTGAAAAGTGAACTTATCTAACTTGATGTTTTTCGAGGTTGAAATGACTTTTTACTAATTAGTTCCGTGTAGAAATTTGGGTTAAACTAAAACTATAAATAGCACTTTTAAGAGGAATTTTCCCAATTTTCATTATAAAATTGTCGTTGTATAACGTGGAATGATCTTGTGTTATCATGTGAAACGTCGCCGCCAGCCACATTGCCCTTATTGCGTTTATTCCGTTTACAGCAAACGTTGCGTAAAGTTACTGTAATGTGATTGCACTTAGCGGACGCTCGCCTTTCCATTTTCTCCAACTGCGCGATGGGGCGAGGACCCGAACATAAAATATACCAACTATTACAGTTTATCACGAAAGAATGTTGGATATACCAATCTACTTAGTAAATTTGTTTTGATTTATTTACCTTTTGTAGCTAAAAATGCGATAGCCTGATCCATTCCACCTCCTTGAGTTCCAATGTATCTCTCGGATATTGCACATAGTGAAGCCAATTTTTCTTTGGAAACTGGGTACTATAATAAAAATACAAAAAATTAATTATTCTAGTAATTTAAATCATAATAAAATATCGATTTAATGGATTAATATGGGAAAGCAATAAACATAAAATAATTTTAATGGACATCAACTTCAATGTCTCTCCACACCGTAGCATTTTTTTGTTAGTTCTACTTTTAATTCAACAAAAATATAAAAGGTTAAACGCTGAAAAGTAACTAAAACTAGAATTAACACTAGAACTAACACTAAGCTTAATACTATAAACATTTGTTTATCCGTGAGTACATACGCAAAAACATATCAAACATATACAAAAGTGTAACGTTGTATAACAATTAAAATTAAAAGCAATGCTACTATTAAGACTGGAGCTAACGTTCTTAATTTATACATCGTATAGACAAGTCGTTGAATTCTCTGAGATTATCTATGAATATGGAATAAAGCGACTTGAGGAACAACAAAAGCTGGATTCTACCTATGTAAATCATTGACATAAAGTATGGACCGCTGATCTATTGGCACCATCACCATTAAAAGTGAAGCGAAATCGTCGCCATATTAGAAATACTCCTCGTGTTAGATATGAAATAAATCCGAAAAAATTACAAGTGTACATTATTTATTATAGATATTTTTGAATATTTTATATAAACACTGAATAACTGATTAATGATTTATTGACTGCAAATTCAAACAATTTTATTTAACTATTTCTGGAAATTTGACAAAGTGTACAGCAATTTGCATAATATGTATACAGGATTTTTTTGAAATTTATTTAAATAAACACTATTATGCTATAATGTAAATTACTAATTAACAATCAATTATTAAATAGTCAATAATTTATTTTTTAGAAAAAAACACGATCTTGTTTAATTTCTAAGGAATTTGCGAAAGATTGGTGCAAATTAAAAAAAAATTATTAATATAATGTTGTCTAAGTTTTATGTACAAATGAGCACTATTTTTAATGAGTTGCACTACATGATTTGATACAAAGTCTTAGTCCATAATAAGTTTAGACAATTCTGTGAATGTCTGAAGGAATCTAAATGAGTTTAGATTGATGATTTATCAGTGTTAAAGCTTTTCCAATGCCTAAAGTGTTGGGGTCTCTTTTGGGCCAATACTAATATCTGAAGTAGTTTAGGTTCTACTTTTAGTGTCAGAAGAATTTAAACAATCAAGAGCTAAATAAGAATTAAAAGTAGAACTAACACTAGACCTACAATTACAAAGATTCCGTGCGTCTGAAGACGCGCGGCTAAACCGAAACTAATTCTAGGTGTAGTGTCAGTTCTAGATCTGGTTGATACAGGCATGCAACAATTCAAGACTGAATAACAACGAGAAGTAGAGGTAATACTAAAGCTAGAACTAACACTAGATCTAGAACTGGAATCATTCGGATTTAGCCGTACGTCTCTTAAGATGGAACTCACACCAATCCAACCCAACCTAGCTTTAGAACTAACACTAGACTTAGAAATAATAAACTAGAAACATTAGGGTTTAGCCGTACGTCGTTTTAGACGGCCAAACCATAATGTTTCTATTTCTAAGTCTAGTGTTAATTCTAAAGCTAGGTTGTAGGTCTAGTATTAGTTATTTTTTTGTAATTATCTTTTAGTCTTACTAGACTTTACGAGAATCTGGAGCTTAATAAGTATTAAAACTACAATACTAGTACTAGGTCTAGTGTTAGACCTAATACTAGAAAGATTCAAAAAAAGATGTGTCGGTCGGTCTTTCCCCCTACACAAGACCGATTTTTGTTGTTCGTTGTGGTTGGTTTTTGTGTTGTGTTACTAAACGTAATAATTTATTTATTGAACGTTTTTACTGATTGTTGAGTATGTACCATGTATATATTTATAAAATAATATTGAAATAAATAAAAATGGTAAAATACAACTTTTAAAATGATGTTTCAGATATCCACGCATTCATATAAAAATAAAGAAGGGTTACTATGTGAACTAAAAGAAAGACGTCGGAGCTACCCAATCGCGTTAAGAAGGCACGGCAATCCATTTCACTTGAAACAAAAATGGAAATGATTCGACAGATGGAAAATGGACAGATACGCCCTAATGTCTGTAGTTCTTAAAACTTACCTCCATCAACTGTTACCACAATTATGAAAAATGTGGATAAAATTAAACACTCTGCTCAACAATATACATCACAAAATGTTAAACATGTAAGCTATAGCAGACGTAAAATTTTTGAAAAAAATGGAAAAATTGTTAACGTTGTGGGTGGATGATGCTCATCACAGAAATATTGCGTTGACTCAAGCTGCTATAACGGAAAAAGCAAAATCAATTTTCAATAACCTTGAGGAAATCGATGGAGGTGATGAAACATTTGTGAGAAGCAAGGGTTGATTTGTGAGATTTAAATTTAGAAGTAACTGTCGAAGTGTGAATATATGTGGTGAAGTAGCAAGTGCAGATGTTACAGCTGCAGCTGCTTTTCTTAAGGAATTTCAGGTTTATGTAGAACAAGGCTACTATTCTCCAAACTTAATCTTTAATGTTGACGAGACAGTTCTTTATTTGAAAAAGCTACGAGTACGAACTTTTATTTCTTAAGAAGAGCGTGGTTTTAAAGTTGCGATAGAAAGAATAAGTCTTTTGTTGGGAGCAAATGTTCCAGGAACATTGAAACATAAACCAATGGTAGTGTACCATTCACAGATACCACGTGTTTTAAAAGGTCTCAATAAAGACATATTACCAGTGTGTTGGAAATGAAACAAAAAAGCTTGGGTAACACAAGCTATGTTCTCAGATTGGTATACAAATTATTTTTGTCTTACTGTTCTCCGCTTTTGCAGAAAACATAAATTGACGCCCAAGGTAGTTCTTCTCTTGGACAATGATCCAGGACATCCTCAAAATCTGGATGAAATTAAACCACTATTGGCTGTCAAAGTTGCTTACATACATCCAAATACAACATCACTTTTGCAGCCAATGGATCGATTGGTAATTGCAACCTTTAAAGCATATTATCTCCGCAATAGTTTGTTGAAAATAATAAGAATTTTGATAGTTCTGATGAAACAGTCAAAGACTATTGGCGGTCTTTCGATGTTTTAAAAAGTATAAATGATGTAATGTCGGCTTGGGCTGAAGTTTCGGCAAAATGTTTAAATGGAGTTTGGCAAAAATTTCTGCTTGCTAATACATGATTTTGAAGAACTACCACAACAAGAAAATCTTGTTGAAGACATTATTAAGCTTGCAGGTGATTTGGGATTCGAAGATGTTAGTGCTCTAGATGTCACAGAATATTTAGAAGTCCAAGATCAACTACTCTCAAATAAAGAGCTAGAAGTATTTTGTAGAACTTTGTGCGTTAGACAACGATTGGGAACGAAGTGCTAATGTAAAAAGCATTGGGCATTATCGCATCCATTCGACCATATATTGAAATTCTCAATGAAAGAAACCAAAAGTCGAAGCAATTAAACTTGGATACTTTCTTCCAGAAAGAATATAACCTCAAAAAATTTGAAATTATAATTTAAACCCGTTTTAACAATCCCATTTTTTTATTTTATTTTTCATTAGTTTATACTTTTATTGAACTTAAGCTACAATACAAATAATATACTGCAATATTAAAAAACAACACAATTTATTTAATTTTGAGATATGTACCTAATCCTGTATCTATACCTCACTGTAAATAAGGATTTCTTTTTACGCCGATTTCCATTTACGTGGGGGTTCGTAATAATGGAACTGCGGCGTAAACCGTAGTTTCCCGCGGCTTATGTTCCGAAATTCCTTTTTGTTTACATTCTGAAGATCGGAAAATTCCCGAAACGTCAAAGATGACGACGTTATTAATAACCGAATTTAAGGAGGAAAATCGTGTTATCGATCAACCTAATTATTCTTTTTTTTTATTTTTTTTAGTTTCGCGAATTTTCGCGGATTAAAGGGATGCTGTTATTTTGAAAATGGTTTGACGGATTTCAACGATTTTTATACTGAATTATGCACAATTAATCGGTATGTCGAACTCCTGTAATAGTTTTTCAAAATAAAATTTTCCCTATTTTTTGGACCGAATAAAGTATTGGAAAGAAATCAGAATTAAGCAGGCTAGGGGACAACGGTGCAGGGTAACGGGCGAGCGATAATCATCCTCAGAGAACCCCAAAAGCCAGGATCACTGAGGTGATTAAATGTCTGGCGTAGCGTCGAAGATGCATACCAAGTTATCCAAGGTATAAAATTAGCTTGTTGATAAATATTGTTTACATTACTCTGAATGTTAAACATACATATATAATTTGTTGTAATTTGTGTTTATACTAAACAAAAGAAATCTGGTATGTATCTTCGACTCTGAAGCTGACATTCAGTCACCGCGGCCAATCTGGTTTCTCGAGTTCTCCGAGGACCTGTGCGCGTAACACGCGTAACCTGTGTAACTCAATTTTCTTGCAAACACTTTACTCATGCCATATATATTCTAGATAATTCAATGCAAAACTCGTTGAAAATCGTCTACCCATTTTCGAAATAATAGCATCTTTTTAAACCGTGAAAATTCGCGAAACTATCACTTGTTGAAATGTCAAATTTTATCGACTTATAGTTTTTGATTAAAAATTCATAAAGTGACGGTATGTGAAAAACCCCTCAAAAATTGTGTGTTTTTTATATTTAATTTGCCATAAAAAAAGAATTGAATAGCCAAAAATTTTCAAATTCCTGCCAATGTAGCAGAAATGATCACTTATTATAACAAAGTTTAATACACATTTTTTCATTGAGCCATTGCGAAGATATCGATCATTAAACAGAAGGCAAGCAATTTTAAGCATGTATCTGTTGGATACATGTGCGCCTAACGGATGGTTAAGACGGAACCCAACCAAACAAAACACTATACTTAAAACTAGAAACATTAAGGTTTAGCCATCTTAACAATTTCCCTACCAACATTAAATTTTATTAAACGTTATTTTAAAAAACCTCACTATATTACAACTTTTATATTCTACATTTGGGTCAGCATAATTTTTTAAAAATTTTTTATACTACCAGTAACAACGCACAGACTGGAAACCATGGTGATGGTAATAACGAAAAATGGCACAATACAATTGTAAGTAATACAGAAAGCACACGAAATAGCAAAAGTTGTAAGAGAGATACAAGAGAATAACACATGAGAGAATGACACATGGAAGCACATTAATGAGGCCTTCAGCCAGAAGTGAAAAAAACGATGAATGAA
Source organism: Onthophagus sagittarius (assembly GCA_036711965.1). NCBI lineage: Eukaryota > Metazoa > Arthropoda > Insecta > Coleoptera > Scarabaeidae > Onthophagus > Onthophagus sagittarius. Next base: position 54,052,110 of record JASERS010000001.1, read on the forward strand.
AGAGAACGACAGAAATGAGATATGATGATGGAGATGAGATGCAAAAACATTCATTGTTGTTTGCAAAGAACAGGAAATAATAATAATAATAATTCTTTATTATTTATATATATTTATTTATTCTTTCAAGCTGCATTCAAATTTTAATAACAATCACAATTTTACATTTTTTTACATTGAGTACCACTACTAGGTGCGGTATCCAGACAATACTGAAAAAGCAGTACATAATTTACTAACTTTACTACAAAGTTAAATATTTAAAAAAATCGGATGTATTTACGGCGTCGTGGAAAAAAGTCGATTATTTAGGGAGCCGCATTCCGAAAAAGTTTGGGAACCTCTGCAAGTTAAGTTTTCCAGTGTAAGGGTGCTAACATTTTACGTTATCATAACGAGAATAAAAACCTATCGGATGAGCGTAATGAAAGGGTACATAACTATTTAAAAAATCAAATGTCATTCGTTACTCATTTGTTTCGGAAATAAAATATTTGAATACTGTATCATTGTGGCAAATCAAATACAGAACAACTTTTATATGAAAACTTTTTTATAAAGTTGATCATTACGGGGATATATGCTATATTTTCTACATAATCGTCATTCTGTCTACAAATGTTGACACTAAATCAACAATAAATTTGGAAGAAATGGTTAAGACACAGTTTAACAACAAACACTAAATTTGAAAACATTCAAAACAAACAGCTGTTATGACGTATCCGGGTATTCCCAACATGGTGTTGGTTAGACAATGCGGTACAATCATATTTCACAACAGTATGTAAAAAAGAATTGTACGTGAAAATACACATACAGGATAAGTCAATAGTGCGAGGACGGGAGATTGTGGCCGCGCTGTTGAAAATAAAGAAAATGTTTTGCGTCATCGTAGATTATAATCAAAGCTGCATCGACTAAAATTATTTTCAACTATACAGGTGTTTTACAATTCCAGTCAACTTTATTTTTTTAATGGAACCTTATACTTCTTTTTAGATATGTTGATTACCTGTCTTAAATGCTATAAATGCGTATTTTGTTTTCAAATTTTGAATGCAAGGTTGCCAAGTTATTAATCAGGCAATACTTTTCTCCAGGTTCATCGTAATATATAACTATATAAATAAAACCAATTGTCTGCATAGAACGATGAAATTATTTATTTGAGTTCGGTGCTACAGTACTGTTTCGGTAACATTCATGTGTACCGTCATCAGGCACGACTAAAAATCATTACATTACATTAAGCATCAGTAAAATCAAAATCAAAATATAAATACCGTCATAAACACTTCATCGAGAAGATTCTGGTAGAGTTGAGAAAAACATTGAAATTTATTTTCTAAGATGGCTGAATATTGTAAAATTCTTCAAAAAAACCCTATTGTTAAATTTAAATTTGAAATCACTAAAATGCCAATTCAAACCAAAAACTTCCTACAAAGGTAACAAATTTAGCAAAATAGTATTTAAAAACAAGATGGCGTTACCCACGTTTTCGTTCTGTGCAAAAATCCGTTTTCCTTTTATTTTCTTTTTTAACCAACAAGTTGCGAAAATGCGTAAAGACTGCGTGAAAAGAAACAGAGTCAGTAATGAATTATTGTGAATTTGGAATGAGTCATACCTTATCTATATTCTAAAAAATTTTTTTTTTTTTTTAATTTTCAACAAAAAGGGTGTTTATTCTAGTGAGTCTTGAAGTTGACTGAGGCTGCCAACCTGTCTATTGCGCATGTTGGTCTGAGTCGAGTCGTGGGCGGGGAAATTAAAAAATTTTAGAAAGAACCTATTATCATTAAATTCTATATTATCATTAATTAAAAGATCTTTGTTATTTTTACGGATATGAAATTCTTCTAAAAGGTCCATTTTCTTGGATTTTGTTAGTGGTGCTATTAATTCAATATTTTCAATTTTGGATTCATGTCCATTGACCTCTAGGTGTTTTTTGAAGGCTGAGCTGCCTTTAGTAGTATGTTCCCTATACCTGATTTTGAGATTTCTTCCTGTCTGCCCGATATAAAATTTATCACAATTATCGCATGATAACTTGTAGACTCCACTTTTCTCCAAATTATTGAATTTATGTTTGTTATTAATTAATCTTTGTCCTATTTTATTATTGGATCTAAAAGCTGGTGTGATTTTATATTTAACAAAATTATTTTTAAAACCCTTTTGAAAATTTGGGTGAAACGGTAGAACAATAAACTTTTGTTTTGTTTTGTATCTAGGGTATATGATGTTATTAATATTGTTCTTGTGGATTTTATTAAAAATATGTTGAAGTTCAGAAATATTGTATTGATTGTTAATACCAATTTTTATTATTTTCATTAGTTCTTGTGTAAAAAAAAACGTCATTAAGTGGTATGTTATTGAGCCTGTTAAACATAAATCTAAAAGCAGCCTCCTTGTGTGTTCGACAGTGACAGGAATGTTTTGGAATGATGGTGTCCGTATAGGTCTCTTTTCTATAGATATTGAAAAATAATGTTTTATTGTCAATGTTTTTATGAATTTCTAGATCTAAAAAATTTATTTTATTGTTAATTTCAATCTCATTTGTAAACTCTAATTTTGAGATATTGTTGAAGATATTATTCAAGGCAATCAAATTAGCATTATTTCCATTATATATTATTAGAATGTCATCAACATAACGTCCATAGAAGATGATATCTTTAGTGAATAAACTGTATTTGTTTGAGAAAAGCTTTTTTTCAAACCAATTGACATAAATGTCTGCCAGAACTCCTGAAATTGGAGATCCCATAGGGAAACCATCCTTCATATTATAAAATTTATTGTCAAACAGAAAAAAGTTTTGCTTACAAACATGTTGTAGTACCTTCAGAAAACCCTCAATTTCCAAGAAATCCAGATTTAATCTATCTTTTTTTCTTTGTAAAAACTCTTCAATAATCAAAATAGTGTCATTAACGGGTACGTTACTATATAAATTTTTTATGTCGAATGAAATGAGTTTAGTTTTTTTATTGATCTCTATGTTTTTAATTTTATTTATTAAATCTAGTGAATTATTTATACTGTACCTAAATTGACTTTTGAAATTTTGATATAAAAATTGTTGAATGTGCTTAGCTATCTTCTCTGAAGGAGTATTTTTTATTACTTATAATTGGTCTTATGGTCTTTTGAGGTTTATGAAGTTTTATCAAACTCTTCAAAGTAGGAATCATGGGATTCATGATCAGAGAATTACCCGCATGTATGTTAAACTTTTTTAAATTGTTATCTTTAATGATTTTTTTCAATTTATTATTAAATACATGTGTAGGGTTGTTTTTAATTTCAAAGATATCATTTTCCGTAAAGAAATCTTTTGTTTTCTGTATATAATCCTCTTTATTTAGAACACTAGAGAGAACACTAAGGACCATATCGAATTTATACACAAATCCATCGAACTAAATGTTACACCTCGATCTTTCAAAATAAAAACACCTAAAACATTCAAAAACCAACAACTAAATCTAGAAAAAAGACTCATGAGAAAACAATTGAGGAAACATTACGAAGACCAAACAAACCAAGATTCAATTTTGAAGTTCATTCATCGAATTTTGAGTAAGAGACTGCATTACATCGAGCATGAACAAGTTTTGGAAAAAATTCGTGAAGAAGTTTTCTACAAGACTCTCAAGAACAAAGAAGTGAAACAGAAAAAACTAAAAAGACTACTTAATGATAGGAATAATAATGTTAGACAATCAAAATCGATTTCAAATGGTAGGGTTGAGAAGGGTAAAAAACATTCTAATAATTATAAAAACATTATAAACCATGCAAATGATGGTTTGGGTCGAGATGGGAGTGGGGTAACCATTGCAGAGGTTGATAAAGTGAAAGATAATGTATTTAAAATTAGAAAAATAGACTCCTCTAAACCAATTTACAATGTTAAAGTGAATAATTTAGAAGGCTTCACCTTCGCTCCACGTTTTACTAACTTAAGTAATATTCAATTTTCAAAAAACGATATTTGCATTCTGAACCTGGGTCATAAATTTGCTATCCCATCTACAATAAGTTCTATAGGATTAGCCATTGATATAGAGTCTCAATTACATAACAATCTGTACATAAAGAACATTTTCAACGACAATTTTCATATAATTAGTGATATTAATATAAACAAAAATAATAAATTTTACAATTTCATTAAAAGTAATCTGAAAAATTTACAAACAAAGATTGAAAAAGAAAATTTAATTATCACTCTAGGAGACAAGAATGCGGGTTTTGTGATACTAAATAAAGAGGATTATATACAGAAAACAAAAGATTTCTTTACGGAAAATGATATCTTTGAAATTAAAAACAACCCTACACATGTATTTAATAATAAATTGAAAAAAATCATTAAAGATAACAATTTAAAAAAGTTTAACATACATGCGGGTAATTCTCTGATCATGAATCCCATGATTCCTACTTTGAAGAGTTTGATAAAACTTCATAAACCTCAAAAGACCATAAGACCAATTATAAGTAATAAAAATACTCCTTCAGAGAAGATAGCTAAGCACATTCAACAATTTTTATATCAAAATTTCAAAAGTCAATTTAGGTACAGTATAAATAATTCACTAGATTTAATAAATAAAATTAAAAACATAGAGATCAATAAAAAAACTAAACTCATTTCATTCGACATAAAAAATTTATATAGTAACGTACCCGTTAATGACACTATTTTGATTATTGAAGAGTTTTTACAAAGAAAAAAAGATAGATTAAATCTGGATTTCTTGGAAATTGAGGGTTTTCTGAAGGTACTACAACATGTTTGTAAGCAAAACTTTTTTCTGTTTGACAATAAATTTTATAATATGAAGGATGGTCTCCCTATGGGATCTCCAATTTCAGGAGTTCTGGCAGACATTTATGTCAATTGGTTTGAAAAAAAGCTTTTCTCAAACAAATACAGTTTATTCACTAAAGATATCATCTTCTATGGACGTTATGTTGATGACATTCTAATAATATATAATGGAAATAATGCTAATTTGATTGCCTTGAATAATATCTTCAACAATATCTCAAAATTAGAGTTTACAAATGAGATTGAAATTAACAATAAAATAAATTTTTTAGATCTAGAAATTCATAAAAACATTGACAATAAAACATTATTTTTCAATATCTATAGAAAAGAGACCTATACGGACACCATCATTCCAAAACATTCCTGTCACTGTCGAACACACAAGGAGGCTGCTTTTAGATTTATGTTTAACAGGCTCAATAACATACCACTTAATGACGTTTTTTTTACACAAGAACTAATGAAAATAATAAAAATTGGTATTAACAATCAATACAATATTTCTGAACTTCAACATATTTTTAATAAAATCCACAAGAACAATATTAATAACATCATATACCCTAGATACAAAACAAAACAAAAGTTTATTGTTCTACCGTTTCACCCAAATTTTCAAAAGGGTTTTAAAAATAATTTTGTTAAATATAAAATCACACCAGCTTTTAGATCCAATAATAAAATAGGACAAAGATTAATTAATAACAAACATAAATTCAATAATTTGGAGAAAAGTGGAGTCTACAAGTTATCATGCGATAATTGTGATAAATTTTATATCGGGCAGACAGGAAGAAATCTCAAAATCAGGTATAGGGAACATACTACTAAAGGCAGCTCAGCCTTCAAAAAACACCTAGAGGTCAATGGACATGAATCCAAAATTGAAAATATTGAATTAATAGCACCACTAACAAAATCCAAGAAAATGGACCTTTTAGAAGAATTTCATATCCGTAAAAATAACAAAGATCTTTTAATTAATGATAATATAGAATTTAATGATAATAGGTTCTTTCTAAAATTTTTTAATTTCCCCGCCCACGACTCGACTCAGACCAACATGCGCAATAGACAGGTTGGCAGCCTCAGTCAACTTCAAGACTCACTAGAATAAACACCCTTTTTGTTGAAAATAAAAATTTGTTAGAATATAGATAAGGTATGACTCATTCCAAATTCACAATAATTCATTACTGACTCTGTTTCTTTTCACGCAGTCTTTACGCATTTTCGCAACTTGTTGGTTAAAAAAGAAAATAAAAGGAAAACGGATTTTTGCACAGAACGAAAACGTGGGTAACGCCATCTTGTTTTTAAATACTATTTTGCTAAATTTGTTACCTTTGTAGGAAGTTTTTGGTTTGAATTGACATTTTAGTGATTTCAAATTTAAATTTAACAATAGGGTTTTTTTGAAGAATTTTACAATATTCAGCCATCTTAGAAAATAAATTTCAATGTTTTTCTCAACTCTACCAGAATCTTCTCGATGAAGTGTTTATGACGGTATTTATATTTTGATTTTGATTTTACTGATGCTTAATGTAATGTAATGATTTTTAGTCGTGCCTGATGACGGTACACATGAATGTTACCGAAACAGTACTGTAGCACCGAACTCAAATAAATAATTTCATCGTTCTATGCAGACAATTGGTTTTATTTATAAAGTTATTAATCATTTTTTAAAAATATTGTGGTGACTTAAAATTCATTATCACCATTATTATTAAATATTGAAGGTTGCAATTTGGCATATCGATAGACAAAGCTTTGGTCTTTGAAACTAATACAATTTAATAATATTATACAGGATGGCTACCAGAACCGGTTAATTTATGTAATGTTTGACGGACCATAACTTTGTTATTTTAAATGGAACACCCTATATTCTTTCATTGCCTCAGAAGGCTTTATTAATTATCTTTCATTTTTGTTAAGCATACGGTATATCTAACATGTGTACTTTTTGAGATAATTACACTATTTCAAAAATGCCGGCATAAACTTGATTTTTCACAAGAAATAAACTATGAAGAAGACGTTTTTAAACAAATGCAAGTAAGTTTATTTCGTAAAAAAATTGAAAAGTATGGATCTGTGCACAGACAATAGTATTAAGAAAACAACTTTTCAAAAATTCTATTTAAGTATGTTGCAAAAATCTGTCAAACGTCTCGTAAAACATCTTCTAAAAGTGTTGGCAATTGATTTTCTAAGAAATTCAAAAAGATTATCCATTGACGATTGCCTCGAAGAAATTAAGATTCTAGAATCCCTGCCCAGATAGTTTAGCACCATTGTTGTTAGTGGGCTACTTCTCATATAAATTTACTGTTGACCAAATCTTAGTAATGAACATTAAGGCGGTTAAATACTTATTTTTACAAAACATCGCTTATTTGCTGTATGGAAGATTATCGTAAAAATTACATTGTTGTTGATCTTTTTCTAACACCCATTTCGAAAATTCTAGTCTTTTTAAAATATAATATATAATATTTTTAAAATACATAGGGTTCTATTTAAAAAAATGAAGTTGAATACGGGACTGGAATAGTGAAACCTCCTGTATAGCAGAAAATAATTTTAATCGATGTAGCTTTGATAATAATGTATGATGACATAAAAACATTTTTATTTTCAACGGTAAAGCCACAATCTTTCGTCCCCGCATTATTGACTCATCCTGTATATCTGTCTTTAATTTACTTGGATTAAAAGGATTAACACATCCTTTTGCTCGATGTTTTGACGGTATTGAAATCAATAAAAAAAATAAAATTTTGACATTTATTTTAATTTGTGACATGTTATATTTTATTTAACAATCGATTGAAATTAATTTGTTTTACGTTTTTGCTGAAGTACTGCTAAGAATAGCATAAGTACAAACAATTTGAATATACAGATGTCAGACAAAGAACGCCCCCAGCTACTGTAACCCCGTTATTTACATTTCGATTTTCATGGACCAATAATTAAACATTAAATAATTATATAAATTCTATCTTTCACGCTACAAATACATTTTTTCTAATGCTATCTTATGTATTATATATACAGGTGTCTCACGTAACTGATTCATTAGAACTTTTTTAGGTTCCACTATTCGTGGAGGCTTGAAATTTTGGTAACATGGGTTCTTCATTCCGATCTATTAACCTAAAATATTTTCATGATGGCCACCACTTCCGGTCTACCGGAAGTAGACTTCAACTTCGTTATTTTAAATGGAATGCTGTAGTTTTTATTGCACCATTCAATTATACGTAAGAAAATATGTTGACTTTGATAACAGTTGTTGGTACCTACCGCTTTTTGTTTTCGAGTAATTTTGATTTTAAGTTTTTTTTTTCAAATATCACCATGCTCTTTACAAGCCCATATCTCAGTCAACGTTAACTCAAAAACGTTTTGCATTGGTATGATCACTCTTCATATGGTGTTAAATAGATTGTCACTTGTTGTATCAGTATATCTTATACAGGCTGGTCAAAAATTGAGTTACCATTTCTCTGTATTCCATTGCGTGAAAGTCGAAAATTTTAAATAGAACGCCCCATATTTTGTTAGCCTATCAGAAAGGGAATTTAATTATCTACAAATTATCCATAATAATAATAATAATAATAATAATAATCTTTATTGGTGTTAAGACCAGGCGGTTTACACAAGTCATAAAATACAATATTACAAGAAAAATATATATACACTCATAAAAAAAAAAAAATACAAAAAAAATATATATATAGTAGTAACAAAGACAATCAAGACTAAGACAAGCATACACGAGCAGCCGTGGTCGTCAGGACGGGAGTGCTCGACATAAAGTCCTCAATTTCATAAAAGGCCTTATCTATTAGGTAATTTTTGATCACCGATGAGAATTGGTTAAAAGGAAGATCACGAATTCTAGGGGGTATCACATTGAAAAACTTAATACTGTGGTAATTGACTGAAAAACGAGATCTCGAAAGACGTATATAATTTGGTTGAATATCAGCCTCGTTACGAGTTTTATAAGGATGTGCTCGCCTTTTCACGGCAACGTCTCTATTTTTATAACGAAATTTAAGGGACTCAAATATAAAAAGACTAGGTAATGTTAGGATTCTCAGTTCACTAAAGGCCCGACGACAGTCATCCCTGTAGGCAAGTCCCGCCATAATTCTAATTGCTCTCCTCTGTATTGCGAACAAAGATTTAGAGGCAGAAGCATGACCCCAGACTAACAACCCATACGACAATTGGGACTGAAAAAAGGAAAAGTAACAAATCTTCAAAACTTCCAGCGAAACAATACCAGCTAGGCGACGAAGCAAATAACCCACCGAACTAAGGCGGTTCGCAAGAAAATTACAGTGGGAATGCCAGGTAAGTTATACGTAAGAAAATATGTTAACATACCTATTTGTATTTACATAAACATTCCTATACCTATTTGTTATAGTTTTCTTGCTATTGAGGAATTTAGTAAAATCATACGTAAAATGCTACAATTGGTTTGTGTTTTTGTTAGAAGGCCATGACATTTTGCCAGTTTTTTGTTTAATTTATTTAAATTATTATTAGTATTATTTCTACAATGAACTGTGATTGAATAAACTTTAGATTGCTAGCTATTATTTACCAAAAATAACCAAAAGATAACCGAATAAGTGAAACAATGATAAATAACAATTTAATGACAAAAATTAAAATCAGTAACATAAAAGAATCAAAAACTTAAAATTATAAAAATAAATAAAGGGAATTTAATTCTTTATAAACTATCTAGAAGCTTTCCTGTGCCTATTTGTTCTAGTTGCCCTAAGAAAGCCATGGAGTTTTGGCAACTTTTCATCCATATTTATGTTATTTTTGTCATTATTTAGTTCTGTCACCACTTACTTCTGTTAATGTCTTTGAATATCATAGCGAGTTATTCCAACGCCAACATTTTAAATTCGTCTTATATTCATGGCTGATGTAATAAAGTTTTGGAATGGATCTGTTTCTTAGTTTTGGAAAGATCAAAATAACAAAAAAGCATAAATTTATATAACCACAAGCTAAAGATAATGGAATAAATGTTTTGTCATATTTTATTGCTTTACCAAATTCTTTGATAAGAGCTACTTCGATCGATTTAGATGAATAATATTTTCCAAGAAAGCACCGTTAATAAATAAAGTGAATTCTCTAGGAATATCTCGCCCATCATTACGTGGAATGTTACGCCGTATTATTGTTTTTCATTATTTCATTTATGCGTTCTTCTGCTGGTTATTTTTGGTAAATAAAAGCTAACAAACTAAAGTTTATTCAATTGCAGTTCATTCTGGACATAATGCCAATGATAATTTAAATAAATTAAACGATAAACTGTCAAAATGTCATAGCCTTCTAATAAAAACACGAACGGCTTCCAGCATTTTGTGTAGGATTTAGATAAAATACTCAATATGTAGAAAACTATAATAAATAGGTATAGCAATGTTTATAGATAATTTGTAGAGAATTAAATTCCCGTTTTGATAGGCTAACAAGATATGGGGCGTTCCATTTAAAAGCTTCGACTTTGTCGCAATTGAATACAGCGAAACGCTAATTCAATTTTTGACCAAGCTGTATAAGGTCTACTTGACACAATCTATTTACAATCTATTTAACAGCATATGAAGAGTTATCGTACCAATGCAAAATGTTTTTGAATTAACGTTGAGTGAGATATGTGCTTTTAAAGAGCATGGTGATATTTGCCAAAAAACACTTCAAATCAAAATAATTCGAAAACAAAAAACGCTAGGTACCAACAACTGTTATCAAAATCAACATATTATCTTACGTATAATTGGATGGTTTAATAAAACTATAGCATTCCATTTAAAATAACGAAGTTGAGGTCTACTTCCGGTAGACCGGAAGTGGTGGCCATCTTGAAAATATTTTAGATTAATAGATTGGAATGAACAACCCATGTTACCAAAATTTCAAGCCTCTACGAATAGTGGAACCTAAAGAAGTTCTAATGAACCAGTTACGTGAGACACCCTGTATTATATTGGCGTATAATTCATTTTTTTCTGTAATATCTGCCAAATTGTTGTAAAGTTGGCAGAATTGGATAAGGAGATGGTTTTATCTTCTTTTAAAATAAATGAGACACTGACGTTTGTTTCAGCTTTCACTATTCAAAAGTAACAAAATTAGAATAAATAATAAAATCTGGCATATCCATATGGGTAATACTTGCTTTAAAGCTTTAAATATCTTCCTTCATTCATCATAAATCTCGATATATTCGGATGATTGATTGATTTAGAAGGTAATTTATTAGTATTTGGCATTAACTTTGATATTAACAGGTATTATTGAAAAAAACGAACTATATACGTTTCTTCGCGTTATTGGATAGATATCTTTATTCTGAATACATTAATGCACAATACATCAGTATTAATTGTAACTTTAATAGAGAAATGAATCAAAATTTTTCTGAACATTGTCATAAAATCATTATGGTATGCCATAGAAAAGAATAAACAATAATGGTTAATACTAGTAACATGCATTAAATGTTATTTCAATAAATGACAATTAAAAATTGGTTTAAATCTGTTTCCATGGCACACTGAATATTGAATATTGATGTAGTCTACACCAACGTATTCAGAATAAAAAACTTTATCCAGTGATGTGAGGAAAAATATATTAATAGAATATATATAAATTGCAAAACAGAAATTATCTTACTCTTGAAATTAAAGATGACGTTGAATAAAATTTATGTGTTGCACGAAATATATAATTCGTCAAATCATTTCATTTATGCTTGGTTCATGAAAATCGGAACGTAAATAAAAAAGTTACAGCGTACAGCGTTTTATATCTGACACCCTAATAGGCATGCCTCAATAATATGAAGAATTATTACGAACTTATTCAATTACTGTGGTAAAGGTACAGCTGCGTAATAACTAGTAATGTTTAGCAAAGTGAGTAAAGTACTAACTAACTAAAGCAGTATCCTATTTCATCTCAAAGGAGAGGAAAAAAACATACCGATTATAGGTTGTGTAGCGCCAGTAATAAATTGATAATAAATTAAATAGAATGGTAACTTTCCGATAGTAATTTAAGCGTTGTACTTAGAGGTTACGTTATGTGAACTAGACATTATGTCAATTATTTATTTGGAACAATGTAATAATGACATTTTGACATTAGTCAATCACAAGCCTTTAAACTTCATCAGTTAATACTTAAGTCATTATTTAGTTATATGATAGTATCCAAGGATATTAGGTCAGAGTTTATAAAACATTGTAAACTTTGATGTTATCCATCAAGTTTTTGTGACATTTAAAATTTAAAGACTTTTATTCTGGTTAATATTTTTAATAATTATTCGTAATCCACTCACTCTACCAGTAATATCATTAAAAATGGTTTGATATCAAAATTACGCAAAACTTCTGTACAGAAGCTAAACTAACTTTAGCTTAAAAACCATCTTTAAGTAAGTAACTTAATTATTTTTTGTTCTTTATTGTTTATCTGTCATTTGACAATCGGTTCTTTAATTAGTAGATTTATCTCTAGTTCAAGGCTGGTATTATATTACATTGTATATCGGGTAGGCCGACCACCAACCTTACGCCCTTATACCGCGACCCCAAGGAACTATTGTACCCCCATAGGTTTATCATATTTCGCTGTGCACTCCGACGAATATTAATGTCTAGCCGAGTGAAAGAAATTTCAGATATTTGGAGTAGATAAACTGTAACCCAAAAATACAGTCATGAACCAGAACCGCCACCGTTTTCACAGCTTGCTGCGCCTGGAGACCGGTTTTGCAATTCGAAAGGAATCGTATTGTCATGTTCCTCACCCCTCTCTCTAAAAGAATTTTAACTCTAATATCAATAGCAAATACTTCCGCCTGAAATACAGTACATTAGTAACCAGTCTGGAAACAGGGTTGTTGCAGTGTCTAGAGCTATACTATATAGCTATAATATGAGGAGTTTACTTCTGTCTCCTAAGTATCTTGTGGTTTAAAGGAAAATTATTTAGAGGTATAGATCTTGGGATAATCTCCGTTGCAATCGCCTATGAATATTTCTTCTACCCAAATTGTAGAGCTCTGGTGATTCACACATTTGTGGTCGTTCTTGAAATTTTTTGGTTCTCGTTGAAATATACTCTTGAATTGTTTTAATGCTCAATTCGTTGTGTAGTTGCTTGTTTGTGATAAATAATTCGGCGTCCACTACTATTGTAAGTATCCTATTTTGTAATACACTCAACTTCTTCAGATTTGAATCTACCGAATTTCCCCTACGCCCTCTATTCTTTGTAATATTTGTATGCACGATATCACCCAAACTATTCAGGACGACATAGCTATGTTTGCGGATGATAGTTCTATTTATTTCTATTTACAGCAATAAATAAATTACAATACGACCAAAATAAACAAATGGCACAAATGGAATATAGACATTAACGAACAAAAATATGTAGCAAAAATATTCACACCAAAATGTATAAAAAACGCTCAACAATTAACTATCAATAATAAACAGATAGAGTCGGAAAACAACGAAGAAGTAGTAAAATATATGAGTATTCATTTGGACACTAGACTCACTTGGAAATATCAGATCAACTTTAAACTAAATAAAGGTTATGGGAGACTGAATTATATAGTATCATAAACAGGAAATCTTTCCTTAGACCTGAATGCACTATTTTAATGTACACTTCGTTAATTCGCCCAATGGTAAAGTACGCCTGTATACGCCCTACAGGCGTCTGTACAGCGTCATGTCCTGTAAAGTGTCTGGCAGTATACTCCTGCCCCGATTCCTTCTGGCGTTTTGATCCATCTGTGAACATGCAAATATCTACCTGAACCAGAGAATTTTCAATCCAGGACTGCTGCTCAGGAAGTTTAATTAGGTTAATCTGGGCATTAAGCACTCACATCTCAACCTGAAGCGTATTGTGTTTCATGAACCTTTAAGAGCACCTCCTTCAAGATATTGTAGTGTTGCATTGTTAAACGCACCCTTTAAAACCAGAAGTGCACAAACCAAAATCTCTTTATCCTGGATGTCCTGAATACTCTACTAACCCGCTGGTGGCACCGCTCAGGTATAACGTCCCAGAATTTTATAAAGGGTTTTCAACAGAAATGACATTGAGCTCATGGGGAGAAAGGCATCAGAAGTAGAGGTAAATATTGTCAGGCGACACTGAAAATTTTTACCAAAATAGGCAACTAATAACCGTCCTTGGGATCTAAAATTGGTCACATGAGAGCTAAAAGTCTTAGTAAGAGAGCAGGGCAAATAGTAAAGTATAATAAATTCATTAATTATATTTTAATCATCATTACGCAAATATTTACTAATTTTGGATGGAAATGTATCGCATAGAGCATTTGTATGTCGGGGATGTACCCATACAATCTTAATAGGATTCCAGAGCAGTTCTTTATAAAAATACTGCGAATAATCTGTCCCAAAGAATAGAGAAACCAGCGACCTTCAAGCAAATACTCTAATCTCTTGCCTCTCTCTCTCGCCTGCAGTTATGAAGCAACATCCCAGTAGTTAGTATTATACTTTACGTCGGTTATAGATTTATTCGGACGATAGTACACAGCAGAAATTGTCAGTTTCCCATGACTGTCATTGATGATAATCAACGCTAGTCATGGGAAACTCAACTGCTAGTATATTTTTCAGACTAACATTCTCAGGTTCATGATGTTTAATATTACCCTTTATTATTAACGCTGTTCCACCGTGTATTTTTCTCGAGTATTGAGTGTGATGTACGCAGTAATTCGTCAGTCAAAAGTAACGAACATGATGAAGAATAGTCTTCGTCATGTGAGCCTCTGATATTAACATAACACCGACATCGTGAAGATTTATGAACGTATTGATCTCTTGTTGATGTTTAGTGAGACCATTAACATTCCATACTGCAATCTTTATTTCCGGGTGCCATTATGAAGTCGAACTATTATGGATAAACTTATCCATTCTCACCATAATATTTTGAATATTACTCTAGGGTACCATTTGTGTTGACTCTTTGTGATTTTGTTACATTTGATTCTTCTGTAGATGCTTGATGGTCCGTGGTTGGATGTTCTTGATGGGATTTTGTTACGTCAGTATGACTAGCGAACTAAGAGTTTGTGTTTAAACCGGGTTTAGACTTTGGGATTGAGTATGCTACTGTCTTTTTTCTAAGGGTTAGAAAGCTTTTCTTCTGTCATTCTTTATAGACTAGATTATAGATCGCAATTAGCACACTTGACGACCTCCTTACGTGTTATACCTCCTTATAAGGAGGTTATAACAAGTATTCTTTAAATGTGGATTGTTTGTTATTTCTATTTTCTGAACTACAATTTTTTGTGAGTTTCATGTCGAGTAAATTCCTTCTGGCTCTTGTAGGAGATTTCTGAGAAAGACTTTGGATAAACTGTGCCTTTTGCATATTTATATTTTATGTTTATCAACCCGGAAAAAAAGAAAAAACGTTCTACTTTGAAACTAAGAATGTTATCCTGGATCCGATTTAGCAAACTTCTCTGTATCCAAGGTCATGCAGATTGATTTTTTCATACCTACTTTACAGATGATTTTATTATTTACTCCAATGTCGAGTTTATTTATAAATAAATAGATAAATAATCGTAAAAAAGGCACTCATGTATGAAAGAAGATGAGGAAGCGAGTTCTAATTACATGTTAGTTGTTCTATTAAGAATTAATACTTTCCCAATTTTTACTATTTGGATCTTTAACACGCACGATGAAAATAAGTGGTCATTCTTAAAAGACGTATAAATAGAGTATAGACGGGGTCCTAGAAGCGATCCTTGTGGTGCCCCAGAAACAACTTCCGAAAAAGTAGATCTAACTTCAACCTCAATACATTGCACCCGATCAGAGAGATAGCTAAGCATGAAAGTGTGAAGCTGACAACTTAAATCAATGTATTGCAAAAAACGCTTTATTGAATGATTCGGAGTATCGAAGGCCTTACTATAAGTAACAAGCAAGAGTATGGACATTTTACCCGCAACACATTGTCGACTATGCTGAGCAGTGCTGTCGCACATCCATACTCTTTCCTAAAACCCGATATATAAAACCCGATTGGGCTGGGCAGAATATTGCAAATATTTATATATTCGTTTAGCTATGCTTCAATAATAATAAAGACAAAAAGTTTTTATTTAAAATTTCATTTTGTATCAGAATCCATACTATTGCATACAAATTATACCATTATTTATCATTATAGTTTAAAAAATATTTTATCGGTAATATTCACAGTATGTTCGAACGTTGTTCGTTAAATCGAAATTTTACTGTATTTCTAATTTAAGTCTTTCAGAAAATCTACCACACAAATAGGTAATCCGATTTTAACACGTCTCCAAGTCCATTTCGTCTCTTAGTAAATGTTGGGAATTATCTCCAGATTCTGTACAAAGATGGAAACGGCTTAAAGCTATCCCTAAGTGTTTCTCTAACCCCTACGTGATTCGTATCTATGGAGACGTGAACAAATCCGTTCGTCACTTCCTTGAAAATCGGTCAACCGTCACGGCATAACAACACACTCGTTAGGAAACTAACCGCTAGGCCGAAACTTTGCTCATTTCAACTAAAATACGACCCTCATGCAGAAACCTCTTTTTGCCTCATAGCTCTTTATGTTGATTGCGCTTGAACAATACGAACATTCGAAAAGGGATGAGCATTGTTATATAATTGTTTGGTTTAAACGACGAGGAAAATTGTGAAGCCTTAAGGTATAAACGTTATGCTATGCGTCCAGATAATTTTTAAATTGTTTGTGAAACCAATATTGACCGTCACACAAAAGGTTCATTAGAGATCCAAGCCGCAATCCCTTCGGAGGAAAGCGCTGAATATTGTAAACGGTTCTGCGGTTAATGTGTTGACACAACCCACTTCGGAAAATGGGCGATGTAGACGTCGTTTCCGTTTCTCCTACAAGGGTGCGCTACATAAGTGTCGGCTAAAAATTCACTTTTCTATCAGTTTTCGTTAACGTCGCAGAACTTGACGGGTGGAGGTTATTTTTACAACTTCAATTCCGCGACAACTTGTTTCGTTTCATCTTATTTATTCCCAAGAAAATATTTCTGAATAGCACAATATGGAAATAAAATAAAATAAAATCATGCATATTTTAAGTGGCACATATGTAAAAAATTCTGCCATTAGAGCTTTCTGGCTTCAATGGCCATTAAAACGAAATTACTTTTCGTAGAAGTGAAGCTATATGGCGATGCATTTACCGGTAACGACGTTGGTAATATTGATAGAGAAACGTGGAGCCGCAAATGTTGGCTTTTTATCGAAACTCTTGTCCGTCATAGCGTGGAAACGGTGTGCAGAGGTTCGCGTTTTTGTGGTGTAATCACTTTTAAAATTTCAACGTGGTTTTTTCGCTCAACAAGGGGTGGTTTATAATCAAGTCAGGGAAGATTGCTTTTTTTAACTACTTTTTAAAAAGCACGATAAAATTGAATTGAGGTACAATTTTAATAAAATTAAAAAAATATATTTGTAGACACAAGAAAGCAAAATATTTGAAAAATATTCCCCGGGGCGAAATATAACCTAAAGCGATATAAGCTATTGAAGTTGTTCAAACTGCAAAAGTTCAGCAATTTAAAACGCCAGTCACCTCTCCTACGAGAATACACGGTGGAAAACTTCGAAACTATCCTAGTACGTTAACATAGAAGTTTCGAAAACTGTACGTGATCAATATTTTAAATTTACTAAATAAATTACTATTGCTGCCATCGAAGTCACAATTAACTTACCTTAAAAGCATAGGATGTCGCTAATGCTGAAGCACTTACAAGTGCACTACTACTTGAAAGTCCAGCGCTCGGCGGAATTGTACCGTGAACTAAAATATTCATTCCTTTTAGTTCAATAGTAGATGGTAAAATGTCCAATATACCACGAATCCCACATAAAACGTATTGATACCATTCCGGGGCACCTTCCCCAATTTTAACTCTATATAACAAAGAAAATTGAGCAATCAATAAACTGTTCAATGGATTAATTAATCTACTTAAAGTTGTGCTAAACTACAGTAAACTTTAATGTATCATAACGTAGTAGTTGGGTGTAAAAGCCCTACCGAGTCCTTTAATTACTCTGAACTTTATTGCTAAATAAGGTTTGACGCGATAAATATGAACGTTAGCATCCAGTAATTAATGCTCCATCAGGTTTCCCAACCACCAACGCCGAGTTTTTTGCAAATCCCGTTTATTGTTTTGCAAGCATAGCCCTTCCCGAAACACCCTCGCAAAAAATTCTAATTCGACATGTTAATGAAAGCTTTCCGCCTCTCTAATGGTATTCATTAAAACTCTTGACGTTGGGGATTAACGAAATTACGACCGAAACTTTCCGAACACCGAAAAGTTTTTGAAAACAAAATTTCACGCTTACAAATATCGTACATTATTGTGTAAATCCATTTTCAAGTCAGTAATTTATTGCGGTTTACTTAGGACTATTAGATCTCTAATCATACCGGATTCTAATAGATTACAGTTTGCATTGCTGACGTAGCTAAGTACCTACATACGTACGATTGGATGTGGTATTAAATTACTCAATTGTACACTCTAGTTTATAATTTAGTATACCATTGAAATTACGTGTAATTTGAATGCATTTCATCTCAACGCCGATAATCATCGCAACGTCAGCGTTGTTCATCGTGACCTCACCTCGTGATGAAATAAACACTACATTCCCGAAATTCTACGGCGTGTATTATGTTTCGAGGGTATTTTAGTTCAAAGCCGTTTACTGCTTACTAATGCAATTGTTTACCATTCAGGGCAGGTGATGTTCAAATATTTCAATTGCATCTCAATTCACCTAGTTCTATATTGAGAAATCTTACTCAAAACAATCAAGTTAATACAAGTTGTTTAAAGGAATCTTTCGATGCAATGAGAATTTATTTCATTTATTTAAAAACATAACTGTTTCTATTTGAATGTGTTTTTTTATTTTTGTATTTTCTAAATTCGAAAGTATATGTTAACGATATTGAAATGAATCTTTGTAAGGATGTGATGTTAGTTTAATGTGCCTTCTTAAAAAATAATATAAAAAAAACAACAATATGTAATAAAATATATAATAATATATAAAAACGTACTTCAAACATGTTTATAATTTTTTCCGCACGAACGCCACGTTGACGAGCGATGCGAGTGCTATATAGGTGTCCCGCAACGATTTTACAATACTTTACCAGCGTATTTTCTGTTTGAAAATGAAAAAAAAACAAAATAAACATAGATTCGAAATTAGATCGTTTTAACCTCTTCATTTATTCACTACGTACATAATACCAGCAACGAACATACAACAGAAAATTTTCAGTTTACTTGTAACTTTTATTGTTTTTAGTCGAATGGTTACTATGAATGGGCCGGAGTTATAGGCTATTTTTTCTTCCAAAAAGATTTACAGCTGATGTCTAGCTATCTTTTTAATGAGGTTACAGAGGCATTTGATGAAATATCTCAACAAATACTACAAGACTGCTAGTACTGCATTTTGCACAATGGAGCACCAGCATTTTATGCACGCGCTACTGAGAAACATACTTAAATAGCAAATTTGACAATAAGTGGGATAAAGCGATGATGATGAAACAATTCAAGGATTGAGGAAAGAAATTATCATACAACTAAAAGATAGTAACGACGTTTTACAACGCAAAATCAATAATATTAAAGAACAACTACCGTTATATGTGAAGAAAAGGGTGAAAGAAAAATATAACATCATATTAGAAGAAAAACAATAAAGAACAATAATGATAAACAAAAAGTAACAGAAGAACAAATTAAAACTAAATTTGATAAAATTTTGGGTAGATAGAAAATTTTGGGATGGCCCTAGAAGAGAAAATTAACTTTAGTAACGAAGAAATTGGAAATATCATAGAAAATTATCGAACTGAAGGTAAAGATTAATACACGAAGATAACCAAAGAGATCAAGATTATAAAAGAAAAGGGAAGTAATATAATAAATAGAGAAAATAACACCAGCAATTCACCATTTATCAGACCGGGAATGTGGCCCACATTTAAGGGTACCAAAGACACGATACACCCGATGACGTACTTAAATAACTTCATAAGATTATCCGCCGATATTGACGGTTCTAAATTAATTTTAAAATTGATTCAACTAATTTTAGAAGAACAAACTTTAGAATGGTACGGAATGGTAGCGGACAAATGCAATAACATGAATAATTTGAAGAATGAATTAGTAAATCAGTTTTGGAATAGTAACCATCAACACCGACTAAAATTAAAACTATTAAATGGAAAATAGAACAAAAATTGGAAAATAACCAGGAAAATTTATGCGTGTGATGTATATAATCGTAGCAAATATATACAGGGTCTTGAAAAAAGCTAGTTAGCCAATAAACAAGTTGTGAAGACAAGTTCGGAATTTTAGTGTTTTGTTGAAACCAAACATATTTGAAAAATATTTATAATCGTAACGCATAATCTTCAGGCTGAAAAGCCTGTACTTTTTACACACGGTTTTATTCTGATAAAGTGCATAATTTGCTTTATAATTATGAAACATTTCATAAAAATTCGATATCTTAAGAATTCGATTTTTTTATGATTTTTCAAAAATAATTAAGGAAATTATTATTTTTATGAAATGCAAAATATTTCGGTGGAGTTCACAACATGACATCTCAAAATTAAATTGACAGTATTCAAGTATGGTTTTGTGCGTGTAAAAGTACATACTTTAATTATAAACAATCTCCTTAAGATATCTTGAGAATTCTAATTTAGGTCGAGTTCAAGTATTGCTATTTCGAAATCAGATTGAGATTTTCATGTATGGTTTGTGCGTACAGAAGAACGTACTTTTCTACAACAATTATAACAAATTTTTTTTTAAGATTTTTTCAAAACTTTTTTGATTAAGAAAATTTTTAATTTTATGAAATGCTACAATTTTAAATTGGGTTTAAAGCATGGTATCTCAAAAACGAAGTAAGAGTTTTAAGTATGGTGTTATTCTGATAAAGTGCATATTTTGCTATATAATTATAACAAATTTCATCAACAGATCTTAAGAATTTGATTTTTTACGTTTTCTTCAAAAAAACTTTTGCTGCTAATATAGCTAATTTAGAGGATCCTGTTTTAAAAATTTTATCTAAATCGAGCAAAATCAAACGAAAATGATAAATAAAATATAAGAAAAATTGGCTGAAAGAGTTAGTATAATGGAAAAAATATGAATGCTTGGATCAAATTATTTAAAAATTGTTATAACAATGTTAAAATTTAACTCAGCCGAACTCAATCTCACCCAACTCAATTAAATTTTTTTCCCAACCTCATTAGATTGAAATTTGATGTAAAACAAAATGAAGAAAAAATATTTAGAGCATCTTCAAAAATTTTGCTTAGATTGGTATAATTCTATGATGATTATATTCAGTTTGTTATCGGAATGGTTACAGTCTAAACAACATTTTTATTTAGACATCTGCAAACAAAGGTTGTTCTGCTAATGTTGGAATATGCCATAAAGAAGGAAAAATTGTTATTTGAAATAAGAAAAACAATGGATTCTGGTACCTTAGCTGATATTATTGCAGCTTGTTTACCAAAATAACAAGCTGCACTAGCAGCATTTATCAACAGATAAAATAAATAGAGTAGAAATACCAGAGACAAAAGACCTATTGAATGAAGTAGAAACACTAGAACATTTAGTTAAAAAAAACAGTTGATATATAGGAACAACAAAACAAAATAAGGGTATACAATATTACACACACGGTAATTATGCTAGTTCAAATCGAAATACATTGAAAATGATGAAAGGAATCAAGCTAAAAGTATTTATAATCCGAAATTGAAAAGTCAATAAAAAATATATTGTGTCGCCATTTTTAAATTATTATTAAATGATAAATTAAAGTCCGTACAAAAACTCGAGGCTTTTGGCTGTAGAGATAGATATCTTCAAAAAAAATTCTAATTTTAACCAATATATTTTTAACGAAGAGCATTAGGAACAACGGATTACTACAGAATAGAAGCACTTATCGATATTCCATATAGTTTCTTACTAATTTTTCAAGAGCGATTTAATGGAATTACAAATTACACAAAGAGAAACAGAAATATGCCATGCACTGAGAGGTGCTTATTAGGGAGACTTAATTTTGAGAAACTTGCAACAGAATCTGATAAATGATATTATTTAACATTTAAGGTAAAAATGATATTAAAATCCGCAATTTTTCGCGAAATGTCGACAAAATAAAGCACCTATGCCACACATTAACAATGCATCGTGTTACCACCAGTTTAAAAAATCGGCAGTCTCAAAAATCGCGTATTTTTTTGACTTAACTTCCGATAAAAGAAAAATCAAAGACCCGACAATTTCCAACTTAATATATGATATGCCGAAATGTTCACTAATTATAACAAACTATACTGTAATTATTTTAATTGAGTGATTACGAAAATATCGATCTATAAAGTGAGGGGTCTTGACTTTTTGCACGAACTTTAAAAATATTTGGAATTTATTACATTACATTTAAGTTATTTATAAACTCAAATGTTTTTTTTATAAACTGAAGGGAAACAAAAATAGTAGCAACACTAAAAGCAAAAATTTTTATATTGACAAAACAATCAATGTCTTTATTATAGATAAGGATAAAAATGTTTGGTTTAGTTCAGACTGAAAGACTGAATATCATACAATAATTTCCTGTAGTAAAAATAAATCCTAAAATGAAGAAAACATTTAGAAGGTATTAAGCAATTTCAATAACTACAATGAAGAAAGTTATGTTTCAGATAATCTTATAAAACAGGAAATCTTTAATAAGCATGTAAATCATTTAAAGTAAGAACAAAAATTAAAAATAGATAAATTAGTGGATAATTATAAATCACTTTTTGCTAAAGACAAGTACAATGTGGCAGACGATGAAGCATATATTGATTTATTAATAGATAAATATTGTATTAAAAGACCATACCGATGTACAATTGAAGTTTAAAAAAGAAATAAAAGACCAAGTCTCAAAATTATAAGAAAACGATTTGATAGAAGAGTAATACAGTCTATTTGCGGCCCTATCGTATTAGTATATAAAACAAATGATAAAAAAAGCAAGCTAGCACAGGCAAGATAATACATAGAGTTTAGGAATCTTAAGAAAATCGTTGTCCATCAATCACAACCTTTTCCTATAAATGAATATCTGATGGTGAAAACAAGAAATTGTAATTTTTTGTCAATCAACGAATATGAAGTAATATAATTAAAAAACATAAACTCACAGGTTTTTTAAATATTTTTTAAATTATATCCCTATTAATATAAACAGTTCTTTAATAAAAAGAAGACTCTGGATAAAAAATTTTAAAATGTAATGTTGGAACCGATTCAGTAAAATATTTAGTTCAACATTAATAATTCAAAAATTATTAAAAGACAACTTAATTTCAATTAAAAATTTCCGATCTCATAAACAAAAAAAAAATGTAGGACAACTTAGATAAAATATTTTTTTTTAAATTTATTATAAATTTTAAACCTTTTGAGAAAAAGATAAGAATTTATTTAGACAAGTAAAAAATAAAAAAAAAATGTGTATTTTAACAATGTATTATTCAAATTTATCAATATATAAATTTTCCTTCAACAATAACAAAGTAATGTCACAACGCACATCTGACTAGTCACAATATGATATTGATATTAAATATGTTTCTGGAAAGAACAACTTAGAAAGTGGATTGTTTAAGTTGATTGCAAATATTATAAAAATAAAAATATATTGTAAATGATTAAAACATGAATGAAGAAGTGTAAAATCAAACATATACGTTAATATGGAGACAAGGTGTGTACTAGAGCACTGCACGAGTACATAAAAAGTGGTCGGAGAAATAATCGGCGAAATAAATGAAAATAAAAATAAATAAAGTATATTCTGTGAAACATGTAACATAATATAAAAACCTTTTAGAAAAGTTGTGAGATCTGTATATAGAACAAACAGTAGGGACAAGGCAAGATTGTCTCACTTAGGTCCAGCCATAAACCTTTTCGAAATAATGTCTGTAGACACAATGGGAGAGCTTGGAGGATCCAGATCAACAAGAAAATACTTCCATCTTCTTATGAATCATTTTACAAGATATGTATACATTTTAACATCGAAGACGCAGAGTGGAAATGACTTTGGGAAAGAATGATTTCTTTCCCACTGGATCCGCTCCAAAATACTTATTAGAAGGTGCAGACCTTAGAATTGAAACAAGAAAGAACAAAAAATAACTGCGTTGTCCAAATGTGTGATTAAATAGATAAAATAGCGAATAATATAATTTTAGTTTAATAGGGTTACTTTTATCGACAATTCTTTGAATAAAATATAATATAATCAACTGTTAAATCACGATGGTGAAAGTTTTTTCGATAAATTACCACTTGTAAAACTATATTTTCAACGAGACGGTGCTACTCTCGTATAATGCATGAATAAATGTTAGTTGGTTGAAAAGAAAATTTCAGGCTGTAGTAAAACGGTCACGAAGTTTTAATGGCGTGCACGGGACGGATATCCCAATGGAAGAAAGTTGGGAAAACTTTTCGCTTAAAATGCCTCTTATTTATATCTTAGGTCCAAAACCCACTTGCCCGACACGCCACAATTTGTGTGTTTTTATATGGTGCATATATCACCCATTGATTTTCGTATCCAAGAAATCACGCGCTATGTGTCGCGGAAGTAGGTTATGGGCCTTAGAAAGAGATGGATTGTGATAGTTCTCGATGTATTTATGTTTCACCAAGTGGTACTTATTATTATAGCATATGATAAAGCTACTATAATTACTTTGGGTCATTTTTTTGTAGCGTCGTCGTCATTTGAAAGAAGTAAATGCTTTACACGAAATTGCTGTTGAACCGGACCTAACAAATAAAAGGCTATATAAAACGTTATACGATACACGTCTGGTAGGTAACTTGTAGCAGTTCTCGTTTAGATATTCCAGACTTGTTGGCTCATGTAACGCCTCGTCCAGAATATCTAACTGGTATTATTATTCCGGTCTTACAACGTAAATAAGTACTACAACATTGTACCTGAACTATAGTTATCTATTTTTAATTTACAACTTTCTATTGTGGATAGTAAATCAAATATAGTATCAAAATAACATGTTTTAAACTGCTTAATTTTACCAAAAATTGCAGATTTTCTAATATAATATATAACCAGAGCATTTTTATACCTTTATGTCTTTAATATATCTTTATAACATTTATTTAAAAAAATTTGATCGTTCATTACATGACTCTTCTTTTTATGATTCTACAATCGAATGTGGATTCTGACCTCTTTTAGAAACCTCTAGAGGTTTCTTTAACGATGTGCTCATTTACAACGGGTGTTAATCAAACGGTCAACCTCTTTTTAGGAAGAAAATGTGCAGTTGTTATATTACAGTATTTAATTAAGATTACCACTATTGGCTGTCAAGGTATGAATTTTCTATGATTCAACTGTTGCTGTCGTAATGAAGTACTTAATAGCCGGCCATACAATGACTATTATTATGTAGTCAATGACTATGATTATTTTACGCGATTTATCATCACCAAAAACATATGTACAATCATGTTCATATGCGAAAAGTAGTACCAGAAAATTTTTCATGGTGATTAGTATCAGAATCTAGTTGTAATCGATATTGAAATAGTATAAACCATCGTTTCAGACCGGTCATATCAAAAAACCCAACAAGGAAAAATATGGTGTGGTCACATCTCATTATCTTAGTGGTAAATTAAGATTACTAACGTTCACAGAATATGTAAGAGTGTCATCCATAACGTTTAATTCATATTAACGAAAATTGATGATAATTGATCTGCAGTTAGAGTCGCCAACTTTTAACCATTGAATCGCCAGCCCAAAATCCACGCTAAATAGTAAAATTTTGCGGATGCAAAATGCACCTTGTGTGGGTTGGCTGTATGCCATACACAACCATTCCTCATGGGCGCGCGCTACATTTGCGCTCATAAACGATCAATTTGATAATAAAGTTTTTTATCATTTGGAACTTCTTCTCAACTACGTAACTTGAATGACTAAGATCAGTGACTGATAAATTTCAGTCATCATTAACGTCAAACCGCCCCTATTCCAAAACCTTTTGTAGGATTGAAACTGAAGACTTTTTCGACAACACAGTGAGTATGTAGAGGGGAGAAAGACTAGAAAGTGACTTATAAAAACGAAATGTTAATGAAAAAAATACTTGTTCTAGCCTAAAAAATAGGCTAGAACAAGCATAGGACACAAAGCACGCGAAGACTACAAAGCCTTTGATAGAAGGTGTTTCACAGAGTGCAGGCGTCTGTTTGATTCACAGAGGACAACTTTTTATTACGATAAAATTCGGAGAGTGAACTGGCATTCCGAAGTAAAAATCATAGGTTATAGAGACGATTGTTGGTTATAGGTACAACAAAACGAGAGTACCCAAAACCTAACTGAATAACCTGACTAAATGACATGAATCTTAGTATTGCTCCACAGAAAACATAATAATAACATGGTTTTACTTCAAGGAAGAAGAAAGATAATATCTCTTAACTTTGAGGTAAATGGGACTGTAATTCAAAGTGCAGAAATGGTCGAGTATCTCGGTGTGTTTATTAATAAGCATATGACTAGACATCTTGAGGGTGTAACAAGTAAGGCGACATTCATGTGTAACTTCCTTTTAAGGTTAATGCTAAACTTAGGTAGTCCAAGATTAAAACGTAGCAAACTTCTAGTTTCGACGGTTAAATCGGATATATTAAATATACACTATTTGGCAAAAAGTCCTTAATTTTAAACGTTACCGTGAAATGTTGACAAGAGTCAATCGAAAACTCGTTATTAGAATAAGTTCAGTTTATCGAACGGTTTCTGCAGAAGGGATTCAAGTTATTGCTGGTTTGCCTCCACAGGACTTGCTTGCTGAAGAAAAAAGAACGCTGTATAGAAAAGGTAAAGAAGCAAGATGCGAAAGCAGAGTGAAGTAATTGATAATAGTCCCATTCTTCCTCTGTTCTATGTATTTCTTCTATCAAACGCTTTTAAAACAGAAACAATTTATGGAGCAGAAATAATGTTGGTTTCTAGTTTTATTTTTTGTGTTTTTAATTTTATAGTTCTAAATTTATTCATATCTCATTATCGATAAAAATATCAATTGGTGAGTTTCTAAAATAAACGGTTCAATTATAATAATAACACTATTTGATTTGATAAGTTAAATATAAACTTAGATTTGAAATAACCTCGATGTCAGTGAGTAACCACCGACAGTAACATTGAAACGTTGAAGTTCCTTGAAACTTAAATCATGAAATTTTGCGTAGAGTCATAAATCATGTTTCCCCACGTGAAAAGCTAAGCCGTTTATATAAACTTTGAATCATAATTTTAAAAGTTCCCTTTAAAGTTCTGTACCATAAAAATAATCAACTTTGTTTATTATTTATCATCGTTTCAATCTATCAGTAAATTTTTTTGAACATTTCGTATACAGTATACATATGTATATTTTTTTTAGTGCTGGACGCAAAAAGCACTCAAATCAATATTAAACTGTCCGGGACAAAGAACGCATAAAACTGTTTCGCTTAATCATACTTCTTTCGAAATGACGTTTCTATTCGTTTGAGGGTAAAATTAATGGCTTGGTCATTATTGAAATGGCTATGATTTGCGATGGTCGTTGACTTATTCGGAATGATTGTACGATACGTACATTGAACACATAAATCTAATCCTATTACTCAACCCAATGATATAAATCGTAGTAAATTTAATTGGGATCCACAATTGTATTTTTCAATTAATGGTTATTAAATAATGTTTAGAAAATTATGTTGACTTATCTGACTTTAAATTGTTGCATTAAGGCCGGGGAATTGCTTTCATTCTAACATGAAAACTTCTGTATTAATTAGTGCGACACCGACGCGCTCGGGGACATTCAGAGGCTATAACTTTCACGCTGCGCTTCCTCTCCTCTCGCATCCCCTTCTCTATTTATTAACGTCTGGTCTTGTTCGCCGGTCTGATAGTTCAACGGGACGTTTATTGAAGACGTTCATTTCCGTCAGCTGTGGGAATTGAGTTTAATCGCAATACGATATTGTGATGTTATGATCCGTGATTTGATATGTGGGATCATATAGTATATGAAATTTAATTTGAAATACCGACACGTGGTGTTATAACGTATCTGCCTATTTAGTTAGCACAGTTGGTCAATTACATGTAATGTGTCTATAGATTACATTACAAATTTTGTAAGACAACTAAGAAAGATTAACACAAGTACTGTGAAAATTTCCAGTATTATGTTAAGAGGTTGATATTTTTAATACTTTATATTATCAATTTTGTGTTTTATTTACTTTTTTGCAACAAATGTTAAAAGAGAAAATGAAATTTTATGGCAAGTAATCATAGAAATCATCATCTTGCATTATTGCATCTTCAACCCCACACTGTTAAGACTTGAATTGTTACCAAGCCCACCTCATAGAGCTTACAGTTTCGATTTGAAATATCTCCATAAAGAATAGTAACACAAGCTCAGGTCCGGCGATCGTTGAGATTCTGTAATAAATTCTCTAGGAAAGCTTAGTGTAATACTAGCCGTATGACAACTTGCATCATCTTATTTGAAATGAATATTCTTATTTATGGGATGAAAAAGGTTTTCAGCAATCTCATATATCACTCTAATGGTATGGTAGCTACATGGCTATCATTGTTCTCAAAGAAATATGGGTCAATTATGCTCTTTAAACTTTGGCCAAATGATCGGTTGTTCGTGAAAATGATAGGGGTTTTCAGTGGTACTACAGTGAATGTTATATTTGTTAAAATATACGCTGAGGTAGAAATTATTGATGAGCTGTGGGTTATCTTCAAATATTTGCAACATGCACTCACAAAAAGCAAACAGGGCAATCTTAGGATGTCAAAGTATGGATTACTTAAACCTTGTACAGATGTAGGTGGTAACCTTATTCAATAAAATTCTTATTACTGATTTAATTGAAAGTCATAAAACAGCGTCATTACATCTTGTATATTTTGAGGATTTCTTACTCTCCATATTCTCGAGCATCCTATTTTAGCAGTACCACCTTTTTTCCTATGGTTTTGCCAACTGTTTTTATGTTAAGAATTCATACAGAAATGACTTCCCCACTCAGACTAGAAACATAAGGCGGTCAATTAAAAACATGGAGTTCGTGTTGAGCTTGCACATAAGTTTGATTATTGTCTAAAAAAGTTGTAAGAATAAAATCACGTTGATCACCTAACTAACTCATTATAAAAGCCTCGTACAGTCGTACGATTTGACTCGACCACAAATAGAATGACTCGATCAAATAGAATCAATTTTATGCTTTTACATAAAATTTAGTAGCATTTCTGGCACAGCAATATAAAATTTATATGTACATGTCATCATATATTACTATTTTCAGATTAAAATTATTTTCAGCTATACTAGGTGTTACATCATTACAGGACCATACTCACATTCATGTTTTAAGATAAGGAGTATATTTACCCTATCTATTACACTGTTGAAAATAACTCACGAGCACAGCCTGTAGAATCTGAACGTGTGTATCTAGCGCAATAAAATTTGGTATCCTTACCCTCGTCTCGAGAGCGTTACAATACATTTTCTTAGTTGAGTATTGTTTATGGCGATATCTAAAGTTTAAGCTGCCTGAGACGGGCGCGGCAAAAATGCTTCAAAGTACAAATTTGAAGATGAAATTCTATTATTTTGTTTTGGAATTTTGAATGCAACGTTGCTACGTTATTAATAATTTTGTGAAAATTTTTCCAGCAAACTCGTTATTGGCAGTATTACAAAAAATATTGAAGATTATAGCTTTAGACTTGAGAATAAAAAAGAAAACTTTCATGTCATGTAATCATACATTACCATCAAAGCGGTTAACAGCTAGTCTGTACTACGAGAAGTGAGAGTTACTTATCGATTTCATATACGTTAAGGCGATGAGTCACTCTCACTTCTCGTCGTACAGACTATACATATACAGGATGGTTCACTATTCCCGGACCGTATTCAACTGAATTTTATATTCATTTTTATATGACACAATCTGTATCTTTTCACATGTGCTTATTAGCTGTCTTATGCTTCGGTCTTTCCAACGCTGCTAATATTGTTGGATAATATTATAGAGGCTGTTTACTAGAACAGTTAAGTTATGCAATGTTTGGAGAACCATAACTTTCTTATTTTAACTGGAACACCCTATATTTTTCTAAGGTTTTGGAAGGCCTTATTAATCACCTTTCTTTTTTTCTTTTTATATTTTTACACCTTTCTTTATTTCTTTTTAATTAAGAATATGGTATATCTAAAACGTGAATGTTTTGAAATAATTAGACTGTTTTAGAAATATCGACATAAAACATGTTTTTTCTCGTAAAAAATGAGAAAAAGACAATTTTAAACAAATGTAAGTGAATTTATGTCGTAAAAGATGAAAAAGTATAGATTTGTGCTAGAACTTTTAATACAGACACTTCGGGATTTCAAATACCTGGCTTCCGGACGAATCTTGAGCGGTATTGAAAACCGGTGTTTTGATATTAGTATTATTTCTAAATTAATTACAAAAAAATTAAAAGTGCCAGTCTTGGTAAAATAGAGTAATACGACTCAGTTATAGTTCATTTAAACATAGAATGTTCACTTTGACTTACAAGCATGTTCAATTTTTCACAATAAGCTATTTTGTTGGAGTTATAAATAAGCAACCCAACTCAACCCAGTACTTATTCGCTCTTGCAGTACTCATTGCTACAACAGAATCTTACCACCACCTTCTTCCTTTATTTTCTCATTCCTTCGCAAGGTAATTTATTAGATGCTAAATAATTATGTCCCCATATCTCTCTATAGCATCTTTCTCTTGTGTTTCTGAACGTCTCTATCCCTAACGTACAACCCAGACGATCTCCCAATAATTAACAAATACAACCCAACTAATACAACACATCGATTTATTTTACGGGGTTGGAATGCTGTCCCCCGACACATTAAAAACTCTTTTCCTCGGTTTTTCCTGAAACAGTTTTCCGGGCTTTCTTGACAACCACCTTAATTGACTCTAAGCTGATATCTCTGGCCTTCGATATCTTCCTTTCATTGGTCTATTCAAGGGATGGCGAACCTATGACACACGTGCCAGAAATATTACGCGAATAAATTTTGAATGACACACATCCACTGAGACAAAATTTCTTTCTTGTGATGATTTCTTGTCAATATGTAGCCTGGTCTATAAAAAAGGGGCTTACGTACGAAAATAAGTTTTTGTGAAAACAGCAAATAAAGATAAACAAACGGTATCGTCAGTTTCCACTTAGTTATTCCCTTTTTCTGTATTAACCGGTGTTGAAGGCCGTCAAAGTATTGATTCAGGTTAAAATGTTAATTTGGGAATATGATCATGGGTTGTTTTTACTATTAATTGCGCAAGTGAAGAAACATCTTGAGATTCAACGAAGGCAGAAGCTGAATAAATCATTTCCACAAAGCTCGAAATCAAGAAGCGAATTATCAAAATTTGTGTATTGATGCCCCTTTTTTTTCGTATGGGTCCCAATAGGAGTTGTTTCCAATGAAACGCCATTTGAGCTAGTAGAAGAGGGCAGCACTATACCCTCTTCACTCATGTCCTCTTCTATTCAACTGATATATCTGCGTCAGTGGTATGTCCCACACAACCTGTGCAGCTTTATAGGCGCCGGTTTTTGGAAGTAAGCTGAAAAAAATGAATTGGGTCAAACGACAAATGACGGTTCTCAAAAAAGAGTGAAGAACGCCCCTGTATCTGACGCCTATGGTTCGTTTGCAATGCAACGTGCATGCAAAATTTGTTTGTGCTAAAAGTTTTACAAACAGTATCTAGTCAGTATCTACTCACAGACAGTATCTAGTCAGTAGTTTAATTGGCATTATTTGAACTTTCGATGTGAATGTTTTGTATTGCTACAGTATTTTGTATTTTGGAAGGAAAATCAAGGTTCCTTGCCTTTTACAACAAAAATGTCTTCTTCAAGATTTTACATTTTGTCCAATAAACAATATTTTCTGCTAGCAGTTTTTCAAACTTTATCAAGTCTTCTAGAAGAAGTATCAAATCTTCTAGAACCAGTATCAAGTCATCTGTAAATATTTCAAGTCTTCCAGAAGCAATATTAAGTCTTCTGGAATTATTTTAAGTTTTCTAACAATAATATCAGGTTTTCTGTAGCATTGTAAGTTTTTTGGAAACATTTCAGGTCTTCTGGAAGCAGAATAAATTCAGCAGTTCAAGCTATCTAAAAGCATTTCACGTCACTTAAAAGCAGTATCGAGTATTCCAGGGGCAGTGTCAAGACTTCTAAAAGCAGTACAAGTCTTCTGGAAGCAATATCAAGTCGTCTAAAAGCATTTGAAGGCTTCTAGAAACTGTATCGAGTCTTGTGGAAACATTTCAAGTCTTCTCGAAGTATATATCCTTAAACCTACCCTAACAAAAATTTCATGATAGACGACTATAAAAAAAATACAGAAACAGTTTGTTGTTGTCAAACGTATGTTTTTTGAGTTTAGAATGCGTTTTCTGTTTCAAGTGGATTTTTTATCTCATTATGCATTTTCTTAACAAATAATTTCTGTTTATTTCGTGTTTGTACGTACTCTTCTTTCCATTAACTTTTTAAGGAACTTTTAATAAACTATAGATTTTTGGTTTTCACCCTGTGGAAGAACGTCTCAAAGTCATACTAAATTACATTAAAAAATAAAAAAATGGAAACATTTTTTTCACACATAACCTCCCTATTCGTAGGTCAGGTCAGGTATGGCAATTAATTATATAGTGCATATAATAGGAGATCGGTTTAAATTATTTTGTCTTTTATTTTTATGTCTTAAAATTTTTATCTGACCTGACCTAACAGCAACAGATTGTTTACCAAGAGTTATGAAAATGTTGACACGTCCAGTTCGCCATCGCTGGTCTATTCCATCAAAAACTCTTGTTTTGCATTAATTTATGCAATGTTTGAAAAAAATAACTGTAATTTAGATGAAATTTTTGTGTATATAGTAAATATATATAATAATATAATGCGTGCTTTAATGTGTCGCTCTAATTTGCAGAAATCTATTCTCTCATTGAAATTAATTATAGTCAACAAGAACTTATTTATAAGGTATAATCCTTGGGTGTGAGCACGAAATCCTTTTGAAATCATCTTGAATTTCCACGAAATAATTTCTAGAGTGGATTCTATTATTAAAGTATTTGAAAAACTTCATGAAAGGTTTGAAAAACAACAGACAAGTCAGTCTTCCGAAATACCGTAGCATTGATACTACACATTAAAAGAGATTTTTTGGTTATGAGAAGGTAGGCAGAGAAGGCCATGTTGGATAGCCGCCACGTTTTCCTGATTTGACAAAAGAGCGCTTGGTAATTGAAGACACCAACAACCAATATGATCACCGCTATACCGCGGTTTAACATGATGAATTGTATCCACAATAAGGCACAATCAACATACATATGCAAGCGATTCATGCCTTAGACGTATTCAACTTTGTAAGCCACAACAACGAGGCTTATTGAACATGTACTTTAATTTTGTTTTGTTACTTCATTGTATTTTCGTAATAGCATTACTTGAAATCACTTGAAATGTGTCCAGAGGACTTGAAATGCGTTCAAAAGACTCGATATTGCTTCTAGAAGACTTGACAATGCTTTCAAGAAACTTAATATGCTTCCAGAAGACTCGATACTGCCTATGAAAGATTTTGATTTGCTTCTAAAAGATGAAACGCTTCTAAAATACTTGATACTGGATCTAGAACACTTGAAATGCTTCTAGATGACTTAATATTATCTCTGGAAGACATCGAATACTTCCAGAAAACTTGACACGTTTTTTTTTGGAGAGCATTTTACCATATATTAACAATAATTAAAGCTAATTAATATAACATTTCGAAACCTTACAGAAATACGAAGCGTTCCATTTACAATAACAAATTTCAAATATTAAAATTACGGTAGACTCGAAATCTCGAAAATACGTTGTACACACAGAAAAGTTCCTTGGCTCAAAATAGGTCGATTTAAGAGGCTACTTTACCAGGTCGGTTAGTTTCTGAGGAACGCAGACGACGGACGTTCGGAAGCAAGAGGGCGGAGTTTATTTTCTATTGAGCCCGACCGTTCATACGTAAAAAACACCAAATATTTCGTCTTCTAAACGTGTTTATCTAAATTTCGCACGAGAAATACGAATGCAGTATTTTATTCTTTAATATGAATAGAATATTAATTTTTTGTAACAAAGAAATTAGATATAGAAGGAGATTTTGGATATTGTAGTTTTATAAGTTCAGTGAAAGGCAAAAATCAATTGCAAATGTAATAAATAAATTATATCTTTGTATTATCATGATCTCAAAATATTTAGGTGATTCAGAGTAACCTTGCAAGTAATTTTATTTGAAACCAGAAGTTTCTACAAGCTTGAGATAAAACATGTAATAACTAAAACTTAAAAATGGACTATCAATCACTACCTATAAGATGTATTATAATTTCAACTCTTCGAAGGTTTATGTCAAGATAAGATCCTCGATGAATGCTTAGTATTACTTCAACGTCTTGTCTCTTTATACCGACAAGTGTCAGGAAATTATTTCCAAAAATTTCATGTCTTATTGTTAGACAGTTTTTGGTCGCATTTCCCCAACGTATGTTCTGTAAGCTCTGAACCGTCGTTGTAAAGTCAATCAGTTTGATCCTAAGCTTGCCCAATGTGGAAGAGGTAGTATGAAAGGTATATATATAGAGTATAGAGTATGTATAGAGCTTTTGCGGAGTATAGAGGTGGTGGTGTGATGTATGGTCGAGTAAGTCTCCAAAATCAGACAAGATCTCATTGCACCCTTTATATTAAGACATACTAATTTAGATATGTTGGATTTATACAACACTTGATTAATAATAAATAAAATAGCTTTGAACAGTAGTAAAATCATAACAAAATTTTAAATTGTTTTCAATAGGATAATATACACTTCCCTACATAAGAAACCCGACTTTGTACAAATTGAAAACGGTGACAGATATAGTCATGAGCCCAAACAATTCAATTTTATTTTTATTAGCATAAATATTTTCGAATTTATTTTCTTAATTGAAACCAATACTCCAAGAAAACATGTTCACAAGTTTCATTTTTCACAAATTTCTCTTGATGGATTTTAGATTTTATAAAAATATGTATCAGAAATAAGCGCCGGATTTTGAATATACGTATGGGTTCTGGGTGCTGAAATAGAAACTGAATTGGGAAAACACACAAATCAATGAAAACGGCTCTTCACAAAATTGTGTTCTGAAAAAAAATTTTCTCATCTGAGAAAATCATTCGCAGCAGATGTTGAGACTCAATTGGAAAGAAAAGGATCAATAATACATTAAAATTAAGAAAAAATAATTACGAAAAATTAAAAACTATTATAGTGCATAGTGTATTAAGTCTTTAATTATCTTTAATCTCAAGTGGTTTATCAACAGTATCTTGTATTTTGGGATGAAAATGTTATATGCCATCACATTTACAAGCAATATTCAGTATTGGAGAAATTTCATGTCTTCCAGAGGCAGTGTAAGTCGTCTGAAATCATTCCAAGTCTTCTAGGAGCATTTCAAGTATTCTGGAAGCATTTCAAGGCTTCTGAAAGCAGTATCAAGTATTCTAGAAACAGTATCTAGTCTCAATTCAAAATGCATGCTCTCCCATAATTTGCAACAGATGCTGGGACTAAATTTTGGACAATAAGCTGAATAGTTCATTGAATTTAAACTATCAATTGAAGATGCAACTTTAATCCAGATAAAAATATCAATAATTTCGTATGAGTGCCTATAGACCCAGAGAACCCAACCATCCGCTATGTATGCACCCACATATCCGCTGCCTATGGTACCAGCAACCTGAGAGGTGATACTATTACTCTGTAGTGTCATTTCAGCTCACAATGACATTCAGGGCGTGGGTGGACCAAACAAAACCTGACCAAAGAGGCAGCGAAAATGCAAAAATCTCAAACCTGGTACATAGTGGCCAATTTCACAAATTTAGTAGCACACTATTCACAACTCGAAAACCCAGTAAGCTACAGCAATGAATTTTTGCATGTAGTTATCAGTAACAAAATCTAAGATTTATACCAAAAATGAATCCTTTTCGTTAATGTAATCGTCAATCTACTGATCCTTTCAAAACATCTAAAAAAAAAAGAATTTTAATCTTGAACTTATGCCACAGTTTCTATTTCACAGTCAATATTTCGTAAAGTCAGTGAAAGCAAGTGAAATCTTATATACTATCTAATAGGTAATATGTCAGGTTACAATATTAAAAAAGAATTGGAATGGTTCATGATGAATCCTGCTAGACAAATCAAATAGAAGTGTAATTATGTAATGTTAATCTTTTAACTTTAAAACAAGAGCTTAATAAAGTAAAGAGGAGTACCTATACATGCTAAATGTATTATAGATATAGTGATAATCACAATATAATTAGCATTGCTACAATCTTAACAAAATTGAACACCCCATAATTTCTAAATTAAACATCCTTATAGTGGTAATGAAATCATTCCAATAGAAAAACAAATATTCCTATACCATCAGAAATCACCAATCTTTGTATTTTGTCCAGCTAAACTATTAGAAAATAACCACTGTACGATCTGAGCTACTGAACAACCACATAAAACAGGTAACAACAGTGGGGTGATTTCAAAAGTAGCATCATATCGGAAGGAAAACAAAGGTATTATAGGTTTTATGCCTAAGCAAAGGGGATCTAAGGACGTTCTCAGGCTTTCTGACCAACCATGCATCCTTCTGAAACCACCTCGTCCATATAGGACAAGACACCGATCAAATTTTTTAAAGACTTTGTAACGACGAGTTAGAAACAGCAAAAATTTCGGTATAGTTTTTTTGACACCCACAGTATAAAGGAACAAATCTTTGGAGCGAAAACCTTGAAGGGCTAAAGTTACAATAGACCCTATGGCGCGCATTGAGAAGAGTAGCCGCTGGTACCGTTGGTAAACTATACTACACAAACTATACAAACATTGAACGATACAGAGACAATAAGCTATAAATGGTAATCTATAAGTACAAAAATGTAGTTAAGTTAAACAACGTCGAAAAAGCATTTTTAGAGGTGATTATTTTACTGTATTAAGAAAGCTAGAGATAAAAGAAGAAGACCGATGCTCTATGCTCCTTGTTTTATCGGCGTCAAATAGTCTGCAAAAGGCGGGACTAACGCGGTGGTAACACTACGTGGGAATCTTGACGAAAAATATTACAGTTTTACCTTAGGTTCCTGCAATTTTAGCAAATTACAAACTATTCCTATATTACTAAAAATTTCGAAATATTTTATTTGAAAAATATTACTATTTTCAAGTATACCATCACGGAAACTAAAAATGAAACGACAAAATTGTGTACTATACAAGAAAAAAGGCTTTTCTTTGGAAAATTAAAAAACTTTCCACCATGCGTTATGTAGAATTGTTAGAAAAAGCTATTTACAAAATTACATTCAATTATTTTAATAAATAATGTATGTTTTTGTAATTTGCCGAAACGCACGGTAAAGTAGCCTCTTAAGTGATCTATACCAAAAGTAGTTTCGTTTCGCCGATAGTGGACTTCAAAGTTAGCAAAAAAAATTCTTTTATTTTTTTATAACCCGAAAACGCATAAATCAATTTAAACCATTTTGAAAAATAAATTCCTAGGTTCAATTAATGCTTCTTTGATGTGTTTAGATACTATTGTAGACACACAAAATGTAAAATGAAAAAAAGTGTAAAAGTAATTTTTAAACATCTGCTAGCCTTATCTACGTCCTTGCAATTACAAAATCATGGTAGGTGGCCATTATTTAAGGAATTAAATGCAAAGACAATTCTTCTTCGTAATTCCTCTTCACTATCTCGCCACTAATTGAAGAGGCATTGTTGGCTTCAATGCTCCATAGAGAAATCACTGCCAACTACGAAGAGATCGTGTATAAATCGCTTTTAGCAAAGAACTTGTATTATATAACATACAATAATATTAGCGGTGTTTAAAAAACCCGAACTTTGTTTAGCGACTCACCAAATTTAATAATTTTCCAAACAATTTAATATTTAATAATAAGGTTGATAACAAATTCTAAGTTATCGTATAAATTTCAAAAAATTTCCACAAAAAAAATATTAACTCTGTAACCTTGCATTTAAGATTTGGAAATAAGATATGTAGTGGTCCAACATTTCCACAACTAATTAGTATATTTAAAAATACGTAGGGTGCATTCTATATACCTAATTTATTACTTTTAAACAGTCCAATTTGACTGAATCACCCTGTATATTGTTTTTATTGAAGTTTAAAAAATAACAATACACATCCTGTTCCTTATCAAAGATTAAGATAAACTTATTTTTAGTATTAAATAGTTGGAATGAGCACATATTTCAAAGTAGTTTATCTTATCAAAGAAACAAGTATGTAAATAAACAAATTCGACCTACTCAATATTTTTAATTCTGCAAGCATAGTCTTCATAGGAACGATCGAAATTTGATAATCTTAATGCATTATTGTCGGTTGTTGATACAGCCAACATAATATCCAATTCAATAGCCATAGGGCAAACTCCATATCCGCAATAGTCGATGTGTTCGCCGATTAAATTAACCCTGCAATAAAGTTCCTTATTAAAATGATAGCTTTTTTTCAATAGATGGCGTCTCACCTTCCCGGAACTTGCACCAGAAACTCCGGTTTACAATTGTAGCGCTCGGAGAATGTATCGACCACAGTTTTAACACGAACACTTTCCGGTAAAGAATATTCAGGACAAGTATCATTTAATGTCTCTGACATTGTTAAATTTAATTAAACAACACTTCACTTATACGTTTAACACGATTATTAATTAATAAATTTTAGAAATATGTATTTGTCATGTGTTGATTTGTTTTGGGATAGAATGTACGGTTACTATAGAACCGCATCCGTGGCATAGAAAACCGTATTAGCTACGTAGTTTATCTCCATGACTGATATTACCACCTATTTTTGAAGGAGACCAACTAGTGTATAGATCACTATTATCCGTGTGGTGTCGTTACCTGTTATATTATTATTTATATAGATTCTTATATTTCAGTGTCATCTCTGTTTTAGTAACGACACTCCTATTAATGATCCGAGTTTCAAACCACAGCGATAGCGCGTGCTATTTCTCTAGAGAAAGCAGAAATGTTGATAGTGATTAAAAGGGGGCGCTTGTAAATTTTCTGTTCTTGTTCTTTCAAATTTAATATGACTATTTTCTTAAAACAATATTATTATCCTATGTCTAACAGTAACTTACTTTTAATTTAACAAAGACATCACCTAATCAGCCGAGAAGCTAAAAACTATGATAACAACATATGAAACAATTACTTCACCTGTTGAAACAAATTTATTAGGGTTTATAATAAATTAATTAATTCTGTTATTTTGTATAATTTATTTTGATAACCTCTTTTCTAATCGTCTTCCTTAGTGTGTATAAGGTTTTCCAAAATTCTTATTTTTGTTACGAATAATTACTTATTTTAAAAATTACAACACTAAATTCATTGTGTCTTAGATTAAAATTAATTTCCAACACATTCACTTGTATGGTAACTTTTAATACAACTGAGAGACTACAACTCGATCATAATGTTATGAAATTGTAATTTTGTAACATTAATTAATTATAATTGAGACATTATCCAAAAACTGGGTTATGTTACTAACAGTGACATGAAAAGGTCAACAATTAATAAGAGGGACTGAAATACCTGAATTAACAATATATCACGTTCCACATGTGTACCTACCACCCCACTGATACATGGAATTAATCGTATTCAAATCTAATCCAAAAAAGAGAATTGGAGTAATTGCGTAGCAGTATACTCTAGGAATCTTAGAGATACGCGAATAATGTTATAACAATTCAGGAGATAAGATACAAAAGTGGCGTACCAATATTAAAAGAAATTGCTCGCTGTAGGTGCTACCATGCGTCATAAGAATAAAAAACTGCATAATACATCATCTATCAGTAAATATGCGCTAAAATTCTTCTCGGAGATTTCTAATAGTAAACATGGCCGAATGCTCTGTTTTACAGATATTTTTGTGTTACAACTTTCATCGAGAAACAAGAAGTAACAGACATATTGTTGCGTAATTTGTCACAAGCAATAACATAAATGAAGGGAACAAATATTTATAAATGAAGGTTGCAACTACTGGAAATAAACAATACCAATCAAGTAGTTATAAAATTGTTAATTAGAAAAATTAGAAAAATATGCACAGCTTCCATCCAGAACATCAGATTGTACAAACCAGCAGACTGTAACTTAAATAACATAACTCTTGTAATGAAAGGTTTACGGTCAAATAGCTCAAGATGAAGGGATGAGAGACTTCTGATTATAAAAATAATGGGAAAATCTGGGTCTCAGACTGTTGATGTAGACAAAAATAATGTTAGAATAAAGTCTTCTTATGCGATTACTACAGATGAAAAGTGGTATAATGAATAGTGTAGGAAAACAATCAGGAAAAAAGGAATCACACAAGCAGTCTGCAACAGTATGTTAGAGCAAACAGAAAGAGCTATACATCAGGTGTTATACAAACAACGCCATAAGCTTTAACTCCGTCATTTACAATAAAAATTCATGAAATGGTTTGATGAATACTATGATTCATGTTACAAATATTTTCTTCAATTTTAAGCTATTTTCAACCTTTGTTTTTCAACATAGCTCCGCATAATTTTTTCAAGTCATTGGATAGAGATGTTTTTTGATATACACTACAATAATAGATTTAGAAAAGTCTATGATTCTCTATCCACAATCCAAAAATCTCTATACAATGACGCAAAAACTATATTAGATAAACCCGAGTAGGTGTGAACTTTTGGGAAGTGTGAAAATAACTTCAAAATGTCATTTAAAATGTTCACATGGTGCCATGTACTGAATTTACGTGGAATATCCTTATTTTATACTTATTCATGAATTCTTAAGTAAGAGTAACTTAGTTGACCGACTAACATCAATCCATCTCTATCTCCGGTAATGAATGAAATGAGCTGCCGGACATTTCTTCGGTGTTATCGACCTCCACTTTCACTCTCCCTGATCACTCCCTCCCCATTTCATCGAACTAGTATCAGTCTTCGTTCTCACACTTTCAGTGATTGTAACGTGGAACAATGGAAAGAAAACCATCAATTTGTTGAAATTCGTTAAATGTCAAATTTACCCCGCCGAGGGGGATACATCCCGCCGAAGAAGGAGGGGGTGCTCGGCTAACATTAGAGCTTCCATGTTATGTTTGGTTACTGTTTCACTACTCTATCCCAAACAACACCTCTTGTTGGCAGCAAACTTTGAGCGGTAAAAAACCGTATGCTCCGGTGTATCCAGTAACCCACAATGAATCAACACTCTTCAGATGTTGCTCTCCTGATCCCGTATAAATATTTTTCGAAAGTACTGTGGCCCATTATCACTTGGAAGGAGAAACCGTACCTTCGGTATAATAACATAATTCCATTTACCTGTCATTCCTCTCACTTTCGCTATCTTCTTAGCTTACTGCATTACGCTCGTTTGCCTGAAAAACTTGATATTGAAGACTTAACACTGCTGCCAGAAGACTTGAAAAGTTTTCAGAAAACTTGATAGTGCTTCTTAAAGACTTTTTTATCCCAATTCAATCACAACATCTGCTGTGAACGTTTTTCTTTTTGAGAGTACGCATATTGATTTTTTAGATCTTTTCAGATCCAATTCATTTGGAGAGCAGTCATTCGTCGCTTGAGTCTTTTCCTAATTCAGTTTCTTTTTTTTAGCACTTAGCTTAGTTATTTTCAAAGTCTGCCGCCTGAGTACGCAAATACATGTCTACACACAAAAACTAAGTTAAATGTGTTTGTCTTGGAGCATTTGGAGGCTAAGTCAATTAAGTCTACACAGAACTATGTTCGATTTGTATGGGAATACAGAAACAGGTGTTTTAAAAGTGTGTGTATATGTGATTAATACCAAAGATTAAATAGTAAATAAGATTTGCCGCTTCGTGTCGGCACTTTTGATGTACGGCTGCAATGTTTCATGACCCTGAACACATCGGACTTTTAAGTAGTGGTGTAACGGATATTCGCATCCGCATCCGCAACTGCGGATAATCCGCATTGTTTTGAAGATCCGCATCTGCATCCGCATCCGCATATATTTTAACGGAGCTCCGGTAAAATAGTGACAGTTTTTTGTTTCGATTTTTTAGATAAAAAAAATTTTTAGATATTGTAACATGCACGAACACGAGAGGTAATCGCGATGTGGCGACGGACGATACGACTCCTATATTGTCATAGCGCTCTAAAAGATCTTAATTCCTAAAGACGATCAGTTGTTGAACGGATGGCAACTTGTATGTATGCTTTTGCGCATTTATCGTCATTCGTTTTATTGTTTGCTATCCATCGAAATTAAATTAATTAAAATGAAACCAAAAACAAGCTTTATTTGGGAATATTTCTCGGAAATTAACAGTTTGATTGCTCGTTGTAAGATTTGTGAAAAGGAATATTCACGAAAAGGACGTACCACATCTTCTTTAAAAAATCATTTGAAATCTAAGCATACAAAAATATTTGAAGAGTTAGAAAAACGTATAGCTGAAAATGCAGAACAGAACCAGCCAAGTTGTAGTACATCTATAGATACAGGTCCAAATACAACAAAACAACTTACTTTACAAGAATGTTTAACGAAGAATGTATGTTGGGATTTCTCATATACAAAATCCAAAGATACGGATCGATTAATAGGCGAAATGATTGCTTTGGAAGACTTACCATTCAACTTCGTCGAAGGTGTTGGTTTTCGGCGATTAATCAATACAATACTTCCACGATATAAATTAAGGGGACGTCAGTTTTTTACGTCGCTTGTATGTGACGATTTATATAACGGTGTGGCAAATAAAATTAAAGCACTATTAAAAGATCTTAAGAAAATATCCTTTACAACTGATGTTTGGTCAGATACAAGTTGTGGGACTTCATTAGTTAGTTTGACTGCTCATGGTATAAACGAAGGTTTTGAAAGAGTAAGAATTATTTTGAAATGTGAAATAATGGAAGGC
Organism: Onthophagus sagittarius; assembly: GCA_036711965.1. Lineage (NCBI taxonomy): Eukaryota > Metazoa > Arthropoda > Insecta > Coleoptera > Scarabaeidae > Onthophagus > Onthophagus sagittarius. Next base: position 54,095,558 of record JASERS010000001.1, read on the forward strand.
CGTCACACTGGTCAAGCTATTTCGACAAAACTTGAAACCATTCTTGAAGAATGGGGTATAAAACAGGACAATGTTCACTGTGTGGTACGCGATCGTGGTAGCAACATGATTAAAGCAATGCAGATATCTGGATTTAATGATTTTGATTGTGTGATTCATCAAATACAGTGTTGCATTAAAAATGTTATATTATCGGAAGAATGGGTTCAAGAAGTAATTGAAAAAGTGAAAAAAGTGTCAACACATTTTAATCATTCCCTAGTAGCACAAGATGAATTAAAAGCTATACAGGTAATAAGATTGAAGCAACCTCCAATGTCAACAATACAAGATTGTCCCACTAGGTAAGCCAACGATTGTCTATAAATTAAAAAGTATAACTAATTTTCATTTCAGGTGGAACAGCACATTTTACATGTTGGAACGTTTTGTTAAAATAAAAGATTCTTTACTTCTATACTTAACTACAAAACAACTTGTGTCATTTTCTCCGGATGATTTGTCAACAATTGAACTGTTGTTAAAATTGTTGGCACCTTTTGAAGACCTTACTAAAGAATTAAGTAACTCGAAGAACAGCATTTCTATGGTTATACCACTTCTGCACGTTACTTTGACAATATTAAAAGCTGAGAAAGATAGCTCAAATACGCCAGAAAATATCAAAGCACTTTTTGTTAAAGTTATACGAGTAATAAGTGAAAAATTTGGCGATTTAAACAGAAATTTACTATGTTCGATTTCCACGTACTTAGATCCCAGATATAAAACCAAATTTTTTAATAGTTTTGAAATAGAAGGAGTCGAAGCCACAATAGCTAATTTGTGCCAAATTCAAACGATTCATCAAGATAAAGATTGTAGTCCGATACATAAGAAAAGAAAAATTGATAAACAAATTATTACTAATTCTAGCTGTTGTTCTTCCAAACTACTGCAGTCAGTACAATCCGTTCTAAGTTCAAGTGAAAGCGAGGCAGAAGATGACCAATTAATAACACTGAAAATTGTGCTCCAAAATTATATTAAAGAAAGAAGACTACCTTTAGAAGAAGATCCATTAATGTGGTGGCGACAAAATGGGTACAAATATACCGTTTTATTGCCGGTTGTTCGACAATATTTATCAACACCACCAAGCAGCTTTACCAGTGAACAGCTATTCAGTGGAGCATCGTTAACAGATAAAAGAAAAAGTCTGAAAGGAGAGAAGGCATCAAAATTGCTGTTTTTAAAATATAATTTGCCTATAATAAATTATGAATATTAATTACTTTATTTGTGTAGATATTTTCAAGAAAATTTTAGCATGTAACTTTTTTCAACAACTCCGCATCCGTCCAAAAATCTGCTTACGCATCCGCATCCGCAACATTAGAATTAAAAAATCCGGTTCCGCATCCGCATCCGTTAAACCCACATCCGTAACACCACTACTTTTAAGTTGGAATACACAAAACCGGATGTTTAGGCAACACATTATGCACTAAATTAATTTTATGTTGAGAGCCGTTTTCTATCTTCTTTCAAAACTAAAGTTTCTCACTCTAGTGTCGCATCTTGTTTACTATTTAATCTTTTTAATACTAAGATAAATGCAAGGTGAACAATAAAAGCATAATTTTATACCTTCTAGGTAACCATGCGATTATATCGAGATTTTCGCTACTTTTTATACAATTAATAGTACAGCAAGCATAATGGTTAAGTTGTAAAGGAAACGGCATAGGTTGATCATCGTATAATAAGATTCGTTATTCTCTCCTCAATGTGAGGGACCACCACCTGTTCTGCTAATCCCATAAGGAAGACACCAGCCAGGTTCAACATGTTATAGAACAGAGCTAACGACCATCAATTAGTTCCCTGTTTGCACGTGTAATCACTAATATTTGATTTAACTCCAAGTTTATACATATTGTAGCCAAGTTTATACATAAGTTTGAAATGGCTTCTTCGATGAGTCCACGGTGGAATTTTAATGTTCGATCGATATGAGAATAATAACTTTCTTTTTCTTTTGGTATGTATGAACATAGTACGATGTTCCTATTTTGGTAACCGAATACTGTGCTAAATATATTTCGGCTTGGATTGAACATTTCCTTCGGTAAGCAGGATTTGTTTTTAATCATGGTTCATACATATTGTTCATATAGATGACCGCAAACGCATTGATTCCCTCAGCTCCCCATCAGTACCGGCCAACCCTATGGCTAACCTTTCTTTTATTTGACACTTCTTTTCTTCCGATTAATTTTGATATTTTGTGCTATGATTCACCATGTACATCATCATCATCGATATTAGATGCTGATGTCATTTATTTTATTCAAAATTCAAATAAATTCACTTCTATGAAAAGTCACATATTTATAGTACCATATTTCCAATCCAAGTATTATCCGTTTAGCCGATTTGGCCTTTTCATCGGTTGTTCCAATTTTGAACTATTTCCTCCTTTAGGGACGTTCGATTTTTCTTAGTTGCTCCCGCGCATATCCACCTTTAAGTCATTAGCTGAAATTGGTGAATTGGTTAATACAACTCAATGCCACAACATAAGTGGGACAAATCTGCTAGATCATTAGACAAAGTAAACATCATGGTTAAGTTAACTAATGAAGTTATTGAATAACTTTTAATAAACAGAAAACAATGAAAACGACGAATACATTAAAGTAATACGCTATCCCAGTTTTAAAAATTTTGAATACCGATTACTGGTATTTAGATTTTGGTCCGGTATTGCAAGCCTTAGTTGCATCACTGAGATACGCATATGCATGCTTTTGACACTCAGGTTTATTATACCCTTCATGCTACTCAAATTTATATTGTTCAGAATTATATTAATTATGATTTAATTAAATTGATTCATCATGCTTCTCCACTGTGCCTAAACATTAATCCCAATAAATCATCCATTATGGTTTTCAGGAATTAACATTATGGAAATCAGGGTGCTGTTGCTCGTGTTCGAAACTCCTTTGATATTAGTTAGTTCACCTATTAATTGAGGAGCTTTCGTGCAAAACCGGATATATCCGTTTCTAAAAAAGTGTCAGAGAAAGCGAAAAACTCTTGATAGTTTGCCTTTAAAGGATAGACAACACATATTTTTAACAAGCTGTTAAAGTGTGATATATCCGCTGTTACTTATAATACTATTTAGCAAACGGTAGAAACCATGAAATCTATGCGAATACATATGAAACATATGCGAATATATAATTTATTAAAACTAGGTAATTATTAAAAATAATTTATCTGTTAAAACTAATGTTGGACGTCGTTTTAAACTATCTGTATTCCTAGATGCAGTATCCAACTACTTAAACGCTTATTTTCTTATGTTATTGTAACTATTTGTAGTAGTTACAATAGTATTCCGTTGAGAATTTTGCAACGAAGTTCTACATTCTATTTAGGATACCTTTTAAAACTCCTTATTTTCTTAAATGCGTGACTTTAACACGTACTTCCAGTAATAGACTAAAAGAAGATACTTCGCATTAGGGGTTATTAAAGAACCAACCCTTTATACTTTTAAATTTCGTAACAGTTCAAGTTTAAAGTTGAATTAAAAGTATAATGAAAGAAAAATGTTCCATGATTTTCCTTAAATATGTCATATTTTTTAAATTAAAGTAGAGCACATTAATATCAATGAAGTAGTAGTCTACTATTTGGATTAACATTTTATTGAAATGTGTTACAACTACCCTATATTAGATGGCAGTACATTGACCATTCAAAACTTAGAATCCTTTATTAGTACTTTAAAAAATCTATTCATTATTAAATGGATAAACTTGTATATAATTTTATGCTGTTAAATAGTGATACATAGGGTAATGAAAATAAAATCTATTTAATCTAGCTAATTCTATAAAATACCTTTTAATAAAACTTTCTATTATTTTAAATTAAAAGTTTTACTTAGGATTTTTATTTAAGATATTTATAATAGTTTTTAAATTATAGTTGAAGGAGCAGGTGAATACAAGTGCAGGTGAACTATATACATATCTGAATAGGATTTACAAGTTTATAGTATATTGTATGATACTCATCTACAGGCTACACCATTTAATAAAATCACTTTGTAGATTGTAAATACACATATATAAAATAAATCAGAATCATAATCTTCTTTTCTTATAATTTATTATTCTTTTCTTACCCATCCAATCTTAATAGAAATAATTTATAAGAATGATAAAATCGGTTAAGACTATAATAAGAAAATGACTATACGATTTCATGGACAATAATCCGGAAATGGGGAAATATAAATACGGGAGGCAGAGAAAAGCAAACGCAGAGGAAATGTACCGACATATTTTATGAAGTAATCTATTGAGTTCGGGGGTCGTTGCTTAGACAGCAATTGTGGGAGTTAATGGTGAACCGGAAGATCCCTAACTCGATTGCCCTCTCCGCACGAATCGTTTCTTCAACCCTGCGTTTCGTTCGCCCTCCCGGAGAACTCCGGAGGCAAAGTAAATAGAATAGTGTTAAAAATCATCGTGGCGCGTAATCATGTGATATATGGGGACATTCGGCGGTTAATTCTAGGGCGATAGCGGTGCTCCTCTATGGCATCCGCCCCTTTTCGTTCGCTGGCTTCGCGCCAGCTTCATTATTTCCGGCGACGCGCGGGGCACAAAAGGCACTAAAAAGTGGTGCCCGGTCGAAAACAGCGCTCGAGTGTGCTGGGTGTAATATTAAAAATTACATAATTCAAAATCCCGCTTCCGGTCCGTGACACTTGTCTGGATCTGTCGCAAATGGCTACTTCCGATTTAAAATGTGCGGAAACGCCGTTTGCCGTCGTGATTCACCGCCACCCCGCCCATACGCTTAAGAGGAAATGGGATAATGGCGTCGGGGCGAAAACAATGGATGTCTTTCTTATTTGCGGCTAACGGATCTGATGACCCGTTACTTCCGGTCATCTTTCTTTTAGCCTTTTCCACCAAAAGACACATTGTATTAAGTATAATTTTATTGATTTTCTTCATTTCATCTCTTTGTCTTCGAATTCGACAGATTTTTTTTTGGTTGTAATTAAAAGTTTTTTTTTATTGCGGTAAACTTTTTCATTATTACCCGTCGATTGTAAAATAAAAAAGGGGTGAAAAAGGCCCAAGGCACGTCGACGGGATTTTGTACATCTTATCTGGCATCTAACGTTTAATGAAGTAGAGGGACATTGATTAAGAGCCCATTTTAAACTCAATCTTTAATTCAATCGCATTAAGGAGAAACAAGGCGATCGCAGCAGAGGAAGACAGGATTGGAGCGCGGACAACTTTTTTAATCAGTTGATTCCGGAGATTACTTCCTACGATAAGGACTGATGTTAATGGAATTAGTATCGATGTCCCTCGACTCTTCGAAAGAGATCGAAACGACCCAACGAAAGAGCTCACTCGGAATCTATTCGAGAAGAGCTTTTTCTTTCAATCGTTATCTATAGAATCGGATCACAATCTTCACATCAATTTCTTCCTCTATTCCGATCGATAGATTCGGGTTTGTTTTACATACAATTCGTCTTCTTTTAAGGACGGAGGTGGTTCACCCTTGTCCGGACAAAGTTAGGACACGCGTCATCTCGATGATTCTGCATTAGATTGGTGATATTTATTGCTGTAGGGCACGTGACCTCAAATGAAATGGGGTAATGTTAATGTATGTTATAGAGGGGGCGCGAACCTAACTGTAAATAGAATTATTAACAATGAGTTGAATTAAAGTTGAAATACAGTTGACAGAGTAGGGTGTAATATTTTTAAAATAATTTGAAAATCACGAATAGTTTATTTCATAGTTTATTCCTTTGACTTATTGATTAGAAATTTGAAATTCATGAATAACTGCTAGAGAGGGTTACTGAACATTTCAATACACACATTCTTGTTATTATCTAGATTTCGTACCTATTGTGGCAATAATTATCCTCTAGAACGGCAAACGATAACTAAATACTACAATTATTTAATTGCTGATGATGTTATGGGTCATTTGAATATTATTTAACCCGCATACTCGCTCCTGTTATAAGAACACACCCAAAGAAATGACTGTGATATTCAAAAATAATAGCAAAGTCCATATACTTGAACCCAAAAAATTATATTATATCTGCTTTTCTTGTTGTATCCACACGTTTTCTCTACATAAAAGTAACAGGTATTACACTGCTCCCTCAATTTTCGCGAAATCGTGAGATTAGTAAATGGCACTTCGTCACGTAGCCGTCATTTGCTGGCACTTTGTGTAATATGAGCAGAAGTAAAAGTGAAGATATGAGCACAAATACATCATTTGGACATTACGTGTATACCGTGTTATTATACATATACCTATCTTTCTATTTATGATACAATTATCTGTTTTAGTATGATTGGTCTAGAATTAAGTGGAATAAAAACACAGATATTTTAGATACATAAAAATTAGAAATTAAAAAAAAAAGGATTTGAAGCGAAACAAACTTGAAGAAAAAAATGTAAGATAAATTGTAAATTGATAAATATAATTATTAAACTTAACTATTAAAATAATATTGTATTTATTTATTACAAAAATACATACCCGTTATGAATACATTTATTACTCAATGTTACTATTAAAATCCTTTTTATTTTTGCTAGATCCATCTTCTTTCGGATAAGCGAAGCCTAAGTTTTCGCCTTTTTTGCCATGTTGTCTCAATTTTATGATCCTGGATACTTATTTGATTTCCATTGTTATTTCCTTGTTACAATTAATTTTGCCTTCTCTGGGTTTAATAGTATTGTAGTAAGTAATATGTGAAATCTATTGGCCAAAATTCAGAAAGAATTTTCTATTACCCTCCTAGCTCTGCTTAATTTAGAATTAAATATTTTCTGCTCAGGGTTTAACCCCTTAAATGGATATGGTTTCAAAATGTGGTTTAACGGTGTAGAGCTGCATCGGTTACTATAAGATATGGTACCTTCTTTGACCTGCATGGAAGTAGTCTTTTCTCTGAAATGCTTAATGTATTTTGGTAAATTGCTCTTGAAAGATCAACTTCTAAAAAGATCCCACCATCAGAAATGCGACCATTTATTCCCACATTTATATACGTAACATTGTAATTTGCATCAGACATAGCAAGTAAAACAACACTATCTCGGTCTTTATAATTATTGATGATTGATTAACCATTTCTTTCTATCTAGAGCACCTATTACATTTAACATATTCCAGTTTGCCTCAAACTCAGGTACTTAAAAGTAAGAAGTTACCCAAATTCGAAAGTCTACATATTATGTTTGTTTCCATAATAAACCTTTAAGTAGTCATGTTTAAATTCTCATAAATTGCTTTCAGGACAATTGAAACAAAACGAAATATTGTGTAATTCTCCCCTGTAGCTAAATATCTTAATGTTATGACAAGTTTTTCACGAGGGCTGATACATTCTCGTGTAAGTTTCTTTTTTACGTGTTTTGAAACTTTATTTAATCAATTATTAAATAAATCATCACTCATCCTCTTGTTTCTGTGAGTAATGCAATGTTACTTCTGTTTTTGATTCAACCATGGTTTTACCCATTTACCCAACGTCGTTATTTATGTTTTTCCTCTTCTACCATTAATGCACCACCAAGCAACAATGAACTAACACTTAGTATTAATTTTCATTTCCTCACAACTGAATTCATTTTTAAGTAACTGAACACTATGTAGAGACTGATTTAGCTTTATAATCAATAAAGACAGTTTGGACAATATTTTTGCTATTTTGTATTAAAAAAATAGCTTCCGTCTTTTAAAGAAATTCTATTAGATTAGAACTACACCAGAACAAACAATTGTTTTTGAAACAATGCAGAGGTGAGATCGAAAGGATTGTTGTATCATACAATAAATTTACATTTTTAAAATACAACAAGATCATCAATCAACAAAATCATTAATAACCTTTGCTTAATTGCAAAATGGGGATTTGATGGCTAGTCCCAAGCACTTTTATATGTGGTATTTCATTATCGCTCTTCCTTTTTAGACTCGTCCGCCATGAAATCAATCAAGTTACAATTTGTTCCAAATTTTTCCTTGCTTCCCACCGTTGAAAGTTGGGATGAATAGGATTTTCAGATAATTGAAAAACCTCAGAGATTCACGTCAAAATGATGATTCCTAGCTAAACCTAATTTAGATGAGACCAAGATTGTTAATATTCCTTTGGAAATTTACGTGCAAATTGGTGCAATAAACAATTATTTATTTACGCCTTTACCCGAAATCGTTCAGAAGGAGTAACGAAGGAAGAAACCATGGTATTGGCCAAAGCACTAAATTACGCAATCGCACAAAAGAAAGTCCCAAAGGAAGAAATTATCTGCGAAGTAGAAGCAGCTGTTCGACTTCGAACCAGTTTCTAAAGAAGGTGGCATCCGAAACGTCAAACATTTTTTCAAAAAACGCACGGCAAAACCCGAAAGTTTCTAGTGTTAGTCCTAGTGATAGTTCTAGTGATACTTCTAGTGATAGATCTAGTGTTAGTGCTAGTGTTAATTCTAATTTTAGTTCAGTTTCCTGCAGTTACTTTTGTACGTTCCGTCCAACAGGAACTTACTCGAGAACAAGCAATACTTAATATATTAACCAACACAGTCAACGTAAGCCGAATTATCGGCTGGATGTCGCTGGATATTGAGAAATCAAAGAATTTGTCGGATAATATTGTTTAGAAATGAAGCCTTAGATAATGCACCTGAAATGGCATTAATAACACGAGGAATTCATATTTTGGGCACTTAAAAGTCACTTACACAAAAACTTGCCACAAAAATGTGGCACTATTGATGACAGCCTTTTTTTACGTTTCAGTGAAAATGATCTTCCAATATTACTGGATAATGCTCCAGTAGGGTATTGCCAATTCTAGAACGTCCCATCAACCGTATAGAAATGGTAATGCTAAAAAGTCAAGCTTTATTCGTATTAATTGGATAATTAAATATTATTCGTATTAAGTCAATAGTACGGTGACAAAAGTCTTGGGTGATTTCATAATGACTCAATATTTGAACGAGAATAATGAAATTGCAACAAAAACATATGATATGGAAAATCTTCACACTATAGAAAAAGATGAAATTCTACAAAAATTTAATCGTCGACAAGTAACAGTATTTCTTAGTCAAAATTATATAAACCAGATGATTGGAAGAGGTTCAGCAATTTCTTGGCCAGCAATCAGACTCGCCACCAGACTTTAATCCCTTAGATTACTTTATATGGGAAATACTGAAATGTCTAGTTTATGCAGATAAAATTGAAAATAGGGAACAGTACTAGAATAATTATTAATAGCTAGAATTATGGATGCCGTAGAAACTAATTCTGTTAATGTTAATTCTGAGACTGTTAGCAGAGCTGCCACTTCATTTCTAAATGTAAGTTAGACTATGTATATAGCAACTGGGTGGACAGCAACTAATTCAATAGAGGTGTTTCTTCTTAAATGGTCTTTAAATTAGTAGCGAATTTCTACTAGTCACCCCAGCAACACACTCCCAAGCTATGGCAGTCACAATGGAACACCTGTACAGTTTTGAGGAATATGTTATCAGTTGAAACATTAGTTATTATAAATCAGCAGAATATTGATTTTTATTTCCACGTATCCATTTTTGCGAAATAAAATTAAAAAAGGAAGTGTATATATAGGGTGTAGAATAATTTTGTTTGCCAATTTTGTTGGGAACTGCTGAAAGGCGTTTCTCTCGTGGTTGCTCTTTAGGGCAATGAAAAGAGCAAGTGTCGGGGATTAGAGGCGCAATAATTGCAAGCCCGTGGCACAACAAACAATAACGCACGTGACGGTAATGAAAAGAGACGGCCGCCGGCTACGGTCGGGGGCGTCGCGTTTACTCATGGCCGCGTGGCAGACACATTTGTCGCCCCCACGATTTCAAACCCAGCCACTAATGCAACGTTCGCGCTAAATCCCAGATACTTTAACGTTGTGACCCCGCAAAAAACTAATCGAAAATTATACAACATATATTTCGAACGTACAAATTTTGTTAATAAAACATTTAATACACATAATTACAAATATCTACTTATAGCCTGCAAAAAATGTGTATCTTTAGACCATATACAGGTATGTAACGAATTTTCACTGAATTGAATAGAAGTAGAACAGTCGAACGTAACCAGTCGGAGTGCACATAGCAGTGTGCATTTGATTGCCTCAAGCAAAACTTTTCCGCTCGGTCCCATTTAGTTCTCGAGTGTGTGAAAGCCCGCATCTGTAAATTGAATGCAACGGCGGAGAGTGTTTCGTTCCACTTGAAAATGCAATTCCGGGGAACCGTCGACCCGTATTCTAAAACCGTGGTCGCGAAGCGAAATGAACAGACGTAGTACTAACCTGAAATCCCAACTCTCGAATCGAAGATTGAACAGATGCCGTATGGATCGCGAAATCGTCGCTCAATCTTTTTTTGGATTTACTTAGAGGTCTTGATCCAACCAACACCTATAGCCACGCTTACAAACGCTGCGATATAGAACAGCACGACTATTATTGTTGCAAAAAAATTGAAATGATCGCAGATAAATTTTGAAAATTTATTTCTATTCTCTTCTTCAGGTAGCACAATGACGTGCATTTAGATCGCAATAAATTAATAGTTTTATCTAAATACTCAAGTAATATTTCAATAATTGAAGTTTCATTTTACATAGTGTCATTTAACGTCAAACTTGTATGTCTTCAGTAGATTATAAATCATATTTGGTCGATATAAATTGTTGCTACAAAAGCAATCAAAGATGCTTTTAGGGTTTATTGGGAAATATCCAAAGCTGCATGAAAGTTTTCAATTATTATCATTTATTTCTGGCCCCTAAAACTAATTCATTAAAGATATTCAATAGAATAAAGATATTATTACCGTGATTGTATAACGGGGTTTATCTTCACCAATCGCTCCACCAATACCACTCGGATATTTATCTGGCTGTATCCACTTCATAGATACACCCAAGATAATACATACTATTATAAAAATGATGACAGATATAAATACCACGTAAATCCATAAACGTTTTCGACTACAACCCCAAAAACGTCTATCATCTTCTCGTATTCTAATCATTTTCTATTACATTTCGTTCTTATTAATTATTTAACGTTTAATTGTCATTTAATGTCAAGTTATATCAAGTTTTCAAATTAATTTGAAATAACTTTAATAAACTATTGATCCTTGAATTTGTTGATAAATTATCTTATGCTATAGAGTTTCTTTAGGTTTAATTTTTAATGTAACTTACATTATCGTTTAAAAGATATCAAGAATTTAGTATCTTAATTCTCAACGCTGTAAACAAATATGAAATATTTGGATTATTGGATTCAGATTATTTCATTATTACCGAAATTGTTGAATGTCCTCCGTCAGTATCTTCATTTATTTCATACCATTTAATAAGGGATATAGTTAAAGCAATGCCTAAAATAATAAAGCTGATCACAAATCCACAAATAACGTAAAACCATAGATGTTTTCGAACGCATCGACCCAGACAATGTCTATTGTCTTCCTCTGGTACAAATATCATTTTCTATTGTTTTATATTGTATCATATTCCATTTGTTTATTAAAAATGTTTCAAAATTATTTAAAATTAAAAAATATTTAAAAATATACAAATTGTCAATTGAGTAATATGAAATATATGTAGATATGTCAAAATGTTAATCAATGTGTTAGGTTAGTTAGTACAGAGTTAAATCCAGAATTTTAAATCCACATAACGAAACGCATTTGCAATATGGATTCAAATCATTGCGTAACAACTAAAACTAGAGGTAACACAAGTACTCAAATTAACGCTCCACCTAAAACTAGAAGTAAGAGAAGCATGGTTAAATGCGAATGTTTCTAGCTCTAGGTGTAGTGTTAATTTCACTTTAAGTTCAAAATTAGCTATACTTCAACCTATACTAGCATTTAAAGTAGCACTAGATCTAACACTAGAAGCTTTCGTAATAATCTTCTTAAGATATGTTCTAGGTCTACTGTTAGCAATGATGGGCGTCAGGTAAATACCCGATGAAATACCCGGTATTAATTTATTCATAAAGAAATAAAAACATCAGTTTGTGTAGTTAGTAAAGAAAATTACAAAAATGACAAAACTTGAGGGGAATCTGAAAATATTGTAGTCAAAGGTATAAACACGGCAATGTTAATAAAATGATAAGTTATATTGTTGAAAACTGTTTTAAATACCCATAACATGTAAAAAATGTTGTTATGAACTATATAGCGGAGCTAATACTAAAACTACAACTAGCTCTAGATCTAGAAAGATTCAGGTTTAGCCGTTTAGGTTTAGCATTTAGCAGCATTTAGGTTTAGCTGTACCTTTCTTAAGGCGGAACTCAATCCAACCCAAGTAAACCTTGCTTCAGAACTTACACTGGACTTAGGTCTAGTATTAGTTATATTTTTAGTTCCAGAAGAATTTGAACAATCAAGCATTGAACTAACACTAGACCTAGTACTAGAAAGATCCGGTTTTAGCCGTAGTTCTGTTAGCACAGAACAGAACACAACTTAGCTTTAGAACTAGCACAAGACTTAGAACTAGAAACATTAGATTTTAGGCGACCTTGATGTTTCTAATTCTAGGTCCAGTATTAGTACTAAAAGTGTCTTTTTTGTGGTCTTTGTTGTCCTTATTTTTGAATTTTATAAATACCTCAAAATACCCATCTTGGATAAATGCCCACGGGTATATATCCACTGTATATTAGCTTGAAAATAAATACCCGGGTATTTAACAACATTGACTGTTAGCTCTACCTTTTGTTCTGTAAAATACAATAAAAGCAATAATATAGCATTGAATACCAAGTAAAACTAAAACTAACGCCAGCATAAGCATTAAATTTAAAGCTTGAAACATTCGGGTTTAGCCATATGTCTCTTAAAACGGCTACACCCAAATTTTAGTTTTAACTTTAGTATTACTTTTTATCAGAGTTAAAGAAATAAACAACAATCTATCACTATTATATAAATATTTATGTTTAGCGCATTTATTAATGAATGAACTCCAAATTTTAATATTTAGTTTGATTAAATTAGTACAAATTCAACAATTCTTTATGTTTAAAACTTATTAGACCAATTTGTCATAACAGTCGTTTAAGGACTTTAACGTAATTTCTCGATGAGATCGTTATCTTGAAAGTTGGTGGATGATTAAATCATGCTAATTTCTCATTTAGCTTCACACACGCAATTTTAACTCAGGAAAAATAAAATTTCACGTGTTTAGTTATCGATATAAAATATAAAAATGCCTTTAACTCTGGAGAACAAACCATGATAACCTATATAATGCAAACTTTCCGAACAATTAGTTAGTTATGTAGATTTTGATACGGACTGAAAATTAATAAAAGTTTTACATTTAATATTTTATTGTTTGTAGTTCATTTTGGTATAAACGAAATGAGATGTGGGGGAAGTCTAGTACAATTATTAACCCTTTATACTGAATGATTTCTGTTAATACCGATTAGCTAATAATAGATAAGGAGAAGTATAATTTCCGTGGGACAGAAAATACTTTGTTACTAGATACGGTGACTATTACTGGGAAAGCGAAATATGCCCACTTTCATATGAAATACACTATCTGATAAAATTCATACTACAACTTTTAAAAATTTAGTAACATAATGCCTTATTATTAACTAAGCAACGCCTTATTAACTTCTAATGAATGTGCACTTTTTAGGTTTGGCGGACCCTGCAGTAGCTCATGGAGACACCAATCATTTACCGAGTGCAGAAACTGGCTGGTAGCTGAGACGATCTGCACCTAGGACAAAATGAGATGGGCAATTAATAACTGTTCACTTTTCACAGCTCCTGAACTTGATGGTATCGTATCAGCGCAGCTGCAATGGGGATTGGAAGAAGTGATGCCTCATATAAAGAACATCTTTCAAGATTGCCTGGCGTTTCGTAACATTCCCGGTTATGGGCGTGAAGTCTCGGTAAACTTCATACCTAAACCGAATAAGCAAAACTACATCCTTCCGAAGTCTTTCAGACCAATTAGCCACTACACATTCTTATTAAAAATATTAGAGGCTGTGCGATCGTTTCGTAAGGAATAACTATTTTGTCGATAGATTGTTAGACTCCAATCAACATGCTTACACTGACTAGTTTTGTTTTGAGGGTGTTAGACTTTAAGGAGCAAATTTTTATACAAAAGGCTTTCAATATTGTAGAGACATGGTGTGAAAGGCAGAAATTATAGGTAAACCCCAATAAGACTGACTTAATTCTCTTCATAAGCCTACGACAAAATGGTAATCTTCCACTACCCTTGTTCGCCAAATGACAAATCGAAATGTGCAAATCATACCTAGACACTAGAGTAAAGAAGGTTAGTGTCGGTTAGTTGAAATTGCAATTACCACACATTACAAAGAATCAAATTACGCGTCAAACAAAGCGAGTCCCATTTTCTTCTATGGGGTAGCTTCTTTGTTATTCGCCTTCAAAGTGAGCGGTTTAAATCCGATAATAAATGGAAATACAAAAATTTTTGGGAATGAAGAATATTGATTGGTCTTGACCAAAATGGTTTTAATGTCCTAAATGCATATCTAACATATTAATCAACGTTGGGTAACATAAAATAATTGATTTTGAGATTTTTGAAAGAGTTGTTAACATAACAAATGCTAGAAAAGACCTCCTAGAGTTTATCAAAATGATAGCAATTGGTGCTATACATTTTTAGGTTGTTTAATTAAAACAAAGCAATTTAAAAAATGTCAAAACCTAGACAAAGATTGATAGAGTTTGCCAAAATAGTACTAATTAGTTAGATATATTTTCAGGTTGTTTAATAACACAATAATTATAAATACAAAATTAACCGTTTTCCAGAAAATACAAAAATTTCAGATTGTGGGATATATTGACCAAAACGTTCTAATGTACCAAAAGCAATTTCTAGATGCATATATATACACGGTAGTTTCTAGTTTTATGTCTGGTGTTTGATCTAGTGATAGCGCTTCTCAAACGATTTAAAAAATATATTATTAATATTATTTGTTAATGCTGAACGTCATATGCAGATGCGGATATCCGTCACATCACTATTGTATACTGGGAGTTTTGAAGTCAAGTAAGCTGAATTTGAAGGATATGAATAATATAACTGGAATTGAGATGTTTCGTTTAGATTACTAGGGGTTTAGTAATGTCCCCAGACCGGATGTTGTTACTTCTAAGACATTTGAGGTTTGATGATATGTTAACAAGAGATATTAGAAGAAAGTCGACAAATTAGCGACTATAAGGAAATTTTTCGAGTTATTCGCCAACAATAGTAAGAGCATTTACAACTTCTTACTTTCTTATAGTACATAAAACGTAACCTTTCAGGGTCAATATAGTTTGTGGCAGTACTTAACAAGTAAGACAAATAAATGTTACAATAAGCAGTTTCTGGATCTGTTGTGCAAAGGCTATGCAAATCATTTTATGGTATTGGTAGAAATGTCTTACTGGTAGAAACTGCTTCATGAGTATGGATTTCTGATACTTCACGGAAAAATTAACTGAGTTTTTCAAAATAATTAAAAAGCTAGGATAGAATTATTACCCGAAACCACCTAAATACCTGCCTATCAACTCAAAAAAATTTGGTCATCAAAACCCGATACTTTGGTATCCTATAAAGCCATATAAAATTAATTACTATATTTGCGTAAAGCCTTCATAATAATGGTAAATTTAACAAATAAAGTAATAAACGTGAAATTATGGTTGATTACGCCAAAATAACTTCTTCTCACTGTTTAACTAACTGTATATTTCAATTTAATACTAACTCTTGCTGAAGTCAATAAAACAAGCTTTACAGCCAAGTATTGCTACAACCGTCAATGCAGAAACTTTATTTTAAAATTAATTATCTTTTTTTTTATATACGAATTCAAGAATGCTCAAAACGTTGAGTTTTTGAACTTTTGCTGATTTCGTGACAGTTGTAGATTTTAGTTTATCGACTAAAAGACACAACAAAGCCTGTATTGTTTTTGACCAGAAGTTGCATTTCAAGAGTAATACGAAATTGTTATTTTGTTTCTTTATATTGAAAAATCAGTAGTATTGCCAGTTGTCAATATTTTGAGACCTGCAAGTAAAAGAAATAATTCTATATTTTAGTACACTAAATACTAGGTAGTAATTTTTTATAGGACCTTCAAATTTTTGCTGATGTCATTGAAAATAAGTTTCACACCACCAAGTATTACTACAGACACCATCAATTGAAAAACTTTATTTCCAAATCCATTTTCTTTTTCTTTATAAACTAATTCAAAAATGCTCACTACTATTCCTGATGCTGTGATACTTGTTGATATTTGTTTATCGATGACAGAAATTTTATTTTGTTGCAATTATCACCATTACTTATGGCTCACGATGCTGTGTTATCAATTTTGTGTTAAATTATATCAAATTGTATTAAATCTGCTAAATACTACTTTTGTTTATTAATGTCTCTTTATTCAGTTTTCAAGTAAATATGTACTTTTTGCCACTACTAGTAGAGCATTAAGAATTTTACTTCTTATGCACTATTTCAAAGAGAATGCTCACAGTATCTACAAAAGATATTTTCATCTCTTTATTTTACCGTTGTCTCAATCAAGTCAATAATTAAAAATATTTTGAATTACCAAGACTATTAAAAATATGAAAAAATATGTGAGCTGTTCAAAAGTGTTACCTATCGTTATAAAACCTCAACATTACTTGATCTTTGTAATTACTAAGATATTCAAAAGAATAATATATCCTTAATATTAAAATTATATGAATATAATTCATATACAAATTTAGATTTATTGTTAAATTTCAATGATCACGTTTTTAAACGACCTCTTCCTTGTTGTACGTTGAGTGTAAATTGTTGATATCGATCGTTCACGAGAGACGTAGTGTAAAGGCCCTCAGGCATAGTTTGATCAAGTTCTCTGCAATCATTTGTTCGACACGGGTGCCAACAAATCCAGCCACCGCGGCTTTGTGTCGAGCCAACATTAAACTTCTCCAGGGGGCTGGAATTCACAATACGCCCGATACCGACGATTCGGTTCCGGCAATGGAACCGCCGCCGGAACTCGTAACGCCGATCCCGACTTTACTTCGACCCTTAAACGCCCACACCCACACTCACACACTCCAACCGCTCCCAATCCGACGTCGTCGTCGTCGAGCGGATAGTGAAGTTTCCAAAGAAAAACAACCTCCCGATTGTAGTTTGTAAAATGAGGTTGGCGACGTATCCGAGATGAGGTCCTTTGTTACCGTCCTGGCCTCAGGTGGAACTACCGGGAAATCTGTAAATGAAAATGTTATCGCGTCTAACAAACTTCAATCGAGTTTGCAGACCTTTGCAGATATTTGTGAAGTTTTTTCTTACCAAAATGTAAAAATATTTTTTTAAGTAACAGCCGTAATTTTTTGAATTTGAATATTTGTTAAGTTTTAAAATAAAAAGAGAACTTGAGTTAATGAAATTGAATTGCGCATAGAGCACCTGTTGTGCATGCGAATAAGCGTCGAATGAGCATTGTCCGGGCAAAGAGTTAACACATGTAAACAGACACGCGTTATGGTGTAAGGGCGTTGCTGATAGTTTATCAGAAGGCAGAAACATGGCGGCGCTCCACCCCGGAAACGGCGTGCGTGACATCGGTCACCACCAGTTCTATTCCCGTGTTCGACTCTTTATGGCTGGTCAACAATCAACTGCCGCACACAACTTACGATGGTGATCAATCAAATGGAATTAAATTCTATTTTATAACTTTATAATTTCACACAAGTTTTAATTCTCTGATCGTAGATGAGCAAAAAAAAGTTTTTGCTGTGATGTGAAATAAGTTAAACCGCTTTCGCCGGTGGTAACAAAAAAGAAAAGAACCAACTGAAATTTCAATCGGGTGTAGTAATGGTAATGGATTTATTTACACACTTTTTCCGTTGAAGGGCTGGGCGCTGGTTACGGGTGGTCCGGTCGCCGTCGCAGCTTGTCACTTCGACATTGTTCTTCAAACCTTACTTGGTGGTTTTAATATTTATTAGCCGGGGGGCCGTTATTTACCTTCGACGGTAAAAAATTCTTGCGCCGCTGTCATTATCTCGGCGATCGGCCGTCCGCCGAGCAGAAGCAAAGCTGGAATCCCTTTCTGAACGTCCGCCTCGTCACGTACTGAACAAGAACGAGTACACCGGAACGTTCTGATACGTTCGAATTTAAGTAGCCAAGTTCGACAGCTTTTCCACAACGACTTACCCAATTAACTTAACGTTACTTGACTTCACTTCATTAATATTATGTATTCATTAATTTTATGAACATATAACCAAAATATAAAACAAATTTCTTATTCAAAGCAAATCTTTTATGAAGTGTAACCTTAATATAACAGACAGAATATTTTTAAGTAGTGTTCGACCGAAATTTCAGATTCGGTTTCGGCTAGTTTTGGCCTAAAATAGCAATTTCGGCGAATTTTCCACTGTATTTTGGAAGAAACATGGTCGAAACCGAAACTATGACAATAAAGCTTAAATTCCACCTTTTTGAAGCAAGACTTGAGACAGACGTATGCTGATGTATACTATATTGGGATTCAATGTTAACAAAATGACAAAACATATTGTTAAGAACTTGTTTTAAATTTCCACGGACAGCATTCTTATGTGAATAAACCAAAAAGGTGCAATATTCGCTAAAGGTATTGCCATTCGGATATTGTACCAAAAATTAACTTAGATTGCTTAGAGAAAAGGAATTTGTCGCTAAAATAAAACATAAATTTTGGCGCCGGATACGTGGGTGCCCATGCAACATTTTTAATGGCTTTAGTTGGATTAAACCTTAAAAATAAAGCTTAAAATTTTATAAAGTATAGATAATATAATAAGATACTAATGTATAAAATACTGCTTCCAGAAGACTTGATACCACGTTTAGAGAATTTAATACTTCTTTCAGAAGACTTGATACTGTTCTAGAAGACTTGACATTGCTTCCAGGATACTTGATAGTGCTTCGAGAAGACTTAAATGCTTCCAGAAGACTTGAAATTCTTCCAGGAAATTAAGACGTGAAATTGCTTCCAGACGATCAAACATGTTTCGAGAAGGCTTGCAATGCTTGCAGAAGATTTGAAATGCTTCCAGAAGATATGAAATATTTCAAGAAGACTTGATACTGCTTCTAAAAGATTTGATATTGCATACAGAAGACTTGAGTTGCTTCCAAAAGAGTTGCAATGCTCCCACAAGACTTGATACTACTTCTAAAATACTTGATATTGCTTCCAGATGACTTAAATTATAAATAGACTTGACATTGCTTCCAGATAACTTAAAATGTTTTCAGAAGTCTTGCAATGCTTCCGGACGATATGAATTGCTTACCATAAGGCTTTCAATGCTTCTAGAAGACTTGAAAATGCTTCTAGAAGACTTGATATTGCTTTCAGAAGACATTAACACTTCTAGGAGACTTGATATTGCATCTTGGAGACTTGAAATGCTTCCAGAAGACTCGACAGTGTTTCATGAAGACTTAAAATGGTTCCAGTAGACTCAATACTGCTTCTAGAAGACTTGATATTGCTTCCAAAAGATTTGATACCATATCTAGGAGACTTGATATAATTCAAAAGACATGATACTGTTTCTTGAAGACTTGATATTGCTTCCAGAAGGTATGATACTGTTTCTAGAAGACTTAAAATGCTTCCAATAGACTTGATACTGCGTCTAGAAAACTTGTTATTGCTTGCAGAAGATTTGCAATGCTTTCAGAAGACTTGATACTGATTTCAGAAGACTTACAATGCTTCTATAAGACATGATATTGCTACCAGAGATCCTTCTCAAAATGTACGTAAGAAAATGTCCGCCTCGTCACGTACTGAACAAGAACGAGTACACCGGAAGGTTCTGATACGTTCGAATTTATGTAGCCAAGTTCGGCAGCTTTTCCACAACGACTTACCCAACTAACTTAACGTTACTTGACTTCACTTCATTAATATTATGTATTCATTAACTTCATAAACATATAACCAAAATATATCAAATTTCTTATAAAAAGCAAATCTTTTATGAAGTGTAACCTGAAATGTTTTCAGAAGACTTGATTCTGGATCCAGAAAACTTTATACTACTTCTAGAGGACTTAATATTGTTTCCAGAAAAGAGCCCAACCCAACTCGGTCCCTGTATATGTTGCGAACGTTTTATCAGATTTCTTCTTCCAAGACGTCATTCTATTCTGTTCAACACCGGCGCCAATGCTATCAGACAAATCTGACGTAATTTAAACATATAGCAAATCCGTATAACAGACTCTTCATCCACAAGCTTTTTTCCAAGTTGTACTCGAAGTTATCAATACGATGTATAAATTAAGAACGCTACTTCTAGGTTTAGTTGCTATTCAGTGTTAGATTGTTATATGTTCTAGAATGAATAAAACTATTACTAACACTAGGCCTTAACAATAAAATTATTCAATTTAAAAATACTTAGTTTCGTCTTAAAAGGCGCACTACTAAACCCGAATGTATCTAGTTCTAGTGTAAGTTGTGCTAGAGTTAGTTATAGTTTAACTTTATGTTTGCGTTAGATTGTTATACATTTGTCTTTGAAGTAAAGTTAAAACTAACAATACTATATCTAAGACTATACTACAAAGAACACCCAACTTTAATAATTTTCTAATTCTAGGTGTAGGGTTAGTTCTAGTTTTAGGTGTTCTAGTAAAAATGTTATAGAAAATAGTTATAAAGAACTGACGCCATAACATGGAAATAAAAAGACGAATGTTGTGGATTTTGAGGAGTTGGACGTCGTCGTAACCGATCACGTCCACAAAACCACCTAATTCCTTAAAGTGGTTTTGTCTTTCATTTATAATAATGGCATCCCTCGTATAAATTTTCAATTGATCCTTCTCAAAATGTACATAAGAAAAATTATTATTTTTTGAATACACTTTTTCTGTATTTTAAATATTTGTATTTCACCTTAATCTAATAAAATAATGCCTACGGTCATTGTTTATAATTTAAGAGTGGACAATATCCATTCATCGCTGTCTAATCATTCATCGTATTCATGTAGGAATTCTATTACGAAAGAGCATAGACATAAACTATGGACCTTTAACGCTATTGTCCCCACTACCATCAAAAGTAAAGCGAAATCGACGCCATATTAGAAATAAATAAATCCAAAAAGAAATCACAAATGCACAATATTTATTATAGGTATTTTTCATGTGTACTATGTGTACTTGTTTAAGACTGCAAATTGAAACAATTTTATTAAATTTTTTCTGAAAATTTCATAAACATCAATTTGTGTAATAAATTAAAAGGCAATTAAAGTTAACTGCCTTTTTAAAAGCTCAGGTTTAGTTGTGCGTCTTCAGACGCACGGCTAAACTGAAATTTTCTAGTACTAGGTCTAGTGTTAGTTTTGGTTTTACTTTGATGTAAGTATATCATAATTGAAGATAGAATAACAACTAAAAATAGAACCAACACTAACGCTAAAGTTAATATTAGACTTAGAATGAAAAAACATTTCAGGTTTAGTCATACCTCTATTAAGACGGAGCCCAATTCATCCCAACCCAATGTAGGTCTAGTGTCAATATTATAGCTAGGTTGTATATCTAGAATTAATTACACTTTTAGTTTCAGAAGCATTTACAACAATCAGGCACCGTATGAATTATAACTAAAACTAACACTATACCTAGTAATAGAAAATTCAGGTTCTGAAGACGCACGGCTTAACTGAAACTTTCTAGTACTAGGTCTAGTAGTAACTCTAGTTTTACTTTGATACTACTATATAACAATTTAAGACTACTACTAAAAATAGAGCTAACAGTAAGGCTGGAACTAATACTGGACCTAGAACGAATAACATTTAGGTTTAGTCGTACCTCTCTTAAGACAGAACCCAACCTAACCTACCTTCAAAACTAACACTAGACTTAGAACTAGAAATATTTGATTCAGGTTTAGCCGTGCGTCTGAAGACGTACGGCTAAACCGAAACTTTCTAGTACTAGGTTTAGTATTAGTAAGACTGAAGAATAATTAAAAATAAATATTTTGTTCTCTTCAACTTCCATTGTCGAAAGCAAAAGTGTATCACGATCTAGAATCTAGCCCACTTTTAATTTTTTTTTCAGATTTTCTGTGTTGTTCAGGTTTGTTTTTAGAAAATAAAGCTAGATATTACATTATTACATTTCAGTAACTAAACGTTGAGGTCAAATTTCTAATCACTTTTTAAGTTAGCGAAGTAAATATTAGTTGTAAAAACATTTTATAAAGTAATGAAATAGAACCAAATTTAATTTAACTTTATGATGAGTGGAGGAATATCTTTAAAACGTTAAGAGGAGTATTAAGAATGTTAACATTACCTATAAGAATATGCCAGCGTTTATTTTTTATTTTAATTTTATAACAGTCTCATTTATATCAGAATATAAAACTAAACACTGTTAATTCTACCATTCCGTCAAGTACGATTAATTAATAATCAAATCAACAAGTAATCAAATATGATTCATATATTTGATAACCTGATTGAGCGTGAGTCACGTGAATTGACATGACCCACGCGTGACTGACGTGATTAATGAATTATATTCATGTGAGTGGCGTGCGTGACATGCGCGGTTCTAAATCGTGAGCGGGCATAAAAGTTACTCGCGCGCATATCTCTACTTCAGATACATTGTTGTATACTTTTATTGAAAAAAAGTGAAACTAACTGCATTGATTTTTTGACGTTATAGTCAAAAGTATATATAACGTACTTTTGACTATAACGGATTTTCTATCTACCTCGATATAACTAATTCGTTATATCGAGGTTTTAGTATATTAGTAAAGATTGTATGAATGCAAAGATTTTGAGATAAAAACTGTCGGTCACATAACTCTTCATTAAATTTCACTAATTGTACGTTGCGGTCGTGTTTAAAAACATGCAAAATAAATGAGTTGAACCATATAAGGATCGGAGACAATACCGCGGAACGGCAAGAAACATCTGTTGTCGAATATTTCGTCCCCTCACACGCGCGAAGAATGCAAAAGGAAGCAAAGTTGGTCGCGGCCGAAGAGGTATTTTGTCTCGTCGTACAAGTGCTAATAACAAAGTGGCTGCAAATTTCCGTGGAAACAGCAAGCGGAGGCGTTCGCGGTACGGATAGGGTGCGAGACGCGGTTTTCGAATATTTCGGTGAGCGTTCGATCGGATATTTACAACTGGACCGTATTGTAATTTACATTGTGGTGTCTTCGATACGCTATCAATCCGGCATAAATCAGGTGTATCGAGAACGGCGATCTGGCTTCTTCGTTCGTTCGCTCTCGCTATGCGCATAGTTGTTATGTCTTATTTCCACGGCGGGTCGCGGATTGTACGGAATCCGTGCAAACGGCCTCGGGAATAATGTTATCAGATAAAATTCAAAACTATGTACGCGATCGTCGCATGGTTCATTTCGATTTATGACGTTCGAACTCGCCGCCGGACTATTACAACCACTTATGGTATTTCTATTATTTCTCTTTATTGATGGTTTCCAACCGATAAACAGAAACGTATACATGGATATATAGAGAATTTACATCCTAAGATATAAATTTGATATAAATGCAATTCTTCTCAGGTACACAAGATTGTTGGAATTTCATATTTACATTATTACATCGCATCATGCTTTTTGGAATATATCGCACAGAGTAAGTATTTTTCGTTTTAATTTCCATGCGTGATATATACGAATTGATGGGTTTTTGTAAATGACGACAAAGTACCGACAATGTAAAATTTGCTCGTCAATTTTAATTGAAAACTAAACGCGATCGCATTTCGGTGAAATTTCACATTGAACACGGGTGTGTTGGAAAAAGAACGATTTACCATTTGAAATCCGAGCTCATTGTTTCAATAATAATAGAGGAAAAAATTGACAGGGTAAATATTGGCTTTATTTATTTGGGTGGTCTGATATGCTGCATTATCGCCATTGTCAAAACGCAAATTGAATATTCATCGAAAAAGTTTATTCGGTGAAGCCCCGGTAGCTCTGTAAATGAAATAAAACTGCGGTCGTGTTGTCCTATTCCCATTGTAAATATGTTCCCTGTCAATATGACCAAAGTCCGCGACTGGCTGAAATTAGTACGGAACGTCACTCATCCGCACGCCAAACAACAACAAACTTTATTATTTTACGTTAACGCGAATAAATGTCCGCACTTAAAGCGATTACATTAACACGGCACCGAAACGGGCCCAGCAAATGCACTCCCCGGACATGATTTCAATTTCAAACCGTCGGACAGCATCAACGGAATTAAACATAAATGCATATACTGCAATAATATGCATTTATTCCACTATTTATTTAAAACGTGTTCGATGAAATGCGATATTCGTGGAATTAAAATATGAATTTCAGTTTGTGAGGTTTTGGATCCCTGTTGACCCTGATTGAAAAACGAATAACCAATTCAGACCATTTATAATGAATTGGGAATAAAATTGTTACAATTTTCAATTATTTATTTCCCATCAAAAATGTATTGATTTGTAAACAAGCAAACCTATACCCAATAATACGAATTTCAATTATTAAAACTAACCTTTATTGAAACTCATAACTAATGAAAATCAAAACAATTTTAATTGACCTTCCTACACATACAGTCAAGCTCGAATGTCTCCAGATCTAACTCTAGCATGCATTAATACTAGAATAGAACTAGCAATGGTAATTATTATAAGAATTCGTATTTAAACACAATCTTATTATTACTAATTCTACTGATGTATAACCAATTTCACTTTGGAATGATCCATTAGTTCCTAAGAACAGTGCGCTCTTTACTATTTAGTTTTCCTGCTAAATTCGCTTTTCTCGTGCATTACCTATACAGCAGTGAGTTTATTTTGGAAACCCCGGATTCCTGAAATGAATTAGTATTTGGACGAAAATGATTACAAATCTGAACTTGGATGTAATGAAACAATGACGCTGTTCAAATTCTTTACAACTATGTAAATACTAATTACAAATTAGTTAATTAAACACTGTCATATGTAAATTTGAAGGGGTCAAAAATGTTTTCGGAATTCCCGGAATTCTTGAAAATAGTTCCCCAATCATTCAAATATGGTAGTAAGTAAATTAAACTCATCCATACGCGAATATATGAATGTTCTGGGTGCACAAGCATTGGGCTGTTGTCATTTTCAATTAATTTTTTAATTGTAATTTACTATAGAGTTTATTCTTCCCAATTCAGTTTCAGCATTTGCTGCAAATATTATATTGGAGAGCATGTATTTTGAATTTAGACTTGATTTTGTTTTTAGGGGACTTAATACTGTTTATAAAAGATTTGAAATGCTTCCAGAAGACATGAAATGTTTCCGAAAGACTTCAAATGCTTCTAGAAAATATGAACTGCATGCAGCAGACTCGATATTGCCACTGGAAGACTTGGAATCCTTTTAAAAGACTTGATGCTCCATCTAGAAGTCGTTAAATGCTTCCAGAAAACTTGATATTGCTGCTGGAAGACTTAAAATCTTTCCAGAAGTCTCTGTAAATCTTGAAATGCTTCCAGAAGAGATGATATATATTTTAGAAGACTTGAAATGCATTTAGAAGATTAGATACTGCATCTACAAGATTTGAAATGCTTTCAGAAGACTTGATATTGCCGCTGGAAGACTTTCCCTTCCAGAACACTTAATACTGCATCTAGAAAACTTTACATTGCTTCTAGAAGTCTTAAAATGTTTGCAGAAAACTTGATACTGCGTCTAGAAGATTTGAAATGCTTTCAAAAGACTTGATATTGCCTTGGAATGACTTGAAATGGTTCCAGGTGGCTTGATACTGCTTCTAGAAGTCTTAAAACCCTTCCAGAAGAGTAGATATTGTTTCCGGAAGACTTGATTTTGCATCTAAAAGATGTAAAGTATTTTTAAAAGACTTGATATTTCCCCATGAGACATGAAATGCTTTCAGATTATTTAAATGCTTCTAAAAGACTTCAAATCCTTCCAAAAAACCTGAAATGCTTCTACAAGACGCAATATCTTCTAAAAGACTTTAAATACTTCCAAAAGATTTGATACTGCATCTAGAAGATTTAATGCTGCACCTAGAAGATTTGAAATACTTTCAGGAGACTTGATATTACCGCTGGCAGACTTAAAAACCTTTTAAAAAACTCGATACTGCTTCTAGAAGACTTGATATTTCTTCCAGAAGTTTTAAAATGCTTACAGAAGACTTGCTTCTGCGGTTAGAAGATTTAAAATGCTTCCAAAAGACTTGATATTGCCTCATGAAAACCTTGGTGATTGCAAAGTGACGACGATGATGATAACTAATCCGATTGTGATTAGTAAATTGTAATATATCTAATATATAATATAGTTGCTGTTAATTCATATTAGAATATCGTATGAATCGTATAACTGCGATAACTGTTCCCACCTAGATGTGGTGATTTTATTTCGGCTTTTTATTCCGAAAAACAACATGGTTTGTTTTTTAAAAAATGACAAATTTAGACGTAATACCGTTGTATTTAATTGTTTCATTACAATCTAATTTTCACTCCCAGAAGAAGAATCAATGTTGAATCGAAATATTGGAATGATATGATGAATTGATTGTCATTTTGATTCAGCATCCTACACTATAATTAGTTGGTTGTTATTAGTTAATTATTTTGTTCAAAATTGTGTCTATTTTTGATCATGTTTTCTTTAAGATGTTGGAGCACCTGTATACATGTTTGTATATTTGTATTTGATCCACAGTCATTAAATACTTTCCGTATGAAAAATTATTACTTCATGATTTTTGACAGATTTCGTTCACTCTCGGGCACAATGCTACGTCTAGAATATTTGAACTTGCTTCTAGAAGTGTTGAAATGCTTCCAGAAAAGTTAATATTGCTTCTATAAGACATGAAAAGCATCCAGAAGACTTAATTCTGCATCTAAAAGATTTGAAGTGACTTCAGAAGACTTGATATTAACCCTGAAAATCTTGAAAACCTTCCAGAATACGTGATACTGCTTCTAGAAGATCTGATATTGCTTCCAGAACACTTGATTTTGCATCTAGAAGATGTGAAGTATTTTCAGAAAACTTGATATTTCCGCAGGAGGACTTGAAAATCTGACCTTGCAAAACACTTGATACTACGTCTAGAAGATTTGATGCTTTTGAAATGCTTTCAAAAGACTTGATATTGCTTCTAGAAGACTTGAAATGCTTCCAGAAGACTAAAATGCTTCAAAACGTGCGCCCATACAAAAGCACCCTGTTTTAATGTTAATAGCAGCTACTTGGCCAAATTCACAGAATCTCAATATAAGTTTGAGCGAGTTATGCAATTTGTTGACACTATGATAGTAGTATCTCAAAACTCTGAGATTTTCAGCTTTAAGATTAGCTAAGATCACCTGCTGTGAAAGTTATGTAACTTAAAGAAAACGAGATGTACTGATTAAAATTAGAACCCCACATTATAAAATATCTTATATACGTATCTGATTTTTAATTTCTAGTGTTACAGCTTATGCTTATAATACACCAGCCCAGAATTTCATTAAAATATATATATTATCAATGTTGGCCGCATATCGTAGCTTGGTAAAATAAATCAATATTTATTGCATATATAGACATTATTACTATATAACGAATTCTTCTGATGTAAACTCTTGACATAGAGTTGTCTTATCAATTATATTAATTTGTCGTACATCATTTCTGTGCTGACTTATCCGCTTGTGAAGATGAAGACCAAAAAAGTTGTGGGCTTTTACTAAATCTAAAACATGCGGAGGAAATTCTATCTACCATGCCAATGGAATGGAACTATTGTTCATGACAGAGTTGGAATATGCTCATTGTTCGGTGATTTATTTTTCTTCGATTTTTCTGGACACTAGTCTAGTATAATGTAAATAGAGTGGAAACGGATGCACTTAGTTTGAGTCAGATGCGGTTTGAGAGGATTGAGGTTTAGAAGGCCCTGATGAGCATCAGGGTTACTGACAATGTTGGCACTGATGGGAATATTTTCTTCAGGGTGGAAGCGGGCTTTTATTCCTCCCATTTTTAAATCTGGTGACCGTGGTGATATACCTAATTACCGCCCCATATCTATTTTGCCAGCATTTGGGGAAGTGTCTGAGAAAGTAGTTCAAGCACGTCTTCGTCCATAAGTCTAAAATCAATTGTAAGCAACATGGTTTTCTTTTGCTAGTCGCTCGGTTGAAAATAAGTTCCTTGAATATACTCAATATATTATAAATTCTTTGGATTATTCTTATCAAGATGATTCACTTTATACGGATTTTAGGAAGGCTTCTGACCGGATGGATCACAACTTACTACTGCTTATACTAACGGAGTTTGGTATACAATAAATATCTATGAACCATTAATAAAAATGATGAACCATTAATAAAAATATTAATGGTTTAAATTTGGTATCGATTATGATGATAGTATTACTCTTTAATATTTATGATAATGAAATATTTGATGTCGTTCAATATGCATAACGTTTCTGTATTCTGACCATTTAAAACTCTTTCTCCGTGTTTCTTCACCCCTTAATTGTTCTAGACTGCAATCTTATTTAAGTAATATTAATGCTTTTTGCTTAAGTAATCACCTTCTATTAATCTTATCAAAATGTAATATCATTTCCTTTTCTAGGAAGGCAGACTCAATCCACTACAGATATAGCGTCGCTGATGAGAACTTGCAACGTGTCTGATTTATTAAAGATCTGGTCGTTACATTTAATTGTATATTATGATTTGACGAACATATATATTGATGCTGTTTTCACCACAGCTTGGCGTATGTTAGACTTGCAATTAGAATTCTCTATTTTGTCATGTATACGGCGCACTAAACGTTTGCAGTGTTGTTTGGAACCTTCAGTATCGGTCGCTCAATGCTATAGCTCAGTCATAAGTATACATCATACATACTAACAGTAATCTCCAAGACTACTGTGCCAGGATTTCCTGTTTATGTCACCTACTCTATGAAGAAATGCCTGTTAAAATTATCCTTTGATGTGAATGCCAAGATCCGCAAAACTTGTTAACATAGATTAGTTTCAATATTCTTTTTATTCATTTAAAAAAGTGTTCCTTGCTATAATTACTGTGTTGCCTCAACATATGAATTGTTTAATATGACAAATTAATGTATTGATTGGTAAACAATCGAATTTAATCTCATAATACGAATTTCAATTATTAAATCTAACCTTTATTAAAACTCGTAACTAATGGGAAACAAAACAATTTTAATTCACCATCCTACACATATAGTATAAAATTTAAGTGTGAAATAAAACCAAAATGAAGAACTGGAGCTCTGGCGAGGTCGTTTCGCCCTTTTGTCTCCTGCCCGGCGGCTGGAAATCCTCGCGGGATTTAATTACTCCGCGTAGAACTAGCGCTGACAGGCGGAATTAAAAATGAAAATCCTCCTTATAATTTTTACATCGGCGTACAGATAAAAGATTTGTTTGAGTTGTAAAAGTTTAAGAGCGAATCCGTCGGGCGGTCCATTAAAATTCCCCCGTATTAACCAAACCCAATTAAAAATTGAGTGCTTTTTCATTTCAGCCAGTACCCAACGGGCTTCCAACCAGCGCGATCAAATAAAAATGAAATGATATTCCTCATTAACTGGACTGTCAGTTATTCACCAACCAAATGAAATTACTATTCCTATTCACCATCATGAAATTATTACAATCCACAGAAACAACATTTCAACCAAGTCTTATTTTTAGTTATAGTAGAATTCATGAATTTTATTTTGTATTTTCATAATCATGTATTTGTAATGTCTGTTAACGGAAATTGTACAATTTCGCAGATTCCTTCCCCATTTTGACGTTCATCAATTTCACCGATGATGAATACCGCTAATTCATTTTAACAATGAGAGACTCCAAGTTCATTGTGTGATAATTATTAACGTTAATTCATGTTTTCTTTCTATACTTTTAAGCTTCTTCTGGAGTGCACATAACAATTTAATTTTAAACATAAGGAACCATAAGTATCACCTGTATCAGAACAAACTTATGTACCTCTACTTTTTGGTCAATTTCATATTGCTGTTAACACCAAAGCTACAAGCTCTAACAGATAACGCAGTTGTGTCATAATAAATCAGATAAAATGGAATGCCGAATCAGACGTTTCATAATGCGACTTTCCAAGATTATAGAGTAAGACGGAATACTGCAGGAAGACTGCAAGAAAGTTAATAGAGCAGTCTGGATTGCAAATTTCGCCTTGGCCTGGACTGTCACCGGACTTGTCGTCGATTGAACGTGTCGGGAATCGGGATGAACTTCAATACCATCTAGAAGTTCCATGGAACGAGATAGCTCAGGAGAAATGAAAAATGTTAATTTTTGTTTTGTTTTTTCAACTATACTTTCATCGTTTCTTAGTTAATATTAGAACACTATTTGTGTAAGTCCAGTGAAATGTTAAAATGTTGAAATTTGAAAAACTACATACACTTAAAGTTATATATTACTAATATATTGATATTCCATAATAAGCGATTGTTGTAATGATAATTGGTTTTGGTAAATGATACCTTAGTGGGGCGCAAAGCTCTATTACACTGTTGATTGAAAAAATTCAGTATAGTATGCAGAAAGAAGATAATCCTTTGAATTATTTGTTAATTTATTATAGTTTAAGTTTTCTCTTGCATTCGCTCCTATTGCGGACTGCTGTCTTCCAACTTCTAAATTTAACTTTATCCTTGTTATTTGTTTTCTTATCCTTTCACCCGAGTATAAATCTTGTTTTTTTTTCTTGGTTTGCAAGTATTATCCTTCTCGGTACATAAGTATCTGGTGCTCGATAGCCAACCCATTGGAATCGCATAACTTTAATTGTAGTCATCTTATGTGGTTGCCAATATTTCTCTGAGTGGTAGTTTAATTTAAAAATAATAAAAATTGGATAACACAAATAATTGTGTTATCCAATTTTATTAAAGAGTTGGTTTTTAAGTTCATTGCTTTATAAGTCATAGCTGTTTACTGAGTCTATTAGTATTGTATACGTTTACGATGTACCAGAGTTCTAATTACGATGAGAAAAGTAATCCACTTAGTTGTGTAAATTTATTTATTGTCATGCCTCTGGTACCTGCGTTAGCATTCTCCACCGGCTTTTTCAGAATATTGAGTATAAAACTGTCTAGCACTTAACCTTGTACTACTACGTTATTTACTCCTATATTCTCTGAGATAATATATTGTATTCTTATCTAGCATATGACGTTTTTCATAATGTTGGGGTAAAGTAATAAATATGGTGGCGGAAGCGATGAATTAAAGAGCTGACTATGTTTCTAGAAAGAAAGGGAAGACATGCATGAATAAATGGTAGAAAAACAGAAGAAACCAAAAATCGTTTGGACGTGGTAAAAAAGACGTGAGGTACGTTTAAGAATGAATGAAGGAAAATGATTGTGTACTGTCAGAGATGAACTGTTTCCCAAAGAGTGGATGCTGCTAAGAATAGTTTAGTTGCCAAAACCTAATAAGTTTCATATGATCGACATTGATGTTAGGCAGGGTGTTGTGAATAGGGAAAGGGGAGAAGGGAGAACTCTAATTATAGAAGGTTTTGATCTTATCAGGAAATTAGGTAATCATTTTGAATAACATGATATTGATGAGGAACGAGCTGCAAAATTTCAATGAGAATTGAAATCTAGAGGTATATCATAGGAAACTTTATAACGGTTTATCACGAAATCAAACACAGTCGTTAATGATATTTCCTTTTACAAGATGACAAGCAATATAATTCTAGGGATGGCGACAGCGAAGTTTTACTCAAATGTACATATGCGTTTGTTATCGGAAAGTGAAAATGCATAAAGTTTTGTTATGTTTATATTATTAAGAATTTTTTAATATTGTGACTATTTAACGATTGCTCACAACGTGTGGTGGCTATTTAATATTTTCCCTCAACTAGGTCCTCCAAATACACATATCAGACATTTATAATCTTATTTCAACTTAAGAACGTGAGTAAAGTGAGCTCACTTTAGACAATAAAATTATAAGAAACACTTTGGATAAAAAAAATTTCGTAAATATTTCAACAAAAGTAGGAATATATAATGAGCTATGTTCCAAAGATGATGAAGAGATTGAGAAAATTTTAGAATAAAGAAAAATAACCAAACTGGAATATTGACCACAATTTTTGTATACAACGATACAGCGAAGAAGCTGAAATTTTTACAACGTATTCTACGAATTTTTCGGTTATTGAGTAGCAAAGAATACTCATATCGTGTTGTTTTCACGCAAAAAGCTCCTTGAATATATTAGCTATTATAATGGAAGAAGTTCATATAAATATTTTTTCTGTTGCATCTAATAATGGTTGAATAAATTGTATTGACGGAATGAATTTGAACTAGCTCCAAGATTATAAACATTTTAACATCTAATTATATATTTTGAGGAGCTAGTTGTAGGAAACATTGAATAGCCGCAACACGTTGTGCGTAACCGTGAAATACTCACAACGCGTTCTGGATACTTTGGTGTGCAAAATGTGTTTTGAGTAAAGGTTAAATACTCTCAACGCATTCTAGACACTTTTTGGTGTGATATAGTAATGTATATACCAAATTGTTCTTCATGATATTGCAAGCTAACCCAACCAACGTTACCTTAAATTAACCTAACGCTGACATCTCCGAAATCTGCCGAGATATTTCTCCTCAAATGTCATCAATAGTGTAATCACGCTACCCTGCAAATCAACCAAAACAAAACCAAACCAATTTTATTATTCTCTGAACCCATATCCTAAATACGTGTACATTTTCACTTCTTCTGGCTCGCTCCTCTGCCACAACCAGTTAGCCAACGTTCCCCTGTTTGCAGAACTTCAAACATATCAATATCAAAACAATATCACCTCCTTTATCTCCCCGCCCACTCACCACGACCACCAAACAATTTACATTGAGCATGCCACTAAAATCGTTTCAAATCTAAAGCAAAAAATATTACCGACTATTTTAACGCAGCGTTGGGTATTTTTGCACTACCACTAAATTGCACTACCACTGTTTATTCAATGGTTGTTAAAATGCAAAATTCACTATCATTGAAAATTTAGTGATGGTGAAAAAATTTGCATTACCGCTAAACTTTTAGTGATAGTGAAAAAAATACACTACCACTAAACTTTTAGTGACACATGATTTTTAACTAAGCACATTTGAATTTATATTTTATTAGCATTGATAATTTGCACTGTTGTCTTAGTATAAAAAATGTTTTTAAAATACAATGGGGAGTATTGTATTGTTCCTTCGTCTGCTCACAAGGCAAAATCTCATTGACCCTAATTTTGAAATGTTTAATTTTGGCACTGATTTAATCATATCTTTACGGCTCCCTAAATAATCGGATTTTTTTAAAGTTCTCATTTTAAAGCCGCGGCGCATAGTTTCGGAATCATTGGTATAGACGTACCAGTCTATACAGTATGTCACAGTGCTCAACTGACATACTAGAGCAACAACCTAGCTTGAGATCTAAAAGACTAGAACTAAAAACATTACCGTTTCTCTTAAGACGACTAAACCCTAATGTTTGTAGTTACAAGTCTAGTGATAGATCTGAAGCTGAATCAAAATCATTTCATTCTACGTCTAGTGTTATTATTATTCTAGTGTTATTAGTATTCTATTTTAGTGTTGTATTAGGTTGAGACATAATTATTGCATTATTGCGTTTATTGCATTCCTCCGTTTTAGAAGTAAATGCAGTTTTGCATAATTTTCTGTATTAATTTCTTGATTTATATTAACAGTACTCTTAAGCATGAAGTAATATATCCAGAACGTATAATATATACCAGTGAGATCGAGAATGAATTAATTTTCTTGGTCGCCCTCCAGTCCATAAAGATATTGTACACAGAATTCGATAAACATTTCAGGATTTCTCTGGCAACAAATTCAATGCAGTGATTTTTGCAGTTTATGTTCTCTCCAGTGGAGTACACATTATCTCCTCTTTACAGTCACTTTCCATTTTTTCTGTATTTTAAAAAATTATAACGTCGTATAGTTAAATTGGCGTTTTTTTTTTAATTTTGACGTAATTTAATCAATATTCACTCGAGTGATTATAATTGTAATGATTATTCACCACTATTAATCACTCCGTGAACAATGACTATCATTTTGTTTTAGAAAACTCATTTATAATATATACATAATATGGTAGTCGTGGACAATAGAATATTATTCAATACTTTGTCAGTCATACAGTAATGCTTGTTATTTCCCGTCAAAAATCAAATGTATAACGAACAGATAATTCATTAGTTTTAGATAAAATCCTTTATACTTTATATTAATGGTTTAATGAAATATACCGTGTGTCCTTCTAAAGTGGCTCACCCCCTTTTTTTTTATTATTAGTGATATAGGAAAACCATTTGGAATACACAATTAGGCCAGTAAAAGGGATTATTAGAACACAAAATAAATCATTTTGTACTTCCGGTTTTACGGGATGTGAGTACTAATTTCGCTATATTTATAAATCTGATTTTTTTTTGTCTTCAGGTGGGTAGATGGCATCATCTCACATATCTCTTACTTTAAAAAATTTTCACAATAGCTTCTAGTGTTTGAGAAAGAAAAAATATTTTCGTTATTTTCGTTACGTTTTACAACCTCCGAAAAATGTATTAGAACTTTTGACATATATTAGCTAGGTTAAGAGCATAAAGTACACTATGTTCCTCGTGATTTGTTATTTCACAAGCAATGATCACAGCTATGCTTTAGTCAATGATTGTTTTTAAATAATTGTGTAAATTAAAAGTGGTATCGAATTAATTCTAAAAGAAAAACGCGAACAAACAATTAAATTTAATTCAATAATTTTTGAATAATCTTAATTAAGTTACTCTACTTTAGTGTAACGTTATGTCAAATTGCCAGCAATTATTTTTTCCATTACATGGATAGGTATTAATTAAAATAAAGTAAACAATCCAAATCATAACTTATGATGAACATAGTACATTGTAAGTTACTATCAGCTGCAGAACATTTAATATAAAAGAAAAAAACATAAAGAAAAAGAATAAAAAATCAAAAATTATTAAATTAAATTTAATTTTTTGTTCGCATTTTTCTTTTAAAGCTAATTTAATACAACTGTTTATTTACAATACTATTAAAAGTTAATTACTGAATAAAGCACAACGGTAATCACTGCACGAGAAACAACAAATCAAGGGGAACATAACTTAGATTATGCTATTATCCTCGCTGCTGTGTCAAAAGTTATAACACATTGTTCGAAAGTAGTAAAACGTCTAAAAATACGAAGCTATTTTTTTTCTTTCGAAAATTATAAGTTTTACAAATAAAAGTTATGTAAAATTACGTTGTTTGCCATCTAAAGAAAAAAAAATTTAAATTTCAAAAAATAGCGAAATTAACGCTCACTTCCCGTATAACCGGAAGTTTAAAGCCAACAATTTCATGTTGTAATAATCCGTTTTAGTAGCCTAATTTATGCATTCAAAATTTGAAAAAAGAATTAGTTTTAATTAATCTTGGAAAAATAAAAATGAAAGGATGCATCTGCGGTTCGTAGATGCTTAGCATAAATAAGGAAATAAAAAACTGATTATATTTTCCTATTTTGGTGCGGCATAATGAGAAGTCGCTACTCAAATATATGGTTTTTTGAAATCATTTTCTTACACTGTTTCAGTTGTCAATGGAAAATGTTAAGTATCACGAACAGTTTTCACTGTCACTAAATATTTAGGAGTAGTGTATTTTATTTTCACTATCACTATATATTTAGTGATAATGTAATTTATTTTTCATTATCACTAGATGCCACTGAAGTAGTAGTGGTAGACAAATGCGCATTACATTTATTTTTTAGTGCATTATGCCCAACTGTGCTTTAAAGTCAAAAATATTTAACAATTTAGTTTTTCATAATCGATACATTTTTATACGTCCCTAATTATTTTTTATATCAATAATAGTGTACTCATTAATAAAAAAAGAAAACGATAACAAAAAATTTTTTTTTTTTTGTACCCATTATTCTTTGGACTCTTCGTGTTCGTCCTAATCAGGTTTTACTGTATTCATTCTCTTAGGAATTTAATAAAATTAATATGTATTTCTTGAATAGCAATAAATCATATTCGACGCGGGGTGATTATATGTGATACACGTTTTCTATATGGGCGTTTTATACGATTCGGGATACGTGTTTCACGCATTCATCAGACCTGTACTAATTGAAAATGTGTAAAACAGCGCGCGGCTCACCAGAGGAACGATCATCACCACCACGTCTACGTCCGGTGAGTTTTGTAACGAAAAAAAAACCGCTTCAAAAGCAAGACGTGGCCGACCACGTTGCCGTTGGTCCTGCCTGATAAATTTTAATGTGCGCTCTGTGTAATTAAAGGCGTAATTTCGTAATGACAATTAGGTTTTTAGACCGCAGTTGGCAATCCGTTTTTGTCATAACTTGTCCGAGAACGTCTACGGTGGCAATTATTTCGCCGACAACGACAAAGACCTCAGCGTATTAAATTATAACTTTAAAAATTGATTGAGGAATTTTCCTCAATCGTTTTAGATTACTATAATTAGAATGACTAAGAAATCACTAATAAGTAACTAAAAAGTAAAAGTGGAATTAGAGCCTTTATGATAATTTGTTATAGTAAAATAAATTGGTTCTTAAGGAGATCTCTTCATCGAACCATATCATTCTAGTACTAAACACTGTACAAAATAATTTATGTTCACGCAATGAAAATCGTATCGCAATAATATATGTTACTGTGATGGTAACTAGGGTACTTCCGGTTAAGTCTCGTAGGAGGCGGTTCTGTTAACACGTGTCAAAAGGGGGTTCCTCCTACTGGACTGTCAACCGGACACAGCAATTTTGATCGCGTGTTGTCCAACACTCCCTCGTCCACAGATGGACGCCTACATCTACAAGCTAGTTACACTTTATGAATATGTATAGGGTATAAACGGCGCCGTTGACCGCGAGCACGACACATTCAAATGCGCCTAGCTTTATCAACAGACTTGCGGCTCACATGTTATGTAAAATTCACGAATAAATACTAATGTCTTTAGTGTTGGTCGCCGAAAATGTATTTTAAATGTTACACACTCAAACCACGCTGCCGCGGGTCGCAACACCTTTAACGGCCGTCATTAAAAAATCGTTACGAATCGTATTAAAAGCGAATTAGAATGACGGAATGCAAATCAACAGACGATGGACGGTTTCGGAGCGTATAACGATCATAAACGCGATAGTTTTTTGAGAGGTGCCAAAACGAAAAGGGTAAAATTTCTTTGTGAAAGTAAAACCGGATTACTTCATTTGTCATTTATTTATAATGCGTTACGGCGTAATTGCAGTAGAAACACCTTATAATGGACTGAAAAGGATCACGAGATTTTGGATATTTACGGCTTAAAATTAATTTTGATTTATGACCTGAAAAGTGAGATAATTGGCTGTGAACCCCAGTTAAAAATCGATAATTACGAACCATTTATTTTGTTGAACCCATGAAATTTACAGGTAGGTAAATACAGGTTTTGTAAAGGTGCTTAGACTTATTTTGAATTTTACAACATTAAATGACAATTTTTTTATTACTATTGTCTGTTATTCTGTTCTGTTATTTTGATAATGATGATTGTAATTTGCTATTTTTCTATTAAAATTAACTTGTTACTTTTGAACAACTTTATCCAAGAGGCGTTCAATTAGTATCCTTCTGCTTTAAGAGACGTTGACTTCCATTAAACTATCTAGGTAATTTTGATGATCCACCAAATCCAAAACTGTAAAATTTGTTTAAAAAAATGTGCAATCAATAAAAATATCCAGATTGCAAAGGTTTAAACAAACATCATAGATAGCCAAGGATAAAAGACAAATTAAAAATCTTATTTTGTTAGTTAAATTGTTGTTGGTTTGCGATGTTAAAGTTTATTTATCACGCTTTTTCATTTTTGTACATCTTCTTCAGCCAACTTCTTTAATACATATTTCATATGAAACTTTACTATTCCATAATAATATATATACCTTATATTTTTTAATGATCGGATTTGTTATTGACATTTAACTCGTTTGTTATAGTATTTATGCATTAAAGCTTTGCTTAATTCAAATTATGGAAGCATGCGGATTATTCAAGTTATATTTAGAGGTTGTCACAAAGTCTTATAAACACATATTTATAGATTTATTGTACTAAATAAGCTTCCTCACTTTAAAAATCACTTATTCCAGCGACCTCATGAAGAGAACTGTCTAATTTGCTACAGCATAATGCCGCTTTTTCTTAATTGTTGAATGAACGATGGAATGGTGTCATCACTGCAGTCCTTAGATATTTGGTAAAAGGCTGGCACTTCAGAGGGGACACTGGGTACAGGTATAATGGAGACAGCATAATTTGCAAAAACAGGGGACTCGGGATTGTAGCCCTATTAGCCCTTAGATTTAGGATGGCGCTATTCTTCTTCCTCATCTGACTCAACTCAATACATTTTTCTAGCATTTTGTTAATAAACTGCAAGGACTGGCAAACATTGGGAAGTATGAATTCAGCAATTTTAATAGAAGTTTTTCAGTGTATTCGAAATATTGTCTTGTTTTACAGATACAACGAAGAATCGATTAATTCCGATTAGCGAATCCTTTACCAATTTGGACTACAAGGGAAATTTTAATACACAACGCAAAGTTTCTATTTTCTAATTTTGTTCAGATTAGAAGAGAATTCGGATTTGCGAGTGTACGAATTAGAAGTTTTACTGTAATTGTTAACAACACATATGTTAATGGCATCAAAAAGGAATGTGAAAAGCGTGAGATTTAGTGACCTCGATTATGAAGAAATATTGGTGCAGTGGGCAGCTGAATGTGATGCAGAAAATGATGACACAGAAGATAGAAATTTCGAATTGATTCCTGACGAGTATTCTGGATCCAGTTCTGATCATGCTGACAATAATTCAGAGAATGATGTTGATGACATTGCTAAGCAATTAAATTAAAAAGTATTTTTTTATCTGACTTGTATTGGTAATTTATTATCAATTGCAGCTTTACATGTTTCGACCTATTATGGTCATCTTTAGAAGCTTTATAAGAGATGAACAATAAAAATAAAAATATTAAGTAAATCAATAAAGTAAAATGTAAAAAACTGTGACATGAAAAACAACATCTAGAAACAGATTTAAACTTACAAAATAACTTACTTGTTAAAAAATTAAAATAATGAACATTCCAAATATTAAATAAAATTAATTACACATTATTTGTTACACATAAAACTAAACACATTAAAATAAGTAAAATTGAACGTTAAAACTGTAAAAAGGCCGAATAAGACAACTGTATCAAACAGAAATGCGAAAGAATGTGCGAAAGAACAAGTTCTCGAAAGAAACGGCATTGCCAGAAAAGCTTATGTGTGAGAACAAGAGAGAAAATGATAATAAATTTTTTTCAAAAAACAGAAACATTTAACCAATAAATTGAAATGCAAGGGTCTATATTATTTACTTATTGTGCTGTTTATTCTATTTTTGGGGAAACGGGTTAGATAGATATTTATATAGAGGAACTTTTGTGAAATTAATTTGATCATTGAGACACTTTACAGTCGAATTATTGAATCTGAAATTATCAATTTCATATGTTTCTAGAAGACTTAGTTTATAACCTTTGTCTTGTTTATATAATAAATCAACGTTTTTATCAATGTAAAAATTATGGTTGTGAAATAGTAAATGTCTACCAAAATTCGATTCTTCTTTCTGTAAATGTTCTCTAACCCTAATCTTCAGTTTTCTACCTGTTTCCCCCAAATATGTTGCTCCACAAGTACCACATTCAAGCTTGTAAACTCCATTATTATCCAATGTCTCTACTTGATCTTTAGCGTTGAATAATGCTTTTTGTAACGTGCTGTTATTTCTAAAAGATATGTTAATATTGTGGTTTCTACAAATAGTTTGGTATTGTAGGCTATTATTCCCGGAAAGTTAATGGATCTGTAAATTATGTTATTTTGTGTAATAGGTTGAAGGCTTGTTGAGAATCTTAAATCTTGTTTATTTATGAATTTATTAATTATAGAAAATAAATGTGAATGTTGATAACCATTATTGAGATCAATAGCTCTTATTATATTTAATTCTTTAGTTTTATTAATGTTAGATAAAGGTGTATTAAAGCACCTATTATATAAGCTTATATAAGCTTTAAAAGCTGCAATTTTATGTGAATTAATATGGTACGAATTTGCAGGAATGATGGTATCTGTCTGTATAGGTTTTCTATAAATTTCAAAATCAATGGAATAATTATTGTTAATTAATGTGATGTCTAAAAAATTTAATCTATTATTGTTCTCAACTCCTAAGGTGAATTTTATATTTTTATGTAAAGTATTGATGTATGTATGGAAATCTTCAATTAAATTCAAGCCGTCGTCGTTTCAAATTACTAATATGTCGTCAACATATCTACTCCACAAAATAATATTATCATTAATGTTGTTATCGACTCTCAAAATTTCATTTTCCATATTATTAAGAAAAATATCTGATAAAAGACTACTTAAGAGAGATCCCATGGGAAGACCTTGGTCATATTTATAAAATTTACTGTCGAACTGGCAGAAATTATGTTCAGTGCAAATTTTTAATAATTTATAAACAGGTTCGGCGTCTTTTAATTTAATTTTGTTTATAAGTATAGTTTTTGCTATCTGTAAAGTTGCTTCAATGGGGATGTTTGTGTAAAGGTTAGTAAAAATAAAATAAATTGTTGATAATTTCATATCTGTTAGAAATTGTGTGATCTGCTTTAAATTCAATTATCTGTTTAAAAAACTTAATTAAAAAATTTGAAATGTTGTAAGTACTAGAACTGATAGAAGAAATTATTGGTCTAATTGGATACTTATTTTTGTGCAATTTAAGTAAGGAATAAAGTAGAGGAATCTTTGGATTCATTGGAAGGAAGTTGAAAACGTCGACATTATTTTCTTTAAGAAAATTTTGTGTATCTTTAATTATTTTTTTGGTTTTAGTATGAAAGGCAGATTTACGATTCTTTTTGATTTCTATGAAATTGTTTTCGTTAAAAAATAATAAAGTTTTCTCAATGTATAGAGTTTTATCTAAGATCACTAAACTTGCGTTCTTGCCTGCGTTGATTACTATCAGTGAATTGGCTTTAATCTTTTGTTTGATGTTGCGTAAGATTTTGTTTTCATTAAAATTATGTTCGTTTGTAATAATCCTTCTTTTGTTGAAATTGCTGTTGTTTTTGCGTTCGTCTCTTTTGAGTAACTCTATAAATTCTTTCCTTAACACATCTTCCCCAGGAGCTTTGTTAATGGCATTTTCAATTTCAATAGCCAATTTAGGTAAATTCAAATTGTTAGGAGTTGGGGCATATTTGTGTCCCTTATTTAGTAGGTCTTGTTCTTCTTTAGTGAATTGGAAATCTGATAAGTTTGTTATACGTGGATGGAAAACATGGTATTGTAGATTATTGATATTAGATTGGTTTTGTAACATTTCCTTTTTCTTATTATTACCCCACATGGTATTCAAAATACTAATCTTAAATGTTTTTGCTTGTTCTATCATTTCATTAATATCAATGTAATGTAATTGCGATGTTAAAATGTTGTAAATGTAATTAATCTTTCTATTTATAAAGTCGAGCTTCCTGTAATGATTCTTGAGTTCTTTATTTATATGGTTATTGTGTATAAACTTTATTTGTGTGTGTGCTAAATATTTTGGTAATTTATAATTCATAAACTTTGGGATTAATCCCTCTGTTTTACAGATTTGACATTGCTAAGCGTCAACGAGCGGTTACATTGTTCCCAGTGGTCTAGTATAGAGTTTGGAATCTTCAGTAAAAAAAAATCAACCGCACAACATTATTCGGCGTGCGCCAGGATTAGCAAGGAAACATATGGCTGCAACACCGAAAGAAGAGTGCCAGTTATTTGTAACTCTTTATTGTACAAGAAATTGTGAACTGTACTAATTTAGACGGCAAACGTGTTTATGGAGCAAAAGGAAAACCGTGGAAAGATGTAACTATTGATGAATTTTCTGCATTCTGTGGTTTACTTATTCATGCGGCAGTTGACAGAAGCTGGGATATGCCTGCGTGAGAATTATTTTGTGATGAATTTGCCATTGGCATTTTTAAACTTCTTCGGACAACAGAAACCCAAAATGGATCAACAAATCGGTTTATCAAACAGTATAATAAAAAGATCAGAGTAGAATAAAAAATCGAGAGTAGAATAAAAATGAATAATATTCAGATAAACAGACTTGTTTGCAAATAAGTATTGAAAATACGACCTATTGTAACGCACATAATAATTATGCCGACGCCAGACAGAACAGAGCTACAAGGGTGGTTAAACAGGTCGCGATTAGACCACATATTTAGTTGACTACTATAATCAGTTTGGTACAATATGTGTAGGTTTCCCTGGGAATCTGGTGGTACTAATAATAGTGATGATGAGATTTTGCTATTTTATGCATTGAATAAAAAACGTAGAAAAGAGTGGGTGAGTAAAATAAACATGAAGAGAGTGAATACCATCATTTGATGACACAATTACGTAAAGTTGAAGATAAATTTAAACAATATTTTCAAATGAGTTGTTGCGAATTCGATCATCTCTTACTACTCATTAAAGCTAATATCTAAAAGAAAACATTTATGTACAGAAAAAGCATTTTCGTAGCGGAACGGTTGGTTATTTGTATAAGGTAAGAAAAACATTTTTTATTGCTGTTTTTCTTTATTGAAAATGCAAATTATTGGCAGAAAATATTAAGTTCTAATGCTTCCGTATGATATAATTGAATTGAATGTATCATCATTATATTTGCATCTGTATATGACGACTGATATTGAAATGTTGCTGACAAAGAAGGGAAAGATATGTAGCTAATTGAAGGCGTATGAAGAGATAGCTGAACGCTGAGGGATACAGAATTTCCAAATTATTGTTGTTCCAGGCTCTTCGTCTCTGCTCTTATAATTGCATTCATAACATCTCCCCTTACTCTAAGCTGCAAATGGCGTGGGAGTCGTTTAGTGCTGTCACATACACTAGCAAAAAAAGTACTCCAGCTCTCGTTGTAGAACTTTGTTTCTATGTTAGAACAGCACTTACATTATCATTCTTGGCTTTTTTTATTTTGTTTTCAAATCGCTTCGCACTGCATTGTCTGCAATTTGTTCACTAGTTTGCTTCACAGAATGTGATTGTTCTGGTTCCGTTTCATTCTCTTTATTAACTGAGCTAGAATTGAAGTTTCGTTAATTTCTACATAAAGAAAGGAATGAAGGAAAATCTAAAAAAATGAAACCTTGAAAGTATGAGGAGCAGATGTTCTTTCTCATGAGAACTTGTATAAATAAAATATACAAAGCATGGCGTATAATAATGTGTGCAAACAATTAAGTCCCCTATTGTTATTTTATATTATTCTTGTAGGTTTTTAGCGACTGCAAATTCGTTGAAATACTTGAAGAAATCTATGATTCGCTTTGGAAAAAGCTTCAGCTAATAGTAATGCATGAACCCACTGAAGAAATTTGGAGAGCATCGGAAAAAGTTCAAGGAAAAGTGGAACTTCCCTGGCAAACATGTTCGCATTAAGGCAAATTCCACAAGAATAGCCTTTGATATTCGAAACTGATTCATGCAGTACTTCATGAGCGATGAAAGACAATTTAGTAACAAGTTAATTCAATTAATTCAATTTAAGACAATTTAATTCTAATAACAAGCAATTGTGAACCGTGTAGCTTTAATTACCAACACCAAAATAAAAAAAAATATTTTATGAGTTTTAATAAACAAAACAAAAATTTTAACAGTAGTTTTATACAAAATTTGACACTTTGAACGTATTTCCTATTTCATTATCCAATTAAACATATGCCGCTGATTACTGTCTCTTAGGTGTTCTCACCGGACGTTTCAGGTATGGCGAGTAGTTCGCTGTCCTGTTGTCTTGAGTTTGATA
This sequence comes from Onthophagus sagittarius, assembly GCA_036711965.1. Lineage (NCBI taxonomy): Eukaryota > Metazoa > Arthropoda > Insecta > Coleoptera > Scarabaeidae > Onthophagus > Onthophagus sagittarius. The sequence goes on from JASERS010000001.1 coordinate 54,140,014, forward strand.
ATAGTCCTTGTCTCAGGAAAGCTGCTCTGGATCTGGAGTGGTGTATGACTATCCTCCACACAGTTGACAAGTCTGGGCATCATATCTCTTATTGAAGGTGCGGTTCTTCGCTATTTGGATGAAACCCCGGATTAGTCCGGTTCTCCAATGCAAATCGTTGGCTATTTCCTTGCCACCCTCGAAATTGATGGTATGGAATGTGTTCAGATGGTGGCGGAAGAGAGCAGAAGTGAGCTGTTCGCTGTGGATGCTCAAAATGTGTTTTTCTTCTCTAGCAGCTATTTGTCTGTTGATCTGTCCATGCAGTTTTTATCACACAAGCCGCAGGGGATGAAATAAACTTCTAGATTTTCCAATTTTATTTAGTCTTTTGAATTCCTGAGAGAGATTTCTATAGCCTTGTTGGGTTTGTAGTTGGTACTGATGTGTTTGCATAGCAGTCTTCCTATACAAACGAAATCGAAAGTGGTACAAACAGGTACGAACGATTTTCTATCGAATTCCATCGATCGTTCTGTGTTATCCCTATTGACAATGGAGACACACACTTTCAGTGGTATTTTGAAAAATTGCTGTATTTTGGAATTGGTTAAGGTACAAACGAAATCGAATGTGGTACAAACGTATACAAACGATTCCCAACCAAATGGTATTAATAAAATTGGAATATCAAAAAGTGGGGATCCGACATTTATTCAAAAATTTGTTTTCACTTTAGGTGATGAGGTATAAATGAAATAAAGGTGGTACAAACGAGTACAAACGATTCTCTATCGAATGGTACTAATATAACCAAAATATCGTAAATTCGAGTTCCAAGAATGCATATCATTTATAACATTCTTGTATTATTCATTGTCACCAACGCAAGATTCAGTAATCGTTCAAAATCTCAAATTTGACATATTTATTGTTAAAAGATTATATCTCAAAAATTAAAAACGATAGAAAGAACCTTTTCAAACAAAAACGTTTTAAGTCATTCCTAGAATTCATATTATTAATAATATTTGAGTATTATTCATTGTTCTTGTACCAAGGTTCAAAAATTTTCAGGTGATGAATTAATAGTGTTGCTATATTACAATTGTTTACGTTAATAATATATATACAGTATTTAGGTGGCGGTGAATTAACATTTGAATTAATCTAACAATTTTGTTTTTTTTTAGTATTACCATTGATAGCAGCTTTCTTACTTTTGCATGAGATTGTTAGAAAGATTGTTTATTTATACAATAATTTATAATTTTTATCCATACGATATTTTAATTCAAAAAACGTTTATTTTTCTGCGCATGTACGATATCTATAATATTCAAATTTGGCAACACTGGTCAGTTTTTAGCATTTACAGTTTTTACGGTATCTTTATAGTTTGCATAATTTATCGGTTTTATTTTGATGTTTTGATATTTTGATGTTTTACATTTTAATGTTTATATATTTTTTTAAGTTTATTAATTTTTAAGCATAAGTTTTTTAAAGTTAAACTGTTTGTAGAAAAATGATATGAAAGGAAAGTTAATCTAAAGTCAAAAAGTTATTATTTATATCGTTGTGAGTTGCGTAATAAAGAAGGAATAACAGATGTTGCTAAACTTTATAACTTGCACAAAATCACATTAAGAGCAATACGAAAACGTACAGCAGTACCAGTACAAATTCATATGATAGAAATGTTACTGAAAAATATAGTAGATATGAAATATAAATAAATATAAAAATATAAATATAGAAAAATATAATGTTATGAAAGATATAGATATCAATGCTGTTCCAAAAAAAAAAAAACTTTAAGATTTATCTATCACTTTAGAATCAGTAATCACCGAGTTTATCCGGTAAAAGAAAATTTTGTTCTCCGCAAGCCATGCATGATTCGAAAAATTTCAGTTTTCTGTTACAACAAGACAATATCTGGCAAAATTGCTGAAATCATGGTGTCTTATACTAATTATATTCTATTGATTATTTTTTTAATAAATCAAAAAAACCATGCACATTGGAAGAAATAAACATCAAAAACCTGTCATAATACTGTCATAACATTCAATCAATGGCTATAGAATCAATAACTTCTTTGTTCTTAATGTTAAAAATTATTTAACTAATAATAGGTTGCCATTTAAGCCTCTATTAACTGATAATGTTTTTCACCAAACTTTTTTATTATAGCCGCAGGATAAAGGGATTATATAAAAGGATTACAAAGGGATTATACTTAGTAAATTCCAAAATTTTAATCTATATAGTTCTTGATTATAGCATTAAATGGATAATGTTAATATTATGACTTAAATAATTATTTATATTACAAGTGGACTAGAAATATAATTACTACTAATGTGAAGACTTCTCGAAAGTGTGGAGAGTACTCCTATAATCACATGAGTACTGCAATTATACTATAGCCCACGTGCGATATACAACATTTTATCTACATATGAAATAAGGGTTTCGAAATGTAAAAACATAACAATTAATGTTTGGAATAAATAATGTTTCTCTTTAAATATGTGGCGTTTCAATGATTTAAGTCTGTTCTGATGGGCTAAAAATGCATTACGTAATGAAACCAGATCTGCAATGAACTTCATTACGCAACATAAAGTATATACATAAAGTATAAAAGCCATTACTCTAGAATTAAACCAATGCCAGTAAATAATTACCACATTTATATTAAATGAGAATATTAGAATTGAAAATTGTGTTAAAGTGTGGCGGCAATTTATGAAATGTGTTGTGAAGTATCGAATTGCGGTTAACCAAAAAAAAGATTGCGGTTTCGATTCGGAGCATATCGAGGTTCTGACCGAGGCTCGTTATATAAATCAAACCGTTGCTGCTGGTCCGTTGCACACACACACATCCACACACGGCGCGGCTACATATTTATGAACGCTCAAAATGCGTCGAAAAAGTCGTTCCGATTCTATCGACGGGGTTCACCGAAACGCTCCTTTTTAAATTGGTCGTAAATAAATTTCGTCCGCGAAGCTTCTTTCCTTGACCTTTAAATTATCGTTTACCAACTTAACTACTGACATATTACCCTTCGCTAAAATCCATCCGACGAGGTTAAGTATGTAATTAAATTTCGAACGCGATGCCTACTACACGAAAAGTGGAACCCAACCCGGTGAAGAAACAAGGATACAAGAGGAGCCGGGGGCAGAATCCTCAGCGCAAGCTGTGGAAGCCTCGAGCATCATATTAATGAAGCGCTCTTTGACGTAACCCTCTATGGCCTACTTGCTCCCGACATAAGATGTTCTTATTGTAACTACATTGTGTAAGAGCATCGCCGTTGTTCGCTGTTTTTGTGCTGACGGTCGGTTACATGGGGCACATTTAATTTGGCCTCAGGAACGGTTTGTTTATCAATACCCAGGCCGTGGTGAACAAGCTGGGTCGTTAGTGATGTTGTTAGAAACCCGTCACGACCCCAAAACCTTTATCCTACACAACACCATCGTTTTTAGTTGCTCTCTATTCTCTAACGAACCAAACTGTAATCATCTCACTAAACAATTATTCTCAAAACGTATATAGCTGTGTTGATTTTCATCCTTAATGGTGTAATTAAATATACTTAATTTTAAACAAAACGAAACAAGATTTCGCGCTTAGATAATACTTCGACATATTTTTAAATGAGAATATGACTAAACGATAGTTTCTTTTTGATGTAGTTAATGTACAATGTTTTTGATAGTAATGACATCACGATCCTAGTCGTTCCATTCTCATCATTCCATTGTCCGAAAATGTTGTTCTTTTTTTTATAATTAACAACTGAATTTTAATCTGCCTACGCACGAAATTCTTATTTATCCGTTGACCAAAGACCTTGGTTTAAGTTTAAAAAAAGTGAAGTCTTAAACGGCTTATAACACCTGAGTGTGTTGTCGTAAGGAATTAAGATATTAATTAGCTGACGCTTGTATGTCATAATGTTGCTAATTAGATTTTGCTACAAATTAAACCGAAAAATTTTTATTGTAATTTTTTTTGTGCATATTGGAGAAATGTGTACCTGATATATTATCGAATTCTATTACTTTAGATACTGTTATTATGGCAAAGGACAACCTATTCTACTGAAATTTGAATAAATCTATTGACATTATCCCGTTCTATTCCATTTTTTGTCTTTGTACCTGTTGAATACTATTTTGAATATTTTCAGTCAATATTTGAGCGAATTCTTGAAAAAATAATGCATAAATCTGCAATAAGTTGTTGCGTAGCATCGCATAATATGTGAGTCAATTATATTAGCTCACCATCTTGTTTTTTCTTGAGTCTCTGAGAATAAAAGAAAGTTGTTTCACAAAGAAATTTATGAATATTTTCTTTCTATCCTTATATGCAACATTTGGACGCTTATGGGTGCTGCTACGGAAATTAATGTAGAAATGTTAGTAACAATTATTGGATACTTCGGTAGTTATTAATATAATGGGGATCATCTATTCACAGTTTTATCTATTCACGGTTACACAAACTCTTGTCATTTGCCCAGTATTAAGGCAAAATGTATAGTTTAGCCTAACCATAACTACAATTGCCAATCGCCAACCGGCATGAAACAATTTACTATGGCTATTTGTTTATATGTGCATTTTATGAACAAGATTTGCTTTAAAAATCGTCTGCAAATTTTTATTAGAAAGGTAAAATATTTTGTTATGTAAGTTGGTTTTGCATTTTAGGTTTTAATAACCACGATTTTGTTATCTACAACAAATTTGTAGGTTTTGTAATTAGAATAGTCAATTTAAAGAGCAACATATACAATTCATATTGTTGCCCCTGTCTAATATTTTGCGAAGATCTGGTACTGTACAGAGATATAACTTCAATTTTTTCTTAGACATGGCACTTTTAAACTAAATGTATGTCGTTTTGATCTCAATCCTGTGCCTTTGTGCTATTCCGCTGGATATTGCCACAAGCATGATTACATTTACGGAAATAAGCCCGATGGTCCAGATCGTGTCAAATCTTCATATCTTGTTCAAAGTTATATGCATATTCTTTTATTATTGACGCAATAAAAGATGTTATTTCTCAGATTATTTCTTTATTCTTGGAAAAATTTCTCCAAGCGAATAAGTTGTAGAAAAATATATTAACAGCGATTTTAATCTCTCATTTGATGAAGTTAACGTGCGATTAAATTAATTATATCCGCTAATAAACCGAAAATCACAATTTAAAATAGAATCCTCCCTTTTAGTCTGTAGGTCACTCCTAAGATTATTGTTAACTAATGCCCTCTTGCCCAGTTGTGTATGGTCAAATATCTCAAAAACTGATCTCCAGAAAAATAAACGTTTGTTAGAATATATATTAGAAACAACCAACTTAATAAAGAATTTCACACTTCAAAAATAACTGATTTTCTCAAAAATCTTAGAATAAAGTTCATTAACAATTTAAAAAATTCTTGGATAGATAAATATCCACATTCGACTTGAAAGAAACTACCACAAGATTTAGCCCTCGTCCACAACGAACGTAATACGTAATTCGTAATTATTAATTTTACGTGTTGTGTTCACATAGAACGTAACATATACATAAAATAAATGTCATTGTGTGTACGTTATGGTCTACGTCAACCTACGTATTGTCTATTAAAAAGCCATGTCTATATTGTTAAATACAAATTGTATTTCAGATGTTCAAATAATTAATTCAGAAACAACGTGTTTATTATTATTGGGTACTGTTCTAGGATTGATGGGTGAGGCGATCAGAATTCAGCATTGAACTAAATTATTACTTGCAATATTTCGAAACTTTATTGTTTCTTCTACAGGCAAATACTAGAAAAAATTATAACAAAATGTAATCTGACTCAAAAAAATCACTTTTTCAAACCAAACTTGAAATTATTTACATTAAAGTTAAGCTAATTGTAAATTGTGAAGATTGAAGAAACTGTAAACCAATTCATGATCTAACATCACAAATATTGCGAAATTAATAAACAAAAATCACTTTTAGAGACAAAATCAATTAAAAAATATATATATCTACAAATACAAATCGCCGTTGGTGGGTGCATCCTATTAATCAAAATCGTGAAGAAGCTTGTGAATAAAGAAGGTTAGTTTTGGAAATGCAAATGCATTATAAGGAATGGTTTTTGTACTCAAGAATGACCCATGAATTATTTAAAGAATTATTAAATTTACTTGGGTCCAAGTTTATTAAAGAAGAGTGTACGATAACGTTTATTTGTTTTTGAAATTTATTGTATAACTCAAAACAAAGTACTATATTTTCTACAACTATAATTTTCATTTACTATTCATATAACACCTGCAATATTTTCTGTTTTGAAAATAATGAAATAGTAAAAAAATGAGAAATAACCGTTTTTTGACGTTAGCTTGGTTTTCAAAATTAATCAATTGACCAAATTAATACCAATTTCCCCTATGTCTTAACGTAAGCCAAACGTAAAGTTGAAATTAGTTCAACTTTACGTATACGTTATGGGTGCCGGTAATTTATACGTACACGTAATTCCTACGATTGCTCATTGTAAACATCACAATATAAAATAATGTCATCTAACTTTTTACGAATTACGTATTACGTTTACGTTCATTGTGAACGAAGGCTAAGTCATCAATAACATAAATAGTGAAGAGGAGACAACTAATTAACCTCATCACCCAGTACAGAGAAATAAAACGTTAATACTCAATATTATAAATATTGTGCGTAACATTTCAAAATGTTGATCCAATTAAAGTAGAAATTTCTCAAAAACAAATTTCATTTGTGAATCAACTCTTTTTTTGTTTTTACAGTTGCAATGGATGTTAGTTTTGTTATACAGTTTTTAATGATGATTTGTTTCAATTCGTCCTCAACCAACAAAATAAAATAACGTTAGATACTTATGTAATGTTTGTTGCTCTAAACATAATCTAAATTGATAGTATAGCGTTGTTTGAAAATATTTATTTTATCAATTTTTGAGGCTAAACACTCAAACTTTTTGACGCTGGCTAAACAGATAATGAATATTGATTTTTTTTCTTATGGTACTTATATGCAAATATATAGGAAATTCAAAAATTATAAATGGTATTTCAGTGACTCGGCGAATAAGATTAATTAATCACATATAGTAAAGTGACAATTATGATGATTCATGTAAAAAAGTTGGTCAAAGACCTAAAATGGCAAAGATAATGTCTATCAAAGATAGAAAATTTTGACACATTTTTTAAATATCTTGACACTCTTAAATATCAACACATATATATATCAAGTAAAATCAGTGGGTAATTTATGAATTGAAACTGCCAGAATAATATTTCTTAATCACGAACAATATTTGAGACGGCCGACGTATGCGAAGACGGCCGAGATTATTTTGTATATCATGAATAGTACTTAGGTTGAAATATTTTCGAGCGACATCGAAGACCTCGGCCGCCTAAGAATTGAAAAGGCTCCAATAAAAGTTTATTGAAATCCAATCAATATCTAGCTATACAAAAACTTGTTGACGACTTCGAAATCGGCCGAAAATATTTCTTAATCACAAACAATAATTAGAGAGATTATTTCATCCTAGATATGTTCTAGATGTAGTATCACGTCTTGCGGAAGCATTTCAAGTCCTTTGAAAGCAGTACATCTTCGAAATCGGCCGAGATACTTTTTCTATAAAGTTTAAGCAGAATAAACTTCCATAAATTTATTAAGGGTAACATTTGGAGGATGAAACCAAAGCTATCCTGCTTGAGATTCTTCTTTTTAGTGCAAAGCTATCTTTGAATCCTCCAATGTCTAAATTCTCAATTTTAAGTAGCTTTTTGTAGTTTTTGGTGACATATGATTGTCCTAGCCACCACCTTTGTTTGGTCGAAGAGGGGTACTAAATAGACCATCTATGTTATAACAATATTATGATTTGACATATAATAGCATGTTTTGTCCATATTTCTTCAATCATGCAACTAATAAATAATTGTAAAATGTGCAGTTTTAAAAGCTGTCTCACGCACACAGCTCCGCTGGAAATTGGATTGACATGCCATTTAGCTTTAATAAAAACACATTATTCAATGTTATCATCTGCAATTAAAACTTAAAAGCTGCTCAAATGTACATGTTATACATAATTGCTAAATTAGCAGCTGTCGTGTACCATATGTTGTGCACTGATGATACCTATGTTACACGCATCCAAAATCGGCCAAAATCATGATACAAACAACTTATATTGCGTATTCTTGTTGCATATAAATAAAAAATAATAAATTATTATTAAAAAAATCATTGAACAAAAAATATGTAAGGGTAGGTTTATGTTGGAGTTGCGATAAACGATAAGAGCGACGATACTACCAAAGAAAGCGAAAAGAAATATTGAAGCGAATGTTGGAATGACCAATTAAAGCACGAATTGCTGTGTCCAAATCCATAGAAACGAATTTAGCGCTGCTCTTATCGTTTATTGCAGCTCCAACGTAAACGTACAGTAAGGTAATGCAAAATAATAGTGAAATTTAATCTCTATAATTTTTGAATTTCCTATACCTACATCTTTTAAGAATTTCGAAAGTTACTTTTATAAACTGCAATCCTGTTTGCAATACAATGGCAATGTTATATGTTATATGCATAGAGAATACTTTAAAAAGAACGCCACCTCACGGGTTAAAATTCTCGCCAAATAGCGGCCTTAATGATTAATTCCGGAACTACTAATAATCTGGTGGGACACATAAAAAATCATTTAAATGATTCTATTATTTCTATTAGAAATGATTCTTTCTAATAGCTTTAATAATAATAATATATATCTTTATTGCTCAACACATTCCAATTACAGGACAATATTACACAATATAAAAAACACAGATTTATATTAACAGAAAACACAATAACATTTTGCAAAAATATTGGTATCATCAATCTCGTTCAAGCGTCTGCACATTCTTTGTAGTGGAGTTATAGTTTGAATATTACTTCTACAATCCTTCAAATAGAAGATATTACTGTAACGGATAGCACGTTCTGGTACACAGACATTGATGCAAGAGAATAACTAGCTACAATTTCTCTCACCACACATCAGCTTAATATAATTAATATCATGATCATTTTTTCGAGTGCTCAACGCAGGAAAATGGTTACGTTTCAACAAAATTTTGTTAATCAGTACCACGAATAAGGTAAGTTCCATCAATATGAAAAGAAGAGTATTTTAAAAATCTTTTTTGAATTCAATCCAATTACAAACGATGCGAAATAATACAATTATCAAAATACAGAACCATACTCCAACCTTGGCAGAACAAGCGGCCAAAAGAGCAATATGTACACTGCTGAATCCTTGAATAAACGTGATGTGCGAAGCACAAAACCAAGCATCCTTGCGACACAGGAAGCAACATTCTGTTATTATCATTATTGTATGAAAGGTGCACTTCAATAATAATAAGGGTTCTATTCTTTTGATTATATTGCAAAATTGAACAATATATATCATACAAATCTACGTAGAAAATCAGTTTTCGCTATAAACTTCTAAGAGTTCCTGATTGTTCACTGCATCTAATGTTTTATATAATTTTATATTTTTGCTTGAGACTAGAAATTTATGAAGAATTTTTTTCATCCGCGTTTTACATGACTATACACAATACTTCTTCACAATCATTTACATATATACACTGTCGCTGAAAACAGTGGCAGGCGAGAGATAAATACTAAATTTATTATTTGTAGTTTTATCGATGTTTCTTTATAAAACATTGCACACTAAATATTGTTGTTTGCTATGTTTTACAAAAAAAAACATCAGAAAAACATAACATGGTATTAAATTATTAATTGGTAACAACTCTAAATGAATAACAAAACCTTTATTCTCTAATTAATATTATTTAATATTATATGTACCACATTGTTTCCTCTTAATTTTATTGCATTTATCCAATGTCGTTTCTTTGAAATCTTATTATATTGGGTCAATGTTGACTCAATGTATAACATATAATATTGAACTTCTTCTGCCATACAACATCATCAAAAATATTGCAAAGTCAAACCTGTCAAAGTGACATTTCCAACTTCAAAAACAGTTTTGTTACAGGAATCTGCCAAAATGAGTTTTATAATGGAAAAGCGGCAAATGTTAGAAAATGTTTACTCAACGTTAAACTGATATAGCAGTAGATATAGTAGTAAATCGTGCACGATTTACATCAGTTAACATGTACGAATGGATGTTGTAATGAATAACTAGGGTTAAATTTGGGTGAATTGAGAAAGCATTGTAAACACACACCTTGAGATTGAAGCCGAAGACCATCATAGCTATCAAAAGTATCATAGCACCTAAAAATGTTGGAAAACGGGCAGTTTGGATAAACTTCAATCCACATACCCTGGAAGCAGCAAAACCCAGTCTCTCAAGAAGAAAATGGGAATTAATGTTATTTTTCAAAAGTTTTAGAAGAAATTTCATATGGTATCTCTTCTATCCATTAAGAAAACCATATTGTGACGTGCAAGTAGTTCATTTAGTGGTATACCTCTTTCAGGGTAATTCGCATCAGATTTTAAAGAAAGATATTTCAAAAATCTGCGATAGTCTCGATCAAGACACAGGGTTTCACATGCTTATAATGGATTCCAAATTAGAGAATCCTATTCATTCCATTTTAAATGCCTCCGAAACATTTCAATGATATGTTGTTTAAATGTAACGGTAGCATCAAATACAAGTTAAGTTTGTATGTCTTACACCATTATACTATTGTTGTTAGATTTTGTTGTAGTCTATCAGCATCAGCCACCGTTGAAATCTGAGTGAAGATGTTAATATCATCAGTATATGCCAATATCAGATACTCAATCTTCTGAAGTAGGTCATTTATGAAGAGGACAAATAACAGTGGACCAAAATTTGATCTTTATTTCACTCCAGATGTAAGAGTATAATCATTAGAAAAATATCCACTGTATAGTAACAAATCAAAGAGAACTTAATTTAGTGCATCCGAAAATGAAAACATGTTGTAAGGGCCAAGTTAAAAATGATATTAAGAGGATAAATAAATGTATAACGGCAATCTGGATTTGTTAGGATACATTGCCATCAATTTGATTGGTTCCTCTTTCGTAGTAAGTTGAAGACAGTATAGTAAAGAATTGAAGTGAAGTTGTGAAGAAACGAAAACAAATAAACAAAAGCGTTTACAATGCAATTAGGTTCAACAAAACGGTTGCCAACACCACCACACAGATTATTGAAAAAAAAAAAAACAAACAAATCGACCACATTCTTTATAACTCCTTTATAAACCTTATTCTTTATAACTCTGACATGTAACTATTTACCGGGAACAATTCGCCGCAAGTGAATTAACCGTCTGTTGGTACTATTAATGGACAGATTAGCTTTACCGATTATACCGGCCCTAAATAGTATTATTTTCCTTTGGTTTTTTACTATGTCAACAATATTGTTGCATACCTACATATTTTATATGCAAAAAAATCCAAACATTGATTTTGTCTTATTTTATTGCCTTTATAAATTGAGTGAATTTAACTCGATTTATAATGCACACAAAAAAGCATACAATTTTGTTGTATAATAAATCATTTCGTAGAACAATTTCTTTCGTCGTCAACCTACACATGTAAGGTAATTACAATACAAAGTTGGTAGGTAGTATTTTTCCATGAAACCGCTAAGTTGGTTCAAAGAAATTATTAATTTAATTACGTTAATCGGTGCACCGGTCGCGTGACAAAACTCGCCGCCATCTTCGAAGTGCTGATGGACATCGTCTCTCCATACGACTTTGGCGTCACCAAAGGCGTCCCCCGTGACATGTGCTGGTGTCAAAAACCAGGTGTTTTCTGTGCACCTGTCCTCCAACGAGCAGCTTAAGGTCGCATTAGCAAGACGAAATCGTTCCTGCGACTTGATGCTAATTTCGCATTAATACGTTTTAATCGTCGACAACGAGGCGACACTTGCGTATGGACATGTATTTAAATGCGGTCAACGCAAAAACGGTATTTCGCACTTCCACGTCGATTATTAAGGCAACGCGTATACCGGCGAAACCCTTAATTAGGACTCTCTTAACGACAACTCATGCAACAGAAACAAAATTTGTAAATTACCCCAAGCGTAAATTATTCGATCTGATCCTATACTTACACGGATATTAATGATTGGTTTCGTAGAGGAAAACTTCGTCGCCATAAAATCGAACGACTTTATTAAGTCAATCTTACGGCATACTCATTACTGGTATTAGCAGGAGCTCCAATGACATTTTATGGGACGAGAGCAGAAGAGCGTATACCACTAATGTGGGTTAAGCAAGAGGTGGTTAATTATAATTTATTTAACGAATGGAAAGTAATAAATACTTATTTAATAATCTCAATCTTCTTTCGAAATTCCATCGCTGTCATAACATGATGACAGCAAAGCTGGTATTATCCAAAATAGCTTCATAAACCCGGTCGAGTCGATTATAAAGGATCTACTGAACAGTTCTACAGACTTAAGAAGCTTGTAATTTAAGCAGATGAAATTTATTTAATCACTATATGTACATATAGGGGTATTTGTTCTTTAGGACACCAGCTAATATGATTACATTTTGAAAGAACAATTTTTTATTTTATTAAGTTAAAACCAATTTAATGTTCATTGAGTTTGCAAAAAATGTGAAACGTTAATCTCCCATTTGACGTTTATTTATTTCTTACCTCTAAAAATCCTCTTAACTACCCGGAACTTATTATCTTTCGGTCCGATCTTCTCCGCTGGATGTATCCCACGAACTCGAACGGATCGTAGTCGACAAATGCGCACTTCGGAGCGCAGCACGTCGACTTGAAGACGATTCCAGGAACACAAGTCCTCGTTAAAATCTATTAATTTTTTCCGCAATTCCAGTCACCTCATAAGAAATATATGTCGTACTAATTGGGTGGCAGGAAACATACCAGTTTTTATCGGAGACCGCAATCTCTCTCCGCTGTTGCTCTCCAAACCGAGCGAACGAACGAACCGTCGCGTCGTCGACGACGGAAGACAGCGAAGAGATCTCCGTTCATTGCTGATGTTGCTGCTGAAGCTGCTTGCTCTGCTCCCGCATAATGATGCGCTCTGCGGTCTCAGCTTGTTATATCGTGCATAAAATATTGTGCGATTATTCCGCAGGAAAAATGCGCCGCGATTACGTGTAATTCTTTGGGGTTAACAAGAGCCGATGTCATGTCTTGAAGTGCGGGACGTTGTAAATTGACCGTTTTGAAAATCGGACCCTTATCGGATTGCCAATGACTGGCTTCTTTGGTGAACTCACTTCTCACAATTGTTTCTTTCTGAAATTCGATCAGTTTTATCATCAATATGGAACTACCGCCAAAGTTTTAATTAAGTTAAAAGACAAAATAATACACAGATTTCTCTTTAATAATTAAATGGAAAGTTTAACTAACTATGACGTCTGATGACGCACGGCTGAACCGAAACTTTCTAGTACTATATCCAGTGTTAGTTCTAATTGTACTTTGGCACAAGTAGACAACAATTTAAAATTGAATAACAACTAAAAAGAGAGCCAATACTAACTAGATTAGAGATTAAGGCTTAAAGAGACGTGCGGCTAGACGGCTAGACGTACGGTAATTCAAGATTGAATAATAACTAATAGGAGAGCCAATACTAACGCTAAAGCTTATACTAGACCTAGAACGAACAACAGTTAAGTTTAGTCGTACCTCTCTTAAGATGGAACCCAACCCAACCCAATTTAGCTTCAGAACTAACACTAGACTTAGAACTAGAAACATTAGGGTTTAGCTGTCTAAAAACACGTACGGTTAAATCCTAATATTTCTAGTAGGTGTAATGTTAGTTCTAAAGCTAAGTTGTAGGTCTAGTATTAGTTATACTTTTCTAGATTTTTAATACTTTTTAGATTATTTTGATACAAGCACACAAAACTGAAATTTATGATACATACATCATAAGTTTCAAAATTAAGAGTTTAAATTAAACTCTTCGAAAAGTTTTAATTAAGAAATAAAAACATTAATGTAGAATCTTGTAACTCGGAGCGACTTTTAATTTAAGGTAGGTACTCTTTTAAAAAGCTGACTGCTCAAAAAGATTATCAAAGGTAGAATAGTTTCTTAAAGAATTAAGCAAGGATGGAAACTCCGTTCATCTTTAACTGATGGTGTTATATTAATGCTGTGTTATATAAATATTTGTTTAATCATGGCGCATTTCTTTATCAGTACTTCTATCTTTCATGTACTTCTATCAATGTGGTTAAATACCTGGGGATTTATTTTCAAGAGAAAACTTCTAGAACGTATACACAGGGATATTTACACAAGATGGATATTTTGAGGAATTTAAAATTTAGAAACAGAACAAAGGCAAAGATTATTGAAAAAGTAACCAAGTTTAAATAAATTTATATTATTTGATCTAATTTAAATAAAGTCAGAATCATCTGGTAACATAGATACTGGTTTTTGGGAATATATATGGCATGGGTTGGGTTGACTTGAACTGGCTTGAATCCAACCTATCCTATACGTATTTTCAAAAACCAGCTTTTATGCAATCAGACGATTTAATTTAAATTAGATCAAATAATTTACATTAATTGAAACTTGGTAAAATTTTCAATGGTTTTTAAAGGTAAAGTACAATTGTTGCCTTTGTACTTTACCTTTAATAACACTCCAAAAAAGGTCTGATAAAATGTTCGCAGTAGTTGCTGGGCCTGAGTTGGGAAAAAGTATTTTACAAACAGTATCTAGTCTTTAATTGGCAGTTTTTACAATTCTGATGTGAAGAATTTGTATTTCTCAACGGTATTTGGCCAGCAGTAGTTAGTCTTTAATTAACAGTTTATTGACTACATATGTACATATTGTGTATGTTGACCAATAGTATCCTATTTTTACAAGAAGTGTTAAGCCTTCTAGAAGTCTTTCTAGGGCAGTATGAAGTCTTCTGAAGGTAGTATTAAGTCTTCTAGAAGCAATCCATCTAAAAGCAGTTCAAATTTTCTAGAAGCATTATGAAGCATTTCAAGTCCTCTGAATGCAGAATCAAGTTTTCTAAAAGCATTTCAAGTCTTTTGAAAGTAGTATCAAGTCTTCTAGTAGCAATATCAAGTCTTCGGGAAGTAGCATTAAGTTTTTTATAAGCCTTTAAGTCTTCGAAAAGCATTTCAAGTCTTCTGGGTGCATTTCCAGTATTTTGGAAGCACTATCAAGTCATATAGACGCAGGTCAAGACTTCTGAAGGAAGCGTCAGCCATCTTGTAGAAGTATACCAAATTTTGCAGAAGCATTTCAAATCTTCTGAAAATATTATGAAGTTTTCTAAAAGCAGTTCAAGTCATTAGGGAACAGCATCAAGTCTCAAAATACGTGCTCTTCGTTTCACTTAATTATCAAATTGTAGAAAAAAATGGACTTGCCAAATAACTGCCTTCAATCTGCTGTTAGGACCATTCCTAGACTCAAGCGGGTTTATCGTAATGTAATATTTTTCTAATCAATTTTAATAAATTTTTGTAATAGTGTATCCGAATGGGAATGTCGGCCTCCTTATTGTAAAAGTGTTGACGAAAATTTGCTATTAAATGAGAATGCTTTCTATAGGAATTGACAAGATGTTTTAGCAATACAAGTTGTCATTCTATTAACATTGCCGAATTTATATCTCTAACTGCAATATTTGCATATTACATAGTCAAAATTAGACAAGAACTTTAAAAACCTCCTGGTTGCGGACGCTTGACTAAGTATCCGCTGTTCGGATACTTATCTTAGGCTGGAGTAAATACCTGGATAAATATTTTATAAATTATTATTATATACTATTTTATAAATACCTACCCACCAGGTATTTACTTCGCGCCCATCGCTGACCGTAATTACTTCATTATCGCCATATTTAGTGTGTAGAATGAAATGTGTACATAAGTATATAGTAAATGTTGGAATGTACTTAAATTGTCTTAAAAGTAGTTAAAATACTTTAAATAAATTAAAATAATCAAAAATAGTTAGAATACCTAAAGTGGTAAACTATGGGGAGTTAAATACATGCTGTGAATACTTTTTGCCAGCATAAAATAATAAAGTATATCTACTAAAAAAAAAAGTTGTTAGAATACAACTACTTTAACACAAAAAGTAGTTAACTACTGTTGTAGTTAATTGCTGCCCACTGTGATTCAATTGTTGGTATATTTATAAAAAAATATGATTCAAATAAGGCACTATCAGTTAAAAGTAGAAACAGATTGTCAATTTAAATGTTGAATTTTGGCTGCATAAAATGTAATTCCAACTCGAAAACTACTCACACAGCCAACGTCAATTACTCTGGACTCACTTTTGGAGTTCCCAAAACAATATGAACAAATGATTAATAATTATTAATTAATTAAATTTGAATTAATGTTCTCACTTGAAACTTGTAACTTTTAAGAAATATTTCATCAAATAATACTCATTCATATATGAAGTTAACCTTAAGTTTCTTTAAAGAATTACTTACAAATTGTGGTTAAATAATCAATATAAAAACATATTTTTTCTTTACAGAAAAGTTATTTAGATATAATTCTTCTTGTTTCACTGAGGTTAGACAAGTTTTCTTTAAATTATAACAAACACAACTTCTCAGTATAATTTCCAATTTATTTAAAAATTTTAAATATTTAGAATGAATGGCAATAAAATCAAAATAAAATTGCATTCAACACAGTGTTATCAGCAACAACAGATATTTTAATGCAGATTTACGCTAAATGATGAT
Organism: Onthophagus sagittarius; assembly: GCA_036711965.1. Taxonomy (NCBI): domain Eukaryota; kingdom Metazoa; phylum Arthropoda; class Insecta; order Coleoptera; family Scarabaeidae; genus Onthophagus; species Onthophagus sagittarius. The sequence continues at coordinate 54,156,893 of JASERS010000001.1, forward strand.
ATCTTGATAATGAGCTGATTAAGCTTGAAACGTCGAAGTTTCAAATATTTTTAATTTTTAAATGAATTGGAAATTATATGGAGAGGTTGTGTTTGTTATAAATGAAAGTTAACTAGGTACTAAAACCCAAAGAGGAAAATTATTAGAAAAATATTATAGTCTAACAAAAAAATATCGGCATGGATTAAATTCTCTTTCAATAAGTAGTATTGGATTGTGAAGAAATTGCAATTTATCTTCAGTTTGATAAAGGCTGTTTGAAATAGAATTATTAAAAGACATAGTGGATACAGTGAAGGGCGACAGGTTTATCCGGCCTGAGGTAAATACCCAAATAGTGAGTAGTTAATGAATTAAATTTTATTGTAATACATCAACATATTTTATAATTCGAACGTTTTCAGTTATTCTCAAAGAAATAAAAATAAAATAAAAATTAACACGCCAATGTTAATAAAATGACAAGTCATATTGTTAAAAACTGTTTTAAATGCCCATAAAATTTATAAAATATTCTTAACAACTATGTAATTGTTAGACGGAATGATGCTTATACTTGATAGTATGAGAAACCTATATAAATCTATCTTATATAAATAAAATAAAGTTTATATCTCAATTAAGAAATTTTCGATATAAAGAGGGCATGGTCCAAAACTATTTTATGGGACGGACACGATTCCATGCTATACTTTTATGATGAAAAGGTGCAAATTGGCAGTTCGATCTCATACGCACGGTTAAACCGAACGTTTTTAGTTCTAGATCTAGAGTTAGTTCTAGTTTTAGATGGATACAATAATCTAAAAAAAGGTTTAGCCGTACGTAGAGACGTACGGCTAAATATTAATGTTTCTAGTTCTAGGTCTAGTGTTATTACTAAAGCTAGATTGTAGGTCTAATAGTAATTATACAAGTTCTAACTAATTCTTCTGGAATTAAAGGTTCGAGAAAAATTTAAAGAAATCCAGTACTGAATAGCTGCTAATACTAGAACTAACACTAAACCTAGAACTGAAAAAATCAGGGTTAGCTGAATGTCTGAAGGCGCACGACTAAACCGAAACTTTCTACTACTGGGTCTAGTGTTAGTTCTACTTTTAGTTTGATACAAGTATATAACAATTTAAGACTAAATAACAACTAAAAATAGAGCCAACACTAACGCTAAAGTTAATACTAGAGCTAGAACGACAAATATTTACGTTTAGTCGTACCTATCTAAAGACGGAACCCACCTCAACCCTACCCAACCTAACTTCAGAACTAACATTAGACTCAGAATTAGAAACGTTAGTGTTTACCTCTCTTAAGAGACGTACGGAAAGATTTCCAATTGTTTAAGAAAGTTAATACTTACAAAAAAATCGGATGTAGTTAGAGCGTCGCGGAAAAAAAATCCGATTATTTAGGAAGTCATAAACCGAAAAAGATTGGGAATCTCTGATTTGAGATAATTATGTTATTTTTCAGATTATGTGTAAATAACTGTTGATATTGCTTTTTAATTTAATAAATACCTCATGAACCCACCTTGGGTAAACACCTCCGGGTGTATACACAGGGTATATTTCCTTATTTATTATTATTTTTGGTTGTAAGGAATTCCTTTAGTTTCTGTGATTAAGTTTTTGAAAATTCAAGTATTTGTGTTAAGATAAAGACAATTTCATTAAGTAAAGTAGGAGACAAAAGCTGTTTGCAGGAGATAAATCTTTTAACTATAAACTCTTATGAAGGTGAGCAATAATTATATAACACTACTTATTCCACAATTCAGTTGTGGTGTTAATTTTAGATACAACAGACTTTATTTTAGTGAAAAAATTAGTAGGAATATTCCACATATTGTAAAATATAAAGAAGATAATTATAAACCATACTGCTTAACTTAAGCTTAACTTAATATACTATATCTATTGGTAAGGTAATGTTATTTTAAATGAATGGCACAGTACATCTTTCTAATACTTTTAAGAATAAATCAGATGTTCAAACATTTGTAAATGAACTAAAATGTGCTTGTAATAAGTTTGGACGGACAGTGCAGCTTCTAATTGTAATTTTTGGGAAGGACATAGAGAATTTAACAAATTTCTACATTCACGTCAATGACATAATAACGAGGTAGGTTGTTTTCTGAATGCTTTGTTTTTCACGTTTCATTTATATCACATACCATTTTCAATGTTCTCCTGAAAGTTCTCAAGCACGGTTATTATTTTATTTATTTCGAATTATTCTTATAACATTCGTTGCACCGCCCTTTTCACAAAAGCGAACGCTCTTATAAACGAACTTGAATAGGGCGAGTAAAATGATATGTTTTTTATGCAACACAACTTTGGACAATAAGATAGACGTCCATATAAAACATTTAAAATATACACATAATTGCACATAGTGTATCTATTTATAACTGTAAATGACTCACATTTAAATTTTCGAAGTATTTTTTTAGCAATAATATTTCGGTTTTATTTTTATAGATTTAATAATATTTAGATCATTTTTAACTTTATGTTTAGTGTTATATTGTACAGGGTGGGCAAATTTTGATGTTATTATAGGGTATCTCGGAAACTATAAGAAATACTAAACAAGGAGGTACCATGTCCCGGTCTCTTTTTTCGAGATAAATTCTGTCCCACAAAAACAAAACCTCTATCTTATTTTATTTTGAGTTATAGCCAAAAGTGACATATTCGCTATTTCAAGAAATGCTCGGATTTCATTTATTTTTAAAATTGAAGAAAAGCGGTTAATATATTCAAAAACTACACATACAAAAATTGTCATATTTAAGACAGTTTTTAAGTAGAATATACTGCTGTTGAAAAATTTCAAATAAAGTTGATAATTTTTGAGATATAACACAAAGTTGTATTTTTTAAATACAATCAATTGATGATTATGATGTTACTAAAAAGAGCACATTTTTAGCTTTCTAATGATGTACGCATGTATGATGTATTTGCGGAAAATAAGCGCTTCTACATCAACTAAGAACATTGTTAGGCTAATTTTTAACTACAAATTGTAGATAATTAAATTATGCCTGTTGTTAAGTTAAATACACCAAAGCCTTTCTTTCTGAGTGTTTATGTTTCATTTCATATAGGACATTTACCTCTGGATCTTATCTGCACAACGTGTCCTAAAAGAGGATAAGCACCGGACGTAATTAACTTCAAAAAGAAGAATCGATTTATATCAATAAGACTATATTGCCCTAATTGGCACAACGCTGTTGGTTCAACAAATTAATATTCATGGTCGTTATTTGTAGATATTGGATGGATGACGTTATGCGATTATGGGATTACACACCGCACAAACTCACCTAATTAATCTTAAGTACCTGTGGGGCTTACGAGAGTTACCTGCATTGTGAAGAAACAGAAGGATTGTGTCTTTCAGCGACGCGAACTAAACACGTCGATTGTAACGTTGTCCGAGGATACCAACGGATCTATGCAATCACAATGAGTGATCAGGAATAATACCCACCCATCAGAACTAAGAAGGTTTCATTAATCATTACGTCGTCGGTTTGTTGGCTTAATTCAATTAGCATCATTCATGAGTTGACACATCTCATTCGAAACGGCTGTACAATTGGTTCTTTGATTGCAATTAACAGACGCCGAAATGAGCATACCTACATGTATATTTATCACAAATATAAAGTAACAGAGCGAGACTGAAAAACAGACAAATCCGCGCTTCGAAACGATATTAAAGCCCGTCAACACAATGTTACAGTAAAAGACAAGTTGCGAAGTTATTTTTCGGGTCGTAGGTTCGCGATGCGCGACGCTGACGTTTGCGGGAGAAAACAAGGAGGGTCTCATATGTTAGCCGATGTTCTACTTCGTTGTATGACACGTCCTGTCAACGATTTCCACGACTTGTTTAATCTCTTAACGCATACTTTTTAATTTTTCGCCTCAGTGAGTACAACGTGACAGATTTCTGTTGCACCGACCGGCGGAGCAACTAAAATCTCTCATCCCTCCGACCGACTAATGCAACTAGGGTGATATCAACTCGTCGAAATGGATAATGAAATTTCATAGGAGTGAATGATTGTCATCGACAAATATGAATTTGAACAATTCGAATAATACCCCGTTATATGAATATGCATACGTATTTGGGATATAAGCATAAGTAGAAAGTTTGTTTATTAGAGTAAATGGTCAATCAATCAATTGGCTTACGAGAGAATAGCGTTAGAGGCTCATTTAAATACGCCAGAGAATGGTGACGATTTAAAACAGTTATCTCTTAGGGTGTTGACAGGTTTAATTAAATCATTTTCAAGCCTTTGTTTCTAAATCGCAAACGTTATTAATATACGATTTTTATGAATGTGTGTGGTTGCTTTTATCGCCTTATTTATTGCTATGAAGCCTATCGGGACTTATATATTCCACCTACGTTTTTCTGAAGGGATTACTCCGTCCCGTTTTTACATTATATATAAAAATATCAATCCGACGCTAAACACCGTTCAAAACTTTGCTTATAAATTCACATATATCATCTCAGTTTCCAATTGAAATCATTTCAGACTATACGTGATTTATTATAAACAAAATTTTCAAGGTTTTATAATAATGTGTCAGTTTTATGGACATTGTTGAAACTACTTCAACGATGCAGAAAACATAACGGTTCGTGAAATATATATTATATTGTAGAAGTAGTCGAATGCCTCAAATCCACCTTTACTAAATATCGTTCTGACTGTATTTTTCAAAGTATTCACGAATTCAAGCAATGCTTACCAATGAAACCAACCAAACGATTAATAAAGATTTGTGTACGTTCCGATTCACTCACAGGATATGTTCGTGATCTAAATATGTATGCTGTTAAAGAAATGAATGTCTATGAAGGAACACTTGACGAAAGAGTTGTTAGGAAAATCAAAGGCACACATATAGTATTGATATTTGATAGGTTTTCTCTTCGAGCGAGGAGAAAGTCAATTCAGTTTGCAAATGGCATAATTGTCATTTGTGTTTTGCATTGTGAATGCAAAACACAAAAGATGTACTAGCGACTAGTAATTGCTTCACTGATGAAACTCCAGTTATTCAGAAATCTGTGAAAGATGGCACAAAGAAAGAATTCCAATGTCCAAGGTTGTTGAAGTTTTACAATCAACTCAACCATTTGAAAAAGTTGTCTGAAAAAGACTCCCAAACTGGACGCGACGCAGTAATTAGTTAGTAATTAGCTCGTAATTAATATAAAATTAATTATTAATTAGTTTTTCGACCTATATATTGTTTTACAATTCCCGATTTTGTCACTTCGAACCAGTTTCTGAAGAAGGTTGCAACATGGCATCCGAAACGTCAAATATTTTTTCAAAAAACGCACGGCAAAACCCGAAAGTTTCTAGTTTTAGATCTAATGTTAGTCCTAGTGATAATTCTAATGATAGTTCTAATTTTAGTTCAGTTAACACCGGTCGTGAAAGCCTTAAGAGCATTCCTAAGGAATGCTCATATCATCCACGATGACTTAAAGAGCACAAAAACGTCATTGTTACCACACCTAATTACAATACCAGAAATTGGATTGCGTTTGTGCAGAAATGGTGTAAATGTAAGAAGAAGATACGTAAAGTCATTGGGCCGAAACCTGCACTCCGAAAAAGAAATCTACGTCATCGTTCGGATTATATTATTCCTATTGCTTATTTAATAGCAAAAGGAAACCAGAACCAAAACTCCGTGTCATATATGTAACATACCATTATGCAAAACATGCTTTACTCCGTACCATCTGCAATAATGCAAATTACGTATTTCTCTACATTACTTTTATATGAATAAAATATTTTTTAAGCCTCTTGGTTTTATGTGTCCCATCCAAAGTATCAGGCATAACCTACATTTATATAATCAACATTTCTTGTGGTAGTTCGTAGCGCTTCACGGATGGAAAAGTATGTCTTCTGGTTGATGTGAGGTATCATTCGTTCATCTTCTTAGTTGTTCTCTGTGGATATGGGCAGACTTTTCACTAACATCTCACTTAGCGACTTCAGTGCGTTGTCGTAGTTTCCTGTTGACAGACCTAGTCATTGCGAAATCGGAAACGTCTGCCCCTTCAACAGGGAACAACCAAGCAGATAAACTAATGATACCTCGCATCAACCATAATACAACATTTATTGTGTTTATTGTCAATACATAAGTGAATTATTACATAAAAACTAGACTAAAGATGTAAAATAAATCCGATTGCAAAAGGTGTTGCAATCGAATTTATTACTTTTCGAATTGCTTTTCGATTTATTACTGCCATTAATACATATTATGGATGAAGTTTATCAATAGGTGGAGAGTTGATAAAAAACTCGCAAAAAAGTCCAAAATTGCGCGAGTGCAAATTAATATTGAGTTTTTAAATGTTCAACGAACAACAAATGTTTCAAATTTTAGGGTTGATTTAAAGCTTAAATATTAGCGATCAAACAAGTTATGAAAACGACGATGAAAACCCTAAGAACGAATAAGGTCTATAGAGTGAATAATATATAATAATGTACAGAGAATAATGTAATCATAAAAGAACTGTTGAAAAACTGCATGGTCTATAGTAAGAATTATTTGTTGATATATCTTATTGAGATCACTTTCTTGCACCAAACTAATATTGTCAGATTAGATCATTAATACTAAATGCACAAATCAAAAACCAGTACATTACATGGCATATGAATTCGCATAGATTTGATGACTTCTACCATTTGGTAAAATCAATTATAAAAAAAGCGTGTATGTAATACTCTAATACATAGTTAAAAGTATGTATTGCCTATCTTTAAAGGCAAACTGTGAAAAGTTGTACGTGTTTTCAGACACTTTCTTAAAAACAGATGTATTCAGTTTTGCTCGCAAAGTCCTCAAATATCGTAGGTTAAAATAAATAGTTATTAAGAGGCAATCAGTGAAATGAAGTAATTTAAATTATAACTTTAATGTGTTATATCCAAAAAATGCCATAGCTCTGTGATGGCCCAGGTAAATTTAATTATAGATAAATTTTTATATTTCTTGTGACACATCTAAATATTAAAATGGAATTATATACGGAAGCAATACACATTTAATTCATGACTGAACATACATTCCGGTATGATTACCAGAATACTTGCCAAACCTAGTAAAGTATTATTAATCGTCAACATATTTTAGTCGAAAAGAAGGGTTTTCTAGAAGATCTATCTCTTTAAAAGGTGCGGGAGTCTATCGGTTATCATGCAGTTGTGGGAAGTTTTACGTTGGAAAAAATAGGACGTAACATTGACTGCCGTATCAAGGAGCATCAGAGGGATGTGAGGCTGAAGAATCTCCAACATACAGTTGTAGAATGTTGCCATTCAGAGGGACACCGAATAGAAAGCGACAAAACAATGGTACTAGGACTAACAAATATCACCAAAGGCTAACAGTGTTAACATAACCTGAGTTCAAGTGCACGTTTGTTTCAGTATTACCATGCCAGAGTTAGATACTATAGCTAACGAAGACGATTTTTTCGATGATACTGATGACGAACATTTGTCTGAAAGTTAAAATCAAGTGTTAAAAGATAATTCATCGGATCATGAATGTTCAAATTCAAGTGATTCAGCTGAGGATACTGTTACCACAACTACTACATTGTACAGCACGAGATTGTACAATATGGAGAATAATGCAAGCTAGAATGAACACACGATCCTCCAGAAGTGTCTTTCGCGAAAAGCCTGACAAGACTGCCTCCTGTGAGAACTTCCTAACTGCAACTGAAGCTTTGCATTTATTCATTTCTGATGAACTTGCTTACTCAACATTAGGAAACGATTGAAAGCCCGTTCACAAGGTAGAAATAAATGCTTGCTTTGGATTATTTATTCTTGCGAACTCCTTTAAAGCACATCACAAACCAGTATTGGAATTATGGAGTGCTAAACATTCATCCTTTCAAAAACCAATTTTTTGTGCCAAAATGTCTCGTAACAGAATGAAATCTTTACTTAGATTCTGGTTAATAAATTAGCAGTTATTCGCCCTACATTTCTAATTCTGTAGCATATATCGATAAGTAATTTGTACGTCTTGTTGTTCGATGAAGTTGTTCAGAGTTCTTTCAAAGTGTACATAAAATCAAAACGTGATAAGCATTGATAAATTCATATTGCTGGAATTTACAAGTGTACACAGGAATAGTAAACAACATACCAGAAAATTTATAGAGCTGTAAGAATTTATTCTTTTTGACATGCGATGTGATGAACTATTTGAGGTTTAAACACAACTTTATTAAATAAAGTAAATAGAGTTTCAACAAGTTCCAAATGATTACAGATGATTATCGAAAATTATCTAAAGTAGCTATTAGCTTCCCCATGTCCCTCCATGTGAAAATTATCTGGTTCAAACGTATGATATGTGCTTTATATCACACGTGGTATTATTATGTTGCATTCCAACATTTCTATCAAACACTCTCAACCAATTATTGTCTAGAGTTGATCAAGATTTCGAACAAACCCAGACCATAAATGCAAAGCCCTCTTTAGTATCATTCTTTTTAGCCATGCAATGGTTTATTTATTTACCGAATAAATAAACCACAAAAAACAAGTGGAGTGAAAAACGCGTCTGATATATTGATCCCAGTTTTTGCAGTAGTTAGCAAAATATATTTTCATTAAGATTACTGTATTTGTGTTAATACTTTGGGAAAAATAAATCAAAAATCTGTAGGGCCCCTTAGAACGCCTTGAATTAAACCTACGTTTATTTAAGGTGTTATGATAGAACTATGCTGAAAAGAATAAAGTATTCCAAATGTGGCGCGAAGTAATACATATACTGCATAATCGGTGAGAATTGGGGAATATTCAATTCACAGGAGGGGAGGTTGACATTTTTGCACCAATCTATTAGTTAAAAAGATAAAAAGTTTATAATTTTCTTTCAACTTCATTCTTCTCTTGTCGAAACAAACCAATTAATTTAAAAACCGCATCACATCTTATAAATCGGAAAAACTGAAAACACCTAAAGACTTCACAATGTGTTATGACTCACATGATAGAGATGAGAGCAATGATTACCCCAAAAAGTCTTTAGAACAAAAAAAAAGTAAACACATACAAGATATGTGCAACATTTTAAACATTTTGATATGGACCACCTTGAACTTCTGGAAACCTCAAGATTACCAAGGATTATAAAAAATAAACCCAAGCAAGCCCGCCCAAAAGACCATCCTGTACGAAATGGTATGAAGTTCAGAGCTTAACATCCCTGCATAATCCATGAGTAATTAAGAAATTTAAATATTCGTCTTTTAATAAGATCAAGAAGTGTTATTCTTTTATTTAATCCTTCTTAATGTTTTATTTTATTAATTTTTATTTCAAATAAGAAATAGATGAAACAATGAAATGAACTACGGGAAAATAAATTGAATATTGTAATAAATTGAATATCTAAGCAACATATCTCCAAGTTTTCTGGTTATTGGCAAATAGTAGCATTAGACGTAAGTATGTATGTGGATCGAAAGGGTTTTTAAAGAATTTACATACAAGCATTTTATTTATATGAACTTGATCATTGAAGTCATATATTTATCTTTAATTTTTCAATTTCGTAATTTTCTAACAAGTTCAGTTTGAATCCGTTGCTTTCTTTGTGTAGAAGAGAAATATTCTTTTTTTATCAATATTATGATTATTATTCAATTGCTGCTTATCGAATTTGAATTTGGATTTTGTTTATGTTCTCTTATTCTTTGGATCAAACTAAAAATTCAGGTATTTTTGGGTGAAATTTGTATTATATATACAGGGTGTCTCACGTAACTGGTTCATTAGAACTTTTTTAAGTTCCACTACTCCTAGAGGCTTGAAATTTTGGTAGCCTGGGTTGTTCATTCTGATCTTTTAACATAAAATATTTTCAAGTTGGCCACCACTTCCGGTCTACCAGAAGTAGACCTCAACTTCGTTATTTTAAATGGAATGCTATAGTTTTTATTACACCATTTAATTATACGTAAAAAAATATATTGACTTTGATAATAGTTGTTGGTACCTAGCGTTTTTTGTTTTCGAGTTATTCTGATTTTAAGTGTTTTTTGTCAAATATCACCATGTTCTTTTAAAGCCCATATCTCAGCCAATATTAATTCAAAAACGTTTTGCATTGGCACGATAACTCTTCATATGCTGTTAAATATAATTGTCACTTGTTGTATCAGTATATCTTATACAGGCTGGTCAAAAATTGAGTTACCGTTTCTCTGTATTCAATTACATGAAAGTCGAAAATTTTAAATGGAATGCCCCATATTTTTATACCCTATCAGAAAGCGAATTTAATTCTCTACAAATTATCTATGAACATTAATATACCTATTTATTATAGTTTTCATGCTATTGACGAAATTATCAAAATCATACGTAAAATGCTAGAAACCGTTTGTGTTTTTGTTAGAAGACCATGATATTTTGACAGTTTTTTGTTTAATTTACTTAAACTATTATTAGTATTATTCCTACAATGAGCTGCGATTGAATAATCTTTTTGCTAGCTGTTATTTACCAAAAATAACCAGAAGAAAACCGAATAAATGAAACAATGAAAAACAACAATTTAATGATAAAAATTAAAATCAATAACATAAAAGAATCAAAAACTTAAAATTATAAAAAGAAATTAAGGGAATTTAATTCTCTACAACTATCTAGAAACTTTCCTGTGCCTATTTGTTCTAGTTGCCCTCACATTTGGAAATTAATGGAAGCATGCAATGCTGGAGCTTCTGGTTTTTATGTTAGAAAGCCTTATATTGACAGATTTACATCCATATTTATGTTATTGTTATCATTACTTAGTTATGCCATCACTTACTTCTGTTAATGTCTTTGAATACCATGGCGAATTATTCCAACGCCAACATTTTAAATTCGTTTTATATTCAAGGCGGGTGTAATTTTTTGATAGGATCTGTTTCTTAGTTTTGGAAAGATAAAAATAACAAGATACCATAAATTTCCATCACCAGCAGCTTGAGATAATGGAATAAATGTTTTGTCATATTTTATTGCTTTACCAAATACTTCGGTAAGAGGTGCTTCCATCGATTTAGATGAATATTTTCCAAGAAAGCACCGGTAATAAATAAAGTAATCCCTCTAGGAATATCTCGCTCGTCATTACGTCGAATATTACGCCATATTGTTGTTTTTCATTGTTTAATTTATGCGTTCTTCTCCTGGTTATTTTTGGGTAATAAAAGCTAACAAACTGAAGTTTATTTAATCGCAGATCATTCTAGAAATAATTCCAATGATAATTTAAATAAATTAAACAATAAACTGTCTAAATGTCATGGCCTTCTAAGCCAAACACGAACGATTTCCGGCATTTTGTGTAGGATTTTGATAATATACTCAATATGAAGAAAACTATGATAAATAGGTATAGTAATGTTTATAGATAACTTGTAGATAATTAAAATCCCGTTTTGATAGGCTAAAATAATATGGGGCGTTCTATTTAAAATTTTCGACTTTCTCGCAGTTGAATATAGCGAAACGGTAATTCAATTTTTGAACACGCTGTATAAGGTACACTGATATAACAAGTGACAATTTATTTGCCAGCATATGAGGAGTTATCGTACCGATGCAAAACGTTTTTGAATTAACGTTGGCTGAGATATGTGCTTTTAAAGAGCATGGTGATATTTACCAAAAAACACTTAAAATCAAAATAACTCGAAAACAAAAAACGCGAGGTACTAACAACTGTTATCAAAGTCAACATATTTTCTTACGTCTAATTGAATGGTATAGTAAAAACTATAGCATTCTATTTAAAATAACGAAGTTGAGGTCTACTTCCGGTAGACCGGAAGTGGTGACCATCTTGAAACTATTTTAGATTAATAGATCGGAATGAACAATCCATGTTACCAAAATTTCAAGCCTCTACGAATAGTGGAACTTAAAAAAGTTCTAATGAACCAGTTACGTGAGACACCCTGTATATATAATTATTATAAGGCACGATTTACAACGAAAAACTTAAATTAAGTCAAGAATTAACAATTAGGGTGTCAATAATTTGCCATCAAGATACGATAAGAGGTAAAATTCATCTGAATACATTTTCGGAACAATAAATGCATTTGTTTAAGATATTAGTTAACAAATTCTATAAAAAGAAAGAGATGAAAGGTGAAATAAAATTATACTAAATAAAATCTAAAATGAAAGTTTTACCAATTACATTTGGCGTGGTTTTATGAAACTGAAAAATGTGTATCAAAAAAAGAAATAGCAGAATCCGTTATCACATTACAATGAAAATAATTAAAATTACATCACTCAAAATTGACAAAAACGATTGTATAACAGAAACTTAAATTACGGTGATTTTGAAAACTTAAACTTACCAAAGGTCAAGCAAACGAAACGAAAAATACTGGAAAAGACGATAGCTATTAATGTTTCTACATCAGTTTTAACCTTGGAATTTTATCTTGGAACTATCTTAAAAAATATGTATTGTTCTTATAAAGTCCAGTGCTATCATTCAATAGTATTTTTTTTGTATTTTATTTGTTGGAATTTTTAAACAATTAAATGTATAGGTCCAGTTTCACGGATTTGTTAACCTGTCAATAATTTAATGTTTCAATTCTCTCCAAAGTGGTTATGTTCTTTCAGATATTTGAAGAAACTAGAGGACCATCAGATTCCTGATCCGCTGACCTATACAGATCCTTCGCAATTCTGACAGGACATCTCATATGCTCCACTCAAATCCGAGAAACCAAATCTATGTTTATCGTTTATCGATGTTATTGCCTGACGTGAACGCAGTTGTGATGTTGTATTTTATCAAATTCTTCTTAAATTAATTTTCCAGCATTTCATGATATATCCTTTATAATCAAAATAACTCAATTAAATAACCCGCTGCTAAATAATTAATAAACAAATTCATTGGCGCATTGGAACAAAGAATGTACGGGGGTGCATTTGATTGATGCCTACTCTTAATGAAGTTGCGACAATTAATCATAAACTCAACACCATATACGCTTAGTATGTATAGAGACTATAGAGGCATCGGGTCGACTAGGGACCCATTGGGCTTCTATACCACGCGAATATAAAAGACTAATGACGCCTTAACAGCCCTCCTCATAGGCACATTAACCAGAGGGTTGTTGGTCATATTCGCTTGCCACCGCTATGACCAGCGTCGGCCGCACTTTCAATTCAATTAAGGACAGCCATTGTGGCGTCGTCGCGACGCTTCAGTCCAATAATGAGCACGGATATTTGAATTGGAGGTCGTTTATATTCCCCACAAAAACCAAGTTGTAATTTTTTATTTTTTCCAATTTTTGTGATGAAAAAATCTGCTCGCGTACGTTCTAACTCATGTAATACTTCGCGGTTCGTCGAAATAAGGTCTTTCACACACACTAAGAAAGGGTCTTTGCGGATAGTACACGGCAATACATCGATAATACACGTGGCGGCGGGCGTTCGGGACGAGGACACGTGTTGAGGTGCCGTGGCAACACGAAAAGCACATTAGGAACTGAAGGAAGCCCAAGGCGAAGCTCCCGGTACACTTTACGAAGCCCGACATTGGCGTGTAAGTACAAGAATCGAGACGGGAACCCGGGAGCCGTTCCCTGGGATCAAGTGGCGTGTATTAGGAAGAGCCTGAGGGTTCGGTCGGCGACTGGCTCTCTTGCGCTCGAACCGAACCTGCACGTGGACCGACGGTAGCGGCCCTTGCGGGAAGTCCCAAATTGTTACATTAACCCCCGTAAGCGCTGTACGGCGTCAGGTAATGCCCTCAACGTAATATACGAGTGTCGCACTTTGTCTAATCTCGTGCAGTTTGTAGTTTGTAATGAAGTGTCCTTGTATGGGTGCGGAAAGACGATTTATGGTTATCTTGTATAGTGATATTTACTTTTGGTACTTATGTACTACTAGCACTATCACTACAGCTTTAACACCTTTAGTATGGATAAGAGGTGTCAACAAGACAAGACAATAAAAAATATCCCGCTATAAAATTCAAAGATTTATGAATACCTTTATACCTGTAATAAATGGTGATGTTTATAATAAAATCTAACAAAATCTTATAGTGAATAAGAAGTTTTAACCTATAATAAAACATCTAATCCGAATTGAAAAAGATATTCTATTCTTTTCTTAAGGAAACCTGTTCTATACAAGAATTTGACTTAAACCGGGAATAAAATATCCAATTTCTGGGCGTTCCACCTTACGTTCCCGAACCCGCTGACAGCAACCTGTGTTAAATCAAGCGGTTTTCAGGTATGGCCACAAGGATAACCAACCTTTATTGCCCGAAAGGCTTGTTGGTCAGAGCATCGCGTATCGTTCGGCGGTGAAGAATTTTAATCCGGCCGTGTGTATACGCGCATAAAAAAATATAAAAAGAAAAAGAAACGCTTTCGGATTACACGAATGGGATCCGTCAGGAGATTGCCTTTTGTATAACGCGAACCCCTTATTATCACCGGCTGGTACGCTCCCTTTTTAGTGCATTAAGAAGCCATCCGGGCCAACAACACGCATCATGACATTTTTCTGCCCGACCGCGCGCACATCGGGTAGACAGGTCTTTCGTTTTCTCTGTGTTTTCTTTGTGTGTTTGTTTTTTTTTGTAATTTTTATTGAATGCGTAGAACGGGGCCGTACAACGGTCCACACACGCCCATCAACATACAATATACAAATGTAACATTACACGGTTTTATTGTGTTTGATCTGAGAGGTGAAAATTTTTTGAAGATCTGGGGTTGAATTGACACGGTTTAAATTTGACACGTAACAAGATTATCTTTGGAATTTTATGGGAAGAAATTTTTATATTAATGGAGAATGGAGTATTCGTTATAGGCACCAATCCGTTACATGAAAAAATTTGTAATTTTCACTTTAAATTGTTTGAATGGATAATCTACATCATTGTTGTCTTTACTAGATAGCTATATTTTTAGCTCAATGGAAAATATACAACAGTTTAACACTGCATAACAGTTACAACTTGAACTAACATCAGGCTAATGCGGTTCTCGTTCTACTGTCGTTCTACTTTTAGTCAAAATGTAGCACAATCTAATGGTGAATAACAACTGAATAACAGACAATTTTTTTTATCGACTTACTTGGTAGTTTAGTCAAGCTAAAGACTTTTTTATTTTTTAGACTGGATATTTGTTTTTCAAAAAAAGTTTACTAAGGTAAAATTTGAGAAGACGTTTATGACGTCACGTCGCTTTGCATGTGACCACGAAAACAAGAAAAAAAAACACTTATGCGCAGTTAGTCTTCAATTTTTCTACATTAGCTAGGATTTTGGATGTTAGGTGTACGAATCTTCATATTACAGAAGAGTGTTACGTCTTCTGAAATTGTTTGTCTCAGAAATACTGATAGCTGTAGGAGATATTTTAAATACCTATCTTGCATGGAATTTTATCCTGGTATGTATTGTATTGGTTAAGAATAATTGCTTTAAATTTTTCATAAAATATGAAATATCGTATCCTCGAGACACACGCGGGAATGTAAACTTTTATCTGGAGTCACCAAAAACGCATAGAAGACGCTACAGAGCCGTCTTCTGAATCTTACTAAGGATACAGTCATATTTCGAAGATAAAACTATTGTCACAGAAAATTCGATGTATATTTTATGTTATAAAGTACTATAATACTAGTAATAGTATTATAAAGTATTATTAGTAACACTAGGATTAGTGCTAGTTCTAGTAGTACTTCAATTGAAATATAGAGAGTTGTTAAATTAGTTAGTAAACTACTCTATTTCAGAAACTGTTCAGTGTAGAGGCCTTCGTTAAAATAATGTCTTCAGATGCACGACTAAACCCAATCCAACCTAACCCTGTATATTTGAATTGAACTAGAACTAACATTAGACCTAGAACTAGAATCCTTCGGATTTAGCTGTCTTGAGAGATGTGCGGCTAAATCCGAATGTTTCTATTTCCAGATCTAGAGTTAGATCTAATGATATAACACTAGAATTAACACTAGACCTAGAATTGGATAGATTCGGGTTTAGCCACTGGGTAAAATAAATAATATTTGATAATATCACATAGACACCATGCATTTCATTGCAAAAGCAGGCGCCCCCGCAAGAGTGGCGCCCCAGGTCTGTAGCCCTAATAGCCCTTAACCTTCGTATGTATCTTAGGACGAAACCGAACCCAACCCAACCTAGCTTCAGAACTAACACTAGACTCAGAACTAGTAACATTAGGGTTTAAGCTTAGTTTTAAGAGACGTGCGATTTAACCTTTTTTAGCAGATTTTCCCCAATCCTTTTTTTACGAGGTTGGGGAAAATCTTTGGTTGAAAATCTATAGACAGACATCTGGGCTGGAATATTGGCCGGGCAGATAATGTAGGGTTGGAGTTAAATAACGCCGACCCACTAAAATAGAGTGTATTCAACTCTCCAAAGAACCAATGCTTATCTAAGTACAGTTAATTCGATTCACAGCGAATAATAATAGAGATACCCCCATTTTGCATCTTCTCCATAAGTTCATGCATTGCTTATATTTCTCCGTTAATTCTTTTTGAATTGCCTCCCTCACTTCTTGCTCCTCCATATCCTTGATGATAATCTATTTTTGGTTTAGATCACTTGTCAACACATTCATGTGACTCTCTATCTGTTCCAGCATTCTTTGATTGAAATTAATCGCCGCTCCTTCCTTTATCTCTGTCATTAATTTTTTTATTCAATCTACCTCCGTTCTGCAACTATCCATGTCACCCCTTGGTTCCAGCTCAAACCTCAATTTCGCTTGGTACTTCGTCGTCTGTCGTTTTTTTGGTATTAGGATACAGATGATTTTCGTTGTCCTCCGCTGTTAAATGCATTTGCATAATTTTTGTTTCAGTTTCTTTTTGATTTTGAAAATCAATTTGTTGACCCTTAGCTATGTATTCTAGCATTTTTCTTCTATCCGTATTGGTATAAAGCCCGTCTAAGTCGATAAACTTTACCGGTTAAATGTTCTTTACTATAGCCTTTTTACAGTAATTGAATAATTGCAATGACTAAATGTTTAGGTTTGAGAATCGATAATTCATTTAGGTATAAGGCGCAAATTGAGAATTACATTAGAGATTCGTATTTATATTTACGTGCGCTCTACCCCCATCGCTCTTATCTTACACTAGATCTAAAGAAGCAACCGTGAGAGTCTTTTATTTTATCTCAATTTAATTTCGTTTTACCACCCTGCTATCAATGTAATGACTAATAAACGCAGTAAACGTATAAAGATGGTACAAAAGAGAGCCTAAAGTATATTTATGGCATACAAAAGTTTGATAGAATTTCTCGTGAGGTAAATTATATAAATTGGCTAACAATGTACAATAGACGTGATCTTCATAGCTTATGTCTCTTTCATAAGGTTCAGAATTTAGGCTATCCTTAAATCCCTACCACACAAGATATGATGCATATAGCACATATCTTGTCCAACATCATATTCACTAAAACATCGGACGTCGTTATTTCAAAGAAATTTCAGTTACCATATTTATAAATCTTACAGTAAAATACTGATTCCAATGCGAAGAATGAACATTAATAAGTTTGGGAAATATTTACGGCAACTCAAGTTTCATCATTTACGGCATCTCAAATCTCTCAGATTTAGGAAAAACAAATTTTAAAGCATTGGACGGCTTGATGGTTTCAAGCAAAGAAACAAAATCTCGTTTAAATCAATTTGTGGAGAGAGTGGTTAACCAGCAACAAGCCGATCAGTGGAAGAATGATTGACATCTTTAATGTCGACAAGACAGGTCTTTTCTTCTCAAATGTACACCTCAAGAGCGTGGATAACTGGAACTCTTTTTGAGGATTGGTTACTAAAATTTCACAAAAAGTTTAAAAAAGAAAAATGAAGTCATTGTTTTCATGGACAACTGCACTGCACACAACACTATACAAGTGATGGAAAATATAAAAGTAATTTCTTTTCCTGCCAACATGACTTCCGTTATCCAGCCTATGGATCAGGGTACAATAAAGAATTTAAATCATTTTTATGGGGGTTTGTTGGTTCAAAATATCCTTATTGTTGATGACAATGCTTTCAATATCAAGCTTATCTGTCTTCAAGCATCTCGAATGTGTGAGCAATCTTGGGAACAAGTAACGCCAGAAACACTACAGAGCTGTTTCAAAAAAGCAGGGTTTATAAAAAACGAAAGTAAAAAAGCTTCGTTGAAACTGCAGCAGAAGCTGTGCCTTCAGTTGAGGTCTGGAATGGCGTCATCACCAATCTTGCCATCTCGTATGAAGATTTTTTCAACGTGGATTAAAATGTCGCAGGTTTTCACGAGATGACTGACTCAGACATAATCGCCGATGTAATGAACGAGAATCAAAATGACGGCGATAACGCATCTGACGATGAAAATCGTAACGGAAGCAGTTACGAGTACAGTCGAAGCAGCGAACCACATCAGAGAACTCAGGCTTTTGTTGAAAGTACAAATGATGTAAGTAATTTGATTTTCTAGCTTCAACTTATTTAGATGGTTTTCAACTTATTGTAATATTATTTAGCATAGCACTGTATAATTAAATACAGTGCCCTTTATTTCATTAGAATTTTTGATTAATTCAAATTTTTACTGGTTCATTAAGGTTCAAATTTTCCAAGTTCCACTGTATTAAGTTTCAATCATTTTTAGAAAGGTGACAAAAAATAGTATATAGTATAGGGTGCCCATGGTAGTACAGTATTGGGTCAACACTTCGTAGATGAGCACAGCATATGAATACTGCTATGAGCAGCTCGTTCTCCAAATCTGAATTTGATTGAGCATGTTTGGGATATGACGGATTGGAGAATTCAACGTTATCCGGCTCCATCGGCGATTGTTGAGTAGCTATGGGAGTTAGTTAAAGGGCATGGCTGACCATCTCTGACCACAATATAGCGACATATCGACTCCACTACATTGTGTAGCGATGGTACGTGTCCCTCACAGAGGATACTTTCGCCATTGCTGCATCCCCTTCCAGCATAGTTGCCCGACTTTCCATTTGCGGGTAAGCTATACTACGTTATTAAAACTTCGATACCAAATTTCATTGTATGAGATACAAGCGTTTAGATTACACAGAGTGCTCGTAAGTTATTTCCAACAGTGTTCCATAGTTAATTCATGGATTATTCTTAATCAAAGAAACCATAAAATGCATTTTATAATGTTTAACGTATCAGCAGGTATCACAATGATAAGAATGAGCGAACAAGCCAACACACGAGGTAGACCAATTTCAAGTTCTTTAGTTAGTCTTTCGGGTGTTCATAACTAACCGTGCATAAACCGTTATGAACAACCCAACCCAACCCAACCCAACATTATACAATTTTTATAGAAGAAATTATGACGTATTGAAATGACGTATACATATTGTCGATAGGGTACATCGTTGTACAAGTATCAAGCATTCGAAATAAACGTTTATCCAAATCGATTGAGTGGTTCTCTTGTTATAATCAAAATACTATAGAACATCTAAAATCCTATCCAATTGGGAGCTAGACAAATTAGAGTGCTCGCATGGGTGACAAAATAGGATTGAAATAAAAATAAAATCTTTAAGGAAAGCAAAGACGTGTTTGAAATAATTCTAGTTGTTCATTAAAGAAAAAAAAAATCAATTTCTTAAACGATTCAGTAATTTTTATGTTTTATGATTTCTAGAATTCAATTTACTGAGGGCGAGGTTTTCACCTCGAAACTACTTGCTTTTAATTACTATCAATTAAAGTAATTAAAAGAAAGTAAGTTTTTTTCAATCCCCTAATTTATTTATTTGATACTTGTAACATGGATAATATGAATTTTCCTCGAAAAGATCTAGTATTAATTAGACTTTTGCTTTAATAATTAACATTAGACACATCGTTATTAATTTATATATCGCATCGACAACTTAGAGAATAACCCGAGTTGGATTCTATCCATCGATTCTTCTATCTATACTTGTCCGTTATAATCAAAATTCGTTGTATCGAGGTTTCACTATACACATACATGAAAACTGTATTTTCATGTACATAGTTGATTTTAGAAACTAGATTTTATGGAAAATTAACTTTCTGTCAGCAACAATCCCTAATTAACATTAATTAAAACTAGGCTTAAATGAAACTTATCGCCGAAACTAAGCTGAAATCCGGTAAATAACGAGCGCCTAGCGTAATGTAACTTCGGTCCTAACAAGGCATGCCGACAGTGTGTCTGGGGAGTTTTAAACTTTCAACTTTAGTACCAAACGCATTATACTCTGAATTTCACCTGGTGTGAATCCTCGTATAAGAAATGGCAAATATAAGAAAATTTATACATATAACCTTTAGATATTTAATCTTGATCGAAACGACGCCACCGGATTCTCCAAGCCGAATTCACACAATACATCTCTTTGTCACCGACAACGTTGGCCCCAATTAGGATCAAGGTATATTCCGGGCCTCTTCCCCCGGTAAATAATTCATAAATTAGGAACCAGTTTCATACCGACGAGTTCTTTTAGTGACGGTAGCGGTGTGAAATCGACGAATTTGCCTCGAAACGAGCCACCTTTTGCAATCAGATATAACAAATATTTGTTACCTACACCAGGTCGGATATTTCTGCCGTGAAACAATGGACGGGTTCTGCATAACTGAGACAAGTAGCAGACGATAGAAAACGAAAGCTTGGTAGATAAAAATAAAATGAAATAAAAGGTGTCGATCTCGAATCTTGAATATATTAAGTGTTTATATAGTTCTCTGGCGCTCGAAGAGGTGGCGCTAGGTGTCTTATTACAATAGGATATTTAAGCCATATGATTTTTTTTAAGATTATTAATTGCATGTAACAAAGTTGGACTGCTACACTTCTTCTTTAGTTATGCATTAACTAGTTTTGCGTGTCTAACCCCTGACAACAATCTGGTTTACGTGTAAATTTACCGAAGAACATACATTACTGTCCGCGTTATTGTTGTCGGAACTGAGAGGTATATCGGCTTGTAAATACGGCCCATTATCCGCCAATTTCAGGTATTAAATCATTCGGAATAATTGCCGGGCCGTTCCGACTATTACACGCCGCCGTCGACGGCCGGTGCAACAGCCCTAAACTTGACCGAACCTGCCCCCATATCACGTTCGTCGACGTGTTCTCGCCGTTTCCACCGACAGCTTTGTTACGATACTAGGGCTCCGTGTCTAATTGAACCTGTCAGCCCGGTAATACATCATAATACTAGGTATAAGCGCTATTTCCGTACGGTTATCTAACGTAGTATTAAGTCATTCTATAACTCTCTCAATAAAAATGTTTGCATAGTATTATGCCCTTTATTTTTAATTTTTAAACTTTTAAAAATTTTGCTTAAACATTAAGAATCCAGTTTAAGTTTTGAAAGCACTTTAATAAAAACCGCAATAAAGTTTTATTACTTTCTTTTGTTAAAATCGTAGTCATTCAACCTAAAATTGGATAACATGTATTGGAACATCTTCGTTAACCTCAGCTAAATTAGATTTATGTTGAGTTATATTAATAATAACATACACGGTGTACTGTGTACAGTTGTTAATTCGGTGATAGTTTGTTAATCTAAATAATTATAACAGACCATGAGGTACTATAGAACAAAACAAAATTTGTAAAAAATGGAATTTCTAATCTCAAGAAGCGATTTGCCATTTCGATGTTATAGTCCTTGAAACTACAATGTAATTCCAATTAACCGTGTGCCGATTACCCAGGCTGCGGATTATTCGTACCATAAAATGTTCATTCTTGTTTTTTTATTTCTAATCGATCGCCGGAAAGTGAAAACTTTGCTCTAGTACTTTGCTTTATACTCAAAATCCCAATCCTAAGATTTGCCAATAATTTTTTTGTTCTTTTTTTCCACTTTATGTTACGTTAATTACACAACCAATAGATCAGGGTATCATTGAAATAATGAAACGCGTTTACCGAACGAACATAGTAATAACTTAGCATTTGGTGAGGAAGAATACTAAATCTGAACTAATTGCATTAGTACATAACGTTAATGAGTTCAAGGGAACCGATGATAATATGACCGAAAAATGAATCCATCATCAAACGTGGTAACCAACTGGGATGAACAAAAAAATACAGCTATCGAAAAAATATTTTGATTCACATTTTACCCGTTGATGTACTTGAAGAATACCGTTCAGCTTTCCAAAACCAAACTTTGTCAAAACATTCTTCAACGTCTGTGGTGTCGGTTATTCTATATACTTGGTAAAGCATGTATTCCTTAAATTAAATTAATTATTTGGGATTACCTTATTAGTTTCTACTATAATCCTCAGGTTTTGGAGCTACAATTACTCCAAGGCTTTTGAAACTAAAAGCCGACGGTTTAGAAGATTTTAAATGTAACTTAGCAACTTTATAACCTTAGCGAACAACGGTCAACAATCAATATGCGATCATAGCAAACAACGATCACTTTTAGTATAATATATTTGGTCCATGTGTATTGTTGTTTTTAAGAAAGAAGGCAGGTAGGTTACTTAATATTCTTAGTTGCTCCCCAAAGTGAATTATTTATCAAGAATAGGGAAAACACTTTTAAGATTATTTTTTAATAATCAATCTCATCAAACGTTAATGTTTTGTCTTTTATTTGTCCTTTTTTGTTTTTGTTTATTTATCTTTTAAATAGGAGCTCCCAGATTCTTCTTTAGGGTGTTCAAATCAGGTATTTAGTCCCGGATCCCTTCTGGGATGTTATGAAAGAACTGATAGATCCAGGATCACTAAGTAATCCCGGGATTTTAAATGTCTCAAAATTAAAATAAAAATTCCTACTTCGTGTTTCTTGTTATGGCTGTCTCACTCTATACAAATTTATTTTATTCTAAAAAACTTGACATTGGTCTAAAATGAAAAAATCCAAGAAAAAAGTTCGTAGCAAATGCACTGATTTATATAATATAAAATATAACTTCTATACGAATAAAACCAATGTCAATCTAGTAGAGGTTCTGGTTCTTTTAGTAGGGGTCTTTCTAGTCATCTGGAAGCAGCATCAAGTCTTTTGGAAGCATTTCAAGTCTTCTGCAAGCAATATCAAATTTTTTAGAAGAGTAAATCTTCTGAAAGTAGTTCAAGTCTTTTGGAAGCAGTATCAAGTCTTTCAAAGGCAGTATCAAAGCTTCTGGTAACAGATCTAGTCTGCTAGAAACAGATGATTTCTTGATGTATTTCAAGTCTTCTGGAAACAGTATCAAGTTTTCTGGATGCCGAAACTCCATGCTTCCAGGACCAGTAGTAAGGGTTCTGGAAGTAGTACAAGTGTTTTGGAAGCAGTATCAGCTTTCAGAGACAGCATTAAGTCTACTGCAATTATTTCAAATTTTCTAGAGGATATATCTAATTTTCCGGGCGCAAATCTTCTGGAAGCAATTGGACACCTTATTCTTCTGTAACTTTTTGAATGTTTCTTATAAGTTTGTGGCACGTATTGTTAAATATACCATTGGCTAAGGGATCGCCGGTCAGCCACCTTCATCTAGTTCTTCGTGCTTTCTTGACAAGTTACCTGACTTGTTTTTTTTAATTTTAAGCGAATAATTCACACCCTTGATTCAGCTTCTGGTCTTAGTTATTCACTGTTTCTATTACTAATGTTTAGATTGACTTACATTTTTAGATATCAATCTCAAAGCTTTCTCATGAGTAGTTTTGTTGGTAAAAGCAGTTGTGCTATGCAACTGAGTTATCAGGATCGATGTTAAATTTCTCTTCAACCTTCAACGAATTGGAAGATATTGTCCAGATGATAAAATGGCTGTTCTGCGTTGTAGTGTTCTTTGGAAAAAAGTAGCTATATAAGCTGCTATAAATTATCACATAGATTTCTTGCATGATGTTAGATTTGTATTCTACATATTTTTCTTCAGTGTCTTTGTCAATAGTTAAGTAGAACCTCTACTCTGTTAGAATTATTTCAACTCAAGTTGCCAAAACAACAATTTTGACAGTCTTATAATCAATAAGATTTAATAACAGTATAATTTTTAAAAATTAAAATCAATATATTATTAATTTGTGTAAAAAATTAGATAATTAATTAATGTATTAAATTAATGTAAAAAGTATTATTTGTTTAAATAATAAATGACGTAAAAATATTACATATACCGTTGTATATTTATTTATGCATTAAATTGCACTTTCAGTTCAAGCAGCTTGTTTGTGAGTGTGTGTGGTCTGGTTTTATCTCTGGAGGGGCAAAAACAAATAATTCATCATTTCATAGTCGATCCTTGCGCCAAAGGATGTACTTATCAGTTATTTAATTAACGACACGTAATCATAATACGTCGAGGCCGAGTGTATCGCGTCGAGCCATCATCTATGTATTTATGCAATATAATAATACGCCTCTCTGTGTTGCACTAGGGAAAACTCGCTGGCACCGTAATCATTTGGCTTATACGTTTATTATTCATTCATATGGATATTAAGATTATGAAGAAGAGTTTAATGTGTAAATATAAATTCTTTAAATCAGCAGTTTATAAATCAAACAAACTTTTTTACTCCAACCGTTTTCTAGTTTCACATAAAAATAGGTTAGATAAGCGTTTCCTCCTTTTTTTCATAATTAATACGAATTCTATCTAATTACCATGAATCATTGCGATAAACTATTCAAAAACCGTCCGACTTCGAAGTCTAACGTGAAATTATAACGCTAGAATGTCCGGTTTGGCTGCAGACATAAATCCAATAATTACCCCCGTACGTAATTATACGATATACACTGCGATACCATTAAGGGTCATTACGTAGAAAGGAACATATGTACCGCCTGAGAACCAGTATCCAACTCCGGAGAACGAAGTGAACCAGATCCATCGCGCTTATTCACATATGTACTAATTATTTCAAATGACTTAAATACTTGAAACAAAGAATGTCGACATTACCGGGCCCCAATTACGGTCAGGTGCATAGCGATCCGCAATTATCGACACGAAGAGCTAAATAATTGAATCTGTGATACCGCGGGCACAAAAAATTGGTACAACATCCCAACCGAATGGCAAACTCACATTACCATTAAACGAGAGGAATTCCTATTAAATTAAATTCGAATTGTCGTGAAATCGTTTCAGAGTGTACAGCGAATAGAAAATGCCAGGAAAAAAGTATAAACAAAAAATAAATGATATATCACATTGATTATTTTATAATAGCTTTTCCATTATCGGCAATCCGTTTTATCAAGCTAATGGAAGTTAATATTCGGGAGCATTTATTTAGGAGAGCGTTAGCAAGTCCCTAAGGATCGCAAACGACAGCGCCAAACCCGAGGATTAGCTGACTAATTTGATTTATTGCCAAGATATCGGGGGCTCGTGCATTAACGGTCCTCAGCAACAGAGTGGCAGTAGCATTTGAAGCTGTTGCAAGGGGTGCGATCCCTCGCAAACTAATTAATACGTTCTTACTAGCCTTTTAATCATAATTGGATAAATATGGGACGAGGCCGAGATAATCCACATCCAAACCGGGAAACTGCTTTAAACTTTTAATAATCTTGTTAATTAAATTATTCCAGACTTTAAAATGAACAAATTTATCTTCTTCACAATATAATGGAGTAATAAAATATATCTATTAAATATTCTATAAAACCATATATCACGAAAAATTTATACGAATTCAATTTCGAACTTGTACACCAAAATATAGAATTCCCTGAAATTTATGGGGCCCATTCTGATCCCGGTTTATCCCTTCCCGTGATATATAAACCCACTTCTCAAATAAAATTGAACGGCGTCGGACTTTAAAATAATATACGGATACAAATTCCATTCGAGCATCCTCGTCTCTCTCTTTCCCATTCTCTTGATGCACACTGCTACTACTTTTTTAAATCGCGTTTGCTACAAACATCTGTAGGATATGTCTTCCTTTCAAAAGTATAAAACAGGCGGGTCGTTTTATATAGCTAGAAATCAAGGTTGATTCAACGCGCATTTTTTGTTCTCTTGGTATCTCTCCTCCTTGAAGAGAGCAACCCCTCCTGACATTAAAACAAATCCTCCACTAGCAAAGGGTGAAGTCCCTTCGGGTCGCGACGAGTGTCGGCGGTGATATTCTATCCCAAGAGTACCACTTTCTATAGGGCTAATCCATTTTTCCAATACAGATGTCATTTAGGTGTAGGACGAGGACATCGTGGGATTAGTTTGAATGCATATCGTGTCTCATGAGGGATTTTAGCTTTTCGTTTGGGAATTGATAAAGAGTTGGATTATATTTAACGTTTTGTAAAAATGTCAACATTTGAATTAATTAAAAGCATTTTTAGAAATGTTATTTTGCAACAATGTATTCTATATCCTGTGTAGAATACAGGGTATCATTTCTTGCAGGGTTGTTATGTTTTAAATAAAGTGTTGTTGCTTGTTTAAAAGAATAGTTTTGTTTAAAAATTAGCATATTCTATTATTCTTTATGTATGTTTATTGTCAAACTTACTTTAAAACTGTAACTTAATATGTGGTTAAACCAAAGGCAAAACTTAAACAATAATCATTACTACTTGCTGCGTTATCTATTCCCTAATCTTAATGTCGATTGTATTAAGTCTTATGATAAAAGAAATCGCTCAATATTGGTAGATGATGCTACCTCATCTTATGTAGCTTTGAACTAATATAATGTCATCGCATCCAAAAAGCTAAAAAAACACCAGGCTAAAGGTTTGACATTATCTCTTAACTCCTCAATTTCCAGAAACTCATAAAAATATTGGGTACTCAGCGCCCCTTGGAAATTACTACTTTTTTAATTTTAATAGTAATTATACAGAAAAATATCAAAAAAGTTAAAACATTTGAAATCATCTTAGTGAAAAGGATGAATAGAAAGGATCTAAAAGCCAATCAGGTATATTCATTTTAAAAATATTATCAAATCGTTGATTAACATCTGAATAGAGGGCATATCCAAGTGCTCACAATAAAAAAGTATGTATTTACCTTTATTTCACTCCCGATAAGTTTGAAAACTGGCTGAACTCCCCCGTCTAAAATTTCGTTAGTACACAAGGAATTATGTCACGAATACAGAAATAACAGATTTTGTTTTTATTATATTCACATCATCACCATGCAGCCGAAAATTGTTATTATTAAATTATTGAAATGAGTCGGTCAAGTAACAATTTAATTCAATCAAGTTGTTACAATCCAATTTAATTTAATCCCAAAGTCACAGCATTATTTTTATCTTGCAAGAACTCATAGAAGTGGGAAAAGACTCAAACGACGAATGAACGGCTCAAACGGCTTCAAAAAAATGTCCGCAGCAAATGACGGGACAGAATTCAATCCAGTTAACACCATCAATAATTTGGTATATGCGTCATTTCGAAGTATTTTAAGTATTCTTGAAGCAATATCTTCTAAAAATAGTATCGAGTCTTCAGAAAGCATTTCAAGTCTTTTAGCGGCAATATCACCTCTTCTGGAAGCAATTCAAGTGTTTTGGAAGCAACATCAAGTCTTCTAGAAGCATTATCAAATCTTCTAGATGCATTTCAAGTATCCAGAAGAGACTTATATCAATTTTAACTGTATGATCAAATCTTCCAGTACTGTTCTTGATAGAGCTTCCAAAAGATGGATGTCTACTTACTGGCAGTAGCAATTCTTTTTGAAACAATCTAATTCATCTGGAAGCATTTGAAGTCTTTCTGAAGCAGTATCAAGTCTTTCAGAAACAGTATTGATTTTTCTGGAAAGCATTTACAGCGTTTGGAAGCAGTAACAAGTCTTCCAGATGCAGTAGCAAGTCTTCTGGAAGCAGTCAACTGTTTTGGAAGCTATTCAAATTTTTTGGAAGTAATTAATATCTTTTGGACGTGGTATCAAGAATTCCAGACGAAGTATCGATTCTGCTAGAAACACTTCAAGCCGTTTAGAAGCAGTATCAAATAATATAGAAGCAGTGTCAAGACTTATGAAACTAGAGCAAGTCTTCTAGAAGCAGTAGAGAGTCCTGTGGAAGTAGAAAAAAATATTCGCGGCACATGCAGAATCTGAAGTGGGAAGGAAAAACTCAATAGAATCCAATTTTGTACGAGCACCCACGTTTCCATAACAAAGCTATTCAAATCTTTCATTCAATCATTTTCTTTTGACTGTGTTGACAGCATTAATTTTTGGCAACTAGATGTTGATGGAATATACAGTGTACTGTGAATACTTTTCTTTAGATATGTAAGAAAATTCCTTTAGCGACCTATCATCGCTTGACCATCTGTCGCTTATGGTGGAAAGATTGAAGATTGCTAATAAAAGCTAAATACTTCTAAAAGATGTTCGGATACTGGTTGGATAAGATTATAACTGTTGTTTTTGTACCGATATATCCATGATTTCTTCGTATCGATATGGATATTTCTTTGTATCAATATATCGATGTTACGATGTATGGATGTGGATAAAAAAATCTGACGTAACACATCTTGTAACTGAAACTGATGACACTTATTACACGATCTGATCGTTTAGTTAAGTGTCCGCAAAAACTAGATCTTTAAATTTAAGAGAAGGGAGTATTATATAGATCTTCATTCATTACCGATATGTATGATGCCTATCACAAAGAAATGTTGAAGCATTTATATAGTGTAGTTTATAACATATAAATAAAACAGAAGGAAGAATACTTATTACACGTAGAAAACAACAAAAACATTGAAAGGAAAGATAGCAGCGTTAGTATTCGAACCTAAATCTCCCGTTCGCCGGAGGGTTGCACTAACCTCTATGCTACACTAAAAGGTGTTGGAGAGTTACTAAACAAGGATTCCTTTCAAACGTATACATTTTTGGATCGATTAAGGTCATTTATACATGCGCAATTAAAGGACCAATGCCACAAAATTTAATTCCGGAAATGGCCAATACCGCCAAATCAATTAACAAATAATAATTGAAATTATTTACGTGTAATAACATATATAAATGAAACAAAAGGAAGAATATCTAATACATATAGAAGATAGGAAAAACATTGCTAAGAAAGATAGTAGAGCTGGTATTCGAACTCAGGTCTCCCATTTGCCGGAATTTTGCACTAACCTCTATGCTCCGCTACAACGTGTTGGAGAGTTATTAAACAAGGATTCCTTTCGAACCTGTACATTTCTGAACCGATTAACGTCATTTATACTTGACGTTAATTAATACAGTTTATAATAGTTACAATGAATTAGAATAAGGAACTAATAGGAAGAAGCCACTAAATTATATCAGTATTTTTTATCTTGATTCCTTAGTCATGTTGGAATTAAATTCTAAAACAGAGCTTTTAAAACCCTAGAACCTAGACTCTATCATATCAGTGAATCGCAGAATTTTCCAACATAAATGTCGAATTTCCAACAGTATCCCGATTTATAGCATAGCATCCATACCTAATCATGGGTTTCTTAGGCATATATCGTTTTAGCACAGTTTTAATCGTCCACACGCCAAGCCTAATACTTTACTTGGTAAAAGGCAATACTTAAAATCTTTTTCTAAATTACCTAGTAACAGCCGTTATTAATAAAGACCATCAAACTATTCCAAATCTCTATTATACATAGCAGAGTTATCATTGATATGCACGGGTCGTAAAAGCTAACAAACTTTTTTCTTTGTGACTTGGTAAATTCTTGATCCTTATTAGTAAGTTTATTTTTAAAAACGCATTTATTTCTTTGCATGTTGTTCCCATGCAATGTTTCCAGTATGCATATGTTCTTACTCGGCATATAAGTTAGTATGTATGTGTATGGAAGTGGAGGTGTGCGCGTTATATGTCCACCGCACTTAGACCCTATTGGCCCCTTGTACAAACTCGCAAAGCAACCTCCGGTAACATCTACCAGCCTAAAGATTTCCCCAATTCCAGGATATAACTCATAGGTGCGTTATCTGTGGTCTGTTAAACCTTCCCGAGAAATTTCAAATTGCTTTCAAATTGTGAAGGTGCTTACAGCGTCCCGTGAGGAGACCTATAAGTTAATGACATTTATCCCGTACCCTATGAAATACTAGCTTATTGTCTTTGAAGCGTATTTCAACAATTACTTGACAAGATGGCAGCCCGGGGTTCTTTCCCACCCATTTAAGATGGTTTTCACTAACCTGTCCACGTTACCCGTCCTCGGCGAGTGCCTCCTTCAGTCCTTGGTGACAATCCATAATTAATGCGGACGTTATCTAGATGCTGCTCAATGCTTAAATAGATTGTTTACTGTTTGTAAAAGTAGTAAAGCAAGTTTATATAATCAGCAGCAAGTTTAATGCCCCATTTCGTCTTTTTGATCCATCAGTGTAGATCTTCGAGGTTTTGTGTGTATCCATTGCTGTGTGACCGTTGTAGGTGAGGTACTTCTTTGAGAAAATGTATTTAGTTGGCAGGTGGTCGGTCTTGTCGTCGGTCTACGTTCGAATAAGGGCGAGTTTAACACTGCATTCCTCCAGAGTGTCCAACTGCCGCCAACGTTACCAGCCTTCATAGAAGCTACAGATTGTACTCTTTTCATGGTCACTGGCGCTACCTGATGAATATGTAAGTGTAGTGACGGTAGTTTTTACTTCCATGTTAACTTGCTATCTATTATTAACGCCAAGTACTTAACCTTTGACGACAGTTTAAGTAGAGTATTAGCGAGCATCGACAGTTTAGGATTGCCTATATTACTCATATGTGTAACCGTCTCAGTCTTCTTGGGATTGACGGTTCTCTTGACTGTTGATATTTCCCAGGTATATTGAGTATTGTATCCTTCCAAGGAGTACATTAACACAATTGCCTCTATTGCAGATTATCAGGTAATCAGTATAACCCACAAAAGCGGACTAGTTTTAGGCGTTTCATGAGGCTACCGAGTGTGAGATTCCACAGTAGTGGTGATAGTACACGCCCCTATAGATAGTCTCTGGTAACAGTTCTTTAAATGCTTGCCTGGCCAGCCCTGAATTTGATGATTCTATATATTAGAGTGCTCTCAACCCAACCACTCAGCTTCGGAAAAACATTGTGTTCTAACAAGGCCTTGTTAATTCCGGAGAAGGTGGTTTTGTCGAACACATCACGTTCACATCAATGTGAACACCCACGACGGACTCCATGTGGTACAGTGTATTACCGTCAAAGCTGATCACTGAGTAAAACGCAGTCAGCGTGGACATTCCCTGGGTGTAAGCATATTGATTAGAGTTCAGTGATCTGCTGGTCAGACAATGGCCTCTAATTGTTTATTAGTAATAAGTACATAGGTGTTTCTCCAGATCACTCTCAAATTCCTCTTGATTCATTCCTAATAAACGAAATGACCATCATTCCATTTCCTGTAGAGAAATACATTTGTAGAAATTTTTATTGACACGCCAAAAATGCATCAGTGGTACAAATATTGAACCAGATAATCAAAATAATTACTGATTACCAAAAATTTATATTTGTAAAACAATATATTCAACTTACTTGAATTGATTTAACTCCTTCAAATGAGAACACAAATAAGTGATGATTTTTGATAAAAAATGTGTTCTCAATTTATAAATATACACAATTTGTACACACTAAACAAGTTTGTTTGTGTAATAATGGCGTGATTAGTTGTTTACAATGCAGTAATGTACGATACAGCGATGATTGCCTGAAATTTTTACGGCTACGGGAATAGGAAAATAATTTTGGTTTGCTGGTCTATTACAGACTGCATCACTGCGTCAGTTATGTAAAAATGTTGATGGTTTATATTGAGTACCACTGCAGTACTTCTTTCCCATAGGCAAAAAGTGGCATTTTACGACCTATTAACAGAGATGAAATGTGAAATTTATAAAAAGATAATAAATTTTATTAATATTAAATGGTCGTTTTTCCCGTTATAGCAAAAATAATATATAGGTGATAAAAAAATAAAATTTTAGAAAAAGAGTTAAATCTCCAGCTAATCTAATACTTTTTTCCCATGTATAATAAATAACTATTCTTTCAACTCTGATTTCTTGATACGTATAAAAAAAAACGATGGAATTTTAGTTACTGTTACAATCGTTAATGATGTAATTAACTTTTATTTTATGTTTATACATTTTTATAGTAGTGAGATGACACACAATGATCTATACTAGTGTGGGAAGGTAATATGAGACTGTAACTAGAAGCACATATAAACACTAAATAGTATTCTAAATAGTACATTTAATGTTTATGATTGTTTACATTTTCACTCATTGTCAGTCGAAAGTGAAACGCGCTGAGATCAAACAGTCCGGCCGATGATCAACGAGTGTTCGTCAAATTGATTTAATAACCATTGTATTTTTTTATTTTGATTCTTTTGCTTACTATTGTAGTAAATTGAAATAAAGATATCTTTTGCATTTTGATGGCGAATGTGTTCATTTATTTATATGCTTTTATCCATACGCATCATTAGTAAACTTTAAGTTTTCCAGCAAGATGCTTTCAATTATCTATTAATCTAAGAAGTAGAAACCTAAGTCTACATAAGTTTTAAGCAAATGCATTCAAATTTCACGGTTTATGGAAATTACTTGTTTTATAATCTCCTCTGTGGTACTGCAATCAATTTGCTTGTTAAAATAGTGGGGAGTATACTTCTATATGACATGTTTTTTTAGGAATAAATTCCTCAATGAATTTTAGGACGATGTAAACATGAAAAGCATGAAGAAAGCATTGTGTTGAAACCAGTTATATAATTAAATTGTCACCTATTCGAGTGGCGTGTTCAACAAAACAGTCCCCAATTCTCGTGAATAGAAAACATTTTACCGAATAATAACATTTTTCTTAACAATGCGTGGCCGTGTTGACTTTGATACCGTGAGGGACAGATGTTATATAAATAAGACACAAAGTGCCTTCGCGACTTTGATTGACAGAGGATCCCGAAGGATCGGGAGTCCTCTCATTCAATATCCTCTGGGTCGAGTGACCACCCCGGTTTTAATAATATTGCATCGTAGCTCCCAACAGCCTGTCAATCATTCCAAGTCTTTGCCAACAGTTGTAATCGTGGTGGTGCCATGCTTATTTGCACACCCTTGCGTATTTTTGACTGACGTCGGCGGTTCCTTTTGGCCTATTCGCAATCTGTTTTGTTAACGCTTGCAGTTCACTGGGTTTGCCGAAAACAAGTTAATTTGCGAACTGATCCCTCCTGGTGCGAAAGTTAAGGTGCGAAATTATCTCATAAAAAAAATAAATTAAAAAAAGAGAAATGAAAAAATACCGAGAGGGTATTTAAAAACGGAGATATTGACACTAAAAACCCTAATGCACCATAAGTAAAACAAAGGGTGTTGGTAGAAAAGCTCGTTAATTCCGCTGAATTCAACGAGAAGTATTGTATACGAGCAGGAACAATGGAAAATTTGCTATTGTTTATGACGAGGAAATTCAAAGCGGACGAAAATCTCGAACTTCCTTGTAAATAATGGTGGTCGAACGAGGTCTCGCGCTGTTCTACCAGTTCGAAAGCTACCTCTATAAATACCAGTGTATATAACTTATTGAAATGCACAGCAGAACTTTTCGACGAATATGAACTTTATCACAATAATCCCGGGAGATCCAAGCGCGGGCGCCCGATTTTACTCGCGTTCGAAACAAAAGCCCTTCGTTTCTTGTTAATACAGAAGTTTAGCGACCGACAACCAATGGGAAGTTTCTGCCCGTTTATAATCCGACTTCGCGGGGGAACGAACGGAGCGAGTTTTGCAAGTCAAAAATCCGCAATTCAAAAGTAAAACAAGCCGCCACGCCGGAACTAAAAGTTCCATTCCTAGCTCGCTGTTTATGCGCGAACACCGGTCCTGGCAGGAAAGTTTTACAACGTGTACAGCGGTTTCGCTCTACATATAAATTCCTTATATAAAATTTTGAATATACCGCTCCGAGGAGCCGCGAATTCTAAACAAGCTACGTCGTAACGTGAACTCCGCAAACTTAAACCAAGTTTCTTTCCTTTATACCCTCCGGCACCGTATTGTGTAAACTGTAACGATAGCTTTTTTGGAACGTACTCTATAAACCAACCTAAGCTTTATATTTCAAGAAACTTCCATGAAGCAAATCGCTAAATATATGTATTATTTTGAAGTGTGTTGATTACTTAATTTTAGCGTTTACCTTTGTTGGTTTTGCTTTACTTTAGCAAGGCATTTGATTCTGTTGATTGTAGCTTGTTTTTGGCAATTCTATCTTCTGTAGGGTTTTCATCAAACTACAACAAAGCACGAGGGTACAACACCGAACGAAGTACAGAACGATAATTTATGGTGATCCCAGATGCAAAGTAAAAGACCATTGGGTAGCTAGCAGAAGAAAATAAACACGGAAAGAAGATGAAATGAGACGAATTACTGCAATACGTGGAATACACCTATCGGTTAATATTGTTGTGATGAAGAATTGTGTAATATAACAGAACAAGAAAAAAATAAAGGAGAAATGAAGAAAAATTCATATACCTACTGTACCTAGTAATGAGGATCTTAGAAAAGATAAAGAGCAGCATGACGTTATATAATACGGGAAATAATTACAATAAATTTTAGTGAGTCAGGGCGAATGGTGAATGGAAATCAAAAAAGATCTATATCCATTTTATTCGCGCCTTGGATAACTACAGTAGTCGACGTATAAGAAAATTCTTTTCCCAGGTGCCCGAAAAATCTTGATTTTTCGGAAATTTACCGGGACATATTGACAAGACACTCAGTTTTTTTAAATGATTTACTGTTTATTCAAACTTGTATGAATAATCGATGGTATGGCTCTTCTTCGAGATTAAGTTGAGATGCGATTAGGTTTTCGTCGAGCTTTCGTAGATGGAATTAGAATTGCATGGAGCTTGATGCCGTCCTACTTCTTGATGATTATTCCGGATACGTACTGCTTATTGCTCTTGTACTCAGGACGAACCAGGATACTTCACAGGTTCTCCATGAAGTTTGTATAGGGGGAACATGACGAACATGGAAGAGCAATATTCCTGTTTTTCTTGGTAGTGAATTTTACCTTGATGGAGGTGCTGGTTTGGATGGCGGCGTTGTTTTGCTGATGGATCAGTTGACGGGCACGGTTCCTAAATTTCAGTATTTGGCATCCCGCGGTCCACCTACTAGAGCACAATCTGATATCTCACTCATATCCTCTTCAGCGTACCAACATACTTCGTATCTATAATTCCCAAAATACGTTAGTACAAATACATTTAAAAACGTACATTAGAAATAATTTTCACAAATACACAAATATTAAGGGAAACGTAATGTTGAATTCATTTTGCAATGTCAACTGATAGATTTTGTCGTATTCTTCACAAAATAATTAATATAAACACAATCCCGAAAATCGTCGAAATTATATACGATTCCCCGAGATAACTTTTGAGATTTAAATATATACGAGGTTCCAGAATTTTTAGGATTGAAGTATTAGAATTACAATCCCCAGTTCCAGCATCTGCTGCAAACGTTTTTATTGAAGAATTAAATGGAGATTTGATACTACTTCTAGAAGACTGCTTCCAGAAAGCCATACAGAAGACTTGACACTGTTTCTTGACGCTTACAGAAGACTTGGATTGCTTCCAAAATATTTACTACTGGTTCAATACTGGCTCTGGAATACTTGATACTGCTTCCACAAGCCTCGAAATAGTTCCAGAAGACTTGCGCTTCTTCCAGACTTTCAGTTTCTAGAAAATTTAATATTGCTTTCAGACGACTTGCAATGCTGCCAGAAGGCTTGATACTGCTTCTGGAAGACTTGACATTGCTTCCAGAAGATCAGAAATATTTCCAGAAGACCTACAATGATTTTAGAAGACTTGGGATGCTTCCAAAAGTCTTGTAATGCTTCCAGAAGGCTTAATACTCTTTGTAGAAGGCTTGATGTTGCTTCGAGAACACTTGATACTGTTCCTAGCAAATTTCAAGTGTTTCCAGAGGACTTTATATTTTCTCTGGAAGATTTGAAATAATTTCAAAGGACATGATGTTGCTTCTGGAACCTTTAAAATGCTTCCAGATGATTGGAATGCTTCTAACAAGACTTGGTACTGCTTCTAGAAGATTTTAAATGATTTCAGAAAACTTAATATTGCCCCTATAATACTTGATATACTTCCAGAAAATTGATTCTTAACTTGCTACTGCCTCTAGAAGAACGAAAATACTTCCAATAGACTTGATATTTCCTCTGGAAGACTTCAAACACTTCCAGAAAACTAGAAATGCTTTGAAGCGAGCATCCATACAAAATTGTTACTGGCTTTATCTGGATTGAATTTATCATTTGCAATTAATTTTTTAATTTTATTTATTGATAATAAAAGCAAGAAGTTAATCTAAAATATTGTACCACTTAGTTGCTACACAATGCGATAACTAATTAAATAAACTTACTAAATTGAATAATTCAATAATTAGAAACAAAAAAGTATCAGCGGTAAAGAGAAAATATAACACCACAAAGCCACACAATAATTATCAAATATAATACAAAACTGTTTAATAATAATAAAACGTGATGAGTACGATAATTAAGTCAAAAAATTTCCATCGTTAATGTTTTTCAAGGTTCGCTGAGAGGACCAAGCTCCTGAATCATATATTGGAGTGGTAAAATACGTTCACAACAATACAGCCGAAAGCCCGCGCTAAACGTTGGTGAATCATAAAAATAATTTCTGTTGGTATAGGTGTGAAGAATAAGTATTTATGACGTATAGAGTTAGATGAACTATGTCCGTTGCGTGGGTCCAGTAACAACCCACGCATTGGTCATGCCTGTGATTTACTATCTTCTAAAACATAAAGATATCATTACAGAATCGCCATTTACAAAGGGTATGTTATTATATAAGGGCATCATATTAGAAAGACTACAGACAGACTCGTACAAAATCTTGATGACTTACATAAATACTTTAAAAATCGTTTTTCGATTTTCACTAATCTATTTCTATAAATGCCATACTGCGGATTCCACACAACGCTGCAATAATTCAGCACACTACAAACAAAATAATAATATAAGGCCTTGGTGGATAATATCTTTAAAAACTGTTCCGTGGATTGGGTTATAAAGCCAAGCAAACGCCAAGTCTTACTAACCACTTTATTAATGTGAACCTATTAAAATGTTATGATATCCATCACAATACCAAAATCTCTAACTTGCAAGATCGCTTGTATAGGTGCTGCGTTTAATGTGTAATCGATGGTAATGACATTTAAAAGAATTCAATGTTAAAAAATTTCACTAACAATATCTCTACAAATGAATAATATCACACTGCAACCAGCGGCATAAATTAAGCATTTTGACCAACTAATGACGCTGAATATGTCATTAATGTACATGTTAAACTGTAGGGGATCATGATGACTCCCCCGCGGTACACCAGAAGACACTAGACGTACCTCCTCAGAGAAGTATCCATCAACAGAAACAATCTGCACTGTGCTGCTCAAGTAAGTCCTAAGCCAGGCCAACAGCCGGCGATACCAAAGCCTGCCAAGTTTCTCGATAATCAGTCAGTGTAAACTACGTCAACTTAATAAGAATCATGAAGAGATGTGGTGATGACTATACCTAAGCAAGTTGGATTAAACGGATCGATCAGCAAAGAAAAACGTGTATCTATCTGTATCTTAGATCAATCTCATTCTTTACAGCAAAGAACATATGTAAATTATTTTTTCAAAAATTTTACCAAAAATTGCTAACAAGGATATTTGCCAATAATTGGTTGCACGCTAACGATCTACTTTCTTAATAACGGCAGAATTCGCCGTTTTAAGGTTCCAGATGGTTGGAAAAATACCCTGCGCAATAAATAATATCCTGTGCCACAATCATTAATAAATATCGCAGGTAAGTCATCCACCCCTCCAGAATTAACAATTGCTAACTGAGCCAAAGCCTCATCTACCTCCACCAAATCTACGCGAATAGTACTCAACGTGTACGCTGTATTCGAAATTTGGTCAATCATTAGCACCGACTAGCACCTAGCAAAAATACCGGAAGTGAGTAAACGGACCGACCATCAGAAGCGTTGCTATCTTCATGTACGACCAAAAATTCTTTGGGTTGGCTGTAATGCTCCATTGCCACAACAATGCAAAAGTCAAATAATCAGTTCGATAATCAAATCGCTTTCACCTTCTGTGTGTTCTTTTTTTCCTTTAAGAGTTTTAATCGTATTAAAAGATAACCAGATAATATACCCGCTAACAGTTAATCCGGTCTTTGAAACAAACTTGTCAATTGCCGACCACATAACAGAATAAAGAAATTTCAGACATCTACTGTGCTTTTACGTAACACATCCATCCAAGAAACAGATCTTAAAAAGTTGTTAACATCGTTAAGGTATCTTTAACTGACGTGTTTCTGATCGAATTTTTAGGTCATCTGTTTCTGAATTCACCAGCAACATTGCGAAATGCTCGTAGCTTTTCTGTATTTAAGACTTCGCTACAATATTAACTATTTTTACTACAATTATCAGAGATTGATTTTTTGATGTCATCGCGATATTTGCTCTTCCTTTCTTGTACTATTCTGGATACTCTTGTTCTGCTGTTTGATATATAGACTTTTTTTTATTTCTTTTTGAATAATTGAGTGGCCATAAACTTACTGTTATTATAGATTATAAAAATTAGAATTCTTAGAATTGAAAGTTCTATACACGACAATAAAGACATGGATAAATTTAAGGTATACATCACAATGGCAGTGATACATATCTGTTTATCTTATAGTATCGAACGAACAATAAGAACGTTATGGGCTTTCATGTTCATCAGTAAAAAGCTCCCAAAAACGATGATGTTCGTTACATGTGTTTCGAACTGAAGCCGTTCGGTACGGTGCCGGTTAAAAATCATCTCAAGATGTACCACTATTAGTTATGCCGCCCGCGGAGAGGGCGCTGAGCTTCCACATCTTCCCGAACACCGTGTCGACACAAATCATCAATCATCTGGAGGCTCCCCGAACCAGTCGGACACCTACAACTAATATCAGAGTCTAGTAACCGCTCACGTCCAGGTCATCCCTCTTTTTCTCACCTCAAGAACGCCTTGGTTCGTCTCGCTTTGTGAACGTACGAGATGGAACGCTTCGACGGAGCGGAACATGGCTTATACCCCGTGATACTAGGATGAATCGCCTTTGGTATTTGTCACGAAGGCGTGATATTAAAAATTCTGATCATCTGATGAACACGTTTGAATTAATCATACTTGGCTGACAATCCTTGAATTAACACTTCTCACTTGCATCCCCATCGATAAAATCCAATACCTAATAATTTCATTTTAAATTGTCTTAATAATTTATTTTTATAGAATTTACATAAAATATTTATTTTACCATATACTGTCGTTTCAAAATGTCAGGGGTAAACCGAAGCGATTCGGTCATTTATATTGAAATCTCATGCGGGCTTTTATTCGTATCGGTTGAATCCCGTTCGAAAACGGAAACTGTATTGGCAAACGACTTCATACAGATACAGGAAGAGGTGGAGGAGGGTAGTGGCGACAAGAACGAACCGAATACGAATCGATACAAACCAAACGAGGAGAACGCGGCTCGTAGAGTCGTCGTCGTACGGAGCGTATCCAAACAAATTGCTAAATTATACAAGTCATGAAGGCGAGAACTGGATGAAACGTCCCGGGTTGATAAAACAGATCGAATGAGGCGTTTCCCAAACCGAAAACGCGAGGGAGAAACCCACGAGTGCAACGAAGTTTGGGGTGCAACCCCTCGTAGCCGGTCTAAAATATTTATAAATTAACTAAATTAGAATCGCATGAGGCGGAGCGAGGATTGTTATACGGCCGATTGATTTTATTTAAGTTAGATGACTCTAAAAATTTCCTAATAAGTTATCCATTACAGAAGTGATGTATACGGAAAATAACTGTTCTTTATTATGTTTAATAAACGTAGTATCGTCCAAGCCATTCTAAAAATTTAGTATTTGACTTCAACAAACTAAATAAAATATTCTCCATAATTTATTTCAAGTTTTTTAATCCAACATTAACTTTGTGTTGTCAATTTTACTAACAATTACTGGTTATTTTATGATTTAGAGATGTGATATTTAAGGTTCAGCTATAGTATAATAATATATTACTATCAAAACTATATCTTCATCTGGTTTAATGCTTGATATTAGTCTGATTGTATTCGAAAAAAGTATAGAGATACGAATTTATTCAGTGATATTTGCAAATATGGAGTTCCTAAGATAAATAATGATAAAATGAATGTAGCCTTAGCAACTTATGTAACCGAAAATCACTGAACATATATTTCGTACTTTTTACTTCCTGAGTGATCTTTCCAACAGTCTAACATAAGCGTGTTAGAGTCAGATAGCAACGTCCAAGTAATCGCTTGAGTAATCGGAAAAGTTTTAGATTTGGTTCGTTGGGAGAAGACATCACGTTAAAACAGATATTTCTAATTCTAGATTAACCCTAGAACACATGCAAGGGTAATTAAATACCTCGATAAAACTAAAAATTGCCGCCAACGTCGCTATTTCGTTTAGTCCGCCAGAGATCGTTCTAGTATACTAAAGTGAGGTTTCGTTATAACTTTTTAATTACAAGTGATTGGGGTATTTAATACCAGTATGTATTAATGTATGTATTTTATATACTTATACAAATAAATAAAGGTGTTTACATTTTTTTTATTAGATTGTCTACGCGAAAGCATATAAAATATACAGAAACCGATTTTGAAGCAGAATTGAAGTGATATGAAGAAATAGAATCAGATGGTGCCGGTTGTGAATATGAAGACAACAACCTATTTCAGAGCATGAAAATGAAATTTCAGATAACGGTATTTCTGACTCAGAAACTATTGATTATTCTGGTTCTAGTAAAAAGATGTAATTTTGGGTAAAAATGGGTATAAGTGGTCAACAGGGGAGCCGCCAAAAACTACAAATAAGAGCCGTAACATAGCTGCAAAACTACAGGGACTGCAAGCCAACACTGTAACCAATCAATATGAAACGTGGAAAATTTTATTTACTGCGTATTTGATCAAAAGTATTGTAGTTTTCACGAATCAAGAGATTGAAAAGCAGAAATTACGCCATGATATGGGTAGTAGATATGTGCAATTTACATAGCATGTGAAAGAGAACAGGAATATTTTCAAGTACGGGAAATGTTTTCCAATAAAGGCTCCAAAATTTATAAGTGTATAATGAGTGAACCACGGTTTACCTTTTTATTTAGTTGTCTACGATTTGATGAAAAATATTCGAAATCGACAGGATGATTTTGCACCGATAAGGTAGTTGCGAGAACCATTTATAAAAAAATTGTATAGAATGCTATACACCACATGCATATTGTACAATTGATGAGCTAGGTTTGAATTGGGTTTTTGGGGTAATTGCCCTTTTCGAGTTTATATACCTTACATATGGCTTGAAAGTAAATACTATATGTGATAGCAGAACATATTACATGGTCAGCGCTGTACATTGACAAGGAAGATTGAGCAAGTAAAGAACATGTATCGCCTAAAATAGTAAAAAAATAACTGAAGGAATAGGTACATTACAATGGACAATTATTTTACGTCTATAATAATCTATCGTCTAATGATATGTTGAAAAATCATAAACTGATTATAGTAGTTCCTACTACGATCAGTAACAATAAAGGGAGATACCGCCATGTTTTCTAACCAATAGAAAGAAACAAATTCTTTCATCATAATTTGTATTTGCTGAAAAGATAACGGTAGTATCCTTTACACGAAAACCTTCAAATTCGGTAATATAGCTTTCTACCGTCCATTCAACAGCAACAATAGATGAACAAAGCAAAAAGCCGGAGATAATCCTCTTTTACAATTCTACGAAAGAGGCAGTTGATACCTTCGACCAAATAGTACATAATTATATAGCTGCTCGAGAAACTAAACGATGACCATTAAGACTTCTATTTGGAATTAATGCT
Source organism: Onthophagus sagittarius (assembly GCA_036711965.1). Taxonomy (NCBI): domain Eukaryota; kingdom Metazoa; phylum Arthropoda; class Insecta; order Coleoptera; family Scarabaeidae; genus Onthophagus; species Onthophagus sagittarius. The sequence continues at coordinate 54,199,187 of JASERS010000001.1, forward strand.
TACATGGTTTTTAACTTATCCAATAAACCTGGAAAAAACCTGGAAACTAGCACGAAATCATATGGAAAATAGGTTGACAAGTAAATTACCAAATGACCTCAGAAAGGATATACAGAAAAAATTAGATATAAACACACCATGGGAAGATGAATTGCTAGCCAACAGAAAAAAATTGGAAGATGCCACTTATGTCCAAGAATTTAAAATCGAAAATATGCTGTGTTGTGGGCAATGAGCCCGTATGCACTGATTATAAACTGGATATTTGATTTTCTTGTAAAAAATTATAGTTTAAGGTTTAAACATTTCTATATGTAATTTTCAGTGCAATGTTTACGTATATGTTCAAGGGTTAACTGATGTGGGAAGTAGAAAATTGTCCTAATTGTATGAATTATATTGTTCTATTCTTGAGAGCAAATCTCCAAAAGACATTCTGGGAGTATTTACCATCATGCGTAATCATAACTCCTGTAACGAACCAGTTCTAATCATGCATACAGGTCTCCTTTTAGATCTACACTCTTCTTTCATTCGGATACTCCTACAACTCCTACATACACATCCCGTTTGACTCACTCAGTTGAAAGCTTCTTAAATATATATTGAATTGAGCATGTTTTGCCACATCTTAAACTCACTCGACGATGCACGTTTTCTTAGAAACAAAAATCATGCAATTGTTCTAAGACTCGTTTCTTATCTATCATGAATGATGCAATGAAATTTATCAGCTTCGATTCTTTCCTGAACAATAAGATTTTATTTTAATATTTCAGTTTTGCTTTTAAAATAATATTTAAAAAAATGATGGGTTATGAATTTATTTATATCCGATACTAGAGGTGAAGTTGGTAAACATTTTCTTCTCTGGCCGAATGCTTGGGAATCAAAGCATGTTACAAAAAATTGTGTAACATGCTTTGATTCTTAACTTTTGTTCTTAGATGCATACATATTGAGAGGAATACGAAAATATAAAAATTTGATAAATTTCTTTGCTTTAGAGCAACTCATGGTAGTTGGGAATCATTTTTCAAAAAAAAATCTAGAACTGAAGTTTTAGTACATTTCATTCTCAACAATATTCCTATCTAGCATTTTTGCATCTATATGCAAAAATATATATGCGTATAGATGCATTTCTGCGAAGGATAAATACTAAAAAATATTGTGAATAGCATAGTGATGAAAAGAATGTATGTATCCATTAAAAATTGTCTTAATTAAGACACAGATGCCGCCCCTGAAGTGCAATATTAACCATACAGAATATTGTAGCCCAAAAGAAGGGCTCTCAACTTAAATGTCTCGTATAATATAAAAAAATACAATAAGAGATAGTGCTTACATTATTTTTTAAATTATTCTAAATTGAATAGAATGACATTTGTATGTATGATATAAAATTTGTGTGGTTCAAATTGACAGTTACCCATAACGGCCGGTTAAGAACCTCAGATAACGGGATATCAGACTGATGATGCGGAATATCCGATCGTTCATAAAATCACTATCTATTCAATTACTATCTAATACTACAGAGGGAATGTTCCAGCATGTTTTGAGACGTTTTGGTTTGATTTTATTTCCTCCTTTTGCTTAATTTTTTGAGTTTGGTCGTTAAACTCTTCGAGAACTCTTTAAGAACATCTATTTTATGAGTAAAGAGATCAGATGAGATTGAGATGGATAATAATCAAGAAAGGTATAGTCCAAGAGAATGGCTGAAAAGTTAGTCGAGTTGTTTATAATTCAGGCGCATGTTTGGCTTATTCACAGAGGATACTGAAACAAGATTTCTGTGAGGATATACAGAGGACGTGGGTCTTGGTACCTGTATTAATGGACTATGTTAGAGTTGTGCAAAATAAGAAGAGTAATATATGTAATTTCAAGTACGCTGTGAGAAATAAAAGACGAACTTTTATTTAAAACGACGAACGTTTTTAAAAAATCGATATATCATTACTTTCCTCCGTTAGTTCTTCAAGTGTACATGGACAAATCTTTAGGATGAGGGTAGTGATCTCACCAAATGAGGAAATGATGCGACAACGAAAAACACTCCCCATTTGCATTCTTGCTGTGTGAGCAATATCAACGTCCGTTGAACTCAGTTAATAGCGTACACCCGAAATACTTAAGGAACCAATTGGTGTAAAAGTTAGTCAAATGAACAGAGCAGCATTAATGGAAGTTAATGGAAGCCAACGTCCATAACTGGAGAACACACTGTTTTCAAGCACTAATTTTATAAAATGGTATAATCATTTGGGTATTATTCTGTACATAAAATTTGTTTTGAGGCATAAGTAATGACACAATGTTTTTAGAAAGGCTGGTTTATTCTGACACTCCCTGTATTAAGATAAAAGTAGTTTATGGTGCAATAAAGATGAAAATAAGATCAATGCAAATAAATACTAGAGAATTTATAAAAAGGAAATATGTAAGCTTTGTGAACTGATGGCATTCTTTAAATATAACCAAGAAGTGAAAACGATGTTCTTGATGTGCTTATTTTCAGACATACTAAGATTCGCAGAAATGCTAGTTAGGAAGAATTTATTTCTATGAATCATTTCATTCATTTCTTGGTGACCCATTTGAAAGAGAGAGATTTTGACAAATATTTTTTCAAATAATATTTCAAATATCGAGCATCTTTGGAAATAGGCATACACTAAATTTCATTAAAAATAGTTATTAATTAGCGCAGTTACAGATAATTGCAAAATACATCTTTTATGACAAAAACATAATAAAATACATGGAAAAACAAAATAGTTATGTAGTAATCCATGGAATATAAAAACATCACTTAACCGAAATTTCTACAGAACCTGAACCGAGAGATGCGGAAAGAAGATTAAAATTCTGTTTATGGGTTCAAACTGAATATATTTTTAAAATTTAAAAACTTTTAAAAATTTACCGCCTCACCGCCGCAAATCATGATTATGCGAAGAAGGTACGATAAGTGTATCGAACGTAACGGTGGATTGATGGAAATAACAGACACTTACTTGCTTTTTATTTTCTATCCGCAATATTAGAATTGGTAAGATCTATGTATCCTCCGAAATATGCTTATAGACATTGATGATACTCTGGTACAGAGTCGTCTTCTGAACCTTAGTAAGGTGTCTTTTGGTGGTACCAGATAGCAGGTCGAATTTCTGCTTGTGCCTCGATAATGTCATATTTCATATTTTTTGAAGAATTTGAAGTAATTCTTAACCAATAAGACACATTTCAGAATTTAGGTTTGATATAAAATAGGTGTTTTATAGTCTAACTTCTATAGCTATCAATGTTTTTTAGTCCACAGATTGCACTCACACACCTGTAATATGAAGTTTCTGTTTACACCCAGTCTCAAAAAACAATTCCATATTTTAGCAAGGAATGATAAAATAGCATATGTGAAATGACTGATATTGCCAACAAGGAAGTCAGTATGTTTGCGTCAAAACCCAGGATCCATTTTCTAACACAAAAACGAAATTTCTTCAGCACTAGCAATCTCGGTAAGTCTATACCTCGTCGTGATTTGGTCAGAGCATCATCCCTAAATCCATCCCTAAAATCAAGTCTCAAAGAAGGGTTTCATAAAACAATATTTCAAAAAAGGATTACAAAAAGGGTTAAACATCATCTGATAATAGAATTAGATAATTGAACGACAAATAGACAATTTCACAATTCAAATTTATTAAAATAACACCTTCTAATACAAGAATTGAACAAAGTTAATGATGATAGTAATGATCATTGTGATAATGAGCTGGATGGTATTGGCCATTTTGGTAATGAGGACGTTCATAGCCATGTTTTTCATCTAGAATATGTCCAACTAAAAAATAAAATTGAACATAGCAAAGGTAATCCCAATTTAATGTAAATTACGTACTATCATGCCACAATAAAGCGTGCCCCATTTCACCTAAACAATAAAATTAAAGAAATGCATAAAAATATTGAGAAGCGTTTCACTTACTTGGAAGCATTTTTTGATCCCCACTTCTGGCATTAACTACATACCCTTGTGGTATTCTTCGAGCGTTTAATGCTGGTCGCTAGAAATTTAAAAAAATCATTTTTTTGTTTAAATTAACCAATCGCGATTTAAAACAAATTTTACGTTTTTAGAAGAGTGCACAACTGAACGCTGAGCAACTGTTGAAGTTTGCTTATTTGGTACTGATTTTGCCTGAACATTTGCTTTAGCTTTGTTTTGACCATTCACCGCCATCTGCTCAAACAATTGTTAAAATAATTATTAATTTCATACTTTTATCATTCGTTCGAGATATTACCGCACGCGCTGATTGTGGTTTAGTCTGAGGACTTGCTTTAGCTTTATTTTGACCATTCGCTGCTAGCTGCTGAAACAATTTTTAAAACAGTTATTTTTTAATTTTCGTTATCATTTATATTAACATTCGATTGAGGTACTGCACGCGCGGCTTTTGATTTCGCCTGATGATTTGCTTTTGCTTTATTTTGACCATTCACTGCCAGCTGCTGAAACAAATTTTAAAACAGTAATTTTTTAATTGTTTGTTATAAATTATATTAACATTATTTTGAGGTACTGCACGTGCTGGTATTGGTTTCGCCTGAGTGCTTGATTTAGCTTTATTTTGGGCATTCACTACTAACTGCTGAAATGAGTTTAAAAATTATTATTTTAATTTTTTTTTCATAATTTGTATTAACATTTGTTCCCGGTATTCCTCGCGCTGATGCTTGTGGTTTCGTCTTAGGACTAGCTTTAGCTATATTTTGAGCATTCACTCCTGACTGCTAAAATAATATTTAAATTATTATGTTATATCGCATTCGTTCGAATCTAAGACATATTATTTTTATCTGACAGTTGTTCCTAATAATGGGGTGCGTCTTAGATTCGAACCTATTTCGAATAGCCGCACGTCTCTTAAGACGATTAAACTCAAATGTTTCTATTTCTAAGTCTAATGTAAGTTGTAGTTTTAGATGACAACCGAATGACGTGTTATTGCTGTTAATCACGTATGTTCATAGATTCGGATTTCTAAACGAGAACACTAAAGAAGTGAGTTTATGAATATAATCATGCTCGCTGTTTTTTTTTGTAACGACTCACTTATACCAGTCCCACAGTTTTGTTGTGTATGTACACAAAACCTTAAAGATCTACACTGATGACTAAAAAAAAACCTCTGTTCCCATGATCGGCGGTGATCATGGTAGCGGGATTAAGGGATAGCTATCACCATCATACAAATGGAATTGACTGCTGACTGTGTTGTTGATCTCAAGAAGCGTGGTAAGTGTTTTACTATTTTTACAAATAATAGACAATCTGTTCTAATGATAATGTCTGCACTTCTAACGGATTGTCACCTAGTACTGGAGGAGGCTACGAAATATTACCTTTTTGCAATCCAAAGAGTTAAAGGGAGATCTTGCTCCTCGGATAACAATCATATGGACAAACTGAGTAAACATGCTGCCGCTAGAGTGCCTTGTGCATACATGGAAGATATCCTGGTCTTTGGCAAATGACAAGACTGGCTGTTGTGACTACAGTTTGTGTTGAAAGGCTGTACATTTGTATAATAACATATTCGACGGCGATGGTGGAACAAAGTACCGTTAACTTTGTTCGACATGCGTGGAACAATCATCAGGTGATTACAATCAAGAGCTGTGTCTTTACAAGCTGTATCTGTCGGGAAAGTGGTTTGCTATGAATGAGACTACTATCTTAAACCATCAAATCATTGGATGGTATAACACAATTTCATCACTTTATAATCGGTATGGACTATGCACTCTAGTCGTTTCAGCCTATATATCCTGTTTGTCAACTTACAGTCTTCATAACGTCTGTCTATCATAATCGAAAAAAGGAAAATCGAAAAAGGTTAGTAATGTTCTCGAAACAGGTTAAACAGTGTAATGTTCTTAAATACGTTACATACATACGTTATTCTTACATATATGTTTTTTTACTAACTTCTACTAACTTTTAAATAAGTTATAACTTTTCGGTTTTCTCTATGTGAAGCAGTCTTACAGTCAGTTTAAATCGGTAAAAAAGTGGTACATAACATTCTTTCGTATATAAGCTCCATATTTGTAGACCAGTATATTCCATTGAACTAAAAGTGGAACCAACGCTAGACCTACGACTAGAAACATTTGGATTTAGCCGTCCGTCAACCATAATATTTTTAGTCCTAAGTCCAGTGTTAGTTTTAGTTTTACTTCTGATTTAGTACAATCATGTTATATATGTTTAATGAACTAAAAGTAGAACTCACATTAGACTTAAAACTAGAAACATTTGGTTTTCGTCGTCTTAAGAGATGCCATAAATCCAAATGTATCTAGTTCTGGGCCTGGTATCAGCTTTAATACTAGTTTTAGTTTTAGTTGTAGTTGTTATTCAATATTAGATCTAACCTTTGACCTAAGACTAGTACCATTTGGGTTTAGCCGCCCGTCTTCAGACCCGAATACTAGTCCGAGGTCTAGTGTTAGCTCTAGTTTTACTTGTGATTCAGTACAAACATGTTATATATGTTTAATAAACTAAAAGTGGAACTTTCACTCGACTTAGAACTGAAAAAATTTAGGTGTTGCCGTCTTAAGAGACGTACGTCTAAATCTCAATGTATCTAGTTCTAGGTCTAGTGTGAGCTTTAAAGCTGATTCCACGCAAGATCAGTTTTTATTAAAATATCTTATGACGACCAAGTGTACGATGCACTTGATCGAGGGAGGGGGAGGCTAGGTAAGAATGGACTATCCTGCAGATAATACTACAACAAAATAATTAGATAACAACAAAAGAAAAGGTGATGAATTGTCATCTCCCGTATCATAAACTCAAAAGCGTTACACTAAAACTAAAAGCGTTTTAAAAGAGATTCACTCATGGGATCCTATTACAAAACAATATATATTATCCATTAGCTGCCACCCAAACAGACCAAATAGATGATCAACCAACTCTTGTAAAATCGCTTAAAATTCCACCAATATTTTTACATAACGTAATAAATTATCAAGAAGTATTAAAAGTATTAAAACACACTAATACTAAACTAAAAGAACTGAAGTGACATCGACGAATATTGTAAATTAACAAAATTTGCAACGAAGAAGGCCTTCAATATTATTCCTTTCAAGACCCTAATTCCAAACATATTTGTTATTACAAGACATTTATATGGACTGCAAACCAGTGGAACAACTATTCTGGGGGGTGAGAAAATTCCAGTCAATGTAAAAGTATTAAACTAGTTTAAAAAAACCTTCAAAACTGCTCAACAATTTAAGATCATTAAATGATTTGCATACATTGGACAAGACGCGTATACAAGTTCTTGTAAAGCAATATTACAAGAATGCTTCCTTGAGGGACGCTAGATATGATTGACATAGTCTGCGAGGAAAAAACGAGAGATCAATTACAGAAGTTCATTGGTGAAAACGGATAGTATCTGCCTGATATTGTCTTTAAGATATAATTCCCCTTTTTTATTATTAAGATCGCCTTCCCAACTACAATACAATTTAAGATTAATTATATAAAATTAGTTGTCTGCTGAAGAAGTCCAGATGATAATAAATAATGAATTTTGGAAGATGCAGTAATACCAACCGGCTCAAAAACGCACTTGGCGACCTTTTCTCTCTGTATCTGTAATTTCGTTTTATTAACATGAGTTTAAAACAAAAATAAACAGTAAAATGACATAACAAGTTGATGATATCGGTCGCCTTACTTAACAGATTAGGTTACTAATTGTCTGAAGTTGTTCAGATGATCACGTAAATAATAAATTTTCACGGTCATGATTGCGATAGTGAAAATTTGAATTTGTTTTTCTTTCAAAATAATGTATGTTGAACATTTCATTCGGAATGATTCGGAAATGGCAGTAAACGAAACGAAGCAGACGATGAAGACAAGCATTTTATTAAAAGCCTGCTTCCTCATACGCGTAGATTCTCAGATGTGTAAAAGCTGAATGTGAGAATGGAGTTTATGAATGTTAACACACAACACATGCATAATATTAACCAAGAAATTGTATTTACCCGTCGGGTGTTGTATACTGCAAATGAAGCCATTACATTAGAGGTGTTTGCTCTGAGTTGATTTTGTCTGGTCTGACCAATGAAGCCTACTAATGGAGTGCGTCTTAGAATCGGGTGCGTCTTAGATTCGAACCTATTTCGAATGGATTTTGAAGTAGAAACTTTCGGGCTTCACCGTCTTAAGAGACGTACTGCTAAACCCGAATCTTTCTAGTTCTAAGTGATGTGTCGGTTTTAACTCTAATGTTAGTTCTAGGTTTAGTTGTTATTCAATGTTAGATTGTATATATTCCATTGAACTAACACTAGAAGTAACACTAAACTTAGGATTGGAAACATTCGAATATTTCTAGTTATTAATTAGTTCTAGTTATACTTGCGATTCAGTACAAACATGTATAATGAACTAAAAGTAGAACGCATACTAGACTTAGAACTAGAAACATTTGGGTTTAGCCCTCTTAAGAAACGTATGGCTAAGTGGGTCTAGTGTTAGCTTTGGTTGTAGTTTATAATTCAATGTTAGATTGTGTATATTCCATTGAACTAAAAGTAGAACAAACACTAGATCTAGGACTAGAAACATTCGAGGTACAAACATGTTACATCGTATTCGTTCGAAACTAAGACGCATATTTTTGATAAATAGATGCTCCTAGTGATGGGGTGCTTCTTAGAAGCGACCGAATACGTTAATATTTTTATAATTTGTATTAACATTCGTTAGAGGTACTGCACTTCTGGATCGAGCCTTCGTCTGAGCACTTGCGTTAGCTCCATTTTGAACATTCACTCCCTGCTGCTGCAATAATATAAAAAAAATTAATATTTTAGTTTTTGTTTGTAATTAGTATTAACATTTCTTCCAAATATTGCACGTGCAGATAGAAGCTTCGTCTGAGCACTTGCTTTAGCTCCATTTTGAACATTCACTCCCGGCTGCTGAAATAATATAAAAAATAATTAATATTTCAATTTTTGTTTATAATTAGTATTAACATTTCTTCCAAATATTGCACGTGCAGATAGAAGCTTCGTCTGAGCACTTGCTTTAGCTCCATTTTGAACATTCACTCCCGGCTGCTGAAATAATATAAAAAATAATTAATATTTCAGTTTTTGTTTATAATTAGTATTAACATTTCTTCCAAATATTGCACGTGCAGATAGAAGCTTCGTCTGAGTACTCGCTTTAGCTCCATTTTGAACATTCACTCCCGGCTGCTGAAATAATATAAAAAATAATTATTATTTCAGTTTTTGTTTATAATTAGTATTAACATTTCTTCCAAATATTGCACGTGCAGATAGAAGCTTCGTCTGAGTACTCGCTTTAGCTCTATGTTGAGCATTCCCTCCTGGCTGCTGAAATAATATAAAAAATAATTATTATTTTAATTTTTACTTAAAATTTGTATTAACATTCGCTTGAAGTATTGCACGTGGAGAGGATTGAGGCTTCGTCTGAGGACTTGCTTTGGCTCTATTTTGAGACTGCTGAAATAATATAAAAAATAATTATTATTTTAATTTTTGTTTGTAATTAATATTAACATTCGTTTGAAGTATTGCACGTGCAGATTGAGGCTTCGTCTGAGGACTTGCTCCAGCTCTATTTTGAGACTGCTGAAATAATATAAAAAATAATTATTATTTCAATTTTTGTTTATAATTTATATTAACATTCGCTTGAAGTATTGCACGTGCAGATTGAGGCTTCGTCTGAGGACTTGCTCTAGCTCTATTTTGAGACTGCTGAAATAATATAAAAAATAATTATTATTTTAATTTTTGTTTATAATTAATATTAACTTTCGTTAGAAGGATTGCACGTGAAAATTGAGGCTTAATCTGAGAACTTACTTTAGCTCTTCTTTGACCATTCATTCCCGGCTGCTGAAAGAATATTTAAAATAATTATAATTTTATTTTATTTTAATAATTTACATTAACATTATTTGCAGGTACAGCACGGGCGGATTTGTGTTTCTCAACATCGTGCATAAAATTCTTTACAACTTTTATCATATGAGCTTCTTGTTCAGCCACGTTTGTTTCTCTGGTCTTTCTTAGCGATGGCAATTTAAACTCATAATAGGGTTGTTCAAATTTTGAATCTCGTGCTGGATTTAATTCCCTTTTCTTTCGGCCAGAGCCAAAAAATCTTACAATTTTATCCATTACAACATTTAGAAATCTCAACCTCCCAGGTTCCTTCTTTTCAAAATTAACTAATTTAAAAAATAAATAAATTGATATAATTTATTTGATATCCCGTTACCTTGTGGTTGGTTTATTGGAGTGATGGGTGCTGCTTGAACATTTCGCCTGCTTCTACTTTGCAGAGGAATGTTAAATTTTGTTGGGGAAACACTACGTTTAATCCGTCTTGTTTCTAATAAGATGTAAATAAATTAAATGAAAATAATAAATATTTTGTTTATTACCTTTATTGACCATTTCAGGTGTATAATAACCTACAAATTAAATATGAGATTAAAGATGATATAACAGATAAAGACTTACCGATTAGGTGCTCATATCCTATTTAATAAATGATTAAATTTAAAATAATGTATTAAAATATTTATGTTGTGTTTACCTCTTTGATCCGCTATTTTTTTTAAATAAAAACATAAATTAATTATTTAATATTTAAAGCAGAACTTTTTTACCATATACTATAACAAAATTTGTAATGTACTATTATATCTCTTAATCAAACATATTACTCACGTGACTGCACCATTTCCTGGGTTGGTCGATTCGTTCGGATTCGTTTTCTGGACATTTGATGAGGATACACTAGAAGAAATAACGTAAAATTCTTGTATGTGGATCTTTTCAACACATAACGAGGGTTCATGTTTAAATAAATAATACACTTTGAAATAATGTAACATGCTAATTTATTAGCTGTTGGTATAAGAACATAATATATTTTATATTGCATTAAATTTCTTATGCTGTGACTCTTCTATCCATATGGGGTCTGTGGCTTGCTATTAAAAAATTTAAATAAGTATTGTTGCATACATAATTAATTGATGTTAAATAAGATAGTTACCAGCACGGCGATGACGACCTAAAATTAAAATACTTAGTTAATGACATAATCATGATCATTATGATTCAACTTACGTCTTCCCCTAGATTTACCACCTAAAAATAGACGAAAAATGAAGAAATTAGTTCACTATCTAAAAAAAATTTAATGAATCAAAACTTACCTGGACGTTTCCTTCCTTTTTTAGGTGCTTTTACAAATAGAAAAGAACATTAACCACTTTATATTCATGTTAATAACAGAATTCTTTGATGCACTTTTAATACCCAGTGTTGTTTTTTAAATGTATAAATACGAGAACAATTCACGACCAATTGAAATAAAAATATGAAGGTGTCAAAAGTATTAGCTATCAATTTGCTTCTTTAGTTATAACAAGATTATTAATGAAAAAAAAAACAACACTGTGACTATATCTTTGTATGACATGAAACAATTCTGTTTAAAATTTAATATTTAAAAAAATAAATAATGATTAAATAACTTACCTGCTACTGGAGATGCATGTCTTCGTTTGATATTATGGTGACCTAAGAATAATTAATTATAAATCATATTAAAATCGCAATTGCACGGGTTAGTTTCATCCGACTTTTAAACTTAAAACGAAATTTTTTATCATTAATAATCTCAAAATCACAGAAGCAAATGAAGCTAACATCGCACAATTAATATTAACTAATTAAAAAATTAACTAACCAGGTTCGTCCATTTCCGCACTCCTTCTAAAGATGGCATGACCTAAATTAAAAAAAAATGATTTAAAATAATTATTAACAATTAAATTGTTGTAATCACCATCTTCTCCTTCCTTTACTGCTGCGGCTGCTTTTTCTTCATCAGCAGCACTGCAACAATTTAACATAAAATTAATTAATTTTAGTCCAATTAATTTGAGTTTACTTACCTAGCATAAGGGAATAAAGCAATTACACTAATAACTAACAGGGCACATACTAAAATTCGATAAAATCCCGTCATCGTGTGAAGACCAATTACATATTCCGGGGGCTCGCAAGGTTTTGTATCGTGTGTGGCACGCGGAACTAATCTTCTATAGGCAACGAGGTGTTGATATATTACCGATTATCGTCCTACCAAAATCATAAAAATATCGCGAAACAAAGTAATTTCGCCCATGTGAAATTACAATAACAATTATCCATTTGAATTTTTATGACTTCATGTGAGAACAATTGATTTATTATAACACGGGTTTATGGTGGCGTGTAATTTTCGAAAGAATAAAGCAAAAACAATTACGTCATGCAATCAATAATAAATTAATTGTGGCATAAATAAAATGTATAGATTGATTTGTGTTAAATTTGTTTCTTCCTTAATTGTTTAAGAGTAATTCAATTCATGTTGATAGTCCACAACTCTAAAGTTCATAAATATGGGATAAGTTTCTGGCAAATTTTCCGGAAAATGATTATTTTAACGGGATCTGCGCGACATCTGGCCCCACAACCACCCAAAATTGAGGATAATGAGAATTCTCTGATTCTCTAACAAACATCTGGTCTTTAGAGATTACTTTAAGGGTCACTAAGAATCAGTGCTAAGATATTAAATTATATGTTAAGAACCAACTACATAAAGTTGTATTGTTTCACTTCTATTAAAAAATTAATAGAAGTGAAACAATAAATAAATAATATATAAATTTAATAATTTTTTTTATAAAAAATATACGACACAATTAATAAAAATTTGCATTTTTGTTAGGTAAGGAATTTTATTAAACATTGAAAGAAATTTCACATAATGTATAAACAAAATATCTTCACATTTCCTTACACGAAATAATTGCATGTAAAATAATAAGATTAATTTGGATTTATGGTATAATACATTGTTTTAACTTAAATTTGCATCAACCATAGTCAGTAACCCTTTTCATAATTACTTTCACTTATTATCCCTCTTTCTGTGACCTTCATCAAGATGCGGCCTTCATTAGGCCGCATCTTCAAGGTGTCCAACTCGAACAAATTAAAGTTGATAAAGTATCGTCATTGGAAGAAAAATATAAAATAAATACGATCATGAAACAAAGTAATGGCAGCCTTATTGGATGTTACACTATTTCATTCATATGTATACCACTAAGTATATGTTCCTCACTCAAGTTGATGAAAGGTAACCTCAGAAGCCACCTCAAAATCCTCAAGGACTCAAGTCTAAATTACTACATAGAAATTAAAACGGATCTTATATCAAAACAATATAAATTCGACCAGCCGTATAAGATCATATTTAAGAGCGGGGATGATTATACGAAGGATTTGGTTGGGTTGGGTTTCAACTAACTGGATGACTATAAACTTCTGCACCGCTTTGACCCGGCACCGATCGGAAAGTAAACCTGCGAGAAATCACTAGGAGCAATGATGTTACTCTATAGTGAATTCTAGGTCACAGTGACATTGAAGGCGGACAATATGGTTAAAAAGTTGGCAAAAACGCCGTTAATAAAACCCAATTCCGGGGTTTGATTGTAGACTACAATCGACAGTTGGAAGACCCCAAGGGTAGCGTCACACAGCAAAGAACTTCCAGGTCACAGACAAGCGATATGATAACTCCGTTACAAAACAAAACCCAAGGTTTTTTTTGTACCAGTAAAGGAGATCTAAATACACTACCAAACTGCCTGATCGACCATAAACATTTCACATACCACCTCCTTCATATTGGACGAGCTGGGAATCAAAATTGTCAACTTTGCAGCGACGAATCAGAAAGAGCTGCACATGTGCTGTGTAATTGCGTTGTCAGAGGCTGCCTAAGACATAAAATTTTGTGTAAAGCTCCTTTGACAATCACCAACATAAAGGAATAAGACCTTGGAGAAATACTAAGGTTCATTAAGGACTTAAATTTGTCCTGAATTGAATTACTGGGAAGGAGCATAAAAAAGCATAACAAAAGCAGTTATATACAGAAAACTAACACTTTTCTTATAGAAAACAATTTCAAATTAATGACAAAAAACCCAACAAATGTTTTTAACTCCAAAGTAAAGAAGATAGTTAACGCCGTTAAAAACACCCTTATAGAACTCAACCTAAGACCCAAGAGTCCATCAACCTAAGAGTCCATAGAATCAAGCACCCATAAATTGTCAAAAATGTTATTACTTGTTTTCAAAGAGATTACCGACTTTAAGCCAAAGCACACAATTATCAATAGAAAAGAATTAATATCAACACTTGATATTGATACTCGTTCGATATTATAAATCTATATAAAAAATATTCCAACTAAACAAATTATCGATATGATACAACAAATTCTAAATGAAAAATATATAATCCTGAAGATGGTACAAGTTTACTAAAAATGTTTCAAGTTTGTGGTCCCCATTGTGTGAGTTAATGGCGGACTTATTTTTTAACAAACTAGAAAATGTACAGATAATAGATCCTAGAAAACCATACAGCAAACACATCAAATTATGGAAAGGATATGTTGATGATATATTTGCTATTGTAGACATAATAGAAGTGAATACAATTGGAGACATCTTTAAATACAACAATGGGCTCCACGACAACATCAAATTTACAATGGAAATCGAACAAGAGAAGAAAATTAACTTTTTAGACAGAGAAATAAGAAAAAAGTCTGACATAAGACATATACTGAAAACAAACACAAACTGATATCGTAATCCCATACCGATTATACAATGATCATACCAATTTCAGCATTCTATTCACTAATAGATAGAGTTCTCACATCAAACTTAATCCAAGAAAAAATAAAGAAGGAACTGGAAGTAATTAAATTAATAGCACAATACAACGAAGATCCACTTGAAATAATAGATACACAAAACAAATAAAGGACACCTCATGGAAATACTAGAATACTATGAAATAAATAAATTTAAGAACAACTGCCCTAGATACAATACCAAAATATACTGTTTAAATATACAAACAGGAACTACAAAAAAAGCATTATATCTATACCTAAAAACGCCATTCACATCGCCGAAAGAAAGAGACAAATAACCATATGAATGAGGGTCGCCAAACTAAATATATTTG
Source organism: Onthophagus sagittarius (assembly GCA_036711965.1). Taxonomy (NCBI): domain Eukaryota; kingdom Metazoa; phylum Arthropoda; class Insecta; order Coleoptera; family Scarabaeidae; genus Onthophagus; species Onthophagus sagittarius. The sequence goes on from JASERS010000001.1 coordinate 54,214,418, forward strand.
GTTTCCATAACTTCTGAGTGGTTACCGGCAAGTACATATAGTATATTTCATATATCGCCAGTTTTAATTTTACAGAAGACCACATGTTTTCTATTTTTCGAACGATGCAAATTTATAGTTACTTACAGTTGCTGAGGTTGTTTATTTAAATAACTTCACTTCAACAACAACGTTTAATGTGCGTTTCAGTGTATCGTTTATATGTGACCTTGCGTAGCAATTCCCAAGCAATTTCTACACTATATTATATCTGCTTGTATATCTTGCTCAAGATCTGGTGAGATAATGTACTCAATCTCATGCAATATGCTATGTTATGGTAATCTCCTAAATGAGTAATGTCCTATATTATGGTGTTAACTGAGCGCAAATGATACCTACGGGTCTATTAGAGCTTCTGTTTCAGATTTGAAGCAATCATAACTCGTACAAAAGAGGTTTTATTGAAAATGATCTCTAATTAATGATTAATACAGACATTGTTGAACTGCCATCCCTTCATAAGTTTAAGATCTGTATATTAGCATACTCTGACTTGTATTACTATGTTATGGCGAATATGTATCTTACGTCAAAATCCCATATCTTCCCCATTTGCTTGCTAGATAGAATAAACAATAGAACAAAGAAAGGTATAATAAAAATTTGACTACTCTTACTATTTACTTTTGAAGTAAAAAAAAATCTGTTAATGTCGTTAAATAAATAGACCAGCGATTTCAAACTGTGTTCTGCAGACAGTCAACAAAAGATAATGAGATTCTATAACAAAAATAATTAATAGGAAAAATCTAAAGCTTTACATGTTTATTGCCTCGTTGATTGCTACCACAATCCGAACTTACTTTATCATTATTTGGTGTCTTACAGACGCGACTAACGGCGAGTCACTTGACGAGAAGATACACAATAAATTCAAAATGCAAAATTATATATGTAGAAGTCATTTTGATCGGAAAAGATGTATCAATATTTGAACAGATGATGCACAAGCAATGGTGGACAAGATGAAGGGTTGTAGTCATATATTGGAAGAAGCTACAAATGCAACAAGAACTCGTCTGTATTTTGGACAGAAAAGCACTATGTAGTGACAAAAAATGTCGATATATTTAAAAAATATTTTGAACACAGCTGTAAAAATGATAAACCATGCAAAGTCATAACCGTTACAGTCCAGATTATTTAAAATATTATATGATAAAATAGTAAGCCAATATACATCACTTTTCTTACACACTGAAGTAAGGTAGCTGTTCAGAGTAAAAGCGTTATTTAAATTGTTGGAATTCTTGCTTTTCTTCAAATTTCAGACAAAATTTTGTTGACTTCTTAACGAATCCTACATGACTAATAACTGCAGCTTATTTAACATATATTTACTAAGTGTAATGAAATAAGTTTGTCGTTACAAAGAAAAGATAAATAAATACAAATCATATTATTGGTTTTGTGAAGAAAATTGTCGTTTTGAATTTTTTCAATACTAGGAAATAAATTTTATTGCTTTCCCATTTTAAATAAATATTTAAATGAAGAAAATTTTAAATAGACATTAATGTTTACATAAAATTTTACATTTGGGGGAATTGCAGTCCAGTCTCACGCAAATAATTGCAAAATGTTTAGGGTAATTCTTGGATCCGAAATTCTTTTACAACATCGAAACCGAAAAAATATAGTTATGAAAAATTACTTGATTTGATAAGTGATTCGGGCATACAACAAAAATTTAAATTAGTACCTTTAAATGAATTTTGGATAAGTGTTTCCGAAGAATATCCGAACTTTACAAATCAAGCTATATTATATATGTTTTATTTCCGTTTGCGCTAACGTACAATGCACATATAGTCACCACAAGAACCGCATTTGATATCAAAATTCATTCATTAAACGAATCTGCAATTCTTAAATTATTGTTAGAATCGATATCGCTGAATTTCAGTTAAAGATATTATCTTTATAATTAGTACAAATTTACAATTTATAATACAACATTTATAATTAAATGAATACCTATTTAACCATAATTTGTTAGCTATTATCCAATATATTGAAGTACAAACTACTATAAGTATTAAAAATATAGAAGTATATATTTATAAATATGTAAACATTTGTTTATAATCATTAAACAATGAAAACGAGAAATTAATAAAATTTCATTCTTGTGGTTTGGACAAAGAATAGGCTTAATCGTGGTGATTAATGCTAAGGTTGTCAGAGGCAAGCGCGGACCAAAGAACAAAATAATTCCCGTTGCTTTAGCTGTCAGTGGCAGAGGTTTAAAAAAATAGGCACAAAATCAGCACAAGAATCATTTGTCCTTTGCTCCTCTTTTGTAAGGCTAGGACAGTTGAAATAATTTTTAAAATTAATCGTCGCCGTTAACATTGTCCATTGTTGTAGGACGCGGAGGAGTTGGAGTTGATAAATAACGAAGCCATTCAGATTAGGCGATGATCGATTCGAGTCGACAGAGAATAAGAACCTTCGTTGCATCGTAATTCTATTTAATAACAACCTTCGAGGACTGCAAAACTAGCAAACCAGATTTTAAACGCTGATCGATTGTGACGGTATGATCGATTGCTGTAACGGTCTTGCACCTTCATTGTTGTTCGAACGACCTATTAAGAGTCTTTTAACAGGAGAAATCTCAGCCCCCATCTTATAATGCCCTTTTATAGTTTATCGCGTACACGTAAAAATCAAATTATCCCCTTTCTTACCCAAAGCTTTTACCTGCATTGATAAGCAATCTACCTGTGTTACGTTGTGTAATGGGAACGAATTTAAGTATGTAATAAGTTACACGCAAATTTACTGATTTATTATAAAAATTTTAAAATAATGCTGGGTTAATTTAAAATGAGTGAGCGTCCAAGCTGTCAACGTATGGTCATTATAAACGCAACACGATAGTGAGTTAAAAAATAATAGTAAAGAAGTAAGTGGCAAACGAGCCGTATACGAAGTGTAGTAGCTGAAACACGAGAGTAGAATTTTCCAAAGTCGCCCTCCAGCAAAACATTGTAATTTATAAACGCGAAACAAGCTATTAGTTATAATTATGTTGCATGCGTACTTGATCGCGATAGGAACTAAGGCTTGAAAATTCGCCGTTCGGTAAGTTATGGCATCAGATTACCACGCTCGGCCCGATTTGCATATATAAGTTGTGCCGCCGCCCTTCGCCTTGCAGGCAAACGGAACACGCGACACTGGTAAAACTATGATAAACCTGTGTTTTCCCCAGTTAAAATGTGGGACAATATTTACATTGTGCCAAACACGTTAGTGATATGGAAATGGCCCACTTTATTACGGATTATTTGATCAACTTCTTTCTTTTATTTTATTTTCAAATTATGTTTATTGCTGATTTTGAATTAATGATTCAAAACATTAATAAATAAACAAAACAGCTTTTGTAGTCAGTGCTGTCCTATATTAAAAAAAATTCAAATTAAAGGAGATTGATAATTATAGGTACTAAAAAGAATGACAATTCTAGTACACAGGACAATCTAAACAATTAAAAATTATAAGAACTCAAAACATACTGTCGGATTACCCGGAATTTTAACTGGCTTTCAAAGCTTTTTATTTTAGGACCCATTTCGAATATACTGAAAAACTTGTCATTATCTCCGATGGTTTTCTTGCTAGACTTTTTCTTGAACAGACTGCTAGTTAATGAATACTTCATGTTTAAGTAGATATATCATTGTGAGCTAAATATACTTACGAGTAGAGTTTGGTTTCAAAAAATTTGCCATTTTGTGTAGAATCTGCTCATAAAAAATCTCGTTTCCGTTTTTGCCCCACTTGAAGAATTTTGTTACGTGACGGGATATTATATTTTTATTAGTGTAGAAGTAGTTTATATATGATTTTGGCTGATATTGGTAATATTTTTGTACAATGTTTATTTTTCATCTAATGATATTTAGCTGCATCACAATAGGAAATGTTTAAAAAAATGCGCCCCTTTTCATACAATTAAATAAAAGATTCTAGTTCTAGGTCCCCACATCAGAGAGGTCACTGGGTACATGTATGATGGAGACATCATGCATTTCATTGCAAAAACAGGCGCCCGCTGTGTTGGCGTTCCAAGCCAGCAGCCTTAAAAAGCCTTTACGTTTAGGTGTACCTAAACTGTCTCAAAAGAAGTTAAATTGCTTAAAAGGAATTAAAATGAAAATAGTTAGAACATCTGAAATAGTTACCAATGAGGAGTTAACTATTTTCTGCGAATATTTTATGCCAGCATAACTACTAATAGAACCAAACTAGTTAGAATACAATTACTTTAACACAAAAGGTAGTTGATTACGTAGTTAACTAATAGTTAATTACTTTTGTAGTTAACTACTGCCCAGCTCTGATTTGTGTATAAATACGAAATATCCAAGAATTATGCCTCAAGTTTATTGAACATAGTAAATAAATTTCTTCTGCTAGTTTTATATTGCAGGATGTTTGAATTTGTCTGAAGAAGATTTCGATTGTGTTGTTCAAAGTATTCTACATCTGCTGTTATCTTTCAAAATTAAATAGCTAGATGGGCTGCTAGGTAGGCTGCTAGGTGAAACGAATTTGTTTATTTCATTACTAGTTCCTGTGCGGTCAATCGATAAAACCTCTACATCATTATGAGAGAACTCAACTCCTTCTTTGACTCGATTTTGTAGATCCATATCTATAGGGCTTGCAAAAGAAGCTGCTAAGAGAATCAGATGCGTAGCTTCTAATATAGAAACCCAAATTGTTTACAAAAAATAGACTATGTATAGACCTTATGTATCAACAATTAGATGACTTCGAACCAGTTTCTGGAGAAGATTGCAACATGGCATTCGAAATGTCAAACATTTTTTCAAAAAACGCACGACAAAGCCCAAAAGTTTCTAGTTTTAGATCTAGTATTAGTCCTAGTCATAGTTCTAGTAATAGTTCTAGTGTTAGTGTTAGTTCTAAAACGCACGGCAAAACTCGAATGTTTCTAGTTTTAGATCTAGTGATATCTTAGTTCTGGTTATAGTCCTAGTGTTAGTGCTAGTGTTAGTTCTAATTTTACTTCAATTAACACCGATAGTGAAAGCCTTCGGACTTATAATAATTAGATATGTTGTAGAAAAATGTATGATAGAATTAGATTAGCCATAGACTTGCTAAATTTTAACTTTAAGCCATAAGTGATTATGTATTTTAATAAAAAGCAAATATTACTTTTTCTTAACATCAAATCTATATTCTTATGTCTTCTTATGATTTCCCTGCAAATTACATTTACAATTCTAGGATAATTACTATACCGGTTGTACTATTTCTTGGAACTTGAAAATGGGGTGGTTGCAAACCTCTGGTATGGTATCTGTATGGTTTCACATAGACCACTAGAATAGTGACTTTGTGTCGAAACTTTTTTACAAAAAAAGGCATTTGAAACTACTGTGAAACTACTGTGTAACGCCTATTGAAATAGGTTATATGAAATGAATGGTGTCCAACTCATACCGTGTACTTGGGCTCTTCTATAAATAGTTTCTGAAATACTACATTTGAATTGAGGTAAGACAAGAACTAACACTAGACCTATAGATGGAAGAATACGGGTTTAGCCGTGCGTTTTGATGGGACTTCTATATTGAAAAAAGAATTGCCTTTTTTGGGAAATTATACACTTTTTACAGAGATAAATTTAATGACCTTGCAAATTCGTATCTTTCATTTGTAATATAGAAAATTTGTTTGTATAACATACAAATGATAGACATTTCCTAATTTTTTAGAATGTCGAAACTTGTAAAAAGTAAACAAAGTTAATTTAGCAAGAATAAAAATTTTAGAGGTCAAGAGTTCTACTCCAATTTACTTTTTTCTAAATCGAATGTTTCTAGTAGTTCTAATGTTAGTTCTTGTTTTACCTCAATTGAAATGTACAGTGTTACCAAATCAATTTGTAAAATACTCTATTTCAGAAATTCTTCATTATAGAGAAGAAAATGTTTATCGTTAAAAAAATGTTTTCGAATGCAAGCCTAAACCCAACCCAACCCAATCCTGTGTATCTGAACTGAAATAAAAGTAGAACCAACACTAGAAATAGAAGTAGAAAGTAGAAAGTAGCATATTATCATTAGATCTAACTCCAGATTTAGGCCTAGAAACATTCGGTTTAGGAAATAGTAAATTGGAGTAGAACTCTTGACCTCTAAAATTTTTGTAGTTGTTATATTAATTTTGTTTGCTTGGTACTAGTTTCAACATTCTATGATGTTATCATTAGCCAAATCTACATTTATACAATAGTTAACAAAAGTATATTATAATACTATAGAGGAAACTACAATAAATGAGGAAACTAAGATTTTTCATAAACGCTTATATCGGATTCCACACAAGCCGAAGGCGACTGTAGAAAGACATACCGGCTTTATAAAGTTTTTATATAGTAACTTATCGATAATAGAGCTTGGATAACCATTTTAATTCTTTTAGTCTGGATGTATAGTCTAGAGAATATTTCAAAAGTCCAACGATATAGATCTGGAAAGCAGCTAACTTGTGGTTGTCGGTATGGAAAGAATCATTTGAGATGATAGTATTTAAAGATGAAGGTTTTCTAAAAATGTCAACTATAGGATTGTTTCAGATTGTAAATTCAAGAAGTTATCCTTTTCTATATCCAAGATGAACTTGAGATTTGATCCAACTTATTTCCACTCTATACACATACAGTGCGTGCATAAAGTATGGAAACATGAAAAAATCTTTTTCCCGTTGATCAATTTGGACAAAAAATTGTGTATAAGTGACGTCGAACCAGTTTCTGAAGAAGGTTGCAACATGGCATCCGAAACGTCAAACATTCTTTCAAAAAACACACGGCAAAACCCGAAAGTTTCTAATTTTAGATCTAGTGTTAGTCCTAGTGACAGTTCTAGTGTTAGTGGTAGTGTTAGTTCTAATTTTAGTTCAATTAACACCTTTCGTGAAAGCGTTCGTACTTATAAAAATCAAATATAAATCATAAAAAAAAAACTTCTAACTTGCGTTTATTTATTTATAGTCGTAGTAGTGTAAAAAAAATTTATAATTTGAAAAGGAGAATGACCATATGGAAAATGGAGAAACGTGGAAAAAAACACCAACACTCAAAAAATACTTACAGTCAAAAGAGCTACGAAAGACGTAGACTGGAATAATTAAGAAAGTGAAGCATAATGTAATTTGTTGGATACACAAAATGAAGATTGCAAAAATGTTTTAATGGCGTTGTTGCGAAAATGAAACCTGTAGATAAAAGAAAAGTTGAAATATTTAGAAATAGAAAATTTTTAGATTAAAAAAGATGACTATTAAAAGTGTTTAAAGTAGAAAATTATTTACGAAATTAATTAGAACAATGAAAATAAAAAACTTTAAGATCGTATTAAAGTTGTGTTAACGTGATGAGAAGAGGCGAGACTCAAGCAAAAATCGAAATTTAATATAAAACTTGATTTGGAAAAAGAAAAAAAACAACGAATAAAAGATGGGAAATAGACCGCGGTAAAATTTAAAAATTTTTGATAAACACTATAAAAATTATGAATCAAATTTTAAATATTTGAAAATAGGTTTATAAACATTTTGAATTTGGTCATTAAGTAAAGTATGGTAATTATTTTTAATATGTTTATGGATTTCTATTAATTCCAGTAAATCAAGCCTATAACTTTTTTGACATTTGTGAATAAGAGATATTAAAATCTATGTTGTGTCCAGTTTCAAACTTATGTTTGTAAACATTTGATTGAGGTTTGGTTTTATGTTCGTTAATTCTATTTTCAAGTTTTCGGCCAGTTATACATATAGCCACATTACAATTAGAGCATCCGATCGAATATACCCCACACTCCTTTAATATATCAAATTGTTTGTGATGATAATTTTTGTACTTATGGCAATAATTTTGCTTAATTATGTGATCAAGTATTTTAATCAGCGGTTATGATTTCATCTTTAAAATGTTGAAAGGATGTATCTTCAATCACGTTTAAAGTGTAGATGATATCAAAATTGGTAGAGATTCTCTACATCGAAGGTGGCAATGTAATGTAATTGGGTGTAGTATGTAGTATGGTTTATACTGAATCCTATTGTTAATATTAATATTAACATATTAAGGATCACCTTGGTTTAGGTATTTCTTTTTTACCATAATTTAACCATTTTCTTTTAAGAAATTAATCGTTTTTTATTGTATATATGTTTATCAATAAACTGTTTTTTCGGAATAGAAAGGATTTTATTTTTTATGTTGTCTCAATTCGGTAATTTGTTGATGATACAATTAATCTCTACAGCTGTCAAATACATGTCTGGTTGGGTTTGAATGGAAAATTTGTTGAATTGGAATTTATTGAGTATTTGGTTGGTAGTATATTTAAGTTTATTAATTATATTTACATCAGCTAAGTTGTCATTATATTTATGTAATACTGTTTTTTATTTAACATAGTATGTCTTGGTTTATACATCTTAGGGTAAGCAGCTTTGGTAGATTATGAAATCTTCCAGGAGTATTTCTTTTTGAATTTTGTGTGAAAAGGGGTGCACTCGTTTCATTCGTTCAACGCAGCCCTGGGGTGCCAAATATCTTAGAACGGCACCGTTCGCAGTCGTAAGTTTAGCGAAATCCAAAAATAATTGCTTTATGACTAGATTCTTATCTAAATTGAATCGTATATCAATAAATCGTATAGAAACCCAACATCTGGAAAACTGTTTTTCGTGGGGTGGAAGTCAAGTCTACTTTAGTAAAATCCGAAAACGGTCTAAACAGGCCAACGTTGTGACAGACAGGAACAGTTTTCGAGGGAAGAGAAACGAGTAACGTCTGTCCGTGTGTATTTGGCGGGGAAGCAACCACCCGCAACGACCCCTAGGCTATTATACTCACAGATAAAGTTGATTCAATTATAGCCGACCGCATCTGCCATCTGTTGGCCATTATGAGTGCGCATCGGCCGTATTTAACGTGATTAACTCGTTGCTAATCTCCATGCAGCAGCTTGACTCTACGACCTTCCTGGGCCACTACTAGTAAAGGCAAACGGCGCCAGATCAGATTAGGATTAACACATCTTCGATAAGAGCTCCAAATAGTATACACCCGCTTCCGAGTTGACTCTATTTTCAGCAGACAACCGATGAAGATGACGGTTTCATTTCGAAAAGGGGCGCGCGCTCTTCGGTTAATTTGATGGGCGAAGGTTCGCCGCAATGAATTTTCGACGACACCGAGCTCATTAGGATGCCGACGGTAACGGTATAGTGTGAGGTTGTATAATGGGACGATTTCGTGTACGGAGAGGCTCGAAATTGAGGCAGGACATTTACATTTTAGATTCCGGTTTTAATTAATCCGATCGCGGGCGTCAGCGGCGCTGCGTCGACGATTTGGATAATTGAAATTGCCGTTTGGATAGTTTCTGTATCCCCAGTTAGATTTAATGATATTTCGAAAGATAGTTGGAAACGAATTAATTTATGAATATTACACTTTACTTAGGAATATGTAAACAATTGTGTTTTGGTAATGTTATTAAAATATTTCAACTGAAATTTTAGTTTTTTTTCAGTTTGCTTCAAATTCACTAAGAACAAAACTTGTTTTCAGTTTTCATTTGAACAACAAATGAAAACTTGTTTCGATTTGTTACATTAGGTGAGTTTCGTTGATTGAGAATTTTTTAATATTAAGTTAGGTTTTGTTAAATATAGGGTTTGCAGATCTGGTTTTAACCGATATTTTATTTAATCGAAAACAGATCTGACACGTTGTATGATTAAAAATGTTTGAAATCGCAAAAATTAAGACAAAAACAATTAAAAATTTATAGAAAGCTTTGGGGACATTACAATCAATTACTACTGAAAATGAAAGCATTTTCCATTGCGGCAAGCTTTTGTGCTAAGTTAACGTTAAAAATGATATTCGATCCAATAGACGTATTAGTGTTTATAAAATATTATTGTTTCGGGTTAATTACCCATCTTCAGTCAATCCATTATATACTTAATATGACTATCAATTACTTATACATAATTATACTTTTATAAATTAATACGTTAAAACCATCAACGAGGAAACGAAAAACCATTTAGCGCCGAATACTTGTCAAAATTTAATCACTCAAAATATTTAAGTAATAATTTTTTTTTCACTGTTTCAATAATCATGAATAATTATTAATATCAACTTTTAATTAGTAGATAAAATCTATAGCTCTCTATCAAAGCTAAGGTCACGCGTTGTTCCATAAATAACTATTATAAAATAAACAGGGCTTTTTCCACTTGAAGATGACCACCTGATGACCACCCCTTCGAAACCGGTAGAGTCGTTTAAATAAATAATTCATCTAAATTTTAAACAATAAACTCTGAAGGTGGAAGGGAAAATTACTTAAACATGAATACTAACTACTATGTTCATAACTTTACTTACTACTATTATGTTCAAGCAATCAACTTTTAAACCTTTATTACATCTATGTAAGAGTGTCACACCTTCAAAATTAATATTATGTCCTGTTTCCTGTAAATGGTTAAAAATTTTTTAGTTACTTTTAGTTTTGTGCTCTTGTATTCACATTCAGAACATACGATTAGGTAAACTCGAAAAACAAGGGTATGATAATGTTCTATTTATTAAATATCTAAAAAATCTATCTTTAAAAGTTTTTGATTCATTAGATGTGCAGATTCATATGGTATTGTTGTTGTTGACTTCCTGTAAATATCGCAATCAAGGTTTCCCTCCTCATTCTATTTCAGTTTTAAGTCCTAATACTACCACTCATTTTATATATTTATACATATATATTTATTAAAAGGATTTTTGACGTTCATAATTTCAGTTTTTTCAATAGCCAGTATTCCAGATAATGGTATTCCCATTGGTCATCCTATTGTAATGATGTCCTACTTGTAATGAAGTCCTACTACTACTAGACTATTTAAAAAACCATATTATTATTAAAAGGATTTTTGTCGTTCATAATTTCAGTTTTTTCAATAGCCAGTATTCCAAATAATATCATTCCCATTGGTCACTCTTTTGTAGTGATTGATATTGTTATTACTATTACAACATCTCTTAAACAATTTATCCGCCTATTCAAATGTTAACTTTACGGTAAATTATTAATTATTAACCGAAAAACCGGTTGTTAAAATACTACGTTTTTTTGCGAATCCTAGTTGAACTCTGAAATAGATCATTTTTGTGACAAAGCTTTCGATTGCGTCGACCACGAGTTATTGTTGTTTAAATTAAAAATTCTCCATTTTGGTAAACTCGGCCTTTTACTACTAAAATTTTACCTTACGAAGCGTGTACGATATGTTTTTTTAAAATCCAAATTTCTGGTAAAATTACAGTAAAATACGGAGTTTCACAAGAATCCGTATTGGATCCGTTGCTGGTCTTGATAATTATTAATGACTTGAATAGCGGTCTACCACAAAGTTCAAAGGTTGTGCTTTATGAGAATGATACACCTACTATAAATACCACAATTTCAGTGCTAGTCATCAGGCTGTATCTACCCCAATGCAAAGATTTCTATCTTGGTTTGAATGCAATAATCTTGTAGTGAAATCGTCCAAGATTAAGTAATTCTAACGGACCTCACTCAACCGGTTAAATACCTGGAAGTCATACTTGTATCCAAGTTGAGATGCGAATCTCAACTGTAGTGAGGTTGGTTAAAAATTTAAATAAGTGTATATTTGCAATTAGAAACCTAATAAACATGATACCATTTGACATTTTGAACTGAATATTCTGAGCGTTCCGTGTATGTATATTCCAGGATGACTACAATACATTAAAAACAATCCAACATCATCGAATAGTAATCGATAAACACAATTATCAAACTAGAAAAAATAACGATATTGAGATCCATTTTACACGTACTGTGAGCTATACTTTACCTTGGATTTAAATGTCTCTATGGCATTGATGACCTGGAGGACTTAACGATGGCATTGGCATAGTTGCCATCGTGTCTGTTTATTTTGTTTGTATGTTTGTTTTGTTGTTTCTTTGCTGTGACGAGTGTAAAAGGAATTTTTTTAGTGACACAATAAGGAATCCATCTATCCCTACTTAAGTATACTTGATAAGTTGACTTTAATAAATGTTATTAGTATTAAACAAATAAGTGTTATTATTATTATAAGGTGTCAAACAGTGGTGTTATTATAAGTTCATAAACATCTTTTTCATACTCACCAGCACTCTGTCAAAAGTGGTTTTTGTTGCAAAAACCAGTTTTAGGATCGTTTATTTTCCTTTCCATTACACATATTTATATACACATATTATTTTATGTAGACATATTTCCATTTATTCAGGAAATGGAAATTGGTATATAAATTGGTAATAGTAATATCTCTTAGAAAATTAAATTTATATAGGGTGTCCCATTAAAAAATGGAAGTATTTTTTATTTTATCTCAGAATCTATAAACTTGACAACATTGTCGATAGAAAATTTGAGCTCGCAAGGTTTCACAACCTACATACACAAAAAGTTTGTTTATATATTTTATAAATACATATTTTTGTGTGTGTAAATAGAAATGCTATTTTGGTATCAAATGTCTCTATTTGATCTTTAGCGCTGAATAAAGCTTTTTGTAACGTGCTCTTATTTCTAAAAGATATGTTAATAAGAAATGTTATAGACCCTTGTATTTCAATATTTTGGTTTCATGTTACAGTTTTTCAAAAATTTTATTATTATTATGTGGCTTGTTCTCACACATAAGGTTTTCTGGCAATGCCGTTTCTTTCGAGAACTTGTTCTTTCGCACATAATACCTGCATTTTTGTTAAATTTGATACAGTTATCTTGCTCGTCGTTTTTACAGTTTTAACATTCCAATTTACTTATTTTAATGTATTTAGTTTTATGTGTAACAAATGTATAATTAACTTTATTTAATATTTGGAATGTTTATTATTTTAATTTTTTAACAAGTAAGTTATTTTTGTAATTTTAAATCTGTTTCTAGAAGTTGTTTTTCATGTCATAGTTTTTTACATTTTACTCTATTGATTTACTTAATATTTTTTATTTTTTATTGTTCATTTCTTTTAGAGCTTCTGAAGATGACCATAATAGGTCGAAACATTTAAAGCTGCAATTCATAATTGATTACCAATACAAATACAGATAAAAAATACTTTTTAATTTAATTATTGATTATTGGTTAACATGGATTATAGTTTAAATCGTTTTAATGTGTAAATAGTAATTAAGCGCATTTGATACAGATTTTTATTCTTTTTGCGATTAGTTACGACATGATAGTACTCTTACAATAGAATATTTTTAGAAAAACAAATGCAAAATTAAGTTAATTCCACCATGAGTCTAGATGTCCAAAATCTTATTTGTTTTAACAAATTAATGAAAGCTATTAAATGTGACAGAAACTTGTTTATTGGAATGTTACTAGATTGGTGGATCAAAAACTAAAAATGGTTCACTATTACCACAACACATCAATAACAACATATAATAGCTTGTAAAGTTGAAACTTTTATCAAAAAATTAATATTTACAGAGATCGAATAGATAGGGTAGAATTTGACATGTTCCCATGTTATCTTGAAATAATTGAAGAGCTGCAGAAGGAAGACGATGCTGATATGAATACATTACTCGAATAACATTTAATAAAATTAAAATAAAGATTTCTATAAAGGACATTTGATTTATTAAGTGATAAAGTACATTTAATATGTAAATAGTTATTAAGCTCATTTAACTGAGATTTTTATTCTTGCGACGGGCTACGACATGATACTGTCCTTACAATAGAATGTTTTTAGAAAAAATTCAAAATTAAGTAAATTCTACCATGTGTAGGTATATAATAAATCTCATTTGTTTTAACAAATGAATTAAAGCTATTGTGACAGAAACTTGTTTATTTGAATGTTCGTGAATTAATAAATAAAAAAAACCATGAAACAAGATTTGCGGAATGTTGCATTATAGAATATTTCGAATATTCCTGTGAAAATTACAACTTTATTTTCATTAAGTTCACTTATATCGTGTTTTCTTCATCTTCAGTAATTTTCCATTCGATTGGGACAGCTACTTCTGTTTCAAAACCAGAAGCAAATTTGCTACCATTACCATAGTATCTCTAAATGATAACAAATATGCTTAATACATTTTCTCTAACTGTATTTAAGCTGAAGAATCAAAGTGTTGTTTTATTATATTTAAAAGAATATAGTATTACTATAGACTTATAGACATTATTACAAGATATCGGAAATGATTCAAAAAAATTTTGTTCTTATTTTCACAAAGCCAAAAATTCCTTTTTGTTTACTCACACCGATATTAACGATTACAATCCGAAACAATTTATCATTATTGTGTCTCGTGTTATTTGATGGACCCACACGGATTTTGACGAGATAATCCCCAATAGAACCCCTAAAACCGGTGGAGTTCGGACGATCGCCCGCGCCACATCAATCATACCGTTCTAGATAATACATTTCAAACACAGCGTAAGTAGATGTTTATGGTTTGTGCCCCGGGGATTCTAACGTTGCGAATGGAAGGCCCATTGTGGCGAGCCGTTCATTGTTTACACAGGGGCAATAAATGCGGTTTAACGTCGCCCGTGGTGTGACATATCGACGCGGCACGCGGATTAACATATGAATCGGATTTATTATTAGATATATTTTCCGTTTGCCACCGTGGCCTGTGGACCGTAGAACGTGCCGAAGGCGTAACGTGGGAATCGCAAATACTAAACTCGGGGATGCAAGTACCAACTGCTGATGATTATTATTTATATGTGTTTCTGCTGGCGAACGAGTACGCTATTGTTATGGGGCTACTCCTATTCTATTTCGTATCTCGCGTGCTACGGACGTTTCACGGTCCGTTAGCCTCCCAGTGTTTACTTTACGGTCGCGTAATGTATCTCAATATTTTCTAACACTTCTACATACATCACCGCAATCGTAGATTCTACAGATAATCTTTGCGCTGCGTGACTTTCTTTAACCTAATGCTTTATCGTCATTGGACATACAGGTTGTCTCAGCGAGACTGTTCATTAGACGTTTATGGAGTTCTGGCCAATTTAAAAATTTAAAAATTCTGATTTAAGTGCGATCAATTGCGTTCTCTTCCTCTACCGAAAGTAGAAACCTATTTTGTTTTAGCACTATATATGTTTTTATACCAAGAGGTGATACGAAACAAACGAACGCGCTAGAAATCGAGTTAGAAACGAAAATAATGACGTAAATCGATGAATCACTATCACTTGCAATGGTGTAAATAGACTATATGAATCACTTAATTTTTTTGCAACTTGATTCGACCGTTTTCGAGTTATTTGATCCTTTCTAACAAAATCTTCTCTATCAGACTAAAAAATCAGAGCACACTTGATTTTTGATATCAACCTAGTGTACCATGGAATATAAGGCCCTTACTGAGTTCTTGTGTTATAGGATGTCGTTCTTTACGTCAGTTAGGTACTTTAACATTAGTAATAAGGAGATAAATGGATATTTATAGCAGGTGACAAAAATTGATATAAAAAGCTAAAAGCAAGTTATAATAAATGTTCACGACTGACTAAATGTTAAAAAGACTGTCATATGCACTCGCACACCTGCTTCCAATTCCTTCCTCGTGTTTACTGATGTCTAGCATGTTACATATGTCCGATGGCTAACCGCCTTCGTGGAATATCTCCTGGGTGCAATAGACTAGGGTTTCCTCCAGCTGATATCAACAACTTCTTCTCCAGTTCAAAAATAGGTTGTCAAGAAAAACTTCTACCACAGTACGTAAGCATACATGATATTAGAATACTTGCCATTCTTGATAAGGCAAAAAATATTGAAAGTAAACATAACCTGATGGTTATGTATTTGGGTATTATCTTATCTATTCTCTGTGTATTTACAAATTTGCTTAAGCATGCATCATAAATCATAGTATTCGTCAAACGATTTCCTTTCATGCCTGACCAATAAAGATCGGAATGTAAATGACAGAGTTACTACAAGCAACTTTTGATTTGTCATATTAGTTGAAAACCTTATCACAACCCAACTAGCTAGTTAACATAAAATATTAATCGGATTGGGTCGCGCCATCAAGCTTATCTGAACCCAACCCAATCCAATTACATATCTAGTTAGCAATATCCTTAACCCAACCCATTTACCTACTGAGCATTAAATATTAGTTGGATTGGGTTAAACCATCATATGGGGCTACTAATCTTAATCCAACCCATGCTCACTACATATATAATTAGCATTAAATATGAGTGGGGTTATGTTGGGTTATTAACCACAACCCAACTCATTTAACCAGTGAGCATTAAATATTAGTTGGTTTGAGGTAAACCGTCAACCTTATCTGAAACCAAGCCAATCCAACTAGCTAGTTAGCGCTACTATTCTACTATTCTAAAGAGTATTAAAAATTATTTTTTCGAAAACTGCTATTAAAAATTCAGTTTTGCGTAGTACTCAGCGACTGTTAAAACGATACTTTTTTTGTTCACAGGACGTAAAAGGACGTAAAAGATTTTTACGTCCATCTCGAAAATTAAAGAATTTGGTACTATTAATGGTTGATTTATTGTTATGGACAAATTTCAAACACACCATAACTAACAATTAATTCTATTATCATTTCATTTCCTGTTAAAATACAAATGTATAATAGTAAATTTGTGACATTTCTGACATTTAAGAATAAATGGAGGATTGACAAAACATTAACCCAATTTCAAATGTCATCAATTAATTTGGTTATTTTGTTAATTTTTAATATTTAAAACACGGAGTTTTTGAAAAAATCTTGTTTGATACACGATAACGATCATAGCGTTATAGCGTCATTTCGTTATTTAGAATCAAAAATAACTATTTCGTTATGCAGTTATGCTTCCTATAATAAAATTAGGAAAATACCAAACCATTTTTCAAAAACTGGCAGTGGTTGTACTTTTGCTAAAATAAAGCTTTTCTAGTGTTATTAAGACTACTTGAGCATCATATTAATAACGTCATTTGGCTAAGGTTATGGTAGGCGTGCAAAATGCTGTAGATACTACGGCCAATTTCACTGCTAAATCATCTATTTTGCTGATCAAGTTGAGTTGACTAATAAATATGGAATATTTAGCTTACACAACAATTACAATTGATGCAACAACCTTCCATCCATTTTTATGTAAACAGCTGATTAGACATCGCAATGAATTGATCACTTACTAGTACGGTTAGTAGATTTTTATTAAATGAAAAATACTTCATCTGCAACTAACAACAATTTATTTGAAAATCTGATACAGATCCTCTGGTTCATGCAAGATGATAATCTATTCCATCAAACGAAATGGATAGGGTGAATCAGAGGATATATTTGCATAGCAATCAAAAGACTAACGACTAAATTTAGTTACACTTCACTAAGTCGGCTACAGATTGGAAGAGGATACAAGAACCATATACCAAGCTGATATTCAAAACTGACCTTCTCCCAACAAAAAATTAAAATAACACAATTTTGGTTCCAAATACTTTTAACATATTTTTTGCAATTTCTCGGATAATATAAGTTTTGCAATTACTCTATTTATCTTGCATTGTACCATTGCGTATTTCTTGTGCTTTAAAATATCCTCCCATACCGGAGCGGCATACAAGACCACTGAGGCAGTTGTTGATGCTAGAATCCTTCTCTTTTTGTGAGAAGGGCCACCCACTTTCAGTATGACTTTACGTAGAGAATTCTGTATCTTAGTAGCCTTCTCTGCTATCTTCTTAAGGTGTGCCGTCATTTTCAGGTTCTTGTCCAGGGTAACTCCTAAATATGTCACCGGCTCTAGTTTCTATCATGGCGTCACTTACATTTATTTCAATATTCTTTAGTGTCCTTCTGCCCTCTAGTATTACTATTTCTGTACACCACACTTTCATTCTCAAACCAATGCTTGACAAACACTTCGCCACCCTTCCTACTGCGTATTCTGTTTTATCTCTGCTATTATTTGGGCTGTTGTCTCCTGACCGAACAGCTCTAGATCGTCTGCATACTGAACTCTGTGGCATACCGCAGCTCATCTGGCTTTCTTCTTTATTTGGAAGGAAAATATTTCTTTCTGATAGGTAGGTGAATAAGAGGCTTTTAATTTAAGTTGTTACCTTCGTTTCTTGAAGAGCTCTCGTTACCTCTCTCAACAGAACAGAATTAAAAGCGTTGTTCACGTCTATTAGGGTCATTACATTGAAGCCTTTGTGTGTTAGTGATATCTTCTTCCAGTTGATTGTTCAGTATTTTATTTATCATCCTCTCCAACAACTTTCCTATAGTACTTAACAAGCAAATGGGACAATATAATTTCGACTGTTGGGTCATTCTCAGAAAGGGTGGGAAAACGATTTTTATTAAAAAAAACATAATCGCTTTTCTAGGTTATATATTTACATAAGAAAACATTAGCATAACAAAAGTTTTGTGCGTTGAAAATATGATTAAATAACGAAAACAATGTTAAATTTAAAGATAACGGAGTTGAGAAGTGGTAACGGAGTTGACAAATAATTTAATTTCAAATTTTATTTGTAACTCGTAATTAAACTGAATGGCGTATCATCATCTGATGATGATGAATCTTTATATACAACACTATAACCTAGAGGTGTTCTATACTCGATAGAACCCAAGTTATAGTGTGAGCAAAGTTGGCCGGGTTCACTATACAAACCTGTCAGTTCTCTAAAAGTAAGTCTATTTTTTCGTTTATTGATTCAAGCGACTTCATGAACTTTCATCGTACTTTTAAACGTTAGAGTATTTGCTAGGATCAGTTCGTCAATAGTAGGGATTACTTTTTCATCGATACGAAAAATGTTGATGCCTTATATTGCGTTTTGTAAAACTTTCACTAATGTATCATGATCTGGTATGTCTATTCCTTGTGCAACTTTTGAGTCGTACGTTTGATATACGTTTGATACGGCCTCCAATACCGTCAGGTGCTCCTTTTCCATTACTGCTTTCACTGTAGTGCCATCGAATTGTCTACTTGCAATTTTTTATGCAGCCGTATGGGGATAAGATAAAATATCTTTCTATTCTTATATTGGGTACATGACATCAATATAAGAATCCGATAAGAAATTAACATCAGTTACCCTATGAACGATCATTTTTATATCATCAAAAACATATCCTAAGTGCACGTATATGGCTGAGGGGTCATGGCGAAGACTATTTGATACAGTACAGTATGAGATATGTTTTATTGAATTATTGTATGGGTCCTTGTAGTATACAATTACGTTAGGAAGAGATATTTGAGGCTTTGATAAAATGTGCAGATTGAACTTCTTCAGTATACTTGCAGCAGTAATTTTTCGAAAAATCCATATGGATCAAGATTTCATCAACAGACAGATTCTTCTTTTCTGCGTTTATAATACATCGATATGGATAGAATATATTTCTGAGGTGCAACATATATCTCGTCTTCCTCGTCTAAAGCAAGGAAGACGTATCATGTTTCTATATAACTTGAAAATTATCACATTTGAGCACTGTTTTATTTTTCATTAGCTGAACTAAATATTGCGTACATTGACAAATAAATATTTATGGTATATAATGCATTATAACTGTTAAATGTGACTGTAATCGCTACCGCTTAAAATTAGTAACGGAGTTGAGAAAACGCGATTTAAATTTTTTTCTTAAATAAACTGGTTTTGATTTTATGCTGATAGTTGTATACGGTGTTAGTCCATTTTTTACTAATTTAATTAATGTAGTTATAGTAAGAAAATATTTAAATTTAACCTTTTATGATAGGTAACGGAGTTGAGAATTCGAATGGTCAGAAAAGTAATGCAGAAATAAATCAGTATCTTGAATACATTCAACATGTTAATTTTATATATTTTGACAGTTACAGTGTCGCACTAATATTAATCTCCCTATGACTGCTTACAATAAGCCTGGTAACCTTTCCTACATGAATATATTTATATAAGAAAACAATAAGAACATCTAGTAACGGAGTTGAGATTAAGACGAGGGACACAACATTTTCGAGATTAATTTATAACTGAAATCTATAACAAATTGTAAAACATTTTTAAATCTATTCGTTAATTACCCTAACAACAGTAAGAACAGTAACAAAATGATATAATACTGCTTCTTTTCCGATTTAGGAATAGTTTCACTTGTGATTTTACCGTAGCGACACCTGAATGATTAATAAAGTATGAAACAATTTTTAAAAATTTTTAGATATTATGTACATAAAATATTTGTTACATTAACATAACTTAATGAAATGATACTGATGAATTACATCACATAGCTTTTTGCTTGAATTAATGTAATTATCATCCGTTTTAAAGATTTGATATCAGAGGGACAGTTTTTTCGTCTTTCTGAGAATGACACTGTTCCGGTTCCACAGGCTTTTCTATCAATATTAATCTTGTTTCCTTCCAGATCTTCGGAAATACACCTATTTGCAGACAATCATTGAACACCCTCAAGAAGACTTCTGAATCCGCTTGCACGCAGGCTTTTAAAACCTCATTTGTGATATTATTCCGGGAGCCTTCCATGGCTTGAGTTGTCAAAGAGCTACATTTCTGTTGGCAATAGATCATCGTGCTCATTTATCTGTAGTGTCCGTTCTTCTCTGTATATTTCCTTCCAAGTCATAGGGAATAGTTTTTTGATCTGTCGATGCATTTCCGCTTCATCTAGCCTATATATATTGTATCTTTCTGTTGTCTCCGCTTTCACATCTACGTTACCATCCCTATTTCTTCGCTGATCTGCGCCTTCATATACACTCCTTTCTAGCTTCCGCTATTTCTGGTGACCACCAATACTTGGATTTCCTACAATTATTTTTGACAGCTCTTTTTCCAAATGTTTTATCGCATGCAATTGTAAATTTTTCAATAAGTCATTCCGGATTAAAAACTTGTTTCATAAAATTTGTTTTTATAAGTTCTATTTTCTTCACCTGCACATTCCAACTCTTCGCTTCGTTTTCCATTCCCTTCATTTTTGGCATAGGTGATTTACCCTTTATTTTTACAAGAAAGGAGATAAGAACATGGTCGGTGAGCATCGCTCCCTAATCCCTCACCTGCCATTGATTCACTGAATTCACCATATTCTCACTCACGAAGATCAAATCAATTACAGAGATTTTTACCGTTACTCTCCTATAGGTTGTAATACCCGATTCATTTATTAGTACTAACCTATCGCTTACTGCCCATTCTTGCAAAATCTGTCCCCTTTCAGTATGCAAGTTGTCCCATTGTCTTAGTTTGTTAAGGGCCACTTTAACTATAACCGGCTCATAGCCAATGAGAGCGTTTGAAATCGATATAACCATCGCTAGTTAGTTTAACTAGAGGTTGGAAAAAGTGGGCCTAAGCCATTCTTCCAATTCGGTATATGCTCGACTCGGTGAGAAATATGCCGACCATAAATCAAAATCGTTGAAACTCACACCTAGCGTACCTGTTCCTCTTATCCATTTCTTCGACCTTATTTCATTATTTACAATCTGAATAAAAACGTCATTTGTCCCACCTGTCCTCATTTCTTTGGCTCTCGATATGTTTAGCTCTTGTCCTACCATTACACTCATACGACCAATGTAAATTTATCGAAGTTACGAGAAAAAAGAAGAAAAGAAATCCCTTAAAAAAGGATAAAACAATATCAAATTAAAACTTAAAATGCTCACAAAACAAAAAACAAAATGTAAAAAATCTCAAAAGAAGATCAAAATAGTTGCTTTTACTGTGTTTATCAATTTCAAATGACTCTAAAAGATCAAGTTTAAAACCTTTATCACACTTGTGCAAAAGTTTCACCCTGTCAAAATCCATATTATGTCCAGTCTCCTTGATGTGTTTGAAAACATTAGAATTAGGTTTATTTTTATGTTCTTGCAATCGTACATCAAGTCTCCGTCCAGTCTGTCCGATATATATATTATTGCAATCTTTGTATTTAATCTTATAAACACCATTATAATGGGAGGTTTCTTTATTAACATTAAGAAGGTGATTGGATAGCAAATTAACTATGGAATTCTTGTTACTATAAGCCAAAGTCACATTATATTTAGAAAAAATACTCTGGGCCTATTGAGTCAAACTATTATAAGAAATCTGTTTATATATATTAATTTTTATAATTTTTGTATATAGAGGATCTTTTGTTTGCTGTATCCGGGCTAAAAGTTTATCAAGTGTTTTATATGAGTATTTATTCTGTTTACCTAGATTAAGAATAAAGTTAAATTCTTTGATTCTATTTTCATACGATAAAGGGTAGTTTAGTACTCTATTAAAAAAGAAACGAAAACTTGCCATTTTTTGGGAAAATGGGTGTGCTGAATCAAAGGGAATAATAGTTGAAATGGTTGTTGGCTTTCTATAAATGTCATAGGTTATTGTATCTTTTACATTGCAAAGTTTTAGATCTAGAAAAACTATTTCCTTATTATTCTCGAGCTCCAGAATAAATTTTAATTTATCTTGTATATTGTTGATATAAGTGTGAAGCCTATTTAAATCAGTAATATTACCTTCCCATATTACAAAAACGTCGTCAACATAACGAATCCATTTTATGATATTATTTACAAAAGGATTATGGCTTAAGAAAATATAGTAGTTTTCAACATAATACAAATATATGTCAGCCAAGATACATGACAAAGACTAAGTGTTCTATGTAGTTTAGCCAATTTTACTTCATGATAATTGAGTTTAAAAAAAACCTATATTAAAATGGAAATAACCAAAAACCACATCATGTTTTTAAATGTTTGTTTGAAAGAGAAATTGGTTCCAACTTTTATTAAATTTAAATGCGATAAACTTTCTAACCATGCGAGACAATAGACTGAAGAAAGACTATTGAAACGTAATATTACTGATTTAAATAGGCTTCACACTTATATCAACAATATACAAGATAAATTAAAATTTACTCTGGAGCTCGAGAATAATAAGGAAATAGTTTTTCTAGATCTAAAACTTTGCAATGTAACAGATTCAATAACCTATGACATTTATAGAAAGCCAACAACCATTTCAACTATTATTCCCGTTGATTCAGCACACCCATTTTCCCAAAAAAATGGCAAGTTTTCGTTTCTTTTTTAATAGAGTACTAGACTACCCTTTATCGTATGAAAATAGAATCAAAGAATTTAACTTTATTTATAATCTAGGTAAACAGAATAAATACTCATATAATACACTTGATAAACTTTTAGCCCGGATACAGCAAACAAAAGATCCTCTATATACAAAAATTATAAAAAATAATATATATAAACAGATTTCTTATAATAGTTTGACTCAAAAGGCAGAGTATTTTTTCTAAATATAATGTGACTTTGGCTTATGGCAACAAGAATTCCATAGTTAATTTGTTATCCAATCACCATCTTAATGTTAATAAAGAAACCTCCCAAAGATTGCAATAATATATATCGGAGAGACTGGACGGAGACTTGATGTACGATTACAAGAACATAAAAATAAACCTAATTCTAATGTTTTCAAACACATCAAGGAGTGTTTATGGACATAATATGGATTTCGACGGGGTGAAACTTTTGCACAAGTGTGATAAAGGTTTTAAACATGATCTTTTAGAGTCATTTGAAATTGATAAACACAGCAAAAGCAACTATTTTGATCTTCTTAATGAACAGGTCGAAGTTTTCTACACCCCTCTTTACAAATATATACCTACAAAATGTTATAACTAATTTTTAATAAGAGATTTTTTAAATTTTGTTTTTTGTTTTGAGAGCATTTTAAATTTTAATTTGATATTGTTTTATCCTTTTTTAAGGGGTTTCTTTTCTTCTTTTTTCACGTAACTTCGATAAATTTACATTGGTCGTATAACCAGTTTATGTTGATTTTTCGTTGTGTGGGTTTTGACTTTGTTTTGTAGTTTAAAAATTGTAACATGCTAACTTTAAGACTTAGATTTGATATATTTTTAAGGTGTTGTTTAATTGGTTAAATGTTTATTTCGAAAGATATGTGGTTCTATGATGTTTTGATGTTTCTATGATGAGGGGCTTGACGTGAGTTTGTAATAATTTTTTATTTTTAATTATGATGTTTTTGATTTTAATTGGATGTTTCGTTTAATTAAAGGTTTTGACTGATGATGAATTAAAGCTTCGAAAATGGTTTCAATAAATATTTAAATAGCAAGTACAAGAAGTATTTTAATTATCTCTAATTTATCAACTTTTTTAAAATTCCTGTTAACTAGCCTACCTTCTGTTGCAATTCAATAGCAACATCAATATGGATTGAACCGTCAATCTTATCTTCATCCAACCTAACCTAACTAGCTAGTTGACACTAATTATTAGTTTAGTGCTAGATATTAATTGGGTTGGGCTAAAGTTAAAATTCAGCCCAGTTCCAGCCAAGTTCATCTGGTTAACATTAAATATTAATTGGGTTGTATTGAACCATCAACCTGCTCTGAACCCAACCTAACAGAAGTATTATATATTAGTGCTACATATTAGTTAGGCTGAGTTGCGAGATTAGTTTTAACCCAACCCAACTCAACTAACTACTTGGCACTAAATATTAGTTAGATTGAGCCATCAACTTAATACTAATGTACTAGTTAGTACTAGATATTAGTCGAGTTGGGTTGAGTCATCAAAATTAAAAATTCACCAGACGAGCATTCAAGATTTTATTGAATTTATTCCCGTCATCATGACTATACTACCTATATGTACAAAGATCTGGCTATCCTTATAAACTGTGTTTAATCAAATTTCGGATATCACAACAGATTCAAAAATTAACCGACTGTGCTTGCACCTCGCCGAAACTTCTACTGTCTGCCAACGCATTAAATTCAAAACAGTTGACTTTAAGGTTTGAATCCTCTAGCATTTATCTCATCTTGCATCATTATAAAAATGAATGCTATAGCATTCACATCCGCCAACGTGTTAAGGGTAAATATTAGTATCAATCCAACATATTTAAAAATGTGTAGATTGTAGATGCAAAGCAAATTTCTTTTTGTTGATAGTAATCTGGATGGTAAACTTTGGTAAGCACATGCTTTAAAGAGAAATAAAATTACGATGCGAACAGGTCATAAAAACGACGAGTCTCTTCGTTCGGTTGATATTCCCTGCCAATTAGTATAATCTGGCATGTTCCGCGTTTCGAAAATCGCCGCAAATTGTTTTCCCGTCCGTCATTATCGTGAGCGTAAGTTGACGCTGATCGCGCTGGCTCCTCGTTTTTTTTTAATGATACGACCTCTTTCACGTAATTTTACTACTTTATTATTTCGGCGTTCCGGAATTCGCAATCTTACACACCGGTCCATTCGGCAGACCCGTTCTTCTCGGACACGAAATTGCCATAATCTGCCGATAGTCATCTCCAGGGACGACGAGCGATCGTCCTTTTAGTCGAATCGGGAAAAATTAAAAAGTCGTCTTTTTAAAACTAGCTCGAACAAGGGATGATTACCATAATTTGCATAAAAAAAGGTAGCCGCATTATTTATATTAGAAAATGATTATAGCCGATCTGATGCTGGTTTGATCATGTCGAAATAACATATTATTAGATCAAACATGTGTAGAACGAAAAACAACTAATCATAACAACTAGTTTTGCTATTATTTAATTCCCAATGATTTTTTTATTGGCACAAAGTTCGAATTGGTCTCAGCACGAGACAATAGGTGGCGAAAAAAGCAGTCGTCCAGTAGATAAATCACCACCAGATAGCGCGGCGGATGGGAATTTAATTCCCGTGTTTCGAATTTGCGGCCCGGCACAGGTATATAACACTTCGACCCGCCGGCGGGACAAAAAGATAAAATTCCACGATAGTGAGAACACTAAACAATAATACGAATTTAAATAGGAGCCCCAAAAAAGACGTCCGCAACGCCGAAACCAAATAAACAAGCCGAGAACGTAGCGCCAAGCAGACCAAAGCGTCCGTTTTTATCGTTTTGTGTGCCGAACGTCGTCGTCGTGGTCGTTCTGCAGGTGAGGAAAAGGAAGAAGACGACGAGAAAACGATCCAGACTTGAAACGGTACGAGGCCGCCCAAATTCTGACAATAACGGGTCGAATTCTCCGAAAGAGAATCTTTTCACAAATCCAACCACTCACAGTATTCGTAACGTTTTAAAGAAGAAACAATTTCTTAATTCGTCGTGTTATAAAGTCAAAACATACCGTGTTGAAAAGAAAAACCCCAAAAACATTGAGGATACGTAATCGAAATAAGTCTCACGAAATTCTAACAATAGAGGGTTGAATTCCCTGAACGAAAATCTCTTATACAAACCCCCGTACATTGTACAAGGTGTGTCATTTCCGAAGGACTTTCTCGCCACTTCCTTCCTTCTCGCTCTATCTATCGCCCCGAAGAAAAAGGAAGACAAGGATGAGGTTAACTTCGAGTGTATCAAGTTTTGCCCGGTACTTTTCTGTCGGAGGGTTGGCAGACTGTGTCTATTACTGGGGACCGCTGAACGTGCCCTGGATACCGAACTAGATGGCACCACCATAACATTATTCATCAAAAACTCATTTTGTACCCTGTTTCATTGATATAAAAGAATCTCTTACAAATAAATATGTTTGCTCTAATAAAACTTTTAATAAGCATCAAGAAGATTGTTCCCACAAAGCACGAAATTACCATTTAACAAGCTGTTAAACTTTGATAATGAGGCTGTCGTGAGAAATTTGCGCTCGTCGATTTTACAGAAAGGTAACACGCAAGTAATAACCTGTTCAGGAAGTTGAGTACAAGTCAAAATTGCAAGATATCAAGTTTTGTTAGTAGCCAATCATCGTGTTTTATCTTCAATTATTATTAGTGACATAATACTTTTCTGATATACATAAATGATTACTTCGTATTAGTGATCGTATTAGCCAAATATTCGAATAATTCGACATCATAAAATTTATTCGAATGATATCAGAAACAAATTAAAACGCAAACGGATAATTAAATTTATCGAAGTTAAGCTATTCATTCAGTCTATCGACTACAATCTTTAGTTGTACAGACGTGTAACAATAAAACAAAGAGGTGAAACTATGGAGTGGAAATTGAGATAATGACGACTTTGGCGTAAATTATAATAAGTAATGCATAAATTATATAACATGTTGAAATATTTATTAACAAAACAAATACAATATAGTAAATATTTGGGGAGATCGCGTGCAAAACCGGATGTATCCGTGCTTTAAAAAGTTAGGAAACGGGAAAAGCTTTTGACAGTTTTCCTTTGAGATAGACTACACATATGTTTAACAGGCTATTAGAGTATGATATATCCGCCTTTACTTATAATTGTATTTTACAAACGGTAGAAGTCATGAAATTTGTTCGAACACATATGCTAAATTTACTTAATTTCAGCAAAATGTTGATATAACCGGTTTTGCACGCGAGCTCCTCATTTGAAAACGCAATGATTATAACAGAATCTAGTATTACAAAACCATAAGTATGATCTTATTTATGACTGTTTTGATAACATCTAAATATGAATTCAATAATTCGCATGCTTACATAATCTGAATTTTTTACTATACTTAAATAGGTTTAACCTACTATTTAAGAAAATAATCAGGTCCAAGTTTTTCTCAGAAAATCAGTCTCGACGTTCATTTATAATTTGATCAGCTGTTGAAAATACTCGTTCTAAAGGAATGGATGTAGCTGGAGATTAATGATAAATTTTAAAATAAAATTTTGTAGCGTATCCAAAATCCAATTGCATTCTGATTCGTATTTGTTGAAAATTATCTGTTTGTTAACTATCGTATTTTTACATTGCAAAATATACGATCAGACGGATGTTCATAATAACGGAATCTTAGAATCGGGTGCGTCTTAGATTCGAACCTGTTTTGAATACTAATTTTAGAACTAGAAAGTCTAAGTCTAGTGTCGGTTTTAACTCGAATGTTAGTTATAGTTTTAGTGGTTATGCAACGTTACATTGTCTATTTTCTATTGAACTAAAACTGAACTAACACTAAACCTGGGTCTACAAACATTTGGGTTAAGATGTGCGTCTTCAGACGTTTAGTTTAATGACGTACGTTGCTATATCCGAATGTTTCTAACTCTAGGTTTAATGTCAGCTTTAATGCTAATGTTAGCTTTGATTATAGTCATTATTCAATGTTAGATTATATATATTCCATTGAACTAAAACTAGAACTAATACTAGACCTAGGATTAGAAACATAGGGGGTACAAACATCTTATATCATAATCTAAGACGTAGAAGCAATCGATTTTAAAATAGTTAAAATCGATTGCTTCTTAGATTCGAACGAACACGGTAATATACTTTTGCACTATGTCTACATTTTCCTCATTCTCACTTGTCACGTTTAGTACTTATCAGTACTAAACGCAACTTTTTTTGTTTTAGATGTGCGGTTTTTCAGAGATTGATGTAGACACCTTATAAGAGGAATAATTAAGGACATGGGTATATATTTGTCTCTAGTCATCTTTTCAAACTGTTGCTGCAATGAATGCTAGAAGTTGTGATACTGATAACTGATAATGGTCGTTTCATTGCTAAAAGTCTTTCTGTCGTAATTAAAGAATATGTTATGTGTATCCAGCAGACATTAGGCGCCTGCGTTTGAAAATACGTATCGATGCTGAAACTGAAAAATAATTATGAACAGACAAACGATGAATAACAGCTCTCAGTAGAAAAATAATGAAAGAGCACGCATAATGAAAATGTCTTTTGCCACCAGAATTTTCAATTTTAAAAGTCTTTAATTGAATTTTTCAACTTCTGGCGTTCTGTATTTTGTCAACAGTATTTTGTATTTTGGAATCAAAACCTAATTTTATTAATTGTTTCATGCCTTTTGCAATAAAAATGTCTTCTAATACCAGTACCTAGTCTTTAATCTACAGTTTGTGCACCACTTACGCCAAAATTTTGGAAGCATTCTGGAAACACTTCCCACAGTGTACAGTGATCTAAGATCTATAACTGTCCTCTCAGTTATCTCCAACGTTTTGGAAAATATTATTACTCGGCGCCTTCGGAATCAGTTGGATACTTTTGGAAATTTCCCTTCTGTTCAATTTGGCTTCAGACCTGAATTTTTCTCAGCTTTGTTAGAGGTGACATATAATATTACTCGTGAATCTGACAATAAATCTGCGTCTGTCCTTATAGGTAGTTACTCTAAATGAACTTCATTCCAATGTAGTCGTTACATATGGTATTCCCCAAGGTTCTGTATCAGGGACTCTGCTGTACTTAATGTATACCAGTAACCTTTTCGATGTTCTGAGATATTACGCAGTCCATATGTATGCTGTAATAATGATCTAAATAGATTACTTGTGTTTCCAAACTATGCCTCAATATCAATGCTAGTGATAAAATACTCAGTGATGCTGTTCAGAAATATGCGTATGTGTGAAAGAATGCGTAAGTCTTTAATCATTAAGATAGGAAACGATAGATTTAATTTTGTTCATGAGTCTCGAAATTTGGGTATTGTGCTGGAAAGATTTAGGTGTCGTAGAGTAATTTTGAATAAATCTTCTCCATTTTTATGGAATAAAATTAGCTTCCGGTGTGATATACACAATGTAAGTATAAGACATCCTTTCACGCTTACGATACCTGTACATCATTCACAGCTTTTTGAATGTTCCTTTTAATATAATATATATACATGGTGAATCTAGCTCTAAAATGGCTTTTAAAAAATGTCTGCTCTGCCAGCAGTAATCATAACTTTCATATTCACTTATTATTATCTTGTACTTTTACTTTTTACTTGCACATTTTCTTCTTTTGTTTTCTACTGCTGTTGAAAATTGACAAAAGAGAATTGACAGCAACAATTCCTTTTTTTTAAATTTTATGCTTCTATCTTCTTCTACTGTGTAACCTTTTTGATCGTTTTGATATTATTGTTTTATTATATTTACTAATTTCTATAATCGTGTTTAGTTTCTATTTTTTTAAAATTTCTGAGGGGTTGATGAAAAACAGTTACCCATGGTTCCATGTGAACTTACTCAATCGCTTTTAGCAAAACGCTAGAGTCAAGTTTTTAAGTTATAAAGTTATAGGTTTCTTAAGTTGTTTTAGTAGTGTTTTTGTAGTTTTTTTACTATTTGCCATGCCAATTAATATTATTATTATTTCAAGTCTTTTGAAAGCATTTGCATGTATGGATATACTACAAAAATTAAAATTTGTATATAGATGTTTGCATGAGAGGCGTAAGTTGTTCATGTATAAACTAAAAAAAAAATTAAACAATCGCTTTTAGATCATTCTACGCAACGATATCTTGATTGAGTAGCATTGAGTTGCTGAGTTATGTTTTCTGTTAGTTTTTGCATGGTAAGCATGCAATCATCTTGCTTTCGCAACAGTCATGCAATAATCACATAATGCTTTTGTTACTAATGTATTGGCAAAAACTTAAACGTCTTCTAAAAGGTACAGGAGTTTCATTTTTGTATACGTTTCCCAAAGGAGAATTTATGGCGTCTGTACAAAGGTGGGCAGTAGTTAACTACTCCCTAACCTGACCTTTTGTGTTAAAGTAGTTGTATTCTTACTACTTTAGTTTTATTAGTAATTATACTCCATTATTTTATGCTGGTATAAAATATTTGTCAATTTGGTGTTTTTGTATCAAAATAATCGCCCTAAAATATTTAACTACTAACGACTTGGTTTTTAATCAAAGTACATGCTATATTCTAAAAGTAATTTAACAACCAACTAGTTAAACTACTTTTTGGTGAAAGTAGTTAGTACTTATACTCCAATACTTTTTTCAAGTACATAGCCAAGCTCTGCATCTGTAACACATAGATTTAAAGTACGAACAATACACGAATGATGTCTTTTTTAAGTTTATCAATTATTAAATATAAAAATTATTATATAATTTTTTTAAATTAGCATTATTGTCTGCAACAGTGGCAATTATTTTATCTTGAACTCCCATGAATTGAAAACCTCTAAAAGAGCAGAGACAATGTTTATACCTGTATGGGCGGCTTTCGCTATTTGTTTCATTGCCGAACCAGCCAATTGTGTATTAGGTTGTTACAATAAGTGAGTAGTTATTGATAAAAATGCTTTATTAATGTCATAGTCCATATGTGAGTGGCATTGTCAACATTTTCTAATACTGTTATTATAATTACAGTTAGTTAGACCTATTTCTTCATTTTCAATTTCTGATAGTTTTTTTTTCTATTTGTAACATATAGTTTTAGCTGTCAAGATCGTTTCTTGGATTGATCAAAAGGGAAGGCTTTGTACATTGCTTTAACATGTAGATTGATGTACATCTTGAATTTGACACTGTATTTATGTAGACGGCAGCTGTTAATCTTGGGTTGATGTTGACGATTCATTATTATGTCGATCTTCTAATTGTTGGAGTTCACCTCTAGCGAGTATCCGCAAACACTCGCGGTTGTTGAACTTGTAACCGCTGAATTTCAATTGTTTTCTTTTTACAAATTTTGCAGGTTACTGTTGTATATGAATATTTTTCAAAACGACAACTTCACTAGAGTAACAAACAATTAGAATGCACACTATTAATACACCAGAATCACGCTCCAAGATTTCGTTTGTTCCCCTTGTTTTCTATATTAAAGATTAGGTAGTAAGACGATGAGTGACCCATCATTAGATCGAATTATAAATAATAAACGTTTTAATTCAGGTTCATGAGACAGAATCTTATGACCCTTTCAGTTCGCGTATATTTTTGGTTATGCTGACACGCCAGTAAACCAAGAACAAGGCAAACACGCATCGAAGTCAGTAATTATTGCTTTTGTAATTACAATTTCGTGTGGAACTGATTAAGGGTTGTCAGTTTTGTCAAAACGTCCAGGAAAAGGAGCTGGTTTGCCTTCGTATAAACGTAAGTTACCCACGTATAGGGGTGAAAATCGTCGGTACGTCAACACGTAGTAACATGACAACAACGACGTTGCCCGAACGGATGGTCTGTAATTGAGTTCTCAATTTTGACTTGTTCTATTTTTCGGGCTGTACACGTCTCTCTGCAGTGGAAAAGAGGCGCGAATGACGCGTTAATCTTCTCCGGGAGACTAATTACAATGTAATTGGGGGCTCCGGATGCAGATTTAGTTGTTGGGCCGTTGCTTTAATTAAAATCTGCCGAGTTCTGCCCTGAGGCCTCTACAATTATTTAACAAAATTAAATTTGAAAATTACTTATAACAATAACTAATTTATTAAATTGCCTCGGTAATAAATTATTATTCAATTAAAACTTTGGTGGATCCACTGAAATTTAAATGTGGTAAAGTAACAATTAATTAACGGTGATATCAAATATTGAATATCCATTGAAAATGTGCTCAACATGTCGATTAATAAATTGAATTATACAAATCGATTCAGTTTGAGCTAACGTATAAAGGTTAAGTTAAATTTACCTTCCCAGCAAAAGAGGAGATTGTAAAGTATTGCTTGGTATTTAAACTGAATCAATTGGTAATGATAAATGCATATTAATATGCTGTCCAACAATTCTTATTTGTCACATCATGAATTTTTGTATGGAATTTTGAGTATTTTATGACCAGTAGAAGATTGCTCTGATAGTACCTATTCCAAAAAATAAAAACCCTTTAGGCTTGAATGATATTAGGCCCATTAATATCACGCCCATTTATCCAAACTCTTAGAAAAGCTTATTACTCAGCGATTAAGACCTTTTATCATCGATAATAATGTTGCCCCATCTACACAGTGTTGAGGTGCAGCTTCAGTTGCACCTCAACAGTTCTGGATATTAGGAGAGTAGATGATTGTTCTCATTGCACTTGCTTTATCGAAGTTTTCAAAAGCATTTTATAGGTTACATCACGAAACTTTATTTTTGATTTTACACTATATGGGGTTTTCTGATTCAGCCATAT
The DNA here is from genome assembly GCA_036711965.1 of Onthophagus sagittarius. Lineage (NCBI taxonomy): Eukaryota > Metazoa > Arthropoda > Insecta > Coleoptera > Scarabaeidae > Onthophagus > Onthophagus sagittarius. The sequence goes on from JASERS010000001.1 coordinate 54,247,600, forward strand.
CTTTGCTGAAATGCTACCTTTGTACAAGATTTCAGCGCGTAACCCATAATGCTTAAGCAAAAATCCAACTTTTACATGTTACTTATTTTCTGAAAAAAAACTTTTTGTGCGGCTGAATATGAAATTGGGTGAAACTCAACAACACAGAGATCGAAAATAAGAGGAGTACTCGGGTAATTAACTTTAGTTACTGTTTACAAACAAAGAATGAAGCAGTTACTTAATTCACTAAAAAAAGAAGAATGGATAGCACGGTTCTGAAAATATAAAAAAAGAAGATGAAATAGAACTTAGTTTGCACACTACGGCTAATGATGATGAAAAGCGAAGGTTGGATGGAATATGTCCAGTTGTTGTTGTATGAACTGTGTTATATGAACACTATTTCAACAACATGAATTCGAGTATATTTCAAAGGAAGGAGAACAAATGTGAATTATGTGTGGCTAATAATTAGAATAATACTTTAAAAGAAGAATATACAAACCATCAAGAAAAGAAAAAGGAAGCAAGAGAGGAGAATGAGCAGGATAATAGCAGTGAAAGCCACAAATTGTATACTATGGACTTGCAGGCAGTTCTTTTGTGCTCAGAGTCAAGCATCTCCAGCTTGTATTTTAAAACAAAGTTAGCTGAACACAACTTCACGATTTTTGGTATTAAAACTCATGCTGGATATTGTTTCCTATGAAGCGAGATAGAAGCAACGTGGATGCAAATGAATTTTCTACAATAATTTGCTACCTTGCAGAAACCCAGCTGGCGCATCTTCCATCTGGATAAAAACAAATTTTTTACAGTGATGGCTGTACTATCCAAAACCGCAATAAATGTCCAGTGCATTACATAATTTTGCCGTTCATCAAAAAGAGCGTGTTGTCCAGAAATTTTTGAGTGTGGCCATACACAAATGGTAGCCGATTCCATGCACTCTTGCATAGAACGACTACTACGAAATAAAATTATAAATATGCCTGCAGATTACGTGTCAAATGTTCAAAAAGCTCGTAAATTAAGAAATTTTAACAGCATGTAGTATATACCTTCTATTAGGCCAGAAAAAAGATCAGAAGACCCTACTGTAACTGACTTGCGTGAACTACGTTATAACCCAACCGGTACACTTGAATTTAAGCTTCGGCAAACTGAGGACTGGCAGCCTCTCCTAATTAAATGTAACAAAGAAGTATCTCTAGGCATAACATTTAATGAGTTACCATAAATCTATCAAGCAAATTGAAAATTAAACAAGAATATTTTCATCATGGTTATTAAAAACCACTATGCTCTCTGATCACCACACATTTTAGAGGGTGAGTTCGAGACACAGAATAGTCCCGAAATCAAAATACGTTTGCAAAAAGAAACACGAACGTTCTTTTTATTAAAAAGCATATATTTTGAATTGAGACTTGAACAATCGTAATCGCGTCGTTATGGGATTATTATGTACGTTACTGCATAAACGGAGACAGTTACCACCCTAATTTTAAGTTATTTAGTATTTCAAAAAGGCTTTAATTGCAGATACTAAATAAATAAGAACCTGAGTCTACTTGAATCTAGTTTCCGCACATTTTTGTGTAGATTTAAGAATAAAATGATAATGCTGGGATGACTGATGACTACAGCTGTGATTATATACAAAAAGCATATTTGTTAATATGAATATGCGAAGAAAGAATTTTGTTTATGGTCACGAATTACGTGAAAATAAATCATTTGTAAAAAAACGATGTTTAAATTTTGATTGCAAATTTTGTTTGTTTGTAGACATAAGAAGTTTTAGTTTATTCGAGTAACAGGAAAATTGCACAAAAAATGTATTATAAAAATTTATTTTTTATAGTAAGACTCTTAAATGACGACTTTTCAAGATTTTTGACAATTCCTGCAGAGTTTTTATTTTGGTTTTATTTGGTTATGGACTAAGCGTCTATAGTTCATTGCCAACAATATTCATGCAAAATGCAAAAGCGTCTCTCTCTCTAGAGTTCTGCTATAAAATATAAAATAACATCACTTATGATATTTTAGAGATTTTGTAGTTATTAGTGCAAAAATGTAACAGACAAAGTCTAACGACTGATGAATTATGAATCCTTAAGCCATAACGAATAATTTTTGCATCATTAAATAGTGTAAAGAATAGTTGTTCTGTAATAACAATGTAATAAGCTAATACTGTTCAAATTTTTCAATGCGAAGTTCTTATTGACAATGTGTATGGTACACTGAATGAACATAGATTTTTAAAGTAAACGTTCAAATGATTAAATTTTTTTTATTCATACAATGATTAAGAAATTTTATATGAAAAACTATGTTATTGAAACTACGGCAAAAGGGAATACAAATCCAAAAGACATTAGTTATCACATTTGAAAATATATTGCGGTGGGAGATTTGAAATAATTTTTAACTAAAATGCAACAAAAATAATAATATGATAGCTTTGAAAAATGAAGAACTAATTGAGAACTTAGTAACGACGGAACACCAATCTTAAAATTAGCACAAATATTTCCAAATATAATAAAGACACATGAGGAAATTGAACAGCTGACTTTAGAATAGCGTCTAATAACGGAATATATAATAGAAAAATGATTGTCAAATATACATATACACAGGTGTCTCACGTAACTAGTTCATTAGAACTATTTATTATTAATTAAGAACGTTATTTTGATTTTAATTGTTTTTTGTCAAATATCACCATGCTCTTTACAATCCCATATCTCAGCCAACGTTAAATCAAAAATGTTTTGCATTGGTACGATAACTCTCTATATATGCTGTTAAATAAATTGTCATTTGTTGTATCAGTATATCTTATACAGGCTAGTCAAAAATTGAGTTACCGTTTCTCTGTATTCAATTGCGTGAAAGTCGAAAATTTTAAATGGAACGCCCCATATTTTCATACCCTATCAGAAAGGGTATTTAATTCTCTATAAATTATCTATAAATATTCCTATACCTATTTATTATAGTTTTCGCGCTATTGAGGAATTTATCAAAATCATATGTAAAATGCTAGAAACCGTTTGTGTTTTTGTTAGAGGGCCATGACATTTTGACATTTTTTTGGGTAATTTATTTAAATTATTATTAGTATTATTTCTACATTGAACTATGATTGAATAAACTTTAGATTGCTAGCTGTTATTTACCAAAAATAACCAAACGAAAGCCGAATAAATGAAACAATGAAAAACAACAATTTAATGACAAAAATTGAAATCAATAACATAAAAGAATGAAAAACTTAAAACTACAAAAATAAATTATGGGAATTTAATTCTCTACAAACTATTAGATACTTTCCTGTGCCTATTTGTTACAGTTACTCTCATATTTAGAAATTAATGGACGCATGCAATGCTGGAAAGCTTCTTGCTTTTATGTTAGAAAGCAGAATAAATGTTTTGTCATATTTTATTGCTTTACCAAATTCTTCGGTAAGAGGTGCTTCGGTCGATTTAGATGAATAATATTTTCCAAGAAGGCACTGTAAATAAATAAACTGAACTCTCTAGGAATATCTCGCCCATCATTACGTCGATTAGAAGATCCTATGGTCTTCATACCGCTACATTATTAAAAACAAGGATGGCTCTTAACACCAAGTTGGCTTCATTACAAAATCGCAGACATTTTTTACTTCAATGTCGACGTCATGGAATTATACCTACACACATTTCGACGGTTCAAGAAACCGCCAGTTGTTGTTGGAAGGTCCAAGAGGGCATATTACTAGAAGAATAGCTGATTTTAATGACAGGGTTAGCAATAGAGTACTTAATTTTGAAATTGAAATAACCTTTTTTGATATAAAACGTATTGAGGATTCAATAAAAGATACTAAATCTAAACTTGTTGAACTTTTACCCACTCACATTTTAGTTGAGTTTGAACTACACATCAATTTTGCTTTTGTTAAAAGATTTAATGCGCTTAAAAATGTTAACATTAAGAAATTCAAAAACTTATATAATAGTAACAATCAGTTCGATAGATTATGTAAAAATAATAACAATTGGTTCATAAACAGAAGTGATGTAGAGGTACCGACTGATATAAGTAACCTTTTGTCTTTTGGTTAAAAGTTTGGTGTCGCACCGTCTGTCTCTGATATTTCTGTACCACGAATGTTAGCTGATATCGATTCTATAATTAAGTTAGTACCAACTAATGTTCAAGACTTTGCTAGAGCTAGATGCAATAATTTAACAACAAATTTTTTGTTAAACACATCACCTCCTAATCCAATTAATTCATTTATTATGAAAACTTTAAAAAAGACTATTTCCTTCATCAAGGAAGAAAGAGATGATCCCTTGTTATTGCTTAAAGTTGATAAAGGTCAAATTACAGTCGCTATGAACAAATCAGAATACATTACTAAATCTATACTACTTTTAAACGATCAATCAACTTATAAAATAATTAACAAAGATCCAACAACGAAAATTCAAACAAAAATAAATAAGTTTATAAAAGTACTATTAGATAAAGAATACATCGATAGGAATACCTATTCACAACTGATTTGTTACAATGGTACAATTCCAAAATACTATGGATTGCCTAAGGTGCATAAGTTGGACTGCCCATTACGTCCGATTTTTTTTTGTGGGATCACCTACTTATAAACTATCTAAATTTCTAGCTAATATACTAACGTCGACGTTCGCGGAAAAGACTGAATATAATATTAAAGATTCTTTCACTTTTGCTGAAAGAATAAAGAGCCTTCTTCTACCTCCCACCTACGTGCTTATTTCTCTTGATGTTGTTTCCTTATTTACAAACATCCCCTTAGAATTGGTAAAACAGACCATAGTTGATAACTGGAACTATCTAGAAAATAACACAAGTTTAGACGTTACAACCTTTATTGATTTAATTACTTTCCTTTTTGATACGTCGTCGTTTACATTTAATGGTGTATTCTACAATCAAATTTTTGGTACGCCTATGGGAAGTCCTGTTAGTCCAATTTTGGCCACTATAGTGATAGATAGTTTACTGAATTATTGTATTCCTAAGTTACCGTTTGAATTACCTTTCATTTTCAAATATGTTGATGACATAATTTGTTCAGTACCAAGTGATCATCTTAACACTATATTAAATGTTTTTAATAGTTACAGTATTAATATTCGATTTACAATAGAGACGGAAACGGATGGTTCAGTACCTTTCTTGGACACTCGAGTAATAAGAAGTGAGGATCAAATGATCCTCCTGGATTGGTATACTAAACCATCTTACACGGGTCGATACATCAACTTCTTTTCTAATCATCCAATGAACCAAAAAATTAATACTGTTGTGGGGATGAAGCATAGAGTTCTGAAACTCTCTCATCCTTCCCTTCATAAACATAATCTAAAAAAACTGATGAATGTTTTTGTTAATAACGGTTATCCTCCGCGTCTTTTGAAAGGAATTCTCAACCATTCTTTAGTAACTTCCATAAGTCCTTTTGATGGTGACCAAAGGTCTGATATTGTTGAAGAAACAACACAGTTTAAATATGTAAAAATACCCTTCATCAAATGCTTTACATCTAGGTTTAATCCTTTTTCAATCAGTTCAATATTAAATTTGCTAAATATAATTACTTACCACTTAATAGAGTTTTTTCAAAAACCAAGGACAACGTTCCTATTTCACAACAATCTAACATCATTTACTCTATTCCTTGCGTTACTTGTGAAGGAACGTACATTGGTACGACAGCGCAATATTTCGGGAATAGACTTAAACAACATCGGAATGATTGTAGGGGTAGAAATGAGAATAAAAGTGCTCTTGTTTACCATCATGTTAAGGAAGGTCACCATTTTGACTTTAGCAACGCTAAGATTTTAGACAGAGAGTCGGTTTATAATAAACGTCTTTTCCTTGAAATGGTTTAGATTAATAAAGACAAAAATTCAGTGAATTTCAGAACGGATACAGAAGAGATAAGTTCAATCTATAGTTTTATAATTAACAACGACTTCACACGACGAGAGTTACGTCCTTAACTTTTTGAGCCGATTTTTTCCTTTTTGCCCTCCAGCGTTTCTCTTTAACAAAATTCAAAATTTACCTGTTTTGTTCTTGTTTTTTGAAAAACAAAAATAACAAAAAAATCATCCTATTTTTAGCCTTGTCATTGTCCTCTACAGTGACTGATATGTAAAGAAAATTTTCTTTTTAATTTTATAAAAATAAGTTTTAAAAATTTTCTATCTAATTTTGAAGTCAACCTTCTTACTTCCATTGTATGTCGACTTTAATTTTAAGATTTTTTTGTAACGTTGCCAATCTATTTTAATATTTTAATATTGTAGTGTTTCCCTGATGAAGCAATAAAATAATTGCGAAAGCTCGGATAGCGAAAAAGGAAGTTGTTTTCTTATCCATTGGTTGCTTTTCCCAAGATTTTTTAATCTTCATTACGTCGAACATTACGCCATATTATTGTTTTTCATTGTTTTATTTATGCGTTCTTCTACTGGTTATTTTTGGCAAATAAAAGCTAACAAACTAAAGTTTATTCAATCGCAGATCATTCTTGAAATAATACCAGTGATAATTTAAATATATTAAACGATAAACTGTTAAAATATCATAGCCTTCTAATAAAAACACGAACGGCTTCCAGCATTTTGCGTAGAATTTTGATAAAATACTTAATATGAAGAAAACTATAATAAATAGGTATAACAATGTTTATAGATAATTTGTAGAAAATTAAATTCCCATTTTGATAAGTTAACAAGATATGGGGCGTTCCATTTAAAATTTTCGACTTTCACGCAATTGAATACAGAGAAACGGTAACTCAATTTTTGACCAGCCTGTGTAAGATATACTGATACAACAAATGACAATCTATTCAAAAGCATATGAAGAGTTATCGTACCAATGCAAAACGTTTTTGAACTAACGTTGGCTGAGATATGGGTTTGTAAAGAGCATGGTGATATTTGACAAAAAACACTTAAAATCAGGCACCAACAACTGTTATCAAAGTCAACATATTTTCTTACGTATAATTGAATGGTGTAATAAAAACTATAGCATTCCATTAAAAATAACGAAGTTGAGGTCTACTTCCAGTAGACCGGAAGTGGTGGCCATCTTGAAAATATTTTAAATTAATAGATCGGAATGAACAAGCCACGTTACCAAAATTTCAAGCAAAATTTCAAGTGTAACCTAAAAAAGTTCTAATGAACCTGTTACGTGAAACACCTGTGTATATGTATATTTGACAGTCATTTTTCTATTGCATATTCCGTTATTAGACGCTATTCTAAAGTCAGTTGTTCAATTTCCTCATGTGTCTATTATATTTGGAAATATTTGTGCTAATTTTAAGATTGGTGTTCTATCATTACTAACATCTCATTTATTTCAATTAGTTCTTCATTTTTCAAAGTTATCATATTATTATTTTATTATTATTTTTGTTGCATTTTCGTTAAAAATCATTTATAATCTCCCACCGCAATATATTTTCAAATGAATGGAAATAACTAATGTCTTTTGGATTTGTATTCCCTTTTGCAGTAGTTTCACCCCGTGTGTACAATTTGTAATTTTTATATTATTTTTAAATAAGAAGCGGAATCAAATATATGAACAACCATTTCATAGTCAAATTATTTTTTTTTTCAAACATTAATAAATAGCGTTACCGCATGACAGGTTAGTGCTGAAAAAATATTTTCATCATTAGCTATAATCGAAGATAACTAAGCGAAGATTTAATAAATTTTGAAGAAATAAAAAGATGATTAAAATAGAAGTTTAGAGTTTAGTCATAATTTTGTTGTTTCATATTTTATTTTATTAGAACTGAATTTGGTAGGTACGACTGATGTGATGATCAGATTATCAGCAATTATTATACTACATATTTTGTTGATTAGTAATACTGTTTAAGTACCTTAGTTTTTTTCAATAATAAAATGTTAATAAAAAATCTGCAGTCATTATTATTTGGTTTTCTTTTACGTTTCGATATTCAGTACATTTTAAATAAATTCAGTACGTATTTACTTTTGTATTGACTTTTTTTTGGTGGGAAATGATAAAAATATCTGTTTGATTTGTTATTGATAATGATTTACTTAGGGGTCTACTTTCGGTTTAATTTAAATTTCATTTCGCTTTATATGAAGAAAAAAATTTTTTTTATCGTTTAAAAAGGATAGATGAAAAGTATTTTACTTTTTAGCTTAGAATTTATTTTGTAATTTATTTTTAGTTGTTGTTGATATTTACTATTTAGTTTATATGCACTATTGTACTATGTATGTTCCTTTTTTTATATCTGAGCTAATAAAAACCTTTATTATTATTTTAAGTGTGGGAACTGTGTTTATGAGTTCTATGATAGAGGTCAATTATTTACAAGTTCCGTAAAGTAAACTTGTAGAAATGGGAACTCGATCCGATAAAGTTTTAATGAAATTATTTCGCAGTCCAGCGTACGCACAACGAGGCAATAAATCAAAGTGGGAGCAACACGCAGAAAACACCGCGGGCACATGCAGTCGTACGCGGATGGTAGATTTATGGGCCCGTACATTAATATATTCTTTCTCGTGAATAATATATATTTTATTTGACATCATAAAAACATCACATGCACTTGCAGGTTATATTTCATGCGCGCAGTTATGCCATCCCTTCCTCGATGTCCCTCTACGTCCCTCTACATCCCTCTACGTCCTTCCTCACACCCTCTTCACGCTGTCGTTCTCTCCCTGTTTTACTAGCGTAAGTGGTGAGTGTGACAAAATGTTATCGAATACTTGGTAGGTATATGAGACTTAACATACTCAAGATGTTATAAGATTTAAATTTTATTTTATTTATTATTTTATAATTTTAATACCATGAATATTATCTTGTTAATATCAAAGTGTACCTTTGATTATATTAAAATTTTTTTAAATTTAATTTTTTAATAAACATCTTTTTAAATCCCTTTTACAAAATTAAAAAGGATAAGAACAAATTTTGCGTAAAATTTTAATTTTTGATGTTGGATAAAGAGTAGCCGGTGTGGTGGTCAACAGTGTAACCGGTAGCCACCGAGAGGGCAGTAGATAGCATCGTCGGACAAGAGCATAATAGGAATGCTCGCCCAGCGATAAACAACAATAAGTACATAATGACGTATTATTAAGGTTATTTTCATAATGACCAGACGGTCCAAGACGAGGCCGAGCAAACCGGCAACTATTCGGGAGATCGCTCGGGGAGGTTGTTTCGCATCTCGGAGGAGATCCGATGCCGATCCGACGACGTTATTTAGTATGTGCGACCGTGTTTCCACCTAATTTGTACTTCGTTAACGTCGCAGGTAATCGCCTCCGTAAAATACGAAAACGGTACCTACCGGATGGGGAAGATACTGTAGGCAATAATTTCCGACCGCCGACGGTTATGTTTTTAAATATGTTGATTGAAAATGTGCAAGCCGGACGAATACAACACATTATCGATGCCTAACTATCGTTAGTCGATAAACGTGCTTTAATATTCACAAATTTGTTATTAACCTCGGTTAAAATGTTAATCGGTAATGATGCATAGATGATAGCGAAGATGTCTACCTTTACCGAAGATCTTTTGGATATCTCATATGACTATCAGAATGTCCCATATCACGTGGATTTATATCTTGCAGGTGTGTTTTAAGGCACTTTAATTTATCATTAATCCTGAAATTTGGTATTAAAAAATTAATATATGTACAAAAGCAATTGTTTAATCCAGGATAATATAAAACGTTGTTAAGTGCCAGAATATCTTTACAATCTTTTCATAAACACTGTAATAACTACGATTTCTTAATAAAGATAATTACGTATAAAATAATATTATTAAGATAATGACACATAATAATATAAGTACAAAGGCTTTCACGACCGGTGTTAATTGAACAAAAATTTGAACTAACACTAACACTAGAACTATCACTAGATCTAAAACTAGAAACTTTCGGGTTATGCCGTGCGTTTCTTGAAAAAATGTTTGACGTTTCGTATGCCATATTGCAACCTTCTTTAGAAACTAGTTCGACGTGATCACTTCAAAAAACGCACCACAAAACCTTTTTATTTTAAGTTTTTTTTTTGCATATTCTGATAGAGCATAAATCCTTTATAAATCCCCAGCCATCGATAATAAAACTAAATTTATCAAAAAATCTAAGTCGAGATATAGAAACTATAACAAATGTTCAAACTGTGCACCATTATTACTCACTTTGAACAGTGTACAAATTTCACATTGAGTGCGTTTTTTATCACCGTATCCAGACGTAATTGAAATTTCCATATTTTTTGTTGTTTGCTTAATTGCACAATATTTGTTTAAACCGTCATTTTTTGACATATAAGTCTGTCAATAACATCAACTCCTACTTTGATTGCACATGCTGATTTAACACTCATTAAACGCATTTTTTTCTCGATTATTTCTGATACAACTATATGATTTGATATGTAGTGTCCCAACGAAATTTTGGTTTCGGTTTCTGCTGTATTTTGGTCGAAACATAGCCGAAACCAAAACTACGCCCATAAATGTTAATTGCGATCTGTTAAACCAAATAACTACAACAACATTTCGCAAGATAGGTTACTAAACCGTACCTTATCTTGCGAAATATTACATTAAAATATATTATATTAATATATAAAATACAGGTATAAACACTGTTAGTTATTTAGTGCAGAAAGCCAAATTTATGTGGAACAGACATATAATTTAAATGTCAAAAATACAGAATAATTGCTATTTAAAACCCGCTTTCAAAATTTCTTTTATAAGTTGCATACCCCAACGTGAGATATTCTTATTTTCGGATATTTTCACTGGAATGTTTGTCTAACTACACAAAAATATGATCCACTAGCACTACAGCATTGTCCACTATACAACTAAAACTAGAGCCAACATTAGTTCTAGAACTAACACTTGAAAGATTTGGGTTTAGTCTTATGAATTCTGAACTCGTACTAGACTTAGAACAGGAAACATTAGGCTTTAGTTGTCTTAAGAGACGAACAGCTAAACCTTAATGTTTCTAGTTCTAGGTTTAGTGTTAGTTCTGAAGCTAGGTTGTAGGCCTAGTATTAGTTATACTTTTAGTTCCAGAAGAGTTTAAAATAATCTATAGCTATACAAAAACTAGGACTAGAACTAACAGTTGACCTAGAACTAGAAAGATTCAGTGTTAGCCGTGCGTCTTCAGATGCACGGCTAAACCTGCTTAAAACTAACACTAGACCGAGAACTAAAAACATTAGGGTTTAGCTGTACCTCTATTAAGACCCAATCCAATACAACGAAGCTTCAGGACTAACACTATATTTAGTACTAGAAACATTAGAGTTTAGCCATCTTAAGAGACGTATGGCTAAACCCTAATGTTTTAAGAACTTTTTGTTCCCAACTCAGCCCCAGTATCCCTGCAAACGATCTTGGTAATGCTTTTAAGAGACATGATACTGTTTCAAGAAGACTTTATATTACTTCTAGATGATTTATACTGCTTCCAAAAAAAGACTTGAAAAGATTTTCTACTACATCTAGAAGACTTGATACCGTTTCTAGAAGACTTAAAATGGTATCAGAAAACTTGATATCGCCGCTGAATGACTTCAAATGCTTCCAAAAGCTTTATTCTGATTCTAGAACTCTTGAAATGTGTCCAAATGACTTGATACTAGTTCTAAAGAACAAGATACTTGGTGCAGAAGACTTGAAATGCTTTCAAGAGACTTAAATTATTTCCGGAAGGCTTGAAATGCTTCCACACAGCTTGAAATATTTTAACAAAACTTGAACAGCTTCCAGAAAATTTACTACTTTTTACGACTTAATATCTCCTCTAGAAGGCTTAAAATTATTCTAGAAGACTTGATATTACCTCTGGAAGACTTGTAGTACTTTTAAAAGACTTGATACTTCTTCTAGAAGAATTTATATTGATTCTATAAAAATTGAACTACTTCCAAAAGACGTGCAACTACCCCTGAAAGACTTGATACTGCTTCTAAAAGAGCAGATATTGCAACCAGAAGACTTGAAATGCTACCAAATGTCTTGAAAAGACTTGAAATCGTACCAAAAAACTTAAAATATTACCAAAAGACTCCAAATACTTTGAAGTCTTTTCAGGAGATTTGATACTGCTTCTAGAAAACCTGAAATGCTTCCAAAAATCTTGATAAAGGACTTAAGATTGCTTCCAGCAGACTTAAAATGTTTTTAGAAAACATGATTTGCTTCTAGAAAACCGGCTGCTATTCCTGGAGGACATGATACTGCTTCTAGAAGAGTTGATATGCATCCAGAACACTTGATATTACCTCTGCAAGACTTGAAATGCTTTCGCATTCTGAAGGCTTGATATTGCTTCTAGAAGACTTCATACTGCTTCTAGAAAAATTGAATTCCTTCCAATAGACTTGCAACTACGACTGGAAGATTTGATACTGCTTCTAGAAGAGTTGATGTGGCTACCAGAAGGCGTCAAGTTCTTCTATGAAGCTTGATGCTGCTTCTAGAATACTTAAAATGTTGCCGACAAACTTGATATAGCCTCCGGAAGACTTGAATAGTTTCCAAAAGGCTTAATACTGCTTCTAGAAAACTTTATACTGGTTCTAGAAAAATTGAATTGCTTCCAAAAAACACTTACAACTATCACCGAAAAACTCGATACTGCTTTTAGAAGAGTTAATATTGCTACTAGAAGAGTTGAAATGCTACCAGAAGACTTCAAGAACTTCCAGGAGGCTTGATACTGCTCCTAGAAAACTTGAAATGCTACTGCATGACTTGAAATTGCCTCCAGAAAACCTGGTACTCTTTCTAGAAGACTTGATATTGATTTTAGAAAGGTTGAAATACTTCCAAAAGAGCAATTAGTTAATTCATTCAGCAAAGCTGTTTTAGGGATGCACGTATTTTGAATTTTGCAGACCGTTTCAGACCCAATTCAGACTTTTCGTCGTGTGAGTCTTTTCTCACTTCATTTTTTTTTTTGGTACCAAGCACTCATACGTATATTCAAAAACCGGCGGTTATGCTCTTGTCAATGTCCAGGTTTCTATACTATAGTACAGTACTTATAGTAAGTATACAGATCATCATTTTTAGGAACGGTTTAAGGAAAGGGTAAAGAAGTTGCAACGCTAGGGTGAGTAACTTTAATTTTGAAAAGTGACAGAAAACATTCCAATTTAAATGTCCTAACAATAACAAACTTAACCTACAAATATTACAGCTGGTATTCCAACGTATAAAGCTACCTTTTGTGCGACGAAGATCCCCAAATTTCGGAGATTGGAGATTCGTTCGGATTGGCTGATAGCGATCACGTGAAGCCAGTATATTAGTCGTCAGCCAATCCGAACAAATCCCCAATTTCCGAAACTTGGGAATCTCCGTTGCACAAAAGACAGCTTAAGTCTATTCACTATGCATTCAAATTTAAAGGTCTACAGTGTTTAAGATAATGAAAAAAACAGACCTAAATCAAAGGTGCCGACACGGCGCGTCGTATCTTGTTTACTCTTTATACTCTTTAATCTTTGGTCAAGGCCTAAATCTGAGAAAGAACTGATATTATCGCTTAAATGTACTTCTGGCCCATATGAGCCGAATTCGTACGTCTTGATAGTTGATGTTGTCCATATTCTATTTTGAAACCCCGCATGTGACACAATATCTGCCAAGATGTCAATGATTTATTCATGATGTACATGTCTATTTATGACAATCCCGCCATCATAGAGACTTATTTTTGGTTTTAATTTGAGTAATTACAAGTTACATATACACAGTGGACACATTACTATAGAAGTTGATAATTAAATCTTAAAATTGTGATTTTCCTTCCTGTTCATCCTAAAATAAATTAATATTTATGCACAATATTGCCATACATGAAATTAAAACCACCCACATTTGTTAACTAAATACAATTAAAAGAGGAAATTAAACAAGTCAGGATAAGTACCAAGGCCTTCTTTAGAAACTGGTTCGAAGTTACTGAAAAATACTTTCAACAAAAAAACAAAAGATGTTACGACATCTTGACCGGACACTGGCTAGTAGTACATGTTCTACATGAAGTTGGCAAGCACATTCGTATGTAGAAGATATGAAATGGAAGACAAGACGGGAAGTCATATTAATTGTGGCTGTCCCAACTTCGCGTACTTGAGGGAATCCATTTTTGAAATACAGTGCCCTCAAATTTCGAATATAAGGAACATATTTTTCTGTTCCATATTAAAGTTTAAAAAAGCAGTAGGTTGGTTTTTGTTAATTGTGGGGTTGTTAATTGTGTATTACATTTTTAGACTACTGTTCATCAAATATAAAAATATTAAACATTTAAGTGGTATAATTTTATCAGCGTTGTGATGATTTTGTATTAATGAAATGCCAACTCGAACATGACCAATTTGCGCCACATAAAAGGAACAAATTATCAAGATAGGATGCGTCTCTGTAATTATCTAAATAAGAAGACGAGGATATAATTAATTCCAGTTGAACTCATTTTTCTTTATTAAGGTAATTTTTTATTTTGTTTTCTTAATTTCTATCTTCACATCTTCCTGTTGGCTTCGTATATTCGGTGATATCTTGAGAATTTTCCTTGATCCTTGTAATTCATATAAACAACGTTTTGTCAGTATTACATTCTGAATCAATTATGACGAAAACAAAAACATATTTGATTGGTATAAAAAATCTTTAATTTTGATTAATCTAGGGAAATATAAAATTCATTTAAAATATCGATCGTACTGAGAATTCAATACAAATATTATTTCGGGGAAGGTATCCATTCACAATAGAGAAGCTTTCACATCAAAACGCTGTATTATATTCGCAGGGCAGGTATGGAAATTAACGAGACAATGAAAAATGCAAAATATCAATCTGCTGTTGACATAAACAGAATAATGAACTACCACACGGCACACGGTGAGCTGATTTTAAAAAAATAAATATAATAGGATCGCGTAAAATGGTAAAATCGCATCGAACCCGATTCGCTGTAATGAAAATAAATTTCGGGTGGTCGGGGCGGTTTTATTCAAAACGAGCAACAATAGAAAATATCGGGCAGGCATTAGCCCCCAAAAAACAATAACGTACGCCCGGTTATAAATTCATCCACGACGCCGTTTATAATTTATTCGCCTGGTTTCGCGTACATAAAATAATTAACGGGCTGCATGTTTATTTTGAGCGGTGGCGGGTCTGCGGCGAAATGTGTTTTTTAAATTATCCACTATTAAAAGCTCGCCGTGCTGGGCATAGAGGACGACAAAAACTCAACCACCGCCATCGTAGCTGTATACCACGACAAACGAAAATAAAAGGGCCGCGGTCCGGTAGTAGGTACACGTACACGGCGATAAAAAGCGAAATATTAATAAACGCGCGTTCAGCTCGGCCATTGTTCGAACACAATGGCTAATTAAATTAATAAACGGACGCGCACACACGCGCCTTCCCCACCTATATTCGCAAATAAAAAGGATCCAACCTGAACAGTACCGTAATAAGGTTCAAAAATAGCCGTACTTAAAGGACTTTATTTAAATAAATTACTTCATTTATTATTACATTATTTTTATCTTCAATTATCTTTTATAATGCATAAAATTTTTGCTTAAAAAATAATATTGTTTAATTTCGCCTAAATATTAATATTTGTATATGATTTTATTTACATTGTCCGATGGTTAATGCGAATATCCGCTTAATTGGGACAAAACGTATAAGAACCAAACTGTTTGTACGCACTTTACATTCAGCTAATAATTTATTACTAAATTATTACTATTACGCTTATTACTGTTAAGCCCAATAATTCGGATAATTCAGATAATTTGAAAAAACATTAGAATTGCAAAATTTATACAATTCAAATAACTGTATTACCGTGTTTTACCTAATTGTTCATTCTGTTACAAGAAACTGGAGAGATGATCAATTCCGTAATTTTTAGGGAATGTAGAGATCCGTGACCATTCTTTCTTAATCACCGCGATTTTAAATGGTGACAGTGATCACATTCATACATAGAATGTCTACATTTTCCCAGACGTACGACAAAAATACCATTACAAGCAGCTAACTCATAAGGGGTGGTAAAAGGATTATTGAACATATTTTCTAGAGTTGATCTTCAATTGATAGAATTGATTTCAAGTTTTGTGCAGGAGAGATTTTAGGTGTCTTGTTGATCTAGAGTGATTTTATGCGTGGTATCTATATATTCCGGTATTATTTCCATTATAATCGTATACGTAGAATATGGGCTATTACTTAGTTTAATCGCGCCTAAGTTAAGCGTTTTATCTATTTCTTTATTTATAATTTCTCGTACCCTTGGAGATTGTGAGTATGGTTTATGGATAATCTTTTCTTCTTTCAAAGCAATATCATGTTGCATAGGCGCCGAATACGTTGGTGCATACACATTTTTTTTAATGGGTGCAAAGCATTGAAAGCATTGATCAAAGCATTGATCGTGGATGTAACACGAGACATCCACGAGTTCAAATATCCGAAGTTATCCGAACTCGTGGATGTAGAAACACCCATATACAATTATTAATGATTTTATCCGGATTGAAGTTGCCATTTTGAATTAATGTTTTAATTGTAATGCACTAGTGAGCTTTTTCTTAAAAATTCAGTCCTAGTATCTGTTTTAAACGATATTCTATTGAAGAGCACGTATTTTGAATTGAGGCTTAATACTGCTTTCAAAAGACTTAAAATAATTCTAGATGTCTTGATACAGCTTCCAATAGACTTGAGCAGCTTCCGGAAGACATGAAATGCTTCCAGAACACTTGAAATGCATCCCGAAGACTTGAAATATTTCTAGAAGACTTCAAATGCTTCCGGAAGACTTAAATTGCTTCCAGAAGATTTCATATTGCATCTGGAGGACTTGAACTGCTTCCAGAAGATTTACTACTGCCCCTGGAAGACTTGATATTGATTGCACAAGATTTGAAATGCTTTCACAAAACTTGTAATTCCCCCCAGAATGTTCTTAATGCTACCAGAGGACTTGTAATACTTTCAGAAGACTTAATATTGCATCTACAAAACTTGAACTGCTTCCACAGGATATAATATTGCTTTTTGAACACATAAAATGCTTCGAGAAGACTTTGTACTACTTCTAAAAAAAGATGTGAAATTCTTCCAAACAACTTGATATTGCCTCCGGAAGGCATAATATTGCCTCTAGAAAAATTGATGTTGTTTGCAGAAAACTGGATATGCAACCACAAGACTTGAAATGCTTCCTGCAGATTTACTATTGCCCCTGCAAGACATAATACTGCTTCTAGAATATTTGATATTGCTTTCACAAGACTTGAAATGCGTCCAGAAAACTTGTGGTAATGCCCCAGAAAGTCCTTAATGCTACTAGAAAATTTATAACATTTCCAGAAGACTTGATACTGCTACTCTAGAAAACTTGAAATGCTTTTACAGGATTTAACATTGCCTCTGAAATACATAAAATGCTTCGAGAAAACTTTATACTTATATCTTATATTTATCTTTTAGAAGTACAAAAAGACTGATATTGCTTCCAAAAGACTTGCTGCTTTCAGAAAACTTCATACTGCTTCTAACAGACTTGATACTGCTTCCAGATAACTGGATACTGCTTCTATAAGATGTGAAATGCTTCTAAAAATCTTGATATTAGCTTCATAAATTGCTTGCAGAAATCTTGACTTTTTTACGGAGAACTTGACGAACATAAACTTTTCATCCAGAAGACTTGAAATTCTTCCCTTGAAGACTTGAAATGCTCTCAGAAGACAAAAAATACTTCCACAAGAGCACCAATATACACAATTGTAAGTGATTGCGGTTGGATTCAAATTATCATTCTCAATTAATTTAATTGCCCAATTCAGAAATAGAAATTAGATAATAATAATAGAAATTGTTATGTACCCTTAACTGTACTTTGTTCTGTATAGTTAAGGGTTACAATTTATGGACGTTGTAATTCTAGATCTTATTTTGGACGACTATATATACCTATGTTGTGAAGGAATGTAAAGGTGATGTTCATTCCTAAAGGCGGTAGGCAATCAAATGCCGACGCTAAGACATACAGACCAATCAGCCTCACTTTTTTGTCATAAAAGGGAATAAAATGGAAAATATAATTGACCAATTCCTTAGGAATGAAGTGCTTATCACCAATCAATTCTATCTAAGTCAATATGCAACTGTTGATTTAACAAGCACCATAGCGGAGGCAATTACAACTAAAGAAATAGTTCTATATGCTGTAATTTAGCATCAATCTTAACAAAATAGAGATAATCCTTTTCACTCGGTGGAGAAAACTGCAATTAAGAGCACCCTCCATTGAAGGTAAACCTCAAAACAGACGCTAAGTACATAGAGGTAATTCTAAATAGCAAATTAAACGGAAACTCTCTCTTAAACAAGATGAAAAAAAGGCCATCATGACCAATCAGATCTGCCATAGGCTCTTTGGACGAAATTAGGGTCTCAAACCACAAATGGTTCATTGGGCTTACGCAGCAGTAACTAGACCTATGGTGGCCAATGCCTCACTAATTTGGAGACTAAAACTAAATCATAAGACAGCCCAACAGCTGCTGAAAGAAATACAGTGATTTACATCTTTAAAATAACAGGTGCAGCGAAATTTTGTCCAGCAAATGCTCTTGAAGCCGTGCACAGTCTCACACCACACCTTCTATGTATACAAAAGGAGACAGCCTCAAGTCTTATCACTAAGAACATGCTCTTCACCCAAGTGGATGCAGGATAACCTAAGAGGATACCCAGAAATACTCAGAACTCTACTCTAAATCACTGATCGAAATAAAGAGTTATCTTATTCCGACAGAATACAACTTCCACAAGCCGTACAAAGTCATTTATATAAGCAGGGATGGTTGGACGAAGGATGAGTCTTAACTGAAAAGCGGAGCCCTTGCCTGCTATGCTGATGCTTCGAAGACAGTTGGAATTAGAGTAGGCATAGGTATTAGCCGTCCAATCAGCCATCTTTTCCATATTGGGCGAGCCAGAATACCAAACGAAGAAACTTTTTGTTATTGGCATAAAACAACAAATATTCGATGTTTTAAAGATCTGGAACAAATCTACTCAAACAAATGCGTACATGACCAAAATATATTTCTAAAAATTGGTTAATCAAATGAAACCAGGAATAAAAGAAAATCGGCAACTGTTGTGCTTATTCTCGTTTGGACCAATTAAAACACATTCGATTAGTTATGATATTATTTTTAATTTAAATCATTTGAAACATAATCTTACAAATTTTAACTTTTATTTCAATAGCTTGTGAATAAAACACTGATTATCATATATCAATTTTAAACGCTTCTTTATCTTCAATTAAAGGCATGATTTATTCCATTATGAGCTTTCATGATATCTCCATCATGAAAGCAAAGACGATTTTGGCAATTTAATTGATTTGAAACGTAATCTTACACATATTACTTTTTAACTCAATAATTTCTGGTTAAAACGTAAGTTATCTTATATCATTTTAAAGAGAGCAATTTTGTCATCAATTTGATCTTTATATCGTTCCATTACCTGCATTATTTCAGCCATGGTGATTTTTTATTTCCCCCTTTTTTGTTATCTTTCTGTTTTCTAAGTTGAAACGCAATCTTACGCATTTCGATTATAATCTCAATAATTTGGGAACAAAATCGAGTCGGTTATCATATATCATTTTAAGGAAGATATATATGTAACTTCAGATATATAGTCTTAAAGAGTTTAAATTTAATGGTATCAAGATTGAGACGTAATCCTACGCATTTGAATTTCTACCTGAACAATTCTTGAATAAAACAGCAATTATCATACATCATTTTAAAGAAGATATCTTCATCTTCAATTTTAGCCATCATTTATTCCTTTATCCCCATTATGAATGCAAAGGCGATTTATTGCGACTTAATAATTTCTGGTTAAACATCCGATTGTATCGATGAACATGATCGTTGTATCGATAACAGTAATCAAAAAATTAAGAATGCAACATCACAAATTTTATTAACATCATCGTCGACTACTAAAGAGAGGTACAATTTATAGCTGACAGTTGGAGAAATATTGTTGATGAATATTGCGGAGCGCACTATAAATATATTTATATATTGTTGAAATTAATTTGTAATATGAATTTGTTGATTGAGCTAACTACGCCCCTGTTATAAAAGTGTACGAGCAGCGTGTGCGCGTATGTTCTCTTTGTGTACTGGTATAATATTCGATTTTATGCCGCAAAGTGGCCGCCAGCGATTTTAATCTCTTGTAAAAACACACAACCGAACCGCATACGAGCTATAGAGCACCACGATGGTATCTGTTCAAAACAATCGGCTTTCACACCCAAAATATTCCGCTACGTCTACTACCATTCCAAAAGAATCTTAATATAACACTTTCTGGCAACCCAACATACCTCCCGCTGGTCATATCAGACGTTTCACACTTTCGCAATATGAACACTGTCTGTTCAGATTTGTTAACATTTCATTTTAAAACGTAATTTATTTTGATCATTTTTCTCCCCCCAATAATATTTCTACTTTAAAATGTTATCTAAAATAAATTTGATTCCGCACAAGTGTCCGATTTCGAGTTACATATTTCAAATTGGCGAGGCGATATTAAAAAAAATATCGGACCCTTTCACGACACACCCATCATATAGGGGATACGAAGATCAAAATCGAATTTTACAATTTTACACCTACGGGCCCATCTGAGCTTACAATAAAAAGTATAAATTCGAAAGCCGTCCGTCACACGTGTTGCCCCAAACCCAGGATGAACCGTGTGTTGGCGATCGCGAGAAGGGGTTTTACAGTATACGAAACGCGATTTTGGATCCTCCTCTTACTTAGCATACATATTGTCGATTCGTGTTAACGCTTTTTAATACGTCAACTCTCTCTTTATGCACTTTGACTCCGCGCGAAAGGGGGATAGGGAAATGTGTTAGCGTGTGTGTACGGTATGTAGATGTATTGGATTACACATTAGCAGATGTGAAAAAGAGGGTTGAATGTAATTTAAATATCGTTAATAATGCTAGTTTGGATTGCAGAACGAATTTAAATGATTTATTAAAATTTAATTACTAGCAGTCCGTGTTGAGAAGGATTGAAATAAACAAAATTAAGATTTATATCATAACTGGAATATTATGAGTTACATTACCATAAACTAAATAAGTGTATTTAATAAAAAATTAAGGTGGTAGTAAGGGCGAACTTTTTATGAACAAATTAATTACGTTTGTCATCAATCAGGATTGATTTCTTTGTATCCACTTGAATCTCTTGAAAATGAGTCTTTGTTCTCATTTTCTATATTTTTGCCTTCTATATAGAATGGGGCTTATATTGCTATAGGGACTGATCATCACTCGATGTTGTCTTTATGTGAGAAAGAAAAATGTACAAAAAATGTTGTGCATCGTGCATTTGTGTATATGTATTTTCAATGAAAACGGTTTTAATTTACTCTGGGATATATGGGGTGAGGCACTTAAATTGAGACGTCGTTGCTCATAAAATATCAAGTTTACAAAAAAAAGTTTCAGATAAAACTTTCATCATCGGAAGCAGAAAATATTCCGTATGGATATAATTGAATACCAGAGGTCAATTAATATATGGTAATTCGTCGTGCTTCACGGATGGAGAAGTATGTATTTTGGTCGATCCGAGGTATCATCCGTTCATCTTCTTGGTTGTTCCCTATGGATAGGGGCAGACTGGAGCAGACTGTTGACAGTCTGTCAACAGGAGACTACGACAAAGCACTGAAGATGACGATGTGAGATCTTGACGAAACGTCATGTATATGAACGTATATATATATGAACGAAGATATATATATATATATATATATATATATATATATATCTTCAGGCATCTTCAGGAGACTACGACAAAGCACTGAAGATGCCAAGTGAGATCTTGGCGAAACGTCTGCCCCTGTCCATAGGGAGCAACCAAGAAGATGAACGGATGATACCTCGGATCAACCAGAACACATACTTCTCCATCCGTGAAGCACTATGAATTACCATATATATATATATAGGTTCGAGGGTTGCAAGCAGGTAGCCAACGTTCCGCATTGGAGAACCAGATTGATCCGGGAATCCATTGAAATAGCGAAGAACGGCACCCTCAACAAGAGGGATGATGCCCTACACTTGTCAGCAGCGTGGAGAACGGTCCTAGAGCACTCCAGGCCCAGGGCTGCTTTCCTGAGGCAAGGACCATCCAATTCGGAACGGCAGGACGCCGAGCTGCCTATCATTCTTGAAGCGTCCAGTGGGAGCAGCCCAGGTCCAGCAATCACCGGACAGCGGGTCAGTGGTCTCTTCTCGCCCATGGATGACGTCACCAAAGCCATATCCGGTGGAAAATCCCCAGGACCGTTAATCGCCGTACGACAGGTCAATGACCTCCCCCCACCACCCACGACTCACGTCACGTCGGACATACACACCCCCACCACCTCACCCCCAACCAATCGCTATCACCTACGACCAAGACGACCTACTATAAAAAGGAGCCAGAGCACCGCAGTACCTCAGTCTGTCAACAGGAGACTACGACAAAGCACTGAAGATGCCAAGTGAGATCTTGGCGAAACGTCTGCCCCTGTCCACAGGGAACAACCAAGAAGATGAACGGATGATACCTCGGATCAACCAAAATACATATATATATATATATATTCATCGCTATGTTATCTTCCCGACAGAATACATAGTGTTTATTTGAAAAATTTATCTTATATATCATCTTATTTATATTTATAATCGTAAGCATAGTATACAGGTATTTAAAAATTGTGTTACTTTTGAGTAGTGATCACATAATGGACCGTCGAGGAGTTTTAGAAGTTGTGCCTTAGCGAAAAAGGCCTAACACAAACCAGGAAGATAGATATAGAAAAAATAAAAGAGATACCGATTCATCGCCGCAGAAATATCCGATCACTTGCATATGTCATTAGAATTTCAAAAAGCACAATTCACAGAATTATATTCATTAAATCTGGACTGATCAAACCTCATAACAAAATTCATCGTTTGGAATACTGTTTGGCAATGCTTGATTCTGAAAGTATCGCTGCTGGTGCACCTATTTTAAAGGATATGAAAAACTACATTCATGTTAACGAGAAATGGTTTTATTTAATAAAGACCTCTAACAAATACTACCTCGCTCCTGACAGGCCGAATCATAAAACATATAAAAGTAATGTAATAAGTCTCTTAGGTTTATTACGAAGGTTATGCTTTTAGCCGTTGTTGCCCATCCAAGATGGAATAACTACCGTAAGCAATGTTTTAATGGAAAACTAGGCATTTGGCTTACTTAACGACCTGCCAAACGTAAAAGTAAAAATCGTCCAGCCGGGACGGTGGAAACAAAAATTATCGATTCTGTAACCAAACAGGAGTATAGAAACATGATGGTGAATAAACTTCTACCGGCGATTAAAGCTAAATGGCCTAGATCCAAAAAAAATGACAAAGACTTCAATGAAGCTGTTAGCGCCTTAAAATTAACTAGTGCTTCAATAACACCAATGTGTCAACACCCGAATAGTCCGGATACCAATGTTCTGGACCATGGTTTTTTTAATGCTATACAGACGCTGCAGTATCAAACTGCTGCTTCAAACATCGTTCAGCTCATCGATTCATCGAGTCATGAAACATTAAACAAGTTCTTCTTAACACATCAACAGTGTATAATAGTGACAATGACAGCAAATGGCGGCAATAATTATAGATTGTCTCACTTAGGCAAGAATAAGTTGCTTATACGAGGAGAGTTACCACGTTATCTTAAATGCGGTGTAGTTTGTCGAAGCTACTGAGGCAAATATTAATAATATTAGTAGCGTAATTAGTAATTAAGTAGTGTTAATATTATGCTTACAAAGTTTTGTAAATATATTTTTTAAGAATTTTGAATATTTGATATTAAAAAAATCTTGAAAAAAATTACGTTTTTTTTTAAAATTTTAAAACGCACACTTATTTTGAGACTTAAATTTTCACTATATCGGTCATATCACATAACTGATGTTAATCAGAATCTACATTTTTAAACACTCATCTTTTGGTGGTTCAGGATTTTTAAGGAATGGTACGATCCTTGAAATTACATAGGCCATCTGAATCATAATTAACGTACATAATAAAACTAATGACGTCGCGAATGGATCGACCATTACCTCGATATAAAACAACTAAGTTAATAGCGCACTTTGACTACTACAAGACCTTACGTAATTTAATGACTTCTGCAATAAATCGAGAAAAGAAATCTTTTTAAATAAAGTGCATTTGCATATAGTTGGCAGCTGTTATCCGGGTTGCAAATTGTCAACAGGTTCAGACACACTCTTGCCGCACATTTTGATAATGTTGGAAATATTAATGATTATTTCGTGAATGATTGGCTCACTTTTTACATTACAAACATGTTACATTTATGTCACCCAACTTCCCATGCGAGATTTTCGTTTTTACTTACTCAGTCACACCCTTGAGATCACTGATATTTTACATGGTATTAAATCAACATATTTTATAGACGAATTAAACATCACATTTACAAGAATGTCTCTCTGATGTGTTGTTCTACATTGTACATATTACAGATACCTTGTAATGGTACTTTGTCTTGAATATTATATTTTCCCGTAGGCCAAGATGATTGCCTTGATAATGCCATTGCCTAAGAAATCAAATCTAGCAAGTCTGGCTGACCTGAGTCCAATTAGTATCCTGCCAGTTATCTGAAAATGTATTGAAAGTTAGTACGCATAACATCTTCCCCATCACTTAGTATGGTATTTGACCTAACTATAGATGTGCAACTTAATAATTATAAAAGCTTGTTACAGTGGCCTATATAGGACACTTGTACTTCTGGAGTACATTAAAGTCTTCGACAAGGTTAACCATTCCATGCGTTTAGCTCTTATGGGCTATGTGGATCTATCCGACTGAGCAGTATCACTTTTGGAAAGTATCTTATCCAATTGCTTAGATAGTAAAATTAAACAATGTGTCTTCATTCTCACTGCCTGTAAAAGTAGGAGTGCCACAGTTCTAGCTCCTTTATATTTTTCCTTGTATATATCCCACTTGCGCAAGTGCATTCATTATTGGTCGATACACATGTACGCAGATGACACCCAAATTTACATAACCTTTCTAAAAGAATACCTCGCTTCTTTGGTTACTGCAAAATCGTTAAATATCTGGAAAAAATTCAAATATCAGTTCTTGTGTCTTGCCTAGAAGTTAATTACTACGAGTATTCAACCTTACTTATATAATAAAATCACTTACATGACCGATGTTCATAACTTGAATCTTAATCACAAATCGTAGACTCTTTTTCATATAATGTGGCTAAGGAAAAACAAAATTAAAAGTGAATCTGTCTTTAAAGTTAACTTGTGCAACACCTTGTTTCTTCTTCAGATGGGTCAATATAATCTTTATGCTGCCTCAGTGCTCTGGCATTGGATTGCTATTTATTTATTGGAAGGTTATATAGGAAATCATTTGAATTGATTAATAAATTGCTTGAAATAATTGAATATGTAGTTATCATTCGTTTTTAACTGTAGGTTGAGATCAGGTGGTAGTCCTGCCAATCTGGATTTCGCATTTTGACCGTAAATTGTAGTTAATTTTACAATTGGAAAGAATTACTTTATTTTAATTTTTTTATATTAATATATTTAGCTGTTTTAGATTGGTTGTTGCGGTCAATAAAGTACTATTATTATTATTTAATTGGAAAAGATACGAATATAAAAACTGAACCGAAAAACTGAATGTTCAAAGTAAGTATTCTATATAATATCTTTCCATTTGAAGACATGTTCTTACAAAATAATCCCGTACTCTTTCAAAAACTATTGGATATTAGCGAATTGTCTCACATGCGTTTTGTAATCTCTTCTACAAATCCTCCAAGATATTAACAGCTTCTGAACATACTAATGATTTTAAGTAACCCATGCAAAAAAATCTATTCGATATAACTTTGGTGATCTGCGTGGCCAAACTATTTAACCTCTTTTTCATATGCATTCAACTTAAAATTCAGTATTAAGAAAATACGAGCACTATGGTCAGGCCTACCATCATGCATCATATTTATAACCTACCCCGGAAAAGTACATCTTTGAATAACTACTAGCAATTACTTAGTAAATTAGCAGTTTGGAAATTTCTGTCAAACAAGTTTAAGAACATTTTGTGAGTAATACATTGGATTATACTGACATGAGTGGCTAAAGAAGGGGCGATTATTGGCTCGGGTGCACAAGGCTCTCTGCCAGGAGTACGCTTTGTCAGTCTCACATGTTTATTATCCGCAGAACCAGAGCGTATCTTGACCTATTGGATTTCGAGGCCTCCTCCTGTACCAGGTGACATTCTATGATGAGTGCCGACGTTATCGTAACGCTTTTTATTTCTGAAACAGATTGTTTCTATATGTAATAAATAGTAAAACAGTTACCACCCCAATTCCTCTTATATGATGGTGGTACCTTTCCCCAGAGGTAGCTTCATTAATTATAACAACCCAAAAATTAACACAGAAAACATTCATATATGTGTTGTTTGGATGACAATTTTCAAAAGCAAAAAAAAACGAAATATACGTGAAATAAATTAAACGTACGATGCCATAAAATGTTTAGGAATGTTAGCCAAGCATAACTTATACCTATTTCTAGATCATGCACTATCTACATGTAGACGTTCCATGCATAATGGGCATCTTGTATGATGAATATATGGAATTTTATATATGGAATATAAAATTAGTTACACCTATGGTTTTAAAAATAAAGTTAAAGTTTTCGAGAATATTTCTGAACATATACTATAATTGACGATAATAGATAAAAGATAAAAGATTTCTAAACATATGATGATCAAACCGATGTTGTTTCTGGGGTTCAGTTGGAGACTGAATCTGAAACTATAAAAACTTTATCTTACTGACAAGCTTTTGTTAATCTAAATGCAAAATAATTTTACCATGCAAAATTCTTGAAAATCTAAGAGTATGAGTTTGAAGCTAATTCATTTTACAATCAGCATTACAACGAAATAATTCAAGATTACGATCTACCACCAATCAATGATACATAACCTACATGTTAAACAGAACTTCAGAATTTATGCCCAAAAACATATTTATATATTCGAAACTGATAAAACATTTTACAAAATAAACCATCTAGAGATTTACAATTCAAAAAATTATTTGAACTAAATTCTAAAAGAAATTAAGTCTCACAACTGAAAAGAGAATTATTCACATAAAATACTATTAAGAATCCCATTAAAAAAAAATCAATCGAGTAAATCGATATATCATCTATTGTATTGTTATAAAATATGCATAGATGTTACTCAAACAATATAGTTGATTTGCATCATTTCAAGAAAAAGTCTATTGCAATAATTATTTTCAGTATTTAGGATTTTAACATTTTTACAATCAAAAGTATGTTTACAGTCATGAACATATTGGGATAAAGCACAAACAGTCTTAATTAACCAGAAATTAATTTTATATTTAGAGATTCTCTTTTTTAACAATTGTTTATTTGTTATTAACATTGTTTATTTACCCAAGGTACTTCCCATTACAGTCAATACATTTGATCTGTATTTGTCTTCTGTTTTATCTTTTAGTTTAGTGAAATGGTTTACTTATTGATTATAATAACAATTAACTATTTTGATCCTCTTAACAACTGAAAGAGTGTTTTTCAAAGAATCGCCCAACTTTTCAATGTAAAGTAGTTTTTCGTAAACTGTAGGCTAAGTATCCAATAAACTAGGTTTTGTCAAACTGATCATCATTATTAAAGTTAGAAGTAGTTGAGAACAATAATTAAACAGATTTGCGTTTATTATTGTTTACATCGGGGGATAAATAAAATTTTTCACTTTTTTTCTGGGAAAATTAGTGTTGTGAGTAAAAGTTATAACACTAGCATTTTAAGCGGTGCAGTTTAATTAAAATTTAAAAGGTTCGATTTGCGTACAGGATTTGTGTGACACCTCCGATTGACGGATTTAGCCCAAAAGTTAATATAAATCTATTATTTTATTGTAATAACTGTATATCAAATTTCGTCGAGTTACGAATTTATAAAATCTATTTCAATTTAGAAGCAATAATTCACAAAAATCAATAATATGCTTTCTACAGCATGTTCCCGGATCGAGTTACAAAGAAATTTATTACTGATTTTTCAAACTTATCGCAACATAATGTGACGAATATGTTCAAATCACACAAATTTTATATTCTAACCACAGAATAACAGTTATTCTATGCTTTAATTATAGAAGTTTCCAACTATATTATTCCCATTTTATGTAAAAATTTGAACTTTTTTTCTAATTTGAAAAATTTTCAAGAACAATGTATGATATGTAAAAATAGAAATCATTAAATTAAGCTTTTCCATACATTAGACTTCCTTTAGGCTTGGATCTAGAACTATTTGGACTTAACCATCTTAAAAGTCGTGCGGCTAAATCCAATTGTTTTAAGTTGTAGGTCTAGTGTTAATTTTAGTGTTGGTATTAATTCTAATTTAGCTGTTATTCGGTTTTAGATTATTGTATACTTGTATCGCAGAAATAAGTGTAAGTTCTAGTTTTAATTCTTATTTAACTCTAGATTGTTTAAATTCTTCTGGAATTAAAAGTATAACTAACACTAAACTAACAAATTCTAATTGGATTTTTTTTGGTCACCGGAATCAAAAATAAAACAACTTTTTAAAAATCGTTAATATTTCGATTGTTGGTTACAATCATCTTCAGAGCATTTTATTGCTAAAATTACAGAGAAAAACTATAAATTAAGCAGCCGTAATTTCAAAAATTAAAAAAGCCTAAAAGTAACCCAACTTACTTCTACTTTAAATTACTAAAAACTAATGAAATAAGACTGTTAGGATTTAACAACATAGAGCAGGTAAATGCAAAACACACAACTGTCATTTTGTAAAGAGAAAAGTCCCGTTTTTGGAGTGAGAAAGCAAACCTAAAAACTTAATGTACAGAGAAATTGGAAATTCAGCAGGCAATTGAACTTAAACAATACAATTTTTTCTTATAAATTTTATACAACTAATAAAGAGCTAATAGTTGAATTAACATAAACTGTTTAAGAACTAAAGAAACATATTAGAGAAAGTTGAAGTGTTATTAGTATTAGAAATCTGTAAAATAGGTGACATTGTAGTTTAGCCAATCCATGGCAAACAAATACGCATAGATATTGCTAATATTTTGAGTATCAGTTTTAAAATTTACCGCATTCTGCGTATAATTAATGTGTACCATCTCCAAAAACAACCTGTTACAATAATTATTCTCCGTACCTAAGATATCTATTGATTCTATCTAAGATAAAATAGAATCAAATTCATGTGCAGAGTCCAAAATATGTTGGGATGGAGTACTACTAGACTTCTTCAGTTTAGTCAATAAGTTCGAAATTCAACATTTTAACCATTGACTGGTCTGACCAACGTACTTACCCGATCGCAACACTTACACGATGCACAATAAATCAAGTTGGATATAAAATTGTCAATAGTCCTACCCTTACGTCTTATAACAGTTCATGATTTTTATGATACCAATACAATTTAACGTATTCTTTAACTGGCTAAATATTCAAAACATTATGCTTCATGGCAGGAACGGTGGAGATTTTAAGTTTTAATTCATGATTTGAAAAATGATTCAGAAACCGTCCCGAGTACGTTGGTTTGATGTACCAGTCAAACTAAACTGATGAATATTGACGTATCAAAAATATGTTTCAAGCCAAGCAAAAAAGCATCATTGTCCCATGAAGAATGATTAGCAATTAAATGCCAACGGAATGACAGTGAAAAGGCTAACTGACATTAACAAATGTGTGACTAAAAAAATTCCAATTAGAATTTGTTAATTGATGTTCACATATTGGTCGATGATATTTCTTGCTGTAACAATTAATACTAGACCTACAACTCAGTGTTACAACTAACACTAGAGCTAGAACTAGAAACTTTACGGTTTAGCCGTACGTCTCGTAAGACGGCTAGACATTTGTAATTTTTATTGTAATATTTTTAGTCGTGCCTGAGGACGAACATTATAAGTTCAAAATACATTTTGTATAGCACTTATGCACTGATATCAAAATAAATAATTTATTTCATCGTCAAGATTTTATTTACATTGAACAAACATAATTACGATAAACTTGTAGAGAATCATTGCTACAATACTATTACTTATTGGTATAGTATTGGTGTAGTTAATAAGTGTTAATGAGTAAATGTGTGATGTGCATCCACTGAGTAATTGGGCCATATTTGTTCGATAGAAATGTAAATCAACTGAAATATTTGGATATGTTACAAAATTATATAAATGAACGTGATGAACTACCCTTAATTTTATATAAATGTCCTCTTAGCATAGCGGTTTTCATGGTTACATGTCATAAATCGAACTTGAAACATTTTTGAGTTAGAAAAAAATTCAACGTTTATATAAAAACGAGAATAATTAATTAATTTCTGTATTTAGAGTATAACATTCATATGATTTAGTCTTCTGAACATATTGACCACATTATTTATGCTGAGTTAAGTTTAAAAATTGAGTAATAAATTTTTTTTCTTTTTTGTAACTATTGTATAACCGTTGAATTGTAAAAAATATGCAATTTTGTTTATATTTATAATGTTGTTCTAATTGCTTGAGAATTAACACTATTCATTACTTATCCTCCATGCTGTTAACCCTAAGTTGAAGTTGCTCAATCCAAATTTAATTAAAAAACCATCATCGATCAATCAAATTTTTTTTTAATTAATTCATTTTCGAAGTAAACACCCTTCGAGAAAGCTGTGCTGCTATTGTTCTAACGACCCTTCTTGCAAAGTAGGAAGAAACCACGAATAAAAAACGTCGTCGTCAGCCTTAATTATAACGTCGGACACTGATACAGCTCCGCGGAAACAGCTGTATTAATTCATTTCCATCATCGGGGGAGTGCGATATCGATTCACTTCGGCGCTAATTAAACTTTTTATCGCCCTGTTGTATTATATAAAAGTTCCTTCGGCTTTGTTACTCCTGGCGTAAGGCGATTAAAATTTTAAATCTGCTCTGAAGGACGAACGAACGAACGAACGATGAATCAAGCCGAAGGATAATCTAAATTAAAATTTAGTGTTTAAAACAAAAGTGCCGTTCGTGTACACGTCCGTTGGCCCTTAATCTTATCTCAAAGGAAAAGAAGTAGGTCCTAACGAAGTCCTGTCGGTTAAATTCAGTGGCACAGGTGAATCTTTCATTAACGGAAGATATCCTACATTATATCGTAGTAGTCGGCGTTTTGACGATACTTTTTTAATGTTACAATCGTAAAATTGTCCACATTAACGGGACTAACGCACGTTAATGGGAAAAGATACGTTTGTTTCCTTCTTGACCTAATCTTGCACCTTTTCCGAGTTATCAGACAAGCCGCTTAAGGAGATATTGAATATCCTGCAGCTAATTGGATGTTTTTGTATACGTCTTATACTACGGATATTAATTATGTATACGAGATCTTTCTTCCATTCCGTTACGATGTTAACTCGTGTTTCCATTTGTTGCTCTCTAAGCTGAGAGCACGCTGAACTTTAAATTAATTGCACTGCTTTTCCGAGTGCGTCGGAAACAACGGTTTCGTATATCTTATTAAAACATCGTTTCAAATGTTCATGAAATATTTATTTTTAATAAGAAAATTTGAATTTTAAATTAATCTTTGCGTCTTCATTTGATTTAATAATTGAATTTTAACTTTGCGTGGACATTAAGAGATGCTAAATTTGAACATCAAACACTGTAAAACGTTTACGTTTTCGTCACATCCATTAAGTCTTCACAACTACTTCCAAGTGCAAATATTGTTTTTCGCACTCAAAAGTTAACTTTACGACAGATTCTGGCAAAAAAACCTAAACAACACGTTAACCTCAAATCTTTCCAACTAACTAGACACATAGACCTCGTGGGGATATAGACTCTCGTACAGTTTTTGGCGGCTCGATTGAACATCAAAGGCGCCCGCCATGTTTATGGAGACCGCCGCGGCAGTCTCAGGATTAAAGAGGGACCTTATACAAACACACCTGGAAGGACCTAAATCACCCATTGACAGCCGGTTAAAACGATCTCGCGCTCGAACCTCATCTTCACTCACTCGCTCTCATTCTCTCAGGATCTTCGTGCAATATTGGGTTTAAACCAACCGACCAACCCGGAGTGTCTCCAAAATGGGCACGAAATACACACGGAACGTGTGTACATAAACGCACAGAGTGTCAGCAAACAGAGCTTTAGCTGGCGGTAAATGGGCAAACAATAGCAGTGGACCCGTTGCACCTATAATCTGTTGTCTACATCCCCTTTACTTTGTTAGGTTAGGTAACTACAATATTTATACATCGATAGTTGAATAGAAGGATTTATTTTTTGAATTTGAAAGTAACTCCAACGACTTTAATCACTTTTGTAATAATAGAACGTTTTTATTTCATACACAATTTTTGTGAGATCTTATAAACTTGCAGATAAATTGTTACTCCAAAAATATCTTAGAGAAGATGACCACACTCAGAACTCTAGAATTTTTTCTCAGGGAACAAAATAACGTTGATATGTACAATAAAAGAACAAAGAAGTCCACAACAAATTAAAGACATGAATCGTTTAAAACAGCACATTAAAACATGCATTTACATATGATGGCATTGATCCATTTTGGATAAAATTAATGAATGAATGTCTTGAATACATTTCGAAATAACTTCTCAAAGAAATCTTTTACCACATATGTCCAGTAAGGACGTATAAATGGTGAAACGCAGAGATCCCAACATTGATCCCTGTAGAACAGCCTTATTAACATGCAATGATTAAAAACCAAACCACCCAATTTCACACATTGATACCTGTTACTTAAGCAAGATATAATTATGTCCAGGGATGGTTGATGACTTTGTAGATGATCCAACGTAATTTAAAATTGATACAAGCAATTGATAACTAATTGAATCAAATGCTTTCCTAAAATCTTTATTAGATTTTACCAAAATACCACAATCACCTCGATCTGTAATTCTAAGTTAATCATCTTTTACATTCAAAAAAGCCGTAGTACAACTACGCCCAGGTACAACCTGACTGACACTCATGTAAAATGTTTTGAACGCTAATTATTTATTCTAAAATATATAATATCACTATATATTGCAGACGCATCCTTTTTAAGAATAAGGATTACATACGTCATTTTTTCAAGAAGCAGGAATTTTCCCCCAATCCGCAATTCATCCTCCACAATAATTGAGTATATGACATGTATAGTAAACTAAACGGAAGTATAAGTATTGCTCCAAGAATTGTTCGTAAGAAACCACCTTAGCCGGATTTGAACATGTCGGCCATCTCTGTATGTTCTTAATGTAAAAAAGTATTGACCGCCCAAATATTGCTCATGATATAAGAGAGCATATCAACCGTGTTTGATGACACTGGCTGCCGTACGAATTATTTGTGATATGAGATTACCAAACAATGCACCAAGTACGAAAATTTTATCAAGCCACAACAGATTTAACTTCTCCAATTCTAGTGTTAGCTGACTGTTTGTAAAAAATCAGTTGCTATGTTTATTTCTCAGCTGGCATAATATCCAAGAAAGCATGCTACTCCCGATTGCGTTCACACTAATCTCATATTCTCTGAATGTACATTTAGCAATTAAAAGCTTTGAAAATCATATTGCCATAAGCTGCTCAAGCTTTTCTGTCATTGTTGTCTGATTTAGAGGATTCCGATTTAAATCACCTGGCAGATATCCAGGATGCCAATGTCTCAGTGATGGCCGGAGATAGCAGATGCCTTCGAAAGGGTCGTATAGTTTAATACATTTAGGATATGTTGTTGATGACAATCCAACTTTGCCCACTTTTTTAATTTTACTTTGGAAAATACATTAAATACAAGCTAGTTGTCCATCAGAACCGTTTGTGCTAAAAAATAAGGTTGTAAAACTTAACAATGCTTAATGTCAAGTGGTATTAGACATATGCTTAGCGTTCTAGGGTTAAATGAATTCAAAAACGTTTTTGAAAGCTAAAGAGATAACATTTAGGTAACAGCTTTCAGCTTTTTTCAATTACGTTCCAACAAATATCCGCTAACACAAGGAATCTAATTTTCCTCCGCTGAACCAAAATTCAAATGGTGCTATTATCTGATAAATTTTTCACCGTGTTCATTGAATTTCGTTGAAATTTATCTTTCAAAGTGATATAAATCATGGTCCAAATCATGTAATTGCATTCGGATATATGCCTTCCACCAGAAAAATTGAAGGCATATTTGAAATCAACAACCCAAAATTACCCAAAACAATTAACTCATTAAATGTTCAAATTTCTTGCAGCACAGTGTTATAAATAGATACGATAATGTTTTATTGTTATTACGTAAGTTAGGAATAAGAAGGTTAATTAACCCTCCGTCGGGCGCAACTCATCTGACAGATTCACCAGATACAATTTTGTAAATAACAACCGGTTAATAAAATCACCACAAGTTGGAATAGGTGTATCTTTACCATATACCGAGAACTATTGTCGGTCGTATTTGCGGCAGCGTAGCGCACACATATCAGTCGTAGTGCTTAATTTAAATTCACAGATTCATTGCGACCGTTTACGGAAGTATTAGTAATTTTCAAAAATCGTCTTTTGAACTCAACTTTCTGGTAATAGGACTCAAAAAAATTGTAAGTAAGCTTTTTGTTAATAAAAATCTGGTTTTGTTACATATAAAGATGTGCTTTCTTCAAAATGTTTTGCTATAATGACTTGACCAATTTATTTGAAATTTATTTAAAATGTTTCAAATGTTTGTTTAGAAAACAGGTTTGAAAATGTTATATCAGTTAGTTTGGTCATTTGTTTTCAAATTTCGCCTTTTATAAAATTCTGATTATGACACGGCATACTTTTTTTTTCTACAAAAACGATAAAACTGAACATAATTTTATGACGTAATAAAACTCAAATAAAATAAATAATAATTTTACTAAAATAATGACACATTTCAAAACCGTTTGATCAAGAAAATTTGAAATAAATTGAAGGTCGTTTTCAAATTGTCATAAAAAAATCAGATATTTGATGTCCTGTAATTGCCAAATGCAACGGTTTTATGTATAGAGAACTTGATACAAATCTTAGTTTGCCTTAGGAATCCACACTGAACCGATTGTACATAATTACAGGACACCTATATATTATGTAACTACAATTCATCTGTCTGATTGATTCAGACGCAATGATGACGCATTAACTTTGTATAGGTGTTGCAGTGTACAATGGCTAAATTTATTAAAACCTATAATCCAGAAGATCCTAAAGATGCCGAAATCATGCTACAATTAATGATGGAGTCGGATGAAGAAAAAGAAGCACCTGAATTTGATGACGAAAGTAATAATACAAATAATAAAGTAATAATAAAGTAATACTTATGAGGAAGATCATATGAAGGAACGGGATGAGGACTCTGCCACAGAACAAGACGATTCTTCTGCAGAGGATAGTTTTAGTAGTGATGAATGTGAAGAACAATATGTTGGAAAGGACAAAATAA
The DNA here is from genome assembly GCA_036711965.1 of Onthophagus sagittarius. Classification (NCBI taxonomy): domain Eukaryota; kingdom Metazoa; phylum Arthropoda; class Insecta; order Coleoptera; family Scarabaeidae; genus Onthophagus; species Onthophagus sagittarius. Next base: position 54,283,556 of record JASERS010000001.1, read on the forward strand.
GTACATGGAAAAAGACGAAATACACTCAGCGTGTTAAACGTAAACCTCAAAATATTTTGATTAGTTTACCAGGTGTTATAGGATTCGCGAAGCAAGCAAAAACTGCCCTCAAATGTTGGAATTGCCTCATAAGCAACAATATATTAGAAAACATCGTTCAGTACACAAATCAATATATTGAAACTATTCGCTCACAATATTCTCGTGAGAGAGATTGCGAATATGTAGACGTAATTGAAATTAAAGCATTTATAGGATTGCTTTATCTGGCAGGTACACTTCATAGCAACAGACAAAGCTTAGAGGAGTTATGGGGAGATGATGGCTATGGAATAGAAATATTTCGATTGGTAATGAATGTGAAGCGGTTCAAGTTCATTCTTCGATGTATTCGCTTTGATGACAGAACAACTCGGGAGGAAAGAAAACGAGTTGACAAAATAGCTCCTATTCGGGAAATTTTTACAGTTTTTGTCGAAAACTGTAAAAAGAGCTATTCGCCTGGCTCATGTGTTGCAATTGATGAGATGTTAGTTGGCTTTAGAGGAAGATGCTCATTCAGGCAGTATATACCCTCCAAACCAAATAAATATGGGATAAAAATTTTCGCCTTGGTGGATCCAAATCTGGAGTTGATTTAGTTGACAAAATGTGTGAATCTTACAATGTGCAGAGAAACACTCGTCGGTGGCCCCTAGTCGTATTTTTTTCGATGCTAAATATAAGCGGCATAAATGCGCAAATTCTGCAAGCAAGAAATGGAAACGAAGGAAAAAAGCGGCGTATATTTCTAAAAGAGCTAGGTAAAGAATTAGTAACCGAACATCTGAATAGAAGGGCAACAAAAAGTAGAGGAATTCCTGTTTCGCTCAAACAAAGACTGCAGAGGTTTGCACCTACTGACGAATTACAAACCGAAGAAACTGAATCTACTACAGTAACAAACAAAAGAAAGCGGTGTGCACTTTGCGTAGCAAATAAAAAGCAAAGGTATTCCAAATACTTCTGTAAACTTTGCAAACAGTTTTTGTGTTTAGAACATGCAGCAGTGGTTTGTGAAAACTGTTTTAGTTCAAGAATCGATGGCGATGAAGCTGATAGACATCAATCAGATTAGTTTTTATTTTTCATCTAATATAATAAATATTTATTTTCTTTATTATCTTATAATTAGGTTTCACTATAATAATATAATAAACATTTAATAAGAAACTTGTAATAAATGTTTTCATATTTGAATCTAATAGATTCGTTGCGCCCGACCTCGTAATTATCTGCATTGCGCCCGACGGAGGGTTAATAAATTTGTAATAAACAAAGGGAATATTTGTTGTTGCAACGGTAGCATTAAGTTTATTATAAGTATAGTGTAGTTTATTGGAAGAGAAAGGTTGATAGAAATGATTAGGAAACAATTGAAGTATTTATAACGTCTTTATATCCTTTGCCTAAAACATGATAACAGGCCAAGTTATTGCAAAGCTTTAACTACGTAATATTCGTCATTATACGAAGATGGCTCAGTTATGTATAAAATTATGTGGATGTCGTATTCCATTTAAAAATTAATATTTATTTTTGATAATGCCGGAATTGACATTAAATGAAGTTCATCAATTTTCTGTAATTACAAGTCGTGGATATTGCATCTTCTGGAATATTAAATCATCGTCTTACGACTCTTATCAGAATGTATTACCTACGCACATTGTGTACTATAACAGTTATTTATTAAACAGTGTGTAAAGTAGACAAAAAGCACTTCACCCACAAGTTCATAAAACATTTTATCTACAAATTAAAAATTAATATTAATAATCATTCATAATTTTTGAAACTGTCAAAAAATGAGTCGACAATTATTTTACTCTTGTTGCTAGGAAACTCACGAAACGGTGTCGTAAAAGTGTGCGTTAAAGTAAATCTTATCGTATGATACATTATTACTTCACGCTGTCTTTCGTTATTTTAACGCACTGCTGTCCATAATGACGTACTTTACGAATTGAAAATGTCTTCAAAATAACGACTTTACAAACGAATTTTGTGTACAAGCTTGTTACTTTCCGTAGAATAAAAATTTTTAATCCTGTTGGGCATACTTTATAATCTTTTATCTAATAATGTGTTTATTACTATATCATAACAAATATATTATCATTACAACATTGTATTAATATAACTGTATTTTCTCTAAGATACTTTTAGAGTTATCTCATCTTTATTTTTATTTCTACAACTACCCAATTTTATGCAGAAAACTCCCAACGAGGAGTTTTCAGTTTTTTAACGCGACCATGTTCGCTTTATCTTAACCTAAGTACGGTTCTGCCACAGAAATACGAAGTTGGCAACAAAGCGAGAGCAAAAAAGATAATCAGCGGCTTTTATCTCCGGGCACGGTTCTCTTCTCCGTCTTCTCCTCTCTTCTTTCCCCGCCGCCTCCGCCACCACCATCTCCTCACCAACCCACACTTCAACCGCGTTCCATCCCCGTTAAGGTTTCCCCGTTTCCGCTCTCCTCACCCCTTTTCAACTTCCTTGTCTAGCCAATCTTATCTACAACTCTGTGGAAATAATGAAACAACTTATACAGCAATAAAACAACGAAACACTCGGCGGCGACGTGCTTCGTCCGGCCGCCGACAGATCGCGCCGCCGAGGCTCTGGCGGTGGCGGTGGAAGGCGTGGTCGAGGGAGGGGCGACGCTCCCGCCCCCTAGAAGGACGTCGTCGACCTCCATGTTAGATGCTCGTTCTTCCGCGGACGCGGACATGTTAAGATTGTGGAACATTGTCACGCTGGTCTGCCCTCTATGTTATATTTGAAACGTTTACTAAGAAGCTTCTGTGCTAGAAAAGACAAAGTGAGAAAATTTTGTTTATCATCGTCACCTAGAATTTAAAGTTGATGTTATTGCGTGGATGCCAACATAATTTAATTGAATTGAGTTTCCTCCCAATACTTTTAATAAAGTATTATTTGTGTAACAACACTTTATTATATAATATTATTTTATTTATATACAAATAATATTTTTTTGTTATTATTCTTTTAATTTATTTACATACTTTCCTTAGTTATATGCAGAGCTGCGCTAACTACTTGAACAAAATAGTGCAGAATAACTACCAGCCACTTATTACTGTAAGTGGCTGTAAGTAGTTTAACTACTTGGTTGATAAACTACTCTAAGGATATGATACTTTTATTACTAACCAGTTAATAGTTAAATATCTAACTACATATTTAATTACATAAATGTAGTTTTAATGCCTGTATCAAAAACTACAAAAATTCATAGAACAGAGGTTCACAATCTTTTTCAATGTACGGCTCCCTAAATAATCGGATTTTTTCCGCGTGTAATGACGCATGGCTAAACCTGTGTTTTCAATTACTAGGTGTAGTGTTAGTTCTAGTTATAATTCTTATTTAGCTCTACATGTTGTAAATTCTTCTGGAACTAAAAGTATAACTAATACTAGACTTACAACCCAGCTTTAGTACTAACACCAGATCAAGAACTAGAAACATTAGGATTTAGTCGTACATCTCTTAAGACGGCTTGTTTCTAGTTCTATGTCTAGTGTTAGTTCTAAAGCTGGGATGGGTAGGGTTGGGTTCCATTTTAAATGAGGTACTGCTAAACCCCAATGTTTTTCATTTGAGGTCTAGTGTTAGCTTTAGCGTTAGTGTTGGATCTATTTTTGCTTTTACTTAGTCCTAAATTGTTGTATGCTTGTATCGATCTAAAACTAGAACTAAGACTAGAAAGTGCGTCTTCAAACACACGGCTAAACCGAACGACTAATACACCTACAACCCAGCTTTAGTACTAGCACTAAACCTTAGGGTCTAGCCGTCTTAAAAGACGAACGGCTAAACCCTAATGTTTCAGTTCTAATTCTAGTGTTAGTTATATAGCTGGGTTGGGTTTGATTGGGTTCTATCATAGGAGACGTACGGCTAAATCCGAATGATTCTAATTCCAGGTCTAGTATTAGTTAGTTTTAGTACTAGCTCTACTTCTCGTTACTATTCAGTTTTAGATTGTTGTGTACTTGTATTGAACTAAAATTAGAACTAACACTAGACCTAGAATTAGTAAGTTTCGGTTACTAATTCTGGGGTAAACCCGACTATTTCTAGTTTTAGTTCTATAGGAATATAGAACAACATATCATTATTTAATTATTAACTTGAATCACTGGTTTACAATAACAAATAAATAAATGAAAAATAAAGATTATAGTTAGTAGTTAACAACTTTTGAATTGTTATCACCAAAATAAAAAAACCAATGAAAGTAACTGGTCAAAATAGATCTAATTGAACCTTACCATCTAATATTATATTTAAATTATCTTTAAATGTCAAATTCTTTTGTTACAATAATACAAAATTGAAACTTATGAGGTAACTAACTATAACATTAAGATTATTTCAAAATTTAGAGTTGTTTAAAAAATAAAAATTTAATATACAAATAAACATGGAATCTTATAACTTTGAAAGTGACTTTTAATATAACTTAGTTTTGAGTTTCAAAAACCCAACTACTAAAGAAGATTGTCGGAAATATCATGTTTTCTCGATGAGTTAAGCAAGGTTGCAAGATTGAACATTGGTTTAACTACAGCTGATAATGGCAGGTTGGTATTGTATTTTCTAAATATTTGTTTAATTAACTTACGAGTATAATTCCAACCTTAATCAATAACTATTGGAACGGAAAATGCAAATAATACAACAAATCGCGAATAAAAACTTATTTCCACTATGTCAAAAAGTAGAATTACCTCAAAAATTCAGGTCAAGCTCATCATTAGAAACAGGACCGTGTCAATTACGAAAAATTAGCCAATGACACCACCTTCTTCTGATATTTTTTTATGAAGTGTCTTCTTAAGAAGATATTACACAAAAATAATATAATGCTATCATTCAAAAACAATAATTCGCTTAAGACATTATTAGTTAATAACAAAAACAAAACAGAAATTCTTTATAAAAGTGGAGTATTCATGCTATAGTGTGACACTTGTTCCGCAACCTACATTAGGGAAATAGATAGACGTTGTAGACAAGGATTAGAGAGCATAAAAATAATTGCAAGTCTAACTTCGAAAAACACTTAGTCTATAAGAATCATCCAATTATCTACACCATTCTACTGCTAATAGAGACATACGAAATCAACAAATTCATCAAAATAACAGCAATATAATCAGCCTTAATAAACATAGCTTCCATAACCACACGTTTATATAATTGCCTAAGAAGTCCATTTAGGGAGACCATCAAAGAAACATAATAAAATATACGAGTTTAATATAAGATGTGTTAGGTGGCGGTCCAATACTTGAACCACTCGTACCCGATGCCCCACTACCCGCTCATGTAAACACGGAGCAACAACAATTCTAAGTTTATATTAACATTAATTAAGTTTCATCTCTGTGATTTCGTCTTCTGAAGTTTTATAATGTTGAATTTGAATTTAATATAAAAGCCGACTTCGCATATTTGCTTGATCTTCATAAATAAAATAGACCTCTACCTTACCAACCTATGGATTGGCGCCATAACCTAACTTGAACGTGTTTTTGTGCTGTAAATGTGTTTTTAAGTTGTATAAGTTTTTTAAGATTTTAATCATAGAATTCCGAATAATTTCGATTTAATATGAATAACGTTTGAAAAAATCTCGAAGTAAGTTTAGTATACAGGGTGTCTCACGTAACTGGTTCATTAGAACTTTTTTGGGTTACACTATTCGTAGAGGCTTGAAATTTTGGTATCATGGGTTGTTCATTCCGATCTATTAATCTAAAATATTTTCAAGATGGCCACCACTTCCGGTCTACCGGAAGCAGACCTCAACTTCGTTATTTTAAATGGAATGCTATAGTTTTTATTACACCATTCAATTACACGTAAGAAAATATATTGACTTTGATAACAGTTGCTGGTACCTATCGTTTTTTGTTTTCGAGTTATTTTAATTTTAAGTGTTTTTTTGGCAAATATCACCATGGTCTTTACAAGCCCATATCTCAGCCAACGTTAATTCAAAAACGTTTTGCATTGGTACAATAACTCGTCATATGCTGTTAAATAGATTGTCACTTGTTATATCAATGTACCTTATACAGCGTGGTCAAAAATTGAATTACCATTTCGCTGTATTCAATTGCGAGAAAGTCGAAAATTTTAAATGGAACGCACCGTATCCTTTTAGCCTATCAAAACTTGAATTTAATTCTCTACAAATTATCTATAAATATTGCTATACCTATTTATTATAGTTTTCTTCATATTGAGTATTTTATCAAAATCCTACATAAAATGCTGGAAGCCGGTCGTGTTTTTATTAGAAGGCTGAATGATATTTTGACAGTTAATTGTTTAATTTATTTAAATTATCATTGGTATTATTTCTAGAATGATCTGCGATTGAATAAACTTGAGTTTGTTAGCTTTTATTTGCCAAAAATAAGCAGCAGAAGAACGCATAAATGAAACAATGAAAAACAATGATATGGCGTAATATTCTACGTAATGATGCGCGAGAAGTTCCTAGAGAGCTCAGTTTATTTATTTACGGTGCTTTTTGTAAAATATTATTCATCTAAATCGACCGAAGCACCTCTTATCCAAGAATTTGGTAAAGCAATAAAATAACAAAACATTTATTCTATTATCTTAAGCTGCTGGTGATAGAAATTTACGTTTTCTTGTTATTTTGATCTTTCCAAAACTAAGAGATACGTATCTTATCCTATCCAAAACATTATTACACCCGTCATGAATATAAGACGAATTTAAAATGTTGGCGTGGGAATAATTCGCCATGATATTCAAAGACTTTAACAGCAGTAAGTGATGACACAACTAAGTAATGACAACAATAACATAAATATGGTTGAAAAGCTATCAAAACTCCATGGCTTTCTAACATAAAAACAAGAAGCTTCCAGCATTGCATGCGTCCATTAATTTCCAAATATGAGGGCAACTACAACAAATAGGCGCAGGAAAGTATCTAAATAGTTTGTAGAGAATTAAATTCCCATAATTTATTTTTGTAATTTTCAGTTTTTCATTCTTTTATGTTATTGATTTTAATTTTCATCATTAAATTGTTGTTTTTCATTGTTTCATTTATTCGGTTTTCTTTTGGTTATTTTTGGTAAATTACAGGTAGCAATCTAAAGTTTATTCAATCACAGTTCATTGTAGGAATAATACTAATAATAATTTAAATAAATTAAATAAAAAACTGTCAAAATGTCATGGCCTGCTAACAAAAACACAGACGATTTCTAGCATTTTACCTATGATTGTGATAAATTCCTCAATAGTAAGAAAACTATAATAAATAGGTATAGGAATATTTATAGATAATTTGTAGAGAATTAAATTTCCTTTCTGATAGGGTATGAAAATATGGGGCGTTCCATTTAAAATTTTCGACTTTCACGCAATTGAATACAGAAAAACGGTAACTCAGTTTTTGACCAGCCTGTATAAGATATACTGATACAACAAGTGACAATCTATTTAGCAGCATATGAAGAATTATCGCACCAATGCAAAACGTTTTTGAGTTAACGTTGGCTGAGATATGGGCTTGTATAGAGCATGGTGATATTTGCCAAAAAACACTTAAAATCAAAATCACTCGAAAACAAAAAACGGTAGGCACCAACAACTGTTATCAAAGTCAACATATTTTCTTATGTATAATTGAATGGTGTAATAAAAACTATAGCATTCAATTTAAAATAACGAGGTTGAAGTCTACTTCCGGTAGACCGGAATTAGTGGCCATCTTGAAAATATTTTAGATTAATAGATCGGAATGAACAACCCATGTTATCAAAATTTCAAGTCTCTACGAATAGTAGAATCTAAAAAAGTTCTAATGAACCAGTTACGTGAGACACCCTGTATATGATTATTTTAGCATGTATAATTTTCCAACAGTTCTGTTTGTTTTGTCTTGTTTTGTGTTTTAACTTGTAGATGTTTACAGAGGAGGGGCAAAGCCCGAAACCGGTCTAGATGCAATTAAACATTTAAATCACCCGAGTATTATTATTCTTTCAACTTATATTGTTTACTACAAGATAAAGATGGATAATTTTAACCCAAATTTCTTTATTAGTTTTTCTATTTTGTAAGTACTGTATATTTTCTAGGACCCACGGATACTATAGAGATTATATCCATAGTAAAAAAATTTACACCAAAAAACAATGGGGACATACATTGAATGCATATTGCCTTCCTAAAAATCTATATCAAGCTTATGTGTTTCTTTAATATACATTTTTAATTCCTTAGGGTGTTTATGACGGCTGTTTATAATAAGGGGGACAAAAGCAAACCAGAAAATATCAAAGTTATCTCAATGTTGCCTACAATTTAAAAATTACTAGAATATTTGGTTGCAGATAGAATATCGAATTTCTTTGAGAACAAATTTTTCACTAACTACCTACATATATTCCGTAACGGTAGATCAGTAAATATTGCATTAGATAATACAATTCAAGATATCTTGGCATTTGATCAAAGGAAATTTGCAGAACTCGTAAGTGTGGAACTATCATGATCTCTTACTAAACAAATTGGCTGTTTATCTGCAGTATAGAAAACAAGTGATGATAATCGATGAAAGAATGACATAAAAAGTTGAAGTTCATACTAATATCCCCCGGGGATCAGTTATGACAGCATAACAGCATGCCTAACAATGTACCTGACAGTAGGTTTTGTTTATATGTCGATGATACCACCATAGTTAAGGAAGGTGCTGCGAACAAAGACATGAAGAACAATGCAGATGAATCAGTATGTAAGGTGAAGCAATGGTTTCACCACAATGGATTATTATTGAATGAGGACAAGACTCAGTGTATTACTTTCTGTGAATTCGGAAGTTCACATGTTAGATTCCTAAAGTTTCTGGGGATTCATTTTGACGAACAACTAAAGTGGTAAACACATATTGAATATTTGTCGAGGAAACTTAATGTCGCGATCTTCCGCATTCATAGTATTAGTACGTTAGAAGCTGCAAAACTTATCAATTATACCAACTTCTATGGCTTGATCTACGGTATCTTCTTTCGGGAAGTTTCTTCGGCAGCAGAAAGAGCAGAGAAAGTAGTAGAAGTATAAAATACTTAGCAAAGTATTTTATCTAAGAAATTATACCTTCTGTCAAAAAACTGTGATTCCTATAACTATCACACTAGAAACAAGAAGGAAATGCGTATCCCCACATATCGTTTGTCTAAAACCTAAAACAATGCCAACTTTAAATTCAACATTAAATGTTGAAAAAAACAACATTAAATTCTTCTACCATGTACCTACGTCGGTACGAGATGTACCTTCCGCAAAAATTAAGAATGCTGTAAAGAACTACCTTTGCAAAAACGCGTTTTATACCATTCAAAAATTCTTTGAAAAATTTTCTGTGTAGAATAATATTTTTAGTTTCGTTATTGTACAAGAAAATAAGAAATTCAAAGTTGTGTAAAAAAAACTTTGAATTTCTTCCAATTTGACATGTTGTAAAATGTTTTCGTTTGCAATAAACTTTATTATTATTAATAACTCTAACTGCATTTTACCATAATTTTTAAATTCTCAATGGTCTTAAAAGTAGTTAAATTACTTCAAAGGAATTAAAATAAATAAAAAGTAGTGAGACTACCTAAAGTAGTTAACAATTAGGAGATAATTACTTTCTGTGAATATTTTATGTCAGCATAAAATAATCGAGTATAACCACTAATAAATCAGAAGCAGCCAGAATACAATCACTTTAACACAAAAAGTAGTTAACAACGTTAACTACACCCAGCTTTGCTTTGTGCTAACACTTTATTATCAAATACAGAAATAATAATTTTATGTTATTTTAATTTATTTACATACTTTTCTTGGTTAGATGTTTGAATTGTTTAGGGGCGCAAGTGACAACTGAGACATTAAACTAAACGTATACGTTGTTGCGCTTGGGAATTGGCATCATTGTGCCGCGTCGGCGAGCGTCAAGGGGCGCGATAATGGTGCTTCTCCCTCGGGAAACTGCACAAAGGGGATGCGCGGGGTGAGTGCCGTCGTCATCACCCCACGTCATCCCTCTCTTTGAACCGTCCGCGAAAAGTGGAAAGAACCAACCCTCCCAAAAAGTATCGCTAGCGCGTTAATGTATCGGTTTTACGCCGCGCTAAGTGAGGGGAGCGCAGATGTGTTTATTAATTCATTTATAATTGAGGAGTTGCGTTAAAGTTAAAACGTTGGGAGATTTTTTTTGTACAAACTTTGATTGATGTCGTAAAATAAAAAGTTTGAATTAAAATGAAAACATTTTCTACTACAAACATTATCTTTACAAAAGCCTGCGAGGAGTATCGATTTGCAAGTTTGAACCAAACTCGTCGTTGTCGACGGGGAACAAAATAAAAACAGGACGTCACCTCGGGGGGTGCGCAGTGGTAGTACAGGTCCTCTTAAACCCGTCGGGGGTCAGCGAGGATGAGGGCTACATTTGTCCACGTTGGGTGTCGAGAGGGGTGGTGACACGCTGTCCACGCCGTCGGCGAATTGGGAAGGACGGGGGGATGTGTCGGTTCTGCAGGACCTTATCCCGGCTTCTTGACCGTCTCTACTCCTGCCACGACCAGTTCGGGTTAGTCGGCGCCAACGCTGAATAATGGATGGGATGGGAGATCACCGGACACACTCCTACACGGATCCAAGGCATCATTCAGTATTCAGGACAAAACACCACCGCCGGCTGAGGTTACCATGGCATTAGACGACCCAAGTGGAGTGAGATGTGGTGAATCGGGGGGAAAGGGGTTGCCAAAATGGGAGGATAGCCACGAAATGATCAGTTTTGTAGTGCGGACGGTTGAAACAATGGAAATGTGTTTTCGGTTATCCCAAAGAGGAAAGGGTAGACTCTATGTGTGTCAATATTAGACGCCCAGATACAACAGGTTTTCTCTTCTCCGAAGTTATAAGAAAATCTTGTTTTTATTTATTGAAAATAAACACCAATCTGTATTCAATATTTGGCGATCGGAAAACCGTCGCCTCCACCAGTTGTGGTGCATCGTCTCAACGTGCCGCTCGCAACACAAGGCAACGGTTTGGTCGTAGGGTTTTTTCTGACACAATTAGGGTCCGGCGAAGGGCTAAGTAGAAAATCGTGTAGCGGCCTGGCAAGTGTGAGTGATGGCTGACAGGCGACCGTGGTCCGGCCGGCCAACCAACCGGCCAGGACAAAATTACCCCAGGACCGTGCGCCGCTAGGACGACCGCTCGGCGGAGGCGGCTTCTGTGGCGGCGGCAACGTCTTAGGTCGACTTTCGCTTGTTTTCTCGTCCTCCGGTTTTATGTATTTATGGCGCCTCCTCGCGGCTGGTACGTGTAGCGACGGGTTGCGGTGGCGCTGCGAGTGGAATCCGAATTCGAACGGTCGCCGTAAAGAATTTATGGTTGGATGGCACTATCTGCATCGTTATGTTCGTTTTTTGATTGCAAGCAACCTGAGAAATTTTACCTTGCTTTTCATCAACGTACGAAAACCTATAAACTTAGTTTAACCCTTCGTTTATCGGGTATGGTCTACGAGTCCAAAGCAGAATGAGTTTATTTAAAATAATTTTAATTATTTTTATCAAAATTTCTACGGTCACAGTATTTCAATATCAACTGTTAATCCTGATAGACCCTACAGAATCAAACGTATAACAATATTCTCAGATATAATCTCTGAATTTCGTATTACAGTTGGACAGAGTTAATCGTATTTCAGTAGACTATATAGGTTTGATTTAGTTAGCTGGATTCCATCATGGATCGAGCACACATCTAGAAGAGTATTAGTCATCAGACTGTATGGAATATGAGACACTCCTTGCTACAATGACAAAACGTAGGTTCGTCTTTCTATTGAAATGCATCCGCTTAGATCAGAGGTCCATCCCAAACTTTTTTGTGTCGTAGACCCCTTGCCATGTTTTTCGGTTTTTGGTTTTTGGTCGCAATACATTATTAAAAGTGATCGAAATAACAGTGAAATATACGGTACAAACAGAAAAGTGCATACTGAATGACAAAAAAATATAACGTTCGTGTTCTAATGACCAAAAAAAAGCCTCCACCCGGATTTGTGGAGGTGGGATTTTACCTTGACACATATAACTTTTGTTTTTTTTTGGTCTTCAGATTACGAACTATTAGAAATATAGGCCACATGAGGAATCACTGACTTAGATGCTACCACAAATCGAGATCAAAGCACATTTGCTTTGAAATGGACAAACAATTAACACACTCTGTTATTGACAGGTTACTATTAAAGGTAAATGTAAGAAAATCTATGGTGTGAGCGATTATGTAACTTTAAATGAAATGCTCTTTGCAAACAAATACTGACTGTAAGTTTTCGTTGTTGCTGATGCCAAAATATTTTCACTTCATACATACATTATAATCCCGGATCGAGTTATATTACAAAGTAGAAATGAAACAAATTATATTACCGAGTTTTCTAACTTATTTCAGCATAGATAATGCGTCGGATATGTTTAAATCACCCGAATGTTATTCTCTAACTACAAAAGATAACCCTTCATTATTCCCATTTTTGTAAGAATTGTACTTTTTGACATGGAGCACGGTTAAAGGGAAAAACGGTTTCGGTTTTGGTCGAAACTTTTTTAGTTTTAATTCTTGTTTAACTCTACAATGTTTTAAATTCTTCTGGAACTAAAAGTATAACAAAGACTAGATCTATAATCCAGCTTCAGAACTAACGCTAGACCTAGAACTAGAAACCCTATTGTTTCTAATTCTAACTAGCCTGGAAATAGTTCTGAAGGTAGGTTGGGTTGGGTTCGGTTCCGTCTTAAGATAGGTACGGCTAAATCCAAATGTTTCTAGTTTTAAGTCTAGTGTTAGATATAGGTGTTAGTGTTAGCTTTATTTTTAGTTCTACAGTGTACCAGTACCGCCATAGTATCGAGTCATGTTTTCGTGTAGTTAATAAGTGTTAATAAGTAAATCTGTACTGTGCTATAATATGTCACAGAGTAATTGGACTATATTTCTTCGATGGAAGATAAGAAGATATACAATAGATCGTTAGTTCACATGATATTCAATTAATAATAATGCTAGCTTTGTTTATCAGAGCAATACATAAACGTCAAAAACAAAAGACAAAATATGGCCTAACCGAAAATATTGCCACACTTAAATTATTTCTGAGTTGCATAGAAGCATTTCTTAAGTCGTACTACTTTAACGGTAAAATCTAAAGGCCTTACATTTATAGGTACCTGTTATAAAACTTTACACCTTCACGGTATTTCAAATAATGTCGTGATGCAGTATAAGTATCCATATATCCGTATATCAATAACAGTTGCTTGATTTCATTGTTTTATCACGCATCGTTTTTGTAGCGTAAACACTTTTCTCGCATCTTCTCGCAAATACGGTAATAATAGAAGTAGGAAAAAATTGTCATTTTTGCAACCTCCATCGTGACACAAAACATCAATATGATTACTTCAGTTTAATGTAGGACCAATTTATAGTCCCAGTAACTTGATATTGCTGTTATCTCCTTTAAAATGTTTATTACCTGTGATTTCTCATTATTTAACAGCAATCTCTTGTAACCAATCAAAAGCAAAATCCAAAGTTTCCGCACGCTATTTATTTAAAGCTTCATTTGACAGCTCTCGAACAACAAAAGAGGTGTTATCTACATATAAACACGTAGTCTCTCTGTCTACAGTTTTTGGCAGATAATTAATGTAGATAATAAATAATGGTCCAAGCATAGATCCTTGAGGTACACCGTACTTATACTATATCGCATTTGACCTTGCCGACGTGCTATCGGTCGGCAAGGTACCATTTTAGGAGATCATATATACCTCTCGTGATTCCATAATAGTGACGTTTGTTCTTCAAAATGATGATCTACCGTGTCAAAAGTGCGACTCATCGTTTCAAATTATTTTAGATTTCTCATGATTATCATAGGCATCCGTGAGGTCTTCGACACTTCTAATATTTGCAGTGGCAGTTTATTTACGCTCTCTATAACCATTGTGATCCTCAAGCAAGATATATATTTTCACAAAACAACGATTAATAAGCTCCTCAAGAAACTTAAGAAAACTGACAGCATCACTATGAGCCTATAATTTACGTTTTTGTAATCATCTTCTTACATCTTCTTTCATCTTATTCTTCACCTATGTCTGGATTAACACTTCTATAAAGTTGTTCATGGCCTACTTGAATATCTCATTCCATGCAACCTCTAGATCAGCGTTTCTCAACCTTTTCTTTGCGACGACTCCTTATAAAAATTTTATAAGGTGTCGCAAAATTTTATAAAAATTATACGTAGATGACCCATTGTGCTTCAATGTACCGTATCGTATAAGACTGCTTCTATGTTTGGGGTAGGCTGAGTCGAAAACTTCGACATTATCCAGCTCCTCCTGTTTGAGGAGCTATAGAGGCGAGTTGGGTCGAAGAGTTAATATGTGGCCCTACAAGATAGCCATGTCGTGGAGCCATGGTATGCGCTGTTCTCGAAGAATACTTTCGCCATTGCTACTCCCCTTTCAGCAAGATTATGCTTCTTTCCATGTGAGGGTAACTTATACTACTTTACTACTACTTCTATACTAAATTTTGATTACTCTAAACCCACGCAATCATAGTCTGCAGGGTGTGCTCGTGAATTATTTCCAACAGTCTATGTAAAGTAATAAATGTTTTTGTAGCAACTTCAGTTAATTGACATATTATTAAATCTTTAAAGGTTTATTGACATCTTATCGACCCTTCAAGGCTTATCGACCCCATATCATCATTTATCGACCCCTTGGGAGTCGTTATCGACCCCGTCTCGAAGCTCATCCAGATTGTAAGGATGCCTTGGTACTCATCTTATTCACCGATCCATCATATCCCAAACATGTTAACATGCGACTACTAGCCTGGTGACCGTGCAGGGCAGGGCAAAATCTGCAGTTCAACCTGCTCCAGGAACTTTCTTGTAACAACAGCAATATGCAGTCTTGCATAAACCTATTGTAATGTGGCATTCTGCGACGTCTACAGAAAAGGTAGTGATACAAGTTCTAAAACGTTGTCGATGTAAAATAAGCCTGCAATGAACGTAAGGTGTGACTTTCCTCCAGAACATTGCCTGCCAAACTATAACCCCGGATGTTGAGGCTGTATGTCGTCTTTGAACAAACTCCAAATTCGTCTTTCCCCATAAACAAGACCTTGATTCATCACTAAAGACGATGTAATTCCATTAATGAATCCATTCTTGCCGTTCTTGATACCATGTAAATGTGGCTGCTTTATGGAAAGGGGTTAATGGAAGTTGAAGGTAAGGATGGTGTGAATGAAGCCCAAAGGAAGCTCAAAGCTTGCGCCCAATCCACAGTAACTATCATTTTATGGGTAGAAATTCATGGGTTAGGAAATAAATATTTAAATGTAGAGATAACTATGGTAAGGAAATATTGTTGATAATAACGCATTACTTTATCATGGTTTTAAAATTGTAGTTGTAATTATAGTGTGTGGTGGATTTCATGTGAAAGTGATCATATATGAGAAATTAAATTTTAATTTTAATTAAAAGTGTTAAGGAAGCTCGCTCGACAGTCGAAGGGTTAACATTACCTTGTTTTAACTATCCTATTAGTTTATCATGTCTTGAATAAAATAGAATTTTGGGGTTTGAATTATACCCTATCGAAAACTCTCTTTTGCAAATTTTGTCGGGTTTTCAGAATATACGATCGAACTTATCGCCTCAATATAGCTAAAACGCGTCCCAAAATCGGAATCATACATAAATCACGTCGTCGTCGTCTGGAGCATCTCGAGAATAAATTCGTCGCGGAGTCGTCGTCATGGTGTGCGCTTGGAAAGCCGAATCCCGAACGGGGGGTGCCGAAGAGATCCAATTCTAGAGGAGATAAATCTCGGGGAAAACGGGGAACTCCTGGGCGCGGTGGACACGAGTGCCCTACATCAGCAGTAATACTCAGGCTAGAATTACACCTAATATTGACTTGCAAAATCGCTGTCAACCCGAAAGCAGCACGTCCCTGGGCGTGCCTCCGAAGGGCGATCCGGGACTTACCGCGGAGGGTGATTGATTGGTCCCGAGGCTTTGATACCTAGACGCCCTTAATTGCGTCCCGAATGTGTTTACATATACTTCATATCCAGCGACGCCAGATTTCTACCCTATAGAAGACTCACTTCGTCATCTGATGTACGTTGATACTGAAACTAAACGCAAACGGTTCGAAAACGGAGGGATTTGAATGTCTGGTGACG
The DNA here is from genome assembly GCA_036711965.1 of Onthophagus sagittarius. Lineage (NCBI taxonomy): Eukaryota > Metazoa > Arthropoda > Insecta > Coleoptera > Scarabaeidae > Onthophagus > Onthophagus sagittarius. The sequence continues at coordinate 54,299,987 of JASERS010000001.1, forward strand.
TTGTTTGCTGAAAGAGGGGTCAGATACTTTTAATTATGATGTGTAAGTGGATTGTACACAAGACTTCTTTGAATAAGGGTTGGTTGATTTATTGTTAATTAACATGTAGCAGGATCTTTACGTGTTGTTTGATGTTGGGTGTTTATTACTTTATTTTTGCCTAGTTATTAAGATTCGTCTCATTAAGATAGTAATTAAGACGCTCAAAACACTTGCCCTCGTTCGTATTCTAACGTAATCCAAAAATAGCCAGGGCGTCGAGATGGCAAAATTTAGAATCGCAACGTCGGCGTCGTCGTCGCGACGTTCGTCCGCTTGTAGAAATTCCCGTCGCGCAGTTAGCCGGACGACCGCGCTCCCCATAAAATAAATCTCTGGTCATCAATTACTCATGTAATTGTTTTGGCAACAACTGTTACTTGGTCTATTTGTGCTTAACGTAAATTCTCTATCCGCGACACAAATTGTGGCATTAATTTCACCCAACAGTAAACAAATAATTTACACGCGCCATCTATACTTAGCCGTGCGATATATTTTATCTAGTGCGGTCTGGTTGTAGTTTATGCGGCTATCGCCCGTTTGTGCGGTCGCTACGGAATTGTCCACATCAATTTGGCACGTGGTTTTCTAATTATTCATTGCGACTTGTTTTATTTGGTTATTAAGGTGGATATATTTTTGGTGTTCCAATGTAATCATTGCTTCAAAACAACTCATTTTAGGATGCACCAAAATAATCACAACACTGTTGTGAAACATTCTAGGAAGGCATTGAGAATACATACCGTGCCAACTCACTGTTTTTAGTGATTTTAACAAAAAGGCTCTGTTGGTAAACATGGAGCTGGAATACTGGAGGCTAGCAAAGTTTAATGGTGTGGCTAAAACACATTTTCCACATCTGGAAAATTACATGTATATAATGTTATTATGCATTTCGATTTCCATTTCTACTATTCACATTTGTTGATATTGGGGATGCTTACCTAATTTCGACAATAACGAATTTTTGGCCTAAATACACTATGCATTTAATAGTAATCTTGCTCTACTAAGAATTAGTTAGACGTATAATAAATTAACGAAATAATTAATATGTAAAAGATATTGGTAAGGAAAGAGTCATTTTGGGACAGGAATAAAAGGTGTGAAGTCGTTTGACAGTAAGTAACTGCAGATTGTGTTATATCACCATAACGATTACTTATTTAGCTATAATGCACGGAAATACTTACGACTTAAATTTGGCAATAAGCTTATTATTATGTATAAGGTTATATTATATATGTAAGATAATATATAAGGATATAGCGCAATTTGTTCAAGTTGCTTCAATTGGGCTGATTAGAGCTATGTATATTAAGCCAAGTCGAATTTTTTAGTGCATAAGTTCTTTATTATATAAAATAATAAAAACAAATTCAGGGTCCACTGTGAAGAGGCCACCCTGGGATTTAGAGGTTATCGCCAAATATTCCTCTTAGTTCTCTGCAAATTTATTTTTTGCTTTGGAAATTTGGCTTACAAATGAATATATCATTATAGATCACACATTTGCACCAACTAATGATTCTTAACATTCTTAAAAAAATGAAAATAAAGACAAGCGTCAGATCACGAAATAAAGATTTAGGCAACAGAATGGAATCCATACCCGAGCAGTCCATCGAATTCTCGTAATGCGGTAATTGTTACAAAAGTAGTGACAACTAACTAGTAACACTATTAATGAAAGGATCACACATTTTAGTCAAAAATTAAGGAAAAAAGGACGAAGTCCGAAAACATGCCGCATTTGGATTCACTTTTGTATGTTAGTAAATACCGTACAGTAATTGCGACTTTACGGTTTTAAATAAAAAAAAAGTGTTTATGTCATCATACGTTACTATCAAAGCTACATCGATTAAAATTATTTTCAGCTATACTTAATATTTTTAAGTGGAACCCTATTTAGCTTTTGATATATGTTTATTAAGGCCAGTTTTACCACCTCTTGATAAATGTATCTAATAGTTAAAATCCGGCTCACAGCCAATCGGAGTTAGTTGTCTTTAATGCAATAAGATGTGTCCGACAAGGGCTCTCTGTGAATCCTGGGAAGACAGAGTTGATTCTTTTCCCATGATTGAGGAAGGTTTGCAAGCCCAGTTTGCCATCTCTTGCTAATACTCCATTAGTTTTGTCAAAAGAAGTCAAATATGTGAGCATTATACTTGACAACAAAATGACATGGAAGGCTCACCTAGACAGTATAGTCTAGATAGCGTATGTTGCATTCAGCCAGTGCCGGAGGACTATAGGTAAGACATGGGGGCTATCACCTAAAACTGCCCTCTGGAGCGTGTTTGTATGTTACAGGTGCGCTGCGATCTACCCCCACCACAGCCATGGAAAACATGTTGAACCTACCGCCACTTCATTTGTTCATTCAAGAAGTGGCACTGGTGACCATGTTTCGATTGCGTACAACAGGGATCTTTATGGGTGAGAGAAACAGTAAAAATGCCATCGGAATGAAATGGTTGGTTACTCGCCAATTCTGGAACGTAAGACGGACTTTATACCCCTACAACACATTTTCACTAAGAGTTATAACCTACCCAACTTCCACAGAAGTAGAAGTAAATAAAAGTAACAAAATCTACACTGATGGTTCAGTTAGATGGGAAGGAGCTGGAGCAGGAGTTTTCTCGTACGATCTCCAACTCCACATATCTACTTCTTCAGGTAACGGTGCCACCGTCATAAAGGCAGAATTAATCGCCATTCTACTTGCCGCTGACTTTATTATCAGATCCAACTTGCAAAGTAAGACTTTCACAATTTATATTGACACTAGAGCATCTATTTCAGCCCTGAGTAGAATAACTATTACCTCAGGACTTGTCATAGACTGTCACCTAACATTGGAGAAGGCCGCAGCACATTACTGTGTTTTACTTCAATGGATAAAAGGACACTCGATCTGTTCAGGCAATAAGCATGCTGATAGGCTTGCCCAAAGAGCTGCCAAGCGAGCTATCTGTACACATGAACCGTTAATCTCTCGGTTCGTATCAACTCAAATTGAGCTTATTAAAGATTTCACCCACAGGAAATTCACACACTGGTGGGATAGGACAAAGGGCTGCTATCTGTCTAAAGAACTGCTGTGTTATCCTTCAGTAAAGACAGCCTTGTCTTTCGTAAGACTCGGTAGAAGCGCCCTAGGTATTTTAACGGGACTCATCACGGGTCCCTGTAAGATAAACAAGCATCTCTACAACCTTAAGCTTGCTACTAGTCCCCTCTATAGCTTTTGTCAAGAGAGCGAGGAGACTATTCGACACATCTTGTGTGAATGCCCCACTCTAAAAGACCTCAGAATGAGAGACTTTGGAGAGGAATGGCCGAGCACAGATGGCATCAAGAACACACCTCTGAGCTGTATCCTAGCCTTCGGAAATTCCTTAGGCTGGTTGATGTAGCCGGAGAGGGTGTAGGAGGATGTACAGGGAGTCCGTTGGGGCCTAGGTGCTGTATGCTTTGGCGTACCCTCCTCTTTCCTACATACATACATGCAATAAGATTGAAAACTTTCTGTATAATATTATTCAATAGTATTAGTGGCGTTAGATAGACAAGCTTTGTTTATCGATTTTTCAAATTGCAATCTTTAACATTTAATAAAAATGCTGATAACGAATTTTATGTGACCACAGTGTTTTTCATAAATTTTCACACAATAGCAAATAACTTGGAAACCTTGCAGTCAAAATGTGAAAACAATATATGCATTTAAGACAACTAATGTAAAAAGCTACATTAGTTGAGTATGTCCCTTGATCCTTGATATCACGTTTCAATTTATTTTCAACTTTCTTCTGCACGCTTTTCTGGATTCACCAGTATTATGGCTCGTTAACCGTAGGCATTACCTTCTTTTCAACTGGCTAGACAACATTCTTAATAGTTAGATCCGACAAAGAACATTTTGTTTGGAAAATGTCCAATGACCAAAAATAGAACTAATATTAGCAGTTGTTGGATTTTGCCGTGCGTGTTTTGAAAAAATGTTTGATGTTTCGGATGCCCTTTTGCAACCTTCTTCAGAAAGTGATTCCTCATAATTCTGGTTCAGTCTACGTTGGCAGTGAAACCTTTCGTAATTATGTCCAATAACGACCATAATTTTGTAAGAAAACATACAAAAGATTCTATCATGCTTTATAAATAATTCCTTACTTTGTAGTCCTTGATATATTCGGTAAACAATGTATAGCAACTATAACGACTTTATGTCTTAATCACTTGTATAAACACCCTAAACAGTAATTAATAATTGTAACTCCTGTCTTATGTATTATATGTTTATTATGTGCAAAAAAAATGTAGTTTATGCTGAAACTATTTCCTTGTTGCTGAACTTCAGACTTTTATTATAAAGTGAATCTGTCTTCTTAATTATCGATGGCCGGAAGCGAAGAAACCACACATTTTCTACATCTCTGAGATTTAGACATTATTCATAATAATTCGATATTCCCTACATGTTAGTTATATACTACTTAGATATTTCTATTGTGCTTTCCAGTTCTTTTCTATTGACTCAAAACTTCTCTCTCTAGCATTTATCTCTTTAATTGTAGTTTATAACAATTTTAATAAGTGAAAGTTAAAATTTTGTTTCGCAGATTGAACTTTTCTTTAGCTATTTCAGTTGAGAACCAAAAGATTCGGTAAATATGTCAGAATATATTATAAGTATACCACAGGTAGAAGTAACACTTCATCCATTCACTTTGGTGTGTCTATAATAATAAAATGTCTATCATCTTAAATATCTTCTCAATTTGGTGGAACTTCTTCATGTAGATGTAGTAATAAAATTAAAAAAAAAGTATGTTTAGTTTTGTATACCTACCGTAAAATTTAGTAAATTCACCCTGTATATAATGTGGCAACTTAATCTAGAAGAAAGAAAAAAATATCTATACTTCTAAAATACATAATATTAAAAAAGAAACTTTGCATGCTTGTAATTAAAATATTTAACATCTTAAATATTCATGATTACTAATGAACCATTTCGATCCATATATATTTAGCTATAAGCCAGATAAATTTTGAAATACTTGTTATTTTAATAGTCAATTATGACCACATGGTTATGACTGCTTTAATACGTGACTGCAATCTATTGCATTTAAATGCCTGTATAAATATGTATTTGTTGTAAATACATAGATAGAACAACAGCTATCCCTTCAGGACACGCGCACGATGATCATCACACAAAGTGACTACTTCGAACCATTTTCTGAAGACTGGTGCATTTTGTGTCAATGCAAACAGCTTTTTAGAGGAAGCACGGCAAAATCCGAAAGCTTCTCTTTCTAGTTTTAGTTCTAGTGTTAGCTTTAGAACTAGTCCTAATGATAACTATAGTATTAGTTCTAGTGTTAACTCTAGTTTGAATGTGCAGTCCATGATCATACCATATGAATTGATACAAACGATTCTGCAACAGATGACAAAAAAGGCAGTTATTTAGACCATAGAAGAACAACAGTGACAATGAACGAGAAATGTTCCGATATCGTCCGGTCCCGACGAAAGTACAATAAACGTATATCAAATAAGAAGGCAAGAACTAAGCCAGAGAATATATATTGAGCAAACGCAAAAGCAACCAGCAATCTACAAAACCTCTACAAACTTGGAAATATTTTCTAAGTGATAAAATGATCTTTAGTAGTAATAAATACAAATTCATTTAATCATGTGTTGACCGAAAATTACTTACAATATAGAAATTTTCACCCTACCACTAACATTCAGGTGCAATCTTTTATTGACTTGTTTTATTATGCTGGAACATTTAAAATTAATGATCTAATTACAAATAATTTATGACGAACAAACGATGATAAAGTGGCGATTTGTAGCCTCACTATTTCTATCAGTATATGTCAATTCCTACTTAGGTGTATAAGGTTTAATGATAAACGATAAGCAGAAAGATTGAAATATGATAAGTTAGTAATTACAATAACTTTCTCAATTAGTTCTTGATAACCACCTAATCACCTTTAAGCATTCACATTAGTAAGTGTTATCTGAAAATATTCAATACTCTTTGCTCCCAGATCTTCCAAGTCTCTAGTGATTCAAAATTAAATATTTCAATTTGAGCACAAATAATAATCAAGAGATGTAAAGGGACTAATTCCCGGTGATACACAGCTTTTGCATTTTTTCATGCGTGCATTTGTAAAACGAAAATGATGGAACACACGGTTCAAATTTACTTACACTTACTATTTACACATTCCAAGGACAAGTACATTTTTGGTATATACTTATAAATGCAAGCATAAAGTCTTCTTGTTCACGATCAGGCATATCTGAAACAAATTTGAATAATACGCTTGCGAAGATTGTTTTAAAACTGACAGCTATTGGCATGAACTATCTCCAGACGTACACGCTTGCACATGTTGGGTCGTGCAAAATTAAGCTTAGCCAGATATTATCGAGCCTTGTCTTCACCTAACAGTGTCTTCAATTTTGGAAGCATAGATATCACATCTGCATGTGTACATGGGCGGTACAGCGTATGGGCCAGTTAAGATCGGGTGATTTTGTAAGCCAAGTGCAGGAGCGTGATTTGAAATTTATTTGTAGCCTTAAAAAAAATTAAATATAATTAAAAAAAAATTATTTTATTACAGGGTAATCCGGCAATGCGTGTAATGACTGCGTCGACAGTGAAATAATGGATTGCGACATTTATCCAAGATATATAAGATAAATTTTAAATTACGAGGTATTAGTGTAGGTACACTAATGAAATAGCAATTTTTTAAATTTATTTTTATGTAAATTTTAAGTATTTTTTAAAGATTTGGCGATATCTTAATAAACATAGCCGTTATTCTACCTATTGTATATATAAATTTGTTTGTAGAAGAAAAACAAGTGAAAGGGCCAACCAGAACTTCGTAGCAAGTAGTTAGTTAAGCAGTTGAGTACAACAGCAGTTGGGCATTAGACGGAACCGTAATGCCCGACAATGTAGTCGGCATGTATATATTGCTGCTGGGGGGTGTATGCAAGTAATGTTCACATCTAGCTAACAGGAGTCGCTAATAACTAATACTGGGTCGTGTTAAAGTCCCCTCTTGGGGTTTATCCGGCCGTTCTATATCATCCACCCAGAGTGCTTGTGTAACAAGGTTCTTGCCCCGTTACCCCTTGTATACCTGTACCTTTTCAACCCCAAACAGAGAATCTCAACTTTTTTCTCTCCAAAATATTTTTTTCTAACAAGATCGCAATAATAATAATTATAAGTACTCTTTCTTAATTTGTTTTTTGATGTAATAATATTTTGTTTCATACATAGATCGATGTAAGTAATGAAATATTACATTTTTCTGGTGGTTATGAGTTCCATCTTTTGAGAAACTCTGTCATGGCGAATCTACCCCAACCCTTTACGTAAGCTTAATGTTATATACGACTGCACGGTTTGTTCGCGAGAGCGGTCAACATGGATTCAGGCAACATATTTTCATTTGGCGGGACGGTCTGGGTTGTGCACCCACCGTAATGAATCTCCATTTAGGAATTTCCGTCTTGTAGCGTACGGATTGCCGGAGGCGGGAAATTAAATTGTCCCGTGTTTTTCACGGCGTCGGCTCCACCAACTGTCTGAAAAATTACCCCGACTTTTACCGGCCTGTTCAAAATTACTCTCGCAGGGTCGTCCGTGTCCGCTCTTGTTCCTCGTGCGTGTCCGTGCCGGCTTCAAAACAAATAAATTCAATTTAAGCGAACTGCGGCTACACGCCTGTAAAATGTACGGCGCCCTGTTAACCGTGAATTAGAATTTCGCACCAACTTTCTGAAAAAACAAATTTAAATGTGACGGAACTTTGAAAATTAATAAAAAGAGCAGAAAAAAGAAAATAAAATAAAATCCCTCTATTCAATTAAATTGCGAAGACTTTAAATTTTCTTAAAATCACAGCACAGAGATGAAAATTAGAAAACGCGATTAATATCAATTATCCCGGAGTTAATTAATTACGCAAAGCGGCGCGCCTTGCGGATCGAACGATCCGGGGAAAAAGAGGGTGCACCCCGTTAGTTCCTGCAGATTTGCAAAAGGGGTCGGTATGCTTCTTAAATCTAAACACGGAATATCCACGGATTGAAGTGACAGCCTTAATAAAGGCAGCAAGACGTCTGCGGGGTTGGAGGCGGTTTTATTACGTTCTCCGCACAATGAATTTAAAAACCGTGTGCCCCTAGGTTTTTCCCTCCAACCTAGAGCACCCTCTATTTGGAGCAACCCCAAGGCCGACAACGTAAAATTTTACGAAACACTAAACCGCTTCGGCTCGGTCGTTTCGGCAACCGTCATCCAAATCCCATACACATGCTCGCGGAATTGACTTCATACGCCTCTTAATGTTGTTTACATTTTATGGACCCACTCTAAAACGTAAGTGGCAGGGAAGAGCAAGAGAGAGAAGGATATTTTAAACATGGCTGTAGCTGGCCATACCCCAAAAACATTAAACTCGATAATAAATTGTATGCGGAGAAGTGTTGTGGGTAATTCCGAGTGACGTTTTGAAATAAATCTGAAATCTCTTTAAGCCAAATCGTTTGATGGCATATAAAACACGATTACTATTTAGGATTTAATATAATGAAAATCTTTTTCTTAGTCAATATTTTCAATGTATTTCTTTTTATACTTCGCATTCTTATCCATTGAATTCGATGTAAATCCCTTTCCAAATATGGTATTATGTTCAAAAATGGCGTCCACAGTATAAATACATACAAGAGTATTCACTAAATGTCGTTGTAGTGGAAAGACGCCGAAACGACGACAAAGAAGAAAACGAGAGTTCATGAATGGAACCTGAAGACGAGATCCTTGGTTTCGGGCGGCTAATCAATCACCCCAGCGAAGGTTTAATGGGTCCGGTGGTGGCGCCACTGGCGGCCCAATAAAACCAAAAAAGAGATATCACCGATAGGCCTGGAATCAGATCTCCGCGAGATAATCGCGTTTTTTCTTTTCGACGCTGGCGCGAAGAGGCGAGAAGAAGTCCGGTCGGGCGAGTTTCGGCCGCCCAAAAGTATAAAGTGTCCTTTTCGGCGGGGCCGGTCGAGAAAAAAGTCCCCAGAGGCGGCCAAAGCGGAGGAGAAAGAGACCGTCGTACAAGACAAAGGGGGAGATTTACGAGTGGCCGCCTCTTCTAATGGGTGGCTCGCCTTTCTTAATTACATCACCACCTCTCTGGTCGGAACATTCAAAGTGCCGTATAAATAAAAGAAACACCAAGCGATGTTAAGTTTTTTTTTCTTTTATTCCGCTTTTTTCGATTCGATCCTTTTGTTTTACCTTTGTTGCCCAAAAAACCTTCGATTCAATGCAACCACAAAAGATACACCAAACTCAACTTACAAAAAATTCAAACAAACAATAATGCTGATTATTATGGTGCCAACACAAAATTAAAGTCAAAACCAATGCCAAATTCAAGCCTAATAAAAAGTTTACTATACTTAGCTTTTTGCAAGCAATGAACGAATTTTGCATACTATAGGTAGCGCTTAAAACAGCTTTTTGGTATTCTTATTATTTTATTTTAATATGATTGAATATGAGAAAACAACGATGAATAGTAAAGAGATTCCAACGTGGGCTGTCATGCACGAAAGATCTTCGGCAAGCTTTTGACTTTTGCTGCTAAATGAATTTGTACCTTACATGCTCTCGTTTAGGAATCTCCGTATGAATAATTACAAGTACATATTATTTTGTTTCTATAAGGAACTGATGCCATACGGACTGTTCATTAAGTCCTTTTTTGTGATCCCAAAGGTTTTCTTATCTATGGTTTATAAATATGTATGAAGACCACTTGAAGAACTTTCAGTACATATTATTTTGTTTGTATGAGGAACTGATGCCATATAGACTCTTCTTCGTACCCCTTGCTGTGTCCATTAAAGGTTTCCTTATCTATTCTTATTCATGGTGTTTACTTGGTAGTTGAACCAATGAATTGGGTTGGATGAGATATGGATTGAGGTGGGTTGTTTACAGCTCAAGCAATTATTATGTCTTTATGATTCTGGCGCGTTTTATTCTTTTATAGCATTTAGTTTAGAAATATAATCAATAGGACACATAATTCGTCGGGATATTTGGAAATCCGGAATATCGATATTAAAAGCTGTAATTTAAGAAAGGAGTTCGAGTGCAGACGTTGATGCGAATACACGTTTAGCATAAGTTTATATCATACATACATTTCTAATTATTAAATTACACATACGTTTTCAGTAACAAAATACATCACCAAATAAGGACTATACGAACATGAGGGACTCGGGGCAGTCGTTCTTTACTTCTTCGGTTCAAACCAAGGAAAAAGTAATTCGAAACCGGGGCCAATCTAAAAGAGCAGAAATGGCAAGGAAAAAACCAAACCTGAAAACCTCTCCCAAAAAAAACAGGATCAATCAACCGAACAAGGACTATCAAGAGAGATATTTACAAAACCACTTTATATAACTTCGGCTGATATAAATAAAAATCAAACAAACATAAAAAACAAAACAAAGACTTTTACAAATATTAAAAAAACAAAACAAAAAATCAATTAAACGCCACCAACAAACCAGTATATACATATAACGAGAAAATTAAAGAAATTAACAAAATATTAACACATATTTAACACACTGAATTAATATTAATATCGAAGGAAATTGAAAAAGAATACAATTCAATAAATGCAAATATGATTTCCTACAACAGTGAAGAATTTCTTTTAAAAAGCAAGGCTTTAAAACCCCATATTAAAATCTTAATTGATTCATTTAATTTATATTTGGATGCATTCATTTTCACCACAATTGATAGATAGCAAACTAAAGTAACCAATAAAAATAGTTTGATGCCCCGAGAACTCAAACGTACCTTTCAATGGTATCGATGAAAATCCATGCAGCAATAAAGGAAAAATGAATCTAGAATTATCAGGAGCATAAAACAGAAAATTAAGTCAACACAAAATTCTACTATAGTATTATAAGTGTAAATAAATAGCCTCCATAATTACATCAACTCAAAATTAATTTCATTACACATATAATATAAAAAATAATTTTCTTGATTTTACATTGGAACGCAATTATAATAAAATAAAGTTTGAACTTCACAGGAAGCCTACACAAACAGCTTCAATAATCCCGTTTGATTCGTTTCATAATGACAACCAAAAAGTATCAGCTTTTAGTACATATTTGTATAGTCTTTAGGTCTGAGACAACAAGACACAGGAGAAGAACTTAAAATTATTTAACAAATTGTAAATGAAAATGGATTTCCACACCAACATTACCATAGACTTAGTTCAAGAATACAAAGAAAATTCAACCTACAAGATACAACCACTATCCATAATAACAGTAAACACAGCAATTAACTTTCGTACAGAATTAAGAGAATTTTTAACAAAAAAGGCAAAACTTTTTTTTTTCCAGAAATAAAGGTACTGTTAAGGATTTCTGACCAATATTAAAAACAAGATACTTTTACCATCAAAAAATGGAGTTTACTTGTTTGGCAACCTATATAGCCGAAACGGGAAGAAGCTTCCAAACAAGAGTAAAAGAACGTAAAGCCGGTACAAAATCTTATTTTGGGAGACACCTAACATTTGACGATCACATTTTCCAAGAAGACATAAATATTAAACTCCACCAATTAAAAATCTAATGGAAATGATCGCATCGTACGACATCAACAAGTATATTGCGAATAATACAAATATTACTAGTCTTAATGAATAAGTGATTCCAACAAATTAAAAAGAAATATGTATCGCTATACAAATGGAAAGGAGGATTCTCTATTTCATTCATGCTCTAACCTTAGAAAATAATTGTTAGTGATGCGGCTGAACAAGCACCAATACCGTTTGCCAAATGTTCAGCATTCACGCACATATGTTAACACAAAACTGCGAAGAAATAACAATCTGTGGTAAATGTAAAGAAGAACATTATATCACCGAAGGTCACCAACCGTGGTTCTTCAAATCTAAAAAACGATCAATAAAAGCAATAGAAGGAATCCCAAGAATAACAGTCAAATCAGCCAACACGAAGTATAGTGAAATCGAAAGCCCGGTTACCATAATATCAAGAATATACAAACCAATCACCATACACGACTTCATTATGATACATATATCAATGAGTTCGACAAACCATATAATGATAATCAAACGATGATGGAAATAGCCGAGGCGCTATCCACTGATGTCGGTTTTTTATAGCAACCATCAGATTCGTCGATCGCCGAACAAGAAAAACAATCTCACACGCAATCGTCTGAAAGTAATATGCAAGTATCAACAACCTTTTTCCATAAATAATCTTTACAATGAATGTTAATAATTAATAAACATTATTATATTATTAATTATTAGTAATGAACAGCTTCACATTTTCCTTGTATATTCTCATCTTCGCCTTCCACTTGAATCAAATGTATTCAGATAAGCATCCCTATACATATTCGCTATGGTAATTTGCGATTTCAATGTTAACCAATCCAAAAAGAAAACAACTTCAATCATTTCTAGACATCTCAAATTTCATAAAAAGACACACAACCACGATATTAAAAATGACGGGTAATAATGACACTTCGCAGGACATTATCATTCACATCAGCAATCTAAAAAATATCATTAGCAACATAGCAGCTACTGGAGATTTATATTTAGACCATATTTCACCACAAAGATTAATTTAGCAGCACATTCCGCTATAAGTAATCAACCAACTAAATACGATCTGCGACGAACTAACTTTGATGGACTAAACATGGATAATTATTTACGTTAACAAAAAAACAAGAGGAACTCAAAAACATGAAATGATTATCGACTTCCAAGCACACCTCAAAAATAATAAATACGCTAGAAGGTAATATTGGAATTATCTGCCAGCAGAGATCATCAATATACTCAAAAGTAAAAGAAAAGTATACAAAGAATACACAAGAACAAAAGATTCACTCAAAAGAACACATTATAACAAAGCTAATGAAGTAATTCGAAGATATGCGAAGAAATACACGAACACCAAGAACCTCTTTACACACTACATTTTATATTTATGAATCAACTGCTGAATGTCAGATGTATAAGCGACGGATACATGGGTACTCTTGATGCGCAGGCATCTGAAACTTTTAATGGGTGCAGAGCACCCATACATACAAATGCTTCCAGAAGACTTGATACTGCTTTTACAAGACGTGATCTGCTTCCAGAAGACTTGATACTGCTTTTACATAACTTGATATTGCGTCCAAAAGATTTGAAATCATTCCAGAAGACTTGAAATGATTCTACAGGACTTGAAATACTTTCACAAATCTTAAAATGCTACAATAAGACTTGAAATGCTTCTAGAAGACTTGAAATATTTCTAAACCATTTTATACTGCTTCTAGAAAAGTTGAAATGCTTAAAAAAACTGCTATAAGAAAATGTTTGCGTCGCATTAAATACTATTGGAGAAAATGGAGGTAGTCTGCAAACTGTTAAATCTAGATTCAGTACTGCTGGCAGAAAACATCTTTATTGCAAAAGGCAAGAAACTGTTAATTAAATTTTGATTTTGCTTCCAAAATACTAAGTACTGTTACAAAATACAAAATCTTCTTGTCTGAAGTTCAAAAACTGCAAAGTGGACGCTACTTGTAAAACTGTAAACACTGCTGGAAAAAGACATTTCCAAAGCAAACGAATACGCTCCATATAAGGGCGAATTCGTCATTTGAGTCTTTTCATATTTAAATTTTTTTAGAACCCGGCACCCATATCTATTCTCAAAAATCGGAGCCCAGATGCCATCGAATCTAATTATTAAAAAACGGAAATTCCAGACGCTTGGTAACCCTGTTTTATGGGGTGTATTATTACAACAGTTTTTATAATTTCTTTCATTTTACAATTCTCTGGCCTTTTCCTACAACAAAACTTTCGTATCTCAGTAATTTTAAAAACGTTATGTTGTATAAAACGTCGTGGTGTTCGATTGTCCGATTTCTATTTTCCTCTGAATACCACGGTTAATCAGTTCTCTACTGTACTACGAAAATTCCAGATATTGACGTCGACAAATGTATGGAACAAAGTAGAAAGTCATCTCCAGGAAAGAACCTAGTTACAAAACATTTTTTAAGAAACCTCAATCCCAATATACACCGATTCATACCAAAATCCATGAATCACTGTCTACAAACAAGACAAATCCCAAATAAATGGAATAACACTACTATAATTCCGATTGCCAACCATTATCAACGCAAAAGTTACAGATCTTATTAGTAGTGTGATACTCCCAGTATTAGGTATAATCTTTAAAAACATAATAAATAACAAATCCTGAAATACTCAAAGATTCTATTTTACCACTTTCATTTCATACCAGAAACCCCTACCTTACATCCACTAATCATGCTAGTAAACAACAGACAATTTAATCACAAGTTAAATAAGAAAAAAGTGAATATTTTAAGAAAAAGGAAACTACTTCTAAGAAAGGAAATGGGTATTAAAAACAACTTGATCATGTTAATTAACGGATTTTTAAAGGAAGGATCTCTTCAAATAATGATCAGTTATACAACACATATTCCTATGACATCTACGCAGAAGGTCCGAACTACTTCAACCTAAAGTTGTATGTACGCGGAAGATATCACACTCATTGCACATAGCAACATATTGGATAAAACCACAGTAAGTTTGCAGTATCTTTACATCAAGGTATTACGATGGTTACACAAATGGAGACTTATCGTAAACCAGAAAAAATTCTGCGATAGATCAACAACAATAAAAAAGGGGAACTTTTACATTAAACTTTCTCCCTCGGTCAAACATGTATGTATATCCTGACAAAAAGATTTAAAATTGTTAAAGAAAAAACAAAAGATATGAAATTAAAACAGCGAAAAAATTAAGATCTCTAACATACAAAACTCAACTAACAATAAGTACGTGTTGCCTGTCACTCCACCTACATATGTAAAGGTCCCCTACATTCTGGGTTTCACAGAGAATTTGATCGGAATCTTCCGAGATTCTAAAATTTGCCAAATACACCTGCAGACCGTTGAGGCATATCCTCTCCTCCCTTAAGGACACCATACTTCGTTCACGTCAGTCAAACCTAGTTTATAGAGTTGATTGTAAGGGATGTGATAGCTGTTGTGTAAGAACCACTTTCCAATATCTTAAGTCTCGTTTGTCTCAACATGCAATAGATTGTGCTACGAAAAAATCAGGCGGCACTGCTTTGGCAGAACACCATGTAACCACGGGTCATAATTTTGACTTTGATGAGGCCAGGAAAAGATCTATGGTAGGAGATTGTTTATGATGGAAATGTTGTACATTGCGTCACTGGAAAACACAATCAATTTCAGGACTGATTCACAAGGGTTAAGTGATATTTATTGCCACCTCATCAAACTAACCAAAAAACCATCTAACAATTCGTTTTTTTTCAGACCTCTCCTGAGGTTGTGTAAGGGTTTGAAATTTCTTAAATTTTTGTGTGGGATACCACCTTATTGTATAATGCGTTATGCGCAAAACATACCTTTACTGCTTAGGAGTCTGACTTGTTAGGTTGAAGAATTCTACAACAGGCATGTTTCGACCATTTGTCTTGCCCCTTTAATTTTGTTTATATTACAAATTTTCCATAATTATGTTCCCTAGAGCCAACTTTATCTTTGTGTCGGCCTTCCACCGCATGTTACTAACGATTTAGTCTAATTTTGAATTTGATTAATTTCAAATTTAATAATGGAAAATAAATTTAATAAGATTAAATTTCTTAGGTTAAGAGTCGTTTGTAAGTCTCTGTCCTGGTCAACAGCTGATTCCTTCTTTGTCTGTTAAGTAAAATTTTCTTCTTCTTGTGTTGTACACCAGGTGATTTTCCTTCCTAAAAGTTTTATCGCAATCCACGAACCACGCCGTTTTGTGTGGGTGTTTTCTCGGAAAAATCAATCTTGTTTCCAACTTTCGATGTCTTTTGGGGACATTAAAAATAACAATATATTTTTCTACATCTTAACCTCTAAATGTAAGTTTAGTTAGGTCTGTCTGAAGAATTGTTAACAGCCTCTCGTTTATAGCGTATCCTGACGAAGATAAGAAATTTATCCAAAGCTTAGTCCAATTAAAGGAGGTTTGTTAATTCCTTTCCCTTCGTTGGTTGGATTTCCAATAAGCTTACTTAATTCTTAACGTTGTACAACTAGTACTTCCACTTAATAGGCTCAACATTAACTCAACAATGAAAATCTACAAGGCCATGCCGATCTGTTCTAGACTATGGGCACGTTCTTATAATCAATTGAACAAATAAGACCAAGGAGATCATTGATAAAACAAAAAGAAGCTGCATACGGATCATAAGCAGAATCCATCAAAAGATCAAAGCAATAATGAATTGTACGCTAAAACCAAACTGAAAACAATTAGCACACAAGTCTTTAAGTTTATTAATAAAAAACGCAACTTGTAAACATAATTGTATAATTGGGAATAATGTATTTAAAAAGTCAATGTATACTGATGTCAACGTAAAAACATTTGTAACTGCTGAAAGAGCAGGGCCTAAACTCACAGTCGGTAGTTAATAAAGGATTTTTTCTGTATCTAGAGGAAGACTAAATGAAATATATAAATGATATATAATAACTACTAACATTTGACAAGAAGGAAACCAAACAATGTAATTATTTATGTATGAGTATGGTATGACTATGAGCAACAAATGAGCTATCATCGTTACAGCAAATCAAGATCGTAAAGAAATCTAATATTTGATAAATCCTAGAATTTTATTTGAAAGACACATCTCCATTTCTTTTCATACATTCTCATTCTCCATCTTTTGTTTAATCCCTTTGTTTTACATTTGTTGCCCAAAAAAGTCAATTCAATGCAACCACAAAAGATACACCACACACAACATACTAAAAATCCAAACAAACAATAACGTAGATTATTCGTGTAATTTAGAACACCCACATTGAAGTAAATCAATTCACTAGTTATGACAAACTATAAACCAACTCAAATCACCTCTTCTTACCACTTTAAATAAACCAATTATAAATCAGCGAACTAAAGTTACTCGGGGGCTCGACGACCCGTAAAATACGATCCAGACGAAAAGTAGACTTGAAATTCACCTTCCGTGTGATCTTAGCCACCATCGTAAATTACGCACTCCTCTACAAAGCAGATACTAATTATTTCGTGCGTAAATCAACCTTTAATTGAGTGGTACCGCGAGTAAACGTAAATGCGAGCGACTTCGGCGTGGATTTACGCGATCCGACGCGGATTAAAATAAACATTTACGGTGTCCAGGTGTGTGTTTTAGTGCTTAATTAATTCGCAGAGGAAGTAATGCAAATAGAAGTTTATTGACGTGTTAGGGATGTTTCGAATCCAGATAGTATCTGGTGATACCGCAAAAAGTTTTACGACGTAAGAATTACGTACACTTTAAGTACAAGAAAATTCATGTTGTTAAATTTTATTTGTTATTCTAATAAAATTTTATAATACTAAATGGTGGTGTAATTGGAGTTAAATGCACACGTTGTTAACTGGCTACTTAGATGGTCATGAAAAGAAGTGCCTATACAAGTGTGTTTTCTATATAAAATTATACTCCATAATAGTTTTTCAACTAGCCTCGAGGAAGACAGTAATTAGAAAACATCCTTTTGCAAACGTGTAGTTAAAGAAAATGATCCGTAAAATAAGACTATTTAAGGTTTATTTTTGTCTATTTAATAGAAATTTATTAACAATCTTGAAATAAATAAATAAATTTTAAGGTTTTAAGTAAAATCTTAAAGATAATGTATTAATTTAAGAATTTTCAATTCTGTAAAATCTTAAGTTAAATTTATTGCGAATGTTGCGAATTTTCCCTCTCCTTAATTATCTGCAGTTTTATTCTTAAATGTATCACATGTAGATAAAGTTGTTGCTAACGTCGACTAGTTTAATCGCGGTTAGTAATTTAGCAAAATTCTAGAATTCAGAAAAATAAAGACAACTTTCCATAATAATCATTAATCTCCTTAATTGTAGAGTTGGGATAAACTCAAAAAACACTACCTTGCAAATATACAATAGTCTTGGTCTTGTTGAGAATCAAAGCTTATTACTCGATCTCAACATTAGGCTACGATAATCATACAATTGTACAAATCAAGTTATTTTATATCAAGTCGATTTCTCATCAATCCCACACTCATCTATCAACTGGATGCTATATGATATTTAAAAGAAGAATTATCCTGCTATAAACACAAAATTGTTTCTAAACTTAATATCATTTAATATCTCCATTATAAAAAAATGATAAAAATTGAAACTAAAACTCATAGCAGTTGTAAATAGGTTCACATAACATCGTCGTACAAAAGCTCTGTTGCCGTGCGATAGGATGATAACGAGAATAATTAAGCCAACCCGTAGTAATCCGCTTAGTATATAATGCATACAGCCATTCCTCGATTTCAAAAAGCTCTTGATTATTTCATCTACACTTCTTTAGCACGAACGCGGATTAAAAAGGGTTTGGCGCCATCTCAACGGACAGATTTAATCCTGTTAATGAACAAGCACCTGGACGCGTTCCTAATTTGCTCATTCGTACATAAAGATATTGATAGCACGTATTATGAATTATACTAAAAGAAGAGGAATGTTTACTTGAATCTTTACTGCAATCTTTTTTTGAATTTTTTTTATTTGCTAATATAGTAATACATTAATTTTAATCGCATTAGGTTAAGCCAGATTTAATCTCATTGAGAAACATGTTTATATCAATAGATTCTGTTGAAAAACATAAAGCCATTAGAGTTATGCTGTGTGAATTTCAATTCGATATTATATGATTTCCTTGGACTGTGCATGCTCTCTAAATCTCTATAACAACTCGTCCATGTATCTTAAAATTCGTCAATGTTAGCATACAATCTATTCGGAATATAAAACCGCTTTTCTACTTCACGAGAACATATGATTGTTCTTAAACGCAAACGTTATTACAAAGACAAGAGGCTGAAAGTTTCGCATCATTCAAAACATCAGTAATCAACATATACATCCATAAAAATTGCAACACCTAGAATTTGTTGAACCATTTTATTGAAATTTTTGTCAACTATGTCATTTATTAGAAGAAATAAACGATTAAAATTTGACAACAAAAGAACAAAAAACAACTTTTTTCAATAATTAGTTGATAAGTAGTGCAACACAAATCATGACGGAGAAAGTTATCTGCAGGATCTGGCAAATTACCCAGTCGCCAATCGACCTCATCCCATACATGTTCAATTTGCGACAAATCAGACCACTGAGCAGGCCATGGGAGAACGACGAATATTAGCTGTATAATATTAGCTTATATAGTTTATATATTATCTTGCGCGTTACAAACGGCGTTTAGGTTGCCATTAATAAATAAAAAGCTATTATTTTTGCACTATCAATGGTTTATTATTTTATTTACACTACCGGTTTCGATGTATAAACAACATCATCTTCGGGTGTTCGTCATTAATTGAATATATGCACATTATTAAAGAGGGTGTAATTATTCAATAATGTGAAAAACATCCTATTTGTTTAAAAAATTTACAAAATTCTACGTACACTTCAGAACAATTCAATAAAAACTGCGTGGTTAAAAGTAAAATTTCGCGTGACATGTGTATTGAAAGAAAAGAATTGCATTGTTTCCATTGTTTTTTATTTATAATAACAATGGTTAAAGCAATCACACATAGAGCCATTAATAAAGACCAAGGATGATCTGCTACTAAATCACATCACAGCTTGTGTGAAGGCGGTCTTATGTTTCAAAAATTTGTAGGAAAATCTGTTTGGTAAGTATTCCATACATAGTTTATCAGGTAGTTGGTAAAAGAAAGCTTAGAAGGCTTAATTGAGAGGTATCATTTAAAGTATTAGTATTAATATTGCTATTGTATAAAATATACCTATTAACTACTATATTTTCTTGGATAATAAAGTAATACATAGGTTGCATCACTAAGAAGGTGATGGTTAAAAAATTGGAATAAACGATTTTTATATTGAACTAAACTTAAAACTAACAATACAACTATCACTAAAATTAACACTAGAACTAGCTTTAGGAGCTTTCGGATTTTGCCGTGCGTTCTTATGAAAAATTATTTGATGTTTCGAACGCCCTGTACCCCGAACCCCGAACCTGGTTTCGCATAAAGTAATTTACATTTTGAGAAGTATTTATTATTACATTATTTGATTATCGCGTTACAGTAAGTGTTAATTGTCTACATTATAGAAATAATAACCAAAAAAAAATCCAATACAAACAATAGAAAAATGCGATATTCGGTTACTACAACAATTATCAAAGTGTGGGATTTAAATGTGGTGTTGTAAAATTTTATCTATTTTCAAAGAAATAGAGAAAAAGTCTGTAGTCGGCAAGATATGTTAGAAACTTACACAGAAACTTCTAAATTATACTCCTAAGAAAGGAAAAAAAAAATCGAATGCAGTACATTTGTTTATATTGAAAAAGATTTCTACGAATACTATAGATCATAAAGAAAGAGCAACAAAACGTAAAAATTAAGAAATAATACAGTAACATTAAAAAAAAGGAAAATAATTTTTTGAAACTGATTACTACTCGTAAGTCTGGTTAAAGAAAAATCGTGTATGTTACATTTTTAAAAAGGTAAGAAAGTTGGCTGCCCAGAAGATGGAGTACTCTCGCCACTTCTCTGGTGCTTA
The DNA here is from genome assembly GCA_036711965.1 of Onthophagus sagittarius. Classification (NCBI taxonomy): domain Eukaryota; kingdom Metazoa; phylum Arthropoda; class Insecta; order Coleoptera; family Scarabaeidae; genus Onthophagus; species Onthophagus sagittarius. Next base: position 54,320,935 of record JASERS010000001.1, read on the forward strand.
ACAGTTGATGATCTCATTCGCAAGTTAATGATAATTATCTTTTCACCGTTGGTTACGCTGACGACGTAGCTATTCTGTTAAGAGGTAAACCTAACGATTTTCTTTGTTACAGAATGCAGCAGGCGCTTAACATTGTTGAACAATAGATACCTTCACTAAACAGAAGAAGCTAGGATATTTAACAAGATCCAATATCTGCAATAATCCAGTAACCTTTACCCCAAAAGTGAAATATCTTGGTATTATCTTGGACAAAGCTTTGACTTGGACATCACATACCAGTTGCAAAGCCAAAAAAGCAACAATTGTAGTATCCCAGTGTCGAAGGGCAATTGGGAATACTTGGAGATTGAATTTGAGGATCACAATGTGAATTTATACTTCTGTGATAAGACCTATGGCAGCTCCTGGAGCCATAGTTTGGTGCTCAATCTTGAATCATATAAACCAAATATGTTGTGTCAATTGCAATGACTGGCCTGCCAGTTAATCACAGGCGCAATTAGATTGTGATTTATCAGGGAGGTGGCCGTGATGGAATTGTTTCGATAGCGACAAGGGAGCAATAGGCAAGCTGTTAAAATGAGAATTGCCCGCAGCGAGATCTAAAGCGAAGCTATTCGTAAACAACCTCTCTGAACTGCTTGTACGACTAGCCATTAATACAGTACAAAAGCTGATATCTCCCACCGGGCTTTTCGCGATAGATGGGATGAGAACAAAATGAAGAAGACAAAATGGTAAACTCACACACCTAAGGGAATTCATTTTCGGAATACCATGGTCCCAAATGTCGGATAGAAGGAACATGTCTCTCTTGTCCATGTTAACGTTCATGAAAGCATTGTACTGATTTTCAATGAACGATCAACTTATTATGATGTACAAAAGGCCCGTTGGGACCTAAGTGCTGCGAAAGCATCCATCCCCACGTGAAACTTCATACAAGATAAGAAAGTTCAGACTTGCGTTAGGTGTCAACATTAAAACTGTGTAGAAAGATATAATAGTTCGAAAATAAAGAATTAATTTTGTTTTATCGAATAGCATCCACTTTTGAAGTTCTCTATACAATATATGAAATTCTATAAAGATTACAATCACACGTGCAGCAATATAACACATATATACAAAGATTTACTTCAAATATTTGGCATTAGTATGTGCCAAATATAGTATGTGTCAACATACAAACTATACACAGATATTCTGGAAACTGGAGACCCTTTAGAATTTAAATATAAACTACGAAACTATCAGCTAGGAAAAGATTATGGTTCACCCTCTGAAGCTGGCAATATTCAAGAGCATTCGATTCCAACATTGGAAATTGCTAGTACTCTTTTCAGTATTTATATTACATATATTGTGAATGTTTAAGTTACTTAACGTGTTAATCTCAGTTAGTGACAATCAACAACTACCAAAATAAGAAAAAGAATAATATTTTGATTTACAGTATAATACGCTAGAGTACTCTACTCGATATGTGTCATAAACTCAACAAATCAGCAACATCGGCACTAAATCCTAGATAATTATTTTAACTATTGTTTATTTCACCTTTTACTAAGGTTCTCAATCGTTTAAATTCATTATAACACATCAAATTCATTATTTCAATGCATTTATTGTAATAGATTATTTTAATTTTCAGATGTATTTTATTTCTTCATTACTTTTATTATTTTTAATTAGCTTTTATTAATTTGTATATAGAAATCTGCTTCTGGTTTCGATCAAGTGAGACAGATAAATAAGAGTAAGGAGTCTTTTTATTTCCTTAAATTTGCATATAATGATGAACACATCATCTGATGAGGTAGCCGGGCTCTAATTGGACTCTAATCATACACTGTAAGATTTTGAGAACGTTTATTTGACTAATAGATTTTCGTTCATTATATCTTCAGTAACAAATATGTCAGAAGGATCTTTAGTAAGATTTTATATATATATATATATATATATATATATATATGTGTGTGTGTTTTGGTTGATCCGAGGTATCATCCGTTCATCTTCTTGGTTGTTCCCTGTGGACAGGGGCAGACGTTTCGCCAAGATCTCACTTGGCATCTTCAGTGCTTTGTCGTAGTCTCCTGTTGACAGACTGAGGTACTGCGGTGCTCTGGCTCCTTTTTATAGTAGGTCGTCTTGGTCGTAGGTGATAACGATTGGTCGGGGGTGAGGTGGTGGGGGTGTTTATGTCCGACGTGACGTGAGTCGTGGGTGGTGGGGGGAGGTCATTGACCTGTCGTACGGCGATTAACGGTCCTGGGGATTTTCCACCGGATATGGCTTTGATGACGTCATCCATGGGCGAGAAGAGGCCACTGACCCGCTGTCCGGTGATTGCTGGACCTGGGCTGCTCCCACTGGACGCTTCAAGAATGATAGGCAGCTCGGCGTCCTGCCGTTCCGAATTGGATGGTCCTTGCCTCAGGAAAGCAGCCCTGGGCCTGGAGTGCTCTAGGACCGTTCTCCACGCTGCTGACAAGTGTAGGGCATCATCCCTCTTGTTGAGGGTGCCGTTCTTCGCTATTTCAATGGATTCCCGGATCAATCTGGTTCTCCAATGCGGAACGTTGGCTACCTGCTTGCAACCCTCGAAATTGATGGTATGGCCTGTGTCCAGATGGTGGCGGAAGAGAGCAGAAGTGAGCTGTTTGTTTCGGATGCTCAGCTTGTGTTCTTCTACTCTGGCAGCTATTCTTCTGTTGGTCTGTCCCACGTAGTTCTTGTCGCATGATCTGCAGGGGATGGAATAAACTCCTAGATTTTCCAATTTTATTTGGTCTTTTGGATTCCTGAGAGAAGCTCTTATAGTCTTGCCGGGTCTGTAGGTGGTACTAATGTCGTGTTTCCGTAGTAGTCTTCCTATGCGATCCGTTGTTCCTTTGATGTAGGGTAGTACGACGTTGGGTCTTCTGGTCTCTTCTTGTGGATGTGGGTCCTTCGGCTTGAATTGTCGATCGATAGCTTTCTTCACCATGTATTTGGAGTTAGCGTATCTGTAAGTCGAATGGATCTTGAGATTAATGAGTTGGCGACTGATTGGATCTGTGAAGGATGATGATGAGAAGATGCATTTAAGTATCGATTCGTGTGGGTAGGTTTTCTGTATACAGTATGCTGCAGGCTGTTGCGAGATTTCTTTACTAATACGTCGAGAAAAGGTAGCTGTCCGTTTTCTTCTATTTCCGTGGTGAACTGGATCTTTGGATGAATGGTATTCAAATATTCTTGAAATTCCTGGAGCTTTTCTTTTTCAAAGGACCAAATGACGAAGATGTCATCAACGTACCGGATCCATAACTTCGGTTTGTATTTGGCCTCCCTTAACGCTTTCTTCTCGAGGTAAATCATGAACAGGTTGGCGATGACCGGGGACAGTGAAGAACCCATAGCTGCTCCTTCTACCTGCTTGTAAATCTGACCGTCAAACAGAAAATAAGCATTGTTGAGACAGTGTTTGGCGAGGTCTACGATGTGGCTGGGCAAGTCTTCGTTTTCTCTGATCTGCTTGAGGGCCTCTTCGATCGGGATACTAGGATAGAGAGACTTGACATCGAAGCTCGCCAAGATGTCACTGTTTTCAATTTGGACGTTGTCCAGAATTTGAACGAAATGTTCAGAATTTCGCACGTAGGAGTCGGCTTGTTGTGTAATAGGCTGCATGATCTTCGCCAGGTACTTTACAAGTTTTTGTACCGGTGAGTTGAAGGCACTCACAATGGGTCTAAGTGGAACGTCCGGCTTGTGTATCTTGGGAAGACCATAAAGTTTAGGGCACCTGCTTGATTTCTCTCGAGGGATTAGAGTTTTCTTTATCTCCGGATCTATTGGAGATGCCTCTATTTTCGACTTGGTTGTCTTTTCTAGGTAAGTTGTAGGGTCTCTTGCTGCTGGTTTGTAGGCCGTATCTTTGAGTAAGTCCATGATCTTCTGCTTGTAATCCACCGAGTCCATAACCACTGTGGCATTACCTTTGTCCGCCGGAAGTATGATGATATTGTGGTTGTTTTTAAGTTGCTTCAGGGCCTGGATTTCACTTGGATCTAAATTCGACTTCGGTGGTTTAGCTAAACGTAAAATCCTGGAGATGTCCATTCTTAAAATTTCGGCTTTTTGTTTCTCCATTGATGTTAAGCTGGATTCCACGTTAGCAATGATTTCTTCATCCGGAATGGTCTTTGGGGTTAAGGCGTAGTTGAATCCTTTACTTAAAACTGCTCGTTCTGCATCTGAAAGGTTGTATCCTGAAAGGTTATGGACGATCTTTTGGTTTTGGAGGTGTGGCCGCTTAGATGTTTTTGCGGACCTTGCTTTTAAATCTTCGAACTTCTTTTGGAGTTTCTTGGTTTTCTGGGCTCTGTTCGTTTCGCAACGCCAGAATGTTAGAATTTCTAACTGGGTCCAAATGATGATGTGTAGCTGTTGGCTCAATAACAGATGAAGCTGGTATAATACGAGTTCGGTGCTGCTGAGATTCTTCCTCGTTCTTCGGATTTCTTCTTTAAGGAGCGAATTGCTGGCTCGCCTGAGGATCGCTTCAGTTTGTCGGGATCTGGTGTGGTAAGTCTGGTGAAAGTAGGCTGTAAGTCATTGTCACGACATCGTTTTAGAAATGTCAAATCGCAGAGTAAGTTGGTTTTCTTTTCCCTCAGTCTTTCAAAGAGCTTGGTTTTCCTGTAGGTTTCCTCCCCGTAGAGGTTTGTAATTTGGTTGATCCGACCAAAACACATACTTTTCCATCCGCGAAGCATTACGAATTACCATATATATATATTATCTATTATTATCTATTATATATTATTCTATATATATATATATATATAGAATAAGATCATTACCTTAAAGATTTATCATTGTTTGGATCCAATCTGGGGCCTAAGAACATGTTTTTTATTATATTTAAATTCTTTCTCGTTTATATTCTTTATTAATGTTTATTATTTTGAACATATTACAGAACTATTCTTTTATAATTTTTACATAGCAACAAAACATATATAGCTAATATATATGTTTTGTTGCTATGTGAGAGACTTCTCAACATTCTTCCCACCATGAAAGAATTCATTTCAATATCTTTCAAACCTGGTCATGGGCAGTTATCAGCTACTGTTCATAAGTAGTGCTTTTGAAAAGGTAAAGTTATTGCTGTCCTGGGTTTAAGTTGATATAGGTTTTACTTTACTTGTAGCTGCGCTACCTTCAGAGCTATTATGGGCTAGAGAATTCATGCTGCGCTATTATCACTATTTTTATTAATGTATTATACCTTTCATCGAGAAAAAGGTCCAAGTATTCTAAGCTTAAGTGGTGGATGAATTTTGTTTAAATATTCGTATGTAGCCACCACTCAGGAAGTCATTTACTCAACTACATGCAAGTATAACTACTTGTTTTAATTCCCTCTTAAATTTTGTTTCAATTACTTCATAATTATTCAATTTCCAAGTTTTAGGAATATCGTGGAGAAATTTCGGATTATTCCACCATAATTTCACCATGAATACCTGTTGGAATATCGGCTGGAGTTTCCTTTCTATTAACATGATACCAATCATCGATTATGCTGAGAGCAAGCAATTAACCATTGCTCGGTGTGATATCTGCATTTATAACCAATCGTATAGTATCTGACGTATACCAAATAATACCTAATGCTCGATTGTCTATTTCCTCTTTATCTAAATGTTTATCGTTAAGATTTAAACCTGCACATTTTTGTAGAATTTCTATAGAGTAACTCCTCCCTTTTCTTAAATTAAAACCTTCACTTATTAGGATGTTGTAGATTTTTCTCTCAGCCATCTATTCATAACAATCATATCACGTACATATCTTTCATCATTGCCTTTGATGCGATTGGGTAATCGTTCATGTTTAAATTAGCTAGGTCGGCCAAACATCGTGTGGTTAAAATGTTGTAGATTGAGTACCAAATGTAATACTATACCAATATACGATATACCAATCATCTGGGTACATTCTTTCTCCGGTATACGTTGAAAACTGGCATGTTCTTCATACACTTTTATTTGTCGAAATTTGTTTCGATATAGGCAACCAATGGAATGTTTTCTAAATCTTAATATAATTGAATACAAGTCGTTTGGAGTAACCAATAACATATTATTTAATGAAAATTTTTAGAAGAATTTTTTTTCTAGTCGTATTTTATCATCAATAGCTTTTTTGAGAAATTCTTCATATTGATAAATGGCATGAGAACTCTTGCATTGAATACAATTATCTTTTGCAGCTATTAGTTATGGAGCGTTCTTTATACAGACTTAAAGACTATCACCTTGTGGGCAGCGTGAGCTATTATAATAATAATAATGAATTTATTTTCCAGAAAGATGCAGCACAAAAAATCTACAAAAAATCCAAACACATGCTTAAAATTGCTATAACTATTCCATAAATAGTTTTTCAGACTAATATTGCTGTAAAATATAATTACTCAAGCTAATATCCATTCTGAAGAAGTAAAAGATAAAGTTCTATCAAAAAATAATAAAATATATTTTCTAATAAAGTAACACATTATGTTGAGTTAGATGTAATCGCTTTGACAAACATGTTTATATAAATAGATCCGGTTGATAAACTGAAAGGAAAAAGGGTTATTATGTGAATTTCAATTCCATAATATATGGTTTCCTTGGGTCGTGCATGTCGTCTTCTTAATCCGGGTACTCAGTGTGTAAGTACCAGATATTAATTTCGGGCAACTCCGAACCGGTCAGTTGGGATGGTGGTTTATGAATAATAATCGCCGCTGCAAACAAGGGTCGAGACGCGGTTTGCGGTTTGCCGTGGGGGCGGCGTCGCGACGTTACAGTATATTGTCCCGGCTGACCGCCACGGTTGCTACGAGGCTACCGAAATTATGTTCGTTACGACACGAAGTTCATTTTCAGGGTTCAGCACCACATACAAGTTTACTAATTAATTTTCGGTAGAAATGATTGAGGTTATAGCTTTAAATCTGCAATAACTGTTTATATTTTTACTTTAAGTTAACTACATGTTAACTTGATGTTAATTTAAGATTTTCATGGTATGTATAATTTTTTTAATATATGATGTGTTAAATAATTTGCATAGATGGTAAGTGAGAAAAACATGTTTCCTACATCCCATATACACCGTCACGTTATAAGCGTTATAAGAAACAAGTATGCAAAGCGTTCGCGTTGCGGCGGATGTGCATACTCGTGTAAATTCGTGTTATTTTAAGCGTCTGGTTCGTTCGATCGGATTGGCGGCGTCGAGAAAGTCTCAACGCGTAAATTTAAAACACATTCCGAGGGCCGCGAACCGCGCGAACCTTTGCGGCGACTAACGTAAACTAAAGGCGTCCACCGAACTTATCGGTCTGTATCTTTGTTTTGTAAACGCTACAACTTACAAGGCGCTACGGGTTTCTTTCTTGGCGTTATAGGTTCGGAGCCGCGGGCGAATTGTTTATGGCGCAGTTTCGTATATAATTGAACGGAGCCGCGCTCTCCGCGATCGGATCTTGATCCACACACGAGCACTATCTTGAGCCGAAACCGGAATATCTTCTTGTCTCTGCTTGGCGGCGCTTCTTCCTCAGCTCCTCGTATAGTAACGTACGTTATGTGTACCTCACGAACTTGCTGTAGTTTACGAATCTTCTTCATTATTTCTCTAGGGAAATGGGAAAATATCCTATCATTGTAGAAAAAACATAAAATTCCAAACTGTTTCAATATCTTATTACAAATTATTTCTGTAAAATAAAATTATAGTATGTTCCACCTTTTTATTATCCCGTTTCTCATCCCCTTTATTCTCAAATAACCGAAGTTCATTAAAAGAGGTTTGCCAGCATCTTTCATTCGTTACATGCGCAGGTACTATAGTGTATAAAGAAAGATGCTGAACATAGACACCGGATACGTGGGTGCTTTGGGTGTAAGGCATCCATACAAAATTTTTAATGAGTACAGAACAATGTACAGAACTAGTAATGGTTTTATCTGGATTGAGAGCATTTGTTTCAAATTGAGACTTCATCTTCTTTTAGGTGACTTGATAAGTAGAGGTGGTGTAACTAGAATGTAGGTACTTGAAAAGGGTAACTGGAACTTTCGGCAATATTCACAGTTCAATCAATTTGAAAAAGAATGAAATATGTCTCCAAAGATAATAATTGAAGTAAGTTATGCCCTATTTTTTAAATAAAGATGATATTGTCTTAATGGTGGGTTTAGAATGTCATACGTAAAGGTTGTAACCGTAACCATTGCAACAGTTGTGGCAGTAAAACAAGCTAAATCATATTCGTTCAGTTGTTCCATTTAGGTAACCGCCTACAGCCCCTTAAGCATAAAGCGTAAAACCTAAAGTTGACCAACTTTTAAGTTCTTACGTCTAAGACAAAATTTGAGCATGCGCACTAATGCAAAGGGTCAGTGTTAAACATGGCAACGTACAGCTGTTCTATTTGATACTTGATACTACTTGTAGAAGACTTGAAATATTTCCAAAAGACTTGATAGTGCATCTGGAAGATTTGAAATGTTTCTAGAAGACTTAATACTGCATCCTTAACTTGAAATGCTTCCAAATTGCTTGATATTTCCTCTCGAAGACTTGAAATATTTTCAGAAGTACTGCAGAGGCGTAATACTGCTTCCAAAAGACTTGAAATCCTCTTAGAAGACTTGAGACTACACCTTTTCTTCAGTTTTTTCAGCACCTATACGTATTTAATACTAAGGCCAAAATGAGTCGAGTCAATATATACCCACACAGAAAAACAAAACTAAAACAAACAGCACTTAAAATTTTAAAAATATAATATAACTAAAGAATACAATACCTTTTTTTGTCAAAAATCCCTCCCCTTGTTGTTGGAATAATAGATATCTAACGTCCTTTCTAAAAGAGTGCTCACTTGCACCAGTCCTTACAGCTATGTATTTATTATACCATATTTTTGTATTATTATATTTATTACACAAACTTTCTTGCCTATCAATCAACAATCTATCATCAAATTCAACAACATTTGCAAAATAGAGATTTTAATTTCGAAATACACGATGTACAGCAAGAGAAAAATCCAGCAAAGGTGGAGAACCTCAAAGATATTTGTACATAGTAAGTGGAACTTCGAAATAAATAATTTTACTGCCACTAGATCATAAAAAGATATTTCAACTGTTTATCTATACGACTACATCATATAGAAATACACAATAAAAATTTTTAAGTTTAACTGTGTAAAAAAGATGAACTCAAAAACTCGTGGAACAAAAAATAAATAAACTGAACACCAAGAATAACATTCAACACCATTTTGATCCATGAATCCAATTTCCTTTCCAACGTCCAATTTCCTAATAAGGAATAAGAGTATTACATATGATAGAGTATTACACCACATAAACACAATCTACTTAAATTATCCGTTAAATTAAAAACTGCAGCTTATAACACACCTGAGGAGGACAACTTGCGGAAGGTTTTAATAGATTGACTGAAAAGGAGAAAGAATGTAACAAACAAAACATCAAACATCGCCTTGGATGAAATAAAAACACAAAATTCCTATTTAACCCTATTTATAATCCCTATTTATTGTTTTCCCTAATATAAAATTAATTCTAATCTTTAATCTTGTCACAAACGCTGATAAAACTGGTGGACTTGCCACTTTAAGAAAACAACTCTACATCTCAAAAAGTTTACAATCTTTTAACGATAACAGTTTCATAGAAATCAGAAAGAACCCAACTATTGCTTTTCATAATAAAACCAAGAAAATTGTGAAGTTAGCTCAAGATTTCCTAAATCAACAATACATAGCTATGTTTAACTTTCTATCAATGAACCCTAAAACAACTTTACTATATTCATAGTAATTAAATTACACACAAACAATTTTTACATTACACCAACTATATCCTCAATAGATTCGAGCCCATCCGAAATTTCAAAACAGTTTTTCAATAATCTAGAAGAAAGTTTAGAACACCACTAAAAGTGTACAATCACCTGAAAATTTCACTCTATTATCATGTGATGTTATTAATTTATATAAAAACATACCAGTTATGGAAACTGTTAAAGGAAGGTTTCAGGTCTTCCAGAGGTAATATCAAGTCTTTTGGCAACATTTTAAAGCTTCCAGATGCAATTAAGTCTTCTGGAAGGAATATTAAGTCTTCTGGAAGCGTTTCAAGTCTCCTGTAAGCAGTACCAAATCTTGTGGAAGCATATCATTTCTTCCACAGGCAATATCAAGCTTTCTTGGGCATTCAAAGTCTTCTTGAAGTAATATCAAGTCTTCTGGAAGCATTTCAAGTCTTCTAGAAATAGTATCAAATTTTCTGGAAGCATTTCAAATCTTCTAGAAGCAGTATCAGATCTTTTGGAAGTATTTCAAGTCTTCCAGCGGCAATATCAAATCTTCTGCAAACATTTTAAGTCTCTCGGAAGCGTTTTAAATTTGTTCGAAGCAGAAGCAGTAAATGTATTTTAAGTATTCTGGAACCAATATCATATCTTCTATTTTCTATCAAGTTCTAGAAGCATTCAAAGTCTTCCAGAGGTAATATCAAGTCTTTTGGAAGCGTTTCATATCTTCTTGTAGCAATATCAAGTCTTCTGGAAGCATTCCAAGTCTTCTGGATACGTTTCAAATCTTCTGAAACTTTTGCAAGTCTTTTGGAAGCATTTCAAGTCTTCTAGAAGCTGTATCAAGTCTTGTAGAAGCATTTTAAGTCTTCTGGAACCAATATCATGTCTTCTATATGCAGAATCAAATTTTCTGAAAGCATTCTACGTCTTTTGAATGCAAATTAAATCTATTGAACGCATTGTAAATGTTCCGAATGCATTTAAAATCTTTTAGAAACAGTATAGATTCTACCAGTATGTAATCTGCTGAAAGCAGCTCAAGTCTTCTGCAAGCAGTTCAAGTCTTCTGGAAACATTTCAAGTCTTTTGGAAACATTATCAAGTCATGTAGCCGTAGTATCAAGTCTTCTGGAAGCGTTTCAGGTGTTTTGGAAGCAGTATCAAATCTCCTAGAATCAGTATCAAGTCTATATTCAAAATATGTGCTCTCCAATCAAAACATTTGTAGCAGATGTTGTGATTGAATTGGGAAGAAAAATGTCAATAGTACATTAAAATTAAAAAAAGTAGTTAAAGGTGAGAACTGGGAATTAAAGATTTTTTATTGTTATTTGCCCACCCAGAGCATCTGCACCTAGGGAGAAGTCTAATTTTTTTGCAATCGTATTAGATTTCGGGGCTATTGTCGGGAATTTCTGGACCTTGCCCAAGTACCGAAATTTAGAACTTAGTCCCGAATCCCGAAAATATTTTTGGTTTCGGAAATTGGACACCCTATTCAGGAATCAAATATTAGGTAAGGTCACTTATGAATTTATGTCTCTTGTGTATCTCGCGAACTTGGTGTATTTCGCGAATTTCATTATTTATTAATCTCATTATTAATTTTCATTATTTCTCTATGGCAAATGTCCTATTTCTACATAAAAAAACATAAAATTCCAAACTGTTTCAATATCTCATTACGTATTTTTTTTTTAATACGGATTTAATTTAGTCTGTAAAATAAAATTGCGGCGTGTTCACCCTTCCCGAATCCCGTTTCCCATCCCCTATTTCTCCAAAAACCCCACCGAAGTTAATATTAAAAGAGTACGGAAAAGTTTGAGCAGAGTAATCGCCGAGTGTTATACCGGCAGAAAGTGAGGCACAGCGGAAGCGGGGCCTCGGTTTTGGCGGAACCACCCTCCCCGTTTGTTAAAACTGTTAACGAATCTCAAAATCCGTTAAAAAGTGGCGGTCCGGACTTTTATAAAGTCCCTGGATGGCGGTGGTCGTCATAAAAATTAAGCTTCAGACCCCTCGGTCGGGGTGGCGACGTTCATTACCTACCCGCGAAACCGTAAAAAACGAAAACTGTATAGCGCGAAGACTTAAAGGAATAACTGGGGGCGAATCGCGCAAGGGCGGTGCGGCGCGGTTCCATTATACTTTCCTCGCTTCCCTGTTAATCTTGGAAAGTAAAACTTATGCAAACGAACCGCCGCCTTCGCCGCCACGTGGTTTTACAAGGGACGTAATTTCGCGTCCCTTTTGGGAGGTCGAATACAAGAAAGTTTATATCTACCACTGTTGAATTAATTCCGAATCGGTGTTGACTTGGAAAGATTTGGAAAGATTTTTAAATTAAGTACATCTAAGTTAAATTATAAAAAAACTAGTTTGGTGTAAAGATTGTTCATTAAGTGGAGATTATGTACATAAATTAAAGAATCATAAAATAAAATAGAATCTTAACTGCAAAAAAAGGAATAGGATATAACCATATAAATGAATCCCACAGAATATGATTAAGTTTATAACTAATAAATTTATGATAAAACATGTAAATTGCTCGTCAATGTAAAACGTCATTTACGTTGCTGTGTACAAGTGGATAACATAAATTGCACATACTGAAGGTTACATATATAATATCCTAAACGCATATCTATCTCTTTCTTCATGTTCATCCTTATGCATATGACTGAAATGGATATCTTATAACGATGTGTACCAGAGCCTCAGTAACTTAGTAGTAGAGTTCGATAATGGTGGAACATACATTTTCATGAATTGCTAACCTACATTTCAGCAAGGTTGATTAAACTTCTCTACATATATATTTTTTTATTTTAAATATATTCGATTAACTCAAACTACCAACTCGATAACTGCGATTAATTTCTTGCGCAACATTGTCTCTTAATGCTTCAACTAAGTGGTCAATTCTTATACGTTTTATTTTTTAAATAGCTTCTTATGAAGCAAGCATCTGGTGTTAAACCCGCCGATATTGTTGGTCAATTAATGTCTCCATGTTTGGAAATTAATTTGTAGAGAAACACTTGTTGCATCTTGTTGAAACCGTAATAGAAATCTTTAGAATTCATGCAGTAGGAAATTTTGTAACATATGGATGTAACGTTCGGAATAAATAGTTATTAATTGAATCGAATTAATTGTTTTCTTTGATCACAGGATCCCATTGAAGTAGAATAACAATAGTCTAAGCAATTTGAAATATATCAATTGTTATTTGATTTTGTGTAGCTATTAAAAGTTGGATACTCTTTGTAAATTATACCTGCACTATAACACTATTACCGATATGTATGTATACAGGGTGTCTCACGTAACTGGTTCATTAGAACTTTTTTAGGTTCCACTATTCGTAGAGGCTTGAAATCTTGGTAACATGGGTTGTTCATTCCGATCTATTAATCTAAAATATTTTTAAGATGGCCGCCACTTCCGGTCTATCGGAAGTAGACTTCAACTTCGTTATTTTAAATGGAATGCTATAGTTTTTATTACACCATTCAAATATACATAAGAAAATATGTTGACTTTGATCACAGTTGTTGGTGCCTATCGTTTTTTGTTTTCGAGTTATTTTGATTTTAATTGTGTTTTGGCAAATATCACCATGCTCTTTACAAGCCCATATCTCAGCCAACGTTAACTCAAAAACGTTTTGCATTGGTGCGATAACTCTTCATATGCTGCTAAATAGATTGTCATTTGTTATATCAGTATATCTTATACAGGCTGGTCAAAAATTGAGTTACCGTTTCTCTGTATTCAATTGCGTAAAAGTCGAAAATTTTAAATGGAACGCCCCATATTCATATATTTCATACCCTATCAGAAAGGAAATTTAATTCTCTACAAATTATCTATAAATATTCCTATACCTATTTATTATAGTTTTCTTGCTATTGAGGAATTTATCAAAATCATAGGTAAAATGCTAGAAATCGTCTGTGTTTTTGTTAGCAGGCCATAACATTTTGACAGTATTTTGTTTAATTTATTTAAATTATTATTAGTATTATTTCTACAATGAACTGTGATTGAATAAACTTTAGATTGCTAGCTGTAATTTACCAAAAATAACCAAAAGAAAACCGAATAAATGAAACAATGAGAAACAACAATTTAATGATAAAAATTAAAATCAATAACATAAAAGAATGAAAAACTGAAAATTACAAAAATAAATATTGGGAATTTAATTCTCTACAAACTATTTAGATACTTTCCTGCGCCTATTTGTTGTAGTTGCCCTCATATTTGGAAATTAATGGACGCATGCAATGCTGGAAGCTTCTTGTTTTTATGTTAGAAAGCTATGGAGTTTTGATAGCTTTTCAACCGTATTTATGTTATTGTTGTCATTACTTAGTTGTGTCATCACTTACTGCTTTTAATGTCTTTGAATATCATGGCGAATTATTCCCACGCCAACATTTTAAATTCGTATTATATTCATGGCGGGTGTAGTAAAGTTTTGGATAGGTTAAGATACTTATCTCTTAGTTTTGGAAAGATCAAAATAACAAGAAAACATAAATTTCTATCACCAGTAGCTTAAGATAATAGAATAAATGTTTTGTCATATTTTATTGCTTTACCAAATTCTTCGGTAAGAGGTGCTTTGGTCGATTTAGATGAATAATATTTTACAAAAAAGCACCGTAAATAAATAAACTGAACTCTCTAGGAACATCTCGCGCATCATTACGTCGAATATTACGCCATATCATTGTTTTTCATTGTTTCATTTATGCGTTCTTCTCCTGTTTATTTTTGGCAAATAAAAGCTAACAAACTCAAGTTTATTCAATCGCAGATCATTCTAGAAATAATACCAATGATAATTTAAATAAATTAAACAATAAATTGTCAAAATATCATAGCCTTCTACTAAAAACACGACCGGCTTCCAGCATTTTGTGTAGGATTTTGATCAAATACTCAATATGAAGAAAACTATAATAAATAGGTATAGCAATATTTATAGATAATTTATAGAGAGTTAAATTCCCGTTTAGATAGGCTAAAAGGATATGGTGCCTTCAATTTAAAATTTTCAACTTTCTCGCAATTGAATACAGCGAAATGGTAATTCAATTTTTGACCACGCTGTATAAGGTACATTGATATAACAAGTGACAATCTATTTAACAGCATATGACGAGTTATTGTACCAATGCAAAACTTTTTGAATTAACGTTGGCTGAGATATGGGCTTATAAAGACCATGGTGATATTTGCCAAAAAACACTTAAAATCAAAATAACTCGAAAACAAAAAACGATAGGTACCAACAACTGTTATTAAAGTCAAGATATTTTCTTACGTGTAATTGAATGGTGTAATAAAAACTATAGCATTCCATTTAAAATAACGAAGTTGGGGTCTACTTCCGGTAGACCGGAAGTGGTGGCCATCTTGAAAATATTTTAAATTAATAGATTATAATGAACAACCCATGATACCAAAATTTCAAGCCTCTACGAATAGTGTAACCCAAAAAAGTTCTAATGAACCAGTTACGTGAGACACCCTGTATATGAGTGCATATTAATTATAGACTATATTAGACTAAAACTAAACAGATTATCGTGAACACAAAAAGTTGGGATTGCAGAAATTATATTAAAATAAATACTCATGGATCAAGTCTCATTAATATTATTTCTAACTACGAAATTTGTTTTACATGACACTATGTCATATTTAATAGATAACATACATCAGGTATGAAAATACGAATTGCAATTTACCCATAAATGGCCTTAGCTCTTCCCAGTGCAATAAGCCTAATACTGTATCATTCACACTATTCCCATTTAGATTTCCGTGCGGTGTACAGCATCGTCTTTTCGTTTGCAGAAAGCGACAAAATCCCCGGAGCCCATGGGATTGAGAGCCCTGAGAAGATTCCAAAAACGATAAAATAAGTGCGGGAAACATCTATCAATGTTTCCGTGCAATGCTTAATAAATCTGTCACACTACAATTAAAACAGCTAAAAGTGACTACGTGGGATTGTTGCACCTGTGTGGTAAATATCTCTTGATATTTATCATACACTTAGCTATAGATAAACAAATACATAAATATAGATTAAGCCATAAAAGTTATCTCGATAATTTTTGCAACTTTGTAGTTGCTTACTCGACAACCGAAACAAGAATAAATTTATTTTTAATTACATAAAGTATTATTTAAAAGTGTCGCTTCAGTGTACTCCATCATAAGACAGGAAAGCAAAGTGAATCAAGTTTATGAAGTAGTTGAACACGAAGATTCGCCAACAACTTTCATTCGTTACAAGCCCGTGTACTGTGACTGAAAGCAAGGTGTTGGGACAAGGGAAACTGTACTCATAAATAGCGAAGTACATAATTAATATTGCAATTGCTTCATCATGCATTATGTATTATCATCGTCAATATGTCACTTGATGGTGTGGTGTTCGAACTACAAAGATTTTTGGGCATGATACATTTTGAAGCTAGATTTAAGCTAGATACCGAGCATTTCTAATATTTTATCTTATCATCACTATATTCACTTAAATAAAAATTAATAACCTCTGGGTCGGACGAATATTAAATTTTGTGCATAACAGATGATCTTCTAACCGTTCTAGCTCATCCATCCCTTTATGCTTCGTCATCACCTATCACATTTTATTTGCATACATTTGCTCCATCTCAAGTATAATATTTAACTTTCTACACAGAACTTCTGCCAATATATTTCACCATACAATTTTTTAGACACATCTTACATGGAAACCATTTTACAGTTTTTACTGACCATCTACTGACCATCTACATATATATAGACAGAAGAAACCGCAAGGCAAATCAGATGCCTAAATTACATAATGCAATATACATCAGATGTAAGGTACATTAAGGGAATTTCCAATATTGTTCATTCTTTAGAACGACTATTGAATCAATAAATTATCAGTATCTTGACACACTTACACTCAACTCACAGATACCAATTTGTCGAATGTATGCATAAACAATTTCTTCGTACTTACACTATTCCCTATAAATTATTAACCAACTTCGTTACCAGATATCAAAGTATGGTGTGAAATGTCAACGGAGCCTGGGCGTATTTATATTTCGTGGAATTTAAAGCAACTGTTATAGAGAGATTTGGTAGTTTACACACCCTAACATACGAGCGATCATTCATTTAGTTAAAGCAAAATTAGAATTTAGACAAAATCATGTTTACGATGCCATTTACACTGCTAAAAGGTAAAAATACAAAGCCATACAACATCACTAATTTCAAAATTAATATCAACATTCATATTGATTTGGTTGACCCACTAGCTCCATCCATTGGATGGATATATTTATCTCTCACAATCATAAAGCGTTTAATTCGGTGGTCAAAAGCTTTTGCCTTAAAATATATATCTGTAGCAGATATTTTTTCAGGCATTACTTCAGCCGTTTCAGTATTCCTACCACGATCACTCATGATCGAGAACGGTAATTCGGATCACTATTATTGCTTTTCGTTACACATCAAATATTCCATCGAACTTGGAAATCAACAAATATAGGTCAAGGTAAGTCCACTAGATGTAACCACAACTTACCGTTGATATTAGGTTGCTCATTCGCTATACCTGACCATATACCAGTGGTCGACTCAGATTGCTAGGAGAATTTTTCATACACACTGATCCAACAAATGTATCTAAATTATTATTATCAAGTTTAAGATAATGTTTTGCTGACATTAAACCAGTTCAATCAAACTTACATACCAGCCAAAACTTACTAGTTAATTATGACCGAATTCATTAGTTGTGTACGAATTCAGTACACAACTAATGAATTCGGCTGTTTAATCACAATCAAGTTTGGTTAGTATCATTGCCACGGTCTTTATAATTGGAGAATCCTCGATATAAACGTTAACAAAACCACCAATATTTAATACCATATTATTTCTGCCAACCAAATTCATTGTATACAAATGGATATAGATAAAAGTTGGCCATGGTCATAATATTGGCATTCGAACCATATTACAACAGATTTAATAGTTCATTCATTTTAAAAGGAAGTATATACCATTATGTCGGCTAATTTCACTGAAATCAGTTTCAACATACAGTATGGCTTCACTAATCCACACTCCAGTAATTTGGACACACGTACAGTCTGGACAGTTTTGTCCGTTTCAACTCTATAATACGAATCAATTCAAAAGCCATTTAAATCTCCTTGATTCACTCGTGAATTTACCGCAAAATACCCTAATTTACTGGTAAAACTTTAAAGCTTTTGTTTCTTCATCATTGCATGTCTCATTCATGGTCACTGCTAGAACAACCATATATGCACCAAAACAAAACGAAGTCATAAAACTCTATTATTAGCAAAAAATTGACCAAAATCAAAGGAATATGATACCAACCAAAAGAACACAACAATTAGATAGCTTGTTCCACCTACTTACAATGGCCCAAGTATTAATTGTTTATACACAATTATAACTTTTAGCTTTAAATTAATAGAAAATGTCTGTTATTAGGCTCCAGAAAAGTTATCCGAAAATGAGAACATCTTAGGGTAGAGCAAACTTCATACATATCGTTCTTGCAATAGAGAAATCTTTCTGTAAAATTCTTCTTCAGAAATTTTAAGTCAACAAGCAAGATATTTTTATAAAGAACTAATGGGAAGAGAAAATTTCTTGACAAGCTCTGGTTGGTGAGATAAAGTTAAAAAGAGGCATGGTATTCGCCATTTAAAAATTTGCAGAGAAAAAGTATGTAGTGACATAAGTGCGGTAATGCAATTTCGAGAGAAATTCCTTAAAATAGTAAATGAATGTATCTGAGCACCTTGTACACATATGTATACAATGCTGATAAAAGTGCTGCTTTTAGGAAAACTTTACCGATAACCTAAGTTCATGAAAATGCAAAATCTGCCCTCAGCAGAAAAGTTTCCAAAGAAAGGACTATGTTCATACTTTGTTAAAATGCGGCAGACAGTCACAAGCTACGATTGCTTATGCTCGGAACGTTTCTCTATCCTAGATGTTTTAAAATCGTTGAACTCCCTGTGGAATATCGAGCCAGCAAGAAAGGATGGATGACACAAACAATTTTCATGGAGTGGTTCAAAAAATGTTTCATAGAGGAAGTAAAAATGTTTTTATGGAGCAAAGAATTGTCACAAAAGCCGCTTCCTTTTATAAACAATTATCCATCACTTCTATCAGATGATATTTCAAATTCAATTTTCATGAAAACTTCAGAGTTATGTTTTTATCTCCAAACTGTACAACAATTCTGCAGCCTATGGATCAAAATTTAATTGAAAAGCTTATGAGTCACTTAATACAATCTCAAGAAAATGACTTAAGAGAGTAAAAAAAATAACTTAGAGAGTTATAATTTAAAAGAATCTGCCAAAAAATAGGATAAATCTTGGAAACCTACAAGTGAAAAAAACATACACATGTTGGAGGCAACTGTGGCCAGATAAGGGAACTGTTACAAAATAGATTTGTGGCAGAGTTGACAACATAAAAAAGAATAAACTTGAAACTGGAAACTGTATAATGAAAGAAATGCAGTTAACAATAAAATACAAAAATACTAGCTGGATAATAAAAAAGAAAATAACAAGAATAGGATAATAGTAAGATCAAGTTTAACAAAAGGAAAGCTAAGAATATAAACGATGAAGTTGGAAATATGTGTAGAAAGAGTATGAATTGTAAAGGAAACCTAAACAAAGCTACATTTCTATCATGTAAAACAGCATTTGATAGTATTTCTTCGATAATTTGTTACAGCAACAGAAGATGCTAAAACAGATTCGTGGTTCACTATTATTAAAATTTATGAAGACCATTGATCAGATGAGGATTCGAAACCACAGATAATCCCAAGTTCGGTAGGTTGACGCAGTTTCGCCCAAGTTGTTCGCTTTGGCTTAGGAAAATGTATTTGAACAAATGGATTGCATAAATAGGGGATAGTGTAGACTTGAATCATTAAGGTTCGCAGACAATGTGCAACTGGTACCTACATAATCAGGGGTTCCCAAAGTGTGGCCTGCGAGCCAAATGTGGCCTTGAACTTTGAAAATATGTATGGGTACTGAAAAAACTAAGTTGGGAAAATACTAAAAAAGACACACTCAAACGACAAATGACGATTCCTTAAAAAATAGTCAAAACGCCCAAGTATCTGGTATCTATGGTTCGGAAGTGTTCCTTGTTAGCAGTATTTACAGTTTTACAAGCAGCATCAAGCCTTGAGAAAGTATTTTAAGTCGTTTCAAAGTATTTCAAATCTATTGGAAGTATTTCAAGTCTTCAAGAGGCAATATCAGATCTTTTGGAAGCATTTCAAACCTTTTGGAAACATTACAAGCTTTCTGGAAATATTTTAAATCTTCTGGAAGGAATATCAAGTCCGCTAGAAGCAATAGCAAATTTTGTGAAGCATTAGAAGTTATCTGCAAACATTTTATTTCTTTTGAAAGGAATATCACGTTTTTTGAGCGCATTTCAAGTCTTCTGGAAAAAATATCAAGTCTTCTAAAACAACTTTAAGTCTTCTAGAAGCAATATCAAGTCTTCTAGACCAGCTTCAAGTGTTTTCTGGAAGCATTCGAAATCTTTTGAAAACAATATCATACCATCTAGAAGCAGTATCAAGTTTTCTGGGAGCAATTATTCTGAGAGAACATTACAAGTATTTAGTGGTTCATTTGTCATTGTTGTTGTATTTGCCTTCTCAAAAAAAATTTAAATTGAATTGGTTTTCGAGTTTTAGAATATAAAAGAATTTTCTTTGCTAACGTTGAAGTCTACCGGCGAAACGAAGCAACTTTGAATATATAGGGTTGTGTTGTTAATCATTGTAAAATGTCATTTTTTTGATAAAGATATCATAAAAATAAAAACATAGTTTCAGTTATTAGGCTTCAACAGAAAAAGATGAAAACTTCAAAAAACTTTTTTAACGGTTAACTTTATTAAAATAATAAAACACCCTGTAGATAACTTAGCTTAAATCGACCTATATCGAGCCAAAGAATCTGTGCTCTTCCATTGTAAACTTATTTTGAAGGGACTGTATACCAGGTGTCCCACTTAACCTGACGAAACATAATATCCCAAAAACTAGGAATTGGACTAAAAGAAGCTCCGGTTAAACTGTATTCAGCTTGAATAAGGACATTCAATGGTGGCAAAGATGAACCCGTCTCTCACTCCGGGAGAGATGGTGATAAGAAACAACCTACAAATTTACATACGAAAACATTTTTTAATCCGATGCGTAGTTGTAAGACATTTTGCTTTATCAAGTTAAACTGGACACCCGGTATAATATTGGTACCCGGTATAAATAAAATAGATTGTGTTTTAAACATTGAGTAATATTTATAACACAATTTTAGGACTTTTCTTTCGATCATATTTACAATTATGAAAATAGATAGAATCGGATGCGTTTTAGATTCGAATAAATACGGTATTTAGATTTTTGTTTGGCCCGCCAAAAGTTTCGGTAATATTAAATTGGCCCGTTTAAGAAAAACTTTGGGAACCCCTGATATAAATGAACACATCTATTTTCATCTGCCTCTTCTCTTTATTTGTTTATTGCCTCTGTTTTACGTCTTCCACTTCTTATGATAAGGTGTCAACTAGAAGTAGAATAGAATAGGGTGTGAAAGAGGGAAGGACAGGGATTATTATGACCTTCAGCCCATGTAAGATAGTAAGTGCATAAATAACATTCGTATAAAATAGGTTGCTATCAGATAAAATGATATATTTAATTAATTAATATTATGTGAATAAAGGTAAAGATAAGCGATTTCAATATGTTTTGCGAGATCTGCATAAGAAATTTGAACTGTTGGCTATCTGGATTATTTCTTATCTTCTAATTTCTATTTGATCAACTTTTTGACTTTATATTTGCATGATTATTACTTCACGGCAAAAATAATAATTGTTAACTCTACGAATTAGTACATTTTAATGTAGTAACACAGAACTTTTGTTATTACGATTACAGTTTCATTTTATGCGTTAATTTATCCGATCAAATTCTTGTAATGGAGAAATTAGGTTCGAATTGTGTTAGGATTAGTTCATTAGCGATTTTGAAATGAGTTAGTTTAAACTTCACACTTGCTCTCTCAAATATAGCTGTCATCCGGAGCGTAACAGAGCTACATCGGTTCCGAATTGGTTGGCAAGCGACTCGATCACTTGTACGAACCGCGGCCGGCAAGTACTAAATCACGTTAAATATGTTCTGCCCGACCTAATGCAACGAGCCACGGAGTGATTTGTTAGTTCACGCGTTCCAATCCTGTGTACGAGCCGTTAATAACGTTCGGAGTGCATAGCGCGTTTGCGGCCCCAATAAACTGCATTCATTCTCTTCCAGGCGAATGCCTTTGTACCACACTTATCTGTCACCGATAGTCAAATCAGGTTGCCAAACAACTGGCGAAACGATACTCTTTGTCTCTAACCGATGATTATTGGATTTTGTCGCAATACTAGAGTGGTGAAACATATCTACTTAACATAGAATAACTACATAACGAAGAAGGTTGAATTGAAACAGACATGATTTATACCTTCTTTATAAAGGGAGAATGTAACTAATCGAAACCGTCTTTAGCATTACCCGTGTACCTCCTTTAGAAACAATGGAAATCAAATCCATACAAGCACACAGTTTAGGAGGAAAACGTTCAATACGGCTAGGGGAAAGGAAAGCGAGGAACAAGGCGCCATAACAATTGGCACCGCATTAAAATAGCTTATTAGATTATATAAGCGGGACGGTTGTACGCAGTTGGGGCTGAATGCCTTGCGATCCGTTCCTTGGCTATAGATACGCTGTGATTTGCATTTCAAATGTGTTTATGTAGCAATAGGTGCCAGCTGTGAGGGTAGTAACTGCTGCGACACCTCCTGTTCTCCAATTATTAAATATGAAGAAGTCCCTTCTAGGTTCCCAGTAATAGGTTCCTACACAAATTCTTGTTATACAGTTTTATGTCTTTGTCCACTTTATCTTTGATTTCAATTAAAACTCCAATATTTTTAACTCTTAAATTAATACTTTGATACTTTCTACATATCACTTTCTTAGCTAGGCACCGTTTTAGCACCTCACTTTATTGCCGCTTCTTTTACGTTGTTGCCAATCTCTCAAATCAAAAGTTCCTACACTGCACTTCTTCCTTCTTAAATAATAGCTCATTTTTTATAAATATAACTACTATAATTCTCAAATCAAGTCACAATTGATTTTAGACTCTGATTGAATTTTCCCATAGGTATTGGAGTGGTAGTATTCTCAATAGGAAGTGGAGCAACAACATACAGTATGAGAAACAGTTGTATCTTGAATTTTGAATCAGAATCTAATTTTCACACATGCACTCTCCATTTAGTGTTGTTATTGAAATGTTCGTTATTATAGTTATGTTGTGTTTTCTTGAGTTTCTCCGAATGAGCTAATTTTTTATTCCGCTTGATAAAACAAAATGTCAATTCTTTTCTTTTCCAATTACTTTTAATAGTTTATTTTGATAGCTTTTTCTCTTCTCGCTTCAACATCTTCTCTTTTGATATAGACTTTCTTGTTCGTGCTGAAGCTTTAAGAAACAATTCAGCTGGAGTTTCTTTCTGTTGTTGTTTGTGGACTATTTCAATAAGAAAAAAATATGTTATCTAATTGATGTACTCTTTGCTGAACCGTAGATTCTAATTGTGTTTTTTTAAAGTTATTGTTTTAGTATTTATACTGTCTTTTCTGCAACACTATTACAACGAGTATGGTGGTGTTTTTATGTGTTTATAATTTTGTTGACCAAAGATTTCAAACTTCATCGAAATCAGTTGAGGTCTATTGCCAGAGACTAAATGCTCACGAAGATATATATCTAGCAAATATATTCTGAACGGAAATATTCTATAGTAGTCTGTGTAGTCATTGTTAATTAAAAATTGTTAATTAAAATTCGTTGTTAATTGAGTTTATTTCGACCTATTTTGAGAATGAATTGATTAGGTTTAAAAAATCATTTGCGTCTTTTTTAGCAACATCAATATAAACTCTGAAAAATCCGTGTCGTTTTTTGGCCAATTTAAATTTCTTATTAATTTTTCTAGATCTTCATCAATTTTCGGCCACTAAACATAACTTTTTACATTGTACGTACAATTCCGGGATGTTGTTCATGCAACATTTTTAATACTTCTTTACAGGTTTTTCTGTGGTACTCAACTACTCTAAATAAAGCAATTCGTGTCTATGGGAATCTTCGATTGACGTAGAAAATAAGATTTTAATTTATCGTCGCTTGCATAGTTTGTCCAACCAACTAAAGAATTTTCATAAGCTTTTAAGAATGTCTTTTTCTTGCATTTGATCTTTTCTGATTTACAGTCGAAAAATAGTTTATCTCTGCTTTAGATTCTGGTTCAATATCTGGTAACGCTAATCTCGATAATGAATCTGCATGGACAATTTCTGTTCCTATTTTGTATTTTATATCATAGTAGTAACTTGCAAAAATCAATGTGCTCCTTTGTAGTCTTGCTGCCGCTAAACTTGGTATGGATTTATTTGGATAAAATATAATTTGTAATGGTTTGTGGTCCGAAAAAAATTTGACACATAAATATAAATGAAATATTCTAACTGCAAAAATTATAGCTAAAGCTTCTGTTTCCAGCTGGAAATAATTTCTTTTGGCATAAAGTGTTCTAGTTGCAAAATATATAAATTTTTCAAAATTATCCACAACTTGAGCCAATACTGCGTCAATTCCATATTTAGAAGCATCACATGTCAAAATCAATGGGTCATAATTGTAAGAACATCAAAATCTTGCAACATCGTTTTGTACTCAATAAAACATTCATCACAGCTTTTTGACAATTTCCCATTATTTTTGTTTTTATGTAATCTATATACTGGATATAAGTTTGCAGACAAGTTTGGTATCACGATAAAAATTTAATATGCCCAAGAAAAGACGCAAACTACTTAAATCATGTCGTATAGGAGATTTCATGATAGGAGCTGCTTCTCAATCAACCGTTGGACGAATTCGTTCTGCATTTATTTTAAATCCTAAATAATTTACACTACCTTCAAAAATTTACATGTTTCAAATTCCACTTTTAATTTAATTAACATCGGTCATGAAAGCCTTCGTACTTATGGTACATAGATCTCTCCTAAACCTTTGAAAACAAAGCCTACAAATGTGCGCAGATTCGTTTCTTTGAATCACAAACTCTGCAAATGTCCAGCCATTCCACACTTCTTACAAGAATAGGTTATGTAACATTTTCCTAAGCGAGGTAGGAAGTAGAAATAACACAGAGAATGGCAACGGGATGGCAAATATTTAATAGATACCAAAATATATGGAAGTCAAACATAGAAATGAAGAAAAATACAAAATTGCGGGAAATGATATTAACAAATAAAATAAATAAGAAGATAATATGCTCCCTAAGAAGGGATAGCAGCCAGGGCAATGCATAGAAGAATGATTGGCAGGGGAACTGGTTATATTATAAGTGTAAAAGATAAGAGCTGGACCAAGAAAGTCTTTGAATGGTACTCAATGGACAAAAAGAGAAGAAAAGAAAGCCCAATTGCCAGCTGGGAAGATGGGTTTAAGATAAGTTCTGGAGGAGTAATGTGGGACAGGGTAGTTTGGGACCGACAAGAATGGAAGAGAATGAAGGGGATATACAAAGAAGTAAGTACACGAACTCAGTCGCGCAATGAAAATGAAACTTTAATTGTTAAACATTGATTTTGATTTGTTAAAGTTTGACTTTGATTTCTTAAATTTGTTAAATTGTATCATAGATCTACATAATATTAATATTAATTTAGTATTAAATGTACAAAAGTGTATATGATTGTTCCGTTTGTTGGTGATAATAAATGGCTTTCAATCAGTGATTTGCGACAGGTATAAAAATGCCAAAAGTTGTGGATAATCTGCAAATATTGCACTCAAAGATATAAACAATACAATGTAAATGAAATGACAAGTCATTTTATTTAACAACAATTTAAGACTGAATAACAACTAGAAGTAGAGCTAATACTTCTATAAAACGAGACTAACACCAGATCTAGAACTAGATTTATTCAGCTTTAGTCGTACGTCTCTTACGATGGAACCCAACTCAACCCAACCTAGCTGCAGAACTAACACTGGACTTAAAACTAGAAACATTAGGGTTTAGCCGTCTACAGAGACGTACGGCTAAATAGTTATAGGCCTAGTATTAATACTAAAGATAAGTTGTAGGTCTAGTATTAGTTATAATCTTAATTCCAGAAGAATTTGCAACAATCCAGCACTGAATGCCTATTCAAATTTTAATTCTTCCTGTTGTAATAAATAAGTTAGAATCTCGTAAATTGTTTTCCCCCATCATGGTTTGTATTGTTGACTATACAGTATAATTTTAACATCTTGACTTATGTTACAAATGGTTCTTTAATCGGATCGAATTCCCTACTTTTCTGCCATTTTTTGTGTTTTCCTTGTAGCCACTTTTATGTTTGTCCGCTTTATTGTTTATATATAGAACACATTTTAGCTAGACCTTTTCAAACAAAAAATTACATACAGATTGTGGAAATCCATCAGCGAAAGGGCACTAATATAAGTCATTGAATAATGAGAAATTCTTTCCTTTTTATTTCTGCCTTGTTACCGTAATAACATGTTACTTTCTGAAGTGGATCAAAAACAAAGATTATAAATTATCAAAAATTATTGAATATTATATTAAAAATAATTTCCCACACTCTGTACTTTGTGACATATATTGAAAGCGGTTTACGTCGTACACCGTACTTATGTTAATCTATGTTAATATGATTAAATGTAAATTGGGGTAATTTCAAAACAATTTAAACAGGATTGTTTCGTAATAACAATAATTAGTTGTGCACACAGAAGGGAACCACCAGTGCGTCAACAGCGCGATTTCGACGCTGCGGATAGCGATTTTTTCCCGGCCGTTCGTCTTATTAACGTGCATTTTATGCCCTTAATTATAGGCTCGGTTAATAACAACACGCTTAAAATTTATATTAAATTAGGTGCTACTGGAACGGCTCTTCCTTTATTATCTCTCTTTTTGTTCGGTTTCCTACTAAGGGGTAACGAATGTGTGGTTATACAATGTGGCATCGATATTTGCGACCTCAAAACAAAAAAAAATATTAATTATCGCATGATGAATGGACACGAGGATTCTATACATATATATATATGTATATATTTCGCTCACGGTAATTAACTTCTACAAATATATATGGCGAACACAAAAACATACTCCATCCGCTCCTATTAGTTATATCTTTGTGATGTTACCGCGGATGCCAATTATGAATGATCCACGCGCTGCTTTAGTTTTTACCTATAACAAATAGTGGAATGTAATGTTTACGGAAAATTTGAGTTTTTTTTTGTTGTTTATGTGATGGTATTAATTTACATTAAGGATGTTGATTTCTTATCTTTGTTAAAGCGGTATTTCAGTAATTATTTCTGTATCACAAATCAGATAGTATTTCGTATGTAATTCAAGTAATTAACTGACCTGTAACATCTGAAATAGTTTGTTTTTTGGATGGCGCCAGAGTTTCTTAATGGGGGACGGTTCGCAGGTACGGTAGAAGTTTCTTGCTGTTGAATGGAGACCGATGATATCTCCAAAGTGGTCCGTATTTTTTTTGTTTAGGGGTATCTTTAAAGTGTGAGCCTGGTCCGGAGTATCCTGGACCGGCCCGGACTTTAATCTTAACACCATCTCGGCAATGATATATCGTCTCCGGCCTGTGAACAACGAAAATATCTAAACTGTATGGATGCAGTTGTAAAAACTGTTTATACCCCCGTGTCCCCAGATAGTGGACGAGCCATAATTAAAACGGCCATTGTTTATTATCACGATAAGGTTTTAGAACGGTCCGGACGAAGGAGTTATGCGGCTCTTTAGTGGCCCATTAACTTATATTTAAGCTTCGTTTGTAAAATGTTAACGGCGGGACGCCAAAGGACGCGAGCTACATTCGTATACCGAGGTTTCTCATTATCGTTCGGGTGATTATCTTTTTGTTCCCTTTTTCGTTTGTCCGAACCGGTGTATTGCTCATTTTAGTGCTTTGTTATTTCTTCTTGAACCTCTCATTAAAACGAGTTATCGCTCCCACCTCGTATAATAAGGATATAACCCTGCAATTTAAATCGACCAACTATTAAATTCACCAACAAATAAAATAAACCATTTCGATCCCTAACTATTTTTATTTACTTCGTCTTAACATTTTAGAATACACAGGTAGTACTCATCCCCATAAAATAAGTACACAACAACATTGTACACGGTAAACGTTACGGTCGATCCTTTAATCGCACGTCGTCCCTGAGCGCACAAAAGGTGTTAAGTGCACCGCGTGGGCGAATTGGCCATCGTCGACGAGTTCTCGTAGCGATCGCGGCTTTAAGGACTGTCACGAATCCTCAGCAAGGACTCGAAGACGACGCGCCACCGTTGATCCCAAAGAAGAGATGCGATCGCTTACCTCAGGACTGTCTGGTCTTGGTGACGCCAGGTTCCATGTTTAGACCAATTATAACACCTTTAACAACCAAATGACTCCGATGGGCATCGTTGACAATGGACGGCGAACAAATAAAACGTTGAAGGTCCTAAGGATCTTTCTAATAATGGCGCTACAGGGGTGAAGTGTATTTTTGTTTTGTATACAACAGAATCCAATTTGAAGCAAATAAAAAAATAATTTAAAAACTTATTGAGATAAATTTAAAAATAAATAATTGAATGTTAGTATTATTTCATTTTAATTTCAAAAATAAGAAAATTTAATTCAACATATTTATTTCAGACAAACAATGAAAATCTGTAGATTTTAATGTTGATGAAAGCATAATGCTAGAAAAACTTATTGACTCTACAGATTCTATCGTTGCTGTTAATTCCAAATATTGTATGTGCTCATATAACTCTATAAGTTTTCTGTTTAACGTTCATAAAAGGTAAAATAATACAATTTCAATGAAAGTGCATGTTGATACTAATTTTCAAGATGGGTGAAAAGATAATCTAAAGCTAGGAATATTTACAGTTATAAAGAAATTAGGAAATAACTGATATGTGCAAATAACTGGTATTCATATAGGCTCTTGATATGGGGAGACTAGCAACGTAATGACAGTGACCTCACTCGAAAAGCAGTACATAATATTGAGGATCTCTTATGCGAGATGATCAGATGCCAGGCTTTGTACGAATTGGCACTTATGAAGTTTATACAAATTGTACTTCGAGTAAGATGGAAAAATAGCCTCGGCTAGGTTCTACTCAATTTAGTTATGGACAAAATGGGTAAAGAAATGGTGTGTAGCTGTAGATTGAGCAGGGACAATTTAAGAATCACATGCTGCTATCGCTTTCAATATCGGACCAAAATCTTAAGACCAGTTTTTAGTATTCTTATTATGTTAAAATCAGGACACTGATATTAATCGAGATATTAGTTTAAAGTTTTTTACTCGTTTAAAATGAAATAGCAATGATAAATAATAAATGATAGGCTATCGCGAACTGTGAATCGTGACTTCAGCAAGCTTTTGATTTTACACTATGTCATCGTCCCCACATGAGTCATGTTTTCTTTTAGGAATATGCCCATGAATTTGTATTTTTTATTTTGGTTTTAAATATGTATGAAAAAATGATACCAAACAGGAGCTCTTTTGTTTTTACTAAAAGTTTCCTTTTCATAGTGTCTACTTTAGCTGATGATTTGATAAATTAGTCTCACTTAAATCATACCATTTAGTTGGGTTATATTATTAATTACTGGAGTAAGATAAGCGACAGGAATAAGGACGTCCAGAAACTGGAGAGAATTACTTCGATAAGAAAGGGAAGATAGAATGAAAGATATGGGGACATAATTACGGAGCGGCTTCCAAAATACCTTGTTAAGCTAGGCGCGCATGAAAGCTAAACTCATCGGTCGACAAAACTAACCACCAGCTATAGCATGGGTGATTTATGGGTAAGTACTAGAGTTTGCAATATCGGGATCCGGAACAATTTTTTCCGGTATTAAAAACCAATAGTGATGGCAAAAATACCGGTATTTCGGTATTAGTATTATTATTAAACTAAATACAAAAAAAATTTATTGCCGTCCTTCTCTTCTGTCTCTGGACGTCCCTATCCCTCTCCTCCATCGTTCACTATACCATCATTTTATCACCATACCTAAATAGTGTACTGTTATACACCCTCTTTTGCCTGCTTCACGGTTATGACTTCTCTCCCAAACATCTCTACTGTATTCCACTTTCCTAAAATTTCACCATAACTTTAATGTATTTTTTTGAATTTAATACTATTCAAATTTCTTCCATGTTTCCTGTATTTCATCTTATCATCTATGTTTTCCGTTTTTGTCGCCGGTTTTGTCGCCGGCGTAAAACGACGTTTACTTGTATTCGTTTAGTCCATCTGGCGTTTTCATCGGTTGTTTTAATCTTTAACTATTTCCTCCTCTAGGAAAGTTAGACCTTCCCTTACTACTCCTGTGAAAGCCCTCTCGTCATTAACTCAATCGGTGGTGAGATTACCATCACTTGCAGTGCTGGAGACAATTCTGTAAGCACAGAACACGACCCAACCCAAGTCAACCCAATCCAACTCAATGGCACGACATAAGTAGGACTAATCTGTCAGATCTTAAATAAAGTAAACATCATAATAATATATGAAAACCTTTATCAAACACAGTAAACGGCATAATGAACAATCTGTTTGGCATCATTTCTTAATAGGAACAAAATAATATGGACAGGAAGTTGTGCTACTGTTCTTCATACATATTTAAGAATCATTAATGATCGTATTGCTAAGACATATAGACTCATGTGATATATGACTTTCACGCATGACATCTCACAATGGCCTATTATTTGTTATTTATTATCATTCATTAATGTTGACCCTATAATGCAAGCCCTAATAAGCCGATTTAAAAATCTGTGACCAATAATCTTACATGGCATGCCATACACGAGTCTAATTGTGTTGGTCGATCATATGAGTATGACCAGTTGAGGTTTGAGAAAACCATGTGCGTTAAACCAAATGATGCAAAAATATATCGATTTTGAAAAATTCATTTAATAAAGTTAGCAAGAAGTAGATTAAGATCAAAATCAAAATGAAGATTTTGATGCAATTTCTAAAGTAGAAAAAACTCTCAGCAACTACGACTGTCATCACCTGCTTCAAACTGGTTAAGCCAATTGCCATACAGTGTAATATCTGATAACACTAAATTTGTTATTGATAGACAACAGTATCCTATAGTGACACCAACAAGTTACCCCTAATTACGGAAAGCAAAGCCTAGGCATAATAGGATTTTATCCTATATTTATTTTTATCTGTAAAATATTACAGAATATGAGTTGTTTGAAAAAATGTTTAACGTTTCGGATGAACCTTATTCAGAAACAAATATGAAGATAATTTTCTGCCACCTGATGGTCATATCATGTTCACAAACCTGATAAAAGCTGTATATAAAAAGCTATTTTACCTGAGTTTCTTCCAAATATGTTCAGATACCATATATTCTTTAATTTCCAGCAGAAAATCAATGGGATGAGAGCCATGATCAAGAAGATATATATATATATATGTTTCGGTTGATCCGAGGTATCATCCGTTCATCTTCTTGGTTGTTCCCTGTGGATAGGGGCAGACGTTTCGCCAAGATCTCACTTGGCATCTTCAGTGCTTTGTCGTAGTCTCCTGTTGACAGACTGAAACGTCTGCCCCTATCCACAGGGAACAACCAAGAAGATGAACGGATGATACCTCGGATAAACCGAAACACATACTTCTCCATCCGCGAAGCATTACGAATTACCATATATATATATATATATATATATATATACATAAAAATTAGTAATGTATAAATTAGTAATACGTATCGGGTTGATAAAAAAATAATATGGCATTATGCAGTGTACGGAAAAATTACGGAATGAATTCAATAAACTTTTATGAACATTGTGAATACATTTATATAACTACAAAACCCTATGTTTTGAAAAACCAAAATAGACTTTTTGGCCGTCTTTATATAATAATGTTGATAAGCGTTAAATTGAATTTATTCCATAAATTTGCCGCTCACTGTATAAATAATTCGACATTTACGCGAAAAGAAGAAAAAAAGCAAAGAGGCAAAAACAACGAGTACAGTTGATAAAAAAAAGACAAAGAAAGTTTAAAAAGGAAGAGAAGCAGGCGACATCAAGAGTTAGATTTAGATAATTGTAGTGATAATACTACAACGACATGAATAGAAAGTTCGCTTCGAGATGAAAGTATCTTATACAATGTAGTAAGTATACGAAAGAATCTATGGTTTTCGACAGTCAGGTGATCACGATATTGCTCTGCGTTTTTCCTTATTTATCGTGGAGAGTAATTGGCAGGTCGGGATACATAACGTTAACATAATCCATGTGGGGTGGTATTAATGAGTAACAAAGATTACGACGAACAGCAAGGAAAGAAGGGAGGCTTATGCAAAGAATGAAAATAAAAATAGACTTTCCTACAGCTAGACTGAATTTGACACCATCAAGATCTGACTCAAATTTTTGACTGTATTCGTGAATTGTACAACATTGTCACCAAGAATCAGTTGCATATTATTGGAAAAGTAACATTTTGCAAATATAGGTTTTGAATCTAATACTATAGCTGGTATTGACAACATTCAATCTCAAAACGTTTAGACCAGGGGTTTCCAAAGTGCGGCCCACGGGCCAAATGTGGCCCACAAAGCCTGTAAATTTAGCCCGCGATGACGTGTGACGTTTTTTTAGTCGCTCATCATTCAACATCATTCTGTGTGTTTACTCATTCTGGAAAAGCCACTATATATATCTATATATATATATATATCTATTTTTATTATTTTTTTGGCTCACCAAATATTTTAGTAATGTTAAATTAGCCCGCATAATAAAATCTGTGGGTAAACCCGCAAATAACGGCGACACCGGTACACTATAATATATAGCATCACTTTGCCGAAGTTTAGCAGAACTGAGAATTAACAAAGTTATTCGTTGATCGCTTAATATCATCAGTAACCTTAATAAGTGCCGATGTGGTACTGTAGCCTGATTGAGAACCAGATTGATAGTCTGTTATTAGTTTATGTTCATCAAGGTAATCATGCACTTGATTGTACACCAAACGTTCAATAAGAAAAGTATGAATATTAGCCGAAAATCACTTAGGCGTGTAGGGCAATTAGCCTTAGGAATGGGTACAGCACAGGTCTATTTCCAAATTGTAGGAAATGTCTGTAACTCATCTAACATTGTGAAGAAAAACCGAGAAATAACAAGAGCAGAACCAGTGATAGGGAGCAATGGCTTCCTAGATTTCTTGACTCGTCGAGAGTAATAGGTGAATTGGCGAAACAAGAACTTAAAGAATTACAATCAAGGTTACGGGAAGAAGGAGTTTTAATTGTCCCAAGAGAACGCATAGTCTTCCAAAATGTTTTCGGTGTGGTATAAGACAACTTCTGATAAATGTATGTTATTTTTTGGTATATCTGCATCGGTGGTTACAGTAGTTTTGTAGAACGCGGTATTATTCTTTATTAATATTGGATTCGTTTCGGATAAGGAGGACATTGCCACGTTTGTGCATTCGCATAAGTTCTCTGATCTCATTATTGAGATCAACCAATCTATTACAGATGCATCAGATACCAAAGCTTCGTAGTTAATTTGGATGTAATCACGAGTAGATATGGTGCCACTTAAGTACCGTTAACGTCCGAGCTGAATCGAGCAGTAAATCAGGTTGTGATTAGAAAATCCCGCGGCTGGCAATTGACCATAATAAAGTATTCTATCTGGGCAAGATGTCAAATCATGGTCCAAAAGGGAATCCAACGCTGGAAGGTGATGAGTATCATCTTATATTTACTTAGGAGCCACCTTTATGTCAAAATGGATCAACAAGATTAAAGTATAAATAAATTAACCATGAACCATGGAATACCACTCATAACAAGATCCTTGAATGCTGATATATCCTCTATATTCCAACATCTGTCAATTACGCAGTGTTAAAAAAGAATGTAAAATATTTACAGAGGTAAAAGAACGATTTTTGGCGATCTGGAAGGTAGAAATTGGAAAATGAGTGGGGAGAAACAATCGTCTGAAGGGTAATCGATTACTTATTTCAATTTGGATATTCACATTAGTATCATAGACTAATGTATCAAATATCCCCAAAAAATAAACCTAGAGGGTTTAAGTCTGGCGATTTTGTAATCTTCCTATTCATTTACAGGAAACATTTAATTTCAATGCCTTTTTTAATACCTTGTATACATTTTGATGTTGGCTTTATGTCAGACTGAAATTTGGATGTCACTATTATTAAGAGTCGCTATGTCATTATCACATCTTCTATTATCTCTAATTAAATGTGATTTTCAGATTAAGTTATTAAAATTATGACATCTATCCAATCTATTGAATAAAATTACTACAACGATAAATATTTTGTTAAAAGAATTCTGAGTTCGGTTACTTTTCTTAATCCTCGTTACAGCTATTAAAACTTAATTTAGAAATCCTTTGTAAATCTCCTCTATAATCAACATTTTCAAAAGAGGAATGTACCATTTGTCTTGAAATACTTCCACTAGCTTTTTATATAATATTGTAAGGATACTTAATGTTTACATAACTCTACCGAATACTGTATCGGTATCATAAGGAAACAAGCTTTTCTTCAAGGAAGCATATTGGTGACGTTCTTTTTATCTTATACCGAAATAATGTTCAAGTAATTTCTAGGCTCGGTACATACGTATTAGATACAAGATAGGTTTAGATTTAAGTGGAAACCCGAATTAATTTTCAAACATTCTTTGGGACGCACAAACTGCAATTTGCAATTTTAAATTTTCAACAAATTCAGAGAAAAATTTTTGTCGTGTTTGGCAACACGGGTAATATTAATACATTCGGTAAATAACTTGAAATTTGTATTAAGTATATAGATAAATATTTATGTATTGCGTTTAACATCCGACGACTTCATCAAATTAAGAAAAGGGTATTTTAAATTTCAGTATTGATAATTATTATTCCTGTGTATCCTTGACTTTACAGTTGTTACAATGAAAAGAGATATGTAGGTATTGGGATTTTGGGGTCAAATCGTAAATCAAGAAGCAATACACAGTCTCTTAAAAAAGAAAGAAATATTTGCACAAAAAGTGGAGCAGGAATAGTGATGTTAAAATGGAAGGGTAGACATAATGCTATAATGTATATTGGCGCAACTGTTTTATTTTACAGCAGGTATTTGTAGCTCAGAAAATGTCATTAGGTCGATATTTGATTTATCTTATAACGATCATGTAATCGCTTGACCCAGCCTTGTACCTATATGCTGTGGTCACTACTAAGAGTAATGACACAAATACGTAAGATCTATGCACAAACAAGATAATCCGGAAGTTTCAGAAACAAATATCCTATTTTCCAATTAAATATATTTTTAATATACCCATTATAATAAAATTATACTTTGAAATAATCTATTATTTTTTAGATTGCAAACCATCTCTGTGTGCGTTTAAACACTGAATTTAAAATGAAAATAATATTTTCTCGATTCAAAATGATAAACAGAGAATAATGGTATCCAAGGCGTTTATATAATGTTAAAAGCACTGTACAATAAGGTGAATTCTCTCCCCCTAGGTCATAAAAGTCTCGCGGAATTACTTTTTCACGAAACTTTAATAGGAGAACCTACCGTTACGTGTAACGGCCATAAATTACAGGGTATGATTATGGCGAATGTAAAATTCATGTGAATGCAATTTTGCAAGAAGCGTTCTCTTCGTGCGCTATTTTCTCGTAGAGGTCGCTTCATGAACCGGCTCGTTTTATACTTTTATAGCAGAAACACATGTCCTCCTCGGTCCCGATCTTCTCTCGACGAGACCAGTAAATTGGATTTCTTTCGTCGAGTATTTTCTCATGCCCTTAAAAGTTGTGGTAATAAGTGGCCTACGACTGAAAGACCAGTCGAGAAAATCTCGTGCGCGATCGATGTGTGACACGTTGCACCTTACTTGTTGTGCTGCTCACCGCTATTTTGTCACAAAAAGTTCAACAACCAGTCAGAGCAACGTCTTCGTCGATTGTTTCAATTAAATGCCTTTATAGTAGAGTCGTCCAATATGGCTATATAAAACTTGCAATACCCTTTTGTGTTACATATACGAAGTTGGCGTTGAATGTTTTCAGGTTTTGTCCCTATTTGAGCAACGTGTTCAGCGAGTCTTTCCTAATTGTATATACTTATGTGTTTGGTAGCAGAATGTTCGTGACAGAATTGATATAAAAAAAGCTTATGATGTGTTTTCTGTTTCATGAGAAAGCAACGATGGTTTTTTTAAAGTATAAGTGGTTAGGATTAAATTGTTCTTATATTGAATGAAAATATCAAAATGGTTTTGCCAAAAAAAGCTGTACATCACTCCACAAACATTTGAAAATTTGCATGATTCATTTTGCGTGTCAGACCACGCGAGCCGTTTATAGATTTTAAGCTCCCATGAAGTTTTTGTGCAAATAAATCGCGAATATACGGCGAAATATATAGTTTTTATATTCCCGAATAAATACACGGCTGATGGGCGGACACGGCGGACACTATTTTCAGTAAAAACAATGGACTGTAGTAGCGCCCAAAGCCCGTTTATCTTAATGAACGAGGCGATCGGTCAAATTAATCGGGATTTATATCGAAAAACAGAATAGCCGTTGTAAAACATTCGCGCCCGCGTCAACAATGGAAAAGTGCAATTTTATTTTTATCGCGCCGCCGTCCGGCAACCGTGGACCAAAAACTAAATCAAAACGTCGGACACAGACACGACTCGATAATTTATTGGGAATAAATTTTAATGCGTACGTTGCACAATTCGCGTGAATCGAAGTCGATTTGCCCGATCGGCAATTTGGCCAGTTCCAACGATCCATCATAAACAATAATGATTCCGCACGCGCATCCATAACCACCACCAATGTCCGCACCAACTTATCCACTCTGCACAATAATCCGAAATTCGAAGTATTTTGTTCGAATCGTAATTATACCATGTCGCTTTCGATTGTGATAATGAGCGGTTCATAGTCGCCATACAATTTATACCCATTACATGTGTATTACTTGATTCTGGATTTCTATAATTACCAGATTATTATACTGCTACATTAACATAACAATCTCTTATTCATTTTTTAAGAGTTATAAAAATGAAAAAAAAATTTTGAAGAAACCCTGAAGATCATATAATATAATCGAAGCATGTAACTAATACATAAATGAAAGCAAATCATATTCTTAATATGCAAAATTGTATTATTTAAATTAAAATTTGAACTAGGAGTAAAACTATCATAAGGACTAATACCAAAACTAACACTAGAAGCTTTCTGGTTTTGCTGTGTGTTTCTTGAAAAATATTTCATGTTTCATTTGCCGTATTGCAACCTTTTTCAAACACTGGTTCGACGTCGCGAAAAACCTCTTTTGAAAAACGAAATTGAACGAGATGACTCAAATGGAAAAAAAATTGATAAAACCCTAAAGATGTTATTTAAGAACTCATAAAAATATATAAAAATCTTTATCACTACTGCACGAGACACTAAATTCTTCATCATTTGGTTCTTCCTCCGCAGAGAGACATTACTGGTCTTGAGATACCTTTTTTAATAATGAAATTACTTTTACTAATATCATATTGAACAAATCCTCGGCGTTGATGATTCTGGACGTTTTTCTAGCGTGATCTTAACGAAACCTCCGTCAATCTTTTTAACGCGCTTAACTCTGTTCTTCTGCCTATTCTTCAAACAGGAAGAAGTTTATGAACTCTTGCCAGAAGGTAATACCCATTACATAATAAACATACAACTTAGCAGTGTTTATGACATATTCATCAAATATGTTAAAACTGCAAACCGTTTTCACACTGGATAGCGATTGATTAGAAAAGACCTTCGAACAGTATTGCCATCATTACTTGTTCCACAACCTGGTTTCGGAATATCCATAAGTAAGCTTTTTTATTTGTCAACATTCTCTTGATTCTTTTGTCTCACTTGCCAGATTTGAAGTTCAATTGTTACAAATCACTTTATACCAAGACATTTTTGTACGTTTTGTCCATCTAAAATAGCAGTGTGAACCACTGTGATATATGCGATTTGATTTGAATTAAATAGTTGTTGATCATTGATATGAATTGGTATAGGTTCTATTTGTTTATTTATGAACTCGCCATGTACTTAGTTTCATTTAACTTTATTATCTATACAATAACAGCACTTTTGTACAATACCTGGTAAATTTCACTCTGATTATTCATCACTGTTTTTGTCTTCCAATTTGTCAATCTGCC
This sequence comes from Onthophagus sagittarius, assembly GCA_036711965.1. Taxonomy (NCBI): domain Eukaryota; kingdom Metazoa; phylum Arthropoda; class Insecta; order Coleoptera; family Scarabaeidae; genus Onthophagus; species Onthophagus sagittarius. The sequence continues at coordinate 54,359,510 of JASERS010000001.1, forward strand.
AAATATGACTAACGTGTATTTTACTACTTGAAGAATATTACATGTGTTCAACAAGTATTAAACTTATCAAAATATATTTGTTTTGAATTTGATTATGATGCTGTTTTAGTTCATAGTATCTTCAATCCTTTTAGATTTGTAAATACAATTTAATGGTGGTATCCAGAGCTATATAACGAGCAGATAAAGTTTTAACTGAGATTTAGAATCATTGGAAAGTGATTCGAGTTCATGTATGATCTCTATTTTACTTGCAGGCAGTTTGTGGATTTGTTTTGGTAACATTAAATTTCAACTAACTCCTCGAAGTGTATGTTGCAATATGTTTTGGAAATAATATTTCTTTCACCACACAAGACTGGTAATACATGAAAAAAATCTTAATTAATACACCCTCCGTCCAGAAGTAAGTGTCCGATACCAATTTTTCTAAAAAGTAAGGACAGACAGCCTTGGCTTTAAACGTCGACATATACAGCGAGTAAATTTAACATATCCGTAAACACCGAACATAGCCGAATTTGGCATCATGGGGTATGAAATCGTTAGCCAACGATACTAAAGTAGCAAATGTAAACTAACGAAAAAAAGGATCAGTTGTTCGAAAACCCAGAAATATTAACACGGCGGTAATAAAGTCAGTACCATTATATAATTGATATACAATTCGTTCGTTTGTTACTTATATCAACGTTCCAAAGCTACGGTTCATAGTATACTGACAATTTAATCAATCCTTTCCTCCCTGACGCCAATAAGGTTGAAGGACTGAAATATTGTTTGTTAAAAAATATTGTTGCTCCGGAATTCATCGGTATGTATGATCGAAGTCTACATCTACATATCAAAAACAACTGAGATGTATTACCTAGTTGAAAGTGATAAGGAACCACATAAGACTTGTAAAAGTAAGCGTTTTCTTACAAAAGTAATGCTTTTAGGCCTTGTAGTTCGTCCATGTTGATGGAAACCCTGGCATTTTATGTTTTTTGAACCAGCTAAACGAAATAGTAAAAACCGGACAGCTGGAACCATTGAAACGAAAGAGGTTTTTAATACCACTAGAGCAAAATATAAGAACATCATTATCGGAAAATTGTTGCTTGAAATTCAGGAAAAATGGTCAAAATCCAGTCGTTACCAAATAATTGGATCCAACAAGAAATGCGAAACCACATATTCGCCCTGGGGACAATGAGTATAATGAAGCTTCAAATAGAACTGGATTCAAAATTAAACTGTTGTATCAACCACCCAATAGAGCTGATACAAATGTCTTTGATTTAGGCTTTTTTAGTCGTTGTAGCAACAATCGGCTTGCAAAACTATAGACGAAATAATACTTATTCTTGAAACAGCCTTTTCCAAATTGAGATCAGATACTGTGCATTAGGTTTTCTTTTTGCACCAATAGATTATGGCACAAAACATGAAAGTAGATGGAGGCAATAATTGCAATGTGCGCCATATGAATGAAGATAATTTACAGAGAGTGGATGGGCTTCCAGTTTTCTATAAATGACTACTTAAATGATCGTCAAAGGCTTCTTAGAAGCAATATTGGCAGTTAAGTTTGAATAAATTATGTAACATCAAATGTCTTAAAGTCAATATAAAGACATCGACCTTGTCTTGAAAATTAGGTAACAAAGATGCATGATCAGTCATATTTGATAGACACACATCTACAAGACATTAAATTTTTTACACGTAAAACCTTACACTTCTAAAACACTTCTAAAATATTGTAAAATATGTAATAAAAAACTCAAAGAACTTATTAGAAACTCAAGGAAGTAAAACTAGAAAAAAGTAGTAGATTATCTTTCGATGTTAAAAACCTATATAACAACGTCCCCATTGAAGAAACCATACACATTATCAAGAAACATTTAATCTCTACGCAACATTCACATCATCACAATATCCTGGAAATAGACTGCTTCTTAGACTTACTAAAAATAATCTACAATCAATTTTTTTTAATATTCAATGAGCAATTTTACAAAATATTGGATTGACGCCCTAAGAAATCACCCATGTATCACTCATCAGGTATGACAGATTTTTTGTAAACGACTTCGAAAAAGCTTTTCTCCAATAAGTATTCCAGGTTTATTAAAGGTATAATCCAGCAAAAATAACTGCTATTTACAGCATCCTTGATAGTTTCTATTTCATCTTTATATTATATTAACAACCACTTTTTTAGTAGATATGCAAAACATGTGATACATAACTTCCTCGATTTACAGATCTCTAGAAATCCAAATGATACCTCGTTTCAATTCAATATTCAGGTGACTAACTTCAACAAACAACATTATTCCGAAAGATTCATTTACATGTTATCAGCATAAAACGGGCTATTTTAGATTTGCACTTAATAGAATACAAAATATACCACTGAATGATGAAAATTTTGCTGAAGAGATATAAAAGATAAGGATTGGTTTAATAATTGCAAAGTTACAAACCCTATATTACAATATTCATCATGCATAAATTCATATGTGAGTCAGCCATATTAACCAAAAATAATCCACATCACACCTAATTTTGCGAAATATAACATTACTCTAACTTTTATATCTCAACATAAACTGCGTAGATATATACTCACATAAGAAAAAAATTAAAGGAAAGGAATTGAATCAAGATTAACTGTCCAATGAGGTATACATAGATCAAACTGGTTAAACATCTACAGGAAACTGGACACATCATAAATATCAGTAATGTTGAACTAATTAAAAATTTTAAAAAGTCTAAAAAAATGGATCTTTTAAAAAAAAATATGGGTAAGAATAAGAATTATATAAATGCTCCAATAACATAAAAACAATTCCTTTCAAACTTTCAAAAAAGATTGAGGCAAGTAAGTAGATAATAACTTCGAAAAAACAACAAGTTGTTAAAAAGAACTTTTAGAAAATTTTTATATTTTGTTTGAATAGGTTTCACTACGAAAAAGAAAAGAATTTTTGTGCTTAACTGCCCTATTATTGAGCCCTACTTCATGGATTGAAAATAATAGATATTTAAAGTACTTTTTGAGTTCATTTGTTTTACATGATGCAGAATGGTATTAATTAAGAAATTTAATATACTTTGATGCAGTTTTTTTATGAAGCTTAATAAAATATTTGAGCCTTGAATGAAACGAGAGGGTTCATTTCAAGAGAGTAGATTGTTTCAACTCTAAAAGTATGCAAATGAGCCAAATTATCTTACATGAAATTTCCAATGCTTCATATTGAAATTTTGATATTATTTTTTTTTATTTCTTTTTCTTTATTTCTTGTCACCATGTGTTAATACAAGGTCGTTGTCTTACATACTGCATATACAGGCTGTTCAGAAATTGGCGGATACTCCATGGTTTAGAATTTTTAAGCACAGCCTGCACATATACCTTGTGCTAATTATATACTTGTCATTTTATATTATTTTATATTATTTTTGAACATTTTGTATATACATCTTGTGAAGGAATTAATCCTTCATTTTAAAGAAAAGATTTGGTTTTGGTTTTGATCGGACACTAATTATAGGTATTCCAAATATTAAAAAAATTAAAATTTCACGGCATATATTTATTGATCTACCAATTAGAATCGAACTGCACGGCTTTTGTGACGATTCTCTAAAAGCATATGGAGCTTGTGTATATGTAAAGTCAAAAAACGATAATGGAAACATTCAAAACCAATTGTTATATGCGAAAATATGGGTACTACCTTTGCGTACAGTATCTTTACCTCGACTAGAATTGTGCGATGCCGTGTTATTGGCAAAATTCATGAAACAAATACAAAAGGCACTTAAATAGAGTAGCTGATATTCAACAATCAACCAACATAAATCATTGAAAACTCATTGGTACAAATGATAATGCTACGGATGTGTTAACGACGAATATTTGAAACATTCAATTTATGATGGCATGGATCTGAATGATTCACGAATGGTGTTGAAATAAATGTTGCAGATTTCCTATGATAAGAATGATGAAGTTCTAAAAGAGCTAAAGCGTGAAAAAAAAGCTTTGATTAACTGACAAGACGATAAATTTGAAATATTTAATCGATTATCTTCGTTTTCAAAATTATGTCGTGTTGCTGTTTACATTTTGAGATTTGTGCATAATTGCCAACTTCCAAAAGAGAAATGTTTATATCAGATAACATTAAATGAAATCAAAATTTGAAGAATTGGTTTATTAAGAATATGCCAAGCGAAGCTTTCCGAAACGAAATAGATTTGTTACAATAAGGACAAATACCAAAACAATTCAAAAATGTACAACCATTGCTTGATGAAGATAATTTATTTAGAGTTGGAAGAATATTAAAAAACGCAAAATTGTATTATGATGCTAAATATCAAATTATACTTCCGAACATACATATATTTTGACCAAGGTTATCGCTGTAGAAATTCATGTTAAAAATTTGCACATTATTGCATTCATTGCAGTATTGAGACGATTCATTGTTAACGTGATCATACCATTTTTAGCGATAGTGCAACAGATTTTGTTAGCGCTAAAAATTAAATTAACAAATATGCAAAAGAAATCCAAATCATTAATAAATTTCTAACCCAAGAGGAGAAAATGATTCCACCTAGATCCCCACATTTTGGTGGCCTTTGAGAATCGTCAACAAAATCTGCAAAGTTTCATTTAACTAGAGTCGCTGATCGAACAAAATTAGTATTTAAAGAATTTAATACCATTCTTACGCAAATAGAAGCAATTTTAAAATTTTAAAAATTTTCGACCTATTTCTCCGCGAATCAGTCCACTGATTCGCAAGATTAGTCCTCACTTACGCCTTGCTACTTTTTTATTGGAAGACCATTCACCTGGATTTTAGATGAGCATGTGTCAACGGAAAAGCCAAACCTTTTAATCCGATACCAAAGAGTACAACAAATTGTTCAACTCTTTTGAAAACGCTAGAAATATGAATATTTGGCGGCATTACAAACAAGAAAAAAATGGTACAAATCCAATTCAGCACTACCAAAAGTAGGACCTTGTCGTAATAAAAAAAGAAACGGTCTTCCACCTTGCTAATGACTTCTTGGTCGTATCAGTACACTTATAATGGGCTGTGATAATGCTCGAAGTGTGGCAGAAATAAGAACGAAATTAGGTTTAATAAAACGATCCGTACGATTATGTTTATTACCTATAAATGAAAAAAAAGTGGATATAATTTGTATTGATACTGTTATGTATCATCTGTTAACAATTTATTGGGTGGGGGGGGGGGGTATGTTACGACAAAAATATAATAAATTAATAAAATGCTGTAGTGGCTTGTAACAATCGATATAGAAATGAAGTAAAATAAAAAAGCGTAACATAATCTCTCAAAAAGATTGTATGTTCAAGTCATTAGTTTTATGTATAAACAACTACATAATTATACTTCTGTATTAACATAACAATTTCTTATTAATTTTTTTAGGGTTCAAGAATTGGAAAAAAAATTTGAAGAAACCCTGAAGATCATATAACATAATCGAAACATGTAAAGCACACCATATTCTTAATATACAAGATTTCTTTGACAGGATTTGAACTAAGATTTGAACTATCACTAGGATTAATACCAAAAATAACACTAGTAGCGTTCGGGTTTAGCCGTGCTTCTTTTGCAAAACAGTTTGACGTTTCAGATGTCTTCTTGCTCCTTTCTTCAGAAACTGATATGAAACCACACTTTTGAAAAACCGTACAGCAAACTTCGAAAGCTTCTAGCGTTACTTGCGATGTTTGTCCTAGTGGTAGTTGTAGTGCGATTTCTAATTTTAGTCGAATTTACACTGTCTGTGAAAGCTTTCGTACTTATAGGATTGTATTATTATTTGAGATTATTAGAAACCATAAAGTATAAAAAAGCTCAATCTATCGATTTGACACGTGAAGGGTAAATAGCGTATGATATAAAATTACGGAATAATCATTCGGATTGTGGTGGTCACGTTAAGCTACGTACCATATGCTGTACCTACGGTTAAAGGACTTCGTCCGGGGTAACGTGAAAGCTCATGTAGCTTGTTCATTATGGGTACAGTCGCGACAAACGTCCTTAGGTAACCTACTTGGCCAGGTATCGATGCGATGGGCGGAGCAAACCAGTTGCAAACCACACCCTCGACCACCAGTTTCGAAAAAAATCTTCGTGTTAACAACCCGGAGTCGAGCAAAAGACAAGATGGCCGCCGACTCCGGGTCTCTATTTCTTCTTGTACTCGGACGACCAAAGTTAAAATATGTTAAAATTTATTGTTTTTGCTTGTGTTTTCACGATTCTTAAATGCTAAACTATTAGGCGTTTTGGAATCTTTTCCCACCGTTGTTTTTTGCAAGTCCAATTTTTTTGGACCGTTTTAGTTCGCCAACAACTGTTATTCCGTAAATCACTCGTCAGCATTTCCAACCATTAAGGTGCTGGCGAGATGGCTGAAATGCCGACGAAAATCCTCTTTTAATTGTTCTCTTAAATTCTTTCGTAATGGGTGTATACTAATAGATTATGCAGGATGCTGGAGATATCTTCCGAGAATGTATACCTTCTTATTCTGTGTGGAGAAGAGAAGAAGCCGCCGACTATAGACAGCATCCACCAGCTCCAAATTGGTAGTCGTTTAATGTGAAAGGAATCGCTGAATACCATTATATACGTGTATTGGAATTTCTTAGCGCTCCCTTCAATTTCTATTGCTAAGATTCTTCAATGTAAATCCTTAAATTAACCTACATAAAAATTAAAACTTTTAAATCGTGGACATAAACAGATGGGCAATGAAAGTACTTGAAATTACAATGTACATTAATGGTTTCCCATAAGGAAGACTTGAAATGAAAAATTTATAATCTACGATCCAGAAATGAGGAAACACAGAATCTAATCTTACTCGTACGAGCTCCATGAATTTCAAGCAACACACGCTATTCTAAGGTATGTATTAAACGAGCGGACTTCGGATATTTACGTCGAGCAGACTTCAAGTACGTGACACATCAAGTCTTATGGGGCCGTTATAATAACAATAATAAGGTTTCAGCGGCATTATAAGCGAAGAAGTCTGCAGACGATGTGCAGCGTAATGGCCGGGTCGAGCAAGTTGGTAAGTTGGTCTTTAAGAATCGTATTTGAAACTGGAACACGCACATTGTATAATTCATAGAGAGCAGCTCGACAATCAAGCAAATGCCGGGCCATGTAAATCGCTTCATTAGCAGTATACAGTGCTGGTAAATTGCTAGATATCCTCGACTGGAATGGCGAACGGGGCGTTTTAACGGACCCCGTTACGCGTTCTCTTTATTAACGTCCAACGCGGCACCCAATATCCTTAAGTTTACGATGCCACAGGAATGTCATATCACACTGGTTTTTATGAATTTCAACGAGGCTTGTACATCAAGACTCAATTTTTAGATAATTGGATTTGGAAGTGCTCCCTTTTACGACGTCGTTTATGCTTCTTCAAGGGAGGGAATGTTCGATGATGTCCACATCAGCTCGAACTTTATTACTTTTCTCCATTGTAATCTTTTATTCCTTTTATATCAATTGTACATTTTGATTACAAACTAAAGCAAAAGAAAAGAAACCAAATCGGATGATCCGGAAAATGTTACATTTTAAGAGAAAATAGTCTTATTCTTAAGTCGTTTTTATAGAAGGATTTTAGCAAACCTCACATAAACCCGTGGGACAATAAAAGTTTCAATTAAGAACGAACCAATTTGTTTCGTGAAGTGGAAAACCGAAATGGGACATCCATTACAATGAGTACAGAAATTAGCAATTCCTCTGAGCGGATCCGGGGCCGTTCGAGAATTTAATTATACACAATTCGGCGATGTAATATTTATGTATTTATTTAAATGCGATGGTAATCCCCCGGTTGAGGGGGCGTCGACGTCGAGAGGGAGTTCCCGCAGGAGAGGATCACCGCCGTTCTCTGCGTGCGGTGGTAGCCGCTTATTTAACTCGCTTACGAAACCAATTTCGGGACTGTTTACGGTCTGCGGACTTAATGACTTTTAAAGGTGTCTTAAGGGTTTTACGTTTTATTTTGTCGGATTCTATTCGGAGGATTTTAAAATTTCAATTATGTATATTAGGTTACGCCGCCTCAACGAAGAAAACGTCGCAAGATACTGAGGTGGGGTAGAGGGGTTCCCGCAAACTGATCCGCACAGACCTCATAATAAGAAAGTAGGAAAAAGGCGCTATATGTAAATGTTCAAAGGGAGATTTGATATTCGCGGATAAATTGAAACTCTCTGTTTCATTTTCAGTTCATTTCATTTTTTTTACATTAGCTTTCAAAATTCTGATATATAAGTACGCAAAATACGTCTTGGATAACTTACTAAAATTATGATTTATATTATCCATGTTCATCATTGCTTATTTATATTCAACCCCAAGTAAAAGTGATTTCCTCAATGTTACATTTGTACACTGAGAGGGATACAAAACCTTCTTATATACTTTTTTCCAATGCTAATTTAACATTTCTTGCTACTATTACTGTATAAATGTGTGGGTCTTGTTGAATTATTTCGTTAAGAACTATTTTTGATATTATAATTTAATTTGAATATGTTGAGGTACTGTCCATTTTATCAGGACTATCGTTAATTTTTTCAATACAATTTAAAAAGTTGGTCTACGCTTACTACATTTATATTTCCAAATTTGGCTTCCTGAACTACATACAATCTCCTTCTTCTGATAATCAAAGTAGAGTATATTAGTTCCTGGCTCCTAGTATTGGCCCATTTTGTATTAAGATGATTCCATTGTAAAAATACATTTTGTTTTTCAAATTCTGGCCTAGTTTAGAAAGATTTATTTGATTTTTTGTTAGCTTCTTCTCCGCGACTTTAATCTTTTTGACATTCGATTAGGGGTGGTACTCGATTAGGGTTGGTAATCTGGCAACTATCTGGTATCATACCTATCTGGAAATTTTTAAATCTGGCGAGATAAATGTCGGATTGAAACAGGTCCGTAAAGGTTTTAAATGAACTATTTTAAAGAAATGCTACAAATTGAGGTTGTATTCTAAACTTGATATCTCAAAAACGTTGCGAGATACTTAAATATGGCTTTATTCTGAGAAAAGTACACACTTTCCTTTATGAACTACAAAAAAATCATCAAGAGATATATTAAGAATTTGATTTTTTACGGTTTTTCAAAAATGATTAACAAAATTTTTAATTTTACGAAATTCTACACATTTATCTCAAAAAATATCTCAAAAATGAATTGAGATATTCATGCATGGTTTTATTCTGAGAAAATTACATACTTTCTTTTATAAATTACAAACAAAATTTATCATTATATGTTAAGAATTGATTTTCTACGGTGTTTCAAACATTATCAAAAAAATTCATATTTCTATGAAATGCTACATATTGTTTATGCTGTAATTGTTTGTTTTTACGATTTTTCCAAAATGATTGAGGAAATTTTTAATGTTGTGAACAAAAAATTTTTAATGCTATAAGTTTATCTCAAAGATATCTCAAAAACGAATTACTTAAAGTATTTCAGTAGATATTCAGGTAGGGTTTTATTTTGAGAAATGTACATACTTTCCTCTATAAATTACACAAAATTTCAGCAAGTATGTTAAGAATTCAGGTATGGTTTTATTTTGAGAAATGTACATACTTTCCTCTATAAATTACACAAAATTTCAGCAAATATGTTAAGAATTTTCTATAATATTACAAAAGTTCGTAAGGAAATTTTTATTTTTTTAAAATTTTAACTTCCAGATATCTTAAGAATTTGATTTGTTACGATGTTTTAAATATGATTAAGAATATTTTTAATGTTATGGAATGATACAAATTTAAGTTGACTTCAGAATTTGATATCTCAAAAATGAAGCGAGATTCATCAGGATATATTAAGAATTGTTCTTTTTACGATATTTTTCAAGGTTTTATTCAAGAGTGGTACATACTTTTTTTATAAATTACATAAAATTTCAACAAGCATGTTAAGAATTTTCTACGACATATCAAAAGTTATTAAGGAAATTATTTTTATGAAATACTACATGTTTAGGTCAAGTTCATGATATCATAAAAACGAATTGAAATATTCAAGTATTGTTTTTTACAAAACATGTAAAAAAAATAAAAAAAAGTTATCTTATGAATTCGATTTTTTAGGATATTTCTTAATGATTAAAAATATTGTTAATTTTATGAAATGCTACAAATTTATCTCAAAAGATATGTAAAAGAACGAATTGAGACATTCATGTATGGTTTTATTCTGAGAAAAGTATATACTCTCCTTTATAAATCACAAAAAAATACAAGTTATTTCAGTTACTTATTTTCTTCATATTGCTGTTAACCAATTAACCAAATTAAGTCTAAAATTAGATGAAGGCATTTGTCTTTATTTAGTTATAGGTAAAAAAAATTATTAGAATAATAAAACTATAATCATGCCTATATTAAAAAAGGAACTCACATCCATTCTGAAAACTACCTATTACATTGATATTTAATGTTTCAAAGTTCTTGACAAAATTAATATCCAGCAGAATCGTATCTTTTCTGGAATTAAATACTGGAGGAGACATGAATCAAATGATATCAAAAATTATAAAGTATTTAAATGAGGATGGCAAGAGAATGAGTGGTTTCTATTTGGATATATGTATGTAAGCAACGGATAGATGGCGTTGGGGCATAGATGCTGTATGCTTCGGAATACAGCAACTACGCCACAACAGACCCCGTATACGTTCTCCTACACTTTCTTCGGCTACATCAACCAGCCTGAGGAAGTTTCGAAGGCTAGGATGCAGCTTAGGGGTGTATTCCTAATGCCATCCATGCTCGGCCATTCCTTTCCAAAGTCTCTCATTTTGTGGTCTTGTAGAGTAAGGCAATTACACAAAATGTGTCGAACAGTATCCTCGCTCTCTTTACAACAGCGACAGAGGGGATCAGTAAGAAGCTCATGGTTGTAAAGATGCTTGTTTATCTTACAGTGACTCGTGATGAGTCCCGTTACAATTCGTAGGGCGCAGCAGTTCTTTAGACAGATAGCAGCCCTTCTTCCTATCCCACCAGTCTATGAACTTTTTGTGGGTAAAATCTTTGATAAGCTCAATTTGAGCTGATACGGACGGAGCGTGCAATGGTGGTTCAGGTGAACAGGTCGCTCGCTTGGTAACGCTTTTGGCAAGCTATCAGCGTGCTTATTACCTGAACAGGTTCTATTTGAATTTAACAAACACTTTTGATTCTAAAGAAACGGATATATTAATGGATAAATTATGGAATATGGGTATAAGAGGAAATACTCAATATCTGATGAATTCTTCACAATATCTGGTTGACAGAAAACAATGTGTTAAAATGATAGTATGACCTGTGTCTTGGATTATAGTTCAACCAAACGAGTTGTGCCACAGAGATCAATGTTAGGTCTAATACCTTTTGTAATGTATGTGAACACTTTAGCAGAAGTGGTTAATTAGCCCCTTATATTGTATATAGATGATACCAGTGTGATATGTTCAGGATATGCAAATCTTGAAGGCAAGATTGTTAATAGCAGTGCAATAGAGCGTAATAGCAATAGAGTGTGCCGAAAAATGTTTTGTTGCAAATAATCTTAAACTAACTACAGGTGAAACTGAAATAATAAAATGTATCTTAAGGAATTCAAGTGATGGGATCATGGTAAGATATGCATATATCCACAATGTACCCACAATATGAAAAAAAAATTAAATAAAATTAAAAATTTCTAGTCAAGCTTCTAAAATGGCCAAATATGTTCACATTCAATGTTATCTGAGCAACAAACTTGTAATTTTTGTATTTTATGATTTTATGATGACATTATGGGTCTCCCAAGCAAGAGGAACTTAAATTAGAGAAGCAGCTGGAACCAGTTGTAGCATACATGAATATGCTTGCATTTGGGGATGATATTCGCTTCTTAAGCGGAACAAGAAAGAATGCAGAACAAACCTATATTTAAAATAAAGGACACGGTAAAAATGCCTAGGGCATAGGTATTATTCCTAAGAAAGATTGTAGATCTGGTATATGATAATAGTCCACGAAGAGTAAGATATAACCATCATCAAGATACAGAGATTCACTTAACAGAAAAATTTAACTAACCCTACAAGAAGGGCAAGAGTAAGGAGAGACGTCATGGACAGACAGTCTTGGAGTTAAAAATTAAGAGGCGCTAAGGTGTCAGATAATAATCTAGGAAGCCATTAAACAATATAATCCAATTCAGCTTGCTACTGCATAGCACTGACACCAACAAACATAGCAAAAGCTCTGTTACGGTTTTCGTAAATTTGAGGATTTCTATCATACGATTCATTATGATGTCTTCTTGTGTAAACTTAGTGTTTTGGCTTATCTTCTAAGTTTGTGTGAATCACAAAATTTACCTCTCGTCTGTCGGATCCTCCAAATTATGTGCATTACAACGGTTATGTATCTATGGAATTGACTGCTAGGTCTGGTATTCTGCAAAACAAATCTAGGCGCCCTACTGTTTATTATCTCCTTGACAGACCTTCTAAACAAATTCTCTTCTAGCGTACTGACTTATACAAAATAATCTGAAACTATTCCGCTTTATTTTTCCAATCCATAATGTTGTCAGACTTCATTTGGACTTGGACGTGTTGGTAGAATGGTGTAACCATTATTAATTAAAGATTAATGCTGACGGTTTTATATGCAAAGTATTTCATTTTCCGTCTTCTTATTATATAAAAGTGTTCTCATCTTCCATCTTATTATACTATAAAAGGTGTTCTTGTTAAGAAGCTATCTACATTCATGCAATTATCTGGATATTACTTTTGATTGCAAATTATCGTTTGTACCACACATTGCAGATATTGCGTCACAGTAAGGGTGATTAGAATGCTGGGCAATGTATGGATAGATACATTGCCCGAATAGTAGATATCGATGGTATCGATATCTACCTTGGTACCGGTGTTTGATGCCCACAAATTATTGGTATCAAAGTATCGAAAGTTCGATACCATATGTTGAGTGTCCTCTTCAAAGTATCTTAGCTCCCTTGAATCTTTTTATAACTTACCTTTATATGAACTTTTCTTTATTTTTATCTAGAATTACCTCTTTAAATATACTTGTAAAAGCATATAAAAAATATAAAATCTTACGGTTACATCATTATTAATTCTTGGTATGAGTGAGTAAAGTTGCCGAAAATTTGCAGAATTCAAAAACGGTGGTCGGCATTTTGAACATAAAGCCAAGTTTACCTTACTTAAAGTTTACAGGAGAAATATCTGATAGCAGGAACAATCATAGTACGGCCGACGTCTTCGAAGTCAGCGTATTTCTTATATCACCGTCAATTCTCGTTATGAGTGACCCGAATGATGTTGAACATTTGCAGAATTCGTACAGAGCGCTAGTGATTTGGAAGATAAACCTAAGTTTATCTTGCTTAATGTTTATGGAATAAGTATCTCGGCTGACTACGAAGACGTCGGAGGCACTATATTTTCGATACTTCGATACTTTTGATATTTTGATAACTTATACTCGATAACTTATTTGAGGAATCGTCCAGCTCTAGATTGGTTCTACGCAGATCACACGTATTTATCATCAACGTATTTAAGTCCCCGTTTCTGACATTTGGTTAATACAAAATGGTGCATGGCTCTGTACTTTGGTCACTAACAATTTGGTATTTCATAAGCTTTTGTTGGAGTAAATTCAGAAGACTTTGGTCACTAACAATTTGGTATTTCATAAGCTTTTGTTGGAGTGAATTCAGAACAGATTTCTCAAATATTTAGCTCTACTCCTGGACCGATCTTACGCGAATCGAAGAATTCATTGCGAATCCCTGCTGGAACGTCGGTATGTTAATTTTTTCAAAAGTTGGTACAGTGTGATTTGGATTGTTGTCGCGGATCATTTTCGTGGTGCTTACGTCTGCAACACCTAGTACCAATAAGTTTTATTGAGGAATATTATAGATACAATACATTAGTCAACCCTCGGGTGCAAGGAATGTGTAAACTAATTAACTGTATAGAGTAGGAATCTTTTCAGTTATATTTGTTTTATAGCAGGTGTTATTTCTCTTTTTTCTTATAAGTAATATTGTACCGTAATTAATCTTTGTAGAGCAATAATGTAAATTAATATTATCATAAACGCAAAGGTAAGCATGGTTCAGCTATAAATTAATGTACTTTAAATAACACCTGGAGACGGCATACTTTATATACCCATAAAGTAATGATATAATGCAGAAAATGAAATAACAAAAATAATATCGCAATGTCTTTTAATTACATTTCTGGGTTGTGCAACTAATTTATTTGAAAAAATCGTTAGTAACAAAGATCCTCGTTGTTAAAATGAGAGAAGAATTCTATAATTTTCTTATTTTATCGTATAAGTTAGGATAACAGAAGCCTAATATTTAGCTGAAAGTAGTAGCTAATTAGAAGTTAAGTTGAATAAATCCATTATCATTAAAGACATCTGTAATAAGTTTTTGATCATCACAGCATAGCATTCATTTATGAGATAATGATCAGAATTATAATGTATTATAATATACATTGATATGTATTAATGCTTGTTAATATACGTTAGTAATTAGAAACTTGTATGAAAGTTACAAATATTTAAAATTGCACAATATAGCATACAGGTTGTTGTAAGATCGAATATAAGATTAATTAACAGAGGGTCACCATAAATAATTTATTGCTATAATTTCTTATTGTTATTAATCCAAATAAAGACGTTTTAATGTTACTTAAAACAAGTATTGGAGGAAGCCGTCAGGTCTACCATCATTGAAAATAGTTGCAACAGCAGGTGGAATCTTTACCATAGTTAACTTACATAGTTAATATGTTAATTGTTTTTATCATTATTTTTTACAAAACAATTTTTGAATAATATGATTCTGTTGTAATATTATATACCAATTGGTCAAAGTTATTTCATTAAAGCATATTAAGCAAAGTAACGAATTGCATTGCATATTTCTTTTAAAATCGTTATTCTTTTTTATTGAGTAACAAGCAATATTAAGGTTAAGATATCAAAGAAAGAATATCAAAAAATACCAAAAGATTATGTAATTATTTGGTGAACTACTAGTGTACATTAACGTAGTTGACAAAACATGTCACGTCTCAAAGGGTTCTTATCGAGAATACCAATAACCTAATCGCTTCTTGGTGAAAATTTATAACCAGATCGTTGTTATCTTAAACGCCCAATTAACGAATCTTTACGACGTGCGCGCATGAATTTATGAAGACCAATTTAAGTATGACTTAACGCCCGCCCGCACGAAAAACAAAATTCCCAACCGAACATAAATAGACGCGAAGGACCGAAGACGGTTGATAAGATAGGATGTCAATCAATGAGCAATAAATAGTAACGTCACATTAACACATTCGTTCGCGGACGGATGGGTTCTTCACACTCCTCTTTGCCCTACCCTTCGATGGCGAAGAGTTTAAATATAAACCAACGAAGACGAAGAGAGAAAACGAAACTTCCAGCACACGGCAATTGAGACTCGAGAGGGCTCGTATATCGCTAAAGTTTATTTCGTGTTTACATCACGACCAAGTTGTGTATATTTAAGTGATGATCTGCAGTCAACACGGTCGTATAGACGAATTCTTGAAATGTGGACCACTTGAGATTCATCTTTTAACAGAATGAGTGTGTGTGTAAATGAGAAGATTTTATCGGGTGGTTAGTCGTTTAAATGAGTGGGTGATAACTTATCGGAAAGTTTAAGCATGCAAGGGTGCTACTGACATTTTACATATGGCACTTTAATTCACAGAAATGTTTGTTGTCTTATAATTTCCTTGAATATATAGTCTTTTTATACTAAAATGCTCCCTCTTAGAATAAAGTTATTAAGCTACACGAAAATATGAAGATGGTAATCTGACCAATAAACAATGAGATAGAATCTTAAATATCAAGTAGTCGTCCGTTGTGCGCTGGCTGAAGGTACCCATTTTTTGGAGATGTAATCTGTTTGGGTATAAGACATTTTAGAAGGTTGTTCTACGTGACCCGGGAATTTGAGACCAACTAATACGACAC
Organism: Onthophagus sagittarius; assembly: GCA_036711965.1. Lineage (NCBI taxonomy): Eukaryota > Metazoa > Arthropoda > Insecta > Coleoptera > Scarabaeidae > Onthophagus > Onthophagus sagittarius. The sequence continues at coordinate 54,375,708 of JASERS010000001.1, forward strand.
TTGACCGCTGGTTGTTCTAAAGTAACCAACCGTATTTCGTTTGGTTTTGCCGCTTTGTCTTCTTGTCTTGCCGACAGACGAAATGTTTGTTTTTCTTCTAATGCGGTGAGTAAGGGGAGGCAGGAAAATGAAGAGGTCGACTGAAGTGGTTTTTCACCGCCCAATTCGCCTGTTTATTTTCAGTTTACAGTTCAAGCGTTGACGTTCTAAAAAAACACAATATCTTAAATACTTATTTTAAAACAGAAATCATCCTTTTAATTCGTGTATTGGTGCAAATTAATTTCGCCATAACCTGCCGATATTCCCGTCAGTCATTCGAGTCAACATAAATATCAGTTTTTCATCCACACTCCCTATACACATGTCCAGTTTTGTAACACGAGCCAGTCAATTATAATTGTACACTATTTATCACCGCACAAATATCATCGAACCGAACGTTTTTTTCGATCCCGTCGAGAACGACATGTGCAAAAAATACGAGCCCGTACGTACGTATTTTATTAATTGACTGCGTAAATGCAAATGTGCCGTACATTAATTAAAATTTGTCACCGTCCACATTCGACATGAATATCGCTTTGTTTTTCGCTCTTTTTTTGGTTTTCTCAAAGGAATTGTTTTGTATCAAACCCAAAACATTCCACGCGAACAAAAATATCACGTTTACACGAATATTCGCTTTTGGCGTAATTAAATTAAAACCATTCATTTCACTGCGTTGTTTCCTAAAGAAAACACTCATAATTCAATCTTTTCGAAACTTTAGTGTTCCCTTTTTTTAACAACCACATCTTAAAAAACTGTGGACGTTTATTACTAGAAAAACACTTTGGTATTTAAAGACTTAAGTGAAGAATGCGGAGATGCAGATGTATCTAGAATACCAACAGTTAAAACCAGTTGTGATATTTAAAATAAAAATGGAAAAAGAAGTGTTAAATAGGTGTCATTTATAAAAAATACACAAATATATTCGACATAACGGATTGAGATAAGAGAAATCAGTGTCCGTTAAATGAAAATTTTTTAATTTGCATTTTGAAGTTTTTGTATGAAAAATTTTAATGTGAACACATTCGAACAGCTAAAATTAGTACCAAAATTAACACTAAATTTAGAACTAGAAATGTTGGAGTTTCAGCGTCTTAAGAAAGGCACAGCTTCAAATCCATGGCTAAAAACGCAGGTTTTTTATTCCAGGTCTAGTTATTATTTTAATTCAAAGTAAAATATACAACAATCTCACGGTGGATAACAATTATAATTGTGTTAAAAATGTTAGTGGTTCCGGGCCTAGCATAAGATCTAGTTTTATTTTAATGAATATATTTTAAAATCTAACGCTGAAGAACTAAAGCTACAATTAATATTAACACAAAAACTATCTAAGTACATTAAAATTAAAATCATTCCGGTTTAGTTTAGCAATTCTACTTTTTTAAATTGAATGTTCTAAGCAAATATTACATAATTTGCAAAAATAACGACTTTTTCTGTTGTTGCAAAATTTACAGTGTTTTCTTTTATTCTGGGAAGTTGAAGAAATTGATGCTGTGATAAGTGGCATTTCAGAAAGTGTTCGTGAATTTTTTCAGATTTCCGTTGGCAAATGAATGTCTGAAAAAATGCACGATGTCGTTTTAAAAGTTCTAGAGACAATTGTTTTAAGAAAGTTCTGGTTAGAATTTCTGTATTATTGAAGTTATATATCATCGCAACATTTATTCTAGCTACATTCAATATTCTATAAAATATAATAACTCCATCACGTGGAATTACGAGCACAGTTATTACCATATAACAACCCATCACGGCCATAACGTGGTGTTGCGAGCACAGTTATACTCACCAAATAACTGGTCAACTGAATCAACTTCACCTTTGATGTGATTGTAAAAGTTAATTATGTTAGGTTTCATTGTTTTCATCAACCAAGACGTCATGATGTAAATTTGATTCTAATAGAACACATCTGTTTTTTATAGAATCCATTATGGGTACTTCTTCGACTTAAGAATTCAAATAAAATATTCCCTAGTTCAAAAACATTTGCAACATGAAATATTACAATTGCCAAATGTACACCAGAATCATCTTAGGACAATGCAAGAATTGAAAACCTACTGATTTATTGCTAAATTCTGAACAACCTACATACAAGATTGAAAAAGAAAGTACACAACATATTGTTAAAATTAATTTTGAATTTTGGCAGTCTCTTGATTGGAAGTGTTAGGAAGGAGATTTTTGTTACTAAAACTGGTATTCGTGTTATGAAAGTTTTGTTTTAAACTGTATTCCTGTTAGAGATGAAGCGGGAATTTTTTCAACTACCTGTACCATTTTTAATATCCGGCAGGATACTGGATAGTTGCCTTGATAGTTGTGAATCGAAGCATGTTACAACAAATCTTTTCAAACAAAAGGAAATTTTATTCTCCACAATGTTGCTTGAAAATGGAAGAATTTCGCTTCACAAAATCTACATATTTACATATTTACATACCTACATATTTAGGTGGAGTACAAAACATGATATATAGCAAACATATATAATATGTTCTGGAGTCTATCAAAGCAAAAATGTTGAACCCGGCAAAATATGCTGGTTTATTAGATATGTGCATTCTAAACGATAGAGTCCTCAGAATGACCACAGCATTTCATCAAATGGTATTATACAGCAGTGTAAGATAATTTACACTTTCGGACAAAATTTGTAAAAAAGTCTTTGACGACAGTTATTTTGTCTAGCGGTTTTCATTCGTTTCTTGCATTTATGTTATCGAACCTGTTATATTTCGACAAGAAACGAAATCTATTTATACCCATAGCAGCTAAAAGTACATCATGATGAGTGCGATGTGTTATCCAATATTCAGAAAGCTTTGATCATATTCCATATTTACTGTTATCTTATATCTGGATTAAACTGGATCTGTTATCCAGTTCTTCTATATAGACCAACTCGTCTTACAATGCCAGACCTTCATGTCTCTTTTGACTTGACAACTCAGGCTCCCATCCAGCATCATTTAGGACTGACAGATTTTCCGAGATCCTTAGATTATCAATCATCAGCTCATTTCTGCTCTTGGTCCATGTTTTGAACTCATGATTCTATTTAAGGCATTGAGTTTTATGCGTCTCATTTTCTATAAATTCTATCGCTGCACTCCATTTTAAGTTTTTTCCAATTATTACACCCGAATATTTTAGTGAGTTTTTTTATTCGACTACACGATCTTGGACTCTAACCGTAGTTTGTTTGGGTTGCGTTGGCACTTGCAATATAAGAAAGGTTGGAAAATGCTGTAATAAAGCATCCAAATTGGATTTTAGCTTTAGAATGGTATGCCATTTTTTTTTGTGAATATAGAGAACTTGCATTTTAAAAGTTCAGTTCTAAACACTTGGCGATTTTTAAAACTTCTTTAACTGTATAATCCTTTAATTGAGCATGCAATTCCAACAACCAAGAAAGTGGTTGTTGGAGAGAAAGATGTCGTATATATAATATAACGCAGAGGTCGTTTAGATGCAAATATTGGTTGTACACTAAAGATAAGACACATTAAACTAGGATATACATACTAAGTTGTACACTAAAGAATGCAAAGAAACTGAACATGTAATCTGTCATCGTTCACAGTAATTGAATCTTTCATATGACCTAAGAACTTAAAACAACCTACAAACGCCGTATATGTGTCAAATCTGTTCCATAAAACAAAGAACTCGATAGAGATTTTTACAAGAAATTGATATAAAGCGACGAAGTCCATTTTCACATGAATTTTTGCCCAACATACCCCGTTGCTAAAATTTGTTCTGGTTGTGCTTACCTAATTCTATTCATTCCTATCTGGATATCTCCCAAAAACGAAAACCTTGATGCTTGGAGGACCACACAGTAACGATAATATATCCATATTATTTAAGACAAACCAATACTTAAAAAAACATACTTTGTTGGTTGGTATTGTAAACTGAAGATAGCATAAGGCAGTTTTGAAGACGAAGCCACTGTCACTATATGTGCATTAATGGGAGGAGTTAAACAACTTTTTCTTCAATGATAGGAATGATATGCCCTCAAATGACGTCTAGATTCAACAAGATAGATTAGTACCTTAATTCAAACAGTGGTATGTTATCTCTTAGAGAAGCGACATCAAGTAGTCAGCGAGGCGAGCGTTCATGCCATCGAACCCTAATCGACCTTTTTCTCTGACAATGTGTCTATCCCAACAACATTGCTATGATTCCAGAAATAAAGAGGAACATTAAATATGCAATTGCTAAAATCGAACCACACTCATTGGAACGTATTACGGAAAACTTCGCGAAAACAATGTCAAAATCAACGTACTTATCGAGTCAAGTTAACCACCTATGTATAGATGATGTAAGTCTGAGTTTTATTATTGTATACAATAAAGTAAAGTTGGCGAATACACCATATTGCATTCTATCTATAGGTGCCAATATTTAGGCTTGAATACACTTTTATATTAAATAAATAATATTAATAGTATGACTTAAACACATACATGTTTTCTATCGACAGTTATCTGTAGTATGAAAAATTGAAAAGAAATGTATACTACAATCATTCTTATTACGGTATGTTGTACGTAGGGACAATATGACATCTCTCGCTATAAAACTCAAGAGAAAGCATAAACAATCCGAGACCGATATGTACCCTCCGATCAAACCCATGTACGCGAACAAACAGATATAACCGCGATGGGTCAAGGGTCAGGAGAAACGCTATGTGCGGGTTGAAAAGAGAAAAACGGCGAAGACAATCAGCGTTTCGCCGATATCTTGAGAGTCAACCACCCACGGCGGACCATAAACTAGTCGGCAATCATGCGTCCGTTGTACCGACATTGTACAACGGCCCTTGTAACATTGCTCCAGATTCGTATGGTAAAGCTGTCTCGTAAATAAATTAAGTACAAAGTCGGAAACAAAACTGTCGTCTTTCCCTCCTCGTGCTCACCACAACGAATGGGCGCATCAACGTTCTAAAAACAATATTTACCCAGGCCTTGTCGAATCGTTCGGATATATAAAGTACCAAGAATGTTGTTGACCTTAGCGAAAGCTTAATGAGTCATCTTGAATGTGGTTTCGTAATTAATTCCAAGTAACATCAACACATTTCGAGTTCGGTTTCTATTTATAAAAAGAAAATTCGAAATTGATCTTTACATAAAGTAATTTAAATTTACTTAATATAATCAAAGTTAATTATTTCGTTTCGTTTCGTTATCCGGTCAACAATTCTATTCAATTTTCTTAATCTGTTGATGATAAACTGGTCGACGTTAAGCAATGCTCTATAACATATGTAAATGTCAGGCAAGCGCCATTTCCACATCAAGATTAGCTCGACGTATAATTGTATGATAATAGACCTGAGAGAGTTCCAAGCAGTAGATGCATTGTCTCCCTAAGGTTGGCAATCCGTTTCCGAAACAAATGAATACAACGCGTAAGACAAGCTTAATTAAACTATATATCACCATCACGGTACGAGGTGAAGTTTTAGTTAAAGGGAAAGACGACAAGACCTTCCTTTTGGTACGGGAAGAGGGGTGAAGAAATCGTCCTGGATTAATGATTTTGGGATTTTTAATATGTCGAGTCTATGAGCTTCCGGTGTGCGCGCAATCCTTTTGCTTCTCCGGTAGAGATGGGCGCGATTTATTGCTTTTCCCGAAAACCAAGAGGCGATAAATTTCGGCCAGATTTACACGGGCTAATCTCCTTACGTCGTGTATATCTTTTGGTCGGTATTTAAAGGAGAATTTCGGCCGTTGTGTTTGTCCGAAAAATTAAGTACGACTTCGGATTACCGCGAAATTTACTAGCGGATTAATCGCCACGCAAAAGTTTAAAAGAACAACCCTGTGACATTTGTAAAAATTACGGAAATTTGTTTGCTACTTAACTAGACTTACGGAGAATTATGTGCGAAATCATCGGATAATTTACAAGATTTCATATTTACCTTTTATTTAATAACTCATAATGCAACATTTTACATGATTTATTAATTCCTTACAAAATAAATGTGATGTTTTCAAAGGTATTTTAAGTCTGTGCCTTATATACAGACTAAGTTGGTGAAGAAACGGTAACTCGAACAACACAAGACACAATATTATTATAAGTATACAATATTTATAGACCTTGAAACACAAAGTAGATACTTTGTGTACATCGTCATTTCAGATTTATTGATTTTTTGCTTCAAATAATTTGAACATAGAAAGATGACACTTCTGTAGTATATAATCGAAATGATTATGTATGTTTCAGTCTGATGATAGTTAACTCTACCTGATGACCATGATTACATTAACTTTATCGAAATTAAGACCATCATTTACAGAATACCAAATAGAATATTGACACCTGTCTTATCGTCGTCGGCTCTTCAAAAACTTTGCAATTTTACTAGTTATGAAATATGTGTCATAATATTATTATCATATTAGGAAGGTAACTCATAAACTATGTGATCCATGTTACAAGCTAATGTAAAATAAAAAAAACAATGGGAGAATTCATACTTACTTAATTTAATAAATTTTAACCAAAACCGGTTTCGATGATCATATTCATCATCAATTGAATCTAAATTATGTGTGAATACCTCAAATAAAAAAGTATAAATATAAACTGTCAAAAGAACTCTTAAAAATATGTAATCAACTTATTGTCAAAATAAGGGTAACATAAAAACAAAAACACTTGAGAACACTAACCGTTTAATTAAAAATCTATTATTAAAACTCTTAACATTAAGTGAATATGATGCAAGACGAGTTTCCTCAAAGGAATGATGAAAACTCGGATAGAGAAGGAATAAGGGACGAAAGGAAACTATTTGTGAGGTAATCATATTTAAAAATGTCATGGTCTTATTTAAATTGTTGAACAGGAGTTTATAATGATATCATCCATGATCACTTAGAGTTTTCATATTCGAGTATGCTATCGTATCCTTTTATTTTACTGCATTGGATTCTTTATGGATTAGTTTTACGTTATCATAACTTTAGATTAGACTTATTATCAGGTTTGAGTTTTTTGATTGATTTAAGTTTCCTACCCGTTTGTCCAATATAACTTGCCAAAAGCTTTAAGAATCTTTAAATTACTTAAGTCGTATTTCATACACAAAACCACTAAAACAAGATTTAGCTGTACTGAATTGTATTGGCGAATTTAGGAACAAACCTTCTTTCATAGGTCATATTGTCATTTCCAAATGGACTATGACATTTTTTTAAACTTCTAAATTATTCAAACCACACTCTACGACTGCAAATCTAGGGTTATTTTTGAGTCCAAATTGCATTAAAAAATTTATTTATGTACGAGTGATGAGATGAACTAATTAACCATGAATAACATTTCCGTTTCTTTTGCTGACATTCATCTACAATTTCTTTTTAGATTTATTATTGATACTATAATACTCAGCTTTTTGAGTGCTTCCAATAACACTTAGTTCTTAACATCATCTGCATTCCTTTTCGTTATTAAATATGAATGGTGTTGTCTGCAAACATTTTTCGCTTCAAGAATCGTTATAAAAATAATATTTTAAATACCTATTTAGAATAAATTTTATTGCATTCTAATAAATCAAATTATTAGCATTAAAATTTATCTATGAATTTAGTTTCTAAATGATGATGGTAAATATGATAAAAGGTTTCTAAGTTATCATCAATACACACGGTACTTTTCTTATTGTTTATTAATAATTTATCGTCTATTATAAATGAATCTGAATGCGTACTGTTTACTGACGACCTAACACTTTTTCGAAGTGTATGTACTGAAAATGATTGTGTATACCTACAATCTGATCCTAGGAGACTAACGATTTGGTGTGGTCCACCTTAATGTAAACTATATATAAATAAGCTAAACTATAAATATATAATAAACTAAAAAATATTGTATGAGAAAAAGATATAAATATACACAAAGCTTTAACTTTGCCGGGTATGTAAAAGCTACAACTACATTAACTCTAAGGTGGTTAGGATTTATTATAAAATACTGTTATACTATTGTTAAATATTGAGACAATAAAGTACCTATATAATTAATTAATTAAATCAAAATTGGAATATGCTGTTGTGGTATGGCAGGCCTATCATTTGAATATCATTCAAACAGTACAAAGTAAAAGTATTAAATATATTTCCTCTGTATAAGATACTAAACAATAACGTGGATGCAATTATGAAAAGTGTTTGCATGGTCCTGCATAGTCTGATTGTCCTAGTTCATTGTTTATTGTAAAGCATTTTTTACGGAACTGGGAAGAAACTTAACCTTAAATAAAATGGTAACATTATATAATAAAGTATCAGCAGGAAACTCATTACCAACAACTCCTAACTATACAAGGTCTTGAATACTAAATACTTTTGGGGCTCAACTGATGGCGATTAACTGGGTTGTCATAGGAACAATTTTTGAAAATGTGTATGGGTGCCAAATGCAGAAAAAAAACTGCTTTAAAAAAGGCTTAAGCTATAAAAGACCTAAAAACAGTCAACATTTTTCTAAAATCATCAAAAACTGTCTAAAATATGTCTGAATCGTCTATAATTGTCTCACCAATAACTGTCTAAAATCATTCTAAATTAGATTGTAACCATTCACAAGTTGTCTAAAATCATTCAATGTTATCTAAATTAATCCAATTATCCAAAGTTGTTTAAAATCATCAAAAACTGTCTAAAATATGTCTCTAATAGCCCATAATTGTTTAAAGTACTCTAAAATTATCCAAAAGTATTTAAAATCGTACTAAAGTTATCTAAAATTTCTAATAGCTAATAATTGTCTAAAGATGTCTAAAATGCTCAAAAACTGTCTGAAATATGTCTTAATCGTCTATAATTGCCTAAAGTTGTTTAAAATCAGAAATAACCGTCTAAAATGTTCCAAAATTAGCTTAGAACCATAAACCAGTTCTCAAAAAATATCTGTCTTTAACCGACAAAAATTTCAGATAATACTAACCATATTTAGATTATTAGAGACATATTTTAAAAATGCGATAAAGTACAGTACTTATTATTAAAACAAATCTCAGCAAATGCTGGAACTGCATTAAAATGAAAAAGCTCTCTTGTCTAAAATCATCAATAATTGTCTAAATTCATTCAAAATTAATTTATAATCTTGCACAAGTTGCCTAAAATCATCCAACGTTATCTAAATTAATCCAGATTTCTAAAGTTGTTAAAAATCATCAACAACTGTTTAAAATATACTTCTAATAACCTATAATTGTTTAAAGTTGCCTAAAATGGTCAAACACTCTAAAATATGTCTTCAAAAGTCTAAGGTTAGCATTATCTGAAATTTTTAAGAGTAGGCTAAAATTGTAAATTCTTAAAAATAATAAATCTTACTAATTTGGATTGTAATACAACCCAGTACTTGTTATTAAAATAAATCGCAACAATGCTTTGCCTGAATTGAGAAGGGAAAACTTGTGTTTATACGTATGGGTGCTCTGCACTAGTACTGGAACGAATAGTGATTTTACGAAAAGCCGGATATCCAGTTATCCGGAATATGGACACCCATTATATGTAATTGTCAATTTTAGTACAAAACCATACATGAATATCTCAATTCGTTTTAGAAATAAATTTGTAACATTTCATAAACAATTTATTTAATCATTTTGGAAAATCCTAAAAAATCATTGTCTTAAGATATCTTTTTTATTATTCATTGTTTATAAAGGAAAATGAGCACTTTCATTAGAATAAAGTCATAGTTGAGTACCCCGCTTTGTTTTTCAGATATCAAGTTTTGAACTCAACCTAAAAGCCACAAGCATTTCATGAAATTTTTTTTATCATTTTTGTAAAAATCGATATGTTGATGAAATTTGTTATAATTTATAAAGAAAAGTATTTACTTTATATGAAAAAACCGTACTTGAAGATCTCTATTCGTTTTTGAGGCATCAATCTTTGAATTCAACCGGAATTTTCCCAACATTTCGAATTCTTAAGACATATCAATGAAATGATGGCGTTTTGGAGAGAAAAGCGTGTACTCTTTCATGAACAAAATTGCATTTAAAAAACTTCATTCGCTTTTGGAATATAAACTTTTGAAATCAAACGGAACTTTTATTATTTTACGAAGATAACAATTTGCTCCAATGATTTCAGAAAAAAATCAATTATTAAGGTATGTTAATGAAATGATGGCTTTGAAAATTTTTTGATATATTTCAACGCCATTAAATATTACTTAGTTAAAAAATTAACTTCTTTAACTGAAACGTAAGCAAACAACGACTCACATACAATTCACATTTGATTTGAAGTTGACAAAATTAAAATTTTCATAGCTATTACAACATATATAAAGCATACAGCTATAAACAAATTTACCAAAGGGTAGCTTACCAGCTTTGAAGAGATTTTGTAAAAAACTAATAAATTTATTGTTAAAACAGATGAAGCATATTAACCAAGGTCGACTTTTAAATAAACCTAATCTTGATTTAATTATTCATTTATAAAAATCAATTATCTAAACTGTTCTGCAAATTCTCTCCATGTATCATAATCTTGTACAAGTACGAGAATGAGTATAGACAAATATCCTTTAATATAAACAATTACGGAAATATTCACAAGGTGGTTACAGAAGTACGGAAGATTTTTAAATTATTTCATCGTTGACTTTTAGAAAACAGTGTTCTGCAGAACCTAAAAGGGACACATTACAAGTAGTTAAAACATATTTTAGGCTGTAAAACACAATGGAACAGCTTCACTCAAATGCTAGAACATTTTGCTTTACTAAAGGATTGTATTCAAAAAGCTATGATTGAGGTATACCGATGAATCTGAATCACAATATTGGCGGTATGTAGACATGATACAAACCTTTACATAACCGATGCCAGTTTTAGGTTCCATCTGCACAAAAACATCTCCACCTCAAACTGGAACATCAAAACAGAGATTTAACCATATATGAAATATACTTTTCGAGAAAAGTGAAGAAGTTAGAACTTAGTCCCGAAACCCGAAAACATTTTCGGTCTCGGCATCTCCAATTGAATCCCTTAGTTACTGCACTTGCTTTTCCTCTAGAGATTGCCATATCGCTTCTCTGCTGATGGTATCGAAAGCCTTCTCGGTGTCAATAAAGACATGGTATATTACTTTGTTTTTACATAGTCCTTTTTAATTATTTGCTGGTATCGACTATTACTTTCTTTTTACACAGCCCTTTTTAAATTATTTGCTGCAAAGTAAGAAGGTAGTCTTTCATACTTTGCCAGGTCTAAATCCGCCTTGCAAGATCTTAGTATAGCCTCTAGAATTTTTTTTGTAAATTTTGTCCACCACGCATAGCAACAGTGATGGATGTAGATTTATAAATACCTCGTTGTAGATTTATAAAAGATAGTGTTTACCATTTACCCTAGTATGTTTTATATTTCAGGAGTGTTGTTAACACACCCTAGTCTTGTTTTTTTTAATGGGATTAATCCAAACAGAAACTGAACATAATTACACCATAAATCAACTAATGATTTTTTTTAATTAAATCACAAAGCTAAACCTATTTTATTTCATATCTATTTTAGAACATTTCAAAATCATTTTGTATCATTTTTTCAATTTACCATTTTTTGAACTTATTTTTACTATTAATTAATTAAAACAAACCCTATTCTCTACCATAAATAATGAAGTCTCTTCAAACCGAATGAAAAATTATTCGTAACAGTCAGTAGCACTTGTATGCCAAACAATTCCTAGTCACGTGACCTATGGATTAAATAAAAGCATCTCGAGACAAAGAGCAAACAACAACGGTAGGGTTTTGGTCGCGTGCGTTTCGAACTGATGTCGTCGTCAGGGTTGGTCACCCCAAGTCCCCATTTGATACCACTTATCATTGTTATCGTTGCGTGGGAGCCTGTGTGTGTGTAATAATTGCGGTTTGCCGGAGCTGCAAATTTCGCACCAGAATATTCTAAGAAATAACACGTTTATTTATTGACCGAGATAATGTCCACTCTGGTCGGATAACGTAACGTATGGCGCCGACGTGGAATTTAAACGCGCGAAACGTACATAGAGCTGACGAAATAAACGAGATATAAAACCGTCTACGCGAAATAATCGTGTCCGATCTGGTTCTTGTTGCTGTTCTTTTTTCCATTAAAAAAATGACACTAAAAGTTTCGAAAAACAAAAAAAAATTAAAAGAATAGAGTGGTTTTATGAAAATGGGAGCGTCACATCAATCAAAGGACGCGTATTTTCCATACAACGGTCTCGTCTCTTTTAAATACGGTTAATTCAATTTGAATGGAAACTAAAAACCGCATTTTAAATATTTACCTACCCATCTATTATTCAGAATGGACGAAATAAACTCCGTTTGCATCATGTTTGGCCGTAAATAATTAAAACTTTCGTATAACTGCCTGGTTTAAATATTATATTATATCAAAAAATGAGCGTATACATCGTTGAATTTCAGTGCATATTTATATTTCATAAGTTGTACGTGTATGAAAAGTTTTGAAATGCGACGTCAACATGAATTAAATTAAAAATATTCAAAATCATTTAAATAATTAATGTTCTTAGATAGATACCTATTTATCATTGAAAATTACGTGTGTGGTTATGTAATTTATGAGTAAATGTGACACGGGTATCATAATGAGATAGCGAGGTGCATAAATCTTATTTAAAGGCTTGTTGATTTATTTTCGACAAAAACAAATACTTATCATTTTAAAAAATTTCACACAAAAAAAACACTAATTTCTTTGATTTCTAGAAACCGTCGCCTCATAACGGAAACGCATTAAAATTAATGAATCATCATAAAAATCATCCCGCGTACCGCAGACAATGTATATCGCTGATTATTTAAATAATATTGAGATCTCTTCCTCGGAGGTCTTCTTCTTTATATGTGTATACACTGTGTGACAGTTATGTCGACGCTGATGTAAGAATAATTACCGGGAATTAGGAACGAACGGGTCTCATTAATCACGGGGTTATCACTAGGGGACTCGGGAATTATCGGAAGCCTGAACACTTTAGTGAAATTTATCAACGCAGATAGTGATAGAATTGCCTCTTTTAAATCTTTCACACTTTGACCTGTTTTGAGGGTTTTACATTTCTTTAAATTATGTGACAACTTAAAGGCGTTTAAAAATATATTTTTAAAAAGTATCAAATTCATGAAATGCGTTTGGGTGTTCTAAATTAGTAATTCATAATAAAATTGTAGAATTTATAGTCAATTTAAAGTAAATTTATACCATTTAACCAAGCAATTACATACTCATCTAATATCTAAGAACGTTTTTATTCAAATATCTGTGTATAATGTTGTCGATGGGTTTCATGAAGGATGGAGGGGAAACGCCAATGAAACTGTTCATTACAATAAATTGTTTAGCTGCCATTAATGCATTAATTAAGCTACAAAACACGCTAATTCGCTTACAACATCTATTCAAATTTGATATTTTGATCTAACGAATAGCGTCTTGAATTTTAGTAACGTTGCAAATTCCTTTTACTAGTTTTTTCTAATTTTCTAATATTTTCGAGTGTTCAATAATTTATTCTTTTTTCCATGTACATAATTAAACTAATAATAACACTATATGGTATCTTTTGCTATTAATGCAGTATTGTTTCTTTACGATAATGGCATATAAAGCATCTAAACTTAGTATAAAATGCAAATTTGATATCCCAAAAAACTTGGATTGATCAATAAGTATTAACATCAACAATGCAATAAAGGTATTGCTAGTTATAGTGATTTAGCTAATTAGTTCTCAATCTGAGGAGCAGTAAACTTGAGTCTTCCGAATAAACAAATAGCATTTTGGTTTACTTTGTTTTAAAATCTGCCAAGTCTCCTCAAATCCTTTCATTTATCCATGTGAAACATTCCACTTTCTATCTAAAATGAACACAAAACAGCATCTCTTGAACTCAACAAAACTTGAATATTTCTAATTTATTTATATATGTATGATTTAAAGCAGTGTTGACTCTCTCTTAATTTACATTCTGAAGTCAGTTTTTTATTCCAGAACTGTCATTACCCCCATAACCAGAATGTTTGCTATTTTCGTAACTTTCGGCTGTATTCTGCGTTCTGATTGTGCCACCATATTTTGAATTATAAATATTAGTTATAATATTAATTATAGTAATGGATATTAAAGATATATTATATCTTTACTCCTTTCAACGCCATTGGGATATATACATCAAAAAGAAAGTTTGAAATGTCGTTTGGAAAGGGTTAAACTTCTAAAATTACGTTCTATTCTTCTTTTAATTTTGATTCATGTGTATTATGCATATGATCACTATCTAGGATAATACTTTCCCTCACTTATAAGTATCTTGTAAAATGTGCTTTGATTTATCCCGATGCAACAATGTATATTCCTTTGGGCAAACGAAGTTCTTTGTACAATCAAATCATGAATCCGCGCATGTAATACATCCCTAATTATTTATCATCTGTAGATAAATCGTCCAAAGGGTATTTACAAAGGTAATTAGCCCTTGTATAGCCGAAACTGGGTCAATAGCGACTCAAAAATAATAATTGTTGGATGTTATTGTTCTTTCATGTATTATTTAATATTAATATTCTCATGTGATATATCATGTTATAAGTCACTCGGTTGTGATAGTCAGGCAGCTTTGAAATTAGAATAGTGTACTCAACAGACATTTTACGTTCTATATGATTCGATAACATACATGAAGCTTGAGAAAAAAATAATTTATAAATTTACACCTCTAAGAGAAGTTGACTGATATTTTTGAGATTGCAGAGAGGTTTATGAAAGTTGAGAAAAATCAAGGATAACGACTAGAAGTGACCGGGATAGATTGGACACTGGGGTGTAATGGACAGCTTAATATTTCCCGCACTATTGCAGTTAAACGATTCACATTTATACAAAAGTTTTAAGTAAGTTTTTCAAATGGCGTAGTTTATCATATCTTTTCTTTAATCAAAACAAGAGCCTGCGTTCTTATCTTTTGATGAAGTGGTGCTTCGATTACTACAACCGCTGAAAGACAAGGGAACGTGATTTATTAACATGATTTATTTTGATTTAGTTAACTATGGTATACATTAGCATTAGTATGTATTACGACGAGACCACTGAAGTAACTGTGAGCAAAATCAAGTACTCGGAAAATCCCCTCTAAATCGAACAATAAGGGTGATATAATATTCAAAGTACTCTTAAACGAAGACCTATAATTGCATTATGGTATGCTTTTTATAGCAACTTTTTATGTCTAGTATTGGCATTTTCTTATATAACCTCCCGTAGTAAAATCATGATCACAATTATTTGTAAATTTTGTAAAATGATAGTGAAATATGGTGGATATCGTTAGCTGAAGAACTTTCCGCAAGAAAATTAGCATTACTTGGGACTATTTGTAAAAATAGAAGATATATGCGAAAAATATTATTGGCAATAAACAATCAAACGTCTTATTGATCCAAATTCTAATCTACAAAGGACATAAATCTGGTTTCATACGTAACCAAGCCAAAGCAATATGTGATATTATGTGATATAGCAATCATGAAATATCTTACAAACTAAATTCTGTCTTTAAATATAACGAAATAAAGAGTGGGGTCTTCGACAAACTCATTCGAGAGTATAGTTGACGCAGAAGCACTAGAAGATGGCAGTGTTAGATGTGAGCAGTGGTAGATGGTATTGTTTATGAATTATTTGGGCATTACGGATACAATGCGTACAATAACCAAACCCGAAGTAATACCTTGATGAGTTCCGGGGTATGGAATTGAGAGGGGGGTATGGTGGGTAGCTGAGGCTATGATTACAATCCTACACTCCCAGCCAAGGTAAGATGTCCAGCTATATGATCTTTAGGCGCTAGCAAAAAACTTTTTTTGCCACACCTCATTGGACACTTTTTAAATTGTTCGGGCACTGTAAATACTGCCTATCTTACTTAAATCTCGATAGATAACGTTTATTTCAATAATACAATGGCAATTTGGAATTTGTCTTCTATTTGAATAGTGGAATGTAACGCTTAATTTGGTGTTTCGCAACCTTTCAAGCAATGTCTGCTCAGATTATTTACTTTTATCTTCAATTTTACTGCATGGATCGCTGATGAAACCAACGACATTTTGAAGTTACACAAGTTTCTCTGCAGCTCATTCCGTTCCTTGATGATTATTTTATTTAACCGTATTTTCTGACTTCATGTTTTGGTACTATCTACTTGATCTCTCCCTTGCTGGTTAGCTACTTACTTCAGCTTATTGTTAGGATATGTTAGTAATGATCTTTTTTGAGACAGTTATAGTGTTAAGGCCTTAGCGATACTACATTCGAAATGTTTGTGTTCAAGATGTATTTTGTTGGTGATCATTGTTTTACCAGAAGTACTATAACTAAAATTAGAACTAACTTCGAACCAGTTTTTGAAGAATGTTGCAACATGGCATCCGAGTCGTCAACTCTAGTAATGGTTCTTGAGTTGGAGAGGGCCAACATTCATTAGGTGCCTTATTAGCAGAGGTCAATATGTCGCGAGTGATTCAGAAACACTCATATTTAAATTTCTTTTAAAAACAAATTAATAAACATCTTTTTATTTAGATACCGTTTGAAAGTTAGATACATTTAAACTATGCATGATGAATTTTCACATTTTCATTACTTCGTATCATGTCTTCTCTTGTTTTTGGAATAATGGCTTCGTCTACATATTATATATTTTTCGTTGCTGAAAATTGTTCTAATCACATTTAGATGATCAAATACAGATAGAATAAATTGACAAGTTTAGTAAAATTGCAATCGTGAAAAAACCTAACTTACTCTAGTTGTCTCCGCATATATTTATTAATACGTGTCGTTTATATAAAAAATAATAAGCAATACAACTCAATTAAACCCAATCCGTTGCAATGGCACTACTTTTGTATTAATTAGTTCCATTTACAGAATACGAGAAGAAAGGATTCTCATAACTCAATACATGCTCTCAACACATGTTTGAAACTTGTAGCGTTTCTCAATTCTCACCGCACAGCCAACATTACCTCTCCACATAGTTTGCCCAATACCCGTCTACTATCTCTTGTTGCCACAATAGTATCTAGAAAGGTGTTTTGGAAGCCATTCCATCATTGTCTTCATATCTTTCTTTGTATCTTCCGTCTATTATCAACGTCTTTCTTTCCCGATTGTGGATGTTACTATACCTTTCCATTACCTCAGCCCACTAAGTCATAATACAAACCAACCCAACTTAGCCGAAATCAACCCAATGATACGATTTAAGTAGGAGTAATTTGTCAAATAATTAGACAAAGTAAACATCATGAAAAAGAAATCCTTTAGAGATTACAGCAAAGGGCATGGAAAATAGTTTGCTTGACATCATTTGACAATAGAAACAGAATAATATGCACTAGAAGTACTAATGGTATTCATACATATTGAAAAATCGTATGAATACCATTAGTACTATTAGTATTAGTAGATTTGCGTATTCCTAAAAGAAAGCATGGTACATATGTGAACGATGAACATAGTGCATCTAAATAAAGAAAGGTAACATTCATTTAGCAACGAAAGGTTAAAGCTTGCGGAAGTAATTTAGCATACGATACATTTTACCATTTTTGAATTAATACTGTCAACATAGTCATTTCATTGTGTGAAAATATTAAGTTATTTTTAAGTCTAGAAATATTTTAAAAGATTTTTCTTTGTGATCTTAGGTAAATTTTTACTGTTGAATTTACTGATCCTTTTATGATTTATCTAATTAACACATCAACCGTGACAGTTTTATTCGTACAGGAAACCGGCTTGCTTCTGATGTTCTATTCAAAGATAGCTATTAGGTTTATAAATCAACGCTTTATGAACGGATGAATACATCGTAAATTGGTCGGGAGTGTTAAAAAGTATTAAGATCTGTGCGGCGTTTGATATGCGGGAGCTTTTACGAGCCGAGAACGTTATTAATAAAAGAGATCGCGTCGTTTGAAATTGCCGAAGACACTTTTCGACGCGAGTCCGATTAACCAACATCCGGAGAGACACCGATCTGTTTCAAAAATTTTAATTTTAAAATTTTAACCGTTATATGTTTGTTATCATAAATTCTTGTTGATGCGGAATTACAAATTTGAGCGTTTAAATTTACACAGGGAAACGGCGTGATTTATAAATACACGTGCGGATCCGAATGCACAAGGTACGCCTCTGCCGTCTTCTGTATGGGACATAAATATTTCCAGAGTTAATTAGTAGGTTTTAAGTGTAGTAATCCTAGGTAGAGACAGTGTCACGGTTGGGCTGAATAATGGAGGGCGCCGCATTTCAACGGTGAATTATAACCCTTCCGTGAGAAATTGCATCGAAATAATTTTAACAAATTTAAGGGCAAACTGCTGCGAAACGCTAACCGTCGCCGTCTCGCTTTAAAACAATTAAATATGGAATCTTTGCTATTAATTTCTCTGCGGATGTATTATATTACTCCACAAAACTTTTATTTCAAAATTAATACTTTTACAGTAGCTTTTATTCCTCTCTTTCTTTTATGATAAAAATAATATAAAGCATTTTATTACCATTAAGCATGTTCAGTAGTGTGCTGAAATGCAGTACTACTGTTTATAGTCGTTCATATCTACAAGTTAGTGTGAGAGAAGTCGTTAAATCGTGATATTTTCCGTTTCAAAAAATACTTCATATTCAAGGCTATAATTTTTAAATTACACTAAAATCTTGATATAAATATCGATTGTTTAATACGGAAATGAGGAATTTCTATATATCTAAAAGTTCATTAAAAAAATGTTACACACAAACTAGCACTGAATCACAACTAAAAACGCAGCTAACACTAGCACTAAAATGAAGACTTGACTTACAACTAGAAGCATTCAGGTTTTACTATTTAACCCTCCTTAACATTTTCGATGAGGTGTGGTCTGTGAAGTCCAAAACAGAAAAAACTCTGTAGGACGCCAATGTGTTAGTGCTAAAACAATATAAAATAAAACAATACAACAGTATCATACTTCATATGATTTTAGGAACTCGTCTGTAGCTCAGCGTGATATTTCTGTCACAAGCTGATTCTTTGCGTACCATAATATAAAAATTTTCACAAACGCATTTTGAGTCAGTGTAACTTATCTTCAACAAACCAATATATCGACTTAGTTTAACGCAAAAATGTAGATGGTGTTCTTTATCCACAGATCGGGTGAAACATAAAGTAAAACAAGTGTTGGCATGCTTTAGAAAAATCAGTAAAAATAAAAAAAAACGAATAATACTGTGATTTTCGAAAATATACAAGTCTAATACATATGTATTTTATGGTTAAAACTCACAAATTTTTATGTAATTGTCATGTAATTGTCATATTTGTAATAGAAATGCCACATTTCTGTCCTACGTGAGTAAATTTATATATAATATGGTTCATTTGCTTTGCTTCATTTGAATGACTTTTCGATCACTGCGGAATGGCGAAATAGTCGAGATGTCGAATACTTACGAAGACAGCGCAGATAGCATGGAAGACGATGATGACAGTGTTACAGATCCAGATTATCAAACTCAAAATAAAATGGAGCAAGAGTAGTTTTCTTGTGATGAAAATGGAGACTATGAAGTGAACCTTGTTGACATTATTCATAGCTTTGATGGCAGCGAACCTGAGCCATCTCCATACACTGCTGCTGTGCTAACTGAATTGCAATCAACCCAATCCGTGGGGCGTTGTAGAAAACTACAAAAACACTCAACTTGCGATAGAATAAGAAAGGTCTGCTTTTGAATGAGAAACACTTCTGTTTTCTATGGAATGAAAACATTTCCAGTAGATGTTTTAAAGCCGATCCACATTTTCTTATTTTTGTTTGTCAAACATTTCATTGATTTTATTGCAACACAGACTAATTTATATATTGTGCAAAAATCATAATAGCTTTCGATTTTCAACAATAAACATTCAGTAATTTATTGGTATAGTGTTTATCATGTCTTTAATTCATCCTCCTCGAGTAACTAGTAATTCATTTTAATAACACTGCATAAAACTTGTCCCCTGAACTTCCGGAATTTGATAAACTGTTCAGACTCATACCAATTCTTCAAAAATTGAAGAAACACTTGGCCAAAATTCCTTTAGAGCAATATATTTGCGTCGGTAAGCAAATATGTTACGAAAGCAAGGAATAACTTGACAAGATATAACCCGAAAAAGTCTCACAAATGGGGCTATAAGATTTACATTCTGAGTGGAGTCTCTGGATTTGCACACAAAATCGAACCTGAAACTGGCTCAGAAAATGTGCCAGTTTCAAAATTACAGATTGTATTTTGACAATTACTTAAAGTACAAATATGTACCTTGCCATTGTTAAAATACTTGTCAAAAAGTGGTATACTGAGTCTTAATACTGTACGTCGAAACAGGATTCCAGATTGCAAATAACCCATAGGCAAAGTTATGTCCAAGAAAGACAAAGGATATTTTGTTGAATATGTTGCTCATGTCTATGGTGTAGATATAGCAACCATAGCCTGGAAAGATAACAAGTTGGCTAACTTTCCGTCAACTCTGTGGAAGAAATGCCAAAAAGTCGGGTGAGGAGGTATAACAAAAAGACAAAACGGTACGTATCAATTGATCGTCCAGATATTGTTGGAGAATACAGTCGCCATATGGGTGGTGTAAATCTGATCGAACGCTACAAAGTACAGCTTCGCAACAAAAGTGTTAATATGGAAATACCTATTGAATTTTTCATTATACTGTTACACAACATTTTATTTTTACGTTTGTTGGGTTCTAATATCTGATTTAAAAAATATCACTTGAGTATATTTAATACTCAATACTGATTAAAACTGAGTAATGAAATGTATAATCAAATTAATCAGAATAAAAATTTTAGCATTAAGATGTCGATGTATACATTGTCGTAAAATAATATTCTATGCTCATGTTGGCTGTTTCACAGTGTAGTCTCCGTATTTCCCAATCAATCGCTGCAGCAACCCATTATGTAGTCAATGCAGAACCAATATTTACAAATAGGTAGAAGTGCCCACAATTTTGGTTAAGTACTTTTTAGCATGGCTCTCAGTTTTATGTAGGTTAATTACTGTACTCTGTGCGAACTGTAAATTTTTTTAGCATTAACAACGGCGAAAAACTTCAGTCTGTATGTGCTTGCAAAGCTCCTTCAAGTAGTTACTTACGCACACAGTATAAATTTTCTTATAATTGTCATTAAACGTGTCATTAATAGTACGAACTGCTCCTAGTTTTTCCATTTCGTGTCTTTTACCTTGAGTTGTGGTATCATCTAAGCGGATCCATCTGGATAAGATGTTTTGCCAATAAGTAAGAAATATCTTATATCTCATATCGTCTGATTGTAATGCTCTTCTAGATGTGTCTTTGATCTATGATGGAACCTAGCTAAATAAAGCAAACCCATCCAATCAACTACAATACGATCACAACTATCCAGCCGGAATTCGAATCTCACTGATTATATCTGAGAATATTGTTAAACGTGTGATCAGGTCTATCAGAGCAAAATATTATCTAGCGATCATTTGAAATTTTCAAACACAATTTTGCACAGCAAAAGCAGTTGATATTCAGACAGATACTGTAAATATAATCTTTTTGCCTTAGACTAGTGTTAATAAAATAAAGAGCTTTAATAACTATTATTTTAGCTTTAACAATAAAAGGCCGAAAAAAAAGAATATGGATTAGAGAACGACTTCTAAAGAGAAGCACATTTTCTCACACGAATTTATTGAAGGATGATACTCCAAAAGATTCAAAATTTTTTCGTATCACTAACGCTTCTTACAAAGAGTTGTTGACTGTAGTGAGACCAATTATTATTAAAAAAGATACAATGAAAGAAAACCATTTTCCAACTTTCCTATTCTTAGCAACTGGTAAATCGTTTGAGTGTTTGATGTTTTCTGCTGTAGTGGCTCCTAACACTAACAAGTGAAAACAGTTACCTTAACTTTGATGTCCAACTTTTGTAACTATACCACCTACTATTATATTCGCTATCATTCTTCGTCAAAATATTCGCAAGCTACAGATAATAATTGAGTTTAATTTGAAATTTATTTATTGACTGCACGCTTTTATAGCTAGTGACTAGCATTTATAAATGTTGCTATAGACAACTTCTGACGAACAGTGACTTCTGGCTCTTCCAACTTGTCACACCTAAAAAATATTTGCAATAATAAAAACACAAATATTTATGATTGTGGAATTACTAAATATAATATATAATAATATTATTAAATATAATACATATACAGGGCGTTTGCGGTTTCATAATTTTATTTTCAAGGGGTGCGTAATCGAATCAAAAGATACTTCCGTCTCCATGTGTAAAAAGTACGGGCGCTTCGGCCTGAAGATCAGCTGTCAACAAAACACTAAAATTCCACTTTTGTTGCCAATTAACTGCCATAATACTCATATCTAGGCAATCGAATGTTCGTTCTATGTATCGTTCTATTCAAAGTTCTATGTTCGTTTGTTGAATGTGCGTTAACAAATCTTAATGTGGTTTGTTCAATATAACACAGAAATAACTTTGAACAATAAGTGAATAAAAAACGTTAATATGATCAAAAATTTAAGAATATAACAAGACTTTAAAAAATTTTAATAGTTATATCTCTGTTATTAATCAACTTTTGTTAAAACTTTTTACGTTAATAATATTCTTTTGAGTTGTTTAAGCATACCATACAGGGTGAGTCGGGAGGATTGCACCAAACTCTGTAGTGTATTACACACGTGAAAATAATGTAAAAAAATCATATGTTCTTATCCGATTCTCATTTGTTTTCAAGATATAGCATAGTAACAAATAAACCAATTTCACACATTTTACTAATCATAGCATTCTTTTAATAAATATTCAAAAATACCACCATTGACCTCTAAACATTTTCTGCTTCGTCTACGAAGAGCGCTTGTTGGTCTCCGAATTGATTCATATCTTTGTTCTTTAATATGGGCCGCAGTATGCCTAAATCGTTGAATTAATGCATCCCGTGTGTTCACTTTTACTTTGTACACTTCATTTTTGATCCAGCCCCATAAACAACAATCTAATAGTGTGAGGTCTGGAGATCTTGCAGGCCAATTAATAAAACCTTCACGACCAATCCAATGCCCTTTAAAACGTTCGTTCAAATGTTGCCTGACATGACGAGCGAAATGGGCAGGAGCTCCATCGTGCTGATAGTACATCTGAATTCTAATATCCAAAATAATATCCTCTAGCAGGCCATTTAATTCATTTTGTAAAAAATTGAAGTAGTTGTCTCCTGTGAGGCGATTCTCCAAAATGAAAGGGCCAATTAAATAAGAGTCGACCATACCACACCACACGTTTACAGAAAACTTGTGTTGAAAATTGCTTTCGACTGATGTGTGGGGATTTTCGTCGCACCATACATGACTGTTACGAGTATTATTAATACCATCACGGGTAAATGTAGCCTCATCCGTAAAAAGTATACGCGATACAACACGATGATTATTATTTATCCACCGATAAAACTCCATACGGTTAGCAAAATCTTCTGGTTGTAGGTGCTGTACTATTTGTATTTTGTACGGATATAAGCCTGGCTTGTGGAGTGTACAATGAACACCATATTGGCATATTCTAAATTTGAGTAAGTGTCTGGATTTTGCAACGCTAATAATCACATAAATTCGAAAGTAAAGCTTCAATTACTGTCACAAATGTCTGTGAGCCTTGAACATGGCATACTTTAATTACGACAAAAATGGCGGTATTTTTGAACATTTACTAAAAGAACACTATGATTAATAAAATGTTAATGTGTGAAATTTGTTTATTAGTTACTATGCTATAACTTGAAAATAAATGAGAATCGGATAAGAACATATGATTTTTTTTACATTATTTTCACGTTTGTAATACACTCATAGAGTTTGGTGCGATCCTCCCGATTCACCCTGTATAAATAAAAATACAAAACCGTAAACAACCTTGTATATTATTGCATTAGGTATAATTATTATTAAGAATTTAGTGATTTTTTTAGATAACTCGATTTGAAAGCGAATGGATAAAAATAGGAAAATAGGAAAGACTTTGTAATGAAATAGAATTTCTATAACGCATTATGTGTCATAGATGGAAAAATATTCAAAATAAAAACCCAACAATTCAAGTTTGTTGTATAATTACAACGGATTTTTAATGTTGTATTAATGATTATTCATAACGCGAATTACGTATTTCTGTCAGTTCACGTAAAGCAAATGAGCGTATAGGCCGAGGATAGTTTTCTATAGGTTTCACTAAAAGTTAATAGTAACGCATCCCGACTTGCGTTACACAACCATCGCATACAAAACTACTTAAATCTAAACTAAAAAATAAAACTACTTAAATTAATGTAGGTAAAATATGTATATATTTTAGCTCTTGTTCATTTCAATGATAACTGAAGTAGCATTGTTAATTTTGTCCGTCAGAAGGTTAATATTTATTGTCAATATTGTTATATATATCAACAATGTACAAAAGACGAGTTTCGCAGTTGTCAGCACTGACGCGATGAATCGACAACAATGCAGAAAGTGCAATGCCGACATCGACACGAATCAGAAAAGTGACTTGTAATTTTGTAATATTAAGAAGTTAAATAAATGGTTATAAACAACAGATGTTTTATTAAACAACGAGAACATAACATGGCGCAGTCAGTAAAGCAAGGTCAGTAAAAATAATTTGAAGAAAACAACGCGAAACGTGGTACGACGTTTTGAGGTTATAAAAAAAAAAAAGTTATAAAACATGGAATACTTAAAGCAACCGCAACCAATGACATTAAAAGGATGTATAGCTACGGAATGGAAGAGATTCAAGGAAAATTTCGAATTATATAGAGTAGCGACAGGTTGTTCTACGAAAGATGAAAACGTACAGGCAGCAACGTTACTACACTGTCTGGGACAGGAAACTAGAGATATATTAGATACATTGGAGCTCACAAAAGAGGAAAAACAAAGAACTAGTGGAATAATTCAAAAATTAGATGCATATTTTATACCGAAGAAAAACAAAACAGTAGAGAGACACAAGTTCAAAACACGTGGACAGCAAAATGGTGAAAATTTTGACCAATACCTAGGAGAGCTACGAAAGCTTGCACAGAACTGTGAGTTTGCCGGTATGAAGGATGACTTGATTATGGACAGAATCATTTGCGGTATAAGGGATAACCACCTTAGAGACAAACTACTCAGAGAAAGGGATCTGGACCTAACGAAAGCAATAGCCATCTGTAAAGCAGCGGAGCAAACTGAAGAGCATATGAAACAGCTATATCAAAAAGGTCAAGAGGTTAATGCCGTAGAAGTGAGACATCCAGCCAATCGTCAACTTTGGGAGGTGTCAGGTGAAAAACATCACGCTCGACATCAAACACATAGGATAAATAAGATATTAGACAATAAGATAATGTCCTGCCTATGGTAAAGTCTGTAAAAATTGTAATAAACCTAATCATTATGCAAAAAAATGTAAAAGTAAAAAACTAAATGAAGTAATTGAAAATGATAAAATTGACACTGAAAACTACGTCTTAGATAGTATATCTAGTAGACAGATTAATAATTTTAGAGATGCGTTTTGGAAAAACATTACTCTTGTAGACTGTAATAAAACGTTAAAAACAAAAATCGATACTGGAGCGCAGATAAACGTGATTCCAAGCTATATCTTTAAACAATTAAATTTAAATTCTAAACTTAAGGAAAGTGTTGCAAACATAACTAATTATGGAGGTAACAAATTAAAAGTAATAGGCGTATGTAGGTTAGATGTAAAAATTGACAATAAACCACATAACATGCAGTTTTTGTGATTGATACTTATGCAAATTCAACGCCCATAATAGGTATAAAAACAATCCAAGAGCTAAATTTATTAGAGACAATAAATATATAAAAGATAAAATAGAATATAATACTAAAGAAATAGTTCAAAAATATGAAGATGTATTTTCAGGGCTAGGGAAAATAAACATTAAGCCATATGAGTTCAAGTTAAAAGAAAATTACACTCCAGTGGTTGTACCACCAAGACAAGTACCATTTCAATTAATGGAACCTTTAAAAAATGCACTGAAAAAAATGATAAAAGACGGAATAATTATTAGTATTAGTGAACCAACAGAATTCGTAAACCCCTTAGTGTTAGTAAAGAAAAATATTGATAGCAATATTCGAATATGTTTAGACCCTAAAAATTTAAATCAGGCAATAAAGAGAGAGCATTATAAAATACCCACATTTGAGGAACTGACACATAAATTGAATGGAGCTAAAAATTTTTCAACACTTGATGCAAATAAAGGATTTTGGCAGATTGCACTAAACGAATCAGCATCTAAATTAACAACTTTCACAACACCTTACGGTAGATATCGATTTCTAAGACTACCATTCGGTTTAGCTTGTGCACCAGAAATTTTTCAAAAGACATTTGCGGAAGTATTCAAAGACATTCAAGGCGTAAGCATTTACATAGATGATTTGATAATTTTTGCAAAAGATAAAAAAGAGCATGATGAAATATTAAATAAGGTTTTACAAAGAGCGAAGGAAATGGGAGTAAAATTTAACAGAGAAAAATGTAAATTCGCGGTAACTGAAATA
This sequence comes from Onthophagus sagittarius, assembly GCA_036711965.1. NCBI lineage: Eukaryota > Metazoa > Arthropoda > Insecta > Coleoptera > Scarabaeidae > Onthophagus > Onthophagus sagittarius. The sequence continues at coordinate 54,402,620 of JASERS010000001.1, forward strand.
AAATATATTGGTCATGTTCTAACACAAAATGGTATTCAACCAGATATCCATAAAGTTGAAGCAATCAAAGAAATTTCGATTCCAACTAATAAACAAGAACTAAGCAGATTCTTAGGAATGGTGACTTATGTTTCTAAATTCATACCAAATTTATCACAAACTACACACAATTTAAGACAATTGCTAAAGAAAAATATAATTTGGGATTGGACAAGGGTACATGATGAAGAATTTAACAAACTAAAGAATTTGTTAGTCACAGAACCAGTACTAGCGTACTTTGATGAAAAAGAATTAATCACATTATCAGTTGATAGCTCTAAATCAGGAATGGGTGCAGTTATTTTACAAAAGGGCCAACCAGTTAGTTATGCATCAAAATCACTAACAGAAACACAGATGCGATACGCTCAAATTGAAAAAGAAGCTCTTGCAATTCTTTTTGGTTGCCAGAAACCACCAGTATTTGTTCGGAAAGAAGTTTTTAGTGGAAACTGATCATAAACCTTTAGAAATAATCTTCAAGAAACCACTAAATAATTGTCCACTCAGACTACAGAGAATCTTAATAAATCTGCAAAACTATGAATTTGAAGTCAGATATAAACCGGGTAAATTGTTATACTTAGCTGATGCATTATCTAGAAGCAGTTACAATGATGAACAGTTTGATCTTAAAGAAAAAGAAATCGAACTTCATTTAAATTTAATACAATATTCAAAGATAAGTCCCCAAAGGTATGATAAAATCAAAGAAGAAACACAAAAAGATACTGAATTAATAGAGTTATTGAAAGTTGTAAAAGAGGGATGGCCAGAATAAAAAAAAACTGTAAACATATTAGTTAAACCATATTGGTCAGTTCGAGCTGAAATTACAGAAATAAAAGGAATATTATATAAAGGTGATCAAGTAATAATACCAAATTGCCTTCGTAAGGAAATACTGAATAAGTTACACTATGGTCACATGGGCATAAATAAAACTATTTTAAAAGCAAGACAATTAATATACTGGCCAAACATTAATAACCAAATAATAGATTTGATTAAAAAATGTTATACTTGTGAAAAATTCCAAAATTCGAACACAAAAGAAACAATTATCAACCGAGAACTTCCTAGTAGACCATGGGAAATAATAGCGGCAGATTTTTTTCAATTTGAAGGGAAAGAATATTTAATAATAATTGATGCTTTTTCCAAATTTCCGGAAATAGTTTGTTTGCAAAACAACACCACTAATCAAAATGTAATAAAAAATTTTAAGACAATATTAGCAAGAAATGGAATACCAGATATTTTATACACTGATAACGGACCTCAGTTTGTTAATCAACAATTTCAAAAATTTTTACAAGACTGGGAGATTAGACACATAACTAGTACCCCTAATTATCCACAGTCAAACGGTCTAATTGAACGACATATTCAAACAATCAAAAAACTAATGAAAAAGGCAAAAGAGGAGGGAAATGATATGTATTTAGTCCTTTTGGAATATAGAGCGACACCTTTGGACAGATCATTGCCTTCTCCAGCTGAAATTCTGTACAACAGAAAGATAAAAACTTTGATACCTATATCTGAAAATCTTTTAAATAATAACACTAAAAACAAATTGTACAGGAACCACTATAGAAATACTCAAATTATTCAGAATAATTACTATAACAAAAAATCAAAAGATCTTAATAACCTAAAGAAGGGAGAAAGAGTGGTCGTGCAACAAAAAGATAAAACTTGGAAACCGGGTAGAATAGTAGAAGTAGATCGGAACCATCCAAGATCATACAAAATAGGCTATGATGGAAAGACTGATGTCTATGATAGAAATCGTAAATTCTTGAAGCAATTCAAAGATAACAAGCCGTATATTGATAGGGAAGTTTACGACAACGTTTTTGAACATTATTATAATCTTAATAAACCTTTAAATACAAACAATAACAATCCTGTCATTAACAATAACGATGTTTCGGAAACTCCTGATCTGTCTTTACCCAAAAATACTCTAAGTACCAAAAGTGGAAGTAGACCAGTTCGCATTCGGAGAACTCCCACTTATTTGAAAGACTATGTTAAATAAACCAATAAATTGTAAGTTTAGCTTAAGTACAGTAAGAAGTAGAATGTTTAGTTTTGGTAACATAGTTTAACTTTGTTCAGTCTTCCAAAAGAGGGGAGATGTTATATATATCAACAATGTACAAAAGACGAGTTTCGCAGTTGTCAGCACTGACGCGATGAATCGACAACAATGCAGAAAGTGCAATGGCGACATCGACACGAATCAGAAAAGTGACTTGTAGTTTTGTAATATTAAGAAGTTAAATAAATGGTTATAAACAACAGATGTTTTATTAAACAACGAAAACATAACAAATATATAAAATATTTTCGTTTTCGTTAAACCGTCCCATCAATATTTTCAAAATTGTTGTTAATACTCAGATATTCACAATATGTGTAGATCGTGTGAGGACCGCATTAGTTGTTGTTCTAGTTTAATAAAAAAAATATATACAACGGTAAACAACCGAAACTAGAACAAACAGTAGCATTAGAACTAACACTACGCCTAGAACTAGAATTCTTCAGACACATTGCTAAACAATATATAAAACTGTCTATTTAATTAGAATTTAAACACAAAAAGAAATGAAAAAAGCGTATAATTGAAAGAAAGGGGCCTTCTTTTGAAGCAGTACCCTGTCAATTAATTCACACTAAATTAATCTTTACGCCTGGTCCCTTCTATTACACATTAAGGAAGCGAAAAACGTCGCCTAATTGCTCCGTTAATTCTTCCTTCTCTGGAATGTCATTCCACCGATTTTAAGAGTCCCCGATCGGTTCGAAGACAAAGAACCAGCGGCACTTTTCATTTTTAACGGACCTCGGGTGGTTGAGGGGTGACGGCGGGGAACAATAATTAGGAATTCCTTGATTATTTCACGTAATTGTCCGGGGCCCTTCAAAGTTCTTAAGGGTGTCATTAGCAATAATGGATGAGGCGGTCTACCAATCGGTGGTCAGCAAAGATCTTTCAACTTCCCTTTTCCGTCTTGATCCCGAAACGTTAGTTCTGAATAAATTATGCTTTCCAATTAGTTTGGCCGGAGAGTGGAAAAGAAAAAGTTTATTTTGCGAATTTTCAAATAGTTTGGAAAAAGTTTTTGCAGTCACTTTAGTCTTCTAATAAAATAGTTCTTGGGTCGTTGTTGTGGTAAGAACAAATTGAATTTGCGATAATCAGATCTACACGCCCCGACGTATAGTTGGGGGTTCGTTGTGACGAGTGTAATCACGTGACCTAAACTTATTAAATCAGCTAATTAAACGCTCCACCCACCCTGGGTCCGCCCCTGCTCATTACACTAATGTACCGGACTGCTGGACATGGGCGGGGCTACTCCTTCTATGGTACACAGTACACAGTGAAACCGCTTTGATGTGGCGCCGTCACGCGCCAAAGTCCGCCTATACTACTATAAGCCATAAGCCATACCGACTTGTGGTACATTTACCGGTCGGTTGACAACGTTCCTAGCCGTACTTATTATTAAATAAAATTAATTCCCTTGCTAGTCCTTCAGTTGTCCTGATTCACTTCCTCCTATAATCGGATCATCATACCTGGCGGAAAATTTATTTAAAAGGGAATCTCAACGACAACGAACTGAAATCCACTTTTCAAATGTTCCCCACGGTTTTCCTTTTACTTGCTTCTTTTCGTAATAAGATCTAGGAATTGGGTGGTGGGTAGATGGTTATCTACAAAGAAACGATGTAGACACACGATAACACTTTTACGGGACATGGGTATCAAATGTTGGTTTATAATATTAAAGCAGAACCAGTAAGATACTACTAAGAATAAAGAAAATACCATTGAAGTTTACCTTTCGATTTGTTATGTGTAAATTATACAGCATATCTAAATAGTAATCTTATTTATGCTATTTATGATCTAAATTTATCTCGAGCACTCCTAATTTTAGTTTTAAGATATCTACAATTTTTCTAACATTATTATATAGATTACCTTATCAATTATATTGGTTTATATTATTAACCTTAGTTAATCATATAAAGTGGGTCAATATTGGTAATTTATTATTTAACATTGTTGCTTTTTAGGCAACTAACTCATTAACTCCAAATTACTTTGGAGTAAGTCACATCGAATTACATCGTTACAAACATCTACAAAATACTGATTACTTTTGTATAAGTTTTTTGATCCATATCATAATAATACTATTAAGTAAAAGGCAAGGAAATGTTTTGTATTAGATCAGGGCTCCCTTTTCTAACACAGTTCCGTAATCCTTGGAATCTTGGGGATTGACTTTATTATTATATTATATTGCATCAAATTAGCAGTTTCTTATAGTCTCTTCATTAACATTATTATTTATAATACCTGCCTTTTTATAGTCATTTTTATCGCCTGCGTATTTTATAGTCTGTTTGTTTCATGCATTACTTGTTTATTTATGGCAAGAAATTCGTCTATCAAATCTACACCATACGGTATGTCCCCGGATAAACTTACAAGGAGTGAAAAGTGTTATTACTGATTTTTCAAACTTATCTCAGCATAAATAATACGTCGGATGTATTCAAATGACATGAATTTTGTACTATAACTGTAGAAGTTAATTAATTATTCCCATTTTTATGTAAAAATTGAATTTCTTTCTAAATTGAAAAGTTTTCAAGTTCAATTGATGATATCGAAACCATAAAATTAGATTTTTCTATACGATGTGAACCATGAATGACCGAATTTATAAACACTAGAACTGGGAAAAATAGAATTAACATTAAACTTGGAACTAGAAACATTTTGGTTTAAGCATCCTATGATTGGTATTAGCTCTACTTTTAGCTGTTGTTCGGTTTTAAGTTGTTATATACTTGTATCTATTTAAAACTAGAACTAACATTAGACCTAGAACTAGAAAGTTTCGGTATACGTCTCTGAAGATTAGAAGAAATTTGTTCTTACAATTGTTTATTTTTGTTTAATTTTTTATCGTTAAATTTATGTTCTGTGATAACATAAGGTATTAGAGCTTTTCTTAGTTTTGTGTTGGTATATACTTTTACTTAATTTTTTCCCGCTTGTTCTAGGTAAGTTGTTTTACATGTGCAACATTACAACTAGTGTATTCCCTTGTCTTCCAATCTATTGGTTTTTTTTTGTTTTCCAAGTTTTCCAAGAGTATTATTATTTTTGCTTGCCAATCGTATGCTGTATTTATTAAATACTTTCTTATTTATTTCTCTTTGATATTGTATAGATCTAAATATTTATATTTATATTCTTGCTTCTAATTTGATATTAGAGCCGTTTTGATGGATAGGTTGGATTTTTTAACTTTCTTTTTTTATTAAGTTTATTAGAACATGGAAAGCGGAACATTTCTGGGAATAATCATAATGTGAATCATATGCGATAAATAAATAAGTTTGTGTCTTCTTTCGTTAGATTTCAGATGCCAGGATTATACCTTCTTTTTGTATTGTTAAGTCCAGGAAGTTCAATGTGTTTAGTTGTTCAGTTTCCATTGTAAATTTAATTTTATTATATAATTCATTGTTCTATGTTCTATATTCATTGTTCTTCACATGCAATGGTGAAGATGTCGTCAACGTATCTCTTCCAAAATATTATACTCTTACCTTTTTTTTTTTGGTTGATAATTTCTTCGTGCTCCACTTTCTCGTTTATCGACAAAAATGTCTACCAACAAACCGCTTAAATGGAGATCCCTTGTTTGTGTATATGTGTATATGTTTTAATTAAAAGTAATACAGAATGTTTAATACTAATTTGGAACATATTCATTATATTATCGTCTAATATCTATAATAGGAGGCTTTTTGAAGATGCCGAATTAAACGAAATCGGTCAAGGCTTATTAATTAAATTTCCATTATAAAAGTGCAAGAGTTTATTTTCCTAATTGACACAATGATTGACAAAGGCAATTATAATGACTTAATTTTATTATTTATGACGCTGTACAATTGCATATTACAATTGTTAACGTTCATGCCTGCGTTTCTACTGAAAAGAATTTACATAAAATTTAAGTTTGACGCAATTATTGGAATATCCTAGCAAAAATGCAAATCAACCCAACTGAATCAAAATCAATCAAAAGGTAATATAACGCAACTTTCCTCATCTTCTCTAGAATCCGTCGGAAAATGCTGCTTGCTTTGGAGAGTCACCATTCACCACCCGATGGAGTCCTGTTTTTTTCCAGTCTACATATGTTACTACAATAACCTTCTGTGGCCCATCCGCTTATCAATTTGTAACCCCTTTCATAATCTTCCTCGTATGGCGTTGGACGGCAAAACAAATGTATAAAAATAATCCAGTTAACATTTTAATATATAATACTCTAATATGTATATAATACTCTATTCGTCTCTACTTCCAACATTATTTTCATGCTGTTTCTGGCGTCATCATTATCCTCATATTGATATTAACCAGCTCTTTTTTTCTGCTTCATCTTGCACATTAGTGAAAGAAATGCTTAATGTCGTCAGATTCTTCACTACATACACTATTTTCATTTGAGGCTCTCTTGTACTTACGTAAACAGGTATTCCATGAAACACCCATGTCCCGAAATATATTGAGCCAGGTGGTTATTAATGTTTCTGCATTTGCGGTTCATTATAACATTATCTTTGTCCATTTTGCTTTCCCCATTTCATTCCTCCACCTATTTCTTCAATCCTCCAACTTTCTTACAACCTCTCACACACCTTCCACCTAAATCAATTGAAATCTAATCTTTCTTAACTGGTACACAGAAAATCAAGCGTTGCATTACGAAAATATATATCTTAGTTCAGACTTGCGTGTTCTTTGATTGGCTTGTATTTTTTAAATAACGAGTTAGAGAATATTGTAATTGTCAGTAATGAGTATGATAATAACATAGTTCTTATGGACTTCGAAATACGACATATTAAAAAAATTTTGTGTCAAAACGCAGCGATTTTTGGATTTTTGTGGATTTTGTGTCTGACATTTAATCTAACACAATTATTATTTAAGTTCATAAATAAGAACATGTTGAATCGTCGTTAATAACTGAAAGTATCAACTCTTCAGAAACGTTATCGAATTAAGAGCACTCCCTCAAAAATTCTGCGTTTTATTTTAAAATTTCATAGGACGCCTTTCTGTACAATAATTGTTATGTTGATTCCATAACAAGTTTAGTGTATACTTAACACTGATTGTACATTTTTTTGGCAATTATCGATTAATTTTTCCAGAAATTAATTTATTTGTTGTCTATGTCAGTTCAGATTTGCTACTGTGGAAGAAACACGTGTTTCAACGTAGGATGGATAGTTAAATAAAATGTTCTCCCTTAAAACCTTGACACCACTTTTGTCCTTGTGAGACGTGCAAAATATTGTTTTCTATTGTCACTACTTTTGTCCACAAAAACAATTAAATTGTTTAATAGTCGCCAGAGTATTTTAAATGCAAATTACTCTTAGTGCATTTATATTAACATTTAATATTTATAAATTTCTTGTCCAGTTAGAATTCTGGGCTCAACTGTCAAGATTATGTCTCTATCATGTATTTATCGTTCATAATGTGGTTTTAATAATGTGTAGTGTATAATGTGGTCTTTAGACTCAGGTGTTGTTATTAATCACTTTTATGTGATAACAAGGTACTGGCAAAAGGAAAAGTCAGTTAAGGTCAGTCACTGTTGATAAAAGTGACTTGAACAATGCATTACGTAGAATGGAAACCTGTGGTAAATATGATACTTATAATCGAATGGTTACGAAAAAAATTGTTGCTTCTTCTCTTTAGGATTTAACCTTTATAGTTTAACCATTCAGAATTTTTTATGATATTTACTGTACAGGGTGGGCAAATTTTGGTGTTATTATAGGGTATCTCTGAAACTATAAGAGATACCAGAAAAGTAAGTACCACGTCCCGGTCTTTTTTTTCGAGAAATATTCAATCCCCCAAAGACAAAATCTCGTTACCATAGTAACTAATTGGCTATAACGCCTTTAATTTTCCCCCAAAAATAAAAAAATTAAGAAACAAAACAAAATTATCCGATTATCCGATCTCTCAATTTTAAAATGATCTGGTCGCGGGACCTCAGCTGACCCAATGGAGAAGGGCTGAGTAAATTTATAAGGCGCTACGTAATCAAACCCACGACACCCACTGATTACGAAGTGAAGATCTTATTTTATATGTAAATTCAGGATCGAAATCTTAAAACAATTCACAGAGCGACAAAACAATACAAAATAGAAATACATGCAACAACTCAACTTTATGGCATAAAGTGATTTATTTAAAAAAAAAATGAAAATTGATAATATGAAAATCAAAAATTCAATTTAAGTGAATAAAAAAAAGTGAACACGCCTTCGTGCGAGCAAACATGTTCTAACCAAAAAAAATGTAAACGTTCAAAAAATTATCGATGCCGAAATCTCATAAAATGTTTTTTTTTCTTAAAATTAAAAAATACAATATTCTTAAATTCTATAAATAAAACAATTGAACAAATATGAGATTTTTTGTAATATTTGTTTGATTTCTTCAATTATTCTTGTCGGAATTAAATAAATTAAAATTTCTGACCTTCTATTCAATATGGCACCAATTCGATGTCCATTCGGCAACCTCACCCAAAAACAGCTCCAAAAAAGGAAAAATTGAACAGGTTGTTTTCTTCTGTTGAAAGAAGCCACGATAACAATGTCTCCTTATTAATTATTTCCACATTTAATACTGTTTCGAAAATTAAGCTTCCACAAAAAGTTTAAAAGGATGTAAAAAAGGACTAAATATAATTTAAGTTTTTTTTTGCAATAAAATCAATGACAAAATAATAAAACGCAAAAGTCCTACCTCAGTTGGTCGAGACTTTACTTCAGAAAAATAATGTTTCTGTCTTCGAAGAAATGATAAAGCCGGAAAACCCGTTATTACAATTCGTAATTAATATCAAGCACGCGGTGGAAATCCCCAAAATAGGAAAATAATTTGTTAGCGACCCCAAAATCAGCAAATTACTCCAAAACGTTGAAAATGTCAAAAATTTTAAACTTTTTCCTTTAATACCTTAGAATTGAGAATAACGCATATTTTACATATACATAGATACATCACTGGAAAGCTAAAAATGTGCTCTTTTTAGTAACACTATAATCACCTATGGGTTGTATTTAAAAAAACACAACTTAGTATTATATCTCAAAAATTATCAACCGCAATTATCAAATTTCTCAACGGCATTACATTCTACTCAAAAAAGTATCTTATGAATGTATTAATCGAGTTTCTTCAATTTCAAAAATAAACGAAATAGGAGCATTTTTTGAAATGGCGAAAATAAGACTTTTTGGCTATAACTTAAAAACAAAAGAAGACAGAGCTTTTGCTTTGCGGCATTGAATATTTCTGAAAAAAAGAGACCAGGACATGGCATTTACTTTTTTCGTATCTTTTATAGTATCTGAGATAGCCTATAATAATACCAAAATTTGCCCACCCTGTACCTAAGCGCGGTAAGCTTAATGATATAGTAAGAGAAGCACACCAAGCAGCAATTCCGAGTCAAGAATGAGTCATATCCAGGAATATCAATCTTCAACACACCATTGATTTCTGTGTTGATAATAACAATATATGTATACACAGCATATGGCTATTAACATCTTTGATAATCACAATAATCAGTAAACTTCGTTGAGTGTTTTCTTAAAATCAAGCACACTCCCTATAAAAGATCTTTTAGAGAATATTAAAAGCTAATAGCTTCCATACGCAATTGTATAATATTAAAATTGCGCACTCTAAAACATGTTCACTTGCATAGAACATCTTAGGCATACGCCACCAAGATAACTCCTTTTTAATTTTGTTATTAGGTTTGCCAAAATCTGTAAAATATATAAATCTCGAAACCTGTATAAAGAGCATAGAATCGATTTTTTTTAGAATTAGATTTGAATGTTTCCCGTACAAGCCACAAATAACCACAAAACTCTTTTTTGCAATTTTAGTAAAATTTAGAAAAAATTCATAATTTTGACTCCTGGTTCGTAATCAGCACCTCAAAATATATCACTATATCCAAGTTAGTTATAAAATCAAGAGAATAGGATAAAGTTATCTGTTTTAATGGAAGAATTGTTGTTATATCTCAATTTAAGTTAAGTATCATTAATTATATCATAACAAAAAAATCTTAAAATTTTAAGTTAATCACCTGACGAAAAAAAGTTGCGCAATAAAATGTAAAGAATTATTCAATTTCCATGACGTAAAATCACTCTCTCTCTCTCTTATATTTAAATGGTTTGAACATCCTTTCTACAATCTGATTGATCATCAAAATCATTTCGTCAATGATTTTTTACTCTTGTCCAACTAGAATTAAGATTGCGACGTGCAGAAATAATGTGTTTATTATATGTATTGAATCTGATAAAATTCATCAACTCGTATCGCAAAATTTATTTCTATACAGTTTGTTCCTTTAATCAAGAATTTGCTCTCTTGAGAATATGTAACTTAATAAATTAATTCTTAATTATCACTGCAATAACCACGTGAGCAATTATCATAAACAAAATTGTTGGAATGTTGAAACAGATTTCATTAATTAGCTAAATAAAAAAAAAAGTAACGAATTAAACGCTATTTTTAGTCATGTGCCAATAAAACGCCTTGGGCGGTTATAAAAAGAATTTTGAAAAACATGATATCTAAAGTGCGAACGTTGATAACAGTTTTTTTGAATATTAACTTTTTATAGAAAAAGTTCTATAAGCAGAGCGAACTTCTATCCGAGATATACCTAATCCAAATGTTTTTTACAGTGATCGCATTCCGATTCCCCTAACCATCACGACTGCAATCGAAACTCAATCTCGGTCAATTTCGAGTTTCGGAAAAAATTAAAATATAGATGGGGACGTGCCTACGGTACGCAGATTGCGCATCGCGGTTCAATCCGGCGAACGAAAACATCGCGCGCGCTTTCAAATTGGGGGGATCGCCGATCGCTCGGCTCATGGCGACGACTGCATTTCGCTCGCATTAAAATTAAGCCCTAGCAGCTAGCGTCCCGACGCCACTTCCTCTTCCTCCTCCTCCTCCGCCTCTCATTCTCGCTTCCCTTCCTCTCTGTGTATATTCGTATATTGATTTGACCCTTCCGCCGTCGGTCTGATGCTGCAAACAAACGGATCAACGTGTGATCTACATAATAATGACGTCGCGGAGTCCCCCGGGACACGAGTCCCGGATTAACTCCGGATCCCGGGACTTATTAATTGAATGCTACGCACGTCCGTTCATCATTGGCTGCCACTTCACCGCCAGTAATACAGGATGAGCGCGTGAGTGGCGCGGCGACGCCCTCTGGCGGCCGCTCTATCGCCGTCAACGGTATCATCGTTGACGATAATTGACAACATAAATCCGGCAGAACGTATATTGCTGGCTATACCGTGATTAAAACGGAAGGGAGTACCAAAAATTAGATTGATTGGAAGGATAAGCACGTGAATAGTATCATAGTTGTAACAAAGTATACCCAGGATTTTTTTACACGGTAAATACATTCCTTAGAAAACTGCAATAAAAATCGTGTATATAAAAAATATGGGGGATATATGATAAAATTGGGTATGTATTCCATAATTTAAAAAAAATCCTATAAAAATACTATAAATATTTTACCAAGAAAACGTGCAAAAAGGTAATGATGAAATCCAATTGTATATCTATAACACAAAGACAGTTTAACTTTATTAGAAAAACAAATAAATAAACTTAGTGTAAGAATAGAAACAATTAACCCTCTGATCGTTATCTATGTTTTTTTTTGGCGTTACTATTCCAGGAATTGTGGAATGTTGCCGTGCTGTTAGATTAATATTATTTCTTAGTATCTCGTTAGATATCTTAATACTCGTACTAGTATTGTGCAAAGCGATGTGTGTCATACTTCTGAATTATAGACATGTGGTTTGTGTTGCAAATGTTATTTTTGCTATTTTAATAAATAGCTCAATATCTATTTGAAATACGATAAAAGGTAGATAGACAAGCAGTATAATCTATACGTTTCAGATTTTATAAAATATAGTTTTGAATTCTGAACTATATCTTCTGTGTTACACGTTTAGTGTATATTTTCTGTATTATAGAATTTCTGAACAAGTTTTTCGGTATTTATTTTCAGGATACTCTTAAGCCTTAATTAAAGATAGGGCTTATCTTATGGGAAATAAGATGTATGATTCTGATAACGACAGTGACTATGTGCCTCATTTGGATCAACATAGTTCAGATATAGAATCCCTGTAGACTTGGATAGTGATGATAATCTATCTAACATTAATGGTTTGAATGAAGAAGTTGAAGTTGAACTCGACAATTGTAATCTGTGCTATGCAGTAAATATGCGGAATATTTCTCCTCTACCACTAAGATTCCGGCTGTAGTTGTGGACACTTGTTACATTCCGAAATTATTTTGTTTTATTTGTTTGGTGTTTGTGACTTGTCTTTAATCGGTGGATGTTGAGTTGCATAAATTCGGGAATATTTAATTAATTATTTTGGTTCATTTAAGCGTTTATTTAGTTTACATTTTGTTGTTAATTTAACATTTATCTTTCAGCAGCAAATTCTGGATTTTTCCTTTCATTCCCTATATTTCCTAAAACACATTTTATTTTCGACTTTTTCTCTTCCCTCTGAGATGGTGCTGCAAAATTTTTATTTTGCGCAGATGTTAATTTTTTTTTAATTTCCTTTTCTTATATAAGGCCTTTCAAAATTTTTTTTCTCTCTCTCTTTTACTGATTGACCAGTGAGATACTCATGTTACGGGTGACATAGAATTGTGTGTGGTTTCGCCATTTTTGGATTTTTAAGTGAATTTTTCTATTTCCATTTTTGTGGGATTCATCACCCGTAATATATTTTTGGAAAAGTGGTATTCTTTTCTTAAAATCTACGGTTTATCCGGCTTTCAACGTATTTTTCATTCAATTCAACTTTATTTCTGGTTAATAAACCTCGACCATCAGAGGTTTTAACGAGGGGAGCAATTCCTGGTTCATTTATTATTTTGGGGAATAACTTTTAATCTGGATGGTTTTGGAACCAGTATTTTGGAACCAGTTGTCCAAGTTTTAACGAGGGGAGCAATTCCTGGTTCATTTATTATTTTGGGAATAACTTTTAATCTGGATGGTTTTGGAACCAGTATTTTGGAACCAGTTGTCCAAGTGAGACTTCTATTCAGTTTCTTCCTGAAAGCATAAACTTTAATCACCCGAGAAAGAAACGAACAACCTTCTTACCTGTCCTAAACCACCAGAGGTGCTGCTGAAGGAGATCAGATCTATTCAGACCGGTGAATTTCTTGGGATAAAAGGTCAGATAGATTATTTATTTTCCATTAACTTTTCTTTCACCGAAGAAACATCGTGAAGCTTGAGTACGAACTTTGAGTACATTCTAAGTAGATTTTCCTTAAGAAAATCTTTTTCATTTTAGTTTTTTTGTTTTGTTAGCAATTTAAATTTGATTATTTTTTTTGTTTGTTGTAAATTCCTGTTAGCGAGAATTTTTTTTTTAATTTGTTTGGTTTAGCGTTGAATTTTTATTTTCATTTTAGGACTTTACGTTGAGCTCAACTCTACGGAGTCTAGACGCGAGTCAATTTTCATTTTCTTTTATTTCGGTAATTTTTGTTTTAGTTTATTTTTCTACGGTTATTGAACTCGCAAACTGCAATATTTTCTTGGTTAACGTAACCTATAAAAGTGTTAATTTTCATAATTTTCTCATACATTTATCTGATTTCAACTTATTTTATTTTACTTACCTTTTTTTTTGTATTTTTTTTTAATAAATTTATTTTTTTTGCAACTCAAAATCCACGTGTCAAGGGTTTATTTATGTTGTGTCGTCCTATATGTTTACATCAACAAACTAAAACTCACGTCACAGTTCGTGTACCACGCGGGGTAAACTGTGTGGCGCCAAATAAATCCCCCTCCCTTCTTCACTGAGCCGGTCGAGGACCCGCGTGCGCCTTACTTTTGTAAACATATCTTTTGTTGTTTTTTTTTTTTGTTGTTAAATTTTTTTATTTACCGAAAGTTTTTGGCGTCATAAATTTTGGCGCCCAACGTGGGGCCTTTTACATTGTGGGGCCATTTCAGCATCTCGTAGGGCCATTGCCGCGAAAGAAAATTAGGAGTAATTGATTTGGAGCGTGATTGCGTGATCGGTCTCGGTCGTTTAGGTTATTTTGGAACTTATACTTTTGTCAATTATTGTATTTCGGACGGTATTGTTCGGTATTATGGACGGAAAAATAGACGTGGGAAGGTTGTCGGCCGAAGCTTTACGCTATGAATTAAAAGTACGAGGTGTTACGAGTCAAATGAAACATGATGAGATGCGTTGTACATTGCGGGAATTGATTCGCATGGAGAGGGAATCTACTTTTGTTTTGCCGCAGAACCCTTTTTCGTTTGCCGAAGATGAGGCAGTTATCGTAAACGAAATTGATAAGCTCACTGAGACCGTGGATGATTTTACGGGAACCGCGACTTCTTCTGAGTTCAAAAAGATTAACAGTCATCTAAATCATTTATTCGGACGCGCTCATCGTTCGGTACCGAAAGAGAAAGGTGAAAAGGATAAAAAGGCGCTTTTGAAAGCACAATTAGTCACCTTGTCGTCGCGATTAAAATTAAAGACACGTACTGCTTCGACTCCAAAACGAGCTACTGCGAGTTATAGTATGATAAATGTGGGTCGTGTTGAATTGTCTAGTAATACGTCATCAGATGAAACGGAGGAGGATGATAACGACAATTCGGGAAGGTCTAAGTTGGTTTCAATCGCGAAATGGGAACTTACATTTTCCGGGGATGGGAAAGGATCGGTAAACGCTTTCTTGGAACGTGTTAATGAGTTGAGAATTGCACGGGGTGTGACGAAACAAGTACTTTTTAGATCGGCGGTAGATTTATTTAGAGAAAAAGCCCTGATTTGGTATCGCGCGAACCGCGATCATTTTTGTACGTGGGAAGAGTTGGTAAACGGTTTAAAATCTGAATTTCAACCAGTCGATTATGAGGATAGGTTATTTGAGGAAATAAAGAATAGAACGCAAGGGCCTAGTGAATCGGTTGGTATTTATGTGGCGGTTATGCGAAATTTGTTTCATCGATTGAGTACGCGAATACCCGAAGAGAATCAGGTTAAGATTATTTTGCGAAATTTAACACCTACTTACCAGAGACAGTTGTCGTTGATTGATGTTGATTCGGTTGATCAGTTATTACAATTGGGAAAAAGATTAGAAGCAACAAAGTTAGCGGTAGAGTCATACACCCCTCCGGTTCGTGCGTCAAAAGTTTTAGAGCCTGATCTCGCATATATTCAGACAAACCTCGAGATAACTAGCGTGGCAGAAGTGAATTCGGTATCGCGACAGAGGGTAGTTGAACCAAGAGTTACGGGAACGAGCTCTTTAGAATGTTGGAATTGTCGTAAAATGGGACATCGGGCGGTAAATTGTCGTGCTCCTCGAAGGATTCATTGTTTTCGTTGTGGGCAACCGGATGTAACTTCGCGGACGTGTGGTAAATGTTCGGGAAACGATGGCAGGGTGAGACGATAGATCGGTGTCTTCACCAACGCCTGTCAAAGCCGATCGGAGTATTGCTCGATTTTGTATTTAGTTGCGTGCGTAATGATGAAAGACCCTATTTAACGGTGGAGATATTTGGGAAAAGAATTGTAGGCTTATTGGATTCGGGAGCGAATCAAACTATTTTCGGCGAACGGGGGATTTCTATCATTGAAAAATTAAATTTACCGATACTTAAATCCAATAAGAAAGTTACCGTCGCGAATAATGATAGTTGTATTGTCAGTGGTATTGTAACTATTCCCATAAAATTACAAGAGAAATGCGTAATGTTAGAAGTTTTGTTGGTACCACAGGTTAAGCATGAATTAATATTAGGGACAGACTTTTGGTGTAAAATGGGCATTGTACCTGACTTAAGACGTGGGGAATGGACGTTTTCGAACGAAGCTCCTGAATTGCCTTGTAATGCAATCCAATCTAGATCAGAACTTACGGACAAAGACGAACATAGACTAGCGGACATTTTAGATAATGTTTTTAGAGACTCAAAAAATCGGAAATTAGGTCATACAAATTTAGTTGAACATTGTATTCGGACAGACGCGTTACCTATAAAGCAAAGGTACTACCCTATATCGCCTGCGATGCAAAGAGTCGTGAATAAAGAACTGGATGAAATGATTGAACTTGGGGTCGTCGAAAAATCGCAAAGTGCCTGGGCCTCTCCACTATTGCTCATTCCTAAAAAAGATGGTAGTTATCGATTTTGTGTAGACTACAGACAGCTTAATAAAGTAACCCAATCCGACGCATATCCCTTACCACAGGTTTCGTGGACATTAGATCGTTTGAGAGATGCTAGATACCTATCGAGTATCGATATTAAGTCAGCCTACTGGCAGATTCCTATGGAAGAAAAGAGCAAACAATATACAGCCTTTACAGTTCCCAATCGAGGACTATTTCAATTTACCCGCATGCCATTTGGTTTATCGAATGCTCCTGCAACATGGCAGAGATTCATAGACGGAGTGATAGGAAATGACTTAGACCCTAATGTATTTGTTTATTTGGACGACGTGATCATTGTAACTGCGAGTAGGGATAAACATTTTGAGATCTTAAATAAGGTATGCAACCGATTAAAAGACGCCGGACTTACATTAAACAAAGACAAATGTAATTTTTTTCGTGATAGTCTTAAGTATCTCGGGTACGTGGTGGACGGTAATGGTCTGCATGTTGACCCCGATAAAGTCAAAGCTATTCTTGAGATTCCGATGCCAAAAAAGATTAAAGAAGTCAGACGTATGGTGGGGATGGCATCTTGGTATCGCAGATTTGTGCCAGGATTTGCTACGGTAGTAGCGCCTCTAACAGGACTCTTAAAGAAAACTTGCAAAAATTTTGTTTGGACCGAGGAATGTACTAGGGCTTGGGGATTAATTAAAGAAAAACTTATTACGGCTCCAATATTGACAAGACCAGACTTTGATAGGGAATTTGTGGTACAAACGGACGCTTCAGACTTTGGACTTGGCGCGGTTCTGACTCAGATAATTGACGGAGACGAGAGAGTAATCTGCTATTTGAGTCGATCTTTGACTAACCAGGAGCGGAAGTATAGTACTACCGAGAAGGAGTGCCTCGCAGTCCTTTGGGCAATCGAACGACTTAGACCGTATGTTGAAGGATCGCATTTTAGAGTAATTACGGATCACTATTCGTTGGTGTGGCTTAATAAATTAAAATCACCTAGTGGACGTTTAGCTAGATGGTCGATTAGATTACAGCAATACAACTTCACCATCGAACACAGAAGAGGAAAAGACCATGTTGTACCCGATTTATTATCCAGATCAGTACCTGTAATTGTTGAGGAGGTAGAGACGAAAATTAAGACGGACGATTCTTGGTTAGAAAAATTGAAACAAAATATTATAACGAATGAATATAAATATCCGAACTATAGACTAGAGAACGACGTTGTATATAAACAAGTAAAAACAAATTATCCGAGTCTGACAATGGACGAAGGCTGGAGGATTGTAGTAGGAAAGAAAGATAGATCAGAGCTTCTGCGTAAATATCACGACGTAGCTGAAACAGGGGGACATTTTGGGGTTTTTAAGACTGTATCGAAGTTGACTAGACATTATTATTGGCCCAAATTAAAGAGTGACGTAATCCGTTATATCAAAAATTGTAAAGTTTGTCAACAGACGAAAGTTGAACAAAAAGCTCCCGCAGGTAAAATGACTAGTCATTTAGGTGCTGATAAACCTTGGAGATATCTTAGTTTAGACTTGATAGGACCTTTACCTAGAAGCAATAAGGGGTTTTCTTATATATTGGTAATATTTGATGTATTTAGTAAATTTCCGGTGTGCTTTCCGTTAAGAAAAGCTACAGCAACCAACGTGGTAAAATGTTTAGAGGACGGGGTATTTTTGACATATGGGGTGCCTGAGACAATAGTTTCAGATAATGGGGTTCAATTTAGGTCAAAAGAATACGGTAAATTATTAGAAAATTATAATGTTAAAGCCAAGTATACCGCGTTTTATCACCCCCAAGCAAACCCTACGGAACGAATTAATCGGACGTTGAAAACTATGCTAACTGCATACGTTAGTGACAACCATAAGAATTGGGACAAATATTTAACTAAAATCGTGTGTGCTGTTAGAAATGCTAGAAACGAAACAACTAAATTCACACCCTATTTCGTAAATTACGGGAAAGAAATGATTCTAGACGGCAACTTACATAAGAATTTGGGTAAAGGGTTTACGAAAACTAATATTATTGAACGTAATAAAGAATTTGGGCAATTGTATCAAGAACTATATAGGAGAATGGCTGTAGTATCGGAGCGGTCACGTGAACGGTATAATTTGCGGCATAGATCGGTGAATTTTGAACCTAATTCGTTGGTATGGCGCCGTAATTTTATTTTGTCCGATGCAATTAAGGGTGTTTCGGCAAAGATGTCAAAGAGATATGTCGGTCCTTATCGCGTGCGAAAGAAAGCATCCGCAGACACGTACGTACTTGAAAATTTGGACGGTGAACTACTGAATGGGCATTGGTATGTGATGCACCTTAAACCTTTCCACGGAGAAGATATTTAATTGTTAAAAAAATATATATATTTGTTGGTGCTTTCCTTTTGTTTGTTTTTGTACATGTAAGAAATTTCTTTGAAATTTCTTTGGGAGGAAAGAGGGGAATGTTACATTCCGAAATTATTTTGTTTTATTTGTTTGGTGTTTGTGACTTGTCTTTAATCGGTGGATGTTGAGTTGCATAAATTCGGGAATATTTAATTAATTATTTTGGTTCATTTAAGCGTTTATTTAGTTTACATTTTGTTGTTAATTTAACATTTATCTTTCAGCAGCAAATTCTGGATTTTTCCTTTCATTCCCTATATTTCCTAAAACACATTTTATTTTCGACTTTTTCTCTTCCCTCTGAGATGGTGCTGCAAAATTTTTATTTTGCGCAGATGTTAATTTTTTTTTAATTTCCTTTTCTTATATAAGGCCTTTCAAAATTTTTTTTCTCTCTCTCTTTTACTGATTGACCAGTGAGATACTCATGTTACGGGTGACATAGAATTGTGTGTGGTTTCGCCATTTTTGGATTTTTAAGTGAATTTTTCTATTTCCATTTTTGTGGGATTCATCACCCGTAATATATTTTTGGAAAAGTGGTATTCTTTTCTTAAAATCTACGGTTTATCCGGCTTTCAACGTATTTTTCATTCAATTCAACTTTATTTCTGGTTAATAAACCTCGACCATCAGAGGTTTTAACGAGGGGAGCAATTCCTGGTTCATTTATTATTTTGGGGAATAACTTTTAATCTGGATGGTTTTGGAACCAGTATTTTGGAACCAGTTGTCCAAGTTTTAACGAGGGGAGCAATTCCTGGTTCATTTATTATTTTGGGAATAACTTTTAATCTGGATGGTTTTGGAACCAGTATTTTGGAACCAGTTGTCCAAGTGAGACTTCTATTCAGTTTCTTCCTGAAAGCATAAACTTTAATCACCCGAGAAAGAAACGAACAACCTTCTTACCTGTCCTAAACCACCAGAGGTGCTGCTGAAGGAGATCAGATCTATTCAGACCGGTGAATTTCTTGGGATAAAAGGTCAGATAGATTATTTATTTTCCATTAACTTTTCTTTCACCGAAGAAACATCGTGAAGCTTGAGTACGAACTTTGAGTACATTCTAAGTAGATTTTCCTTAAGAAAATCTTTTTCATTTTAGTTTTTTTGTTTTGTTAGCAATTTAAATTTGATTATTTTTTTTGTTTGTTGTAAATTCCTGTTAGCGAGAATTTTTTTTTTAATTTGTTTTGGTTTAGCGTTGAATTTTTATTTTCATTTTAGGACTTTACGTTGAGCTCAACTCTACGGAGTCTAGACGCGAGTCAATTTTCATTTTCTTTTATTTCGGTAATTTTTGTTTTAGTTTATTTTTCTACGGTTATTGAACTCGCTAACTGCAATATTTTCTTGGTTAACGTAACCTATAAAAGTGTTAATTTTCATAATTTTCTCATACATTTATCTGATTTCAACTTATTTTATTTTACTTACCTTTTTTTTTGTATTTTTTTTTAATAAATTTATTTTTTTTGCAACTCAAAATCCACGTGTCAAGGGTTTATTTATGTTGTGTCGTCCTATATGTTTACATCAACAAACTAAAACTCACGTCACAGTTCGTGTACCACGCGGGGTAAACTGTGTGGCGCCAAATAAATCCCCCTCCCTTCTTCACTGAGCCGGTCGAGGACCCGCGTGCGCCTTACTTTTGTAAACATATCTTTTGTTGTTTTTTTTTTTTGTTGTTAGATTTTTTTATTTACCGAAAGTTTTTGGCGTCATACACTACAGCCGAAATATATAGCCTATAGCCTCCACTGCAACACCAATGGACTATTTTGAACTCTATTGTGATCACGTAATGATTGACATAATCGCAAGAGAAATGAATAGATATGCAGCTCAATTTTTTATTTCTGAAGACGAGATGAGCTTATTTTTAGAAATTCTGATGCTTCAATGAATTGTAAAGCTGCTACAACAAGAATTGTGTTGGGCCAAATGAAAGATTAATTAAGTTTCTGTTTTTTAAGAATTCATATCCACAAATAGATTACTTCTGCTTATGAAGTTCTTGCATTTTAGTGACAACAAAAACTTGGACTTAGCCAACCATGCCAATCGAAAATTGTGCAAGTTTCTTGATATTGACAAACATTTATGCAATAGACTTTGTAAAGTATATGTTCCAGCAGAATATCAGAGCTTAGATGAAACTTTGATGCTACAAAGGAAAAATTGCCTAGAAAATGTTTAATGCAAAAAAAGAGCTCGATTTAGAATCATTCTTTTTGTGTTTTGTGAGACTGAATCAGGATACATTTGTGATATTCTTTTATCTACTGGAAAGAGCACAGTTTACAACGACAAATGTGATGATTTCTAACAAAGTTGTCCTGCATTTGATGGAGAAATTTTTGTCAAAGAGTTATGGGGTAACCGTAGATAATTGGTACGTGTCTCCTGAACATACAGACACCCTTATAAAGACACAAACGGATATTTATAGGACTGTAAACAGTAAAAGAAACGACTTCCTTCAAGGGTTATTGAAAGGAAAACTACAAAAGGAGGAAATCCAAGCATTTCAGCGAGGTAAGGTGATGGCTCTAAGGTGGCAGGATAAAAAACAGTTTAACAGTTTACCTTTTGAGTACAGTACCAGAAATAATAAACCAGAAAACTAGAACAATGGTGAAAACTAAATGTGGAAAAGAACTTATAAAAACCGAAAGTAATTTCTCATACTACCCTTCTAAAAGTGAAAGTACTATAGACAATTTTTCGTCATTTCATTGATAAAGCTGTTTAGAAGTATGTCAAGTCTTCGATAAGCAATATCAAGTTTTCTAGAAGCGGTGCCATGTCTTCCAGAGGCATGGCACAGGTAGTAAGTCCTCTAGAAGCAGTTCCAGCCTTCTGGAAGTATTTCTAGTTTTCTGAAAGCATTTCAAATCTTTTGGAAGCAGTATTAAGTCCTCTAAAAGCAATTGATTGTTTTTGAAGAATTTTAAATAAAATTATTTTATTTTTGTTGTTAAAGAATAAATTACTTATCAACGTGAATTTTAAAAAATAGCATATAAAGCTCGTCTTATAAGACTTAAAGCATTTTTAATGTTCTTTTATTGCACTTTACGAACTGAACACTTTAACACGTGATAAAATATTATACTTAATAGCGAATTTGTGTTAACAATTGTATTATTTGAAAATTATATAAACAAGACCACGTACAAAAAGGGTTAGGTGTATATCATTCTTTTGTTCATGATATAACAATTAACAGACATATTTTTTGAATTAGTATTCTCTGCACAAAATTTTATTACCCGAATAAATGTCATTAAATAGGATTGAAAATAACGACTTCCAAATGCTCAAGGGAAATCCTTTATCGTCCTTTAATTACTTTATTGGTCATCATTGTTGATATATCGGTTCCATTCAGATAACTCCATTAGTAGCCCTTAACTTATGACCATTCGGTCCGCATGGATAGATTTATCGTTCATCCACGAAATTAACACTCTTTTCGTTTCCCCTTTTCCAAGTTTCCAGTTTCAATTTATAGTGGGTACCATAATTAACCAAACATAGAGTTTAATTTTATGTGAGCACAAATTGCGGTGGAAACACTTTTTTGCTTTTACTTTATAGAAGGCGGGGTGCATATATCATCGGCAGTCCCCATATCAAACTGCTTGTTTGACTTTTCTCCGTCATGGTTAATTCATGTGTTTGAGTTCGCACCACGTGCGAGCCGGCGAATTAAATATATAAATAACGTCGGTTCTGTATGCTCAAGCGATGATTAATAACACCCAGGGCGCGATGGATTCGTGTGATCTGAGATTACTACAGTCATTGGTCTGCTACATACGTCCTAGTCTAAGATAAACATAGGGTAACCCTCCTAGGTTTATATTCTGATATCAAACAGTCAATATCTTTTTAGATTTAATTAATTTTTAGATTTTCAAAGGAACATTAGGAAAGGTTGCATTTAATAGTAGTGTTTATAAATATGTAGATAACGTTTTTTTTTTTGGAAATTGAGACAGCTGCGCCGGAAAACTGGGGACTCCGCCTATCCGAAGTTCCATTGTTGTATCACAGCGGGGTGCCAAAACGTATCTCAGCACAAACTTAACCTTACACAATGAGATAACAAAAAACGTAAAAAGGCAAACGCCAAAACGGAACATATATATTTTATCATCGCAGTGCGCTCGCTTTGGGTTCTGAGGTTCGGAGCACAGGCCAAGGCAGTTGGCAACGGAGTCAATGTAATTCAAAACCGCAGTCGGGGGCCGCCGGCATTAATCTAAATAATGGCTGTTTTTAATGAAAGAGATGTTTGGAGATGTCAGGCCTAATACGACAATGTGTGAATGCGATTTTCTGGTCATTTCTCAGCCCGTGGGGCCGCAATGGTTAAAACTGCCATTGTCACGTGAGAAGAATCCAAGACCCCACCCATCAACGAGTGTTAGAATGGGATATAGGGACGTAAGTGCTTCTAACTGGCTGTCATAAATAAATATTTATGTTCTTCGCCCTTTTCAGTATTTAGGGTACAATAAGATTTAGATAAACATTTTAACGCGGGATAATTATGTGGGAATTCTATATCGCGTTACCAAATGTGTTATTAAGTTCGTTGTTGAAATGATTTTTTTTAAACGTAAAAATTTCACGAGTTATTTCACAAACTCTTTCTAAAATGGAATTAGCTCTGCTTCTCGCTATGTATACCCCGCTTTTTATTCAGGCTGTAAAGTTTGTAATACTGACGCTAAATTAAAAACCAGGATTATGCTAAATATATTAGACGCGCCAATGGCTTCTTTCGCTGAAAGTATTTTTAGGGAGCGAACTGGATAAAGACTAACTCAACAAAGCGGACGCAATTTTTTTAGATTAAAAGAATTTTGTGGAGTTAATACAGTAAATATAACTCAATATAACGGAACTCATTATAATGAAGTGAATGGATATAACGGACAAAATATTTTTAAATCATAGTATTGATATTATTATTATTATCTTTAATACGTCAGTACATTTAAATATAAATGTTAACGTCCGAATAGAATCTACCCCGGATTATTCCCGAAGTTGCTCTATTTCATGTTTATAGACCATTCGGGTCTAGCTGTCTTAAGAGACGAACAACTATTATACTCGAAAATGTCTAGTTCTAGGTCTCATAGCATATATGTTTTTATTTAACTGAAACTATTATTAATACCTAGAACTAGTTACGGGTTTACCAGTGCCTATTCAGAGTTTTTAAAATACTAATTATAAACTTTTTATTATAACACATATTCCATCCCCCATATTAGTCTGGTGTACATATAAGAATAATAATCTTTATTGAGCTATAAGATAGTTCTCTTACACTCGTAATTAGAATTTATAGGACCACATATACTTATTAACAATAAGAAATATCATTATTACATCACAAAGATTCATTTAGGAAATAAGATGAATTTGAAACCAAGAAATATGCCAGCTTACGCTTTTGGTATAAAACGGAAGTGCTTTGACATTCAACAGAAACTTCTTAAATATCTGCTGATACATGTGTGCTGGATCCCGTTGTGTTACAGTGAATCTGCATATATAAACATACAGAGCACAAGATTACAAGTTGCGTACTTGTGAATATCAGCAGGAGTTTAACAACTGATCGAAATTGTTCAGAGCGGTCAATATACAAGTTAGTATGTAAATAGGTGGAAGGGTTGGACGATCATTTATTAACAGTCTTCAGTGTATTCCAGAGCTCCAATAACTCTTCGAACCCTACGCTGTAAACGGCTTGTTTGCTAACGGAAGTTTTTCTCGATGCTAAAAATCGCAGCATAAACTGGATGTCTATGTATTATAAACACAACTCATTTACGTTGCATCATTTACGTGCTCTATCTAAAAACCAATTCTCATCTTTAAATGATATTTCTTCAGAGTTATTACCTCGCATGATCAAAGTCGTGTCTTCAGGATACCGGACAGATAAAATTGAATTAGAGCAACACTTAGTAACATTTTTTTTGTCAAAATTATTAACAATGTGAAGTTTGTGAATAAAAATGGAATGAGATACTATATTGAATGCACAAGATTATTGGTCCAAAAACAATGACATACAGCCGTACCTACCTCACCGAGAGTCAGACTGATGAGGATCAATGAGGATGCAGTAAATTATGTTGGTTCTAGTATGCGATTGCAAGATAATTTGTATCTTATAAAGATACAAATAAATAACTGTTATGAGTGGACAATTGAGGGGTTATGTATGTTATAAAGTAGAGAAAGCTCATAGTACATTTCATGTCTAGGAAACCAAAACCATCATAAAACATGGTATCGGTTTAAACATTTAAAAGAATTTAGTAAAAAAAGAACAGATATTGGAAGATAATTCGGCCCAGAACAGTGCTCAGTACTGAATTAAAAGATAAATGTTTTCAAGAATTATATACAGATACTGTAATAATATAACGATATACTAAATACATATAATAACAATCACTTATATAGTATCGTAAGCATATAACTAATATATGATAATAGTAACATAAGCGAGGGGAGTAAAAGAGAAATTATGAAGATGCGGAGTGAGACAAGAAAATAAGGAAAAAACTGATGAAAGGAGACAGAGTATGGATTATTGATAGAAAAATGAAAGGATAAATTAAAAAGCAAACTGATGAACCAAAATCATATCTACTCACAACAGAAAATGGAAACCTAAGAAATTTAATGTACCTTCACAAACTGCTAATAGAAATTATATCGAGGTATGAAGAAAACATCGACAAGAAGAAATTACCAAGAAAAACAAAATAAATAAGATCACCCCTTAAATTAGAACACTATTTACACATAACAAAAAATAATCAAATTATATTACTCAATTTACTGCGATATACCTTTACGATTTTCCGCCGCCGCATTATGAGTAATAACAAATTAGCAGGAATTGTTACACCAGATGGATCAGTTGGATCACTACGCTTATCGACAGTTGTAGCAGCTATGGCAGTCAAATCCTCTGAGCTATTCACCACCTTCTTCTAACCCTTTGCAGTGGCCATAACAATTTTTCCATCCAAAGTCTAGACGTTACGATTCCCAACCGCATCATGCATAGACTTAAATAGTTCTGAACAATGTCAAGTAGTATGTCATAGTTCAACTATGTCTTGTTGTTTCATACATCCTCCAAGTAGCATAGGATACAAAGTTAATAATCACTGGCATAGGCCTAGGTTCAAAAAGCTGTGGAGAAACAGTTTTAACATTAGGCTTAGCTCAGATTCGATGTACCTACTCTTAAGTGTCACTAAAGAAATCTTTGCCAAGTACATTCGTATTTACCTGGTCACTTTTCGAAATTGGACATGGACTACTAGACAATTTTGCCAAGAGTACTGCTCAAGTTGATTGATCCTGTCATCCAGATGAACAATATAGTTTCCAATGTTGTAGTTTCCTACAGAGATATAATGTGACGTTTGTAGTAAGTAACGGTTACTAAGAGACAGTTAAGATTATAGGTATTATTATTAAGAGGTTAAAAGTAAAAAACCATTATACTATAGTTTGTGTCTATGAAACTCAAACATTTCAAAACAAGGATGATTCTGTTGAATAACGTCTGTTGAAAAGGTAGGACAAAAATTAGCATTGTTGTTCTTATCACCGACTTTAAATGGTGAAATTACCTTAGCTATTTTTAATAACCGAGGAAATATGCCAGATGAATAGGAGATTCATCAATATTCACCAATGTATTAAAGGACGCCTCATATAGAGCGATGTTACCTCTCAAGAAATTTGCAGAAGTGCCACATGTCTTAATAATAATACTTTATTCCTCCATTTCTCAATTCCAAAAGCGTAGAGTGCGCAAACATTTAATGCTACCTCAATACAAGCTATTCTGAAAATAATCTGAATAGCATATGAGAAATGACTGATCTTGCTAGCTAGGAAATCAATATGATTGGTCCAAACTCAATTTTCAACCCAGAAACGAAGTCTCTTCAGCATCGGCAATTTCAGTATCCTGATACTTCGTTAGCATTGTTATATTTTATACTACAAAGCAGACCATAAATTCCTCAGATTCGAAGATCTCAAATTTGCTCGACGTAACTTCAAAACACGAAAAGTACACACCTTCTGGAAACAGTGTATGACAACAGCCCATAACACAAAACAGTTGAACTCAGCAAACCTCAAATCACCACGTCAGCAATTCCAATAAAAAATTAAGTCATTAGAGTTTAAATGAGAAGTGTCTTTACGCCTTAAAAATTCAACTTACATTCTAATCGTCAAGATGACATATTTTTGTTTATTCTTTGATGTAATTCATCAGATAATTCATTATTAATTGTTCATTGTATCGTTAACACGTAATAATGAAAATTTACTCAATATTTATTTGCATATATGTGAGTGAATTAATAACACCACCACATATAATTTGTAATTGTAATTGTCCATGCATAGGAAGTCGTCCAAGCATTGGAAGTTGTCCATGCATTGAAAATTGTCCCCAAGCATTGGAGGTTTTCTCTGAGCCCCTATTCCACCAGAATAATTAAGAAGAAGTTGCTGTCTTTGTTTGTCGTCATAAATGGATATCCGCTTGGTATTGAAGGTTGTTTCCCTTTTGAGCATATTCATATTGATCTTGTTGGTCCTCCCACTCCTTCTTTAGGATGTTCTGACGTTTTAACAATTATTATTAAATTTACGCGTTGGTCGAAAACATATCCTCTTAAAGATGTAACTGTCTTCTACAGCAAATGCAAATGATTCAATGTATCACACACAATTACTACTTGATGGTGGGAGACAATTTGAACCCAACTTTTTTCACAGCTCAACAAGCTAATTATATCTTCTCAGATTCGTTCATCTTCCATTCATTCTCAAAGCAATTTAATAGAAAGATTCAAGCAATATTAGTTGGAACAACGATCATCCTATTATTTTGTTAGGACTAAGATCCGCTGAACTAGTTTACCCTTCGTTTAGCTGGATAATTTTTTGTTGGTGCACGACTTTTCAATTTCTTCATCACATCATTCACCAAAGAAAACTGTTATTCATAAAGATCTCCATTGTTCTGATTTTTTATTTTTAAGGAATTAATGTCATAAATCTTCTCTTTCTCCTACGAGGGTCCATATAAAGTTATATAAAGAAATTAAAAAAGTTTTTTTTCGTAACAATGAAGAGACAACTGTAAACATAATGTTAAAAATCCGCGTTTTTGTTAAATATGTATCAATATGTGAGTTAATAACCCCCTAACATACACACTACTAGTGTACTTTGAAGCCTTATTATAGCAACATTTTTTTTTTAGTGTAAATAGCTAATTGCAGCATTTTTTTTGTGATAACAAAAATGCATCTACAGCAACATGGAGTAGATTTTGGATGGAATTTATTCAATAATCGACATCGCCATCACACGCCAGCAAAACGGATTTGACATTTTTGTCGGCAACGTTTGGCGTATTTTTTTAACTGGTGTCCTCACGCCGAAAAATACACCATCTGTGACCGGTCTCGAATATGAAGCGGGAATTTACATAACAAACACGACTGACAAAAACCCATCCGTTCTGAGTTGCGCCGCGAACTGCGCGATTTGTACACGTCTCGACGCTTCCATGGCAAAATGGAGCCGTCGAGGTCGGGGGTGGTCGTTACAGCATCTGCGTTTTCCTACACACCATGCCGAGAGATCCATTTGCTGCGATCCGCACAGAGAGAGAACGCACGATTGATTCGAACTCGGGATCCGCACCCCACAATAACAAACCGATATATCGTTTTGAACAGAGCATTAACAAATTGCACTTCACACTTAACGCCGTTTATTCGGGCATATGGTCTAAATATATGCATTAAATCGGGGATGCCCGGCATTAGTCATGGTGTCATGGGCGTGTTAGCCTCAGATTCAATCAAAATGAAATAGTTACTTTAATGGTTTAAGGGGGATTGGGTGTAAGAAAAACATTTGTCTAATTCTTTGTAGAGCTTTAATTAATAGAAGTCATATCTGAGCTAACTACTGGAAGAAAGTTGTGGAGTATGACTACTAAATACTTACACCAAAAAGTACTTTAACTACTTGATAGTTAAGTGATACTTAACTATATTTAACTAACTTATTATATATATTATAACTTAACTTATTTTCAATTATTAACTACAATATAGTTAACTACTAACTAAAATATAAAATATCCAACAACGTTTTTAAATACATAAAATGCACTTTTAAGGCCTAAAAACGCAATACGGCACCAACAGCTGTGAGAATGCATACAATCATAAATCTTTTTCGATTTATGGCTCCTTAATCAGTATTTTTTCCGCGCTTCACTTAATATATCCATTTTTTTAAATTGTAAACTTTCTTGATGAGTTGGAAAACTTTTGTTTCTAGTACTAAGTCTAGTCTTAGTTGTGAAGCTACGTTGGGTTAGATTGGATTGGGTTCCGTCTTAAGAGAGGTTCAGTCTTAAATTGTTGTATACTTGTATCGAATTATAGCTAGAACTAATACCAGATCTAGTACAAGAAAGATTCTGGTATTCTGGTCTTCAGACGCACGGCTAAACCTAAATCTTTCTAGCACTAGATCTGGTGTTAGTTCTAGTTTTAATTCTTATTTAGCTCTAAATTGGTGAAGTTTATAAAAGTTATAACTAAAAATATAACTAACACTGGATTTACAACCCAGCTTTAGTACTAGGGCGAAGGAAAGCTTTGCGAACATGAACATAAGAATAGTTAACCCACTAAATGTAGGATACTACTGTTTTAGTAACACTAGTGGATTCGGAGGATCCAAAGATGGAGAAGGAAAATCAAAGCAAGGTAGTACTGCTGAGTTGCAAGAGCGAAATGAAATGACGCAAAGTGGTTAAAATTCTAAGGACATGCGTAAAATATTCAAATGTATCTACCATGGTACAAATACCCAACAAATATACGAAGGTGGTGATATATATACCAGAGAAGGAAGAAGAAAAAGAAACCGGCGGGACATAGAAGAAAGACGTACCCATTCATAGTCGAAAACAAAGATAGAACCTACACTGAAACGCTCAAAGAGGTTAAAGGAAATCTGCTTAAGGATGACATAAACAAATGCATAAATACCATAAAGAGTACCCAAGAAAGGAAGCTGCTGATCATATCTGACAGAGATGGTAATAGGATTGGCAAAATGAAAGAAGCTATTATAAAACCAACCAACCCATGAAAGTACGACAATTTGGAGATGAAGATATGGACACTGTACACATAAGTAGAATCGACGTTCTAGTGGAAAATGGCGCCATACAAGAAGCCATATGAGCGGTGGTAGAAGGACGAGGGCGAGAACGATAACTACTAAAATGGAAAAAAGCATCGCAGACGTGCTATTAAGGCAAAGAAACATCATCATCAGCTTGACCACATGTGATATTGAAACCATGTCTAGAAGTGCTTTAAATGTTGGGGATTCGAGCACATGGGAAAAAAACTGTTCTGGATCTGACAGAGCGAAAAATATTTTAAATGTAGAAAGGAAGGGCACATAGATAAGAATTGTACAAACGAAAAGTTCTGCCCGCTATGTAACCGAACTGGGAACAGGGCAAGATCCGGAGGATGTGATGAATTCAAAAAAGAACTGAATTGCAGAAGACAGACAGAATGACACCACCAGAAAACAAAGTGCGAAATGGAAGCCTATAGTGCCTCCGGAATGCAGTTACACGCATACAAATGTTACGTAAAATTAAGATATTACAATTAAACGTAAGAGCAAGCATTAATGAACATATCAATTAACATGATGGAAAGAAACATAAATAAAAAGGAAAGAGATATAGTTATAATATCGGAATCAAATAAAACGAAAATGGAAAATTGTAAAAAATGATGTTGCAATTAAAATTATAAACAGCAACATAACAGCTTTTAGCTGGAAAGAAGCAAAAGTTATGTTACAGTCACATCAGATATCGGCAAAATAATAGGATAGTCTTTATTCCTAAATTGTACCTTCCGAATACTACCAGGATCAACTTGAAAGGATTCGTGAGGCTTCCGACGGACGAAGAAAGGAAGCTGGATGGGTGCAAACCGAGAAAACAGGAGAGGAGACATTCTTAGCAAATGGACGTCCGTACAGGAACTAACTGCGATTATTAACGTGACTGGACCGACTTGGAGAAAAGGAGACCAACAGTCCCACATTGATATAACTATGTGTAATGAGAGAACTATCTTGCATATAAGAGAGTGGAAGACGGACGTAAAAGAGAACCTCAGCGATCACTTAAACATATACTTCGCAATAAAGAATCTACAGGAGAAGCAAATCCCGGTGGAGAGATGAAAAGAAGGCGCAATGGAGAAGGAGGGAGGAACTGATGGATAAATACAAGGAGAATATCAAGAGGAAGCTGGCAAAAGCTAACTACGGTAACAGCTTAAGCTTGCGCTCCGTCGCATACCGAAAGTCCAAAAAATAACACTACGTATACGGTCAAAAAAGATAAACAAGAGGCAAGCCAATACAGAAGAGAGTTAACCAAAATAATCTAGAAAGGAGGATATGAGCTTCAGGATAACCCGTGGGATGAAGCTTTTGTGATTGCTCTTAGAAACAAACGTCTCTTAAGATGGAACAGAACCCAACCCTACTTAGTTTCAGCAATAACACTAGACATAGAACTAAAAACATTAAAGTTTAGCCGTACGTCGCGGCTAAACCTTAATAACTCTAATTTCATTTAAACCTAAATATTTCTAGTTCTAGGTCTAGTGTTAATTCTAATTTTAGTTCGATACAAGCATACAATAATTTGATGCCGAGTAACAGCTAAATTAGAGCTAATACCGACACTATAGCTAACACTAGGCCTAGTACTAAATACATTTCGGTATAGCGGCCCGCCTCTAAACCTAGGATGGTTAAATCCAAATATTTCTAATTCTAAGTCTAATGGCAGTGCAATGTATGGAAAACTTAATTTTTGGTTTCTATGGTTACATGTTATAAATTGAACTTGAAAAATTTGCAATTTAGAAAAAAGTCCAATTTTTACAAACAATAGGAATAATTAGTTAACTTCTATAATTATAGTTTATAATTCGTGTGATTTATTGATTTGAACATATCCGACGCCTTATTTATCCTGAGTTTGAAAAATAAGTAATAAATAGTGATTTTGACATACTGTATATGAAGTATGTATGAATTTAAATCTTTCTTTGATTCCAGAAATAAAGATATTGTTCATATGATTCTAAACATAGTACTGTTTGTTGTATACGTTTTCTTTATAAATACTGTTACCGGCACCAAAAAGTAGAAGAAATGTCAACTTTATTGGTGCCATGGTTTCTGGCACCAATTTATTGGCGCCAGTGGTTTTCTTCTGTTTCCACATGCAAATAAACTGGTGCCAGTAATCCATGCATGTACAAACTTAGCTTTAGTACTAACACTAGACCTAGTGTTAGTTCTAAAGGTAGGTTGGGTTGGGTTGGGTGTCGTCTTAAGAGACGTATGGCTAAACCCAAATAATTCTAGTTCTAGATCTTGTGTTAGTATACTTGTATTGAACTAAAACTAGAATTGATGAGAGCAGTGACTTGGGAATCACCGGTCTAAAATAACAAATAAATAAATGAAAAATAAATTTTCAAATTAGTGGATAACAGATTTTGAATTGTTATCAAAATAAGAAACCAATAAACAAAAAAAAGTAGCTGGTCAATATGGATCAAAATGGAAAACTGAACCTTATCATCTAATATTATACATAAGTTATCCTTACAAGTCACTTATGAGGTAGGTATTACATTAAGATTATTTCAAAATTTAAAGTTGTTTAAAATATAAGATATAATCTGAAGACGCACGGCTAAACCGAATCTTTCTGGTTCTAGGTCTAGTGTTAATTCTTGTTCTAATTCTTACTTAACTCTACATTGTTGTAAATTTTTCTGCAACTAAAAGTGTAACTAATACTAGTCCTACATCTCAGCTTTAGTACTAACACTAGATCTAGAACTAGAAGTATTACAGTTTAGCCGCACATCTATTATGTCTAGTGTTAGTTTTAAAGACACATGTTTACCCGTCTAAGTCTTCGTTAGTTTTGAAGCTAAGTTAAGATGAGTTGGGTTGGGTTCCGTCTTAACAGACGTACGACTAAACCCAAATGTTCTTCGTTCTAGGGTTAGTGTTAGCTCTATTTTTAGTTTTTATTCAGTCTTAAATTGTTGTTAGAATTAACACTAAATCTAGAATTATTATGTTTCGGTTACTAATTCTAGGCTAAACACCACTATTGCTAGCTTTAGTGTTATCTAATAGTTAAATTACAACTACTTTAATTCAAAAAGTAGTTGACTACATAGTTAACTACTTTTGTCGTTAACTATTGCCCAGCTCTGATAGAAACGCGTTTTAATTCTGTTTTATTAGTGCGAGTTAGTTTTTTATGTTTATATTCTCTGAACCTGAATAACGTGAAGTAAACGTTGGCACTATATACTCGTTGGTGCCATTTGTTAAAACTAGGAGCGCTTTATAACTTTCCTACGTCCCGACTACATTACCGTCGCAGCTTTGTAACCGTTGTTGCGAACGATAAAAAGCTGCAATAACCGAGTAGAACTTCTTATGTAAATCAGGAGCCGTTGCTTAGTCGTTGTCGTGTAGCTTGTTTTAATTATTCAGGGCGCCAAGGCGACGATAAACCGAATTAGAGTCACGGGTCACGACCGTTGCGACAAGTGTTTTTTGCGTTATCTATGCTAACGAAACGTCCCTAATCTCCAGGGTATAGCGTATCCTGGAGCGTCGTCGTCGTCACGACACCCGAGGATGATAATATAAAAGTCCCAGGTTTGCGACGACGCATTACGGTCTAAGATTGAAATTAATTGTTTCAAACTGGCCTGTTAAGTGCGACTATAAATTACGAGGGCGGGGGTTTTATTAAAAATGGGAGAGAATGGGTTGAGAACGACGACGGCGCAGCGCCTTCGGGATTTTCTTTCAACGAAAGAAACGCCTGATGGCAAAGATTTATGTTTATGGTTTAACATAAAACGTGTATCCAATTTCTCTGGGGCCGCGTTTTCGAAACAACAGGTCATGAAATGTGAAATGGAAAGTCATGGATAAGACATAAAATGAATATTAAGTACTATTTACATTTAAAACTTTAAATGCTTATAGGTAGCTTATGTTTATTTAGATTTTTTAATTGATTTTGTTTTTTACGCCCCTTTTGAATGTGTTTAGTAATACTTTTCCTGCAAAGTTAGCAGGACACGGCGCCGTTGTCGTTGTTGGTACGTCGTAACTATACAGATGGCGTCTGAATGCTCCAACATGCCGCAGTAACCCGCCTATTCAGTGTAAGATGAAATCGTCCTCCATTTCGCCACCTATATCCTATATTTCCTGATTATCGAACAGGACATTGCCAAACGTTGCTGGAGCCCGAATCCGGGATCAAGGCATAAATTTAATTGCTTTTTCTTTTTTTTTGTTAAACTCGAAAAGCGTACGGATTCAGAGAGCAACCAACGTCCGTTTTCTTTCTACTTTCGCAATAAATATATCTTACTTTGGGCAGGCGTCGGGCAAAGTAAATTGTCGTAGCCAGCGACATGATAAATGTGGTCTTAACAGCGGTACTGGTTCGGAATAGTCGTACTGTATGGAGACGTAACAGTTTCTGCCGAATCATTGTGGAAGCGTGAAGTGAACGGAAGAATGAATGGGACTGAGAATGGGGCCGGATTGTGTGCCCTATGCGGTCACAACAAACGCGTGTGGTCGTCTTTTGGGGATTTTTGAGTTTCATGCCAACAATGAACACGTATAAACGTCATCGTAAATTATCGTGCGTATCCGTGATGGAGATTTTAAAGAAAAATTTATTATACCTGCGGACAATGGATGATTCGGACTCGTATTTTCGCGTATTCCAATGATGTATGTTCTTGCCTAATGCCGCCGCACTGTTGTTAAGCGATTCGAAGCTCTTCATTTTAGTAAATAAAATTGTATGATCACTTTCACATGAAATCCACCATTCACTAAAATTCAAACTACAATTTTGAAACTTCAGTGAGATAATGCTTTATTATCAATTAAGAAATTCATTAGTATGTTTTCCGCACTATCTTGTCTCAAACTTTCAATATTTTTCCTTTGCAATTGAGGAGCAAAAGTAACATTTGTAAAAAATAACATAAGTAAATTTAAAAAAACGCATACTAAAACGACAGAGTCTATTTCTAAATAATTATCTAACACATATTATTTGCCCTACGCCTAAATATGCTTCAATGAAAATAATAGCAAAAATATGAAAATTATAACATAATAAAAAATTTAAAAAATGGGTAACGGGCAAAGGCCAGTATATTACTTTGTTAAATTACTGTAGAATGCTTGGTGTTTATCGTCTTCTAAATAAGGAATCATTGATATTAAGTGTTTTTTCTTGTTGTCACTTATGACTGGTAGTTGGTTAATTGAGGTACTTTTTAGATCTTGCATAGATTTCCCTATTTTAAATATTGGAGTTGCTTTCTATTTTGTTAAATCAGAAAAAGCTTCGGCAGAAAACATAACATCAGGTTGTTGGCCAGATTTTTAAAAAAAAATTGCCAGAAAACTTCCAATCGTACAACTTTGCTAATATTTCTTGTTTTAAAATTTAACATCTTTGTATAAGCGGCATGCGACATGCCGCTATACATTAAAAAAATTTTGTGTGGCATATCTACTGTTTAAAACCAGCTTGTGTGTGTACTTAATACTATTAAGTCTTCAGGTATCATCGCTAACAAGATACATATGTTCGATGGTGTCATGAAGTCCATAACTCACTACAGACATGTAAATAAATACAGTCATTCTATTTTATTACTTGGCGGTACAGCTATTGTTCCAAATAGCTATATTCATTTTTTCTGGAATATAATAGTAATAAATATGGGCAATATAAGACTCGTAATAAGCAAGACATTCCGCTACTCATGGTGCTTCCTGGCACTTGCGATGACGCGATGTCTCTTTTCATGTGCATCGTAGCTGCTTCATTTGTTGCTTTAATTCTTCGAGTACCAGTATATTTTCTTTAACACGATCCAACACACGTTCTTCCATGTCCAAAGTTCTTGTAATTCGTGATCTGCCGCGATCTTGGATTACTAGTTTGAAAAATTTTTTTTTCTCTAATCTAATATGAAGCCTTTTGAACGTTTTTATTTAGTAAACGTTAGTAAACAGATTGTTTAGGTAGGACGATGTTATTTACGGTGACAAAAATCCTTAACTTCTCAGCAATAAGCTTTTCCAAGATTTTGGATAAAATGGGTAAGATACAGATAGGTTTAATATCTTTCAGGCCTGAAGGGTTTTTATTTTTTAGGATATGTATTATGAGAGCAACCTTTCTTTACTGGTCATGTAACAGCAAAATTCAGGCAAAAATTTATAATATGACATAAATAAGGAAAAATTGTTGGTCAGTCATTTCCAATTCATTCAGTTTTAATGGAAAGCGGTAACTGATCAATCCCGTCTTCTGATGTCAAGGTAATATTTCGCGTCAATGTCAGATGATTGGCATAATAATGTTGTAAATCATGATCACCCGAAGAGCTTAACCTATCTCGACTGAAAATAATAATTTATTTGATTAAGTGTACCCAAAGTTTTCTCAGAGATTTGTAATTATCGAAATGATGTGGATTTTTGGTTTTTTAAATTTTGAATAGGCTTTATCTCGAAGTCTCATTAACATTCAGACATTATCAGTCATACCATGACAGCAATCTTTACGAATAGTAACTTCATATATAATATATCAAGAACATTGAGTATGTGACTGTTAAAAAGTTCAATCTTTGCATTGATATTTTCAAGATAAACAAGCTGCAAAGACGGTATTGCCTTCAAATCAGTAGTGAATTTATTCAGATCAAAGCTCTTGTAATCACGATAAATGTGATACTCTTGGTTATGTAGCTTGAGCGATAAAATCAAGAGTGAGGTAACTTAGACCGTGAGCCAAAATGTCATGTGTGTACAGAAAGTATACAGTCCATCTGGAATTCTTAATGAACTTCGACACAATAGCGTGTTCCAAAATTAAGGTACCATACATAAGTTGACATTCAGAACATAACATAGAATCCATAAATGCAACAAAAAATGGGAGTTCCTATTTGAAAATATTAACATACATTTTATGTCAAAAAACGCGCGTTAAGAAGTATAATATAGATTAATACAGATTTTATCGAATTGATTTCATACTTTATGTTCACACTGTATATTATGGTAATACATACAGTTTCACATATAGAGAAGTAAGTGTTGTTGTGCCGAGTTTTCGTTCATCCGTTTGGTTCCCAATGGAAATAAATCTTTCTAAGAGTGAAAAAGTTACCAATCTTAGTAATTAATTCTTCTATTTTTGAAAGAAAATATTGAAGAAAATGCTTAAATGTTTGTAAGTCTTTAATAAAGCATATCTTAGTCATTAAGGCGTTTCCTACACTTTTGTGTGAATAGTTTTAAATTGCTTAGTTTCCTAAGCATAGCCACAATCAATATAGAAACCAACCAAATTTATAAAATTTCTACATTTCCGTGTTTTTCTTGATATTGTCTTGAGATTTAGAGATTGCATGGAACGAAACCCAAGGAGAATATCGACCACTTAATAGAGAGCTTGGTTAGAAGAGTTAATCATGCATATATAACTTCGTGTGTAGTAGAGATGCAACCTACTTGTGTTTTCTTGAAAAATGTTAATTTTTGTATTGTTTTTCAAGTAAACTTTCATCTTTCTTATCTTTCATATTTCTTATTTGACAATAAAGCATTATTTTACGGAAGTTTCAAAATTGTAGTCTACTTCTTAATGGGTAGTGTATTTCATGAGAAAGTGAGTGTACGTTTATGATTATCATTTGAAATAAGTAAAGCGAAACTATTTTATACGCGCGAAGTTGTTTTCGTTATCATTACCAAGTTGCACAGTTTCACCCTAATGCAAGTCGTCGAGCGGAAATTGAGATTTGCATTAGGCGCTTTGCACGCGCGTGTGTAAAACTTAACGTCGACAAACCGAGGGAACAGACAATAACGGGCGCCGTTTGCCCATTAAGTTTCTGCTCTAACCAGACTCGCAACACTGCATCCGGCTAATGTCCGAGAGGGCTTCGTATTAAAGCCGCTCGGATAAGGGTTAAAGTTCGCAAAAGGGCCGACGGCGCCGCCGGGGCGTTACAACAAAAAGCAGACAGTCATGGACATGCTAATTACACGCTCTCTACATACAGACTACAACATCGGCATTAATTCAACTAGCTAACTACAGCACTCGGCCTCGCCCCGGGCGTATTAGTGCTAATGTACCCGACCCGTTTACCAGCATGGCCCGACAACGACGCCGAGCGTCGCGATGCTTCTCCGGGACCCTGGGCTTAGTACGCGCGACAAACAACCCGGTTTTGTTGTAATTGTCCCGCCAAACACCGCTGCCATTCCGCTTAATAATGCCACACATAAATTAATATAACTAACGTCTAAGGGAGATAATAGGATTTGTTTTACAACTTGTATTCATTTATCAATGTAAATGTTATCACTATAAACAGAAATCTTCTTTATTCCTATCAGTGATAGGCGACAGGTAAATACCCGGTGGGTAGGTATTTATAAATTGGGTATTTACCCCAGTTTTCGGTAAATTCCCAAACAGTTGATACTTAACCAATTAAAAAGTTATTGTAATAAATTTTAAAATTACTTTGCACGACGTACAGCTGAATTTAAGGAAAACCATTAATCTGGTCATCATAGGAGGTAATTTAAACGCAAAGGTTGTGCAGACGGGATCAAATAAGCCAGATCAGAAGGGAAAGATATTGGAGGACTCGTTAGCAGCAAATAAACTAATTATGCTGAATGAAGGAAACAATCTCACGTTTTCTGGCCCGGCTAATCATTTGTAGATTTTTCGGCGTCGTAGGTGGAAGCAGAGAAATGGATTGAAGGCTAGATGGTGGATACTGAATACTATAAGAATTTAAGCAATCACCATACACTCTGTTTCAATTGAAGTAGTAGGAAGCAGCTTTAACATGGCAAATGACGTCTGTGTCCGTAAAAAGATTTATAGCAGACAAAATAAAGCTTTTTGAGGTAAATCAGGATAGAACCACGGAAAACTTGATGAAAGATATAGTTCGTCAATGTGGTAAGCATATAGGCAGGAAGAGGCGAAATAATCAAACGTAAAAAGCAAGGTAGAAAAGAATGTATAGGGATCAGAATAGAAATGACAGGAGCTAAGGCAAAGACACAGCAAAATTTGGAATAATTAGTAACCGACAAATCTCAGTACAAATTGGCTAAGAAGAGCTAATACGGGAAAGTAAAATTAAAAAATGGAAGAAACTGTGTGACGGGTTGAATGATGAAGTGTGTGGAAAAGCATATCAGATTTTTGCCAAAAGGTTCAAATTTAGATAGAGGCTTAAACCAACCAGCCAACGGTAGAGGCGGAACTCCTACAGTTATTCCCACGACATAGTAGAATTAGATGGTACTACATAATGTCTCCGAAACAACAAAGCATAACACTTTCGCAAAACGAACTGCTGGTGGGGATTTCAAGGGTAGCAAAAAAGACGCCGCTAGGACCAGATGGAATCACCACCGATGACTTCATTGTGTGGCAACAAAATATCTAGAATCCTTCTTGGATGTATCGAACAAGTGTTTGACAGATTCAGTGTTTCCGAAAATGTGGAAGGTAGCCAAACCTGTATTGTTAGACAAACCTCCCAAACACACCAGGAAAGTTAATAGATAGCCTGATCAGAAAACGTATACAAGAGGTCGATCAAAAAAACTTGTTAAATGAAAACCAGTGTGGTTACATGAAGTGGATAACATTAAGGAAAAAGCACTCAAAAGCAGAGGCTTTTGTGTTATGGTGTTGTTTAATGTATCAAACGCTTTTAATTCGGTCACGTGGAAAAAGATAATCCAGGCGAGGGAAATGGGAAAATTAGTAATTACTTAATAATAATATCTGGACAAAGATATGAAAATAGCGGACAACTATAAATATTAATACTAGAGCTACAACAAAAAACATCTAGGTTTAGCCGTACCTCTCTTAAGACAGAACCGAATCCAACCCAACCAAACCTACCTTCAGAACCGCACTAAACTTAGAACTAGAATCATTAGGGTTTAGCTGTCTTAAGTGACGGACGGAAGGTTTTCCAATTTTTAAAGACAGTATGTATTTATTATTATTTATACTAAATTGTATATATTAATATGTATTTAGGCCATCGCGAAAAAGGAATCCGATTATTTAAGAAGCTGCAAGATTGTTAACCTCTGATTTGGAGATTGTACTCAAAAATAATAGATTTTTGAGTTTATGTGTAAATAACTATTGATATTGCTTTATATTAAAGAGCAGCTCATAC
Organism: Onthophagus sagittarius; assembly: GCA_036711965.1. Lineage (NCBI taxonomy): Eukaryota > Metazoa > Arthropoda > Insecta > Coleoptera > Scarabaeidae > Onthophagus > Onthophagus sagittarius. Next base: position 54,443,080 of record JASERS010000001.1, read on the forward strand.
TTTTGGATTAAACATGGTTATTTTTTAGTAGTATATCTCAAAATATCTATCTTGGGCAAACACCCCGGATATATACTCAGGTTATATTCCCTTGAAAATAAATACCCTGATATTTAAGAACACTAATTCCTAATAATAATACAGAAATAGTAATACAATCTCGTAAAAAATCACAGCATTTTTCTTAGCAATAATCACACCTACTACCGTAAAGGCGCAGTAGCACGATTGTTGTTTCTAAGAGACATCCTTTCCAGAAAGTGTAAAGTACTGTTTTACACTACACAAACAGCCCGCGGCGTCGAAACCGTGTTGTGTACCCGCTATCGCGGCGTGATTGTGTTTTCTTACCTGATTCCCGAGACGTTCGGATCGATTTATGACGTCCCAGCTTTGAAGGCTTTCTTAGCACTTACTGTATAACACCTCAAAGTAAAGAACAAAATTGTCTAAGCAAACAAGAAAATAAATGACTTATTTACATGCAGATCATTTATTAAATCAACTACAAACCGAATTTATTATAATGTGGGTAATATTTTTCGAATGTCATGTTAAAAAATCGTTGACCTGTGAAGTTGATGGTTTCTTTTTGTGGGTTAGTATCCCCAGTGTGAAAACATTGCGTGCGGAATCTATCAACGCGTCAGCATGCCTCGGGGGAGGTCTCAGGAAATCCGCGGGCCACTCGCACACACAGATCCCGGAGGTGCTGATGATGAACAGGCCTCATCAGTCACCCCGAATTGGTATTAATGCAGCGGGCAGCCCTGCGGACAGGACGGTCAGTGCGGGGGCAGCCGGCCTCCGCACGAATTGATATTAATGGTCTTCGGGAGACCCCAAGATGGGCACAATAGATGCGTGCCGTTATCGCTATTTTATTCATATGATGGCTTCTTCTCCACTCTCTTCTATCGCCGCAAACGATAAATGACTGGAAAATTGATCGCCTAATAACTGGTTAAATGACGTTTCATACAGAATGATTTATTAATTTTACACTCCATATAATGTTCCTCAAATTACAACTCCTAAATTACTTTATTTTATATCTATTATTTGTAAAATCTAACTCTAATTTTAGTGATGATGACAATTGTATTTGGTTTAGTATACCGGTAGGCTTATCGCATTGATAGCCCTTTTCCATTACCCCTTATTAGAATTGACAGTTTTATTACCGGAGTATTAATTAATTATCGGTCCGTGGGTTTATACGGTCGATAGAGCTTAATGAACACGCCTAATGTTTTAACTTATTCGTGAGCAGGTAGGAGGGTTAATCTCTTAATTGGATTAGTTTTTACTTTCAAATTCATATAGGTACACTACTTAATAGATACTAACGTAATTGTTTTGTTTCGTCGATCATATAAATCATCAAAGATATATCATATTTATTACTGAGGTAATGAAAATTTTTCATAAAAGATCTTTAAAATATTTTATATAAAAGATCTTAAAAAAATGTTTCTTAATTCAAACGATGTAGAGAACACATCGCATTGTAACAAGCGCTCTTTCGTTGGTATTCCAGCAATATATAAGTGTTAGTTAATGTAATTCTTAAAGGAATAAAGGAATTGGTCAGATACCATAATTAGTTTTGACACTAATATACTAAAATACGTATTTTGCCATTATATTGATTACTTCTTTTAGATTAGCTCTCTCTAAAATTGCCTTAGGGCCTGTATATTCAGCTTCAAGTAAAGTGTCTGTTAGTGTTATCTGACAAAATACGACTTACTTATAAGAACAACTATATTCACATATTAGTAAAGTTAATCTGTTCTTTAATAGTACCTCTCATAAGATTAGCTTACATGCATCTAATTGTTGTTAGTATAGAGTTATTTGTCGGATTTAAGTGAACTAAGGTTAGGTTGTCTGTTAGTTTTGGTGTATTTGTTGTTTTTTTAATAAAATGCAGGAATACATTGAAGATATCCTTATAGAAAAAGAAATTAATATTGTTAAAAATATTGAACCGGTGCCTCGTATCGTATCGTATCGTCGGGTATAACACAGGAAAGTGCTGTGGATAATGTAGATTTTTTTATTCATTATCGCTTAAATAGAGAAACTGTTAATTTTTTTTACAGAACATTCAATACCAATTAGAACATTATTGAACTCAAAACCAATTAATTAAATATTAGCAATTCTATTACTTAAACAAGCATATACTTTTATTATAAGGAATAACCGTATTATAGTAGTAGAACAATATTTGAAACTCTAAGGTTTTATGGTACTGAAAGTTTTTATATTGTTGATGATTTTGCAAATGTACATGAGCCTATAGCGTGATTAATTATAAGTCGGACAAATATATAAGTAAAGAATTACCAGAGGAGGGTAACATAGTTCAACACTTAACAGAATTGGTTAATGTACGTTCTAGAAGAGAAACTATGCTGAGAAAATGAAAAGTGATTGTAAACATAGAGTTGACAAGAAAATCATAGTATTGACAAACTTCGGAGTTCTGTATGTTGCCAATAAATATATGGACAAATAAAGCCTACTTCACTAATTTAGGATAAATAGGAAATCGAAAACTAATATCAAGAATTATTATTTATTATCACTTGCAGAAAAGAAGCTGTTTTAGTTTTCCCCGGATATGACTGAGAACGAATAGAAATACTGAAAAAATATTCAGCATCAAGTACGCGGTTGTCGAGTTACATATATAGCTTTTTTGTATTGTATTGCTAAATTTGTTATGTATACTATGAAATGTGATCGCAAGCATCATATTAATAAAATTAATGTCTAGAGAGATCGGCAATTATATTTTATTAAGTTTAATTGTTTCTAATTAGTTCTGATTAAATACCTGCTTTAATCTGTATCATATAAAAAATTACAATGTTATGAGATCTATTTTAAGAATTTGTGTGAATAACACAAGCTTTCTTTTCCAATATCCTTTTAATGAAATAACTGTTTAAATAATATAAGTAGGTAACGCGTTGGTAACTATTTCTGGTGTTTAGGAGTTATATTACATTACCTGTGGATGAGAATTCTGGGATGTTTAATTTCTTATAAAATATATACTATTATTTCTTAGTGATTAACTATGTCAGAATAAGGTTACAATCTTACTACCTTGACTGGTAAAGAGATCAAGACAACTTTATGATAGTACAAGGAAAATATTAAGATTGGTAAGAAAGAATTTGACGCATTTATGTACTGATCAATAAAGCTGTAAAACCATAGATTTTCTCAATAACATCTACAGTTTTATCTTTATCATCTGCATTAATTCATATCAAATTATTGGTTTTGATATTCTTTTTAAAGTTTTTTAGGAATGAAATTTGATTTATTAGAGAGTAATGTTTCTTTCCTAATTCTGTTTTCTTGTTATTTACCCCTCTGCCTTGGTTAATAGAAACTTAATCTCATTTGATTTTGGTTAGGAAAATATTTAATATTCGCTAATTATACATTATATAGATAAAGAAAACTTGTGCCTTTTGGACAAAAGTTTTATTTCTGTTATGCTAAAAATGAATTTTAACAGGGTTGTTATCCGAGGATAGAAGGGATAGTTTCGGTCAATATATTCATTGTTCTCCTTTTGTCCTGTTTTTCTTTGCGCAAGGTTTCTAGTATTTTTCAATAATAAAGACGGAATGTATTAAAACTGGGTTTAGGGTGTCCAATCCCGGTATTTGGTCCCGGGTTCGTCCCGGAATTTCACGAAAGAAATAATAGGCCCGGGACCACTAAGAAGTACTTTTAAAAGTAACTTGAAAAATCTTTAAACGCACCTAATTTATTTTTTTAACAAATGACCGGTATCAAGAAAAGCCTGAGTTAGGTCTGAAAAAATTTAAAATATCTTACGTGCAATTCAAAAAAAAACGATCGTAGCAGATGCTGGCACTGAATTTGGAAAAATAAGCATAAGAATATATTGAAATTAAAAAATTAATTAAAAATGATAACTCTGGATCCTCTTTACGAAGTATTTCAAGACTTTCAGAGGAAATGTCAAACCTTTTGGAAGCATTTCAAATCTTCTGGAAGCAACATTAAGACTTCTAGATGCAGTATCAAGTCTTCTGAAAGCATATAGGGTCTTCGGCAAGCATTTCAAGTCATCCAGAGTCAATATCAAGCCTTCTGGAAGTGTTTCATGTTTTCTGCAAGCAATATCAACTCTTTTAGAAAGATGTGATACTGCACATCTTTCAGGGACAGTAGTAAATCTTTTTGAAGCAGTTCCAGTCTTTTAGCAGCATATTAAGACTTTTGAGGCAAGTCTGATCAAGTCTTCCAGAGGCAATTTAGACTGTCTGGAAGAATTTATAATCATTTAAAAGTAGTATCAAGCCCTCTAGAAGTATTTCAAGTTTTCCACAGGTAATATTAAGTTTTCTAGAAACATTTCAAGACCTCTCGAAGCATTTCCAGCCTTCTGTAAACATTTTAAGTCTATTAGAAGCAGCATCATGTCTTCCAGTAGTAATGTAGAGTTTTTGGAAGCATTTATAACCTTCTAAAGATAGTATCAAGTCTTCTGGAAGCATTTCAAGTCTTCTGGAAACAATATTCAGTCTTCTAGAAGCAGTGTCAAGTTTTCTCGAAACATTTCAAACCTTCCAGAGGTTTGTATCAAGTTTTTTCAAGTTGCAATTTTCGTCTAGAAGCAATATTAAGTCTTCTAGAAGCAGCGTCAAAGTTTCTGGAAACATTTCAACTTTTCTGAAAGTTTTTTTGCAAACGTATGTTGATTTTGGGAATGTTTTCTGTGGTTTCGAGACCTTTAGTCCAAGTATCGCGATTTAGAACTTTGTCCCAAATAATGAAAACATTTGTGGCCCCGGGAATTGGACAAATCAACTGGGCTATTGGATCACAGGACATAACACGTATAACGGATGTTTAGAAATTGGCGGCTAAGCTACACGTTGCGACATTCTTCGACAGTCTATGAATCGAAAATCTTAATGCTAAAATGTTCCGGGTATGTTCGTATAGTTTTAGGAAGCACTTAAAAAAACGGAAAGATGTGGCAACATTGCATTTGTACACTCTTATGTGCTGCAATATTTTCTGAAAATCAATGCTTAAATATATTTTCTCGTCAATTCATATTAAAGCACAAATCAAAATTGCAACATTATTAATTAAATTTATTCAAAAAAAAATAATTGACTTTTTTTAATTTGTAATAACTTTTGAATCACAAAACTGTAAACGATGTCACAAGTCTATTTTTCGGGAATATGTGTTAATTAAAAAATGTTAAAAAGAAACTTTAAATCCTAAACAAAAATTCGAATAAGAACAATCAATTTAAAATTCTTTATACACTAAATTGCAGCCGGTTCCATCAACAGATATTGAATATTGATGATTATTTATGGAAAAATTATCCGAACTTTAACAACATTGTAAAGACGTAAGACGTATGATAAAACATTTTAACATTAAGATTTTGGCTTTAAAATCGAACGAAGAATGTTGCTACATATAGATTATCTGCCAACTTTTGAACATCCTGTATTTAAAAAATATGCAGCAAACTTGAGATGTGTTTACAGATTTGTCAGATGTTTTGATGAAGGTAATTACGGAGCATTTTTTTTTTCATAGTAATTTTCCTTGATTAATAATATCACATAGTTATTTAAGTTTGAAATAACTTATTCAAGTTGGAAATATGTATAACGATTTTTAAATTTTACATAATAGTTTTGAAATATCCTTTGTAGTTTGTGCCACAGAGGAGTGAATTTTAGTTTTAGATTTTCTCATAATTTAATAATTTTAGCATCGCTACGAAATATTGAACAACAATGGTCGCCAGTCGTTTAATTTAGTTCGCTATTACACCACAAAAGCTGAATTAAATTTTGATAATAATGCCGACCACCGTTCGAGTGCACACACACGCGAGTGCACGTACCGCAGCTACTACAATATTCACGCAGTACCGGTTGCAAGAGGGCACTTAATTCGAAATATAGTTGTACTGGACGGCGCGACCTGCACGGCAATGTATATTTCAGCACGAATACGAGTGCCCCCCATTTGACAGCATATAAAATTTAATTTCGTAAATGCGTCCGGAGCCGTACACATATCTCCCAAGATGCGATGTAAAACAGGCGACTTGCCGACGAGCACAGTGGCGTCGCATACAAATTACTTTTTCAAGTATACCATATAAAGAACCATAAGTACCACGTTTTCAGTATTAATTAATTTAATGTTACAGTAAATATAAATTAATTAGTGCAGCTATCTGTATTTTTTAGATTTAGATCCATCTACGGATTGTTTGCAGACGCCTATAGACAAGTGGAGGCTTTTGGAAACACCCCCTATCGTTCTAATTCAATTGAAAACCATTTACCGGATAGTAGCAGTGGCTGTGGGCTCGAGCTCCGATCGCAATCCACACCCCACCCAGTGCCGTAATAGAAGCGAAACCAATGAATCACAAATAGCGGTATAATCAGAGTTCGGGATAAACAGCATCTGATTGAATTCCCGCGTTGGGTGTTCTCCTCTCTTTAACCGTTGCTTCTATCTCGTTTCATCACACACATGTGTATTTTATCCTGGTTCGGAAGCGATTACTTCTTGGCGATGTCATTGACAATTCTTCTTCATACGTTGAATCTAATTGACTTTCATTCATCTAATAAAAAAGGTATAAATTTTTAACTTTCTAACATTGAAAGAACATAAAACCATTTTTAGTTATTATATCAATACTTGCATGGGTTAAAATTAACTCACCCTTCATCGTTAAAGAAAAGCTACGACTCAATAGGAATCTAAGAATCACATCAAAGCAGCTATAATCATTAATAATACTTCCGAGATTACTCCATTCTTGATGATTGATGAAGTTGGTTTCCAGAAACGTCCCAAACCGGTAGCCAAGGCGATGACGGTGTTGAAATAACTCAATGCCCACGTCATCAAAGACCCTCAAGTTCGTAAGCTATTTCCAAATCATCAATATTTCTTATTTAAGAAGAGTGAGGCGAAAGTGTTTGTTGTAAACAAAAAGGGGGGTTTTAGGTGTGAAGACGAATAATGAATGCAATAATTGAATCATATACGAAGGGTGACACCTCACAATTCCGCCCTTTTAATCAACCCCTACGACGATGTCGTATTAGCTTATCAGTCATTATATTAAAATACATATAACGGGGCCGAAGGAGTAGTCATTAATCATTCTGGCGGGGAATCCGGGTCCCAGCTTATCTCCGCTCCTGGTGAATGTGTTAATAGACCTACGGAGACCGGGATCTCTGGGGATGTTTTAGCCAGTTTGCGGGGGTAGTAGCTGCGAGGTTTCACTGCTCTGCGAGGAAGTGGTACATGTGTGCGAGGCAATGTTCGGCATCCCCGGGGAGTTGCCCGCCTTATCGACAAGCAGCACCGCACGGACCTCTGTTCAGATTACACGCTACACAGCTCGGTTTAGTTCATCGAGTGAATACTTGTGTTGTAGCTCACACGTACACGACGAAGGCCCTCCACACACGCACACTTCTGTTACGTGGGCTTAGCTGAGTTCCTCCACCGTCGATGGAATTGTTCAGTTTGTTCCAAAGTAGTGGTACACCGGCTCTGGTCGGATCCCAGAGTGTAGATGTCGACGAGTACCTTAGTTCTACAAGGCTTGATCGATTTTCGAATCTGTGAAACATTACCAATTCAAGTTTCACCACTATAAAAATTTAAACTCCTCGATAACATTTTTATGAATTATTTTCACTTTCAGTTAATCTTCGTTAATTAAGAAAGTCTAAGAAAGTCTATGTACAAGTAAATCAAAAAATTACGTGCACACTAAACGACATAACAGCAATTTCGTCACATTTACCATGCACTTAAGGAATATTTTCGGTCCACGAGAGCACAAGGTAATGTCACTTCATTGAATAAAGTGTCATGTTTCGAACAACTTAAGGTACATATGAAAATGTTGTTTATTTTAAAAAATTAAATGTATAGAGGACAACTATTTCATTCTTTCAATGACTTCATTAAAAGTTAATATATTAACTATAAGTTTACACACGTATAAATAAACACTAAGGCGTTGAATATCTTAGGACGACTTTGGTTCAGATATACAGGATTGAATTGGGTTGGGTTTAGTAGTGCATCTAAAGACATTTTTTATCAAAAGCCTCTACAATGAATAGTATCTGAAAGAGGGTATCAGTTTTATAACTGATTTGGAAAAACCTGTATTTTTGAATTGAAGTAAAACTAGAACTAACTATACCTAGACCAACATTGATTGTACCTTGTACCAATTAATAAGTTTACCTAATTTTATTTTTCAATATTATTATGAACAATAATAAATAGATAGTACAAATACTTATCATTATCAAAAGGAGAGAAATAAATTTAGAAAGTACTTACAGAGACACATTTTTAAGTGCAAAATAATATATTGAGATCATGATCTGACGATGAATGTCATGCTTCATGACAATGCCCACCCTTACACGACCAATCGAACTCAACACCTAATCAGATCATTCAAAGCTGGGACGAATTCGGACACCTGTACAGACTTGATCTAGCGTCCAGTGACTACCACATCTTAAAAAACATGCTGGTATAACTTTTTTGTTTGCAACACTGAATTCATATGCTAATTTTTGCAATTTCTGTTTCGGGAGACCATAATATAAATCAGCAGCTGTTGCTACATAATTTACTAATAGATATTCCTCTATATAACAGAAAGTTGGCTTGTTTCTTATATTTGGTCGATATGTATAAATATTTTTACCCATTAATTGACTTCTCAAGTGACGAAGTACTGTTGTCTTGATTTTATATTTCTAGAGTTCATGATTTTCAGCGGCTTGACCAAAGAGAATTTGTGCAAAAGAACATCTTGTATTGCGAATATATTTTGTTTATTGACTAGTTGTTGCTTATTACCCAATTTACTTCATGGTATTTTCTAATAACGTAAAAACAGGTATCAACAATTTGTGAAAAGTTGTTAAATGTAGCAACAGTCTGCAAATTGTGCACAGGAAACCTCGTCATATGGCAGTGTCGAACGTGCCAATCAAGACATTTAAAGTGTGCGATGATATCACAGAAGTACTTAGATTTGAACTACGTATGAACAATAAAGACTATCATTAGTAATCATATAATCTACTTGTTAATAACTTTAATTAACAAGTAATATTAACAACAAATTAATTTTGTGCAATTTGTTTTCGATAATTTAGGTTGTGGCAAATATATCGTGTGACTATTTTTTGATCTAACATGTACCATTGATACCCTAAAACGTGTCTTTGCAGTGAAGAAATTGAAGACCATAGGTATTTGCAATCTGTCGTTATCTTGGATATACTCATTTCTAGTGGGACATAGAATGCAACTGATGGTGTGAAATACCATTTCAAACTGGGAGTTTGTTGAGTTATGTATTTCCCAAGCCTTCATACTAGCACCACTGATTTCTTTACTTTCCATTAATGATTTGTCGTATTTGTTGACTGATGTGCATATTAATAGTAAGATACGTGCGTTAGCTACTGATACTTCGGAGTCATAACAGATATTATCCACGAATACAGTTGATGCTTTAGTGAAGTGGTCTGATAATCGTTTGATCTTGAATTTGTACAAGACAATTTGTTGAAGATAAACTAATACTAAATTCTTACGTATAACAATGATTATAATCTAATCTTTAAACGCCATGTTGGCTACATTAAAAAAAATTGAATTCTGCATATTTTGCATTTGAAAAATCAGAAGGCTCTTTGGATATTAGTGGTGTCTTGAGTGCATATTTTGTCCTGACGCACCCAGTTTTAGCTTATAACACTTTCATTTGGGGCAAAGCTGTTAGGTGGCTAAGAGTATTAGTTGCGCAGAAAAGAATTATTCGAGCTATATACGGTCTTCAACGGGTTTTGAGCGTAGTCACCTACACCGCTTTCCGCTTTTTAGCCACGAGTATGAAACGAGAAATACTAAATTATATGTTTTGATGCATCAGTCTTTATCATTATATAATAAACTGCCTACCTCCATTAAAGCACAACTAAATACTAATGTTTTAAAATGAGCTTAAAGTTTTTTTTAATTAATGAGGCGTATTACACGCTGTAGGAATACATGGAGGCCTTGCGTGTTTGTACTATATACAGTTATTTATTATGTATTGGTTGTTAACTGCTAACTGGTTTAAATAAATTATTATTATTATTATTATTATCACGTAACTAAAAGGTCTAAAGTAGGCAAAAGGTCTTCAGCACTTCTAACTGAGACAATCGAATATAGAAAACGAGGAGAACTTGAAACAAATTCTTTAAACACTGAAAGGGACGGAAAAGATGTTGAAAGTGAGATAATATCTGAATGAAGAAGAGTCTGTAGAAAAAGCAGCAGAAAAAGGAAAAATTGTGAGATATGTAATTTAAACAGAAATGAAAAATCTCTGTAGAAAACGGCAGACAATGGATACTAACAAAAAGGGCACAAAAGGTTCATTAACAGTTCATGTAAACATTCCTGACATTGACCTGATCATTTTAATGATGACGGGTTGTATAAATTAGGTTGCGTTAGGTTGGGTTAGGTTTTAGCCGTAACATATCCAATAATTCCATGTTATCTAACCAAGTTGCTCTATTATCAATATCAGTTTTATGTTGTGTTTAATTATTTACCACAAATTATCTTCTGAAGAAGAATGCATCGTTGAGGGTCTGTCGAATGTTCATGGAAATAAAACGCTGATTCAGCAAGAAATGTTGAATTTACTGCCCCAAATACTATGTTGAAAAGTATGGACCACTTTTATAATGTCTTAATTTATACTCCGCCTAGCTCCTCTAGGGAAAAACAAAAAACGATAGCATTTTGCGATAACAAAATTTATTTTAAAAAGGAAAACTCAACATATCAGCTACTTTTTTCAATTCTTATAGTTTCCGTTTTCAGTTTTCGGACATCGAATTTGAAACCTAATATATATTGAAAGATTTGTCAAATATTTCATATAGTGCGAAACGATTCAGAACAATGTGGGAAACAATTGAAAAACATTTTCAGTAAATACATAAATATTTATTAGAAGTATAACGTAGAAGAGTAAGAATGCAATAAAATTGTTATAAATAACTTTTTTATAATATGTTATATTTTGTAAAATATAAACAAAAAAAATATAACATATATGTACATCTTACAAATCATAAAGAAAAGCAATGATTAGAATTTGTGTCAACTGATGGTTTACAGTGACTAGAGGATTTAAATAGTCAAAGTGAGATAGTGGCAGTTGTTATAACAGCACACGATGGCAAAGAAATATTTTCTTTGTAGATGAATACCTTTAACAAAAGAGAATTCCGAATGTAAAAATGAAATAAAGTTTCTTCAGGATGTAGTAGTACGATGTAGTAGTATGATCGTAGTAGTACGATCATAGTCGCCGGTTTTTGTAAATACGTCTAAATTCTGGGTGCAAAAAAAACAGAATTATGAATAGACTCAAAGAAATCTGCTGGTATTAAATTGGGAAGAATAAGTTCAATAATACATTAAAATTAAAAATCTATTAGAAATGATAACTTGAGTTCAGATAAGACCAGTAACAATTTTGTGTATGTGCAAGTCTTCCAGAGACAATAATAAGCGTCTTTGTAGCATTACAAATCTTCTAAAAGCAATATTAAGTTTTTTAATCATTTCAAGTCTTCTGGAAGCATTTCAAATCTTTTAGAAACAGTATCGAGTCTTCTAGAGGCAGCGTAGAGTCTTTTGGTTGCATTTCAAATCTTCTAGAAGTAATAACACGTATACTAGGAGCATTTCAGGTATTCTAGATGCAGTATCAAGACTTCCAGAAGTATTGCAAGTCTTTTGAAAGCGTGTAGACTTTACACGCTTTCTTAGCAGTATCAAGCCTTCCAGGGGCAGTACCAAGATTACTAGCCTTCTGGAAGCATTTCAAGTCATTAATATGCAGTAATAAATTTTCTGAAAGCAGGTTAAGTCTTCTTGAAGCAATATCAAGTATACTGGTTCGATTTTAGGTCTTTTGGAAGCAGTATCAAGTATTCCAGTAGCAGTATCAAATCACATTTCAAATTCATGTTCTTAAAAAAACACGTTCGCAGCAGATACAATTCAGTCCCAGAATTAGGAAGAAAAAGCTGAATAGTACCTTAAAGTTAAAAACATTAATTGAAACTGGCTACTTCAATCCAGATAGAACCTTTAACTATATTATACGGATGTTTGTATATTATACAGGGTGCCCCATATGAATGGAATATAGTGTATATCTTACTAAATGCCCATTGTATAAAAAACTTTTTATACAAAAGTTGTTTACTTCAGGTGATTCTTGATTTTTTTTAAAGGCAACGATAGAGTTTTTCTCTCTTTACGACAACGTACGTATCCTTAAATTAGAAAATTTTTGAAAAAATGTTAATTAAAAAAATTGTTATTAAAAATTGTTTATTAAATAAAATTCACTACATAACCGCAAAGTAAACTTTACATTTAAAAATAAAAGTAATGAACACGAAATTAACACTATAATTAAAACAAAACTAACGTTAAATGTTTTTTACAGCAATAAGTGTTCAAAATGCTCCCCATTACGTCGGAACTTCTTCATTACAAGTTCTCTTTGTATTGTGCTCCCACTAGGTCGACCACGTTTAGCGCCATTTGCAGGTAGACCCAATTTGCAGAGGGTTTCGGCAAGTTCTAGTCTAAATGTACCCAAATTGAGAAGTTGATCATTTCCTTTTATATTATTTACCTTCTTGAACATAACCCATGAATTTATAACTGCGAGGTCCAGGAAATGATAAAATAAGCGCATGGTCCACTTGCGGCTCTTTATTGTGATGTGATAACGACCTATAAATGAATCTAATAAGTCCACGCCCCCCATGTGAGCATTGTACTCCTTGATGACTTTGGGGCATGGAATAGCAACTCTCTCTTTCTTCGATTTATCAAAGCGCGTGACTGTGGTTGCTGGTTCTGCTCCTACGTAAGTGGAAAGAAGGTTAACGGGCTTGTTATCTTTCCACACAACAGCACTTACGTCAATATCATCCACAGTCGCCACGTTTTCCTCATAGAATCCTCTGGGTACGTTCTTTTTCATTATAGTGTTTTTGTCAGGCAATTTGCAGTTTCTCAATCGGTTTACTCTTACTGTTCCCAGTGAGAAAATTCCTTCCTTAGCTAAATAGGTGACGAGAGGCACAGAAGTATAGAAGTTGTCGAAGTATATAATGTGATTCACATTGCGTGGTACCATTCTTACCATTCTGACGACTGTATTTCCAGACTCTCCCAAATCTGGCTCACCAGGTAAGATGTTATTTTTGGAGCCGCCTCCACTGTAAACCTCAAATCTATGAGCATATCCTTGTAGACTGCAGATGAGATATAATTTGAACCCCCACTTGTGGGGTTTATTGGGCATGTATTGTTTTATGTAATGGCTCATTTTGGTTGCACACATCTGCTCGTCTATGGAAAGCCTTTGGTCTAAGGGAACCTTTCCAAACTGGCAGTTGAGCATTTCCTCAAGAGGTCTTATTTTGAATAGCCTGTCATAGTCTGGATGATCTTTGGGTAAGCATAGCGTATTGTCGGCAAAATGGAGAGTGGATCTTATTTTTTCAAATTTTTTTAACGGCATCGTATTTTTTATGTGATCATAACCAAATTTATCACTCCAGTAAGCCCTGGTGTTTGGAAATTTTATGACTGAGGTGTAAATCAGAATGCCTAGGAATTTATTTAGGATATTTTCATTTATAATTTCAGGATTGGATATTTGTTTCTGGGCCGCGTATAAGTTACTTTGTTCTACAATTTGCTTTTTTAGATCTGATGTAAAATAAAATGAAAAAAAATCATACGGCGTGTTACAAGACATCAATGCTTCCGTTATCTGAGTTTCTCCCCTAAAAATAAGGCTGTCTTCAGCAGTAACAAGATTCCGTTTTCGCCAAACCAGAGGTCGCTTAGAAATCCCTTGTGATCTACTCTGGGGTACTGCTTCTCCGGCTTCCAAAATAGGAGGGTCTGGCATATTTTGATCGTTGTCAATTACGAGAGGAGGATCAGCATCCACTTTATCAGACTGGGCATTCTCACCTTCATCACTATTTTCAAGGTCCCGAAGAACATCTCGAGCTGTTTGATAATAGTGACCTTCATCCTCTACTTCGGAGTCCGAGCCGTCTAAGCCATCTTCTGAATCTTCAAGAGTTTCTAAATACTTTGTAATTTCGCTTTCTAGTAATCGCGGCATGCTGAAAAGCAAAATAAAAACCCTTCACCAAACATGCATTTATTTAGCAGGCAATGCGCATTGTAGTTTTCCTACAACATACCAGATTTCGCGTAATTCGACAGTAGCATCAAGTAATTTTCAATGTTTTACAACATGAACATGTAATTGAAGATATAATCAAGCAAATAAAAATATGTTATATACTTACATTATATTTTATCAAAGTCCGAACACAGCTTCAAAACTTAGTTTCGCGCCACTAGAAAAGTTTTCTTCAAAGTGACATTTGACATTCATTTATTTTTAATGCATAAAAATATTGGATAGTGCCAACATTAAAAAAAGTACAAAATTCGTTCAGAAATAAGAACTAGTTGTCAAAATTAACAAAAAAATAAAATAAAGATAATTTTATCTGTGATGTTTAGTATGTTGTTTAAAAACAACATTGTCCATTTAAGGGTTAAGTGATTTAGGAAGAATTTTAGTAGATTATCTTTTATTCACTACTCCAATTCGGTCAGATTTAGAGGTCGATTTTAATACGCATTCATTTTAAATATCACCAGAAGCAAAAATCGCAAGGTGTTATACCATATCCAAATAACGGCGTACAATTAAATAGTAGTGGGGCGGTGCTCCAACTTGTTGAAATCAGAAGTCATCAAAAATTGAGTGAAAAGCAGAAATAATCTGCTATTGCAATAATTGTAAATAATGGTCACCGGTTAAAAAAGTAGTACTATTAAAGAAGATTCAATTATGTGAGTTGCACAAATTAGCCGACTCATACGTTTAGTTTTTATGTTGTTTGGGTATAATTTTGAATCCATTGCGAAATTTCAGCTGCTCGATGTCATAAACAAAATATAACCTCGTTAGAAAAAACAATATGCAGAAAATTTTGTTTTACTATTGATTCGCTATATCATAAATTCAAAACATTCAACACGTAGATCGTAATGATCTTCGAATAATCTTTGTATATAAAATCGGTTTGTGGAGATGTGAATTTTCTGAATGTATACAATCTTTACCTACAGCATGGTTTAAACATAACTGACGAATAGAAATGTTTGGAGTTTCTTCGATTTGTATGAAAATATCAAAATATTGTATATTTTCAAAGTTTGGTAATTGGTAACCATCGATTGAGTAATTGGTTTTCGATTTAAATAACGCTCATTAAAAATTTCACATACTTAATAGTGTTTACTTACGATCTCCTTAACTGTCCATAAATAAAATTTCCATTCGTTAGCCGTTCGTTTCTATAAGTTGAATAATGAATGTTGCGAACTATATGTTACGATAATGAACGTTGCCATTTAAACAAAACTTTCTTTTGTATAAAAACTTTTTTTATACAGTGAATAATTACCAAGATATTTACTATATTCCATAAATATGGGCCACACTGCATATTGTTCAAAAATAAATTTAAAATAAATTAAATTATTCTATGGTGCTCCACAGAAAAAATAAACATTACTCAAATAGAATTTCAAATAATGAGTTAAATTATTAATAACAATGTATTACGAACACCTTTCCACAACCTGCCCTTTCCCTCACATAAGAGTGATTTTGGAAATAACACTTTTTTTACATAGCACGCTAATATTTACGAAACAAAGTAAAATTTCTCATCAACAACAACAATAGACATATCTACAAATATTATTATGATACAAAACTTGTTGATCTAATTAAATAACATAATCAATTAATCATTTCTTATTAATAAGAAATTTATAAAAATCATTAAACACTAACCAACAGTGCTTATTTTTATCACAATTTTTAACATCATCTTCATTTAGAGCAAACTAATCCTTTTAACGATATACTATTTCTTAAGCTACTTCTAACCTCAAACTAACGTAAATAAATAATGAACAAAATCTCACCTTTGTCAATTCTGTGGTGATTCTTCAAAATTACCATGACTAGTAATCAACTCCACACTCTCAAAATTTAAAAATTGATTCCATTTTTTCAATCTACCATTTATAGATTTATTACATTTAGTTTGCCATTCAATCATAAAGAATTTGTTAATCTTTTTCTTCAGCATTTAGATGATATTAGATTAAAAATGATAGCTAAATCATCACACATAGAAGCTTCTTTTGCTAGCTTTATCTTTTCCCTCAATAACCGAATCACCTTTAATCCGAAAAATATCGTATATTTCCCAATTTTTCTTAGTAAATCCCAAGTTACCTTTTGTAGGGTACTTGGTTTCCTCATGTTCTTTAAATCTTCTACAACAGAACAACTAACACTATATATATATGACGTTTATTAATTTTTCCATTAATAATATGTAATTGCACTGTTTGCACACCCAGAGAACCCAAGTGTTTAGCTTCTATCTGTACTTCCGTTATTAAATATTTTATATGGGTACTTGGGTATTTGTGCACCCAGAGCACACACATATTCGTTGCTTATTACTACAAAGAAATGTAATAAAAGACATTTCCCTCAAGCTTAATACATCAAACTAATGTTAACTAAATATATTTTAAGTTGTCTCAGAATTATAAGGTTCTAACTTGCGGCGAAAATATTTTATGTGCACGCTAAACGTGACGTCATCGCTATAATATTGTTTAGCGTGTGCGTAATTTTTGATTTGCGTACACGCTAAGATACTTCCTTAAATTATTCTTCTCGCACTAATATTGCACTTAAGGTATAAAAAGAATTTCAAGGAATTAATGATTTACAATTTCAAAACCAAACGATCTCATAAAGTAACCCCAACGAACGTTTTTATAAACGTATTTATACATGCGATCCGCGAGTCATTTGCTAGCTGTAAAATGTATGGAAGAAGTCGTAAAACGCATCCTAGGTGCGGGTGTTAAAAAGTTGAAATGGGCATCTAAAAAGACTTAAATAATCCACTTAGACAAAACAGAGTAAATTATATCACGAGGGCCGCTTTTTTTGAACATGTATTTTTATTTGCCTTTTCGAAGGTCGTAAAGTGACATTTAATCTGTCATAATTCTTCGTTGGCGCACGGGGAAGTTACCCTGCTTCCTGCACTCTCCTGGCTTCCTTGTTCAAAGCAGATGTGTTCAAGTTGTCGTTAGTATTTTAATCTAATTTATTTTTTAAAACTAACGTATTATTGTTTATTACGACGATTACATTTTCAAAATTAGGTTTCATTTTGAAATTTTAAGCCACGATTATTTCGTCGATCACTTAGGTGACATGAATTGTATTAGAGAGGGTGAGCATTAAAAAAAGAAGTAAATCTAGCTTTATTTCCCTTCAGGTTCTCTGGGAACACGTTAAAATTAAAACCATGTTTCAAAATTACTTTGGCGGTGTTTTAAAAACCTTCAAGGATGTCGTAAATTTAAAAAGATGACTGTATAAACTTTCTAGACTTAACTCGGCCTCCCTCGCTTCACGTCGAGTTTATATTAAGGCGGTAGCGGGAGTTTTCCCGGATCGCGGACAACTAATTTTCCCCCGCTCACTTCGCGGAAGAAGAAATACATTGTAGAAGACTATGTTTATCACCATTAGCGGCTAGCCCCGGATGCAAGAAATATACAAGTAGAGCATCTTGAGGATATAAAAGTGATATTAATGATAGGCGGCGCTGATAAAGCGGTCGGGAAGGGAGCCCCTTTAGATGAAGAAAAATGGTGCTAAGTGAACGGGGTTGTACGTCATAGCCCCCTTTTGCCTCGAAGACACACTTATACGTTCCAACGAAGCAGGAAAAGCGAATTTCCCGAGTAATAAAAACGTGATATTTGCAAAGGAATTTTGGTTCTGTAATTGTGATTTACGTTTTCGGTGTTGCAAGTCGAGGAGTCTTTTTCGTATTTTAGTGTTTCCGAGGATGCATCGTCTGGGCGTGGCTCCTTAACACGCTTAATAAATTAACCGTTTCGATCCAGTTAGGTTGCGGTCTGACAAACGAGGACGACGAGAGAGTTATATAGGGAAAGATTAATTACCCGCGCGGTGACAAGTTCGTCGCTACGAATGACTTATTACCGCCTCGCAAGAATGTTAACTCTGCAATAACACAAAGGCGGGAGCGACGTAGAGAACGGGGTTCCAAGTCGGCTCCAATCTCCTAAGTAGCCATTGTTTCGAATTGCCCTTCGCGGCTGCTTAACGCTAATGCTATAGCTTTTTGTGGATCAACAAGAAACCCCAATGTTTTCTTATTTACATTTTTTTATTGTATTCTTTTTATTGGTATTTTCTTATTGTGTTAGCTTACTAATCGATATTGGCATGTAAAGAAAGGGAATTCAATATAACAATAATCATGCCTTGATTAATCATCTCGTGGTGGCGAAACTAAGGTGTCCAATTCCCTAGACCAAAAATATTTTAGGGATTCGGGACTAAGTTCTAAATCCCAGTACATAAAGGACCCGAAATTTCCGAAAATAGTCCCGAAATCAAGATACTACTGCTGCCCCTGGAAGACTTGATACTGCTTCCAAAAAACTTGATATTGTTTGCAGAAGACTTAAAATGCTTTCACGGGAGTACATCTGGCGTTATTGCCGTGACTTTAAGTGATGTAGTCACCGTGATTATAACGTAACTACATCACGTTATTACACCTGGCAAACTTGAAATGGTTCCAGAAGACTTCCAATGCTTCCAGGAGACTTTATTTTGCCTCTGGAACACTTACTTTCAGAAGATTTTAAATGTTTCTAGAACACGTGATACTGCTTCTAGATTTTTTTTATTAAAGTAATTACAATATGGTCAGAAAGACCAATTAGCAATTTGTTTCTAACTTAACTTAATAATTAATAAACGATTCAGTGGTTCGATTCTTCAGTGACCTTCTGATTCCGATCCGTCTGCACACTATTCTTGACATGCACCTATTTTGCCTCACATATCACATGCTCTGCTTTATACACAATCACTCACAGAAATTACACCAGTTCGAACGGCTTTTTTCTCTGGAGTCTTCTCTTTAGTCCAGTATTGTCAAGGAGCTGGATGGCCTCAACGTTGGCGTGTTTATGCAGTCTTTCTTCATGTCTGCTGGCAAATTTCTTGATACTCTCTTCTACTGTTTCTATCTCTAAGTCCTTATGGAGATCTTTATTTCTTATATACCAGGGTGCATTGATAATGTTTCTTAGCACTTTGTTTTGAAATCTTTGAATTACATCTTTATTGCTTTGTTTTGTGCAGCCCCATAGCTGGATACCATAAGTCCATACTGGTTTTAATATTTATTTGTACAGTATTAATTTATTATGTAACGCTAGGGTTGAATTTCGCCCTATTAGCCGGTACATTTTTCTATATTTTATTTCAAGTTCTCGTCTGTTTTTTTAACATGAGTTTTCCAGCGGAGCTTTGCATCTAGTGTTATACCAAGATATTTCGCTTTGTTTGAATGCGGAACTGGCGTATTCTTGATATTAACAGGCATCTGTTGACAAACTTTGTTGGTAAAGTTGACATGTATAGATTTCGTTTCATTTAATCTGATTCTCCATTTGACAGTCCAACTATATATACTATTGACTGCAAGTTGCAGTTTTTCAGTCGCTTCTTCATTGCTTCTACCTACTGATAGAATAGCAGTGTCGTCAGCAAAAGTTGCAATAGTGCTGTTTTCTGGTTGTGGTATATCGCAAGTGTAAAGAAGGTAGAGAATCGACCCTAAGACACTTCCCTGCGGAACCCCAGCCTTAATCAATTGTAGTTCAGAATAGGCGTCTTCTTGTTTAACTCTAAAATATCTTTCAGAAATATATGATTCCAAAATTTTAGAAAATTGTTTCGGTAAATACGTTCTGAGTTTATAATTTAGGCCTTCATGCCACACTCTATCAAATGCCTGCAAAACATCCAAAAATACTGCAGAGCATATCATCTTCTCTTCTAGTGTTTTTTCTATAATGTCCGTTATTCTATGTACTTGTTCAATCGTGGCATGTTTATTTCTAAATCCAAATTGATGATTTGGAAACAATGCCTTGGCGTCAATTATAGGTTTTAATTTTTTTAGTAGAAGTTTTTCGACTAATTTTGCTATTACAGGCAGCAATGATATCGGTCTGTAGGATGTTATTTCATGAAGGGGCTTTCCTGGTTTGGGTACCATTATGACTTCAGCCACTTTCCAAAATCTAGGCACATATCTCAATCTAAAGGCAGCATTAAATAAGTGTGTTAGTTTGACTAGTGCTTTTCTTGGAAGCTGTTTGAGCACTTCACCGGTTGTTAAGTCAAAACCAGGAGCTTTTCTCGATTTCATATTTTCTTTTATCTCGGCGTACACTTCATTGGGCAATGTCGGTCTAATGCTTTCTTCTTCCTGGCATCGTTCTTCCCATGTTGTCTCTCCTTCCTGATCTTCAATAGGCGTGAACGTTAGAGCCAGATGGCTTGCAAAAATGTCTGCTTTTTGATTGCTACTTCTAGCCCAGTTTCCATCAGGTCGTTTGATTGGGGGGTCCTGAATTATAGGCCTTTTGAGTTTTTTAGTAGCTCTCCAAAGTGAGTAATCAGTACTACTGTCATTCTTTAGATTTCTCAGGTAAGTATTCATAGATTCATCCTTGATTTTCCGAATCTCTCTTTTTAGATGCTGAGTAGCGTTATTTAGTCTAGTTTTATCTTCGGGATCTCTTGACAGTTGCCATTTTCGTCTAAGTTTTCTTTTTTCTATTATTAATTGTCTGATTTCTTTGGGGTAATTGTTTCCTGCTACTCTAGCGTGTAGTATGGGAGAGTTTTCCCATGCAGCAGTTTGGATATTTTTAACGAATATCTCTGCTTCTTCTTCTAGTTGCGTTTCATTCTTAAGTGGAACTGCTAGGTTAATTTTCTCTTCCAAGCGAATTTTAAAGCTTTCCCAGTCTGTTCACTTATTTGTTAACGTTGTTCAATCCAACGTTACTTTTTTAAATATATCATCACTTAAAGTCATTGTGATTGGTGAGTGATCAGAATTCATATCCCAACCTTCTTCAATATTCAGATATTTGGACGATATATTTTTTATAATAAAAAAGTCAATGAGGTCGGGAACTTTATTTTGGTCTGTAGGCCAGTACGTAGGCTTGCCGGTTGACAAATATTCACATTTACTTTCTTGAATTGCTTCCAGTAGCTCCTTACCTTTAGTTGTAATTAATCTGGATCCCCAGTTGGTATGTTTTGCATTAAAGTCTCCACCTATTATGAATCTATGACCTTGTTTACTCAGAAATTGAAGATACTGATGCTTCTTGATTGTGTGTTTCGGAGGGCTTGTAGCTCTTCAGTCTTGTATTCTAGTTCTTGGTGATGCAGGATATTTTCTTTAATTGTAGCAGCACTACCTCCCTTTGCAGCGTTTTCAGGATGCAAAGTGTGGTATACTTTATAGCCTCTAAATTTAATAAATGATTGATTGGTAAAGTGCGTTTCTGAGATTAAGCATACGTCAATATCGTCATTAATTAGGACTGCATGTAGTTCCTCTTGATGTCGCAGGAGTCCATTAGCATTCCATAGCGTAATTCTAAGCTTGGCAGCCATTTTTTGCTTTGGAATAGCACCTTTATTGCTATGTTCAAGCCTATACAGCCGTTCATCAAAGTTTACAAGCACTTGTTTTTGTTCATTTAACAAGTTTAAAATTTGTTGTAAGGTTTGCTCTATTGGTGCTCTATCTAGATGCATGTTATTATACAAACTTTGATTACCGGTTAGGGTTTGACTGTAGGTTTTATCTGTAGTTGTAGTCTTAAATGTATCAGTTCTGCTTACCTTTTGGTTGACCTGTTGACGGTTGCTTGTTGGTTCTCCAGATACGCCGCTTTGCTTTGTCGTATTTAACCTTATTTTTTGGAGTTCTTTAGCTACAATACATCCACGATAATTGGCTGGGTGATTTTCTCCGCAATTAACACATTTTGGCTGCACATCTTGAGATTTCTTGCAGTCTGTTGTGAGGTGCTTTCCAGCATATTTAACACATCTTGCACAATACGCTTGCGTGTGACCAAAGGCCTGGCAACGCTTACATTGGGGAAACAACTTTGATTTTTTAACTGACTGTATTTCTACTTTACTTCCTAGGATATTTGTTATGTTGTAGATTTTATTAATATCTTCATCATGACTAAATGATAGTATGAACATGTTTAATGGTTGTTTGGTTTTCCATTTTAGTTTAATACTAGCTTTTAATATTTTATATCCTTTTTTCCGAAGATCGTCAATAATTTCCTCAGTATCACATGAATGATGTAGTTTATTAGCGACAACCATTATAGGTCTATTTTGTTTATTTTGATATGAGTGCCATGGTCGCTTTTGGCTATTTAGTAATTCAGTCAGTTTCTATAGTTTTCGCTATCATAAACATTTATTTTGAAGCTATCATCGTTTATTAATTTTATTTGAAACTGGGCTAAAGTTTTGCTCAGATCCTTATGTATATTATTGTAATCCTGTTTAATTCCCTCTACTATAACTGGAGGTGGTATATGTACCTTTTTAGGTTTTTGATTTTGTGTATTAATTCTGACGGTTTGAACTTCTTGTAGTGGAGGTGTTAATGTTGCATTCAATCTCCTTTGTTTGCTATGTTTGACTCTTATCCACTCCGTCTCTTTAGCTAATTCTTCTTCATCGGTGTGATATTCTCTTTCTTCGTTTTGTTTAGGCTTGGTTAGATTTTTTTGTAATTCTGCATATTTTTCTGATAAGTTCGCTAATTCAGTTTGTAAATGCTTAATATTACTTTCCAAATTTTTACCTCTATTTTCAGCTTGAACCCATGCATTACATAGGGTTTGTTCATTACTAGATCATACATCGTTTTCTTGGAATAAACTATTATTTTGTTGCACTAGTATGGTATCATTATTTATAGTTGGCAGGCTGAATGCCAAAGTAATTAAGATTTACGTTTGTTTTACTTATTTATTTCTTAAATTTTTCTCCTTTATTCGCAAAAATATGTTTTCGCATTGTATAAAAATACACGTGTTACAGATCGCAGAGCCGGTTTACGTTCACGTCCGCTCTCGACCACGCTCACAAGTAGTCTCTAGAAAATTTGAAATGCTTCTAGAAGACTTGAAATACTTATAGAAAAGTTTTCCTTCATTGGTATAGGGGATAAAGGCAAGGAAGAAGAAGCAGAAGAAGGAACCAAAGAAATTTCATCAGAAACTTTAAAAATTGTTGAAAATAATTTTGAAATTTTTTAAAAAAATCATAAAAACAATACATCAAATCAACGTAATTTATCCCGCGGAATCTGATTCTGCTATAAAAAGAGGGTTCCTATTTAAACTTTGCAAGTTGTTTTCTATTCTGCCATTAAAGGATGAGAGACACGATTAGCACTATTGAAATTCCTCCTTTAAATCCAACAAAAAAAGCAGTTGTTTCCCTTTTTCTAAAGGGATAAAGTGATGATATATGAGGTTCAAAGAAAGTAGTAAAGAAAATATGAAATACTAATTACATACTCAAAGAACTAACTAGAAGAAGAAAACAAATCCTGGTATATGTAAATTTATTGAAACCTTGTCATGAAAAACCAGAAATAGTTGGAATATATGTAATATCTTCTGAGAAAGAAGAAATAGGAATGAAAAACTTACTCGCTGCAACAAGTAATGGGAATTAGACAATTTCTAGAAGAACAAAGGACGGATTTGAAGAACTTAATTGGACAATTGCCTTGATTACTTTTAAACCATCCTGGAAGAACTAATTTGCTTGAACATGACATAGGTGCTTTTTTTGAAAATAAAATGAGTACTGGATGCTGAAAAACTGCTGGCATTGAATTAGGAATAAGGTCAATAGTACATTAAAGTTAAATGAAAATGATAGCTTCAAATAAATGAAACCATAAACAATTTTGGGTACTCTTTCGGAAAGATTTCTGGTCTTTTGGAAGCATTTCAAGTCTTCCAGAGGAAATATCAAATCTTTTGGAAATAGTTCATATCTTCTAGAAGTAGTACCAAGTTTTCTGGATGCATTCCAACTCTTTTGGAAGCAGTATTAAGTTATCCAGAAGTAGTATCGAATCTTCTGAAAGCAGTTCAATTCTTCTAGAATTCTTTTTGAAGCAATATTAAATCATTTAGACGTCTTTTAGAATCAAATCATTTAGAGGCAATATCAAGTCTTCTGAAACCAATATCAAGTCATTTAATAACACTAGCAAGTCTTCAATCAAAGGAATCATTTTAAATCTTATAAAGCAGTATCAAGTCTTCTAGATGCGTTTTAAAGGTTTACAACAGATACTGGGTTTAAATTGTGAAGAAGCAATTCAATACTACATTAAAATTAGAATATTAGTTGCATATAGCAACTTCAAACTGTAAACCTTTAATTTTAAGAATCAATTGTCGTTTGACCGAGGCCCATGTAGCGCATAATACTTAATAACTAATAATGATTTGTTATATTAAATGCTTTGAAATAATCTAATATCATTGTATGCATATCTCCCTTGTCGACACTTCGTAACACGCCATCTACCACATCTATTAGCACTTCATTACAATATGACCCGGTAAATACTATGAATGGTAATCAGGTATGATGTCATAAAACAATATAACAAACCATTTTTACTACAACTTTAGAAAGAGCAGGTAATTTGCGTATAGGTCTAAAGTCACCTCAGAGTGTTTATTTTTAGACTATAGAATGCTCCCAACAGTCGGGGAAAACTGCTTCCAAGAGATGTGTATTAATGATATGCATAATCTAATCATCTAATAAGAATGGACATGAAAATTTTGAAAAGAAGATCTATACTTACCTTCAATGCAGAACTTATTATATGTTTTCCATTAATCGGGAATATTTTACCTTTTGTTATCTACGTACTGCAGATGTAATTACATAATTCCTTAGTGATTTATATTATTTTCAATGTCTTTCTGTAACGATTTAATGCTTTATCTTGATATTCCATATTCAAAGTAACTTTTTATTACATAATCTTTCAGAACTTTTCAGACTTTAAAATTGATTCGTTTAAGGGTTTTAATATCGGCTCACTCGTGAGATGGGCGTATCTCTAGCAATTGAAGCTGATCGGGAGGGTATATTGCAAATGGACCGGGCCCTCATCGTCGGTTGCAATCTACGGATGCCGACAAACCGAACTGCCAGTGTAAACATTGAAAAATACTCGATCGGCGGGGGTTCCGGGAGATTGCGAAGGGCTTGGGGGGCGGCGATCACTGCAATTCCCCACGAATCGAACTGTCTATCGCGCACCATCTATATATCCGTGGACTCGTCGTCGGCGGGGAATATGAGATGTGATTTGGACTCAACGAAGACTATTCCAACCAATCTCCCCCGTGGACCAATTGAGTTTTCTCATCTCCTCGGATTTTGGGGATGCGACGGAGCGGAGCCAATATCGCATTACACGATGTGGGCTGAGTAGAACCCTGATCTTAAAGGCATATTAAAGATCCGCGAATAAAGACTGCGATGCTGATACCAATTGAAAAGTCGATAATTTAATGCTTATTATTTATTTTCAATGTCGTTTAAAAAATATTGTTAACGATACCGGACAAAAGAACAAAGCTGGTATGGACATCCCGCTGTGAAGTAAAACAAGGTTCACACCTCGCGGAGGCACTAGCAAGGAATAATTCCGTTGACAGCCAAGACGCAACATTTATATTATGTAAATGGTCTACCCTGTTCACGAACCATACACACACCATTCGACCGCGCCATAAATCCACATAATTACCATAAATATTCAATAAGTTCGCCGAAACAGGTACCCGAACAGTTTCCTCGACGCGTGTACAGTCTTTTGTGCCTTATTTCTTGTAGAAACATTAATTTATGCGCCCTTATACCGCGGTCGGCTTGGGGGAAGAATGAGGCCAGGATTTTGGAAAGGCAATGAAGAAAATGACTTGGTGTGTGGATGCTGTCGACTTTTGCTCTCATCAATTATCCGGTGTAGACAACGTGTCCCTTTCCTCTTACGCCCCGACAGTCGTCTGCATATGATTGATGTCAAGCGAGACTCTCACATTTTCGTGAATGTTCTGGAAGGCGCACCCAAACAACTTGTAAACGTACTTTAACACGTTTACGACAGATCTTGTTCAAATGTGTACTTATAAATATAACTTGGAATATGCTTGAGCGTCAAAAGCTAAATTAACCGTCATAATTATACGTTGATGTTGAAATCAGTTTTGTATTAATACATAAGGCTGTTTGACTTTATGAATCGTCGGTTTCGGGTACGTTTCAGAGTATTATTTATCGTATCGGGAGGACCTCCGGAAAACAAATGACCTACAGGTGAGCAGCAGGGGGTGGTGCTAAACAAATACCCCGCGGCGTTTCGGTCAAGCGAGCCGGGTTGATCGCGGGAGGTGACCGACGATCGGGGCGACTCTGAAATCCCGCGGCGCTTAGCCGAAACAACCGCGCGCGTTCAGCCAGGACACGAGCTTTACCCATCCTTTTTGTTTTACGTCGGAAGGCAAATCCCCTCCTATCGACGTTTCGGAATTAATTACGGACGAAATTAATCCCGCAGGAGGCACGTGGGCAAATTCTGTGGCAACGTCCGAATCAAATATTGATTAATTGACTTTAATTGTAACATTGTATACTAATATAAATAAAACATTTGTGTAATCTACACATTCTTGCGTATACAAAGTATAGTATGAAAATCGGGTATCGATACATAAAATCCTTACTTTGTTTTTCAATTACGTTATTACGTTACGCCCTTCTTTCATTACCTCGAAATGGCTACAGGAACGCAATATACACTTTATGTACATTTAAAGAATTATTTGATTTTCATACTGTGGCACCCACTGAGCTGGCTAAAGTTATTTCAGGTATTTATTGTGGTGCTGTGGAAAGTGATTATCTTTATTAACACTTCTCTCATAAAAGCAGTTTTCCCTGATTGTTAGAAAGATTCCATTGTGATTTTTTCCCCAAAATCAAGTGCGCCTAAGATCTATACAGATATTATACCTGTAAGTATTTTGCCCTCTCCAAAGTACATGGAATAACAGTTTGTCGTTAAGTAAGTGAACATTTTTGATTGATTTTATCTCATTACAATCACTGTGATTCGGTCTATGGTTCCTTCTTAACTAAAGAAAATCAAAGAAGTGTGCACACATCGATTGCTTCTCAGAACTCATTTGCATACATTGGAATCACAGTTCTTTTGAACACACTTCCTCGTCCATTGAAAATAAAATGTTAAATGTATAAAATTTTAAAATTAAATACAAACGATATTGTTGGAGCGACAGACGAGTTCTAATTGGTTCCTATTGTAATTTAGTTATACATAGATATATGTTTTTGTATTTTTTTCCATTACGCCGTTAAAAATTATTTGTTGTAATATATGTATAAGAGCAAGGGAAGAGCAGCCCCCCCCATGATGTCGCCTGACCAGGCTACCTAATTACATTCTTTATTTTTTTTTCATATTCTATTGAATAATTTATATTACCACGTAACAGTAAACTAGATTGTTTGAGAGTTAATAAATTGCACTATTAGATCTGCAATACAATGTAATACGCCCAATTATTAAATAAAATCGAAGCTTTTATTAAATAATCAGAGTAAACAGTAAACTCATAGAATTAACGGATAATAATAAATAAAAGATGATTAATGCTGTGTTTAGGTTGGGTTGAGTTGGATCAGATTAAGATGCTTTAAATTGATTTGGCTTAGGTTACATTAGGTTGGATTAGCTTAAGTTGGGTTTCATTCGAAGAACAAAATACAAAGAGAGAGATCAAGAAAGTAATGCAGACGCTAGGAAGACAAGCGGACATATTTAACAAAACAAAAACGAAAGAATGGATACAACGAATGGGAGAAGGAAATGTGAAAAATAAGAGGAAAGAAGTAAAAGAAATGAGTAGACAGACAGAAACAGAGGAAGAGATAAATGAGAGGACACAAGAAAGAAAGAAAGAACAAGAGATAAACGGAGCGGTAACATATGAAGACTGGAAAAGGCTGGTGAACAGGAAATGGAAAGAAGGATACTACCACAGAACAGTAGTAAAAGAAGGAAATCCCTTGGGGCAGCAACAAGTAACGACGAGAGTAGTGGTTGTGGAACCTGAAGACGATAATATGACTCGCAGTATACAAGGCCAATTTAAAATCGCATATCCGGGTCTAGAAGAACTAAAAGAGAAATACGAAGAAATAGAGCGGACAACAAAGACGAAGATAAGAGGAAAGAAAATTGAAAGAAATGAAAAAGTTACAAAGCTTACAGTAGAGAAAACAAACCTATCAGTATGGGATAGGATGTACGAATTAAAGGAAAGAAACAAGAAAGAGAAAAAAATAGTAATACATCATATAAGACAAATGCCCTTGAGTAATTTCAGAAAGATGTTAGAAATAGTGTTCAAAGAAACGGAAATAGAAATAAAACTATATACGACACAAGCAAAAATAGAAGAAGAAAATGAAAGAAAGACAACAAATGAAAGAAAGACATACGTAATAATAGTGGAAAGACCAGGAAAAACTTACGAAGAGACGGCCAGAGGAATTAAACGACAGCTCGAAGGAAAAAAGGGAATAGATAAAATAGAGGGGATAAGAAGCACACGAGACGGAAAAGTTCTAATTACAACACAAAAAGACAAAGAAGCAGTAATAGAAATACAGAAAGCGCTGAGTGAGACGCTGAAAAAATCAACTAAGACCATGCACATAAGAGGATTAATGTTAACAACGGAGAAGCAGGAGATAGAAAAGGAAAAAGAACAAAACACAATAACGAATAAAGAATACATGGATGTGGAAACAGAACAGAAAGATGAAGTACAATGGAGACTGTTTTATACAAATATTTGGAAAAGAGGCAGGTAGGCCAATCAGTTGGCATAGAGGGAAAGGATACATAGCAGTAGAACTGGAGCAGTATGCTGTGGTGTCAGTATATTTCTCGCCAAACCGAAAAAAAGGAGAATTCGGAGAGCTGCTTGGTAATATCGAAGAAGCACTTATGAGAAGAAGAAGTCCAGGGTCAATAATAATAGCAGGGGACTTTAATGCGAGAACGCATGTGGCTGGAGACGTTGTTTTAAATGAAAAAGGTAAACTGCTGGTAGAGTGGATATTAAAGAACAGGCTAACTGTCGCAAATAAAGGAAATCAACCAACCTACGTATGCAAAAGAGGAAAGTCAATAATAGATCTGACATTAATAGACCAAAAATCAGCACGAAAAATAAAAGACTGGCGAGTAGAAGCAGACGTAGAAATACTGAGTGACCACAATCTAGTATACTATACCATACAATACAAATACAATATAAAATGTTATATAGTAAAAACTAATGGATTCCTATGTATGAATATGAGAATGTTGGACCTTGAGCCAAGGAAAGAAGAGAGATGAAGAACGAGAGAACAGATGCCTACCTCACATACAGAAGTAAAAATTGGAGAGATGATCACGATGATTGAAGAAATGGAAAGTATTGATCACCTGTATTCGCCGACAGTCCGAAGTTATGCGCAAGCGATGCCAGACTGCCAAGATCAAATGTGCGAGAAGAAAATATTAAAAAAAAAAAAGAAGTTGGGTTTCATTGTTTTTTTAAATACACTAGAGTACCGATTAACCGTGATAATCGGCGGAAAATAGAAAATCGAATACCACGGATAACACAACCTAACGCTATTAAAATAAAAATTTAGAGATACGAATCGTTCTAACAATAAGAAAAGGCTGGGCAATTGTATAATTAAAAAAATAAACTGGTATAAAATAATTGTCTTTATTAAAGTAGTAAAGAAGTCCTTCCAGGTGACTTTGGAATATGGTTTTAAAGTGTTATCTTCTACATAGTAAGAATATACTTACTTCTACATAGCAACTACACTCTTGAAGTGAATTCGGTTCAGAGATTAATTTCGTGATGCTAATTTTTGCATTTAGCCATTCCAAGATATTTTCGTCATCCAGTTCTTCACAGCCCTGAGTATTTTTTAGCACATGAAAGACATCTGAATTCACCGCATAAAATATTATTATAAACATTTTTTAATACCAAACATTTCCAAATATGTGTCCAATTTCTGGGACCAAAGACTAACTTCTAAATCCCGGTACTTGGATTAAAGGTTCTGAAATTCCCGAAAATAGTCCCGAACTCAAAATACTTGCTAAAAAAACATTTAGAAACATACGTTGGGTTTTCATTAGGTAGACTTGATACTGCTTTCAAAAAACATTAAATGCTTCCAGAATACTTGATAATGCCTCTGGAACATCTGATACTATTTCCAAAAGATTTGAAATACTTCCATAAGACTTGAACTGCTTCCAGAAGATTTACTACTGCTTTTGGAAGACTTGATACTGCTTCGAAATTTGATATTTGTTGAAAAACAATTGAAATGCTTCAAGAAAACTTACAATGCTCTCAAATCTAGAAAACTTGAAATTGTTCCAGAAGACTTGATATTACACCTACAAAATTTTAAATGCTTCCAGAAGATTTGATAATGCTTCTAGAAGACTTGGAATCCTTTTATAAGACTTGATGCTACTTCTATAAGACTAAAAATGCTTCCAGAAGACTGATATTATTTCTAGAAAACTTGAAATACTTCTAGAAAGTTTGATACTGCTTCCAGAAGATTTTAAATGCTATTGAAACACCTGATACTGCCTCTGGAAACTTGAAATTGCTTTCAATCGATTTGAAATATTTCCAGAAGATTTACTACAGGTCATGGACGATTGGATATTGCTTCTAGAAATTAGATATTGGTTGAAGAAGGCTTGAAATGCTTCCATAAACATTGCATTCCTCCAAGAGACATGACACTGCATCTAGAAGACTGGATTTGTTGCAAAAGTCTTGATGGTACTTCTACAAAACTTGAAATATTTCCAGAAGGCTTGACACTACTAGAAGATTTGAAATGCTTCCGAAAGATTTGATACTGCCTCTGGAAACCTGAACCTGCTTCCAAAAGACTTGAAATACCTCCAGAAAGCACGATACTGCCTCTGGATGATCAGATATTGTTTCTAAAAGACTTGAAATGCTTCCAACAGACTTGAACTGTTTCCAAAAGATTTACTACAGCTCCTGGAAGATTGGATATTGCCTTTAGAAATTTAATATTGATTGAAGAAGGCTTGTAATTCTTCCAAATGACTTGACACTGCATCTAAAGAACTTGTCTAGATATGCCCCCTGGAAGACTTGCAATGTTTTCAGAAGACTTGATATGCCCTCCGGAAAACTTGCAATGCTTTCAAGAGATTTACAATGCTTCCAAAAGATTTGACATTGCCTCTAGAACACCTGAAATGCTTCTACACGTCTTGATACTATCTCTTAATTATTTTAAATACTCCCGTAAGACTTGATATTGTCTCTAGAAGGGTTAGAATGCTTTCAGAAGACTTGATAGTGCGTCTATAAGATTTGAAATGATTCAAAAGGACTTGATATGGTCTCTGGTAGATCTGCAATTCTTCCAGAAGACTTGATATGCTCTCTGGAAGACTTGTTATAATTTCAGAAGACTTGGTATGTTCTCTGGAAGACGTGCAATGCTTCCAGAAGACCTTATGTTGCCTCTAGAAGACATGCAACTCTGCTAAACGACTTGATACAGTTTTTAGAAGATTTGAAATACTTTCAGAAAGCTTGATGTTTCTGCAAGAGATGGAATGTTTCAAATAATCGTAATACTGCTTCTAGAATATTTGAAATGATTCTAAAAGGCTTGATATTGCTTTTGAAGGACTTGAAATGATTCCAAAAGACTAGATACTGCCTTTACAAACTTGAAATTGGCGCTGAAAGAATTGGAATGGTTCCAGAAGACTTGATATGCTTTCTAGAAAACTTGTACTGCTTCCTAAAAACCTGAAATGCTTCCAGAAAATTTGATATTGTCTCTGGACAAAGTCAAATACTTCCAGAAAACTTGATATTGTCTCTGGAAGACTTGAAATGTTTCTTGACGACTTGATATTGCTTCTAAAAGATTTGAAATGCTTCCAAGAGACTTAATATTGTTTTGGGAATGCTTCTAAAGGGCTTGATACTGCTTCTAGATGAATTGAAATGGTTCTAAAAGACACGATATTGCTTCTGTAATACTTGAAATGCTTCCAGAAGACTATAAATTGCTTCCAAAAGAGCATCCACACAACAATGTTAATGGTTTTATCTAGATTGAAGTTATTATCGGATCTTACAGTACCAAGATATTACTAATTGTAAGATACTACTTTAATGTACTAAATTATCATTTTCTTGATTTCGAGACCTTTAAAATCCTAGGACTTCTTCTGGACTGGATACCCTATTTCCAAACCTGTATAGAAGAATTGTTATCTTTTTCGACGGACTTTATCCACACAATCCAAATTGTCAAACCAATTTTGTTTCTGTACAATCTCTTCATTGCTGTAATTACGCCCTAATTCACTGGTTGAATTAGGACGGTTCCGTTGATATTGCTTCTAGAAATTAGATATTGGTTGAAGAAGGCTTGAAATGCTTCCATAAACATTGCAATTCCGCCAAGAGACATGACACTGCATCTAGAAGACTGGATTTGTTGCAAAAGTTTTGATGGTACTTCTACAAAACTTGAAATATTTCCAGAAGGCTTGACACTACTTCTAGAAGATTTGAAATGCTTCCGAAAGATTCGATACTGCCTCTGGAAACCTGAACCTGCTTCCAAAAGACTTGAAATACTTCCAGAAAGCACGATACTGCCTCTGCATGATCAGATATTGTTTCTAAAAGACTTGAAATGCTTCCAACAGACTTGAACTGTTTCCAAAAGATTTACTACAGGTCCTGGAAAATTGGATATTGCCTTTAGAAATTTAATATTGATTGAAGAAGGCTTGAAATTCTTCCGAATGACTTGACACTGCATCTAAAGAACTTGTCTAGATATGCCCCCTGGAAGACTTGCAATGTTTTCAGAAGACTTGATATGCCCTCCGGAAAACTTGCAATGCTTTCAAGAGATTTACAATGCTTCCAAAAGATTTGACATTGCCTCTAGAACACCTGAAATGCTTCTACACGTCTTGATACTATCTCTTAATTATTTTAAATACTCCCGTAAGACTTGATATTGTCTCTAGAAGGGTTGGAATGCTTTCAGAAGACTTGATAGTGCGTCTATAAGATTTGAAATGATTCAAAAGGACTTGATATGGTCTCTGGTAGATCTGCAATTCTTCCAGAAGACTTGATATGCTCTCTGGAAGACTTGTTATAATTTCAGAAGACTTGGTATGCTCTCTGGAAGACGTGCAATGCTTCCAGAAGACCTTATGTTGCCTCTAGAAAACATGCAACTCTGCTAAACGACTTGATACAGTTTTTAGAAGATTTGAAATACTTTCAGAAAGCTTGATGTTTCTGCAAGAGTTGGAATGTTTCAAATAATCTTAATACTGCTTCTAGAATATTTGAAATGATTCTAAAAGGCTTGATATTGCTTTTGACGGACTTGAAATGATTCCAAAAGACTGGATACTGCCTTTACAAACTTCAAATTGGCGCCGAAAGAATTGGAATGGTTCCAGAAGACTTGATATGCTTTCTAGAAAACTTGTACTGCTTCCTAAAAACCTGAAATGCTTCCAGAAAATTTGATATTGTCTCTGGACAAAGTCAAATACTTCCAGAAAACTTGATATTGTCTCTGGAAGACTTGAAATGTTTCTTGACGACTTGATATTGCTTCTAAAAGATTTGAAATGCTTCCAAGAGACTTAATATTGTTTTGGGAATGCTTCTAAAGGGCTTGATACTGCTTCTAGATGAATTGAAATGGTTCTAAAAGACACGATATTGCTTCTGTAATACTTGAAATGCTTCCAGAAGACTATAAATTGCTTCCAAAAGAGCATCCACACAACAATGTTAATGGTTTTATCTAGATTGAAGTTATTATCGGATCTTACAGTACCAAGATATTACTAATTGTAAGATACTACTTTAATGTACTAAATTATCATTTTCTTGATTTCGAGACCTTTAAAATCCTAGGACTTCTTCTGGACTGGATACCCTATTTCCAAACCTGTATAGAAGAATTGTTATCTTTTTCGACGGACTTTATCCACACAATCCAAATTGTCAAACCAATTTTGTTTCTGTACAATCTCTTCATTGCTGTAATTACGCCCTAATTCACTGGTTGAATTAGGACGGTTCCGTTGATATTGCTTCTAGAAATTAGATATTGGTTGAAGAAGGCTTGAAATGCTTCCATAAACATTGCAATTCCGCCAAGAGACATGACACTGCATCTAGAAGACTGGATTTGTTGCAAAAGTTTTGATGGTACTTCTACAAAACTTGAAATATTTCCAGAAGGCTTGACACTACTTCTAGAAGATTTGAAATGCTTCCGAAAGATTCGATACTGCCTCTGGAAACCTGAACCTGCTTCCAAAAGACTTGAAATACTTCCAGAAAGCACGATACTGCCTCTGCATGATCAGATATTGTTTCTAAAAGACTTGAAATGCTTCCAACAGACTTGAACTGTTTCCAAAAGATTTACTACAGGTCCTGGAAAATTGGATATTGCCTTTAGAAATTTAATATTGATTGAAGAAGGCTTGAAATTCTTCCGAATGACTTGACACTGCATCTAAAGAACTTGTCTAGATATGCCCCCTGGAAGACTTGCAATGTTTTCAGAAGACTTGATATGCCCTCCGGAAAACTTGCAATGCTTTCAAGAGATTTACAATGCTTCCAAAAGATTTGACATTGCCTCTAGAACACCTGAAATGCTTCTACACGTCTTGATACTATCTCTTAATTATTTTAAATACTCCCGTAAGACTTGATATTGTCTCTAGAAGGGTTGGAATGCTTTCAGAAGACTTGATAGTGCGTCTATAAGATTTGAAATGATTCAAAAGGACTTGATATGGTCTCTGGTAGATCTGCAATTCTTCCAGAAGACTTGATATGCTCTCTGGAAGACTTGTTATAATTTCAGAAGACTTGGTATGCTCTCTGGAAGACGTGCAATGCTTCCAGAAGACCTTATGTTGCCTCTAGAAAACATGCAACTCTGCTAAACGACTTGATACAGTTTTTAGAAGATTTGAAATACTTTCAGAAAGCTTGATGTTTCTGCAAGAGTTGGAATGTTTCAAATAATCTTAATACTGCTTCTAGAATATTTGAAATGATTCTAAAAGGCTTGATATTGCTTTTGACGGACTTGAAATGATTCCAAAAGACTGGATACTGCCTTTACAAACTTCAAATTGGCGCCGAAAGAATTGGAATGGTTCCAGAAGACTTGATATGCTTTCTAGAAAACTTGTACTGCTTCCTAAAAACCTGAAATGCTTCCAGAAAATTTGATATTGTCTCTGGACAAAGTCAAATACTTCCAGAAAACTTGATATTGTCTCTGGAAGACTTGAAATGTTTCTTGACGACTTGATACTGCTTCTAAAAGATTTGAAATGCTTCCAAGAGACTTAATATTGTTTTGGGAATGCTTCTAAAAGGCTTGATACTGCTTCTAGATGAATTGAAATGGTTCTAAAAGACACGATATTGCTTCTGTAATACTTGAAATGCTTCCAGAAGACTATAAATTGCTTCCAAAAGAGCATCCACACAACAATGTTAATGGTTTTATCTAGATTGAAGTTATTATCGGATCTTACAGTACCAAGATATTACTAATTGTAAGATACTACTTTAATGTACTAAATTATCATTTTCTTGATTTCGAGACCTTTAAAATCCTAGGACTTCTTCTGGACTGGATACCCTATTTCCAAACCTGTATAGAAGAATTGTTATCTTTTTCGACGGACTTTATCCACACAATCCAAATTGTCAAACCAATTTTGTTTCTGTACAATCTCTTCATTGCTGTAATTACGCCCTAATTCACTGGTTGAATTAGGACGGTTATGTTTGGAGGAAAAAACAAAACTGATAGTTCCAATCTTAGCTGACTGTATTGTGTTACTCACGCTGAACTGTCATAATAGTATTTAACTTTTTATAGCTACTACGGCTAATTTTAGTAAACCTTTTCCAGTAGCATTTGGAGAACATTACATTGTAATCCTATCATTACTAATTTTGTGGCTAGGAAAAGTTTTTTCTTTAGCACATGCTGATGTAAGTACGAGTGAGCATTGCTCATCAATAGAGGCTGGTCTCACCAGCATTTGGCTAAATAACGTTTAATAACGTGTCACAAAAATTATGTTACCAACTTCAGCAACACTCAGCTGTTCTCTTCAAATTTTTAATGCTCTAATTCCACGTCTTTCCTTAAAATGTCGCAACCGTCCTGTTGAACGTGTAAGTCCTTCGGTGATTTGTAACTTTTCTGTATAATATTATGCTTTTTAGCGTTCTTTATTGGAAAACCACTTCACTACTACATTTTGCAGTTGCTCACTGGTCTTAGCTTTAATTATTTTCCTATGTGAAGATTAAAACCTATGTAACATTAAAATGAATATTTATAATATCAGTTACTATTCACTATATCTTATACGATTTATTGTCCAATTCCATATTCGTTAGTCAGCAAAGTGACTATAAATCTTTAGTTCTAATTGTCTACTGTTATACCCCTTTTCACCTAGGAAACTTTACCACAGTACAGCATCTATGCATTACGAATTTACATAGAAAAATATCCTGGGTTTCCCCTTATTTGTTTTACATCCGGAAATGTCTAAGGAACCCACAGACTCCGTTAAAACACAGTTAATCCGACTCAGTCACTTTACGGTATATTAAGTGAAGATAATAAAAAGACTCAAAAAAGTCTTTCTACAAAAGAAATTGTAGGGATGAGAAGAGCAGATCTAAAATATAGGCCAACTGAAGTGTAAGTGTGTCCATGGTAGAAACAACCCCGTATCTACAGATTATGTAAACAGAAACAAAGTGAATACGTCAAGATTCTTAAGATTGTAAGAAGTGTATAGGTGTACTGAAAAAGAGAAAGTTTAGACACTATGTGAAAGACAGATGATAGTAATGGACGGAATTCATTTAAAGAAAATTGAATAAACGAAACATCGAACGTGATGTCAAGGAAGATACACCCAAATAACAAAAGGTAAGAAAAGATTATTAGTAGACAAAAATTATAAAATGTAGTCATTGGAAACGTAGTTGGATTTAGGTATAATAATAATGATAAGCCGTTTCGGAAATTCATTTGAAGCATCAACAAATTAGCTAGGACTTTATAAGTAATAGAGAAAACATATAAGGTGACGTCCAATATAATGAGATAGAAGAGAGACAGATATGTCGCTTTATAATTAATCATGATAATTATTTAGTTGTTCATCTGATTCTTCTTCACAATCTTTCCTTTCTTGTGCTTCTTCTATTGACTCTTCTCTCACGGCATCAATGGAATCTCTCCTTGATGTCGAGGATGGTGTTGGTGTGACTAATGCCGCTGACTATACGGGGATCCCCTCAACTGATCTTTTCCGAGGACTGACCAACTTCATTTCAGTTTGTCATATAAACGCGCAAAGTATTTGTGCTCACTTTGATGATCTTTTGCTTACATTTGAATCCAATATCTTTGATGTTATCATGGTTAGCGAAACGTGGCTCAAGCCTTCGTTACCTTCTACTTTATACACTCTTCCTAATTACTATTTGTTAAGGAAAGATCGTATGTTCTTACGTGGTGGGGGAGTGGCCTTGTTTATTCGAAACACTCTACATGCTACCATCGTAGAAACCTCCGATGAAACGTTGCCGAATGCGGAGTTTTTGCTTGTACAGCTGAAAACCGATAATAATAAAATATTACTCGGTGTTTTTTACTGCCCTCCTTCTATGAACTATTTTGATCAGTTGGAGGAGATTTTGGAAAGGCACTCACTTATCTATGACACTATCCTGTTATTGGGCGACTTTAATACCTGTCTGTTGAGAAATGATACTCGTAGTGAGAAACTTCAATTCGTTACTTCTTCTTTAAACTTATCTATCTTACCCTCTCTGCCTACTCATCATCTTCCTACCTCACATTCTCTTCTTGATCTTATTATTACATCCTGTCCAGACAGGATACTTACACACGGTCAGCTACCTGCCTTCCAATTTTCCAACCATGATTTAATCTATTGTGCTCTACAGGTGCAGCATCTGAGTCGTTCTCGGCGTGTTGTGACTTACCGTGATCTAGGGCGAGTTGATACTAATTTGCTCTTGTCAGATGCGCTGATGATTGATTGGCTTCCACTATATCGTTTAGCAGATATTGATGCTAAAGTGGACTACTTTAATTCTAAAATTATTAAGCTCTATGATAGACATGCCCCGCTTATACAACGCAAGATGAGGCATCCGCCTGCACCTTGGCTGAGTGATGAGATAAGATCTCTTATGCGACTGCGTAACCATGCAAAGTTGGTATTTAAACGTACACCCTCTAGTACTAATTGGGAAAACTATCGAATTCTACGCAACCGCTGTAATCATAAGTGCAAGTATGCTAAGAGATCTTATTTCTACCAGAGGCTGTCTGGAGTCGCGCCGAGAACATTTTGGAGGACTATGAGGTCTCTCGGAGCGATAAACTCTCCGTCTGACCAGATGGATCTTGATTTTGAGTCGCTGGCAAACTTTTTTGCAGAGCCTCCCCTGATCATTGATGACGTAACTAAGGCGGCTACAATTAATGAAATTCTTACTGCTCCTAAATCGTGTTTCTTCTCTTTTACGCTTGTAACCGCGACCAAAGTGGGTGATG
The DNA here is from genome assembly GCA_036711965.1 of Onthophagus sagittarius. NCBI lineage: Eukaryota > Metazoa > Arthropoda > Insecta > Coleoptera > Scarabaeidae > Onthophagus > Onthophagus sagittarius. The sequence goes on from JASERS010000001.1 coordinate 54,482,252, forward strand.
CTATGGCATATTCAAAATCCCCTTGCGTGGGTTCTGATGGTATCGGTCTCAACCTTCTTCGTCCTATACTGGATATAGTGCTTCCACCATTAACACATATCTTCAACTTTTCTTTTGAACAGTCTTTATTTCCCTCTGCCTGGAAAATAGCTCATGTCGTCCCCATACCTAAATCCAAGTCCCCTTCATGTAACACTGATTTCCGTCCGATTTCAATTTTATCCGTACTATCAAAAGCTCTTGAACGTTTAGTTTATTTACAAGCCCAAGGATATCTCGAGAGGTTTAATTTACACAATGAGTTCCAATCGGGTTTTCGCAGTGGGCATAGTACGACTACTGCCCTCATTAAAGTTACTGATGATATTAGGTATGCCTGTGACAACAGATGTGTTACTGTGCTAGTTCTTCTCGATTTCAACAAGGCTTTTGATTCTGTCGACCACAACCTACTTTTAGCATCTCTTTCTGCCTACGGATTCACTCCTTCCTGTGTTTCTTGGTTTCACTCCTATCTTTCCCATCGCTCCTTGTGCGTACGCGCTAATTCTTCAGTTTCTTCTGCTTGTGCAATCAAATGTGGTGTTCCTCAGGGCAGTGTATTGGGACCGTTACTTTTTTCTTTGTTCGTTAATAGTGTTACTGATCATATCTCGTGTAATTATCATTTGTATGCTGACGACCTCCAAATATACACTACTACAACGGTTGCTGAATTTCCGGAAGCTATTGTGCGACTTAATAATGATCTATCTAACGTCTTGAACTGGTCTCGGAGATACGGACTTAAGTTGAACGCAGTTAAAACGCAAGCTATTGTGTTTGGTACTCGTCAATTACTTGGTAAGATCAGTCCATCTAGCTGCAGTGATCTGATGCTGGATGGTACTGTCATACGGTTTTCTGACACAGTTAAGAATCTCGGAGTCTTTATGGATTCTTCACTGTCTTGGAAGCCGCAAATTCAACATGTTTGCAGAAAAGTTTATGCTTGCTTCCACTCTTTAAAGAGACTTCGTTGCTCTCTTCCTCCTTTGGTCCGTCGTAATCTTTGCTATTCACTTATATTTCCTCACTTCGACTATGCGGACGCGGTTTATCCCGATCTCTCGGTAACTCTCCTGGATAAATTGCAGCGGCTACAGAATAATTGCATCCGGTTCATATTTGACATAAATAGATTTGAGCATGTAACGCCGTATCGCAATTACATTCAGATGTTAACTTGTGAGAGACGTAGATCCTTTCGTTTATTAACCATTTTATTTAAAATTTTTCATAACTGCACCCCAAAGTACTTATCAGATAGGTTTCAGCAATTATCATCTCATGAGTTTGCTACTCGTTCGTGTTCTGATGCTATTCTTACATTTCCCGTTCATAGCACTGAAATTTATCACAGATCATTTACAGTACGGTCGATTGCGCTGTGGAATGGACTGCCTTCTGAAATTCGTAATATTTCTAATATTGCTAATTTTAGATGTGTTTTAAAGAGCCGCTTGCTTGCCCTTCAATTGTCTGTTTCCTGATTCTTTGTTCTTTGTCTTTCTCTTTTTCCTCTCTTCAACTGCTTTCACTTGTTGGCAACTGATATCCGGCAAATTCTTTTGGTTTTTTTTTAGCTTCTGTCTCTCTTGTCGTATCTTTTTCTTTACTTTTCTTCTTGATTAATCTTATTTGGTGATAAATGTTAATGATATCTAATTATCACTACTTGCCATATTAATCCTAGGATAATTTTGCTTTAGAAAATACTATTTTGTTTGTTCTGTTGGGTCATTTGGCAGATATCGCTTGTGCGATAAAATGATCCATTTGCTTATACTGTTTAAGTTTAAGTTTATTCATTGCTCGACTAACAATCGACAATGGGATTATGCATACATATATTTTGTTCTTATTTTTTTTCTCTTCTTGTGTATTTTATGTAGTTTTGTATTTTATTTGTGGCAATAAATGGTAATAAATAAACGATATAGGAAACGTGATACACCCGATAAATAGATTTAATAGAATATATACAATACTTAAGTCACCGACGTCACTCAGTGCAACTAAGATTGTAGACAAAATTAAGGAAGTGCAAGAAATGCGGTAAACAATAATAAAATATAAAATATTGAATTACAAATATGTTAAGCTTATTACCAGTTATTTTAATAACACCATATGAGAAGTAAATCATTTGCTTCAAATACATAATATCAAGAATCAAACGAGGTGATCCATAATCTTTTATACAGCCTTTATAATGTAGATTATCCGCTACCCTACCTTCCTTTCATTATGATTGTCTTTCTCATGTTCAGTGGCTCTCGAATAAGGTTTTTCATCGATGCAAAAAAAACACTTGTAAGAAACTTAAGTGCAAGGAATTTCAGATAATTTAATTAAAACTGCTAAAAAATGTAAATACTGTTTACCGTTTACCTGTCGGGTTTGACATAATCGCCTTTCTCACAGTAGCCACTCGGTCCCATTTATAATTTGGTGAATATCCCCTGCGGAATGTCAATCCGTGAAATCCGTCCCTCCGCCTCCTTTTTTGTAAAAGGGCGCCTCTCAACGTCTAACACACCTTGTGGGTCTACAAACGGGGCTGGGAACGGTGCGTATCAAAATCAGGTAGCCAGAAACCCTTAATTAGTAGAATGGAGCCGTTCTTAAAAGATCCATAAATCATCCGGAATTTGATGGGTTGACTTAAGACCAGAAGGGTATCCTTAATTTGTAGTAGGAGGGAAAAGTGAAACTTTTAAAAAATGCTTATAATTTTTTTATTGTCAATATGGATTATTGTTTGTGTAACAATGGGACAATGAGGTCACATTAAATCGTTGACAATTATCACCGGACGTTTCTAACAATGACAATAATAGAGTTACGTAACTAACTTGGGGATATCTTTGGGTGGAGATAACCGGTAATACAGTAGCCAAGAAATACGATTCTTTTCACGTTCCTCTTATCGCCTTTTCGTTTCTTTGTGAGCTCAGCTCGTCCACAGAAATAATTCATGTTTATATATTACCCACCAACGTGGGCAGTGCGTCACGTAGAACCGGTAGCCGCGGGGCCACCAACACAAAAACGGGACAATTGTGTCTTATTAGGCGGCATAACTAAACGACATGTGTACAATAACAAGATCCATCTCGTAGTCCGGCCCGGCAGATATAATAACAAGATGACCAACTTAAGCGTATTATTATGTGGAGCGGTGCCAGACGGGTCCACCGTCGACTCTGTACAGGTGTAGTGGCTTGCATTAACATCACAAAGTCCTATGCAAAGCAGCAGTTGATTGTCGTTAAGATAGCTGTCGCGAACGTCTGGAAGAGTTAACCGCTTGCTGTTCTTTTGTTTAGATGAAATCGAGACCTGTGTGATTTACCAACTGGTCTTCCACAACCAACCTCTGTTCACTTTCCTATACAATACTTACATCGAACTATTGTAATCCAACATCAATATGTTAGATACTAAATATAGTCTATACAATTTATGTTATTCGCATTGTGATTCAGTGAGGTCTTAGGTAAGATATTTAAGTATTGTATAGTAATTTCAATTCTAATTTTAAACGAATTACTGAGTAGATAATCCGATTGAAATAAACTAGAGTAAAACCAACCGATTAATATGGAGAAGGGAGTGGATAGTGAATAGGACCATTATACTGACAAACACGGATTATCAAAAAAAAAATTAATTTGCAATTTAAACCGTTTGAATGAATAATGTTGGTGCCAATTTGAATCTGTATTTGTTAGATCTACTTTTAGTTTAATAAACATATACAATACTCCAGCACTGAATACCATTTAAAACAAGACTAGCACTAAAAAGTCATTCGATACCCGAATTTTTCTAATTCTTAAGGTGCATGTCCACTAACAACAAAATCTATTTCGATATCGACCACTATAGGATAGGATAGGGCATTCATTGATGACACATTTTAAAAGATTAAATGAGAGATGTAATAAAGGTAATGAATAAGAAATCTTGGTTTAGAAAAGAAGCATTTTGGTATCTTGCATCGTAATTGTCTGTCCTACAATTTTTAAGAAATGGTTTAAATCGGTAGCTATCATTCGTAACACATTATCAAGTTGACTTTTTTCCAGATGAATCAGACTATGTTTCTAATGACACCGAACTACAGAGTAGTTGTTCAGACACACTACAATCGCCTTGTTAAGTATGGGAGAACATCCCAGAAACTGAAAAACCTGGTAAGAAAAAATACAACCTGCTAGTTACCCAAGAAATATAAGACGAAAATATAGACTAGAAGGTAAAGAGAGTACATTTCAACAAAGGGTGATTTAGTACCAACTGCTGATATGAAACCTAGATGCAAAGAAACTTGTAGGACAAAATGTTTTACAATTGCTGATGGAAAGACTCGAAGTTTTCAAAGTTATATCATCAATACAGACACATACAATATTCCTTACAAAGCGACAACAACAAAAAAGCAATCGAGAAAGAATTTTCCAATATCTTACTGTCTACCCCTTAAAGGTAGCAAACGAAAAAGTTGTAAGCCTATATTTTACATACACTTGGTGTTAGGAAAGTTGTAGTTGATATAACCATGAAAAAGCATACAAGCCTAAATATAACATCTTGCGATGGAGGAGGAAACCAAAACGGATTTAATCCTTTTGTAGTGGAAAGTATAAATACACATTTTAAGAGCTTTCCCTGCGTTCTGTCGCATTATATTCGATCTGATACAACAAGGAAATAGGAATACCAAACTCATTAGAATTCCAAACAAGAGGCGAAAGATGCTAAGAAGCAGATAAGGAAGATGCCATTGCACGTGAAAATACAACAAGATTTGTTTTGCCCAAGTTACACAATCAATAGCGCTCTATTCTATAAACGAGGTTTAACTACATACAATTTCACAAATTTTATGTAAATACAACTGATGAAAATTGTTTATATACTTCGAGGAACCAACCCTCATTCACATTTCTGCAACCAGTTACCTATTCAGAATAAATATCTAACATTATCTTATGGCATAATAAATCTGTACGCTGCTATTCCCACTGCGGAAACAAAAATATTAAAAAACATCCTAGAGTTTTAGTTAGGTTACCAAACAGAAGTAAAAAAAAATTTAATTTCTTTAAGCTATGTGTAAACCAAAATTATTGCCTATTTAGTTTAAAATATATACGGAATACATACAATGATGGCCTGTCATTCCATTTTAACACACATAAATATGCTACAATACAATCATACCTTTACAGAGCCTTCAACACACACCTTAAATAAACCGCTTCTACATCTGAATCTTCCAAGCTTGATCTTCTAAGCTTCTACACGTAGAAGGTTGTCTTCTTGTATTGTGTTTAATCAGGTGTGATTATTAAGATTGTTGTTGTTTTGCTTTTTTTCTTACCATTCGGCCAGTTATCCTTGTTGGAAAGTTGTTGTTGTTATTACCTATCTGTTATATGACATCTATTTTTTTAATGTGGCTTGTCCAAAGTTTCTCTAATGTGCTCTTTCTATGTGGGCTCTGAATGATGCTGTTTTTGTCAGAATTCATGGAAGGAGTGGTATGGAATTATCGTCGGTTTTGTCATATCCAGGAAATTTATTATGTTATTTTCTTCCTTCTCGATGATGAACTTAATATATTCGTGCAATGAATTAATGAATTCGAGAATATCTTGTATGATTTTCTCGTCTGTAGTGTGAAAATGTGGTGTGTTCGCTAAACGGATCTTTTGCATTAATTATTTCGTTCCTTTCTAGCTTATCCAGAAAAATATAGACTAATAGACCGTTTAGTGAATCCAGCTTGTGTTGTACTTGCTGTATCTTCCCCTGTTTCCGCTGTTTAGTGGCTCGGTTGATATCCCTCAAAGTATACCCATTTTTCTGCAGCACATGTAGTATCCGTTGCTCCTTCTTTAGATTGTCTTCTTCACAAATTCTGACTGCTCTCTGAAACATAATGCGTTTCACGGACCTCTTCTGTTGGGGATGAGTGTGTGCTGCCTTTGGATCTTCTTCCGATGCATTCCAAGTTCCATGTCGTCACCTGTCGTCCTAGTGACCAATACATCTAAGATGAGCAACAGCTTTGCAGATTCCGTTTCCATGGTAAACTTGATCATGGGATGTTAACCGTTAAAGTGATCATGGAGGCGTTCTATGCCATGTTCACATATCGGGGTCATAGATTTGGTTTCCACTGGTTCTTCGCCGGTTATTCTTATTATTAGTTATAAGAGGAGATCTTATGACTGCCCCTTCAAACTGCTCGTAAAACTCTCCTTTCCAACTAAAATACGTTGACGATAAACAATACTAGGAGTTTCATCTTGGAATTTTGGAAGAGCATAAAACGTGGCATTTTGCGTTCTTCGGTAGCAGTGTTTTGTAGTTTACCTTGAATTAGTAAATCGGTACTTCGGTAGCAGTGAATTAGTAAATCATCTAATGTGGTTTGTATTTCTATTATTATTTGTTTAACTTCGTTATGAAACTTATTTTCTAAGTGTTCTTTTTATCTTTTTAATGGTTTCTTTATTTATCTTAAATCCGGTCTTGTTCAGAAAATGTTCTGTTTTTCTATGTAATCTTTTTTATGCTTGAACACAATTCCTGCGTTTGTATATTCTTTGGTGCATATAATGTTCTCTTTTTTCATTATTTGTCCTATATTTCTTATAGTTTTTGTTTCTTTTTCTTATTTTCCCTTTCTTCGGTTTCCTCTTTTTTCATACTTTTTTCTCATTGTCTTTGCTGTTTCTCGTATTGATATTTGTTATATTTCTCTCTATATATTATCTTTCATATTGGGATGCTCTTTTATAATTGCTTCTATTTCTATTGCTGTTTTTCTGTAATTTTTCATGTTATACATGGCGTATTTGTGTCCTTTAATCAAAAAGTTCTGCCTCTTGCTGATTGAATGTAATGTCTGTTAGGTTTGTTATTCTCCCATGAAACTTAGTTATATTCGTTGTTCTCGTTGGTTATTCCCTGTTTATGGATATTTTTTTGTCTCTCAGTGTTTAGATTTTTTTCATTTTCTTTGTCTATTCCTGTATTGTCCTTATCTTCTATTTATATTTATATATATTATTATATATTTTATGATATTTTTTATGTTATCTATTATTTCCAAGATCTCTATATAGTGGTTTCTCTCAAGATATATCATTAAAACACCAACAGAATATTTGTTAAGGATAATCCATAGTTATTTTTAAAATGTTTTAATTTCTGATTTTAAATACATGCCTACTAGTTTTTTTTTCATTTTTAACATTGTAATTTGATTAGAATTTTAATGTTTCCCATGTTTCTTGTGGAAGTTTTGAATTTAATGAAACAATAATATGTTATGTTAAACAAACCTTAAACAAAATTAAATTTAAAACATTTTCACACCAAACAAAATACCAATTAAAGAAATTAAATGAACGGCATACAATACCATAACCTAAAAGTTGGTAAATTCGCCCCTGAAATAAATACAAAGTTTGCATAAACAAAAAAAGAATTAAATATATTAAATAAAGGAATACATAACAGCGGATATAAGATAACTAAAAAACCAAAAATCATATAACGTAAATGTTTGTTTTTAATCAATAATTTCACATGTACATTTCACTTAGGCAGTTCTTTACATAGAGATAATATAGTAAGTAACTTTTAAGTGTAAGTTAATTTTATAAAATGTGATTTAACAGGTGATTTCCTGATTAGCCAAAAGAACTGAAACCACTAGACATTAAAAAATAAAGTAAACACTATCAATATTAAAGTACGAGTTTTATTACAAATCAGATACAAAGTTATTTATGTTTTTGTTTACTATACCTATTAATATCTTTGTTTGTGTAGTAATAATACATTATCAGAAAACTGGTTTACATTATTTTGAAATTTGTGACCTTGACATCACTTTGTATAACATCATTATATTATAATAATGATATCTGCGAAATCATAAAGGTCCATTAAGGTCATTTTGGTATGCTATCAATTTTCTGATCTCAACTTTGTTACAAATAGATATGTACTTACTGTAGGCACATCCTAAACATTACAAGCAATAATTTCCAATAATACTTTGAAAACATAATTGCAAAGAGTAACATTCAAAAAAAGTTGCGTGTTGTGGTCACACGTTTGAAAGTTGTCATAATTTTGTTGCTAGTGGATATCAACGTTTAGTCTAGTGTCATAACAACTATTCGTTCAATCAAAATATGTAATACGTCTCGGGGGGGGGGGGGTATCCATTAAGATAGTATAGAGTAATTTGAGGAAAAACTGAAGATATTTCGTTCGTTCGAAGGAGTTCCGTTATGTCGAAGTTTTACTGTATTTAAATTTATGTAATAATTTACCAAGAAATGTTTTATACATTTAACTACGTAATTTTCTCAAGATTTTTTCTTATTAATTCACCTCATTAAGTAGAAATCAATGAAGCAAAACTTGCTTTCGGTATGTTATAAATTATAGAACATGATACTGGAAATATGTGAGAGCGGAAAAAGTAGCAATTACGTCAACGTAAATCGACTTATTTGAACGTAGGTAACGTTAATGCTTCCGCCATTAGTCAGCTGCTGTTAACGAGGGTAACCGATCCGTCGATACGGACATCTACGTCCCTGGCGAAAGATAAACTGTCCCCGGTATCGCTCCCAAATTGACGAAGTTAATTATGTGACTGAGCTACTCCAGTCTCCTTCATTTTCCGTTCGAAAACACTCATTAGTAAGAATGAGGGAAAACTATTATTGCTGTTATTCTCTGACCGGAAATAATGAAATAACCTACAATTATCTGTTGGATCTAATCCTTTCTACGGGGAGGTCGTTTTCGTAAAAGGATTAAGTGAAATCGTGTCAGGGGACTACAAGAAAGTATTGATCCGAAAAGAAATTTGTAAACTATCGATAGGACAAGGATTATGTAAAGGAATAACATTTCAAAAAATAGAGAAAGACATTTGTTAACAGTTGCAAATCGGTTATGCGTTTGTTGCTCCGTGTCGACAACAAAACAAGGACCCTCGGGCTAATGCGCTTACCATGTAGGTTTGCGGGCCTTTTTCAGCCGACCGGGAAATGCGAACAATTGTCACGTTGACAGTAAGACACCCCTCGAAAAGGGCCTCCGTTCGCTGTCACATGTGTTATTTTCGTCATTACGTCCGGCAAGGTTCGGAAGAAAATCGGATTATATTGGCCATCGTGGATGCCAGTCCAGACAATTTTAGCACCCCTTTTCGTTATCGGAACAACTTTTGTACGACTGTCGAACTGGAAACGATATAGAAAAAGGACCCAAGCTTCTCGACCCACCCACAGAGCTATCCGACAAATCGGATCAAAAAGTCGACAATATTGTCGCTGTATACAATGGAACTGGAACAGATTTATCGCGTCAATGTGTTCTATCTATTCAGAAGAAAAATCAATTAATAAAAAAATGTAACAGAATTAATTGAAATTCAAGATCTACAAAAATAATTTGTATGGGAAGTTAAAGAAGTATTCAAACTATTCATAACAATTCAAAGTCAATTTCCTATTTTAAAATAAATCCCCTGTATCCGTTTGCTTTTCACGTGATAAAGTATACTTATTCTTTCTTAAAACGGTTGTAATAGGTTTGGCGACGTTTCTTTTGTTCGTGTCCAAACACCTTAAGGGTGGAACGAAATGTTGAATAGCCGTGGAAATTCGGCTTAAGAAAGCCGTGTGTGCATGCGACTTTATTCTAAAATCGCATCTGAACGATAATAAATCAACGCACAAATACGTGTTTTGGTTGCGGGTGGCCAGAGAGGTCGACCGAAGACCGAAGAGTAGTGAAAAAAAAAAGTTGCCCGTCAGGATTAGGTGTGCTGACTTCATTTACGTTGGACGCCAGAGTCCCGCACCTGGACTATAGATCATGATGGAACCTGGGTTCTGTGTCCGCTCTTCCGGACCTCGTCGCGGCCAGTTCCAGGCTCATTGGGAACAGGACAGCTGTGATAATGTGCTTAACGTAAAACGCTGCGGGACGCCGCCGCACTTAATCACGCCGATCGGATACAGGCGCGTTTTTTCGTTGCAGGGTTTAAGGATTTATCGGGACGGTGCTCGGTGCTGGTTATCTCGTCGTCAAGCGATTAGAAAAATGGGTTTTAGAGAAGGTGTTTTCGGATAAATTTAACCCGCACCAAATGGAATTTGGTTTTTTATACTAAATCAAACAATTTAAATTCGTAAAAGGTGTTGTATTTAATGAACGACTGCTTCGTATTTTCAAAACGCAAAACTATACATGTGAAAGAAATTATGACTTTGTGTTTTTTCGTTTTAATTGACATTTTAAACAACACTTTTTTGAAGCTGTTCCCTATTTCTAGAAAAAATGTTTTTTGTTTCTAATTCTGGGCTACTCCAGTTAGTATAAAAAATAGAAACTTTTTAGATTTTTCCGTTATCAATTATTAATTTAGACTTGCTACACTAAAAGCAATTCAGGTCAATTCATGTTTTTCCAGAACAGCTTTTTAAACGACACATCACACTTTAACTAAATTCGCCGATTTTATCGATGGAAAGTTCGATTTTCGAAAAGAGTTTCGTTTCATTACTTTGAGTTGTTTTAATTACGGTTTTAAAAATTCGTGTTATGGGATAATACATTATGTACAAACCTTATTAACATCTTATAATAAAATAAAATATAAAATTTTAGATCTACGTTCTTAAAAACATTATTTTTTGAAACCAATATTAAGTAAGATTCTTTGTCTTTTTTCAAACCGTAATTACAAAAAAAAACAATTGTCAGGACATATGTTCTGCCTTCAAGGGTCCTAAATTTTTAATTTCTGCCAAAAGTTAGAATAATACTATTTAAAATCCAAAATGTAACCTAAAATTACAATGTTTGTGTTTGATTTCTTTGTCATCATCGTAATACATATGTAAAAAGATATTTGAATTAAAAATGATTTGTCGTACTTGACTATGATAAAAGTTTTTGATTAATTTTCGTCTTCTACCGGTTTCGACACAGTATTGCAATCTTCAGGAAACCACGTTATTAGATTTCATTGTATTATTAAATACGTATCAACACTCTATTATATTCTTATTGTTTTTTTTTTGTTACTTAACAGAAAAATTCAGATCAGAGAAAATTCGCCTTCAAATCAAAGACACGATTATTGAAATAAATAATAAAATTAAAGTTTTACACAATTACAACAAGTGACAAAAGAAAACAATAAGAATATAACAGAAGATGAGTGTTGATACGTATTTAATAACAGAATGAAATCTACTAACGTGGTTTGCTGAGGATGGCAATAAAATGTTGAAACCGGTAGAAACAGAAAATTAATAAAAAACATTTATCATCGTCAAGTACGACAAATCATTTTTATTTCAATTATCTTTTCACATAAAATTGCAATTGTCGTACCTCAAAAAGAAAACGAAAATTATCTCATTGATTTTACATTCATATTACATTGACGAATTGTGGAAGTACATTAGTTAGACTCTACAGCAGCGTTTCTCAACCTCTCTTATACTGCGACCCATAAAATACCAGAAAAAAAGTTACACGAATCATAATTAGAAATTATTAGTAGTGTTACATCTAATTCTGTTTTTATACAAGTTAACAGGAACGATTGACTTTATGAAATGCTGCAATAATTATTAACTATTAAAACTACTATCAACTACAAATATTGCTTGAGTTAAAAAGATTATATTTCGAAAACAATTTGAGATGTTTAAGAATGGTTTTGTTTGGTAAGAAAAGGTGTATAACCTTCTTTTATAAATTATAAAAAATTCATCAAGATATCTTAAGAATTCGGTCGATTTTGCAGAAATAGTTAATAAAATTTTCAATTTTATGAAATGCTGTAAATTTTGATTAAGTTGATATGATACCTCAAAATGCGTGGGTTCATACATTCCTTTATAAATTAAAAAAATCATCTAGATATGTTAAGAATTCTATTTTTTACAACTTTTCAAAAATGATTAAAGCAATTTTTAATTTTGCCACAAAGGATGAGTTCAAAACTTTATATTTCAAAAATGAATTGAAAAACTCATGCAGAGTTTTCTCATCTGAAAAGTGCACACTTTGCTTATAAATAAGAAAAAACATCATCAAGATATCTTAGAAATTCGATTTTTTACGGTTTTTCAAAAATGATTAAGGAAATTTTTAATTTTATATTTATCACAAATTCAAGATGAGTTTAAAACTTTATGTCACAAAATCGAATTGGGATACTCAAGTATTCCCGGAAAAGTACGTATTTTTCTTTATAAATCACAAAAAAATCATCAAGATATCTTATGAATTCGATTTTTTACGATTTTTCAGAAATGATTAAGAATTTTTAATTTTATGAAATGCTAAAAATTTAGGTTCAGTTCAAAACTTGACATCTCAGAAACGAATTGAGATACTCAGTTCTTTTTTTTTACAGTCTTTTTTAACACGATTTTGAAATAGCACGGTTCACCAATAAATTTTTTTACACGAATTTTTTGTTGAAGGGTATACTTTTGGAAAAGTATATCCTTCTTTATAAATCACAAAAAATATTCATCAAGATATCACAAACAAAAATACAAAAATGAGAAATTTTTCATTTTATGAAACGCCATAAATTTAGTTTGAGTTCAAAAGTTGATATCTCAAAAATGAATTGAGATGCACAAGTATAGGTTAATTCTCGGAAAAGTGCACACTTTCTTTTATAAATCAAAAACAAATCATCAAGATTAGAACTGACATTAGCACTAACACTAGAACTATCACTAGGACCAACACTGGATTTAAAACTAGAAACTTTCGGGCCAGTTCGAACCAGTCTCTGAAGAAGGTTGCAACATGACATCCGAAACGTCAAACATATTTTCAAAAAACGCACGGCAAAACCCGAAAATTTCTAGTTTTAGATCTAGTGCTAGTCCTAGTGATAGTTCTAGTGATAGTTCTAGTGTTAGTTCTAATTTTAGCTCAGTTAACACCGGTTGTGAAAACCTTCGTAGTTAAATCATCAAGATATCTTATGAATTCGTTTTTTTACGATTTTTCAAAGAATTTAAGGAAATTTTTAACTTAATGAAATGCTATAAATTTAGGTTGAGTTCAAAACTCCATATCTCAATAACGAATGGAATATATCAAAAATGAGTTGAGATGCTGAAGTATAGGTTTGTTCTCAGAAATGTGCACAGTTTCTTTTATAAATTACTAAACAAATTCATCAAGATATCTATATATTGAGTTCAAAACTTGATATCTCAGAAACCAGTTGAGATACCCAAGTATGGGTCCGTCTAGACGAAGTGTACACTTTTCTTTAAAAATCACATAAAAATTCATCATGATATTTTAAGAATTCGATTTTTTACGATTATTCAATAAAGACTAAAAAATTAAAATTTTTCATTTATTAACTTAGATTAAGTACAAAACTTGGTTTCTTAAAAACGGATTACTTTCATATATAAAACACAAACATTTTCGTATAAGCAGGAAATAAATTCTTATAAGAACTCTAAAAGAATTTTTTTTAATATTATTTAGAACTAACCTTTAACTAATGCATCTCTTCATTAAAAAAAGAATTAGATGTATTAGTTTTACGTGGACATTTACGACCCATGGGTTGGGAAACACTGCTCTATTGGAATCCTGAAATCTTAATGTAAATATTTCTCCCTCTAAGTGAGGGTTAGTTAATAAACCGTAAAAAACTTAAAAAATACTAAGCTAAACTATATAAAAATCTATAGTCTACTGTACGTAATACACATTTCAGATTTCAAAATGATGGTTAAAATTAAATTGCCGAAGTTTGGAGTCACAGATTTCTGATATATCAATTTAAAACTAACTTGATGATTGAAAACTAAACGTTTTATATACATAATTGAAGAATATTGTTTGTAATAAATAAAAGTAAGTTGTAATAAAAGTAATTTCATCTAACAGTTTGATAAAACTGTTAGCGATAGTTACATCTGATGGTTCATTATGTTACAAGAAACAGTCAGAGTTATGGATCCTACAATCGATCTTTGTTGTGCCCATATGCCAGGAACCGAAAAATAGATTTTTTTGGTTATTTGCAGAAAACAGCAAAACCTCCTTGTTTTAAACCCATGTCTGGTTAATAGAATAGGATTAATAATTGATGAAAAATCTAAAGAGATTTTATTATTATTCGTCCACTGCAGTGCTTATCATCGTTTGGATAGCTTGGACGAACTTAAGAACATTTGATTAGAATTTTAATTTGTTCAAGTTTAAATAATTTGAAATGCAATCTTATACATTTTAATTTCTATATTAATAATTTCTTGTTAAAATTTCAGTTATGACATACTGTCAAAGAATTAATTAAGGTATAATTAGGGTAGTCTCGTCTTAGACTTGAGCCATGAGTCATCTTACTATCTCAATTAATTCACTCATTGCAAATTTGAAATTCTACTTTTACAACAAATTAACCAAAATGTACCTTTATCGAGTATCCTTATTGTATACAAATTAATTAATTTGTCAATTACATCGTTTCACTGTCTAGTTTCCATAATTACCTTTAATAATATATCTAATTATTAGTTTATTATGCATTCTTAATTTAAATGCAGATCAACATTTATCTAAATAAATACAATAAATGTTAAAAATGTATGTATATAGATCATATAATCAAATATCTAGCTTTTTAATTATGCATATATTTATTGAATAAGATTATGATTATATTAATCTAATTAACTGATTTATGAATCTGACGGTCAAAATCAAAATCATGGCGGTTTTTAATTGCACGTTGGTAGAGAGCTGTCCAATTATTACATTTATGTTGATTAACATCGTATTTATGTTATTTTACACGTTGATATAATTGTTGTTTGCTTTTACGTATATACAATTTATTGCAGTTATTGCATTCTAATTGGTATACGGTGTTAATTTTCTCAATCTTATATATTTTGTCCTTCATATTGCTGAAAATATTAGTTAATTTAAAATATTAAATTAAGTATTATATATTAGTTTTAGTTTTATTCTTATTATTAATATTCGCATTATGATATTTATTTGGTATCTTTACTGTTATAATTTGACAAACATTTATGGTTGATCTTTGTTCGGTATTCATATTGGTATTCTGTTGTGTGTTTACAGGTCTTGATTATTTGATTTTATAATAATTATCGTACATACTATTAATTAATGTTTTTGTATGCATTCACTGATGGAATACTATATATTATGGTTTTTATTTTTTCATGTATGCATCATCAGTTAAAGTAATGGCTCAACGAAATTATTAATAGTGTGATCTGAGATCAAATCTGAGATCTTGGGTGATTACTTGGGTAATGATGAGTTCTAGTACGACTGATGTCTTTTTTTGTACCAAGTTGTATATATCATATTATGTTCCCTATTTATTATAATATTCATATGCAATTTGTTCATTGTTCGGCTGTAAATTGTCAGCGTGGGTTGTACTCATTAGATTTGATTAAATTTTCAATATCAGATCATCTATAGATCTATATCGTCTTAAAACGGGGAAATTTCATCTTCAATTTGATTCATGAATCATCCCAAGATTTCCATTACTTTAATCGTGGCGACTTATTTTTTCTATTTTTATTATTTTAATGTTATCAAGGTTGAATCGTAATCTTACACATTTAAATTTCTATCTCAATAATTCTTGATTCATTATTGATTCATTAGAAATGATTCTCGATTCATTTCTATATCCGCATTATTAAAGCCGTTGCGATTTTTAAAGTTTTATTAATTGGAAACACAATTTTACACATTTTAATTTCTACCTCAATAATTTCTTATTCAAACATCAGTTTTGATGTCGTCTTAAAGTGGGCATTTTTATATTTATTTTGTTCCATGAATCATCCCATCATATACTACTAGCCATGACGCCTTCTTTAATTTTCTTATTTTTATTATTTTAATGTCATCAAGGTTGGATCGTAATCTTACACATTTAAATTTCTATCTCAATAATTCTTGAATAAAATAGCGATTATCATATGTCATTTTAAAGAAAACATCGTCGTCTTCTTAAGCCATGATTCATTACTATATGTTCATTATTGAAGTCGGTGTTGATTTTTGTTTTATTACTTTGAAACGTAATCCTCTACATTTTTAATAGTTATTTCTCGTTGAAACGTTAGTTATCATATTGTCTGCTCGTCTTCACTTTGACCCATAAACCATCCCATTATTTCCATTATTTTAGCCATGGAGAATTCTAAATTCTTCAATTTTTATATAATATTTTATTATTTTAATGTTACCTAAGTTAAAGTACAATCTAACATATTTCAATTTTTATTTCAATAACTCCTGAATGAAATAGCGAATATCATACTTAATTATAAAGAAGACATCGTTATCTTCAATTTGATCCATGAATCTTCATTATATCCATTATTTTAGCCATGTCGATTTTTTTATACAGTATTAAATTGATGTGACAATTTAATCATTATTAAATTGAATAAACTGAAAATAAGAATAACAAGTAACAAACATCCTATTAATATAGCATTCTATATTAACAAAATTATTTAAGATATTTTAAGATAATAGCGTTTGTAATACCGCAGAATTTCATACATTTTGTTCAAACGTTTCAGTTCTAACGTTTCATCATCATTGTTGTCATCTTCATCATTACATTCGTGAGACTCTTTATACAGGAATGTAGCGGCTTGGATTGTAGCTGTTCCGAAATTGCCACATATTCATCATAGTTCTCGTAGTATTATGAAAAATACATTTCTGCTTCATTGTTGACATAGAATCGATAGATTATATAGAACTGAAGTATTTTTCTCAGTATTTCACTCAAAAATAGATACCATAAGCTATAACCGGTATACCCGAAAGTTCGTTGTAACTGGATTCGTTATAAGCAAACTTATTTAGATTATGTTAAATGGAAACATTTTCGGGACTATTACATCAGTTCGTTATAACCGGGTTTGCTATGACCGAACTGACGACTGTAATTACATTGCTGAAATTTGAAGTTATACGGATTACGTCATAGATTTATGACTTATCAACTTTAAAATAACTTAGGGTTTAAAACTAAATGTGTTATATGATTAAAATTATTGTATTAAAATTGTTTGTAATTAATAAATTTAGCTTCATCCGCAAGTAAGGTAGTTTTTATTAGATATTACTAATCCGGCGGATTTAAAAAACGACATATTTCTCATTAATATGTTAAATTTAATAAAAAATTTTAACTCTAGAACTAAAAACTCTGAATGAGAATAATATTAATGAGAATTATTTATATCACAAGGGACTAACGGTTTTAAACTAAAATTTCAATCTCTAATAATAAATGAATATACATATCGAAACCTATTATAAGTATTTTATACAATATGCTAAATTTATACAACCCAGATGAGAGTCAGATGGTTCACTATGATACAAAAAAGTATGTCAGAAAATATAAAAGAATGTCAGAATACGAAAAAAAAAACTTTTGGTTATTGGCACAAAACAGCAAAACCTCGATGTATGTCATGATTTATTCCCATATCTCCATTTTTATAATAGCCATTGCGATTATTTTATATTAATTAATGTGAAACGCAATCTTATAAATTTACTACTTACAAATTTTATTTCTGTCTCAATAATTTCTCTTTAAAACGTCAATTAAATCCCATTATCTTCATTATGTTAGCCATGGCCTTTTTTTTCAATTCTTCTAATTTTATTATTTTAACATTATGTAAATTGAAACGCTATCTCACATATTTCAATCTTTATCTCAATAATTTTTGAATAGAATAGTAGTGATCACATATCGTTTTAAAGAAGACATGATCTTACCTTCAATTTAAGCTATGATTCATTCCTATATCTTTATTATTAAAGCCGTTGCGATTTTTTTAATATTAATTAATGTGGAACATCATCTTGAACATTTTATTTCTGTCTCAATAATTTCTCGTTAAAATATCAGTCATCATAAGACTTAAAACGGAAATGTTTCATCTTCATTTAATCCATGACTCCACTGTTTAACCATTTTATTGTTTTATTTTTATTATTTTAATGTTATCAAGTTCGAACTAACACATTTGAATTTCTATCCCAATAATTCTTGAATTAAACTCAATTATCATAAATTATTTTATACAAGACAACGTCTTCTTCTATTTCAAGCCACAATTCATTCCTGTATCTCCATTATTAAAGCCGTTGCGATTTATTTGTTTAGTAAATTTTCTTAATAATTTCCCATTGAAATATCACTTATCATATAGTGTCTTAAAAATGACCTACTTCTTCATCTTCAATATGATCTAAAACCCATTCCATTATCTCCATTATTTTAGTCATGGCGGAATTTTTTTATACTTCCATTTTCATTATGTTAATGTTATCAAGGTTAGAACGTAATTGTTCATATTTGAGTTTCTATCTCAATAATTCTTGAATAAAACAGCGATTCTTATGATATTTTAAAGACGACATGATCGCCTTCAATTTAAGGCAATTCATTCCTACATGTTCTTATTAAAGTCGTTGTGACTTTTTTGAAGATTAACTGATTTGAAACGCAATTTTACGGATTTTAATGTCTATCTCAATAATTTTTGGTTAAACATTGTATTGAAGATGAGCGTCATTAAAGATTTAAAAATACTATATATTTTTGTAGTATAAACACATGACCATATTGTTGATGAATGACCACATCGTGTAGCCATTGTTACCACATCTGGTAAAATTTTATAATACGTGATGAGATTTTCGCGATCTAGTGAAATGGTGAGAGAAATTTTCAGAGAAATTCAGAGAAATTTCACATCTTTGGGTGATTTTTCAACTTTTCGTTTTATAATTAAAATTAAAGTCTGCCAACCTGTTGGCAGTATGAGCTATTACATCTCCAAACTCCCCTTTGTCATTTTAAAGTCCGCCAAATTGTTGGTAACATGAGCCGTTTGTGTCTACAGACCTGCTCGTCAATTTAAAACAGCCAACTTGTTGGCATAATGGGCTATTATGTCCCCAATGCCCTGCTTATTAGTTAGAAGTCCGCAAACATGTTGGCAGCTCGAGCCATTACTGTTACATAGACTACATAGCAGCGTAAGCTCCTCGATTTGAAGACAGTGTTGGCATAAGTAAGACAACTTGTTGGCATAATGAGGTATTACTATTCCCAGCATTGTATATTATCCTAAAAACTGCCAACTTGTTGGCAGTCTGTGCTATTATGTCTTCAAAGCCCTGCTTATCGGTTTGAATACAACTTGTTGGCAGATCGAGCTATTACAGTTCAACAAATGGTCTGTTGAACAGTAGTAGCATTTTAATATCATTTTAAAGACTGTCAACATGTTGACAGCATGAGGAATTATGTCTCCGAAGTGCTCCTCATCAATTTAAAACCTATCAACTTGTTGGCAGTATAAGCTATTACTGTTCCACAGACTATGTACAATTTTAAAGGACTTTTATCTTCGATGACCACCAGATGAATCAATCCCAATTATATATACGATAAGATTTTGTAAAATAGGCTTGAAGTTATTAAAAAATTCCAATTTTCTGGCTTAACCAGTAATGTAATCAAATTCTTATAAGGGACAAAAAAGTTCCAGAACCACATGGATTATTCAAAAATTTTAATTATGTAATCATCGCCTACTCAGCAAAAATAATATGAAGTAATAACTGCTGAAGGCATGGCTGTTAAATCATTTCTTTGTTTTTAAAATTTTACCTAAAACCAAAAAAAAGACATTGATAGAGCCTAAGAACTCACATCTCAGAAATGGTTTAGATTGATTATCGCGTTTTCGAGTTATAAAGTATAAAACGAGAAAGACGAAACGAAGCAACTTTAGATATAGAGAAGTTAACTTAAATCGACCCTATCTTGAGTCAAGGAATCTGTTATCTTCCATTGTACGCGCATTTTAGAGACAGCCTGTACATTATCTTAATGACCACCAACTTGTTGGCTGCATGAGCTATTATGTCCCCAAAGTCTTGCTTATTAGCTTGAAGTCTGCCAACTTGTTGGCAGCTCGAGCTAAAATGCATGAGCTTAAATATATTGTTGCAAACACGGTACGTCATGTTAAAAGCTACTAATTTGTTGGCAGCACGAGGTATTATATCCCCAAATTCCTGCTTCTCAGTTTGAAATCTGCCAACTTGTTGGCAGCTCGAGCTATTACTGTTCCACAGACTATATATCATTTTAATGACTGTCAATTTGTTGGCAGTATGAGGTATTATGTCTCCAAAGTGTTGCTTATCAATTTAAAGCCTATGAACTTGTTGGCAGTATAAGCTATTATTGTTCCACAGACTATATATAATCTTAAAGTCTACCCAACTGTTGGCTGTTCGAGCTATTACTGTTCCACAGACTATGCATAATTTTAAAGGACTTTATCTTCGATGACCACCAGATGAATCAATCCCAATTATATATACGATAAGATTTTGTAAAATAGGCTTGAAGTTATTAAAAAATTCCAATTTTCTGGCTTAACCAGTAATGTAATCAAATTCTTATAAGGGACAAAAAAGTTCCAGAACTACATGGGTTATTCAAAAATTTTAATTATGTAATCATCGCCTACTCAGCAAAAATAATATGAAGTAATAACTGCTGAAGGCATGGCTGTTAAGTCATCTCTTTGTTTTTAAAATTTTACCTAAAACCAAAAAAAAGACATTAATAGAGCCTAAGAACTCACATCTCAGAAATGGTTTAGATTGATTATCGCGTTTTCGAGTTATAAAGTATAAAACGAGAAAGACGAAACGAAGCAACTTTAGATATAGAGAAGTTAACTTAAATCGACCCTATCTTGAGTCAAGGAATCTGTTATCTTCCATTGTACGCGCATTTTAGAGACAGCCTGTACATTATCTTAATGACCACCAACTTGTTGGCTGCATGAGCTATTATGTCCCCAAAGTCTTGCTTATTAATTTGAAGTCTGCCAACTTGTTGGCAGCTCGAGCTAAAATGCATGAGCTTAAATATATTGTTGCAAACACGGTACGTCATGTTAAAAGCTACTAATTTGTTGGCAGCACGAGGTATTATATCCCCAAATTCCTGCTTCTCAGTTTGAAATCTGCCAACTTGTTGGCAGCTCGAGCTATTATTGTTCCACAGACTATATATCATTTTAATGACTGTCAATTTGTTGGCAGTATGAGGTATTAAGTCTCCAAAGTGTTGCTTATCAATTTAAAGCCTATCAACTTATTGGCAGTATAAGCTATTACTGTTCCACAGACTATATATAATCTTAAAGTCTACCCAATTGTTGGCAGTTCGAGCTATTACTGTTCCACAGACTATGCATAATTTTAAAGGACTTTATCTTCGATGACCACCAGATGAATCAGTCCCAATTATATATACGATAAGATTTTGTAAAATAGGCTTGAAGTTATTAAAAAATTTCAATTTTCTGGCTTAACCACTAATGTAATCAAATTCTTATAAGGGACAAAAAAGTTCCAGAACTAAATGGGCTATTCAAAAATTTTAATTATGTAATCATCGCCTACTCAGCAAAAATAATATGAAATAGTAACTGCTGAAGACATGGCTGTTCCATCATTTCTTTGTTTTTAAAATTTTACCTAAAACCAAAAAAAGACATTAATAGAGCCTAAGAACTCACATCTCAGAAATGGTTTAGATTGATTATCGCGTTTTCGAGTTATAAAGAATAAAACGAGAAAGACGAAACGAAGCAACTTTAGATATAGAGAAGTTAACTTAAATCGACCCTATCTTGAGTCAAGGAATCTGTTATCTTCCATTGTACGCGCATTTTAGAGACAGCCTGTACATTATCTTAATGACCACCAACTTGTTGGCTGCATGAGCTATTATGTCCCCAAAGTCTTGCTTATTAATTTGAAGTCTGCCAACTTGTTGGCAGCTCGAGCTAAAATGCATGAGCTTAAATATATTGTTGCAAACACGGTACGTCATGTTAAAAGCTACTAATTTGTTGACAGCACGAGGTATTATATCCCCAAATTCCTGCTTCTCAGTTTGAAATCTGCCAACTTGTTGGCAGCTCGAGCTATTTTTGTTCCACAGACTATATATCATTTTAATGACTGTCAATTTGTTGGCAGTATGAGGTATTATGTCTCCAAAGTGTTGCTTATCAATTTAAAGCCTATCAACTTGTTGGCAGTATAAGCTATTACTGTTCCACAGACTATATATAATCTTAAAGTCTACCCAATTGTTGGCAGTTCGAGCTATTACTATTCCACAGACTATGCATAATTTTAAAGGACTTTATCTTCGATGACCACCAGATGAATCAATCCCAATTATATATACGATAAGATTTTGTAAAATAGGCTTGAAGTTATTAAAAAATTTCAATTTTCTGGCTTAACCACTAATGTAATCAAATTCTTATAAGGGACAAAAAAGTTCCAGAACTAAATGGGCTATTCAAAAATTTTAATTATGTAATCATCGCCTACTCAGCAAAAATAATATGAAATAGTAACTGCTGAAGACATGGCTGTTCCATCATTTCTTTGTTTTTAAAATTTTACCTAAAACCAAAAAAAGACATTAATAGAGCCTAAGAACTCACATCTCAGAAATGGTTTAGATTGATTATCGCGTTTTCGAGTTATAAAGAATAAAACGAGAAAGACGAAACGAAGCAACTTTAGATATAGAGAAGTTAACTTAAATCGACCTATTTTGAGTCAAGGAATCTGTGATCTTCCATTGTACGCGCATTTTAGAGACAGCCTGTATATTATCTTAATGACCACCAACTTGTTGGCTGCATGAGCTATTATGTCCCCAAAGCCTTGCTTATTAGTTTGAAGTCTGCCAATTTGTTAGCAACTCGAGCTAAAATCATCTCGAGGTATTATGTCTCCAAAGTGTTGCTTATCAATTTAAAGCCTGTCAACTTGTTAGCAGTATAAGCTATTACTGTTCCATTGATAATATATTATCTTTAACATTATCTTAAAGACTGCCAATTTGTTTTCTGCATAAGCTATTATGTCCCCAAAGTCCTGCTTATCAATTTAAAATCTGCGAAGTTATTAGCAGCATGAGCTATTACTGTTCCAAATACTGTACATTATCCTAAAAACTGCTAACTTGTTGGCAGCATAAGCTATTATTGTTCTCAGCCTATATATTAGCTATTGTGTCTCTAAATTCCTGCACATTAGTTTGAAGTCTGTAACTTAAAACTGCCAACTTTTAAATTAAAACCAAATGGAAAGATGAAAAATATTTTTATTTTATTATACAAGTAAGCTAATTATAAACTAATTATATAATTTTATTATATTACTATAAACTAATTATAAGCTGTTTTAGATGTAGATCGTCGGAATCACACCCAAATCAAAAGCAGATGTATTTTCATCAGAAGGAGGGTAACAAAATTATCAAATCCAAACTTCATTTAACTTTAAAAAATCACTCAATGTAATCCTTCAAACAAATGTTGAAAGCGTTAATCGTCAAAGTGTTATGTATTGTTCACCTCGGATTAGCTTACGTGAGGATTGTTACTCGGTTTCAAAGAATTTATAAGAACATTTTAACAATGAAAAATAAATTTAATTAATACTAATACTAATAAAGATAAAAAATATACATAACACTTTGGTAATTAAGGCTTCCAACAGTTTTCTGAAGGATTATTTTTAGGGTTTTTAGTAGTTTGAGTGACTTTTTAAAATTAAATGCAGATTGGATTTGATAATTTTGTTTTGATTTGATAATTTCACCCTCTTTCTAATGAAAATATATCTATTTTTAACTTGGGTGTCATTCTGATGCATTTTGTCTCCGTTTTTAAATAATGGAGTGTAGGTTTAGTAATGTTGTTTTCCTTGTTTGTTGCTGTTTTTATTTTGTTGTTATTCTTCAACAACAATGCTTTTTAAATCATCCAAAGAATGGATATCAGTAATAATATTTTCATATTGTTATTGATTATATCTCAATAATTACAAAAGATAGAAGGAATCTTTTGAGACAAATAATTGGCAACACGGACACATTAATAAAAATTGTTGGTAATAAGTAACTGAAATGATAAAATTTCTAAAAATGAGCAAATAAAGAAATACTACATATTTTTTTAGTTGTCTACTGTCAACTTTTATTGTTGAGGTAAGCATTCTACATTTTCTGCATACAGATACATTGCAATAAAAATAGATTGAATGTATAGTTTGGATAAATACAGTATGTAATGTGAAATATATTTGGAAAATTGATTTTTTTATTATACAGAACATTATTCTTATTCTTTCTCTTATCTCAGATTTTATTCAATCGTTTTCATTCACTATGAAGAGTTCCTTTTAATGAACACGTCGCGTGTTCCACGTGTGTAAGTCAGTATACGATCTGCCGTTTCCTTTTCTTAACCAGGATCAATTAAAATGTGCGGGGAGTATCGTCGGGCCGTTTTATGGTCAATCGGGCCGCTATTTATGCCGCCTGTGTATCGCATACGGAGCGGGTTCACCGTGTTTATTAATTCCCGGATTAGTAACGCCACATAACTTAATTACGTTGTCTTGCTCTTCGACCGTGATCTGCCGCACCATTCGTTTGCCCCACGTACTGAAAAACTTCTTATCTGACCAGCGTTACAAGAAAATACAATTATATTCGCGGCGGCGGTGAGGCGAGTTGCGGCTCTTTTAATCCTCCCTGTATTATTTATGCGAACATTTCGATTCCTCCACGTATGTTTTTGAGTTTGTTTCCTGCTAAACGATTGTATAAATTGCGCCTATCGAACGACCATCTGCACGCTCGTGTACCGTAATGGCGACCAACCTGCAATAATTTTAACTTCAAGCTTCGTCTGCGTTTATTACTACACTGAATGTGGATTTGTAGATTGAATCGATAACGACTTTATTATTATTATGTCGTTTATTACTAGTGAAAAAAGAATGTTATTTTTTTCCTTTTTTGCAACCTAATTGCAACACATTAAAAATGTTTTGTATCAATCTTTAATAATCTTATTTTTCGTATAAACTCAATTAGTAAGTAATAGCAGTAATTAATCACCAACACTTTAGCGTTAAAGATTTAAATAACACCAACACATTATCAATCATTTATTTTTTACTTCAAATGATTAATAGGACATCACTGATATTTTTCTAGATAAATCACGTAAACAGCGATGTACTTTTGGCTTCTTAATGTATTCTATTAATTTCTATCACATATCCATGACAAATATTTACACTTGATCATTCCTTATAACCTTGTTTGCGCCAACGCACATTATCAAGCGTAAGATCTACATGGAAGTTAACCGATCATACATCTAGATCATTAATCTAAATTACTTCTTAACGGCCAACGAACGTGGGCCGAATTAAAAAAATCTTGCTGCTACGTATACCAAAACGTGCATATTCAATAACATACAATTAATCTTTCCGGTTGTGTTAATGGTAAATGGTAAACAAATTGCCAGAATTTAATTACGATTAAATAATGACCAACGAAAAATTTTTTCTTTAATCAACATCATTCTTACAAGTGTAAAGCGCAATAATAAATTACTCAAATACAATACGTAACAAGCACCCGTATTTACAATGTATGAGTTCCGCTATGCGTACGCTGGTGCTTTGATAAATTAACACCTAATTAAAGTCACTGTAAGAAGTTTTTTTTCCGTTTTGAAATTGTGCAGGTACTTACAGAGTACGGGTTTATATTACATGTAAAGTTTTAAATATAGATTAGTTTAAATTAAAATTAAATTTACAAGAGCTGCTACTTCTCGCAAAAGATACTCAGCAATAAGTCCTATTCGTAACATCACGCATAGGTAAATGTTTTGTTAACGCATAGGTTTTCATAGTATAGAAAAAGATTTTATTCAAAAAAATACCAGTATTTATTTAAAACGATGTAAGTGTTTTTAGTTAAATCGATTTTACGAACGTTTCGACCAAAGAGTTCGTCTTCTTCAAGCACGTTTGATATGTTAACATAAATTAATTATATATAAATGGGATGACTTTCGATCTGCGTTTAAAGTGTATTATCTTACAAAATGTAAGTAAATTGAGGAACGCATCTGGCCAAACCAAAACATTAGACGTATAGTCTGTTGTTAAAATTTAAATTTAAAATACGGATGGAATTCTAGAAATAAATGAAACAATTTCGAATATACATTCATAGTTGTCAATAGAAGATAATGGCGTCTCACCGTTAGTTCGTTAAAGAGAGTTATTTATTAATCTATTAATTATTAAAACGACACAAAAAATCAGTATAAAATAAAAGAATAGATGAAACGAATTTGATGTCCAATGTTAAGTCAGGTCTGTACAAAATTGTCAGCAAAGAGAGACAAGAAACCGCTTTTGAAAATACAGGTTGAAAATATAACTTAACTGTACACTGTACGATGTGCGATTAAATGTAAAACCGATAATAAAAGATAACATCTTGGTTTATTCGTACACAATGAATAAATACAACAGTTTTAGTTGATGCTCAGGATTACATTATTTAAGACGAATGGCTAAATCCAAAACTAATTAACAATTTTACCCTAAATAACGATTAAAGAGAGCTAAAAGTAGAATTAGAAGTAGCACTAGACCGTCTTAAAACATGGACGACTATGTCTCCTAAGGTGACCTAACTAGTTCTAGTTCTAAGTTTAGTGATAGTTCCTCTTTAAATTTAACAAAAATAAATCACAATCTAGCATAAACCTCGAGTAATCTAGAAACATTTTAAGTCTAAGTATAGTGTTAGTTCTAATTTTACTTCAATCAACAATATACAATAGGATACAACAGTAAAAATTGTTGTAACACGTACTACAATTGTAGTGGTTTTCACTACAGTTTGTATTTAAAATGGAGACAAAAGCAAATTGTAGTAATCTATCGCATCGTACTGTTGTAAATATAATGTGATACATATACACACCGTATAAGTTAAATACTACCACAAAAGTGTCAATTTTACCACAAAAAATATCAAAAAACTGTCACAGATTGTTTATAATATTTTTATTATAGACAATATACTATACATTGTAGTAAATACTATGCCAACTTTTCTACCACAAATCGCTAAGAACCAGTACAATCGTGTTGAGTACATATCAACGAACAGTGTATTACAAATGAATATAATTGTGCTACTTTTTACAACAAGAAAAGTACTACATTGTTGTTGTAAATCAGTAGAATTCTGATTTTACTGTGTAATAATGAATCGGGTAGTGATTTCATGTAAAGCCAGATACCGAATAACCGACATTTTCTCAGCTGATAATATCTGTCCGGCCATTATGTGTAATTGTCAGCTTCAACTACATCAGCATTATATCATATACAGGTTTCCGGTATACGGATACAGAATATATCTTTATATATTTTTTGGTAATTTATAAAGGAAAGTGTGTACTTTCCTCAAAATAAAACCATACATGAAATCTCATGTATGATCTCAATTCGTTTTCGAGATATCAATTTTTCAACTCAACCTAAGTTAGTAAGCTGCCGGTATTAATATCGGTCTTATGTGCAGATATGTTATATAAAACATTGTAGTTAATATAAAGAAATAAATATGAACATTTTCATCAGTTTTTAGGGATCATATCATCACTTCATCAAAGACGACCTGTGAATCATGTTCCATATCATGTTATAGTTCAATAATATATTGTAATAATTTAACCCAATATGTTGATTAGGTGGGACACATTGGGTTGGGTTGGGTTAGATAAAGTTGTATTGGGTTGGGTTCCAACATGGCAAAGGACTCTTAAGTACAAGGCAAGAACTCTTGGATAACGAGAAAAATGGGCGGAGGTGGATCTGGCACAGGTGCTGACTGGACATGGAGAGTTCATCAGAGTCTGAAGAATATAGATATGATTTTACAGAAATATAGATACGGTTGAACATATTTTGTTTGAGTTATTGAAGTGCGAACGGTAATGTGAAATACACGTAAGAAAGTTAGAGAGGATACAGAAACATAATGAAGAAAATAGGACGAAGAGAAAGAGGGCGTGCCTCTCCCTATCCGGGTATGTGATGAAACAAAATCATTTTCAAAAAGTATTTATTTTGGCTTTTGTTTTAATATATTGTGATACCATTGCTATCGACGGAGGATATTTTGAAGAAGAGACAAGGGAAGTGGAGGAAGAGTAATTGTCATATTGTGATTTCAATAAGTAATCATGCAATGTGTTGCAAGAAGCAACTGCAAGGAATATATTGTTTCGAGGGTAATGTCATTGTAAGTATGAAATGGGTAGCAGTAGTAAACTGAAAGAGATGTGGGTGAATGATTTCCCCGAAGATATGCTCAGATGGGCGGTTCTGGGAAGAGTTTTAGACTTTTAGGTTGATCTTGCACTCCAACCCGTCACTATTCGACCCCATGATATCTTTTAGGTACGATGTCAGCATGCAGATTTCACAATCCTCACTATAATAAAAAAAGGATTGTGTTGGGTTAGGTTGGATGGGACTCAGAATATCTTAGTAACAGATTCGTAATCTATAAGAGTAATAAATATGCTATCCATGGAGACGCATTTAGGGATCTGTAGCCATTATATGAAACGATAACGATAACGTCAAGAATTTTGCATATGCCGATGACCTGGCTATAGCGGTTGCTGAAATGAGCATAGAAAGACTGATTGCAACAACGGAAAATACTATAAATAACATTATACATAAGATAGAACATAAGGGTCTAGAAATTGTAGAAGATAAAAAAGAAACGGTCCTACTTAAAAGTAGGACCGTTTCTTAGGACTTAAAAGTAGTCATTTCCCAAAGGGCTTAAGTATTTAATCGTTTATATTGACAAAGACTGCGGTTGGAAAAGCCGGAAATACCACTCATTCCCTGAATAAACCAACATAGGAGAAAGGTATAGCAAGTACTATTTACTCTCAACTACTCTATGCGTGTAAAACTTTTACTATCCCTGAATCATTGGAAGTACTGACAGGAATGCCACCGATCAAACTAATGATTCTTGAAAGAGCAGGAGATCGACTAGATCAGGATACCATGTAAGAACAGTAGGCAAGATGGAATGAGAATTCTGGCAAAGCGTCGTGGACAAAAAGAATAATAAAAGATATATCCAGCTGGAAACCAGCCACTTTACACGTTCATGTTAGACAATACTTATGGACACATAAACGCAGTACAATAAAATCGATAATGTAGAACATACATTCTTCCAATATCCAAGTTGGTGCAGCAAAAGGCAGCAGTTAACATCCTATCTATAGGAGAACCTGACGTCGAGGAACGTAATTGTCATGCTGGACAGCGAGAAGAACTGGAAGAAGATGGAGTGTTTCGTGAGAAAAATGATAAATGCGAAAGAGGCAGAGAAGAGTACAATATGCACAAGAGCAGCGTAGTGTATTTGCTGTGACATGGTACGTACAAAATTGTTGTAGCGTTGAGAGACAGAAAATATTTGTGTTGTAAAGTTGTATGTACAGAAGTGTTGTGGTGCTGAATGAAGGACCGCCGCTCGTGCGATGGATAAAGCCCGAAGAGCGATTTCCGCTCGAGAGAGGGGCAAGAAATAGAGGGAGTTTTTGGTGGGTATCCTTGACCGACAAGATCGAGGTTAGGGGAGTCACACACTTCTGGTCGAACGAGAATTATTATTACCGTCTCATAGGCATCATCTTATCAGTGTAATAAGCATTTTGTCCCCCTCTACGTAAAGAAAACAAGTTGAATTAGGCTGAGTAAGATTGTGTTGTGTTTTGGCTGTTGCGTTGCATTATTACTTATTTCGAGAAAGTAAGCGACATAAAGAAAGTCGCCCAGAGATAGAAAAGAAGCACGCCGATAAGAGAGGGAAGGTACAACGAAAGATATGGGGATTTCCTTGCGGAGGGACTTATATAATACCGTGTGAAGGAAGGAAGTGAGCAAAGGAAGAAGCTGGTGGCCAGACACAATTGTGGCAATGAGGAGATAGTGAACATATGTGAACATATGTTAAGACAATTTACCGAGAAGAAAATTGAGATTAGTGCTTGATCATTTGGTGCATTTTATTATTATTTTCTGTAATTAATTTAGAAGTAATACTAATATCAAAATACTGGAGTTTTTAGGACAATACTCAATACTGCCTATAAATCGCCCGACATTCCAGTATTTGGAATCACGGTAATATAATATAATGGAAAGTATGTACTATTTTCAGATCCAAACGATATTTGATTATCTCAATTCGCTTTTGACAATTCGTTTTACCCCTATAAGCTAACCCGTTCTGAGGTGCCTTTGCAACTGCGTCATCCAAACGAAATAAAACTGACACTGAATAATTTGGATCAAACAAGAAAAAAAAGGGATCAAGAATTTGATACAAAAAATTAAAATTTGTGAATTGGCAAAGAAGCTTAATCTATCTGAATCAAAAGTCAATTATCACAACAGAACGATTATAGAATTTGGAGCTGTAAATAATACTCAACCTTTGCATTCTAGCGTCATTCGTAAACGTCATGGTATTATCGCTCGGATTGACAAAATATTAAAAATATTGTGTGATAATCAAATAGCAGTGAAAAATTGCTGAGTTAATAAGAACAGGATGGGGAACACCACAGTTAAATTCATTTTTGAAAGATTAAAAGAATAAGCTGGGAAAGAAGCCACTGATGAAATGTTTAAGGTATAACATTGCAAAAAGTAAAGAGGCGGCAAGCACTGATAAGGAATCTGCGTGTCTTTATCCTATTACTAAGGCAATAATAGAAAACGGTGGCTATACCGGCTAAATCACATTCAACCTAGATAAAGTTGATGTGCTCTCGAAAAAAAATGCCTGAAAGAACTTTTATCGCGCGTAAAGAGAAAATTTTTCAGGAATGAAGGCTGCCAAAAATCGATTAATAACAGTGATAGTTGGCGCAAAAGAGGTTTCAACTCTTTTGGTTTATTGTTCACAAAATCCAAGAGCATTAAAAAGTAAATCTAAAACTGATTTGCCAGTCATTTAGAAGTCGAATGTTAAAATTCAGGTGACAGCTTCTCTTTTCGAAGACTGATGTAATTATCAGTTCATATCTGGGATCGAACATCACAGCCAAGTAAATCGAATCTAATTTAGAGTGACGTTATTACTCTTAAATATGTGAAGGTTGTAATTTTGCCATCGCATACAACCAGTCTACTTCAACTAATAGATTAGAGTGATAAAAACATTTAAAGCTTACCATACGAGACTCGTTTGTACATCTACATGAAGCTATATGACAAAACAACGCGCTTTTAGTTTATTAGTTTTTTCTTAATTATTATTTTCATTAGTATCTGGTTCCAATTGAACATAATTTCTATGTATTTATATGAACCAGATGACATACCGAATGAACAGTTGTAGAAGAAAAACCTTTGAGGACCTGTTTTAATATCCGAATTTAAAAAAATGGCCATATAGGCCAAATACTGGATAGATGCTCGAAATCAATTCCACTACCACTAACACTACACTGAAAACTAGCAACATTCAGTTTTAGCCATCTTATGAGACGTATGGCTCAATAAAAATTCACAACTTCATGTTTAATAATTACATAGAATTTTAAATTTTACGTTATTAAAAACCGATCCTTGTTTGTACTTCGAATCGAATCTAATTTAGAGTGACGTTATTACTCTTAAATATGTGAAGGTTGTAATTTTGCCATCGCATACAACCAGTCTACTTCAACTAATCGATTAGAGTGATAAAAACATTTAAAGCTTACCATACGAGACTCGTTTGTACATTTACATGAAGCTATATGACAAAACAACGAGCTTTTAGTTTATTAGTTCTTTTTAATTATTATTTTCATCAGTATCTGGTTCCAATTGAACATAATTTGTATGTATTTATATGAACCAGATGACATACCGAATGAACAGTTGTAGAAGAAAAACCTTTGAGGACCTGTTTTAATATCCGAATTTAAAAAAATGGCCGGATAGGCCAAATACTGGATAGTTGTTCGAAATCAATTCCACTACCACTAACACTACACTGAAAACTAGCAACATTCAGTTTTAGCCATCTTATGACACAACTTCATGGTTAATAATTACATAAAATTTTAAATTTTACGTTATTAAAAACCGATCCTTGTTTGTACTTCGAATCGAATCTAATTTAGAGTGACGTTATTACTCTTAAATATGTGAAGGTTGTAATCTTGCCATCGCATACAACCAGTTTACTTCAACTAATCGGTTAGAGTGATAAAAACATTTAAAGCTTACCATACGAGACTCGTTTGTACATTTACATGAAGCTATATGACAAAACAACGCGCTTTTAGTTTATTAGTTCTTTTTAATTATTATTTTCATTAGTATCTGGTTCCAATTGAACATAATTTCTATGTATTTATATGAACCAGATGACATACCGAATAAACAGTTGTAGAAAAAAAACCTTTGAGGACCTGTTTTAATATCCGAATTTAAAAAAATGGCCATATAGGCCAAATACTGGATAGATGCTCGAAATCAATTCCACTACCACTAACACTACACTGAAAACTAGCAACATTCAGTTTTAGCCATCTTATGAGACGTATGGCTCAATAAAAATTCACAACTTCATGGTTAATAATTACATAAAATTTTAAATTTTACGTTATTAAAAACCGATCCTTCCTTGTACTTCGAATCGAATCTAATTTAGAGTGACGTTATTACTCTTAAATATGTGAAGGTTGTAATTTTGCCATTGCATACAACCAGTCTACTTCAACTAATCGATTAGAGTGATAAAAACATTTAAAGCTTACCATACGAGACTCGTTTGTACATCTACATGAAGCTATATGACAAAACAACGAGCTTTTAGTTTATTAGTTTTTTTTAATTATTATTTTCATTAGTATCTGGTTCCAATTGAACATAATTTGTATGTATTTATATGAACCAGATGACATACCGAATGAACAGTTGTAGAAGAAAAACCTTTGAGGACCTGTTTTAATATCCGAATTTAAAAAAATGGCCATATAGGCCAAATACTGGATAGATGCTCGAAATCAATTCCACTACCACTAACACTACACTGAAAACTAGCAACATTCAGTTTTAGCCATCTTATGACACAACTTCATGGTTAATAATTACATAAAATTTTAAATTTTACGTTATTAAAAACCGATCCTTGTTTGTACTTCGAATCGAATCTAATTTAGAGTGACGTTATTACTCTTAAATATGTGAAGGTTGTAATTTTGCCATCGCATACAACCAGTCTACTTCAACTAATCGATTAGAGTGATAAAAACATTTAAAGCTTACCATACGAGCCTCGTTTGTACATCTACATGAAGCTATATGACAAAACAACGAGCTTTTAGTTTATTAGTTCTTTTTAATTATTATTTTCATTAGTATCTGGTTCCAATTGAACATAATTTGTAGATATTTATATGAACCAGATGACATACCGAATGAACAGTTGTAGAAGAAAAACCTTTGAGGACCTGTTTTAATATCCGAATTTAAAAAATGGCCGGATAGGCCAAATACTGGATAGTTGCTCGAAATCAATTCCACTACCACAAACACTACACTGAAAACTAGCAACATTCAGTTTTAGCCATCTTATGAGACGTGTAGCTCAATAAAAATTCACAACTTCATGGTTAATAATTACATAAAATTTTAAATTTTACGTTATTAAAAACCGATCCTTCCTTGTACTTGGTTTAATCTGTTTTATAACAGTTGCATAAAGTTAATCAAAGCTATCTTACTTAGGATAGTAGTAGCACATTTATATGGACGTTGTTCGTGTGCACTTCAAAAGCGGTTACTCGCTATATTTCTTCGCGGATAACAACGGTAGGTTCTTACTTGTCTGTAGTTAAAAGTGTCGAGGAAATGTGCAGAGATACGGCACGATATGACGTATAAATTTACGGCTTATATAACGTCTAATTGTATTTATTTCATGGTGCACAGAACAGTATGTACCGCGCTACGTTTCGTGCTTGTGTCCTTGTTAGATCGTTTAAATTGATAATTTCATTTCAATGGGCGCGATAAATACATGTTTTAATGGGAGAAAATTGTACGCCAAATGGGGTTGATCACGGTTTCAATGTTACGGATAAATGAGGGTTGAAAAAAAATCAGAACGTTTGTTGACAAATTTGTTTCTTTCTGTATCTGATTTGTTCATTTCGTTTTCATCTCATCTTCGTGACGTCGACCCATTGAAAAGGAGCAAAAGGAACAACTTGGGAGAGGATATCAGCAGGGAAGGGGCGTTTTAAAGGAGACCACGATCGGAGAAGATAAGCTTCGATCGGCGTCACGCCTAGTAACAACGCCTGCGGGTTTCTCTTGCAAAGCTGAAGAAGAGAAGAAACGGTGCGAGAACCAAGAAGGTGGTTGTGGTCCGAGATGCGATATCAAAGGAATGATAATCCGTGAATGGGTGAGACGTAACGAGCAACTACCGGTCCAATCCGTCACCAGACCACCAGGTAGCGGGCATAAAATTATACTAAATCGTGCGTCCGTCCTCTCGGTCCGTTCACGACGATATATGGGAATTCGTGTGTAGATATGAAGCTATTGTTAGCGGATTACTCCCGCTCTGCCACCAGTCTTGTACTGAACTCCAGTTTACAACAGGAATTTCAGTTCTTTATACAGGTATATCATGCTATTATAAACGATGAGAAAGATTTTAAATTTGGTTTTTATTAATCTTTGAAGCTTTAAATTATAATAAAACTGAATAGAGGAATAAGAGAAAACTGTAGAACATAAGGAGTTGAAATTCTTACTACAATATGATATCTCTCGGTGGCAGAAAAGTGTAGGAACCCCCCAGCGACAAATACATTCAGATTCATTCAATATCTGTTCGTCCGGGGATGACATGGTTTCATCAGTTCGATCGAGAATGTGTGTGGATGCGTCTGTATACACACAGAGGGAAGTACACGGGGGAGACGATCGGAACCAATGTTGGTGCAAAGGGGGCTTCAATTCCCGATGCGGCGCGCTGCTCATGTAACTTTCATGTAGCGTGTGTACACACAAGATGGCGACCGGCTACGACAGACGTATACACAGATCAAAGACACCGGGCGTTCGCGTCCACGGATCACTAGATAGACGTGAGGCAATTACGTCGCTCCAGCAACGCCCTCCTCTGTTTCCAAGGCCCACTGCGGGAGCCGCTTGACTCTCTCTCATCGTCACAATATTGACACAATACGCTTTCACCGGTGTGTGTTTGTATGTGTGAAAGAGAGAGAGAATGTGTGGTGGTGCTCGACTAGACTTAATTAAAGTCCGCATGTCGAAGTGTTCATTTCCCGATAGAGAAACGAAATGAGCATCGACAGACAGCAGGAGAACAAGTCGAGAGCAGGAGCGTGGCCGCCTCGTATCGATTGTTTATATAAAAATATGACGTCGTCGCCAACCTATGAATACGAAGCAGCCGATAAAAATGTTTATCCTACGAGTCACCCTTCGTGTGACGACCAAACAATTCGTAATCTATGAGTTGCACATCTTCATCAGCTCTTTTACTTTTTATTATGTCAATGATTCCCAAACTATACGCTGCTTTACCTCTAAATCTTCCTCATTAATTTCAATATTTTGATGTTATACATCAACTTGGTTGATTTATATTCTATACTAAAAGTACATACCTTATGCTTCGTTTGGTCAGATTGAGGGACAAAAAATGCATGTTGTATTTACGTTGTTTTGGCGTTGTTGCATCATTTTGCAAAATTTGTATTAATTTTACAAACAGTTAGCACATCTCCTAGATATGTCCTAAATTATAAATGTTACACAAACATTATTTTCTAGTGTAATTTATTTTTTATAATTTATCATTTCATTTCATCAGTAAAAAAGCTTAATACTGTATTAACTTAACTAACTTTATTACCTTATAAATTAACACAACTACTCTTGGCGCAACGAAGTCTGATTTTAAGTGTAGAATATCTCACTCAATATCCTGAAAAATTGGTATATCCGCATTTTGTGTACCAAATTAGTGTATAAGCATTTAGTAACGAAAGTATTACGGCGATATATTTTGCCATTTGGACACTTGGTGCTATCCAAATATCAACCCATCTTAGTTGGTGCTACCACATAAGATTTCCTACGTAATCTCAAATGAAAAGAAAAACCTGCGAATGAATTTTGTTGTGGTATGATATTCAAAACCAAATTAAAAAATGGTGTTCATATCGTATTTGAATAGCATCCCATATGCAAACTCAACAAAATATCTCGATATACATCTAGATAAAAAACATTTAGTATGAACATAATAATAATAATAATCAAACATTTATAATATAATTGACAAATAATCGATGACACTTTACCCAAAAATTCTGCCCGTTTGACAATATTAGCAGTGGTGTAGAGAATATTTAAAAAAATAATTTTATTGCAAATCATGTTTAATTTTAAAGAAACTTTGACCCCCTATATCTCCTTAAAGGGACATTTGCGCATCCATGTGTATTAAGAATATTCATCTTAATTTTTCATGTATTACCTGCCCAAGAAGTCTGTCAGTGGTTTTTTTGAATCACCTGTATAGAGTTGCAAGTTTATACAGGGTGATTCAGATAAGAACCGATGCAGAGCAGGGACATGTAGAGGACGAAAAACTAATATAATTTAACGAAATTATCTCTATATAAGTTGTACCCCTGAGAAGTTACAGCTTCAAAGTTTAATCTTAAATCATTCAATCAGTCATACATTTAGTCACACGTCTAAATGTGTGAAACAGTCATACGTTAAGAGTGTACCAAGGATATTAATTTAAGACCAATTGAATCATCTCAATGGAATAATTAAGGGCGATGATGTTATAAATTTTGATAGATTTTTCGCCTGGTGACGACTCTCTGATCGAATATTGTTGAGAATAAAATTTGACGCAACTTTAGCATTAAAAGAATTCATATAAAATGCACCGTTTCCCAAGTATTTTTATTAATAAGTTGAAAAATATTGTCCTGAATAAAATTTGATGATTATATTGATGCGGTATTTTTTTCTAATATGCTTGGTTGTTTCACATTTAAACAATTCCTGTTGAGAACAAAGAGTGTTGTCAATATTTACAATGAATAAACTCTCTTCATTGTAAATATTATTATTATGAGAAGTGTTACACATAATAGACATGCTTTATACTCTACTATTTTGTACTCCTACGTTTTGACACCTAATTTCTGTTTTGAGAGGAAGTAACTGAATTTATGATGTGTTTATTGCAATGGTCTTGCAGTAAACACGTGACTACATTAAGATGTTATTCATCTTGTGGTACTACCAATCAGTTCTTACGTAAATATAATAGGTATATTTAGCTTCTTTTGTGAAAACAAAATCTTTTGACATGATGCAGCCCAAAAGAGATAATGTGAACGTGTAATGCATGAAAATGTAGGTAGTGATAAAGGTGATCTTGGTTCGAGAATATCACTAAATTTCGCACTTCATTTCTGCCAACTATTTTTTCAGTAATGGTGAAGTTTAAGACAAACCACTTGGCTGTACATTTTCGACATATAACTATCGACAGGTTTCAGCAAGAGCTGATACGACTGAACGTATCCGCCCTCTGTGAATTGCTATGTTTTTACACAGTCCCTTTCGATTAAAAGTAACAAAATGAGGAAATTGTGTGATGCCAACAGGAATGGACTTATATAATGGTTTCAGATAAATCAATCTATAAATAAATGCACTGCAATAAATCTTGAAGTAAAATGCTGAAGTAAACTGTAGTGCTAATCCTCGAGCCACATGCCATTGCAGATGCCATAATACAAAAGAAGGAGTGTATGAATGTCTTTATAGCAAGTGATAATTAAAGCAAGTTAATGCAGGATGCTTCCAACATCGTTTGGTCCTTTGCTCACATCATCTTTCCTTCTACCAAGAAACGAGTGATAAAACCTTTTCCGTATCTACAGTACATCCAAAGCAATTTTGCTAAAACACTCGTTGATTTCGGCCAACATGACAATATTAAGAGAAAGGACAATACCTTAAGAGGATACGAATGAAACAAGTTGTTTAACTGTGCTACCGCACACAGCACTTAGTTCCCATAAGACCCCTTGTGCATTTTCCCGGTACCACCGAAATTACTAAAGGGCAGGAGGTTACCCAGAGATATATTCCTGATGTCATCTGTAGTCAGCCAAGCTTCCCCGATCAGAGAGGGCCAATCGCACAAGATGTGTCTAACCGTCTCGTTATCCTCTTGACAGACTCGACAGAGAGGGGAGTCAGCAAGCTTTATATTATGTAAGCACTTCTTGTGGGTGAAACGCTTGATCATGTTGATATGAGACATCGCTTGATCCCTTGGATAGTGACACGATTGAATTTCGTAGCCTCTTCCTATGCCAAGTGACAGTCCATTAATAGTGCAGACGTTATAGTAACGTTGCTTAAGGCTAAAATAGATTGTCTAATGTCTGTGCAGATAGTAAAACACTTACATCGCTTACTTGACTCAACGATGGAGTCAGCAGCAAGTTTAATAGCAGTTAATTCCGCTTGTATGACGGTGGTACCTTTCCCCAGAGGTTTAACATATTTAAGCCAATATATTTATAAGCTGATGGTTTTAATGATCATCCTCTGATTAACAAAACATTTGCTCCTATGACCATATTCAATCGTCTGTAAAGTGCAGAGTAAGCAGTTTGTCGTCGTCTCTTTACACACTATTGTACTAATAGTGTCGTTGAATTGTCTTAGTTCAAATATTTCTCAGTTCCAATAAATAAACTAGATATGATTTATTAAAGTTCGTGATTGCTACAGGTATCTTATTACTTTAATTTAACGTAACCCGGCATCGGTACGGTTTACATTAATTAACTGACTAGTACGGTGGGGTATAAAACAATATATCAAAACATAATATGACTTTATGTTATATTTTCACTACATAACTACTACTTATCCTACATACTGTCACTGTCGATATCGTCGTTAGAACATATGTCGCATGTTATAATAGCATGTTGTAAACACACAAATTGCTTACACTTAGAACAGTTATAAAGATTCTTTCCTTTTCGCTTTAAAGATTTCTATCCATAAAGCGAATGCAGATGCAACACCCTCCAGTTTTGTGCTGTTTCTTACCAGATTCTGCTTCAGTACCTGCAAGGACTGAAGCAGAATCTTCAGTCTTTATACCTAAAATCAAATCTTTTACGAAGTAGCGTCTTTTTACAGTTTTTCCGCATTAGCACTGTATACAACAAAAGCATTAATCGGTGCGGTATTTAGGAGAGAAAAAAATACGGTAAGTGGCCACCGTTGACTATTTCGTAACACATTGTAATTACTTGCTAATTCGTCAACTACGTCCACTCCTCCTTTAGTTTTGTTATAAAACGTAATAATTTCGTTTTTTTTTTATCAGGACCAGTAGTTTCATAGATAATAAATAATGGTGTAAGAAGGAGAACAGTAAAACATTTTTACCTTTTTTCGGCACCAAAGAATCAAGAGTAATGTCTTTCTGAGAGGCGAACAATAATGATTTTGGCAATCTATCTTTTATTATTTGTAACATCTGCGTTGGAAGCTTTCTTTTGTTTTTGCGAACAGTGCAAACGCACGTCAACTTTTGTTGAGACAGTAGTTTACTTTCAAGTGAATAGCTACTAAACCAATTGCCAAATGTGATGTTGCGACCAGATTTTTGAAAGGGTTTACTTAATCTTAAAACGATGTCTTCTGATTTGTGAGATGTGAAATGGAGAAATTGGTGGTTTACCAGCATAAATTTCTTGATTGAGAACATAGAACGTGCCTGCGTCCACAACGGCAAAAATCTTCATGCCATATTTGGAAAATTTATTTGGAATATATTGAAGAAAACTATAACGTCTACGGAAAAACTCTAATTTTTCGTCAATAGTTAAGTATTCGGTAGGAGTATATATATAGCTCCAGGAATTTCAAGAATATTTAAATACCATTCATCCAAAGATCCAGTTCACCACGGAAATTGAAGAAAACGGACAGCTACCTTTTCTCGACGTATTAGTAAAGAAATCTCGCAACAGCCTGCAGCATACTGTATACAGAAAACCTACCCACACGAATCGATACTTAAATGCATCTTCTCATCATCATCCTTCACAGATCCAATCAGTCGCCAACTCACTAATCTCAAGATCCATTCGACTTACAGATAACGATAACAGATCAGAAGAAATGACGAAAGTCACCTTGGCTCTTGCTCAAAACGGCTACTCCAAATACATGGTGAAGAAAGCTATCGATCGACAATTCAAGCCGAAGGACCCACATCCACAAGAAGAGACCAGAAGACCCAACGTCGTACTACCCTACATCAAAGGAACAACGGATCGCATAGGAAGACTACTACGGAAACACGACATTAGTACCACCTACAGACCCGGCAAGACTATAGGAGCTTCTCTCAGGAATCCAAAAGACCAAATAAAATTGGAAAATCTAGGAGTTTATTCCATCCCCTGCGACTCATGCGACAAGAACTACGTGGGACAGACCAACAGAAGAATAGCTGCCAGAGTAGAAGAACACAAGCTGAGCATCCGAAACAAACAGCTCACTTCTGCTCTCTTCCGCCACCATCTGGACACAGGCCATACCATCAATTTCGAGGGTTGCAAGCAGGTAGCCAACGTTCCGCATTGGAGAACCAGATTGATCCGGGAATCCATTGAAATAGCGAAGAACGGCACCCTCAACAAGAGGGATGATGCCCTACACTTGTCAGCAGCGTGGAGAACGGTCCTAGAGCACTCCAGGCCCAGGGCTGCTTTCCTGAGGCAAGGACCATCCAATTCGGAACGGCAGGACGCCGAGCTGCCTATCATTCTTGAAGCGTCCAGTGGGAGCAGCCCAGGCCCAGCAATCACCGGACAGCGGGTCAGTGGGCTCTTCTCGCCCATGGATGACGTCACCAAAGCCATATCCGGTGGAAAATCCCCAGGACCGTTAATCGCCGTACGACAGGTCAATGACCTCCCCCCACCACCCACGACTCACGTCACGTCGGACATAAACACCCCCACCACCTCACCCCCGACCAATCGCTATCACCTACGACCAAGACGACCTACTATAAAAAGGAGCCAGAGCACCGCAGTACCTCAGTCTGTCAACAGGAGACTACGACAAAGCACTGAAGATGCCAAGTGAGATCTTGGCGAAACGTCTGCCCCTGTCCACAGGGAACAACCAAGAAGATGAACGGATGATACCTCGGATCAACCAAAACACATACTTTTCCATCCGCGAAGCATTACGAATTACCATATATATATATATCAGCTAAACAGATTTCAACAAACATATCAAATAATGCTCTGATTCGCGCAAGTTTATCTACTACGCGTTTTTGAATTCTTGTTTACTGTTATCAAAGCGCAAACATTGTAATAGTATACTAAACCGTTTTTGACACATTGTTGTTCTGAAAACGTTTATTCAAAATCTATTTGTGGTCCATAGGTCATCTAAGTTTTGTCAGCCAGATTTCACAAGTCCTGCTGTATAAAGGAGTCCTATTAATGCGTGAAGTTCTTCTAAATTCGTCTCTTTTGTCAAATGTTGGGTAGCAGGACGATTATAGTTGTAGTGTCTTTACTTTTAGTTTGCGGCTAGTAAATTCAACTACATCAGAAAGCATTCCATTAGTAAGAAATATTTCCATATTTTCACATGATTTTTTATGTTTCTAAAAGATTTTTTCATTCTAGGTAAATGTGTTATGTTTTCAGCACTTGTTTCTACAACTAAATTCCCATGCCTCTTGGACCATTTTGTTATACTATCTTTTCCAATGTATTCACTACCTTCTTCACTTCATCACTACATTCAACGTTATTATTGATTACATCCTCATTGTTTATTTCCTGCTCAGTGATCATACGCTAATAACATCATCTTCGGCTTCTGAACCAGATTTATCAACTTCTACAGTTGACACATCGTTTGATTCTTTCCACAACTTCAACAATCTTGCTTGTTCTTTCTCGTAGTACGACATATCGTTTATACATATCTATACATATACATGCATATAAAAGACTAAAACTTTATACATTTAGAGTAACTTACCTCTTGTACAATAGCAATACTAAACACTGTGTACCCAATATACCCAAGAGTACGGTGAGGTATGCTTGAAATTATGATAGTTGCAAATATAGTACGGTGTATTGAAAACACGCTATATAGGTATGAAAATGTTATGGTGGGGTATACCAGGCACTACATCAGATTTTTAATTATGTCACTAAAAGTACCTTCACGTAAATTGAATTTGATAAAGAAACAAGTATACTAAGGGTAAATTGGAAGATACAAAAAGATTCAGGAAGATGGTGTTCATAATAACTCTATATTTTTTTCGCAAAGTGTGATGGGGTATAATATACCTCACCATACCGTCGCCGGGTTAAGGATCATTTTATAATTCCAATAAATAAGTCAGATAATAGCAAATATCCTAACCTCAGTTCAAATAAATAAATTGGATACGATTTTTCTAATTTAGTTATTGTTGCAAATGTCATAACCTATTTATAGATACAAATAAACAAATAAATAGTTTATGGTGGAAAAGTTGTTGTTTATGTAAAGTACCGAAAAATAACAGGAAATTTTCCTTTGGCATTACAAAAATTCATCTAATTTAAAACTCGTATTTTTAGAAATATTTATACTACAAAAATTATACGAATTAGAACAAATTACGGAAAATAAAACGAAAATGTTTTGCTTGAACAAAGTAAAAATTATAGAAACACGACAAGAATTTATGTTTTCAGCGTAAAATATTCACAACATATTTAAAACTTATTTTAAATCATGAAATATTCAATTGATACATTAAAAAATAAGCAAATTTTAATGATTAATTTGTAATTATTTCCAGAATCGAGATATAAATCTACTCAAACTTCCACTCAAATAATATACTAGGTATAATTCTGCATTAAATTAGTACTTTGATTAATTTAAAACAATTTTAACGTAATTTTCATTTGTAAACATTCATTTAATAAAAATGACTAGCGAAAAAAATTTGCCAAGTAATTTTCAATGTTTTTGTTATTGCGTTTACATTTTTAAGTAGGAATTTGTTTTTTTAAGGAAGAGTTTATGAAGTTAAAATTTAGAACGATATATACATTTTAAACCAATGAATAATGAATTTCGCAGGACAGGTATAAAGAAATTCTAATAAAAGTAATTTTATAATAAATCACAAGATTAACTATATCAATATCTGTACAGAAATGACAGAAATTGCAATATCAATCGCAATTTATTAATACTCATTGTCGATATCGATATACAATAAGTTTTTATTAGATTGGAAATGTTGCGCAAATAGCTTAATACTGTCGTCAGTGGCATTGCCACAGCAAACACATCGTGTCAATAATAAAGTTCTAAACAGTTGCGTACACAAATACAATATGTCTTGTTTCTATTTGTACAGTTTGATTAACAGATAATATATAAAATATATTTATAACCGGCTTTGATCTGTTTTTTTCGGGGAAACACGCACGTACTTCATTATTATACATCTAGTTAATATTAATACTATCAAGATCACACTTTGACGTGAATAACCTGATATGACTGGAACAGTTATGGAATCATGTTCATTAAATACTACAATACGAATAAGATTTCCAGGTGGTACTTATGAACTAGATTAAAATAATTTATAATATGATAATAACGGGTAAAAAAATTGTTTGCCTAAAAGGAATATGAGGGAGTAACATAAGTGTTCTTGACTTATGTTTGTGATTTTCCCTAAGCTCCCCCTCTCACCGAAACCAACAAATGGATCAACAAGAAAAATGTTACACAATCTTCTTCGAGTTCAACAGAAGAAGACTTAGTGAAAAAATGAATCGATGGCGAGCGGACAAATGCCATCGGTAAACAATCGAAAGAAGAAGAAAACTGGTTCAACGTTGCCATTCGAACCCAATATATCCTTGTCCGATATGAAATCATAACGAGTGCTCGGCAAATAACGGGTTCTAATTGAAATCTCGACCGGTATTGACCGTGCAAACACTTGTCCCAGATCAATCGCTTTACGATTGCCAGCGCCCTCTGTCGTCGACGTCGTCGTCGAGGGGCGACGCCGCCGCCACCGAATCCCCCCAACCAAACCCCGCCTCGTGTACCACTCCCCTCAACGTTCGTTTATTTTGCGAGATACTTTGATGAGGTCTCTTTCC
Organism: Onthophagus sagittarius; assembly: GCA_036711965.1. Lineage (NCBI taxonomy): Eukaryota > Metazoa > Arthropoda > Insecta > Coleoptera > Scarabaeidae > Onthophagus > Onthophagus sagittarius. Next base: position 54,526,780 of record JASERS010000001.1, read on the forward strand.
CGAGCCGAAGCAATAAAGAGACTCCTTTTCCAGTCGATACTCTCCAAACGCGCATCTGGTTGCGTGAAACCACGACTTTTTATATGTGAATCAGGAAATGAATCCAAAGAAAATAAATCCTTAGTTTCACTTCAAAGAAGAAACTTGTTTTTTGGTTTTGACAAATAATTCATTTTCGGAATAGTTAATGTTCTATTTAAAATGTTTAATCGTTAATCATTTTTGTTATGACATTATTACCCACAAACAATTCTTTTAGCGAATGATAATGAATACGTTTCTATTTCATTCGTTTGCAAATTTAGTTAGGTTTACATAGACGATTCATATGATAATGTAATACACAGGAGCAATGCATCAACAGATGACGCGACGTACCTACATAAATATGAATTACAGCGTTTTTCTTTCAGCAAAGGTAAAGCTACGCGAATACGCGGCTGAAGTATCCTTAAATATGGCATCACGCATGTATGAAAGACGTCGACGATGATTTAGTTTCTATGGAAACAAGCCGTCGTTCTTCCTACGGGTGGAAGCTGTGAATTTTGAGGAGACAAGCGAGATGTGAAGTGTACGCGAGATGAGGACCGAGGACCGCTTCTTTAGCCCTTGTGTGAGTGCCTACTCGTCTTTTTCTCCTCCTTTTTACGAGGGCCCTCATATACAACGCGCCGATCTTATTTGAAATTTATTCTTTTTGGTTAAAAATGGGCCTAAGAGGTTGCCAGCTTGAGAGAGGGGAGCAGTGTATGGGGGAACCGGGAGCCGTTGGAAAGAGCTTGCAAGTGGCGGAGCAACTAATCTCGAGTCGCAATCCATCTTGATTACACATGGGACGGACTAGTCCCTATCTTTACGCCGCATTTCACCAGAAATGGAAAGAATACTTTTCAATGGGATCGCTGCTCCCGCCTTTGTCTTTTTTCCACCCACTTGACAGCGATATTCCAGTTTAGTATAGATAAATGGATTTTGTCCTTTTTTGAATCCATGTGAATAATCATTCATAATATTTGCGAAATATGAAAAAGTAAATTAATTCTAATCTATTTTCTATAAATATAGGGATTCCCAAACATTACTTAATTGTTATGATTATTGATGACGTCGAAGACCTAGTTTCGAAACATTCGCAGGGGAAACATTCGCTGTTTCAATTTGTGTATTGCTTTGAAATTGCTATTGCAATATAATGTAGCGAGATTATAATCAGCGATTATGTAGCGAGATTAATTAACTTTTAGTACAAAAGTTATAACAATTTTTATTGTCAACAACATTGCCTTGTTACACTTTTGTTGTTGGATGCATAGATATTGAGAGAAACACATAAATATGAAATGTTGATGAACGTTATTGCATTAAGAGATCTTAATGGTAACCCTTGAGAATCGAAGCATGTTACAGAAAAAACTTTTAGAATAGTAGTTGTTCCGAATTTTATACACAACCATGTTGCTCTTTTGTTGGTAGATGCATAGATGTTGAGAGAAATATGAAAATTTGGTGAATTTTATTGCTTTATAAGATTTTAATGGTAACATTTGGGAAAATTCTAACAATCGGATCGTATTACAAGAAAAACTTTTACAATAACAGTTGTAGCAAATTTATTTTTAACAATAATTGCTCTCTTACACTTTTATTTTGAGATGCACGTTGAAAATAATACATATAAGAAGATATAGAAACTTGATGAACCTCTTTGCTTTACGAGATCCTAATGATAACAGTTGGAAATCGGAGTATATTATAAAAAATTTTTAGAACACTAATTGTAGGGTAGTTTGTTAATGGTATTGCTTTTTTGGTGCATCTTTTATTTTTACATGCATAATGGTAACACTTGGGAATAAAACATTCCTATATCGGTATATCAGCAGGGAATATAATATAATCAACAAGGTTGGAACCTGTGATACTTCACATCAACATTGGTGATCTAAACGTTTTTGTGTTTGTAATATTTACATAAAATAATGTAAAAAAGAAGTCTGTCCCTAGACTTACTTCGGTTTTCTTGAGTAATAATTACTACCAGTATTATTTCCGAGGAACATAAAAACTACCAGTAATGTAGCTGGAAGGAACTAGACTCTTGGTTCCCTTCGGATTAATAATAAATATCTCTGATTTCCTCCACATAACGTGTTGCAATCCCTGGTGAATTTTAGCCTGTTTAGTGATCCTCTTCCATTCTATCCTCTCGTCTCATAACCATCTCCATCTAATAATACCTATTATTGTAAAAGCTTCCTCAAGATGGATGATGATCATTTTGTTTTGATCTGCTCGACTTACAGAACTCCAATCTGCAACTTATGAAAGCCCATAAAAGCTTCCCAATTTTAATAAACTTGACAAGACGCCAGATCTATAGCCATCCTTATTTTGTAATCTCTAGAACTTCTTATTCAAATGTTTTAATTGATCGGGTATCACTTCTATACTGGTCTAGTAAAACTTTATTGAGTAGAACCTCGATAATTTGAACTAATTGGGACCGAAGGTGGTTCCGATATAGCTGCTAAACAGTTGACAATACTAATATTGGATATAAGAAATAAAACATCTGCGTACCAACACTTATATGTAATATATTCTTGTAAATATAAAACTAATTCTTAATTAATGATACTTACATATGCACATATCTTGTATTACATAGTAGTATATACCGTACTACTCTTGAGATCAACCTGAATCTTTCTAGTTCTAGTGTTAGTTCTATTGTAGTTTTAATTCGATACAAGTATACAATAATTTAAAACCGAATAATAGCTAAATTAGAGCCGTCTCTTAAGACGGAACCAAACTCAACTCAATTTAGCATTACAACTAATATTAAATCTAGAACTAGAAACATTAGGATTTAGCCGTCTTAAGAAACGTACACCTAACCAGAATGTTTCTAGTCCTACGTTTAGTATTAGTTCTAAAGCAATGTTGTAGACCAATGTTATTAGTTATACTTTTAGATCCAGCAGGATTTAAAACAATCTAAAGTTAAACAAAGATTAAAACTAGAACTAACCCTAGACCTAGAAAAAACCAGGTTTGGTCGTGTGTCTTCACATGCCTCTTAGGATGGATAAATCCTAATGTTTCTAGTTTCATGTTTAATAAAAATCTAAGGTATGGAAAAACTTTTACAGTTTTTATGGTTACATATCATAAATTAAACTTGGTTAAATTTTTCATTTTAGAAAAGAATCCAATTTTTACATAGTTTAGGCGAGCGTTTTCTTCTGGAACTAAGAGTATAATTAGCACTAGGCCTACAACTCAGCTTCAGAAGCAACATTAGATCTAGAAATAGTAACGTTAGGGTTTAGCTGTCTTAACACACGTACTGCTAAACCACAATGTTTCTAGATGTGGTTCAATCATTATTACAAAATTACATTAAAATTAAACTTAAATTAAAAAGGTAGGGTCTATGTATTTCTTGTTTATTCTTAAATATTTATTTGAAACTTTTCTCGTCGTTTTTGTTTTGAATAGCCTGTTGATATTATTAATTTCTATGTGCTAGTTAATGGTTAATTCTCTTAAATGTTGTTATTATCACCAAAATAAATTATCGTATATTATATGTGTATTTTTTTGTTTCTTGTTTCATTTCATTTCTTCTGTTGGTATTCTTGATGTGTTTATATGTGGTGGGAAATTCAATATTACTTTTTATTAAAATTATAGGGATCGATCTATCCCATGATCGATTATAAGGATGTAAGATTTGTAACCAAGAATATTGAACAAAATTGTTGCAGATCCAAGGCGTTACTTCCCTAGGAACTCTCGTTCAAATTTGTTTTAGGGTGGGGTGTATGGCTGTTTTTTTTAAACTGTACATTCAGGCGTAATTCAGCGAATTTCTTAATTTCGTAGTCTTCTAATAGTTTCATTAGTTAGTTTTCCCTTTTCTATGTTATGTATTATGTGTGTATTTCTTTGTTCGTCAAATTTTTGTATACGATTCATAATCAGGTGCCTTCAAACTTGGATTCGTTTCTTGTCTTGTGTTCTTTTATTCTTGTTTTCACAGCTCTGCCAGTTTCTCCAATATATGTTGCGTCGCAAGTTTGCATTCTCATTTCAATTCATTGCAATTTGTATATTCCACTTTTCTCCATCTTGTTAAATGTTTGTTTGTTGTTTATAAGCATTTTCCCAGGGGTACTGTTGCTTTTGAATGAAATATTTAGGTTATTTCTTGTAAATATGTTTCTAATTTTATTGGCCATGGGTCTGGGATGTCGTATTGCCTTGCAATATGGTAAGTTATTTTTCTGTTATTGTTGTGTAAGGGTGGTGCTGTTGTGTAATTGTTGTTGTCTTCCTTATTTATCAAACATTTTATTATGTTCTCAGGAAGTTGGTTGGTTCTGGTTATTTGTTTAATGATGTTTGATTCTGTTTCTAATTCGCCTTCTTCTAGTTTCGTGTTGTATGCTCTATGTATGTATGTTCTTATTGCACTGTATTTATGTGTGCTGGGGTGGAATGAGTCGTATGGGATGATTAAGTCCGTTTGTGTCAGTTTTCTGTATATGTGAGATTTTATCTTATTGTCTTCTCTTTTAATTGTGATACCTTAAAAGTTTATTCTATTATCCTGTTCAATATCTGTGATGAAAGTTATATTTGGGTGAATTTTGTTAATGTATTGGTGCATGTCTTGTGCTATTGTTGTTGTGTTATTGTTAAAAATGACCAAAATGTCGTCTACGTAACGTTTCTTAAGTGTTGTATATTTTCTATATGGGTTGTTGTTCATAATATATTCGTTTTCAATTTTGCTCAATAATATGTGCGCTTTCAATCCGCTTTGGGGTAAGCCTATTAGCAATTATGGCAATCACCAAAAATAGAGGATGTTTTCCATACTTTGTCAATGTGTCCTTTATTTGGTTTATGTATTTTTTAACATTATTGTTGAAATTTGTTATAGGTTCTCTTTTTATAATCTAAAAATGATTTTCTGCTAGAAAGGTTTCAGTTGTATCTATATATTCTGTTTTGTTTATTATGACTGTACCTGCGTTCTTGTCACCTTTAGTTATAATAAGATTATCGCTTTTGATTTTCTTTTTTATATTTCCAATCATCTTTATTTCCTTCCTTTGTTCTTCTTGTTATTTTATTCTTTTTTTCCTCTGTTTTCTACTATCTTTCTTTCTCTTTTCATTTCTGTTTTTATTAGCAGTTGTATTTCATATTTTATATATTATATTTTGGTACAATTAGTATAATTTGGTGTTTGCTTCGTTAATTTTTGATTGATGTTTCTTAATTTCTTCTTTTATTTGTTTTTTTGGTGAATCTTTTTTCCATCTTTTTATTCATGTGCATTGGGAAATTATGGATTGTAAATTTTAGTATAAGGTTTTTTCTAAGCATGCATTTAAAAATTTAATATGTTGAAATTCTGTCTGCAATCTTTTCCGGTACTTCTTCCGGTAGTTGAGAGGTAATGCCAACTTTTAACATTTTACTACGATTATTTTTGTTTTTATAAAAATGTCGGTTCATTCGTTTGTAAACATCGTATCATCATCGTACATCTTCGTAAACATGGTCCAATTATCCTTAGTTGCAATCTCCATTCCTAATATGAAATTTCAAGTTATCTAATTCAGCATGACGCGAAAACAGTATTGAATATAATCATTTAAAGGAGTTGAACGGCTTCGCAGAAGCAATCCCCGGATACGAAATCCATCGTTCCCCATCCCTTTTCATTGTCAGTCCCGGAACTTAATATTTCAAACGGCATTCAAATGAACACCGCATATCTCGCATCAGTCAAATCGTTCCGTTGGTTCGACGAGCGTCTGACATTTCGACGAGCATCGTATAATTGACAGTTGTAGATGTGCCTCGACGGGCTCGATGTCGTCTACTCACAGCCCTGCGACCCCCTCATAGGGACACCGTCGACAACGACGTTCTCCAGCACCTCGCCTAAAAGAATTCGGAACGGCATTGCACAATGCCACCGGTATTGACTAAGCCCCCAATACGGCAAGGATCGGAATATTGAATTTTTCTCTCCGTGATGTACCGTTCAACATGTCAGGAACGCTTGGATCGTCGCAAATGAGGAATTGCAGTCAATGGACCATTGTCTTGGTCAGCTCACCTGAAAACGTTTAAGGGGGCTCAGCTATTTCAAATATTTCTTATTAGCGAATATTATATTAATTTTTATGATCCAATATTTTTTTTTATATTACTGTAAATCAATCACTCCAAAATCATGGAGAATTAAACAAAATCGATGAGTTATGATTGATTATAGGAAACATACCAATATAACATTTCGTGAAAGCGTTGATGAAATTTATCTCAGCAATTGGGTCGGCAGAGTAACAAGGAAAACGATGATAATAATTTAAATATCCCTATATCCGTCGAGTTAATTAAATAAGCGCGTATGTGACGTTAATAAAGAGGTATACAGAGAGAGGTGTCCCATAGGCGTCGGTCCTGCACGATGCTTGATAACGGAGCAACGTTCGGACACGCGTTCCTGATTAAACGTCCTTTATCGGGTTTTCACACTCTGTTCATTATTAAATTATCATGGGAAAGCAATGCGATGGTGTGGCGGCGTCGGCGTCGCCCGAGTGCGGCATGTTTGTACACGTTCAAACTTTAATTAGGTTGTACGATCCGCGAAAATGATAGCATAAATGCCGGTGGTCGGTGATGGCACCTATCAGTTTTGATACAACGCTGTTACAGAAAATTTGAATTTCCAATTTATGGAAATGTAGGTTCGGTGTAAAACGTCTTTAAAATAATAATAGGACCATCGGCTTATATAAAGAAAATAAATACATCAAACAAATAAATTCTTTAATATAAGGTATGTTAAGAATGATGATAAATGACGGTTAATGTTTACCCATTATTAAGGTATTTTTAAGAAAGTAATTAAAGTTAAATTATATCAAGGTAATGTTATTAAGCGATTATTTTTTTTAATTTCGTTATTATAGTAGTTCCCATCATTCAGAAATCCGACAGTGACGGAGGCGTGTAAACGTGTTGTAAGATGTATGGCAACACATTGACAGCCAGAAGTTACACCTTCCCACACAGTCTTTGGCTCCCACGGTATTTATTTTATAAATATGCATGTCTATTTCTTAATTAATTTATAATGAGCGAAATAAATGGGAATGTTCTCATATGGAATGCGTGTCTCTACTTGCTTCAACATAATAACGCTCATAGCCAGATCGTTAAAAGTAATTTTTCATAGCGATGGGTTAGCTCCTAATTAATTACTCTCATATACTAATTTATCGTTAACCTAATGTGAAACCCATGGAACCGTGGTTTACTAGAACGGTTAATCTTTTGTGTGAATTATTTTTTTCTGTCCTGTCATGTTCATAAGTTTTCAAGATGTTAAGCTTTTGATAACTTCAAATCTAAAAAGGTATGGTGTACTGTATATTATTATTTTACAATATCCTTCCTGGTTTGTATGAATTAATACGTTCTTCGTATAAAACGTGACGAAGTATAAACGGTTTGAGTGGCATTTAATTCAATTCACATAATTAAGGATTTAGTCCCCATTAGCATAGAACAAGCCCATAATTATATTAGATGTTATCGCTTCTACGTTACTTAAGACGGTAGAGATTACTTGTAGAAATTTAATATAGACATTTCCGGGATGTTAATTGAAAATTTTAGTTTTTTTTTATTTTTAAGACCGGAAATAGATGTATGTATATACACAGCTGATCCACATAAGCTGCTTTAATCAATTAACGAAAACGTATTCGGTTACCGTAATATTCATTTTATTTGTAGCAAGCAATGACAAAGCAATATCTTTTAATATCAATTAATAATGTTTTATTATATGGCTATTTAATTGATGATAATCTTTTAGTTATGGTTGCTACATATGACTACGTGTTAATGTAACATCACAAGATGTTGAGAAACATTATCAATACTTATAGGCCCGGATACGTAGGCGCTCTATATAAACGATATGTGGGGGCGATTTGACTATAAATGTCATCTTATGAACGATTTGGTATCTCAACTAAGACATATAATGAACGATTTCGTCCCATATAACCTGGCCCGATTGCGGACGGAGCACTAGAGTTGATGTATTAACACTAGCGCGTTAGTGTAAAGCGAAAACAACCTCAAACTCGGGTATAAACTCGAAATTGTTAACTAAAAAATTGTCTTTTGGTCCGCCAGCGGCCTCGGTGTAAATATTTTTAAAAATTGCGTGTAAATATTTTCTTATGAAAGATGTGGTATATTACCCAAGACATGTAATGAACTTGAGTATTATTATTAGTTGATATGTCAACACGCAACGATTTCATCAATTTTCATTTTTCAAATTAGGTTGGTATTGAAAAAGTAACTAGACTGGTAAATTTATGAAAAATGTAACTAGAACATTTGAAAATCCAAACTTAATTTTTTCCCCAACCTTAAGTCAGTCTGTTACTATATTCATAACGTTAGACGTTGAAACGTGACATTACAAAGAGAGAATGGGGAACAACTAGCGCTTTAGAATCACCGTTCTTTTATTACGCAAATAGTTAATTTAACCTATTAGTGCACAGTGGTGTTAAGAGGAACGTCAAAATTAATATTAATTTAGTCATACATGTTCTCAATTTTCTCAGCATACAGACCACGTTTTCCTTTGGAGAGACCAACTACTAAAATCATACATACGTATATATATATTTTAGAGAGTACATACACCCAGTATTCTCCTCTGAGGGACAGACCTTCCTTTATGGTATTTACTTTTTTAGCATTCCCATACGTATTTTTAAAAATGAGCGCTTATGCCATCATTAGAATGAAAAGTAGCGGAGTAAAACGTGGTGATCTCTGGTAGTTTTAGAAAAGCTAAATCATTAGTTGGTAACATATAAGACACCATTTTAGTGTCGTTTGCATTTCTAAAGTAACATTAACGTTACCTAAGAAATGAAGAGGTGGAAACAATGGTTTCTTCCATAAATAAGGACCTCATCGTGAACCCACAAAGATCATTTCTGATGTAAATTCAAATTTTTTAGCAGTTCTAATATCTCGTGAAGCAAAAGTGACAAATTTCAGTAAATGTCGATGGTGAAGACTTGATAGCACCTTCATGCAGATTTGATATCAGCTCAGCATCTATCAACTCAAAAGCATAAACAAGATTAGATATGATACACATCCAAAATTTGATGCAGTTTTTGTGGTATCTATAGATGTAGCTTTGTCGTAGTCCCTTTATATGTTGACTATAGTTTTAGTACAGAGTTGATGGTAACTTGAATTTATACAAATTTGACATATCAGAACTTATGATAGATACATTGATTTATTTACTTTATTAAGATGTTATGTATATTTTATAGAAAATTGTCTAAATGTAAATAAAGGGCAATTGATGCAAAATTGATAGATATTGATACAAAAACTAGATCTAATAGAAGCATAATGCATTTAACAAGAGGGCTGCATAGTGGAGATTTTAAGCAGAGTGATGATACTGATTTATTTTGGATTGTTGCAGTGTTTATGGAAATTCTATATATCTTATAAATATTATACAGTTTAAATACAGACTTTATGGAGTCTCTATGTAGATTTCACATAACATAGCATAATCTACACGTAAAAGTGTTACAAACATACACACATGTGCAATGTTTGTATTTCAATGCCTTAAAACAATGTTGATATAAGCTTCACAAACTTGATACAATTACTGTAGTAATCTATGATTTTATGTAGAGTCGAAAAGGCTTGTATATACTTGAATTGACATGATATAATAGAATCATGTTGAAGTCTCGTTACAAATATGAGTAAATTTCATATCGATTTTGTTTGATACACAACAGGTAATGTCATCCATGCGCGGAAAGAGCTCATTGACCCGCTGCCTGGTGACTGCCGGCTCTGGGGTGTTCTCACTGGACGTTTTACCGTCTATCTATCTTGTTGAGGATACCGTTCTTCGCTATTTTAATTGATTCCTGGATTAGTCCGGTGCTGCAATGCGGAACATTAGCTACCTCTTTGTAACCCTTAAAATTGATGGTATGGCCTGTGTCCAGATAATGGTGGAAGAGAGCAGAAGTGAGGTGTTTTTTGCGGATGCTCAGCTTGTGTTCTTCTACTCTGGCAGCCATTCTTCTGTTGGTCTGTTCAACGTAGTTCTTGTCGTACATGTCACAGGAGATGGAATAAACTCCTAGATTTTCCAATTTTATTTGGTCTTTTGGATTCCTGAGAGAGACTCCTATAGTGGTACTGGGTTTGTACGTGGTACTGATGTCGTGGTTTCATATCAGTCTTCATATGCGGTCAGAGCAGTCTCTTCTTGTAGAAGTGGGTCCTTCGGCTTGAATTATCGATCGATGGTTTTCATCACCACACGACGAAAAAAGAGTCTTTGATGAACAGATCTTGATGTTAGAGTGTTGGCGATTGATTGGATCTGTGAAGGATGATGGTGGGAAAAGGCATTTAGGTATCGGTTCATGTGGGTAGGTTTTCTATATAGAGTATGTTGGGGGCTGTTGAGAGATTTCTTTACTAGTAAATCGAGAAATGAAAGCTGTCTGTTTTCTTCTCTTTCCGTGGTGAACTGGATCTTTGTATGATTGAATACCTTTTTTTTCCAAAAGACCAAATTACCAATATGTCATCTACGTATCGAATCCATAACTTCGGTTTGTATCTGGCCTCCTTTAAGGCTTTCTTCTCGAGGTAAATCATGAATAGGTTGGCAATGGCCGCGGACACTGAGGAAACCCTTACTTGCTCCTTCTACCTGCTTGTGAATCTGGCCATCAAAGAGAAAATAGGCAAAACATTGCTGGGCAAATCTTCGTTTTCTCTGACCTGTTTGAGGGCCTGGATTTCACTTGGATACAAATTCGACATCGGTCGTTTCGCTGAACGTAAGATCCTGGAAATGTCCATTCTTAACATTTCGATTTTTGTTTCTCCTCCCATTGAGGTTAAGCTGGATTCGCCGTTAACGATGATTTCTGCATTCGGAATGGTCCTGGGATTAGACGTCGCATCAAGCAGAACATATACTTCTCCAACCGTGAACCACTACAAACTACAATATATACATATATTGCTGTTTTGTACTATAATATTATCATAGGTATAGTAATCACAAAATAAACTTATTTTACACGATACACCACTCATTACGAAGTAGACTACAATTATGAAACTTCGGTAAAAGAATGGTTTATATCAAATGAGAAAGAATGACAGATTACTTTAAAACAACAAAACAAAAATCAATATTTTTCAAGAAGCGCTGGTAGTGAGTTGCTACCCCACGCGCATTTATTCATGATTAACTCTTCTACCCATGCTCTATGTTAAGTACGACTACATAACATCTGTTCTCCTGCGGTATGCAGATAATGTCATTCCAGTGATAAATCCTTCCTTGCTGTTTTTAACCCCACACAAGTCTTTCTAATTAGTGGAAGCCGAAGGTAAAGACGAAATCTTCCTCTTTCAAAGGAAGAAAGAGGATCTAAAGTCCAATCCACAACAAATTACTTTGTTTGAAATCGATCCCTGGTAGTCATCCACCTAAGGAATCACTCTTCACGTGCGTTGCTTCTTCGCCGGATCATTGATATGAACAAAATTTCAACGACATCGCTCTGGGGGCATTACAAGTCATATATTTGACAATTCAACTATCAAATAAACTGACATTTTGTGGGCAGATTAATTTCTAGGAAGGAAATATTGAAAGTTTGAGATAATAATGGAACAGAAAACATGACAATCAATTTTTTTAGGCGATAACTTTCATCGTTTATTATCAATTTTGAAACTTTCATTACAAAATTGAACGTTTATTATCAATTTTGAAACTTTCATTATTGATAATAAAGCATTATTTTACAGATGTTTCAAAATTGTGGTTTTGAAACACATTTGCTTTGAATTTTCCTTCCTGTTTTTGCCATCTTTTTCTTCAAATAAATCTCTGTTTACAGTCTTCCTTTTGTATTGGAAGTCGCTTTCCTGTCATTACAATATCTCTTCAGTTTACCAATTCTAAACCTAATCTGGTTTTCAGTTTCCAGGCTCTATTTAATCATATTTTTTTTTATTGCCGATTTTCTTCAATCCTTCCAGTCTTCTTCTCGTTTATGAGAAAAAATGTATCATTAGCCGCCAAGATATAACACACTGTCGATTTGTTTGTCCGAAATTGATTTAAATATGGATTTATCTAAATATAGATCTAAACAAAGAATTATACCAATTTCGGCACCTTTAAATACTTGTAAAACACCTGTTATTTTTCAGCTGCTTATATTTAATTTGTGTATTGCTTCATGGGATTAGCCCCTATTATGTGTGGCTATACAAAACATAAACCACAATCTTGAGTGTGTCAACATTCAGTTTATCCAAATCAATCCGCGTGGCTTGCAATTAACCGATAAGTAAGCATTAGGAACAGACAACGATAAAGCATCTGTAGAACCAGAACAACTATTTCTATTGGTATTTAGGTGATGATGCCCAAACAAAGAATAGTTGCAAACCTACTCGGAAGACGGAGATATTCTAATAGGTTGATTGGTATTTCTACAATTAAAGTTAAGATTATTTTAAATTACAATCCTGACATCTAAATTTTAATGGAAGTGTTTATAGAGTAATGATATATAAAGACAGTTTGTCATTCTAAATTCGGTTCACCTTTTTACATAAAATTATCCCGAAAGATCCGAGTGCTACTTCGCTGAGCAAGAATTAATCTTTATTAAATTAAACACTAAAGCTTATAAGTAATAGTGATTCAACTTTTTGTAAATTATTAAATTGTAAATTCACAAATCTTTTGAAACAAATTGTTTGAAGAAAACTCACAACTATGTTTAGAGAAAACTGTGTGTATAATTCATTGTGCCTACTTGTTTATGTTTCTCGTTGTTGGCATTCCATTCAATTCGCTTCATGTGATTCCAACCAAGTTTAAACGTTTCCACGTGTTCTTTTACAGATAGCTATTTAGTTATCCAAAGAACGGACAATAAGACCATATTAGACATAACGTTTGTTTAAAACTGACGCTACAAATTTAAACACTCCAACTTTAAGTTCTTAATGTAATCGTTCCCTTCGTTAATTTAACCAAATAACGGTAGTAAAAAACAGTTTTTTTGTGACTTTTGTGTCAAATAAGCTTATCAAATAGTTAATTATCAATTTATTGTAAGTACATCGATAACTTAACATCTGCTACTTAATCCAGGTTATAGTTGACGCAGTATAATACTCGTCTCTATAAATCGTACTCACGGATAATACGTTGAAACTGTTTTAACAAATAGGTATACGTGGTTGTCCATTAGTCCTGATAGAACCGTACCGAACGTGTTTGAACCGGTCGAGTCGAGTATACTACGTGGAACGTATTGGTTTGGTTCGACTCGGACATAGATCAGTGGGGGGCACAGCCGTCCATGTAATCGTTCCGAATCAATAGCTTTTATATCGGCTGCAATAACCCATAAACAACCGGAGACAAAGCCGAGCGCTCGTGCATTACGCCGGACATTAATTGTACAGTGCTCTACATGTGTACAACAAGCGCCGCGACGCCCGCCAGCATACGGCCAACGGTCGTTCGTCGAAACAGGGACCGATGGACGCAGGCCGTCGCGTTAAAATCGCGCGGCATCCCTTCGAAGAAGTAATAGACGTCGAACCGGACAGATAAACAGCAAAACCATGTACCAATTTTCTGCGCAATTTGCGTCCATCATCAGGTGTTGTCTATATTCGTACATTTCGTTTCGTTCATCCGAAAATGAGAAGACCGTACGTTCGTTATGGCATTATTTATTAATCACTTTATAGATGAGAGATAATTTGATTTCACAGATCTGATAATTCTGCAGATGTTAAATGTGATTATAAGATGTTAAACACATGGAAATTTAAAGAAATTTACCCACGGTTGTTTACATGGTGAAAAATTCATGTATTTACTAATTTGATGCATATGGGCTATTTTAAACTCCCCAGATTTTAGACTTCCGTCAATACACCTGTCAGTTTCAAGAACTAATTGCTGACAAATAACGCATGATTCCGGTACAAAGTGCAAAAAAATCTGGTTCATAAAACTGTCTCCATGTCAACTTCACCCGATGTATATACCAAGGGGAACAGATGTTAAAAAAATCGCTGTCTGAAAACATAGTTACAATTAACCATCGTCGTTGTTATTAATGTTTTAATTCTGTATTGTATGAAAATAATTTCTTCTTTCGTACGGTTTACAGAGGTGGAATAACAAGAATTTTGTGAGTACTTTAATATTTTGTTTTGATAATGTTTGAAATTAGATTCTGATTCTGAGACCCTATTCAACGACGTAGTAGTCGGGTTGTAATGGGTGCAATAAGAGTATAGTAATAAGTCATCGGGAACACATGTCGATGATTTTATGGCGCCGGCGTCTGCACCGTATCAAATCGGAGCCGGCTCTGGACTTGACAATCTTCGCATGAATAATTCAGGGAGCGGGGACTTGGGCCAGCAGGGCGATCGCCGTTCATCGCAATTAGACAATAGTGGACAGATTTAATATTATGGATTGGGCATTTGTATTCCGGAATGGAATTGAATCCCATTGTTCCCATGATAAACTTACGACGATGGCCCTGTCATATTAGCTTGTCTCCGTCATATTTTATTGTATAATTTTATTGCTCAAGGGGGTCCCGTAGACCGACACAATCAGTTATTGTTTACTTTTTACGATTATACTACCGCTTGTAACTGTATTCAATGCTTTAAAGACTCGGTAGGTACTCATTAATAGTTGATTTATAATTGTAAGATGGGACGATGATTACCAATTGACTTAAAAATATTAATAAGATCCCAATGGATATCTTTTGAATATAATTGATGTAAGTATATTGAACAGTTCTTAACGAGTTTATAATGCGGCCATTCCTCAAATTGATACGATCGTCCAACCCATCGTCAGACAATTTGTAACGATATTTTGAGGACGACGGCGGTGCCGTCCGGTGGCACTAAAAGCAAGAACGTGTTCGAGTCGAAGGGCATTGAAAAATGATCAGCTGTGCACGACACCGCGCGGCGAACTGACCGTCACAGCATAATTTAGTATGAATTATTTAATTAAAGAATAAGGGGCCGACCCTTCGCGCCATACACGCCGAGATGCTATTTGCGGAATTTCCTCCCAGGATTCGGTCTGCGGATGGCTCCTTTTGAAATACGAGCCGGACAATTAACCCTTCCTGAGATAAACATTCGCTTGGCCCGACCCGAAGAGCCCTCAACCGGGCTCATTTTACCAGAAAAAGGAGGGGATTTTTCCATCACTTGCATAACTCCGTGTACCATGATAAATGCGTTATTGTACCAGGAGGCCATTTGCATAATTTTCGGACTCGATTTGCAATATTTGCGCTCCTCCTGGTATCATATCATTCGCGTTTTATTACGAGACTGTATTAGCGTCCTTTCGTGTGCAGCGCATTTACAACATCTGTCATTATGATAATTGCACGCACAGAAAATGTCGTGACCCTCATTCTGTTCGAGCAGTGGCAACGCAGGTTGGCAATATGTGGCGTACGCGAACCTCTTCACCTGCTAAATAATGCTTGAACACTATCTGGTGGACTGTTCTTTCATTAACGCAGTGCACCAGGCTTCTAACTGAAAACGGATTCCCAGAAACGATTATTTTTGCATTTTGGATAGCGCAATTGCTACACGGATACAAATTTATTCTACAACCAAGTAGTACGATTCTACTTGTTCAAAATTAATAGACTTGTCTTAATAGTCCACTAGAAATCTTAACTCAAGAATAATGCTACTTCTTACACAAAGTATGTAGGTTCTTTCACGTATGTTATTATGTTCTAACAATTTTTTTTATGTTTAAACGTAGATATATTGCAAAATATTTAAATATATTATGTTCTTGTATGAAACCCTTTATTCTCTTAGAATAAAATTATTAAATGTTTAATAATTTTTAATCATCTCAATTGTAATTTCTTCTGTTAAGAATCAACGATTCTTATAGGTATAATATGTGTGGTGAGTAGGTATTTATCCGGATATTTACTTCGGCCTAGGGTTAATACCCAAGCAGTGAGTACTTAACCAACTAATAATTTATAGTAATACATGAACATATTTTTTAATTCGAATGTATTAATTTATTCAAAAAGAATTAAACATATCAAGTTGTGTAGTTAGTGAAGAAAAGTATAATAATGCTAAACGGTGAGGGTAATCTGCAAATATTGCACTCAAAGATACACGGGAATCTTAATAAAATGACAAGTTATATCGCTAAAAACTGTTTTAAATAGCCATTTAAAAAATACTCCTAAGCACTATGTAGTCAGACCGAATGACGTTTATACTTTATAGTATGGCAAAACACTCTTACATAAACAAAATATAATTTAGATCTGAATTTGCAAATTTTCGACATACAGAGGATATGACCAATAGCTAGAAACTAGACTTCTAGGTCTAGTATCTATCAATCTGAGACTGAATAGCAATGAGAAGTAGAACTAATACTAAAACTAGAACTAACACTAGATCTAGAACTAAAATCATTCGATATAAAAAACAGCGAGTTTGCACTTCAAATAGATTTTATTATTTTTATGGAGATTACGTCAAATGGTTACAACAGAATTGGAAAATAGATGATATTTACTCTATCCATCAGATATTGTACGATATATTAATCATATATTGTTTTTGCGGATAAAAACAATAAAAAAAGGTCAATATCATATATTTTCCGATTCTTGTGTAACTGAGTAAATTGACGAAATCTCCTAATAACGCTATGAATAATGTATACTGCGCTTTTTTACATTAAATATAAAATGAAAAGGAAATTATTAACCAATATTACAATCATTGGGGATCACCCGTACCTCTCTTAAGATGGAATCTAACCAAAGCCCTCTAAAGTGACGTTCGGCTAAATCCTAATGTTTCTAGCACTAGGTCCACTGTTAATACTAAAGCTAGTTGTAGGTCTAGTATTTGTTATTCTCTCAGTTACAGTAGCATTTACAATAGTCAAACACAGAATGGCAATTAAAACTAACACTAACACTAGACCTAGTAAATAATCTTGGGAATAGCAACCAATGAGTAGGATAAGAGAACAACTTCCTTTTTTCGATATCCGAGCTTTCGCAATATCATATATCATTTATAAATGATTTTACATTGATTTTAATGTGTCAAGCAAAGGTGATTTTTTAATTTTTAAAAGTAACTTTACTTTTTTTACTACAAATTTTTTACTACTAGGTCCACTGTTAATACTAAAGCTAGTTGTAGGTCTAGTATTTGTTATTCTCTTAGTTACAATACAATTTACAATAGTCAAGCACTGAATGGCAGTTAAAACTAGCACTAACACTAAACCTAGTAAAGATTAAATAATATTGGGAATAGCAACCAATGAGTAGGATAAGAAAACAACTTCCTTTTTTCGATATCAGAGCTTTCGCAATAATTTATTGCTTCATCAGGGAAACAAATAGAAGTTAGAAGAAGGTTGAATTCAAAATTCGATAAAAATTAATTGTAGTAAAAAAATGGAAAAAGTTATTTTTAAAAATTAAAAAATCACATTTGCTTGACACATTAAAATCAATGTATAAATGATTTTACATTGATTTTAAAGTGTCATGTATAGATCATTTTACATTGATTTTAATGTGTCAAGCAAATGTGATTTTTTAATTTTAAAAAATAACTTTTTCCTTTTTTTACTACAATTAATTTTTATCGAATTTTGAAGTCAACCTTTTTCTTTCTTCTATTTGTTTCCCTGATAAAGCCATAAATTATTGCGAAAGCTCGGATATCGAAAAAAGGAAGTTGTTTTTTTATCCTACTCATTGGTTGCTATTGCCAAGATTATTTAATCTTTGTATACAGTACAACCGGTACTCCATTTAGTGTCACTAGACCTAGTTTATAAAAGATTTAGTGTTTTATCTTCAGACACACG
This sequence comes from Onthophagus sagittarius, assembly GCA_036711965.1. Taxonomy (NCBI): domain Eukaryota; kingdom Metazoa; phylum Arthropoda; class Insecta; order Coleoptera; family Scarabaeidae; genus Onthophagus; species Onthophagus sagittarius. The sequence goes on from JASERS010000001.1 coordinate 54,544,904, forward strand.
GCTAAACCTGAATCTGTGTCAATTCTAGTCGAATGTTAGCCTTAGTTTGGTACAAGTATACAACAATTTGAGACTGAATAACAACTGAAAATAAAGCCAACACTATCGCTAGAGCTAATACTAGACCTACAACGAATAACATTTACGTTTAGTCGTACATCTCTTAAGACGGAACCCAGTCCAGTCCAACCTAGCTTCAGGACTAATACTACATTTAGAACTAGAAACATTAGGGTTTAGCCATCCAAAGAGCTGCCAGGCTAAATCCTAATGTTTCTAGTTCTAGATCAAGTGATAATGCTAAAGCTAGGTTGTAGGTTTACTATTAATTATACTTTTAGATCCAGAAGTATTTACAACAATCAAGCGTGGAATGGCTATTAAAAATAGTACTAACATTAGACCTAGTAAGTTCAGGTTTACCCGTGCCTTCAGACGCATGTCTAAACCGAAACATAAACCGGAAATGTCACACTCTATACTTAAAGCAGCAAATATGTATACATATGGTATATAAGAACAAAACGTAACTACAGACAAGTGGATAAAGGTGTTGTCACATATGAAAGGATGATGTATTTTTGACATTTTAGTGGAATCAAGATAAAAGCGCGCGAAATGGATTATATATCAAATTGAAGTCTAAACCTTCCTCTTTCAAATGCTGTATAACTCTAAGAATTGTTAAAGGATGTTGTGTTTGTGACGTTTTAGTAGAATTCCGAAAAAAATGAAACTAAGAAATGGCTTATAAATAAAGTTGAATGTTCAACCTTCCTCTTTCAAATTTATTTTGTAATTCATTGTAACCAACTAACTTTATACTAGTTAGAAATTTATTTCCAAAGTTTACTTTTTCAAAATCTGCACATATCAGTTTCAAAGTTGTGTATAGCACAGAAGGGTTGAACGAAATATCAAGTGTGCTATATTTTTGGAAAGAATTGATGTCCCATTAAAAAGTTATTTTTATGTCAATAACTAGTTATTATTAAATAACAATAACTAGTTAATTAATTACTAATGTCTTTTTTCGTCCACCTAAGATGTCTGTTTAATATTTTATGTTGTTTTCAACATTTATTTGTATATACTTGGTGACCATTATTTTTAATTCATTGTGCGGTAGAATAAAAATTATTCTACCGCGTTGTAAATGTACCTTCATTTCCACGATTTGATAATTTTAATCATTTTTCCTGATTTATTCAAATAATTGATTTTTGAAATCATCACATGTCATTTTTCAAATTTCAATGTTTCATTTTAAACTGTTAGCTTCATATTGTCATTTTCGACTGATGATGACGATTTAAACCTCGAAACCGATAGCGATATAAATTTTAATAAAGCAAGTTTGAAGTTTTAGTGAATTTTTTTGAATTAATTAATTTTTTTACTTGCAACATGGATAACAGTCTAATAGCTACCAAAATATTGCTTTGAAGGAAAGTTGATTTATTCTATCGAATTCTGCTTTGGAAATATTTTCACAGAAAGGAAAATTTTTTAATAAGAAAAAAGTTATAACTTTTCAAAATTGTTTTTTCAACAGCTTGTATCTCTGAAATCGTAAGAGATATCGATATGCGGTTTTCACTATTAAGTTTTTTATAAAAATTAAGCCTCAGACACTGATATCTTTTCTTTCTATTTTTTATAGAAAGAGAAGTTTCCCTTTAAAAGTGTCCAATTTGGCGCTGTAAGGTGACCCAATTGAGATACCATGCTTCAGTTAACATTGTAAAGCATTAAATCCCATTTTTGTTACATTTATGAATTCTATGTATTGTCCTTGTCGATATTCAGCTATTTTCGATTTGTTGTTAAACAAGTTAAACAAAAAACTGCTTATAATTCAACGTAGGTTCAAAAAAATGCAACAAACATTGGAAGTTTCTATTTAAGAATGACAACTTACGCATGGTATCTCAATTATGGGACCCTGTATAGTTCAAATTTTCGCGAAAAATGCACCTCGAAAAATATAACAGAGATATCTAACATTTCTTCTAAGAACACAGAACAAACCAGAACAACAAAGAAAATCCCTAGTCAGCAATCGTTATTTTTGATTCTAGATAGCGAAATGACACTTTTGCATTGAAGAATGAAAGTTAAAAGAGAACAAACATGTATCAACAAGTCAACTATTAAAAGCAGTTTTTGAAAAATCCGTTTTGTCGTCGAGTTTTTATTTTCTCTCTTTGCCGCTTTGGAACAATGTAGAACAACTTTAGAACAACAATGAAAAATCAAAATATGATGCCCTTTAGAGAGTTGTTCTAGTGAAAGTAATTACTGTTCCAGATCGCTTTAGGTATAGTAAGTATATATTTGTAATATGAAATTGGAAATAGAAAAATTAAGGTGACAGCAATCACCTAGACATTGTGGCAGCCGAATCCCTATTTTTAGTTATAACTTCGTAAGGCAAAATTTCATAATTTTGATTTTCTGGAACAATACTAGAACAACCTAAAACAGCAAAGAAAATCTGACTTTTTTCAAAATGGAGCGCTAGCAGCCCAAAATAGAGAGTATTGTCGCTTTGTTTTTATTTTTTCTATTTACCGCTTTGGAACAATGTAGAACATCTCTAGAATAACCTAGAACAACAATGTAAAATTTAAAAATCAAATATGGGCCAATACCGTTTAACGGTTTTCCAAGCCTAGGAAAAGATGTCCAAAATATGATAGTCTTGAATGAATATATTACCATTTCATTTAAATAAAACATTTATTTATATATTTTTATTTATATATTTTTATTTATATTTCTAAATCATCTGTTCACTTATACAGAGTCGATAACGTATTTTTTTAAGTATTAAAAAAATATGTCAAATTTGTCATTGAAATTAAGAACAATCTGACTAAAACAAGTTAAGAGTAATTCGTCAAAACTAAATTTATGCCCGATTTACAAAATTATTTTTATCCGTGTATCAACTTTAACGTGGAATTTTGCATCATGTTCTACTCAATATATTTTATTATTATTATTACGCCAAATTATTTCCGTAAAATTTCTAATAACATTTTATTCGAAAACTTTTGCAATTTAATAAAGCAGAGAAAGGAAATCCAATCTTATTTTACAGGTCAATACCTGACGTAATCTACGAACAGTTTCAAAATAAACACAAGCGATGAACTTCGCTAATTTGATAACAGAATTAATTGTTTGTTGATCCCTGCTATTCACCACGAAGCGTGGGCAGGTGTTGGCCAAGGACAAATTTCTCTTTGTCTCAGTCTCCCATCTTTACGCGACAAGAAATGCCTGCTTGTGTATAATTAATTATTCGGAAATTAACTGTAAATTCCATTCGCTAACAGCAGACGTTTTCATGTTATACAAAAGATGTTCACGGAAGTTAATTGTTTTAATATTTTCCCAAGTATGTGAAAAACATGATGATTAGTTTCTTATACTATATTTATGTGGCAGTGATATTTATGTAACACGAAACGATGCAAACGTGAGAAAAGAATTACACCATAATTTAAATTTTAAAATAAAACTGTTAAAAGGTAACGCAAAAATCGGTAGAGTATGTGAATTTGTTTCTATTATAATTATATACTTCATTTTTACAGTTTCGCCACTTATCTAAATCACCACGAGATGTAGTGCACATCCGTCATGTGAAACACAGAAAATAATGCTGTTAAGACCTAGTATTTCTCTTGCAAACAACCAGGAACCCGGACAGGACTATCTGGCACCCATCGGTTCTCGTAAGCTTGGAGTAAATTAGTTCATTTACGAGCCGATTACACGAAGTTCTTTGTGTTTTTTCTTTGCCTCTTTTTGTCTGCATTTTCCCTAATTACCCATAATTTTATTTTTGCACCATTTATTTGTTTTTTAGGTCACACTTACAGGTTTACTTACTATAATTGCTACGTCTTACTATAACGGTAAAAATAGAAAGATTGTGGTCACCGCGTCGGGTTTTACCTTGTATATCGCTGTGTTCATCTTTTCGTGACGCGTAACACGAGATGATATAATGTAAATGTCACTACTTCCTTTATTTTATTATATATCTTATCGAGATTTTAGTTTCTACCACTAACCAACAGTATTATATATATTTTTAATTCTTTCTTTTAAAATTCATTCTTATTTCAATTCAATAAAGTTTTGATTGCTTTTAGCACTTTTTTTGGCATTTTCACTTCACTTTATGATTGGTTTTTCTGCATCACCACCTTGGATCTTAAGAAAAACTTTCTTATTATTTTCGGAAATAGTAGAGTAAACATGATAATGATTCGTTTAAAACGTTTTGATCTAAATCAAAACTGTGCGAAGTACTAAGAAAATGTACTCGAGTACCGGATGCCGGGTATATATCATAAGAGAGAGAACTTGCAAAAAAGTATTATGAGTACTGTACCCGGCGTACAAGTACATGAATTTTTCGGGTACCTTTAAAAAGTACACTTGGCTAATATTTATTTTTGGGTTATGCAAATGCAAAATAAACAAAATAGTTTACAAAAATATCTTTTTAATGTTAAAGAATAACTAAAACAAAAATAAAGGAATCCTAAAAATACCAGTTGAGAAATGTTGTCTTATTGCGTTACTTTATTAGTCTTTATTATCATCAATTTTTCGAAACTCAAATCATTATTGCCACTATACAAAATAATCACTTTACTGATGCAGAACAAAACAGAACAAAGAACATCCAATATTCTTCATGGGTGCCTGAGTATCTTTTAAAAGTTAAATCTACCGACTATCTCTTCAAGTTTGCGTCTATCCAGTGCAATTTAACACCCAAAAATTACTTGTTTTGGCGGACCATATGTCAGCTGTTAATTTCTTTTTATGAGAATTATACATTTCATCCATAAATCGTCTGCTTGCAGCTTTTCTTTGGGAAACATTAACGTTCATTCCATTGAGTACCAAGCGACGAGTACACTGTTCAAATTCAACGATCTTAAAGTTGTTCTAATACACTAAAATAATATACTCTAATATGAGATCTGGGTATTGGTGTCAATAGAGAGTATTTGACAAACTGGGTATTGAGTATATTAGATTCCAATGTACTCGATACCGGGGATTGGGTACTCCAAAATGTAATCGGAGTACATTTTTGAGTATTTTTACACGGGTGCCGTCTAGCTCTGGTTTGACCCTGAGAAATGGCTAAGGTATGAATCTTCAAACTTTAGAATTTTTTAAACATTTTCTAAAATATTATATACAGAATGTACAAAAATTGTGGACATTAAAAAAACTTTTAAATAAAAGTTACTTGAAAGTATTTCACGCATCTTCATGTAGAAATAAATTAAAAATGATGACGGCAGCTTGAGTTACGATATGATGAGTGTGTTCTTTAAATGGAACACCTGTATATTTTAAAGTTTTTGGATTCCTTTGGTTAATTTATTGCAAAATACCATAAGGTTTTAATGCTTTAAACTGCATAGTTTTCCAAATATTGAAACTTTGGTTTAAAAAGACTTGATATAGCTATAACCAACTTTTGGCGTCATTATGGGTCTGTTATGTGTGTTATTATGGGAACGGAGACACTTTCCACTCGAATTTTAAGTTGGTTTCGAAAGTTTTTAATTGTAAATATTGAATTTAAAAGATCCTGGGTGATTACTACATTTAATTGTAACAAATAATAATTAAACAGAAATTTTATAACGAATTATAGTAGGAAATAAAACAAAAACGGTACCAGTATTCAATTAAATGTTTAAAATGTTGTCCATTAGCAGCAGCTACTTTATACCGTAAAAGGTATAAAGTAGCTGTATATAGTATTCGCCGTTCTAGTTCTGCTAATTTATTAGGACGGTTTTTTGGTATACTTTGCTCTTTAGGAGACCCAATAAGAAAAAGGCGCATGGTGTCTAGTCAAAAGAAAGTGGTAGCAATTCTATAGGACGCTCAGTTTATTGGAACCCGTGAATATTTTCATTCAGAAATGATAAGTTCTTCACAAAATTGTACAGGTCTATGAAAATCATCTTTTGATAACTATTGCAGTAAAGCTAATTCATAGGGTTTTGTTTCTCGTTTTTCAAACTGTTTTGAATAGATCCTGTACTAACAACGAAATTTAAGGGTAGTTGACTAATGGAAGAATGCGGACTATCTGTTATTTATTGTAACACACCTTGCCGCATATCTTCATTTGCTGCAACATTCGGCAAACTGCATTTTGGAATATCTTAAAATGTTTTACAATTTCACTAACAACCGATTAACTAATTGTTCGTTGATTTGGATATGGTTCATTAAATAAAACCAACACTTCATGTCGCTTTCTCGGACGATCGCCAAAATCAACTATTCTTAAATTAATAATTGGTTCTTTTTCCGTTAAATCTACTATTTGAGACATCCCATAAAGACGCCATAAGTATGTTATCTCTATATCAAATCTTTTCAAATAAAGGTTTCAATTTGGGAAAATCAATCAAGGAATCAAAAAACCTTAAAATATACAAGGCGTTCCATTTAAAAATCGCACTCGTCATGTCGTAACTTAATCTTCTGACAACATTTTTATTTGTTCTTCACCAAAATATGCGGCAAGTTGTTTCAAGTAAATATTTATTTAAAACTTTAATACAAATTGAGGTTAAGGCTGTAGAACCATTATTCCAAACTTTTTGTACACCTTTTGCATTCATCTTAGGCCCGGTTTATTCATCTTTGGTTACGTTTAACTACTGGATATTTTCCATGATTACTGTAATTTTAGTTGCCATAATTAGTTATTTAACCAGTTACTACAAGCTTGAATATTTTAGGAATAACTTGAAAACGATGCCTTTAATAAATAATTTCTGAGATTAAAAATAATTTTATAAAGAAATGGGTTTTTACAACAACGAAAATTTGGGTTTTCTAGAGAATTTGATTTAATATTTTCGAAATATTGATTATTTAATCCATTTACTAGTATTTTAAAATCGTTTAGAAAAAAAATTATCAAAATTTTACAATTAATATTGCACTTTATTACTGGTCAAAAATATGTAAGCAGTCTGCTTTACTTGTTTGGACTTTTCGTCATCATCAGAAGATTATCAAATAATAAAATTGGCGTTTAATTCAAAACAGACTTTAAGAGACAGACTTTTTTTTTGTCTTTAAAACATTTTTATTAGTCCTAAAACTCTTAAATTTTCAAACTGATACCAAAAGTTGTTTTCAACAATTTCTCAAAAATGATTAAGAAAATTGTTATTTTTATGAAATGCTATAAATTTACGCTGAATTCAAAAATTGATATCTCAAAAACGAATTGAAGCATTCAAGCATGGATTCATTTACGAAAAAGTAAAATCTCTCCGTAATAAATCACGAAAAAATTCATCAAGCTATCTTAAGAATAGGATTTTCTACGATATTTTAAATATAATCAAGGAAATCGTTAATTTTATAAAATGCTATAATTAATATAAAATGGATAATTCTCGGGAAAGTGCACTTTTCCATTTATAAATCACGAAAAGAATTCATCAAGATATCTTAAGAATTCGATTTTTTTTAAATGATTAAAGAAATTTTTAATTTTATAAAATGCTACAATGTTAGGTTGAGTTCAAAACTTGATATCTCATAAACGATTAAAAAAAACGTTAATTTTCGGAAAATGCATAGTTTCATTTATAGGTCATGAAAAAAATCATCAAGATATCTTAAGGATCCGATTTTTCAAAAATGATTAAGGAAATATTTAATTTTATGAAATGCTACAATGTTTGGTTGTGTTCAAAACTTAATATTTCAGAAACGGAGTGAAATACTCAAGTACGGTTTTATTCGCGAAAAAGTGCCCACTCTCCTTTATAAATCACGAAATATTCATCAAGATATCTTAGGAATACGATTTTCTTCGATTCCTTAAATATAATCAAAGAAATCGTAAATGATGAAATGCCACAAATTTAGAGTCAGTTCAAAACTTTATATATCAAAAACGAATAGAGATACACAAATAATTTTTAGAACAGTGCACATTTCCATTCATAAATCACAAAAAATATCCATCAAGATGTCTAAAGAAGCCGATTTTTCAAAACTGATTAAGGACATTTTTAATTTTATGAAATGCTACAATTTTAGGTTAAGTTCAAAACAAATCAAAAAAGAATTGAGTTGAGCAGGGTTTTATTACCGGAAAAGTGGATACATTCTTTTATAAATGACCAAAAAATTTATCAGGATACCTTAAGAATTCATTTTTTTACAATTTTTCAAAAATGATGAGATTTTTCTTATGATATATTCTAAATATTATTTATCTTAAAAACAATCAAGAAAATTGTTAATTTTATAAAATGCTACAAAAAGTTCAAAACTTAATATCTCAAGATTTAATTGAAACACTTATGCTTGATCTTGTTTTGAGAAAAGTGCGTACTTTCCTTTATAAAACACAAAAAAATGACATCAAAATATCTTAAAAATTTAATTTTTATGATTTTTCAAAAATGATTAATCAAACTGATATTTTTATGCTATAACTGTAGGTTGAAGAAAAATAAAAAAAATCGTTAAAAAATCATAAATCATAAAAATGGTCTGCTTTCTTAATTGTGGTTAATAAAATTGATTCAGACAATTTCTTTGATTTTAACCAGCTTGATTATTTTAGGAATAACTACAAAAGATTCGTGTAATCAAAAATTGCTAAGAGTAAACATTCTTTTATAAAGAAATCGTCTTTTAGAATCATTTGGTAAATACGACATAATAACTTTTTTTTTTAAGAAAATAACTTTAGTTTCATAATTTCAAAAGTGATCTTAAATGACATCTCATGTAAACATATTGAATGAAAATATTTAAGGGAACGATTAAAAATTTTGAAGACTCATATAACCATTTTTTTTATGGTTCAGACTAAAAATTTTTACCCGAATTGTCATGGTTTTTATTTTGGTATTAGTGATTAAAATTTACCACGACTTTTAGAAACACCCTGTAATATAACCGAATATTTGATACGTGATCAGTAATTCTTAAAAGTTTTCCCTAACGAAGTCAAATATGTTATTTTTTAACAATTTGTTGTTAACAATGTAAAGTTTGCCAATCACTGATTTATTTGTTTTTTATTTTATTTTGTATTGTGAAATTAGTTAAGCTTGGCAGCTGAATGAACCAATTTCATTGTATATCCCATTAGTTCAAACTCCATTTCTAACATTTTTAAATCGAAAACCTAACCGGTAAAATCTGCTTCAGTTAATGAGGTTACAGACTGTCACAGACGTATATATTGAATCATGACTTATTTACAATGACACTATATGATTGATAACTTTGGCATCACTTGCAATATCTCCAATATGGGGGAAAGGTTGTGGTGCAGAATGTACATGTGCATATTTCACCGTTTGAAAGTAGCAATCAGATATATAGTCTAGATAAGGCAGATTCATAAGGTCTGTCGAAATCATGTGTTCCAAAAGTAAGGTTCCTCGTGCACGTCTCACAACATGCATATATAATCTACCCAATCATGATAACCCACAGGGAGGCCAAAGTAATCACAACACTGCATTACAAGTGTAACTTATCGCTGACTTTTGAAGGTTACTTCATTATATACATAGCAAAACTTATTAAAACGATTAATACACATTTCTCGAATGTTGAGAATCTAACAACGATTAACTTACGTTAGCATTCATAAGCCTGTATGACACTTGTAATTTAACACAGTTTTAAATCAAATGTTAAGCATTTCAAACATAAGTATGGAAGTATTAGCGGAAAATACGATAAGTTTATAAAAATGGCTGTCCCCACAAATCTGTGGTTGACAGAAACAAAACGATTTGTGTATTGCGCTGAGGATATAGAAGTAAAGTAATAATTAACATTTAGAATCAGTGTGGCAAAAACCTTGTCGATCGGTTTGATTGTAAATAATTGTAACAATGGTTTAAAAAAAATTATAGTCTCATATTGAAAGTAGGAGAGTTATATGGCCTTGATATTTATTAATAATTTATTTGACATAAATAAAAATGGATTTTATACAAGGAAAAGAAACGGCTGGTTTAACAATGCCCGTCGGTCCCCTTTTATTTGCTACTTGGATCTAAAAGCATGGAACAGGCTTAACATTAGAAAACGTGTTGGAAAGTACGGGGTTGCAACAAAACCCGGTGGTTGGTGTTTACAGTTCTCACTGCATAATGAGTCTGTGTTTACGAACACGCATTATCCAGTGGATTTTTGCCCCGATCTTCATTGTTACTTGTGTTTGCACGCGGTTTCCTATTGACGTTAAACACCATAAATCTTTTCATTTATCATTCAACGTGCTCTTTTCAATCGCTTTTTATCGATACAAAAAAATCAGATTTTATTTATATTTTATTATGAAATGAAATGAAAGTGAATTACATTGTTGGTACCAATTTCGTTTGTATTTTATACCCACGAAGTAATTTCATTTCTTCTTTTAAAGCATTAATCACCATTTGATGTTGCTTTGCCAAACTTATATTCTTAAACTCATCAGAAACGATGACAACATCAAAAGAAGAGTCGCAATAACATACATCGAGTCTATAAGCATTCGGAAATTTCTTCGTTAATATACTTATCAGTTTCTTTTTCAAATCTTCTTCAGGTGTGCAATGCAAAAACCTTTATGAGATAAAAAAATAGTAACAAAATAAATACATTTTAAGATACGAACTTTGTTTGAATTCTAGTTCCATGAAGCAACTTATATTCAGTTTTCAACGCATCTGTTACGATTTGATTCAGTGTAATTAAAGGCGCGTTCTCAAAATCGTCACAAATGACGATTACATCGAAAATAGATCCGAATCCGCCGGATGCATCATTTACATCGATTTTCGTTGCGTTCGGGAATGTCTTCTTTAATGTACTTATTATGACCATTTTCTTCAATTTCGCTTCAATTTCACACGAATGAGAGAGCTGAAACCTGTTTTATGAAAATTAATTGAAAGTGTTAATTAATTATTAAACAACAAACTTCGTTTGCAATTTAATTCCTCGAAGCCAGTCAATTGCTTCTTGTACCGAATCGGACACCAATTGATTTTGCTCTGAATAACACGTGTTTTTGAAATCATCAGAAGCGATTGTAACGTCGTAAACAGATCCATTTCCATTGGATATATCATTCACATCGATTTTTTTCGCATTGGGAAAATTTTTTCTTAGTATACTTATCAAGACATCGTTGTTCTTTTTCATTTCGTCAATTGTATCATGTCCTAGCCTTTTTAAATATTTAGAAAAGAAAAAAAAATTAGTAATAAGAAGGCAACAAAATTGATGTGCAAAAATAATATTATTTCATTTTAGTATAAGAAAACAATGAATTAAATGTTATTAAGGCACCAACTTCGTTTGTATCCGAATTCCATGAAGCAATTTGATTTCTTCTTTTAAAGCATTGGTTACCATTTGATGTTGCTTCACTAAATTCATATCCTTAAAATCGTCGGATGCAATAACAACGTCGAACATGGACCCACATCCTCCGGAAACATCATTTACATCGATCTTCTTTGCGTTCGGAAATTTCTTTGCTAAAATATTCGTCAATTCTTCCTCTTTCTTTTTTACCTCAACGTGTGATGGGTTGTTATGTTGAAATCTTTGTGATATACTGGTTATTATGCGGTTTGTGCATGATGCGCGAATTGAGAGATTTGACATTGTGAATTTTGATGATGATTATGCAATGACAATTAACTAATAAGTGACTTTTTACGATTCAGAGCCAATCAGATTAATTAAGAATAGTCTTTGCGATAAATATTGTGTTATGATTTCTTACATTGACCATGAATTTAACTTTTTGAACAGGATTAGGTAATAACGCTGCTAATATTAGTACCCAAGTTATCCAAAGTGCGTACCAACTTTATGGTTGTTTTAATTTTATTTCATATAATAAGTATTTGTACGTTAATTGTAAGTTATATCTCGAACCGATTAGTCTACATCACAATACCTTCGGCAGTCGAAATTTCTATTACTACTATTAAAACCGATGTAATGGTTTTGACTCGTGAAAAATGAAAAAAATAATAGTAAATAATAAATGATAGGCCATCGCGAGTTATGATATGCTAACTTACTTCAGTAACCTTTTGGCTTTTGTTGTTAAATAAATTTATTACCTTACTTTGTTTGAATGAAGAGTATTCTAGTGGTAGAAATAGTGGTAAAAATTCCAATGAATATTATTTTCTTTCTGTTGTGAAATGATGTCATACACACTGTTCGCCATATCCCTTCCTGTGCTTACTATAAGTTTTCTTGTCCATAGTATTTACTTTGTCTAATGATTTGACAGATTAGTCCCACTTAGTGCATTGGATTCGATTGAGCTAACATGGGTTTTTATTACTTAGTGGGATGAGGTATAGGAACGTCAAGAGACAGAAGAGAAGGACGTTGATTAAAGCATTTGGTCTCATTTCTCAGTTTCCATCCATCTCTGTTATCTAATGCCATTTCCATATTACAGCAGCTAATATGTTCCTGGCTTCCTGGCATCGTGGTCTGGATTTACCCATCTCTTACTTCCAGACTGCTCATGTTAACATGAGAAGGAAAGTACAATGAAAGATATGGAGACATAATGAGGCTCTCAAAATATCTTGTGAAGGAAGGTAAAGAAAGATGGAAGCTAGTAGCCTGATACTATGGTGGTAGTGAGAGGTAGCGAAGGGGTAATGGGCGGATAATCCAGAGAGGTGGTTTCACTTTTGCAGAGAGGATGGGAATGATATAGATTCAAACATATTTTGAGAGGATGTATCGAGCTAAGAAAAGAAAGGAATTGAAGACACATTCTGGAAGCAGAATGTCACATAAGTCGTACTATTGCGTTGGGTTGGATGAAGTTGCGTTGTATAGGATTGTATTATTAATCATTTTTAACTTAGAAATGCCAATTTTTAATGTCTTAAATTTATTTTATTGTTTAGAGATCAAACGAAACACATCTGATTAAGCAAAATTGAACATGATTCTCAGCCAAAGTGTTCCTGTTAGAACTTGTAACATTTTTTTTGTAAATACTTGAAATAATATTTAATACCGGTAAACCCGGAGTAGCAGTATTAAATGAATGCTATTATCCTTGAAACGATATGGGACAATGATTCTAGCAGACCGTTCAATAAAAAATGAACTTTTTAGCTAAATAGAATCTTATGGTCCCAATAATATAGAAGAGTAATCCATTAGACTTCAGTCCATAAAATATCTAATTCATGTGAAGTCTGAAAAGAAGATTTTTAAATTCCTAACAGAAGTGATAGGCACAACCTCAATTGGTGTGCATAGGAATTACTATATGCCTATACAGTACAATATAGGATAATACGATATTAACACAATATAAAGAACAAAATAAGATTGCCTTTCATATTTCAATTCATCTTGAAATTCTAAACAATATTCATATAGCACATCATAAATTTAAACTTAACCGTTTCGAGATATTCTAACTTCAGAAAGTGAAAATCATTTTACAATAATAATAATGACATTCTTAACCATTTCCAAGTTCATGAAAATGAAAAATACTGAAAATTATTAATAACAAAAATATGTGTAAAGAAAAAGAAAACAAAAACTTATAAGTTATACCAAAGTTGTAGGTTAAGACAATACTGCAAAGTAGCAAGGTATTGAGGTCTGGTTTTCTCCAGTCCCATAAACATATCATATACTGGTATATAAGTAGTCAAAAAACGAACATAGCGTGTATGCCAAAAAAAAATACATTTTATCAATTTTTTTAATGGAATTCAAACTTGATGAAAATAGTTATGCAAGAAAAAGAAAGAGGTTGAACAAGTTCTTAGTTTAACAAAAACAACAAATTATATTATTATACATTGAACATCTCATAAATAGTTAAAAAGTGTTGACCATTTACCTCTTGAGAGTAATGAATGCGCAGAACAAAGTTTCATGCCTTATCCTTTCCTGGAAGTCTACAGTATTTTACGACATTTTTGTAGACAAAATATTTTATATAACCCTACAAAAAAAATCGAGTAGGAGCAGGAAAAGTTTCATCGAGCAGCTTATGTCGCAAGTTCAAAATATGGAGGAACCCCATCTTGTGGAAACTATATCTGTTCTGCCAGTAAATTGTGTGTTATAACATGACCTCGCAAAAGTAATAAATAACGTTGGGCATGTTAGAAATAGGTTTATTTAATAGTTTTTGTTTTGTGAATGTTAGTAAATATGTGATTTGGCTGTATTAAGAATAATGTAAGTCGTAGAAAGAGAATATCGGTTAATAAGAGAGATTATTAGATGAGAAATTAAAGTTTACAACAAAATAAGGGCACATCAATAATCAATCTGAATCTTTGTTTAGGGCAAGTCAGCTAACTTGTTATAAATGTGGTAAAACAGGCTATAAGTTCGTGGAATGTCATCAACAATTGAATTACAAGAATTCAACATATAGAGGAAATTCAAGAAGTCGAAAAGGAAACAGTATAGGTTTGAATCAAAATAATAGAGGACAAAATCAACAACAAAATCATTTGAATTCACAAGGAAGTTCAAAAGTAAGTTTAGCTGATAAAAATTCATTTATTGCTATAAATGCTAATTCTAATAAAGACATGATAAATAGCTTCAGATTTCTCCAGGTTCATCATAAGTTAAGTGAATAACATCATAAGTTAAGAATTTAATAAATTGTTAAATTGTAACGAAATATCTTTATTATTTTGAATTCGGTGCTACAATTGTTTTTATTTAGACAAATCGTCTTCAGACACCATTGTAATAATTCAAAAATTTAAAATATGAAAAAATCCAAATATTTTAACTTTTTTATTATTACAGACGTGCTTAAAGACGATTAAATCGAAACAATTGCACCGAATTCAAAATAATAGATATTTCATCATAACTTTTTTAATTTATTAATTTCTTCAAGATATAGGAGATCTTATTTTGGATTCAGGCTGTACTTAACATATAGCCATAGGGGAAATAGAGAAGTATATGTTAAATGTCACGAAGTTGAAATCGGAATTTAAAATTGGAACAGCGAAGAGCAACGAAATGTTGTATGAAAACAAACAAGGTATTATTGAACGTATTTGTCACTATAAAGAAATTGGAGGCACTGAATTACGGAATACTGTTTAATTTATTATCTGTTTCTAAATTATTAATAAAAGAACTTTAAGATAGTGTTTGATAATAATAAATTCGATATGCTGCTATATCTAAAAATAATTTGACTTTGAATTGTAGTTATAGAAAATGTTATAGGTAATTTTGTTAATAAAGATGCACATAAATATACAGCTAATGAGAATGATGATAAAAATAGTGTAAAGGTGTTAGGATTACCAAGTGGTAATGAAATTTACAAAGCATTGTACACAGAAGGTAAAAGTACTTGCAAATCATTTTATAACAGTAAAAGGAAAAATGTCAACATAATCAAAAAATACACAGAATAAGATGAGGAATTTGTTTCGAATTATCTAAACGTTTTGCAGAAATAAGGGTATAAGGTTGGACTACACAATGTCACACAGTTCACAAGATAACGGTACATCAGAGAGGATGAACAGAACTCTTTTAAACATGGTTAGAACCAAATTTGAATATTTGCAAAACCAAATTTACCACGATACTTATGGGTTGAAGCAATCTAATGTAAAATAAGGCGGAAATTCCAGCCATAATGGAAGCCAAGCATAATCAATAATATTACCAAAGGATGGGGTGTAGTCAGTAGCAGGATATTTCTTTATTAAATTCACGCGATGTAGAATTTAATAAAAATCAAACAAGTTACATTGAAGTTGTAAATACTATGAACAAACAAATAAGTATGCAAAATGAAGAATGAAGAATAAAATGATGAACGAAAAGAAGAAACTAATACAGAAACTGAAATATAAGGACGAAAGGAAGACGAAATAGAAAAGAATGAGGATTATATTCAGGAGACAAAACGAGGTGGAAACATAAATGCTCCAAAATATTTTAGTGAATATGAGTTATATGCTGCATATTGCTCAATATCCTCAGATAGAAATGATCCTGTAGTATACAAAGACGCAGTAATATGTGAGCAATGAAAAGAAGCCAGTTAAAAAACCTAGTCAGAAGCACAAGCAGAAGGTGAACGAAGAAAGCTCGACTACCAGTCGAAAGGAAGAAGGATTTCAGTTGGAAGATAAGAATTCAATCAAATGATCAAATGATAGTTGTCTGTATATTAACAAAAAGATTTGGATGTTAAATTATGCAGATGATATGTTAGTAATTGGAAATAGCAACGATGTAAAAGATGTAGTCAAATTACTGAAAAAATATTTTCATGCAAATATAAATAGAATATAAATACAGTAGAATCACGATAATCCGAATTAATTGGAACCGAAGGTGCTTTGGATTGTCAAATTGTTCGGATTATCAAATATTGCTACTAAATGGTTGATAAGACAACTATTGAATACAAGAAACAAAACGCCTGCACACTAGAACCTAAAAGTAAAATATTTCTGTAAACTAGAAATATATTCCGATGCTATAATTCTTAATTAAAGATACTTATATAAGTACGTAAGTATATTGTACATACTGTAAGAGCCGTACGTCCGTTAATACCTCTTTCTAGTTCTAATGGTAGTTATGCTTTTAGTTCCAGAAGAATTTAAAACAACTTATTGTTAGAGCGGAACAAAAATTCTGAAGACGCAATGCTAAACCTGAGACTTTCTAGTTATATGTCTAGTGTTAGTTCTAATTTTAGTCTGATACAAGTAAACAATAATCTAAAACCGAATAACAGCTAAATTAGAGCTAACATCAGCACTAAAGCAAATACTAAGCCTAAAACTAGAAACATTTGGTTTTAGCCGCACGTCTCTTAAGATGGTTAAACCGAAATGTTTCTAGTAAACAATGGAAGACTAATGTATGGAAAAATTTTTACAGTTTTTATATACATTAGACTTCATACATTCATACATATCATACATTGAACATGAAATTTGCAATTTAGAGAACCTGTTGTGGCAACCCTTTTCTTTGTTGCAATATCCCGAATTCATTTATATACTAAGAAGTCTTTATACTATTCTCTAAGGCCTAACAATTACGGCTTGCAACAATTCATTGAAATCATATAAAAATTAAAATCCGTTAATTTAATTCTTAGTTTTTGGGCGTTTGGATTAGCGAACTGTCGGATGACTCGGGTTCGGATTATCAAAATTTTACTGTAAATCGAAAAGAAAAAATAATTAACCAAACAAAATTTATAGAAAAACTTTTAGATAAATTTGATATGCAAGAATACAAAGAGAAGGAAACACTGATGGAAAAAGATTTTCAAGTCTAATGTACATATCAACAACAAGACCTGGCATAACTTCTTTTGGTATCATATATAAGTAGATTATTTGATAAACCAAATAATTTCATTTTTTGAGAAATTTGCTTTCAAAAGGTAAAATAAAAATTGATTATGTAACAGGCTCACTGGTCTTTCACTTTTTAGTAGATCTGTGACACCTCCATTTTCATGAAAACGGTGTATTGTTTTTCAAGCTGTTGATTTAAAAAGACGTTTTCGATCGGGATGCAAAATGGTACAATTTATAAGAAAGTGAGTTTCAAAGTTCAGATGAATGTTGGTTAGAATTTTTAGATGAATTGAAATATGGAATAATATACAGTGTTTCATTAATAATTTTAAAAAAATCCTAAAAATTTATATTTTACACACATACATATCAGCGACCCTGCATAATAATGTGGATATTGACAGCAATTGATAAAAAATTAATGAACACATCCGATCCAATCTTCAGTTCCAATCCAAACGAATTTGTTGCAAATCGTCCGAATGGTTTCTTGATTTCAAAGGATTTTTAAATAAATATTCTTCTGAAGTACATTATTTCAAAAAAGAAAACTATGCATCAAAATAATAATCAACGTTCAATATTTACTACTGTTATTGATTCACGTTACCAGTTAATGTACTTATTTAGTGATAAATCAGATTATAGCAAATATCTACTTTATTTGTTAGTATATTTATCTTGATATTGATTTAAATTTTTTTGAAATACCTAAAGTAAATCTTATTACTTATGTATTGGGTAAAATACCTTTCGTAGTTATAAAAGTGATTTACCGTTAATCCAATACCCACTTCGTGTCAGTTAACCTTTAAAATAGTGGCAGTAGGTATTTTCGTCCTATAATACGTCAGGCGTGTTTATCGTACGTGCGGTTTTCTACGAGTATGGGATCTGCAGATGTGCCATTGTAGGATCCTGTGTAAACAGTGTGGCAGACAAAGCGTCACCGCAAAATCAACATCCGATACTCGGTTCTCGACACGTACCTATTTATGTGCGAACGTACTCTTTCTCCAATGCAACAACAAAACTTCTACTATTTACCGCTAAGAGAGTTTTGTTATGAATTGTAAAGCGTTAACAAGAAATTGTATGGAATCTACATACTTATGCTATATAAAATAGATAGAAGATGCCGGTTTAATTAAATTAGTATCAATACAGATTCAACACCTTTACCCATGAGCGTAATCAAAAACTCTTCACGACGAGCGTAGATGGTACGATAGCGGTCCAACGTCTAATTAACATTCTGTCGATAATGACGACCGCTTTAAGCTCTCAACGTGTTTGTTTTGATAACCGATCCGCCCACACCCGTCAACGTGAGATCGGGATCGAGGCGTCATTATTTACACCTTGTTTTCGAGCTGGTCTTCGACACAGATCGGGCCATTCATAGCTCTCAAGCTGTGTATTTTCACGCCTGTTTGTCACTGGAGGATCCTCGTCGTAAGTAAAATCTTGATCACGACTTCAGGCTAACAATAATTTATAGTTTTGACAAGCGTCAAAGCCTCGAAGAGTGCCCATTACAACTTTACCTGCTGTATAATACTCCACTAATTGGTGAAAGTACAGTATCATTTAACGTAACTAATCCTTCTAAGAATAATGGCATTGCAATTAAAACGTAATGCTTTTTGTACTCATTATTATAATATCAGTCCTTGATTTATTATAATAAAAAATTTACATTTACACTGAAAACTGTGCTCGATAATTAAAGAAACAAATGTGACACGTGACTGATCTGTTTTAATTGCTACAATTCTACGCTTTGTAATGAATCGATTTGCATTGGTAAATTGTCGCGATCAATACACGTTAAAAATATGAATCAAACGGTCCTCAATACAAACGCAAGCGAATAAAATCAGGAGTTAATTGCAAACTGGCTATAAAAGCGAATAATAATTTATTAGATACGAATTTATGCGAAGCGGGCTATTTAAATGCCATTAGCCCGACCGGTTATAATCAATAAAAGTCAAATTGGATAGAAAAAGCGGTCACCCGAGAGAAAATATGGTGTTATAAACGCCACCTCTATAATTGCGGATTAATAAAAAGCGATAATTGGTGCTGCGACGGCTCACTGCATCGGCAACGTGTCATTTTATTACTTTACCGTTAAAAGGAAAAAAATCACCAAAGTGCCAAAGAACAAATGATGTTTCGCGCTTCGTAGCCTTAGCAAAGAGGAACTACCAATTATACGAATTATCGTTAAAAGCAGCGGCATAATGCAACCGTATAATTTTCCTGACTTTCTTAAATACCCAACAATCACTCCTTTCCTCATCTCAATTTATAAAATATTCCAAACCAAATATCTGATATAATATACAGGGTGTTTTGGTGACTCTGGGAACAATTTTAACTACATATATGTAGTTCGATTTTCTATTGTTATTTTCATATTCCATTTTTTTGTAACATAAGTTTATTGCTACCAAAATTTGCAAAAATAATACAAAATTATACATCGTTCTATACTGGCAATATCCAACCTTTCTTATATTGCAACCCATAAAGCAAACAGTGACACGTCTAATTTGTGACATCTTATATTGTTTTTACAAAACTTTTTGTCACGAGTTAAAAAGAGAAAAAACCTTTTACAGGAATTGTTAATTTTATGAAATCAAGTTTAGGTTAAGTTCAAAAATTTAAAAATCGAACACAATTTGAGATATTCAAACATTGTTTACTAAAAAGGGTACATTCCGATTTTTTGAAAATGGTTAAAAAATTTTTAATTTTATAAACTGCCACAAATTTAGTTTGAGATTAAAACTTCATATTTCGAAAACGTTTTGAGATACTCACGGATGGAATTCTTCTCGGAATTTGGGTTAAGTTCAAAATATGATATCTCATACACGAATTGAGATACTAACGTAAGGTTTTATTATCGGAAAAGTGGATTCTTTCCTTTCCTTTTACTTACTTTGCTTTTCATTTTTTAACATTTTTCAAAAATGATTAAGAGAATTTTTTATGATATGCCCCAATTTTTGATTGAGTTCAAAAGTTGATATCTCAAAAGCAATTTGAGATACTCACGGATGGATTTGTTCTCGGAAAAGTGCATAGTTTCGAAAAGCATAGATCAGTAAATCTCTACACTGATGGTTCAACCAAACGGGAAGGAGATGGAGCTGAAGATTTCTCACGCGACCTCCAACACTACATATCTACTACATTAGTCTACTACCGTCATACAGCCGGAGCTAATTGATTATTACCTTCAATGGACAATAGGACACTCGACCTGTTCAGGTAAGAAGCACGCTGATAAGCTTGCCAGAAGAGCTGCCAAGTGAGCAACGTCTTCATCTGAACCGATAATCGCTCCGTTCTTATCAACTCATATTGAACTAATTAAAGATTTTACCCACAAAAGTTCATAAAGTGGTAAGACACTTTACATTTTGACATTTATTGAAACATGTAAGGAAAGAAATAAATAAAAACATCATCAAATTAAGTTATTTAAAGAAAGAAGACCTTTCGTTTATTTAATTAATCTACATTATAAAAGCAACTTATCAGACGAAATAATACGATGACTACTTAGACGGAGGAAGTAGATATAGAAAACCATTTTCGTGAAAATGAATTTCCTGGAGTATTCAGGAGTGATCAGTGGACCCATTTCGTATGATTCCTTATATCATCAACAATTTTGATTTTTACTTTTGTTCGGGCTGTAACAAAATTTAATTATTACTTACACATGCCTGCTCAAAAAACCATAATAATCTAACAAACCAATGTAATTATCTGGTCAAACAAACCTAAATAAAGCATTATTCTATCGAAGTTTTCAAATTGTGGTTTTAATTTTTGTAGGTAGTGGATTTCATATGAAAGTGAGCATATAAGTATAATTAAAGATATTATTTTAATACAAAAATTTCAATATCAATTAATTCGAATTAATTAATTATAATCTGAGTTAAAAAGATAAAGTAATCATTATTAACGCATGTTGGTACGTCAGAAAAAAAAGCGGAAACGTTTCACTTTAGTACATCTCTATCTGCATACGAAATGAACAAACGAACTTTCACACAGAATGTTGTACTTTCGCGGAACGCAGAGGAAACGGCAAACTGTAAGACGCGAGCTTTGATGTAAGTTATGTTATTGTATTTCAGCACCTGTCTGTCCGCGGCTTGTAGAAGGAAACGGACCTTTTATATCTGCAGCTCGTAAATTGCATTGCGATGGCGATAAATTCGAAATGCTATCGAATTTATTCAATGTTCAAGTTGTACGCAGTTAAGCGCACATTAACATACTAGGCAAGGCAATGCTACTTACACGTCGATGCTAATGTCTCAGAACGCGAATACCATGAAGATTTTTTACACTTTAATTTAATTTTATATTTTAATAATATTGTAATTAAAATAGGATTAAATTATTTTTTATAAAATCATTTAAATGATGCTATTAATCAAAGTAACAAAAAAGAAATAAGATAAGATCTAAAGACCTAAAACTAACTAATCGATACCTCTAAGCAATTAAAGTCAGACAAAAGAATTTACAGAACAATTAAGTACGATTAGCGGAGGCCGTTAGAACGGTCGAGTGCACTAGATGCAAACTGGCATGTTTATGCATGTTACATTTTTATCTCTTCGCGCTACATCCGGACTTTGCTGAAGTAAAATGGGTGACGTTGTACGCTCCCGACTCGCTACCAGTAGATATTGCTGTCGCAAGTAGGCAAATTGTTTCTGTACGTAGTAGGTAGTAGAAAAGGCAAAAAGGCAAAATTGCACTCTGCAGGTTGGATAAAATGCGAGTGCTTTAACGCAAGCGGAACGTGTACGTGTGCACTTTCGTACGAACAACGGGCCTCATTGTTCTTCGTCGCTAAAACGTGATGTTTGTCGTGAGCAGATATGATATTACGGTCTCTGTTGTTTTCACCTTTACCATTTACACCTACGTACAAGGATTTGCGAGCAAGTGGCATAATAAGAACTAAATTGATAAAAATGTTAAAGATACTTCATCTAGAATTTAAAATAATATTAGCGATAAATGTACAGATAAAAAGAAGTACTAGATTTATGTACTTAGATTACATACTTAAATATAACAAAATACTTTCTTTCAATCTTTCAATTCAAATAATAATTTGCAAATATTGTAATGAGAGAGTGAATTGTATGCAAACATTTATATCTATCATACAATATATCCGTAATGAAATCTGATATTAATATACTAGCCCACGCCACACACATATGGCGTGTATTATAGTATGTTGGAGTTCCCACTTAACAATTAATAGAAAACTTTGGTTTTCAATGTGGCTTACGAAAAAATGAGACATTGTAATTCTGTCCATAAATTGGTTGCAACGCTGACTATGTCATATATTCGAATCGTATTTATTACTTTTTTTCACTTCTAGGCTAAAATACGTACAATGTTGCAAACATTAACTCTTCTACTATTTTTTGTTAAATTTATAGCTCGCATTTTTTATACTTATCGTATTTATATTTCTTATTGCTTACTAAACTGCCTTATTGTAAAAAGTGGGATATAAGAATAATTTCATGCCATGATAAATCTATACTGATGATAATGAAAATATTACCAATGGGAAGATAATGGGTATAACAGTTATATGAAAAGTATGTTGTTTTAGATTGGTTAAAAATAAAGTCATAAAAGTAAGCAAAATAGCAGCTTAAAAAAATATACCTTAAAGAATATTAGATGTAAGGAATAATTTCTGCATACTCTCATTAACGATAAATATTAAGAGAGATTAAGAAGAGATTGATTCTGAAAGTAGCAAACTTTCTTGTAACTCAGGAAAGCTTTTTAGAAGCTATTACAATTGGATTATAATTGTAGTCTGTGCGTCATACATATGGTAATCCATATGTAGAATGCCTAACATAGTTTTTTTATGATACTTTATTATTCATTTCTAGTGAAACTCTTATTCGATGTTTCAAAGAATGTGTTGAATATAATATGGCGTCATCAATGGGTATTGTTCCTTGAAGAAATAATACCCATATATTAAAAATATCAAAAACCACATCAGAGACTATTTGAATCTTCACTAAATTTTAGTAATGAACTGTGTTTCAATCTTATTGTAGAATTTGGTTTTTGTTTATTATCTATATCAGAATAATAAGATATCACAACAAGTAAATTCAATAACACGCTAATAAAACCTTATTCTTTTTTATTGTTTCCTTTTCAAAAGTTTCTTTCTTTTTGACTTTGTTTCATTTATTGCTATATGTATATAATCACAAAAATAATCATAACAGCAACAATAAAACTTAAATCAGTAACAACTAATTAATATTATGAAGTTATGAATTATATTTATAACACCGCGACGTGCACGGCGCAATTAGGTAAAGGAACCTTCCGCAATAAAGAATCATTCTGATTAAAAAGCATTCTATTAAACTACTGAGACCTGAACGACCCAATACTCAACAATCTTTTAGTCACAGAAATATAATTGTAGGATTTATAATTTTGGTAAGAAAAACATATTTCAAATAAAGATGTTCCGATGGGCCGATGGCGCGATAAGAAAACAACACCTTATCAAGCGATCACGGACATTCCATTCAAAATTAACCCTTTTAAACAAGTAATCAGGAATCTTCCATAGCACTAATTTATGGTAAGAATCCAACGTTTAGAGCTTTCTTCTGTTATTCATTGACCACCACCCAGCTTCAACTAACTTATGAGAAATTCTATTAATTTTGTATTTTTTAAATTCCATTTGAATCAAAAGCAGTTTAAGCTTTATGGTAAACTGGTACCATATAATTAAATTGAGACAAAACGAGAGCATCGCATAAATTTATATTTAGATATATTGGCAAACAACTTCTATGAGGAAAGGAAAATCTCAACGCGAAATATGCATTTCCAGTCTTTAGCATGCTGTACACACGACATGTATAAAGAAATCGTGTTGCTTAACAATTATTATTATTATTTTGTCATTCATTCTATTACCATTCATTCTATTATTCACACTTGTAATTACAACTCAATTATTTATAAAATTTAGATTATATTTTTATTTTGTTGTGGGCATAAACTCACACTTTGGTTCCTAAAACAGCTATCACTCAAACGGTGTTTGGTCTGTTTTATTTCACGAGAATGTCTTTCGGTTTACGTAAAACGGCACAATCCATTCAAAGATTTATTAATAAAATTCTCTCTGGCTTAGGTTTCCTTTTCGTATACCTAGATGATATTCTAGTAGCTAGTCGTAATGATGAAGAACAATACCTTCTTTTCACTGCTGCAATACAAATATACAGCCAATCAAAATTTTATTTTTGGAGTTACAGATTTAAATTTACTGTCATCAATTTTCTGCTGCCAGCATTCGCCCTTCGTAATCTAAGGTTAATGCCATAACTGAATTTTCAAAACCAACCACACTTAAACAGTTACAGTAATTCTTAGGAATGATCAATTTTTATTCCAGATTAAAATGTGAAAAACACACAGATAGACAATAAAATACAACCTTTAGCATTTTTTCTCAAAAATTATCAACAAGCCAAACAAATTATTCAACTTTTGATACAGAATTATTAGCAATTTACACTAGCAGGAATTTGAATAGAGAATTTGATTTTTAAAAAGTTCTTTTAACGGACGTAAATTTGTAGTTTATACTGATCATAAATCACTAGTCACACAATTTTTTCTAACACAGAAAAAACTTATTTCATAAAACAAGTTTCAATAAATATCATAAGACATCTTGGTGTTCACGCTACTAAACATATCATCAAAACAGCAAACTTCTCAATCACCTAACAATCGGAAGGATAAAAAGAGTAAGTTAGCTGCGTAAACGTAAGGTGTACAATGCTGTACATGATCCAAAAGTCTAGTGACTGGTATATAAAGAAAATAGAATTGGCATCAAAATGGAACCCTGCGGCACCCCACAAGAACTGAAACGACGTTGAAATGATACGTTATTAATCACAATCAACTGAGATTTCCCACTTAAATAGTCAGTAATTAAATTTAGAGCAATCATATCATTTCAATAATTTCAAATCCGAAAGAAGATGAAATAGATAAAAGGATGCTGTGATTTACGGTATCGAAAGCTCTACTGAAATCTAATAGAGTAAGTAGCGCAACAGTATTCTAATCCACCAAAGAAATCATATCATCCGTGAGTGCCATCATTATAGTTGTAATACTACATTTTTTACGAAAACCCAACTGAAATGAAAAAAGCAATTCAAATTTATCAAGATATTCCACTAACTTATGTTTCAACACCTTTTCAAGGATTTTCAAAAACTTTGATATGAAACAAAATGATTGGTCCAAGATGATTAAAACTTGCCGGATCTTGAGTCTTTGGCATCGGTTTCATTAAAACATGCTTCCAAACATTTGGAAACCGACCCTCCGCAATGCAATAGTTAAGGTTGTGAGTTAGTTAATTAACTCCATCAATGTCCTCAGAAGACGACTTTAAATCATATACTAGTGTCACTTCTAAAGTGGACTGCACGCTACAATATTTAAATACCCTGCCAATACTAGACATGTTTAAATAAAAATCTAAAATCGAGGAATGAAAGGATATGTTGTTTAGAATCTCTGAAATGTGTAGAGTCGTTTAAATCTCTCCATGACGTTGATAACCAGCTTTAATTTTTATGATATATTATACAAGTAGTATTGTTTTATAGGGAATTATTGTTGAGGATACAGGTGATGCAATAAAGTTTTAATAATGCATTCCATTATTCATTTTTAGGCCCGGGTGGGCGTAAAGTAATGGTGTGTAATATTAGCCCCATATAGGTAGAAGTACCATAATAATTAACTTCAACCAAAGTCAACTCAAAATCTGATTCTATATCATTATATAAACACCATAGAGAAATATGAGTCAATGCATTAAGAATCTTGAGCTTATTATAATGATATAGAGAATCCACATTATCATATGAAGAAAGTACGGGTACAGGATGTCCCAATTTAATTGTCCACACGATATCTCCGAAACTAAAAGTATGTCATGATCCCGCTTTTCTAAAAACTGCCGAAAACTCATTCATCACGATAATCTTTTGTTTTGCCCTATCAGTAAAAAGTGATAAATTTACAAAAACGATGAACATGTATATCTCACTTGTTACCAAAGATGGAATATGATAACTGAAACATTGTATGGACAACTTTTTACGAATAATTCAATGGCGTACTTGGAATTTTTTCCTATGTTTTGTTTTCGAGATATTACGAGTAACTTTATTTTTTTAAGTGGAAGCCATAGTTAGCTCGGCTTAAAATAATTCGTTATTTTTTCCTGGTAGTCAAATATATTACTAAGTAGTTTGTTAGGAATATTTCTTAAAATTATTGAATAATTAGTAAAAATTTTTGTTTATTCCAACACAATTGTTTGTATGTATTTTAACGAGTGACGGTGGTATAGTAATATTCTTACTATGATCAAAATTTAAAGCGAAAACACTGTTAAAGAATTAACTAAACTATAGTTTCATTTGGTCTTGTAC
The DNA here is from genome assembly GCA_036711965.1 of Onthophagus sagittarius. Lineage (NCBI taxonomy): Eukaryota > Metazoa > Arthropoda > Insecta > Coleoptera > Scarabaeidae > Onthophagus > Onthophagus sagittarius. Next base: position 54,571,935 of record JASERS010000001.1, read on the forward strand.
ACCTCATGTTTGCACCCATTTGTCTTAGTGAACGTGTTTGTATTTTAAACTGTAGTATTTAAATATTGAGAATTTAACGAATTGAGCTCCATTATAACATTATGTTAGACCTATCATATCTTCAATCGATTCGAGCACTTACAAAATTTCAAAATTCATGATACTATTTTTCAAGAATAATATCCAATTTAAAGCAGATTTTACTATAAACAACAGAACTGAATTAATCGAAACTTTACAGAACATATATTTACCTAACAATTTCTCTCTCCTTTCTTTCGATGTAACTAACCTATACACTAACATACCTATTCCTGAAACACTAGACATTGCTAAGATTTTACTAAATGAACCTTTGAGTCGGGCAAATACTGAATATGTTTACAATTATTGAAACTCTGTACCGAACAGAATTTCTGCCAATTTGACCAAAAATTTTATAAGTATGAAAATGGCCTTCCAATGGGATCTCCCTTGAGCGGTCTTCTTTCCGACATTTTCCTCAACAACCTTGAAAACAAAATCTTAGAACGTAATAACCATATAAATAAAAATATTATACTTTGGCGCAGATATGTCGATGATATATTGATTATTTGAGACAACGATAGAAATGTTAACATTAGTGATTTTCATAATTATATCAACAACTTGCATTGTAATATCAAATTCACATTAGAAATAGAGAAGGACCATATTTTGAATTTTCTTGATTTAACTCTGACAAATAAACAAAATAGTATAGAATTCAAAATTTACAGAAAACCTACACAAACAGATACTATTATTCCGTTTAATTCATTTCATCACAATTCTCACAAAAATGCTGCAATCAGAGCATACTTACACAGATGCTACAATACCCCACTTTCAGAACAAGAAAGAAACAATGAACTTACTGTAATAAAAGCAATAGGCACAAATACCGGTTTTTCTATGACACATATAGACTCTTTATATAAAAAATTTTTAACTAAACAAAACCATAGATCTTCAACCAGTTTACAAAACACCCAAAATAATCAAAATTTAACTTATAGATCAATTAATTATCCCGGTAAAATAGCATACAATATTCAATCTATTTTTCGTAGATATATATCCTTTAGAAACAAATCTCTTTAATGCAAAAGACAAAATAAATATATTAGATCAGAGCGGGGTTTATAAGCTGGAATGTGGTACTTGTGGTGCATAAATGAACATAAACATAATGATAACTCCAATTTCGGTAGACACATGTTAACGTATAAACATAGCTTTAATATAGCTGATAATGTGTCACTTTTACATAAACAAAATAAAGGTTTCAAACTCAAATTGTTAGAAACCTACGAAATAGATAAATTGAAGAAAAATAATGATACTTTGGAATGCCTTAATGACCAGGTTCACATTTACAAAACACCTTTATATACAACCCCTTTCCCCGAGGCTTGATATATTTGGTCCGCATATATTAAGCACACTTTAAACCATTTAAAAAATTTAAATAAAGTTTAGAAATAATGTTAACGAAGAAACAAATCAAAGTTTATTTCATCGGAAACATTAAAATAGTTACCATTTTGAAATTAATACGTAGAAAACTAAGAATTATTATATTATATCGAACAAGAGGACAAATTCTTTAAAAAAATCGTGTATAGCACATAGAAAAGTAAACATAATTAGAGTAACAACCTATTTTACCAATTATGAGTCCATCAGAAAAGATCTTCAAAGCCATTCAAAATTTTTTTCATGTAACTAGTATTGGTTCTAGTTTTATATCATTAGAGCTAACTCTAGACCTAGAATTAGAAACAGCCTAGCGTTAGTTCTAGTTTAACTTCAATTCAAATACACAAGGTTGGGTGTAGCCGTGCATCTGAAAACATTTTTTATCGAAGGCCTCTAAAATGAATAGTTTCCGAAATAGAGTATTTTACAAACTGATTTGGCAAACCTGTTTCACCCCTTTTAAACTCAAGACGGCTTAAATGGAATGATTCTAGTTCTAGGTCTAGTATTACATTTAGTTTTACTTCATTTCAAATATACAGGTTTGGGTTGGGTTGGAATCAACGAATTAATCACGTTTGCAAGCAGATTTTTTTCATTTTCAATAGTAATTATTATATAATGAAGGATGCTTTACCCATACACTCCAGCATCACTATACTATCTAATAGCTTCGTTAGTTCCTTTGGAAGCACTCTGATTTCCAATAAATACCGTACCAATAATGCTTAGTGCTCTCATGAATGTTTTCAATAATATAAACTATTTACAATTTACTGCCGAGAAAGAAGTTAACCGTAGCATCAATTTCCTAGATCCAAACATAAGCAGTCATGTAAATGATAAATCATTAAATTGCAAAATTTATAAAAAAGAAAACCAATTGTTACTGATTGTGTAATACCGAAAAATTATTTCAATTTCATGAGCCAGAAAACTGCAGCGTTCTAAGTGAATTTGGACTTAAAAATGGGTATGATATAAAAGATAAAAAAAAAGAAAAAATAAACAATTAACATTTATAACAAATAAAAGAGAATATTTTATAACTAAATTACAAACGTTCAAATTGCGCGCCTCCATTATTAAAAGAAATGACGCAACGTTTCTCTAAATAATTTATAGCATTACAGATGAAGATGAAAGATTTTCGCTGCAGTTTCACAATTTTCTATTAATTCATTTAAATCTTCCTTTTATACAAAATATTTTTTATTTGTCTGCAAAGAAAGAAATCTAGTGATGATAGATCGGATGATCGTTGTGGCCATCTATGATCTAGATTAATATTTTTGTCCTCCAATTATTGTCAAAGTTTATTCACTAAAGCTCTGGTATCATGTGCTGGTACTCCGTCATGTTGAAAATACAATATTTATGAGATTTTCAATGGCAAATTATTAACAAAGTTTATTGTGCCGCTAATTATTTCGGTATATGAATGTATTAAATTTTCACATCGTACATTTCGTCATAATTGAAAAAAATCCACCAAAAAATTTTCAAAATAGTACAGCTATTTTTATTTACAAATCCGTCAGGAACAAAAGAGCCTTTGTTTTTGTTTGATCATTTAACTTGTAATCAAGAAATGAATGCACTTTCTAATGCTGAAATCTGTTTTCAAAAATCTCTTTTTATTTAGGAGATACAATCTTTTGAAGTTAAAATCGTATTTTCATACAATTTGCAAAATTAAGTATTTTCTTTACTGAACTTTGAGCGAGTTTTTCTTCGCTGTACATTAAACATTCGTCAGAAATAAAAGAATAAATATCATTTTTTGAACCTTTAGGCACTTATCAAGTTATATATGTGCTTTCCAATGCTGATATTTGTTTCAACAGGTATCAAAAATTAAGAAATGTGTTTTCCTTTTGATGCTGGAATCCTTTCTGAAAAATCTCAATTCCTTCACATCTATATAGCATATACGATATGTTCAAAATTTGTTACCTCATCAAGTAATTTCATACCTTTGGATCTGAAAGATAATTATTCTCGCAATCAACGATATATTTCAGATTTAATTGTTGTTATCGTTCCGAAATCCATGTCAACACCATACGACGCATATTTACCCATCAAACAAAATATTGGTAACGCATCCACAAAACTTATATCATCAGAAAGCAGTTTTATTAAAAATCGTACAGTCATTTCTGATTTGTTGAATTATATTTATTTAATTACCGTCCACAGCAAAAAAGAAACAGCAATTTATTTTATTTTCATATTTACTTATAAGTTATTAACGTTCAGGGTCGCTATTTTAGAAGGATTTATAATAAAAACCTTTAACGAGTAATTGCGATAAATGCAAATCATCTTGAAAATCGAAACAAATAGGCCATAAAAATTTTAATATGGTATAATTCTATTGTGCATTTACTTTCTATACATTAGAAAATTGTGTAAGAAGCTCGGTTAGTATAAAGATAGTTTAAAGAGGTGCGTGTTAAGCACACCAATTTCGTTCCGCACTTTATTCAATGCTAAGTAGTTTCGATACACCACACAACAATGTATAGTGTGTACGAAACCGCTTTGGTTTTCCATATGGACAATTATACGCGGACTACTCGCAATTATACGGCTACGGTTCGGTGGGATAACGATACATATCTCTCTCCTCGGGTGTCTATACGCAGTATAAGCAATAAATACTAGTAAATGACCAGGAGTGGGAACGGGATTAGACGCACGTTCAACGTTGATGGATGCAAAAGAATGAACAGTTTCTAAGCGCGACGCGGACTTGCAGACAGTTACGTAGTATGGTAATTAAAGGCTTACCGAGTAACCGTCTTACACTAATACTGCTAATTAGGAAAGAAAAACAACGGCGATTAATAACAGGGCTTATCCGCGACGATCGAACAATGGTACATCGCCTATACGTCAGTTATTTGTCCTACTTCCACACGTCTCAACAGGCAATTTTGCATAAAGTGATTAATTGGGAACAACTATATTAAGAATAGCAACAACTTGATTGTGTTGCAAACTATGTGAAGTTGCAAACTCCGACTACATCTTTAATATCAAATTTACATACTATACGTCGTAATTTTTAACGCGAATTGCCAGTATTTATAGAATATTACCGAGCACACACTCGCCTATCTACATAGAAAACTTGTTCACGTCAGTTGATTGTGTTATTCCCAATTACGACAGGTTTGCGGTTATAAACAATTATATTTCATTTGCATTGTTTCAATGCAGGAATTTTAATCTTCTAACAATATATCAAGTACAAATTGTCAATAATATAAATAAAGTAGCAACATTAAATTTACATTTTTCTAACATACTTATGCATATCAATTAACTAAGTAACAATTATAATAAGTCATTTCTAACATTTCATATAAGCACATTAAAGCCTTGATGTAACTGATTTTGAATACAACGAACAATGTTATACTAAAACTAATTCAAAGTAAAAGGTCTAGTCAAAATCAAAATAATTGCGATCGATCAAAACAACCATTTATCTTCGTTTAATTGGTTGTAGTATAGGTTTAGTGCCGTTTTTCTAACACAAATATGTTGCCCTCTTACAATAGGTATTGCACCACTGTACTGAACACTTATTTGAATAGTATGTAAAAATTACCCAGCAAAGATTATTTGGGCAATTATACTTTATTAATTTATTAACAACTGAAAAAGGGGGTTTCACAAGGTGCCCATCAGAAAATATCGATGGTGTAGCTAGATTTATACTACAAATGAATTTCGTTGCAATTCAACGATGCAAATGAATTGCTTTCACTTTTTAACACGGGGTAGTGTTAATAGGCTTTCAAGAAAACAAATGTAACATCCAGGTCAGCGCTGCTGGACCAATAATCCTTCCAACAAAGTAACGAATGCCGCAAAATATATTATGGAACTAGAACAGCTATGATGGAGTACCTAACGATCTTCTTTTGGGTTGGGTTAGGTTGGCTTGGGTTGGTATGAGATGGGTTGAGTTTTAAAAAAGAACATTGCGCGATGATTCGAAGATAAAAAAGTAGAGGAGCTATATGTCATAGACACCGATAATAGACAAAACTAGGAATAACCAAAACACAAATATAAAATTGATTATATGGCTTTGCCGACGTATTGCGATCTAATATGAGGCGTGTTTTGAAATAAGGACTGTTTTGAAATAAAAATAAATCCATAAGACTTTTCCTAACAATCCTTTCCTCTTTTTAATAAATTGCTGTACTGTTAGCTACTTTTATACATCATTCCGTTTTATCATATCGTATCAAACAGCTTATGTATGCCATCTTTACAGATATTTGTCACTTGATTAGACAGCGACTACAGCCCAACCCTTCAATAATACCTCTTCAAATGCCTGAAAACATAGTGGATACTGGGCACTAGATCAGGACTATACAGGATAGCCAAATTGTTCCCAACCTTTGAATGATCTGATCAAGTCTTGAGTTCAATTGGCCGTGTGTGGGCAGACATCTTCATCGTCCGATCATGATCAAGAAGGAGAAGGAAAGAGAATGGGTACATCCCATTCTTCTAACAGAGAAAATTTCGGAACACACACCGAGAATAGATATGGAGGAAGAAAAAATGAGAGACATGCCCTAAATATAGAAAAATTGAAAAAATAAATACAAAAGCTATGGGCAAACCAACATCTAGGAAGAAGAAAGGGTAAAATCCAGAAAGGGAGACAGAAGAAGTTACAAGCACTGAGCAGTGGAGGGTACAACAAAAGAGAACGAACTGGAAAGGAATTTACTTCCTTTCCGGTTCCAAAGTATACCCAGGTAAGAGGGAGAAATGAAGATAAGTAGAATATCTTCAATAGATCAGAGGGCAGCGAGGATGGCTCAGAAGAAGAGATAATAATCACCGGAACGAAGGAAAATGGCCCTTCTTCCATTTCCTTTGTTCCAAAGATGGATTCGTTAGTGAGCTAAAGATGGATTCCAATCCCACACTATCCGTATGCTCAAAACCTGCAGGCCGGATGTCTGTTTACCAGATTCTCTCCGATCTCGTAAAAAAACGGTTTAATTGAGTTGGGTTGGATTGGATTAGGTTAGCCCAAGAGAAGGTTCCCATAAATGAGTCAATTCTGCTTTTGATAAGGAGGAGAAGAGAAATTATATGCCGAGACGAGACTGTTTGAAAAGCTTTTATTTTCAATATAGTATTGAGCATTTTCTTCCCATTTCAGTTCCAGCAATAGCTGTAAACGTTTTCTCTTGGAGAGCACGTATTTTAAATTGACATTTAATACTGCCTCATAAAGATCTGAAATGTTTCCAAAACAATACTGCTTCTAGAATACTTGATCTGCTCTCACACGACTTGATATTGTTTGATATCAAGTTTGATTGATATTGTTTCTAGATGACTTAATACTGCTTTAAAAAGACTTAAAATGCTTCCAGACGAGTAGAAATGTTTAGTATTTTTATGACTTGTATTAAGTTTATTCTTCCCAATTAAGTGTCAGCAGCAGCAGTAATGCGAATGTTCATTTGGAGAGCATGTATAACATTTTTCATGTTTTAAACTTTTTCAGACCCAATTCAGGCTTTTTAGGAGAGACTTAATTGGTCATTTGAATCTATTTCCATTTCCGTTTTTTCAGGACCCATACATATGTTTAAAAGCCCAAAAATCAATCATAATTTTATACAAATTACCTATAAAAACTAACAATATTGGCTATAGGTTCAGCAGAGCTAGTGTGACTAACGACGTTACAAAATTTTACGTATGTAACCAAGGGTTAAAGGATTAAAATTTAAAATAGAGACACTATAATGAGATCCTGACGATAGTGTAACTTGAAACCAGTCAGCCAATAAGTAAAAGGACCAGAAAAGGAATTGTTTTTGTTCTAATTTACGATATAGAAACTAACTCTTGATATGGTCGACATGGATCAATTCCCAAGAATTAACAGGGCAATCAGCAAGTGGGGATTGCTACTCACTTCTTAATGTTTTGACACTAAACCGTGATCGTCATAGTGATTTAAAATTGCCTATAGCAAAAATTAGTAATCACCGTAGACTAGAAGTAGTCAGGTTTAGCAGTCGCAAGACACGCCGCACAATCCGAATGATTCTAGTTCTAGATTTAGTGTTAGCTATAGAAATATTCGGATTTAGCCGTCTTAAGAGACGTACTGCTAAACGTATTCATTTCTAGCTCCATGACTAATGTTTGATGTAGTACTGGTGTTCTAGTTTTAGTCGTTATTGAGTGTTATATTACTTTGTACCAAACTAAAACTACAATCAACACCAAACTTAGAACTAAAAGATATTGGGTTTAACCGTGCATTTTCAGATGTTCCACATTTCAGATGTAAATTAAGAATTAAGAATTAAGAATGTAACGAACATGTGACTATAACGGACACTCCCTTCCCCGTATCAATCCGTTATATCGAATCTTCACTGTAATTAAAAAAATCCATCATGTTGAATTGGGCATAAAGAAGATTTCCCTTAGAAATCCTCCAATTCTAAATTTCTTTGAGAGTAGTCGTGCATACCGAGTGCATCTCGTAATTTAAATCCTTTAAACCGAGTATACACACTTTGTCGCGCTGCAGTTTGCTCCAAGGGTAACGTGCATGGTACACTCAAGATAATGTGCTTGCCGTTTTCACCGACGTTATCCACGACGTTATAAATGATTTCTTTGTCCTGGTGCGCGCTCTTCGTCGACGCTTTAGCCTCATTTAAAACGGAGGGACGCACTCAATTCGCGCTCAACTTCGTTTGCAGGATTTCGCCTACACGTTTATGCGACTCGTTCCTCTCTCACTCTTCTCGTCGTCGGTTTCCTTGTAAACATTACAATGTGCAATTTGTCTCCAGAGTACGGCTCTCCCTGGCTTAGTGCAGCATTGACAAACGCCATAATTACCCTTGCTTATGTATACGTAGTTCTCTTATACTGGCAAAACGTGGACAAGAACTGCACCGTATACGCGTTGACCTAAAACGTCTCACAAAACGATATTTTAATTACGTTTAACGATGATTAATGAGGCTGAGGATTCTAAAGATTTACTGTTGTTCTCTGGTTATGAGTTGATTATGATGTTATTAACGATGAATTTTAAATGAATTTTATAATAATTTTTTCATACAAAATTTCTTAACGAATTGCAAATCAAAAAGTGGAACATGCGTCGATTCTTTTCGTCCGGCGACGAGATCATTTCTTGTGAGAATAGAAAAGGAGTCATTGTCTCTAGGCCAGCTAATGGATGCAAATCTCTTAATCGCTTACTATAACGAGAAATTTTCGCCGGGCGTTTCGTGTTCGCTTAAGAACGTTGCCAGCAACAACGGTACACAATGCCGTGAAGTGTGTTTGTAAACCGTCTCTGCACGGTATTGACGAGGAACGACTATGGCTGTTACAAGTAGAAAGCCGTCGCAATTAATATTTATGTGTCAATGACTCGATCCCAGCGATTACGCGCTCCTACGACCTGAAGACGAATAAGGACATTGTTGCGTTAACGACGAACAGGAGATCAGGATATAGAGAACGTGATTAAATTAATAATTAATGGCTAATGCGAGTTTTACCATCTATAATGATTTTAATGAAAGGACAAATATGAAACATAAATCTTATGGTAATCAATTTATCTCACGACCATAACGAACGTTTTATCCTTCTGCTGACACATCGATGAATGGCGTTCAATGTTGATCGTTTTAAAGTCACGAAGATGAAGAAGAAGCGTTCTGTGCCTTACGGCACCGGTGATGGTGAGTGCGAGAAGTTGCGAGTGTGAGAAAGTGTTGCTCCGTCTTAATTATCTTCAATTTATCGCCATCATCGACTGCCGCGGCGGCCACGGACAATGTTTACACAATCTCCCGCCGCGCTTCGGTTCGCCGTCCATCTGCCGGGACCTCGTTTACCCCGAAGACCGTGAGGACTTAACAGGACCGCATTGAGAGACGCAATTCATTTATCTAGATTAGTATTGGGGAACGGAGACTAACGCTAAATGGGAGACATTATGGGGCGACTAATGTCCCCGGTACGGTCAATGTAACCGCGTTTAAGGAACAACAATGCGGATACCACAATCATTTTTGCTTCATTGAATTGATTTATATGAAATTATAAGTCATTTAAAGAAACATCATTATACTTGGATATTAAATAATAGGATCATAAATAAGTCAGTCTATAAGGCGAATGATTAAAGCTTAATTGTTATTTTTTTATATACGTCTAAAGAACGTCAATAGCAATATTATTACTCGGTTGTTTTATTAACTCAAAATTTATCATTACTTCATTTTTATAGTACTAATCCGAATCGTAACTGTACTATAACGCAAATCATAAATAGAGTTATTAATTACATGGAAATCGACCTTTCCTGATATAGCTGATATATTCTGGCGCCTAAATGTTTCGATTTTAATAATATTAATAAAACCTTCATTAAATTTGGTTTAAATCGGAAAATAATTGGATTATATTTCCTGTTAATTAGCCAACTTAATCTTTAATGTACAGTTTCGCCAGATCTAAAATTTTGCTAATTAAACACGTATAGTTTTCTAAATAAGTTTTGTATGCAAACTTGAAGGCAATTCATAATCTCTAAATATGCTAATAATTTACAACAATGTGGTAATTAATACAGAAATCGGTCATAACACACTTATAAGAAATCAATTGAAGTATAGGCTATATTTATATTGCTCGAGTTTACATTGTTAAGCCTTAACCATGGAACTCTTTAATCATGGAACTTATTTTTAATTTTATATATTTTATGTAAGGGTCTTAAATACCCTCGACTTCGTTGCTTGATTGCTTAGTTCTCATAAATATTTGTCTGATTGATTCGTTTTCATTTTATTGAAAACGAAATGATCAAATTTAAATCAAGAAATTGAAACACACATAACTATCAAAATAAAAATTAGATATAGGCAACTACAGATTACTATTCCAAATAATAATTATAATTTTATTTCACCACTAAAAACTTCAACGGATGTGTATTGTCAATAAATATATAATACGCTTACATACAATAAATAAAATTAAGAAATCAAAATTAAGGTAAAAATAAAAGCAAAGTTACGTAAGCATTCAAAAACTCACACTGGCTATAGTATACCCCTTCTATTAATTTTTCTGTATCCCAAGAAACTTATTTGATTTATTAAATTAATTAGAAAAATTGTAAAATATTAACAACATGTATTTAAAATTATAAATCAAAAAGCATTTTAAGTGAAACTAGAAAATTAAAATGAATTAATGACCGTTTTCCTCTTCTCAACAAATAGTACATATTATTCTTTTTGACACCAGACCACACATTGTCAAACATATTTGTTGCATTTGTGACAAGCATTTCTTGTCCTTTGATCAGCTTTTGTTGGGCACATCGTACAATGTTTCGGATATGTCGATGAAGATGGAACTGCAATTTGTTGATTATGAGCTTCTTCTACGGGAATTAAGATACGGATCTCATCCATAATTTGTTTTAGATAAGCGTTTGTCCAGTAGTCTTTTAGCGGCATTAGGCTTTATGAGTTCTTGCCCAAGTTCTAATAAAAATGTTTTTCTGTAATCATTCCTTTTTAGCTCAGGATTTTTAGTTGTCCAAATTATATAGGCTTTTACAGCTACAACGTTCAAGATATTTTGGCATAATACAAAGTATCTATTGCACCTTTACAGCTGTTGTAATGCTCTATAATGTTCGGTTTGAAATTATTATCTTCATTTCCTATTTTATTGTCATGTTGTTCAGTACTGAGTACGATCACTGATTTACCTTTCTTCGGTACGTAAGACTTCAATGTAATATTATTCGTAAAAGCAAAAACGGAGGATTTTTCTGGTTTATTTTTATTGGGCAACAATGCTGGTGGAATTTCCCTTTCGTTTTGCCGAAGTGTGCCACACAATGTAAGATTACGATTAGAGAATTCATTAGCCAATGGGATACTCGTAAAGAAATTATCGGTAGTAATACCATAAACTCGACCAAGGCATGAAACCAAGTCAAGTACAACACGCTTTCCTTGTTGTTTTTCAGGTTTATCATTTATTTTTCCTACGTATACCTGGAAAAAAATTCATTGCATAAGTACTATCCACATCAACAAGGGCCCATATTTTTATACCGTACTTAGCTAGATTAGATTGTTTTTAGCACCGTAAGATGAGTATTTGGGTTGTAGCTATGTTTACAACTAGTCACAAATAATTCAAAAACTCCTCTAACTGCCGCAAGTTTGTCTGTATTTCGTCGTTCTAATCTAGTTGAAAAATCATCAAACCTCATAAACGCAATAAGATGCTGAATTCTTTCACGAGACATGGCGGCGGTAAATATTCCTCGAGAATACTATGGATTCTAGCTCCATAAGGATCTCACTGGTTCTCTTTTTGCTTTTAAAGCTCCCATTGTAGTTAGAATGCCTACTACAGCATAAACTTCAACTCTATCTGTTGGAATCCAGGTCCTTTTTTCTTTTCGGGATTTTTAGTGTTATATTCCCGGTGAAAATGGTTAGCTTCTTGGATAATCCATTTCACTATAATGTCGATCATCTCATTACCTATAAACAGCTTCAAACAATCTACAATGGTTTTGACGGTTTCAGATTTCGCATTCAGGCCTGGATTGATATTCACTATGTCCCGAGTTGAACGACGACGTGGTTTTGGTAGAATAGAACTCTATTTAGTTCCATCCTTAGCCGTGAACTGAACACCTTCTTCTTCGGTTTCGCTATTATCATCATTACTGCTTTAGTCACAGCTTGATTCATCCTAAGAAAAAGGCATTTGATGTACATTATAAATTTGCAAAAATTGCACCTGTCTTCTGAAGAGCTTATCGTATCGCTTTGATCGTCTAGATTATCTTCTACTTCAGAGATATCCGAAAAAACTTCATTTTCTTAAATTCCATATTACATTCTCTTGAAAAATCCAGTTTTATTCTTTTCGACATACTGTAGTACCGAACTGCACGAACATGTACAAACCTGATTACACTGATGTGATGAGCCGGTGATGTCATATACTGAGCAAAGTGGTATGCGCGGTGTATTATTGTAGGGTTGGTTGAACAAATTCTTACACAAATCAGATCATGACACGTCATAATATCCAGTATTACGTGCGTCGGTTGTAAGAGTTTGAATTTGTAAGGTTTTGGGCGTCATAATAATCTGTAGAAAAAGTAATTGCTGGTGCAATAGCAAATAACATAAGAAACAATTTAAAAAATTGGCGCACAGAAAATAAAATCTTTGAAATAATTAGAAGAAATAACAATTCTTTGGGATACAGTTATATCCCACTCCGTACCAGAAAGGACTTAGAACAAGAATGAACTTTAGTTTTAAAATGATTGTAATCATTAATTTCTCTAATATATTGGGGAGGTTCATTAAAAAGGTGAATTTTTTAACGTAAAGCACAGTTTGTAATATATATGCACGGGACCATTAAGAGTGCAACGCTCATCAACGTTTAATCGCAAGAATCTCACCATATCGAACAATGGCACATCCCAACCTACAGGATTAAGAAGACCACGACGTTTGTGAAAATTAATGCATACCGTTTTTAGAATTATTTTATTTTTTTACGCCAATTCTCAAACTGGTTCACCACAAGATTGACCTTATTAGAAAGGGTATCAGGGTCCCGAACAACAATGACTACAGAAGTAACATCGGCATATATAGAATCATCATCCAAATGTCGAGGTAAATAGTTTATGAATAATAAGTATATCTTTGGCCCAAGAACAGATCCCTGCAGTACTCCTTTCTCAATTGGCGCATATTCAGACACTGATCGTACAATCACTGATCAGTGATGACCACTGAAAAGAAATTATCCAACTAAGAATTGGGCCCGGATCTCAATGCAATACAACATATGCCGCAGACAAGGAATCGAACGCACGCGGCAAGCCAAAAAAGGGATTTATTAATATCCATTGGAGTGCCTTTCTTAAACACCGGAACCATGTTGCCAGTCTTCAGTTTTTCTGGAAGAATCCCCGAAGTATTGATTTTATCGAGATGATTGCCAAGAGCCTTATATAGCAAATAAACAAATTTGTATGGTCACGTGCTATACAGTTTGCTTATCCAGATATTTAAACATTGTCCTATTGTTAGCATAGCTTTGCAAAGAAAGCAATCATAGTTCGTCTATGTTACGGTTAATTATTTGGTTTTCAACAAACAATTAGTTTCCTTAGTTCAATTTTATTAGTTAGCCTCATATCACTTTGTGGTAGAACGTTAACAGATTTTCGAGAAATTTCTTTGTTTATGTGAAGGTCAACAGCATCTCAAATTTCAACGTTCATTAACAAATATCATGCTTATTTAGGTGAACTGACAGTTCTTGCTTCACCTTTACGACAAGGTAAGTGAAGAATTAAATTATCAAGTCTTACTGGACCTTGCCGAGCTGCTGATACTGTATTTCATCTATGTCATTTTTTTTCTTGTAAGCTGAAGCTAGTTCTGTTTTGAATAGGAGCGTAATCTTGTATCTCAGCCTTCTCATCGTCATTGGAATTTTTTTAGTGTTGCCAGCAGATTGCTCTACAATATAATCTGAATCTTAATCAGAAACATCGCCGAACACATTTTTTCATTGCAATTGTGTCGTTACAGTTTTTAGAATATTTATCTTGCTTAATCTTCTCGATTTCTTAGATTTAGTATATAATATAATAAACTTTGGCTCCACTACGAAACTAGTGTTTATTACTCTATATACTGGGGTCTTCGATACCCTTTTAAAGATAAATAAAAACCTAGCACCTTAAATAATGCATTATAGAATTTATTGAATATATATGGAAAATTATTATTGAATTTACTGGAGCAATCACTGAAAATCACTGGAGAGCTGGGTAGCTCAGACCTCAGTGTGCAGTTTCAGGGTTAAGCTATTGCTCAATTGTATAAAGTACTATCCAATATCAACTTCGGATTTCTACCACTCTAGAGGTACTATTTCGATTAAATTGAGTTTTTCCAAATTCAAGAAGCACGTACTCTCGTCAAAATTAAGATTTTGAGTGAATGTTTAAGAATACCATTGTAGTTGGTATCTAATAAGTAACTGTCTATAAACTGTACCATCCTTCATAAAACATTGTTTTAAAGAGGGCAAATTTAGGTTTAAATCAAAATAAAAGTTGTATATTTATCTTTAAATCGGTAATCTCAGATTTGTAAAAGAAAATTCGAATGCATTGTTTCCAAAATTTAATTAAGTAACTTAATTAATTGTTGTTGAAAATGTTAAAACTTCAGTTTTGTAGAATCCACTTGGTAAACTTGATGTGCATAGAGACTTAAAACTCTAAGCACCTAAGTGAGTAGTAAATTATTCTTGAGTCTTTTCTTCGTTGGTAAGAAATTGCATGTGTTTATAAGAAATTTATTGTCAAATGGCGGTATCTTTGAAACCCATACTCTTAAACTTAAAAATGGAAAGTGACCAATATTTTACCATAAATTGCAATATTGCGCATTAAGGAAGTAAGATTCCATTACCTGCGATGAATTGTTGCACATGTGTACTTTGACAAAAAAAAAGATAATTTTAAAGCTATTGTCGTAGTAAATCACTATGTTAACAATTAACAGTTATCTGATACTCGACTTTGTCTGTAAAGTCTTGCACTTGTTAATGAAATCTGGGGGATGTAAAGCATTTAAAAGTCGTATTAGAGAGTGGTGTTACTAAGAATGCAGGCAGCAGATTACCTAAACATTATTAAGAATACGAGAATATTGTTGAAAAGTCTTCAATATTATTATTAATAATCTCATATTTCCTACAATTCTTCGTCATTGGCAATGTCTGATTATGAGCCGAAGTATTTTTTACCATTATACCATAGTCTAAAAGTGGAATGGATAACCAGTATCAGGTCTATCTGGCCATCTTTTGAAAATCCGAACGGATATAGGATTGTTGCTGAATATCCAGCATTGTCCGAATATTAGACCTTTAGTTATCTTATACAAGTGTTCATTAACTATCACACTGGCGTAATGTCTCCAAACATGTTACAGAGAAAATTGAGAACAAAAGTTGTGGCTATTTTTATTCTAACAGTATTGCTTTCTTGCACTTCTGTTCTTAAATGTGTGGATATTAAGAGAAATACGAAAATATTATGAATTCCGTAACTTTGCAAGTTCTCAATGATCACATTTGGTAATCAGAGCATGTTATTGCTGTGATTGTTCTGAAAGAACTTTCAGAACAAAGATTGTAATAATTTTTGTTCTCAATAATATTGCTCTCTTTCAAAAAAAAAAAGATAATACTTATATTATAATGGAAATAATTTTAAATTGAGCAGAGGAACATATGTATAGTATGTAGGCACCGGCAAACAGTATAATCCTGTTTTCCATACAATATTCAGGCAATTTATAGATACCTAAAACGTTTAGGTAATGTATTATTGTATAAAATACTGAATGTGAAGCCGGCGATGCGTGAAAAAGGTGAGAACAGAAAAGAGAGAATTAAAATATGTTAACAACTTGTATGCAAAATACTAACAGTGACCATTGGAGTGATGGTCTGCGATTTTTAAAACTCATGAAGAATAAAGCGTTGCATTAAGGCATCAAGGAATGCCTTACGAAGCTACTTTAGTATTTAAAATAAAATTTGGTATATCTTTACTTCTTAACGATACTCATAACCTAGATAGTGAATCTTCTTAGATTTAGAAAATGTGATTAAGTTATCACCAAGTACTCCCATTCTTCTGAGGTACATGAATAATCCTTAGAGATTCTAAATTTCGTATCAGTAAGTGAACAACGTGGAGCCTATGGGTGTTAATTCCTGTGGAACATGCAATAGACGCATTCATGCTCCGGAGAAAGATATGGCAGAAGACAATGTAGTGATAGTTCTAGTGATAGTTCTAGTGTTAGCGCTAGTGTTAGTTCTAATTTTAGTTTAATTAACAGTACTCTGTTCATAATATTAAATGATTTAATAACTTTTTTATATAATTTTACAAATTGTGGTTAGTGAAATCAATTCATAACTAACTTTAACAAAAATCACACGTTCTCAAGCCATTAAAGCTTTCGATATATCAGAGCTCAAGCTCCGCCCACTTACGAGCACAGATTGTATATGATATAAAACTATAATAGCCGAACAGATATACCGAACATCCGGCTGAAGATGACGCCAGATGTTCATATCCGGCTTTTCATAACATAACTATCCTTGCCACCACTACTATAAATTAAACGATCACTTCTTTAAACTTGTATTTTGTGTCATACAAGAATTGGTTGATTAAGAATAACCTGAGGAATCATATTTATTCTGATATTTATTGTTAAGGAATTTATAAGGATTATAACTGTATGTCATCATAGATCACCTTGTTTGTTATATACTATCATGTATAAATTATGTATAGTGGTACTTAGATTAAAAATGTTGTACGTTAGAAACAGTGTTATATTCTGAATTTTGATGTGAATTCAGATGCTCACACCAAACCTCGTCTATAAAGAAGCCTCCTAGTTTAAACCAGTTTTGTCAACGTTAAATGATTGTCTAAATGGATTCTCAAATATTTTATTTTAGTTTAAATTGGGAGATGGACGTGGTCCACAATTACATGTGGAAACACTTATCACTTCATCTAGTTGGAGTAAGTATTTTTAATGACGGTAAAAAGAATTTTAGCATTCCTGTATAATTGGTTTGAATGTTCGAAAAATATAGTATTCAAAGCGACCCAAAACTTCTATGTTTTGACTATCAATTAATAGCCAAAATAAGCATTTATGAAGGCAGCCTTAGTAATCTAATAATAACTGGTTCCAAATGTGACAAATATACCGTTATTATTATTATTGTTTTCGGGCACAGGCGAGCGATCCCTGTCGCCACTGTGACCCAAGAGATTTATTGTAACTTGTAGTTATTGCCCTTCAAAAGTTTAAGACAAATGTAGATCTTTGATGAATCTTAAAATGTCTTGAAGGTTTTTCAAAGATTTGTGTCTTAGGTGGCTTCAAGCAATGCAACTAATTGGTATGTGTTGTAAGATGTTATTCATTTCACCTTTCCGCTTTATAGGTTGTGTAATTTATTAATTTATACTCAGGTGGACAAGACTCAGTCTTGTGCCTTTTCATTTTATCAATCAAACATTGTAATGTTTTTAATATATGTCTTTTTAGTAATGAAATGTTCTTGCTTATAATTTGACACATCTTCCAAAGACGACCAGGAGGTCAACAAACAAGGTTATAAACGATATAATGATATAAAAAATAATGTATTAAAACAGTATTAACCTTTTTAATATGTATTAAGTAAACCAAATCAGTTAACTGTTAAGTCAAAAATAAATTATTATCATCATTTATTAAATATGTGCTACCTACTTAGGTATAATTGCTATAATTATATAAGGAGCCTTCTGCCTTTGTTTCGAAATGAAAAAGTAGTCGGTAAATTTAATAATAATAAAAAGACTGTAAAATTAGCAATTTTATGGAGCTGCGTTTATATTAGTGCCGTGCAAAATGCAAGGCGTCAGTAAGCGAACAACAGCAGTAAATATAAAAGACATTAGCATACGTAAAAGATACATTAAATTGCATATTAATATTATTATCGCCGACCCATATTTCTGCATTTCCCTTCTATGCTCGTACTGTAATCGAAATTTACGACTGGCTCATTGGCATAGTGTGCGTATTGCTTACATATGTTCCCGCTTACCGTAACATAACATAAATATTAAACACTAGTCAGTATAAATTAAGTCGGTACAATTGTAAAGGTGGAACGGCCTGTTCTTCTCGCTTCGAATGTCATAATATTTTAAGCATTCGCGGTGGAGGATGTCACCTTAATTTTCGCACCATTTGCATATTATCCATTCTACATTAACCCAATGTGCGGGGCTATCATTTTAATTCAACGACACAGTTAAATTAAAAGTAAACTGCAGGTAGCAAACGCCAAGTGAAAGTGCGCGAATAAATTTAACGCTCGCGGCCATCAAGATACAAGGAAGATGTGGGTCGTTAATCGATTGACAAAACGCGAATAAAAGAAAACGACATTCTAATGTTTCCAATTTGCATAAACGAGTTTCATAAAGGACATTACAGAACTTGTTGACATGCGAACTACAACTTTTTTATACTGTCACGCCGAAAATATATGTATATGTATTCATTCAATGACCATTCGTTAAGTGCAAATCTCTCAGTGTCAATAGTTTTTTATGGGTTGTAAATGCGCAGTAATGGACAAATTGTCTCTATCATTCAACATCGTTAAATTGATAATTATGAATCATTATAACCTTGTGTTAGCTGTAGTTAAAAATTGCGTAACGTTGTAATTTGCACTTTGTGTAATTAAAAACACTTAAAACAGATATGTATATACATGTTTTTGCTACTTTATACTTCTTATATAATTCCGTTTTACTCTATAATTATCGGTATTTGTGACTATTTGTTTTCATATATTACTCAAATGAACAACAAAAAATATAAAACTCCATTAATTTGCTGTACTAACATAGTATAACTTTTTTAATAAAATAATTATTTTATTAACCGCCATTAGAATAATTGTGAAATAATTTACGTAAAATTTCGATTTAAATGTGGAGATTTAAAAAAGCTTTCTAAAACAAACGCAAGTATTCGACATTAAACGTTAGCGCAAAACACAATTTCCGTCACAATTTAAATTTAACGAGACGTAGAATATTATTAGTATCTAAATGAGGCTGGAATAGTGAGATAATGTTGGCCACGTTCGTTGTCTGTACAGGTATACGCAACATGTGCTTATCACCAAAAATTTACATCAACTTACAATTAAGAGTCAGAAAAAAAACCGTTGCTCCGACCGATCCAAGGAACGCCGTTCGAAAGTTAGAACATCTAAATGTTAATCGCTATCTCTACCGAGGCATACATTATAACAATTTAGATACATTATTACGTTTCTATTAGACACGTCTTTAAAGATGGGCATGTGTACACAACACCAGCTGTGTCTTAAGATAAACAAACTATTTCATTAGTTTTACTTCCTTGTGTCGAGTATTTAATAATGATTACCCGGAGATCGGTGTCCGACAATAATTGCTTGAGTAAATTTAAAGTTATTTGTTAGGTACGTTTTGAGATATTACAGCTTTAACGGAACTTGTGCAATAATATCATGTTAAGTGAGGTAAATATTTTTAATTCTAATTATAGAAACCAACAGCTAATTTGTCTCCAACATAACCATCATATTAAATGAGCTAAATTCATACACAGGATATTTTTATCTAATTACAGAAGTAATCGTGATACCACTAATGGAAAATAACTTATTAGTCGCAATCGTTGAAACTGTTAGCCAATTAGAGAAACATTAAGCTTACGGTGAGCTGCGGTAAAATGCTGTTACTTAAACATTCGAATCACAGAGCTTCTTACGTTTACGGATAATTAGATTGATATATACAAGTTTATCCTTAATCTTCTCTAACATCAAAAACGCCGTACAAATAGCTTTCTCAAGTTTCTAAATTACTGCATTAAAGCTAATGAATAATTTCTTTTTAATCTTGATTATTTCCCTATTTATTGCTCTAAAATCTCTAAATCACCTTATCTTCCCATGTAGGTATATATTTTAATTTATTCGATCGACCCATTTCTTTTTTCCAAGACGTCCCTTATACTACTTAAATCTCGATTTAAATTACACAGGTCCATTCACGTTAACCTAACGACCCGAACAAAATATTTCCATTATCTCGACGAAAACGTAAAGTCCGTCTTTACGCCGTTTCGTTTTATTTTATTTTTTTCTTTTTCTACAGGGTCGCTTTGAAAATGTTCCGCCGGTATACATACAAACGAGAAGAAGAGACGAACAGAGAGCTACACCAGCCAGATAAAAGTCCCATAACGTTAGATCGGAGCACCAGACCATAAATAAGACAGCCGGCCGTGATTTTGAGTGAGTGATAGAGATTGGCCGAACGATTAGAGGACCGCGCCGATCGCGGCAGCCTTTGACCGCTCAGGCTGACAACACCTCGATCAAGTAGGCGAAGGGGTTCAACGTTGCGCCCTCTACCAACGTCGACGGTCTCATCGAAAGCGTTATTAATTTATTGCTTCGGATGGGATCCGGTGGTGCATGGTGTTGAAAGCGACAGACGAACCCGAGGTTATCGGCTTCGACCGATCGAAATTCAACAGTTTTATGTTCGAAAGATGTTCAGGTTCTCTTTTCAATGAGAAGTTAATACCTTAAATACATTGTTAAGAGATACTTCAAAGTGAACAAATTTTCAATGCAATCAAGCTATAAATCTTTTTATTTATGTAGACCAAGAATTCGTCGTACAATGCATTTAGTAGCAAAACTAAAAATTGCATGGTTTATTAACTAATTGTCAATTTTTCCAAGGTTTTCTCCATTTTTATTAACTACCAATATCACAATTACTTTGTGCTTGTTACTTTGTCCTTGAGCTAATTAATCGTTGTGGTGTTTTTGAGTAAAACATCCAATTGCCTGTCATCATTATTTTCATCAGAATAAGCAGGTGTGTTTCTCTTGCTATGGTATTGAACTCTAAAAAATTCTTCTTGATCTTGTGATTTATTTACTAATGACTCTGTATTTGCTAATGACTGTGATTTATTTGCTAATGGCGTTGTAAGATTGGCCACGTATTCAATGGTAAATCGTTTAAGGAATCGCAGTTTTGCCAATTAGAAATATCTGTTTACAAAACAATAATAGAAGATAAAATCTTGCTGTCGTGACAAGGTATCATTTTCTTCTTAACATTTTAATTTTTATGTAAAAGACAGCTTTAATAAAACAAAAACAATTGTATTCGCTACAATATAATTAGTTTCACGAATATGTATCTGACTCTTATAGCAATTAGGCCATCTTATACGGATTGGTCATAAACTTCGCCGATGCTTCAAGCAGAATTGGAAAATGTTTCCAACCACAACTATATGTTTACAAGATAGTAATATAAGATCAAACATACATCATAAGATCTTGCTATCATTGCAAGGATTCGAAGGTTTTGACTTCTTACTAAAATTTTAATTTTTATACTAAATCAGAGTCACGAATATGTCTCTAACTCTTGTAGTAATTTGGCCATCTTATACATACTTCCCATAATCTTCCATAATGCTAGATATAGAATATTTAATTGGAAAATATTTAATATAAGATGTAATACATAAAATATTGCAATCAACAAAATAAGTTTCATGAGTGTGTATCTGTTTCTTGTAGTATTTCGGCCATATTATATGTATTACCCATAATCTTCGATAATGCTACATGCAAAGTATTTAATTAAAATATCTTCATTATCAATGATAGCTGTTAATTTTGGTGATTTAAAAAACACTCTCTTCAAGATTAAGTGAAAGAAAAGTTCCTGTTGATATGTCCTTAGCTCAACTTTCCCATTTCTAGCTCGCTACACTTAGGAGGATGTAGTGGGTAATGGCAATTTAAACAATAATACATATTAATGCAAGTTGCAAAATCCAATCGATTGTCTCGGATCGATAGATGAAAGCGTTCCGATACACCAACACTATAAAACACAGCATATAGGATAGTTGCTCAAAATGTATTACCATCAACAAAATGAAGCAGTATAAATCAATGGTAGCTATGCAAGGCATTCAACGCTTGGGACATATATGTGAGATGCAAAAACTCATGATTTTTGACATAAAGGTACATAACATCTTCATAGACTTTAAACAGGCATATAAGTTGGTATAGCCCGTATAAGTTACAATGCAGCTTCAGTATACAAGGTTGCAAATAAACAAAGAATTACCAAACCCATCTACAATAACACATAAGAAATAGGTGAAATACAACCACAACAAATTGAGCATATTTTAGAGCTGTCTATGGATTTGGATTACAAAATTGTCTAACAGAGATGAGAATGTATTATATAGTAGCAAAATATGTCGAGGAGATCATGCTTGACAACTTTGAAAGAGAACTGAAATGCGTCAGTTGGGTAAGTCAATGAAAGTAACATAAAGGAGTCAAGATAGGGAATGAAATTCCTGTTAATCTCTGCTTAGTCCAACATTCTCATTTCCAAGTTTTCCTCCTATGTCAGGGAGATAGGATCTGGAAATTTCAATATAGTAGAACATTCGAACCAGTGAAACCCTAGCTATAATGTTAATAAAAACAAATGAAAGAAAATGTGAAAACACAATCTCGTATACTTTAACCCTATTGCGCTAAAGTGCTTATAAATGATGCTAAGATTCTGAATGTCAGTTCCGAAGTTCACCACTCTCTGTGTTAGTTATCTGTGTTAGTTAATAGAGACTCAAGGATCTCTCTATCTCAAGGAATAGACGTTTTCTGAAGTTACCCTCGTGATATAAGATGGAAACATCATTGAAATCAAACTTATGGCCCCTATGTATATGATGGTTGACTAACTAAGATTTGTTTCCACATATACCGATGTACATACACTGCACGGGATTCTATACACCACATTACATCTTAGTAGACTTGAGGTGGGGTCCTTTAGGTTGGAGAAGTGGACTCTGGAGGGGCTTATCATTAAAATTAGTTGTTTTTATGTTACTACAACACAGCAAACTAGTTAACCTTAGGGTCAACCAATAAATGGATAAAACATAGCCTGGTGAGTCAAAGTCTCTCTATGGTATCAGAAGACTTAGTCAATGAAACTTCACGTCCTCTGGGATCCATGAATAAGAGTTATATATAACTCCAAGGTATTGAGAAATCCATTGTTAGAATACATGCCTAACAGAAGCAGGAGGTTCTTGTCAACAAAACGTGGGTTACTAATTTTCCTGATCCTATCTCTCATAGTCATAACTGAGTTGAGCTTTCTGTGGTGGATGGTTTGAACAAAAATTTATCCAGAATTGTATCAGAATTTATCAAGAAAGGGAACTTACCTAGAAGATTCAGGTTCCACGAACATATCTTTATAACTATTAAAATATTTAAAACCACGCCCAGTGAAGTAGAGGGCACCAAGCAGATAATATCATCAATATATGTACTTAAATATTGATAAAGAGAGAGAATCAACCTTGAAAAGAACACAGAGATCAAGTCAACAATCACAACCAACGCCAATATCTGGCTCTATGAATAATTTTCATAATGATATCTATAAAAGTGTAGAGGGGTAAATGTTCTCACTCTCGATTATAAGCTATAAATTATTTTATTTATGTACAAGTTTACGGATTCAATGGTAGATCGTTTAAGGAATAGCAGGTTTTTCTAATTAGAAATATGTGTTTACAAAATAATAATAGAAGAATTAAATTAGGAGATAAAATCTTGCTGTCGTGACAAGGTTTCATTGTCTTCCTACGATATTAATTTTTAGCAACAACAGAAACCATACCGCTTTAACGCACCTTCATAGCTACACAACGTTCGCTGTGGGAGCCGGATAACGTTAAAGTCTCCGACCCATCATTTTCTAAACATCTTATATCGGATGCAGATTCGATGAATGAGTTGGCCATAGAAGCGTACAACACTGGTCGTGCTTGTATAGAAGACGTGGTCACCGCGGAAGATACAGTAAGACAATAATACCGCCATCGGTATTATAAGGTACTACAAACTTATAACATATGAGTACAGTTGTACAGACCTTTGTAGAAGAGCACTGTATAAGAATGTTTTCATGGCCAACTCATTGTTCGAATCTGCATTCGATCGAATATGTTTGGAATATGATGGGTCGGAGACATAATCATTATCGGCTATCCTCCAGCTAGCATTGACGAGCTATGGAGGCGAATATCATATTGACACTATGCCACATTGTGTGTCAATGGTACAGGTCGCTAACGAGGACATGCTCGCCTTCCAGCAGGGTTGCGCCGCTCTCCATATTACCCTCATATGTCATACCTCAGTTGGTAACACTTCCATACCAAATGTCAGTGCGCTAGATACACATGTTCAGAATATACAAGGTGTGCACGAGCACACCTTGAATTATTTCCAACAGTGCATAAAGGAATTTGTTGTAAATATAATTCTCTGATCCTAACACTACGATTGTTCGGATGCAATTGAATCTCGCCATATTGCGAAATTTAACTAAAAGTCAATGTTTGGAAAGTAGATAATCACAAATCAACGCATATAGCCACAAAATCGGTGTTTAGACGACATGCAAATTTGTTGCTTCACCAAAAACTTTGCTGTTCTATTAATAAAATAATGTTATAATGATTAACATCCTTGCAGTAGCCTTGAAGCTCATTATGCAAGATATTACTAATGGATCTTCCGATTTAGTTCAAAGAAAAAAAGAGCTGCTATCTCCATCACGTTATGCTTTATTTAAGTAATGATTTTTATGATATTTTTGTTATTATTGTTTTTGTTTATTTATTGCTAATCTAATAAATGTCTAAAAATTTGTTCTTGCTAAAGCTGTAAATCATAAGATTTAAACAATAATAATATTCAATAAATTTTATCTAAATGCCTAATATTGTGTAAACAAAAATAAATTATCCAACATGAATGTAATCAAATTGTTTTTATACAATTTTGAGAAAAGATTTTTAGTTCAAATAATCTGTTATCCGAACCGGTTTTTATTCCGAAATAGTATTTCTTTACATCGTGATTGATCTAGATATGTTTTGGTAAAAGTTAAAAATTTGAAAACGACTCACCGAACGGATGTTGTTTCCTTTGGCTTCCTCTGCACAACTCAGCTGAAAAAGACCAACCATTTATTTTATTACAATAAAAATTAATTTACTACTGTTTGATATACCATTTAACATCCGTAAAATAACGATCCGATGATTCCATCAGCGCCATAAGAATTATCTTATTACTAATCACATAAAACATAAATGGTTTATCACTTATTTTGAGTCACCTAATAAGTTTCATTTTTAACAACTTCATACTTGATCAACATCAAATAAAATCATATTTATTAATTACGAATTTAATGTTTAGGTTTTATGTCCGTATACCAAAAAATTTTCGAAATAGAAGTAAAAACGGAATACTGGCACGAACACAAGTATTGAAGTCAAACATTTATTTTTCACATCATTCGTGAAAATATTCGCTTAATAAGTTTTATCATTAACAACAGGATCAGTCAAAGCGCGCACTTCAACTAAATTGTGATAATAGGGTACCAACGTTTTAACATCCCCTCTTTTATTTATTGTGTGGAAAACGAAAAGTGGAGGTGAAATGACAAAACATGTTAGGATGAAAAGCCAACTGGTGGTTTTATAACAAAAAAAAATTATCTTTTTAAATTTACAACGTTTACTTCGTCGTTTGACTTTTAAAATGTTTTATTTTATATTTTAGATACAACAGTAAATCATATTAAATTTACTTTTATAAATAATTTTGTTGTTGTAACCGAATCGGACATTGTGTGCTGTTTATAATTTTCGAGTTTTTAATATATTATTTGTTGAAAATAAGATTCTTCTAATTATTAATAGTTACAACTTATTAGTTACAATTTTTCCGTTTATTCCTTAAATAATATTTATTCCTTTAGCAATATTATCTTTTACGTTTTAATGTCCAGATGTTTTCCAGATGTGTCCGCTGCCCTTGACAATAAAAATTTACTGGTTTCATCAAAATATTTCAACTTATGTTAAAATAAGATTAACTAATTATTTTCGTAGTTGAAATGTAACACATGATTGTAATTAGCATTTCAAATACTTGTGTGAAGGCAGCAGTTACATCATCAGCTTATAGATATGATAAGAAATATATAGTTGTAACCTTTTCTAGCAGGATGATGACAATAATAATGATGATCCAACAATGATTTACCTTAATGTTAAATTTTTCTTCATATAGTCTTTTCTGTTTCTGATAAAATCCTACAAGAGAATTAATAAGTCGTATGCCATTGGATCACATTAGTCGGTGATGGATCCGTTTTGGGGAGTTGAACCCTATATTTATGTATAAAGAAGGGTATTAGCTATTAACCTTGTTTATAGATATTACTAAACATAGATTTTACCATATATATGTACTATTTACCATACTATTTAGAAGGGGTTATCTCGATTCCTATAATGCAACATTTTGATTTGGATGTTGATTGTGTTTAATGAGAGTTGAAGTTTAATTTTTAATGTAATTTACTTTTTAAAACTTCTAGGGGACAGCGGGCAAATGAGTCTTTCAATACAAGCTTTTTATTTAGATGAGCAAGTAACCTGATTTATATATAATATGTAATATATTGTGAATATCATGAATTTTCATATTTTATTGCTGTTCATATTATGTTTGTAACAGCATGGTGTCAAGAAGATTGTAAGTTTGCATAAGACTATAGTTGTACCAATCCGTGCATTTCAACTTTAATCTCTTAGGAATCGTATTTCTCACTTGAAATTTGTCAAGCGTCGTTGTTTATTTTCTTTTGAGGTTTATTCATTTATAATAATAGTTGGGCATTTGAATCACTAGTGACTCTCTTACCTCATTATCTGAATCAAACCTATTGAAAAATTGAAGAGAAATCTAAAAAGAAAAAATACTAAGGAGTTTCGGTCTCAAGACATATCCCATTCACCAGAATACAGCAAAAATGTTTGCTGCATATTCAATGAAACTTACTTATACCTGGAACAAAGATTGTATAACCCATCTAACCTTGGGTTGTTATGACTAGTCCATTGATTTAGATTACAAAACTGTCTAACAAGGATGAGAATGTATTGTGTAGGAGCAAAACATGTTGAGATCACGCTTGGCAACTTCGAAAAAGAGCTGAAATGTATTAGTTGGGTATGTCAATGTAAACAGCATAAAGGGGTCAAGCAAAGTTTCTATTAGCCTCTGCTTAGTCCACATTCCCATTTCCAGCTATCTCTTAATATGTCGGGGAGATGGAGATGGAGAAATTACTTACAACATTTTTATTTCACAACTGTACATGAGGTTCCAATTCGATGCCCATATAGGCTATTTCGGAAATTTTGATATGTTCAATTTAACCATTCTTTGTAGCATTGTTTTAATAGTGTTTGAGAAATAAAATTATTAGTTTTTGTTATTAAATTACCATTTTTTGCATTAATAATATGTTTACATTCGATAACACTAGATAGTATTACTGAGCTTTACACTAAAGCAGTAACTAATAGATTATCAAAGTCGTCATTTTTGTCGGCGAAACAAATAAAAAAATTAAATCAGAAAAACTAACGAATTTAATAAGCTAAAAATCAGTGATTAATACATTATCATTTAAAAAAATGAAAATTGTCATGATAGCTTAAGATCTAAAACGGGAAAAGAATTTTCCATTACTTCAACAAATTCTCTAAAAAAGTAAAAAAAAGTCTTCTTGAGTTAGAATAGTTGCCAAGATATTTGCACTTCCTGGTGTTACCATATTTTCAATGTTGGCATCTAGGGGGGACACAAAAGACGATTTTATTTTTTAAAAATTTATTTAAAAAAATCATGACATATAAATTTTATAAATCTTAATATTATAGTTTGCAAGACAACCTATTTAGACATCCAATTTGAAATACCCTGTACAGTACACATAATATGTTCTGATAAATATAACCGTTGCCAAAATTCTTGAAAATCAGACATCATTTCGAGCACTATAACGTTTTCTGAGTATAAATCTTAATGGCTACTCTGAAAACAGAAGAATTAAGTTCTTCTTTTATTTGATTAGAAAAGGGTTGAAAATGATGGGGTAGTTAGATTATGGTGTGTTCTTGACGTTTGTAGCTTTAACCACAATTTTATTTTAACTGATGTATACACCATATCACCACATCATATAGCACACTTATGGAGATAACAAATAAAACGTATAGTCCTATAAATTTCTGGATATGTAGAATTCTTTATTACAAAGAGGTAAATGTTTGTTCCACCTGTATCGATAATAATCTTTCACAACACAATACCTTTTTCGCAGTAGTTATACATTTTAGCAAGATGAAGGATTAAAAAGACATGCGTTGCACAAATTTTGTAAGTGATAATAGATTTGGTTTTAAATTCATCCCAAAATAAGCCTTAACTCTTTGCGACCAAATTAAATTTTTTTAAAATAATTATTCGGGAAACGATCTTATTTAAAAGTAAACACTTTATATCCTACTAATATTTCGACTGTTTGTTTCAGCCTTCTTCTTATAACTAGAAATGAATTAAAGAACTAACCAAGAACGACAATTTAACAGAAATTATAATTACTTACAATGTGTACTTCTTAAAAATTCAATGAATGTAACAGTAATGCTTTTCTAATAGATTAATTGGTGACAACAATTTTTCTAAAACCCAACACAGAGCACTTTAAAAAAGAAACTTTTTCGTGAAATATCTTTAGATTATTTTCTTTGAATTGTGATTCGACTATTTTACATATTATATGTTTTAAGGTAAGCGCTGTGGCAATTTTATGATTAAATGTGTAGATAACAAATATATAAATTTTTTCTTTAATAAATATTTTTATTTTTTTGAATGTCAATTGTAAATAATTCGTTTATAGAATTTTGTCTATAGAACAATCAATGACCATTAAAGCTAGAATCGATCTCATTGATGACTCCATTGGTGCTCCTGAAATTTTATAATATATTTTATTTTAAAAGGTGAACATAGAAGAATAAAAAAGTAAATTGAATAAAAGCAAAAGTGAAATTAATACATTATCCTTTTTAAGTTGAAAACTTCGAATATCATCTACAAAGTCGAAAGTATATTAAATGTTGTGATGAGCACTGTATTCCTGGTGTATTTGTAATATATATTTAATGTGTCGTTTCGTTCACGTTTTAATTTTCAACGTTGTTTTAAAATTTTAAAATACGTTGTTTTAGGTTTTAGAAAAATTATTGAAGCGTTAATGATAATTTCAGATAAATTTTATAGAAGCATACCTTATAAGTAATTAAAATTTATATTAAATTGTCGTTTAATACATTTCTAATTATACTCCGAAGAAAACTGAAATAATCAGTCGAAATATTAATACCTATGTTAGTACATCAGGCACTTCAGAAATAAGGCCCTGAGGAGTAAGAGATTGAGAAGTTTGTCCCAATGAAACAAAATATTAAATCTTAAAGATTAACAGCAATGGTTCAATATTTGGAAATGAAGTAGAAAAGTAATAATAATAATGGTATTGTACTTCTTGTAAAGAATTGCTTAGATCGTTATTAAAGCTCGTTTGTGTTTAAAATATAGTTGTTGTGAAATTTATATTTAAGGATTAAAGAGAAATAAAGTATAGAAATATCATCATAAAGATTGCAAAAGTTGCTTAAAAGAGAACGGTACTATTTTTTCCCTACATTGTTGGCGAACAGGATCCCCTTCTACATAATTCTCTTAAAAGGGATTTTTGGATAACATCAAGAAGTCCAACGACTATCTTAGCTGTTCAATTATTATAGACAAGGATGATCCTTAACACTAGGCTAGCCAAGCTAAGTAATAGAAAACACTTCTTATTCAAATGTCGAAGGCATGGATTGATATCGGTACCCGTTAAGAACAGCATGAAGAAAATATTAATAGTAAAATTCGAAGTTGAAGCAATCAATAAGTTGGCTCATAAATGCGAGCAAAATGAAAAGAGAGTGCATTGCACTAGCGTTATCACTACTATCACTATCACTAATTTTTTGCAAAGAACTCAGCTTTCTTTAAAAAAATGCATTTTTAGCAACTAACGCATTTCTAAGGAAAGACAGAGATGACCCTCTCCCTACCTTAAAAATTGATAAATGTCAAATTACCGTCTGTATGAACCAATTAGACATTTGCATTTATGAGTAAAAATCCTACCTCCATCATAGAAAGCAGAAATAGTAAATTCTCTGTGCGACAAGAGTCATAAATGTGCCATAAAGGTATGGCACGTAGATACTATGGACTTTCAAAAATCCACAAACAGGTCTACCCTTTACGCCCTGTTATTTCTTTTGTTGGTTCAGCTACTTATCAATTGTCTAAATTTTTGCAAAAATTCTATCTCAAGGTTTCAGTGAATGAACCACTTAATGTAAAGAATTTAAAGTTACCACAAAGGTATGTATTGATATCACTTGACGTTGTTTCGTAATTCACCAACCCCTTAGAGTTAGTAGAAAATTTGTTATTACTAAGTGGGACGTTTTGGGGGCAATAACATCTATTGACAAAGATTTCTTCGTTGAGTTGATAGTGCTATAATAAAATGAATAATAGCTGTTATTTGGTACTCCTATGGCTAGTACCCTCACTCCTATCCTAACTACTTTAGATATGGATCAGCGTTTGGATAAGTGCACTGTTTTACTAAACTTTACTTTCCTCTCCATCTTTAAGTATGTGAATAACATTTTATGTGCAGTAATTGATGACATTTTTGATGTCTTTACCAGCTTTATTTCACATTTGCAGTTTTTAATGAGTCCAAGGTTAACTCATGCGTAGTTCTTTTGCACACAACTGATTAGAAATGAGGACCAGACCATTATTTTGGATTGTTACACTAAACCTACTTTCTCGGGTAGATTTATAAATTATTATTTCATCCATCCTGTTAATCAAAATATAAGAACTATAGCCATGCTAAGAAATATGAAAAGGTTGCTAAGTATTTTTGTTACCGTTCTTAGTCACAATGGTAACAGGACAAATATTGTTGATATGATACATCCCCAACAGTTAATCTAGCTCAGATAACTTGATACGTCATGATTCCTTATTTTACTGGACTTACAAAACAACAGAATTCTTTACTGTCCTGTCTTTCCTGTCTATTCTCAGGAACTAGAAAACCTATGCTGATGTTATCTAAACCAAATGTTATCTATAAGATTCTATGCGTTGATTGCAATGGCTCATACATAGAAATTATTTCTCAATACTTATCTAACCATATAAATCAGCATAAGAAGAATTGTCTGATATGCCTGGAAAGGAAGAATTTACTTGCGCATCATGTTGGTGAGAGACATCACTTTGACTCATCATATTCTTTTTTCGGTACTATTTAAACTTCACTATTAAGCTGAAGTTATTATTTCACGTCATGTAATAATCTAGATAATAAAGAATATATACCTTCAACCGGATTAAGAGCAGAAAGGTTACATTCGCCTTCGTGATCGGTAATCCCTAATGATCCTAGTGACGATAGAGAAAATTATGTTATTTATGATTACGGAAAATTTATTGGAATACTGTGACGAACCAACTTTCTTTGATCAATGAACAAATATTGATTAACCTGTGTGTACTTGTCTATTTTCGGTTATATAGCAACATTAACTGTGACATGATTGTTTATTTTTCTTTTGTTAGAAAAATCTTTTATAGTATTTGAAATAAAAACCGATGACAGGCTATAATTGTAGACACGCATTACCAACATTTATGTAACATCTTACGAGAACCACGGACCCATTTCGCCGTCTCCGAAGTCGGGTGATAAAAGGGACTGAGACTCCTTCAGAAGTCCTGCAGAGAGTGGCGCATTATAACGGGTCCCTTTACGACTGCGGCATAAAATTTTAATTCGTCCCGGGCGCACTTCCGTCATTATTTATAACGTTAACAGATATAAATATTTTTTACGAGACGCTGCCGGGACTGTTCCAATGTCCCGCCCTTTCTTTCTAAATTGAAATAAATAAAGGCGAAGCGTATATACCGCGTCGCCGTACATTGTGATAACACGACAAAGCACTACATCAAGCGCGCGCCGTTGCCGGTGGATATATTACCGGGTTTTGTATTATATATTCCCATATTGTTGAACATAAATATATAAATATGAGCAGGTACATTTGTGAGGCTCGCGCGCCGAGACTGACTTTATGGTTTCAAGACTGCATTAAATCGCGTCTTGGGCTCAAACGTAAAGTCCGCGCACCGCTCCGTACCGTTTCAGTAAGTTATATATGCTTGGCGTTAATGTCGACCGTGTAAACAAGAGTTTATATCTGACGAAGCGAGCGGTCGGCACAGATCCTACAAGCGTTTCTACTGAGTTATTATTATTTCACTATTTACAGCATCAAAAAGATTATACGACTTACTATTACATTGTGTTATCATCCTACTTAATCAAATTTCCAACATCTTGAAATAATCTTGTAACGTTGTCTATTGTTTTTAATTTATTTTAGATTTAAGTAATTGTTATTATGATATATTTTAAATATATCATATCATCAGTTATAAAAAAGATAATATAATAAAAAAAAGCTTCATAAATAAAATTTAATATACATAAATTGTATATTAAATTTAATACATACATAGTATGTAACAACATACTATATATGTAATAAATAATAAATATTATTTATTTGAAAGTGAATATTTTTAAGACGAGTGCTAAATCCTTTATAACAATTACGAATTTCCACCAGTGGTAAAGACTCCATCGCATTAATTATTCTTAGTTTCTAATAATTGTTTCAATCATCACCAATAATAAAAATCCATAATTGAAACATCAGAATTATATGCTGGCCATAAAATAGTTCCATTTTGCCAAATTGTAAATTTAACCATTAGCTTACAATGTGCCAATGGTGTCAGCTCACCTAGCGGTAACCGTCATTTTGAAAGTACATAGACAGTATAAAATGTAAGGATAATTCACCAAATTATTCAATAAAATAATTGTGTAATATATCCAAATATTTCTGTTCATTTACATTTCCATCGAAGAAGTATGGCCCAATTACTTTCTAATATACCTACTGTACTATATTTGTATTTTGTTAAGATGATTTTTGTATAAAATTTTTTGTGTTGCTATTGATTTATTGTTTTATTATTATTATTATTTTGAAATAATGCTTATTTTGTTTTACAATGTATTTCTTCTTCTTTTTAACAATTTTGTCTTCGTATACTTCGTATCATACATGGCACACTACAATACTCCCCTTTTCATGAAAAAGAAGATAATAAGAAGAGGAAAGTATTAATGATATATCTAAAACGATTAAATATTAAATTGTACTTTCTTAATCGATAATGACAAATGATTAACAATTCTGAATTTTTACTAAACGTCATATTTTCAAGGTCCTTCATATTGTGAAAATAATGACGGTTTCAAACCGTTAATTCTAATGAAAAGGAATTTTGATTTGTGCAAATCTTTATGTATGAAAGGTTTTTTATTTGAATGAATTTTGAAAAGGTTCATATTCTACCGATGGGGTACCAGGAATGAAGAATTTCCCAGGAAGTCTTGGTGGTTGCCGTAAAATAATTCTGCCGAGGAACAACCTAGATTTTCCTTGCGAGATGTTCTAAATCCTGGTAGAATGAGGGGTAGATTGTTATTCCATACAGTCGTGTCTCTATTAGCGATGATAACAGTTTTCAGTGATCTATGAAACTGGTCTAATATTTCATTACTTAGTGGATGAAATGGTGATGTGTGTATTTGTTGTGTGCCAAACAGTTTGTTAAATTTTGAAAAAAATGTTTGATTCGAATTGCGGTCCCTGATCCTGTGTAATTGTGATAGGTATACCAAATCGACTAAGATAATGTCGAAAAAATGTGTCCGCCATAGTAGCAGAAGAGATACCTTTTAGCGGAAAAGCTTCGAGAGAACCATCGATTGAAGCGTTCATTAACTGCAAGTGTATATGTACAACATGCATGTGTTAATAATTGAGATTTACCATTGATGATTTGTGTTAAAACAGCTCCCACACCTGTATTAGTTGCATCAATTGATGAGGATAGGATAGCATGTGAAGAAGGGTATCCAAGACAAATTGATTTTGATAGAAGATTTTTGGTTAAAGAAAAAGCACTGTTACGTTGTAGTGCCCAAGGATTTGATGAATTGTTTTTGATGGGAAAGTGATTTTGAAAGTGTGTATAAAAGATCAATAATATTTGAAATGTTCTTGCAATATACATGTTCTTAATCTCGTTTGCCACTAGGATATCATCTACGACCAAATTTAGAAAAACCGAATTAATTGAACTAATATTAGAACTAACGCTAGAACTATCACTAGGACTAATACTAGATCTAAAACTAGAAACTTTCGCGTTTTGCCGTGCATTTTTTGAAAAAAAAATTGTCGTTTCGTATGCCGTGTTACAACCTTCTTCAGAAACTGATTCGAAGTTTCACAGCGAACGACGTGTATTTGTGGCGGTTAATTCGAGAGTTGTTGATGTCTGCCAAAATTCGCTTTAAAACTTCGGGTTACTGTTTGTTCTTGCTTGTTGGTTCTTTGCTACATATTAGCCGCTACCCCATTTGAGTTATATAAGCTTCTCCTGTCTAGTCTGGAACTGTTCTTCTTAGTGATTTTAATATCCCAAAATATTCCAATGCATGCTATGATTTTAGTTGCTTACTTAATAACGTCACTAGTTCAACAGATCAATTTAATCATATCACAAACAATATGAACCACATACTCGATGTGATGTTTGCATCTTCAGATGTACAACTAGACGTATATACGTCCTTATTTGAACTTGTCAGTTACCATCATGCACTTACGATAGACATGACTATACCTTCCGAGAGTATAGGTTTCGAGGGTTGATTGGAGTGTACTATTAACAGTGAACTCAATCGACCTACATTACATTACATCATATACATTTACTTATCGGGTAGGTGGACTTTAATCTGATATTGAGCATTAAGCACTGACATTGAGCTCGCCAAATCGATCATCGTCGAGCTCGTCATCGAGTCAATCCATGTTGTGAGCATTTTTAAAGTGTTTTTATGAACTACTGGATGAGTACATCTTTCTGAAACATGGTGGAACCATTGAATTTAAACATCCAATATGGTTTAGTCAAGCTTGTTTAGCAAAAAACAACATCATCATAAAATGTATAGCAAAACTAAATTACAGTTTCACCGTGAAATGTACTCTAGTTATAGATCTTAGTTCGGATCCAGAGAAATTTTGATCGTTTCTAAATTCATCACGCAAAAACCATTACCCTCCCATTACATTATCAGATGGCGATACTATACTGACAGCTACCAAAAACATTGAAGATCTGTTTGCCTCCCATTTTGCTAGATTTTACAGTTTGCCGAATAATGTTATTATGAGTTCCAAAAGTTTTGATAATGCGATTACTTTTGGAATATCTGAGATCAATAAATAGCAATTATGGGCGTCAGTCAAGAGTTTTAAATCCAAAGTCCACAATAGGGCCGGACGTTAGTCAGATTTTTTTGAGACAAAAATATTGACGAATATCAACAGCACAGCACGGATCCTGCAAAGGCTGTTCCACTACCACCAATTTAAAAGTTTTCACACAAAACTTGTGCTTTGGCTTCAGCCTTGGTTTGTTATTTGCAGACAGACGTTATTTAAACTGATACGTATTTCATACGTACTCGATCAACTCGTTCGTGAGAAGTAAATTAAAGGATTGTGCAATGGTCACCAATAACTCAGAACTATGTTAAATTATGTGTATTTCCTACACTCTGCCATTATCCTCTTATAGCAAGTGATCATATATATATCATGCGTTACTTTAGTTCATATTATAATATAAAAAAAAAACTTTAAAATTGGAACAACACAAAAAACTTCTTCAAACATAAAATTTATATTTATTGTTAATACTTCATCGATAAAATTTATTATATAAAATTTGTGTCCATAAAATGATAATAACCACGACACAAATCAAAACATATTAATGCAACTGAAAACAATGTCATCACATTTGTAAAACAAAAAGATATCATCTTTCTTAAATATTTTTGCATACATCTACAATCAAATCAAGTACATCAATCAACAAATGTTTTGCTTGTATACGAACTTAAGTGTTGTTACTAAATATGTTTCGTAAATAAGTCGACAATAAGAAACCAAGATATCCGTTGATAAGAACGGCTTAAACCTTATCTAATACACGGAAAGGATAAGCGGTTGCCAAAAACTCGAAACGAATGAGTACGTGTTACAGATGATCGGGTCGAGATATGGTCTAAACGGGGAGATTATCGGATGGAAATCCAAATCTAAGGTAGGAACAGCGACGCCACGGTTTATTTTCGGTCTCCTCAGGATGGCATAATAACCGATCGGTGCCCGAGCCTCTCTTGACAACCGATAATGTAAAACATTAACTGGGTCCATGGACGAGACGAAGAGGGAACACACCGGCCAAGACGAGTTATAGTATCTCTTAAGCAGATTCATTAACTAAGGAAATCTTGTCTTGTGCGGGGTACGTTTTAAGATAAGACTCGGGCCAAACCTAACGATCCCCGGGTCTTTTTTAACGAACGGTCTGACCCTTTTAGATAAGTTAAAAGCGATGTACTGAGATTCCGCTACCGTCAAAAGGTGGAAATGCCGTGCGGGCCTCTCGACGGGGCTTTCTACAAAAATGACCACGAAAGAAGACAACGTTGAAGAACCAACGCCGGTCCGTTGCATTGTAAGGCCGCAAAAAACTGAACAGAAACCGTGAGAATCAAACTCGCGGTTAATTTTTTTTTGTTTGTGTTCTCTTTCCTTTACCCAAGTTAAAAAAAATTTCATTCTTAAATAATAAAAATAAGTACCTACTTAAGTATTTCCTATCGTTTCGGAAAATACGTAGCTCTTGGTTTGCAGATTAATATTAATTAATGGCGTAATTATAGGCGATTATACAAATGGATAACGTATATAATTAACTAAATCACCGAGTGTTAAGCAGTAATTCTTAGCGCTATTTCTTCCTCTATTATGATTAATGTCTGTAATAGCGATCTTAGAATGGAAAGATGAATGCAAAATTTTTTTAATACCTCTTTATTTACTGTTTAGTTAATCAAAAATCTAAGCTGTTTATGTTCGTGGAAGATTTATTAATATTTATTTAATTATTTTTATTATATCGTACTATTAAGAGGGCAGTCTGTTAAGATCAAGGACATATTAAAATGATTTTCTAGATATCGGTATGGCAATAACTGTTTGCATAAATGTTTTAGATACAAATTGATTATCTAGATATGTATATCCCTAAATATTTTATTTTTATTTTAATAGGGAGAGACGTCATTCATGTTAACAGACGCGGTTGAATAGACATTTGCTTAATGGAAAGAGCAAAGAAACATTTTATCGAACCAACAGTTCAAATAGACTAGAGCTGCGTTTCCCAACCTTTTTTTATATTGCGACCAATAAAACACAAGCAAAAAAGTAACACAACCAAAATAATCAGTTTCAGCAAACCATTTATTATTTCTAAAATTTTTTGTTAATGATGAAGTCTTGATGAACTCTTAAATGGAACCTTTTGAGTGCTTTGCTTCTCGAAACCTATCGAATATTAGAGTAACGTAACAAATTTGTGTGCTCTGACCCCATTTCTTCACACATTAGGAAAAAGATTTACAGTCTTTACAGCACTATTTCGTATATGAGTAACCACTTTAACACAATATAAATCTTCATTCATTTCTTTAGTAGCTAATTGTTTGCAATGAAGCATGCAATGAGCTTCAATAATATTTTTACTACTACTCTTATTTGACTATTTCTCTATGTACTCCCACCATAACTGCGGTACCTTCTGTGCAGACACCTACACAGTTACATAAAGGTATGTCTATTTTGTGAAAATATGAATTAATGGCTTCAAAAATATGCTCCAATATTGTGAAAAGTATCAGTTTTAACAAACATAACATTACTTACTGTATACCTTCGAGCTCAAAATATATATATATGTATCTGACATATATTATTGATACAGCAGTACTCAATATATCCATTGATTCATTTAACTGATTTGCATAATTCGGTGACTGCTCTAATTATTCAATTAATTGTACTTCGATGTCATTGGAATTAGCTAAGAATCGTCGAATTTTGACATTGTTAGACATTAGTAATGTTTTTAACTTTAACAGCATATTCTTCTCCAAACATTTCAAAACAAATATCTCTTATGCACAGTTTCAACAATACTTCTCCAATCGTTTTGCTGCTTTTAATTTTTTGATGTACCTATATGCCAAAAATAAATTCTTTCATGTCTTTTTATCTGTAGTGATATATTTGGTCAAATTCATTTTATCTTGCCTTTATTTGTTAAATTTTCTTATGAAAAAATCTACCTGTTTATCATAATAATTACGTTTTGTTTCTAAACGTCTCAAAAGCTTGTCATTACAAATGACGCATAATTTAAAAATTTATCTTGATAAGTATAAATATTTTTATCTATCCTTGTCCGTTTTGATATTAGTTCATATGATATACTAGGCCTCTCCATTTCCTTTTCAACATTAACGAAACTTGAAATAGTACCTTGTTTACTCATTTTTAATAATTAACTAGAAATAGTGTTATATGTATAGCAAAATATAAACAGAAAGAATATTTCTTACTGGTTTTCACTAACACTTGGACTATGTATATACACGAATATTGAATTTAGAAGCTAAACTAAAAGGAAAGATACTATATTCGGTATTCCGACTGAAATTGGAGAGACAGAAAGATCTTGATTTGCTGCTGATTCTGTGACTTTGTCTTATTGTTAGTTCTCTTATGTTTTATGTCGTTAAAAGGGGTTTACTTTTCTTTTATATTATTCTTTATTTACGGATTTAATTTTGAATGTGTTACACCAGCGTATCCCAACCTTTTTTATATTGCATCTCATAACACAAGACCTAGCAAAAAGGCTCCAGCGGTTTCTAAAAAAATTGAAGGCTTACATTAGGAAAAATATTGCTCTCAAAAAAAAGTATAGTATTACTTTACATGGGAAATTTCTCAAACCATTTTATATGTTCGGTGACCCCATTTTGAGTCACGACTTATGGGTAGGGAGACGATGGACTAGAGCTTTCAATACCGATATTCCGGAATTCCAAATACCAGGATCCCTAACAAATTATGAGCGGTATTGAAAAGCGGTATTATCCGGTATTACCGCTATTTTGATATTAGCATTATTTCGGAGCTAATTACAAAAAAAATAGAAATAATGAAATGGGTCTGACCTATCGGGCACCGCATCATCTTTTTCCTTTCCTCATTCCCTTCCTTCACAAAATATTTTTTAAGCCGCTCTGTAATTATGTCCCCATATCTTTCAGTGTGTGTTCCCTCTCTTATCGTCAACCTTTTGCAACAACCAACAACTTCTGTTCGGACGCCCTATCGGTGTCACTTGGGTCCCCGCAATAATTAATAATACAACTAAACCCAACACAACACGATCTAACTCAACCCAATCCAATCCACGCAAGTAATTGGCACACTTGAAGTGGGTCTAATCTGTCAGATCATTAGATAAGAAAGTCTTTAATGAACATGGAAAGAGGGAACATGTCTTCTCCTAGTGGTCTTATGTATGAAACATGTATATGAACCATTCATGGACATATTCTTAAAAGAAAGCATAAGACCTGTGCGAACGATAAACATAGTGTACCTAAATAAAGTACGGCAACAAATTCATTTAGCAACAAAAGTCAAAAGCTTGCCGAAGTACATTTGGTTCATATATCAACTCTAGTTTGCACAAGCTGAAAATATATATATACAGGTTTTTGTTGAACAAAAGAGATGCAGCTATCTTTTTTCCTTCACAGGTAAATCAGCGTATTAGTCCCAATCAAAGTTCAAATGTGAAATGTTCAACAAAGAAATCAAAAAATATGTATTGCAACAAATTCTCCTATAATGTGGTGAACCAGTTGGATTGTTTCATGTGGCCCTTTGAAGCTAAATTGATAGTTAACAGTAAAAGAGATATGGATTATTATTCATATCAAACATATTAGTAAAGATAAAATAAA
Organism: Onthophagus sagittarius; assembly: GCA_036711965.1. Lineage (NCBI taxonomy): Eukaryota > Metazoa > Arthropoda > Insecta > Coleoptera > Scarabaeidae > Onthophagus > Onthophagus sagittarius. Next base: position 54,612,445 of record JASERS010000001.1, read on the forward strand.
CTCAAACCAACGGGTTAACATTATATCATGTCACTAAGAATTTAACTCCAACCTGAATTAGAAATTAAAACACCAATGTTCGTTTTACGACGATTGTATTACTGGAATGTCTAAGGAGAATAGCTGCAGAAATTTTTGAACCAAATCTTTTCTACAACAACTTATACATTGCGAATACTTAACAGTATTTCTTTATACACACGGGGTAGCAATAGCACACAGTCCCACATTACTATCGACCAACCCCGACAATCCCATGTTAATATCCACCAACCCCGACCAACTATCTTATCAAAGAGGTACGAAGCAAACCAGCTCAAAAAGACACCTGCGATAGCAACGCGCTCCAACTTCAACAGTAATAAACAATGATCCATTTTGTCAAAGTGGACCACTCAAAGCTTTGCTAATGTCAGTGTATATCGTATCTGCTTGGATGTTTTTACCAATAGTCGAAGAAAGTCCATATATTCTGATAAGTTGGTGTTATCATAAAATATTTCCATCTATACATATGTAGATTTAAGCTAAACCAAGAATTTCAGATCAGCGTTTTGTTTAATACCTTACAAATAGTTATTTGTAACAATAGTAAACTCTAAATGATTGTCAAACCTCTCCAAATATTAAGAGTCAATCACCAAAATACCATACCAAATTCCTCGACAACTTCTTCAGAATGCCATATAAACAATACACTATAACAGTGTTTGCGAGAGAAAATAATTTCACTCTAACAAAAAATCTATTTTTTTTATAGCCAAAAAACAGCTTTATATCAACAAATTTTCATAATTTCAAAGAAATCATGTAACTCTTCCAATTATAAAGCTGCAGCATTCAATTTCTTTTTCAAAGGGCTACTCTCATTACTTTTCAAAATCAAGATAGTAATAAACGTAATGTTAAACATAGCGAGAAAAGTGTTATATAGAAAATAAAATGCCATAATTGTGAACACGTGAACTCGTTTATATAGGTAAAACAGGACGGAATATTGGGTTGAGGTAGTACACATAGCCAAGAAAACTTATGCATTTTATTTCTACATCAACAGTGTCAAAAATTTCTTGGACGAAAGAATTTGTATACATTTCATAAATTAATAGATGAAGAATTTTTGCTTGGAAAATAGTTGTGTACGGACCGTTTCAATCGTCATTTTTATTGACCGTTTTTTTTAAGATTTATCAAATCCAAGCCGAAAAGAGGATTACACCAATAATCGGAAACAACAATATGCCAACTTGCAAAGTCGCAAAGATTATACAAAAATACCTTTTTATCATTTTCTGAAAAAACGCATCGAACCAAAAGGACGTTTCGGATTTAATGAAGAAAAAAAACATAAAATTCTCAAACAAATGCAGAGTTTTTTTACATAAAAAATTTATATGTTAAAATTTATATGAAGAAATCACTACTCTTCGTCAGACAATTTTTCATTGATTTCCAAATCATTGCTGCCTTTTTACACCTTAATTGAAATAGTTTGCAAACAGAATTTCTTCATTTTTAATAACAATATATACCAAATGCAGGACGGAACGCCGATGAATTCACCCATTTCTGATCTATCTCATATCATCATCATCATTCACCATAAAACCATTTTTATCCAAGAATACCATCACGTTAACAAAGAAATCACATTCTACGGCAGATATGTAAACGAATTATTTATAACCTTTAATGGAAACGACGCTAAACGTTCAGCCCTCAAGAACGTAGTCAACACTTAGAAGAAAATCACTGTTACAGACATCATATCTAAGTATACATTTTTCTCTCTACAACACTAATGTTAAGGAACACTTATCAAAAAATAACTAAGCTTTCAAACACCTTCAAGAAAGAAACCATAAGACATTAATATAAGATAATAAGGTATTAAAAAAATTAACGAAAATCAACTAATGAACATTACTAATATTAACTGAGTAAGGTTAGTTGGTATAACGATCAGTTAAGAAAAAAATAATTTTTTTCTAAAAAATAGCTTGAAACATTTGTTGCATAGATTTAACTTAATAAAATAATTTCACCCAGTTTTTTTCATTTTCAATCATTCCTGCTTCTAAATATGATTTTATACGGCTGGAAAAAGAGTTAAGAGATACGTAAAAATACTCCACTCAGCTGTAATATTGTAAAAGATTGATTAGAATTACTCTGATCAGAATATGTACTATAAAAAATATTTGTTATAACAATTGCAACATGCACTTTTTAATTATGCTAAGGTTGATTAACTGTAGAACAATTTTTGCTTTTAAATTAGTATCTTTAAAAATTGTATCAACAAATTTATCTTCACAGAGAATATCAGTTAATCATTCCAATGTTACTTAATTTAAAAAAACTTTTATCCTATTCTTACCATGTTAGCAATTATTTTCCGTATAATTGTCATTTGTGGCTTTTTTGATACGTCTTAATAAGTATTTTTACACAAGTCCCTTTTGCTATGAGTCATCCATCTAGATTGATTTGATATTATTATTTCACATTTGCTTCATACACCTGGAATAACAACTAAAAATAAATACTGTTTGAAATCTACTGCGTTTATTTAAAATTTGTATTTTCAATTCTATTTCAAATGCTTTTCCAAATTAGCCCACTCAGACATAATAGCCAACAAAGAAAACATTCGGTATTTTTTTGTGGTGTGTAACGATTTATATTTATTCGAAAAATAGACTTCAACTATCATCACCTTACAATGCCTAAGTTAGGTTTATTGTATCCTTACAAATATAGATTCGAGGTTTATCGTACTGACTAATAAAAAGAAGACATTAAAATAATGTCACCTAATATTGCAGATTGAATTCATTTAAATTTCGCAACATTTCATCGCCTTCATATCATTACTTATAATTAATTGTTATTTAAAACTTAAATATAACAAGAATTGTTTTAATAACAAAACATTTACCTATGATTATAACATAATTTATGGATTCAATTTATGTTTAATTTATACCTTTTAAATAGCAATAAGTAAAAAATTCTGCGCACATACTTGTTTTATATAAAGCATACAATGACATATTTATGCTTCTGCAAAAATATGTACCGATCAGCTCATGCCGTGTAGGTGATGACATGAAAATATAATTATTAATATATGTCCTTGTTCAACAATACCATCATGCACGAGTATGTGGCACTCGTTAGTTTGAAACAACAAAGACTATTATCTTAACATTGATATTGCATAGCAAGCGTAATTCAACGTTATGATATCGAAATTATTTGTTATGACCAGAAATATGTGACTGTTGCGACGTCACGTCCAAAATGATATATTATCGGCTCTTTATGGTTTTGTTATTTCAAGCGGCTTTCTCAACGTTGTTTTCGTCACAACGTTTATCTTTAATTTCTGCCCTTAGAGAATACAATTCTGTATTAAACGGTTCTCGGCCCTTGGCATACCAATACGTGCAAACCGAAGCACGGCGAGAATCCCAGGCGGGTGGTAGGTGAGAGAATGTCGTAAAAATTTAATCTCGCATAGCGCAAATGCAATAGATTCCTCCGCGAAGAGGGAAAAATAAATTGAGAGCAATCCGCAAATTATTTTAGGAGTGGGCATGCCCTGTGCTCGCTCGTAGAATACTAAATAAACCCGCCCTAGGCAACACGAACCAACCTTCAAGCTCTCTAACGGCTCTAATTTATATAGGTGGGTTATTTTATTTTTATTTCTTTTTTATACCGTAAATTGTAAACCATTTTATTTAGTAAGTACTCCCATTTGATTTTTAATTAAAATTCAAAAAAAATCTTTTAACTTGATGATATTCTCGTTGGAATATGTCGAATAACACGTAGCATAGAGATCGGCGTTTCGTTATTTTGTTAAGGCGAAATAACAATGTCGCGAACGATTCGTTTTGAAAAGGTCCGTAATCCTGCGGCTGCGGGTGTTTTGAGAAACGGGACGAGCTCCGCACGTTCGAATCGTTGTTTCAATCCCCGCCGCGCTGCAAAACCGTTGCTTTTACGAAGAGGGAAGTAATTAAAACCCATTCCGTCAATTCTCTTTTGATTAATTGTGAACACAGCGAGCGGCTGCCGGGAAAAGAGGCGGCGCTGACGAGTCTAAAGGGATAGCAGGAGGGGTCCTCCGGGTCCCTATCTCCGTGCCCAGCCTGGACCAGGAGCCCTGTTTATCTCCGCAGGCCAGCAAGGAGCAATTTCCATCTCAATCGTCACTTTTAATGACGCGTCGGCCCGAATTGTTTCCTTGATTGCGGTGACACGTTCAATCACTTTTCATTTAGTAAGAAGTCTGGTTAATTCGGTTTTAGACGTCGTCACTTTAAAATCCAAGTACTTAAAAACTTTCTTAGTAAAGAATCTTTTTATATAAGTATTAGAACTAATTTAAATTAAAAAAGTCTTTATCTAATTATAAAACGCATAGGAAAAAGAAGGTGGTCAATATTCGACCATTGACAAATTTCGATCTCTAAACTTTAAAGATAACTACCAGATTTCACAAATCCACTCCATACCAAGTCAATATAGAAAGTAAAATCAACAATTACCACTAGAGCCAGCAATAACGAAAACCGGGATCCCGGATTTTTGTCCGGTATTAAAAACCGGTGTTAATGGCAAAATAACGGATTTCAGTATTTGTACCCAACCCAATACCTGTTCGCTCTCTACTCATTACCACAGCAGTATCTGGCACCAACATTTTCTCGCTCCCTTCCTTGACAAGGTATTTTGGAAGCACTCTGTAATTATGTCTCCATATCTTTCATTGTATCCTCCCTATCTTATTGGCGTCACTCTTCTGAGCTCTCTCTTCTTCCCGCTCCATCGTCCACTATGCCATTATTTCATCACCATACTGACATCCTGTTCTGTTACGCACTCTCCTCTGCCTGCTTCGTGACTATGACCTCCCTCACACACATCTACTGCAGTATTCCACTTTTCATAGCATGCCAACAAAAAATAAAAAATACTAAAAAAATGCATAGCATCGTTTCTCGGAGAAAGATGGAAATGAGAAAACTCTCCACTAAAAGTAAATCTATACATATGAAAATAGAGGCTATTTATCTATGAGTAATTCAAGTTAGCAAGTTATGTTGAAACTCAAATTTAAATAAGATGAGGAAAGACTCCATCATGGCCAACCAAACCTGACATAGGCTCCTCGGTAGGAAGAGTGAGACTCCAGCTCACATCATTCAAGTTGATGAAGGGTAATCTCAAAGGATACCTTAAAATAAATTTCTGCGCCGTTTTGAACCTCCAAAAGTAACAAATAGGTGCATACATAAACATTTCCACAAACAGTCTGGCAATCAAATCCTTTACTTGTGACTCGGTCCTGATCAGAGAATGAACCTATAAGAACTCGCTAGGTGTCTAGATCACAGTGACATTGAAGCTAACGAAAAGGTGTTTTCTGCTTACTACAGAAGCGGCGAAGACTTCATTGGACCCAACCCTGTAGTGGACCACAAAAACGGCCTTAAGAACAGCCCCACGCTAAAAGAACTTCCAGGTCACAGACCAGCGAAAAGTATGATACATACTTCGCAAAACATAATCCAAGAGACTTTAGCAAAAGGGATCATATGAACGCTCTCAGATTTCTGGCCGACCATGCACCCATCAAATACCAGATGAACACATACCACATTGAACAAGATGCCAATCAAACTAATCGACTTTGCAACAACGAGTCAGAAATACCTTAATTTCCTTCGCTTAAGACAAAAAATTTTCGGTAAATCTCTCTTAATAAGCACCTATATAAAATGAGGAAACAAAACCTTGAAGCAATTTTATGATGCATTAAGAATCTAGTTTGCTCAGAACCTCTAAAAAGCGAAAGTTACAAGAGATCGCATAGACCTCGGAGACGAGCCCGGTTATAGCAATAATTATTATAATAAAGTACATGAGTACGTCCCAGCGATGGAGCGATAAACTTTGTTTTGAGGTCGTTTTCAGTAAGAAAGTACAAATGGCTTGGAAGAAAACTGGTCTTTAGTGTAGAGCAAGAGTGAGAGCTAGCAAATCATATAATTAAACCTCAGATTTTTCAAAGTCTGGATTTTTCTGACCAAAGAGGAATTCCGATATTTACGACTGGAGTAAGTCTTATTTCAAACGTTAAAATTCTAAAATGAACAAATATACAAAAATCAACTTTTCAATAGTTTAACATTCCAAGAACCCGAATTGAAAAGATTGGAATGTAGAACCTACATTCTTACTGTAATTGAAATTTACAAGATGGAACTCTTTCGTACCTTAAATCTGCTACTATTGCAAAAAAATTTTAGTTCATTATTTTTCATGTTTTGGCATTTCTCACACTATGACGTATAATCAAGGTTTACAATTTCAATCGGAACTGTGTTCACAATTATATATTTTTTTCGGTTCTGAACAAATACACTCTTCCTCATACCATCCGCGGAGCAATGGTATTTTTAAAGGTTCCATAGAATTGTGAAAACCGCACTTATTCATAAAATCAGAACGTTGGAAACATGATCTACCAATCATTCTTGAGAGTTAGCTCTAGAGAGTTAGTTTTTTATCAATTACGACTCCCCGGTGAATTCTTTATTATATCATATAGTAATATACACTTATTCGTTATTGATTAGTTTACGAAAAACAATTGCAAATCTGAGACCGACCGTGACATCTTACCATATCTCAAGATCTGTTTATACAATAATAAAGACTTATTTAATTTAAGTTTTTTATTTCTTAAATTAAAAGTTGAAAATACTAATATAGTTAAAACAGTGCAACCAACAAAATGTTTCTTTCGTATAGAATGTTAGAGTTTCCGTTGCAAATGTTCCTCAAACAATGTATTTCAAAACAATTATTCCAAAATGAAATTCAAAGTGTGTATTCTCTAGCTCATTAACTCCTACATGTCTACAATTTATGAGTAAAGCAAACAAAATCTTTATCGCAACATTTTACCGCATCCACCCAGTTGTTCCCCCTTAAGGTTGCTGCAATTTCGACACACACATCCCATAAACTGCAACTTCTAGACTGCGAAAGCTGTAAAGGCTTTTCAAGTAATCGTCATATTCGCTTCGTGTTTAGTGATTATGAGTTTACTTATATTCCAGTCGTAGAAATTCTAAATTGTACGACTCATCCTACATCCGATAGTAACATACAAAGTTATAATAATAATAATCTGCTAGACAAAACTTTGTAGAGAACACCTTTTTCCATTCCTGGACTGTCCATGAAGGAACCAAAATAAATGATGGTGGCCTATAAACGCAGCCCAGGCGAAAGTAATATTATGAACAGGAATCTTTAAGCAAATCTCTCCAATAAATGCGGAACCAGGTACCACAGAATGTAACAATCTAGATCTCACATAAAAAGTTACTTCACCTCCACGTCCACTCAGTATATCCCGCCGCAAAAGAGTATAGTCAAGAATTGCAATAACATCATCGCTCACATCCGGGCGCAACCAAGTCTCACCAAATGCAATTATATATCCATTAGATATTTGATTTAACAAAGACATTTTTCCATAAACCTGCAAAAGTTTATTTTCATCGGTGTAAAAGATAAATCATTGGAACTGTTGATGCTTAGTGGTCGATATTTGCCTTCTTTCTCTTATTATTTTATTAAACAAACGTCTGCTCATTACTGCTTGAAATGTTGGTTCGGGAAGTAAAATTGAATAAATTCTTTGGTTAGAGCAAGTGGTTGGGGAAGAGTACGCGGTCGGCGTAATCGCTTTCGTAGAGGTTCTCTGGGTGCGGTCCTCTTTGTTTAATTAATGAACGCAGCAAAGGTAGCGCCGTTGCGATGCCGTTCGATGCGCCGCCGTCGTCGTCGTGAAGAAGTGATCCTTAATGGCGCATAGACTTGTCACTGGCGCGGTTATTTATTGCCGACATAAAATGCAATTACCTAGGCACGGTGCCTCTAATGGTAGCGACTTAGCAATTTATTAATAGAAGAGCTCGTATGAGGGCGATACGCAAACGTGGGTAAGCGCGTTGTACTCGCGAAAACGGAAAACGCGTACCAACCTTTGTGAAGTAAATGTAACAAAAGACAGTTTTGCATTAACAATTCTAAAAGTATTTTTTGTAGCAAATTAGGATTTTAAACCGGACTTAGAAGTTACCATCTGCCTTTATACTGAAAATAGAACCACCGGGAGTAGTAAAAAACGAGAGAGGTAACATCAATGTGTCCTCGCACAAAATAATTAAGCGCGCATTTGTCAGACACTTCCGTCGATAGCATTTTTAGTCGCGGCCGGGGAACACGAACAGAAATCTTTTGATGGTCGCCCTCTTAGGATGATAAACGACTTTGCGTTTGTCAGAAAAGCGCATCCCCGCCAGCAGCGCAGACATCCGGTGTCCTTACAAAGGAGGAACGCGGCGGCTAATAAGGCAGGTACACGCGACCTAGCGCACTTTGTGACGGATCCAAATAATTTCCAGTCTAAATATTTAGCTTGAGGGCGGCCTCGGCGCGGGTTTTGCGTCGTGTAGTTTTGTTAGGCGTGAGCGGTTCTTAAAGGAGCGTGTCAAAGAGTTCACCGCACGTTAACAACTCAACACGCAACGTAGCGTTGCGCCGGTTATAAATTTAAGATATATGAAAGGGACTTTGTACTTTGACTGACAGGCCGCAACGGAATAAGCGTTTTTTCTTTCTTTTCGCGCCGGCGAAATGGATTATTGAAGTCGTAAAGTCGTTGCTCAAATTTCATTATATAAACAGTTTTTTTAAGTATTAAAAGACGGTTAAAATGTAATGAATGGAGTTTTGATTTTTTGAAGATTTCAGTGCTAGTAAATTTTACACCCATAAAACAGCGCAATACATAGAGTACGTGGGAGGTGTGGAACGTTTTGTTTAAATTCATAACACCTAGTGCCATTTCGTCAGGACGTCCACTCCATCGGTTATTATTTAATCCACTTTACGGTCACATTCGGTGGCTCGCCATCACAATAAACGTCCGCTCGTTGGATTATTGCCGTCCGCTTCTAGTGAGCCGAGACTTTATGGACTGCTAGAGTCGTTTTCGGCAGTCGGTCCGATTTTCATTTGTAATTGATAGGTTAACGTTCCATTATAAATGCGGAGTTGACGACCGTTAGCCATTATCCTTTACCATGGTCATGATAGCACCTAAGTCCTATGAGATGTTTTACGATCTTTGGACTGGTGCTCGGACGCCACTGGATTATACGACACAAATCCACCGAAGCTTATAAGCGTCCATCTTTATTACCTCGACTATCTTTGATATTTCTGCGCCTCGCACAAGTTGTTGCTTTCAATTTATAGACAGACGTGAAACTCCTTTGGGATATTTAGAAATTTATCGATGTTTGTGTTGGCGTTTTAGTCGGTCGCGTTTACTGCACCAGGAAGTGGTGTTTGTATTGGCGATGACTTATGTACGTCATGATGGAAATAAACTCACAATTTCTACATTAAAGCACTTTGTTACGCTACTCGCGAAAATAATAATTATCCTTTGGTGTTTAAGAATTCCCAACCAGTTATATTACTCGAAGCTTTTCCATTTGTTTCAAGGTTGGCAACACAACGATAAATAAAGTAATTAGAGCGTATAAGAAACAAACTTGAACGGCGTAATATCAATTTACACAGTGAAAGCCATCTTCCTGACAGAAACGGTCTGGAAAAGTTGTCATCGGAGAAGGAATTGAGACGTAACTTTCTAAAGACCGTTAATTTCTAACTGTGGCACATTGTATGGGTTTTGAAACAGGTGCCCCTTTGATAATTGATAATAATGCCAACAAATAGAAGTTTCGGACCCACAATTGCAGTAGTCAGTTACGAAGAATTCTAATTTTGTTATCTTAGGCGTACGCAGCGGATCTTCGCGTCGTTACTCTCATACGAGAATGAAATAGCCTCTTTGTTATCAATTTGTAGTAGCTGCTTAGATTAGCATTTTCCCGTGACTAATCACGATTAAATGTTCAATGAAAGCTTCATTGTTGAATGTATACTATTTAGACATTGTACAATTAAATGTGTAATAAAATACTTTGTTTTGAAAGATTTATAATAATATAATGTAATTTTATTTATATCTGTCTTATATTTCACAACATTATACATTTTCTTTGATTCCTAATAATAAACAATGGCTTCACATTTAACGCTATACAAGGATATATCGAAACTAATCTCTTATCAAAGGATTTTATTAAAAGCATAATCAATATTTTTGTCAAACTTATGTGATACTCATTGATGTAGGAACAAATATGTTAAAGATTTTAGAAATTATGTCTTTAGAAGTTAACATGATTATTCAAGTCTACGTCATGACTGTGGATACCTCATATTTAATAGCAGTTGCAACGTGCTTACCGGGCAACAGATAGTAAAATTTTCTTTGCTTTGGAATGAATAACTTATAATTGAATGATTTTCTAAATAACTTAATATTTAGAAAATCATAAAATGCTACATTAAAATCGAGTCTCCAACATACCCCAGTATCCTAGTTCTCATACAAATTCGCATTTTACCTCTACTCTGTTGTAAGATGTCAATACAAACATCAAAAGAGTTTATTTAAAAGAGTTTGTTTATGAAGAAGATGTATAATGAGTATTTAATAAACAGGGTGTGTTAAATGTTTGAAATAGAGCCAATAACTTAGGTACTCATAAGCTTCTTTATTCTTTAGGGCGTATTTTAAACGATATTTGCAATGTTCTTTGTTTCATTGCTATAATGGCAATCTATAATGTTGTTTTAAATGAAATGCATATTTTTTGCATACGAAAGACTCCGGTTGCTTTCGACCGGAGACTTTTGCAAATGCAAGTTCTAGTTAGCGGCAGCTTCAATCTTCTCTGTGCATCAACAGTCTTTGAAGGGGAGATGGAAGGAAGGATGATTTTTATGTGATAAAGATTATAGATGAAAGATGGAAGTTAATGGGTAGGATATTAGTGAGGCAAAAGAGATCATTGGTAGGGTTGAAAAGAAGATTTTGAGAATTCCTTATTCGTTTCATGGACTTCAAGCTCGGCAAGCTTTCTGTGGCTTCTAAATAGTGTCTTAATGTTCTAGAAGTATGCGAGGCATATTTCGTGACGCTCGCTTCGTTTACCGATTTGTTAAGTTTTTCATTAAGCTTTATTTCAGTCTGCAGTAGAGTTCTCATTGATCTCCCTAACGTACATGGGAGATGTATTGATTTGTACTGAATTTGACAAAGATTGACTGATGTGTCTTTTCTTAATTGGACTCAGGTTAACGTTTCCGATTATTAAGTAGTTATTGAACTGGGGGACCATGTTAAATATGAACTATTAATGTAATATGTGTAGTCTGTTCACTCCAGCCATGACGGTAGAATGGAGAGTACTAATCAATAATAAATAAATTAATAATAAATAAATTAACAATAAATAAATTAAGAATTAGATATTTATTATTTTTGGAAATCATTGGAATAAATTGCCATCTTTGTAAACTAATAAACAGTTCCGATTGATTTCAAAAATTTATATCTTAGGGACGAATAAAGTTTTTTAAAATACGTTATTTTTTTTATAAAAAAGTACATACTTTTTTCTACAAATAGCCATCATTTTATTAACATATCTTAAGAATTACTTTTTTTTCGACTTTAAGTATGATTTTGTACGAACTTTTGTTTATAAATTGTAACAATTTTATCAAAATATGCTACGAATACGATTTTGTCCAAAATGATAAAGAAAATATGTAATGAAATGCCACATATTTAGGTTGAGTTCAAAACTTGATATCTCAAAACCAAAGCAAGATTCTCAAGTATGATTTTGGTCTGATGAAAGTTGATATCTCAAAAATTTAAAAGATAACGAACACCTGTATATGACATAAATCTGATTTTGAAACTATCCATATCTGGCCATTATGTATATATATACATAATGACCAGATAAATATACCAGATAACCGGATATCCGGCTGAAAATAATGCCACCATATCCGAAATCCGGGATTTTCGTAAAATCATTATCCGTTTCATCACTACCCGAGAAATATATGAAATGATATGGTTCTATAAGATTCTATAAGACAAAATTGAGATCAAATTTTTATTATCGACGGCCATCATTAATATGCTGAAAATTTAAAGCTTTCAATAACATTAATTTCAACGTCTACTATAAATACAACTAAGTATTTTGCTGATAAAATATTTTCAGACGCATTTCTTTCTCGATATTTTTCTAATACAATCATATAATTTGATATGTTTATAGCGTAGAGGGTTTTCCATTTAAAGTAATAATATATCTTATTATAGCAGTATTACATATAACAATTTGCTTTAAATCCACAAAATAGCGAAGTTATTGGCTATATTTCAGACATATAACACACCCTGTATAATGACAAATTATTGAATAGAAAGAATGTTTGGTATAGTTTCAATTTTAAGGTTATCTATGTTATAGTTAAAAGAAGAGAAAGTACAGAATCTTCTGAATACATTATTTTCAACCCTTAAAATTAGTCGCAAGAACTCCCAATGTTTTAACCAACCTGTGGCTTTTTCAAATGGAAAAAGTGTATATTTTTAAAGTATTTTTAAATATATTTTAGAGATAGTCTTTACTACTATATTTATATTGCTTTTGAGATTTGCTGAAATCTATCAAAAGATTAATTTTTCTAGAATTATAAAACCTCATTCCTTTATTTTCTATTAACCACTATTAAGCTCTAACCATTACAAAATCAAAAATAATTCTTCAACACAATTAAAACATGCTCTCTTGCAATGCAGCATGATTTAATTTTAGCATCATGTAAGTTTCGTAAAACTTACATGATGACTTAACCAAAGCAATTCAAGCTTTCAAGTTCATTATCGAATGTAAATTGCTCACATCACTCGATTGGTGAAATATGTTACTTTATATCTCATTAACACATGTATAAGTTTACTATTTACACTTATATAACCTTTAACTCTAATGCACATCTTAACTCATTTCGTTAAGTATTAATTAATGAATGCGCATGAATCCTAGTGTTGAAATAAATCGACACTTTCAATACAACTTTAAACATGTTTTAGACCGTTTTGCATGACATGACCACAACGACCTCGTAACAATTCACGCACGTAAAATTTGATTGAAACTCAACATGCGCTGAGTGAAATTTATAGGTATTTTCATTTGATTGAAGTGTTTATTTAAGTATTTATCACTATTTCGTTACACATTACAAATATATTTGCAGAATTTGCATTCTGCAATTTACATCATTACATAGCGAATATATTTCGCTTAAACCGTTTTTTCTAAGCATGATGGATCATTCAACGAATACTTTGCTTGAATTATACGATCTAACATAATCTATAAACAATTTCTGCCTAATTAGCATATATTTAAATAAAAATCAATGAAATCCTTTTCCAAAATTTTAGGTATGTTAACATGTATCATATATGAAAAATTATGAACAAAAGAATTAATAATGATAGAGGCAGCATTAATAGTAATCATTCATAATAAACTCAAGAAACATAATCTGAATCTAATTTCAACCCAAGTATTTATTTGCGAGATTTGCAAACAATTTTTTCTTGTGTAACTTATTTTTTGTCACAAACTAAAGGTTTGTAACCTGTAGTTTGGAACATATGTAACCTATAATAATTATTGTAGGTATATGATTATTCAACTATATATTATACAGGTAACCATAAGAAAATGAATATAAGTATGTACAGCTATTGCATTTGTTTTGATAAATATTGACAATAAAAATCTGTAGTAGCAGTTGCTCTATAATTTCCTCTATGACTTGATCTGGCGATTTGAATAAGTAAGCTACATCGCAACCCATTCCTTCTTCTAACAAAATTATGAAGAACACAACTGGCTTTAATAATAATTTGAGATCTATATCGACATCTATAGGTCGCCTCCATTTATTTGCGAAAATTCCGGAAGTACATTCAATATATCTTCTGGCTCTTAATAACCTATTAGCCTCTATACGGTCTAATTACTATTATGTATGGATGCATTCCATTGGAGTTGAGATGAGATCTTGGTGGAGGGACGCTTAAGGAACTTTCACTTAATTTGTTAAAAACCAGAGGTTTGAACTAAAATTAGAACTAACACTAGCACTAACACTAGAACTATCTGCAGCACTAATACTAGATCTAAAACTAGAAATTTTCGGATTTTGCCACGTGTATTTTTTGAAAAAATATTTGTCGTTTTGGATGCCATGTTGCAACCTTCTTCAGAAACTGGTCCGAAGTAACAACCAGAAAATTCTTGAATATTTCACGTGAAAAATCTTATGATCGGACTACTATTTTCTAATGTATTTACCATTTATGACTCCAATGCAATTTGGAAAGTAATCCTTTTTCTTCAAATCTGTCAGCAATCTCCAACTAAAAAAAGGCATTTTGTCACTGAACCGTACTTCAAAATCATTACACCAAAACAATACCGAAAAACAATTTGGACCTTCTATGGATAGGTCGCAAAAAATACTACAAGTAATTGGAAAAAGGAAAAGGCTACGTCCTCTTGAGGAAAAATTAGTAAGTTCGTTAGAAACAGTTTAGAAAATGATGATGACGAAACCAGACAATAAATCATTATATGAAAATGATGAATCACCAGCTTTTATTATAATTGCTATCGAAGCTTGCAAGGCTACCAAACACTGTATACTTGAGTTATTAGAGGTCATGTGTAAATATGAATCGTATGCTCACCGAGGTAAGCAACAAGTTCCATACCAACCACATCAAATCTTAGTTCCATACCAACCAAACCAAAATTCAGTTCCAGTACCCCAAGAGCAAGTCGACCCTAAAGGCGTCGGTAGTTCTTTTGTCAGCAGTTTTTTGAAACACCGTATATATCTGGGAAATTAATAATCAAGGAAAGTAGCGTAATTGCCACAAAAGCAGTAATTGACATATTTACTTACAAACTAAGAAATTTGACATATCTTTTAGTTACTATAATCCACTTTTAACCAACTCCAACCATGTTTAATATTAAAATTGATATTATTTGACATTAAAATCGTTTGTAACTGAATATTATTTTGGGTATTGTGTCTCTCACGATCTGTTACAAAACAAATTTCATAAGTTATGTTCTTGCACATAAAACAATCTGATTAATCATATTTATCCCATAGAGGGCAGTGTGTTTGATTTAATGATAAAACTTGTAACTTCGTCTTCAATAAATATGGGATACCTTAAGGTTCTATATTGGCTTCTCAAATTTTACTGATGACATCACAACATTAGATGTGTCTTCCTCCTTACAGGTTTTGAGACAAAAAATCGTGCTATAATATGAAATCAATTTATGTTGGTTTCCATCAACAAACTTAAATTAAACAAGTCTAAAACACAAGTTTTAGATTTCTCTCTTCGTCAACTTGATTCAAACTGTCAATCTGACACTGTTAAATATTCGAAGCTAACATGGTATGAATACATGGTATATTGAGGTCATGATAAAAGCCTATTATAGTTGTTTTATCTCCAGTTATTTTATAAAATCCTGTGTTGGGTGCACTCTGCGATTTGTCAGGCTGATGACTGAGTGCGGGCGGAAGAAATATCTACCTTCTTATTTAAAAAACAATGATTGTCACAATTATAATACCCGAAATAAGAATGCTCTTATTACAAATTTCAAACGAAGGGCTAAAGCGAAAGATAGACCATAAATATTGTGTTATAAATTTTTTTAATACATTACCATCCAGTATTTAAGCATTACTGTCTTTGTCTTTTAGATTCACGGTTTTGGTATCCCTGGCTGCTGGTGCCTTTTATGACTTTGGCTAATTATTTAGTGCTGATTACAGTTCAACTGGCCAAACTGCTTCCTAAACCGTTGTCGTCTGTTCGTCTCTCAGTTAATATTTTTGTTCCGTATTTTGCTCTTATCTGTTCACTAATATATGCTTATATACAAGGGAGTCAATTATTCGGGGATGAATGCTAGTGACTTTACTTTTCAAAATAAAAGATAAAATTCATGTCATCGTATATTACCATAAAAGCTGCATCGATTAAAATTGTTTTCAGTTATACAGGATGTTTCACTATTCCAGGATCGCACTCAACTTAATTTCGCCTTTTGTTTTTTCGATGTCATATCTCTCTTTGGTAATGGTTCTGCCATACCTACTTTATAATTTATCTAAAACAAAGCTGTGAAGATTATAATCAACTGACGTTGTAACCATAAATCAGTTGGAAAACAGGCTGTATAATTTTTGGCATTACAACCTGATTATAAATGTAAAAAGTGTAATTATGTTATGCAATCTAGTGACTTATAGAATGCAGCTTTATTATAATCACCTGATGACGATTGTTTCACATGGGTGTTAGCAAAACTTTGTTCAAAGTTATTTTCTATCTGAAGAAATGTAATCCATCATCATCGCCGTCGAATATGGCATTGTCCTGGAATTTATCTCCATCGTTTTTAGCAAAATATTGCCTATATGTTAGACGGCAGTGAACTTCTCATCAACACTCAGCCTAAGGACTTGTCGAAGACTAGGACATTTACCCGCGGTGTGTTCCTGATATCATCTGTAATTTGCCCTTTCTCCCCGAGGGTCCCTCATTCCGAGGCCGATCAGAGAAGGGCAAATCATACAAGATGTGTTTGCTTCTAATGTATTGTGTTTGCTATGAGCTTCAAATAATGAAGGTGCTTATTTACCTTACAGCGCCTCGTGAGACCTGTGCCTAACTCGCTTTTTCCAAGCCCTACAAAGAACTGAGCTGTTATTGTTGAAGAACATTTTAACAATTCCTTGGAAAGATGGCAGCCCCGCATTCTATATATATCTTGCCTTCCAATAAGCATGTGTCTAGCACCAAAACGTTTACATGAATTGTCGTTGCAAAGAAACACGGACAACATGATAATATTCTTAAACTCACTTTTTCAATGTTACTCGTTTAGAGATCGAAATCCAGCAACTTATGTGATTAACAACAATAATATTGTGTTAAACAAGCCTTTGACATCCTTCAACACTATCCAAAGCAGAGAAATAAGAATAATTAACGAGAAACTGACAAAATGAGTTGTTTATCTGTAATAGCTATTTTTGTTATTAAAGTTAAGAGACTTCATAGACCAGAGCACATATGCTGATTAGCTTAGATGCTATAACTTCTAGCACGGTTCTGAAAATTATTTTCATCAGTTGCTTTGATGGTAATGTATGATGGATGACATACAAACATTCTTTTATTTTTCAATACTAAAACCACAATTTTCCAACCCCGCACTATGACACACTGCATAATATATTTTTTGCAAACATTATTATAACATGTGTAAATACTAAATGAATAAACACAATAAACTTCGAAAATACAAACTATAACCAATTCTAAAGCAAGTGCTATAATCTATTCAGTTTTGACCAATAACATCTTTCATAACATATAGATTAGGAAATATGGAGGAAAGTATTATTAAGAAATATTATTACATCTAATATTAATTCAATAGAATATAAGTTATAAACAATCTCAACCTAACTGATAACTTAATCCTAGTTGAGGTTTTTAACATCTTTCATATTTCGAATATTAACAATAGCAAATATATTTAAGGCATTAATAATAAGCCATAAACAAATTCAGTCTAATTGCTACGCATTTTTAGCTAAAAAATAATAAACTTTTGAATCTTAAAATTGCCCTAATACAACTGAATTACAACTGCTTATGTAATTCAGAAATTACATTATTAATAGAAATCATTCATGTTAGACTTAAGATGTAATTCAGAAACTATTCCAACCAGTAGATATTTTTGGTTTTAAATCTAAATAAGTCATAATCTTAAAAATGATGACATTAAGATCATTGACACATTTTCAACATTGGGATGTAGCGCATTTTACAACAATTATGCATAATATACTACATTCCACATTATTTAAATCATTGTTTCTCGTATCGCTAAACATGTTATCTTTACAAAGCTTACTACGCTTTAGCGTAATCTATTTTTGTTATAGTTATGGACTCAAGCTATTTACTATGAATCTTTCTTATTTTTATGATACTATTTTGTAGTTTTTCTTTTGCAATAATTACCCAATCCTAGCCTTACAACTTAGTTATAATAACTTAGTTATAATACTTAGTTATACAACTTAGTTATAATATTTTTTCCGTAGTTAATCTCTTAATATTTAGAACAATGATTTAAGAAAGGAATCTCTACACAATCTAAACCAAGCAAGTGATCACCAACATTATTTTACTATATCAGCGTAGTTTATAATTTTGATAAAAATAACTGCACGAAATCATTGATTCTTCTATTATTATAGTTCCCCTTCCATTTTCCAGTGTAGAGTCATTTTACAAGGATCGCCTGGAATCAGTAGATGTATTCTGCCTTGAATAACTTCACTGGGAATTACTGTAAAAATATTAGCGAATTAGAGGATGTTGTAATAAAAAGAATGTTGCAGATACATGTGCCATTTTGATGGATTTTACGTCAAAAAAATCAAAATATAACAGACTAAAATTACCAGAAAGCAAATCATAGAGAAATCTTTAAATACGTTGTATGTTCGAGAAAATAAAAATGAGTTTGTTGAAGGTAAACTGTTGAGTAAAACAGTACAACACGTATTCATATTCTTGGCACGCAGAACTCAAATATTGCAACTATTTTCGTATCAATTCTTCCATACGACCGCGGAGATACATAGCACCTTCTTTGACGTATAGGGGGAAAACCCCAATTGCGGTGGCACACTCAGCACGCAAACAATTATTGTGTGTAAGTATTTTTACACATGCCTCGATAAATAGTAGACGAGAATGTGAACTTGGCAATGTAAAAAATATGTTTTTTTTAAGTAGGGATTTATGTCGGATGCGTCGCTACTATGGTCGAGCTTCGACTTTTCTTCTTTTCGTAAGTTATGCGGTTGTACGAAGGCGAGTGCGACGAGGTATATCTTAATGTCTTCCTTCAAGTAGCGATTAGCGTCGACAAAGCAGTATGGAACGACTTACGCGTTGCAAGGCTCATACACGGCCATCCAAATTATCATAATTTACTACGTAAAGCTCGCTCAGATACGGCATTTATAATGCGATAAGTATAGGATTTTAGCGCCATACAAGTCATTATTTTACATTTACGATGGGCTCCCGTGTAGATATGCTCACAAAAATAAAAATTATTTTCGTTTTTCATTATTTTTAAGTAGAAATATTAAAGTAGGAAGAGGAAGCAGCACACAAGGGGGTTGTTCTCGATGGAACAATGGCTCCTTCAGTTCACCTTAATTACGGCCCTACCGTATGGTAATAGCTGATGAAAGTTTAATTTTGGCGGCACTACTTGCGGCCCGAGTAATTAGAACGGCGCCAACACGGGATTCAATAGACGCCGGCGTCGTCGCAGCACCGCTTTGTGCAAAGATCTGCGTCCCTGCTAATTATCCCGCGTGAGTGTTGAACATAAACGACAAGATTAAGTCTATTAGGCATCCTAACGCGCTCAATTTGCATTTGCTCGCCCGAGTACAGTGCCGTAACGACAGAACTCTCTTGATAACAGAAAACTGGACTTAATTCTACAGGGTGAGTCAGAAAGAATGGGAAATCCGAACATCGAAGACACTAGACAATTAAACATAATGATTTAATCTAATATCTTATTACAGTATCACAGCACTACTAACATACAATTTGGTGATATTATAAGCCATGACTAGTTTGCGGTATAGTGACTTAGAACTACAAATCTGAAAGAGCTTTCAATTCTGCACAATAAGGGTAGTCTTGCTTAAATTGTATAAATCTAATGGTTTTCATGTTATTAGCTTTTAATTATTTCAAAATATTTTTTCTTAATGTTAACATTTAAAATCAACACAGTAACTATATCAATCAGTACCGATACTAATCGATAACAATAACGGTTAATTAATAACAAAAAAATTTAATGTAAATTTTCGAAGTGTGCACCACTAACCTTAAGACATTTTAGAATTAGCTTTTTTAAAGACCTTTGAACGTTACATAACATTTGATCATTATTTCGAAATGCATTACACACATGCATTTTATCTTTCATTTGTAACCACATGGAAAAATCGAGAGGAATTAAACCTAGACTTCTCGGTGGCGATGCATATTCACTTCCACTGTCAATCTAACAATGCGTAAAATGATCATTTAAATAATTACGCACAAGAAGACCATAATGTGGTGGCGCACCGTACTGCATAATCCACATGGCTTCTTTTAGAACATCAGCTAAAAGTATCTGCGACTGATCCGTAAGGGATTAATTTCAGATATTGCACGGGGTAAACGGTCACAAATAATTAAAGAACAATCTTTTTCAAAGTGCTTATATTTCGATAACAATTGTTGGCGAAAGTTTTTTTTAATAAGTTAAGGTTTTTAGGTAAAAGTAAAGGATCACTTATACATCTTTTGTCGTGAATACTATCGCTCTTTTATGGTTAAATGAATGATTTGAATCAAAGTTGAGATACCTACCAGAGCAGGTTTTCATTTTCTGTACCAATCAATCATGACAGTATTTGTGTTACTGCGCATGATTCAAATTTCTGAGAAAGGTATTAACGTTTTCTTTATGCATCTTGGCAAAAGATATGTTTCCGATACTGAGTTGTAATTAGTTATTTTTTAATCCATTTGATTACTAAACTCCTTGATTTGATGATAGAAGTTTGACTAAGTTATTATTATAATGGATCTTTATTGATCACCTATAAATTTAGTCATCGCTTAACATATATATTTACCCTGGACCGCTCTAGTGATAACAACTGCAGCGTTATCAAAAATGAACATTTTTGTGATTTTCATAATAAGATACAGCTTCTCTTGCAACCCCTAGATCGGTCCATTGCTGCAATTGAAGTACGTTATTATATTTACAATGTATTGGTAATCTTAATTTCTACATTGAGAGTACTCGTCGCCCACCTGTCTTTAACCTTGAGTGTCTTATCGAGAAACTTCCGGTTGTTGGTATAAAGTAGACTGATTCAACTTTTGGATACTTTCTTAAATGTGAGGGATATATCCTTAATGTCTTGCAGAAGATGAGGAAGGTGAGACGGTTTTTAGCTTACCTTGCTTAGTGTTAATTTTCACTGCTTTTTAGAATGACAGAATGAATTTCAAGTCTTCTGCAAGCAATATCAAGTTTTCTAGAAGCTGTATCAATTCCAGGGGTGATAGGAAACGTTTTTTAAGCAGTTGAAGTCTTTTGGAAGCAGTGCCCAAGTCCTCCAGAGGCAGATACCTAAAGAACTTTCTATTTGGATATAACTGTAAATATCTTCGGACTGCTGCCAAACCATTAAAATTAGTTTTAGTAAAATAACAAATCATATCTCGCATATCACTATTAGAAAATTCATTATGTCGTGGCATTTTCACATTGATAATAACTTTATTGGTTGGTAAAGATGATTATTGCACACGGAAACTACAACAATGTTGACAAGGAACAAGCAATTGTCGAAACATGAGCGCAAAAATAAGCCAACTTTGATTATTTATTATTTGAATATTATTCGTGGTTTATAGTGTCCCTCACAGATCAACCCACTCTTGATGCTTTAGCGGAATATTGTGCAGATCCTGCTGTAGTGGTTGATAACATAACTATGTAGAATACTATTAATGAAATCCTTGCATCTACCAACATGCTTTCCATTTCATTCACCCTGATTACAGCTGCTGAGGGCCGGGATACTTTAAATTACTCCAAGTTCGTATTTAACTCAGATTTATCTTATCCATTCTGGACATAATTATTACTCCTGTAACACATATTTTAATATGTTCTTTTGAACAGTCTATATCACTTCCTATCTTAGTTCAAGTGTAACATTTCCTCTCAGTCTTTACGTGTCTACATGAAATCTGTAGTCTTCTCTGTTGACATCAAATGTAGGCTGTGATCTCGGTCCTTTGCTCTTCTCAATTTTCGTAAATTGTATTAGAGATGACTTCTAGATGCTTTGTTGCATCTTAGCAACGATTTTTCTAGCATACTTGATTGGTCTAGACGTCAGGGACTTAATGGGACTTCAGGTAAAATGCAAACCATTGCGTTTGGCACTCGCCCCTTGCTGCCACAACTTAATTCCTCAGCTACCCCTCAACTAAGACTTGGCAACATCATTGTTGCATTTTCTAATGCGGTCAAAAATCTTGATAAGGTAATAAATTCGGCGATGTCCTAGTGCTCACAAGCTCAGGCTGTCTATGAGGGAGTTTACTTCGGCTTTCATAATTTGAAAAAAAATTCGCTGCTAACTTCATCTTCTTGCTCGTCGTAATCTATTACAAAGTCGTAGGCCATTTCGTATACTTACTGTAACTTTTTCCTTTCATCCCATCTTCATAATCCCTAACTACACTAAAGTGTATGAGCAGCTTATGTAAGTAGTTACTAATCTTGTGGTAATTACTGTGGTAATATGTGAATCCTTCGATGGGGTAGGTTAGGTGGATGTAGTGTGCATTAACTTTCCTAAGGCGTTTGATGCGATCCATCATGATTTACCATAGTTAACTATGTATTTTATAAAAGCTTTACTTCGTTACAATTTATTGCACAATCTGGTGTCCTACAGGACTCCAACCTGGGCCCGCTATTGCTTATTAACCACTTACTATCAGATTTAAATCTGCTGTATTGACCTATGCTGATGATATTAAGGTGTCCTATGACATCCTATGATGATGTAGCTTTGATATAGTTAGGTATGGACCCCGTAGTGGATTGATACGATCGTATTCAGCCCAGGATTAATGTGAAGAAAGGTAATTTTATCACCTCACCTACTATCTCTTCATCTTACTGTATAGGGGTAAGATTCGTTACGAAACTAGTGTGGTGAGACGGATTGTAGTTGGTTGCTTTCCTGCATTGACTTTCATTTTTTATCATTGACTTCATCTTCTATTTGAAGATTTGTGGAACTAATTGTTATGCTAGCGCTCCACTATAGAGAAAGGGCAAGAACTAGAAAGACAAGAATAATATGTTTGGATAAAGTTTATTTGAGATTTCTTATTGTAAGTTTGTTTATTTGTATGGTATAGTATTGTCCTATAATTGGTACTAGTTCTACAATAATCAAGTGCTTCGAAAACCATCGACATTTGTAAAAATGATGTTATATTAAATCATCATAATTTGATATTTCCGGTATTCTGATATTCCGTTCTTTCTGACTCACTCTGTATAAAAATGCGGTATGCTTACAATCTTCTTAACGTGTAGGTATGGGTAATAAAATAAAAGAGACAGACATCGGCCAAGTTTTTAAGCAGATTCCTTTCTCCTAATAATATTAACATTGCCCATAGATGGGGAGACATCGTATATAGATCAACTGGGACCGATTTTATCATATAAAGGAGAAGAAAATTTATAGTGTCCGGCGCTGGAAATGCTCAGTTTATGACAACGTTCGAAGCGCCCTCGTCCGTCACCGGCTGGGACACTAACTCGTGTTTTTGCCTTACTCTTATTACTCCATCGTACCGGTTACAATGTCAAAGGAGAAACGGACCAGTTAATTTGATTTGTTTGCGAACGGAGCGAGCGAAAGGCCGCCGGAGCCAGCAAGCCAAAGATGACGTTTTAATCATTCGAACCGATCAATCGATCGATCGGCCCCATCGAGCCCATACTCGGCCACTAATTAAATCGAATGAGTACACTGTTCTTCGGTCATGTAGCGAAGCGTAAATATAAACTACTGCCGGTCACAAATTGACTTTTTGCCTCTGGTTGGGTTTCTTCAAATGGGACGAAGAGACATGTCTCTTTCCATGGGATTTCAACGCACTAAAACACTTCTCTGATTCAGAAAGGAATTAGAAGGTCTAATCGTACATTAAAGATTTCTTAACATTAAATTTTTACAAATAATTAGAGCAAATCTCTTTAGAAAGGTTATATGTACTAATTATAAAATTACATGGCACCTTCTTCAGTGTTTTCAAATCATTTTTTTGAATTATTTTATTTCTTAATCACTTAATTACCATCACACTAACATCATCAGTTCCCACATAAAAAAAAACAAATATAAAAGAAACATGTCGATTATTTCCCACTTTAACGATTACAATCAGTAAAATTTCCATAATACAAGTGAATACGTGATTAACATCTTTTACCGTTACTTCGCTTAGCTACGTTTGTACAAAGAAAAGTAAACTCTTGAATCTCAAGACGTACATCGCCTAATGGAACTTTAATTTATTACGGTCCGCGTTGATTTGAATGGCTTAAAGAAGCACGTAAAGCCTTGTTTATGAATTGTGATTCAAAACAACAATAAAGATTTCATTTGAAATGATTTCTAAACAACAATTTTATACATCACAAATGATTTTAGTTATTACCTTTAAAATAAAGTACAGTAAAATCAAAACTTTAAGCCAAAACTGGGTTATATAAGAAGTTACAATAAATTAATGTTTAATCTTTTTGTGTCATTATGCCTATTTTCCATTTTAATGCATATATTTTTTCAAAATTTATTTTATGAATTTTTATACCATTGAAATATGTATGATCAAATAAATGTATGATCATTTATGATCATCATATATGATCAAGTGAAGATTATTCAATCTTCATTTGATATTTTCTAAATAATCAAATTTTATTACCCGTAGCGATACGGGATTTCCCTTGTCCACTGTGAAACCTAAGTAACTAAACGCCCAAAGCTAAACCAACCGTTAACTAATTCGCTCAAAGTATATGGACAGCACATTAATTTAGAAAATAGATTAATAGAAACAGAGAAAATACGACATAATACAATATGTTGAAGCTGCTCTTCACCAAGAAAGCTTGATCATAATGAAAAATCGGTGACTGGCTCATGTACGGAAAATGAGCAAAATTTTCAAAATTTAGTTTATGTAAAATGATGTTTTCTTGTAATATTAACCCTTACAAAGCTAAACAACAGTTCATTTAATTCATTGATACAAAAATAAACAAAAAAGAAGTCATATTCCTGTCGCATCTACCTTACGTAACAAGAATGTTGACTTAGTTAACAACAATGTGATCGAAGGTATAAAAAAGAAAATTAGATATAATTAACCAAATGCATGTGGTCGAGACAGCTCATTTAATGGTTGGGATATTGAAAGAAGATTGCCCAACTAATGCATTTTTAATAGGAAATATGCACTTCGATAATACGAATAACAATACTATTTCGAGATTCTTCCACGAAGAATTAACGAAATTCGTTTTGCTAAGTCCAGTTCCAAGTAATGAAATATGACTTAATGCTTTCTGATGCGGTTCCTTACAAAAATTTACAAGTTTTTTTATGAAAATCCGATCCATTGCAAAAGGTTTAACAATAAGAGGTTTCATTTTGAGTAGATCGCTATATGACCAGCTCTCACTTTTGAACAAGTTATCTTTTGAAGAAATTTTGAAATTTGACAAGTAAAATCTATGCCATTACTAAAAATGCTACAATATACGCTGCAACAACGGACAGAAATTGTTAAAATTCATTACAGAAAAGGGGTGAAAATGTTGCAGTCACAGTTCGCAAAACTAAAGCACTTTTGAGTCATCCTAAAACTCCTTCTCGGCCAGTAATAGTGAAACTGGCGAAAAAACTGAAGCTGTAACTTAGTAATGCGAAGTATTGAAACCATGTGTTATTCCACAAACAACATTACATCGATTTTTGCAAAATTGGATTTTAATGCTTTTAAAGATCAGTTAACACTAGAACTCACGCAGGTCGATCACCAGCCATCATTTTTTATCATTTTTTAGTAATGGCATAGTTTCACAACTGCTGGCCGAGATGGAGCTTCACAACAAACCAAAATGCTTTAGCTTTGCGAGTTGTGACTGCAAAATTTTCACCATATCCGTAGTGAATTTTAACAATTTCAATCCGTTGTTGAAGCGTAGTTTGTTTATGTGCACTATGTTTATAGTTCACACATGAGTCATATATGCAATCTCATGAATCATATACCATATGGGCCTATATGTCTTCAAAATACCGCCATAAATGATGTTTAAATATTTTATACATATTCAACCAATAGTAGAACTTCCAGTACTTATTATTTTGTTTCCATTAAGAAATTATGCCAAACAGACTGTTCATCTTGCCCTTTTCTGTCTTTACTACTGGTTTTCTTATCCATGATGGCTACTTTGTCTAATGATCTAACAAATTAGTTCCACTTATGTCGTGCCATTAAGTTGGATTGGGTTCTGTTGTTTTGCCTATAGAACTGTCTCGATGAAAGCAGTGCAAGTGATGGCAAGCTCACTACCTATTGAGCTAATGACTATAGGGGGTATCCGAGAACAGCAAAGAAAGATCGAATCTCCTTGAAGGAAGAAAGATTTCCAAATTGGAGCAACAGACGAAAAGACCAGATGGACTAACCGGATAGTACTTGGATTGGAATCTCGACGACAAGGAAATTATTTTATCATTCAACTATAAGTGGACACGTTTACTTCAGAGACTATCTCTTTAAATACAACAGAGACTATGTGAAGCACACCTTTTTTGAGTATGCATGCTTGTAAGAAGAAATATGGAAACTTGGAAGCAATTATGAACAGTAGACGGGACTATAGAGACAAGAACAGTAGAAACGTGTGGGCATAGACGCGAGGAGATAGCGTAACAGAACGGTATATAGGTATGGTGATGAAATGAGGAAAGAAAGATGTTGGTAGCCAGATTATGGTGGTGCAATGAGTGGAGTACGAACAGGTGCTGGGTTGGGTTGGATTAGGTTTCGTTGGGCTATGATTCCAAGAGTTTGCGACACCCGGTTTGTCGTTTTTATTTTTTTTTATAGTTCGTTTAGTAATCACCAAAATACTGGTATTTTCCTATCAATACCGGTTTTTAATAACGAACAAAAATTGTTCGGGATCCCGGTATTACAAGCTATAACAACAATCTATCGCTAAATAATCATTAAAACTAGAACTAAGACGAGTATTAGATTCTTTGGATTAGGCAGATATTTGGATGTTTACAGATGGATTAAAAACCCGGAAGTAGTCGGAGCAGGAGTATAGTGTCAAACAGTTCACATTAAGTAAACTTACAGTCTATATACTTATTTTAGCTAATTTCAAAGGGAAGCATTTACTATTGACATGGGTGCCAAAATACTTCTAGAGAGAGGAGTGGAATACTGTGAACATGGTGTTGAATCTGGTTAATGGTTGTAAAAGTACTTTATACATATTAAACGGGAATACCAGAGTTTTGGAGCAGGCTGAGGAAAGGCTTCGTCTGCTGTTCGCCAGTTCTGCAGGAACAAGACATGTGAAGTTATTTATTAACATCACCACTGTCAAACCCGGGAATATATTAAGACTTCCTCGCAACTGCATTTGAGTTCCAATGGTTGACTTTCTGGGCGCTGTCGATTAATGGCACACCTCAACATGTTGGGCCTAGGCTGCGATGTTGAATATCGTTTATGTGTGAAGGACGAGGAAAGGTTAGCCATATCTTATACTATTGCCCTGCCATTAGCCGTATCAGATTCTTGATTTTTGGGCCACAGTTTATTTTTCCTTATACTTTTGGTATGGCAGACAGACACTTCATGAATGAGAAGTAAAATTACAGTATCGGTGCTGATTCGGATTATAAGCCATGAACCATGAGTAATGCAAAACAAGTAAAAAAAAAGCTACCTCGGATAACCTTTCAACCTCGAGAAGTCTAGTAGTGGGGAGTGCCATATTCATACAATCAATGAATCAAATTTCGAATACAAGATATAATTTCCCAAAGAGTTAGAGAGGGGCAACCTTTGATTAGGACCATTTCCTACTAATATTGAAGATAAAGGCTAAAATATAGGAAACGATACAATTAAAAAAAAACTCCTAGATTTACTGAAGATTTCTCAAGAAACGTCAGAAATGTAACTTCAAAGAGAGCTAGCTACAATCCTATCAACCGTTTCTTTTATAAAACTTCTTTTATAAGGAAACTCCAACATGAATATTTGTTACGAGTGTACCCATTTGCATACAAAATAGAAGAAAGATTTTAGTTCTGAATCTCGTATAGTAAAATTATGCAAGGTTGCCAAATCCGTTTGTGAATTACTCTATTTCATTGTGGAGGTCTTAAGACGAAAAATGTCTTAAGACGTATGGCTAAACCTAACCCAACCCTGTATGTTTGAATTAAAGCAAAACTAGATCTAACATTAGACCTAGAACTAGAGTTATTTACCTTCAGCCGTTTTGAGAGATGTACGACTAAACCTGAATGTTTCTAGTTATAAATCTACAGTTAGATTTAATGATATAAAACTAGAACTCACACTGGACCTAGAAGTGGAAAGATTCGGGTTTAAACTTTCCACTACTAGGGCTAGTGTTAGTTCTAGTGTTATTTCAATTCAAATATGTGTTTGCCAAATCAGTTCGGAAATACCCTATTTCAGAAATTGTTCATAGTAGAGGCCCTCGTCAGAAAAATATCTTCAGATGCACAACTAAACCCAACACAACCCAATCTTGTACATTTGAACCAGAACCGTCCCAAGATATTCTGCAACCCAGGGATGGGTTGAATGAACGAAACCTCAAGGGAGACATTGGGTATATGTATGGTAGAGACACCATGCATTTCATTGCAAAAACTTGTGTCCCCCAGTTGTTGGCGTAGCCCTTAGGTTTAGAACGGTGCTGTACATAATATGAAATAAACAAATTAGAAATACTAAAAAATATAATAATTTTTTACTACGTACTTTTTAAGAAGGGGATCAGTTCAGAATTGTTCTTATCGAAACATAATGAAATTTTAAAATCGTGTTATATCAAAACCATGTTGTGTACCTTGGTGGGATATCTATATTACGAAACAAAGACAAAATCACTTTGAGGAGTTCGACGACCACGACTACGTCCAACTCCTCAAAGTCCACAACATTTGTCTTTTGTTTCCATGTTATTACGTGGTCCTCTTGTTTTCTATAATACTTTTATATTTATGCATATATTTGTTTGTTTCATTAAAATTTCATCCTTTGGTGATTTATAATTTTATATTTATATTTAATTGTTTCTATACCCGGTTTCGGGGCCCGCTCTTCGTCAGAAGAAAACCGTTAATTTTACAAACCGTTAAAATACATTCTGAGTAATTATCTATTGGAGTCATACATTAAAGTTGATTACGAGGAAAACACTAACTTAAAGAAAATGAATCGTTATTATAACTCGTAATCGCGCCCTATTGTCTAGATTTGAGGTTATGTTGTCTAAGTTGATATAGCTGAGTTGAGATAACATAACTTTATCTAAATATCATATTTACCCATAATATAACCCATCTACACATATGTTCAGTTGTAGATGAACGATTTAGTCGAGTTAACTATCAGCTACAACTTTAATTGACTGATAAATCGTCTTAACTAGATATTGATAAGAACCTTTAGATCCAGAAACATTCGGATTTTGCAGTATGTCTCTTAAAATAGCTAAATCGGAATATTTCTGAGTCTAGTGTGAGTTCTACTTTTAGTTCATTAAACATACGTAATATGATTGTACTGAATCACTAGTGAAATTAAACTAACACTAAACCAAGGATTAGAAACATTCTGGTTTAGTCGTGCATCAAGAACGAATACGGTTATCATTTTTAATAAACAAAAATTTGTTAAAAGTCTCAATCACTTCAGTTGGAATCTGAGCGAACGGAGTTCCGTTAGTAAAGGCGGGGGCGCTCCTTTGGCCCAGTCGGCTCTCCCTTCGGTAAAAACTGTCGTAAATCGCCCGCTTATAGATTGATATAAGAAAGTTGGTATCTTCATTATTCCGACGTGGGTCGAGGCCTTATAGGGCTCCGCCGGGCCGCTAAATTGGCCTCCGTGACAGCCCGATGACAACATCATCAGCGGACTCCCTTCGCCCGAGAAAAGAAGACTATACCTTGTTTTTCGTTTGCTATTGAAAGATTCATCGGACGCATAGTGATCACCTCAATAATATTAATCTCAAAAAAAATTATAAAATCTTAAAAAATAAATGATCGATATTATTCTCCTCAACGAGATAAATTCGCGGCAAAGTTGCACGACTTACTTTAAGAGAAGCAATTTAAGGGAAGTAATATAAATTACACGTAATTCACAAGCGCGACCAAGTCGTAACTCATTTCGGGCGGTCTCAAATTGAGCGTTTCAAAAATGCACTTAACGTCCTCCATGTGTTGCGGCGGCGGCGCTCTCTCGAACGCATATCTCAACCGGATAATTGGGCACCGTTTTCACGGTGACGCTTCTGTCAAACACAGACTCGTACAGCCAGTTTTAGAGGAAGCCGCGAACGAAATAATAAAAAAAAAGTGACCATGGGGCGAAACGAACCGACGATGAGGCGGCCCTCCTTCTCAGTCAGATACAATTATTTTAACTATTTTCGAGGACGTCTCTAAAAATACAAGGCGCAAACTGCATCGTCGACCCCAACATCTGTTTCCACTAGTTTTCTGAAGACTTGCAATCTCCTACACATGATAATAATTAGTACTGTAAAATTTCGATATAACGGACTATGTTACAACAGGCTTTGGATGTAACAAATAAAATCTTTTTTACTCATACTATTAAATCGTTCTATTCCATGTTCATATATAAACTTAAGGTGTTTTATGGGATGTGGTAATGAGATAATGAGATGCATTAATAGTATCTATGGTATTAAAATAGAAACGTTAAGCGTTTAGACGTGAGTTTGATGAACTAAAAGTAGAACTCACAGTAGACTTAGCTCTAGGTCTAGTGTCAGCTTTAATGTTAGTGTTAGTTCTGGTTGTAGTTGTTATTCAATGTTACATTGTATATATTCCATTGAACTAAAACTAGAACTAATACTAGACCTAGGACTAGAAATATTTGGATTTAACCCAAATGCTTATAGTCCCAAGTCTAGTGGTAGTTCTAGTTTTACTTGTAATTCAGTACAAACTCGCACTAGACTTAGAACATAGAAACATTCGGATTTAGCCGTCTTAAAAATGCTACGGCTAAATCCGAATGTTTCTAGTTCTAAGTTTAGTGTCAGCTTTAATGCTAGTTTCGTTCTGGTTGTACTAGTTATTGAATTTTAGATTGTATGTATTTCATTGAACTGAAGACGCACTGCTAAACTCAAATGTTCCTAGCCTTGGGTCTAGACCTAGATTTACTTATGATTCAGTACAAATTTGTTATATATGTTTAATGAACTAAAAGTAGAGTTCAGTGTCAGCTTTAATGCTAGTGTTCGTTCTAGTTCTGGTAGTTATTCAATGTTTGATTGCATATATTCCACTGAACTAAAACTACAACTAACACTAGACCTAGAGCTAGTAACATTCGAGCTACAAACATGTTGTATCCTATTTGTTCGAATCTAAGACGCACTATTCTTATCAGACATATGTTCCTAATAACGCGTCTTAGATTCGAACGAATACGGTATATTTCTCAAAATCGTATATCTAAAATTACACTTACCTTGAAATAGCTACATTGATATTTTACAATATTGAAAACGAGAATCGTTTATCATGAAAATCCACCACCCGTTTTATATAGTACCACGAGGAGATCGTGCAGAGTTGGTCGATCGGGAATGTGCCCAGAGAGAGGCGACTTGTGCGCCCGGCCTTAAAAGCATTGACGGAGCTCTAAATCGTCCTCCGCTGCCGGTGGTCCCCGATTCTTCGGATTTGTACCGCCAACATGTCTATTGTCAACGTGTTTCGGCTCGGGACCGCACAAACACAAAGGATGGTCCTTCTCATCGCTCCCTGTAAAGGAATGGTCTAAACGCGATCGGGGTAAACGAAATATAAAAAAATGAAAGAAAACGAGAAAGCATTGTAATGAACGAATCACTTTATTGCAGCTTCTTCTTTTTTTTAACACACGAACCGCAGCATTCTATACACTATAAACGTACACATCTGCCCATCGGTATGATTCTTTTAAACGTGATATGTCGTTATCGTTTTTTATATGGGAGGAACACAAGAAAATTCGAAGAAAACGAAACAATAAATTGTTGATTGAAACAAGTACGGTTATTAGTTTATAATAATAATTAATACGTAAATATATTAATATGTAGTCGTGTGCCACGTTTTATTATTTTTATTTATTTTTTTTTGATATAATTTCTCAGTACGATCTCTATTTTCCACGTATTTTTATTATCATGTATATTGTTCTTATAGTGATACAATTAGTTTATTATATCATAGCAATAATATAATAATAATAATAATAACAAAGATTTTTTTCTTAAGTCGCTACAATCTAATTTACATATACATACATATACAGGATTTTTATACCGCGGAGAAAACTTTAGTTATCCATCATTTTGTATAATATAGTATTTATAAATTTTATGTACACTAAAGACAAAGAGCAAACAAACGACTGGGAAATGTTGGGCAACGTCCTCTCGCCGTCGGCTTCCTTGGAGCGCCGTAACTTAAGGAACCAAAACGGTGTTATATATCACATTTACTGTACACCACACTACTAAACAGGGGGAAATGGTGCCAACACATCAGTTTCAGAGCCGCGAAGGCAATTATTATTGTCCACACACGCCAGCGGAGGTAGATCAGTTCCACAAGGTCACCGGCAGTCAAGCTTTGTTCAGAGCAACCGGTTTGTGGGGCGTCTCAGAACCGGACGATATCGAGGACGTCGACGATGGTGACATCCTCGAAGAATTCGACGTTGTCGTCAAACCCAACGGTAGAAGAGGTGCCCCGCTGGACCCGGAACTCGACGTCGCCGTGCTTTTCAATCCTCCCGGATTGGCCGTCATTAAACTAGCTCCAGGTAATCGAGAATACGTCTCCAAAAGGGAGACATCTGGTGGAGTTCCACTAGCTGCACTAGCCGCTATGTGCTGAGCAACCGCTGGACCGTAAATCTTATAAAGATCCGGTGGTCTCGCGTATGGACCAGTGTGTAAAGTCGGAGGAGGCAGTCGACTACCAAGAGGTGGTACCAACCTTGCAGCCGGTGATGAATAAAACGATGCTAGAGATGTTGGAGTGGTAGTCTCACTCTCTTTACTGGCCATGTCTGCTAACGACCAAATCCTCGGTTTGGAGGATGATGACCCGGAAATTGGTGGAGGTGATCCGGATGATCTTTGGGGCAAGTAAGCTGGATGGTTTCTATCATACAAACATTCAGGGCTATCTGGACCACTATCCGGTCTTGACTCACTCCATTCACTACTGGTATCAGGACCTAAACGGGGGTTTGATGGCCTATCACCGTCTTCGCTAGATGCTGTACCAGAATCTTTGGAATCTATAACAATGATTCATCATTACTTACCGTTATCTACAACAAAAAATTTAGTATGATAACTTACCAAGAATATCTTTCCCATCAGTACTCTTATGATCATCATCTTCGTTGTTATTGTCTTCATCTTCAACTCTATTCCTGGGTTCCCACGTCATCTTATTTTCTTTCTTAAGTCTCCGCCTTGCATTGGCAAACCACGTGGATACTTGCGTTAAAGTCATTTTGGTAATAATAGCTAGCATAATTTTTTCTCCTTTGGTAGGATACGGATTTTTCTTGTGCTCGTTGAGCCATGCTTTGAGAGTACTGGTGGTTTCCCTCGTAGCATTTTTTCTTCTCGCGCCGTTGAGGTCCATACCGTAGCTGTAAAGAGGGTAAAATTGAAATGTAACGACCAAATTGAAAATGCAAAAATGAAACGTCCCGTCAGTAACTCTATTTGCGAGCTATGTTTTTTACGATACGAGAAACGCAGAACGAATCGACTGACGGGTCAGCAAAAGGAGAGAAACGACGACTGGAAAATTAATAAATCTGTCAACTATGTTGAGCGTTGACGGGGAACGTTCCGCAGACGAACCCCACCGGTTTGGCTGATTTTAATATGACGTTCACGGGGGTATATTTTTGGGGGTGGGAGGGTCGTAAAAATCCGGAAACTGACGCAGTCCGGGTCTGATCACATTATCAACTTGTTTCCATAGCAATTGCTAATCAGAACGCGCCATGCAAATCGCTTCCACTCCAAAGAGTGCCAATGGCAAAGCGTTTGCTCGAGAGTGCGCTGTCACACAACAAACTGAATTTACCCACCCTCATTTCTATTAAAGAAGACCTAAAAAATCGACGTTTTTAAATCAACTTTCTCATATTTAAATGCAACCTAAGCGATACATTTCAATTAATGGCCTGTTGATAGAAATATTTATGTTAACATAAAGTATGCAAAATTAACCCTCGTATTACTTCAAATATTTAAGGTAAAATATGCTTAATAATTTAAATAATGTTCTACCGTTTGGAAACCTTCTCGTTTTGAAAATAGTCGAGTTGAGATAGTTCATTATCCATTATTTATTCGGAATAAATAGAAAGCATTCTTTATGAATTTGTATGGGCTTGCACAACTAACGAAAACAAATTTGGTTTGAAGCCAAATGCACAAAAGATTTATAACTTTACCATAGGAAGTTTCTGCCAAATCGATATTCCTTCAAAATAGCATAAAATCTTCAATCTTTAAAAATATTACATCAAGATTTGCTATTAAAATGAACTTTTCAGTATTAAATCTTTGACTTAATACATGATTATAACTCGATCAAGTATATCAAAAAGGAGCCCTTCGAAATCATTGGAACTTTTGAAGATGGGGGCGTCTCCATTGAAGTTAACCCAACGGAACCAATCTGGTATCTTCTCAATTGAGGCATCAAAAAAGTTCAAGCATCAAAATAACTTGTAACAACGTTCAGATTTGAACAGATAACTACGTTTTGGTTTAAACAGGTAAGGATCTTGGAGGTCAACTCAACCCAATATATCATGTTGAGATAAGTTGGGTAGCAATTCGAAATAACTGGCATTTGAAAAGATGCAGACATTAAAAAATGTTGTAACAAAGTTCTTATGTAAAGAGTTGCGGAAATCCTGAGATCAACCGAACCGAATTTTGATATCTTTTCAATTTATTGATTTTTTTCAGCATCAAGCATACGTATTTTCAAAAAACCGGCGTTTATGTAGCCTGATCAAGAACATGGAACTTGGGATGGATATTTATTCTAGGAAGTCATTTACAAATATCAAAAACAGCAACGAACCAAGTACAGATTCGTGTGGAACTCCGTATGTAACTTTAATTTTTCATCGATTGTAATATATAACATAACGATTGCAATATATTGAATATATATATGTATATATATATATATATAAATATATATTATATACGACTTACTAGGTGTCAAAGAACCATTTAAGTAACCTCAATTAAGCAAAGAGTTTCTTCAACATGGTATAACTTGATACTGAACAATTT
Organism: Onthophagus sagittarius; assembly: GCA_036711965.1. Lineage (NCBI taxonomy): Eukaryota > Metazoa > Arthropoda > Insecta > Coleoptera > Scarabaeidae > Onthophagus > Onthophagus sagittarius. The sequence continues at coordinate 54,648,009 of JASERS010000001.1, forward strand.
CTACTGATACCTGATACATTTAACGGGAAAGGTGCGAACTCTACATTATATCGTTCACATAATAGAACTTTTCAGTAAATTGTGATCAGTTGATGATGTCATATTGTTTTATAAAACTTCGGATTTAACAACATACATCTCTGGCGATTAAATAGAATTGATTTTTAAATGTGTGTTGAAATTAATACAAAAGCCAAAATGCAAGTTTGCTTTTGAACTCGAATAAGGGAACTGTTATGGCTATGGACCATTGAAAAAAAAATTATAAAACTGTACCTAGTTCTAGTATAAAAACTTGGAGTTTAATTTCGCATATGTCCAAACCAGTTGAATCTATCTGTTTTATTTACTTTTGACACAGTTAGTTATGCAGTCACATATACCAAGAAACTTTTTAAATAACATGTTTTTACATTGTTATGGATATATTTTTACACCACTTAAATTATTGTTAAAATATTTTTCTAATAATACTTAACAAATATTTAAAAATTGTTTCTAACTGAAAATGTATAACTTTGTATATTAACACATTGCTTATTTCATGGGAAACCCCGTGTGTAAGCAAAATTACCCTTAGTAACACATTGTAAAAATAAAACATTACATTTTATTAAAAAAATGTTGAAATAACTTTATAAAGGAAATTATGAAATGGAAATATTTTTTTACAAAACATGTCATTTAAAAGGTCGATCTCTTTGTGGAAGCCGAGATATTTCGATTCGCATCGAGATATATTCAACCCAAACGAGAGGAACCAGTGTCAAAGCCAGGTGCGACCGAACCCATCTGCCGTTCGGTGCGTCATTTGCATTTTCCCGGACCACGATCGGGAAAAATAAAAAAAAATGAAAAGGACACGGGGACGCAATTAAATATCGATGTATCATCGGCTAATTTACATCGGACCCGACGGGTATCCGCATGCACTTTTGCAACCAAGAGAGCTATATGGCTTTGATCGCACACTCTTTTTCCCCATCCTTTTCCACTCACGTCTTGTTATCGATGGAAAAGAGATGAAACCCTCCTATCTATTCCTCCAAATGTCACATCAGGGTGATGGAACTCCCTTAATGCGTTCGAAGTTTATCCAAAACCTTTCATCATCAGAGGTGTCAAAGACAGGGTCCTGTGTTTAATATGATCTAGATCGTGTGAAAATAAAATAAAGCTGATACGTTGAAGATTTTTTTAATGCAATATGCTCACTTTCATATGAAATCCACAACCTATTAAATAATTCAACTTAAAATTTTGAAAACTTTTACTAAAAGAACTAACTGAGTGAAGAAAACAAATCCTTGTATATGTAAATTTATTGAAACCTTATTATCAGGGGAAGAAGAGATAGAAATGAATATATATCAAATGGAAAATGAAAAGAAAAAAATTTACCAGCTACTTAAGGCTGTATAATAAGAAATGGGAATTGGATAATTTACAGAACAACAAGGAAGGGATTTGAAGAATTTAATTGAAGATTTTCCTTGATTATTTTCAAATCGACCTGGAAGAATGAATTTCATTCCAAATGATATTGCTCTGAACGAAGAAAGCATTATCTGAATCAAACTATATTCACAGTCTCCAAGAGTACGAGAAATTAGAAACGAAGAAATTGACAAAACGCTTAATCTAGGCGTAATTAAACCAAGTGAATATGAGCAATTGTATACCTATGGTGATAATGGAAAAATCACTGTTACTGAGATATCGCTTACATATGCACCTGTTTTTGAAAATATGCGTAGTTGCTAGGTACTGAAAAAACTAAATTGGATTCATAAGACGAATTGCAGTTCGCAAAACAAGTGTTAAAAACATCCATGTATCTGGCGTTTATGGTTTAGTTGCAATGGAAACGTTTTATGCCAGCAGTGTTTACAGTTTTACAAGCAGTATCCAGTTTTTAATCGGCCGTTTTTGAATTTCTGACATGAAAATTTTGAATTTGCCAACAATATATAATCTTTATATAACTTTAAACTTTTTAACAGTTTGTCTACTACTTATGTCAAGATTTTTTATTTTGTCTAATAATATCTAATGTGATGAAAACATTTTCACCCAACAGTTATACAGTCTTTAAGTAGCAGTTATTTAATTTCTGACATGAAGATTTTGATTTTGCCAACAGTATTTAGTCTTTAATTAGCAGTTTGTTGACTACTTATATCAATATTTTGCATTTTGGTTAATAGTATATAATGCAATGAAAACATTTTTGCCAGAAATTATACAAGCAGTATCAAGCCATTTGGAAGCATTTCAAATCTTCTAGAAGCTGTATCAAGTCTATCAGGGACAATATCAAATCTTCTGGAAGCAGTTCAAGCCTTTTGAAAATATTTCTAGTTTTTTAAAAGCAGTATCAATTCCGTCAGAGTTCTGTAAGTCAAATATTGCATCGACGCATACGACAGCATTTTAATTAGTGTCCTAGCATTGGTACAATCGCTACTCAGTACTCAGTACTTAACTAAAAATACTTGATTGGAGAAAATAGTGAAAATATCGATAACAGTTAAAGAAAAATATCTGTATTTGTTAAAGCAAGACAAGAAAATACGAGTACTTCATAATTGCTAGATAAGGAAGTTTGGAAATTTTGGGACGCCTATTTAATGATATGTTGATTCAAGGTAAGATTCATATAGCAATTGCCGATAATGTCGCTAATATGAAAAAAAAAGCTATGAAAGATGCTAACATTATTTATAACGCATGCTGTATTATTATAACGCAACTGGTGGTTATAGAATCGCTTAGATCCCAGCATTCTGTTTTGGATACTACAAGCATTGCAGAGCGAATTATAGGTCATTTTAACCACTCTCAATTGGCATGTGACAAACTGGAGTATTACTGGAGTGACAAACTTGGGAGTATTGACTCCCAAAAACCTATACAGGATGTGGAGACTATTTGAAGATTTACATTTTATGTGTTAACAGATCTTAATTGCAATCATTGGCATTCATACAAAATCTTATTAATGTTTTCAAACCTTTTGAGGAAATTACAAAAATTGCCAGTCATGAAATACTACTTTTTTACATTGATAGATAAGCTTTCAATGTACTTTCATTTTACATTGAAAGCTTATCTATTAAAGGATAGTCAACATTTTTTTGGTGGTGGTTTACTTAAAGATAAATTAAAGATAAACCGGGAACGACGCTTTAAAGACATGCTATCTAAAGAACATCTGACGTTGACTACATTCCTCGATCCCTGTTTTAAAGGAAAGTTTTATGATGATGAGTTTGGCGAACGTGTGTTATGTGAAATTAAGCAAATAATTCACTTGTATCTTGCAACATCTATAATTTCTAGAAACGAATCACCATTTGACCGGTAGAATTTTAATAAATCAGTTATACCCTTGCCAAATAATCAGGCACACATTTTTTTATCTGTTCCAGCTGCAAGTATTTTTAGCGAGCACATTTTTTCTGCTGCAGGAAATATTGAAAAAAAATGTTGAAAAGGTTTTGGCTATCTAATTAATATATGGATATTTATTAGCAAAATTTTACCGATATTTATATCAGTCTTGCAGTCTAGCAGACTTCTGGAAGCAGGTCAAGTTTTATAGAATCAGCATCAAAAATTCTACAAAATTTGTATGTTTAAAGATTTTATATGGGTGCTTGTGCATGCAGAGCACCCACGTGTTCGGTGACTATGATCGCTCATCTCTACTTTGAACCGACACTTGTCGATGGCAACTGTTTAGAGAGGAATTTCTTCTTTGAGTTTCATTCATACAGTTTTCACCTTCGATTTCCATTAACATCTCCAAATAAAGCAAGCAGACTTTCATTGTATCAAGACTGAAGGAAAGAGCATCTATGGAATGCCACCGTACTCAGTCATGAATAAAGACCGGATTTATATGCGACAAAAACTAGCGACATAAGTTATAAGCAAGTTAGTTATAAGCAGTTATAGCAACATATACATTTAAAATTGGTCGAAATATGTAGTAATTTTCTGAAAATATATTTTTTATTTTATAGGAATGTTTTTCGTCTTGAATATCATATTTATATCTGATGATATAAAACTGGGACTAACACATTATACTAACTATTCATTATTCGTTAAAAATTTATTTTATGATGGGAACATCATTCATTTCATTGGAGAAATAAGCATCCCTAGAATTGTAGCCTTATTAGCCCTTAGGTTTAGGATGGCGCTGGTTATATGAAAGTACATGATTATATCGAAGTATATGGATAACTAAGTTTATATGTGATAAAAAAGCAAAATATGAAGTTATATGCAAAGCATGCGAAAGCATATAAATTCGGTCTTTAGTGGTAAATCAATATTTTGTTTATGGGGGAATGATGGTTGTAGTTCGTTCAAAGACAACGCACAGCCTAACTTTAGTCTGGGGTTGTGGTTTGAGAAGGAATTTGTGCTGGCCGAAGGTTACCCCATATTGCTGTGGATACAAAAAGTTTCCTGGAGCAGGTTGGATTGGAGAATATACTCTATCCTGCATGGGCACTAGACTTGTCGCTGATTGAATAAGTCTTAGATATGATGGATCGACTAAGATAAATACTCAGGCCTTTTGAGAATCTGGATAAATTTCAACACCATCTAGACTCCAGAGGTTCTTGAGGTTGTGACATAAACCTTTTTCTTGAAAAATGTTATTTTTTTTTCACTAATCTTTCCAAATCGGAATCTAATTCTTAATGGGTGTTGTATTTCATATAAAAGTCAGTGTATTTATTGAATTCTTAGAAAATGGTATAGAGAATAGGAATCGATTCAAACAAACACCAATAAACTGCGCGGTTTTCTCGCGGTACCCATTAAACGATTAAGCCGCGTCCCGTTTATCTGTTATTTATGTACGATCGGGAACCGAACGGGCAGCGGTTTGAAGAGGAGGTTCGCTACCTGTGCCGGCGAAGTCGGTAATTCCCTTTTCCTCAGACCGCTGCATCAATCACGGCCGCCATAATAGTAAATCTGCATGCCGGCTTCGTCGTGGTACATGACTCACTCCTAATAGACATTCTACATGCGCCACAGTCGGCACATATCGTACCCGAAGATGGGAGGAAACACGGCGGCACTGAAGTCGATACAATAACCAGCCACAACTACTGTTGGCGCAATTGACAATGCGACTTCTGCGGACGTAATTGGCGGCGTGGATCTTTCGGTCCACGTGCTACAAAGAATGGGGTATCATGGTGTCACGTAGACAGACAACATCAACATACAAAGCAACTTATTTTTATCTTTCAACACAATTATTTAAAATAGCGCAATGAAAACATCTTATTAATTACGAAAAAAACATCGAGATCTATTTTAAGCCATTTTCTAGGACAAACTGCCATTTAAGTATCTCAATCCGACCGTTTACATTGATCAGAAATAAGAAAAACTAAACTAGAACTTTATTTAAAACAAAAATGGTTAGATTACGGAGCTAAACGAAGCGAGTAAGTCTTGTTTTCAAGCGAATTAGTCCCAATAAATAATAATTATGTCAATGTTGATAAGGCTACGACGCAAGGCGCCATATAATCTGACGGCCACACACCGCGAAATGCCACCAGGATGCAAGACGGATTCATGTAAATAAGTTTACGAACATGTCAAGTCGGTTCTTTTTTTTTCTTTTTGCTATTGATAAATGAACTGATGAATTGAGAGCGCGGATGTCAAGAGGTTGAAAAATGACGGGACGTCTGAGCATTATAGAACTCAAAAAGTAAACGAATCCGTCTATAAACGTTGAGATAACACCTTTTCGATTTCCTGTTTTCGAATGGTGATATTTTATTAAAAAGAGTTTCCGAGACGGAGACGGGTAATGTGTCGGGTGGCCACCGACGTCCCGGCGTCTGGACGCGTGTCATTTATTATTTACAGAGATAACGACCCCAAGCTATTTAGGACCTTTCGCACAACCCCCTTGTGGGTGTGACGCATGTCCTTTACATCGGAGGATAAATTATCCGCAAATAAAAGGAGGACTACAAATTTTTACATTTTCTAACACCAACTGAAACGAAAAATCAATGGATAGCTTGGAAAATTTAACACTTACCCATTAAATGGATATCCGGCAAATGCGGTGTCATAGGGATGATAAACCGAAGGATAGGGCCACGCCGGCGTCCCAGCTAAATTTTCTTTTAGATCCAAACCAGCACCCTGAAACAAATTAAACATGTTTTGATAAAACGTTATTACTAAACTATCTAAGTCATCAGACGTTGTGTAAACCGTCTTGTTCAACGTCTGATTACGCGTAATCACGCTAATACGCATATTAATTATTGTCACACGCTAATAATAGATAATTCGCAGCTTGTAATACAGATGTATGTTGATAGGGAGTTGTGTAACGCATGATGTACAACGTGTACAACGTGTGGGAGTTGTGTACAAAAATACACATGTTTTGACATGTATCACAATCAATTAGCTGCGAGTACATCACTGAATTGTAAATAAAAATAAATATACGAGCCACCAGACACGTACACAACAAACTTATTTGGTTAATAATCAGCGATTTTAAGTAACAACTAATACAGTAAAACTTCCTTATAAGAGATCTTGTTAAAACGGACGTCGAAAATAACAGACAAAATATTTAAGAATCCGAATTGTCCATACCACGAACTAAAAGTCGAACTAACACTATACCTAGAACTAGAAACATCCGTAAGAAACCTACTGTAAATTCTATATTAGTTCTAATGGCAGTGTTAGATGTTTTTCATTGCTAAAACAAACACTTGATCTAAATCTAGAAAGTCTTTACTTTCAATTGTTATTCATTGCTCAATTATAGTATATTTTTATTAAAGTAAACGTATTACTAAGTAGTTCGTATTTATTAGGGGTGGAAAGGATATCCGGCAACTATCCAATATCCGGACTACCAGTATCCGGGCTGAATATCGAGCTTTAGCCGGATATTAAGACAGGTCCTTAAAGGTATTCCTTGTAGAAGTATTAATTAGGTTGATTGGGCGTAAATATGTTCAAAAATAGTTGCTGAATCAACATAAAACTTGAAATGTGAATGTCAAAATTGGCGAACGTAAAATCATTGACTCTTATTTTGCATTCGAGAGTGTAAATGTTTTGATGAAACATCATATGCAAAATATAGTAAGGCTATATCACAAAGATTGTCTCCTACAATCATTTTTATTACAAATTATACTATAACTTTTCATACCAATTTTAAAAGCCGTTTGTTTTTAAAATTATTTTTACTTTTCAATTCTCTACGTTTTTCTAAGCTTTTTTTTTAATTTCCAGAATGCTACAAATTTAAGTTGAATTTAAAAATTTGTATCCCGAAAATAAATTGAGATATTCATGTATGGTTTTATTCTGAGGAAAGTACGCATTTTCTTTTATAAATCATAAAAAAAAGTCGTGATATCTTAAGAATTTCGTTTTTTACGATTTTTTAAAAACTGTCAAGAAAATTGTTATTTTTATGAAATGTTATAAATTTAGATTGAGTTCAAAAATGGATATCTCGAAAACGAATAGAGATAATCTTATATGATTTTGTACAAAAGAAATTACGTATTTTCTTTTATAAATCTCAAATAGTTTGATCATGATATCTTAAGAATTCGATTTATTACGATTTTTTCAAAAATTGTCAAGAAAATTATTGTTTCTATGAAAAGTTATCAATATAAAACTTGATATCTTAAAAACGAATACATCGTATTCTTTATAACTTATGAAACATTTCATCAAGATATCTTAAGAATTCGATTTTCTACAATGTTTCAAAAATAATTGAGAAAATTGTTAGTTTTATGAAATGCTGCATATTGAGGTTGAGTTCAAAAATTGACATATCAAAAATGAATTAGGATATTTATGTGTGATTTTGTTCTGAGGAAAGTATATACTTTCTTTCATAAATCATAAAAAATTTAATCATGATATGATAAGAATTATATTTTCTACGATTTTTCAAAATTGTTACTGGAATGGAATGCTATAAATTTAGGTTGAATTCAAAACTTGATATCTTAAAAACAAATGGAGATATGCAAGTATAGTTAGTCCGTATTGAAGTACATACTTTTCTTTGTAAATCACAGAAAATTGCATCATGATATCTTAAGAAGTTGATTTTTTACGATTTTTCACAAAAATGATCAAAGAAATTATGACTTTCATGGTAGGATACAAATTTAGGTGAAAATCAAATCTTAATATCTTAAAAATGAATTGAAATACTCAAGTAGGGCTTTATGCGTATAGAACATAATACATACTTTTCTCACTAAATTATAAAACACTTCAACAAGATATGAATTAGAATCCGATTTTTCAAAATTTTACAAATTTAGGTTGAGTTCAAAAATTGATGACTCGAAAACGAATTGAGATATTCATACATGGTTTTATGCTGAGGAAAGTACGTACTTTCTTTTATAAAACATAAAAAAAATCATAATGATACGTTAAGGATTTGATTTTTTACGATTTCTTCAAAAATGATGAAGTAAGTTGTTATTTTTATGAGAGCCTACCAATTTGAATTCAGTTCAAAACTTGATATCTGAAAAACGAATTGGGATGCTCAAGTATGACTTTGTGCCTATAGAAGTAAATACTTTTCTTTGTAAATTATAAAACATTTCATCAAGATATGTTAAGAATTCAATTTTCTACGATTTTTCAAAAATAAATTCCAATGTATACCAACCTTTGCAACTTGTTAGCGAATTTAATGCAAAATGCTAAAGAACTATATTTGGATAATCAGATGAGGAAGAGAAACCTAATGATGCCATTCCATTATCAATTCAACAATTAAAAGAAATCTGTATTATCATACATTTTTGATTGTGCCGTAATTTGGATTGACATTCGAATCTTTCCTGCAAAAACTATGAAATTTCAAATGATATTTGTTAAAAGTGAAATAAAATATAGACTATAATAGTTGTAATGAATTATAAGATATCTATAATTGTGAATCATGATGATTTTTGATACTTTCTTTGCCATAATTTTGATCGATTTTCGAATCCTTTCCTTCATAAAACTAGGAAATTTGAAAATGTGCTTGTTAAAAAGGAAATAAAATATGGATTATAGTGGTCGTAATGAGTCATAAGATATCTTTAGTTTTGAATCATGATGATTTTTAACATTTTCTTTGCCATAATCAAAACTTTTCTACTTCAACGAAGAAACATATGATGTATATTATAAAGCTAAACAAAAGTAAGCAAAGTAAGGCAGTTCTCTCCAAGACGCTGGCACAAACGAAGGCGATTTAAAAGCATAATCTGAAGAAACTAGAAAGCATCATATATGCATCATATATATTGCAAGATAAATTGCGGATAATATTATCTACTGCAATAAATGTATGAATATGACTTAAACAATCTGCATGCTTACATAATCTGTATTAAGCCGGTTTTTCGAAAATTATGAAAAAATATTTAACTTTATAAAACAAATTTATCTCAAGAACGAATTGAGATAAACATGTATGGTTTTGTTTTGAGAAAAATACTTATTCTCCTTTATAAATTTCGAAAAATTTGATCAAAATATATTCCACATTCGTATATAGAAGATACGAGAAGTTGTATATCATATAAAACTGATATCGAAACTGACACTTACACATAATGACCGGATTGATATGCCGGATAAAAAGGTCATTTTTCGTAGCAGATAGCGTTTCATATAATCATTATCTACATCCATTCCATCACTAGTATTTATCGAATACTATTTAAATATATTATATATTTTGTATGTAATGGACATTTAGCTTTTATATGGAACGGGCATTATTTGTATTAATCGAAATTTTACTGTAATTAGTACTTCCATTTAAATTATTTTCGCCAATTAAAAGAAATAATAAATCATGTGGAAAATAAAAACAATTGGTTAGAAGGAAAAATGCCATAAATAATTCCACACGACCAGTTAATAATAAGGAATGCTTAACAATGATCGTTAGCTTTCTGTTGAAGCGTTCGTAGACGTTACAATTATTACATAGTAACCATAACTTGAGTCCGGTATTTCACTCAACAAGCTTGCCGTTGCTGGTTTGTTGTAAAATTAAAAAAATCAACATCATCATACTTAATAACTTGCCATTACAAGATAATCGAGTGAAAAATGTACAAGAACCCTGAATGCAAAAACGTACCCTTATCGGAAAGAATTTATAATTTATGTCTCCTTGGTTTTCAAGTTTTTTTTTTCTTTTTAAGTCGATAACAAGAGAATGTTTCGCTCGGATAATACGAATTCCAAGTTCATACAGAGTGCACTCAACGTTTTTTTTAAACTACTTATTAAATGAATTAATTACCCAAATTATAATAGAATACTAAGATTGGGAATGAATGTATGATCTCTTGGATTGTCTGGAATTAATCTAAAAATATCAAAACCATCCATTGAAAGGTTAAGAATGCTGAGGGTAATAAATTTTAACACTTCCAGTCGCCAATTAACATAGATAAACAAGTGTAAGCAACATTTCCCGAGAGGACTCGATACCAGCGTTTGCTGCCAATAACGTTGTTGGCGTTGCCGAGGGGGATACATGATCTAATTGTCACAGAACATTCCAAGCCCTGGACACTGCCAATGAGGACAACTCGGCCCTAATCGTCAGGTTCCAATGGAACCAATTGACGCTTCAATACCTGACACGTGTTAACATTGTTTGTCTATTTAAAACGTATTACATATAATTTTTGTTAGTCCCAAGAAAAAATAATGCAAGTTATTTTCTGAAATTGATTATAAATATGACTAATAGAAAATAATTACGACACAATGAGTTGTAGGAAGAAATCGTTGAGTTCCAGCACATGATCTCGAAGTTGAACGTGTGCGTGTGTGCAGTCCCGGGTCTAGGCAGAATAATTCAGTTAAACATGACAGTTAAAATTTAATTATGTGTCCGAGGCGCTTTTATGAATATGAATGCCCGTCATTGTGGTGTGTCGGCCGGAGGATTAACCGAGCACTCCTCGTTATAAGTCCACACTTACGCTCGCAACGTTCGAACGGACGAGAGAGAAAGAGATAAATAGAGAAAAATAGGAAGATAAAGACAGAAAGATGCTGATGCGCGTAGATGTTGGGACCCCGGCCAAAGATTATAACAAAATGAAATGTGTTTTGTCATAAATCAGGATTGGGACGTGTCTCTATAACTTCATTAGGGATTATTATATTAATCACGGCAACGTTTGTGAACGCACCTGACAGCGGCCCGGCCCACCTTCATTATTTGGATACCCCGAGAGTATTCTTGTATTTCTTGTATACCAGACGAACGAGCAGAAATGTAAACTATCACTACAATGGAGCATTCGTGAGAATGAACTCGGGGAATTTTCACGCATGAAACATAAATCATTATCATTTTGGAACTAAATCTCAATTTGTTTTCTAAACAAATACAAAAAAGGCAACAATTAAATTAAAATGCATAAATTTTCCACGATTAATTTAATTGCTTTGATGACATGAAAATAATGGCACATGTGCAGTTACTATGTAATATCAAAAACTATTAACAAAAAAAAATAAAACAGGTCGCTAATATAACTCAGTTAAACGGTTTCTCGGCATTAGAGAAACGCACAAATAACGGCGATAGCGCATACTTCTACAACCCATTTGTTGTCTCATTAGCGCTAACAAATGACTGTAAACGGTCCCATTAATCAGGAATAGTTACGGAAAAATTAATCAAAAGCAAATTAATTATCACAACGGCTGACGAGAGCGTCATTTAAAAACCTATTTATACCGATTTCAAACTATAAAGAAATAATAATGTCGGTAGTAATATGGTATAATATTATTTCTGGGAAAATGGCGGCTTCAACATAGATATGGAAACGTTTGGAGGACGAACGTTATCGCCTAGTAATTTGGTCACTGGCACGCAATGGCAATTGAAACAACAAGAGTCGGTATGCTGCGAGCTTGTAAATTTAATGTGATAACAAGTCAATGTTACGGCGCAATGTTGTCAACAGGCATTCTAGGTTTCTTGCGTCATCGTTGCCTCGAAGCCAGGATAACTAGAATAGCTTATATAAGTTGTCAGATAGTTACTTTAATGTATAATCTATAGGAAAAATGCCCTACGTTACAAAAACGCTTACAAAGTGAACTTTAAAAAAAATTAGTTAAGTTTCTCGCATTTTTCAACGGTGCTGATACATTAACAATATTTGCAAAATGGGTTCAGTTTAGATTCCACGTGTAGATAAAAAATAAAATATTAAAAAAATTAAAATAGATTGTATTTGCTTGCAAAAATTATCCACATATTTCAAAAATTAAAAGAAATAGAGAAAGTTATTTTACATAAAATGTGTTTATAACGAGAAATATTATTGTAGGTGTTAAATTAATCAATATCGTAAAATTAATTATTTTCATTAACATTTTCTTTATTTTTAATAATATTTATAATTATATCAGTACCAAGCGAGGTCCAGATGGCACACCTAACTTAACCTAACCTACTGCCTAACCTTGTAACAAGAATTTTAGTCATAAAAGCAAAACAAGACAGTGAGCACTGCAATTATTATTGAAAATAAAGGTAGAAGACGAACTAATAAAAAATAGAAAACTAGGTAGAAATAACATAAAGGCTGATGATAAACAAAGAGAAATAGTCACTATTGATCCCTCTATAGCAAGTTGCCAAGGATTTGAGAGATAACCTCTTTAGATCAACAGATAGATCGTTGTAAAGTACACAAATCTGATACGTAAATAACCTTCCAAATAAAAAAAAAATTTCAGATTGTGCGTATCACAACGATGTCTTATTTTGTTTTCCAGATAAATAGACTTTTCATTAGTTAAAGTGTTATGATAGCCAATGTCACAAAGTTTATGCCTCAAATTATTACTTCAAACAAGCATTTTGCACTCTTTGAATACGCAAAATAACAACATCATCAATTGAGTCAAAGTTTATTTGAATAATAACATTATTAATGCTAATTGCAAACTGTGAGATAAGTGACATGACCACCAAAGAACTAGCAAGTAAGATAGCTTACGACTTGAGAAGAATTTAAATGAAGATTACACTTTAGTGTCAACTGATATCATTGATTTAAGTCACAATTAACATTTTGCAGAGCTGTCTATCGATTATCTAGTGCAAAAGACATATACAGTTTAGAAATATCAGACAAGTATCCCATACAGTACCTTAAGTCTTGCAATAGTTTCAACATATAAATAGAAAATGATAAGGGTCAGAGTGTCGATTCTTGCGGTACTACTGACAAAACAAAGTGATATTCAGATAGATTCTGCTTTACGTTAACCATCTGAAACCTATCACAAAGATACCGCCTGAGCAGAATATCTAAACTCTATCTAAACTCCATCCTTTATCCATTCTCTATCTATCATCGCGCACGGGAATTATGTTTTATTCCTATTTGTAGTAGTAAGAATGTGTAATTTTTTTATATTTTGATCAGTCATTTTTATTAAAGCTGTGCAGCAGCTATGATCCTCACTAAAGCCAGATCGACAACATTGCAAGAAATTGATTCCTTCCAAAACATGACAATACAAGTAATATACTTATTGGTCTAAGATCCCAAAGGTGGTGGACTTACTATAAGCAACGTAATAATAACTGCTGTCTTCCATTGCGAAGGAATAACATCCTCTTTTAGGAACTCAAAATATTTAAAGCCATGTACAAAAATATGGTTGTTTATAATGATCCAAAAATACATATTTTACAACCAGATCAAGCTCATCTATAGCCATAATCTAGATAAAAAAGAAAATCTTGCAGATCAGTAATCACCAATAATCAACTGAGATCCAAATGTCTAAAAAGATAACCATACAGGCATAAGAAGAAGCTGATTAGATAAGACTGATACATATGGGTTAAATACGATCACACACCTTGTCTAATAATAAAAGAAAAAAGATGCTAACTGAATTAAATCATCCAAAAGGGAATTGCAACAATGAACACAAGCAGTGAAAAAGAGATCACGAAACTATTGAGTTCTATCTAATAACTAAAGTTATCAGAAAATATAAAAAAATATTATTAATCTCGAAATATGTGGAACAAACAATAATGTGTTATTGAAAAATTTTGAGTTGATTTTATTTAACTTCCTTACAAAGAGAACTGCTAATAAGCTATAATATGTATTACAAGTAAACATGTTCATACAGACCATACAGATGAAGGCAATATAGAAAAAATTTCTCCAAAAAGCAATACGTAGACATGGCAGAAACTGTCAGGTCTGCGTAACTTGGAGTTCTTGAGCTAATATCTTAAAATTGAAACGAGTTGGGTTTAAATTTTTTATGGTCCATCTTAATTAGCATCATTAGTAATAATATTTATCCATAAAGATTCCTTCAATTCCTTTTATTTTTTCATTTGCAACAATTTATGTCATCTAAAATAATTAAATTTATTAACTTGGAATTCTTAAGCTAATATCTTAAAATTGGAACGAGTTTATCCATAAAGTTTCCTTACATTTACGTTTCCTTAAATTATTACATCCATAATCCTTAAATTTGATAATTTTGACTTTTTGAGATAATACATTAACATTGGAGTGAGTTGGATTGAAATCTTTTATGGACGGTATTAACTAGTTTCGTTAGTTACAATGTTTGTCCAAAAAGTTTTCTTACATTCATTTTATTTTTTTAGTTGGAAAAAATTATCACATCCATAATCCTTAAATTTGGTAATTTTGACTTTTTGAGCTAATAAAAAGAAATTAACTTCATAAGTTCTCTCGAATAATTAAAGTTATCAGAAAATATAAAAATTCAAAATTCAAACAAAAATAAAAAGGGGCAAAAAGTACCACAACCAAAAGACTTCTCAGATTCCTTATCTTAGTATTAGCTAACTGGAAATCAATTCTCCTGCATAATACCTCATTTGAAAACTTATAAACCACAGAAGATTTTAGAACAATCTGTACGCCAAATGAATTATTGGGATTTTTAAAATAGAGTTATAAACAAATTCAATGTGATACTGATAAACTCGAATTTTGTAGCACTTATAATTTGAGTATTAAGTAAGTCAAGGTGGTACACCACGCGATGCTATTGCAATCTTTTAAGCGAAGATACATTCCATACGTCGTTGAAAGTACCACAATCAAAATATTTCTCAGATTCCTTATCTTATTATTAGCTAATTGTGCACACTTTCTCTAGTTAATAAAATTAAAGTAAAATATAGTTTCAACTTACCGGAGGAGAATAAAAAGGTGCTTGATCGGCTCCTAAGGCGGGAAAATACGCCGAAATTCCTTCGGGGTAAGGGGCACTATACATAGATAGAGCTGGTAATCCAGGCATTCCTCCTAATCTTTGATAACCCAATAATTCGTACTGACATGAACACACGGTTTGACCAGTTATAGGATCAGTAAAAATTGGTCTTCCGGTATCGCAACAACGTTGAGACGGAGGACTTCCCGGTGTAGGTGCTGAAGATGTGACTGCCATCGTTGTAGGTGGTGAAGATGATTGACTAGGACCCGATGATACTGCACTCTAAAACAAAAAAAATCAATTTACATTTTTGAATTTGAATACGCGTTTATTTACAGGAAAAGAAAGTTTTGTTGTTATAATCAATAATAAATTGTTCTTTTAGTACTTGGCGTTTTACCGACATAAAATTATGCAATGCATATTTGGACATCTGTTCCAACGGTAATCCCAATAAATTCTGCCTGTACAACTCACGTGACGGAACAACAGATGTGGGCACCCCTATTACTGGTAAACAAAAATCTAGCTGCTAAAAACACTCCAGTATTGCTAGTGATCGCATCGTGAAATATTGCTTGCTTTTCGCAAAAAATATCTACATCTACACAACAATATATCAACTATATCAACGTATAAATAATAATTAATTACTAGGATAAAAAATTAAGTTTTCTATATTATAGGCAGATGTACATTCCGGTTTTGACTGGTTAACGCCCCAAAAAAAAGGAAGAGTCTAAAAAACTGGGGAAGGGCAGATTTATTTTTAATAATGGCGCGCAAATGTATGCCCGCATGAGCGAACATCCCCCGGAGGGTAAATAAATAATGCGGTTATTACACCTCGGCGAATATCACGGGAAGGGTGCTCTTCCAAACTGACGAGCGGAACCGACTTTAACGCTTGTGAAGGACTCGGTTAAGGACGGTTTTCGCGGCGATCGGTTTTGCTACCGTGGAAACGTAATTCGAGATAATTTTACGAGCCCTCTCATCCCGTTGGTTAAGACATTTTGGGGGAGAACACAATGAACCTTCCCGGAGAGACTGTATACGCGATCCACCAAAGGGCGTGCTTCTCCCCATTTCCGAACGCGAAATTCCTCCTACCCCCCGATTCGATTAAATAATTTAACCACCGTCCCAAAATAGACGAAAAAAACGTAAAGCGTAAAATTTTATCGATAATCGGAAATGTGTGAAAAAATAAAAAGGAATTTTGTTTTTAAAACGGAATATCGGAAGCTCACATGTTTTACTTTTTTATTGGTCGTTAAAAAATTATCTCTATAACACAATATTTCTGTAACTCCATTCCGGATTTATCACTAAACATTATTTAAATTTTCGTTAGAAATTTTACAAAACATTTCGCGTAAACTGTTACGTCATGAGCTTTAGTTTTTTATTACTTTTGATCCAAATATTTCTAGATCTAGCATTAAATCCTCTGCTAGCATTAAAGCTGTCTATTTTCAGTTTTAACATTTAGTGATCCTCTGCTCTTTCTTCCAATCGTACGGTAGAGAGTTTTCTCTGGAATTTTATCTCACTTGTTCCATAATACGGACACAATGTTAGTATGTTAGCACAATGCTTTCCTTTTATAAATTGTTTTATGCTATGATATCTGTAATACGGTTCTATTGCTTCATCTACAGACAATTATGTACTAATAATGTAGTGACTGGTGTGCTAACGAAGTTTTTTGTGTCCCATTTTCACGTTTTTTTTTATATTATTCCTGATTTCTTTATCTGTCAATTCTTTCTTGAAGAACATAACTAAAAAAAAATATTCACATCATCATCAGATATAGTTTCTAATTTTTTGTGCAGTAGTACTTCTTTCTCATTGTCATGATTTATAGCAAAAATTTCCAAGGGCACTTCGAACACCTTTGCCAAGTATTTTAACAGAAGCTTCATTTTTTTCATCACTTGGAGCACAAGATTTCAAAAAAAGAATGCTGGTCGAACTTGATTCTGATCTATGCATGAAACGAAAACTCATAAGATCAGGTTCCTGTCTATTCTATCTTGATATCTCAGACATGGTACATCGTAAATAATTATAGTTATAAGAAAGTAATTATCAGTTGTTTTCTATGTTTTTAATATTGTGCTATAATAATACTACAGGTTAACACCTGACGAGCTTAGAACGTCCTTAGACGAGTCATCTGATACGCTTTTCTTCCTTTAGATGAAGAGGAATATATTCCCAAAAATGTATACTATAACCTGTATTGAAGAGGAACCATTCATTGAGCAATATGATATGTCAGTTAAAAGTGACTGCGATGAACACGAAGCAGAATTAGAGCTGTCTTCAAAATATATTGTGTTGACCAGCAGAGATAGCACTGTATGGAATAGTGTGCAAACAATTAGCGGTAATATATTAAGAGGTAAAATGGATGTGACAGCAATAACATCTGCATATCCTCAAATGAAAAGGACACCGAAATGTGGAAATGCGATTCTTTGCTAAACTACTTGTGCTGAACGTGCTAAGACAGAAAAAGCTGCACTTATTCGTGACATTTAGATGACACGGAATAATAATTTGGATAATTTGGAATTTGGAAAAAATGCATAAAGGAACAACAGTTTCCTTATCGAGGGCATATAAAATTTAGTATGCCATGTAAAGTAGGCCAGTATATTCCATGAAAACTTGCGAAGTACGGGATAAAACCATTTTAGGTGTGCGATGCCTCGAATCTTTACCCTCTACAACTCCACATTTACAGCGGAAAACCATCAGATGATGTACGACAAAAAAATATTGAGGAGCGAATTGTTTTAGACTTAGTTGTTAAATAAAAGAACTCTGGAAGAAGTGTCTTTAGTACAGACTTTTTTGATGTAAAGTTGTAGCTCTTGAGTTCCATACGAGAATTCAATCAGGATTGAATATAGTACTTTGCATTCATATACAACTCATATGGCCTTCCAACTTGTCTTTGTTGCGAGAAAGTCGCTCACAATAAGATGTCAAATTTGGAAAGATACTTCATTACAAAATATGCCCAGTTTGCTGGTAAATATCCGATCGGTGACACACAAAAAAGAATGTTTCAAACTCAAAACCTGAATGTTCCCAAAAATGGAACATATCATGTTCAAAAATGGAACACAAATGCAACAACAAGTGTGTGCATTATGCCAATAATATAAATCTGGCAAGTTATGCAGTATCAGTAGACATTGCAAAAGGGGGAAATCCATTCACAGATGGTAACTACGTCAAAGATTATTTTATACGTGCATCTGAAGAACTTGTTCGTAATTAAAAAAAATCAAAGATTTACCATTGCCTTCTCAACCAGTACAATACAGAATTGCATGTTTTCAAATGTAACACATGTGCAAGGGTAAGACATTAAAGTGGCTTCCGCCTTAGCACTTACTATAGTTATAAGTTTTGCGACATAAAAGATACTGTACAAGTGACCTTTTTCATCAGGTATATGTCGTCTACATATTCAAAGGAAGAACTGCTAGGGTTACTACTTTTGGGCTCAGCACATGACGACAATATAGCAAAAGTTGTGCAAAAATGCTTGGAAGACAATTGAATTGAATGGAATCGATAAAAATGACAGACATATATAGTGGAGTAACATCAATTCAATCCACAATACATTAACCAAGAAACGCTTTGTGCCCAAACATTTCCAATCAAATTAGTTGTGATCATGAACTTAGATTATGATAATTAAGAGAATGTTGACAAAAGCACCCAACCAACGCCAGTTTATTAATATAATAGATTTCCTTGAAGAAATAGAGAGCCATTTATCTAATCCACTTCTGTACAATAAAGTGCAATCGCTTTCCAGAAATAACGTCTTGAAACGGTTTGCCTTGTGCTTGAGTGAAACAGAAACATTCCTCTGTGAAATAAAGTATTATTATATCAATGAAGCAAAATGTTAACTTCAACACAAGTGGACAGCTCTAAAGTATTCTGCAAGTTTAAAGCGTTCATGTTTAGCGCATGTAATAGTCTCTTGCATGAATATAATAAAATGTAATAATAGAAGTCAACTACTAAAAAAAAATTTGTAGGGGCTCTTTAAATAGTGGGAAGTTTTCTAAATTGTATCTTTTGGCTCTTATGTTTCAATAGGTTGCCGACCCGTGCTTTAGTAGGAAAAAAGATCTGTATATTGCACAAACTTTACATACTGCAAAAGTGCAACTAGATATTCATACGTTTTAAGAAAAAGGTTTTTCTTCTCCCATCAATGCATATGACATGATAAGTTGAAAAGACTATCTTTGCTAAACCTGAAATAATAAAGTACTATTATAAAACTAAGAGGGGAAGTGATGTAAAAGATAATAAAATGTTGGCGGCATATGCAGTGAAACGACGTACAAACCGTTAGCCGATAGCATTTTTTTAAATATGATTGATATTGCAGATTTACCATCGTACATTATATATTAGGAACATAATCTACAACATATATCAACCAATCAGAGAAAAAAGTCTCAAAAGTCTTGCGAATGAGTGATTTGTGCCTGCTATTATTACTCAAAGTAAAATTCCTGATGTAATCGGAAATAATTTTACACGCAACTACTACAACACGAGATGTAGTAAACAGGGATGAGTCTGGACATATCCAATGTGTTGGATACTGTAATATCTACGTTCAAATTTCTAAAAATTAAGGAAATCACTAAAAGCATGCAGTTCTTGCACAAAAGCCGTTTGTGCTGAAGATTTCCTATCGAAGCCAGTGTATGATTTGTGTAATAATCAATTCATTGGTATTTATTTTTTGTAAAAATTTTTCAACATGTTTATTAATAATGCAAAAAAAAAAAATGCAATAATCTTTTGACAATGATACATTCTAAGATGAATTAGTACCCCGGTACTATTTCAGTCACATAAGGATTGAAATTGACACTAGAACTAGAAACATTCGGGTTTAGCTGTACGTCTCTTAGCCAGCTAAACCTGAATCTTTCTACTGCTAAGTCAAGTGTGAGTTCTACTTTTAGTTCATTAAACATATATAACATGTCTGTACTATATCATAAGTAAAACTAGAAGTAACACTAGACCTAGGACTAGCCGTGCGTTTTCAGATGCACGCCTAAACCTAAATATTTCTAATCCTAGATCTAGTGTTAATTCTAGTTTTAGTTCAATAGAATATATATTGATAATGTAATGATAATGTATATGATATATACATTTATATATCATATATATGATATATAAATATAAATATATATATATATATATATATATATATCATAATATAACGTTGAATAACAACCAGAACTAACATCAGAGATAAAACCGACATTAGACTTAGAATTAAAACAGTCGTGTGTAACCATACATTTCTTAAAACAGTTAAACCCGAATGTTTTTAGTTTTTAATTAGTTAAATACTGCATATGAAATTCAAACAAATACAGTAATTATAAAATTATTCTAAAAACCTACATATGTGTGTCAATTATTTTTAGATCAATATCTATCCATATATTGCAACTCTGATTATGACTTCTATATAGCTAAGCTCAGGCATTGTATGTAGATTAACCACCAGTGGGTGGTAGTTGAATGTAACAGTTTTATTATATTCAACGTGAAGAAGATACAGATAGGCTTAGGAACATAAAATATAGCAGAATATGCGCACGTTCCGAGTTTATTGGAGCAATAAATAAATCGTTTGTTCTATACATGTGTTAAGACCCGGTAAACACGGTATAATTACGAAATAAGTCTGTCAGGGCTTCTAATAAATGTGTAGTTCCTGTATTTTTTATTACTTGGTTTTACTCTTTGAAAATCGTTATACGCCCGTATTAATTTAATTTATAACTTCCCGTGTGCGAAGAATAAGCGCAAAGAATAAACGTAAAGAATAAACGGGGAAAAAAATGAATTATTCAATTCTTATATTTTTCGCGGCAACTCGAATTTATTTTCATGACGTAATATTCCGGAAGCAGAGAAACATCGAAATTTGCAATTTTTTTGACTTCCCTT
The DNA here is from genome assembly GCA_036711965.1 of Onthophagus sagittarius. Lineage (NCBI taxonomy): Eukaryota > Metazoa > Arthropoda > Insecta > Coleoptera > Scarabaeidae > Onthophagus > Onthophagus sagittarius. The sequence goes on from JASERS010000001.1 coordinate 54,669,393, forward strand.
TGAAGATGTAACCTGGCGGGTACAGGAAGTGATTAATATTCTCTTAGAGTTCTTCGACATTCCACGATGCATTATTAATTTTTTCTATTAATTTTTTCTATTCGCCCGTGTCGGAAGCGGAGGAACAACGTCGAATAACAGTAATTAGATATACTGCTAATTAAAAGTTTCGTATTGAAGGCGCTGTCGCTTGTTATCTCGTCGAAGTTTTTTCGAACCGTTGTTTCTCTTTCACGAAAACAATGCTGCACATAGTCAATTCTTTGTTTAAAACTGGGTGTCTAATCTGGTAACGCCATCTCCTTCCGATCTTGGATACGGATTAAGGTCCATTGTTTCTATTGCTCACCAACACGCTTTTATTTCTTTTTCTTTTTAATATCCCCGTCTTATTATTATTATTATCATCATCGACATGCAAGTTTTCTTATACATATTATAATAGAAATAAACACTCACACCATATTATCTTTTATATCGCGCAGAGATCGAAACACCACTCACACTTATTGTTTAGCACATTTTTTACGTTTGTTTAAAATCACGATTACGAATGGATAAGTCAATTACTTGCGCAGGGATTATCGGGAAGATTACCGAGTATTATTGAACTTTAACGATGATAAATCGTCACGATAACGATCCTACGTGATCGTTACCTCAAATTGATAGCATTAAATCAATTAGTAAATTGCGAAACTTAAATTTGTTCTTGACGTATACGAGAGCGGAAACATATTTACGAATTATTAAAAAGAAATTTATTTTTAGAATGGTTTAATGGACATTCACATTTCTACGTAACTATAAGAAACGTTTAATCACGCGAAAGCTTTCATATAATCAAGGTTAATTTAATTTAATATTTAATTAGGTGGAAAGATCAAAAACTTAGTGATTATACCATAGGTAAAAAGAACTAATTAGATAGTATTAAACACGTAGTTTAATATTAACGATTATTTAATATTAATGGAATATTAAGTATAATCATTTTATGTTTATGATGTCTTAGACGGATCAAAAATATGAAGCTCCAAGTTGCGTGCTGTAGCTATCTTAAATCTATTTGATCATATTTGAAAATATTTATACTGGAGTCGATTTAGCTAAATTTAGGTTGACCTTATATTTTTCTGCCATCTAAAGAAACGATTTAGGTTACGATCAAACATTTTCGAATAAATACACAGATGATAGTAATAAATCATGGATGATGTTGAAAATTTTACTTAGATGTGGATAAAAAATCGATCATCTTATGGCATTTTTATAGCAATCAAATCACCAAAGATCATTGAATCACACAAGAACTAAACTGATTAGGCATTCTTTTGAACTTTAACGCTCTGTTGGCTACAAGAAACTCACATGACATAATAGCGCATTAAGTGCTAAGGGATGCATTGTACTGCATTGTACTGATAGTAAAATCCTACGTCTAGACAATGAAGACATTTACACACCATAAAAGTCATCGACGATAATATCATAATGATTCACTGAAAAGAGAAACATGACTACATTTTGCCCAGATAATGTCAAAGCGAGATTCAAATAGATATAATCAGAATAATGGTAAAGGAAGTCTAATAATAAATAATGAATACATAAACAGTGCGGCTGTGAATAAATACAAATACAGTCGAAATGCATGAATACAGAAAGTGGAGTAGGAAAGCGATGAACCGCTAACAATCCGTTGAGTCACTGACGAAGAAATCGATGTGTATTTAATTCCGACTCAGTATAATGTTTTGAGTTATTCAAGTTGGAATGCAAGAGAATGCTTCGAAATGTTTCGATCATGTATGGGGTGAGATTGTTCGAATTTGTTTGCATCAGAACTATGGTTACAATCATTCTGAAGAATGAATATTAAGTTGCACGACGTAATAGGTGAAGAACACGTCATACAGTTTATGAAAACGCAAAGCTTGTAGATTGTTATAAATTACCCTAGAATATCAACTTTAAGCTGCAGGCAATAGCTAATAATTAAACTGATGTTCAAAAATTTTATAACTACAAGGAGTGAGCACATACAATATCATATTGTACGTTTAAACATTTATTTTATTAGAAGTGTTCTGAGTAAACCTGCAGATAGTTACAAATTACTCTAAAATATGAACTATAAGCTGCAGATAACAGCTAATTCTTAATCTGATGTTGTTCAAAAATTTGAACAGCCCTACAAGGTGTGATTGTACTCATTGTATGTTTATCTTAATTTAGGCCTTTACCTCCAACATGTTTTGACAGACAAATTAGACAAGTTACGTATGATGTATGTAAAAAATGGTAGGTCAACACGAAGTTAGTTATGGTAGCTGGGTTTAATTCCAACATTTCTGTATTTGAGACGAAATAGGCTCTAATCTTGCATCCAGCTTATCTACAGTTGCACGATATTCATTTATATTTACTACAACATGTTCCTGTACGTCGGAAATCAGTATTGAACCAAAAAAGAGCCCAACACCTTGGGAAGAAATTTTCAAAATCGAGTAACCTTTATTTTCCATTGCCAAAGATAGATTATATATACATATTGTGTTCAATAAACATTGAAAAAGCTTTAATACTCATAAATTTAAATCAATATAGTCAATTCAGTATCTTTTATAACTTTTACAAAAACTGCTTATACCTTGCACATTTCATTCCCAATCTTGTAATTTATGCAAGATTCTGAGATCACCAATATTTTACGACTATAACAAAATGGTAATAGGCATGAAATAAAATAATAAATTTGTATGCAAATTACTTACATAAACATTAGTACTAACACTAGACCTAGTATATTCCATTGAACTAAACCTAAAACTAATACTAGACCTAGAACTAGAAACATTTGAGTTTGGCCGTGGATCTCTTAAGACGGCTAATGGAATAAGACGGAATATGTACAGTATAACGTTGAATAACAACTGAAAGTAGAATTAAAATTGGAGTTAAAACCGTCGCTACACATAGAACTAGAAACATTCGGGTTTAGCTGTACATCTCTTAAGACGACTAAACCCTACTGTTTCTAGATTGTAGTAAATTCTTCTGTAACTAAAACTATAACCTAAACTACTTCGGAAATCAGTATTGAACCAAAAAAGAGCCCAACACCTTGTGAAGAAATTTTCAGAATTGAGTAACCTTTATTTTTTATTTCCAAAGATAGATTATATACACTTATTGTGTTCAATAAACATTGGAAAAGCTTTAACACTCATAAATTTAAGTCAATTTAGTCAATTTAGTATCTTTTATTACTTTTACAAAAAATGTTTATACCTTGCACAGTTTATTGCCAATCTTGTAATTTATGCAAAATTCTGAAATCACCAACATTTTACGACCATAAAAAAATGGTAATAGGCATGAAATAAAATAATAAATTTGTATGTAAATTACTTACATAAACATTAAGCTATTATAGCTAATTTGATATAAAATATGATCTATGAACCCATTTGAAAATTATTAATTGAAAACGACGTTAACTATACACAGTTAAAATCGAAATGATAAAGCCATGATGATTTTACAAAATTGCCACGCAATAAAAGACCGGTTCGCAGAAATGCTCACAACCCCAAAACGCATTCCGCAAAAATATAAACTATAAAAAGGTGGTCGTAAATTTCGCAAACATGGAAGTTGGGACATAAAATTTAAATCTTAAAGAACCAAAAATCAATTTGTGAATTATAATTTTATAATCTCGTATTCAAACTTGTTAATTGACGTTGTTTATTGGATTTAATTTGATTTTATACATAGCTCGAAAAAAGGAAACGAAATGATTAGCTATAATATATGTTTGTAGGTTAGTCATAAAATATTTTATTTATTTATTCAAATAAAAATTTTTATTACACTCCAAATAACATTGATTTACAAGTCCCCTTTTACCAAAAATTAAAATTACCATATTAACGACCCGATCGTTTTCATGGGTGGTGAAAACAATCGGGGCAGAAACTTTCTTTTCGGCCAGCTGACAGCTTCAATTCGACCAAAAAGGTCAATAAATCCTACATCCCCACTACACACAGTCGCCGAATCCCCCTCAAAACACTATTATTATTATTAATAGATTTACTTAGGCGATTTATAAGGTTTTTGAAAAAAAAGGTTACGAGTGACTATGGGAAAAGCACTAAAACCGAATCGACAAAAGCCCGGTCTCTCCTGAGCAATCAAAATAAAATCGTCTCGATGCGGTAAGCGATTTTGGCCCCAACCGGATCCGTACTTCAGGTAAATAGGAACCAGAGACAGATTGGGTTCCTTTTTATTTGGCATTAAATATAATTCGGTAGGCAGCAGCTGGGGGTTGGATTTTTCGGAGTCCAAAAACAACCCCAGTGGGTAGAATAGTAGCGGCCCGGTGAGTTAGTGACGCCAAATTTGACCCATCAAAATAAATATTAAATCGTTATAAATCACCCCGGTTCCGCACACATAGACGGATATAGTAGCTTTTTATTAGGGGTGGAGGGTAATCTGAGCAACGGCTCTAAGTGATGAATTGTTTTCAGAGGTTTATCTTTGCCGTAACGACCATCAAGATGGGGACGTTATTCAGTTTGTGTTTACTTTGTGGTCTATTATTACCACAAGAGTTCGTTCTATGCGGAAAGGGATTCTTTAGGTTAATTTTATTTTTTTAACTAAGCCTTGAATGAGGTAAATAACATTCCATAGCCGAAATAGTTTTGGAACACAATTGATTTCTTTTTGTTGAAATCAAAATTAAAGATAACTAAAATAGTTTAGGCAATAAAGATGGACAATCAAGGAGTTGAGATTGATGATTTATGAGTATTAAAGCCTTTTCAATAATGAAAAAGAAAAATTATTCGACTTTCATAATTTTTGATTATGCTTTTAATTTCAGAAGAATTTACAACAATCTAAAGCTAAATAGGAATTAAACCTAGAATTAACTAAAAATACTAAGGGCGCCGCTGAAAAAATTTTGGGAGTCGCAATAAGAGAAAGATTGGAAACCTCTGACCTATATGATCTCAAAGTGGTCATAAAATTTAACATTGAGGTTGGGACGCTTTTAACACGTCAGTGAGACGTAAAATTAAAAATTGACAAAACACATACTTTGGGAGTAAATGTTGTCCAACCATAAAGACTTAAAATAACAGCTTTTTAAATCCGAGTTTCAAATAAACAATCCCATAAAGCTCCGAAGAGGAGAGATGAAAAGGATTGGTCGCGGTCCCGATATTACTTATTATTATAACCGGGCCCCTGGCAAACATTTCATCAGCTGTTAAATCGAACTTTTATTGCGAAAGATACGCCTCTCGTATATGTGCTCGTAAAGCGAGCAATAAAAGCGAAAATATATATCAATTATTTGTATAGCCGCGTCGCGAACGCCCCATGAAATATCCATAAAATTATTCAATGTTTGATCTGCACTAAATATAACCGTAAAAGCGGACGTCTACGCGCACTAAACACGTGAAAATTGAATTCTGTCGCGTTTTTATTGCCACGTCAACAGTTTCTCTCTTCCCTCTAACGTCAGCCATAAAAACTTTCTTGGCTAATTTCAAAGGATTCAAAATTATCATATTTTTTTATAATCCACCAAAAATTTTTATGCATTTCTGAAGGAGAACATCTGTTACTTGAACTTATTCTGCGGAAAGACAATTTACTAATCACGTTTCTGTCGATATGAAAAACTCGGTTTACATAATTTACGACTGAAAAGGATTGTCAACGGATTGTCGAAGCATTGTTTCTTCGTATAAAACCGCAGTTAACATTAATTAAACTGCACTCCCCCGATATAATGTTCGATATTTATGAATGCATTCAAACGTCAACGGTATAAGACATCGAGAAATAAGTATTTCTCTTCTTTACAAACCACTCAGTTCCAAGAACATTTCTCGAATTTATAACGGAAATATTGATTTAAAATTTAATTAAATAATTATATCAAATTTTATTATTTAAATTTGACGCCACTATCTTTTTACAATATTTATTAATAATAATCTGCTATGAATGATAAGAGACATGAGTATATCACGCAATCAATTAGCACAACAAAAAAAAATTGGCTATGCCCTATAACAATAATGGCAATAACAACGTTGTCTTCTAATAATACATGAAAAAGAAATATTTCCAAGAATAACAGCACATTAGGAGATAAATATGTTTTCTCGACTTCAATTCCTAAATAAACTTTGTACTCTAGTTGATTTCTTCATAATAAAAGGTGCATTTAAAAGATATCTATGATAATACTAAATACAATAACTTTATCGATAAAAAGAAACAATGTTAACTACACCATAAATATTCACATATTTCACTCCTTTCTACGAATATCATATTGAATGTAATAACATACAAAAACATAGATACAATAATAAACATACATATAAAGATATGATAGGTGTCTCTTTAATATAATATCGTTATAGCTAATGATGCAATATCTGGTCAAGTTACATCTAAGTATAGGACGACATTATATTAGTGAATCACGAGACGGGTCTGGAAGAAGACAGCATACTTAGCAAGCAAAAAAAATGGTAAAATTTGTGGATTAATCCAATCAAAAATGTTAAGTGCTGATGGTTGAAGATCCTAGGAGATACATATGATGTCTTTTTAATTAAAGCTAATGATGCGAAATCTGACCGAGTTACATACAGGTATAGGACGAAAACATATTAGTGATGCAGAGGACGGGTCTAGAAAAAGAGAGTACACTTGTCAAGCAAAGAATAGTTAAATTTGTGGATTATTACAACCATAAATATTCGCAGATGATGGCTGAATATCACAGGAATTACGTATGATGTCTCTTTAAACTGCTTTAAAACTAATAAAGCCAAATCTGGCCGACTTACATACAGGTATAGGACTAAAACAAAATCAGTGAATTAGAGAACGGGTCTAGAAGAACAAAGCACACTTGGAAAGCAAAAATAAAATGGCAAAATTTGTGGATTATTACAACCCAAAATTATTTACAGCTAATGGCAATACATAACAATGCTTAGGGTTGTACTAAGTTGTCAAGAGTTTAGTAATCTTATATAATCTTACAATTTGACGATACCGACAATTGATATTGATCGCGACATGAAAATCTTGAATTTAGCTAGAAGTCTGTATAGTTTGATCATAACTTCCAAGTATGTTATGGAATTGATCATATGCATACCTAACAAATACGATATGTATAGAATAGAAATAATACGCTTTATGGAGTCCTAACAAGCTACTTGCATAATGCAGATATATATTGTGGCAGAAACCCTGATTGTTATTGACTACTACCTGAAGATGGTATCTAATATATCGGCTCAATGCGTTGAACATGGTGAATAATTGACCAGAAAGTAATAATAATTGTGATCCACACAGTTAGGTTAAAATATCTATTGTTAATACGTATTTTCTGCCTTAAAGTTAGTAATTAATTAAATAGCTAGTTGAAGATGGAATTTACAAAAACATCCGTCGCAGGATATAATCAAAAAAACAAAAATTAAAAATTAAGGATATACATACGCTAAATTTTCCAAAATGCTACCAACCCAAGATGGCATTGAGAGCAGTTACTTCATTTGCCAGGAAACGGAAAATATTCATGATATAGGTATTGAACTACGCATGCGTGCAAGTATTAAACAAACACTGTAACAACTGAAGCTTGTGTATGATAAATGCAACTATAATTGTACAAATTTTTAAACCAACTATGTCAAGTATAAAATTTATCAACTATCAATCCTCATTCCTTTTCGACTTAAAATTTCGATTTTCTCAATTATTCGAAATAGGTACACTGAAATTGTTCAAAATACATATGTTTTATTTATTTAGCATCTACATCAAAGATGTAGAACACAACAGAAAAAATTAAAATGTTTAAAAACGGATACGGTATGACGTCTACATAAAGAAATTCTACATAACGAAAATCCTCTATAACGATTTTTTTTTTAAGTCCTGAGAAGTTTCGTCATAGAAAGAACCATAATTTCCCACGATCTACATCTAGCTTCTTTCCTCCATATACAACATCGAAATTACAACCCGTGAATCAAGAAGTGATTAAAAATCTGAAAGTACATTATCGAAAACAAGTCTTAAGAAGAATGATTTTTACATTGGAAAATAAGCAGTTCATTGATAAAATTATCTATCTGTGTGTTTGCATAACGGATCTTGCAAAGGTTTGGCAAAATGATGTCACAGAGAAAACAATAAGAAAGTGTTTGAATATTGATTTGCCAAACATATGACACAGGAAGTAGTGAATGATGTACATCTGCCGATTTCTGAGAGACTTCTGCAGAAATACACTTCAATCAAAAACTAGAATAAATAATATCCTATCGTGACTAACTATTCCATTGATGGTGAAATAGTAGAATCGGTAAAACCCCATGAAAACTAAAAGAACGTAGAAATAAAGTCATTGAAATACCCAAACCTGCAAAAGCCGTAATAATGTAATGTTTTGAAAAAGTACCGTATAATGTTTTTCATGTATTAAATGAATCTGAACATTTTTTTGAGAAGTCGCAAACGTGTAGTTAATCCGTTTTTTCAATACGATATTTTTTAATACGATCATTTTATAGGATTTTAAACGTAAGAAAAATAGAAATTAAAGGATATTAATAACTTCTTAACTTGCTTTATTAATTTTATATCGGAACCGGTTATGTCGGAAATATCATTCCATCTTCAACCGAAAACTACGATAAAGAGTAAATCTAAAAAATTAATTAAGCATAAACTTAAATGTAACTTAAGTTTAATCAACTATTTTAATTTAATTTTATCCTTCATTGTAGCTTTCGGCTGAAGATGGCATGATTTCCGAAACCGATATCAATATAAATTTAATAAAGCATTTTTTTCTTATTCTCTGTATGTGGGCTTATTATTATATTGAATATATAATTATGAAATCAGTCTCTTCCAAAATGTCATCAGGTTTATAACTATTATAATTTTTGGTAAATTTTAATACAAAATGAACTTTTTGTAATTTCACTTTTTGAAATTTTTTTGTTGAATTACACATTTTGTTACATTCCAAAATCTTTTACAATGACTCACCAAGGGTATAAAATGGCTTTGTTGAATCACCAAGGATGTAATATGACTTTGTTGAATCATTGTAAAAGATTTTGGAATGTGACAAAATGTGCAATTCAAAAGAATTTTTTTAATTAAAATTAAAAGACTTTCAACTCTATTAAAATTGACAAAAAAATATGATATTTATAAACCTGATGATGGCAACAATTCTCGAAATATTGTTTTAATCTATTAAATCCAAATAAATATTTTCAAGGAAACTGAGGTCATAATTATATATTCAAATTAATAAAGAAGTTATTGGTATCCTTGTTTATTTTCCAATTCATTTCATTTGCAACACGGATAATTTGCAAAAAGTAAGAAAAATAGTTTCTTTATAACGAATTTTTTCTTTGGAACTTCCAATTTCGCTGCATAGAAATCTTACAGTATTATGGTGTGAAAATTCTACTCAGGATGCATCACAGGATATTAATGGTCAGTTATCTGTTCTCACGACATCTAAAAAAATAGTGCATTTGTCGTAAAACGTGAGTTGCCGTACTTAAAGAGTAGGTATGCATTCTCAATTAACATTATGAATTATGGATTATGTAGAAGGAGTTTTCATTTAGCAATGTAAGAATGTTAATAATAATCGGATCAAAATAAATGATGTTTTTTTTTAATAAAAGAAATGGGAAGGGAAAGTGTAAAAATAAACAACAACAAGAAATTTTAATTATACAACAAAACCAAGAAGTAAAGTAAATTATGGCGGCAAAATTAAATGTTACAAATTTACTCCAATTGATTTATAATGAGGAATAATAATGTGGTAACAATGATTTATGGAAATGCTTTAAGCCCGGTTATGTCACTAAATGCAATGAGCCCTTTTTTAGATTTATTGAAAAAAAATCGTGTGATAAAGTTTAAATAATTCTTAATCTTCAGAATCGAAGAAAACTTTACAAAGACATTAATGAAATTACACAACAAAAGTAGGACACTCCTTTTAACATTGTTTTACCAAATATAGTAAACGTTTCGTGTTTTAATTCTAGGGTTTCTCAACACATTACAATTGGTATCTTAATTTTGGAGTTTTAATCAACTCTTTAGTGAAGAAGTGATATTTTCATAGGAATTGCTAATAAACCTATTCCACCTGTGCTATCTTATTCTCAAATATACTTAAAAAAATCTTCTGAACAATAACTCCCAATAAGGCAATTCTAAGGATTGACGAATTGAAATTTCTTAATGTTACGTTAATTCCGATTATTCCGATACAAACCAGTTTGATCAAATTTTGATTTATCAGTGTTAAAGCTTCTGCAATGTCTATTGAACACGATTAGTACACATAATCTATTTTTAGCATTGAAAATAAAATGTTACCCGATATTGAAAATTTCTTCCTAAGGTGTTGGTGTCTTTCCTGAGCTAAGACTGATATCTAAAGAAGTTTAAGTTATACTTTTAGTTCAACAAAAATTTACAAAAGATAGCTAAATAAGAACTAAAACTAGAACTAACACTAGGCCTAGAAAAATTCAGATTTAGGCACGGATTTAAAGACGCATGGCTAAACAGAATAGTTCTAGTTGTAGGTATAGTATTAGTTCTAGTTTTAGTTCAATACATGTAAACAACAATTTAAGACTGAATGACAACTAAAATAGAGCTAATACTAAACCTAGAACGAAAAACATTTGGGTTTAGCCGTACCTCTCTAGAACCCAACCTTACCTAACTGAACTTAACTTCAGAACTAACACAAGACTTAGAAGTAGGAACATTAAACCTTATCCATCTTAAGAGACTTGCGGAAAGTTTTCTATTTTTTCAAGATTTATTTTTCAAGCTAACAACTTAAAATTTATTTACATTTACAGAACGTCAATTATTTTAAGGAAATCGATGAGAATAAGATCGGAACATGGATCCAGTATGGTCAAGATGAATCAGCTTCTTAACAACGAAGAAAAAGTCTTGGGCCAACGTAAATCAACGAAGCCTGACTCATCCGGAAATGAGAGTGGATACAAAGAAATTGATAACATGGTATTAGTGTAGAGAGTTACGAACCGAGGTGGACAAAGAGCTACGTATGTTGTGTTAGTGTACTGTAAGAAGTAAAATTTTCTTCTTGATGTTTTAATCCTGCGCAAAATATGCCAGATAATTAAAAAGAAAATGTGCTAAAACTAAAACGAAAACGGAAAATGTTTTTCGATAAAACAATTTACTGAGATTACATAAATTTGTTTTAAGTTATCCTAGTAAAGTCCTCCATTTATTACTGTTCTATTATGCAAAAATCAATATGTTTGAATTATCCGTACAAGTATTACCACTTTAAGGCATTTTGTTATAAACCTGTAATACAAATGTAACAAATACAGCAATTATTGAAAGTAGTGTATGGTGTATGCGACTATTTTGGTATTGTAATGTGATATTGTAAAAATTCTTGACCTACTAGTAATTATAAAATCCATCAATACTCAATTCTTTTTATGCTAAAATTTTAAATTTGAATCATCCAAAATCACCTAAAATAGTTAGACACAAATGTTTTTTTATTGTTTAACATCTACATCGACGAACAAAAATTTAAATTGTTTAAAAAAAGATATTATGGTATCGTTTTTATTCATCAAACACACCTTAGACATTTTCAAATACTTACAAGTATTTCCATTTTAAAACAATTTGTTATAAACCTGTTCATTTTATTTTCTTTTATATTTGACGTTTTACAAAATTATAGAATAGGTTTTCCTTAAAAAGGATGTCGTAAAAATTTATATAGAGTTAGTTTCTTGGTGATTCAAGCATTCCAAGTTGAAATTTTGTATTTTTCCTCTTTTCTCTTGTTCATCTTGTGTAATAATTCCATCGAGGTATACGTTATAAAGTCGTGTGACATCACATGCGCTGCATACTAACATGTAACCCCACTATAAACTAAAATACTCACACTTTCTTTAATGTGGTTAGGTTGGCGTATAATTGTACAAGGAGTTTTATTTTATTTTATTTTACGGGAAACAAAATAATACATAACTCTCGTTTTAATATTTTTTTTCTATACCTAATATGAAACGCCTGTTGAACATTGAGTGGTAACAATTACAAACTTGTCGAGATAACCTTCGAGTACCTACGTTTTAGAACAAGTTTATCTCTACGTGAACGATTAAATGCACTTTAAAAGCACACAGCAAAATAATATTACATGTTAAATGACAATTAGGCGGTTCGTGGTATTTGTTTTTTTCAATATATTTTTTTAAATATAATAGATACTACTATGGTGATCAATCATTTTCAGTTAAGGATCAGTAAGCAAGCAAGTTGTAGATAATCTATCAAACTCAAATAAACTGGGTGGAAGAAGGCGTATGGTAATAAATTGCATGTGTAATACGTTATTTTCACACCTGCCCGTTATAAGAAATAAAGCTACAATGTTAATTTAATGAGTTAGAAGAAAACTGGCTTAAGGTTTAATTTCTTTTTGTATTTAGTTAAAAAGGCGGATGTATTATCCCAATGTTTTTTCCCTTCGTCGTTTTGACTAAAATCAATATTAACACTGTCGGGATTTTTTATATTTACAAAAGGGGCCATGTTATCGAGTGCACTCAAAGTGTATTGACTCAAACATATTTTCCAGTTTCCACATCGAGTCGCGTTCCGACAAACTTAATGTGTGCAATTTCACAGAAACAAAACATAGTGCATTAACATTTCGAAAAATTTCCTTATTGATACATCTTATCGCCTCGGCATTTATTAGCCAATACAATGTTAAATTGAATCGAAATAAAAGGACAAAAAAATCTAAGAAATACACGAGGTGGTCGTAAATTGCATTCCCAGATACTGGTTTTATGAGGTTAAAATACAACTTTGTGAAATCAAAACAAACGTGATGATAAGAAGGACAACTATTTATTAAAATGTTTATTAAAAACTTGTTTATTGAATATTATTTTGCGAGAGATTTGTTGTCGACCGTTGCAAGAACCGTAACGATAACGTTGAAAAGGGTATAGTGTTTCGAGGTTGTTGTTTATTATTACTTGTACTCCACATCAATGGATGTGGAAAAGCTAATCAGAGGAAAGCTGAATAGGCACTTTCCCGCGAAAGCATATGTGCCCACTTTTTCTGCAGATAAATCGTGTTGGGTTTAATTTCTTGTTTGTGTTTTAAAGATATGTTTACGCTTACTCAAGGTGGCCTTGTTTAATACTAACAATGTTCATTCTTAAAAGAAGCACAATTCTTTATTAATGAATGAATGAATGAAAATAATACGAAAAAAAGTCGTTAATTTTCAAGAGATTAATTTAATAAAAATAAGTGTTTTTATGTGATTATAAGTGTTAATAAAAATAATGTATTAACTTTGATAAATTGTAACTATTTATCATGTTTCTGCGATTATCTTTGAGTGCACATAAAATTAGGCTTTTTCAGTTTAAGTTAATAAGTTTATATAGTTTAAACATATTCAAGTAGTATTAGTTGGAAAGTTTATACGTTATGAACATTATGTAAGATAAAAATCCAACCATTCAGTGTTAACATAAAATAAGCTTAAAATAAAACGATCCATCTAAGAAACATAGTTTTATTTAAATTCATTTAACATAAAATGATGTTACGTGAGTAATTACGATAGTGAAGGTGTCAATAAAATTGAACTCATACAGAAGAGAGATGATAACGAAAAAGCAATGATAACACGTGTTACGGATATATAGAGACCTTGTGTCTTGAAACTTTTAGCCTGCTTCGATTTGTTTAAATTGATGTTATCAAGATGCTGACATTTTGGCAAAAAAATGATCTACAAGATGATAGGTTATCAAAATTAAAAAATAAACTATTAACAATTTCCAGATGTGTTTCATCCAGATGATAAGATTTTATGAAGACATAAAAAATTAATATTCCGATAATACACTACTCCGTCAAAAATTATAATCAGATTGGAGAGGAAATTCTGAAGAAATCCAATAGAAAAGGTAACGTAACAATAAGTTGTGGTCCGGTTCATTTTGAGTATGGATTTTACTATTTTTAATTTTTGGATTTTACCTATTTTAGTTAAAATATTCTGAACCTTTCTTCACATACATTAAATATGCACAGAAATTTTCAGAACTGTTGAACCAAAACAGACTTATTATTATATACAATATAGCAGAGTAAAATACAGTGTTGTTCGAATCTAAGACGCACTTAAAATCTTATAATCAAACCTATTTCAAATTCTATTTCCTATTTCACTTAAATCTAGAAACATTCAGGTTTAATATTTATTGCTACAAGAAGAATATTTCTATTCTAAAAAAAATATTTCTATTAATTATTCAATTAGATTGTATATATTCCATTGAACAAAAACTCGAACTAACACTACATCTAGGACTAGTAACATTCCTAGTAATATAAAAATTGACTGGAAATAGGAACCAAAAGCTACGGTGTCGAAAGTTCGTTGTGTATGAAGAACATGGTGAACAATGTGCACTCATTATTTTATGCAATAAATTTATTTAATAAAGCTTAATGCAAAGCAAAATAACATCAAAAATTTACTTCAATTAAAAGTGATCATAATAATAAAAGTACTACGAATAATTTTATCAAATCAAATCAGAATTAATTGTGCCTATTTACCACTGATGCATCTACCAAGTTTATCATTTGACCTAAACAGAAAAAAAAGGTAATCATTGTAGCACAATGTTGCAGTGGTTAGCTATTTAGATGGTTTACGACAGTAATCATGAATTTAAGTTTTTATGTACTCGTCTGATGATACGCGAACAAATCTGCATATTTATGTTGAAGTTATGTTGAATTCTGGTTTGGCCGGTTCGACTTTTATAAATGCTATTAATAAAAGAGTCCTGCTATTTACATTATCAATATCAAAAATTTCCTGGATGTATTCCATACATTATTATTTAGCCTTCTAATTAGTGCCAATTTCCTGCAGAGCAAGATAAATAAGAAGACTAACAATGCAGTTTAACTTAATTCAAGTAGAAAACTCAACCCAAACTAACAAAACGTTATCTTGTTTAATAATTCTACAAAATCCAACAAAACTCAATCCAACCTAATTAAACCCAACCCAACCTACTTTTGTTGAAGAGAAGACGTTAAGCTAATACATATCAGCAATTACATTTTATTTCTTATGATATTAATTGATTATTATGATATTAATATGACTATTAGTTATGCTTATTAGTGGTGATTGGGCACAATTTCAGGATGTTTCAGGTTTTTGTAGCAGGACACAAAATCTTATAAACATACGTGACATTTTGATGAACTCTTTGTTTAGAAGATATAGCGCGTTTAAGGTAAACTTTGCTATTATTTTCTTTTAATATTACACGTGTATTTCAATCGATTTAATTTTAGTATGTGGAGTTCTTTTGGCATGAGAAAGACGATTACGGGGTATTGTATTCTATATCATAATATTTCTGACAGCATACTTTTTGAATTTTTTAGTAAAAATTCTTATTCTGACAATTTTTTAAGGATTTCTTGAAGGTAAGGTATAATAAAGTGTGCCATCGAGACATCATATGCCTTTTATTTTTTTTATGCAAAAGCTAGAGGATATTAATTTTGCTTATAGGCAAACGGAAACTCGGCAGAAGCAGCCCGAAAGAAGATATCCAAACAGAAAATTATTGATTAACATACACATGTTATTAAAAAATAATAATTTGAGCAACTTGTATTTCCAAAACAAGCTTTTGTGTTAATTATAATAGATTATTCATTGTTATATAAAATCCTAAAACATCCTGTATACTGCCAGAATAAAATTTATTTAATTTCCAGAAAAGATGTTTAATTCCATCATATATATCAACTCTTATTTTGCCGCACCTTTGCTACGATAAACAAAGGCATTGAAGCCATAAATAGTTATGAGACTCCTGTTAGTTCTTTTGATGCACTTGCTTTATACGCCCATTAAAAAGGAGACCCACATCAATTAAAATACCTAAGCCTTTTACTGTTTTTCAAAATGTTTGGAATTGATGTCACGAATTTTTTCATCTACAATGTGTAGCAACGCTAACGTGTTACTAAGAGGTAGGGGCTATTGGTTTATAAAGAATTTATTCTGGAAACATTTGCTAATTTTTTTTGTAAAGTATTAAATTGATTTTAAGAAGTGTTTCGGTGCATGAGCTCAGAGTATTGCGAAAAAAGGTAATAATAATATATTATGTGAATGGCAAAATTTCTCCTCGATACACATAAATTAATTACTAATGCCATTTGGCAACTCCAGGTGAGGTGGAATGTACGCACTTTTTTCTTTTTAACATTCCCGTATTTCATAGAGACTTTCAATTCTATTTTGCGATGCTCTCTTGGGACTCAAAATAGATCACAGGCAATTACGTGCCGATTTATTAACTAGATTAATTAAATAAATTATATGTCCTCAATTAGTTCTTGATCTATTTTCAATAAAATTATGTTAGTTATAGTCCGGTTTGGAACGCAGTTTTTGCATCTATTTACTGAATCTATAATGCAACATTGTCGCCTCATTTTAATCAATTCAAAATCAATATAAATGTAAAGTAATTATTTAATAAAAAACATTTTCTGAAAAACTAGAAAGCCGATTAATACAATAAATTTGAACTTAAAAGAACAATGATAAGGTGAAATATTTACATTTTAATTTTAAAATGTTGCAACGTCACGAAAAATATGATTTTTGCGTGCTGATAATTTACAGTGACGAGACAATTTTTCACAAAAGTGGCGAAATGAATTAACATAATGTCTGATTATGAAGCAAGCAGCATTTGCGTGATTCCCCTAACGCGAAGTGTTTTGGTATACAATAAAGGAAGCATGATCATAAATGATTTCTTTCTTTTTATAAATGTTATGCTTCACAAATCTTGGTAGAGTGACGATGCATTTTCGGTTGAGAAAACTGGGTTTATTGCTTGTTTTTGGAATTAGTTATGAGATCCGTTTTATATCGCTAAATTCCTGGTGAAGCTTTCTAAACGCGCCAAAGTTGTGATAAATCTATAGTTTGTGACTACACTAATTTTATTGTCTCAATAAATTAACGTAATTAAATCCCAGTTTAAGGTTAACTTTTCCAACAAAACCGCTTTTATTTTTCAGTGTACTATTCTGATCAATGTAATTTTTGGTCAATTCCTTTTCAAGTGCTCGAAATAAGCTTTAAATTAATTTAGTCATTATCTTTCGATCCAATCATATATTATTATATTTTACTTTGGCAACATACTTAACAAGATGTTGGTTTTTCTTTGTGAAATTAAATGAGGGATGTGGTATAAGTGAAACGATTATTTGATGTGATTTAATTATTAAAGTTAGGGACATGGAATAATGTAAAATTAAAAAAAAAGTTGTGCTTGAGAATGTAGTGGCTAATAAGAGCAAAACTATGAAATAAATTGAACAAGATTGTGAGTACAAATGATGTATGATTAATCCATGACTAAGATAAAAAGCTATCCTTAAACCTCTAAATGTGGCTACAAAGATTCTAGAAGAGTTGTGGAAGGACTGGAGTAATAAAACTACATACCGTGTGATTTATTAGTATTACTTACATAGATGTCGTTTACAACTTGTAAATTATGGAAATTTTTAAATTTTTTACTCCGACGATTTAGCTGAAACTAAACGCCGAGTTAAAACATGAAATTTTTAAACAGATGATTGATGAGCTGTTGCGTGATTGTTTGGGATGCCAAATTGGGAATCTATCATTTCCAAACATGTGTTGAAATTATCAAAATTAGGGACATGAAAGAATTCTTTACAATATCCTTATTTAACAATAAGGTAAGTCGCTTATCATAAAATCAATTGAGAACCTATTGGCATTTTTTTACCAACTGTAGACAGTTATAAATCAAGAGATTGATCAAGAGATATGTTAAATAGTTCTGAATTCAATTATACTAACTAATTCATGAAAAAGATACTAACATTTTCCGATTTTTAATTCATATATTGCATTATTGGTTTTCTGGTTTTGCTTTCAACAACAATCAAACACATGACGTTAAAATGTTATTCAACACATCTTCAAATTTTTCTGGTGTATTTATTGGAACATCAATTCTACTCGGAATCAACTAATGACGGTGTCATTTGAAAGCTACTGAATCTTGTATATAAAATATAATGTCATTGCAGATCTAAGTTTTTATCAAATTCTCTGTAAGTTCTAAATGATCCAATAAGATATTTTTCAACGTTCAAGTAAAAACGCAATATAAGCTGTATATAGGTATTTTAAATTATTTTGTCATGCTTTTTGAAAGACTAGCCAACCATATCATAACACAATTGTTAGTTGGTAATGTAAAAATGTACAAAAAATTATCTTGGATATAATTTAAATTTTCAAACAAATATATAAGATACATACCATAATACAGGGTATTGAGTATATTTTTTAGTAGATAAGTTAAGTTTAATGCTCAAGATAATGAAGGTGATATGAGATGAAAGCTAAATATACCTAGGAGCACTTAAAATTCGTTTTTATATCTCTAAATTGCCAACTTATATCTGATCAGTGACAATTATTATGATTACCAATTCAATCACATAAAGCTGAATTTTCCATAAATACAGCGGAAGCCAAAAATTTACATCTTTAATGTGATGGATGGTGTAACTTGAAAGCATAATTAATTATATGATTTCTAAGCCCGTATCAATTATCATCACATATATTGCATCAGAAGAAGATGAACATAAACAAGAGCATTTATGTAATCTTGGCAAAATGTTCTTGATGAATATAAGCCATATTGGAAGTTATGGGGCTAAAATTTTGAAAATATGATGTAATCTATTTTGGGTCGATTTTTGTATTTGTCATTGTTTGATTTTAACAATAAAAAATTGGTATAATGAAAAAAGTAAAAAAGAAGAATTTTAAAATTAAAAAAAAAATTAATATAATGAAAAAATAAAAAAAGAAACTCTTTTGCATTTTATCTGTTCCCTAGATTTTATCTTGTCAACATTTCAAGTTCAATAACGATGCATTTTGATCTGAATTTTCGAGGTATTAACATAGAAATTAAATATTTTTTTTACTTTTGATGATGTCATATTACATAATATAAAAGATTCTTTAATTAAGCATAAATTTATTTTCATATTTTTTTTATTTATAACTTATCAACGAGAATGTATCATAAGTTTTATTAACCCATAAATAAATTTCTAATATGGACTTATAATTATGCAGGCATCAATAAAAGCATTATAAATAATTCATTTCCAATCTTTACGATTTTCTAATACGCGTTAAATTTTTTAATAACTCATTATGACTATTTCAATAACGATAATTTTTAATACAATGTAATTTTTTTTGAATTTTTGTAGTAAAATTAATTATTATATAATGTTATAACAAGATGTTAAAATAATGTTCGCATAAACCTCAAACATCGGTTTACAACAGTTCGTGGACACGGGGGCAGTAGAGAGTGAGATAGAGTTCGTAAGTGTCGTATGGAACAGGTGGGGGTGGTACGGACAAAACCGCCACCGGCTACGTGTTCTAGTTTCGCGTGCTAAGTCCGGGGTGTGCGCGCATGTGGTTAAGGGTACGGTCTAGACTTCTGTCTGGGATAAGTTTGCCGTATTAGTTAATTTGGGGTAATTTAGAACTCATGTATGAGGTTGTGGTAAAATAAAATTGAAGAAAATTTGAAAAGTAGTACCTGAGTATTGGGCGACGTTCGGGCGAAACCAAACTGGGACATGGTGTGTCGCCCAGTCGCTGTTGCACTCACTGAGCCGTCGTCTTCAGAGGAAGCATGGCTTCCTGGAGACCCGAACGTTTTTACTTCTTCGGCACACGCAGAGGTGAATCGACGAAGACACTGAATCGTTTAAGTTTAGCACTTGTAATAAGTATATGTCGCGTTGTTAATTATACCGTTTTTGTTTAACACTACTACTTAGGGGTAGATGATCATGGTAGGTAGTAGATCCGGGTGGGTATCACGTGGCGGCGGCACACGGTTAGAAACAAAGAACAACAACAATAACAAGAACAAGAGCGGCGCACAGTAGCACGGTGGCGGCGCACACCAGGTGATAATTGAGGTCCGCTTCTTTCTCTCTGGCGTCCGATTTTTGCGCGAGACGTGTGCCTCGCGGTGGGTGGAGTGGTCGGGCCCGATGAGAGTGGGGGCGCGGTGGGAGGGAGGGGTGATGACCAGTCCCGCGTGAGAGTTGAGCGCGGTTTGAGAAGCCAGTGGCGTCGCGACGCGTTGACCGCCCCTACGAGCGACCAGATCGACTGAGACGAACGAACGAGTGTCCTGTTTTTGCCGTTGACGGTACGCGACTACTACCGATGTCACGGGATTCTTTTAACGGCGACAAATTGTCACGATCGCACCCCGACACACAAGCGCAGTAGTCCGCGGCGGGTCCGTCCCTGTCCCTGTCCGCCGTGTGGCGGTGTTAAAAAAAGCGAGACGAACGAACGAAAGAAGAAAGACGAGGAAGGAACGATCGGGGAAGAGGGAGAGGGAAATTACGCAAAACGAGAGCGGAGGTCGTTTCGACTCCCGGGTACGGTACCGCCGCTGCCTTGCTCTTTCTGAGACGCGCACATTTTTGTGCGCGCTCTGCCCCCGAATACCACCACCACTAAAAATCGCGCCCTACTTCTTTTTCTCGTTCCCCCTACCGCGGTGCATTTTTGCCCCTCTTCGTTGCCGTGCGCCGATCGGGGAACCGCCTCGCCCCGCCTCCGCATCTCGCCCAATCCCGGCCTCATGATGGATCGACCGCGTGCAGACATCATCCCCGTGTCTAACCGCTGTTCGCACCTCTCTCAGACACGGGTCCGACGCCGACACACACAAACCCCTACAACTCACACATACACCATCCCGAAACCAAACACACACACTAATACATATACGCGACTCTATCCCTCCCCAGAGTATAACACACTCTTTCTCGCTCTCTCAACTCACACACGGCTGTGTTCCGTTTCATTCTTTCTCCTATTCCTGGTCGTTTTTCCGTCCTTCTTTACAACGGAGACAGCACGAGGTCGAATTGTTTGCCTGTATAGCATACAGCAGTATAGTTGCATTGCATGCTGCTTGTGCTTGTGCGACGTTCGAAGCGTGCTGCTGTGGCCGACGGACGAACTGAAGGGAAAACTTATTATAACGTCGGTCGCCTGCAATTCCCGCCGCTACATTCAGCGCCGCCACTCGATAATTTAACCGGAACTTTGTCCCGTTACATACGTTCGTTCCAATTTTCCTAACGTTTCGACAAACGTTACCTTATATCAGGAGATCAATTTACAAATTAAATTTTATTGATTACCTTATTAACAAGATTCATTTTTAATTAATGATTATTCAATGATTTATTAGTGAAAATATCAATATAAAAACGCTACTATGATAATTATGATAGTGCACTACTTTTCTTGAATTAGTTGTCATCGTCATAATATTAAATTATTACTGTACCAAATAATAAGTTCATCGTTTATTAGGTACAATTTTTCAAATTTTCGGAAATATCTAATATTATTGCATGTTTTCGCTTAGAAAAATCTATTCATAGGAAATTTATTAAATATTTTTACTCTACTAAACTCTAAAACACAACTAAATATTTAATAACAGGGAAAACCGTTAGTGTTAATCAATGTTGTTAAATACCCATGTATTTATTTTCAAGGGAATGTACTTTGGGTACAGAGCCGGGCTATTTAAATTACTTTATTACCAAATTTTTTTTATTTAGTACTTCACTTTTACCAACCTCCAATTATACTAACTAGCGGTGGTTACAGCGCTTTTAAGCGCTCCCATTGACTAGGTTTTTAACTATTACATACATTTATCAAGAGGTGGTAAAAATGGCCCTAAGTAAAGTAATTTTGTATTTACTATTTAAAAAAGTACTTTAAGTAATCAAATAGTATTTTAAATATTGAAAAATATTTTAAATATTTTTCATTGAAAAATTCTCAAGTTTAATCTCGTTCGGACGAAAACAAGATTTGCTAGCGAAAAAGCAAGTAGATACAAGATACTTTTGACATTACTAATGATAATACTGTTGAATGATAAAAAAAAATTGAAATATTGAATTTTGGTTAAATCACTTGACTTTACCTGAAGACATCAAATGATTCATACAAACTTACTTTTTATATGTATGATCTAATAAAAAATCGATATATATTGAAATTGAGTGAAATCGTTTGACCGGTAGTGTAACATTAGTATAACAGATTTTCAAAATTTTCATATAAACTTATACTTTTGTATAAGTTATACTTAGTTGTCAAATATTTAGATGGCCAAGGTATTCGTTACTATAAAAATTGTCATTCAAAGTACTACTTATTCTTCAATTAAACTAAATTGCTACAATTATTAAAATTCGAACAACCACAATGTTCAACAAAATTAATGCGTGAATAAGTTACTCTCTGAATAAAGATAATACTGGCTCTAAGAAAGTAAGGATGCAACAAATACGAATAAAATACGACTTAAAAGAAAATTGATTATTGATGGCGCAGTTATTTTTGACTCTAATTATAAAATTTATACAAAATAATAATTTTGTATAAATCTATAAAAAATATGTTAAAATAGGTATGTCGGCTCGAGTACTAATAAACGTCGAAAAATATATGTTTTTTAGTATTTAAAATAGTATTTTAAAAAAAATTTAAATCTAAGTTTAATATCTAAGTATTTAATACCTATAATATTTTTATTGAAAATATTTATATTTAAAAATTTAAATATTTCTTGAACCTGGTATTTAGTATCTTATATTTAAAATACTTTTGTGGGGTATTTTGTCTATCTTTGCTTGGTTATATACCCGGAGCATTTATCCAAGATGGGTATTTTGAAGTATTTATCAAATTTTAAAAAATAGTACGGCAAAGATCACTAAAATGGTAACCATGTTCAATCCAAAAATACACGTTCTTTTTTAATAAAAAGCAATAACAAAAGTTATTTACACATAAACTCTAAAATAATATAATAATCTTTAAATCAGAGGTTCCTAATCTTTTTCGGTTTGTGGGTCCCAAAACAATCAGATTTTTTCGGCGGCGCCTTGAATACAAATTGGATTGACAAATTGGAATACTTTGCGTACTTCTCTTAGAATCACTATACCCTAATGTTTCTAGTTCTAAGTCTAGTATTAGTTCTGAAACTAAGTTGGTTGTGTTGGGTTCCGTCTTAAGGGTATGACTAAACCTACCTATTCGTTCTAGCTCTAGTATTAGCTGTAGCGATAGAGTTGGCTTTATTTTTAGTTGTTCTTCAGTCTTAAATTTAGTTTAGCCGTGCGCCTTTAGACGAATATAATCATATAAATATTATTATTACACGAACATAATAATAATAAATAAATATAATATATAAGATTATTTCTTCTACTCTAATAAGTAATAATCCTTAATAATTAATGATTATTATTAAATAAATAAATTTCGCTTCGATAAATTTTAAATAATTTTCATAAATTTCGCGAAATCTATATAACCTGGTTTCCTGATGATGGCAAAAAGCTGAAACAGGTAGAAACCGAAAATTGAAAATAACATCTATTTCACCGTTAAGTACAAAAAAAATCTTTTACACACCCTCCATAACAAACACGATGATGATAAAAAATCAAAAAACAACAATTTCTACTACTAGGCCAAGTTCTAGTTTTAATTGACATTTAGCTTGATTCTTTTAAATTCTTCTGGAACTAAATTTATAACTAACACTTGACCTGGGAACTTTTGACATTTTTATACTTTTTTTAATGCAAATTAATACATTCGATTAATAAAATATATGTATTACTATAAATTGAGTGTGGATGTAAATTTTTAATTGATTTTAATTAAAAAAAAACATTTCTTTTCAATAAATGTTAAATAGCTAATGTTATACTTAATTTTTTTAAATATCAAAAAAAATTTAAATTTAGTGTAAAGTGAAAACAAAGTACCAGTGTATCTTCATCCGTGTTGCTAATCATCTCGTGAATTGTTCGAATGTTAGATAGAAATTTTCTTAACAATGACTATAATAAAAACTTGGTTTGGAACATTTCATACAGTCTTGAGATATTTATATATGCATCCAAAGATTGGTCTTCCCTAGAAATATTGTTATGAATAAGGCCTGGATGCGACAAAAATAGGCAATGTCTGTTCAATGTCTTTAAAATCAGCCAAAATATGCTGTATTACCAAGAAAAAACTTGCATAGACAAGTATTAAAAAAATATTACATTTAATATCGCATTGTAACAAATAGTATACAATGTGTTTCAAGTTTTAAGTAGTAGATTAATAGGTTTTGTATTGGAAATAGATGGTTGTTAAATTGAATTTTAAAATTGATGATTTTAATAGTATTATATATAGATTTAAATAGAATCGATTAAACTATTTAAATCTGGTACACGGAGATTATGTGGCATGAGAAAGACGATTAAAAATAAAAAATAATAATAATAAATAAAAATGCTTTTTTGTTTAGCATCATTTGATTATTTACTGATGAATAGTCTAAACGTACTAATACAGCCAATTTCTTCAATGCATGGTTGAAATATGAACAAAATATGCGCTCATATAAAATTACATGCGACTACATCTAAGTATACGGATAACAAAATTTATATGTAATAGAAATTCAAAATATGATGCAAAAACATATAAATCCGGTCTTTAGTCATGAATCGCATTTCCACTGCGTCTTTTGCCCCTCTTATCCACAAGTTCAGTTTCATTCTGCACTCATAGGATATAAAACCTTGCAACTTTTATATACAACAATACAACAGAAATGTGTATTGTTGCAAATGTAAATCTTGGTTTCTAGTTTCTTAAGAATAAAATTTGTCTCATCTAGTTCTTTTCGTATCGTAATCAATAGACAAATTACATTTTCGAGGCTAGTTTGCACACAAGTTCATCAGGAATAAATTTACCCGAAACAAGGTCATCTGTGTAAATTGTATGTGTATCTTTCACTATTGGATTCAGACCAGAATCTGTTTACATCTTATTTTTGAAATAAACGAGTCAAGTAAGGTTACATTTCTTACATGAAATAAAAATACACTTCAAAAGTAGTTTTCCAATATTCACAAATTGTTTGCTCACACTAAGTCCAAAATAAGTATTCATAAATATTGCTGTATCGAACATATTCAGTTTATATTCAGATTAATTTATTTTTTATTTCTTTCTTCCAAATAATAGTTATTAAGTCCTATATATTAAATACTTGGACATAAGTAAAATTTAAAAAAGTAACAATAATAAATAAGCACAAAACAACGTTAAAGGTATACTTTGTCATCTCTAACTGTATTTGTTTACAAAAGAAACATACGTCCGAGTGTGGATTTCCAAATTCAATATTGAACATGTTAACGAATATTTTATAATAGTGACTGAAGGATGTAGATAGAGCATTTATGGTTTTGCTTATAATGCACCACATTTTATACAATTTTTAACTGACAATTCCAACCTTAAATATTAAGATGTAATGCTCATGAGCGTGAACTTAGTCATTTTTGGAATATAATCTTTCAGTACTTGGATTACCTTTGGAATAAATCTCTTGGAATTGTATCAAAATAAGCTTAATTTTTATTAGTTTCGTGAATCGTAAACTTACATAAAAACGCGATTTTCGATTTTTTAGACTTGGTTTCGGAAAACACCTTTTCAATTAAAATAATTAAACAAATAGAGTTCCAAATAAAAATTTGCACATTTCGTTCAATCTTCAAGAAAATGATCGTTCGGCTCCTCAGTGATCAATTTAAAGCCGCTACATTATGACAAAATTTAATTTATCCGATTTTAGTAATGTTATTTGGGTCAATGCTTGTCGTGCATCTTTTGAAACGATGTTTGACGTTTTGAATGCTATTTTGCAACCTTCTTCAGAAACTGGTTCGCAGTGTAATATCGCAGTGTATATTTTCGGATTAAGAGAGTATAAAAATATTTAATTTAAAAGGTTTGAACTCAGTTTTGTTTTTATAAATAACCTTCCAATTTGTACCTTAAAATACTTCCTCTAAGAATATTTAAATCTACAGATGCTGCTGTCAAGTTCATTTAAATTGGTCATTGTGAAAATATTCTATTATTTTTTCTATTCTTCTGTTGTAAAATAGGTCGTTCAGCATATGGTTTGATACACCACCGTCACTGATGTTAAGTTGAACTTTAATTATGCTAATTGTATATTCATCTTGTTATTTGTTATTAATTTCTCTTCAGCATCCTAAAGATTATTATCGCCAATATGCGTAGTAGTTCCATAACAACGCCACTAAATCTGGCACTAGATACTATAGGTGTTTGATCATCTCACATTATATATTCTTCTTATATGATGAAATAAATTGATAACAATTTCTTATTTTGCCCGAAACTTATTAACATCGAAATCGGGCTATAATATAAATCTTATGAGATTCTTTAAAAAAAATGTTTTCATGTCATCCCACATTACTATCAATGCTGCATACACTAAAATTATTTTCAGCTGTACAGGCTGTTTCACTATTCGAGAACCCTACTTAACTTCATTTTTTTAAAGGGAACCCTATACATTTTTTTACATATGTTGATTACGTATCTTAAATGCTATAAATGTGTATATTGCTTTCAAATTTTGTACGCAAGGTTGCCAAGTTATTAATCATTTTGTGAACATTTTTGAAACATCTTGTGGTGATTTAAAATTCATTATCACTAAAGACCGGATTAAAAGGCACAATAAAGACGGAAAATGGTACATAAAAAGGCATGAAATTTTGGCAACAAAAGCATTAAAAAGGCATAAAAATTAGAAATCGAAAAAATTGCTATACCTAATTAATAATGTATTTTAATAACGTTTTCATTAAAAAATACATCGTTAAACTAAACATTCATATACAATTATTAAACCACTAATCACGAAAACAACTAATTATTAAATGCTGTTCTAAATGTTCCATTGTGAAGTTGTGTCTTCTCCCACTTAACGTATTCTTGTAAGCCGAAAAACTTCTCTCCACGTCCACACTTGTAATTGGTGCATACTTGAACTTTGTAATTAATGCGGGATCCATAATAAATCCAGTTACAATTTCACCACTTAAAATTGATGCAATTTTTTGTAATGTGGCAAATCCTTCATTTTTACACATAACGACATTAAATTTATTCGTAATTATTTGACCAATATGTCCTGGTACGCTATTCGTGCTGTCTTGAAACTTTTTAATCATTTCTACTGCAGTCACTAAAGGTAAATCCTGTTTTTCAAGTGATTTTATAGATTCACTTATATGACTGTAATTGCTTTTTATAAATGCCAAATTATTTTGTAGCTCCACTTCTTTTAGGACGGCCTGGCAATCTTGTATTGCTTTACTACTTATAGTCGGAAATTCATTTATTAATTGTTTAAAATGATCTAAGGCGTTTGTGTAGTATATAGCGGCATCTAGCCATGTTCCCCATCTTGTTAGAACTGGTTATAGTGGTAATGGGGTATTTGGTAACCTCTCTCTAAACAATTCTACCCTTAAAGGGGCTTTAACAAATATTTGTTTACCGCTTTTTATTAATTTATTAACTAATGGGAACTGTAACCTTATAGTTTCTGCTACTCGATTAAGCCCGTGTGTTTCACTGACACCATCAGTAAAATTTTATCATTCGGTACCGGCTCCGGTAAGAAAAAATGCGTTAATTCGTCGTGAATAAATCTTGTTACCGTATTATTATTTGTTTTACTTAATTCTTTGGTACTTATTTAAACTTTATTTACTTAATTTTCATCACTTAATACTCTAAGTATTAAATATGCCACGTATCGTCCACATACATCAGTTGTTTCGTCTACACTTATCCAAATATAATTATTTCCAATAATATTTTTTATTTCTTGAATAATTTCTTTATAGACTGAAGTAATATAATTTTCGCGGAGATGGCTTTCATCGGGAATATGCATTGTACAATATGTTTGTAAAAAAGTTTTGAAATATTTATTTGTCACTTTATGGATTGGTATGGTTGCTTTTATCAAAGCTTTGCAAAGATCAAAATTGAATTTTGATTTTTCAGTGTAGCCGGATGTTGATGCCACAGATTGTAAAGCTGTACCTATAGTTTGTTGTTTTTTGGATTGACTTTTAGTCAGTTTTAATATTTCCTGATGCAATGATGTTTTGACATGCTGAATTATGTAGTATTTCTTGTCACAATTAATATGTTAACAGTAATTTAATAACGTCAGTATTTTATAATATCTTCCATAATTATTAAACAAAGAATATATTGTTCTATTAATTTTAGTGATCGAAGTACTACATGGAATCAATAGTGAATTTTATTTCTAGTGAATTTTGGGACATGCTATTCTTTATAATTTCCAATTTTTACCGTAAAAAGGTTTAAATTTCGGTTTTAAATATTTAAAAATCTTTGGTATTATACATAATTTAATCATTATTTTTTACATCAATACTAACGATTTTTGAACCGGTTTGACAAAATAAACGATTGCGTTCATATTTCAATTCCTTGTAATCTTTAATCCATTCTTCTACGGTTGGCTTTTGTTTCGGCATTGTACTATGGAAGAACTTCACACTGTCACTGGAGTAACTTTAATACAACTAAATGAATTGAAGACTCGACGCAAGTCAAACCACAAACGGGGAATCCCGTGTAAGACGACACGGCACAACGGGGAATTCCAAAGCTTAAATTCGGATCGATGAAAATCGCGGATCTTACGTCAGACGGCACAACGAGGAAATGTACAGAAGCGCAGCGAAATATTTTTTCATAATTCAACCAATTTTTGGGGAAAAGACGCCAAAAAGTTGGAAAAAGGCTTTAAATAGGCATAAAAAAAATAATAGGCTTGAAAATTCAAAAAAGGCAAAAAAGGCATAACTAACCTGGTCTTATTTCACTTATTTTTAATTGATTCGTACAGATATTTAAATATATTTGTAATGCCTTTAATTTTGAGCATAAGCATATTTTCTATAAATCCGGTCTTTAATTATCACCAATATTATTATATATTGAAAATTGCAATTTAGCATATCGATAAACAAAGCTTTGGTCTTTCAAACTCCACTAATACTTTTGGATAATATTATACAGGCTGGCTACCAGAACCGGTTAATTCATGAAATGTTTGGGGGACCATGACTTTGTTATTTTAAATGGAACATCCTATATTTGTTCAATGCCTCAGAAGGATTTATTAACAACCTTTCATTTTTGTTAAGCATATGGTGTATCTAACATGTGTACTTTTTGAGATAATTACACTATTTCAAAAAAGTCGGCAGTCTTGATTTTTTACAAGAAATAAGCTATGAAGAAGACATTAGTAAACAAATGCAAGTAAGTTTATTTCGTAAAAGATGGAAAAGTATAGATCTGTGTGCAGACAATAGTATTAAGAAAACAACTTTTCAAAAATTCTATTTAACTATGTTGCAAAAATCCCATCATAGTGAAGGTGTCATCGTGCTGAGACCACATGCTTTGTCAAACGTCAAGTGAAACATCTTCCGAAACATCCCTGTATAGCTGCAAATAATTTTCATCAATGCAGCTTTGACAGTAATGTATGATGACATAAAAACATTTTTTAAATTTTCAATGGTAAAGCCACAATCTTCCGTCTCCGTACTATTAACTTACCCTGTATATTTATATTTTTATATCTATAAATCTTAGAATCTTGGAATGAACTGTGTGCTAAATCTTGTTTTTATCAAACTTTAAATCCTTTTATAATCTTAAAGGATCATTTTTGGAAAAAGTTTAGGTTTTATTTCATTTTCTTGAAATGCTATGGAATAAACTTAATTTATGAAAATTGGTAAAAAAATTAAACTCAAGAACAAAAACGAACTTACGGAGTAGTACTCTGTTAAGTCCTACTCAATACTTTAATAGTATCTGAGTAGAAGTCACAATATTTTTATAATCAATTGTATAATTAGCATAAAGTAGATAGTACAATTTATCTGCTAATTTGTACAACACAACTTACGAACACATTTAGTAACATAAGATATCTTGAGGAATAAATTAAATGTTGTAACATTCTTTCGCTTTTATATTATTTGTAATAAAAAATACAATAGATTGTCACGTATGGATTAATAATATAGCAATAACTTGTAAGGTATGCTTATGTTATTGCAGTTAATTAAAAATGATAAAATCTTAAATAAATAAATTTCAAAGGTATTTTTAAATATTGTATATCGTTTTAGATCGTTTGATTTGCAATAGCGTTTGTAACAAAAAACGTAATTTAAAGCTTCCAAGGTAATACAGCATATGAACAGAAATAATTGACTTAAAAGAATATTTACATATATAGTATTGTTCACAACTCAATGGCAAAACCTCAATCGTTTTATTTCATCTCGAAAGTGAATGTTGTACATGTTGGTTTTAAGTACATATCTTCTATGAAATTGTATGTATCATCGTAACTATTACAATTAGTTGTTTAATTTATTAATTGAAATAAGATAAGATTTAGTTGTAGTATATTTAATCTATATCCGCGATAATTTTATTTGCAGTATGTTTATTGTAAATCTTTGCGATACTTTCCTTTGAAAGAATACAATTCTAAAATAACTTGCTATTAAAATGATTGTAAAATTAACAAATATTCTATCTGCTCCAAACAATATTAACTTGATGTCATGCAGGCAGCAGCAAACTTTAAAGCACGTTAATTATTTGTTCTTACATTCTACCATAAATTGGATGAATCTGGATGTTAAAATACTGCCACCATCATTGCTTTCCTATGTCGGTTAGATTTGAGAACTTGTATCGTTTGTTTCAGTTTACTGATCTGTTGTAATATACACTATTCAATTATGCTGTTGTTTTAAAAGATTAGGCGGTAGCACTTACTGCCAGCTCAATGGTAATGTTGGCAGGCGTCTTTTACACAACTTGTCTTGTTTTGAAAACTTTATGACGATACAGGGCAGATTCAATATTTTAAATATATCATTTATAACCTAATTCAATACGCAAGGAGCATGATTTTTTTTGCCAAATTATCTTGGGGTTTTTGATAAAATTCGAGAGAAAATGAGTGATATTGTGTAAGTACCATATAATTAATAATATCGTCAACAAGCACTTGGGTTTATATCTATTACAACTGTATGTCGTATTCTGATCACATTCAGTTCACACTCTCCCAACGTTTTCCTTATTGTATACTTTGGCGTATAGTACCAGTGCATGTCAGTCTAATGTCATCATATTATGATTATGTAATCATTTTGGTATTGTGTTAGTTGCTTCGCCTAATTAACATTTCTCCTTTTACATATTTAGAGCATTTCCGAATTGAGGAATTACTGACAAGTTTTTGCAACGGCATATAGTGCAAGTAGTAGCAAAGTTTATGATTCGTAGCAACGGTTGAACTCAATTCAACATATTGTTTTCATCACGACATAAGTGGACAACAAAAGCTGAATTCTGAAGAATACCAAGGACAAATTTGAGCTTTTGAATCAATAATCTTTTTAAAATCTTAATGTATGATTGTATCTTGCTTTGTGATGTATAAGTCTCAAGAATTTTTTCCATGGCTCGCGAATTATATATGAGGTCTAGAATTTTTAAGACATTTATTTGATCAATAGATATTATTTCATAAACGATGTCAAGCGTTTTTCTATGTAATGATATATATTTTTTTTTGATATGCAATTTTGAAATATATCAAGTAAATATTTAAGTTTTTGAAAAAATAATTCTATTAAAGTTTTTACGTTACATCTCATCGCAATTATACAAAAACTTCTTCCATGGTTCGAAGAATTTTCAACCATATAGGATAAATATTTAGAGGAACACTTTATGATACATTATATGTATTTATTGTTATGAATGAACAACTCCAACGCGATTAACATAAAAGTTTTATAAAAAATTCTCAAGACTGATCACATTTTTGCAAAATATTTGGTGGTGTTTTTTACCCACACTAAAATCAGTAATTATTCGTTTGATGGTCTTTGACAGTTGTTTACCATGAAAAGATTTGCAAATAACTTTGTTTTATTTTCTTAAGATGCTGCAGTGTTCCGTATGAAGGCAATATAGAGCTGCTTTATCTTGTTGCTCATCCAGCAAATTATGGGTTGCCGTATAGGTACTAAGCTTGTCGGGTACTCTACTGAGTTATCTGGTTCAAGCCTTATCTTGGTTACGTTACTTGTTCTACGAAATACCTTTTTAAACACCACATTTTATCTCAACCTTACCTAAATACCATTTTACGGTGAAGGTTGAGTGTCAAACGAATCAACCTCCTTATCACCTAGAAGTAATTCTTATTCCAGCTGATATTGAGTTGTATGGGGTTAGTATAGATATTGGGTTGTCATGTAGTCGACTAAATTATCTGATATCAGTCTTATCTTTCTTATGTTCCCCACTTTAGGAAACACAAGTCAACCCAACCCAATTGAGGAGCTCGCATGCAAAACTGGTTATATCTGCTTTTTGGTGAAATTTACTTTTTATAGTAAATTTGCTTTTGTATAAATAATTATTCAAAAACAATACGTAGGGCGGAGTTAAGAATCAAGTTCCTCTCACACAACTCCACAAATAAAAATAGTAATCAAATGAAATAAAACAAAAGAAACATCTAAAAGAAACAATATTTACGAAATTAATAATATTAAATAAATAAAAAAATGCAATTAATGTTAATTGTAATACATATGCATGCGAAATTTATCAACTATACGCCAGGTTGTTTATCCAGAACATTTATCGCAGTTTCTACTTAAAACCATTCAGCTTTAGAGATTTCAAAGAGTCTGGCAGCGGATTATAACATTTAGGAAAGCAACAACTGAAACATTGTTTAAATAACGAGGTCTTGTATTTAGGAGGTATAATAATACCTTTATTTCTAATATTCATATTATGAACATCTGTCCCATATGATACTTTGTTGTATAGATAGGGGGTTATTCAATATGGGAAGCTTATGGTTGAATGATAAATGCAATTTTCTCCTGTTTGACATATTCAATCAACCAGCCACAACATCCAACCATATTTATTAATTTATGAGATCACATAGATCTCATGATCATCACCATGGTCTGATCATAGACATGATCAGACCATTTTAAACTATATACAAGTCTCCAGCAAGCATTCTGTACCCTTGCATACGACATGCTGGAGCACAATTGGCGCATTGTAGCTCTAGATACTGCAAGCCTAATGGTATAATATATAAATGTTTTGAATCTAATATCTGAATCTGGATACGATCTCATATTACGAAAACAGCATCCGACATTAATTCGCTTACCATCAACTTCTATACTGAAATGAGAGGAATGTTCCTCCTCTAAACGTCGCCTACCAAAAATTTTAATGCCAACTTGGCATCATTCACCTTCAAGTGATGTGCGGACGAAACTTCCACTAAGTTCATAATTTGCCAATGAGATATCATTGGGTGCAAATCTTAGGTGTAATTAATAACCTAAGTAGACCAATATTATTAGAAAAATATTATTATTATCAGTATTCATTAAGCTGAAAAATTCCTTATGATATTAATAGCACACATTGAATTGCATGGGCTTAGTATTGGTATTGGTTATGTTCCTGACTTTAGATCCACTGACTAAATAGATTAAATACATGAAATGGAGTTCATTGTAAACTCATATCAACGAGTGTTGTGAACTTTATTTTTATATATCACTGTAGAGAGAGTTGTGGCGGAATGAAATTTGATAGATAATTAGTGTAAGATACAGTACAACCAGTAAAATATTTTACACTAATTCGGTCCATACAAGTTCCTCGACAATGTAGAGTTATTGTCTTGTATCATCAACAGTTTTTTAGGATATGATTTTGTAAATAAAATTTAAAATATAAATTTATAATTAATTGCGCTTACAAAAATAGTTGTAAATGTTTGGTTAATAAAAATTATTAAGCAGTTGTCGGTTGATTACTATTTGTTTAACGTTGTGGGGGATTAAAAAGAGAAATAGCAAACACGGTTGAAACAGCACAATTTACACGGTACGTACTCGACGATACAGTGGCAATTAAACCGATTTAAATATCCACAAACACGCGGGCAAATTGCAAAATCTTAATGCAAAAGCCGTGTCTATAATTAATCTGCGTCACCAATACAATTATCGGACAGCGAAGCCGACAAGATACCGGCCGCACTGGAAAAAATAACTACCACTGTAATTGTAGAACAGAAATAAACAGCTGGTACATGTACCAATTATACTAATATTCATTTAAATTGGTGCATAATTGACCCACGTAATAACCGACCAATATTAACGAGCCCAAGTTAAAAGTGACCAATTGGTACTTCTTGCGATATAAGTTATGTGCGAACTGGTTTTTGAGGCGGCCGCCGTTAATCTCAACCTTTTTAAAAATAAATTACCACCATAAATACCAATTTACAAAAAAGGCGATGGTAAAAGTGTAATTACGAGAAT
Organism: Onthophagus sagittarius; assembly: GCA_036711965.1. NCBI lineage: Eukaryota > Metazoa > Arthropoda > Insecta > Coleoptera > Scarabaeidae > Onthophagus > Onthophagus sagittarius. The sequence goes on from JASERS010000001.1 coordinate 54,704,208, forward strand.
TTAGGAAAAATTTTCATTAAATTTCAGATGTCGTACCATGTTTTTCAGATTCTGAAGGGATCTAAAAGTTGTCTTCCTACAAAGAGCTTTATCCCCCGGGAAACTTTTATCTTTTTGATTTTGTAATCGATAAATTCTCCCCCTTTTCCTCGTTCGCTCATTCATCCATCTGATCCCGGTTACAATTGTCCCTAGGTGGCAGCACTGTGCAGCGATTGTCACACGGCGGCGCAAAAATCCTTCGTTCTCTGGGGTGGGGATGAATGTGAATAAAAGTTACTTCTCTCGCTCAGTTCAGTTCGCGGTTTAACCGCTAGAGGTAACTTTATATCAATGCTCTATAGATTATTCTTTTTTAACTTTATTTATTAATAAAAATCAAAAGCAGTAACTTTTTATTGTATATCATAAACTTGAACTAGTTAACCGTGACAAAAAAGTGCAATTTAACAACTGAAATCCAGACATTAATCTCATGAAGATTAATGTGCGAAACAGTTGTTCAGATTCCCAGTTTGGATGTTCTCAATGGCAGCTTTAATACATAATTAACGTTTCTCAGGAGAAACTCATCCAAGAAAATTCCAGCTCAATAAAATTAAATTGCAAATGCTTCTGTTTGTATCTAAGTTAACTTTAACAAAGTATACGTACTCACCCTGTTAGTATAAGTCATTTTAAAAGCTCCCACGCACTTATTGTTGGAGTCAATTGACAATTCGCGATGTCGTATCATTGGAATGCGCCGAACAACTGACGCTTATTATCGTACAAATCGAACAATTGTACTCCATTACAAACGTACGTTGTATACATATTAATGCCGAAAGAAATTCATATTTATTTTAGTCACATTTGAATTCTGTATAAAACTCTTGACGCGCTTGTCCTTCATTTACATATCACTTATGCAGACAACAACGGATCATTACAAATTTTAATAATCTGAATGATGGATAAGTATTTATAATTATAACGCTTACAAGTGATTGAATTGAATCAATTGGAATTAAATTAATAATATATTTTAATACGTATTTAAATAGTATGAACATTTTAAATATTACGTATATAGAGATATTGTTTTTAAAACATTTTTAATGTATTAAACTTTCTTCTACAATATTTTACCACTTTATCATTAATATCTCTTTCCCCAAAAGCCTTAGAAGTCCATTTTACATTACAAATATATTTATATAAATAAAAAACGCTGTGCTGTTAATAAGGATCTAAAAAGGTCTGTATGATTAAGTTAAAAAGCTATGACTAAATGACAATAAAGAGTAAATATGTAAACAAACAATAAAAGATTGAACATGAAATCAATTGGATGAAACGTCGAGACTGCAGAGTCTTATTGTCGTCAAAGCTCGTCGTATTTTAAGAAGAAAACTAGATTTGATCGATGGTGTGACTTATATGGTAGCTATATCGATGTATACTCATTAATAAACGATCGTACTATGTCCATATTTGTTGGAATATGGTTGTTTGTGAGTCTAATTGTTGAAATTCATGTACGGTGTATTACATTCATAATAAAACATTTTTCCTTCTTCATTTATGATGATGAAATTCAGATTGTACATTTTAGGAAAAGCATATATATTATTTCTTTCATTAAAAATCCAGATTGATCATTTAATGTCGGGCTTTGGACCAATTTTGATTAAACATTAGTTTTGTAATATCTCGCCAAAATTTATTAATTTATAATGACATATAAATTAATTGGCTAACGATTTTTAATAATTAAGCATGGGTTTGGTTTTATAATATTTGGTTGGTTCGTTTACTATTCCAATGCTTAAATAACAGCAGATAATAATGCAGTGATATAAAGGCGTCTGTTCTACTTGACTGGCTTGGATAAAAGATTTAGCAAAATGTAAGTCCATGTTCATTATATCTATTATATCAAAAAATAAAACAGCTTGTATGTATTCTATGATGAATTGTTTATTATTAATGTTCAGTGCTACATGTTTTGAAAGATATTTTCCATTATCAGGCACGACTGCAAGCACAAAAAAACATTGTGTAACTAAAATAATCATTGTAAAAGTAAATAAAAATAAAACAAAAACCAAAACACTAAAATTAAAAAATTTAGATTCATAACTACCGTCGTAAACTGAACTTCCAAAGACATAAAACTCACAGTTAAAAGCTTCATGAAGTTATTTAACTTCATGAAGGAAGCTAAATATAATAAAACATCCAACATCAACCTAACGAATATACAATATGATTCAATCTGTGGTATCCAAATAAAATACTGTCATATAAACTAAAAATTAAACAACAAAATTTCATAGAAAAATGAAAGCATCAAATATATTTACTATCGGCGTATACGAGTAAATTGTTTAACAAAAATTAATCATTTTTGTTTTACAGATAATGAAATTCAACCAAACGATCACAATTAAAAGTTATTATACCATAAAGACAACGTGTAACATTTAAGGTTATGAACAAAAAAAATAACTCTAAATGTAAAAGTACAAATTTTGAATTCAAATGGATAATAAACTAACATCGTAGGGTTAGATGAATCCCATATATAATCTTAATTTATTAGAATCTGTAGTCTCGTTTAGAATTTGGTTTTTGTTATAAATTACCTGTATGGGGTACTCTTCCCACAGATCCATTTCTTTAGATTTTTTCATGTTCTTGATCAATAATTGATCAATGTTAGATGAATCCCCTTTTTGATGTAAGTTTTTTTGATGTAAGCTTTTTTAATTTCGTTAGTATGTTTCTTCCAATGTCCTGTGGAATCCTTCCTTCTTGTCTAGCCAATGTAAATCTTCTCACAGATTGGGCATTTTATTTTGTAAACACCACTGAGCTCCCTTTTTTCTCTTTTTTCAAATGTATGTTTGTTGTTGATAAGCTGGTTTACAATTTTATGTTGTGAGACGAAAAATTGTATGGTAATGTGATAAATTTATGTTTTGCTTTGTGAATTGTTATTAAAGTCAATCTTTATAATTCTTTTTAGCTCTTCAACTATATTGTTGTCATTCACGAGTATATTAATAATGCTGTTAAATGCGAATCGGAAGTAGGCCATTTCATGTTGATAGCATGTAAAGGAGTTCTTTGGGATGCAGTCTGTTGAAGTCCGTTTTCTATATACACTGATTTGATGTGAATGATCTTGAGTATTTCTGTATGATTGTAAGTCTAAGATGTTGAGTTATCGGTCCTTTCTCATTTCTATTGTAAATGAAAGGTTGTTGATATTGTTAACAATATTTTGTATGGCTGTTATTTTAGCCGGGTTTTCATTGAACATCATAAAGATGTTCTCCACATATCTGGCGATAAACAACATTTCCTTAGTAAAGAAGGAATGTTTATTTGAGAATTATATTGTTTCAAAATTTTTAAGATATATATCCGCCACTATTCCCAAAATAGGTGACTCCATGGGAAGTCCATCTGACATATGATAAAACTTTTCGTTGAACATAAAGAAATTTTGACTGCAATAAAGATGGTTTGCAGTATAGAGTCAATAATGATAAATAATAATGATATGTATGGTTTCTCTAGTTGGTATATTGCTGTACAGATTTTTAACGTCAAAGAACAGAAGGAATCTGCTATCTTTCGTCAGTTTCACGTTCATTAGTTTATTGATAAGTTCGTTGGAATTCTTTATTGTATATTTTAGATCTATCTGGAAATGATGAACCAAGACATGTTGCATAGTTTTTGCTATCTTTTTGGTGGGTGTATTTGAATTGGTAATAATAGGTCTTATACTTCTCTCGTCTTTATGGAGTTTAATTAGGTATTTGAACGTTGGAATAAGAGGATTTATCTTGATCGAATGAAAATTATTTATATAGAAAGTTTGTAATAAAGGTTGATTGTCTTTGATAAATTTCTTAATCATGTTGTTTATCTTGTTGGTGGGATTATTTTTAATTTCCTGTATGTTGTTTTCACGGAAGAATTTAAATTTTTGGAGATGTAATCATGTTTGTCAATTATTATTTATTACTTTATTACTTTGGTTATATATATTTCTTTTTTATATATTTCTTTATTGTTTCCTTACTGTCCTGAAACATTCCATTCAAGTTTTCGTTGAAAGTTAGGATTCCAGCTTTTCAAATTTCAAATGATTTATTATTTGTCAGTAAGCTGAATTTATGTCACAGCATAAGTATTTTGCTTCCTTCTTCACTTAAGGAAATTTTACTTAAGTTTGTATCTTAGAGTGAATGTAATGTTATCAAGATCCTTTAGTTATATCGCTATGGTGTAATTTTGATTTCTTATTCTTTTAAGTAAGAAGTTTGGGTTACGATCTATGTCTGACTTTCCGTGATAAATGTTGTGATTGTTATTGTTTCTCTTACCATCATTAAGCTGAATGTTTTTAAGCTTTGTTATATGATGTTATTCTTCTTGTCTTTCATCAGTCTCTCTAACTTGCGTTTCTTCCTGTTTTTACTATCTTCTGTCTTGATTGCTATTTCTTTATTGAACTTAGTAATAAAAGATTCTAGTTTTAGTTTTATTATTAACATCACGCGCAACAGCCGAGTAATAGTTGTCTTGGTATATAACTTTTTGACCATCCTTATACAAATTATTAAAAAATCAAAGTGGTAAAATGATGAAAAATAATTTATTAATTAGTTAGTTTGACGGTGATACAAGAGACAAATACACACAGATACGAAATATAAAAAAATATAAAGAGTACAAAAGAATACCTAATTACCGTAAGTGAAATAGCATTAAGAAGTTTTACCATTAATGATAAAATGGAATTTACATTTTCGCATAACTTATTAAATTAATCAAATGTCAAAAGCTTAATCTTACATCAAAACACTTACGCTATAAGAAATTGAGTCGACATTGCCAGGGTGTAAAGGTAGACTAAAGATAAGGAAGTGCAAAGAACAACAAAAGTGAAAGAGAAACTTTTACAAGAGAAACGGGAGAGGAAAAACATCGAACTTTATAAAAATTTGAATTATAAACATCTAAGAAAATTTCTGTGCTGTTAAAATCACAGTTATCATTGTGTTGGTGACTGAATAATTGTTCATATAGGCCAAGTTGATTAAGATGAGAAATTAATAATAATTAATAAGATAAAGATGAGAAAGCAGGAATTATGTTAATTTTATTTAAATTGTGTTTAAATTTATATTGAAGAGATGAATTTTTGAATTTTGTTATAAATTTTCTGTAAATCTTTAATATTAAAATCTTATATTATAACTATTTTGTTGAGTCGATCAAGTAGAAATCCTAGGCTGACTGAAAGGAAAATTTCAATATAATTTAATCTGTGGTGGTCGTTTTCGTTCTATTCTTACATAAAAGTTGTTCAGCTTGGAAAGTTCTCTCTGTATGGCAATACTCTGCGATTGGTACTTCATTTCTTTATACAACATTCGAAATGTCATCTCGTTTTCAGTTACGCGATGTATGTTTTTGAAACTTTTAAGGATAGTTTGTCATCAGCATTAAATTCCATTTCCTAACTATTTCATGTTTATTCACCCAGGTGTTTGATTCATGACGCTTTAGAAACGGAAAAGATCAGCCAACAAGTTGAGTACTTACCTTTTTTATTGAATGTTGCTTCTTTTCCATGTTTGCTTCTTGTATGTCCTTCAATGTATATTTTTTGTTATGCGTTGTTAGTCGCAATATGTATCCGTATCTTGGAATGATATTGAATGTAACTATATTGTAATGATTCTGTATTTCATTAATTTTCAATTAAGCCTATCAAGTAGTGCCCTACTATCAAGTAATACTATACAACAATCTAGATTACCTAAAAGCATACTAATTTAACACCATGAGATAGAACACGAGCTGAATTATTTTTACTGAAACATAATACCCATAGTAAATTTTGGTTATTTCATCTTTTCCAGCGTATTACTCCATAGTCTCCACATGTGACTAAACGTGTTAATAACAATATCGGAAATATGATTTTTTAAAATTACCATTTAATATATTATCATTGCTAATGAGACTAATAACTAATAAGCTATCAATTATATTTTTTTATCATTATATTTTATGAATATCTCGCTGATACATACCTTTTATTGATGTCTACATTCCGTCAATGTTAATGACGAAGAGAACATTGATTCATTACATCGAATGTAAGAAATGGGTGTACCATGAATATGCTAAAAGGATGTAATATATTTTTCTTGTAGAGTTGAGTAATTCATCAAATAGACGGAAGTAATCGCTATATTAACTTGTCGTTAATCAAATTGCTTGTTTTGATTTGATTTAGAATTAAATAGTGATTATCTCTGTATAGATCATGAATTGTTTAACTTTGCAGGATTTTGTTGGAGTTCAAGTAATCACAGCGCGCATAATCGAACACAATAAGTTAAGTCTGATTTAATAAAAAAAGATGAAATTGAATTCCAAGTTCCTCTTTCTCTGTCCAACCAATGAACCTCATCAATTTGATAGAATCCATGTCACAAGCTTTACATTATTAAGTTATTATTATTAAAAATATATGTAACAATACTTTATTGGTTTATTTTTTAAAATTCTGTTTAAATCTTTCACCATAGTTTTTGCAATGGACATCACATGACGTATGCTGTACAGTACAATCCATTTCAACTGCGTTGTCAACAAAATTAAATCGTAATGCAAAGAGTATCAACATAACAATCGTGACAAGCAATCAGTCATATAAAACATCCTAGTACTTGATTAATACAACGATAGTGAGTTAATAGATCCTCGTCTATTCTGACTACTACTGTTGGAACTTCTCATTCGTGAAAGATGACCTGAATGACCTTTAAATAATGTTCCAGAGGGTCCCGCAAAGATGCGATACTGTTGAGATCCAGACTCTGACTACACTAGCTCAATACTAGATGCTGCGCAAACTTTGTTGCAAAGATTTGTGGTTGTGATGCAGGCATGCTAACCTGCAGAATGTCACTGTATTTATAACTGGTTAGGTTCAAGGTTTCCGTAATGCGGATCAGGTGCCTATAGTGCTGAAGCTTCCCAAGTATATGACAGAATCATTTGGATTTGGGGCAGCTGCCCATAGGACAACGTATCAATATGCCATTAGTTCCGAATAATAAGAACATGCTTTCGCCAGTTGATGTACCCTTACGCTCATTCTACATCTGGATTTCAGATCTTAGCTGAAACGAGCGGTTCCTTTATCTGACGTTGACTAATTAGTCTCATACTATTTAGCCTTCTGTTGATCGTTTTAAATAATTCAGCACTTCATAATCCTCTCCCAATTGCCATCACATTGGGCGGTAAGTTCGACTTACACAGCCTCGCGACGTTCTTTTCTCCAGTCGTGTTTTTGTTTTCATCTTTTTCATAGAGCCCCCGAGTATCCTCTACGTCTGCTTAAAAAGTTCCATTGTCTGAAACATATGTCCAGTATTAGTACAATATTAAAAAAGTTATTTTCTATTTGGTAATAGAAAAACCTCATTCCTCAATTATTAGCTTACGCTTAAATTGTTTATCTGTTTCCTTACTTTTCTTATCACATTATCATATTTGTTTTGAAAGGCTTCCATCCGACAATCTTTGCATACCATATTCTGTCCCTTTAAAATTGTTTTGTCCTGTTTTTGTTTAAATCGATGTGCAGCATTCCTGTATGTTATTGTGGGCAATATTATCATTTTGTAGATTTTTACTTATTCTGTGTCTGAAGACGCGCGGCTAAACCTGAACCTTTCTAGTTCTAGGTCTAGTGTTATTTCTAGCTTTATTTCGATACAAACTTACAATAATCTAAAACCGTTCACTCAACAAGGCTATAACTCTTCTTGCTCCATGTGGAGGTTCATAATCATGTTGGAAACAAACGTCTTCCAGCTGTGCCATCGGAATATCATTCATGACACTTCCAACTGTGTTTCCCGATGGATTGAATTTAATCTTTGATTGATAAACACACGTAGTAATATGTTTCTATTGCAAATAGTACTCCAAACATTTAAACTAAACCTTCCCTGCAAAGACTTGTCAACAATGTTCTCTTATTAACGCCATCTTTTATAGAAGTTGCTTTATCATCGATCAAATAATTAAATTAAAAATTTTGTGATAATGTCTGTTTTATTGTAAGAACCATTCACAAAATTGAACATTACCTGATTGTTAATTATGCACTGATTAATTATGCCGTAATATTCGATATATGAAAGATTCACAAAAAACAAATCCTCTGGATACTCTTCTGGTGCTTATGGAAGGTTCATCACTAACCACGTCAATAAGGGATTAATATTGTGGCAAATTCGCGTAGAGTTACAAAGAGGAAAAAATTATTACTAAATTTGCACACTTAACTCAACATAATAATTATATGCTCTAAATGTACAATTTAAACTGCTTCAAGGTAGCTAATATACTTTGAAGATGATGTTCAATATGTGGTTATTTCTTCCGAAATTTTACATATCTGCTTGGTTTTACGCGATGAGTATGATAATCGACAAAAATTATCTTTATTATATAAACAATTAATATGTTGGTGAGCGAAATTTATTTCTCTTTTGTTTTATCTTTATTCTTTCCCCCATTTTAACTCCAAAATTAACATTTTCAAAGAAAAACACAAAAGAATATACATATTACGTAATTATTATATTATTTCCAATATTTCCGATACTTTGAATACTTTGATACTTTAGATACTTCGATACTTTCGGTACTTTCAATACTTCGAGGTACTTTCAATACTTTCAATACTTCGGTACTTTCGATACTTTAAATAGTATCAATACCACGAAGGTATCGATATTCGATGCCTCATTTAAGGTGTTGCCCAGCCGTAGTAGATGCTAAAGATAAATGGAAAATTAATGGTAAAACAGCACATGCTAACACATCGGTTTCTCTCTGAGATGCAGCTGATAGGTTAATATTATCATAAGTTTCCTACAACCTGTAATTCAACGAACAAGTTATTTTATAAGCAACCTATTATCAATGTTGAATCAGCAATAGGTCATGTCGTTAACAAGTTAGCACACACCGAACGGATGAACAAGATTTTGGAGATATAACAGCTCATGTTGTCAACAGGTTGACAGACTTGAAATTGCTGAGAATGACTCTAGAGATATAATAGCTCATGAGGCTAATAAGTTAGCAGTCTTTAAGCAAGTTGACAGATTTCAAGCTGATGAGCAGGACTTTGGGGACAAAATAGCTTATGCTACCAGATTTTAACATAGTACAATGTTTGGAACAATAATAGCTCATGCTGCTAAAAAGTTGACAGACTTCACACTGATGAGGCGGACTTTGGAGATATAAACACTCATATTGCCAACATTTTTGGAGGCTTTAAGAAAATGTACAGTGTTTGGAATAACTCTAGGTAAATAAGAAAAGCTCTAGATAAATAATAATTAAAGATAATTTGTAGTGTTTAGAACAGGATTAGCTCATGCTGTCAATAATTTGGCAGTCGTTAAGGTAATATATAGACTGTGAAGCAGTAATAGCTGAAATATAAACACTAATACTGCCAACATATTAGCAGCTTTTAAGAGTTCAATTAAAATCAAGCAAAATACACAATAAAGAAAATAGATACATAATGTACTTATATATAAAATGTCTTCAGACACATGGTTAAACCGAAACTTTCCAGTTCTACGTCCTGTGTTAGTTTTAGTTTTAGTTCGATACAAGCATACAATAATCTAAAACCCAAGAACAGCTAAATTAAAGCTAATACCAACACTACATTTGGGTTTAGCCGCACATTTCTTAGGATAGTTAAAAGAAAATATTTCTAGTTAGATGTCAAATGGATGTCTAATGTATGGAATAACTGAATTTTATAACAGAAATGGTCCTAAGGCAGCGTTGCTCATCATCGGCGCCAAATGCCCCCGTGAGGTCGGTATTAGTGATGTGAAGAATCTACTCATTCATTACCATTCATCCGTTACTTGTCAGTAATCACCATTTCCGATTACCGATCGCGTACTTATTCGATTTTGTTTAGTAACTGTAGTTACCAATAACTGGTCACATACTCATTCAATACCTCTTAGTAACTGTAGTTCTAGTAGTACTCTTCAATAAGTAGATACAGTTTTTTTTTCGAATTTATTCGTTACTTAGTCACTGCAGTTACGATTTACTTGCATCATAGGTACTTGTTTTTTTTTTTTGGAAAATAATTTATTGAAACGTAAACAGGGTGATTTATAACATACGGAGTAAACTAAAAGGGTAGTTAGTTGACCACCCTGATGATATCAAGATCATAGATATGTTAATTTTTTAAATAAGTTAACGACCACTGTTTTCAGAACTACGCCATTCTCATTTTTGGGAGAGAAAATTACGCAACTTATTGCTGCTTATTGCTATTCTTTCCCGAAAATTTGTAACGCATATTAAATTAAAGAATAGTTTGGCAACGTACCTATTCTGTTAAAAAAATATAAGTAATGAATAGACAAAGAATGCAAGTAACAAGAATAGACTAAAAATGAGTAATCACTTCTCTTCATTGCAAGTACATAGTTAATTTCATAAAAGTAAAAAATGAGTATGAATACGCTATATATTGTACGAAAACTTACATCACTAGTCATGAAAAAGAAAGGTGGGTCACCATAAAAGTTGTTTTTGAAAATTGGATGCCAAATATTGAAAAGTTGAAACGCTGCCATAAGGAAAAAAAGGATTTTATTGAAACTACAACATAATGGTAGCATTAATAATCATTGATGATTATTAACTAATCTGAGTAGTATTACTATACTTATAGCTTGTAATAACTTTCCTTTAACCAGCTTCTCACTGCCTCCTTCCTTCTTCTCGATGTCACCACCTCCCCGTTCCATCTTCTTTAATACATTAATATAGATTATTGTACCTATTTACCTAAAGTTAACAACTCAACTGTTTATCGCTATAATTTCAAAATTTTATGGAATATACAGAGTAATTCATAACCCGTGTGTAATATTTTGGATTCGGATGGAAAATAAAATGTTAAATAAAAATATAACAGTAATACTGTTACGCTTTCCCATTTTTTGAGAAATTATACAAGTTGTACTTTAGCATAGAAGCTTAGAAGACTTATCTGTTTCGTCATTGTTAAAAACTTCGATTATTTCAGGTATACAATATATATGTACTTAATATATTAATATGTGTAATAGAGTATAGTTATCATTTGAAATGGATGTTTTAAAAAGTTTTAAATTATGGGTACGCTGTCATATGCAAAAGGACGGTCGTATAGTGGTGAGCATCCATAGATTTTTGTTTTTAATTTTTTGCAGTGCAGTTTACACGTCATCGCGGCGTATGGGGGCTGCAAATGAATTCGTGCATTTGCGTTCGGCGTCCACTTCAACGTACGCCGCGGTCGTGTAACTGAAAAATGCACGCCGGCTATATTTCAGCCGGCAGGACAATTCATGTTTTTCGAACGAGCGTTTCATTGTCGCTCGGACACGGCAAAGAACATGGCGAAAAAAGCGAAGGAAAAACAAGCCATTGAACGCCACTGAATAATTAAAAGGGCAGAGAACACGGCCGCGTGCATTTTTGTTGCCGTCTGTCGGTCGCAACGTTGCACGGATGTATTTATGGCCCTCCGGAAATTATTGTTGTTAAGTATATACGGTGCAGTTAAAGTGCGCGTTAAACGCGTGCCAACGGTTCTACGTTATACACGACCGACGGTTATAATTCATATTTATCACTGTCGATTTTGATATTAACATACAATAGTTGCGCCGGTGCTTATACCATTTATAATGAAGAAAATCGAAAAATGTGAGCTTGAAGGCGAATCGGTTTTGTAATTAATGTCGTTATAATTAATGTGGACGAGCTATACCTATTTATAACAATAAGTTAAACGTTAATGAGAAGTGATAAATGCTTACTTAACAGGTGGTAAAATTAATGGTTATTGTTAACTAAATAAATGATGCGGGTTATTTTTATAAAATAAAACGTTTTTTTTTGTTTGTCATTTGCAAATTACTTAAAAACTCGCTGCTTTTTTATTACATGTAGGTAAATTCTGTTTCCTTTCTATGTATTTGTAATCTGATAACGGCGTTTGTATCCCACTTCTTCGTAAAGGACCACCTATACATAAGACGCTAGGCGTCGGTTCTTACTTTATTCGTCGCATCTCTAATTGGCCGCACCCTAACGATAGCGGGCTCAAGTCTCTCCGTAACAAGTTCTTTAAATAACCGTCGGGCACGAAGAGATGTTAGCGCCGCGGTGGGCGCCACCGGACCGTCCAGAAGATCTCGGTCCAGAGAAGGACAACGACGACTATCAAGACGTGGAGAGGGCAGCGGATACTTTTTTCTTTTGTATCATTTCTCGTTTTCTTTTTTGTTGATTTTATTGTTGGTTTTGTTTCTTGTGGCAGGCCTTCCCCGGCGCCCCAACTATAGGAGTGGTGATAAGCCGAACCAATGAGGAGGCTGTATATCCTAATGGGAGGCAATCCTCTCATTAAGGATGCGGTCTGGGTAAACGCCTCTTTCTGATTACACGTCAGGTGTGACTGATTACCTGGTTCTGGTCGCCGGAAGTCCACCGGTGTATCTAGGACTGGTCCTGATAATCCGGTTTCAGAGATCGGTTCTCTGTTGGGTGTTACCTCACTCCCTCTCCTCTCAGCTTGTTGTGGATTGCAAGTACAGAGAGAGCTTTTCATGATTTTAAGGTTGCCTATAGACCAAGTCCATCAACGTGATTTAATTCAACAAAATATTTATACATTTAAAGTCATAAATTTTTTATTTTCATTTTATATCACTTTTAGTTAATGCAATAATATTTTGATAACAATTTATTTAATAGTTTAATTTAAGTGATTAACATTGCTAGTAATATCACTAATGCATTAGTTATGTAGTAAGTTGTAACATCTCGCTAAGCATATGTATGTTATACGTGGCAAGGAATTAAACTAATCCTATCTAAATTAATTGCGTGCGCCGGGTTTGCTGTTATTATCTAATTAACCAGATTTATTATGTTTTGTTTTACAACCTCTACGAATTATATACATATATGGTATTTAAACTTATTTACATATCTACATTGTGTTCATTTGATCTAAGTAGTTTTATGTATTCTTTTCAACACAAATATATTAGGTGTGTGGATGAGTTGTATAATGTTAAGGATTATTGTATAACTCATCCATTATTTCATTGAGAAATATTTCTAGCTTTTATTTAGACCATTTTTAGCGTAACTGAAATTGAAACTTATTGTAATTTAAAACAATAAAGTGATAAAAAATAGTTCCGCAATTAAAATGATTAATTTTTTTTATAGAAATTCCAATAACACATTTACACCAAAATACCTTCACTCAAACCACTCGCAATAATAGCGTTAAAGATATATACAACTCAATTAGTAGACTCATGATTTGATTGATGATTTGATGATTATTTTTCATCACCGATAGTTTAGAACTATTAATTACAAATAAAGGCTCAAAATAATGGGGCGCTAATAAAACTTTTTAGAACTGTATCTTAATTACGACGATTCTTTTTATCAACAGACGCTTCACTATCAGTTTGGGAACCAGTTTGCGTTTTATTACAACCCTAATCTAAAGTTAAGATCAGGTGAACGTCAGATTAAGCTTTAATCACTATCGATTTAGGTTTTATAAGATCTTATAATTAATAAGATATAAAATCGGCATTTTGATAATTATTGGGCAAACTAAACTGTCGATGAACATTAATAAAGTCTTATATAACCAATTTGTGGTTTAAGCTAATTATACGCTTGAATTGATAAGATTTTTTGATGAAATATGACGTTAATGATGTGCAAACTCCGGGCAGGCCAGACATTTGAAATGTTTTATTGAGAGAAAATAAACTCCGGGCAACCCAGATATTTACTTTAGAATAGGTTAAACTCCGGGCAGGCCAGAAATTTAACCTAGGAACGAAATGAGTATCACGAAGATATTAATAATACTTCGTCATTGATAACAGAAGTACACTTCTGTTTTCTTCGCATAATATTATGTAATTCATCATGAACCAATTCCAGTTGTTTATTATCTTCCCCGTGCAGTAATATTGTTATACAAATATTTGAGGTGTTGAATTGTGCCTGTGGCTGTCTCCATATCTTCATCTATTTTTATTTTTTTTCATCTTAGACATAATTCTGAATTGACCGCTTTCTATTTTGCGTGTTCCATAAGTTTGATGTATAACCCAGAATGAGGATTCTTTAGATTGTACGTTGCTGTCATATTCGATGATGGTTGACATTGTTGGTCTTTTTTCTTATTATTTTTTGCGGTTTATATTGGTTCATATTATATATTTGCGCATATTGGCTGTTCTTGTGCTCCGTTTTTTCGTTGGTAATGGTATCAAGGTATGTATAGTTCTTTTTAAGATAGTTCCTCCAGACTTCTTTAATGTGACTACTCCAACATTATCATCATCTGATGGATGGGCTTCTGTTATTCGTGCTAATGGCCAATGATACTACCATTAGAATCTACGTTTAATGGAATGAACCTACGTTGTGGGGATTTCTATTTGTACATTTGTTGTAGTCGACTGAAGTATACTAAGTCGACTTAGTGGTTCATGCTTGCCAAAAACCTTTCTTAATTTTTCGAGATAATCTCCATCTTAAAGACAGTCTGTGCTCATTTTCCACGGAAGGATTATTGTAGGATAATAATGGTCTACCGATGAGAAAATGGCTAGAAATTAACACTCTTATATCATTTATATGAGGGTAGTGATAACAAAAATAAACTCTGGGCAGTACATGAAGCACTTATAGCAGAACATGATGAAGGTGAGTGAAATACATGCATTAATTACATCAGATGTAAATAGGTATATCTATTAGTCATAATTTTTGTGATATACTTACACAAATGTCAATGTAAAAACTGATGTAAGGGCGGAAAGACCAAAGCTAACTGAAACTTTTTATGAAATGTCTACAATTTCATTCTGTTCTTGAATTATTACGTTAATCAAGTTGGAAATTTGAAAATTGAAGTGTTTGGTATCGTTATCTTTTTCTTTTAAGTTAATTATCATGGAATGATCAAACTGATGCACAAGAAGAAACACTGTAACTAGCAGAAATCGAGAATAAGAATTATTACCGTAGTAGACACAATTTTATTAAATCCCATATTCGTAAGTACTTATAATGTATTATAATAAAATGATAAATCGAATATAGAAAGTGATAATTCAAGCTTTATTGTCAAAATACAAAAAAAATGCATGATATAAAATGGAATTATTCATCCCTCTACTAACTTATATTTACAATTAGCCCAATTGGAGTTGCAAGACAACTTCTCCAAAGCACTCTCCTAGGATTTGCGTGTTGCTTTACATTGTTTGACTCTGCGTTTTACTGTAATGTTTGACAATAGAACGATATTATATTAAATTATGTTTTAAGAAGAGTGAGAAGCGAAAAGAGGATTTAAGAAAATACCCGAAAATACCAATAAAATAAACTGTTGCTCTCACAATAAAGCAAAATCAATAAAACATTATTTGTAGGAAATGTATACTGATATTATCAACATACGGTTTGAAGTATGGTTTGACAGTACGTTGTGACTAGGTCTTACAGCAGATCATTGTACTAGAACAATGAGGTTCATTCTTATAGTTAGGCTATTTATATAGCTACAATATCCTCAAGGAGATTGGAAAGATTGAGGTGAAGTTACTGCCTGAAAAATATTCTATCTAGAAAATGGAATATTGGAGAATTCAGAAAACTATAGACCAATACTTTCTTGTCTAGTAATTCATCCTGCAAACTGAAGTACTGACGAATCACCAACACGGATGTAAACATTGAGTTAAGTAAGCAAGGGTCCATCTTAGGTCGTCTTTTGTTTGTAGTCTATGTTAATAAGCTATATTATATGCCTAATGACAATATGTGCTTATACGTATATTGTATCTTTATATTAATTTCGAATATCTTCAATGATCCACAAAATAAGACCCATTAAATATAAGAACATGCAAAGGAATGGTTTGCAGATAATGCTCTGAAACTAAACGAAGAGAAGATTCAATACCTGCAATGATTGGACAGAGCATAACAACCTAAAATTTCTAGTAAACAAATCTTTGGAAAAAATCTTGTTTTTAATAAATATCTTAAACTTAGACAACAAACTGAACTAGCAAGCACGTGTCTACAAAATGTTGAACACAGCAATTTATATTTTCAGAAAACTACGAAATATAACCATCATGTTTGTAGCAAGGTCTCGTCACTGCACTTAGGCCTAGGTTCTTTATTAAAATAAAATGTATGAAATTTCTGAAGAAATTGTTTATTTAGAAATCGACAACCGGTTTCGTGATGTGTTTATCACGTCATCAGGTCATGGTTCTTTATGTCGGTAGCCGTCAAAACCACTTTACCGAAAATTTTGAGTCTTAGCTTGTGTCTTTTCGTAACAATGTTTATGGATACATCTTTTTGTCCCTTTTGGAGATTCAAAGCGGTGCAGAACTTTATAGCAAGAACCTTCTGGAAGCCTTTCCTTTATAGCCTGAAAAATGCTTGTGTCTGCGTTAAGTAGCAGTTTAATGCGCCTGTTTGGAGCACTAATACCCATGCCTAATCCAGGTTCAAGTATCTTTGAAGCAGCGGTGTTCCTCTTTTTAGTTGAGCCTCGCCTTTCGTTCACGCATCCTTGCTTCTAAATATGACCATATATACGGCTCTTCGAAGTTGTATTCTGTTACAATAGGATCCGTTTTAATTTCGATAAAGTGATTTGGACTTGAGTCCTTGAAGTTTTCTCAGAGGTTACTCGGCATCAACTTGAGTGAAGGAACAACTTAGTGATAAGGCACTCAAGGCTGCCTAGTGAGACTTACTATTCTGCCAATTTTCATAGCATTGCTACTTTCAGAATACTGTCCAGAGCAGCATTGTCGCCAGCAGCAATAGTTTTCGGCAATATATGATAAAAGAGGAGTACTGGAAACACCATTGCATTCCATTGAAGATTTTCTTGAAATAATCATTTTAAAGTACAAATGCTTTTCTCTAGTTTTATTAGACATTGTAATGTGTTATTGCAGCAATTATCGTCAATATTTAGTGATTAATTCTGCAACGACTCAGCACTAAACTTCAATGGTAGGTGAATAAAGGAGTTATTAAGGAGCATACATTTTAACATTCCGATATGTTTTAATGTACAGGGTGGGCAAATTTTGGTGTTATTATAGGGTATCTCTGAAACTATAAGAGATATGAAAAAATAGATGCCATGACCAGACCTCTTTTTTCGAGCAATATTCAATTCCGCAAAGACAAAAACCAACCAATAGTTGATTATGGTGTCACTGAAAAGAGCACATTTTTAGCTTTCCAATGATATATCGCATGTATGGTGTTATTGCAGAAAATAAGCGTTATTGGTTCTGATTGTAAAAACAAAACTTTGTGTTATATCTGAGAAATTATCAACTTTATTTAAAATTTTTCGATGGCATTCCATTCTACTTAAAAAAGTGTCTTAGGAATGTATTAACCACGTTTCTTCAATTTCAAAAATAAACGAAATAGGGGCATTTTTTGAAATGGCGAAAATATGACTTTTTGGCTATAACTTAAAAACAACAGAAGATAGAGATTTTGTCTTTGCGCGATTGAATATTGCTCGAAAAAAGAGATCGGGTTATGGCATCTATTTTTTCATATCTCTTATAGTTACAGAGATACCCTATAATAACACCAAAATTTGCCCACCCTGCACTCTAGACCAAAAACAAAATTTTTTTTGAATGTGATTTTGAAAATTATAATAACAGCTTAACCGTTATGGAATCTATAACAGAAATCCTCCAGTTTGAAATATATTAATAAAAATATACACAAAAATATACCAAACATAAACATTGTTCGTGAACAAACATTGTTGAAAAACATTTCAATGCATCAGTAGTAAATAATGCGGAAAAATGTTGAAAATGTAGTAACATTCAAATCCTAGATTGCAATCCTTAGACTTCTTGTATGCCAATTGTCAAAAACATATAGAGCACTAAATAATATTTTTAGTAACATTATTATTCTTGACTATATGATAAGCTTTTCTTGAAAATTTGGTTAGTATTAGCAAAAATTAAAATATTTTACAAGAAAAGTTGTTTTTGTAAAAATTTTGGTTATAAATACCAAATACCGAAAATGGTAATCTATGTGACAAAATTCCACTTCATTGATAAGGTTGATGTACATATACATATGTACATTCATTGTAATGGCAAGCTCGGAAGTGATGTCGCTTACAGTTGAAGTGCTACAATTCGTTGTAATGGTATTGTAATGAGTTATAGGTTGATATGGTATCAATAGTTGCATCTCGTTTGTAAATATCTTTAGATGAGTGTTTCCATCAAAATTGTCTGGACCACCCATCGTAGAAAATATTCAATGATCAGGATTGAAAAATCTAATATTGTTACTTGAAGCCAACAATCGGGTTTTTCATGATTGTTGGGTTCAAGTAACAAGTAAGTTTTTTAAATTAAAAAAAAAATTTATTCATTGTAATTTGACACCTTGTTTTGATTTAACTTTATGTTTGATTCGAAAAATTTTTCTATTTTAGCAATTAAGATGCTCTGAGGAAGATTGAATAAATTACAATCGAAATATTAGCATTTATAAAAGTTGTTTTAATTAACACATCTTGTGGACCGTTTATTCCGAATAAAAAAATGTTTACTTGTTATCAATTTTAGAGACAATAAGGTCTTAATCCAGGAAGCACTCCACGAATTGAGGAATATATTTTAGAATAATCAAGGGTATTCATAAATTCTATACAAATAGTCTAGCCGAGGCCTACAATAGCGCTACAATTCGTTGGCCAGTCTGGGTTGATTTGAGCGTATTTCTTAGCCAACAAATACCTATTTAGATAGAAATTAATCTGGTAAAAGTCCTATCATATGTGGAGTTTCTAATGGCTAATTTCAATTTGTTGACTTCGATGAATCATACTCTGAACTGCACTGATTTGCTTTCTAACAAAAGAAAATTGAAAGAAATCAATCATCACAAAGATTTCCAAGATTTTATGAGTTGAAATGATGACAACTGGATCAGATAAAACCCACAATTAAAACGAAGTCAGGTGTTTACATCCTGTAGAAAAATATAGGGAACTAATACTATAATTACATATACGGAGCAGTCCAAATATGTCATAGTAATTTGATTTAAAGATAGGGCACGGCAGACATACTTTATCTTAAGTCAGTTCTTTCTTCGCAGGTTGTATTTACACCTTTTTTGTTTAATGTACTATAAACGTGTAAATGGTTGTTGTAATTTTTTATTTCCATAAAATTGAAATTAAAAGCTCGTTGGTATTAGTAAACGTTTAAACATGTTCCATCTGAAAATTTATCGTCATCCGTTTCCTTCTTGTAGAGCTGCCGCGTTGCCGGTGCTCACCCCTTTCTAATGAATATGTTTCCTTCGCAGTAAACCATAATGGTATGAACGCGTATAGAACGTAAGTTCATTAAAGTACTGGCGAACATGGGCTATAAATTCCCCATCCGCATTTATCGGAATGGAAAAATGTCCATTTGTACGTCGGTTGCATAGTGGCGCGTTTTATTCAAGATATACGACCCGGTTGGTACGCGCAAATATAAATTACCCTAATACGACCATAAATTTTTGCGTCGGTACCCATGCCCCCGGTTGACACTTGCGTTTTGTCGCAAACGCGCGCAAGGTGGACGGTTCTTCGTCGCGACGTTTTAATAAAGGAGAATTCGACTCGACGGGGGTCACCGGAAATGACAATTTACAGATGTAAAACACATCAGTTGATCGAAGCCGAACGCATACGGATCGCGAGCAGGAAACGTCGACTATATAAAGTTTCCTTTCTTCCTTTTGGTCATCGATGGTTTAATGAACTCGGACAAGCGATGACTTGCATCATAATTAAATTTATGTGTGACAGCTACTACTACATAAGATTTGAGTTTATTAATAAATTTTTAAGTAGTTATATCAACTGTGATTATAAATTATTAACTCCAAACATTATCGGGCTTATAGGAGTTGCATGTAGTTTGAAATTGATACAGCTCTTGATTTGTACAATTAATGCAAGTTGACAATAGTTTCTAAATTGAACTAAATACTACAATAGATATCGTAGAGAACATAAAGGAAGGTTTAGAACTTTCTGCGATGTATCTCCTACAAAATTCAAAGATACGAATACGTATTATTAACGCTAGAAGCTTCTCTGTTAACTGTTGAACAAATAGATAGTCAGCTTTATACGGTTTCTATAATAAATGGTATAGGGAAATACCACGGGAGTGGAAATTAAGGACAAAAAGCGCCACCCAGTCTGGAGAATGTAAGCTATCCCAAAACGTAGCCCCTATATAAAAAGTAAGGCAATGGGCACATGTTGCCTCATAACTGTTGGGGAGGAAAAAAACTGTTTGGTATGCGTCTGAATTACGTCCGTGCGTAAATTATGCATCCAGGAATTCCGTATTCGTTGCGTCTGAGCGCGGGAGTAGAAAATTAGGATTGATGCCCGTCTACTACGTCCGGACGAAAGTATTTAAATGGAGTCATAAATGAATGAGAGATGGGGAGTAGAAGAATGCAAAGAGCTGTATATCACTCCTTCGCGTTGAACGTAGATGTATTACATCATATTTTACCGGGGCTCTAGTAAGCTCGTGTGCTTTTTACGTTTTAATTATGCAGCATGTATGCTTCTAGTGTCTCAAAGTGAGAAAAAAAGGACATAGCAGAATGGATTTATGACTTTTTAAACATCTAGAGTGTACTATTATAATTCAACAAATATTTATTATATACAACACCAACTGTAGTCAGCTGTAGTTGAACCGATGTTCAATTTTGCAATTTTGCTTAATTCATCAACAAAAATCATGCTACCTCTGACAATTTTCTTGAGCAGTTGGGTTTTTTGAAAAGCAAAACTAAGTTAAATTAAAAGTCGCTTTCAAATTTACAAGACTACACGTTCATTTGTATATTATATTTTTTATTTTTTACTGTAAATTTCACATTTAAGCATAATATAGGTATATTGTTAGATAATTCAATATACTTTCAATTAGATTATATAGATAGGTTCAATTAGATTCATTTTGACCCGTAGCTTTTATTAGTTTTTTATTTTTGAGATAACAATTCAAAAGTTGTTAACTACTAACTAGAAACTTTATTTTTCATTTATTTGTTTATTATTCTAGATCAGTGATTCCCAAATTGTACGCCGCGGTGCCGTCATAAGATTCCACCAAATATATATTTCGCCTTTAATCGCTTTTATAAAGGAAAGTTTTCCACTTTTTCAAGAAAGTAAATTATTAAATAATGCTATGCTGTTTTATATTTCTACAGAAAGCTAAAACTAGATCCAACACATAAACATAGAACTAGAAATAGTCTTAGTTTTAATTTTTGATTGTTTTATCACTTTTAAAGTGTTTGTGTAACATTTGTAACTATTTTAAAAAATAATTGTTTATAGTTGGTGTTAATGTTCAGAAAAAAAAGAAAAAAAAACGTTTTTATGCTGTATTGTCTCAAGAAATACATGCTTTTTACAATTTACGTAATTTTTTTTTCTATTTTTCCATTATTTTTTCTATTTAAACATATCATTGTAATTTCTCAGTCGTGCCTGAAGAAGAAATATGTTACATTTCGAAACATGTCGCACCGAATTTAAATAAACTAAGAAATTTATTTCATCATTATTTATTTACTTTATTATCAATCGCTATAACGATGTTAAAATCAACCATTTTCAAGATTTCTAGAAATAGTCGGAATTAGCCTACAATTAGTAACCGAAACCTACTAATTCTAGGTCTAGTGCTGTCTAAAACTGAATAATAACAAGAAATAGAGCTAATACTAAAACTAGGACTAACACTAGATCTAGAACTAGAATCATTCGTGTTTAGCAATACGTCTACCCATCCCAACCCAACCTAGCTTTAGAACTAACACTAGACTTAGAACTAGAAATATTAGGGTTTAGCCGTCTTAAGAGACGTACAGCAACAACCCTATATAGCTCTATATATATATATATATATATAGAGTTAACATTAGACGAAAAACATTTGGGCTTTGCCGTATAGTTTCTAAGACGGCACTCATCCCAACCCAACCCAACTTAGCTTCACTAACACCAGACTTAAAACTAGAAACAAAAGTTTTCTAATTATTGAAGAAAGTTGACAATTGAGAACTAATACTAGACTTAAAGGCAGTTTATGTTATTCGATTCGATTCGATAGTACCTTCGATTTTAAATTCGAGTTGAATATGAGCATCACCACAATCTCCAATTTTTAATTCGAGACTTACGGTTTATATTGCCAAGAATGTAACAAGTATTGATGATCAAGACTTTAATTTGGGGTGTATACATGCAATAAATAACATCATTTATGAACCCAAGAAAAAGTTTCTTTAGAAAAAAAATAGAGATCTGTCATGAATTTCTGAAATAGTGTTATAGACAATGTTAATATATTTTTATTAAAATCATTTGAGTATGACAAATTAATTAATTTTATGATTTTGTTAATCATTTTACTGTTTCCTTTTGCCAGTATACTTTACCCACTCCATTGAAGTAATTTGTCCATTCCATTCTAATGTTTATTTTTTCAGTTAATGATCTATTTGCTCTTGTTTGTTCCAAACTTGTTAAAATATTTTTTCTCCAATTACCTTTTGTTAGCGTGAGAGTTTCTGTAGCCTGTTTGTGCTGAAGGTAGCAGTAAGTCCTAATAAAATTATGTAAAACCACGCTACTGTTATATTCTGAACATTCTCTACAGTCAGATTAATTTCTTTCTGTAGTACCGGGTATATATTAGATAATATGCCAAATGCATTTTCTACTACTCTTTTGGTACGACTCAATCTATAGTTAAAAATTCTTTTTGGCAAATCAGCAGTCAACTACTGATCAAATCTCTTTTGATTGTGAAGCTTTGGCAAGATCTTTTGCTGATTCTCCCTTAGCGACGTGATTAGACAGAGTATTATTGTTGATATTCTCGCATAACGTAATACTTACTTCTTTTTATTTGCCTTGGTTACCGAGGATGACGTTCGTAATGCTGTAACTCATTCTAAGTTTACAGCTGTGAGCGGATGACATTGGCCTTAGAGTTCGCTTACCAATTCTGGACGTGGTTTTGATACCGTTAACGCATATTTTTAATTTCTTGTTCGAACGATCTTATACCAAAACCGTAATCACCTTCTCATGTGGGTGACTTTCGTCCAATCTCAATCTTATCTGCATTGTCAAAGGCTATTGAGCGATTAGTTTATTTTATAGGTCCCCTCTGGACCTATCTTGAGGAGTTTAATTTGATCAATAATCTGCAGTCGGGTTTCCGTAAGGGTCGTAGTACAACAATTGCGCTAATTAAAAATACTGATGATGTTCTATCTGCTTGTGATAGGCGATGGGTTACCGTGCTGGTTTTAGTTGGCTTTACTAAGGCTTTTGACTAATTTTTTACTGCTTTCTGTGTTTCCTGATTCCAGTCCTAACTGTCCTGTCGATCTTTATATGTGCGCATAGGTCCTGAATTCTTTTCTTCGTACGATATCAAATGTGGGGTTCCCTCAGGCAGTGTTTCGGGTCCCTTACTTTTTTCTACATTTCTAAATGGTATCAGTGATAATATCTCTTGTATGTACCATTTATATTCTGATGACCTCCAAATCTGCACTTCCGTAAGTGTTGATGATCTTCCAGATGTTATGCTAGGCCTCAATGGCGACCTCTTTAGCGTCTTTGAGTGGTCATGGGCTTAAGCTTAATCCTGGTAGAACTTACTCTTTAAATATTTGTACTCTAGTGCTTGGTTGAAATTCTATCAGGTTTGCTGATACTGTCAAAAATGTTGGCGTCACTATGGAGTCGACACTGTCTTGGGTGCTTTCATACTCTGAAAAACTTCGTCATTTGCTTCCTTCTTGTGTCCGTCGCAATGTTTGTTACTCACTTATATTTCCACATATTGATTACGCTGATGCTGCGTATCCTGATTTCTCTCTAGCTGTTCGCGATAAATTACAAATAATATAATAAAAACTAAAATAAACCAAACATTAACGTTAGACCTAACACTAGACCTGGAACGAAAAACATTTGGGTTTAACCGTACCTCGTTTAAGACGGAACCCAACCTAACTCAACCCAACAAGTTGACAATTGAGAAAAAGGTTGGATGTATTAAGGGAGCCGCGGAAAAATTTCCGATTATTTAGGAATCCGTAAAGCGAAAAGAATTGGGATCCTCTGTTCTAGACCATTCCAAGCAGTTCTTTTGCAGTTATTGGTACGCTATTGGATTTTTAGGTCTTAAAAATGCATTTTATATAGTTAAAAACGTAGTTAGATATTTAACTGCTAACTACTTGATAGTTAGTAATCAATGTACTGTATTCTTAGAGTAGTTTAACTACCAAGTAGTTAAACTACTGTTTGGTGTAAGTAGTTAGTAGTTATAGTCGACTACTTTTTTGAAATTTAGCTCATCCCTTACTATGAGGTATAAAATAAATATAAATTTGTTTAAAACAAACACCAAAACAGCATATTGTACCCATTATATTATTCGAGTGTTAGTAATTAGTATATAAGTAATATCCTGGTGTTTCGTATAATGTTGGTATGAGAACCCACCACAACTCCCTTATACAATATTACAATACCGTCTGGGGCGTTGTGCCCGCAGTTAGCAACACTCGGTTCGATAATTATTAGTTCCTATTTAATTAATACATTCACGGCTTGATGTATATTAATTGGACTAACTTATTGCGAATAGGGGGAGAGAGCGAAGTTTGTTCAACTCAAGGATTCGGTGGTGCTAGGGTGGTAATTTCGGGACGCTCGTCCGCCTTCCAAGTTTCGCGTTTAAGACGGTGACGTCACTTCGTTTCAACCGCGCACGTCTCGCTCTGTTAAATTTTCTTCTCTTTCGGACAGAGACGCGTTGGAAGTTTTGCAGCGGGGGTGGCAATATGTCTCGAAAACTTCCACTTCACCCCCGAATTAACAAGTTGTTTTAATAAAATCGGGAGCAACCCCTTCCCGAGGCGACGACGGCAGTCGCACACCTCTCGACTTCGCGGGCGAATAAATCAAAAGTTGTCCTTCTCTTCCTCCTCCTCGAGGACGAAGGCCGTGTTCCGCTTATGAATTTGTTCAACTTTACGTACGGAATATTAAATTTAATATCGTGACGACGACGGCGACGACGAAGGAGACGTTCCCGTGGGATGCACCACGACGACAATAAGAAGTTGTAAGGAAAAACTTGTTAGCTTGGGAGTATTGCCCCAATTATTATCTTAATTTAATCGAAAGTAAAGCGTCATGGAAATAGGCGTAAAAAATGAATATTAATAAATAAAAATAGACTATAAAGTGTGCTAAAGTTAAGTATCACTCCGGTTATAATACAATGGAGTTGTATGCGAGTTAAGCGGAAGATCAAAGATCAAGGGGTTTGCTGTTATTGTATGCAGTCGATTTAACACAGTGTGCAGTAAAATTATGACATGACGGTGTATTTATCGCCTTCTATATGCAGGATTGGTTTTAACATCGGCCGACGTTGATTTACAAACAATATAAGACCTTGCGCGATAAAACCACGAAAATAATTAACTATCTATTCAGTGCATTTTCATTGTTCATCATGTTAATAAACTGATTTTTTTGTTACTGAAGGTTAAAAATATTACGAAATTGTATATTTTTGGAGATTTAGTAAACTTAAGTGGACTAATGTACCATTTCTTTTAACAGCTCATTATGAATTGTTCTCGTTTTTGCAGCAATTTTCAAAATATCCAATGCAAGGAAAATGGACAATGTATATATGAGTCACGAAATTAACTAGCTTATTTTGGCTGTTATTGGTTTGCCAATTTCTATTACAGCTTCAGATTCTAAATGGCTTGGAAATAAGCAACAATGAAGTTGATTACTTTTTTTACTTGCAAGCAAAGGTGAGGATTTAGTTCTCTTTTCTTTATGCCAGTTCTCTTTTTTAAAACAGAAAAAATGTTATTGTAGAGACTTTACTTCATCATCTCAATGCACTTTATAATCATAAATTAAAATGTGGTGTTATGCTAACAAACAATGTATAATAAACTATCCTTTTTAAATGAAAGTTTTGCTTAACCATCAAGAACGAAACAAAGTTCTGCTAGGTTTTCTAAAAATCCTAGTAAATGTTATACAGTCATTATCTTCTTGTTTACTAATAGGTTCATAATATTTCTTTTCATGGAATATCAACAATTCATTATCTTCCTTAACAATACCAAAGGAATATAACATATATTCTTTTATTTCTACTACACACCATCAGAACATTCTCATTGCTAGTATAAACTCAACCACATCAACGATTCAATGTTTCTTTTCATTATTGCATAACAACATGCTTTTTGTCATGTTATCTTTTAAGACCCTCGTATCATCTTTTGGAGTTTCGTTAAACTTCACATCTCATTCCTTAGCTTCACACAGGAGTTAACATGGATGCTTCATTTAGCAAACGTATCCTTCATAAAGTTGAAAACAATTTATGAATATTCAATATTTACTGTCTTACATTGTTTATCAACATAATACTTTATAAAAAAACGTATTTTGCTGTGTTAATAACCACGGGTATATAAATACAACGTTGAAAACATTACTTAAGTATGCAAAGATGGAAAAACTAAAAAAATTGTTCTCACCAAAATTTGATAAGTGTAAATTTTAAAATAATGATACAGACTATTTAAAAACTATGTTGGTTAAATTTTATTCATTATTTCCAAACAAAAATTTCCCACAATAACAAGCTCCGTAATATCAGTGGACAACAGTTAACTTTATATTAGAACAACTAACGATAATACAGTTACTAAAGAAAGAAAATAAAACAGCAACTGAAGACAAGTTTACCATTGAATCAGTCAAAGTATAATTAACTCATTTTTTCATAACAAAACTGCTGACGGTGTATAGAAAGCACATTAAAAAAATTAAAGAAGACACAGTTTAAATTTGAGTAAAGAAGTTAGCTATAGAAAATAAAAGATACATCTGCGATACAGGCTGTCCGGAAATGATTTATACAGTGGAAGACCATATTTATACAGTGCTTTACCAAAAAATAAGATGATTTTACTCAACTTATCTATACACAACACAGCTTGGAGTAGGCGCTAATAGATATTCAAAATTAATGCATGTCTACAAGGAACTTATATTTATTGATTTGGACTTAGATAGGGTTTTAGAGAACTGTTAGGACTAACCCATTCAACCCACTGAAATATTATAGAGAGAAAATGATATCTAAATGAAAGTAACTATTCAGAAAAAGAATAATAAGGGTTACACAGAGTTAAAAAAAAATGCATAACGTATAGCCAAAAAAAGAATAAAATCTATTATAGGTTTTTTCGCTAAGCATTTTTGTATCCAGAGAAGTTGTATTAAATCAACATATTTTTCGTCAAGCTACCTGCACTACTACATACACGTGATTTCCGAGCAGCCTGTAGATCAAGCAATACACCTTAAAACTACATTCTTATTTGCATACTCATTGCTTCAAAGTGCTCACATCTGAGCACTTTAAAGCATTGAATTCAATTGTCTATTAAGGGGATAAAATGAGAGACGGCAGATGGGTGAGGGGTGGAAATACTGATGATTTGAAGAATTGAGAAAACAAAAATATGTAATATCCTTAATCTGAACTGCGACCAAAAAGTCATCAATCTGATATGGGACTGTGGCATAAAATATTTTGCCCAATATGTATATATTTAATATACACATTGGGCAAAAGTTAATGTATGCCTTTAATCAAGAGTGTCCAGTGAAGACACCCATTAAAACTTTAATGGTATTAGCAGGAAGTCCTAAAGTTTTCCCAGTGGCGATGTTAATGAACAAGTTACCGTATCTTATTCCATGACAACTGGTCCACAGTAAGTAAAGTCTTTCTTCAGCTCGCAATCCAATCTTGTGTTTGAAGGTTTTTTTTTGTTTTTTTTTTCTTGTTTTTTAAGGTTTCCCATTTTTGGAGATATCTAGATTGGCATGAGTGGAATCAGGGCAGCACAACCAGGACAAATTCTAGCCTGTGGTTCCAGGGTAACATAGCTGGAAGGACCCTAAAACGGGCAAAGGGGCAAATAAGTATAAGCGATCTGCTGAGGTCAAAATGCTGCGGGCGGTATTAAAGCCTGCCTTTCCACTAATACAGAATCCAGCCACTCCATTCTTGATACTGAGGATAACTAAAGTATAGTTAATTCAGAATACAGAATTTACATATGGTTACCAGAATCTACATATGCGGGGAAGATACTTGTCAAAAATAAGAATGAAACGTCGAGAATCGTTTGAATTTTATTTGAGATAAGTGTCAGCCATGGATGTAGTATGATAAGTGCAAGCGAGAAGAAGATGTTAGCAGATAAGAAATGACAGGTTGACCATGATGGCTATGTATCACTGTCAAAAATCAAAGTGATATATGTATATAGATCACGACACTTAGATCCCAGCAAACCTTTTGTACATCCCCATACTTAGATCATTTCAGGGTTAGAAAACCAGCCCAATGCTTTCATTAACGTTAACATAAAACAGAATGGCGAATTAAAACAGAAATATTCCTTATATTCGTAATTTGAAGCTATGCTATTTTAAAAATGGATTTCCTTAAGTGCCCCTGTACAGAGGGGTGTGTTTGCGAGATTTATGTAGAACATATGTTTATATAACCTACTGTATCAGGTCAGAAAAATGTTGAGAAGTCTCAATTAAGTTTCCCATTCACGAGAAACTCTAGAAATTGGGTAGATCTCTTTCGTTTAGGTAGAGCAGAGTTTTCTTAGTAAAGACATCTCTTGCTGTTTTATTTTTCATTTGATGGTGTATTAAGAGCTTGTGGTATAACCACAGCAAAAAAATAGCATGTCTGCTATTAGTACAAATTACGTTTTCATCGACCTTTTTAGAGTCTTTGAGTACATTGGCTGCTATGTGTATAGCAGTTATTTCTGCTTGATCAGCCGTGCAATACAATCCTAGTGAAGTGGAAAGCTGCAGCTGCAATAAAGAGATGCAAAAAATTTCCGGTCCAGAATCTCCAACCTTTTTTGGTCCATCAGTGTAGATGGTCACTGGATTTCTCAAGGAATTTGAGCTTTCTTCCACATTTTATTTATACCCAAAGAATTGACACCGAAGTTAAGAATAGTGCTGACCAGTGTAATAGTTTGCAAAATAATTTGTCGAAATGTTTTAATTAATGATTAATTTGAATCTCAACACAGATTTACAGATCGGCTTTAGGAAGAATTAGATAATGTGTTGAACAATTCACTGATATTACATATATTTGAATATTTGAAAAATTTCCAATTTGTAGATCTTGTTTTGACAGGGTAAACACTTTGTTTCATAGCGGGCATAATCTACTACACGTCAAATTGTGAGAACCTTGAGCTGTCTCTGAAGAATTAGAATTTATTTTATCTACCTCACGCACACATCATCATTATAAGTGGTTTCAATTTAACTGACAATTGATAATCAAAATGTTGCTGCAACCTTCGATGTGCAAAGTGGAATTTTGGGGATTTTCGTCATATTCGGGAAGCTTTAACATTAAGACATGGAATGCTTCTAGTCTTCATACTGCATCTAAGATACTTCGAATGTTTTAAAAAAGGTGATATGGCCTCTGGGAGACTTGAAACGTTTGCAAAAGGCATGACACTGCTTCTACAAGATTTGAAATGCTTTCACAAGATTTGATATAGTACTGAAAGACATAAATTCTGCTAGAAAACTTGATATTGCTTTCAAAAGATTTGAAATGCTTCCAAAAGGCTCGACACTTCCTCTGGAAAACCTCATACTCCTTACGAAATACTTCAAATGCTTCTAGATGATTTGTAATGCTTACAAAATACTTAAAATGCTTCAAGAACACTTGAAATTACTTCTGGAAGTTTCAAAGTGCTTCCAAAATGAGGTGATATTACCTCTGAATGGCATGAAATGCTTCTAGAACACTAGAAATGCTTGCAAAAGAGCATCCATACTAAACTGTTAATGGTTTTATCTAAGTTAACGTTACCATTTTCAATTGATTTTCAATTGAACGTGCAGCGCCAAACAAAAATGTACCTCGCCAAATTCGAACCGACGAAAACCACTCATACGGCTTACCGAGGTACTTATAACTCGAGATTCCACTGTATTTCGAAAATTTTCCGATCATTCAAATTTTTCATGAATTCTTTCCAGATCCAATTCAGATTTTTATTGAAGTGGTGTCATTCGTCGCCTGACTCTACTCCCAGTTCAGTTTTATTCCAGCACTCATAAGTATTTTGCCGGTAAATCAAATCCCTTTTTATAAATTCTATATGAAATTAATGTTACTAAAATCCATTTAAAACCTTTGGGTCTTAAGATGAAAAAAATAGATATTATTTTGTTTAATTTTATAGCTACAAAATCTTGTTCATTTCTAGAGCAGCTAAAGCAAAATTGTCGACGTTATTTAAAATCACATCGTTGAATCGATACGATTGATAAATGATCAACGTATTCCTTCAAGTCAAATTCTTGTTTACAGTATCGTGTGGTATATTCGAATCTATTGCCTTTGTTCAACGACTACTCTTAGTACCTACATAGATTTACTCAACGAGCAATACAAATACGGTCGCTGTGCTATAATTCACGCCGTCTAAATCGCATAAACTTCTACGGTAACCCATAGAGGCAAATCTAGTTTGAAGGGAAAGAATGGTTTTAGGTTCTCTCGGGAGGAGAGAACTCGGTCGTCTCTCGACTGAAGCGAGTGTGCATTCGTTTTCTCAGGTTGATACATCCACGCTCGGCAAACCGATAACTCAGTACAAACATGGGGCGGAGAATGTTTACATGCATATTGATATCTATCGCGCATCTACACGTATAATTTCCCGGTGCTTACATATTTATGAACTTTCGGCAGGAACCTGTACGAAACCTCTTGCTGTGAACCGAGATATCTGCTTCTACTTCTCCATATACCTCGGGATCATAACTTAACAATAAGTATCTAGATATCTCATAGTGTTTGCTAATGTTTCTATTTTCTTTCAAAAAATAGCAAGAGAAATTATTATTCCTAAAAATATTGTGCTACATGCGGGCGAAAAACGGGTAAATACATGTGATATTTTAAGGTATATATCATCATAACTCTTCAACCCCACGCGAGACCCCATACGAGGAAGTACAACCTTCTGACCAGGTCCCTTCCACACACGAAATTAATATTCTTAAATACGTTTTGACTGCAGAGCCACCTGCGGCGACACAATGATTCACTAAATTAGTGTACCCTCGGATTTCTTAATAATTCTTGTCTCCGCGGGTGGAGGAACATCTGCCCACACTGTCGACGACACCGCAGATGTTTTATCCAATTTAACAACGATACGACAGAACGTTCAAAAAATCCCCTAAACACCTATTAAACGTATCCGTAAACATACATTTTTTATAAGTAAACTAATTTATAATGACTAAAGGAAATGAATGCACACCTACCGTCATAAATATCAAACCACAAGTTGTAAACCTAAAATACGAGTTGTTAGAAGAAAAGAGTCCTCATCGACAGTTACTCGTTTCCGCATCCGTTCACGTACATACAATCCTCGATGTTTCTATGGACATTTATGTCAGCATGCTACTTCCACATCTGGACATCAATGGCTTTCTACTCGCATATTAATCCGGAACTTTACCGATCGTTACCTGCAGAAGTCACGGTTTCGTTTACCGTAAGTATAAGTAAGTACCGTCGTCGGACCAAAAGGCGGCAGACGGAAGTGAATCCGGTGTCACCTAGCGGTTTACACGTGTTCGGACATGTCTCCGTGGCCGGAAATTAGCCATGAATACAAATCACCGCAGCCAGTGACACTTGTCCCCGGCATCGTGGCAATTTGTAGCCACTTTATCATAGGCGCACCGCGCGCGAGCCGCTCGCTCTCAAGTTATGCGAGAGAGGATTGTTCGCAATGGCAATTTGTTCCGAGGTGTCAGCGAGCCGAGACGCTCATGTTCAAACTAAACACGTGTGCCAGAACACCAATAATGGTTAAGTTACTTAGTTTACAACTAACGCAACTATATTCTACATCCAGGTTGCGTTTCAAACATTCGGTACATTAATTAAATTAAACATAATACCTTTACATACTTTGAATTTGTTTAATTTATTGCTTTTAATTAACGACATATAAATCCATATGTGACAAAAATAAGCGACATAAGTTTTTTAGATGTGTTTAAAGTTGGTCGAAATGTGGAGTAATCTCTTAAATATGAATAATATTATGCGGTCAAAATAAAAAAAAATACTTACATTACATAAATATTTCTTTTAAAAATATTATAATACAATAGTATTGTAACAAATCTAAAATAAAATGTAAAGTAGTATATCTACAGGTGTTCAATTTTTTAACGACGTTAACAGTCACACATCTTTTTTCTGAAGACGCACGGCTAAACCCGAATAATTGCACTTCTGAATCTACTATTAGTTGTAGTTTTATTTCAATTCAACTCTTAAGACGCACAACTGAACCCGAATGATTTTACTTATAGGCCTAGTGTTAATCCTAGTTTTACTTCAATTCATATGTATAGGGTTGCCAATTCAGTTTGTAAAGTATTCTATTTCAGAAAAATATAGACCATTGTAGAGGCCTTTGCTAAAAATATCTTCAGATTAAGGGCTAAAACCTCACACAACCCAATCATGTATATTTGAACTAAAGTAAAGCTACAACTTACACTAGAACTCAGATTAGAATCTTTCAGGTTTGGCCGTCTTGGGAGATGTACGCCTAAACCCGAATGCTTCTATTTTTAGATCTAGAGTTAGATCTAATGATATAAAACTAGAACCAACACTAGACCTAGTAGTGGAAAGATTCTAGTCTTCAGACGCACGGCTAAACCCGAATGATTCCACATCTAAGTCTAGTGTTAGTTTTAGTTTTACTTCAATTCAAATATATAAAGTTGCCAAGTCAGTCTGTCATGTACTCTATTTATGATACTATTCATTGTAGAGGCCTTCGTTAAAAAATATTTGCAGATCCACGGCTAAACCCAATCCAAACTAAACCAATTTGCAAATCGTGATAAACAAAACCGACATCATGACACTACCATGATGTAAAATAGTACTTAAAAACAAGATCATTAAGCAAGTATCACAACATAATTCAGGATATACTATATCGGCTCCAGATCAAAATAGCCTATAAATATGCATGTATGCATGATACTTATATGAAATAAGGTCGAAACGTTTCGTACTAATGAAATGAAAATCCTACAAACACTAACGAATAATTAGGTCATGGATCATTGTAGAGGAAACGTTATTTGAGATAGTTGAGATAGGTGTAGTGCCATGAATAGGTGCGATAAGTGCGAGTGAGAAGAAGATGTTAGAAAACGAATAACATACAATAGGTTGATCAGGATCACTGGGAATGGATAACCACTATCCAAAATCAAAGAGATTTGTGGAGGTGTTTCAAAACATTTTAAAATTACACCACATACGTTTTGTATACTTACTGTGTTCAACCCATAAATGAGAATCTTGATTATTTGTTTATTTTTGTTCTTTACCAAGGCAACACTTTGTTTATTTCTATTGTTATCAAAAATATATATTTATAATAGTGCTGGCCAGAGTTGTAGTTTGCTAATTAATTTGGTGCTAGGTTTTAATTAATGATTCATTTTAGTCTCAACTCAGATTAAAATTAAAGATCGGTTTTAGGAAGAAAATGGTGAGGCGAGGTCCAGGGAAGTGTGGTACTCCTTTGACCTCGGTCTTGTTGGTCGAGGATACCCACTAAAAACTCCCCCTCTTTCATCGCCCTCTCTCATGTGGTAATGCCCCTTCGGGCTTTGGCCATCGCACGAGCGGCGGAAAAAACACAAAACAAAACAATCACAAACATATTTTACTGTCACTCCCTTACCACTGAAGCACTGCGCGCAAATCACAAAACTTTCACTACACTAACCACAGATCTCCTTCTCCTCCCTCTCCTTCGCACAAATCACTTCCCTCGTGAAGTTCTCCACCATCATCCAGCTCTCCTCGCTTCTCAGCATTGTGGGAATCACGTTCGTCGGCGTCAAGTCCTTCCGAAGGTTCGATGACAGCTGCTGCCTCTCGCCGCTCCATCTTGGGCATCTAAAAAGGGTGTGCTCCACATTATCTATTTCCTTGCAGTATGGACAGCGGTCGCTACGGTACACTTGTGTTTCCATAGATGCTGCCTGAAGCAGCCATGACCCGTGATTAACTGGCTGGTGTAGTAATTCACGTCTCCCCATTTTCTTTGCCTCCAGGTGCCTATATCTGTTATTAACGCTTTGGTCCATACCGATTTGCCCGTGTTTTCTTTCCAACCCGCCTGCCATTCTTCCATAACTTCCTGCTCAGTTCACTGTCCAGATCTCTTTAAAATAATGAGTCTTATCGGTGGTGTCCCTGTGAAGACCTGTAGGGCTTCAGTAGACGTCGTACGGTAAGCGCTCGAAACTCGGAGTAGGATTTTCCGCTGTAGGGTGTTTAATTTTTTCAGTTGTTCCTTGATGTCGATCGCATTCATCCACGTTTTGCACGCATATATAAGTTGTGATAAAATGTATGTATTTCACAGCCTTTTGAGTTGTAATTGTTGTTCGACCAACCTGGACGCTAATTTCCCCTCTGTTCCTTCTACTCTTCAGTAGCACCGCCTCCGTCTTATCTGTAACTATTTTCAGACCCTTTCCCTCCATTATGTATGACATTCTGTATAACCCGTTCGGTCGTGTCGATAAGTCACTCTGTTTTTTCTTCCGCCACCACTATTGCCAGGTCGTCGGCATATGCGATTTTCTTGACTTTATCGCCTTCTTCCTCTTCTTCTAGGATGTCATCAAAGAGCACATTCCATAGCATGGGGCCCAATATGGAACCCTGTGGGACGCCTCCGTATAATTCATATTTCTCATTCTCATACGTCAGATGTCTTTAACTCAGGTATTCATCTACTATGTTTATTAAATATGTCGATATGTTCTTTCTTTCCAGGCACTTGATTATTTCCCCCCACTGGGCCGAACCAAAAGCATTGTTAATGTCTAGAGTGACTAGTATGCATTTCTTTTTTTTGCCTCTTGTGAATTTCTCGCAGCTTTTGGCGACGTTTAGTACTGCCTCAATTGCTGACACGGTCGTCAGCCCCTTTCGAAATCCATATTGGTTTTCGGAGAATCCTCCTCTTTCGTTTATTTCATACTCCAATTTCTCCCTGATGGGTGCTTCGTAGAGCTTACCATAAGTGTCTAGCACGCACAGTGGGCGATACTTTTTGTTCGTTTCAGGTTGGGTTCCTGGCTTTTCAATTAGGACCAGACGTCCTTCTCCCCACATCTTAGGGGACCTGTTGTCTCTCATCAGTGTGTTGAAGATGTTGGCAATGATTGTGGTTTCTGTGTTTACGGCGTCCTTAACCATTTCGGCAGGCTAAACCCAATCCAACCCAAGCCAACCTGTATATTTGAACTGAAGTAAAACCAGAACTAACACTAGACCTAGAATTAGAATCATCCGTGTTTAGCCGCCTTGAGAGATGTACGCCTAAACGCGAATGTTGCTAGTTCTAAATATATAACTAGATCTAATAATATAAAACTAGAAGTGGAAAGATTTGGGTTTAGCCGTGTGCCTACACAACTCTTCTTTTCGGGAGGTGGGGGAAAACCTGTGATCAAATACCTGGCTTGTGACGTTGGTCGGTCAGGTAGTGTCGGGTTGGTGTCCAACATTGGATCACCAACCGATTAAAAACCTCTTCGCCCTGACCTCGTCCTTTTGCCTCTCGAGCTCTAACGTTTGATCCTTAGCTTACCCGGATGTGGGGTCCTAGTCAACCCTCCTTCTTCTGATCTTCACGCTTCATCGCAATCACTCCTTCTTATCTTCAAGATTCGGATGAGGGGAGCCAAGGTATTCCCCTCTTTCTTCGTCTACTCTTATCTTCATTATATCACAAATTACTCCACCGATAAAGGAAACTACACACAACACAAAAGTCTTTTTAATTTAATACATTAATTTATAATTGATTTAATTATAAACTTTACATACCAGGACGAGGGAAGCTGAGAGGCTCTAACTTGATTGTCTTCTATGGACGCGTTTCCTGCAACCACCTGTCTATTTACCTCTTCTATTTTCGTCTGCACAAAAACTTTCTTAAGGTTTGTAGCTGTGGCGCCCCACTCTTCAGCGCTGGTCTACCGTATTTTCTGGACTTATCCGGACCTGCAATAGTTGGCATATGTATAACCTTTCTTCATTCCATCTGTGACACTAATAGAAGATATATTCTATGTCATCCCTTTCTCCACAGTTTCTTATGTAAGTATAAGTAAAGTCTTATAGTAGCCATGCCCTATCAGGAACTAACTTACCTAGTAGTCCACTTGGGCCCAACCACTGTTTACGCATCGCTCAAAGTGCACGCCTTGGCAGAATTCTTTTCGTCCATACCGCCTTGCCCGTATCAGCACGCCTTCTACGTTTCAGCTTAATCAGAGCTTTTCCTCCTACATCACACTCCTCCCCATCATTTCATCAGGTTGATGCTCTTTTCTCAATGAGTAGGTTTAAAGGCATCGACTTTCCTACTGCCCGCGATGCTTCTGTTAAATAAGTTCTGTAGGCGCTTAGTGTTCTTATTAGAATTCCCCTCTGTATACACTTTGTCATGTTTTTTTAATATCGCACGCATCTCTCCAAACCCTACATACCCATGCATACAGAAGTCTTACATAAATGATCGAAGCTATTAGTCTTTTTCCCGCGTTTTTTTGAAATGTGGATCCCATAATTCTTTGCAGGGCGTGGACTGTTTTCTGCGTAATAGCTTTGATATGCTTGCTTCACTTTAAGTCGTTCTCTATAGTGACTCCCAGGAACTTGAGAGTCATGGTAGCCATCTACGAATCTTCACATCATTCACTGTCTATTTAATTTGTGTGGCACTCCTCCTACTTCTTAACATCCACGTTCTCCGCGATGCATGTGTGTTCTGTCCAGTTTCTTCACGACTCCAGCCCGCCACTGTGATTGCGAGGCCATCTGCATATGCTATCAACTACGCATCGTTACATTGTATATCGGTGTCTAATACCTCATCGAAGATAATTCAAAGGAGTGGTGCAAGAACCGATCCTTGAGGAACACGCAACGTTATTTTCTATCGAATCTTTCCATTTTCAACATATCTTGTGCTAAAGTAAGCTTTAAACATGTTGATCAAAAATTTGGTTTCCTCGCGATCCCTTCCAATGGCACAGTTCCAAAACCGTTTTTGACAACTCCTCCGTTTGAAAGACTCCCCCGTTCAATATTTATCCCGTTTTGATTGAAGTTTCAAAAATGTTGCCATAATTGTCCAACAATCATAGAGGTCTGTATCTTTCTATTTTCGTATTTCCCGGATTTTCTATCAGAACCAGCCTACCGATCTTTCATTGTTTTGAAAACACGCATTTCCGCATACTGTTGTACATGTCTGTTTTTTACCGCTGCTAACAGCTCCTCTATTGTTACCTCGGGAAACTTTTCGATTCTTTCTTCAACAATCTCTTCATTTCAAAATATCT
This sequence comes from Onthophagus sagittarius, assembly GCA_036711965.1. NCBI lineage: Eukaryota > Metazoa > Arthropoda > Insecta > Coleoptera > Scarabaeidae > Onthophagus > Onthophagus sagittarius. The sequence continues at coordinate 54,742,177 of JASERS010000001.1, forward strand.
AAATAATCTGTTCCCTTTTCTCTGGAAACAGATTACGAATGAACATGGACACTTCTTGCGGGCTTAATTCCCTTTTATAAATGTTTTTGGTCTTCTTTAACGCTATTGTGTATGCGTCTTTCTTACGGTTTTCGTTAAAGTTTTCTGTGCTGCATTATTCCATAACTCATCACCTCTTTTCTTCGTTGTTCCCTCTACCGTTTTCTACAGTCATCCTCTTTCGGAGTTTATTTACCACTTCTCTAGCTGTTTTTGCTTGGTTGTACTATAATTTTATATGTTTCTTACTTAATTCGTAGTTTTCTTTTGGCTATATGCTCTACCGCAAGTCCCTCCTGTCGTATCTATTAGCCAATCAGGATCTTACTTTTCCCTGTGCTTTGCTCTTGCACAAAAGTCCCCCGTCAAAACTCTTATATTGTCCGTTTTCCGTAACATTTTTTTTTGTTTTATGTACTTTCACTTTCTTTGTTATTGACCGTGTAAATCTTAAACTTTATATAAAGGGCGCTCAGATTTTCTACATCATTCACCTTCCATTTTATGATACACTTGACCAGCTCCATATTATACATTGTAATATCTATATGGGATTGTTGTTCACCTCTTTTTCAGGTGGGACTCGTTCCACTGTTCTAGGCAAAAAAAATTCTTTCCGCTATCCATTCATTCAAGTATGCACTGCTTTCATCCACAACATGTGATCTCCAATTGCATGCTTCTAATTTTACTATCGTCTATACTCTTAGCAATACTCTCCAATGTATCTTTCAATTCATTGAGGCTAAACCCAATCCAACCCTGTATATTTGAACCAGAGTCATCCTAATATATTCCCGCCCAGGACTGGGTTGGACAAATGAAACCAGTGCGCCCCTTGTCATACAAAATTTAATGACATAAAAGGTCCGCACCTCAAAGGAGACACTGACTACATCTATAATGGGGACACCATGTATTTCATTTGCAAAAACAACCTCCTGTTTAGTTGACGCCCAGACCTCTAGCCGTATTAGTCCTTAAGTTTAGGACGGCGCTGCTCATATTAAATTATATGCGATTGTATCAAAGTATTTGGATAACTAAATTTTTATGCGATAAAAATGTAAAATATGAAGTTATATGCAAAACATACAAAATCATGTAAATCCGGTCTCCACTTTTAATATTTCAATAACCTTTTAATCGGTTGTTAGATCATTTATTCCTGTTGAATTGAAAAGCATCATTGTTGATGTTACATTAGTTATGATATCGATTTATATGCGTTCAGTGGAAATTGGATGGCATGCGCGGATATAAACGCAACCGTGAATGCGCATTTCGAGTGCATAATGAGAGGCAAACGTTTTAATGCATACACCAAAAGCACGATGCCCGGTGATTGTTTTAAACCGAAACAGGTTAAATTTAATTCGACAGGGATTCATCCCCACTGGTGGTAACCGATCCCCAACCCTACATATTCAGGCTCCTATCTATTGAATAAATATACCAACGAACGGTAGGGTTTATTAACGAGTACGATTCCGTTGACAATAATGTAAATATCGAATCATTTCATACAACGGTTTTAATGGAATCTCAATAAGCTTTTAGCCAGGATAGATTTTAGTGTCGGCGAAGATTCGTAATTTAGACAGGTTTTGATGGGGATTTTATCCAGATTCTGTTTTAATTGATATTATACTATAGCATTATTGTGTTCTGTTATTTTCAGTGAAATTGTAACTAAATATCGACGCATTACATAAATACTGTTTATAGAGATACTTCTTTTAATTTATGGTTATCGTTGTTATGGAAACTTACCCTACTCAGAAAGTTGTCGAATATGCTCAAGTGGTTTCAGTTGGATAATAAAGTTAATGACGTGCTAAAAATATTGAAGGTTTTAGTGTGTGGCAGAATAAACATCATTAATTTTGTTGTTATTTAGACTACACGTTTTAAAAATAAATTTACAGAATTATAAATTAATAAATATAAAACCAAATATAAGTTCAATCTAATAAGGACATATTATAAACTTAAGCAACTTTAATCAATTTGAATTTATATTACCTTTGACACAAAATATTAGAATATACGACTAAGTTTATTATCCGTAGTTGCTAATGATTAATAATTTCATTAAGCTTCTCTATCCTTTCTAAATAAATTTCAATTTCTAAAACAATAATTATTCATGATGATGTAGTTGTATGTCAAAAGATTAAATTTATATTACGTCTCACGTAAGCAGTTATGCACATAAATGCCTTTAGACAAAAATTGTAGGAAATTTATCACATTATGAACAAAACATTTACATATATACAAGCTGTTCCTTAACGACGTACCGAAAGAAACATAGGTTATTTTAAATGGAATAAACTTTCTTTATTGCATATTATGATTCTACACACAAAAACATGTTGACTTTATTATGGTATGGTGATACTTATTGCTCTCAGTTTTAAAGTTATTTTTAAGAATAAACTATTTTTGGCAGTTAACAAAGTGTCCTTTAAATCTCAAATTTCTAGTGGCTGATCGAGGTAGACTGTTAAAATATGTGACAGTTGCTGCATGGAGATCCGTAAATAGAGTGCCATTCAGTTTATCTTATACATGCTGTTTAAAAATGTAACTATAGTTTTACCATATTGAATTGCAAAAAAATCTAAAATTTTAAACGGAATACCCCGTATTTAATCTGAATACCCCGTATCAGGTGCAGAATTTAATTCTCTACATATACAACCTATTGCAGTTGTCGAGATATGGATAAATAATTTTCAACTAAACTTTATTTATAAGTGTTCAAATATCTGCCTTGTGAGTATTATGTATAGTACTCACAAGGTGGATGAAGCCGGTTTACAAATTTGACTTGCACATTATCCACTATTTCAGTACAGATATTCAGATACTATTTACGATCTCCTCGATTGTCTTTGGAATATTAGCGTACAAATTTTAACCGCCTCTTGGCTGTCTGACACATAACTATCAATCATGCTTATAGCAGAATCATTGAACCCAATAGAAGATAATATAGCTGATAACATCCTATGATAGACAGTGTCAAAGCCCAGTAAGCCTATTTTGATCCGCAGCAAACAATATGTCGAACTATATGGGTTAATGCTGTATCGCAACTATAGTTAGCACGAAATCCAGACTATGTCCTAGACAAAATATTAAGTTTGTGAACGAATTACCGATTTGATCCTTCATAATTCTTTCTTACACTTTAGCGAAAATAGGTAAAATACTAATTCAGCCATGTCCAACTGGCGGCCCGATTGCGATTTTTGTGCGGCCCGATAACAAAAAAAGGAAATCACACAAATTAATATTTAAATTTTAATAATCGATAATACAAATAATTTTTATTACTTGGTCGAATGACGTTTTATAAAACTCCTATATCTTAATATATAAAAATGGAATCTTGTATGTATGTGGGTACCTATATACCGATTTTACTCAGCTATTCCTTGGCCGAATTTCACCAAATTTGGTAAACACATAGCTTAATATATTGAGAAAAACCTTTCATCTTAATTTTTTTGACACCGCCGCCGAGGTGGTGGCAATGACGATGTTATAAAAATAATTTGCACAATAGCGAATCCCAATAGCGATATATGGCGTTTACGAATACAGTAAATACCCCGACCTACGTAAACCCGACTTACGTATATTCGGAGATACGTAACTGCCAATTTGTCCGTTTTGTCGGGTATTCTCCTGTTTCACTCAAAAGTGGATTGAATCAAAATTTTCTAGTCCCTTCAGTTTATGCGAGTTCTTCGTAAAGAGTTGATTAATCACAGAGTTGATAAACTTATTGTTTTAAAAAGGTTGTGAAAATAAAAGTAAGTAATATTTTATTTTAATTTGCAGTCCTACAAAAATTTATTCGTTTCTTTAATTATACCAGAATAAATAAAATTGTCCATAATATTGACGTGCGATGTCGGGTAGGAAGAAAAGAAAACTAGAAGATGAAAACAGACAATTTAAAAATAATTGGGAAGATGACTACTTTTTCTTGCAAATAAAAAATAATGCTGTATGCTTAGTTTGTCGTGAAACTATTACTGCTAAAACTTGTAACATACGAAGACATTATGAAAAACATACGGAACTTTCTGTACTTTCTGGTGGTGAACGCAAGGCCATATTACACTTACTTAAAGCTAACTTAAAGTCTCAACAAAATGTGTTTCAAAAACAAAATCAACAATCAAACGACATTGTCAGTACAAGTTTAAAAATTTCTCAAATTATTGCTAAAAAAATGAAACCTTTCTCGGATGGAGAATACATTAAAGAATGTTTAATTGCTGCAGCTGAAGATATTAGCCCGGAAAAAGTTCATATTTATAAACAAATAAATCTGTCTCATCAAACTGTTGCACGTAGAGTTGATGATATTTCCAATGAAATTTCCCTAAACCCCAATGAACATACCAAACAATTTGTGTACTACTCATTAGCTTTTGATGAAACAACCGATATCAAGGATACATCACAACTTGCTATATTTATTCGCGGAGTTGATAATAAGCTCAAATTAACAGAACAACTCCTTGATCTTGTGAGTCTGAAGGATACAACAACGGGCAAAGATATTAAAGATGCTGTTCTAAAAAGCGCGGAAGATCGACAATTAGATTTAAAAAAACTTATTGGTATTACAACCGATGGAGCACCATCAATGTTAGGAAAAAACATAGGAGCAGTTACTTTAATTTACAAACATATTGAAAGCTTGGAACAAAATACATCATTTTTGGATTTATTTATTTGTCATTGATTTTTGCATATAGAAAATCTATGTGCTCAGTCATTAAATATGTCTCACGTGATGTCAGTTGTCATTAATATTATTAACAAAATAAAAAATAATTCATTAAAACACCGCCAGTTTCAAGAATATCTTCGCGAACTGGAGTCCGAGTAATGTGACCTAATATATTACGCCAAAATACAATGGTTGAGTCGTGGAAAATGTTGTCTCAGGGAAGAAATTAGAATTTTCACAATTATACGATGAAAAATGGTTTATGGATTTGTGTTTCTTAATAGATATCACAACTAAATTAAATGAACTAAATCAGAATCTTCAAGGAGAAAATAAATTAATTACGAATTGCTATCAAGACATAAAGACATTTATTGCTATATTAAAATATTTTCAAAATCAACTGAAATCGAATAATACCACCCATTTCCCTCATTTAAATGATTTCGAAATGGAAAATAAACCCATTTCCGAATATTCGCATATTATTAAAGATTTGCTTGAGGAATTTGAAAAAAGATTTGCCTATCTAGAAAAATTTGAACAAATGTTCAATATTTTTAATTGTCCATTTAATATTGATGTGAATTCAGCTCCAGGTTATTTACAGCTGGAACTTATCGATCTGCAGTCCAACTCAGAAATGAAATTAAGGTTTGAGGACATCAATATAGTCGACTTTTATGGAAAATATATCCAGGAAGATAAATTTCCTAATTTGAAAAAATTAGCTATGTGTATTGTGGCAGCAAACGGCACAACATATTTCTGTGAGTCATTTTTTTCTAGATAAAAATTAGTCAAAACCAAAGACCGTAACAGGCTCACCGACGCAAATTTGACGAATCAGTTACGTTGTGTCAACAAAATTAGAAGTTGATATTAAAAAAATTTCAAATAAAATAAATAAACAAGTTTCACATTAAATATCTGTTGTAATTTACTGAAATACCTATATATTATTGTGTATATCTGTGTACATGCTAGTTTATGTATACGTATCTCATTTGAGCGCGAGTGTGCGCTAGAATTGGAATTTTCTTGTTCAGGTGGGTGGCGGCCCAGTGCCTTGTACATTCCTAAACTTTGGCCCGAAGAGTAATTTGGGTTGGACATGGCTGTACTAATTGGTCGCATGTCCGAATATACCACAGGATTTTGAATCTTCGCCAAAGGTGGTACTAAAGATATCTTTCAACATTTTGGAAAGATTGACCTCAATAAGCATATATTAACAATATGTATGACGTAATTAATGATGAAACGACAACAGCAATATTTCATCACAACCGATAGTTCATCATATCCCACAATGTCAGATTTGATGTTGAGAATTCAAATGTGTGACAAAACAGAACAATTCAACAAAGGTGGATCTTTTCGTAGTAGTATAAATCTGAATTAAGTCTGGATCACCGATCATTGAGTTTTTAGCAGCTTGTAAAACATTATCATTAATGACTTCGACGTCATTCAAATATTGTGGAAGTACGTGCTCTTGTGATTTGGTAATATTTAATATAATATATAATATAATATGATATATATATATAATATATAACATTCAGATGCCTTGGTGATTTCCAGAAATCTTTTCAGCTCGGTCTTGATTGCACGTACAACATGCTTTCTAAAAGATTTATATTCATCAAGTAGACCACTTTTAAGACTAATCATGTTTCTATTCTAAGCAGGAGCAGATCTTTTGTTAAGCTTTACATTACAGTACTATAAATTCACTTCAATAGCATCATTTCAATGCCATAAGGTTCTTGGCGAAAATTCAAATGATATGGGTGATAGTTTTGAAGCCCCATAATACACTTTACTGAGATTTTTACTCACATCTGTTGCTTTAGCACAAATATACACACATATGACTTACTTCAACATATTATCAAGTCATCGCCTGCTCTGATGTTAGGCATTTGAGTATTTTTCATGATATACTCTTTGAGCAAGACGTGTATTTCGTTGACATTCTACCACACGAATAACCATGTTCAGCAATTTGTCGCTTGTGTAAATCATGACCAAACTTTAACTAATCAACTTTAACCCAACGAGACTACTAAGCTAAATATGATATTTGAAAATTAGTTTAATTTGTCATCGTTAATTTGTTTTGTTTTTTTTAATTTGGATCAAGTCAGCACTTGCGACCTGTGAAATTGATCGCCTATGAATATGATAAAACATTAGTTACATATTTAACAGTCTGTATAAGATATTTATCTGATGCCAATTGCACTCTATTTAAAGACATTCAAGCAGCAACTGTCACCAATATTGCAGAAACTATTATTGCCTTATAGATTCCTTTATTTAACCATACCTTATGTGAAACTCTAATTTTTGATCAGTTTTATACTGTTTGCTGATTTTGGAAATTGGGCTTCCTTTAACTTTACTTTCTTGAGCTTCTTCTAATACAAAATCAATGTATTGTTAGTCAATAACTATGAAAGTGGTTAAATAATTAATATTAGTAACAAAGCATAAACGCATTACGATCCTTTTTACATTGGTGCTAATAAATGTACATATAAAGTAAATGATATAGAGTTGAAGATACAGGCGGTAAATTACCTGAACATTATCAAGAATATGGTAAAATTGTTGAGCAGACCTCTGTTATTAATTAACTACCTGCTATTTCCCATAATTCCTCATCGATTTTAACCTCTGATATTTTGGAAGTTGTTGAAACATCAATTTAAGATTTAGCCACACATTGCTGATCTTCCGCAACATATACACTTTGACAGACACTTATTGAAACAGAAACTTCAGATATATTAGCCTGTAATCATTGTAATCACCATTAGTTAATCATATTAGTTATTAATATGCGAAATCAACTGACTCTTTACTAAAATCTCGATTTAGTTTTTTATCCTTGCAGTAGGAAGTGTTTTTTTTCGTTTTGTTTACAAGAACCATCGACGTGTCTATGACCCATGTTATATAAAATTTGATGACTGAACCTATAAACACAGAGAAACTTTAGCTAGATGATTTTGATTTTAAATACATTTATAAGTAGTACAAACGAATGTATTATACACTATATTTAGATTGAATTAAAAACAGAACTAACACAATAACTATTACAAGGACTAATACTAAATCTAAAATTAGAAGCTTTCAAGTTTTGCCGTGCATATTTTGGAAAAATATTTAACGTTTCGGATGCCATGTTGCAACCTTCTTTAGCAATAGGTTCAAAGTGATGAAATCGGAAAACAACATATATCAGTCGAAAACTATTAAAAATTAATTTATACCAATTATAAGCTAATTACAAACTAATTATTGCGTCGCGTCTGGTTTGGAAGACTTGTTCGTATTCATCGCCATCTTCCATGTTCTGCCAAGTTCGTAGCTATCTTCTCTGATTTCTATGGTTTCTCATGTCTGATTTTGGTAATATTTGTTAGTTCAAGCCAGTACCTTTGTTTTATCGAAGTCTATTCGGCGTCGCTCTGAATAGCAATGTTCCTCAAACGCCGTCTATTGGATCTCTTTCAGCCTCATATACTCCTCAACCTCCTTGATACGACATTCGTTGTTACAACTAATGAGCGAACCTATCCTTGACTGTAGGATGTGTGTTCCAAATTCTGGTGATTATACCTTCTCTCACTACAATGGCTTTTCTTTCGATTCGTTCTGTTACACTTGAAATATAAGAAAGATAGATAAATCCAATTAGTATGTACACGCGTTAAGTACATATGTACTTAACGCATCTTTCCCCGCTTTCGCTGCGTTGTGGCTGTGTTGATGTCCCTCAAAGAACATCTGTTCATTTCCTTCATAAATTTTCACCTCTCTCTGAAACAAAGTATGGATCACAGACCTCTTTTGTAGGGGATGATGGTGTGATGTTGCCTTCAAATATCTCTTCTTCCGATACACCGCAAGTTCCAAGTCACCATTTGTCGTCCTAGAGACCAGTACATCTAGGAAAGGCAATTGTTTGGCAGTTTCCGTTTCGGTTATGGATGCATTTAAGTGATTTATGAACTTTTGGAGACGGTCTCTGCCAGGTCGTCATATTACAAACGTATCGTCCACATACCGAAGCCATAGTTTTGGTTTCCACTGGCTCTTCTTCAAAGCATTTTCTTCAAATAATTCCATGGACCAATTAACTACAAACGACAACTATGAAGATCCCATGGCTGCGCTTTCAAACTGCTCGTACTACCCGAATAAAAAAATATTACACAGCGAACCTTACAAAAATATCCTCAGCATCTAACTTTATACTTTTTACTGATTCTACAAAATGTGTAGAATTCCTTCTATATGATTCTGTATTGCCTTTAAAAAGAGGATGAACTTCTACTAGCTATACCATACACTTCATTTTTTCCGCAAAAAATTTCGAAAATTTACAAAATAAATTTATCGCTGTACCATATTAATTCTAAGATTGATTTAAAAAATTTAAAACAAAGATTTATAAATTTCACCCCATCAATTAAGATAATTTTTTTAAATATTATGTATGTAATTGTAACGTGTTTTAATGATGAATTATTACGTACAACTTTATGCCTTAGGTCATAATTAAGTAAACTATTGCCCTAAGTATTTCTGGCATCTCCCATTATTAACCAGTCAAACATAACGTGTGCGCTTCGTTCGGCGCTTAACGTTGTCGTGTGTATTGATAAATTATGCCTACCAAGGAAGATAATTAATGCCTGTTTTGACTACAATGCGAGGGCAGAAATATTCGATTTCATTAATTATCGTTCAAGGATTACTCCTTGAACGTTCAGCTTAAGCATTAAATAAAGTGTTGATCAAAATTTGTCAATACAACTTAGAAATAAGGACCGAATTTATATGCGACAAAAATAAGCAACATAAGTTTACTGTATGCGTTTAAAATTGGTCGAAACATTTAGTAATAGTCTGAAAATATGTTACAAAAAAATAAAAAATAAATTACAAAAATATATTTTTTACTATTGTATTGTAACAAATAGTATACCAGTACAAGTGTTTAAAGTTTTTGTAGGTCTTTAACAGTCACACAACTGTTGTTTGAAGACACACGGCTAAACCCGAATGATTCTACTTTTATGTCTAGTGTTAGTTCTAGTTTTACTTCAATTCAAATATACAGGGTTGCTAAATTAGTTTCTATCGTACTCTATTTCAGAAATTATTCATTGTAGAGGCCATCGTTAAAGAATATCTTAAGATACGTGCTGTTGGAAACAATAGCAAAAAAGCAAATAAATAAATCACTTAATTTAGTTTAGTAAGGATTCTCGATGTTTAAAAAAAAATAAGGGCATATATAATGGCATATATCATAAGAGACCATAAAATGTCGTGATATGAAAACTATAAGTTTTAATAACCAATTACAACACTTATAAAAGTATATAAGTTTATATACAATTGGCCTACTTTCCTGCATAATTACCGCACTCATACCAGTTTTTGAACTATCTACTAAAATGTGACTGGTAGCTTAGAGTCAAAATATTGAAAGACTGGACCTTTAGTTAAAATATTTTTTAGTGTTGAAGCCATACCGACAGACTGTTCAGACTCGAAACGCGATTTTATGCACACGGCTCTCGTTCTTTAAGATATTTTTATTTATTGATAATTTCAACCCTTTCGATTTTCTGTGATTGCAGTTCAAAAAATTCTGGTCTTAAGGAGCCTTCGATATGTTGTTCTTTTTTAATTCATTACAACTACTGATGTATCTGACATTGTACCTGATGTCGCTTTTTTGATAAAAGCGAAACACGTGTCGTAAAGATTGAAAAATAATATAAAATAAATTATCATTGTGGAGCAAAAGATTATATCTTTTCGTCTTTTTAATTTTATTAATTACACAATGAACTTAGAGTTAACCATCGCAAAATCTTGAAATCACTGTCGTGATTAGCTATCCAAACAAACTCTTTTTTTTTCTTTTAATAATTCCCCACGTTTACAAGTTAATTCTGTTAAGTTTGGTATGAATTTACCGAATTATGTAGGCGTTCCAAGTAATCTGTTCATGTTTTTAGGATCATTTAGTGTGTCTATGTATTTTATTGCTTCTGCCTTACGCTGATCTACCTCTATACCTTTTTCGGTAAATATACAGCCTACATAGTTTTTTATTTGATCCTAAAATTCATTTATTTTCAATTACTTTTAATAAAAGTAATTGCATTTTCTTTAGCCCTTTCTATTACTTTAATTAGTGTTTAATCATGTTTAGCTATATCATTGTTTTCCCCAAAAATAATGATATAGTCAATATACAATATACTTACTTTATAACATTTCTTATATCACTGACTATTTCAGAAAATCTTTTTCAATAATTTCAGATAATGTTTTGTGAAAAATTTCTGATGTTGCTGACACTCGAAAGCGAATATTAAAATAAAACCTTCCAAATAAAAAAATCCCTTTCTTGCTACTAGAACAATAAGGTTTACGAATTCGGCATATTCCTTTATTTTGGTAATTATTTGCTTCCTCTCTATACTATCAAGTTCTTTTTACAAAGGTTCTAATATTTTAAATGGAATGTATCTACAACTTGTTATCGCAAGTTCATAATTATCTTTTAGTTCGAAGTTACATGGAGTACTCTTTACATTTCCTAGACCTTCAAATGCTTGTATTCGTTAAAAATTTTAACAAAGCTTTGTAAGATTATTGCGTTTATTTCAGGTCTAATCAATACATTCAAAGCTTGAATTGTGTTACTACCCAATACTGGTTCTGCCTTTGCACCCACTACAATAAATTGTAGTGTATAATTTTTATCCTTAACGGTAACTGGTATATCAGTTTTTTAACTGGTATAACAGTTTTGAATGAACGTTGAAGTGGCCACACGTTTTGGCGTAGGCTCTCGTGAATTATTTGATTTTTAAAGTACGGTTGGTTGCATTAACGGTAATCACACATAAGGTATTGTCTCTTTTTATTCCAACTTTATCAGATTATATTTGTTTTGGAGGGTGTTAAGAATAATAGATTTGGTGACTTATTTTTATATGTTTATATAAATGTAATCTTGTGTTTTGCCGAACTAGTTTTACCTATCCTTCTCCACTTGTCTTTCACTGTTCTTTCCACCAGATTTCCTCGCCGTGGCCTAATTTCTTGTTGTGCTTTTCTTTTAAAGTCTCTACGACGGGCCCCCTTGTAGTGAAAATTTGTGTCCTTGTATTATTCCTTTTTTTTGTTTATATTTTTTTAATGAGCGTAAACTAAGGGCGCGTAATGTTATAATTTCAAATGTGTCCGAGACCGACGACAATTCTATTAAGGACAATATTCAGGCTATACTCAGAGATTTTATTCAAGTGCCTCCTACTATAGTTAAAGTCTTTAGACTGGGAAAATTACCCTCTCCAACAGCTACTCGTCCAAGACTTATTAAAGTTGTATTTGACAATAAATCTGATACGAGTATGGTACTAAGACGAGCTAAAGAATTACGCAACTCTGTCAACTTTATAAATGTCTACATCAGTTGTGATCGAGCACCAAGACAACAAGAATATGAGCGCAATATATGTGCTGAACTCAAACGACGTCCTGAAAATGGTGAGAATGATCTGAGAATACAGTTTATTAATGGGTGTCCGAGAGTCGTCAAAAAAAACCAATAACTTCTCAACGGAAAAAGTACAACATATACTACCAAAATACACGTTTAGTGAATACAAAAATAAATGATTTTTTCATATATAATTCATTTATATAAATGAATTATTATAATAATTCATTTTTTCTGTCGATGCAGCGGACTTTAATGTTATTGCTCTTAGTGAAACTTGGCTCAAAGATAGTGTCCCGGACTACGAAATTTTTCCAGACAAATATGACGTTCTTAGATGGCTGTTGTTTGATTGGCTGTTAATTCTGGAGTTGCTACTTCGAATATCATGTTTGTCTCCTGTCCTGTTGAATCAATTGATTTGGTAGCTGTTCGGCTTGAGTTTAAAAAGACGAAATCGATGATTAACACAGTTGTCTGCTATTTCCCAACTGCTACACCTGGAGTAATATATGGTCACGTTTTCGATTACATTGAGTCATTGTTGGATATGTCTGTGGATACTATGATCATGGGTGACTTTAATATACCGTCTCTTGACGCTGCAAATGATAAACGTGCCACTACTCTTTCCAACTTTCTTAGCTATAATGACTTTGTACAATTAAGTAGTGTAATTAATATTATTGATAGAACTCTTGGTTTAGTAATTGCCTCTTCAAATTTAAGTCTTCGAATTATACACTCAGACTTTATATTGGTGTGAGAGGATAATTATCATCCAGCGTTACTAATGACCTTTACACTAACGGTGCCTACACGATTGATAGCTACAGATGTATACCGTGACGCCCGGTACTGCTTCAGGAGAGCTTGCCTGCCTGAGTTGTACGAGGCACTGTTGAACATTGATTGGACTCATTTATTTACAACGTACAACATCATACAACGTCCTTGATGCTCGTGTACCTAAATCTAGGGGTAAACATGTAGGGTCGAAATATCCCGTATGGTATTCAGCTGACTGAATAAGAATGCTTAGATTAAAAAAGCACAATCATAAATTATATAGAAAAACTCATTGTGCATATCATCGCACAAGTTTTAGTCGACTTCGCAGGGATTGTAAGTCACGAATACGGCAGGATAGCCTCATATATATATCGAATCCTTGGAGGGGGATATAAGAAGGAAACCAAAAAACTTTTGGCGCTTCGTTAACATGACCAAGAACAATAAAACATCTCCAAGCTCCCTTAGGTTGGCAGGTGAAATTATGTCTGACTTGCCGGCAGTAGTTAGCTCGTCTGCCGATCACTTTGAAGCCATTTATTATCCTACATCTGTTATACCTGTAACACTCGCTTAATGCATGACACTAATTCTGTCACTTTTGGCATCTCCGAAGTTAGCCATGACGAAGTGATTGAATCTTTCAGAAAATTTAAGGCAAAGGCTACGACGGGCCCAGATGGGATTCCTGCATTTTTGGTTAAAGACTGCGCCCCTGCACTCCTCCATCCATTTCTGCACATCTTCAATAGAATTATCAATAGCTCTGAATATCCCAAGATGTGGAAATTAAGTGGAATTTGCCCGGTTTACAAAAAGGGAGATAGGTGTTGCGTAGCGAATTATCGGCCGAGAGCCATCATCAATAACTTTGCAAACCTTTTTAAACAGATTGTAGCATCTAAAATCGAATTCTACACTAAGGCATGAATATCGGAATATCAGCATGGTTTCCACAGAGGAAAATCTACCGCCACAAACTTACTAAGTTTCGCTAAATATGTTTCTACCGCACTTGACTATCGTGGACAAGTTGACGTGGTCTACACTGATTTGTCGTGGGCTTTTGGCTGTTTGGATCTTTCGTTGTTGACAATGAAGCTGGGAAATTTTGGTTGCGATTGCTCTCTTATACAACTTCTTACGTCTTATGTATCTGATCGTAGGCAGTACGTTGAACAGGGTGGCGTGAAATCTAGATATATAAACGTCACTAGTGGCGTACCTCAGGGTTTCATTCTGGACTCTCTACTATTTGATATTTTTATTAACGATTCACCTGCATCTTTGACGTTTGGAGAACATATTAGGACAGTCTCTGCTAGTGCTCTTAAAACATTGGGTTTTATTACTAGAAAGCTAGCTTAGAGTTTGCAGACATCAAAACCATACTTATACTTTATTTTACGCTTGTACGAAGCAAACTCGACTATTTTGGCACAAATCGCCTCTTTAGAAAAAGTACAACGTAAGTTCATCAGATTCTTACATTTTCTGGAGTTTGGTTTCTATCCGCCCCGCGGTGAATTGAACTACCCGGCTCTTTTACAGCATTAGAATCTTCTTAGCCTGGAAGATAGAAGAAAGAATATGTCTGTGAAGTTTGTGTGCGATGTGATGTCGGGTGTGGTGAATGCGTCAAGTATTATGTCCCAGTTCAATATAAGAGTGCCGCGATTAAGTGCACGCGTATCTGATGTGTTTTAAAACATAGGTTAAACATAAGTTTAAACATAGGTTTTAATTCCCCCGTTAATAAATTGATGCGTTCGGCTAATACGACCGAGCCTATATTGTTTTTTTTGATATGTAAATCTCCGAGTCATACTTTATTGGTATAATGTTTCTGTTTTTTGTAATAGTATTTTTGATGTCTTGTGCGTGTTGCTTTAATTGCTTTGATTGCTTCAATATTACTTTAGTTTTGTTTTTTCTCCGTACTTTCTCATTTTCAGAATTCAATAAATTGTAACTTTATTTTATCTCTTGTTTTGGAACAATGTATTTCCGTTGAGATAATAAAATTATTATTTATTATTATATCACAACTTCCTAACACCTTGATATCTGTCCCTCCATATGCTTTATCATTAAGTTGTTCTTTGATGATCGGAATTGTTATTTTTAATGATTTATACAAACTGAATGGCATTATATTAACATCTGCACCACAATCTAATTTAATTTTTAACAGTATATCATAATCCCTCAAGTAGACTGGCTCACATCACAATTTTTTATTGAATACATTTAATAAAACTCATCAACAACTATTTCATCATTGTTTACATTTTTTCTATTACAGTCAGTTATAATGGTACGAACGGTTTTATATTTTCGTGCAAAATCCCACTTATCAAAGTTAGCCTCCAATTTTTCTAGCCCCCACTTAAATATGATTTTACATGTATTTTTACTGATTTCGATAAAAAAAATATCTTATTCGAAAGCTTAATCCTTGGCTAATACGAAAATATTTCCATTTTCGTATTAGCTCGATTCGAAAACTCTTCCGAATTTCGCTGATACGTCAAAATATTGCGAATGTATACGACAATATTACAAAAATGATGATTTTTAACTTATCATAACTCACACACGATGTACCCGATCGTGAAGATCATTTGATTCGTCGTAGCATCTTCCTTCGTAATAACAAAATTCCAATTTTCTCCGTTGACCTTGTGCAGCCAACGAAATAATACAGTCTTCGGCTCGTTGTTTATGCATATATGAACTCTCGAAAATCTACCCCCAATATAAAAAAAAATTAATTTAAACTAAATTGACTATAATTAGAGAATAGTTTGACGGATGTTAATGGTTTATGTGTCAATCGAAAGCTTGTATCCGGCGGAATATGATTGTCGAAATGCCCTATTCAAAATATGTGAGGGTTCTGATTAAAATTGAAAGCTAACTTCGCATAAGTCAAAATGCCCTATTTTGTTAAATTTCATGCATATTTTACCAAACGCCCTACAATTATCTCTTTGGTGGTTGCAATTTCTTGTTGACATTTCTTCGGTTTCTATTTTTGGGGTTGTGTTCCATCGTTCTTCAGTTGTTTGTTTGTCATATTGTCTTTCATTTTCATTGTTGTCCATTCTTGGCTTACTGCTTTGTATGTTATTTATCTTTTTGTCTTCTGTATTGTTATCTTCTAACATTAGAATTGTTCTCTCGGTTTCTTCTAGAACTTTGAATATATCAATTATTTTTTGTGGTGTTAAGTCTTCCATTCTTAATAATCGATTCTTCAATACCAATGCCAATATTCCGCAAATTATTCTATCCTTAATTAATTCACCACGTAAGTTGCCAAAATTGCAATTATGTGCAATTTTTCTTAGATCTGCTACATATTCTTTTTTTTCATCTATTTATTGTTTTCTGTAATTAAATTTATGTGACTCCAAACTTACATTAGTTTTTCGGTAAATAATATTCATTAAATTTTTTTGTTGTTATCATTTTTTTTCTGTAGTTGTATATTCAAATGTTTTATGAATTTCTCTTCTTTCTCTACCAATACAATGAAGAAATACTATTACTTCTACATTCCTTTCTTTATTAATACAGCCTGTTGCTAACGAGTATATCTCGCGAAATGTTACCCTGAAACATGATCCAATTTTGCGGCAGGTTTCCCGCCATACCCAACGGTTCTGGTTGTTGTGGGTTATCCATTTTTTCTTACTTATTACCTTGTATTACTTAAATTTTCTTCCGATTTTATGACTGCGCCATGTTATACTGATACCCGTTTAATCTAGTTTTTGTGTTTTAGTTCTAAATAAACTTATACACTTATAGTTTTAGCATCTTACGATCTTACTGTACTGTCTAGTTTTATTTCAATTCAAATATACAGGCGTGCCAAATCAGTTAGTAAAGTGCTCTGGTTCAGAAACTAGAATTACCACTAGATCTAGAATTAGAATCATCCGGGTTTAACTGTCTTGAGATATGTACAGCTAAATCCGATGTTTCTAGTGCAGAGTTAGATCTAGTGATATAAAACTAGAACTAAATCTAGAGTTAGATTAAAACAAACGTTTTTAATTTCGAAAAATTAGAAACTTTTGAAGTTAGCCGCACATGTGAAGACGGCTGAACCCGAACGATTCTAATTCTAGATCTGGTGGTAGTTCTAGTTTTACTACAATTCAAATACAGGCTTGCTTTGTTGTTTCTTGTTCTAGACCTTGAGTTAGATCTAATGATATAAAACTAGTATAGAAGAATCGTTCAGATTTAGCCCTGCTTTGAAGACGCATGGCTAAATCGGAAACTTTCCACTTCTAGGTCTAGTGTTCAATTCTAGCTTTACTTCAATCCAAATATACAGGGTCGCCAAATCAGTTTGTAAAGTATTCTATTTCAGAAACTATTCAGTATAGAGGTCTTCGTTAAAAAATATCTTCAGATGCACGGCTATATCCAACCCAACCCTACATACTTGAACTGAAGTAAAACTAGAACGAACCCTAAACCTAGAATTGGAATCATCCGGGTTTAGCCGTCTTGAGAGATGTACGGTTAAATCCATGATGAATGAATGTTTCTAATTCTAGATCTAGAGTTAAATCTAATGAAGAAGCACGGCTAAACCCGAATCTTCCACTTCTAGGTTTAGTGTTAGTTCTAGTTTACTATAATTTAAATATACAGGGTTGCCAAATCAATTTAAAAAGTACTCTGTTACAGAAAGTATTCATTGTAGTTTCTAATCCAACCTAAACCAATTAGACGCCATATAATCGCAAATTATATGCGATTATATGGAAATAGTTGGATATCTAAGATGAATGCAAGATAAAAAACGAAATATGAAGTTATATGCAAAAGCATATAAATCTGGTCTCTACTTATAAATAAGCTTACAATCTTACAAAAATTTTTGTGGAAGTGAATATATCAATAAAAGTGAAAAATTAAGAAAAAAATGTTGTTATAAATCAAAGCATGTAAAAATTTTGTTAAGTTGTGTACAGACTGGGAGCGTTACGTAGTACGACATTTCTTATTAATCAACACGGTGTCGCCACCTATGGAGAAAATTGCACACCGCATGACTCCCAGACAGCGCTAATAAACAAAAACACCTCGATGGCCGGCCGAGCAGGCAATTGTCCACGCCGCCTTATAAGTAAAGTGCTTAGCGCACTTGTTGACGGCGCAGACGCAAACCAATCGCGGTTCGGCGAAGTGATCACGTGAGCCGCGGTAGGTGGGAAATCGGACGCGGATTTCTCCGGATTTATTGCACCGGGGGAGTCCGGGGCCGGCACGTTCGTAAGACCAGTCCGCATTGTTTTCTCAGCTAGTCGCAACGCGCGGTCGTCGCGCTCATTAACCGCCATTTTTTCCCACGGGGACAAAATGGTGGCACGGCATTCGAACTTTCTAAATCAAGAAAGCCTCGGCTTCGTAGTAATCAACGGCAACCTGTTAATTAATTTCATGTAAGGTTTGTCCGCTTGCCTTATTCGTTAAGAATTGCAATGTGTTTCATTTCGAAAATAGGATATAGAAAGGTTAATTGCTATTAGATCTACAAGGAGGTTTTACCACGAACTCTCAAGTTTTCTTCTAATTCTGTTTCTTTTTTCTTTCGTTTCCTCTTTTTAAGGTCGATCGGTTAAGCGACACCGTTCTTTTTAGAACAAACTTAATGTAGCTTTAGCAGTTCATTTTTCTATTCAAGTCGGTATGTCATTCTTCGGCCTCCTCTTTAACGACGCGGACGATAGATTTTACGATCGGCGATAAATCAGAAACGGGGCGAACGGTAATAAACATTCGGGAAACGTCAGGCACGTAAGGAATCGAAAAGGAAGGAGGCGACACAGTAAAAATTTCTTCTTTTAACGTTCCCAAATATTTCTTAAAGTCTCATCGTCAAAGAGTGCGGCCCCGTCAGAGGATTCTCCAAAAAAATTTTAACGACTAATTAAGCCCAATTAAGAGTGGGCGCGACAAAAATGAAACGACCAGTTTACACACCGTCAACGACTAATAAATTTTTACGATACTCCTCATCAAAGGATTTTCAATTTATCATTGAACTTTTAACATGTACAGGAAATTGTTAAGTATTATGAGTTTTAAGAGAACAAAATCTTTTTTTGTTTTAATTATTTTTTTAACACAAAACCTTAAAAGTATTAGTGTCCAATTCCGGTCCTGTTTCATTGGGGGCTCAGAAAAAAATCTTGGGTGGTCCGAGATTGTGGACCAAAAAAAAAGCACACGACACATTGAGTGCCCTTTGCATCCCATAACCGATACAATTAATAGTTTCTTTTTTGTTTTTTTATGTTAGTTGACCCGATAAGAAAATGGCGTTCGTTCTTGCGTTTTCCCGGTTGTTTGGAGTTGTACATTAGCTATATGGGGCCGTAAACGCGTTACTGAAAAGCGTTAATTTTTATTGCCCATTAATCGAGAGTTGCCTCGACAACAGGTAATTTCCAAACGCCCACACCTGGTGTTCGTTAGGTATACTATACGTGATCCTGTGGAACGAGCGTGTCCGAGAACAATGGTCACCGTGCGTTGTTCATGAGGAATGTCACGAGCTGATTGCGCGGGCGCACGTTCATTAAGCGCTCGATTTGAATGACTGAGTTTAAAGTGTCAATGTTTAGGTTGTAAACGGCTGGTGTAAGTTTACACGAACGTTACACGGCAAATACCGTTCAACTTAAAACAATATTAAACTTACTCCATGAACAGTTTCCTTTCGAATGAAGGATGGAGGAAGTGGGTTTAAGATTACATAACTCCAAATGGCTTCGCATGAATTATTTCATTCGATTTCTTAAGGTACATAAAAATGTCAGTTTACATTTAAAGGAAAATTTATTTTATTATCTCGTTACATCTGACGTACACTATGACCGGGCTGGGTCAAAAAAATAATGAATACACAACGAGAAATTTTATAACGACACATAAATAACGGAATATGTACAGTAATATTACCTCAATTTGTTTATGTCACCGAGATGAAAATATCAATGGATTGCTGTGCTGAGGGTGTGAATCATGTATACGTTCATACGTTTTAGATAGAGCGCATAGACTTGATTGACAAGACAAATAGGATAGTATTACCGCATGTTTTTTTTTTGTTTATTCGCGGTTGAATAGTGGACAATAAATTTGGAAACAAATTTGTTAGGATTTATCAATCATTGTGTAATATAGATGAATTCAGATTCAATTTTTTATAGTAGCAATAAAATAATCGATAATTGTAACAGTTATGTCTTGTATTAATTGCAATCATTAATACAAATTTATTTCCCTCACTTTCATTTATTATTCATTGTACCACAATGTAAATAATTAAGTAATGAGTGATTGAGGGTCTTAATGGATTCTTTACATCATTGTAAACAGAACTATAAATAAGGTAATATTGACTCCAATATGACAGTAAAATGAGACTAATTTTCTAAAAGAAATTGAGATCATTAGCAACTTCGCTCACAAAGGATGACGATTTCCTGCTGGATAATGAATCTAAAGATTTCAATACAATTTTTAAATATTTGCTGCATAATTAAAGAAGCTAAAATTAAATGAATAATATTAAAACAAGTTTCTTTTTGCACTTTTACTGGTTATATTATAGTATTAATTTCAATAGTTTTTACATGTTTCGCCCATTCCTTGTGGGCATCATCAGAAATCTACAAAAAGTTGTAATTAAGTAAGATAATTGAAAATAAACTATTACAAAGTTATTTAAAATTAAATTGTGAATCTAAATTATATAATTTAAACTTAAAATTTTTCATCAGAAAGGAACATGGCCAATTGAAATGGCGTAACAAAGAAAAATGGTAAAAATGAACTAAACAAAAAGTACTTACAAAGAAAAAGCAACGTCTGTAGAGAATATCCCATCAATACAATCATAAAAACAGAATAAAAGATGAAAAATAAAATCTTGATACAAATGAAAATCGTATGAAACATGTATAAATTAAAACGAGTTTAAAGCAAAAGATGTCGATCGAAAAGATAAAACGTGTTGTAAAGTCACTAGTATTAAAATTAGGTACAATACGCAAGCGCAAAGCTTATATAAAATATTTAAAATAAAATCAACTATATTATATATAAAAGATTTAAAATAAAAGTAATCAAAATAAGAATATGAATCATCTATTGTAAGGATTAGAACTGGAAATGAAAAGAAAGTGTGGTAAATAGGGGGGGGAGGGATGAAATCAACGTGAAAATGAAAAAATATATATCCTCAGGATCTGCGACTCCCATGTACGTTTGCATGAGAGCCCTCGGTATCCTGTGGGAAAGGTTTTGACAAAGATTTATAAATTGGAATAACGGAATATGATACTTGATCATTGAGACATTCTAATTCTGTTTTGAGATTTTTGTGTCTCTCTATCTCATATTTTTCGAGTAAATTGAGTTTGTATCTTTTGTTAATTCGATGTAAAAGTTTCACTTTTTTGTCTTTATAAAAAACATGTTTGTGAGTACTACATGGTAGTTACTTTTATTTTGTAAGTACTTTTTGTTTAGTTCATTTTTACCATTTTTCTTTGTTAAGCCATTTCAATTGATCATGTTCCTTTCTGATGAAAAATTTTAAGTTTCAATTATATAATTTAGATTCACAATTTAATTTTAAATAACTTTGTAATAGTTTATTTTCAATTATCTTACTTAATTACAACTTTTTGTAGATTTCTGTTGATGCCCACAAGGAATGGGCGAAACATGTAAAAACTATTGAAATTAATACTATAATATAACCAGTAAAAGTGCAAAAAGAAACTTGTTTTAATATTATTCATTTATAAACTGGTTAAAATGGATTACTTCTTTGATTTTAAACTTTCTAAAATTAAATGTTTGAATGAGTCAACTGCGCTTATTCTTACTGTCCAATACAGTATGTACATAAAATACTTTTTGAAGTAATATGAATATTTGAGCAAAGCTGGGCTAATCAGTTGAAAAAGTAATGAAATATAAGTACTTACACCAAAAAGTAGTTTAACTGCCAAGTATCTCTAAGAATATGATACTCTGAGTACTACCAAGTAATGAGTAATTAACTATCTAACTACTTTATAAGTACATGAAATGCACTTTTAATGCCTAAAAACCTAATACCGTACCAAACGAAGAAATGCAAAATGGTCTAGAACATAGGTTCCTAATCCTTTTCAGTTTACAAATCCCTAAATAATTGAAATTTTCTTCCGCGGCACACTTAATATATCCGATTTTTTTTTTAATTGTTAACTTCCTTCAAAAATTGGAAAACTTTTGTTTTTAGTTCTGAGTCTAATGTTAGTTTAAAAATTAGGTTAGGTTATGTTGGATTGCCGTTCGTCTGAAGATGCTTCTATATCTTTCTAGCATTAGGTCTAGTGTTAGTTCTAGTTATAATTCTTATATAGCTCTAAATTGTTAAAAATTTTTCTGGAAGTAAAAGTATAACTAATACTAGATTATAACTTAACGTTAGTACTAAGACTAGACCTAGAACTAAAAATATTAGGGTCTTGCCGTACGTCTCTTAAGACGGCTAAATCCTAATATTTCTAGTTCTAAGTCTAGTGTTAGTACTGAAGTTAGGTTGGGTTGGATTGGGTTCTGCCTTATTAGAGGTACGGCCAAATCCAAATGTTTTTCGTTCCAGGTATAGTGTTATCTTTAGCGTTAGTGCTTGCTGTAAGTTATTACTCTATATAATATAGTTGTATCGATCTAAATCTAGAACTAACAGTAGACATTGAACTAGAAATTTTCGGTTTCGCCGTGCGTCTAAAAACTGCTCAAGTCTAAAGTCTATTTAAGACTGAATAAAATCTAAATATAGAACCGTTAATCTCTGTCGTTAGTGTCAACTCTAGTACATGAAGACCTACAACGGGAACCATTACGGTTTACCAGTACGTCTCTTAAGACGGCTGTTCGTTCAACTTAAATTTCTTTGATTTTTACTACAAATACTTAAATTTAAACAACTGCTCCGCTCGAAGATATTGCGCACGTGCGTGAACAATTGCCGAAATTGGTAAGGTGGTTCACGCACATGTCAAAACACTCTTCGCTTATCGCCTGTCGAACAAGACGTTTCGAATAAAAAAAGTCGACTCTTTTTCCGCATCGCCCGCCGCTAATTTTTTAAGGTATTGTTTTATTTTATTTTAATCTTTTGTTGCATTTTATTTAGTTTTCGTTTATTGTTAATTAAAGAATTATTTATTTTCATGTAGAACAATTTATTATTTTGAGTTTTCATCTCTTTTTTTTTGAACCAGCACCTGTTGTATTTGACGCTCGTCCTTTGGAGCACAACGACTAAAACCTAATGTTTCTAGTTCTATGTCTAGTATTAATTCTTAAGCTAAGTACAGTTGAGTTCAGTTGGGTTGGGTTCCGTCTTAGAAGAGCTACGGCTAAAACCAAATGATTTTCGTTTCATGGCTTGCGTTAGTGACGGCTCTATTTTTAGTTTTTGTTCAGTCTTAATTCGTTGTATACTTGGATTGATCTAAAAGTAGAACAAACACTAAACCTAGAACTAGAAAGTTTCTGTCTTCTAAATTTTTTAAAGCCAGGTTGGGTTGGGTTGCGTTCCGTCTTAAAAGACATATGGCTAAACCCGAATGATTTTAGTGAGTTCTAGTGTTAGTTTTACTACTAACCAATTTTTCATTATTATTCAGTTTTAGATTGTTGTATGCTTGTATTGAACTAAAAATAGAACTAACACTAGACCTAGAATTAGTAAAATTCGGTTACTAATTTTAGGCTAAACCCGATTATTTATGGTTGTAGGTTTAGTGATAGTTATAGTTTTATTTCTATAAAAGATAGAACAACATAGCATTTAATAATTAAGTTTTTTGAAAAACTGGAAAAAATTCCTTTTTAAAAGCGATTATATACTCATAATTCGTGTGGCCATATGACGGCATCGCGACGTACAGTTTGGGAATCACTGGTCCAGAATCACAAATAAATAAATGAAAAATAATGTTTCTGATTAGAAATTTATCATCACAGATTTTCAGTATTATTCAATATCATCATATTTTCATATATCAAATTTTCAAAGGTAAATATCAAACATTTGATTTTGGATTTTGATTATGTTCATTTAGCCTTAGTTTTGTAGAGGGACTCGTTTCACTTATATATGTAGATCCACAAGTGTCAGACTCTGCTTCATGCACTCCACTTTGATCGATTAATAGATATACCATATAATACAGGCTCCTGCAATAGTGCGTTAAGTATCCACAGCTCCTATACCAATTAAGTTGGGAATTTCTTACAAACGCAGACTTGTACTATATATATACGGGTGTATTTTTGGAATATTTTCCCACATGGGGCTGGTCCAAAAAAAGTGACGACACAAAATGTGTTTGTTTAACTGGACCACCCTAAATTTTTTTACATATGCTGATTAGCTGTCTCAAATGCTATAACTGCAGATCTTGTTTTCAAACTTTACATGCAAAGTTACCATGTTATTAACCATTTTGTGAAAATTTATGAAAATTTATATAGTCACTTAAAATTCGTTATCAGCATTATTAAATATTGAAGATTACAATTTGGCACATCGATAAGCAAACCTTAGCTCTTTCGAACAGCACTAATGCTATTAGATAACATTACTACGTCTATTAATGTTAATTAATGCAATGTTTAAGGGACCATAACTTTGTAATTTTAAACGGAACAGCCTGTATTTTTCCAACGCTTCGATAGGCTTTATAAATTACCTTTCATTTTCGTTAAGCATGGGGTATATCTAGTACTTGTACATTTTGAGCTAATTAGACCGTTTTAAAAATATCGGCATAAATATGATTTTTTACAAGAAAGAAAGGAGCTATAAAAAAGACAATTTTAAACAAAAGCAAGTAAGTTTTTTTCATAAAAGATGAAAAAGTATGCATTTGTGCATATTCAATTCAAAAATACCAGAATTTTCCGAATGGGTATTAGAAAAAGTTAACAAGGATACAATTTTCTTGATTGTCATCTATTCAGCTGATAAGTAATATTTCGTAAGAATAACTATGTTAACCGCTTTAACCTTCATTAGTACCATATTCAACAATATATTTAACACTAATTTTATACAAGAAGTAGCCCAGTACATCGATGATCTTAAAATGTCTGGGACGGGGTTGTAGGATCTTTTTAACGGAGAATCTTATTGAATTTCGTTGAAAATCAATTGCCAGCCCTTTTATAAGATGTTTCACTAGACGTTTTACACAGAATGTGATGTCAGCATGATGGTGTAACTCCTTGTTATGATAGGATTACTACAACATATTTAAATAGAATTTTTGATTTTTGCACAGATAACACTTTCATCCTTAAGAAATACACTCGTATATATAGTATAAGTCTGCGTTTGCAAGGAATGCTTAACATAATTCGTATAGGAGCTGTGAAACGATAGTTAAATTTTTGTACACTCTGTATAAGGTAAACCGATGACGTCAATGACACTGTACTTAAGGATATTCAAGCAAGAACAGTTTTTGAGAAATGCAGATTGAAAAAACACAATGTTTATTGCTAAAAAGTTTCTAACTAAATTAACTCAAAAATTAAAAGCAGTAGGTTTCAACATGTCTTATCAAAGTCAACTTATTTTAGTGTGTAAAATTAGAATATGAAATAAAAACTATATCATTCTATTTAAGATAACATATGTTTATTTCTGTACGTCGTTATGGAATACCTTGTGTTTATAAAAATATTTTCCGTTTATAGTGCAGTAAATTACCTACATCTTTTCCCTAAAAAACTTTGTATCTCGGCTCCTTAATGCCATTTATGTACTTCATTGCTTACGTAGGACAGCCTGCATATACCATATAATATTTAATGATACAATTTTTTAATGTAAAATTATTTATTACTGGTTTTTATTTTGCCTGTTACGTTCCCTGAGATTTGCATTGATTGTATATGATATCTTTTCGTGAACCGGAAGAGGTAACCATGTATTGTATGTTTGTATATGTGCCCATCGTTTGTATCTTTGGTTGACTTTGTTTATGTATTTAATGGGAAAGTTGTTGTACAAAGCTGTTGACATAATTATTTTGATCTTTTTGTTTTAAAACGTTTTTGTATACAAGGAGTTATAAAATATTGTTTAAATACTGTGTAATGTCGAATACAAATCGAAAAGTGTTACCAATATGGGTCCGAAAATCAACGGATTTCGAGATATCTATCGAGATACACTTACACTAACTTAAAACAACTGATAATAGTATAATGTTCTACTAACTACTACACATTTGATACTTGGCAAAAGTGTTTGCCACGTAAAAAGATGGGTGAAATTAGATTTCTTGGAAAATGTTCAAAAAATTTCACAATCGTAGACGTTCTTGGACATTATCCGTTCAACTTCTCGGAGTAACTTATTGACGGTGTCTAATTATTAAGACGAAACCATATGTAGCACTTCAAATAATTCATCGTTGGACTTACGTCTTTCATTCCAATTTATCATTACTCATGATGAAATATGGAGGCATACCTCGCAAAATATATTTGTATATGACCGACAACATCTCATAAACTATTTAAATAATTACCAAAACAATTTACCTTCTCTTCATTCGCTATACGTTAGATAATGGGCAAACGTATTATTAAATAAAGATTACTTTCATCGTATATATCATATTTGTTATTAGCGACGGGTGACCACTTTAAGTTTACTAAACTTAGCTACGTACTGTTAAATATGTAAAATATAAAAATATATATATAAAAAAAACTTCTTTACTTGCTAAACTAAATTTATTTGTTCGATACCGGTTTCGAGCTTTTTATAAACTCATCATCATCCGAATGTCAAAATATTAAAATACTACAAAACAATCAACGCAAAGTTTGTCAGTACATTGCACCATCTCGGTCATAAGTAGAGTTCAGTTTTTGTAACAATCGGCAAAACAATCGGGGAACCACAAATTTTTTAAAGAATTAACGCATTTTAGATTACGTGGTTGTGATTTTATATAAAAGTGTATATACACGTTAACGGTGTTGATTAGAGTTTAAATTTTACACATACTTATTTCAGTTTTATATTCAAATGTAATGTACATTTATTTATTTGTAGTTTAGCTGAAATATAGCCAAACAACTAGATTTGTACAGTCTTCCTGAAAAAGGAACTAAGAGTACTGTTGAATCATCTAGCATGGTGATGCCCATTTATTGCATAAGAGTTTGCACCACAATTGTTGATGATGATGAGTGAACTAATTGAAATTCACGAAGAAGAACTGTCTTCACTACAGAACAAGCTTGATTTTACTTCAATGAAAACTTATTGTGGTGCCCACAAGTACAGGAATAAAAAAAATACTAATTAGAGTGAAGTATTGCGTTAAATATTATATTTACAATTAAGTAGCAATAGGATGCAATTCAGTTATGGAATATAGAACAGAATGCAATGAATATCTTTTACAAAAAATGTAATGGTGTATACCAGCCTAGCACAAAAGAGTTAGTCTAATGATAGTGAAAGCGAACCCAAGTCAGAAGCAACCCATTTAATCTGACAAAACGGAATATCCCAAACAGTTCTTCGTTTTAATGGGGTTCATTTACTCAACACATCTTTGTATAGAAGAATTTAGATAGACATTCGAAGAAGTTGTTGAAGATATCGAACCGATATGGTGCAAATTCCCCAGAAACCTTTGCGGCTGAATGAAAGTTTAAGAAATAATGATGTGTTGGATAAAAATATCTGTTTTGATGAGGCTTTGTTTTATTTAAATGGTTTTGTGCACAAAATTATCGACATTGGAGTTCAAAAAGTCCACATGCTTTCAATGAAGCAAAATTACATCCTGTTAAAACAGGAGTATAGATTACTCCTGTTTTATAATGATACCTCTACGTTTTGATATCAAATCAAAACGCAGAGTTATTGGCGCTGTGTTTTTCCATGACACAGTCAATGAAGAAGGGTGCCGTGCTTTGTTACAAGTATTCATTGAACAGTTACATGATAATAAATTGCAGCAAGGATTTTTTCAAAATGATAATACAATTACACATATTTCACAGGCAACCAAAAGGTTCGTTAAAAAATGTTATGAAGGTCGAGTAATTGACAGACGATATTAGCCACATCGCTCATCCAATTCAAACAAACAACCGTAGATTTCTTTTTATTCGGTCATTTAAAAAAATTCCTTTTACAAAACAGAGCAACATTTTCACGTCTTTGCTAATTTAAAGAGATTAACTATTTTATGTTTAGAAAACAATAGTCTATCAACTAAAGCAACCACTAAACACTTATATATGCGGTTTTTTACATAATAAAAAAAATGTACGGTTATTAAAAAAGCTCATATAATAAAAAATACAATAAAGACTAATTTGTGTTAATTTTATATTACAGCATACCACTTGCCGGTACTATGTAGCCCACGTATGTACATTTCCACAGAACACAGTGACACACAGTGACAAAAATAACTCTAAAATCGTGCCAAATCATTAGTGCGCGAAGACAAACTGATGAAAACTTAATACTTGTAATTTATATTGTTTTCGTCATTCATTTATGATTTTTTAAATTCTCATCATCATATCCGTATGGTATCTTTACAATCGATTTCTTTGTTTGATTTTAATTAGATTTATTAATTTAGAATCACGTTCGTTATCCGCACTACTGCCCTAACAAAATTGTTCATTATTCAAATTAAACAGCAGTTTTTTAAAATTATGTTTATAACTTTTTCCTATACTGCATATTTAAAATCGTCATACTGTTCGCTTATAACAGATTTATCTGTAAGAAAAGCATCATATTTTAAACAGAATTTTCCAAATTCATTAGACCATAATTAAAATAGCATGATAATAAAAATTAATCAACGTCAAACGATCCGTTAAAAAGGAAGAAGGTATCCAGAAGATTGGATATCTTTCCCAAATATCGTATTAATACACGACGTTAAAATTTTGACATTTATTTCAAATTCAATGTTGTTTCTTAAACGCTTTTTTAAACAAAATTTGGTATATAGATCATCTTTATCTTGACTAAAATATTCATTTCAAAATTCATAAATAGCTTGGCAAAGCCCACATTAAGTGAAGTTTCAATAATCAATACATTTATGAACCGTCCTTGTATGCATACAGTGTACGGCAAAATTAAACAAAATTTAAATTTTGTGCGTGAATATTTGTTATGTGCGCGCACAGATTACGAAGAATAGTATTTATGAATCATCCTCATATGCATACAGTGTGCGGCAAAATTATGGAATAATTCAACAAACTGTTATGAAGATTGTGAATAAATTTACATAACTACAAAAGAAATGCCTATAGTGAAGTAAATGTGTGTTTCATTTGTATTATATCAAATACTCATTTTGCCAATTTATAATAATAATGTTTATGAATGTTTTATTGAATTTATTTTGTCGCTCTGTATAAGTTGGACTATAACATTTCCGATCTGCAGTCTCAACTTTCCTTTGTTTGTGCAAAGATTTTCTATTTCCTTTTCTCTAAATACATTATCTATTATATCACTTTCCGTCCGATCTATGCTGGTTTACTGTTGCGTCGTCTATTGAAGTATAAATCTTGTGCGTTCTGACGATAGTGTTTCTACTAGAGATGTATAAATTACGTGAGTGCGTGATCTTTGATTTCGATAGGACCCGGCGTGACCTTGTTGGAACAATTTTTGAATATTTCCTTAATAATAATATTAATTTTTTTGAGATGCGCATTAAGTATATTTAGAACAATTTATTTAAAATTTGTATTTCTCGAATGTATACAATCAATCAGTGATGACCTAACCCGGCGGTTAGGTATCTATAAATTCGGTATTTATACAGGTATATACCCCGGTCTACGGTAAATACCAAAACAGTGGCTATTTAATCAATTTCAAAAACTTATTTATTAATTTGAATGAATTAATTTATTTATTCACAAAGGAATAAAAATATTGATTTGTGTAGTTAGTAAAGAAAAGTATAGAAATGCCAAAAGTTCCTATGTCTAGTATTAGTTATACTTTTAGTTCCAGAAGAATTTACAACAATCAAGCACTAAACGGCAATTAAAACTAAAATTAACACTAGACCTAGTACTAGAGTGTTTCGGACGCACGCCTAAACCTGAATCTGCTAGATAAATAATGATATATAATGCTAGATATTACATTATCACATTTCAGTAACTAAAGGTTGAGGTCAAAATTCGAATAAATTTTTAAATTAGCGAAATAAATATTAGTTGTAACATTCTATAAACTCAAGTGACACGCCTGGGTCTAAAACGTGAGCGTTCGTGAGCGGGTCTAAAAAGTCACTCACGCGCACATCTCTAGTTTCTACCTTTTTTCAAATGGCCTACCGCAGTAATCTGCTTCCATTAATTTCAACAATATCTACGATTTTTCTTTAATTGCCCATACTTCACTGTTGTATGTTATTAGCATCGTTTATATCATCATACAGCATAGGGTTCGTTATTACTAAAGCGAATATATTTAATTATGTAGTAATGTACCTTGAAGAAACGTTGTACAAAACCTTGATATGGTTTCTAGGCCTGTGACAAGATCTTTGCTGCCTTCCTAAATCACTCTCACCAAATTCATTTGATTGAGGAGTTTTTAAATGTTGGGTTGAAACAACTTCGGCGCGATGAAAATTTTCTTGGTGGATATTAATTTCGTTTACGCTTTGATTTTATCACATAATTATATTCATTCTTATAAAGTGATTGTGTTCCAATTTTGTTGTATTCACTTCTTCGGAAATATTTTTCAGAAACAAATTCAGATCTTTGAAGTTTTCTTCCAAAGCAGTTTTCTCTCGAGTTTATGGTATAAATTTGATTGAAAAGATTGCTTTGATCTTCAATCTTATTTATTGTTATTTTTTTGATTATACTTTTTAATATAGTATTAACCTTAATAGTTGTTAGTATTAGATTTGGCTTTATCCCACAGTGCGACAAACAATATACAGTACGAAAACACTACTTTCCCAAGCAAGCGCTTGGGAAAGTAGTTTTTTATGTATCGGTTTTTTTTGGTCGCTCGACAGAAACAAAAGCAGATCTATACACTTTATGGTCATTTACTTCTTGATATATTTTACACACTTTTTATATTAGTTTAAGATATGGTCTTACTGCTATTCTCTCAAACACATATAAGCTTCCGTTTCTGTATTAATTTTCAGGCTAAGTTCACTGCATTCCTTTATGCTTCTTAATCATACCATGTTCGATATTTCCTACCTTGTTGATCGTCGAAGAAACAGTTCTGAAACAGTCAAACTCTGGAATTATCACAGGTTTTTCTGCCTCCGATTTTTTGCATGGTGGATATAAAGGCTTTTCTTCATTCTTCTGGGAATGATTGGCACTCACGGTATTTCTGGAATTGTGTCCCAAGTAGAACAATTTTGTTAAGTATTGTTGTAGTACAATATTGTATTAGTTTTGCTAATGTTTTTGTTGAAACTCATGTAAACTCCATTCTATTCCTCATATATTCCATTCCTGCATCCTTATAAAACACTGTTGACAATATTGTTTGTTTATAAAACAAAACAAACTATATTTGTTTCTTACCGGATGGCGTAATAAATTAAACAGTTCGCTATACAATAAGAACTTTCTGTTTGTTAAAACTATAGTCTATTTATAGTAATTGTTGACATTTAAGAACATGGGAATATTTTACCATGTTTATAATAATAATGTTAAATTCCGGCCAATTCACCTTTTAATTTAAGATAAAAAAATTCTTATTTTCGTTGATAAGTTCTAAATAATACAAGGATGAGTACATGGGTCAATGAGGTAGAATCGTTTCGAGTATTAAGCGTACAACCATTTACAGATAATATTACCTAATAGCGATTACTCTCCTGGTCAAACAAGGCCCGGTAATCTACAAGTCCGATTTCGGGCCGTGTAAAACAACCTTTCGATTTTATAACCTGAAACGTTTTTACTCTTTTCGACTGCCGGCATTGGAGATACGAAAATTAAGGACGGCACCGCCGCTAATGGACCTCGTCTTTTGATCGTTACGCGGAAGATACTTTTACGAACGCATAATCATTTTGAAATAATTAAAGAGAGCCTGTTTTTAGAATGTTTATAAGTTATTTATAGAATAAATCGATGGATAGTTGTACTTTGCATAAATAATGAACGAGTATAACTTGTTTACTTCATTTCTAAATAGAACACGCGGAAGGTACCCAAAAAAGCGCTAAAAGTGTGAAACGGTATGTGGAGCAGGATGTGGGCGTCGCCGACGAATACTTTGTTGCGACACGCAGACGTTGTCTAACACACTCTAGTGATTAACATATTTTGTACAAACATTAGTTCACTTCGCCATGACAAGAGTGCAAAATTACTGTAAATTTGTCCGGGCTTCTGCCAGAACGTTGTCAGCGCTCACGTTGGACGCCAATTTTCCGTAGTGTTTATTTAAGTAAAAATAATTCAACCGCAGCAATCCTATAGCTTAACTTTACAACGCGACGAATAGTTTAGCAGCTTTTCAACGAACACACGGCGTCGTTTATTCTCCTATGTACACATGTATACACGACATGTTTTATTTCCGAAACGAATTACAATTTGATTTTTTAAGATACCAAGCCAAGAATTCTGTTTAAACTACGAAATTTTGAACCAACAACTTATACAAATCTGTTTTTATTGTGTCTAATAAATTCGTTATAATGGGACAATCAATGTTTGGATGCACGAAAAAGGTCCAATCCCGTTCATAGTCCACGTTGATACCAGTTTATTCCCAGGACCACAAACCCCCAGGTAAAATTTGTGGTTGGCGCCAGACGTTGCGGACTAATGAAGGTCCGGTAATCCGACTCCGGCCTGGTTCCGGTTATTATGGCTGCTGGACCGCGACAATCATAAACTGTGGACAGTGAAAAGGTGAAGTGTAACCCGAGTGCGGACCAACACGAGGCATCGTACCCATAATCCCGACGTTTATTGCTTGGTTTTTTGTTATTCTCCTAAAAACGTCGACCTTCCACGCAATTTGCTCCGGGATTTCCGAAACGATTTTCGAATTTCCATCACGTTTTAGCGAGCTTTTCCCTGAAAATTGTTTTGAAAGAAAGAACAAGGCTTGTATTGACCGAGAGGTGTTGTAACTGAAAAGTATTTGCATGAAAACGACTTATGCATACAAAAGGTTATTTCTGAATATTTTGTGTAAACGTTACGATACTGCAAATTAGCAGTTGATGACGAGATGATTCGCATTCATTATTTCCATTATAGCGGCTATTAAAGTTTAAACGACAAGGCGTCATTTCAATTTCTCCTTCAGCTTAACGGACCCGAATATAACTAACCGTACTAAAGAGCCGGTTAATACGTGCACTAAATCATGACACCTTCTTATAAATAGCAATGATGAGCTAAACTTATAGAACGTAAGAAAACCATAAAGTCAATCACAAATTTTTATTGCTCCTCAAATTAACTATTAAGACCGGAATTCACGACATCAACTAAACTATTTAAGAACCACGTCTAAACGGGCGTTTGAAAATTAGGTGTAAGCAGATCCCTTCGTACACCAAAATACTTTGACATGGTGTTGATGCGCCAATTTATACTCGTCTAGTAAGTACGCCTTTGGTGCTAGCATAGACGAGAGGCGTCTTGTGCAAATTTATTTGGAAACCTCGGACGTCCTGGCAAACAGCCATTACTCACGGTCGCGGCCAGTCCGCCAGCGCCATTAACCAAGCGAACGCTTATAAATAACACCGCTGGGTTCGCACAATTTCATAATGACCCCGAATTGAAATATGGCTGTGCCTACGGTAAACGTTTCGATGTTTATAAACCGGCCAGCAATAAAATTACAATTTATATTTGAGCGTAAGTGGGCCGTCTCTGAAGACTTGAGTCGGTGTACCTCATTCGTTTTAA
This sequence comes from Onthophagus sagittarius, assembly GCA_036711965.1. Lineage (NCBI taxonomy): Eukaryota > Metazoa > Arthropoda > Insecta > Coleoptera > Scarabaeidae > Onthophagus > Onthophagus sagittarius. The sequence continues at coordinate 54,776,373 of JASERS010000001.1, forward strand.
CGCACACATGCGACTTTTTATCTCAACAGTTTTTTTATGGAATCGATAAAAGTGGGATAAGGAAGGTGGTAAGATGGTGTAAAAATCAATCTTTAATGATTGATAATAAAATGTTTTGATAAAGATTGTTTTATGTTAGACAGTTTTAGTCGTGCGTCTTCAGTCGCACGGCTAAACTGAAACTTCCTAGTTCTAGCTCTAGTGTTAGTTCTTGCTTTACTTTTTGTATAACTTTAAATTGTCGTAAATTCAGAATTTTCATTCAGAATTCATTCTGGAACTAAACGTGTAACTAATACTAGACTTACAATTTAGTTTCCGAAATAACATTATACCTAGAATTAGAAACATTTAGTTTTGCTGTCTTAACGTCTTAAGAGACGTACGGCTAAACCCTCATGTTTCTAGTTCTAGGTCTAGTATTAGCTCTGAAGCTAGGTTGGGTTGGTTTGGGTTCCATCTTAAGAAACGTACGGCTGAACCCAAATGTTTCTAGTTCTAGGTCTATTGTTAGCTTTAGAATTGGCATTACCGCTACATTTAGCTATTATTCAGTTTTAGATTATTGTATGCTTGTATCGAACTAAAACTAGAACTAACACTGGTAAATATTAGTGCTAAACTGGTGTATCATACTTATTACGTCTTCAGGATGTTCTCAAAGTTCGGACAAAGTTAAAATTTCTAAAATATTATGGAAAAAGTAATGCGATTGAAGTCTAATTTGATAGTAAAGTAAAGAATGAAGGAATATCATATAGTGAAATTACTATTAATTAATTAATTTTAATTTTAATGGAAGAGTGTTTTATTTAACACTCCAAGAATTTTATAATCAACGTGCCATTTAAATAATTTTAAAATGTGTGAAAGAAAAGCCCAAAACGAGTCACGATCACCTAGCTGATAAAAATCAACAAACTACCCATAACGTCGTACATCCAGAAGCTGTACGTAGAGTGTTAACATTTAATGGACGACTTTCACGCAGAAAACCTTTCGTTTCCCAGCAAAACAAGCAAAAAGAAATGAATTTGCTTAAAGATATTTTCCGGATGACTTTGAATTTTGGAAAACAGCTCTGTTAACCGGCGAAACTAAGAATAATATTTTCGGATCGGATGGTAAAGGAAAAATCTGGCAGAAGGCATATCAAGAAATAAAAACAAATTTATTCTCAACTGGTAAACATAATTAGGGTAGGTAATGGATTAAGTCTGGAAGGCGGCTTCAAGTCTAGGAAGTTTAATCTTTTTGATTGATGATATTACCATGAATCATAGACAGTATTTGGAAATATTGCAAGGCAATTTGAAAAAAAAGCAGAGCGCTCAAGGCTTGGATATCGGTGAGTCTTTCAATAGAACAATGACCCTAAGCATACTGTTCATGTTGTCCGAGAATGTATTCTTAAGAATAATGTCTTCAGATCGGATGCTATAGAAAAAAATTTAAAATGTACATAAATTTAACCTTCGGGAATAATAGCCTTCATTATATGCTCGTATAATAGTGTACTGCATTAGAACCCCGATCATACGCGTGCGAATTAGCCAGGCTGTAAACCATCTGTGCCATAGCATTTTCAACAATTTTTTTTCATTTTTAAACGATCGGTGGATACTTAAATCTCTAATCTACTATCTCTTTAGACATAAATATAAATATATAAAGGTAGGACAAAAGAAAGATTTTAAACAATAATTAAAAAGGTACAAGTGCCGCATCATTATTACGAATCCATGGAGTTGAAAACCAAACAATACGATATATCATCAAAAACAAAATTTTTCAAAAGATATCTGTATGAAAATTAATGAAAGGTTCATCTTTTCAACAACTTGATGAAACGTTTCCAAGTAATTTCTTCAAAAAATATCGGAAAGCTTAATATATTTATATTTTGGGACGTAATTTAGTATTTAGCGCACAAATTGAATTCTTGCTTGGTTAATATTATTAACATTATTTAATATTATTATTATTATTAGTATTTAATATTTTTCCTGACCAGTGGAAGCGTGCTGTCATAGTTCCTTTATCAAAGAAAAGGTTAATTGATTATGTTGAACAGGCCAGCTTATTGCCTATCCAACAATCCGGCTTTTGTGCAAATCATAGTTGTACTACAGCTGTGCTGGGGTTCACAGATGATGTTTTGAGGGCAACTGATAATGGCATGCTGACTGCAGTGGTACTCTTAGACTTATCTAAGGCGTTTGATACCATTAGTCACATATTGCTTTGTCGTATTTTGAAAATTTTGGTTATTATTGTTTTTATATTATTTTCATTTTCTTTATCAATATAATACTACGTAATTATTTATCTTTAGTTTTCTTGCTATTTATTATTATTACTTTTCTTATTTTTAATAGGTTGGTTAGAACAGACTAAAGTATGGAACGCGCCTTTTGTTCCCTTTAGTTCTTTAGTTTTTTATTTGTATTTTTCTTTAACATGTAGAAAATTGTGCACAATAAAGAAGTTTCTTCTTCTCGCTCCGCCAGAAAACTTCGCTGTCAACATCTAATGCATTATATTTAATTTATTTTTAATGTAACTATTTGTGACTATCTCCTTTAGATATTCTGGATAAATTGTATAAGAAAAATTTGGGATTTTTAAAACTTTGGATAATATTTTTCGGATAAATATTTTCCATAAATAGTCAATCATGACAAATGAAATTACAGTAACCATGGGAAATATCCAGTAGTTAAATGCAACTGAAATGGTCACAATTCATTAATAATATTTATGTGAAAACCTATTTTACGGTAGTTAAAATTCATCAGTTCGTGAATTTGAATCATCAGTTCGTTAAATTTGTTATCGTGGTTCGTATCGATTTTGTAATCTTCTTTACCACAACATGAGTCGTAGAAGTTGAATAAATCACTAATGACCGATGTGGATTGAATCTCTAATCTATAATTTTATGAAACTTCTTGTGTGGATCTGAATGTTAATACATACTATAATGGTAATACAGTCACAGGATTTAGGCTGACATCTTATGAGGGTAAAGTTGGAATGGAAAATGCGAGTGAGAGCTGTTTTTCACTCTCATCAGATATTAACCTAAATCATGTGTCTGTATTACTTGAATCAGATAATTGGTATGGATTTACGTGATTACACAAGCAATTAGATGGTAAACAAAATCGTTTCAATCGTTGTCGGTTTTAGTTTCGAATGACACACAATTTGTAGACACATATTCCATCAAATGATAAGTAGCTTCAAAAGCGTGAATCGAAAATATGAGTCGTAATCTCAAAAACTTCATGGAAATTACTATCCTTTTAATTTTACCCGATTTATTGTGTGCTTGGTTAAGTAATAAACTATTTGTAGGACAGGCTTTAACCGATTGGTAAATAATGTATAATGTTAATATATCCAGAAAGTATAGCTAACGGTTTAATATAAATATTTCAAAGTGTCTGCCATTAGCTTCATTAGAATTCAAACCATTAAAATTTTTTTTTTAATTGTTTGCTAGTACATCCAAAGAATTTCCAAATTAATGTAATGGTTGATTGAGTAAAAGCTTTAAAAATGCAATTTATGATACGTTACATTTCTTATATTTTAGTTAATGTGTCTGATTTTTGCTTACAACTTCAAAGACAACATATTTTGTGTCACAAAAACGAATTCGATTATATTTTCCACATGCTTGCTAGGTTATGTACGGAAAGACTGAATTGACTCTGCATTAGCAGTCGATGATCAAATGAAAGTCTGTCTTTAACCCCAACGAAATAATGTATTTAATAAGTGGAAAATGGTGGCGGAAGTGAAATATTTTAGATGTCACTGATTAAGTTTAAATAAGGCATATAAGTCTATTACAACTTTGTCTTTGTGTACAATTTCTTCATGGAAACCGACTTTATTCCCAAGTGATCTTTTATTAACCCAGGGGTAATGTTCGAAAATAACTCAATCGTGACTTTCGAAGACAAAACGTGGTGAAACACACACATTCAATTCATTATAATCTTTTTAAAGTCATTCGACAACGAGATTGATCTATTTTCACCTTTGCGGAACGTCTGCTTCAAGACGCTTGTTTCTTTGGGTGTTATAGAATTTAATTAACATCCGTAATGGATACATCCATAACTTCAGTCAAAACGCAGATCATAAATGAATTTTAACAAATTTATTGAGGCTTAAATTTGTTATTTTGAATTAAGAAATTTAATGCAGAATAACCTTAACATTTTTGAGGCGATTGATCTGTAAAATATAGTAGAAATAACGTAGCCATATTCTGCTCAGATTTAAGATTTTTGTTATTTTAATTGTTAATTTTCATCAACATGCGACCTCGGTCAAATTACTGACTTTTACTGACAATTGCAGGGATTAACTAGAAGAAAACATATCATATCAATTGATACACCTCGGCTGAATAAAGTTATTGACTTTTTTATACATAATGATATAATAATAAGGTAATAACACAAAAAATCATTGAGATTAGACGAAGTTCGTAATGGTTGCGACATGTTCAGTCTAGAGTTGATAATAAAAGAATATTAAATTCTTTGGAAGGTACAGATTATTGATTGCTATAATAACAAATTACAAAAATATTTAATTAAGGTCAAGGACCTACTAAAACCGGGAGTAATTTACTGCATTTCTTATAGTACATGAAACGGAATATAATTAGACCAATGCATTGGTCAAGCTACATTGATTGAAATGTACGTCTCCAAATATAAAAGTGATTGCAATTTTAGGAACTCTACCTGTCTTCACTCCAACATGCTATGGACAGAGGACATGATCTTGACTTTGAAAGATTAAAAAAAATTAAATCTTGAACCTAATAAATATTTTTTTTATTCAAGGTAGCAGAAATGTAATGGTAACAACTCTTAACTTGTTTGAATTTGCCCATGAATTTTGTATTGATATCTCTGATGTAAAATACATCAGAGATATCAATACTATAGTAATCAGTAATGATAATAATCGATAACAATATCAATTAATTAATAAAAAGAAAGTTTAATATAAATTTTGGAAATGTGCATTATTAGCTTCAACACATATTACAATTCGCTTTTTTAAAGTCCTTTGAATACTGAATAGTGTTTGATTATTATTTCGAATTGCACCGCATCATTTTGAATTTTTTGATTCAGTTCTTCGATCGAATTAATTCCGTTTTTGTTTACACCATATCTTTCATTTGTTACCATATTAAAAAATCTAGTGGATTTAAAACTGGACTTCTCGGTAGCCAAGCATATTCACTACCACGGCCAAACGATGAGAAAAAGTGTTCATTTAAATAATTACATACATGAATACAATAATGTGGTGGTGCACCATCCTGCATAATCCACATATCTTCTTTAAAAGCGTCTGACAAGTCATGTAAAAGCTCGTATAGATGAGCTTCAAGAAAACTTAAGTATAGACGTTCATTTAATTTGGGAGAGAATTCGAATGGAGGAAAGACAAATTGGTTATTACTCCATCCCAAACATTTACTTTAAACTTCGTCTTGAAAATGTCTCTCCCTTAGCAAGTAAATTCATGGAATCCCATAAGTGATTGCTTTTTCCAATTGAAAACGCCCCGGCTTGTAAATGCTACATCATCCGTAAACAGAATCCCGTAATTAAAAAATTCTTCGCGTAATTTGTTTTATAAAAAGAGGGCATAATGTGGACGTGCTGTACGATCTTACGGTAATAAGTTTTGAGCGGGATTGTATGATATGGCTGGAATTTGTGTTTCTTAAAAACTCCACACACTGACCACATGGATTTTCTGCAACTCAAACCAAGATCTGTTCCTCTTCGTCATTTGTAATGACGACGAGGCAACGAAATAAGCCCGTCTACAGACTTGGAATAACGTCAGATTAGGTTGCCTTCCATTTGAATATAACTCCAAATATCTTTTCTTTTGTATCTTTTGCTTGCTAAACATAGATAATTTTCCGATTGAAAGTTTATATCAAATGGTTGTACAAATATTCAAAAAATTAATAATGTCAAGAAAGTATAGACTCAAACACAATTAAAAAATTATTTTAAAATCAACCAAAAAATAAATAAATATTGAACCCTCCGGTATAGAGGATTATAGTGAGTTCTGTGTGGAAAACTGCCGGATCCCCGGACCCCGGAGTCGCGCTTCATTTGTTTTGCGGCCCGTCATCTATCTAGTACAGATCGGACCGCGATATAGCGGACGTTTTAATGGCCAAACCGTGTCTCGGCCCGGTATTAAGCAAAACAAAAACGACACATCAATTAGGCAGGTTTTGGACACTACGGGTCCGGACCCGGCTTTTTCCTCCGGACATGGTGACGCGTCGGCGGATTGCCCGGTACATCTCTGTGCGTCCAAGGGACGAACGAAATTTGTGAGTTTGTGTTCGTGTCGATTCCAATCCCATCGTACCCCCGGCGAATGCGAAACTCTGGACAATTTTACGAAACAAAACAGAGACACCAAAAAGTTAACAATCTTAAAATTCTATAAGAGGCGCTCCCTTTATTCGTTTTTTATGTTATCTTGTTAAATGTTATGTGATTATCAACAAGGGGTTCTTTTTTGCTTGGATGTAAAGAACGAAAATATTGATTTGAAATGCGGAGGGTGTTTAATCAAGTGTTATGAAGTATTAATATGTTTGAAGTGAGTTAATATGTTCTGGTTGAAGTACGTTTGGGTACTTCTGGCGTTCACATTGTCCTCCCCAGTTTTAGAGAGCGTATATTCCCACACGAATAAAAAGCCACTCGGAAATTTATTTTTGCTTTCTCCCATATACAGAGAGCGGGGCTCAGAGCGTGCTTTTTTGTGTGGCGTGGGGTGTACTGAGAAAGAATTATGCGATCGCTGTTTTTAGGTGTGTTTTGTGGAAAAAACACGCCACATTGTGCTAAATCTATCATCCAAGTTACCCGGCTTTTGCGGCTACGTTAATATCCCTAACTAGCAATTTCTTTTTCGATAAAATCTGGTGAGGCATTACAACTTAAAACAATTTTCATTGTTTTCTTTATAAATCAGACCTCCCATGTGTATGTAAGTGATAGGGCGATCAAAAACTTCTTAAAAGCAAATCCCATTAAAAATATCATTCACACATGTTAAATTTATTGCGATATTATCGCGGGCGTTCATAAACGTTATGGGCGTGTGGAACGCGCTGCGTACCAAGTGGGAGCGGTTCTCGTGCTTTACTGCCAATATTAACGTATAGCTTGGGGGTTCGTAAAAGAAAAACGATCGTTTCTACACGGCCTGATATCGTGGCTAGCTTTAGGTAACATTTAATTTGACGTTTCTGGTCATATAATATAAAAACTAGGCAGGTTATAAACGACGTATTAAGGTCTCAGTACATTACGATATACTTATATAGGGTGAATAACAAAAATGTCATAAATAAATCAACTATAAGAAGTAATTACATACGTAACTCACAAGAAAATAAAATTTTATAACATTTATTAAAATACAAAATGTTAAGTTTTTCTATAAGAACAAGTGAGATGAGGTTTTCCGAGATGAAAATCAACCGGGTACCCGCGTATTTTAGGGTATGATTGATGCGTGAGACGTCAGCGTACCAACGCCCAAGCGGAGAAACCGGTGATAAATCGTTGTTATAATTGATTTTCGCATAATTATTCACGATCCGGCGCGCATCTGTGCATTGACGTACGTCGAACGAGGGTCCCGTTATAAACGCCAGAAACAACTGTTTTAAGAAGAGCGGGTCCCGATGACAGCACCGTTTCAAAATTCATAAGGACGGGGGAAAATGCCATACATCAACGTGTCCGAATGCAAACGATGTGCTAACGGAAACTAAACGGGCGTTAGATTACTCGAACATCTCCACTATTTTTCAACAAAATACTTCATATTTGAAACTTCCTTTCATTTATTTATGTCTAGTTTATCTCATTTTAGAAACACATATTTGAAAATATATTTGTGCGTCTTTAGACTTACAGATAAACCCGCAACTGTACAGTTCTCTATTAGTTTTCGACTCAGTTGTTATTCAGCTTCGGGTTATTGCATATTTTTTTTACACTAGAAGTAGAAATAGCACTCGATTTGCATTTAGACATATTCGGGCTCAGTCGTCTTAAGAGACACATGCTTAAACCCGAATATTTTAAGTCTAAGGTTTTGTGTTAGCTTTATTTATTATCGAACTAAACGAATAGATTTGTTAACTTTCAAAATCGCAGAAAAACATATCTTCAGTAAGAAGAATTCAATGTCAAAATTTAAGTGTAAAATTTTGTGAACCGTGGTTTATAGAGATTCTAAAGTTCATTGAAACGTGTATAATTATTTTCAACAAATAGCGAAAATCAAGAACTGAAGAATACAACATTTGACAATGAACTAGCGTTTCTTATTTTAATAACATAATATAATTATTGTTTCTCATTTTGTGGAGTGTCTTATTAATAATAATCCTTCATCTAGTACGAAAAAATTCATCAAAATTCGATAACGCCACATATTTACTTGAAAATATTTTAGTACATAAATCAAATAGTTAAGCGAAAGTTTATAGTTGTGGAAGAATCATTAGACTTCCCGACAGGTTTACATGTTCAAATTGGTATATAAGTTTATATTTACTATTTAATTTTAATTTTGTAAACCCTAATTAAAAATTGCATTCTATGTTTTTTTATGAAAAAAAGAAAGATGTTATAATTTTATGTATTTAAGATTACTCAAGTTACCTATATGTATAAAATTTCAAAGTGTATATAAAGTCAGTTTCTAGAGTAAGGATTTTAGTTCATCTTTGACACGTGCCTTAATTACGACACAATCCATATTGTTATCACTAAGAATATGTTTCAACATTGCATTAATTTTATTAGTGCAGGAATAGAAAACATTGTGAACGTAATTACCTTATCTGTATATCAGCTTAAGAAACAGCGTGCAAAATAGTCTTTCTTCTTATAGATAGCAATTAAGACACAAATTCAAACCAGAAACATTACTGGAATATATCTCTGAGCTTGTGTGAACTTGAGTGTTCGCTAAGTCAGCATGGAGAGTTCTACAAAGAGGATTTCTGAATATTCTCTTAATCTAAAGCAAAGTTAAAGACTAGTTTGTCAAACGTAAAGCAAGATTATGAGTTTTGTGGAGTATCGAACTGCATAATTAATTTTTCATCTATCTACACCACGTTTGTCCCAACGTGTCAAGAATATGTTGTACTTTTGGCGAATTCCTGCTAGATGAAGCCTAATCGGCGAACTACAAACTGGTAAACAGCAACCAACAGCAAACTTGTCGATGCGAAAACATATCGACAAAAATTCCTCCCATTTTGTCTTCTATCAAATGATTTAATTTTGATACAAAAACGCATCGGTCGGAATCTTCCCATTTTGTCTTCCAACAAATGATTTGGTTAAGCAAAAGCAAGCTCGATTGTTCGTTAGAAAAATTTGTAGTTCTGGGATCTGTCAAATGCAACAGCATTCCTTTTCCAAAGTTTATTTGACAAACATGACTAAAAGAGTCTCAGTCTCGCCTCTTCTCGTTTCGTCAACACAACTTTAATACGATCTTAAAGTTTTATTCTCATTGTTCTAATTTATATTGTTTCATTTTTGCAACAACGCCATTAAAACAATTATTCAATTTTCATTTTGTTGTTATCCATCAGATTGCAAAATGCTTCACTTTCATAAATTTTCCAGTCTACACCTTTCATAGCTTCTCTGACTTTGTCGCTGATGATGGGATAACTCGAATCTAGTACGACTATATATAAATAAATGCAAGTTAGAAGTGTTTATGATTTTATTAAAACAGTTTTATTTCGACTTGGATTGCTTTCTGCAGCTAAGGAATTCGTCAACAGGAGAACATGTAATTTTACACATGTTGTAAAATTATTTTTGTAGGATTTCCGATATTATACAACCGGTTAATTCTTAATGCAATAATGAACACGCATAACAATGAAATAATTAATAATGGTGTGACACGGGAAAAAAGTAAATGAACTGATTCTTGTTGATACCCACAACAAAAAATTTGTTTAGTATTTTCTGAAAGGCAGGAGACTTTGTTATTGAGGAATATGAAGAACTATTTGAAAAGTTGAAATACTTAACAGGACAAAATAATACTGGCCAGAAACAGATTCATTACCAGAAGATGGCCAGAGTATGAATGAAAAATATATTACATGGAGAATATTACTGAATTCTACGAAGATTTTGCCAAACCACACCAAACGCAGCAATTAATGTCTACTTATCCAAGCCTTAGATGATGTCTAGTTAGTAAGGGTTTTCACCGAGAGGCACGGCTTTAACCTAACGTTTCTAGAATTTTGTAATTCCAATTAACATATTAAAATTTTTTTTAAATCATTTTGAAAATATAAGATTAATATTTTAAAGTTGTTGTCCTTTTTTTCATATTCAGCGAAAAATTGTCTTCATTGTTAAAATTATCAAAATCAAAATGATGGTACCAAATCATGCTTTGAACATGGAGAGACAAATATACAGCATAAATACATTCGTGAGTTTGATTTCTTTTAATAAAGATCATCTGGCAAAACCTTAATGTCAATAGTTATCGCTCCAATTGATGTATTGGAGTGATATCTATTTTTAGCGATTTGCTTCATGGCGAACTTTTAATAGCTTCATAATTTGCGAACTAAATTGGAAGAACTTGTAAGTATGGTTTCCGAGTAAGTCTATTATTCATGCTGAATAGTAAACATTTTTATCAGTAATCAGCAATGATATCAGTACTTACTATAGATGTATAATGTTTGTGTAACTGTTGATGTATAATTTTATAGGATAAAAATATCTATAAAATATGAAGAAGTTGTAGGAAGATAAAAACAAGATAAAAATAGATACATCTTCATACATAGTGTAGAATGTTCTAGTAGAGGTGTTACAGAAATGTTGTGACTACAAAGACTTCTCCGTATAGGCACCGGATACGTGAGTGCACTGCGTACACCAACACCTTAGGTACGAATGTTTCCAAAGGACTTGAAATGCTTCCAGAGGACTTGATACTGCCCAAACATGATGCAAACATGTTCTAAAAGACTTTAAATATTAGCACAAAACTTGTAATCCTTCAAATACTTGAGTTACTTCTAGACAACTTAATATTGCTACCAGAAGACTTCATATTGCTTTAAAACATATGAAATGCTTCCAAAAGACTAAAACTGCTTCCAGAGGACTTGATACTGCACTTGGAAGACTTAATACTCTTTCTAGAAGACTTTATATCGTTTCCAAAAGTGTGAATTGCTTTCAGAAGACTTGAACTGCGTCCAGAGAACTTGATACTGACCTTGGACGACTTGACACTGCTTCTAGATTACTTAATATTGCTTCCAAAAGACTTGAAATATTACCAGAAAGCTTGTATTGCTTTAAATACTTGAAATGTTTCTACAAGGGTTGAAATCCTTCTAGACGACTTGAAACTGCTTATAGAAGACTTCACATTACTTCCAAAAGATATGAAATGCTTCCTGAAAGCTTGAACTGCTTCCAGAAGACTTGATACTGTCCTTGGAACACATAACATTGTTTCTAGAAGACAAAGTATTACCAGAAAACTTGTAATGCTTCAAACACTTGAAATGCTTTCACAAGGGTTAAAATGCTTCTAAACGACTTGAAGCTGCGTCTAGAAGACATTGACACTGCTTCTAGAAGACTTGATACTGCTTGCAAAATTACTGGCTGAGAATGTTTTCATCGCTTTAAATAGAATTGGGCAAGTTGCATAATCTTGACGTAAGTAGTCCATAATCTGTTAATTAACAACTAAATCCTCCTGACAAAAGACATTTTCATTGCAAATGTCATGAAACTGTTAATAAAATTTGATTTTATTTCCAAAATACCAAACACCGTTGACAAAATACAAATTGGCAATTAAAGAGTGGTTGTAAAACTGTAAGCATTGCTGGTAGAAGATATTTCCATTGCAAACAAATTATGGACGCTAGATAGATGAGTGTTCAAAGTTTTAAATATCAATTCATTTTATTTCGGAAACGTTTATTAATGTATTTAGTTAGATTCAATATTTTTAGATTTCTGAAACTTGTTTTAAAATTTGCCATTTTTCTTCGAAAATGTAGAAAGTTAAGTTCAAGACTTTCGCACGTTTCATTCCGATTCTTTCAATAAGTTCTTAATGCAAGAAAAATACAGCATAAATGTTTATTGATAGTTTTCATTTATTCGAGGGCACTACATCAGAATTTTCAGTACCTAAGATTTTTTGTGAACGATACCCGGCACCAACAACCATATGTATTTTCAAAAACCGGCGCCTATGCTCCTTCGCAATCATAGCTCTAAAAATTGCTATCTTTCTAGTATATAATCCAATCGTTACAAAGAATCTGACCATCATATTGAATCGTCCTAATTTGTTCTACACACTGTTCTACAAACTTTCTGCTAGTATAAGGATAGAGCAATAGCTAACGAGGATACAGTAAACACATATAGATACAATTAATTAGAATAAAAATTAAAGTCTTGTAAGTGATCTTCGGATTTATTTACAAAAACCCTCACATGATCATTTTGCACAAGGCAATTTCTTAGCCATACATATTTGTGCTCCTTTACTGACTTCTACTAGCTGCCAAATAGTAAAACGTCATCATGGGAATAATTCTTGATAATAACTCTAATAAAAAAATCTCATCTAAAAAAAATCATAAATCCAAACGAACCGCGGTCATCATTCATTTTCAAATCTTTGATCTATGCAGTATTGTTCAGTGTGACGCTTATATTGTTGCTAACTTCGGTGTTCCATGGAATAAGCTAAATGCAGTTCATGGGATAATCCAGTTCAAAAATAATAATCATTTCTCAAGCAGAAAAATATCTTTTGGGAGAGATAATTGACGCTGTTTTAGTGGCTTTTAATCAGCGGTTTAAAATTAAATCAGACTAAAAAGCAGTGTGGTGAAGTAGAATTCGGTAAAATAGAACATTGTGTGTTAGAAATTAATATTTAATTAACGCAACTAAATTAATATTAGTAGAAAGAAAAGAAGCTATAGGATTATATATAGGTTGTATCGTTTATAATGGATACAAGTTTTATTAACCATAATAACTGGACGTAAAATTTTCTACCAATTTGACTTAAAAATGTCCAAATATCACCTTCATGTTGAAAGTGCTTCTTTTATGATAAAGCAGTAAACTAAAAATGTGATGTAATAACGACACTTTATTTAAAACGTTTATTTTTAACTGACTTTTGAGCACACCTTGTAAATATAATGCTTATGTGAGACCGTCGTCGTCGATATCAAATTAAGTTTTATAGCTTAACGTCGGCATATACGTACCGATATTTCGAAGTTTATCATAAAACGGCGGACAACAGTTTATAACTCACTTAAGCGGGTGCTTTAGTGCGTTCTTATATTGAAAGCGTATTATTGATAATAGAATCGGCGTATGGACGTCGTTAACTTTTTACTCCGACCGCTTACACGCTCGTATTGTGTAGTTTTGCGACGGCGAGTTGTGTATTTGCCCGGTTTTATAGGAGGTAGTTTTACGCCAATCGTTCGCGTATCGCTCGTTAACTATTCAATGCCGCATTAATTGAAGTGTTTATCGCGGTATTAAATAAATTAACGCAAACCGAACGACGTCACGTGACACTTTAACGTTATTGTACTGTTTGTTACATATTTCAAACACAATCGTTATTTTACGAGCACGTTCACATTTTTTTATTTCTACTTTTATTTTCTTTTAATTATATTTTTTTTCCTTCAATCTTGTAAATGCGGGGTTTAAAAAAAGTTAGAGAAAATATTTTACTTTGTTGTTATAAAACTTACCGCAGACGTAATTTAATTATGGAAACTACTCTTTCGAGGGGCAAAAGAAACTTCTTGAAAGTGTAGAAAATGATTTATTTCTTCCCGAGGGAGCATTGTTCAAAAGTTAACTCATACTAAGGGTACACCATCGTAAACAAATAAGACAAATAACTTGAGAAATATTTTTGATTGGTTTTAACAATTCGGATTGATATAAAAGTATTTTTCAACTTACACGGATATACCGCAATATAATAAGATACCAAATGAAGTTTCTAGACGTAGAAGATCCTTTTATAATCCCATGTGGTGGTAAAGTTCTTACATATTACGTGTCGACGTTACAACTTTTAAGATATTCATGAATTACATCACAAAAGAAATAAATTAATATAATAAATATATGGTCTTGATGGTCATAATATAACTAGATTCTTAAAAATTACAAATTTCTATGTAGAGGTTTATAGAGTAGAGACTTATCTAAATCTGTATCGATTTAGATCGATACAGATTTAGATCGATTTTAGATCGATACAGATTTAGATAAGTCTCCTTATTCTCACAAAGAACAAAAATCATTAGCCACATAAAATACAGCATTTGATCAAACTGAAATTGAACGAACTTTTTTCCTGATGAAAGAGTAGATTTAAGACGTACAGTTTTTAATCAAAATTAGGACCACGGAGATCTTTATGAATAAAAGTTTTCTTTATAAGAAATGGTTCAGTTTTCAAAAAAGTGTGCGTATCAACAAAAACTTCTTCAGGTAAACCAACAGTCTGACCATAAACTAATTCAGTGGAGCAACCAGCAAGATCCTCTTTAAGAGAAGACCTGAATTCCAACAAAATTATCGGAAGGTTGCATTGCTTTAAAGATGATCGGACGATGTGCGAATCTGAGAAGATTAAATTAACTGTCTAAACAGTGAAAAAAGTAGGAATTCAAATTGTCTTCCACGATTAAATATAATTGTGTATCTATCACCGAATTTGGAGATGTAATTGCGGTAAGCAGGGTGTTCACGGTCTGTAACTTTACTTTCAAGGGGTGTTTAAACATTTCAAAAGGGTGAACACTTCATTATATTTAAAACAAAAGATGACATCGACAAAGTACAAGTCAGCTTTATTATAAACACCGACCCAAATTATACACGATGTTAAGACGACAAATAAACTTTAAATTATATAACTACACACATATGACAAAATGAAGGAAAAGATGACAAAGAAACAAATCTAGGAAGAAATCAAGAAACTTCAATCAATAGTCAATACTTACACTTAAAAATTTATCATATGTATCAAATACAGGAAAGCAAACTAAAAGATGAATGGAAGGGAGAGAACAAGAAATTGGAAAAACTACGAAAAATAAAAAGACTGCTGAACAAAAGTAATAGAGTGAAAACAGAAAAAATTCACACATTCCATAGCAGTATAAGTGCTATGTGAAAAGTGAAATGGAATGAAAATCTTACTTAAAGGAGAAAAATATGCAATTCGAGTCAATCTTGCGAAGAACTGCAATAATAATAGAAGCTACAATAGACAATAGATTCGAAAGTAGAAAAAAAAATGTAAGAAAAGTAAAAAAATGTAGAAAAACCAATAAAAGGAAACAACAACACTACACTCTATACTACATTCTATAAGAAGAAAATTAAAGAAAACGATCTGATTAATCGTAATACTAAATAAAAAAGAATATAATGAAAAACTGAAACCTTTCCCAAAAAGAGCACCTTCAACACTAAAATAAACAAATGTATATAACCAAATAAAGAAAACCATAACACTATAACAACATATGGGGGATATCCTAAAAACATAATACCAAGGAATCCAGAAACACCACGACTCTTAGCAATTGTAGACTCCTGGTTCATCATAAGATATTGAAGAAAAATATATGAGAGAATGATGAAAAAGTTTTTTATTTAATGTAAATTCTCATCAGTCACGACTACGAGAAACAACAAAAAGGTACAAATTAAAATAGTAAAATATAAAGTTATGAATTAAAAGGAACAATAACTAAATAAAAGTCGTAAAAATAGAATTCAAAAAGTGTACACTGTGGATATTTACCGTCAAACAAGGAACGCCAAGTTAAGGGTTTTCGAAAGTACATTGAATCTTCGTATATTTAAATATAAAATTATAAAATAGTTTCTATGAAAATATAGTTAAAAAAGATTGATTTGTTTGTTTATAAAAATGTTGTTAAAAATGTGTAACAAGACGACAGACAATTAAAATATAATCCAAACCTGAAGTGAAGCAAAGGTGGTAGAGAACAAATAAAATAATAAATTATAAATTAGTTTACATTAAAAAGTTAAAAGAAAATTCAAAAAAATAAAAGTGGTCTATACAGGCTCGATACAGGTAAGATTGTAATAAGAAGAAGAGAGGAAATTGAGAGAATTTGGTGGAAGAAGTGTATATTTAAGAGATAAATATATTTTAGAAAATTTCTATGAACATTAAGGTCTGTTAAATCATTGAAAAGTATATCATAAAAAAACAAATAAGAAAAAAAAAACAAATATATTGTAAAGCAATACAATAACCAGGACACATCGTATTAGTACTACTAGTATTTGTAGTATACCAGTTTCTCCGTGCACTGATTACACAGAGTGGTGAACTTTTACAGAATATGTGTTGGCCTATTAGGAAACTGCTCAACGTACAATCGGCTTGTAGTAGCAGAATTCTGGCGTACTTCCTTATTAATCAACATATCAACGTATTAACTTAGTAACTTATTAAGAATTATTTATTTCAAAAATTAAAATTTGTTTCAAACCAGTGAGAATAGAAAAGATGTTTCCGTTTTAGTTAATTAAGCTATTTGAACTAGATAACATAGGTTTTATATTTATTGAATCCAATTAGATATTTAAATCAAAACAAGTTTAACAGTAACATTTCTCTTATTATGCAACTTTTGTTAAAACATTTTTTCGTTAACAACTTTCTTTTAAGGTGTTTAAGCCCCAATTGAAAATGAAATTACAAGGCCGTAAACAATCTGTATAGCATTTGTTATAAGACGTAGTTTCCCGCGCGTAAATTTATCACTGATTGTTACAGGATAAGAATATCCTAAAGAGGAAGTGAGTGGCCAACAAAATCAATATGAATATGCTCAAAACTGCCTTTCGGAATAGGGATATTCAGTACAGGAGATTTGATGTATTTTGTAATCTTAGCCTTTTGGCAAGAAAGGTATTTTTGATCCATAATTTAATATGAAGCCTCGATATTTAAATCAGCTTTTGTAAAAATAATGTCAGAAGTAAATTGGGTGATGAAATGTAGATATAATATCTATCGAAGTGTCTTATCAGATTTTGAAGTAAATGAAGGAATTGAAGAAAACTACTTACGCAAAAATAATGTTAAAAAATATTATTGCAGGTAAATATTGCGAGTAATTCACGATTGAAAGTGAAATATTGTAACGTTTCTTTATAAATAACTTTTTTTTTTATTTTATGACACACATTACTGTCAATTATTATTTTAATGTTAACAAAACAAAATATATCACCAACGACTACTGTCTGTTTCTGTTACACTGCCCCCTCCCTACGAAATGCTTCAAAATAATCATTTAGGTGATACACTGATCTTTCTTGGAAGCTCCTGGTTATAGCTTCCCGGTGGTCGCCAGTAAATGGTAATAGTCGATTGAATTGAATTACTATTAGCTTTTCGTGTAGTAGTTTCTGAATTCTGTAGACATCATTAATTTTTTTCATAATGGTATGGACCTTCTTACGAATTTTGAAGTTTCGGTGAATACCCACGAAGTCATTGCGGATTGTATAACCAAACTTGGTCTGTAGACTGGAATCCTCCTTTAGTAGCGTTAAGGTCATAAGTCTGCTTCATAGTATCGCTAGAACTTTGGATGTGTAAACATATCCGTTTGTGGATACCATTCATTCGTTTTCCTAGATTACTCACATAATCCTCTCCGACAATCTCCTTGCCTAGCGGGCATCCAAACATCAAATCGCAGGGTAGACGCAACTCGCGACCCATAACGATACTAGCCGACGTCTGTTCCATTGTTTCATGTACTGCAGATCTATATGCCAGCAAACATAAATAGGAGTGCTTATTCCACTCTCGTTGGTGGTCAGATCCACCTTGGCTAGATGTCTATCGTTCTTGTTTTCTTGATATTTACTATACTATAAACATTGCGAAACAGAGCCAACTCAAAATTTCGTTCTTACTCGGACTGCAACTCTAAAGGTTCGCCGAATTTGCAAATCCAATCCTTAACAAAGAACGACATCTGCTATCGTTGCGGCTTTCTTTTTTGCGGTTTGGCAAGGCATCAGCTTCTATCCATTTACTAAAATAGTTCAGCGCCAGAACGATATATTTTTTATTGCCTTCGTCAGTCTCAAAGAATGAAGCAGCGACGACAATGGCAATTCTATCGTATGGGCTCCCTACATTATCTTGTCTTATTAGTGCTTATCCATGTCTCTGCGATCCATTACTTGATGCATCCTTTACTAGCCGTGCCGTCCAAAATACCATCCGACTGATTTCGCTTCGTTTTGGTAAGTAGGTAACCGTGACTAAGATCACATGAACAGTTTGATTTCCTTTCTTTTGCAGAACAACTTCGTTATCAGTTACTTTCAGTACACGACGGTTTAAATTTAATTTGAAGCCTTCAGAATTCATAACTTCCATTCCAAGTATTACTTCGTCTTCGATGTCTGCTACCAGTGCCGAATATTTTATTATTATAAAACCGATAAGTATGTTAATGTCCACTTCACCGTGAATCAATGCCGGTTTTTTAGTTGCAGTACGGAGTCTCCATGTCGTTGGCCTAACCTTTACTGATTTCTGTAGGATACTGGGTTTGATGATAGTATTCGTCGAACCTATATCCAACAGCAGCCGGCGAAGTTTTCCATTCACCACGAAGATCACAAATGCGCTCTTAGCCCGATGTTGTAATGATACGACATTGTAACGATTTCTTCCGGGGCATGTTTGATTCACGTCGATGTGCGCCCCTTTGAGCTCACCCGGTTTAGCTTTCTGGCATGAATGATTTGGGCGTCTTGTAGCCACACTTTTGCATCATTTACGCACTTGTCTCCATAGTTACAGCTCTCCAATGTTCCAACATCTAATTTCTCAAATCTCTAATCTTAATTCTCTAGTGGATTGTCTCTAGTGTGCGAAGCAATGCGTGAGCCTTTATTGTCAGGCATAAACACATAAAAATATCACTCTACAGTAATGTGTCTTCACCCAACACTGGCCAGGTTAATCTTATTAATCAAACTCAAATTCCGTCAGTGATTCATTATTCTTTGTTGGCGAGCTTTTAACTGTGAGCGATAAACTTGTTTTAGATATCTCCGACCATTTTGCATTGCCAAATGTTTCACAAGAGAATCATAATCGTCTAGCTCTGTTGAAGACAATTTATCTAATATCTCAGCCGCATCACCTCGCAAGGAGAGTGTTAGAGCTGTGGCTTTCTCTTTAATTCACCACTTATTTGCATTCGCTGCTGCTTCGAATTGTTTGAGGTAAGTTTTCCAAGTCATTTTACCATTAAACTGAGAGACTTTCATATATATATATATATATATATATATGTTAAATATAACATATATATAATGCAATAATTAGTGTTAACTCATTCATTGTAATGTCAACTGTTTCGCAGCCTTCCATAGCAGCGGTCTCTGGTAGTTTTAATTTCTTGTCTACACCTAATAATTTCTGGTCAGTTTTATCGGTATTATCTTGTTTGAGATTTTCAAAAATCTTTAAAAGTTTTTGTTCTAATCTCCTGTAATTTTCTTGCAATTTCTCTTCTTTTCCAAGTTGCTGACATTCTCTTGGATTTGTTGCAAAATGGAATTACGGCAAACACAAACTTTTCCGGATCATTCCCTTCTCTCTCTAGAGCTTTTCCGAGTTGAATATTGTTTTCGTTTCAGATATGTCACATTCTCTTTCTTCCAATTCATGTTCCAATTTTTTTAATAATTTCTTCGCGATCATCACTATTTGTTATACACGAATCACACCTGACACCAACTGTAATGTTTTCTAATAAACTTAACTCTTGGTCTCTAAACCTGGGTATTTCGTGTCCGACCTAAACTGTTTAAGTAAAAAATGTACTAAGTTGGTGTACGTTATACATACGTTGGTGTATAAAAAGAAGGTAATATGCGATAGAATATGAACTCACAAGACTACAGTAATGAATTGTTTCATTTTTTTTGTATAATGCCATAAAAAATCAGCTAAACTTGAAAGACCCACGTTTATAGACGGAAGGTGCTAAAAAACGTTTACAGACGAAGGGTTGATAATAGCTTTTGTTTTATTTTATGACACCTTTAATATCAATTATTGTTTTAATATTATTAACAAAACAAAATATATCACTAACCACTATTGTCTATTCCGTTACAATCTCTTGTACTGGCTAGGTAAAAATTTTTAGAAAAGAAAGCAATTAGTTAGGTTTTATGAGCAATATTTTGCCAAAGTTCTGTTCCCATAACTAAATTTGAAGCATTAGTATTAAGGGAAAGAATAGCCTTACTCGACGGATGAGCAAGAAGAACACAACGTATCAATAAATTATATGTGGTGGTGTTAGGTATTTTTTTAAAATATTTTTTCACTTCCAAAAGTCGACGTTATATTTTTTTAAAGCAACTGAAGTTTAAAGAATCATATCTCAACTTTAATAATTTAAGTGAGATATAACAATTAAATATGTTGCGTTTTAAGGTAAAATAACAAAGTACTTTATACATTGAAAATTTTAGTTTTAGAACTCTACGTTTCATTGAAACAATTGTTAAAATCCAATTTTGTGTTAAAATTATACAGCGGTTGATTTTTAAGAAATCATACCATAAAGATTGCTGACGGTATTATTATGGAATAACAAGCTATCTGAAGTAAATTTAATGGGTAGAAAATAATTTGTTCACTTCTATAAACGTTGACATTATGATTTATCGATTACTGATATTAAGAATGCTACTGTGTATATGAAATAATTATGGAAATTCGATTCGATTAAACTTAAAAAATCATATCTCAGGAACTAATTATGATATCGCAAGTTGTATTTTAAACTACACTTAATAGAATTTCAACACATCGAGATTTTTTTTTCTAATTCAATTTTCACGATTTTTAAATTTATTGATTAATCATAATAAATCAATCGATCATTATGCAGTCGTATCTTAAGAATCAATCAAGATATTATCATGGTATAA
This sequence comes from Onthophagus sagittarius, assembly GCA_036711965.1. Taxonomy (NCBI): domain Eukaryota; kingdom Metazoa; phylum Arthropoda; class Insecta; order Coleoptera; family Scarabaeidae; genus Onthophagus; species Onthophagus sagittarius. The sequence goes on from JASERS010000001.1 coordinate 54,797,597, forward strand.
TAAGCTATTTGAAGCCGATTTAATTGACTTCTATGGTGTTAACAACCATTTTGTTACTTCCACAAATCTTAATGTTATGATTTTTTAAACTGTATATTTGCAAAAATTATAGAAGTTGTATTAAAAAACTGAAATGTGTTATATCTCAAGAATTACTTAAGATATTGTAGTGAAAGAAAAAGATTTTTAAAATTTTGTTGTTACTTATAATCTATTTACTCATAGATATTTGTTCTAATTATTCCCATTATTTATAGTAAAATCACATAAAAAAATAACTAGATAAATGTAATTCATCAACCATTCCAAATTCCTTAACATTGTATTGACCATCTGTGACTTAATCTCAATCCTGAATAGAACTGTCTTTGAGCAGTGACAGGAGAAAAAATATTTTGCAAATGGGGATGGCTATTGGAAAGATAGCAAAGAAGAGACATGGATACTTAAATTAGGTTGTCCTCCTATTTAGTAACACTGGGTCATCACTCTTTGTCAGATCGACTATTATTATGGTTCGAAAGCAGGCCACGAAGCCCTGGACAGGGCGATCCGTGTATTTACACAGAATATCTCTGTTGACAAACATTTTCCAAGCGAAATTTCATGGTGGCCTCGCAGCCAGAGGTCCGCAGGTTCGCACGGTTGTAACTGACCCTTTCAAAAGACGGAGGTCCGTCTCTTCCTGCCACGTCCGCTTCGACGGACATATTTATTAGTTTTGACCAAAAAATTGTGGGTGGCGCTCTTCTTAATGCCCAAAGCCGCTACTGGAACGTAGACGTTAAAAAGGTTAAAAAGGAACACTTGTTTCTATTTTTGTACCCTTTTGTTTCGCGATCGTTCTTTTGTGTGACGTCGTGAAGTTGGCTAAGAAAAGGAAGTGATGGAATTAGGGCAACTTTCTACGACGTAACTTTTTGAACCAATTTGTTTCGGTGGGTATTGTTAAGCGATGTTAGTCCCTCATGGTTATTAACACGACTACAGTGGTTATTGTTGGTTAAGCTGCGGTTAACATTTGGGTTCGAGTAGTCCAATAGCGATTTTATGGTTTGGTATAAGGTATTGAAAAAAAGTGGGTCAAATTTACTTAAGGGCTACTGTAAATTTGTTGTACGATTAGTTTTGGCACTCTAAGAAAATTTATGGTTTGCTACTGGAATAGATTTTTTTTCTTATTTGCTATCTTACATAAAAAATATTTAGTGGTATGAATTTTTATCTTGCATGACGTATTACGATTCAAAACATGTCTCGATTAGTTGATGTATCGTAGTCTGCTTCAATTTCAATCAGAATCGAACAGGCACATAGAAACCATTACCTAGGGTCTGAAATATGTTATCAAACCACAATTACCGATTCCATTAATTACCGTCGTATACCATTCGTAGCTGGTTGATCGATGGGATTGGAAAAGGCAACGAAGCAAGTGACGTATTAGGTGCAATGGGGTGCCCACGACTCTTTAAAGATGATATATAAACGTACGTTCGCTATCAATCTATCGGAGGGTTCAGTAGGAAGGGACTCTTCCGTTCGACAACGCTGCTGCCCGCAGTAAAGACGGCAGTGGCATGCGGTGCCCTTTTAGAGAGTCTAGGGGGATCGGGGGGCTCCGGTGCACGCCAACAATTATACGGGAATAAACAAAGTGATGTCTCCGTGTTTTATTTCCCCCATTGTTTCATTGTTTGTGTGCGCGCTCGTGAGACGCCTGGCGGGGGCCCCTCGTGATTTATCGGGGCACGTGGGGAATGCAGCCGGCGCCACTGGGGGGGCGCCCCCGGATTCCCCCCGCAGCCCGGCACGGTTATTGTATTTTGTCCGTCGTCGCCGCCGCCTAACCGTGTACCGACTGCGCGAGACGACCGACTATTTCGGAATTTCTATTGTTTTGCGTGATGGTGAGCTCTTGCACGTACGTTGACGATGACACGGGGCGACTATTTTCGCATGCGCCGCGTGCGCGCACCCTGATGATTGGACGCCAATGTTTTGACCGGCGCTTGTTTCGGATACACGTGGATTGAATTTTAAAAACTTCATTATAATCGTACCAATTACACAGAGTTATTCTTTGGTATTCACGAGATTGATCTTTAAAGTCAACCACTTTAAACTGGCACGCCATTCCTATGACTTTTTCAAGGTAAAATACTATTAAGACTTCAAATACTAGACCATTGAATATTTTACAATACTAATTCTAATTTTTCAAGTTTTTAAAGATTTGTGCATATTATTTACAATCTTTATTTACATTCCAAATACATACGGAAAATTTTAAAAATTTATTTAAGTTTTATGACTGTAATTGCTAAAGTATTTTTCTTGTTTAGCATAATTCTATTCGTTTTTAACAATAATTTGAATGCAAAGTCCACGAAATGTTATTCATGAGTTGAGGTTAAAAACAACATATTCCTCGTAAAAATTGCAGTTTTCGTTCCTAATTATTCTATATTTACTATTTTATTTCATTCCTCCGAATTCAGATTAGCAATAAACCATATTATGTCATAAATAATATAGATATGTGCATGTAGGTATATGGTAATGCGCAGTTCTTCACGAATGGAAAAGTATGTATTGTGATCGACTCGAAGAAAGGAACAGATGTTTCGCCAAAATCTCTATTGGAATCTTCGGTGCGTTTTCGTATTCTGCCGATAGGAATAAGTAATAACAATAATAACACATATATGTACCAACAACTATAAAGATGTCATGGCTTTCTAACAAACGCACAAACGGTTTTTAGCATTCCTAGTATGATTTTGATCAATTTCCCAATATAAGGCAAATTTATATTTAACAGATTGACTACTACATATGACCCAGAAATGGAACACGTATATTGGTTCTTATGAATTGAGAACGAATATTGGTAAATTCAATCAAGGCGGGAAAGAATTTAAAAAAACCTCCCTTAACCATAAACCAAGCTTTCGATAATTTATTTTTATCTTCTTCAGGGTATAATACAAACAGTAACCGTTGAGAATTTTGATATAAAAAACAGTAATCTAACTTACATTTAAAGATCATGATATATAATACATGATGTTAAATTAAGAGTCCCCAAAAAATTGGTTCTTACAACACTTTTATGGTGCTAGAAATCTGTTCTTAGGTGCTTTTATGAATGAATATTGTCGCATATAGAAAAAAGAATATGTGTAAAAAGTCACTGAGGGAACAGAAAAGTCTAAACATCTAATCTTAATTGAAATTAAAATTAACACTCTTATTTTATTTTACACAGCACAGTTTGTGATAAATACATTGTTTAGTCATGTTTAATAATTCTCATATGAAATTATTGTATGTGCTTGTGTGTAATGTTCTTTCTTGAGAACCTAGAATGATACTCATTAATTTGTAAAACTTTTTTAAATTTGTCGTTGACATTCTTAAACAGTTAGTTGCCATGATTGCCCATAGCTACTATTATTTCTCTATCTAAATTGTATGGAAAATAAAACTATAAAATAATTTCTCTAGCAAATTTTCTTATGTAACGAATATTAATTTTAACACAATATCTATATTGTAAAAAGTCAACCGTTATATTGTTAGAAGTGTTTTTATGCTTTAGAAAAGTCTTTATTTTCTGAAAGCAGTCTGAGGGTAGATATCAATAATCAAAATACAACTTTCAAAACTTGCAGATGTCATTTTAATACAGTTACATTCTTTAATGTAAATTGAAAATAAAGCAATACTTATTATTCTTATTTATTCATTACTGACATTAAATTAGCGACGTTAAAATATGGACCAATATATTATTTAAAAATAATCAGTAAATCATAAAACAAATTAAAATGTTTAAAACTATTTTGAATAGTTCTACTTTGTCTAAACATCCAGGGTGATGCATGGGATTCGGAGATTGTTAAAATAAAAGTACTCGGAAAAACTCTTCAACTTAGAATGAACTTACACCTATTTCTCTTTTTACACGAATTTAATTTAACATGAGTTAAAAAGAGAAAACAATTCGATCTTTGTGGCATAATTATAATCATATTTTTAAACATTTTCTTAATGGTTTTTTAATATGGTTAGTTTAATATTATCATTACAAATGGTGAGACTAATTTGAAAATAAGAACGCCATAATTTTTTAAATCTACCAACTGATTCTAAAAGCTTATTTCTTTTTGAAACTACTTTTACTCTTCGATTTTCTATAATGTTCAAAAATCATTAAAAAATTATTAATTTTATGAAAATAAATACCATACCTACAAATAATACCATAACCTACAAATTTAGATTGAGTTTAAAAATTGATATCTGGAAAACTAATTAATGCATTCAAGTATAGTTTCATTCTTGGAAAACATTTTCCTTTATAAACTATAAAAAATTATGTCAAGATATCTTAAGAATTGGTTTTTTTATGACTTTTCTAAAATGATTAACAAACTCGTTAATTTCGTGAAAGGCTACAAAATTAGGTTGAGTTGAGAAAACTTGATATCACAAAAATGAATTGATATGCTCAGACATGGTTTTATACCCGTAAAAGTTCATATTTTCCTTTATAAACCACAAAAGTTGCATCAAAATATCTTAACTTTTAATTTATAAAATACTACAAATTTAGGTAACTTGAAAGCTTGATATTTCAAAAATTTATTAAAATACTCATACCGGTTTAAAATTCAATTTTATACAACTTTTCAATAGGTTTTCCTGTATAGCATTGTTGCTGTAAGTTCATAATATAAAAAGTGATCTTCAATGATTTCTCTTACCTTTCTAAGACAAAGCATATTGCAGATATTAAAAAAAAACAATTATTTCTTAATTTTGAAAGCCCATATCTTAGCTATTTATGGGTTGAGATCAAAATGTTCACGTTAATTGTCATCATTTTTATTCTAGTATTAGTGGATAACATTATTCCACGACTTGGCTGTATAAGCATGAAATACATTCTTAAGTTAATTCTAACAAGAATTATCCCGTGGGCCCTAAATTCACATTGACATGTCAATATGTGATTTCTTTCTCTAAGGGTGTAGGTTCTTAAAGGGCCGTCTGTAGATTCAAATATCATGTAATTTGAGCGAGTTTTCCATGTGACAAGAAATACTCACGATTGATCAACAACTGTTGACTCGACTGATAGACGATATCAAACGGAGAATTGTAAGCTGCATTCCTTACCATTGGAAATCAACCGACTACTTTAAAACTCTAGTGTCTTACTGTGTATTTTTTTTGCTGCAGTAATAATATTTTAGCTAATGATCATTTTTACTAAAAACGGCCTTTCAATTATTTTCAAAAAATACAATCCCTGTATACATATTTGTTGTAATGTATTACAATGTTTTACCTTGTACTCATGTTTAATGTTGTAATCTATTAAACACACATATATTTATTGTAAATTATGCATTAGTCTTTAGTATGTATTTGAATCAATAATAGAATATGATCTATCCATACTGAAAAATTGTGACACATTTATTTACATTGCATAATCTATTTCTTTAGCATGTTACGCTACAAGCGGTGGCATTTGGTCATGATATTTTCGAGTTTAGTAATATTACTTTGTTCAATCCTACCTTTGAAATTGAAAAACCTTAGTTTCCTCACTTGTACTGTAATATACTATTGGCGTTCTATATTGTTCTCCTTTACTATATTCTCTATACATACCTCTGCCTCCACTGATAAGTTGAAGTACTGTAAGACCTTTTCTTTCATATATTTTAAAAAATTAAATACAAAAAGTACAAAATTCTGGTATTAGATTAATCTTAGGGCTAGGTAGATGGGATTATGTTAGTTACAGGTTGACCGAACTAAACTGGCTCAATATTGCACTCAACTTGTCTTTTTCATAAAATCCTTCTATTCATGAAACCTCCTTATCTTTTAAGCAAAATTAGTTTTACACTCAGTTAATATTAGGTTTAAGGTTAGATTATCTCCTCCAGTATACCGTAATTGTATTTTTTAAAAATTTTGAAAATTATTCATGTTGCAAGTGGATTGAATAAGTAAATAAAAGACAAATTAAACTATTAACTTGCAAAGTTTAATGTATATCGGTACCGGTTTCGAAATTACAACGTCACCTTCAGCCGAAAACTATACAAAAAATCAATCTCAATAAAATAACAAATAAAATGAATATAATAAACTAAGTAACCTATATTACTCACTGTCAATTGGCGAAGCTAATAGATAAGAATCGTAAAACATCGAATAATAATCGTGAAACATTTGTTAAAATTAGATGTATCACTTGTTTTAATTGCCGTTTAGTACTTGATTGTTGTACATTTTTCTGGAACTAAAGGTATAACTAATACTACACTTAGGAACTTTTGGCATTCCTATACTTTTATCTACTAACTACGCAAATTGATATTTTTATTTCTTTGTGAATAAATTAATTCATTCGAGTTAAAAAATATATTTATGCATTATTTTTTATTTTTATAGATTAAATTCAAAACAAATTATTTATTTTTAAAATTGATTAAGTACCCACTATTTAGATATTTACCCTAGGCTGGGGTAAAAACGGAATTTATAAATACCTACCCACCGGATATTTACTTGTCACCTATCACTGATTGTATACATTCGAGAAATACAAAATTTAAATAAACTGTTGTAAATATTGTATTTTTCATTAATGCGAACTTCAACAAATTCAATATTATTATTCAAAAAATATTCAAAAATTGATCCAACCGGGTCACGCCGGGTCCGGTCGCAACCAAAGGTGCTCACGATCATGCACGTTTACATGAGTGGCACGACATGGTACAACGCTTTCATTAAGAACTGCAAAATTGTTTTTAGTATGATTAGTTAACAAGTTTGAAATAGTGCAACGATTTGAAAAGGCAATATTGATTTTATAACAAGAAAACAAAGTGAGAAATTTTGTAGTAAAGGCATTAAATTGTAAATGCTTATAAACCATTCTTTCATTGTTATGTATCTTTCTAAATAAAGGATCTCTTTGTATGCGTATTCCTTTAAACAAATAAATGATCTTACCAATAGGAAAGGCATTGCTACGATAACAAAAATCAAAAATGAAGCTAGTTTCTTTAATTCTATTGTTTTCGGAAAGTGGATAATGAAAAACTCTTTTAATAAGAAAGCGGAAATTAGCAAATTTTTGTTGGTTAGGATATGATGACGTATATGAAATGGTGGTAGAAACAGAAGACGGTTTTCTGTAAATATCATATGTGATGTAGTTATTATCAGTTCTTGTTAAAGTAAATATAAAAAAAATGGTAGATCACTCATTCTCCACCTCCATAATAAACTTAAGGTTGTTATGTGATCTATTAATATTTGAATGAAAATTATTAGGATCATTTATGTCACCTCTCCCATATGCATAAAACATCATACGTATCTATTCCAAGAAACAATGTGTTTGAAAAACGGATTCACCATGTTAATAATATGTTTGTTTTCGATATCATCTCGGATCTCAATCAAAAGACCCGACAAAGTCATTCCCATTGGAATACCATCAGAAAGTGAAAAAAACTCATTTTAAAATGACAATAATTGTGAGAAATAATATGCTTAACAATAGTATTGAAATCTGTGATATTATCTTTGTTATTGAAATTTGAATTAAATAAATTAGAAACTCGAGAATATAATCAAGAGTATAATCTAGTGGAACACTAGGAAAAAATTAGATACATCAAAATACACGAGTAAACAATTATCGACCTTAACAGTTTTAGTTTGATTTATGAACTGATTTGAATTTTTAACAGAAAAGGAGGGTGAATTGCCAAAGTTAGTTATAGGCCTGATTAACATTCCTTCTTTGTGTAGTTTAGGTAGAGCATAAATTGAATTTAAATTAGGTTTTATATCTAAAAAATAAGCAACTTGAAATTTTCTATCGGTATTATCAAAAAAAGGCGTGTACCTAGTCAGAGTCTCCTTATATACATTTATAATTTTTCAACTCTTTTTTTAACATTCTATCTAAAGGGTTAATTTGAATATTTGCATAATTTTTTGCAAGCAAAAAAACCAAAAGTTTTCTTTATATACCTATTTCTATTTAATATAACTACGCATTCCCCTTGTTTACTTTGACAAAAACAGCATCATTATTGTTTAATTGATTTAATACATTTCCAGTTATCTACATTATCTTTATTGATTCAATTACTAATTTTAGTTTTATTATTGTTGTTAAAGAAATGTATTATATCATTTTTAATTTCATTGTAGTAATTATTATTTTTAATTATAACATCAGATCTATAGCTGTATCTATAATATTACTATTATTGTATCCATATTAATGAAGTTTTATTTCATTTTGGTTAGATTGAATGTTTGTTAAATTTATAAATTGATTTGTCATACCCGTATTTCCTTTCTTGTCTCTTCTTGAGGATGTTAATATTATTATTTGTCTTCCTTCTGTGTTCATGACCATTTGTTCTAGCCTCATACTTTACTTATATTATTATTTCGCCTATTTGTAAAAAGTGGAAGGTGGCTCGTAATTCTCTTTGTGTAAATGCAACTCTCTCATAGGTAGAATTAAGATTTATAAACTATTTCTTCTTCTCGCCCACAGTATCTTTTTAATGATTTGACTTCTCAGTTTTAAATTAAGTTTATTACATTTGATTTTAGCAAAATTTGGAACAATATCTTCTACTCTTCTTTCTTCAATGGTTACTGAAATAAAAATGATTTTTGATAGATTCGATTCTTATGTAATGCTTCTTAGAACCATGGATTAACTAGTACTAAAAATGTTAAAATTTTGATCGTTTTTATGATCGATTTTTTGTGTAGTCTTCGGCTGAAGAAAAAGTTGTAACTTCGAAACCGGTACCGATATACATTATGTAATTATACTTACTTTTTAAAAAGTGTTTTTCCTATCATATTGTCAAATATTGAATGATCTTCAATACGATTGGGCGAGTGTGCGCCTCCGATTATGTTCAAGAAGGTAATATAAGAAGATATATTTGTTTATTCTGTAGAGGAAGTACTTGGGCTGTGCGGACATTATATTTGCTATATGGTTTTTTCATTATGAGTTCAAGTTGTGAATATTGCAGTTGAATCAAATTACACGTCTGCTCTAGGAGAGTGCTCAAGAAAAAAAATAGTAATAAATAGAAAAGTACGTTTGTAGCAGTTGTAAAAAATAGTATATCAAGATTATTTTCATTCTCATTCCTAAATCATTTACCATCATTAATTCTCTAACGTTTATGGAACAGAAAAATGCAGCATATAAATGTTGTGGTGTATTTTTATTATTTAACTCTTGGTTCCCCTTAAGTGTCGCCTAGTTATAATTTTAGAAAATATTCACACAACATGAAGCAACATCAAATCTGAATTCAACAAAACTAAAATGTTCTTTATAACTTCTTATTTATTAATTAGTTTTTCTAAATAATTATTTAATGATATGGATAATATAATATGTATTCACTATTTTAACAGTTTCAACATCAAATTACCACCTGGTGTAAATACCAAATAATTATCCGTAGGTATCTAAGAAATTACCTAAGCATTTGTAAACGATAATCAATTAAGCCATTTGGTGCTATAAAATAAGTGTAAACACACATGTCGACGATAATGACTAGCAAAAATACTTACTTTTCTTACTGCTAGGCCTTTAGACAAGTTGTACGGTGTTCGGTGTCCCCGCGGTAAAAGCCAATACGGTTAATTGAGTCTTGTCAGAATGATAAGTTATTGCCGCGTTAGAAAACGACAATAAGTAATTGCCTTCTTGGTTGGGATTTCCGTACACGGTGACATGTGGACAGCAGTACGGTCGACCCGATGGTGTCCTTTTTCCAGTAATCCTCTGACCACCCTAACGGATATTTTACCCCAACTTCTATTATAGCCTTTGTTATGTATGAACTGGTAAATGGAAACTCGAATTTCATGGTTGGGATTATTTGTTGATTAAATATAATAATAATGAGAGTAATGCTTTATTGATATTAACGAACCGTAGAACCGAACGTTTTGAATAATTAATTAGATACACTGGATTGCTATCTGTTGCTAGCTTTAGAGTGGACGTTATATAAAATGTCCTGACAGGTGCGATAGATTTAACGTGAAAATTTATGCAATTATAAGTTTTAAACTGAACCGTGTGATGGACCGACAGCTGACAGCTGTTGATTTATTAAATTTATCGATAAGCTAATTGACTTAATGTTCTGCTTCATCGGATAATATTACCGTTTTTTTATACAACGTTTTGATATCGTCGAAAAAATTATGAAAGTATATCTTGTTAAATTGGTTAAAAATTAAATTTACAAAAAAGAAAGCTTTCGTTAATCGTGTTTGCAAACCTTGTTCATATTTTTTTTAAACCGTAACATAATAAATAATCAACAATCACACTATTCCATTCCCAGCGTATTATTTCAGAACGCGGGCAAAGTGAAAGCACAAAACCACTTTACCAATTGTCAAAATCGATGTGTTTAAAAACGGCCCCGGGGCTAATTGAATATTTTATCTCGCAGCTTTCATCTCCCCATTTAACTGTTTATGTCATCGGCGCTAGACCTATCTTCGATCTGAGGCTTTTCAATTTATATTTGTTCCCGGGGACTGGGTGATTAATGACTTTTTATCTAATTCGAACCCGTAGATAATGCTTAAGTGGCGCAGGTAGAACATAATGGCCATTACACAATTACCTACGCGGTTATTTATGTTATACGCGTTTAGTTTTCTTTAGTATAATGATATCACCGCATCGGCGTAACCGGTCACGATTCGTAAATGGATTACTGAAAAGTCTTTTTGGCAAATTAATGATCTACTATAACTGTGTCTAACATTTTTCTAAACTATACCACCCACTGTTCTTTTAAAGTACAGTAAAATATCGATATAACGGATTTTAATATATCAGAATGTGTAAAGATAAATGTTAAAAATTATTTCCGATGTTTGAAGTTGTTTACCCGATCAATGTATTTAGGATGGTAGTTCTTAGTATTTGTTAATCATCGTTGTATTTTTATAGAACTGAAAGTAGAACTAACACTTGACCTAGAACCAGATCCATTCGGATTTAACTATATTAAGAGTCGTAGTGAACGTAGCTTAAAATGCTTAAACCCGAATGTTTCTAATACTAGGTTTAACACTAAAACTAGAACTAAAAGCCTACAAAAAACTAAAGTTCGAGTAAACATTTGAAACATTTGCTTACGATCAATGATCCGGTGTCTTCAGTTGGATATCCGGATAAGTAACTGTCGGTTTCAAAATCATTTTATATCATATATAGGTAGAACTGGGTTAAAGTATCGATATATCGATACGTATCAATACAGTAATGTAATATCGATATATCGCCATATCGATATACACAAAGAAAATATTGATATCGATACAAAGAAAACAGTTATCTTATCCAATAAGTACCCAAGCTTTTTTCAGAACTATTTAGTCTTGATTTTGTCAATATTTAGCTTCTTAATAGCAAGTAACTTATGCAAAGAGAATATAGTCTCCAGTTATTCGAATCTAGTATTTTGCCAACAGTATTTAGATTTCTATTAGCAGTATCTAGACTTCTGTTAACAATTTTTAGACGTTTGCCAGCAGTTATAATCTTCTTTAAACAGCATTCATATTTCTTTTAGAGGTATTTAGCTTCATTAGCAATATTTAGTCTTTTTGTAGGAGTTATTCTGTTAAAAAAATCCTCGTAAGATGTGCGTATGTGCGTGCAGGCATAAATTTTAAACATAGCGCACATGAAAGATATTCGCGTGCTCAGAATTTTTTGCATGTAAAATATAACATTGCACCTCCATGGACAATAAGAATGAAAATTATAATCGATAATTTATTCCATCTCTTTATTAAAATGAACACATCTTTACTATTAGTTTGAGAAATAGACAACTACATGGCAAAATATGTCCACAATCCAGAAAGTTGGAATCTTTATTATTCTCTGCTAACAATGATTTTTCATTTTCAAATTAAAATGGCCCACTTTTTGGAAGAATAAAAATAAGACTAAATAATAAGAACATGAAAATCCCCTTCAATTTTTGTCGTTCAATCAATTTTTGCAGTTTAATAATGATAACTAAATTGATTTGCTCATAAAACTAAATGGTGTAGCAGCTATGTTAAAGCAGAATGGTACAAATGTTATGTGAACTGAAAGGCTATGTATTTCAGATGTCTGAAAAAAAGTAAAAGCTACAAGACAAGTCGAAATTTTAGTGAAAACGGTACTACATTATTTTCCTGATCCGCAACAAACAGAAGTGAATTTAAGGAGACTATTGAAGTTTCACAAAATAAATATACAACTTTCCGAGCTATTAATGAGATGAGGTTTTTGCTACATTTATTGAAATTGCACTGTTGGATATTTTCTGGGTCATTATCTGAAGGTTAAGAAATCCCATGTTAAGGTAAAAGTATTAGGTTAGTAAAATAATACTGCCAAACTTTCTTAATATGACCTGAATAATTTGAATAATTTCTTCCTTATATTTATATTTATTTTTCAAGTTTTTTCAGTTATAACTCAGGAACCATTGTAGAACGAAAATTGTAGCTAAGACTTAACTAAATAATTTGTATTCATATATCCATGTAAAAATTAAGTTGAACACATTATTTCGAGAGAAAAATAAATTTAAATTTTCGTTATCACAATCGTCACTTTGAAAATTTATTATTTACATCACGATTTGGACAACTTCAGCAGACAATTGGCAACCTAATCTGATGGGAAAGACGAACGATATCAACAAGTTATGTCATTTGAAATGAGATACTACTACTGGTTATTTTGTTTCAGACATATTTTAATAAAAAGAAATTACAGACACAGAGGGAAGAAGTCGCCGAGTGCATTTTAAGCGACTTGGCATTACTGCACCTTCTGAAAAATCTTCATCAATTATGCCTATTAGTCTACCGTGTCCTAGTGAAGAAAAAAGTGAAATATAAGATAGAGTTAATTCATATAAGTAAGTAGAAAAGTTAGCTGAATACATATAATACTATTTCCTATTTTACTTTTTATTACATGAGCTTCTTTGATTGCCGTACAAATTTTTTATGTTGGAAAAAACTGCACCTACTTAAAGGAGTGCGACCAAACGGCGGTAAAAATTATAGGGACACTGATCGGGATCTAGTTTTCTGTCAATAATATCTAGACTTGTACCAGCAGTTATAATGTTTTAATCCTTTTATAACAGTTACAATATAAACAGAATATATTCTTCATTTAACAGGATCTAGTTTTCTGCTAACAGTATCTAGATATCTGATAACAATTTTTAGAAATTTGCAAGCACTTCTAATTTTCATCAAGCAGCATCTATATTTCTTCTACTAGCAGCTATAATCTTCTACAAGCAGTATTCAGACCATTTAATCTTCTTATAGCAGTTACTATGTAAAAAGAATGTAGTCCTGATTCCTCAGATCTAGTTTTCTTACAACAGCATCTAGACTATTGCTAGCAGTTTCTAGACTTCTGCCTGTATAGAAGTATTTATCATTTAAGTAGCAATGCTCAAACTTTGACTAGCAGCATCTTCTAGACTTCGTCTAGACTTCTGCCAACACTTTCCAACTAAAAAGTTACAATATCGACGTGACTATCGATACAACATCAATGAGTATCAATACAATATCAATGAGTATCGATACAATATCGATACATGTACATTTTCGATGTATCGATGCATTGTATGAATCGAATATCGATACGCTTTATGCTATAGAGATGTAGAATATATCTTGATAAAATAGTTCGTGACTTACAGATGTCTCGCAACGATTGTACAATATTTTTCCAGCATTAACTCATATTCTCTAAAATAGACAAAAAATGCTTAATAAAGATAGATCCAAAATGATAAAAATAGATGCAGAAACTGTATAATTACCATGGTGACGATGGTACCATGGTAATCATACCATGGAATAAAAACTTAAATAATAACTTAATATTAATATAATTAATTCAGTTTATTATTAATGTAACAAAATAAGTGACAAAATTGTTGAAAAAAATCTTCAGCAGAAAAATAACGAATAATAAACAAATTTGAAAAGAATGTGATAAAAATATATGAGATATAATAATAAGTAATGAGATAATAAATCAAAATAAACTATTTATTCACTCTTTATTTTAGATGATCTACCGGATTTATATCTGGTGAAAGAGACAGGACCTACTCGGCCAATCCACTTATTACCAAAGCTGTCATTTAAGTATGCTCGAGCAGGGCGAGCATAATGTGCTGGTGTCTCATAATGACATCATAATAAAAACCCGTCTCTGTAACAGGATAAATATACGTTGCCTCGAACTGATGATTTGTTTAGTAAGTTAAAAAGGGGTCAACAGTTTTCAAACAAGGATATAAGCCATGCGTATTAGCAAATGTTAACTAAAAATTCGCAAGATACAAAAGATTGATTACCTTTTAGAGTTTCGTCTGGGTCGGCCAAATTAAAAAAATTTGAAATTTGGTTTAAGTGTAGAACACTGTTCATTTTTTAAAGATTCGGTTTCTTATTTGGATTACATCATTGATAAGGATGGTTTACAGAAATGTCCGAAAAAGTTAAAAGCAATTAAAAAATGTCAGTTCGACAAAATGTTTCGCAATTAAAATCTTTTCTGGGTTCTGTTAATTATTACCATAAATGCTTGCAAGACATACCTGATATGTTACATCCTTTATACAGATGCTTTTTTTTGACTAACGAGATTTTTTTGTCGCCACAACGTTTCGCTCATTATGAGCCAGAAGGGGGGGGGGGGAGTATTCTTAGGATTTGGAGAGTATACTTACATTGATAAAGAGGCACCTGCTATTGTATATGGTATAAGACAGTTTCAGCAATTCTTATAAGGACGTAGGTTATAAGGGCGTATGTTAAGTCTGCAGATAACACAACTGATTTTTTTATCTAAACTTCCATGTAAATAATTTAGTAATGAGCAAATTCATGAGAATTATTTGATGGATTATATTAATAGTCAAAGTGAATTTCCAATAACTTTTAGGGTTGTCGTAAGAGGGCTGGCCAGAAAAGGAAACGCGCGAAGAATTCAAGCTATATTGGAAACGTAAACATGAAATTAATATAAAAGATAATTTGCTTATTTGGGGAATTCGAATAATAATACCTACTATTTTACAAGAGAAAATAGTGCTCATTGTGCTCATATGGGTATTGTTAAAACCAAATCATTAGCTAGATCTTACATCTGGTGGACTAAATTAAATATCGACTTAAATATCGATAAAATTAGAAAACGGATGCGTAATAAAGATAACTTTCAACACATAAAGTGACAATCTTGTAGCATTTGCAGAGGTAATTTATAAAATGTCTCTGTACGCTCATTTTGTAAAAAAATATGTAAGCATTGGTCTCTTTGGAAGAAAAAATACATTCATTTACCCATCCATATTAACACAGAATCGCAACTGCTGATGAGTTTCAAGTATTGCATAGGGATTTTCATCACTCCAAACGTGCGCGACAATTTTATGTTTATTAACATAAACACATAACATTGTTGTTATTTGTTTAACAACAATGTTGTGTTAACATATATTAATGAAATGATGGCTATTTGTAAAACAATGCATCATTTTTGAAAAAAACAGTACTTGAAAAACCTTATTCATTTTTGACGTCATATCTCACGTTTCTCTCGTTTTCACTTTTTTTTGAATACATATAGAAGGAAAACTATCCGGTGTCTGGTCGGACTTTAAAATGGCCGGGTAGGCCGGATACCGGATAGTTGCCGGATATCTGTTCGTAACAATTAGAACTAACACTGGAACCAGAAATATTCACGCTTAGCCATCTTGAGATGCACAGCTAAATTTGAAACTTTCTAATTCTAAGCTGTTCATATTCAAGTTTTGTTTAAATATCAAAATAGTAAATAAATAAAAACTTCCTTTCTTGCATTAATTTCTTTTATTTCTACGGGACTGGTTTCATCTAGTCTATCTAATCATCTTCAGCTGAATCTACAAATGAGTGTTAATTATCCAATAATTAAAATGTTAAACTTCTCATAGAACTTACGATCAATTATTTGTTTACATTAAAATTATTATTGTCATAACGAAACATGCATATGAAAAACTTAAGAAAATGAAGTTAGACATTAAAAAATAAATATTTTTAAAATCTCTAAAAATAATAACTACACGCATTTCGTTTTTTAGAAACGAAACCAATGTACATTTAACTTTAAGATGGACGAGTATGTGATCTTTGAACCTGTATGAAAAAAATAAATTGTATAAGGATATAAAACTGATGAACGAAAACGATGTATAAATTTTATATCGAGATGATCATTTACTTTGATATAATTTTTTTTATGTTCTTTGCAATTTCTAATCCTTCTAACAAATCTAAGCGAACTCCTTTTTCACACTTATGAATGAATTTCATATTTTTATCATATACTTTATATAGGGATTTTTTGGCCTGTTTGTCTCTCATATATGATATTAAAAATCGCAACATTTAATAGAATAAACTCCATATGCCTTACGTTGTATTCGTTAAAGAGATAGGCAGACATAGACTTGGATAGCAGACTCAAGATGCTAAGGTGCTACTACTGTAATAGATTAAATTTATATAATATACTAAAACGCAGTATCACCTTTGGTTAAATATAACTATTGGATATTTACCATGGTTACTTGTTAAATAGCCAATCATGACAGGTTAAATTACAGTAACCATGGAATATATCCAGTAGTTAAATTTAACCAAACTTGAATATACTGGGCCTCAATAGTACGAAATAGTGTCCTTTAGGGTCATTCAATTGTATTTTTTCGTAAACCCATGCTTACTTTGATGTTCATGAAATGTTCAACGAGATGCTATAATAAAGACTACAAATAACAGGAAAATGAGCGTTTAAACAGTTAAGTATGGTATCTATGAGTAGATATCCGAAAACGATGTCAAACATTTAATTTATGCAGATCATGTGCATAAATTAGATTGCGACATGTTCAAACTGTTGGTCCAAAGGAGTGCATGATAAATCCTATTTCTTCTCCTTATACCATGTATAAATCTTAATCAAACGTTGAATTTGAAGAGCAGAAGGCATATCAACACACGAATCATAAACTATGTGGTAGTAATTGAAAAGGGATAATACAATTAAATCACATACTTGAATTAGAGCAGCCGCAGTGCTACATAAGCTTTCATAAGTAAATTAGACGCATCTAAACAAAATCTAACTGATGAGTCAATGATAACGCCCAAGTTCTTTGCGTCATCACTAAACTATGAACTAATACCATTGGGTCTAATATAAATCCTTGAGGAACATCAGACAACACAGCAGCCTGTCTGAGACTCTCTATCTGTGATTCTTTAAATAATGACCAAAAAAGACGAGTACAGGGATCGCATAACATACGGACATGCCTAAGAATTACCAAATGTGTTCTACGGTACTGTATCGAAAGCTGTGGACAACCAAGTAGAACAAAAATCGTAGCTTTGCCAACATTCCGTCCTCTGAAAATAGTAGCAATAACTTCCAAGAGTGCAGTACTACAACTGTAACTCGGTCTAAATACAGACTGTCGGTCTTAAAATCGGTCTTAAATCATTATGATTGCAAAGGTTGTTGGGTGTAACTAAATTAATCTTCCAACAAACTGGAAAAACAGAACACTCAAGCCAATTGTCGACTTTCATATGTGACGTACATATGATTATTTTGTTATCGATGTTAGTTATAGCTAAACGCAAAAAGCTTAAAATATGTTCTACTTTCATAGTAAAATTTAACTTGTCTTGAAGCTGATTGATAGAAACTACACCTAGGCAATTTATAGAATACCTAAAACGTTTAGGTAATATATGAAATATTATTAATTTTATGCATAACCTAGGCATTCTGTAAAATACCGAATGCGAAACCGGCATTCTTGTGTGTAAACGGCCGAGCAGTATATAAAATATGCTAAAAATAGTAAACATCCTAAAACAATGTCTATCATTGCAAACATAACTATGCACAGCACAACAGAAACGACTTCTATTTGACAAATAGATAGATATTGTGACATTTCAACCAATAACCTGAATATAAGATAGGGATAGTGATTGTTAAAGTGATGATAAAAGGGGAGCTGTCCAGTCAGACAGTACACAAAATATGCTAATAACTTGAACGATAGATGGTGTCAATGATAGTTGAAGTGATGATCTACGATATGTACAACTCATAAAGGATAAAACTTTCTATTCAAGCATCAAAAGAACACCTTATTCTGTATGAATTTTGAAGATTCTGTAGGAATGTATTCCCATTCCCTCAGAATCTTTAATAGTAGATTAAGATCAGACACAAACGTCTAGAGGCTCAACATCAACAAAACCCCGTCATCAAAACTTCTAAGATCCGTAATGAAACTTCGCATGCTCAAAGTGTGTTTAATGAACATGACGGTAAACACATCCGAATTGCCGAGATTCTTGATGAAGCTGCGTATGTTGAACATCTTCCTTCTGAAGTAGATGGAAAACCGCTAAAACCACTATTCATTGGATTCTCCTTCCTTATGCTATGTTTGTACTGAGGAGACAACGGGTGCTCATTCGTGTACATAGAACATGTAATAGACCCATTGATATGCCCCAAGATATGGCAGAAGGTTATGACTCCAAAGTTAACAGGCAAACATTATGCTTGAAAAATGCGTTAGCTGTAGAGAACCGCATCAGTTCCAAAAATAATCTAACTTTTGGATCGAACTTTTGGAAAAAAATTCCCACTGTGCCATCGATGATCACTTGTATCCTTGTTCCGGACCTTTACCAAGATCGCGGTGATGCTCGCAATATATTAGCTGTAGTCTTACAAAAACAGATTACGAACTTTATAAAATAGGAACAAAGCAAAGGCTTGGTAGGTATCTACAATCTATGGGCACAGGTCAGGGATTTATTAAATGTACTTGAAAGAAATACTGTTATACTAAAAGGTGTTCATGTCTTAAAAGTAGGAATCTATACACTTCAAAATGTCACAATACTTCCTCATGTAAGAATAAGTAAATATAGTTTTTTAATTACTCGATTCTGAAATGCCAGTAGATCTATGTCTTATTTTTACAGAATTATTTTGTTCCCCAAGTTTTTAATACTTATTACTTGATTACTTATAAGTAAATGACATTATGTTAGTTCACCCAGCAAAATTTTAAGTAAAAAGTAATTTAATTGTGAATATGAATGTTAATTATGAATTAAAATTGAGAAATACATGAGTCAAGGTACACATGTCCTTATTTGTCTTAACAAATGAATGTAAGCTATGACATGTGACAGAAACTTGTTTATTTAAATAAGCTAGTTGATCAAATAAAATCTAAAAAATTATTCCTGTAATAGAAGGTAAACTCGGAAAGAAAGTTTGATTATGATCAAAATATAAAATATAATAGGCACATAAATGTCTGGCTGGTCCGCAGATTTTTGCAACAAATGAATATGAAAAGTTCGATATTTTCATATAAATTTCAAAATTTCTCCAAAATCGTTTTATTTTAGCATGTCGATTTAATTTATGCTTAATAATTTGTAATACTTGATGATCTCAGATGTCTAGGTTAATGTTATTAGTGAAATTACAATAAAAAAATACCTTTTAAAGAGTACATTGCTATTAAAAAAATCTCATTACAAATCATTGCTCATTTGTTTTCTGAAATAAATTTGTCATTTGAATACTGACCTATTATGTCGAATTTTTACTAATCAACTATTACATAAAAAGATTTTTATGCCGATATTTATGGAGATATATTTCTTATTACTTTCACCCTATTAATCCGTTACTTCGAGGCTTTACTGTGGTTTGTTAACATTTGAAATTATGATTTGTGTTTTACCGTATTAAGTTTATTAAGAAAATAAAGAATTAATTTTATCGTAAAAGCAACTGTTAAGCCAGTGTTTTATAGTCGGAATGAATTTTGATAGTGCTTATTTTAGTCGTGACGGTTTGGGCTAAATCTTAATTTGACCCCGGCTCACGGTTACCATTGACATTTTACGTATTTTATGGCTTATTTTAGAACAGGCCTCGTGCTGTAACCGTAGGTGGACATAGGGGGGCCCCATCTGCAGGGGGGCACTTCCTTCCTACCGCAGGGGGCCCACTACAGGATTCTAAGAAGAATGCCATACCCAGCCGTGTCACTACTGAGAGCCTTCTGCCAACAAGCGCCGGTTACCAGCATGCACCAGGCTTAACCTATGCCATACGACCAGGCACCATGTCACTATTGTTACCGTGATCTAGTAATGATCATCGTAGCGGCCAAAGGAATTTGTGAGTTATGATCGCTTATAAACCTCGGCGCCAACTTGATTCAACCCGTTGAAAAATCTTTCGTGTAACCTCTATAACACAAACTAGTACGGAACACTTTATGGTTGGCACGAGACGTTTAGAGTGGGTTTAGAGGTGGTGTTTTAAGCAATTATGACACCCGTGATAATTGATTTGTTAAAATAAGTCTAAGAGGCTTTTAAAGAAGGTGCGAATAGTAATTATATCTATATAAAAAGTCGGTGTTTACTCAAACGAATTATATAAAAGATATGTAATTTAAACGAGATTTATATCGGATATCTAATAAATTGAAAATCTCATCTTCCGAGAAGGTGTTTTGTGTAATTTATTTTAATGTCCACCCTGTAAACTCGCCAGGCTATCAATTGTGTTCCTGATACACAGCGCAGTCGGCGGCGACCGTCATAATAATTATACATCCCGGTTATGATAGTGCTGACTGATTCACAACACACCATGACACCCAAGTTCTCGGGTCCCGTAACAAACATAAACGCTTGAATAGGAATATAGCCATCAAAGGTATCGTTTTATGGGATGTTAATATTCGTTCCACTACACGGATAGCACTCCATTCTAATCTATGATAAGTTATGTTAAAACCTAATAAATATGTTACATTGTTCTTTTATAAGTTCTTTTTTAAATATCTCTTATTTATTTATTTATATGTTCATTTCTTGGGGGATTTCTAATAAGACGTTACCAACCTATTTCTTTTCTCGGTATTGAGCTATTAGTATTGGGAACAACAGGATGCCACAAAGGAAAACGTCCCAAACGCACTATGATGTCGGGTAGACCACACAGATTTACACTGTAACAATGGGACGCTGCGAGGACTATTTCGAAGAAGTGAGTTGTGAGCAACAGTTGTATTCGTGACAGATTAACAAATTGCATAGGTCCAAAGATGGTACAAAAGTGTAACAGTCAAGGAAAAAGGGGATGTTTGACTCTTGTCAAAATGTTTCTTTTTGGGAGGATCTTTGCTTTTGTATTCCAATAACACAATAGGTTAAATTTTAAAATATCTCGTCTTTACCAAGTTTATCTATCCATCCGGTTTATGTTGATGTATAATTTATAAATACATAAATAAATTAAATCTTGTAACAGAACAAATGAAGAACCTAAGAGGGTCGGTTAATAAATCTCGAAACCATGCTGTTGATGGGATCTTTTTTCTTAGGATTAAATGCGCAACCGATAAACAAACTGCGGATGGGTCGCCGTGACTGCAGGAAAGGCTTCTGAGTTTCTCGTGCCAGAGAACCATAAACACTTTGGAGCTGTCAGCCAGTAGTTCCATGGCACTCTACAGCAGTCATACTGCGTCGTACGTTTGGACACGCGAAAGTAAGAAAATACTACCTATTCACAAAGCTATAATTCTTATCCTTAAAGCTTGTCTTGGAAACGCATTTGATTTTAATCCATACCCCGGCGGCCATTTTACCCATATTTACATATCTCATCGATAAAATCATTCATTTAATCAGTAATAGATAATTTAATCTTATCTGGAGAGTAGGAGGAGTTAAAAAAAGATATATAAACACCTACAACATTTTTTACTGTAACCTAAGAATTTTTTAAGACACAAGTAATTTTAAGTGTTTCGTGTTTTCAAAATAAGTACCACTTATAACCTTTTTTTATAGAAAATATCAAGACGTGCGAACAGCTATTTTGCAATAAATAAATCACTTAAGTGGTGAGTTAAAATAAGTACTTAGAAAAAGTATTTACTGCTGTATTATAATTTAAAAAATTGAAAGAACATTTCATTACAAAATTTGAATAAAATTATCGTTGAACAAACTCAAACAGTTTTATTTGTTTGATAGAGTTATAATGTTGATTCAATGACTGTAAAAGTTACTTTCGAACTATTGAATGAACCCCGTTTTAAAACGTCCTGTAGTGTAGCTAACACAGAACAAATTCAAAGCTCATTGTTCCTTTCTTCTTAACCTCGTAAAAACAGCGGCTCAACAGGCGGTTTAAAATTCTTTAAACCGTCAGCTTTAATGAACCGGATGGTTCTTTCTTTTTTCTTTAGACAAAGTTATGTATTTTTTGAATTTCTCTTTTTAAAAATTTTTGATTATAAAATAAATATTAGATTTAGCTCAAAAATTTAAATTAAAATCTTCTAGCGATTTAAATTTTAATAAATACTGAAAGCAATCGACGAACTTCCAACAAAGTAAATGAATTAATTGCCCAAAAATTCTTGCAAGAAAATATTTATCTTTAGAAATAATAAAATTTTGTGAAGATATCTTGGTACAAAGACACGTAGATGATAAGAAGAACCTGAAAGCAAAAGATACACTGTTAGAAGAAGATCACGAAATTATGATTAGCTAAAGTTTCTGAGCTAAACAAAGTTCGGATTTTAATAGTCTGAAATATACTTTTAAAAAAGTATTTAAAGGCATAATGCAAATGGTTTAAAATGTTTATACTTGAAACGCAAAATATATTTTAAATTTAGTACTTAAATACAGAATACAAAGAACGTATTCTAAAAATAATTTTATTAAAATACTGTTTTTAAAGAGCAATTTTTTTAAGCTTTTTTTCACACTATGTTTATGTTGTCAATATCTGAGTATTGACATCATATATATATATATATATATATATATATATTAACGTGTACTCTATAAAATTTACATTACTGAATTGATAAAGTGACCACATATACCACAGCTTCGAAAATGCATTCTAGTGGCTCTGCTATAACTTATTCGTTGATTATTGGTTGCCTTTAAAAGAACAGCAAGATTAAATTAGCTAAACTGTTTATGAATATGAATCTTTTTCTGTTGATTTTAAAATCACTAGTTTTTTAAAGAATTCGTAGCCTAAAATTCCTTCCGTAAATCCTTATTATCATGCCGCCAGCTGAAACTTTTTCAAAGATTTAAAATCTTTTTAATTGATGGATATTGATTTAAAGACTTTAAATTATCATCATTATCTTTTTAATAATTAAGTATATTTTTCTAAATCAGTATTGGTGTCACAGTTATGTATAATCTTTTTCTTTCACTTTTGCATTGGCATTCTTCCTCTCATCTTTTTTTGTGTTGTTTATTTTTACTTACCGTATTTCATCTACATAGATTTTTTTTTAATTTTTTCGTTTAAGTTTTAGTGTTATAAACTGATTTATACATAAGACGAGATATGCGGTTGCTTACGACGGAAGTATTTAGTAGGACGGCAAGAAATGTGAAACAAATTTATTAAAGAAAAAGAACGTATAAAAAGAAATTTAGAAAATAGAATACAATGATTGAAAAAATGTAAGTGGTCGACTAAAACAACATGAGGAATCACCGAAGCATATCCAACGCGTTCTATCTGTTTACAAAAAGCAAAATGTATAATAGATTAGATAGATCATTTGCAAAGTAGAATACAAGTGTGTAAGCAGTGTAGAATGTTCTATACAGTTGCTCAACCTGACAACAAGGTTGCCAGATTTCACGATTTATCGTGAGATCTCATGATAGTACTTTTAATAGTAGAAAATTCTGGGGGAGAAAAGTTATTCTGTATGATGTTCATTGCATTTTAGAATCATCATCTATGTCTAATTGAAAGACATAGATGACTATTCTTAATTAATTAAGTTTTTTTTAAATGGATACATACAGGCTGATTCAAAAACCAGGAGAGAGTTTTCTAACGCACGTAAGATGAACAGTCTTAATGTCTTAACGCAAATGTCTCCTTAACGACATATAAGATGTCAAATTTTCTGTTTCTTTTATCTTACAAGTTTCAGAGAGAAGATTAAGAGAAACAGGTATATAAAAACCAAACAAAATAAATTCCGTAAGATGGTGTTAAACTAGAATTTCCAAATCTGAGGAAATTGTTCTGGAATTTAATAAAAAATAATAATATGTTAACTTCTCCACAACTAAAAATTTAAATACCATGTCTATCGTGAACACTTTACGAACAACTTTACGATCCTTATGATTTTCAACGTGTCACGACGGTTGCTAGGAAAATTGTGAATTAATATTATTTTTTTAAAGTAAAGACTAGATAGATTTTACTCCATGTTTAGTTTTAAAGAATAGTTGACACCCTATATCTCATTAAGGAGGCATCTTCTTAACACATTGTTTAGCTATGTTTATTAAGACTATCCATCTTAATTTTTCATCAATTATCTGCCATTATCTCTATGCTAAATACATAGTTTTTCTATTTTTTGGAGGGAATAACTGTTTCAATCGAGTGTATCCTACATTTAATCTGTTGTTTATATGAATACCACAATTTAAATGTTGTTCAAGGTGCAGGCCTATGTATTTGACAGCTTTATCTTTAGAATATAGGATGTTGGTAACGTCGTAACCGAAAGATCTTAATTTCTTTGTTAACAGCATCTTGTAGGTGACTTATAATTACCTCCAAATAATTAGCTTAAGTCATAATCAACAAAGTGTCAGCAAACAAAACTTTTTCATTAAGTTTTTAGCATGGTATATCATGAATAAATATATTAAATAAGGTTGATAATAATATACTTCCTTAAGAAACTTCTGTTCTGATCATCAAGAATCTGATTGAACATTAGTATCTCAGCTTCTTTTTTCAAGTCGTCAGAAAATAACCAATTTTTAAGCATGAATTGAAGATATCAGCTAGATGAATAGTAATATTCAAAGGAAGGTGTTTTAAAATTATGTTTGGTATAATGTCATGACCTGGAGACTTTTGGTTGAATAGATTGTTAGTCCAAAATCTGATTTCTTCATCGGTCCGTTCCACGTCAACCATTGATATATGTTTACTTGATGTTAATTTTGAGGTTCCCAAGTTGCAGTTTAAATTGTTAGTCTCATAAAATTCATTAAAAAAATTCTAATAAAAGTTATTTATTTCGTCATGGAGAATAACGTAGTTATGGCGCAAGATACAATGATGACCATACACAACATTTTCTCCTTTTATATTATGAAACTTTTATTTCAAATTGTTTTCGATGAAATTGAGAGTTTATGAGTTATAAGGTCGTCTCAATTAAAATACTTCAGCCGGAATATTATTAAAATTGACTGATTTTTAAAGAAATTTCAACACAAACGATTTTTTATGACATGGCAATATCATGAATATTCTATGTGTATAATCTGACTACCCCGCCTGACTGTTTTTCTCAGCTTTAACATACCGATAGGAAGTTTTAACAAAGTATTTAAAGTCACTGATTGTTAAATCCCTTTAAAGAACAGGGGAATCTGCAAAGGCCGACGCTATAAAAGCTATCTATTCTAGATATGATGAAATTTAATATCTCTTTCCAAGTTGAGCCATGATCAAAGTCATGCTGGTTGACTTTGATAAACAAGAACAGTTTTTTTTCGCCAGACATCAAATGAAAATCGGGATTCATTATGTCATCATCGGTAATTTTGCTGCAGGTGTAAATAGATGTCTGGATATTTACCAACATATCTATTACCGATTTTACATCCTTACAAATATATTTAAAAAACCGGAGAAGTTAATTAGTACTTACAAAGGGATATAGATGCTTCCTACATCCATGAATGCATTAATTTAAAGGCACATTTCAAGAACTTGAATATGTCACCTCTATTAATTTCCAAGTGCTTCAGAGAAAGCGAATTAAAGAAAATATATCCAAATTTCGACATAGCAATGCGTATTTATTTAGCGATTTCACTTGCTAATACATCATTGGAGAGGTCATTATCAAAATGATCCAAAATCAAAAACAATTTTAGATTTACCATATTGCAACAATGTCTACATGCGTTATCGATATTTATATATGTATTGTCTTTGGAATGCGATGTAACTTACGATAAAGTTATAAATGATTTTATCAAAGAAAAGTAGAGGAAGAAACTTTTTAGAATATAATATCTATCTTTTTGTATATTTTATACACAGTAGCAGCTCAATAATCCGAACGAATTGGGGCCGAAGGTGGTTCGGATTATCAAATATTACTGCTAAATAGTTGACAATACAAATATTGAAAACAATTTACAAGAATACAAACAGTACGTCTCTTAAGATGTCTAGTTTTAATTCTTGTTTAGTTGTAGACTGTTTTAAATTCTTCTGGATCTAAAAGTATAACTAATACTAGAAACTATTAGTGTTTAGCCGTACGTCTCTTATGACGACTGAACCCTAATGTTTCGAGTATTAGTTATGTTTTTTACTTCTACTGCTGGCGCATTCTTTTTCTTCGCTGCAAAATCCGTAATTCATCTATAAAAATTTCATTCTCTAGGAATAAGAAGTCTTTATACCTAACAATTACAGCTTGCAACATAAATTCCTTGAAATTAAGTAAAAAATTATATTCCCTTATTTTTTGTTTTTAGGGTTCGGATTAGTGACCGTTCGGATTACTGAGGTTCGGTTTATCGAAGTTCTACTGTAATTCATTTACTTCTTTAGCTGAAAAGTAGTTTATGATTTCTTTTTTATTTTTTGTATTTTTTAAGATGTTATACGTTTTTGTTTCTAAAGTTGACATTTTTGTTTATAATAGGTTTACTGTTGCATAACATCTATATTAATTTATATATTAAGGGCGGCAAAAATGCCTAGGGCCGCAATATGTCTTAATGCAGCTCTGCATATACGCATTAATAAGGGTAGTAGGCATCCATAATAAGTTTCTTGGTCGCGTTTTAAGCTTCTAATGGCGTAAGTAATTGGTTTTAAATAATTTATATACTTCAAGTAGTAACCTATTTCGTAGTTTTCTTAACGTATCATTTAGGTGTTTTTGCACTGTCAAAAGATCTCGAATACAATTGTAATAAGAATTTTATCCATTTGTCTACGGAAAAGTATTCCATACTGCTTAACATTTAATGAAGGCTGCATCATGAAGTTTCTTGAAAGAATTATTAGAATGTTCTAACTTGCTCTATATTCCTTGGAACTGTCAAATTCAAAGTATGAGTGGCATATATCTTATGACTAGTAAGGTAATATTCGTCATAATTATCATTTTCAGAGCTATCAATATTTTGTTTTGTACTTCTTCCGCATTCTTTAAGTGTCGTATCCATATTAGAACCACTATCACTAGCGGAAAATACAATTTTGGATAACTTTAGATCATATTCTGCACGAATGTCAAAAATTTGTTGAACTTTGTCGTGTATGTGAGATCCTTTAAATGTTCTACATGCAAGTATATTGCTTTTTTCGTTTGAAACAGTGATACAATAAATTCAACTGTAATACCTAAGCAGCTCTTTCTAGATAATGACCAAATGCCCCCCGTTGTACGTACCAAGGTGCTATCTTCTCAGCCATTTTAAAAGCATTTTCTTTTGATTATTTAAATTCTTCCAAAATTTTATTCCCGAGGTACGGCAACGTACAATTTTCGGTTGGTTCAGCTGTTTCCAAATGGATCACTTTCTACTCTACATCGTTCAATTTACAATTAGTATAAGTTGGGGATTCCCAATGCTATCGTAGGTACATTAGATTACTCATATAATATTACATTATTTACTTGTACAATTATACTACAAGAAATAATTAATTTTGGGACTTAAAAAAAGAAGTATTTAATACTGCCAATATACAAAATAAGTTACTAAAAGTATCATATATGAAGTACAAAACAAGATTGGTGTCTATGAAACATACACAAAAAAATATGCTAGAAACAAATGTCATTTCACGCATTGTAATAAAAAATTCGGCAAGCTACCAATTTGAAGATTATTTCTATTATTTCTATGTGATAATCATTACTTCATCATGGTAAAGTATTTCAGAATGAATACTCCCATCACAACATTTTTAGTAAACATCCGATTACAATTCGAAAAAGCTATAGATTCTGTACTGCCAATGTTTCGATGGACCATATCCTATTATTGGATACATTTATAAGCATTCTTAGTAACCTACTATGTATCTGGACTTAAACGATGGCTTAAATAAGAAATAATTTAAGATTATTTACTACAGATTAAATTTATTTAAAAATACTTTTTATATTATTATACAATTCCAATAAATTTGTGTTCATTATGTGTAATAGCCAAAATACATACAAAATACAATCGTCTGAAGCTTGTTATTATATTTGGAGAGGTAGTCTAAAGGAGTTATGAGTTTGAATATAACCTGTGGTTTAAATATCAATCAATAATATCTAGCAAAATGGTGGTATTGAGACATATTGTTAACAATAACGAGATAATATTATATTTATAAAAGTTATTTCAAAAAGATCCAGCAAACAAAAAATTAAAAAAGTATTAGGATTTCTAAATTTTATTATTAATTTAAACACCAGTTATTAATTATAGACACTCAACAATTCCCTTTTTAAACATATAACAATTAATCGCACAAAATTTATCTACTACAATTTTAAGATAACTATAAAAATTCCCCCATTTAAAGATAAACTGTTTAATCTTAACACAAGGATGACGATTATCCAGCATGACTAAAAATGTCAAAGAATGATTTAAGTAAATGGTTCGCAGTAAACACAAATATATCCTCGAAAATTATGTTATAAAATTTTGTTTCGCAAATTGCTCATCAACGATATTAAGAATTTCAACATGTTTCCTTTTTTGTAAAATCTATTTTTGTCTTCATCGTAAGATAATTCCATTAGAGATTCAATTTCATAGATTGGGATTCATTTTGAACAAATTATTTTATGTTTTATTGTCAAGAAGATTATCTTCCATGTATTCATTGAAACAGTATTATCTTATCACCTCTGTTAACAATGCATCAATTGTATCATTTCCGGTGGTTTCAAACGCAAAAATTAGTTCAATAATGAAATCATTTTATCAGAAACAATAATTTATTACTTATTTAAAAAGGTTTTGTTAACAAGTTTCCAATGAAATTTTAATATTACAATGAAATGATACTAAGATTCATGTACATTTTAATTTACATCGCAAATACATAACTAAAAATTATTTTTTATCGACAAATATAATTACATTTAGTGTACAATAACAGCCACCATAGACGAAAAACCACTGTTTATTTTTTTAGCACTTTTGATTGTGAACAAAATTTCAATATCAATGTCGACGAGCGAGCAAAAACGTATATTAATCTTCAAGTGGAACTTGCAGACGTATTATACACCAATTTCTTAAAGATTTTTCTCTTGGAATCAATAGAGGGTCAATAAAAAATAGAAACGGTCTGCATTTAAGTACGATTAATAGTAAACAATAATATTTCGAAATACTCGTTAAATTTTTTTATAAATTTCATCGAAGAGAAAGATTTGTAATAGTCAACTATTCGTGTTATTAGAAAAATTAATAAGATTTTATATATAATAAAAGCGGTAAAATGATGAGTTCATTATTGATCTATATATACCTTATATATACCTTTCCTTCTAATTGCCTATTGTTTTTCAAATTGGCTACTATAGGTCTTTTGGTATTTTACAGGAACTATTTATTTCTTTTTCGAATAATGAGAATGTGAGCGTTTTCGTTCTTCGTCTCGTTAAATGACGTTCAAGGTATGTTGTAGCGAGTCCCTTCTCGTAGCAGATGGTCAAATCATTTAGCTTTATTGAATAGCAAATGGCGAAAAATGTCGAATATCGACTACCAATAACTTATGCTAATTCTTGTTGGAAGTAACTATCAATTATTGGATAACGGTTTGAACCAACAACACGTTAATCCAAAGCAAACTGACATTCATTACGCCAAACATGACACCAGAATTTTATTTTGAACCAAAGTGTTCTTGGTTCTTGGAAGGTATGGGATCTTTTTAAGTGACCAAATCGCTTGATGTTACTAATTAAGGGGAGTTTCTTTTATTTGGAAATCAACCAGGGTTGGAAACCAAACTTCCTTTAATGTAACCTAAGCTTTCGAATTTTATTTTAATTCTTCATAAGAGGAACACAAGAAAGAAAGCAACGGTTGTACAAAACTTAAATTTAAACAATAAATTATATATCACAAAATCCTAAACTTAACCTAACTTACATGTTAGAGGTCATGATCGGTAAAGAAACCGAAGATGTAAAATCTTCCTTACATATTATAACCAAAGTAAAGGCCAAGTTGGGATGACAATTTATAACGGTAACAACAAACATAGATCGGTAAAAAAGTCTTGAAACCAATAAACAATTCACGAGGCAACGTGACACGCCAAACAGACATAATGAAGAGAGCAGGAGAAGAGCAAGGCAGTGGTACCAATCTACTCAGTAGAAGAAGAAAAGGAAGTAACTCGAGAGACATAAGGTCGATGCCTCATTGCGGCCCATCATCTCTTTTGTTGGCTCACCTACGTATGCCTTTCATCTTTTTGGCTGTAATTCTATCTAATGCCTTCATGGACCGAACTAGGTATAACATTAAAGCTTCGTTCACCTTTGCCACAGAAGTTAAAGGTTTTGTCTGGAGATCTTAGTAGAGGTTAGCCAGGACAAACTTTGGGGGCAGGGTTAGATGATTGGGCAGGGATGACATCATTTTCGCAATACCTTCAGACCAGATACATGAGACCTTCGAAACCTTCAATGTGTTTAACTACCACATCAAATTCACCGTAGAGGAAGAAAAGATTAACTCTGTTCCTTTCCTGGACTCATTGGTCATACGTAATTCCGATCAATCAATTTCACTGGATTGGTATCGTAAACCTACATACTCTGGAAGGTTTATACATTATTTCTCATGCCACCCTCTCAATATGAAAATCAACACACTCGAAGGCACGAAGAACCGTATAACCCGTATCTGTGATAAAGCTTTCCGGTTAAAAAAAATCTCAGGTTGTTAGCCAACATCTTTCGTAACAATGGTTTTCCTGGTCCTCCTATTCTAGACGCAGATTCTTTTAATAATCTTCAATATTTTTTTTAAAACCCGAGTTTGAAAAATAAATAATTATAGAAGTCTTTAAAACTTTGTTAAACTATTGACTAAGCCAAGAAGAAAATGTGTAATACCCACTAAAGCACGAGATTCTGAACGTTTCAGAAAAGAAATCGTGGTATTCTCTTAAATGCATAAATATGTGTGCATTTAGTTGACAAATTTTGTCATCCACATTTTCATTTTGGATCATTTCCTTTCTATCGAGATATTACAGCCATTAAAATGTCTTCATCAATCTATGAAAAGTATTTTATCAAGCATTTCGACAACCGCATTCAGCAACATTGAGGCTATTGTTCGTAACAATAAATAAAACATTTCTATAGATAGATTTCCCGATAGATTCCCAATAGTTTCATGGGAATGTTTCGTGAAGCGATAGTATGAGTGAAACAGCTATGTGTGCTGTACCTCCGGCTGCTGCTTCTGTGGTCATAATTCTGTATTTAAACAAAGAAAAACTAAAAGATGACATCTTTGGTTAACCAATTAGTTGTGTCGTCGACATGGTAAATAGGGGATCCATTTCATGAGGGAAATGAGGGTGGATCCGTTGAAAACGTGTACAACAGTTTGTTAAATATCATACTGTTATATTACAAACATAAAAAATAAAAATTAAACTATCGTAAATTAGTAAAATCATAATTAAATTATAATTGAATTATCTTTAAATTATTCCTGAACCAAATAAAAAGAATGTTTTAAATATTAAAATATATAGACCAATCAGTTTATTATCTGTTATAGGAAAAATCTAAGTAAATAGATTCTAAGTAAATCTAAGTATCTAGTTTATTAATTAATAGAAAGGAATTTTATTTTAAAATAAATGATAAATTATGTGATGAGAAATTTGGTTTTACAAAAGGGAAAAAAAACACTATTGATACTATTAATTATGATGTTGTTTATTGAAAATTGTAAAGATAATAATTTATCTTATTTAGTAGTTATGTTAGATATATCAGATGCTTTTGATCATGCCTGGTGGCAATTAATTTCAAATTAATTAATTAAAAAAATTTTGCTAATAATGTAATCAGTTTAGCTAGATCCTATTTTTCGAATAGAGTAGCTATTTTAGATGAATCAGGTATAAATATTAATTATAATATATATAAAGAGGAAATATTGTTTATTATAATTGTAAAGATTAATACAGTAAAAATTCCTCTTGTATTTTATTAAATATTACTATATGACGTTTCGAACTACTCTCAGTTCATCATCAGATAAATGCCCGTAAAAATAACTAAATCAACATCGACAAAACACTCCTTCATCTGATGATAAACTGATAGTAGTTCGTATAGAAACGTCATAAATTAATATTTAATAAAATACGAGAGGAATTTTTACTGTATTAATCTTTACCATTACAATAATTAATTATAATATAGATGTTGGTTGTCTACAAGGTTTAAGTTTTATCAAGTCCTGGTTACTGGAATATTATGTTCGACACGATTTTTGAAATTCATTTATCTTTAGGTTTTGAAATTGTAGCATTTGCAGATGATACAACACTTTTACTTAGCAGTAATATGTATAAAACTATTTTTATAATACCAAATGAAGCTTTAGAAAAAATTAATACTTGAACTCAAAATTGTAAATTGAAATTTAATGCTTCTAAGTCGGAAACATTAAATCTCTGTAATCAGATGGTAATAAAATTAAATGTAAAAATGTAGTTAGGTAATTAGAAGTTTATTTAGATGAAAAATTAAATTTTAATTATTATTTATAAAGGGGTTATTGAACCATGTATGTTGTATGCAACATCAGTTTGGGAAGGGAAAATTAAAAATAGTAAAGGTAGAAATAAATTTTGTGTTCAAAGAGTTGTAGGTTTCAGGGCTGCTAGAGCTTATAGCACTGTTTCGAATGAAGCTTTAGTATTATTTTAAGAATTTTGCCAGCTGATTTAAGATTTAGAGAATTAACCTTATTACAAATTTTAAATAATTTAACTATAGATGAGTTAAAATTAAACTACAGCTTTTGATTAAAAAGCTGTTTTTAAACTAATTTTAAGCCTATTTTAAACCTAATTTTAAAATATGTAAGAGTGTAATTAATGAAAGTGATATGCCACTTTTTCCTGATGATGCTAGAAATAATGTTAATGTTGGTGCAGGTTTTATTGTTGATTGCGAAGATGTTGAAATATATTGTGAAAAATCTAAACTTGATGGTTTGTAAAAATAATTTTCATGCACAGCTGTTTGCAATTTATAATACGATTCAAAGATATTAAAAGAAAAATAGAAAAGTGTGAAATTAATAGTGTTTCTGTATTAAAGTGTATGAAAAACTTAAGTAAACTTAAGTATATACATAATACTTACAAGATTACAAAAAGAAACATGGGATTTAATTAATAAATTAAGAAACTAGATTAATTTCTTTAAAATTCTAAAGAATATTAACATCCGTAATTTTTGTTGTCTGTTATCTATCTGGAAGCAGTTTAAGTCTTCCGGTAGCATTGCAAATCTGCTGGAAGAATTGTATGTCTTCTTGAAGCAATATTAAGTTTTTTAGAAGCAGTACCAAGTCGGCCAAAGGTAGCATCGAGTCTCTTGGAAGTATATCAAACCTTCTAGAATCAGTATTAAGTCTTCCTGGGGCAGTAGTAAATCTTCTAGAAGCAGTTTAAGTCTTTTGGAAGCAGTACCAAGTCTAAGAATCGAGTATTTTGGAAGCATTTCAAAATTTCTAGAATCAATATTAAGTCTTCTGGGAGCTTTTTAAATCCTCTAGAAGCAGAATCAACTCATTTGGAACTATTTCATGTCTTTTGGAAGAATTTCAAGTGTTCTAGAAACAAGTCTGCTAAGAACTATTTCAAGGTTTCCAGAAGCAATATCAAGCCCGCTAAGAATTATTTCAAGGCTTCCAGAGGCATTATCAAATCTTCTGATATCATTTCAAGTCTTCCAAATGCAGTATCAAGTCTTCTAGAAGTATTGCATATCTTCTAGTAGCACAGCA
The DNA here is from genome assembly GCA_036711965.1 of Onthophagus sagittarius. Classification (NCBI taxonomy): domain Eukaryota; kingdom Metazoa; phylum Arthropoda; class Insecta; order Coleoptera; family Scarabaeidae; genus Onthophagus; species Onthophagus sagittarius. The sequence goes on from JASERS010000001.1 coordinate 54,832,028, forward strand.
TATCTTCCGGAAACATTTCAAATCTTCTGGAAACCGTATCATGTCTGCTAAAAGTATTTATAATATCAAGCCTTGTAGTAGCAGCATCAAATCATCTAGAAGAATTTGTGCATATGGGTGCAATGAAAATTTTTGGGACTCTTCAGGAATTTCGGGACCTTTAGCTCAACTACCGGGATTTGGAACCCGGTAGTTAATACCGAATCCCATGAACATTTTTGATCCCGAAAAATGGACACCTTATCCAAAATAAAACTTGAAGGTTTTTTGCGTATAACAAATGCGTCTAAAGTTGTCTATCTTTTTCTTCTGTTTTCTTATGTTCTAAAGTGTTTCATAACAATATTTTCGAAGTTACTATAAACTTTCTCCACCATTTCTTTATTCGGATGATTATTATTAGCTGCTTCTCTGAGAAATTTCCAAGCTCGGATTATTGATAACAAAGTATTAGAAAAAATACTTTCAGATTTTACCTTTGATTCCTTTGCATCTGTATTTAATTGCTCAACACTATCATTCATTTTGTTTAAAGCTGTATAAAAAATTAACATACGATTTTATTAACTAATTTATGTCACTAATACCTACATTTAAGCCAAGAGATGCACTTATTATCACAATTTCTTCATCATCATCTACCGCTGCATTATTCTCATAAAGAATTTGAGGAATCAAAATTTTCCATGCCGATCTTAGTACTTATCTTAGTACTATACCATGTGGATACATTATTCCATGTACATATGTTTTGTGTACATTTTAACCAGTAGCGTTATTCAGTAATAATAGAGTAGACACCCACACAAACTATTATTTTTAAAGTATACAATTTAAAAAATACTTAACAGTCAAAAACTTATGAACGTACCAAGCACCTGTTCATTACTAAGATTCACTTGTTGTTAGTACATAGCTTGGATGATACGCAACAAAAAATACTTCGTACTAATATGCATTTTTGTAAGTCAAGTCATACCTCGATATAAAACTTATCCTAAGTCGAAATGCTCGTAAGTAAAGCTCTCGTAAATCGGGGGTCCATTGTGCTGGGAATCCCGGAATTAACAGCTCGAAAAACGATACAACAAGTTTTCTTAAAACTTTGTTGTTCTTCACCCAATTAGAGATTATTAGTGATGTGCTAACTTAAGATTTAATTGAATAAAGTGTAATTATTTATCCCGTTAAAAAACGTATAAAAATCGAGTTATATATACTCGCATTTAACATCTCAAACCTCTTAGAGGGAGCCAGTGTACAAGGGGCCCGTTGTGGCCTAGGTGCCGCGTATAAAATACGCACTCCTCACTCTATACATACATACAACGTATAAATATTTTAATTTTCAGGATAGGATAGTGGTTTTTAAAAGAGACAATCAATTCATTATTCCAATATTTCGATTCTATATTCAATCTTCTTCAGGGAGTAATCTCACTACAATAAAAAATTTTCTTTTCCAAATTAAACCCAGTAATACAAATATAACAAACTTATGATTGTTAAGAAACTGGTAAACAGCATTAATACAAACGTATTATGTCGAACAATTAATCTTACTTAAAAGAAACAACGCCATTACAAAATGATGACATCAAGTATGAAATAAAAGCGACAACTTCTCGTGAAGCGACAAGGGTGCGAAATTTAAACAAAACAGATTAAAATTTCTTTCTACAAAAATCAAAGATGCATGAGTTGTATTTACTCATGAAGAATTAATATGGGTTCTGTACTTGATAGTGTTTCGATTTACCGATATGTGGTACATCTTCAGGAACAATCTATTGCATATTTCCTTCCGACGATCCACAAAAGTGATGTTCCATTAAGACCTATAATATCACAGTTGCGTTTGACTCCAGAACAATATTCAATGTCAAAAGTACTTTCCAATTTTTTGAGAAGTTAAGGGGATTAAAACTTCCTCAAGATTTTGTTATTATTTCTCTGGACGTTGTTAGTTTGTTCGCCAATGTTCCCATTGCTCTTGTTTTGGCGGTTATTAACGAAAATTTGGACAATCTATTGGAACATTTTGATGTTAAGAAGAATCTGTTTACGAGAACCATACCCATGATTTGTGAAAACACTTTTTTTCACTTTCAACGATGTCGCATACATGCAAACCTAATAGGGTCTCCGATTTCACCCATTTTGGCCCAAATTATGATGCTCCATGTTATAAACAAAATTTTACCTACTTTAAATTTTGAACATGTAGCTTTAAAAAAATATATATGTAGATGACATAATAACTGCTGTCCCTAAAAGTGCTCTGGTGTTGATATTGAAAAGTTTTAATAAGTACAATAAGTTCATACAATTTACTTTGGAAAACAAAAATAACAACTCTCTTCCAGTTTTGGATAGTAGGGTCATCAGGGACAATAATAAAAAAATTAATTTTGATTGGTTTACTAAACCAACCTTTTCTGGCAGATATATACATTTTACTTCATCGCAAAAATTGAAACACAAAATTAACACAGTTTTGGTCATGAAGTTTAGAATAGAAAAAATATCGGAACCTGACATCAACCTCAACAAACTAAAGTCTATTTCTATTGCTAATATGTACCCTCCTAAACTACTGAACAAGCTTTGTTCAATGTGACGGTAATGAAGGTTGATTTTGTTGATCAGCCGGACCACACAGCCGTTATCTATTTTATATAAAAAATTGATTTACATACCTGAGGAACCATACTCTTGCCTCTGTATACAGTATTCTTGTGGTGGCTGCGACCGTTGCTATGTGGGGCAAACGTCGCAATGGCTTAAGAAAAGAGTCATTCAACATAAAAGTGATATACAATGCAACAAAAGAACTTGTGCCCTTGCACAACATAGTTTGGATATTGGTTGCAAGTTTGATTTTGACAATATAAAAAATGTTGATGTAAACAACAACTATTACAATAGATTATTCTTGGAGATGTACCACATAGCGGTAAATCGAAACACTATCAACTACAGAACCGATATTGACTCTTTAAGCTGTATTTACTCATACATCTTTGATTTTTGTAGAAAGAAATGTTATTCTTTTTTGTTTAAATTTTGAGCTCTTGCCGCTTCACGAGAAGTTGTCGCTTTTATGTCATACTCGATGTCATCGTTTCGTAATGGCGTGTTCTTTCTAAGTAAGATTAATTGTTCGAAATAATACATTTGTATTAATGCTGTTTGCCAGTTTCCTAACAATCGTAAGTTTGTTTTATTTGTATTACTGGGTTTAATTTGTAAAAGAAAAATTTTTGTTGTAGCAAGATTACACCCTGAAGAAGATTCACTACAGAATCGAAATATTGGAATAATAAAATGATTGTCTTCTTTAAAAAGCACTATTCTATCCTATTCAGTTTTACATACATGTTTTACAGTCAGTTTTCATACATATCCACTTTGAAGTCAATATTTTAAAGTACTCAGATTTTTCTAAAATCCACCAGTTTCTTGTACACATGCGTTAATTTTTATTGCTTTCGAGTCAATAAATTAAGCAATCTTATATGGTGTTAATGTTCGTTAAGAGGACCTATGCGAAGTTAGCCTCCAATTTTTCCAGCCCCCAATTAGATAGGACTTTACATGTATAGTATTTTGATTATAAGAAGAGAACCACTCAACCGATTTCGTTAAATAATGTCTCATTCGAAAGCTATGACCAATTCGAAAGTGAAAATGCCCGATTCGAAAACTCTACCCAATTCCGCTGAATCGCAAAAATGTTGCGGAGGCACACGATAATAACACAAAAATGCCGATCTTTACGTTATCATAACTCGTAAACGACGTATTCGATCATCAAGATCAATACGTCATTCGAATCGGTATAGTTTCTTCTATCGAAATCACAAAATGCCCGATCTCAATTGTCTTCCGTTCGGCTCGTTGTTTATGAATGTATGAACGCCTAAAAGTCTAGCCCCCAATATAAAAAATAATTGAAACTAAATCTACTATAATTAGAGAACGGTTAGAAAGATTTTAATAGTTTATACCTCAATCGAAAGATTACATCTGACTGAATGCTGTTGTCGAAATGTCTGATCCGAAATATGTAAGGGTTTTGATTGAAATACAAAAAAAGCTAATTAATCAAATACATCAATTATCTCCGAAATTAATTTCACTCTTTAACATCTCTATCGAAAGTATGATCTAAAACAAATGCGAAGGTGGAAATGCCCGATCTCAAAATTTACTAATTACCCTTCGTACGGCTATTGTAATGATCTGGCGAACGTGGCGACTGGGAGGCTAGCCCCTAATATGAAAAAAAAATAATTTAAACCAAATCGACTATAACTAGAGAACGGTTAGACCGATTTGAATCATTTATACCTCAATCAAAAGCTTGCATCCGACTGAATGCCCGCTTCCAAAAATGTAATTGCTTTGATCAAAATACAAAAAACTAATTTATTAAATACATCAATTATCTCATCAATTATCAATCAATTATCTAAAATATAAGATAGGATCCGCCAAAATGTTGATTTTTCCGCTAAATATTAACAATAATCACTGGATTTTAATAGTAGCAAACATTTTCACACATTCTTTTTCGTCTTAGATCCACCAAATGAAAATCCACCTGTTGAGATGTGTTTAAGTAAGATCCATAATTATTTACAATCAGTTTCGTGTCCCCATCCGTTTGTTACATTTAAACCGAAGAAAATCAATTATTCAATTCAAAAGGATAGTTTTAACGGTGGCGTATATATACTTTATTATTCAGAGTGCATTATAAAAGAAAAAAACATTCTTATGGATTTTGATCCACAACATTATCGCGATTATATTATGAAATTAATAACAGAAAAATCTGAATTTTTATTTTTTTATTATTTTTATTTATTGTAGCGAATCAAATAACTTAATAAATATCATAAATGCCAACGTTCATGCCACAAAATTTGTTATGGAGGAGTAAAGAAATATAAATGCGAACAATGCTTTACCAACAGAAATATTGAAGAAGTGGTACAAATGAAACTTAAATCTATATTAGAAGCTAAATTTTACATTTAGCCAAAAATATATTAAAAAAAATAATATGTATTCTAGGAATATAACACATCAACAGAGTTGTGATATTTTAAAAACTACAATCGGAAGTCTATTTTCTGCATTTTCTCCACAAAGGTGGTGGCATAAATAAACTGGACAATAGTGTTGTATGTTTAAAAATTTAATTAATTGTACCAATTATTTTAATTATTTTAGATATTTTCTCTAAAATCTCTGTCGCCATTATTGATATGATATATCAATAATGGCGACCGAGGAATTTGAACACTGGTTAATTACATATACCATACATTCCAATTAGGAAACTTATAAAAATTAAAGATCTCAACCAAATTAAAAAAATAAACTGATGTAAGTACATTCATATAAATATTAGCCCTTATATTTTTTGAATCGGCCATTCAGTCGGATGTAAGCTTTTGATTGAAGTATAAATGATTAAAATCGGTCTAACCGTTCTCTAGTTATAGTCGATTTAGTTTAAATTTTTTTTTTCATATTGGGGGCTAGTGGGAGGCAACGAGCCGAACATGGCGACATTTCGAGGGCTTTACAAGGTTAACGGAAGACAATTAAGATCGGGCATTTGTGATTTCGATAGAAGAAACTATACCGATTCGAATGACGTATTGATCTTGATGATCGAATACGTCGTTTACGAATTATGATAACGTAAAAATCGGCATTTTTTGTGTTATTGTCGTGTACCTTCGCAACATTTTTGCGCTTCAGCGGAATTGGGTAGAGTTTTCTAATCGGGCATTTCCACTTTCGAATTGGTCATGGATTAAGCTTTCGAATGAGACATTATTTAACGAAATCGGTTGAGTGGTTCTCTTCTTATAATCAAAATACTATACATGTAAAGTCCTATCTAATTGGGGGCTGGAAAAATTGGAGGCTAACTTCGCATAGGTGTTAAGAGGACGTTAAAATTTGCTACCTTTATCTACAGTGGTACACTGACATAGATTATTAGGGTTGGGTTGGGTTAACAAATACCATTGTCTGAGCGTTATATCTTTTATATCATTACCTAAATTTAATTCATACATTGCGGGAGTATGCTTCGCATAATCTAATCCCAGCTTTAGAAAAGTTCACTTAGTAACTTATACTGTCTTATTTTTAATGTTATTAATTTTTATATTGGATTATTTAAAAGAAATAGGTTTTACTCTTTAAAATAACTTTGGTTTAATGGAGAATCATTAAAGGAGAAAGTATCTACTAATACCATAACATTATTTTTTAATTAAGTTAATAAAAACTTATCAGAGAGAAAAACCGGTTATAAATAATCATATGTGCCATTTCTGTTTCAAGTAGGTTAAACTTGTTCCCGCGGGTATTTATTATGTCGACCAAAGATAGTAATCAGTTACGGCCGCTTTCGAGCCAGGCAGCAAGCACACACCAAAGGGGGAATATATAGTTAATATAGTGGCAAGCGGGGCGTCTACCCCTGCATTGAACTCTTGGGCACTTGCAGAGTTATTTATGGCCCACTCCCGGACCCACTACCTCATTGTTTGACTAACTATATAACCTTTGTCACGTTTATCTACAGATGTATCTCTGTTTATCTTTTGTAAATTTAGTGTTTAAGATATTTAAGGCATTTCTCGTATCCCTTTCTCGAAGGCGTTATGACGCGACCGCTGATTTATGCGGGATATTTTAATAGAAATGTAAATGCCGCGGTCCACTTGATTTATGTGTAATGACCTGTATAATAAAAAAAGGATAGGTGCTGCTTGGTCGTTCCTATTCAAAGTCCACCGAAAAAAATAACGTAGTAAATTATGTCCTCGTTTTGTTTGACATAATACATGCTTGTCAGAAATTAATATGTGTAGTTAGTATAGTGTTAATGTCTTTCTGAAAAAAATATTCAGATATATTTTTTATAAATCATTTTTATTTTCTGATAATTAAATACACATAAAAGACTTCCTCTTTTTGTGTCTATTACTATACACGTGCACAATTCGATAAATAACAATACAAAACTCGAAACAATTAGTGAATGTATAGTGAATAGTACTATTGTATTCTATTTAGCGGCACGTTCCAACAATAGCCATTACCTATTTGTATTCGTAATTTATTTGAAAAGCTTCGAACGTTCCCCTAAAATAATGATTCAAAAACAACACTTGGAGCTGCCAAGAAATACCCAACACTTGACACACGTAGACGATGTTGTTACAGTCTAAGAATATTAATTGGCTCTTACGTCGCAATAAATAATCGTTTTTTGTGCAGAAGAATGTGAAAACGTAACTTTTATAGTGTTAATGCGTCGTGAACATGAGCAGAGCAAAACGAGGTATCTCCCAGTTTTTCAATGCGTGCCCAAGACTTATTAGTGGACATGAATTGCAAAGTATTTCGAAAGGAATTTAATTATGCGTTAATTAGTCGTTGGCTAAGGCTTACTGCTTCAAGAATAATTTATAGAGGAAAATATAATTTTAACATAAACGGACACGCATGTATTCTAATTAGATTAATAATATTAATTATGTTTCGCAGAACTTTATAAGGCCGTTATACGTAAAATAAATAAAAGTAGACGGCGGGTGGTGTTGGCAATAAATTATGATTTAATTTTGTCGACTTTTATGTTCATACCACTCTCGGTACACATTATCAAATTAGATCTAGAATTGTGATACACATGTTATAAAATGAAGCCGTAAAACACATTTTCAATTAACTTTACGAGGTAGAAGTCTGAAGGAGTTATGAGTGGACGTGAGCTCAATTTGCATATGCCCCGTTTATTTAGTGTAAATAAGCGGGTAATTATAGTTTCGGAACAGCGCTTAATTGGTGTTTATCGGCAATAAAGTTGATAAATATTGATCTGAGCTTGGTCCAGAGAACGTGTTAATTAGTAAGTCAAGACATGGCACTTTTACGATATCTTCGTTTTTATGTCTTTTGATCTGCCGCATATTATAAAGATACGAATTAATAAATATAAGTAATATGATAACATTGTTGTCTACAAGATATTTTTAAAATTGAAGGAAAAAGAATCAATTAATATGGATATTGCGGTTGTAAAATTTTTATTGGTTTAAGTCTTAAAGTGATTCTGAAAAATTAACATACTGTATTCGTTTGAATCTAAGACGCATGCGATTTAAAGACACACCCTATTATTAGGAATATCGGTCTGACAAAAATAGTAAGTCTTATATTCGAACAAATACGATCTAATAATATGTTTATAACCCGAATGTCTCCAGTCCTAGGTCTAATGTTAATTCTAGTTTTAATTTAATGAATAACAACTACAACCAGCACTAACAGTAGTATTAATGCTGACACTAGACCTAGAACTAGAAACTCTATAACTAGAATGTTTCTAGTTATAAATCTAATGTTACTTCTACTTTTAATTTATTTAACCTATATAACATGTTTGTACTGAATCATAAGTAAAACTAGAACAAACACTAGTGCTAAGACAAGAAATATTCGAATTGTTCGAATTGTATTTTAATTGCAAGTTATTTTGAATAGATGCAGATCAAAACTTGTCGAAACAAATTAAAACTTAAATACATAAGTAAATGATGTCATATAAATGGTACATTACATTAAATTTATTCTGAATACAGCGTGTAGGCTTAACATTTAATATATTTTGAAAGTAAAGTTGTAATTTGTAAATTATTTGAGAACAATAAATTTAATAAATACACAACGGAATTCAAGCCTATAAAACATATGGCGACTGTTTAACACTTTGGCTTTAATATTAACCCTCATCCTCCCTATCAACTTGAGCACTTGAGTTGCTAAATAGTTTTTATCTTGAAAATAAAGACTATTTTTTTAAATAAACAATTTTAAAATTTTTTTGAGGCTTGAGCTTTTGAGTACCTTAAATTAATTGATATTTAGTTTAAACGCCGTCGCAAATATTTTTAAAATATGAATCAAACGTATTGATTTTTGTACAGTGGAAGAATTGTGTATGTTACGTTGTTCATTATTGTTTTTATAGGCTTCCCAGCTTCGTTTCGAGAAATACCCTTTCTATCAATTACTAAAATTCTACTTTACCACTTATTTCAATTTAGGGTCATTATTTGTGCTCTACACTTCCTAGTGATTTCTATCAGTGTTTTTGTTTTGAACAGTGCGAGTGCTACAGTCACAGTTCTCTGTAGGCTTTCTAACAGCCTACAGTTCTGAAATTTCTATCATCACTGATGCATTTCAACGAACGATGGAATGCTGGCAACCCTCTTAAACCAAAAATACTTGTTCCAACAAATAATAATTGGGCTATCTTGAACTTTAACTTACAATTGGTGATATCAAAAGTAGTAAGGAATCTATCAACATGTTATAGTAACCAATCCTGCCAACGGTAAAGCCATCATTCCAGCTACTATGTCTCATAATCGTTGCCAAAAACTCACGTAATTTCTTCGTTGTGATAATTTCGAAACTAGAGAAGAAAGAAGAGGAAATGACAAACTGGCTGCGATTAGAAAGATATTAGAGATATTTTGAATATTTTGTGGATATATTTTGAAACGTTGAGGTATAAAATCATGAACGGTATGAACCTTCAAGAAGAAGTTGTTACTCGAACAAAGAAAATAGTTGTTATATCTGATTAACAGTGAGTCATAAAATAATCTCAGAAATAACACGTTAAAATATGGTCCTTCAGAGAAATGAAAGTGTCTGAAGGATAAATAATATTTTGCATAAATAGATCGGCATAAAAACATATTAATGACGAGAACATTTTGAACATCGTAAGCAGTATGAAATCATTGCCTACCAAAAATAGCAATGGTCTCTATCTTTCAGCATGAGCAAATTGGAAACCATCGTATCTCTCAATATGATGATCATCTCAGTTTAAGACTATTACAATTTACAATTTAAGACTATATACATTTTAAATTGTATTCGATAATATGATTGTAAACAGCACATAATTATAAATAAATGAAATATTTACCAAACCCTTCATAGCATTTCTTTTGACATGACCAATTTTCGTCCAAGTAATTAATGATTTTCTTGTTTGTTAGATCATTGAACTGAAACTAGAACTAACTAGCACACATCCATAAAACCAATGCTCAAAGAACATTTCGGTGTAACATCAGCATATACCATTCTTTTGCTTTTATAATAATTTTGAATAAGTTTAACTAGTATTGAATACTTGTCATATTGGCAAGTACATTACAAACAAAGCATTTTGTTTCTACTTGGACTAAATTAGGTGAAACAAAAAGCATGATTGTGCTTTATGAAATATGAAAAAGATAAAATAACTAAAAAAATTACTAAAAAATTAATTTATTTTATTAAAATTAAAATAAGGATCCTTTCTGCTAATAAAACAAATAGCCAGAATCTTTTACATCCACTATTCCATTTAAATTTTATCATGTTTTCTATATATTTCATAAAAACCTTTACATTTGGCTTTCTTTTTTGTACATGGGATGAGAGGGTGGACAATTTGCAGCAGCTAAGAGTGACGAATGAGAACTATCACTTACTGGATTATAAGCCTGATCATCGCTAGAGTTCATACTTTCATCACTTACATTTTCTTCTTCAATTGATCTTTGGTAGGATATCTTGTAAACACTTTATCACCAATACTTTCCCAACTACAGGGAATCTTCTTTCCAGCCGGCATCAGCGAGCGGCCATACCTTAAATGCATTGATGGCAGCTATATCCAGAATGTGATATAATAGGACCATGGACTATCTGTTGATCTTCCTTTGTGTTGAATAGCAGGTCCTTTGGTTATGCTGTATAATAATATAATGTTAAGCTTGTAACCAATTATTTGTCGGTCTAGGTTATCGGTCTAGAAAGCAATTCGTTTGGTATGAACACTTTATTTTTCCCAACGGTACCGCAGAGGGTCATTTCTTTTAGCCAAAGTGTATCCAATGGCAGGCTTGTAGTTATTATTAAAAAAGTATAAAAAATGTCTACCAATGCATACTTATTGTTAGATATTTTTACCTCATATACTTTATGTATTATACCTTCTACGATTTCAGGAATTTTTGATCCTTTAGGTCTGATTGGATTAGCGATAATAAAGGTGAAAATTTTGCTGCGAAGGCTTTGGTAAGTGAAACTTGAGTGGGATGAATCGGTTCCAATGGATATTTATTCCGCTTGGTTAGAATTAAATAGAAATCAATGTGAAAACTTGAATATTCCAAGTCATGTTACCGCACGGATATTATGATGCTTCAGAGAAGGGTTTTGGAACGTGTTTATATGTCATATGCTCTGCTCTTAATAACGAACATTTTGTAAAGTTATTGTGCGCAAAATCCGATGCCGCGCCACTGAAACCAATATCCTTACCACGATTGGAGTTGTGTAGTGCTGTGTAACTGATGTTTTAAAACGTGCCATATCGATAAATTGCATTTTGTTTTAGAGACTGGTGTTGTAGGTTGTTGAAAGCTGACGTTAGCTTATCAACCGTAAAGATTGGCAAATGTTTCTAGTTCTAAGTCTAGTATGGGTTCCGGTTTTGGTTCATTAAACATATATAACATGTTTTTACTAACGCACAAGTAAAACTAGAAATAACACTAGATCTAGGACTAGAAATATCCGGGTTTAGCCGTGCATCTGACGATGCACTGTTAGACCTAAATGTTTCTAGTCCTAGGTCTAGTGTTAGCTCTAATTTTAGTTTAACCGAAAATATACAATGTAACGTTGAGTAATAACTAAAACTAATATTAGAATTAAAACCAACATTAGACTCGAGTATTTCTAATTCTAAGTCTGTTCGGAATAGGTTCGATTCTAAGACCCACCCCGTTATTAGGAACATCTGTCTGAGATAAACAGTGCGTCTTAGATTCGAACAGACACGGTAGTAGTAATTTTATTTGGACTTATTCGAAAGTATACGAAGAGAGTTTCATCTACCTGAGGCGCGTGTGGGACGCCAGGATCTCCGATCCGGACGCTCATTAATATTACCACTTGTCCGCACAATTAAAATATATAATCGCATTTGGACAATTTATATTATTGATCGATAATAAAGTGCCCGTGTAGATCATTTATCTTCCCGTGAACTGTTGTTCTGCGTTTTACAGGCGGTTTTGAATATAAGGACTGCCAACCTAAATAAGAGAGGCCTCGCGTATCTCTGTATTCGGCCACTCGTCTCGATCTTTTTTTTTGTGTCCGTCGGCGAACTTGGGCAAATAAAGTAGAACGAGACGGGTTCGAATAAGAACGAGGGAGGTGAGATAATAAGCGGGGGAATCGGAGGAGTCAGCGGATTGGAATTTTATTCGGGTTTTCGTCGCCAAATTCGAATTTAATTAGATAAATCCTTGAGTAAAACCATTTATAACCGTTAACGACAATGTAATATATCGAGTTAACACCTTATATAAAGAATTTTTCTCACAATCAAACTTTTTTTATACTGATAGAAATTTTATATTTTAACGGTTTACGATTTAAGGATTAAGATAATCAAAATGTGATGAAATCAATTTCTTGGATTCATCTAATTCATCATTATTTCAAGATTATCAATACCTTTATTTAAGATATGATTTGTTCGTTATTATTTCCTGGAACTATGATATCAGTTTTTTGATGACTAACGTTTTTAATCTGTTTCTCAATTTGAAATCCTTGGGTTATTAACCTCACCGTTAATAGGTTGTGTTGAGCTTTGTAATAAGGTTCTTGTTACCGTTGAAATTTCATTTTAATATAAATCATAATTAATAAACTTTTGTCAGAAAATATCCGAATTGTAAGATTTTTGAATCTTAATTGCAAATTATTTCATATAGATGCAAATTAAAACTTGTCGAATAAAATTAAAACTTAAGTACACCAGTAAATGATGTCACATAAATTGTACATTACATTTAATTTATTCAGAATACTGCGTATCTTCAACACATGTAGCTTGACACTTAATATATTTTGAAAGTAATGTTGAAATTTGCAAATTATTTGAGAACAAAATATTTAATAGATACATTTACTTTCACTAATGGATTTCAAACCTGAAATTACGGGCAACATGAACTTCCAAGAAGAAATTGTCAATCAAACAAAGAAAAATGTTTTAATTCCAGGTTACCTGTGAGTCTTAACATGGAGAGAATCTCCAGAATGGTGGAAATGAAGACGTTAAGGAGCATTAGAGAAGTGAATATATCAGAAAGATATAAAATATATAATATAATAAATAAAATATAGAATATTCCGGATATTGTGACATACCTAGTAGTCGTAAGCCTACCAAAGATAGCGATATGTCTATCATCAAGTGCAAACTAACTATATGGAAAACCTTGTAGAAGAACCTTGAAGCTTGACGTAAGAAGAAGGCGAGGCAGAATAGCTAAAACTAATATATTGGAGTTGCGTTAGGTTATGGCTAGAAAAGTACGCGTGAATGATTTTTTGGATCCGCTCACGATCTACCAATTTACCTAGTCACGTATATATCATACAGAATTCACGTGGCTTACGCATAATTTATGGATAATATTGTGTGAGGTTCACGTTTCCTTAGGTACCAATTGGGACATACGAAATAAAAAAGGTCACAAGTGAATTAATTGGAATCCCTAGATCTCGAAGTCCAACCCAAGATGAATGTTACTTTTCCGAATCTGGAATCTAATTATGCTTCTCCCCAAAATTCCTACGTCCTGGCTATGGTCTTTCCTTAGTTATACTCGAGCACCATGCTAAAGCCTCGACATTTTACTCGAGACTCCCCTGGGATTCCACGCGAGACTTCAGCTTTGGAACTCTTCTCGGAAAACGCATCGACTGATTTCAGACTCCAGACTTAAAATTCTTTCGGGAGATGATTGACGGATCAAAAGGAAACTTCACGCTTTAATTGGGTTACAAAAGGAATTTTCATGGTGCAATTAATGTTTGAGCACAAAACTGACCTTCATAACATCCTTTGGGAAACTGATTAACAGGAGAATTGTCAAAGAGTGTTGTCAATATTTGCAAGGAAAAAACTCTTTGTTAGGATAGAACTACAGTTACTCATGACCGCACTCTCACGTGAAATACATTTTTATACCACTCACATTTTTAATTAATTATTTGAAATATAATTTGAAACAAGCCATCTCAGAGCGAGTATTTATCAATCAGATGTGATTTTAACTGATTGTGCAGACTAATATCGTATAACTGAATTCCCTATTGGCTACTAGCCTCCTATTAGCGACAAGTAATCCAATCCAACTCCTCACATTTGATATTGTTTTCGATAATATGATTGTAAGCAATACATAATTGTAAACAACAAATGAAATATTTCCATACACTTCATAATATATCTAATGACATGTCCATTTGGGCAAATCTTTGAATTAATATGAACAGGAGCTGAATATATTCTGATCTTTGTTCAAACTATACCAAAAATAGCATTTTAATATTCTCTAGTTAATTATTTTCATTCCTGTTTGCCAGCTTCGTTACGTCTATATTCATTATCATCTTCTCTTACTTTACTCTCTCAATCTATTGTTCAATCAAGAAGTGCTCTTTGCTATATTTGAAACATATTGTAGGTACGTATTAAATATTGTAGATACCTTATGTGTGCAAAGTTGTGTACATCCAAAATGTGCAGGTGTAGATGATACCAACTTTGCTAAACTAAAATTTAAAGTACAATTTTACATTACTAAAATAATGCTTTATTGTCAACTAACAATAAGACACGATAAAGCATATCAAGTAAAAATTCACCTGTTATGTTTTCTGTAACATTGTTATCTCCAACTTTCCATACTTTGTTGCTAGAATTAACGAATTTCTGTCCACAAAATGTTAGTTTACTTGATTGTCAAATGGTCAAGTAGACGTCTTGTTATGGCCTTAATGCAACGCCGTCGAAGATTTGCTCATACTAATGACTTTGATGGAGGCCGAATTAGCGATATGAAAGAGACGGGTCTCTCATTCTGAGAGAATAGGAGAAGGCTAAATCAGGATCATACTATAGTTCCTCGGATATGGTCTTTATAGTCCGAAGAAGGTACTTAAGTTGCCATCGTACTTGAAGACCAGTCCAAAGAAGTAGCGCTTATGAAGACCAACTCCTTAGGCAGATAACTACCAAGGATCGATTTCAAACAACAAGGTCGATTGTTGTGGATAAGACGAAAGGTTTGAATCGACACTTGTTGATGGCAACTTTTTACAGAAGAATTGCTTCTTTTTGGCTTCATTCATAGCATTCTTGCCTTCTACTTCCATTAACACGGAAGCAGTGTTAAGAACGGCGAGGGTGGGTTCATCAATGGAATAACATCGTCTTCAGTGATGAATCAAGGTTACGTTTAGACTATCTTTGAATGATGGTCACAGAAAGTCGCGACGACATCGAGGAGAAATTTGGTATTTCTTTCAAGAACCACACACAACTGTAAGGCCTGGGAATATGGTTTGGGGTGCGATATGTGCTGTATGAATTATGTTTATTCCATGCACACTATAAACGCACGACGTTACATTGACAATATTCTATAATCATGGTTAGCACTTTTCATGCAGACGTTGCAGTATGCCATTCTCCACTAGGATATTGTAAGATACCATACTGCTGCGGTTACAAGAATGTTCCTTGAATAGGTTGTATTGCAGATTTTGCTCTGGCCGAACCTTCGACACCATTTAGATGTTACATACAATCAGATACGGCTTGCGGACATCGATCACTTTATAGAGAGCATGGGTAGAAGAGTTATTGCCTGCATAGCTGCATGTGGGGATGAAACCCACTACTAGCTTTCTCTTACGTTAATTTTTATTTCGTTTTTCAACTAAACCGTCATTATTTCTTAATTGATAGGAAAGCTTTGTTTTCTGAAATTTCAAAATTGTAGTTTAATTTTCAATGGATGGTGTAGTTTATATGAAATTGAGTACTGTATATGTTAGTATCTTCCTGCTGAAATTCCTTGACTTATATTCTGAAATGTGATATTGCAACTCATACATAACTATCTATAGGATATTTCAGGTTTTTGTGGCAGGATTTAACAGTCAATAACTCATTTAAAATTAACACAAAAACTTCATATAAACAAAAGCAAACTCTTTATTTTGTTGAAATTTGGTATACTACGTAAATTTGGAGGATTTTTGGCATGATATATTGATTTGTTTACGGATTAAAATAACCATAACGTTATTGACCTTTTAACTTTTTTGGTAAAAATTCTTATTCCATATGCTCTCTATACTTTATTTAACAAAAAGCTAGTACCCTTTTTGAAGATAGTTAAATAATGTTGAAGGTTGAAATGGTTATCAAAATGTGTAAAAATTTAAAATAATCCTCTTTTTATTAACCATATATCAAATTTGAATAATCTTATACTTGTTATTTCAAGTGACTTTGAGTGACTTAAAATGGGTTCGGAAAGCTTTCAATACATTAGATCGTTTAAAGATCCAAAAGAGTATTTTAGAGAGCACAATCTGACTTAAGGATACCTACAATTTTTTCCTCATCTCTGAGAATAAAAAGGATTAATTGTTATTCAGGTTTTATAGGGTAAGATTAAAGTTGATAAATAAAACCGAGCAAAATATTCATCGAAGTGTTCAAACTATCTTTGACCAAAATCCATTCAAGAAGCCATCGTAAGCAACCAAATATTCTTGTTTATTTACACCACAACATTCATGACAAATATCATAGGAAATAAAATCAACAAATCCGAATACAAAAAGAACTAATACTTTATTGGTTACCAAGCGTAGACTTATTAGGCTCTGGTCTTTCCACTTTTACAAATTAATATTTTCATGTTTTTCTTGCGTTTGAACCATGTGGTACTGCTAAGCAAATAACGGTCATTACTTACATTTTTTGTTATTTGATGTTTTTGACATTTATATCCGCAGTGTGTCCGATATTGACTCTTCTGTCAAAACATGTCTACCATACATACACAAATAAACTTTTGATTGATTCTTTATTTTAAGGCTAAACCCTGCTTTTAGCTTTTCACCCTTTAATTGCATTGGGTTTGGTTATATTCTAAGTCTTTATTGCTTATGTAGTATAAAGGATCTTTAAGATGTCGGTTTTCCCTTATTATCCTTATGCATCTCCTTTCTGCTTTATTAATGACATCCTTAGTCTTATATGTTGAATGAATTGTAAGAACGTGTTCAAAATTCAAATATTAATAATAATTTTCATAATTCTTTAAGTTCTTTGGTATGTCTATCTCTCAGTTTAAAGTAACAGCTTAATTCGTACCTTAAGCACAATTGAGAAGATCATGTTAACGAGAAGATCTTATTTCTATTTACATACAGGTGCTAACAGTAGGTATGTAGTGTTGTATAAGTTTTACAAACAATTTTCAGAATTTTGAAGCAAATTACGAACTATGTTATAATCAAATCATTTATTTCTGACACAAAATTTCAATCTTAAATCTTCATTTTTTTATTGACAAAAACCTCTAAAAATTACTATAATTTCTTTAAAATAATACAACTTTAATTTCAGATTAATTGATGATTTGTCTTAATATTAAGTAACAATTATTGAGTCAATCGTTTCCTGTCTTAATACGAAGGAAATGGCCTGCATTAATGAATAATTATTTATTTCAGAATATAATTAGAATAATACAAAACATCTTCATAAAAAATGTTCAATTTTGATACCAATAGAGTTTCAATGTTGTATATTTATCTTACAATGCTCTAAAATAGTCATACTTTTTTTGAAATTCCGTACATTGGGTTCAAAATCAACCTAAAATCTATTAAATTCTTTAATCGCAAAAATGAATTTACCAAATACGACAACTTTCTATTACTACAGTACATTATTACAGTATACAATATTAGTCAATTTAACTTAACCTTTCTATGACCAAAATGATTAAATGAAAAAAATGTTCATCAAATTTATTAAAGAGTATAGTACACGAAATAGCAAAACCGTTTACCCAGAAAAATTTAAAGTTTCAAAGGTAGTACCACTTTTCAAGAGCGGTGTCAAAGCGAAATGTGCTACTTACAGACTCATGGCATTACAAGCACTATCCAATGTTTTTGAACGAGTCATAAAAAAGCGACTGATTGATATTCTTGAATGTCAGAACATATTTAGCACCGAACAACATTGTTACTAAAAGCTAAGATTCATATCATAAGCTATTACGGGTCGTTTGGAGCTGATAGTCAATGTTTTCAACAAGAAGGAAGAAGAACTACTCAAATGCTACGATCTAACAAAGGCTAGATTGCGTCAACCACCGGATTCTGCTCGCTAAGCTAGAGTACCACGATATAACGAGTACTTCACTTTCACTCGTTAAGACATACTAGGAGAGAACACAAATGGTTTACTGGATAGGAAGATTCTCGGCAAGAAGACAGATAGGACAGGGAGTGCCATTAGGATCTGTTCTAGGCCCGGATTTGTTCCTGATCTGTATCAATGACTTATCACAAAACATGCCGGCTAATTTGACGTGCCTTTTCGCTGAAAATAATTCGCTATTGGTGACATATAGAGACAGGCAAGAACTCCGCGGAAAGTCGGAAGAAGTCGATCTGGAAGCGAAAGAGTGGTTTGCCGGTAATAAGCTACGGCTGTATGGAAAGAAGACGCAATCACTAATAAAAGTCAGGATTCTGAAGTATTCTCACTGGTACTTTATTAAACAAAACTAAATTATTTTTACAGAGAGTCTCCTCGCTACTTGAGTCATTCTTACTGTGACTAACTTAACACTAACTGGGAACCGGCAATACACATCAGTGTTAATGTGTTAATGCAGCTTGTTGGCAGCATAAGCTATTGTGTCTCCAAAGTCCTTATCAATTTGAAGGCTGCCAACTTGTTGGCGGCATGAGCAGTTATATCTCCAAAGTTCTGCTCATCAGTTTGAAGTCTGCTAAGTTGTTGACAGTATGAACCATTACTGTGCCACAGACAATATATTATTTTAAAGATTGCCAACTTGTTGGCTGGGTGACCTATTATGTCTCCGAAATCTTGCTCGTCATTTTGAAGTCTGCTAACTTATTGGCCACATAAGGTATTACTGTTCCAAATACTGTGCATTATATACATTAATGAATGCCAACTTTGAAGTGAGCTGTTATGTCTCCAAAGCCTGCTCATCAGTTTAAATTCTGCTAAGTTGTCGACAGTATGAGAAATTAGTGTCCCGCAGACAATATATTATTTTACCTACTTGTTGACAGGGTGAGCTATAATGTCTCCAAAATCTTGCGCATCAGTTTGCTGATTTATTGGCAACATGAGCTATTACTGATCCAAACATTGTACTTCTTAAGTCTTAATAATAGCATGATCTATTATGTCTTCAAACTCCTGATGGATTATAGAGAGCACTATAGATAGCATTATAGATAGCATATGTGAAAGTGACAATTGTGAACTAGTACTATATTTTGTCACAGCTCGAACAGTAGAAATATAAAACAAAATTTTTTGCTATAATGTGAATATGCATGGATATGACCTAAGCTAACTTTAAGTAGTGAGTGTTAGTTGTGTATTAGTAAGTGATCATACAAAAAAAATGAGAAATGGATGCACCATTACATCTATATATCCATTTGTTCGAAAATGTCTTTTTCTTCGTCTAATAGGTTGCTTATAAAATAAATTGTTCGTTAAATTGTTAAATCACAGATATATTAATATGTACTATTTTTCCATTAATTTTCCATTGCTCTATAGTAACTACCAGAGCTGGACTATTCCTTAAATGAGGTATCGGATATCGTGGAATCGATAGTATTCAAAGTATCGAAAGTATTGAAGCATTGAAAGTATCGAAGTATGTAAAGTATCGAATTATTCGAAATAATATTTTAATAATATAATAAGTACATAATTTTTCAAATATTTTTCTTCGGAAATTTTAATTTCGGAGTTAAAATGGTGGAAATAATAAAGGTAAAACAAAAGAAAAATAAATTCCGCACTCCAACCTTTATCAAGATCATATGGGATGAATCTGTTCTTGCTAATTTTTCTCGGTTGTCGTACTCATCGCGTAAAACCAAGTAGATATGTAAAACTACGAGCTATTAACCGTAACAGAGCTTGAAATAATGAGGAATAACCATATACTGAATACCATATTCAAAGTTTGTTAGCTCCCTTGAAATATTTTGTGACACATCTGGATGTCAATTTTTCTTAATATTTTTTTATGTAAAATTACTCCTTTATCGAGTATCGATACCGAGGTAGACAAGTATCGATACTTTGCCCAGCACTAACTGTTACTACAACACTCCTATTCAATAGAGGAATATTTAAATTGCATTTTTTAATAAATATTATTATTATTTTCTTGTATTATTGACTATAGTACGCACATTTCTTTACGACAAGTTAGTTATGAATAAAAAGGTAAAATAAAGTGTATTAAGTAAACGACATCGTTATGAAGGGAAGTTTCAAATAATGAATGAAGGAGTCCTATGAGGATTTCAAAAACATACGAGTCAGCTTCTCCTAGTACAAGCTTATTAATTATTTTTCTTTCAAGCTTGATGTTTACGTTATCGAATCGTATGAAACGTAAAATACTGGTTGAGTGCATATGGCATGAGAATAATAATACAAGTGAATATATGAAATTGTAAAAGTACAGTTTTAGTCACACAAAGGTGAAGCAATTTTAAACATTTCATATACGAATAGAGAATAAAAGTATCCTTACCGCTTTCTTTATAAATAACTTTATGTACATGTTAGTTTATGTTTCAAAGAAATCAATAAATACTTAACAATAAATCAAGAAATAACAAATTACAAAGAAATGGTGGAAACTATATGAAGCATAAGATCCAATCCAAAATATAATATAGTTTAAAGGCGTTTTAGTATGTTATTTCGATATCAACCAGACGAACATATACGGAACACGAATGTAGGTACACGCGACCGTGTGTTCAAACAACTGCCAACGACAAATCTGAATATGTTAATTTGTGGAAACTATTCGGGTAGCAGATTTATAGTAATGGTTTTGTGGTGGCGAGGGCAGGGCACCGTTTCGGGCACGACCAAATGGGGTGTCGACACGACTTTGTCATTTTTAACACGAAAAGGTTAATCGAGAAAGGCCTCTTTAAAAACATCACCACACCAATAAACACCCATTATTTCATAAAAACAATTGTCGCCATTCGAAAGTCGTAAACGAAATAAAGCTAAAACTTTGGGATATAAATTTTTGTAATTTTTTTGTTATTCAAATGTTTGAGGGTACGATCGTTTTTATTTAGCACCATATAGAGTGAGCTTGAGTCATCCCATAACCACCAGCAGTCGAGACAGTCTTTGAATTTCTCTCCCGGCCTAGCAAATATCCTGTTGTTTTACGGTTATGGGCGGTCGTTTAATAAAAGCTCGACGGCCGACAAACTCCATGGAAAGGAAAAAATCTCGCATATAGTCCGCGCAGTGCGGATCGAACGCTTTACGATGTCACATACCGTGTGACGGCATATTGCCATGGATATGACTTGAGCCCGGTCGTACAAGAGTACCATCAAGAAGTCGAGAGAGATTTTATGCCAACCTTGCACATTTTAAAAATATTTCCCTCGAAATTCACTTTTTTCAATTCAATCTTAAAAAAACAAAATGTTTTAATCCAAGTTGTAAATCCATTTGGTTTGAGTCCAAGACACACCTCGATTGCGGCGTTAAAAAAAATCTTATCTGTATCGGGGCAACCCAAGAAAGATTTAAGAGATAATGCGAACCCTACGATTGAATAAATAGATTTTGTAGATAACGGGTAAGTTAATGCTTATAGATTGGCGTCCGTTATTGTGTAAAAGTCAGCTTATGTCCCCTTTAACGCTTTATTACCCCGAAGAACAAGTTATCAAGTACGGCACTAGTCGCAATTACGTGCAATAAAATGTAGTAAAAAATATTAATAGACGTTTTATAGGCGTTGTAAACAAACTCGGCGACGTGACACAGCGTGCGACTTTCTAATGCACAGTTCTGCGCAACACCTTTTCAAATTAATTCGAAAATAAAAAAATTAAATTAGAAAAATTAATCAAAACAGTTATCGGAAAGATTGGTAAATATTACTTATTTAACACATCAGTGTATTTTAATATAAATGTTATCTATCCAGCCATTATGTCTAATTGTCAATGTCAACCATATCATATGCGAGAAAAGTATTTAAAACAACGTCTTTACTTGCTTCTATTAAGATCATTTCTATGGTATCAAGTTTGATAAGAACTCAACCCATCAGCCCAATCTACAATTAAAAAGGAAATCTAGTTACAATGAAACAGTTTTCTTCCGATTCCGTAGCGTCATTAAAAAAACAATTACATCTATTTTATATCATATACAGGTATCTGATATCTTACGACTGAGAGGTATATACGAATGTAAAATATCTCTTGATTTTTTTGTGAATTATAGAGGATGTTGAATATTCTATATCAAGTTAGTTGATATAGAATATTATTATTATATTAATTATATTATTGTTATTATATGAGTGTAATAAGTCACAGTTGTTATGTACATTATTATTGATATTTGTAAAAAGAGAAGTTAATAAAAAGACTCTCTACTTATTCTTTCTAGATAGAAGCTTTAACAAGTCTCTGACCGTAAATAATCACAACATGTTATGGGCTCAGACCGAGAGCTCAGAAAAAGTAGCAATTAAATAAAGTAAAAAGCTATAAAATAAAAATGAGCCCAAATATACATTACCTACCACAACAAAATTTTAAAAATGTTCATAACTGAAATTTCGTCTGATAGCATTACTTCAAGAAAGATTATTGGAAAGCACATTAGAAAAAGATATTGAAAACATAAAGGATCATAAAGAAAAATCTGAATTTTAAATTAAAGATGATCGTGCGAAGTCTATAATAATTCAATGCATAACAGATCGATATCTAGATTTAAGAAAGATTCAAAAACAACGAAAGCATATTAATTATTACTTAATAATATTAACGATTGCAATCGTCAGATTGTAATTATTATTTGTCAAGGTTGTTCTCGAGGCAGGATGTTAAATATTTTATATCAAGTTAGTTGATACGTTTGTTGTGTAAGTTAATCACAACAAATGAAAATATATATTTTCTCAAAATAAAACAACACGTGTATATCCCAATTCGTTTTTGAGATGCAAAGTTTTGATTTCAACTAAGTTTGTAGCATTTTATAAAAAATAACAGCTTTCTAAATAATTTTTCTTGTAGAAAACAAAATTGCACCTGCGTTTGAACTCCATAATATAAAAAAAAATAAAAAAAATTTAATCAAAAAATAATAATAATATTGAACTAACTAAAAGTAACTACTAAATATACTACTAAATAAAAGTAATAAATAAATAATTCACTCTAGAATATATATTATCACAACCGGAGCAATCAATAATATTTTAATTATTCTGTTGTTCTCAAGAAATGAATATCAATTAAGATTGAGATTAGGATTGAGATTGAGATCCCTCAATAACATTTTCAAATAAGTATTTATACATTTTTCGCTTTAAGTTTGTAGGTAATGTGGACTCCTTGACGAACTTTCAAACTGTGATGTTCTATGAATGGGAGAAATTTGCTTCCCTTTTAATCGAATATTGAGTGCACATCACCTCTAAAGTGAATCTTCCGGGAGAGATAAGGATGCTTAGATGTTATCATTATCTTATGAAAAAGAGCAAGCAGAGCGGAACAATCGCCTTCCATTCATGTTGATTCACTGCAAATTCACCAGTTTGTGACTCACATAGACTCTACGGCTAATACCGAAAATCAACTTTATACAAGAAATGTAAACTTTTTGAGTTTTGTTTCTAAAAATAGAATTTAAAAAAGGAGAATATAAAGTATCTCCGTAATTAAAAATTGACATAACAACAGGTTCACAAAGAATTCGTTTGAGATTACGACAAGCTTTTTGAACGCATTTATTAATATGGTTTTGAAAAGTTTACTCCTAATTAATTTACGATTTTTATGTAATTTTAAAACTGTTTTTAAGGGAATAATCCATCTAAAGACATGTCAGTCGTCTTCATTTTTTTCTGTTCTTTTTTCAATTTCATGAAGATAACCAGATCTATTTGCAAAAGCTGATAATGTTTACATTTGATGATGTTTCCGTAATGCTTGCAAAACGAAATGGTGCAGCAGCTAAATAAAACCTGAATGTTCCACATTTGCTACAGCAACATTGTGTTGCAAACCGTGAAAATTTATGTATTTCGGATGCATGGAAATAAATAAAATCCATTAAATAAGATAAATCGAAACAGTGGTGAGAACTGTTTATATATTATTCTTGAAATCCGCAACAAAAACATGTAAACTTAAAGACATTATTGAAGCTTCACAAAATAAATCTATGGCATTCCAAGCTATTAATGAGGTGAATGAGGTTTCCATTTTTTTTAAGTTAAATAACAGAATTTCAAATGAATTTAAAATGTTGTCTTCAATTTTAGAAGAACTCGGTGGTTTAAGTCAAGGTTTTTGAACACCATGAACTAGCACCTAGCAATATTTTTTAAATCTGGTGTGGACCAATAAAATATGAGTGCTTTTAAAAATGGCTAATGATTTAAATATAACTATAAAAACAGATGATATGTTAAAATTCATTGACTTCTTATGTGAAAATTTGGAAGAAAGATTTCCAATGTATAAAGTTGAAGATTGGATATCCTTTGATGTTTCGTTTATTATTAAATCGTTAGTTTATTATCCTGCGGTTACAATTATGGTCTAGCGGAAATTGAAAAATTATGTTGAAGATATAATGCTTTTCTTAAAGAGAAATATATTATAAGCGGACAGTATAACGATTTAAATACGAAACTTTCACTAACAAGCGTGCGTTTACCATGCGTTTTCTGAAAAAATTTTTGTCATTTTGGTTGTCATGTTGAAACCTTCTTCAGAAATTGGTTCAAACCAGTTCCATGTTGGCATCCAAAACGTCAAATATTTTTTCAAAAGACGCACGGCAATACCTGAAAGTTTCTAGCTTTAAATCTAGTATTTGTCCTAGTGATGATTGTAGTGTTAGTCCTGGTAGTT
Organism: Onthophagus sagittarius; assembly: GCA_036711965.1. Taxonomy (NCBI): domain Eukaryota; kingdom Metazoa; phylum Arthropoda; class Insecta; order Coleoptera; family Scarabaeidae; genus Onthophagus; species Onthophagus sagittarius. The sequence continues at coordinate 54,857,261 of JASERS010000001.1, forward strand.
CTAGTGTTAGTGCCAGTGTTAGTTCAATAACGTTTTGAAATACAGTAAACCTTCGGTAATTCGGAATCAATTAAAATCAGCTTAATACAGGTTATAGGAGCATGCGGATTATTGAACCCATACTTAGATGTTTTCAAAAAAGTTATAAATACGTATTTCTAGATTTATTGTACTAATTATAACATAACAGGAGATTTTTAATACCTTTGTTTCATCATCGTCATGGAGAGAACTGCCTTATTTGCTGCAGCATAAAACCGATTTGTTTTAATTGTTGACTAGACATTGGAATGGCGTCATCAGGTTTCTTATATGACTATCTAAATCACATTGGGAAGAATGAATTCAATATTTTTAATAGAAACCTTTCAGTGTTTTGGAAATATCATCTTATTCTACAGATAGAACGAAAAATTTATTAAATCCGTTTAGTGAAACTTTTACCAAGGGACATAATGCAAATTTCACGTTTTCTAATTTTGTTCGGAATACAAGGAAGTTCGGATTTGCGAATGTACGAAGTAGTGCAGCTTTACTATAAGTAGTGCGGGCAAAATTAATTAAAAGAAAGCAAACAAATCGATTGTAAGAAAACCATGTCAATATGCTAATGGGAATATTATCATATCTGAATGACGGAAATATTTAAAATTTAACTAAAGTGTATACAGAGTGGTTAAAACTAAAAGACAGGAGAGAAATGCTACAAAAAGCAGATGTTTATTAATAAAAAATTTAATAAAAACGTATATTAAAATTGTAAAAAATGTAATTAACAAAAATGTAATAATTTTGAGCTAAAATTAGAACTAACACTAATACTAGAACTATCACTAGGACTAACACTAGATCTAAAACTAGAAACTTTCGGGTTTTTCCCGTGCGTTTTTTGAAACAATGTTTGACGTTTCGGATGTCATGTTGCAACCTTCAGAAATTGGTTCGAAGTGACAAAATCGGGAGTTGTAAAACAATATATAGGTCGAAAAACTAATAAATAATTAATTTTATATTAATTATAAACTAATTACTAACTAATTACTGCGTCGCGTCCGATTTAGGAATCGTATTCGTCTTCACCACCATCTTTCATGCTCTGCTGAGTTCCTAGCCATCTTCTCTGTTGACGTTGTTTTTATGTCGGTGGATTTCTATGGCTTCTCCTGACAGCCGTTTATGATATTTATTAGTCCTAGCCAGAACCTTTGTTTTGTCGAAGTTTATTCGGTGACCTTCTGAGTGGCAATGTTCCGCAACCACCGACTGTTAAATCTTCCTCAGCCTCACATCCCTCTCGTGTTCCTTGATACGGCATTCATTGTTTCATCCGGTTTGGCCAACGTAAAACTTCCCACAACTGCATGATAGCCGATAGACACCCGCTCGTTTTAAAAGAGGCATTGTGATGGACAAGGAAGAATATGACGCCAAAATGATGGACCTACTGGACCCGGACACATACAGGAAGATCAAGAATTACCCTACAAACAAGATCGTAAGGAATATGAAGAGCCTTGTAAAATCCACAGGTATTCCACCAGAACATCACAAAGATTTGTTTGTACAGGCTCCGGTACCACCAAGAATTTATGCACTACCGAAGATCCATAAACCAGACGTTCTCCTTCGTCCTATCGTCAGTGCCATCAATTCCCCAACGTACCTACTAGCTAAATATTTCGAGAAAATTCTCTTTCCCTTTACAGGCAACACAGAATCATATGTTAGGGACTCGACACTTTTCGTGGAATCGGTGAAAAATATAAAGTTAGATGCTAAGGATATTTTGGTTAGTTTCGATGTAGAATCTCTATTTACTAAGGTACCAATTAAGGATGCGGTAGAGGGTCTTCGCCAAAAACTCATTTCGGAGAGATATGTGCCAGATTTAGTGGAATATTGTTTATCATCAACGTATTTTAGTTGAAAAGGTGAGTTTTACGAACAGTTTGAGGGGGCAGTCATGGGATCTCCTTTGTCGCCGGTGATAGCAAACATTTACATGGAAATATTCGAAGAAAATTCTCTGAAGAAGAGCCATTGGAAACCGAAGCTATGGCTCCGATATGTGGACGACACGTTTGTTGTATGGCAACATGGTAGAGAACGCCTCTTTGAATTTCTAGGTCATCTAAACGCTCAACATGCTATGATCAAATTTACCATGGAAACGGAGTCCGCTAAGCAGTTGCCCTTCTTAAATGTATTGGTCACTAGCACAACAAATGGTGACATGGAACTGGGGGTGTATCGAAAGAGAACCCACACTAATAGGTATTTAGAAGCAACATCACACCATCATCCCCAACAGAAGAGGTCCGTCATTCGCACTCTGTTCCAGAGAGCAGCAAGAATATGTAAAGGAGACAACCTAAAGAAGGAGGAACAGTTTCTACGGAACGTACTACTGAAAAATGGATATAGTTTAAAGGACATCAACCGAGCCACCAAGCAGCGGAAGCAGGGAGAAAAAGCTCCAGCAAGTACAGAACCAGCTGGATTCATCTGTCTTCCTTACGTTTCCAGTGTAACGGAACGAATTGCAAGACACCTAAAGAAAACCGACATCGTGGTGCGATACGGAACGTATCCCACTAAAAATTCGGAATACACTCCCGATAGCCAAGGACAAGCTACCTCTTTTAAAAGAAGTGGGTGTCTATTGACTATCATGCAGTTGTGTTAAGTTTTACGTTGGCCAAACCGGACGAAACATCGAATGCCGTATCAAGGAACACGAGAGGGATGTGAGGCTGAGGAAGATTCAACAGTCGGCGGTTGCGGAACATTGCCACTCGAAGGTCACCGAATAAACTTCGACAAAATAAAGGTTCTTGCTAGGACTAATAAATATCATCAACGGCTGACAAGAGAAGCCATAGAAATCCACCGACATAAAAACAACGTCAACAGAGAAGATGGCTGGGAACTCAACAGAACATGGAAGATGGTGGTGAAGACGAATATGACTCCCAAACCGGACGCGACGCAGTAATTAGTTAGTAATTAGCTTGTAATTAATATAAAATTAATTATTAATTAGTTTTTCAACCTATATATTGTTTTACAATTCCCGATTTTGTCACTTCGAACCAGTTTCCGAAGAAGTCAAACATTTTTTCAAAAAACGCACGGCAAAACCCGAAAGTTTCTAGTTTTAGTTCTAGTGTTAGTGCTAGCATTAGTTCAGTTAACACCGGTCGTGAAAGCCTTCGTAGTTATGCAATAATTTTGTTTGTGTTCATTGAAAAATTTTTGGACCAGACAACGTTTTTGCATCGTAAGTATTTAAATTTTCTTATTTTTCATTTGAATGATTTGGCATGATTTGAAAATGTGATTTGATGATTTGTGATTCGATTTGAATGATTTGGTAATTTATAATACAAAAGTGATATGCTGTAAGATAGAGTAAATACGTACAAAAACTAAAGTGACTTCGGAACTGGTCACTATGTGCTTTCTTTAGATCGAAAAGATAGTTGTATATCTCAATTCGTTTTGAAATATCAAGTTTTGAACTCAACCTAAATTTGTATTATTTCATAAAAATAATTTCGTTAATCATCTTTTTCGGTTATAAAGGAAAATATGTACTTTTCTCATAACAAATTCATATTTGAATATTTCAATTCGTTTGGAAATATCAAGTTTTAAAATTAGCCTAAATTTGTAACATTTTATATTATTCACAATTTCCTAAATTATTTTCGAAAAATCGTAAAAATCGAATTCGTACGATATCTTGATGATACTTGAATATCTCATTTCGTTTTTGATTCAAACTTTGAACTCAACCTAAATTGTGCTACAAGTTCATTATTACATAACATTAAAATATTCTTTAATAATTTGTGAAAAATACTATATTCTTAAGATACCTTAATAAAATTTTTTGTCACTTATAAAGAAAAATATGTATATTTCTAAGAACAACAGTGTATTTAAATATTTCAATTCGTTTTACATATATCAAATTTTTAACTCAACCTAAATTTGTAGCATTTCATAAAATTAACAATATTCTTAATATTTTTTAAAAAATCGTAAAACAATTGAATTCTTAAGATACCTTGATGAAACCTTTTGTCATTTATTAAGAAAAGTATGTATTTTCTTCAGAACAAAACTATACTTCAATATCTCAATCTGTTTTTGAGACCTTTGAATACAACCTAAATTTCTAGCATTTCATAAAAATAACAGTTTTCCTAATCATTAAAAAATCGAATTCTTTAGATATCTTGATGAAATTTTTTATGATTAATAAAGGAAATTATGCATTTTCCTCGGAATATCTCTCGAACATCTCAATTCGTTATTGAGATATCAAGTTTTGAACTCAACCTTCACTTCTAGCAATAAAGTTAAAAGTAAAAAGTCCTCTTCTTCTCTATATATCACATGTCATCATCAACTAAGTCTATAAAACATCAGATCATCAACACATAAGTCAATAACAATAACAATAAAGTCAGTTATATGAATTTCTTAAAATATTAGAAAAAAATTAACTGTATTTTAAAAATAATTACGACATCTGGTAGAATAAACACCACCACATTCTGTCCTCCTTTTATTTATGATAGGCCAATATAACAATCAGTCCATTGGACTTGAAACCGACATAAATACCGTATGATTTAACCTTGTAGAATAGATTTAACCTTGCAGTTGATCGTATTGTATGTCAGTTATCTAAAATTATCAAATCTGTCTTTATCACAATTAAAGAGAGGATCTTGCTCAATGATGTTTTTGTATAGGAAGGATTATACATTGTCTTTTGCAAAGTATTAATAAACTTTAACACCGTATCGATTGCATGAATTGTGAAAAATCTTATGTAGGTGAGTCAAAACAACATCTTCACAAACGGATAAATCAGATATGATGTACGACAAATCAACATAATTGATAAAACAGCGATGTATAAACTTGCTTTGAAGAATCCGCATAATTTCGATTTTGATAAACCTGAAGTCATTACCATGAGTGACAGAACATTAAAACCGATTCATATTATTAAGAACATTAATAACGTAGTCAACTTCAAATCTGATACAGGTAACATTGGTAAAATACACGCAAGAATCATCGATATGCTTGATATCTAAGTTAAACATAAAAAAATAACTAATAACATGAACAGCACATCAGATTAAAAGTAAAAATTGAAAATAATTTCATATTCATACAGGAATTCATTCCTAAAATAAAACAGGTTTGTCTTGTGACCATTTTAGTGTGCATTGGAGCAGTTGAGAACTTGATCCTAACAAAAGAATTTTTAAAGAGCAAGAAACATTTATAGATGTTTAATTTAGCCTTTCCGATTTAACTTTGGTACGTTTTTAATGTTAATTTTAATTGTAGAATACAAAATTTCTAAAAACGTTCCTTTTAAATTGAAAGCATGACAAATGTCGATGATCAATTAACTAACATAATTAACTCAACGAGGAATACGTATTATTTTCCTTGTGGAAATATCTTCAAAAATTCCAAAATCATTTTTGAAAAATCGTAAAAAATCGAATTCTTTAGATATCTTGATGAATTTTTTTGTGTGTTATATGTATAGGAAACTATATATTTTCATCAGAACAAACCCATACCTTAACAAACCCATATCTCAATTCATATTTGGGATATCAAGTTTTGTGCTCAATCTAAATTTCTAGCATTATTTCGTAATAATTTTTGAAAAATCGTAAAAAAATCGAATTCTTAAGATATCTTGATGAAATTTGTTATCATTTATAAATGGAAGTATCTACTTTCCTCGGAACTAAACAGTACATGAACATCTCAATTCAGTATCAAGTTAAGATATCAAGTTTTGAACATAACAAAAATTTGTTGCATTTCATAAAAATAAATTTTGTTAATCATTTTTGCAAAAATCGAATTCTTAAGATATTCTGATGAAACTTACTCATTTATCATTATATAGGTATGTATTTCGTTCAGAACAAAACGGTACTTAGATATCTCAATTCATTTTTAAGATATCATGGTCATGAACTCAATCTAAATTTCTAGTATTTCATAAAGATAATTTTCGTAATCATTTTTAAAAATAATAAAAAACCGAATTCTTAAAATATCTTGGTGAATGTAGTTGTTATGCATTTATCACAGAACAAAACGATACTATCTCAATTCATTTTGGAGATATCAAGTTTTGAATTCATACTAAATTGTAGCATTTTATAAAAACAAATTTTCTTAATTATTTTAGAAAAATCGTAGAAAATCGAAAAGTAAAACTAATTGTAAAACGAAATCGACTATTAAAATCAGTTTCAAAATATATAACAAAATTAATAATAAAAAAATTTTAAGAAAATGACCTTTGTGTTATAATCAAAATTGACATTATTTGAAAGCTTATTTTATTCTACATTCCATGTTTCATCAAAATATTTACATTTCCATTTTGAGTAGTGGTGCCATTGAAAAAAATCAAGTTGGTGCATCTTGAAAAGTTAGACTATTAAACATTTGAAAATATTATTAACACAAGATCTTGTTTAGTTAAATTCACATTCCAAATGTCATATTGATTTGATTATTACTTTAGGTAAGTATTAATATATTATGGTTTTCCCTAATGAACAGTTGTAGAAGAAAAACCTTTACGGTCCCGTCTTAATATCCGGCAAAAGCTGAATATTCAGCAACTAGTCGATATCTGGTCGGATTTAAAAAGATAGCCGGATATCCGTTCCATCCCTAGTAATAGAGTATAAATATGAGTATTATTACTCATATGTAGCTTGGTCAATTTCTCAAATTACTTTATTCTATGATTATAGATAAAGTCATGGTATTTCCCAAGTCGTCTCTGCGCTGTATTAGTATTCAAAGTAGTATTTTGCGCCACTACTCGAATATTTCTAGTTAAAAATTAGTATTACTTCTATTATTGCATTAGGACTTTGATTAGAACTAAAACTAAACCACGAAATAGAAACAAACGAGATTAGCCGTGCGTCTCTTAAGACGGCTACATTTGTAGTTCTGGGTTTAGTGTAGAGATAGCTTTAGTTGGTATTCAACGTTAGATTATTATATACACCTACTTCATTGAACTGAAAGTGCAATTAACAACATTCGGATTTAGCCGTCTTAAGAGACGGTCGAACCTAAATGTTTCTAATTCTCGTTCTTGTGTCAGTTTCTCTAATGCTTGCGTTAGTTCTTGCATTAAGTTTAATTCAGCGTTAGGTTGTTATATATTTTTCAACGAGTTAAATACTAGAAATAGCTTTTCAAATTTATGTGTTAAAATTAATCATTCAAACAGTTTGAAGTGAAAATTAAAAACTTTTTAGGTTCATACATCGGATTGATATAGAGGTTTAACTATGCTAATAAAAATAAATTATTTTATCAATTCGATATGAAAGTGCAAAATTAATGTAGTTGATTAGTTCTTTAAAAGTGACTACAACTTGTAGTAGGTATACTTACCTTCTCTAGTGCTTTTACCTCGACGGTACAAAATTAATGGTTCGCATATTTTGAAAAACGACCGAACGTGTTGGAGGACTAAATACTAAATCACTATCGGCCATTACTTTCATCGGGAAATATTCGAAAAATCCGGGCCATTGAAAGGTATATTAATGGAACATTTGCATACACGCTCTTCGTCTGCCATCTAAATATACACAACGAGACAGCGTCGTTGCATTGTAGAGTGCCGGCCAATGCACGGGACCGTGTTCACTGACAATCATGTGCTTTTCAGCCCTAATGTGTATTAATGACTTGTTATCGTTTGCTGTTTCAGAAAAAAAGTAACTGTAATACTGACGCTAAATATACAGACAAACGATGAAAGGAAAAGGAAAGGGAAAGCAAAAATAAAACGAAAATAGCTTTCTTTCATTTATAGTCTCTGTTAATGATTTAATTAAGACAATGATAATTATAATAATATCCTTCTATACACACAGAACTATTTACAAACAGATAAAGTTAATAATGTACAATTTATCTGGTCTGGGACCAGGCAACTAAAAACTGTTAGTTCAATAATAATAAATTTTAAAAGGTGTTTATTAAAACAAGAATTTAAGCAAATTTTGTTTTATATAGAAAGTCTCAAAGTTTTGAGCTTACAGAAATAGCAATACAATTCATTTTTGCTTAAATATTTTTATTTTAATATACACCGAATGTAATAATAATACAAATCCATGATATGATCTCTTTATACACAACAATTTTCTAATAATAATTAATTAATTAATAATAAAATAACAACAATGTGTCGGTAAAGGTTTTTTCGTATCGTCTTAGTGAATCACGTATCATTTTTTTATAATTTTGTAGCGGAATATCTACTTCGATATTATTGATGTGTTTTTCTTGTTGTATCTTATTTTGTCCTGTTTCTATTTATAGGTGCGAAATTTTCCTATATTTTTTTTTAATTCACTTCATACTAAGACACGGACGAAATCGGAGGGGATCAAACGACATGGGTGATGGAGCAATCGTTGACTGAAAACTACGGTTAAACAACACTGCTCAAAGTCCTGCAAATATTCCCAAAACGGTCTTCGTACTGTTCGTTTTCATATTTAATTTTTTTGTGTGCGGACAACAATTTTTTCGTTCATTATCACAGATACAAATAAATGCATTTACACGAAATATACAAAAAACTGATTGCACTCGATGTTTTCACGTGAAATGTACATTACTATTTTTTTAACACACCCAAACACTCTTGTACCCAGCGGTCTTTGTATACATAAATAAACATCTTCCATTTTCTTCGTCTTCGTTCACGTTGCACTTTGCCCTTCTTGCGAACCTCGTAGCTCTAGCTGCTGGACACCATCTCTTTGCGCCTCAAAGGTAACTCTGCAACGGAAAAGAGACAAGACATTTAGTAAAAGTCCGTGATTAATGACGGTACGTAAAATAAGCAATCTTTTATCAACGACGAGTGGGTCTGAGTCTGTGTGTGTGGTTTGAGAGAGCGGAGCTTAAGCCTCCGTAGGGAGCCCATTGTTTCGAATCAATATCCAGCTCACACCGCACCCTTTCCATTTCGAGGTACGCCTCACCGTTATTAAGTTGCCGACCCCTACGCAACCAAGTGAATCCCGACTGCTTTTCCCCCTACGTAGGGAGTTAACAGCTTGACAATTACTTTCAGGATAAAATCTCTCACTCCATCTCAAAAGAGTCAACATAAACATTAATAAAGCATTAAATAAATAAAACTCAAAATCAAAGAAGTTATTGCTAAATTGAGTATGACGTGAAAGATTTTTTTATTCAATGTTTGAAAGAGAAAATCTGGTTGTGGGTAGGTAGAGAGGAGAAGGGGGAATACGAAGACCACAACCGTTTCAGATCGGGTCTACGTGGCGGTCTCGGTCCATTCAGCGATCTGAACGGACCGTCATTTGTCAACGTCAGCAAGGTGGCGATAGCGGGCATTCCTCATTCAGCGTAATTTAGCGTGGGCACCTCAACTTACCTCAGCTTGGCGGATGGTCCAGCATGGAACGGCTCAGACCGGCGACACGAAACCCCCGTTCATGCTTTGAGGGCTGTAACAAACGAAAAAATCGAGATAAGCCCAAACGAAAAGTTACAAGAAAAAAAAATAAAGTAAAAGGATTAAAAAAGGATTTAAAAAAAGAAATCAGAAAAGGGTTAAAAAGGTAAAAGGTGAGAGAAAAAGAAGGAAAGAGAGGGAAAGGGATACGAAGGCTACGACGACTAACGAGAGATCTTGTACGTGTATCTTTTTCATTCATTCATAGTGGCCGCGAAGGCCCCAGCACCTGATTCATTATGTGTTTGACCGGACCGGCCGCGGTCGAGATGGTTTTATTAGTTCTTTTGCCTGCGCCAGCCCCACAGGATCGTGAGTTGTGGCTTTTGGCGCCCGCCTTTATTCGATTGTAATCGGTCCGTTTGGTTTTATTGGCGCCAGAGAGGCTAAGTGGGCGATTCAAGAAAGATTTAAGGAACACACATAAAGGTGTTCATTAAAATGATAATAAAAAAGAGACTTTCAGATCTGGATTATATTACTTCTATTATCACATCATAACTTTTTTATATATCTCTTTACCTTTTGTAAAATGGTTTAAAGGCAGCATTCTCCGTACTGTTTGGATTCATTTGGTTCGACTGGGGTAATTGAGGTCTTTGAGGAGATTGTATCCTATTAAAACCACCCAGAAAACCCGATTGCGCATAGCCGCCATTGCCGGTAGACGCCCCACCTATGCAGGACCCCTGCCCCGGCAGGAGGTTACCAGTAACGCTGGGTAACTTCATGTTGGGCGGCGTTTGGGGCGGCGTGTCCGTCTGTACTTCCGGGAAACCCTGCTGGCAATGGCCGGGAAGGAAATTACCACCGCCGCCGTACCTTGAGTTCGGCAACGCAAATCCATTACCGCCTCCCATCCATTGGTGTTGTTGTTGCGAAGACGGTGGCGGCGGTGGCGTTTTGCATGCTGCCGTATCCGCCAAAGACCATATCTTCGGCTTCGACGGCGGTAAGGGTACACCACAATCCGATGACTTCAGCTCGGGTTTCATGCCAAAACTGTTGCCGAGAATGTGATGCATGTGGTTACCCAGCAGGTCGTCTTTACGATCTTCATCGCCCATGTCATCGTCGTCTAATTCTTTTCCACTCCTCTCCGATTTTATCCGTCCGTGTATGTCTACAAAAAAAAGATAAAAATAATCAAAATTAATTTCTACAACAAATGGTACTTAAACGATTTTTAAATGATAGTTAATGGTTAAGGCAGAGGTTCCCAATCTTTTTGGTTTGTGGCTCCCTAAATAATCGGAATATTTTTTCAGCGAATACATCATAATACTAACTAATACTACACCTAAAAGCTAGTATTAGAACTAACCCTAGACCAGGAACTAGAATCATTAGGGTCTAGCCATACATCCCTTAAAACAATTAAACCCTAATGTTTCTAATTCTAATCTTCAGAACTAAAACTAGACGTCTTAGTTCTAAAGATAGCTTGGGTTGGGTTGGATTAAGAAAGGAACAGCTAAACCCAAATGCTTTTCGTTCTAGGCCTAGTGTTAGCTTTAGCGTTAGTGTTAGCTCTATTTTTAGTTATTCAGTCTTAAATTGTTGTATACTTGCATCGAACTAAAACTAGAACTAATACTAGGAATAGAAAGTTTTGGTTTAGCCGTGCGGCTTCAGAGTCAAGTCAAGTCAAGTGCAGTAAAATCCGATAAATTATATCGACATTACTTAATATGTGCGATTGCTCTTACAAGTACACGATGAGTTGGAACGCTTGTTAGAACAAAACTTGTGACAACTTTTTGACCTAATTAAATTGTTGGCTTATAGATATAAAGTAGATATGGGATCTCTTATTCTTGAATTTCATTCGATCAAATTGGGGACTCTGAGCAAAAAGAAGTATGCTTTAGGAATTTTTATCTCGTATTATAAAAGATTTCTGTTTGATTAGATGTAAAGGAATAGAAAATTATAGATGGACCTGTAATGTCTTTAGTTACCAAGGCTATTCTTGGAATATTTTAATGATGACTTTCCAACATAAACATATCATTAAGAAACTGAGTTACTTAGCTGAGGCAAATTCATTCACTTAACTCTATCTTTTATATAAAGCACATATATAGATTTACTATGCTTATTGTATGCTGCTGTGGACAATACTCAGGAAGCAGCTTTCTTATGAGGCAGAATAGTCAATTTCTTAAATTTAGGTGAAGAAAATACAAAAACTTGGTTATTTCCTTATGGTATAATAATGAGCTATATGACTGACACATGAAATGGGTACATTTTTTTATTAAAATGGTTTAATTATCAATTTCTGGATGTTTAATTAAGAAATTACTGAGTTCAATGCTGTAGATTGTTGCACCGTTCATTATATTGTAGAATAGTATTTAGAGTGTATTGAACATACAGGGTGATTTACATAAAAATATAGAATCATGACATGTACAGACTGAATCAGCCTGGACACTTTTAAAGATAAACTCTTTTTTTCATAAGAAATAGAGGAAAATTATCAGTGTTTGAGGATTGATTTTTATAAAAAACTTAATGGTGGAAACCGCATATTGATATCTCTTATGGTTTCAGATATACAGGATATTTTTCAAAAAAGTGCAATTTCTTCTTATTTTTACTTGATTTTGATTTGCTTGATCGGCGTTTTCATTAAACATTGCACAACTAAATGAATCGCTTTTAAAAAATCCGTACACAATGTAGAATTCTGAGTCCTAGTGATGTTTCTAGTCTTAGAGTTAGTTCTAATGTTAGTTCAATTTGTTTAGATCATCTTCATCCCGTAATAATCCTATTAGTCCTTTCGGCAAAGAAGACGTTATTAAACTATCTCTTAGATTTATACCAAACATCGATTTATAATGGCTCGATTATTCACACATTGAACAAACTGCAAGCCTCCACATGTTTGTGCTATTTGGTTGATCTAAGTGGTGAGCATATTTTTCTGACTTTAGTGATGCCTCGCTTTCCAATGCACAATTTTTATCTCCCAAAACACATCTTTTAAATGGAGGGAATGTTTTCATATTTAACGATGAAATAAATTTTATTATTTTTCAGTTTCTACCGGTTTCGTCTTTTGCCATCATCAGGAATCTACGTTATATAGATTTCTCGAAATTTGATTTGTTTACATTGCCTTTTCCCATAATTATTCCTTTTTTAATATTCGTCTCTGATTTTATTTGTCGTTTTATTTTCTCCTTTTGACTAATTATTTTTGTAACTGATTTCTGGTAGGCGCGAATTTTTGATCATGTTGATTTATTATACACCACATAGACTCAACTCGATATTCCATAAAATCGATGCTTAAAGTATCAAACAAAAAGCTATTCCATATTTTAACTGCCATCGTACGGAATTTTATGAAATAACTAGTTAGTTCATGGAATATTGTATTCCACATTTTAACGGTAACATTGACTTAAAAATGAGTTTTTTTAATGGAACATCACATATATTTTTTGCAAATTCGAGTAGTGCATAAAATTTCCTTTCCAAAAATATAAACTTGATATTTCGTTGAAGTCTCGTCTGATATATACTTTAAAACTTGTATATGTTGATTTTGAAAAAGTAGAAAGATATCTGAATCTTTTAGTACTAGGTCTGGTGTTAATTCTAGTTTTAATTCTCATATAGCTCTAGATTGTTGTAAATTCATCTGGAACTTAAAATATAACTAACACTAGACCTACAAACAAGCTTTAGTGCTAATACTCGACCTAGAACTAGAATCATTAGGGTTTCGCCGCACGTCTCATAAGACGGTTTAACCCTAATGGTTCTAGTTCTGAGTCTAGTGTTAGTTCTAAAGCTAGGTTGAGTTGGGTTGGATTTCGTCTTAAGAGACGTACGGCTAAACCTGAATAATTCTATTTCTAGATCTAATGTTAGTTCTAGTTTTAATTCCTATTTAGCTCTACATTAATGTAAATTCTTCTGGAATTTAAAGTGTAACAGCTGTACTTTACTGAAAAAATAGAAAAAGTTTCTTTTTAATATTAATTATTAAAGCATGGAGAGGTGTGGTTTTAGAAAGAACACACAAAAAAACTATATCCGGTTTATTATTATAATTATGACCACGAATATTTAACCTTGATTCATATTCAATAGTTAACTACAAATAGCACAAGACATAAGACCACCTCGAAAAAAAGAGGATACAGACACATGATATTTCACAAACTATCAGGGAGATGTTTCAAGTGGGTATTCTCTCTAATTGAAATCTCCTCCTCCGGCTCTTCGTGACGTTTAAAGCCATGGGGGTGGCGGCGGGGCAGCTGTAAGTGGTATCTCCGATTTCGGGGTCCACGGACATTAACTGCTGATCCGATTAGTGGAGAAACGGATCCCGCCCCAGAGAGGGGAAAGTGAACGTCGACGAAGAGCGGGAATTAATGCGGCCCGACACTTTTCCGAGTGCGATTTAATTGTATAATACCCCAACCTTTCCAACCCCGCACTTGCGCCCCTTTGCTCATTTAACAGTCGAACGGGATCCCTCCTCGGTTTTAATGGTAAGTGATAGGCGACTCTCGAATCTCTTTTCGTAATCTCCTTCAACGGAAACGGTAAAAAGCCAATGCTCCCATTAGATACACTTTATAATTTGTTCTTTGAACTATATATTTATACTAATAAGTGGTACCATCGCAGTTATTTTCCTGCGCATGTAATAACTAGTCGTAACCACTAATGGTTTTTAATAGCGAGCAAAAAGCTTTTGGTATGTCGATAGAAATGAAAGGAAAGTGGAAATTCGCTGTGAAATTATAGACATAACCTTCACATTTAATGATAAATTAAAATTGAATTTGCATCACGTTTTTCTTTAATTCAAAAAGTAACCGATTATGAAATTATTAGTTAAAACAGAAATCAAGTAAAGAAAAAACAAATCGCATTAGCAAATATTAATTACCCATTAATGTATTCCATGAAAATTCATTGCATTCCTACAACTCATAACACATAACTAGTATTTATTCATAATTGCACAACGTTGTACAAATTGTTACATAGACCGCTTTGCGTGTCATAATTTTTGCGACCAAGAGTGTACATAGTTTTCCGTGTCATTAACTCTAAACTAATAACCAGCACGTCAATCATAAAAACATAACTTCTCATACGTAGACACTAATTGCATCTCATTAATTCGAGACGGAAAACGAACGTGTAGTGAAAACACCTAACCTTGCCTGTTTTAGTTAAACTCGATCATATAACGAATATTATAATTACTACCTTCAATCGTAATTACGTGTAATTAATTAACCACGAAAGATATAATCATAACTATTTAATCGAATTTAAATACAGCGAAACCTCGATGTAACAGGTTAATATATGGAAAAGAAAATCTCCGTTATATTCAAAAAGTCTGTTATGTGAAAAACATTTAATTTGGCTTTTTTAAGCTGTTTGACTGATTGATTTTAATGAACATAAATTGGAACAATTCGCATATTTGTATTCTGTGTGAGTCAGCTCTAGTTTCAGCTATGGTATCTAATTCGCTGGATGAAAATATTTTTATTTTCGGGATTCGGGACTAAGATCTAGATCATAAGTACTTGGGTTAGAGGTTGCTACTTTTTTTTACTTTGTTACTGGAGAACATACCCATAGGCGCCAAATACATGGGTACGCAAGAACCCATACAGCATTTTTAATAGGTGCTTATAGAAGATTTGAAATACTTCCAAAGACTTGAAATGCTTCCAGAAGACTTGATACTGCTTCTAAAAGATTTGAATTACTTCTAAAGGACTGGATATTGCCTCGTAAGACTTGATATTGTTTCTAGAGGATTTAAAATACTTCTAAATATCTTGATAATGCCTGTAAAAGACTTGAGACGCTTCCAGAAGACTTGATACTGTCCCTAAAAAACTTGATACTATTTCCAAAAGACTTGATACCGCTTCTAGATGATTTGAAACACTTCCAGAAAACTTGATATTGCTAGAAGGTTTGGGCTACTTCTAAAAGATTTGATAATGTCTCTGGAAGACTTGAAATATTGTCAAAACACTTGATAATGTCTCTGGAAGACTCAAACCACTTTCAGAAGACTTTATGCTTCCTTCCGAAAACTTGAAATGATTCCAATTGACTTGATATTGTTTCAGACGATTCCATTTGAAATGCTTCCAAAAGTTCTATCTCTATCCTTTGTGTAACCTTGGTCTGCTGTCGATAGTGTCACGGATTACGAAGAGCATGCGTTATTTTGGGCGTGCGTTATGTTCGTTTAATGTCTTTTATTTATACCTTTTTTTCTTTGTTCCCTTTTTTATCATCCTGTGTTAGAACATTCTTTTTCTGTAATTTGGGGGACTTGTCCTACTCAAGATATAAACCACCCGAAATCCTATCCGGCCGAAACAGGGCAAACCCCGGGTTCTGCGGCGAGCATGTATGTTTGAGGAGAATTCAAACTCTAACATCCAAGAGCGAGGAAGGGTTCAGGGAAGCGAGCTACCGAAACTTTTTTATTACATCATCTGTAATTGATATAAGAATTTTAAAAATAAAAAGAGAGATCGAAATATGACGCAGTAAGTTGTCTCAACATTAATTGTTGTTTCAGAATTTCATTGTATTAATAAAATTTTTTTGTAAGGTGATTAAAGGGACACAAATTTTCCATTTGAATTAACCTTCACAATCCACCGCAGGAGGGCGTTAGAGATTTGCGCAGTACGTGGTAACGGCGTGGCTGGTGCTGGTGGTGTCCTTTTACCAGTATCCAATATTCAACCAAGAATCTGGTTCCTTGGGATTTATACTCGTGGAGTTAAATTAAAGAAAAGTGGTAGCACATTTGATACTGCTTCCAGAAGACTTGATATTGCTTCTGTAAGACTTGAAATGCTACCAGAACACTTCATTTTGCCTCTAGAAAACATAATATTCTTCTAGAAGACTAAAAATACTTCCAAAAGAGCACCCATACAAAATTGTTAATGGTTTTGTGTTGATTGAAGTTATCATATTCAATTAATTTTGAATTTTAATGTAATAATGATGTTGTTCTTCCGAATTCAATGCTATCATCTCTGCGAACGTTTATTTGAAGTGCACGTTTGATATTTTGAATTTTTTCAAACCTTTTCCGACACCTATAGACTTATCCAAATTGAATAAAGTAAATTTACATAGAATGAGAGAAACATAACAAAAACACAAAATAGGAAGATCAAGAAAAAAATGTGCGTTGAAAGGTTTATCTCCTAATGCCGAACGCAAAACAACAGGCGGTAGAAAATTTGTTCCGAATATTTTAATTTTTTCTAAATTTCGAGACTTAAAATCCTAGGACCTCTTAGTAGTACCGGACCTATCATTTCTTTCACTAAATCCCGGGACATACTCGGGACCGAATACCCGGCCGGACTCCCTAGATTGAAGTGAAAAATAGAGTGAACTTTCAATGAAAAATATACAAGGTTCGAACTCAGAATAACAATTAAAACTAGAATTAACACTTGCATTAGAACCTAGAACTAGAAACATTGAGATTTAGCCGTCTTAAAAGATGTAGGGCTAAATTCTAACGTTTCTGCTTTGAGTATTCTTGATTTATATATGGTATTATTGACAATTTGGGGAGTATTCCAAAATATCTATTATATTTATTTATTCTATAGGATTCTATTTATGAACGATAACATTATATTGGCTTAACTGGAGAGTATTAATAGTTCGTTGTAAGGAGGTGTCACTGTATTAACATTGATTGGAATAAAACAAAACGGATTTTAATGAAGGCGAATGAATGATTAAATTTTACCTGATTTTCATACTAGAATTGGCAACTCACTATAACTCACCTGTATCGTCTCTCTTGTCGTCGTCGTCTTTTTCTTTGTCATCGCTGTCGGAGACGCAAGCATCATCGTCATCGTCCGTCTTGTTCTTCGGCTCCCACGTCATCTTGTTTTCCTTCTTCAGTCGCCGCCTTGCGTTCGCAAACCACGTAGAAACCTGCGTCAAAGTCATCTTCGTGATGATGGCCAACATTATTTTCTCGCCTTTGGTGGGATATGGGTTCTTTTTGTGCTCGTTTAACCAAGCTTTCAACGTCGCCGTCGATTCTCTCGTGGCGTTCTTTCGCCGGGCAGCTAAATCGTAACCAGCGCCATACCTAAAACAAAAAATAGTAGTTATTAAAAGATGAATTTTAAAGTTTCAGTTACGGTCCTGTTTTCAAAAAAAGAAATATAGGAAACGTTCAAGGCGTGCACAGACGACTCGATTTGACTTTCATGGGATCGTAGCCGTCTTCGTGACTGATCGCGAGACAGCAGTCGACGTTGATCGCGCGATCCGATGACAAGTACACGAACCAAAGTATCTAAAACTAAGGTACTTAAGTATAATTTTAGAGCAGCCCTTTATTTATAATAAAGGCCTGAAAAATGTTTTATGTTTAAAAGCTAAAGTGATTTAATTTTCTATTGAGTTGCGCCTCCATTCGGAGCCATTAACCCCATAAGCACCGCTTGACTGATTATATAAAAGTTCCAGTTAATACAGCCGGAAACGCTGACGTGAAATCCTGCGCTCACCGTGTATACAAGCGACGGCAGGCGTCGAGACGCCCGAACGGATGGAAACGAAAGAGTGAGTGAGAGAAAACGAGAAAGATGGAATGGGCTTTTCTAGCTGTTGAATTTGTTCCGGAGGCAGCGAGCGAGGGCCGTCTTTTGTGCTGAGCCGTCAAGTTGAGGTACGGCCGCCCCAAACCACCCCCAAACCCGCTCCCTTTCACTCCCCCCAAGAACCCCTTAACGTCGTAGGGATTTGATTACGGCTAGAGTGGTTTCACCCCTATTAAACGGCGCGCTTTTTCTCCCCCCGGAGTAGACAAGGGAAAGGCGGCCACCGATCGTCAATAAAAGCGGAAAAATAAAATCGGCTACGCGTCCCCTCCCCTGAATCGTAACGTATCTGCTCTTTATTGATATACTCCGATTGGTTACGCCTTCTACTCGACCGTTACATCGGTGCAATTTACCCGGAAGTCAGCTCTTTTTGGTTAAATTTATATCCACACGTTTGAATTTGTCAAGAACAAACACAAAGCACGAATAAAAAGAGATTATAATTACTGTAGTCATTCGAATCGAAGACAATCTAACATTGAATAATAAATACAATTAGACCTAATACTAGCATGAAAGCTGACACTAGACCTAGAACTAGAAACAATGGAATTTAGCCGTATGTCTGTTAAGACGGCAAAACCCGAATTCTACTTTAAGTTCATTAAACACATAGCAGCAATTCTCAATCTATGGTACGAGTATCACTGATGGTGCACAAAGATCCTCAGAGTGGTACGCAAACTAACGTTAATTGATAGAGTAGAGTATTCTATTTCTTTCAATAAAAAAATATAACGCCTAAATAACTCAGTATAAAAGTAAGTAACATTAAAGATGAGTGTATCAAAGCAGCTCTAACAGTCGAGTTTGTCTTATTATTGTGGTTAGTATCGTTAGTTTAATCGTCTACGAACTATTATATTCATCTAATTAGTATGATTTATTTTTGTACGTCACTATGGATAACTGGTTTAAGTTTTGAAATTTTTTCAAATCAGTGTATAAACCATCGTTATTGAAACGCCATCTTGCTACCAAACCTTCCACGTTAGAAAACAAACCTACAGAATATTTTCTTCGTAAATTGATCGAAATTAAAGTAGCAAAGAAAATGATGTCTAATTTTACTGGCGTCACTCAAAAAGAAATGGAGGTATCTTATCAAGACATCAAAGTCTATACAATAGGCGAAGAATTGTTGCCACGTGCAGCAAAAAATAAGGTTAGTTGTATTATGTTCTCATCAGTTCTCGTCTCTTCACGCCTGTTCTTATTTCAACGTTATTATTTTGATTATTTTTCAACGAGTTTTTTTAAAAAACAATGTGCATTTACATTGTCCCATATTGAAGTTTTGATGTACAAGATCAACATCGCATTATATACCTTTTGATGATCTGCATTTTTAAAATAATACTAGTTTTTATTTTATTTGTTAGTTTATATTGACATGGTTACTGAGGTTGGAGCTAGCTCCGAAACTAGTTTGGCTGCAAATTTAATAAATAGAGCAAGTTTAGAAATTTTAGTTTAATTTTTGAAATAATTCACTTGCATCATGGATCTAAACTCATAGTTGTATTATGGACAACGTGCTTGGCCATATAAGAAATTGATGTTATATCACCATCAAATGATGCCGTTCGGCGTAGAATTAATGTTATAGCATTGACCTTAAAAATAAGGTTAATAGAGAGAATAAGAAGTAGTGATATATATTTTTGCAATTCAACTCGATGAAAGTACGGATGTTACAAATTAGGCCCAACTTATGGTTTATGCACGATATTTATGCAAGTCTGAAATTAAAATTATCTATTCTGTACACCATTATCAATCGTAGTAGTATGTACTATTGCAGATAATATATTTAAGAATTTGAATGACTTTTTTGAAGAAAGTGACCTGAATTGGAAGAAATGTAATTAATTTTGTTTTTATGGTACTCGAGCTATGATCGGAAAATATGAAGGTGTAGTCAGTAAAATTAAAGCTGTTATAGAAAATTGAGTTTTTTTGCATTGCGCAATTCACAGAAAAGCTCTATGGTGCTGCTTGTTGGTGAGTTGTTAAAATATTGCATTTTATAAAATTTTGACTAGTAATCACATTCAATTGTTATTATTTTATTACTTGAATACATTCTAAAGTGTTAATATTTCTGATGAAAAATAAATTTATCCATTATTTCTAGTTGCCTTAATATCCTGAATTTAAGTTTGCAAGGGAAAACTACAAATCGTTTTAGCGTAAATGATGGAATTTGTGCATTAATCAAAAAATGTGAAATGAAAACTTGCAATTATTTTTTTGTTTTTTAGAAAACTTTGTAATTGAGTATGATATAAACATGGAAGATAATTTTATTGATAATATAAAACGTCATAGTTAAATGATGTTGATTCTTTCGAAGATTATTTTAAGGAAGATTACTTTCAGTTTCTTTGGGTAAGAAACCGATTTGTTCACAATGAACCTCCAAACAATTTGTGTATTGATGAAAATGAATCGTTGATAGAACTGTGTTATTATGGAAGCTTAACAAAAGAGTTTAACTAATTAGAGTTAAGTGAATTCTGGTTAAAAATAAATAAACCCATTATTCCTACTCCCATTTACGACTACCTATCTTTGCAAAACTGGATTTCACGCAATGGTGATCATAAAGAATAAATTTCGAAATAAATGGACCTGGACACAAATTTAGGTCTAAAAGTATTTACGATTGAATCTGACATTTCCTCGCTTGCTTCAAGCATCGTCCACAAGTAAAACTAGAACTAACACTAGACTTAGGTCTACGAATATTCAGGTTGGGCAGTCGAACGAATACGATTTAATATGTTTTTAGTGCTTGGTCTAGTATAAGTTCTAGTTTTAGTTCAATGGAGTATACACAATCCAACATTGAATAACAACCATAACCAGAACTAACATTAAAGCTGACATTAGACCTAGAACTACATTCGGATTGCTTCTAGTTCTAAGTCTAGTGCGAGATCTACTATTAGTTCATTAAACATATATAACATGTTTGTACTGATTCATAAGTAAAACTAGAACTAACACTAAACCTGGACTAGAAATGTTTGGGTTTAGCCGTGCTTTTGCGTCTGCAGACGCAAAATTCAGGTTCCGATTAAACCCGAATGTTTCTAATTCTATGTCTATTCGAAATAGATTCGAATCTTAGACGCACCCGATTCGAACAAATACGATAAATACATTATAATTTTCTTGAAGCTCTTTTTAAATTTACATCATTAAATTATAATAAAGAGTGCTTTCGTGACCGTTTTGTTATAAAGTAGTGAGGGCGCCACCGGTTCACGGAACCGTTGCATGAGAATCAACGATACCTAGCGCGCACACAATAACAATAATAATGGTAACCAAGCGCCCTCTGGTCCGCGAATGGTGCTATAAAAAGGCGTCCGGGAGATCTATTCCAAGAGATACGGGCCTGATATATCAGGCGACAGAGTCGTACACTTCCGCTTGGTAATGCTGCGGGACAGTTCGCGGTCTCGCCGCTGCCAACGGCGACACCGTTGTTGCCACAACCGGAACGAAACCCAGAGGCGGCTCGTTAAATATTCACAAAATTTATTTTCTCAATAACTAACACTAGAAGCTTTTTGTCACTTCGAATCACTTTATGAAGAAGGTTGTAACATAACATCCGAAACGTGAAACATTTTTTAAAAAAATACACTTTCTACTGTTATGTCTAGTATTAGTCCAAACGCAAGTTTTAGTGTTAATTCAAATGTTTTAATCATAACAATAATAAAATTTTGCGAGGAAAAAAGAGTTTTATTTGTAAATTTATTGAGGTTTAAAATGTATGAACGTCAATGGAGCTATTCAGGACCGTAATCGGTGAAATTAATTGCGCATCGACGGGTTTCCCTTCGTGTTTCGCGTGCGAGTTCACATCGATTTGTCGCACCGAACGGTGCTCACGACGAGTTCGGTCGTAACGTTAGTTGTCCGGACTCTATTATAAATTTCAAAGAACGGAATTATTCGCCTCGACCGACCATGTGTCACCGCTATCTACCAGAACATCCATCTAAACATACTCTATAAAATTTAACATCAAAATAACCGCCTTAGGAAAGATAAATCGACTGATTTTATGGGATGTTTACAATCCGGATTATAACCGGAAGTATGTCAAGAGTAACGGGTACTTGTAGAATAAAATGCGACTGTGCAAGATCGACGCCGGCAGCCGACAGAATGGTTTCAAGACAAAATGGCTGAATAGCGGGGTCGCTATTGATTGGCGAGTTCTGTGCGGCGTCGCGGCGCTACCAGGTGACGACCGACGCCGTTCGTACTTGCGGCGTCGCGTCGCTGTCCGTGTATAATACGACCGCCACGCCATCGCACTGCACCATTTCTATTTATAGTCGATAAAATCTCTCTTTCTCGAAACGCTTTCCCTGTCAGATTTTCGTATCCGTTTACAAACGGTAGAACATATCGTTACAATACCTGCAATTCTCAAAACAAATCGATTTTAGTGTAAATACTAAAATGAATTTTGAATACAAATTCGAAAGTATAGGGTAATACAAAACTCGTGTGCAATATTTTTGATTCTAATGCAAACATTTAAGAATAACATTTTCATGTTTTCGCGTTTGTTTACCAGTTTATGCAAGTTTTACATATTTTACCAAAACGTATTAGATGGGCAAATTAGGATAGACTAATTACATGGCAAATATGTCTCGGTCTTTTATTCCACGATAAAACCAATACTGCTAAGAACAAACCACTATCTTCTTCAGATTTTAAATTATAGTCTGAAAAGTCAAATTCACTATTCTATTTTAAAAAATGGTGAAATAGAAGCATATATAAGAAATGCTGTGAGCACATTTTTGAGTAGACAATATTGTGTTTGAGCATTGTTAAACATAGCTAATAATTGAGATGTAACATGTTGCTGTAACAAGTTATATTTTGTAACTATATACTATGGTTGATTATGATGTTATTGAAAGGATTTACGACGAAACCATAAAAATATATATTTTCCAATTCTAAAATATTAAAGATGAATGTTAGCTATTAGAAATGGTACCAACCCAAACTCAACCCATTCCCGGGGGCTGGAATGATATCAGAAATTATTTAAAATAAACATTTAAAACACATGTAAACTTAATGAATGTAGAAGACAACTTGTACCTGACGATAGGTTGGATTAGGTTGTTATTAGAAATGATCATTACATTTCATGTCTTTAGATATTGTTCCCATTGGTTGAGTTGGGTTAGTATTAAAAATGAAGGTATAAATGACGGTATCAACCGTTGAAGTGGACGTAATAGTTACTCTGCATTCGACAAATCTTAGGGTGAAAGATCGATGCGCACTACATGAACGAGGAAAGCATGCGAAAAAAGATATAACAGCTGAAATAATGGAGAAGTGACAGAGAAAGTGGTCTGAGTACGAAAGGTGGACGATGATTTGGTGGCGTGGGTGAATAGAACATGGGGAGAAGTGAAATATTACACAACACAGGCGCTGACGGACCACGAGGTTTTGGAAGGTACCTGAAGACCTCAGGCAGAGTCCCCAGCTATGACAGTTGGTTCTGTGAAAAGGTTCACACTCTATTCCAATGTAAAAAATTTGAAGAGACGTGAACTCGGTGCTAAATGGAATGCGACGAACCATTGAACATAGAAAATGTAGGAGGGCTACTACTGAAATCTGAGGAACATTGAAGCGCAGTTACTGGAATGCTCAAAATGATAATAATGCAAAAAGAAAGAGACTAATATGAAAAAGAAGTTAATGGTGGCAAGGCTGAGAGTGGCGTAGGACGCAGGAGTCCAATACGTATTACTAAAAATAAAATTATTCCTTTGACCAAGTACACGTAAATTACTAGAGTAGCCACCGTGGATTAGTGAATATGACAGGAGAAATAAAAATAAACCGTCATAAAAAAATAAACAGTAAACCGAGGTGCATAAAGCATTCCCATCACATGGAAATGATATCAGAAATTATTCGATTGTTCGATATTACCCTATTGTATAGTAAGTTCTATGGGGAACTCAAAGAGTTTCGCAAAAAGTTTTAAAACTAAGATTTAAGAGAAATGAAAATCAAATGAATATCCAAAATAAGTTGCGCTTGAGGGTGAGGTGAGTAGCAATGGGTTGACTTTGTATTAAAAATGATACAAACGTAACCCATGATAATAATATCAAGAATTGATTTTCTCAAAAAAATACCGTTTTTTTGTAATTTTAAAATGTAAAAACTATTTGGCTATAAATTAAAACCAAAAGAAGATATGATGTTTAGTGTCTGCTGGATCCAATTTATCTACTTCTCTCCTTTCTTTTATAGTTGTAGAGATAGCGTATAATAACGCCCAAACATGCCCATCTTTTACAGACCGAGGAAAAAGAAACACAGAAAACGCGAATGTTTTGTGAAAATTTGTTTGGTCAAAAATTTATTTTGTATCAGAATCCAAAATATTGTAAGCGAGTTATGAATCATCCTGTAGAGGGCTGAAGGATTTACAGATTTATAAAAAAGTTCTAATCTTGTCTTGAAATAGGAGAATCTAGTATATCAACTTATAAATTGTTGTTATGGGAAAAGCTGAAATGAAAGCGCAAAATAAAAAAAAGGATTTACTGTAATAGAATGATAAACATATTATTAGATTAAAATATTAAAGATTAATGTTAAGTATTGAAAGTGATACCATCCCAACCCAGCCAACCGGAATGGTAGTAGAAATTATTTAAAATAAACATTTAATATAAATGTAAATCTAATGAACGTAGAAAATAACTTGCGCCTGACTTGTGTTAGGTTTCGGATGGTATAATTTCTAATGCCAACTGGTATCATTTTGAGTTTCCTATAGAACCAATATAGTCGATAGTCAATAGTAATCGAATAATTTTCATTGGGTTGAGTTAGGTTGGTTTCGGGTGGTATCATTTTTAATACCAACCCAACCCAACCAAATGAAAATATCAAAAAATTGAATAATTTCTGATATCATTTCCATAGTGTTTAGTTGGTTTCAGGTGGTAACATTTTCAATACCAATCCAACCAATGGGAATGGAAATGATACCCTATTGTATAGCACATTCCATAGGGAACTCAAAAATGATACCAGCGCAATCAATGAGCATATCACAAATTACTCTCCTCAAAACAATGTCGTTTTTCTATAATTTTAAAATATGTGAAATAAGAGCATCTTTCGAGATCGAAAAACTTTGACTTTTTGGCTATAATTTAAAAGCAAAAGAAAATAGAGGTTTGCTGAAATAGCTTATAATAACACCCAAATTTGCCAATCCTGTACAGACAGAGAAAAAAGCAGCGAATACGACGAAAATTTTATTCTAATTCAGGACGGGTGTGATTTTCAAAAAATCAAATATTATTGATTTTGACCTTTATGGTTTTCATATGGAATTAAGATGAGCGATGTGGATGATTTTTGATATTTTTCGTCTATTTCAAGTTGAATTTGCTAGTTTTTACTAACTTTAGACTATTGTTTGTTTAGTCATTGTTTGATTGTAAAGATTCACACCCTGAATAAGCTTCAATACATAAAAAGCGAAACATTTGTTATGAAAAAGTAATTTCGTATTTAGTGTCCTCAATTCTATCCTGGAATTAATTTTTTTTCAGAATTTAGAAAAAGTTCCAATCTTGTAATTGTTGTAAGTTGTTGTGGGGAAAGCTTAAAATTGATGATTTGGATATTAGCCAGAAAAGATATGACTATCTCAACTCTAATAAGAAATTGTCTATCTACAAAATTTTCTTAAAGACCATCTTTACAAAAGTAGCTCTTTGCAAGAATTTTTCTTAAACATGTTAATCAACGGTATCATCAACCTGGAATCAAATTCAAACACCCATGATTAATTCAAAGGTCTTCCACTACCAATACAGCCATATATAGCCACTGCCAGGCTACACTTACGAGTCATTGCATGTTGAGACTCAAACATTGCACTGTAATTTGAACAACACAAATTAAAAAACTCCGAAGAAAAATACTGGAAGGTAAATAATGATAGTCACAATGATTAAGTAACTCTATCAGAAAAACGGTATAGTGTTTCAAATATTTTAACCTAGGTGTACCATCTGAAAAGTAATAAATGCTGGCGTTGGGTGTAAAACACGAAATTATAAGAAGGAATTAAAAATCAGGCACCGTGAAGAAAATAGTTTAAATCATCATAAGAAAAGACTTTCAAAATAGGAAAAAAACGGGATTCATTCAAAGACTAACTGGTATGAAATACAAAATGTTAGTAACCATAGGAGTCTAGAGTAGAGAACCATCCATTCTGCTTTCAATTCCAAGCATATGAAACACCAATCTTGAGAAAAGTTACTGTTGAAAATGCTGACAAATAAAACGTCTCTTTTCAAATATTCCACAAGAGACGGTAACGTTTGTTAATAACACTTAACTATTTAAAAATGTCATAACACAGAAAATGTGATTGCGTTTGATGATATTAGGCTTGATAATGTTAATAACTATTTAATTAACCAAAATACTGGAATTAATGTTGTTTAACTTGTAACTAAGACATCCAATTCGATGATTTCAAAGAATCTTTGGAAAAACTAATACTTCTCATGAAAAATCTTCTTATACTTTAAATTCCGCCATCTGCGAAATTAAAAAGCTTATTATAAAATGAAAGCTGAATTTAGGTTCTTCGTCTTGTAACTCATATTATGAGTTTTTATATCATTTTTATTTATATCTATATAAAGATATACGAATTTCTGGCTAATCAAAACATTTCTTATTCTTGGCACGATCTGATATGCAGCAATATCATTGTTGTGCAACAGCGCAATTCCTACGCTGAACAATAAGCGGAGAAGATATAATGCATATAATGCACTTGACTTGGCATTTGGTACGGCCCTTCTAGGTCATACTAAGCTACCTTTCTATAACTCTTTCTTTTTGGATAAATGTCAAAACAATTACATGCAATGGTGCCAATACTTTTCATAAGTTATGTCTGTTGTACACCAAGGTCCGACTTTGATATTCTATTCGCTACACAAAAAAATTTTACACCTACTTTGTAGAGAATAGAGAACTAAGGCTGTAGCAAAAAAAGCGGGATACATATTGGTGAGATAAAACATTGCTTCTTTTTGTCATTATATAAACGAAATAAAAACCAAAATTATATGTAATGGGCAAAAAAGGTTGTTTTGGGTTGGGTTTAAAGTAGATGAACAAGGCAAGAATGTGGTTGAATACATTTCATAAAATGTTTTAAGCTTTTTTGACATTCATTGAGTATTCGATTTGTTATCTAAACCTCTTCTTATTATTTATTACATTATAAATTATGTAGTAGTGTTAATTATATATTCTGCGTTAAAATCGATGTGTACATTGCAGAACTCATTTGAATTAATAAATGTTCATCATTAATCTTAATAGTTGTTTTTATTTTTATTCGAATCAGTATCCTTATCGCATATTTGATACATTTTTTGCTATCAAGAAGAACTAAAGGATACAAATTGAGAATAATGAAGTAATTATAGAAAATATAGGTCGAAAAAAGCTCGAAAGGAATAAAACGCCTCCAGTCAAGTTTTTAAGGTTAAATTATGCAAAAGACGATGTTATCTGTTGCTTAGGATCTTAAAAATGTTAAATAGCCATAAAAACGGAATGTTATAGCCTGATGAAAATTGGAAATTGAACTATAATTAATAGATTCAGAACTATTTTGAGAAAAACTTTGATCTTAACCGCCCAAATAAATGAAGACCTTGTAACTAGAAGTGTTAAAACTGTGATTTCATCTATACAACGATCATTTACACCATTCATAATTTGTTGGTATTGTAAGTTTCCGTAGATCAAGAAAATTGAAATGTCGTGATTTTGTATCGGCTTTCGTTTGAAGATATCAAGTAGTCGGCATCTCTTTGAGTTTCACCAAAGTAAACTGGGTTTTGTACAAAATTAAATCGAGATAACAAAATTTAACATCCTGATAATTGTTTTTCATCAATAATCGTCCAATCGGATCTTGGTCCGACAAAAACGTGTCAATTTATTCTAAGTGCCCAAAACATTACGAAAACATCTTGACGTAATAATAAATGAGTGTTGTCGTTTGAAATTGGTTCCGGTCATCAACGGAGCGACACAAGTTAAAGTTCTCAATACGCACAAAGAACTTCATTCTTGTGTAGATCTTCGTTGTGCCCATTCTTCGTAAACGAGCGTTAAAACACGTTTACAAGTCGTGAAAGGGCGCCACTTATTGTCAATTACCGGTAACGAAAACCTTCTCGGAAGCGTTTATTGACCCAACCAGCATACTTCTTGATACTTTAAACCCCACGGTTGGGGGTTTTGGTGAATAAACGAGGACTTACCCGTAGGCTAAAGCAGGATCATAAGGATAATAACCCGTGGTCGGTTGAAGTCCTGCGCTTGTCCATGGTGACATGTCAGCTGCGGCACCAGTTGCATCTTTTAGATATGGGTTACTCTAAAACAACAAGAAAATCACTATCAGATATTTGTCTCTACAAACAATGTCTTATTTAAGTCAACCAAAATACAAAAGCAAACAACTTAGAAAGTTTTCAATCCGAGTACACATAAACTTTGTAGCTGCCCCTAATCTCACAGTCACTTCGCAGGAGAAAAGTGATTCTCTCTTACCACACTGAAATCGATACTTTCTCGAGAGGGCGAGCTTTAAAAAGACCGAAGCTATTTTTCTCGTCCGTGATAAATTTTATATCACCATCGACCGTTTTAATTGCTATTTTTACGCCGTCGTTCTAATGCTAAGAACTGTAAACACGTCTCTCTTTCGTGGCGACGGCGAAACAAAAAAATGGTCCTGATAAAAAAGCTCGGTTGTTAACAGGGGAATACATAAAAGCCACCCGTTGTTTCATTGCTGCAGTAGGGTTTTCGGTGAAGGCTCCGTAATGGCGCCATCAAGCGAATTAAGTACCATAATGTGAGGTCTACGTTTTAATTATGCCAATTTAATCCTCAAAATCAACTAATATAACGGTAATATTTTGATGGAAAGCTTTCAATAACAAAAAGGTGAGAATGCTTTCATATCCGCTTTCGCGCAAACAAACATTAACGGAAATCACATCACACATAAATCCAAAACAAATTAATTTATCGTCCATTACGAATCTATCGATAGAAAAAGTGATGTTAGCCAACACCACAAACAACAACCATTTGCGACATGTAATGTGTTTGTCATTACATATTAATTCGTGGAGTGCTCGAACGTAATGCATTAGGCATATGGTGACAAAATTACTGATAATTGTATACCTATCTGAACGGGTCAATGTGTCGGCAAATATTTGATCTCTCCTACAAAAGTGGGGGGGAACGAAAGATCAAAGGATTTTGCCGCACTTATTATTAAAGTATTATCGTACAACAATATTGTCCTTCTGACGTATATTACAAATCGTTCAAATGTTTACTATACAAAATTACATCAGTTTGAATAAACACTTTAGGTTTATCGTTATTTAAAAATCGACTTCAAACAACTTATTTTCTTATAAATATTCACCAAATAAGTTAAAGTAAAACTAAAAAAGTAATCGCTAACATAAATATCCGATAAACACAAGGGACGACCCAATAAAGTCCCCAAGGGCCAGAAAATATTGGCGAACATATTTCCTCGGAAAAATCTCCTCTAAGCTTATTTATGTCACCCGTTCGATATACACACGGGGTGGGGATTTTCTGGACGTTCACGATCAATCTCGCATAAAGGCCTCCAATCAATGTAAACGTGGAGGCTATGGAGAACGCGTAGCAATTTCGATGATATATGTAATTCCGCTGTGGTGGGGAACGTCCGTGTTTCGAAGGGGGGACTGAAAAAGAATTCTATATTTATTCAGGAAGCGTAAATCTCCAAGTAGCAGACGAGGGGAGGCGCAGAACCGCGTTATGGACTGCTCAGAGTGGAAAAAGAAGAAGTGCCCGATGGCCGAAGGGGAAAAACTCCCCCGAAAGACGAATAGGGGAAAACCGTAAAAAAAGCTCTCATTCCCAACCGCAACTCCAGTAAATTATGGGTATTATCCGACACTAAACACCAGTCAATTGACAGCGCGAGTACGATGAATTGGGGGCTGTTTCAGTTTATGTGGGAATGATTTCCTGGCAATTAAGTAACAATTTTTCTTAGAAAGCTAAGTAGAAAATAAATCTCAAAAGAATTCATTTTAAATGATGGAAATAACTATATTAAATAAATTTTGCATGTTTTATATATAACTTTATATTTTGCATTTTTATTGCATATAAACTTAGTTATCCATCTACTCCAACAAAATCGCATATAATTTCTAATAAGGCTACAGCCCTGGGGTGCGCCTGTTCTTCGTTAACCCAACTCAACTAAACCCAACCCAGTATCCCCTTTGAGGTGCGGATCTTTTTTTGGTATTGAATTTTGTATGAAAATCGTTTCATTTGTCCAACCCAGCCCTAGGGCGCCGAATATCTTAGGACGGATCTGATTCAAATACACAGGATTAAGTTGGGTTGGGACATGCATCTGAAGATATTTTTTGACGAATCTGATTTAGGAAGCCTATATATTTGAATTGAAGTAAAAGTAGAACTAACACTAGACCTAGAAGTGGAAAGATTGGGCTTTAGCCGTACGTCTGAAGACTCTTAAGATGGCTAAACGCGAACGATGGTAGTTCTAGGTGCAGTGTTAGTTCTAGTTTAATAAAAAAGGGCGGTACGAATGTTAACTGAGGCATGGTATCTCAATTTGGAGACCCTGTACCGGGTGGGCCAAATTGAACAATTCTAAAAGGAAACTGCTCTTTCTATAAGTTACAGAAAATGATATCAATATCTAGGGCTTGATTTTTATAAGAAACTTAATGTCGAAAATAAGGTATTTTTCAAAAAAATGCAGTTTCGAAAATCTTCATAAGTTTTTTCTGAAAAATTTTCCTGTCTGTGAAGAACATTTCCAAAACAAAAATATAGCATGTTGCAATCTTCTTTCTATCTATTTTATCTATCTATCTGTCAAATGTTGATTCAAGTTGTAAGTGTTAGAGTTTATTGTTAGAATCTTTCTTAGTTGTCATCAATGAAATTATACATTACGAATAATGTCATATGAACATTATGATAAGGACATGATAATTTGTTTTAAACAATCTGGGAAGAATGAAAAAGAAGCAATATCCTTTTAATTATGTTTTTAGAAGATTGCGATATAATCTACAAACGAGAGGTCCGTTCGAAATGATCAAAATCTTATAAACGAATGAAGACTTTTCCGAGATTTAAGAGGTTTTTCGAAAAGACGTCATAAGTTTTTTATTTTGACAAATCGTTCTTTTTGTGAAAAACACCCAGAAATATTCAAGCTAAAATATAGCACACTTGCCATCTCGTTCAAGTTTCTTTGAAATATACTTAGAACTAAGAGATTTTTAAGATTTTCACTTGCGTGCTATTAGGTGTTGACAGCGCTTTAAAAATACGAATGCATTGTTAATGAGTATCTATCTGCCAAATTTTGATTCATGTTGTAAGTGTAAGAGCTTATTGTTAAAATATTTCTTAGTTGTAATCTACTTTCATAATAATGTCATATGAAAATTATGAAAAAAGGGACATGATAGTTCATTTTATATCATGCAGCGTCTGCAAGAAATTTATAACATAATGATATCCAGAAAGGTGATACCCTTTTAATAATCTTTTTAGAAGATTACGTTATAATCTACAACATAGACAACAATTCGAAAAGAAACGATCAAAAATTTATGAAAAAATTGTATGTTCCCGTCGAATTTCCAAACATATATAGGGTATTCCACAGCTAACTTATTTAATCAAATTTTACATAAAATGCATGCAGTAACTTTTATGTATCTTTAGAAATGTTTTTAAAGACATGAAGATTTTTCAATAAGAAAAAAATTATGATGATTTGTTGAAAATGCACTTTTTGAAAAACACCTTTATCTCTAAAACCTGAAAATATATCAATATGTGGTTTTCGCTATTAAGTTTATTCATTAAGACACTGATATCATTTTTTCTTAATCTCTTAGAGAAAGAAGAGTTTCCCTTTAAAAATGCCCAATTTTGCACACCCTGTACATTTCATTTCATTTTACACTTACATTTTTTAGAATGAAAACGCCGTGGTCTGAAGAAGTACGGTTGAATCCGAATCTTTCCATATCTAGGTATAGACTTAAATCTAGTTTTATTATCTTATATTACATCTAACTTTAGATTTAGAACTCGAAACATTCAGGTATAGCCGCACATCTCTCAAGACGGTTAAACCCTAATGAGGACCAGTATTAGTTCTAGTTTTACTTGAAATTAAATAAAGAGGATTGGGTTGGCTTGGGTTGGTTTGGCTTGGGTGCATCTGAAGACATCTCTTAACGAAGGCCTTTACAATGAATAGTTTCTGAAATAGAGTAGCTTACAAACTGATTTAGTAAACCTGTATATTTGAATTGAAGTAAAACTAGAACTAGCGCTAGATCTAGAAATGTTATCATTCGAGTTTAGCCATGCGTCTTCAGACAAAAGATAGGAGTAAATTCTACAGATATTTGAAACGCCTTTAGGTACACTATTTGTTACAATACAATATTAAAAGAAATATTTTTGTATTGCAAGTATCTTGTTTTGTTTTGACTGCATAATATTTTCAGTTACAAGTAAGGAAGCAAGTAACGTTTTCATGTTGTTTATTTTTGCCGCATATAAATCCGATCCTTAAAAATAACATTCTGTACTAACTAATACGTGAGGATAAACAACTTAAATCAAATAGGTGATTTCTCTAAACATTATCATTTGTAAATTAATTACAGTTTTCCTGCACATTATTAACACAAACGTATAGATGGGTGTATAAAACTGGTTTTGAACGTTTCAATTTTTTGATTTGATTTTAGAAAGTAGCATCCTAATGGTCGAAGACCGGCCATTTTGAAAAATAATACAAGCATACGAATGTCGAACAGAACTCACGTTATCAACGTGTAAAGACGCGTTATCAAAATCGTCGTTGGGTACACAATTTGTCAACGATAATCTGCGGCGTTACGTCGCCATTAGAAGCCGACAAAAGGCCGCGTACCGATCGCTCATCCGACAACAGCTGAGATAACGCTTTACTGTTATCTATCGTTGTTCCCTGTGTGAACGCGCCGCAGAACCAGAACCAATGTGCGCCTAGAGAGACGAGAAACGGTGCCGAGAAAAGGTGCGCGCGTGTTCTGGCCTGTAAACAAATCGGAAAAAATCACAGACGGGCAAACTAATCGATATGAACCCAACGCGCTCTAATCTAATCGAAACATGTCCGTGTACAAACTTCGACAGTACTTTTACATACAAAATCAATTCTTTTAGGCAAACAATCAAATATTGTACTTTCGGGGTTCTTCTATTAAAAATCCGTGGCACTTTTAGGAGGTTATCGTGCTTTTTGAGTACCATCAACAACAACGTCTAAAATTTCAATCAATTTACCAAACGAAATTTTTATACACTTCTTAGGTTGTTTTAATTGATATCAAAATTTTTGTACAAACAAGAAAGAAACTTTAACAAATGTATGCAAAGTTTTCCACAAATAACATAGAAACAGGATAGAAACATTAACAGTGATGAAGCTTTTGAATTTTTCCGTATTGCCAATTTGTTCAGAAACTGGTTCGAAATGAAGAAGCTTGCAACTTGGCATTCCAAACGTTTTAGTTAGTTCTACCATTAGTCCTAGTGAAAGTTTGTGTTAATTATGTTTCTATGTTAATTGTTGAAAATTTTGCATATTATCACTTCGAATACGAAAGGTCAAACACTTTTTCCAGAGACGCACAGCATGAAAGCTAGTTTTAGGTTTAGTATCAGTCCAACATAATTAATACTTGCTGTGAAAACCTTCGTACATTCAACCTTTGATAATTTACATACCTTTAATAATGGTTTTGTTATTTATGACAATTAGTGATAATGGAAGCTTTCCACAAGATTATGTTAGAAATACAACAGAATTCTGATTATTCATGCACGGATTATCCATATCATAAAATTTCACTATTTTTATCAAAATCTTTAATCACCTGCAAGAAACTGGAAACTTCTTTTTTTCCACCTTTCCACTATTACTCAACCAATGGATTAAGGTGTATTTGAGGTAGCGAAACGCTTTTACTAAAGGAAGATGATATTGGCTTAGCATTTGGTGAAGAAGGAGCCACTAAATTTAAGCTAATTGCATTAGTACGGAACATCAATAAATTCAAGGAAACCGACGATAATGAGATCGAAACATGAATCAGGTGTCAAATTCGGTACACAATGATCACTTCCAATATCCAAATTTGGAACTAGAACCACTAAGTTAATAATAAAGCAAGCAAGAAATACGTCATATAATAAAGCAAGCAAAAAACTTACTTAGAATACATGAAGTTATTACAATTATTATTAAGTGAAAATAGGTATCGGTGCTGAAAAAAAATAACAGTTCTTAAAAAAAAGGGTTTCCATGAAGCAACCACAGACCTAGCGCTTGCGGTCCATTTTAAATGAAAATGTGTTCTAGATATTTCTATTTTCTTAGATATTTAAAGTAGTATATAGCCCTTAATTGTCAGTTATTGACCATCTGACATGAGGGTTTTGTGTTTTGCCAACATCATATACGATTTTGGAGTAAAATCAAATTATAATAACCGTTTTTATCCTTCTGCAGTAAAAATGTATTGTCAGCAATATTTAGTCTTTAATTGACAGTTTTTGGATTACTGATATCACGATATTACATTTTGTTCAATGATAATTAATATTTTCAAATGACAACAGTATCTTGTTTTTTGAAATCAACTTGTTTTTTGCCAGCAGTTTTACAAGAAGTATTAATTTTCTAGAAGCATTTAAGTCTTCTAACAGTAGTATCAAGTCTTCTAGAGGCAATATTAAGTCGTTTGGTATCAGTTTCGGTTTTGCAGAACTGTTGCAAGTTTTTTAGAAACAATATAAAATCTTCTAGGTGCACTATCAAGTCTTCTGGTATCAGTTCAGGTCTTGTAGAACCATTGCAAGTCTTCTAACAGCATTTCAAGCCGAGATGGCTTTTAAAGACTTCTGGAAGAAATATAAATTCCTTTAGAAGTAGTATTAAGTCTTCTGGAAGCATAACAATTCTTGAAGAGCCAATATCAAGTGTTCTGTAAGCATTTTATATAATACAATCGGTTATCAGGATTCTACTGTACATCATTTTTTAGCTTTCGATCAAAAGCTCTAGTTGATCTCTATTTTAAATAAATTTTGAATTTATTATTAATACAACTTTGTTATAAACTGGTCAACATTGCACACTCCTGCACAAGTAAGTAAGCTGGAACTAAGTAAGATGCAGTAGCAAGTTTTTTGGAAGTATTTTAAGTCTTCCAGAGGAAATATTACGTCATCTGGAAGCAGTATCATGTTTTCTTGGATGCATTTCAAGTATTGCAGAGGCAATATTAAGTCTTTTGGAAGTATTTCAAGTCTTCTAAAAGAAGTATCAAGTCTTTCCGAGGCAATATCAAGACTTCTCGAAACATTGGAAGTGTTCTAAAACAATTGGATGCCGTTTGGAAGCATTCAAAAGCATTCAAGTCTTCTGCAAGCAATATCAACTTTTGTAGAAGCAGTATCAAGTATTCTAGGGGTACATTTCAGTAAATCAACTGAAAGCAATTCAAGTATTCTGGTAGTATTTTAAGTCTTTTGGAAGTAGTATCAAGTCTTCTGAAAGCATTGGCAGTCTTGCAGAACATTTGAAAGCCATCTGGAAGCATTTCAAGTCCCACGTATTTACTAACACTAATGTAAAAAAACCCAATTTATATTTGTAAATGAATGATGATTTAGAATCCTATCTACAATATACTTACTTGTAGAAATATGTTATACAAATTAAAAACCTTTCATTGCAAATATCTAATAACCGTAAGCCATATAGAGTTTTTTTATAACAGCTAACAATTATTCAATTAGCTTTGATATTTTTCATAAGAAACCTTGTTATTAACTTTACAACTTGGTAGAAATTTCCCTTCCTGGGTAAAACTTCAAGAACAATGTTAAGTCAATTATAGAAATGAAATAACAAAACATTTTATCATTTCAAATCGAGGTTAACACGAATACGTAACATCTTAAATGCCATTATTGGAATATTAGTGTACGCTGACATGAAGACTAAAGCCATTTCAAATGAAAACAATTTCAGTCACGAAAATATCTTTTGCAATGATTCACAATCTTAAAGTTCAATTCTAGAATTTTAATGTATGCGTAAGAAGTGTTTTTAATTGACATAAACACGCTTAGTCTTTTTAATTTAATTTTCCTTTATAGGGTTATAAAAGAGGTAAACCTTGAACGTTTCGTTCAATTAACATTTTTTTTGAGATAATTTTGCCACATTACCTTTGCAATCGAGACCTTGAAGTTTCTCGTACGAATCTAAGAAAACAAAAAATTAAAAGTGCCAAACAGCAATAAATAGCTTAAGTGAAGTAGAAGTGATATATTTAATGAGATTCTCCAATTGCAATCAGCAATATATTTCCACATCATTTTGAGAATGTCAAATTCATAGTTATAAGATGTTCTCTAAGCTTTCTTGAATTCGTCGCAGTTCAAGGTTTTAAATCTGTAATCATTTCATTTTTTTAAAACATAAATCGTGATGATTTAGACTTCAAGTGGTACACCGAAAAAGTAAATGATAATAAGAATCCAATTATTTGAGATTATTGTTTTCGAATGTAATTTACAAAATGTATCTGCAAATTAAAAACATAGATAGATGTTTGTTTGGTGACGACTAAGATTTAGTTCTTTCTTTACTGCAGAGGAGAGCAGTAGAGATATTTTTGAAAAAATGATCTATGCTAATCATTATAAGTGAAAAGCAGCGTATAGAAGATAAGTTATCAAACTGGCTCTATTTCCATTTACCAGTAATTTCGCACAACATTGTAGCTGAAACACATCATTAATTTTCTGTTAGCATTTATTCTTAGCTTGAAGACGAAATTGCAAGAATAATTAGATGAGATGATGCTAAACTGCTACAACTCCTGAATCAGTGAATCGAGACATTAAAACCGTCTCCATATCAAAGGAAGATCCACAAGGGCAAAATTTAGAAGATTGAAAATTCGGCTCAACTGCTATAGAAGAAAATCATTTCTCCATAAAGTAAATTTTTGACAATTCTACGAGATTCATTGACCTCGATTGCAAGACCAAATTGTTATGGATGGAAGAATGCTTTATATTTGGGTGGGATTAGTTTGGTGTGATCTATTATCAGCTACTAAATTACGGCGAAACCGTTAATACTAAATCGATTTGCATAAAGCATTGCGTGAAAACGACTACAATATGAAAAAAGGCAACACTAAGTGATTTTTTATGATAATCTACAATCGCAGAAAGCAAAAACTGGGCAACGACACGATTAAGGCGTTTAATTGGGAAATGCAAAGAAATTATATATCGAGAAGCAGGTGTAAATACTAAAAAATTGTATCCAACGCAAGACCCAATTTGTTTACTCACATCCTTAAATAAACCGAGAATTTGCATAAATCAGGCTATAGATTGAGCCGATTATTGGCGACCGTTCCGATAATCGACCAAACCGATAGTCTGATTTGTACACGTTTTCAGTTTTGTAAAAAATGTTTTAAGCAAACTGCACCTTGTGTTAGCTACAAACCGGCACACGGACGAATATGTGGAAAATAATATGTGGAAATGGAAAATACTTTCATATACTTCTTGGCATTGATGGGAAGAATAACAGGAAAAAACAGTCTAGAGCCAAATAAAAATTAAAAATTGAAATTAACTAAAAATTAACACTAGACCTACAAAGTCTCACGTTTAGCCGTGAGTCTTCAGAGAGCGTAAGAACCAGAAGAGTTTATAATTGACGTAATTGTAAATCATTTGATCATAAATGATATATAGCACACTTTAGCGTTATATAACTGCAAAAAATGAAAAATGTTATCATGTTTTCAATTTTGTATCCCAGCGGAAATGTGAATGTAAGAATCTGATGTGGTCCTCTTTCCAAAACTTGACGAAAAACGAAATAAAGATGTTTGAGAAGCTGTTTTTTGATTTATTAATTGAACTTTAAAGCGGTATAAATGTCACGGTGAGGGAAACACTAAATATATATAATTATTTAATATTTGCTCCAGGAAACTGTATTAGAAGAATTGAAAATAATTGAACATGATCGCAGATAATAAATTTTGGGAATGTATACTAATAAAAAAGTGAATCAAATTATTGGTCCACCAATTAAATGACAATAAAAAAATAATTTAAATCAGTTTAAAAAACCTAACCAAAATTTTTGTAACACATAAATTTCCAAAGCATTTTAAATCGAATTGTTATTCTTAGATATCATCAACACACAAGATTCCTATTTCTTAATCGCATTTTTTAACATGACAAAAAACATCGCTTACCACTTTTATGATACGTAATCTTACATGTGTATGTTTATTTTTATTTTGTCGAAATAAGAAAATCCACTTCAAACCCCACAATTAACAAAATTAAAAGTAAAGAATTCAGACAAAACAAATGACCATATCTTTAGTTACAGATATTGTCTTTTAGATTCTTGTTTAGTTTTTGTTAAATGGTGCTTCAAACAGTATCTACGTCTTTCCAATCTTGATTTTTGATTTAACGATTTCGATACATTAAATTTAATGGTAAATTATTTTTAATTAACAAAATTATTTTATTAGATTTATATACTTTTAATGGTCCCAGTACACGGTGATAGACTCAAACAACACTCATTTTTTAATCTTAGATTTCGGTACATGTGTACATTATTTTCATTTTTGTTTCAAGGAAATAAATCAAGGCACTTGAAACAAACATCCTAAGTCAATTAATAAAATGAAAAAAAGATATTACTTTTCCAATTTATGTATTACAAATAAAAGATGTTTGTTGTTTTAGATATTAATCGTTATATTTTATGGATGATTAAAAGTTAATAACAAAAACAGGATGTAATTATCGTCTAATGAACTTCCTAAGCTTTCTTAGTGTGATGTTGTTAAAAAAGGTTTATTCTGAAAGGTGATAAATCTTAAAATAGCTTATGTAGTTCCTCGAAAGAAACCGTCTTTTAGCCACGAGTCACACACTCGAGGTCTTTTTGCATCAATTCAGCTCTCAGCTTGCAGGAAATGTACGACCGCGCGTTTTTCCCTGTCAACGCGTTCGTAAAAGTGTTTCTGTGTTATTTGTTTTACGGTCGCCGTTGCGTCTCAAAAGAGTACATCATGTTTAGTGCGTACGACGTCCCGTCGAGTCCCTCACCATCTACTTTACGTATACGGCATCACTCAACCTTCCTGACAGTTATGAATATAAAATTTTCTAAATTTCTAACGAAAAAAACAGGATTCTGATGATGTGGTTTAAAGAGAATTTCATGGCATTTCTGAAAACGATTACGTTCAATTT
Organism: Onthophagus sagittarius; assembly: GCA_036711965.1. Lineage (NCBI taxonomy): Eukaryota > Metazoa > Arthropoda > Insecta > Coleoptera > Scarabaeidae > Onthophagus > Onthophagus sagittarius. The sequence goes on from JASERS010000001.1 coordinate 54,897,137, forward strand.
AAATAACAACAACAAGACAATTTGTTCAGCACGGCTTCTGACGCGCCCCGTGAGATTCTCTCAGTTTGTGGGCTTGTTGCGTCTGAACGAACGATTTATGTACTCATCGGTTTCTTTCCTATCGTTTCGTACGGGGCAAAATAACGACTCGTTCGTGGAACCCGACCCGAGTAGATCGTGTGCAGAATAATCGATCGCCGTCCACTCTGGACGAGAGGTGTTCGAGCTAACACATACTTATGTTAATTCATCCTGAAAAAGGGACTAGTTACTTTGAAAAATTCAATGCTAATGGTTTTGCGACTTCGTGCTTTTCCCGTGGCCATTCCGACGCGTAAGAAATCAGAAATTAACACATTGCGTGACTTACAGCCCACTTATACAACGGTCGCGTTATGTAAGTCACAAAGTTTCTCGACAATACCATATAATTTTTTCTTCATTTCAATTCTTGTAGTTTACGATAGAAATTACAATTATGAAAGGTAAAGACTGTGGAAGTTAAAGGACGCTTTTTAAAGTTGAACGCTTTGACTTGAAAACAAATACGTCTGCGTGAAGCCATTAAAATGTCCTGTTCTGAAATGGTGTTGTACGGCTGCTCTTCCAATTAAATTTGAAAGAGAAAAGAAGATTGAGGTTAGGGTCAAGTTTAAATTTAAAAGTAATCTGCTTAATTTTTTTTTGTATCTATCTATAGAGCAGTGTTTCTCAAAGTATACTGGGACGATAACTTGCTCTAAATGAGTTAGAAGTTGATGCATATTTCTTATTGTGAGATATATGTAACTAGATAAAATGGATACATTTATTAAACAGAAACGTAATCTCGAAGAATCCGATTCTACAAGGGAAGTGCAAGTCTCACCCTACACGCAAATATATCGAAAACTACTTAAGCTTCGGAATCACTTAGACCGGAAATGCAAAGTTATCCTATACCGTTGTGTTTAAAGAGTGGCTGTAAAATAGTAAATGAATCCTTACTTCTACTAAATTGAATAAAACATTTTAAAACTGTCCACTCTAATTTACAAGAGTAATCTGTAGGCTATTTCAGGGAACTGTCTGACCAGCAAACAAGAGCGGCGCAATTCTATTAAAAGTATGATGACTGTTTCTGATAAAGATCAACTCGCATCTTATCAAGTCTCACAATTGGTCACAAAAATATATAAGCCTACACTTTAGGAGAATCATTCACATCCGTATTATTAAATGTTTTCCCAAAACGAAATTGCGTCAACAGACATTGTTAATAAGGTCTAGTGATTGCATTTTTTGTAAGGAATTAAGTATAGTTGCAATAGCCGTTTTTAACATTTTGAGTTACCTTGCAAATGATGAGCGATATTTGATCGACAGTGATTTTTCACCGTTACTAAAAAATTACGGTTAGCAACGGTGATCTAAAATAAAAACGAACAGTGACCGTGATTTATTATTATCATAAGCATAGAATATGAGTTGTCACTTGATCTAATCACGCCTAAAGTTAAGCGTTTTACCTATTCAGAGATTGTGAATATGGTTTGGTTCGGATAATGCTTTCTTCTTTCAGACCAATATCATGTTGAACCTAATTGGTTCTTCCATGTCGATTTGAATCCAAGAAAGGTTTCAGGTAATCCAGAAAATCCTTTGTTTTTCTGTAAATTGCCTAATTCCCTTTGTTTTATAAACTGCGTCTAAAACTTCTGTAGCTTGTATGATTCATTTTTATCTCTTCCTCCTCCGAAGATATTACATACAAATCAACATACAAAACAACATTTCAGGTTTTTCATAATAAGGTTTCAATTAATGTACATACATAAGGATGTATTTACTTCTTCCAGTGAGTTCTTGTAGTATAACTTTTAATACTGATATTCCAGGATTCCAAATACGAGGATCCCTGACGAATCATGAGTAGTATTGAAAACCGGTATTGTCTTAAAAATACCGGTATACGTATTTTTATATCAAAAGAAATAATCTCGGCCGACGTCGAAGATGTCGGCCGTCCAAAGTATCATAAATAACACTTTGGATGACCAAAGTATTGGGTTGGAATTTCGAAATCTAACCAAACCCAATTCAACTTATTGTTAGGGGAGTTTTGGGCAACCGACATCTTCGAAGTCGAGCGAGAAATGAATGCAAAATGAGTATGAGCAGTGTACTTAAGAGAATATTAAGGAAGAAGAAGAATTTTTGTATCAAAAGAAATAATCTCGGTCGACTTCGAAGTCGTAGACCGTCCCAAGTATCAACCATACACTTTGAATGGCCGATACTAATAATTTTGGGTTGGGTTGCAATTTCGAAGTCCAACTCAACCCAATTCAACTTTGAGCGGTCGACTTCTTCGAAGTCTGCCGAGATATGGATGCAAGACCATTATGAACAGCGTATTCGAGATAAAATTTAAGTTTGGGAACAGTTTTATAAAAAAAAATCGTGGCCGACTTCGAAGACATCGACCGCTTCATCATTTCATCCTTTCGCGCAATCTTCCTGGAATGGTAATAGCTTCCCATGATGCTTCTTCCGTATGGAACCCACAGGGTCCAATGCTTCTTCTAGATGGAGAGGCGAAAGGCATCTCAGCATTTATTCTCCTTTCTTCTTCTTCTTCTTCTTCTTCTCCTTGCACTCCGTTTCCATTCGTTTTATACTTTTCAGGTATCTATCAAAAACAACGTGGCAACACCCAACCCAACTCATTTTTTGAATACCATTTTTTGCAACGTAAATATCATGAATAAAAAGACATTTTTTTGTTTGGCATCAGTTCCTAATAGAAACAAATAATATGCACTGGAAATTTTACTAATGGTCTGCATACATATTTAAGAATCGTTGACGTTCCTAAAAGAAAGCATGACTCATCTGTGAACGCTAAACATAGTGCGCCTAAACAAAGTTAGCTTACTTTACAATTCATTTAACAACAAATGTTAAAAATTTGACGAAGTATTTTCGCGCATGACAGCACACGATGGCCTATACTTTATTATTTATCATCATTTTTGAAATTACTCTTCTTTACGTCTTCTTTTTACCAATAATTTTAAGCCAGCTTGTTGTGATGGTGTTTTTCTCATCATTAAAAAAAAAATGTAGACACCCTCAGTATGCAAAACGTAAACAATGTAAACTGTGTAATGTAAACTGTGATTAGAAATATTTAAAATCACGGGGCCATCTGTACAGATGGCGCCCATTCTATGGTCTATGGTATCTTTTGTAACACTGCTTTCTGTATAGGGATGTCAAAAACATTAGCAGAAAAATTGAAACTAGTTTTAGATTAAGTTGTTCAACTGGTTAACGTTATTAAACCACGTTTGTTCGAATAATTGTGTGTCGATATCGGCCCCCAACACAGAAAACTGCTTCACTTCTGCATTAGAGCTACGACAAAAACAAAAACTTTTTGGGGTTTTTGAACAAACACAACAATTTAATTTTTGCAAACTCGTCCGCGGTGAGTTTTGGATTTCCAAGTTACAATAGTTCGCTAATTAAATAATAAAAGAAAAGAAGACAATATTCTTACATCTACTAATAAAATAAAAGTGTTTCAAAAAGAAACTGCTGACTTAGAAAAAAAAACTGTTGAAGAAAATTTGGAAATGTTTCCATGGTAAACAAAACATGCTTAAATAAAACACTTCCAAAAATTATCGAACATTTAACAAAATTAGAACAAAAAATGGGCTTTTATTTTCCATCACTTAACAGTGAATATTACAATACGATTGGATTAGCAATTCATTCATGAAATTAACAAGTAATTTTAATTTAACATTAACAGAAGAACAATTAGCTCTTGTATCCACTAATCGTGAAATGATGATTAAATATAAGGAATTGCGTTTTGAGTCCTTTTTTATTTCTATAAATGAAGAATATGAGGCAATATCACAAAAAGCATTAAAAGTGTTGCTTCAATTTTCAACTTCTGTCCTGTATGAGCTATTATTTTCTGCTCTCAATACAATCAAGTCCAAAATGAGAGGAAATCTTTAACATATTAGTAAGGATGTATTGATGAGGGTATGACTTCAAATGTATACTTCAACATCGATGAAATCGCTCGACAATACCAACATTGTTGGTATTGTCTCAACATATGTAATATGAAATACAGTAAGAATGTTGTAAGGTTAGAATACATTTTGTTTTGCTGTATTAGGTTATTTAATTACCATAAAATCACACTTGAATTGTGCACACTTGAAAATAATCCAGGAAATTCTTCAATTAAATTCTTTTCTGTCAACTGTCCAATTCCAATTAATTTTATCGTCATATTTCGTTAATAGGTTCTGTGTTTCTTTCACACTAATTTCTACAATTTGTTGCTTGTTTTTCAATCGTCCTAGTAATTTCAAAACATAATTAACTACTGGTCATTAGTATCTCTGACTTTTCATAAGTCTTTTAACATACTTAACGAAGATCTGATTTGCCTCCCATAACAAACTCTGCTGGAGTGAAATCATGTGCTGCATATGATGTACTTTTTATGGCAAATATTGCTTGATCAAAAATCACTCTTTAATCAAATCGTCCCACTCTTTTCGATGTTCGTAACTCAATGATCTGAGTATTCTCTTACATACTGCATGAAATCTTTCTACTGCGTACCAAAAATTCCGTAGTTAGGTTACTAGCAAACACACTCAACAGCAAGTTTAGAAAATATTATATCTATAATCCTTTTATGCATGAGCAATCCTTTTATCACTGATTGTGAGTCAGCTACTTGCAGTGGTGTTTTTGTCATATGTCCAACTGTATATGTAAAGCATAAACAGTGATCACGGTCACCTTTAAAATCATGGTGATTGGGAAAGAATGATTACTACGTTTCTTAAATATCACGGAATCACCATCTCTACACAGTAGGCTGTATGAATTGAAGATTGACGCTTATACATGTAGATCCATGTATATACAGGTGACTTTCCTTAAAAATCACGGGATCGCTCATCTTTACACCATATTGTATTAGAAATAATATGTACCCACAATTATTTCTAAAACTTTAAATATGCCCCATGTTTAAAAAGTTTGAGAACCATTAATCTATATAGAAAATTAGCAATCTCCGCAGGAAGGAAACTTTCTACTATTAATACAAATGACCTACTCATAATTTGCTTATTAGTTTATCTCATCTTCCGCCAATTATGTTATAATAATTTCTTTGCCTATATAGATAGTAATAAACACTTGTGAACACCGTTTTATTTAAGATTCTCTAAAAAAACGTGTACAACCGGTTTGACGTTACAAGTGAACAGACATTGCGGTATCGAGTGTTGTAACCATATACAACCTGGGAACGTGGTCGTGTTGAAACTTGGCGAGAAACGCACAGAGCGAGGATCGGGACGAATGGAGAGACGAAGAAACGTATGAAGCGACTAATTATGTCCGTCGTGTCCGGATTCGGATTGAAAAAGTACCCGGACGACGATGAACAGCCAGAGACTCCGCTGGATACCAGAATGTACGAAATTTTTCTTTGTATCGACGCGTTCAGAGTTACTTTTTCATGGTACATACCTGGTGTAAACGCGAACGAACAAACCGAGGTTTGTACGTAATAAATCTCAGTGGGGATCTCCGTTACGATAAATAAACAAAAAATAAAATTTATTTACGTTGTTTAAACTTAATTTCAACACATCCATATTGCCGCATGAATAATACGACCATTATTTGTATATACCATAAATATTTATTTCCTAACTGTAATCTTAGATTTATATTTGTGCTATTATTGATATACGTTGCAAATTTATGTAAACGCCATGAGCAATAATTATACCTAATATCACCATACAAAAATTCCTTTGCACAATTAACTTAATAACATCTTTTTAAAAATTGAATTAACTACCAAACTATTAAATTAATTAAAAAAGAGCTTTCTATTTATTTAATTACATTTTTTTTATCCCGGAAACCAAAATTTTCCAATGGATAAATATAATCGCCTACTTCAGATAAAAGTATGAATATAAATGTAATCGAGTTTAGCTAAAAACAAATGATACTTTTATCTGTATACTGATAATGAAATAATTCGAAACTCGTGATTTAAAACTCGAGTGTGATCAGAAACAAGAAATTTTAATCTCCCCTCAAAATATATTCACAAAAAAATCATTTTTGTTATATTTAATTACTTAATACTCACATAGATGGTATACATATGTATAACAATTTTAAGATTTGGGTGAATCAGAAAAAAAATTAAATAGTTTGGGGAATTGAAAGAAATAATAAGAAAAATACGACTTTGAGACACAGATGCTTATCAATCTATTGTTCGAGTCCCAAAACCTCCCAAAAGTGTTGATTAATTCAGGATTTTGTTTTCGCGTTTTGGCGCTCATTGTTCTGCCGGGTGTAAATCTGTCAGGCGCCGGTAAACAAAGGTGGGAATTTGTCGTTTTTCCCTTAACACCGTTTGCACCGTCAGGCGCTTTTCATCGACTTGTTCAAACAACCAACCGTACACCAACAAATAAAATCTAGAATATAAATTTTCCAGAAATCGTATGGAGTACAATTTTTTCGCATTTTCATGCTTCAATAACAAACAATATAAAACTTACATCATCTCTACTATCTAGAGTCGAGTACTGAACTCCTTAATCTTATTAAAGCTCAATAAGCAAAACTTATTTGAGATTAAGAACGTTTCGTTATTGCACTAAGCCTATTCTTCTGTTTTGAAGTTTCGAATCAAATAGTTAATTTGGAAAGAATTGTCCATTAAATCCAAAATGAACAGTACAAATGAAATTAATGATCAATTAGTGCGACACAAAATGTGGAACGCACACGTTTAAAATTGTAAGACTATATTATTCTATTTGGCTGTGAAATGATTTATGACCGGCTTTTTAGAGTTGAAATATATCAAATTATATCTGAAAGATTATACAAATGATATTTTAAGATAGCATCAATAACTTGTGGGGGTTTGGCTAATTAATTACACGTAATCTATTTCAGGCAGTTTCAGAATTGAAACGGCAATTTGTATCTCGAATTAAAAGTAAAATAATTACATTTTAAGATATGATACATAAAATAAACACGATTATAACGAACTAACATTTTGGGGGCTATTATGTACTGCCGAAAATGTCTCTGTTTAACATAATGTAATAAATTTTCCTATAACGAGTTCGGGTATAACGAACTAATTATTATTGAAGTAGTTCTGGTTATAACGGAAGCTTTTCTGTTTGCGAGTGAATCCCTAAGCAAAGTACGTTAGCACTATTGAATGTATCGATTCTAGGTCAGCTTATCCAGTCTATTTCTAAAAATTATATTGGTTCCGCTGAAATTAATGTTATACGGAACTACGTAAACTGTGATGAAAATGAGGTAATTTCGGAATATTTGGGGATCAATTCTGTATAACGAGACTTGCAAAAATGATAAAAAGGATGACAGTGATGATGAGAAAACTGAAACGTTATCGAATCGTTCTGCATTATAAAATTCTATGATATTTCTGGTATTCACAACCGGTACTACCGGAAAATATTTTAAATGTCTTGTTATATTGAAGAGAAGTTAGTAACAAATTCTCAAATTCAAACTAAAATTACTGAATTTTTAAATAACCTGTTACCTTTATATTGTATTTATTGTTGATCTTACTGATTTCTTTCAACTTTTTCCCAAATTGTTTAATTTCATTCAATTTAATAACGAGTACATTGTCAATTTAATTTAAACACATTTAATTCACAATTTTTTTTTTAATGTTTCGCTTACGAGCTTTGGTTATAACGAACAAGCAAAATAATTACAAAATTGGATTGTAAGTAGCAAAAAGAAAAATTTCAAAAAGTCACTATATTCTAAAATTTGAAGATATCATTTATATCATAAATTAATTCTGACTAAATTTAAAATTAATTCTGAATGAACGGAATACTGCGCAAATATACCAAAAATTGCTTATATAGACCCAAAAAAGGATAATCCATAAAAATATTCCAATCTGGCTATCATCATTTTCTACCAATAAAGTAAAAAGCACGAATATTATACAAACCGTATTAAAATTCTAAGCTATCAATCATCATTTTCTAGTAATAAAGTGAATATTTATCACTAGTATCTATATATTGTGTTCTATATATGTTGGTTAATATGGGTGCATCTGATCTGTTAAAAAGTATATCTGTTATTATTACTGAATTGTATTGAATATTTGAAACATTAATTAACACACTCCCCATCACTGATTTGCAGGCACTCTAAATCACGTTACACAGAATGTTTTTAAATTAAGGCAAGAGATTATCGCCTTCAGATTTCAAGTATTGATTTTCAGTGAAAATTAAGGGGTGTCTATTATGTAAATCAAAAATGTTAATAGAAAAATGTGCAGGCATTAAAGTTATAATGCAAAGTATTATAGGGATGGATTTTTAACTCCCTCATTTTAGGGTTACTAAAATCGCCATAAAGTTTCATTTTATAAGTAATCGTTATTTGCCAAATTTCATTTATCTTAATGGTTCCAAAAGTGGATTGATTAAATAAAATTATTTTTTTCACTAACATTAGAGGGCTATGAGTTGGAGGAGTAGGGGTTTTGAAATGTTACCCATCAATTTAGAAGACCCTATATAACCGAAAGTGTTTAATCAAGTTTTATCATCCTGGGATAGACATTTGCAGCTTTGATTGTCAATAATTATAGAAAAGCAAGACAGTTGAGTTTGTACATGAAAAATGAAATTTTTTTCATTGAATATATGAACATTAAATACTTTTTAATCTGTTATTATGAAGTTATACTACATGAAAAATGCCTTGTTGTCTTATGGGATCAGTTGAAAAATCTAATTGGTATGCATCAAATTTGGTATAATCGATTAAAAATAATTAAGGATCAAAAATATTAAAAATAAAATGATTTAATTAATTTAAAAATTTCATTAAGGATACTAGAAAATAGATAAAGCTTATTGGTGAGTATTCAAATGGTGCTAAATGATTGGGAACATCCATATGAGGCTTAATAATGATGACCGAGTTATAAAAATCTACAACCATAAACCTGACAGTGCTCAAAAAATAAAATTACGAAATTGAAATGTCGCATGTCTTGTACAATGCGCTCAACAAATTATCAACTATTCCTCTATCAATTTTAACCAATTTTACCAAAAGAATTGACATAAATGCAAAACTGTTACATTTACACGCAGAGCTGATGCACTCGAGCAAATGTGATCATTTATGCCCCAAAACTGAAAGCGATTTTATGCTTCGACTCTTTTTTTGTGAGCCACGACTTACAGGAATACTCTGTATAACGAGTAACTTCGCTACAAATCACCGATATCGCTTGCGACCGTTCATTTTGAAAAATCTTCTTATATATAAAACACTTTGTGTCTTAACCAAGATATCTGTAGAACAATTGCTTTCTCATTCTGCCAGATCCTATTGTGTCATACATGAGTTTGATTTTGCACGACAGGTCGTGTGCAAAATTATACGTGTGAAGACAGTTCATGCCTTTCTTCTCAGTTGTAATTTGAGCTTCACAAGCTTAGCACGAAAAGCTAATGCACTCTAGCAAATGTGATCGGTCTCCTCAAAACTGTAGGCGATGTTATGTACATTCTTATTCTGCCAGATCTTACCGTGCCATGTGCATAGATGAGTTTGATGTTACACGGCCTGTCGTGTACAAGCTTATACATGTGGAGACAGTACATACCATTTTTGCCATTTCTAAATTAACCTTCACAAGCGTATTCTTCAAATTCGTTTGCGAAATGCTGATTTTAAGCAAGAAAATGATATGCATAAATTTATAATTAATATATACTAAAGCTGTACTTTGTGTCTTTGAAAAGTAAAAGGTTGTGAATATATCGATAGAGGGGGATGTTAGGGAGGATGAGAGCTCGCAGCTACTTTTAACCAGCAGTTTTTAACCAAACAAACTCTCATGCGAACATTGCTGTAGTAAAGAAAAAATAATTTCCAAAAAGAATACAAAAAAGTCAGAGACTCCAAGAACTCTGGTGTAGGGATTGAAAACATGTACACTCATCCATTGGTGAAAATGATGATTATAATGATGTTGAAACATATCGTTCAAGCAAACTACATGTGCAAAAAAAAGGAAAATGGGCAGTGATAGTGATCAAAAAGTTGTTGGTTTCTGTTGGTTCTTTCAGCAAACTTTCTCTTCTTGTTTCTTCCTCACTACTACTTCGATAGCAGTTGCATCAATTAAATAAAAATCATATCGCCGTACCACATTTGTTATAGTTAACAAGTCGCACCTGTCAATCTGAACACTCTATGAACCTATGAACACTTATCTGTTTTGCCATAATGACACCAACGAGGAAATTTTTAAAAAGTGATGTCGAAGCTAGATAGCACGCACTACGAAGATGGTAAGAGATTGTAATGTAAGATGTGTGGTATAAAAGAAGTTGTACAAGTTCCAAGAATTTAAAAAGTTGTAAAGAATCTATTTGCCATTTAAGAATGTAATTTATAGATATCATCGGTTCATGTTATAATCACTTACAATTGCACAAATTATAGGATTTTCTGTAGACAAACACGATCTTCTAAAAAAACTAATAGAAAAATGTTGAATATTTGTTAATTGTCCGTGATTATCTCTCAGGAAAAGAACTTCCGAGAATGAGCATAAACACTGCGCTCGTTGTAGCTTTTTTCACAGAATTTTTTTTGTAGTCCATTACTCTTAATAAATATTTTCGCTACTAGTGTGGTATCTTTATTCCAAGCCGTTAATTCCACACAGTGAAGAATGGGTCAGTTTATTTAGAAAATTATGTTTCTTAATAAAACACAATGTCTGTTTTTGCAAATATGACAAATTGAGGTTTTGAATTGCAATTTTAATCTACTACATAAATTGTAACCTTCCATAAATAATTAAATTTCGTATTTGTGGAACCACTCTTTTTCATTTATTTTCAAGTCCCTTCGTGTACCTCATATACGGTTGGTTTAATTAAGTGTCCGCGAAAGACGTAATTACGAGGAGACGTGAGTTCGGTGAGAGGGTCCTCTCGCGCAAGATGAAAACGAACGAAACGAAACGAACGGACGGCGAAATGTAATTTACCATAATTCATAATTGATGTCAGTTAGTGAGAGGCGGCTCACGCCCCTCGGTAGACCGTATAATTAAGGCCCTGTTAGTAGCCGGGTCCGATTGGCCCCGGTCATATATCATCACGGCTAATCGGGCGCCTCCTATCTCTCAATATAGCCATGAGCTGGACCATGGAACGCACAACAAGAAGAAAAATCAATACGACGAAGATGGTAATTTGTTCTTTGCTTCTTCTGAAGCTCTTAAGGTAATGTTTAAATAAACCCCACGTTGAAGATCGTTACGTTAGATTGACAGGATAGGTCCAGTTTTACCTAGTTGCTTTGGCTCATTTGCATGTCACACCTAATAAAACAACGCAACAAGATTGTCGACGTTAACAGTCCATTTATACAACACGTTTTTAAATATTTTATATGTGTTCGCATAATATATGTGATTAGCATAATATTAAACGGGTTACTATCATATTTTTCTTATTATTATTACGTTGATATCTTCATCTTTCCATTGAGGGAGTTTTGGCTGCATCGCAAATTATAATGAAGTACGTACTTGTAAAGTTTAAGTAGTAGAAGCCGTTTTCTCCCATTGAATTTAAAACGTCTCTACTAATTGCTGTATGTAATCTAATCTATCTCAGGTCTTTATAAAAAGATAGAAACTTGACTTTTAAATATTTTTTTATGTCTTATAATACACTTAAAGTGTGGAAATAAGAGAATTGAAAAAGATGTTGAAATATCTTATAGTATAAATTCACAAATGCTTAATAACCTCTTATACGAGCATATTCGAAATTACTTAAGACGAAACCTAACCTAGCTTCAAAACTAACTCTACACTTAGAACTAGAAACATTAGGGTTTAGCCGTCTTAAGAAACGTACTTTTAGTTCCGCTCTCTACTAATAGCTATATGTACTCTAATCTATCTCAGATCTTTATAACACGATAGAAATCTGACTTTTAAATCATTTTTTTAATGTCTTATATAGACTTTAAGTGTGGACCTAAGGGAATTGAAAAAGATGTTGAAATATCTTATGGTATAAATTCACCAATGCTCAATAACCTTTTATACGAGCATATCATAAATCGCGGTTTTGCACAAAGGCCACACCTTCCTCATGACACATATTCACCATTCAAAGCGATTTCAAAACGTCTTAAACGGCAATATAAAGTTTTATAATGTCGTCGTGATTGACGCGCCTAATACAGAAACCAGACGACCAGATAAGAATCTAACACCCCGGACAATATTTACCTTTTCCCCTCAAAGGAAACTTCAAGGCAACTCAACGACTCCCACGCAAGTCCAACAGCACATATCAACGTTATGGGCTATAATTACTCACGTTTTATTTTGAATAAAAAAATGGATTTGATATTTCTTTTAGTGACATCATCGTTTCACATTGAATTTTATCTGGGCTCGTTTATCGAAAACGAGAAACCTTTTCCGATGAGTTCTGTAAAAAGAGCCGAGTGTGGTACTTACAAGAGGCGAATAGAAGGCCGAGCTCTCCACTCCTATACTGGGGTAGGGATTTTGGTCCGTGGAAGGATAAGGCGTGCCATACACGCCCACGCTCCTTGGATACTGCAGGGCCGCCAACCGCGCCGAGTCGTACTGGCAGGAGCAGACACTTTGACCCGTCACCGGATCCGTCACAAGAGGTCGACCCGATTCACAACATTGCGTGGGACCTGTCGATGATGTTCCACCAGGTGATAACGCACCAGGTCCTCCTGCTGAACCACCTGGACTTAACGAACTTCCACCGGATACCGGGGATGAACCAGAATTTGTTGTTGGTTGACCAGAGACTAGAAGCTGTAAAGAGGAAATTTTATTAATTTACCACAACTGCATTAATAATGATAGGTTTGTAAGCCTTTCACTTTAATAGGAGTATAACATACAACTTCCTTTATAAATAAATATATACATACATAAAATTTATTACATTTTCAAGACACAACGTTTCAATTGGATTATAGTTGATTTGAATGGTCTCCTTTTAAGTTTTGTGTAAAGTTGTTAATTGGTTACTATGAAGTACAAATAGACGATTGCGTTATTAGCGGGAAAGAGAATTTGCCGCACCGACACCGCTAACAAGTGGAAGTTATAAATTACAAACTACACTTGGAGGCATTTGCATAAAATAATTAGTGCGCCAAGTATGTTAGAGGAGTTATTTCACCGTCATCTGCGCGTAGAACGTATTAATACACCTACTTAGCCACCGTTGAGAAGAGAGACGGAACACCAAAAGAGAGGCTACAAAAGAGGAAGATAGGGATGAAGTGGGAATTGGAGGGGTTTTATCTGGTGTATATGTACACAACGCTTAAATATAGAAGTAACATCTGGACGGTCGACGCAGGTCCATTATTAAAATAATTACATCGTGCTTTAATGGACGTTAAGAATATTAAAAAGCAGTCGAAAAGTGCACGCGAATATACGGGCGAGATAAACACCGGCGTATGTGTTTGCCTTCTACTCGACACGTAGGTGAATTATACCATCGTTTCCATTGCACGTTGGTGCTTATATGGGCAATCTACTGATTTACTATCTTGACAGGTTACCCAAAATGATTGACAGCAAGGAAACTCTATTCCAATCTTACTTCAATAACTAATCAATATAATAATAGTTATATAAATAATTTTTTAAATTTAATTTAATCTGCTTTAAGCACAAATTATAATAACAAACTGCAACAAAGTTCCTAATCGCATAATATACAGTCTGTGCATAAAGTATAAAATCAAGTCAATATAAATTCTAAAAAATAGTTTTTGATATAAAATTTAAATGAACAGGTGTTCTAAAAGTGAGATACCATGCCAAAGTTGACATATTTAAATAAGAACCCCCATTTTTTGTTGCATTTATGGTATCATATAACATTAAATTCTGAGTATTTTGCATATAGCAATATTCAGCTGTCTTCGAAAACTTGACTTTGTGTACATGTCAGTATTGCCAGATGTGGACAAATTTGAAAATATTGAAATACAATATTGTGTTCAACAAATAAAAGGTAAACAAAGGTAAATAGTAGAATACAGTAAATATCGAATCCATTAATTCATTAGGACCAGTAGCAACTTTTTCCATCATTTAGTAGCAGATATTAATAATTTAGATAGAGAATAAAGATTGCCTCAGAGTAGTATTCGAATAGATACAAGTTTAGAAGCTTTGCAATTTTGGAAAAAACTTTGTAATGACGGTACCCAGCCTTATTCAAAACTGCATACATTTGTTAGTACACTATTGGTTTTACCACACAGCAGTACTAGTGCTGAACGTATTTTCAGTGTAATTAATTTAGGCAAAACGAAGATTAGATATAAACTTTTTATTGAAACGTTATCTGGAATATTACATTCATAATATTAAGACATTAATAAAAATAATTAATTAGTTGTTTTAATTTTGACAAATAGTGTATGCAGGTTCATTTATGTTTCAGTTTTGTGCTGTTTACTAAGTTAATAATTATAATTAACTTACTTTGAGTTTTGTTTTGTTGACGTTTGTTTATGTTGCATTGCTTATATAACTTATATGAACAATTTGTTTTATTGTAATTGCGTTGTAGTATTAAACCCAGTGTTATAACTATTCTAGGTATCAATCTGGTGAAATCTGGTGATCTTTTTAAAACGACCTGTATACACTTTAAGATTATTGGATTGTTGTGTATTAAATGAAACAAAATAAAGTTAATTTGTTTACAAATAAACACAAATATTTAAAGGTCATTTCTTCGAGGATGTCTAAATTGACATTCATGAAAAGTAGTACGAATGTCGACATAAGAATGGTATCAGAATTTTGGGATACTGTAAAGAGTGGACTAAATTGGACACTTTTAAAAGGAACCCCCTTTTTCTATAAGAGACAGAGAAAAACTAGTAGCAGTGTCTGAGGCCCGATGATCCATGATATCTCAATTTTGGGACACTTGTACTAGGTGAGCCGAATTGGACACTTTTAAAAGGAAACTCTAAAAGAAAAAAAATGTCTCGTTCAATCTTCTTTGAAATGCATTGTTTATTAAGAGTATCTAAAATGGTACTGAAAGAGAATATCTATTTGTCAAATTTAAATTCAACTTGTAAGTGTTAGTGCGATATATTTTAGTCGTCATCAAGTTTCATAATAATGTAATATGAAAATTATAAAAATGAAAAAGAGAATCCTTTTAATCATGTTTCAGAGGAACGCGATGTAATCTACAAAGCAGAGGACCATTCGAAAGGAAAAGATTAAAAACTTATACACGAATGAAGAAATGTTGTGTTCTCGACAAATTTGCAAAAATATATAGGGTGTTTCATAAAAAAAAATATTTTTATGTCAATAACTACTAAAACGTTGCTTTGAAGAAATGTTAACTTATTTCATTACATTTTAGATAAAAAGTTGCTTTGGAAATGCTTTGGAAGATTGTTTAATAAGAAAAAAATTATGGCAACTTTTCGAAAATGCATTTTTTGAAAATACCTGCACTCTCAAAACCGTAATCGATATGAGGTATTTACCATTAAGTTTTTTCATTAAGACACTGATATCATTTTCTATCAGTGTCTTAATTTTTAGACATTTTCTATCGTCTATTTCTAATATAACAGGAACTTCCCTTTAAAAGCGTCCAATTCGGCTCACCCTGTACATTTCATTTTTTTTAATTGAATTGATTCCACAGTTTATGTACATAGGTGCACATTTTTTTTTCGAAAACAGTTCAATATCGACATAGTGCAGTCCTAAGATATTGCCATACAAAATTTTAAAAAAAGATTCTAATTCTAGGTCTAGAGTTAGTTCTCGTTTTACTTCAATTCAAATATACAAAGTTGTCAAATCAATTTGTAAAGTACTCTATTTCAGAAACTATTCATTGTAGAGTCCTGCGTGATGCACGACTAAACCCAACTCAACCCTGTCTGTGTGAACTGAAGGTGAACTAAAACTAACACTGTGTCTATTACTAGAATCATTCGGATTTAGCCATCTTGAAAGATGTACGGCTAAACCTGAATGTTTCTAGTTCTATAGTTAGACGTAGATCTACTGATATAAAACTGGAACTTACACTAGAAGACGAAAGATTCAGGTTTAGCCGTGCGTTTTTCGACGCACAAAAGCTAAATCCAAAACTGCCCACGTCTAGGTCTAGTGTTCGTTCTAGTTTTGCTTTAATTCTAATATATAAGGTTGCCAAATCAGTTTGTAAAGTAGCTTTTAGAACCTATTCATTGTTATTTTGCTGAGTTAGGTTAGGTTGACTAAACCCAACCCAACCCTACCCTGTATTGGTCGTTATAATATTTGAACCAAAGCTGTCCTAAGATAATCGGCGCCTCAGAATTGGATTAGACGGATGAAACGAGTACGCCTCTTTTCATACAAAATTCAATATCAAAAAAGATCCGCATCTCAGGGAAAACACTGGGTACATGTACAATGCGGACACCATACATTTCATTGCAAAACCAGACCCCCAGGAGATGGCACCTTAGGGCTATGGTCCTATTAGCTCTTACCTATTTCTTAGAAAAAGAATATAACATTGATATTACCCATACTGAATTATTTAATAATGAATTTCGAATTAGTCTTAAATAAAAATAATAATAAACATTGTTTACCAAACATTCGTTATTATCTTTTCACCAGTTTTAAACGAATAAATGGAGAAGACGAACGAAGCTAGAGTTAAGCAGACCTTTCTTATACCGCGGGGAAACCCTAATTAACGGATTAACGACGGTTTAAATTTTAATTTATACTGACATTACGTCGGCAAACAACCTTTGTTTCTCGGCGATGAAAAACCTTCGCAAAAAGCGGTACCGAGTTTACTTACTACTATATTTTCAAGGTAAGTTATAAACGGCTATAAATTTTCCAACGGTTACTTTTTTATTAGAAAATTGTAACAATGGTGTAATTAACGAGGTGATAATTATCTTCGGTATGCAAATTGGGTTCTTTTAATTTTTTAAGTTAAAATTTAAATTCCTTTGTTGTTCAACAATCAAAATACGCATAATAATGTAAAATTAAGCGGTTCGAATCCGATTTGCATAAGCATGTTTTTAGGTAAACAACGTAAAATAAGATGGTTAATAATTTTTAATTTATGTATTTGGAGGAAATGAAAGTTGTAAACGTGCCCAAATGAATTTGATTTAGTGTTACGATATTTTGTTGAAAAAGAAATGAATAAAAAATTTATTTAACATTCCTTATTAAAACTTTAACATCAATCAAATTAGCATAAACAAGTCTTATCTTTTCTATATACAGTTAGAGGGAATTTTAAATTCTCGTAAAACTACTTCAGTTTAATACTTTTATCTCAACACACGAATATATTATGTTTTAATTTTATTTTAATCGCGCTTTTAATTATAGTTTTACGTTAATTAAATATATTTTTATGGATCCTTTCTTAACATTTTTAGTACTAAAAGGATTCTATTTATGGAAATATAACTGTATAACACTAATTTAATTTGTATGTTACAATACATTAAATGGAAAGAGGATTTTTAAATTCTACTTTCTTGCAAATAATTGATGTTATAAGTCGCATTTCTATACCAAGATTAACAGTATCTATTTACGTATGAGCTCTAGTTAAGGAATGCTGGCTTTAATTTGTAGAAAGTGCAGAAACATTTAGTAAAGAGCACTCAAATTGATCTAGGAATTAAAATGGAAATTCATGGAGGTCATTCACCATAATGAACGTGAAGTTGTTAATTGATAAAGTTTTATTAGCACGTTTGAAGAAACCTCTAAGATTGTGAAAAAGTAATTGTTTTAAAATGTCACTATTTTCATAAAAATTCCTATCTATTAAGTCAACATTTAACTAGACTTATGACCCACATAACAAATTAGCGAAATTATACCTGTTTATTGTAATTTAATGTTATTCAAAGTCGTGATAATAATTGTTGCAAAGTGGCAAACATGTAAATAAAGTGTGGAACATGACTTTTCACGGCATTCATAGGCTACATAAAATTTATGGCATTTATACAGAAAACTTCACTTGTAACAATAGACTCTATTTTAAACACTTTAAAAATAATGACTTTGTTCTCGAAATAAGGATTTATTGGTTCCTCGAGTTAAGCTAAACGATTTTATGCTTAAAAGATTTGTAGTGATGATGCTGTTATACGAAAATAAATAAATACTTTTTGTCTATAACATATATGGCTAAAATGTAAACTAGTTTGGTGATTACTAAATTTTACACAACGCAAATATATATTTATGCGCTGAGGAATAGGATAATATATTCCATTTTTTTTCGTCAAACTTATAATTAAGATAAGAAATTATCATGTTAGAGTATGTTAACCCTAATTATGTGTGATTGATGTAATGTTCATTTTGTTAACAGAAAGATGTCTAGACACTAGACTACAGTATTTTTCAAATATTCTTTGGGATGTATATATCATATACAATTGGGATGTATACAGTGCCCGCCAGAAAGTCAGCAACACTTATTTTTTTTGTAACGTTGTCCATGGTCTTTGAAATATAATTTGTATGTAAAGTTGATCCTGATCTTTCGATCTAAAATATTTTCAAATAGACCACTACTTCGTTATTTTAAATTGAATGCTATACTTTTTATCATACCTTTTAATTATACGCGAAGAAATAAGTTAACTTGAGCTAACACTAATGCTAGAGCTAACACTAGACCTAGAATTAGAAACATTTAGGGTTAGTCGTACGTCTCATAACTTGAAACCAAACCCAATCCAACCTAGCTTCAGAACTAGTACTAGACCTAGAAATTAAACCATAATGTTCGTGGTTCTAGGGGTACTGTTGGATTTTTGGTCTACTTTTAATTTACAGCTAAGATTTACGATAGAAATCATCATGTCAGAGTATGTTAACCCTTCAATACAAGTTTTAGCTAATTAGCTAATGCAAGAAATTGTGTGTGATTGAGCATTTTTCAAATATTCTTTCGGATGTATATATCCCAGTAATTAATTAATATAAATTTGCCAAGGAAAGTAAATTTTCTCAAACATTAAATCTGAACACTTAGAGGCAATAATATTCGTATAAATGCGGTATCTTCTCAAATTTAAACAATTTAGTGCATTGAACATAATCTCAGCTATTTTGTTTTATTATTTTTAACCATTATATGTTAGCTATTAACATTAGTGATGAAAATGTATTGTTAAATGTAATACATTGAAAATGTTGTATCCAAACGTCATCATAGTAAAAAATGCTAACATTTTTTTTTTATTTCTACAGAAAAAGTTAATGGGTAATAAGGAAATTATGAGAACTGTAGTAAAAGTATTAAAAAAAATTGTAAACATTTATCACAAAAAATGTAAATTATGGAACGATTCTGAACAAAATATATTTTTCTACATTACGCTTATTACAACTATGCCGAACGAATCACAACAAACAATATGACTAATGCATTCCTAGACTTCAAATGCAGTATTTAATTTTTGTTGTGAGGTGTTTACACCACATTAGTTATGATGTGTTTCCACCTCTTTGTTAGTTTATATAACATAAAAGTCATTTGCACAATATTTGTTACTTATATGATATTTAGTATATACCAAGACGTGTGAAGACAAAAGGTGTTAAAACAAGTAAAGGTCACCATTGTTTTAAGTATTCATTGTTGATGTCTACATACTTTACATACAGAAGACTTATCTTTTTTATAAACCAATCTCAACTTATACAAATCAATCAAATCAACATCAAGCTTCTGATCATCAGATTATTCCCTAACAGCTCTTTAATAACAATAAATAAACTCCTAAATGTAGAGATCACGGCGATTTTAAATTTGATTCGATTTTGCATACATTTATGGCGCTAAGCACCTTAAATTTGTGCTAATTATAAAAAATGTAATTTTAGATTTATCATATAATCAGATTTAATAATTTTAAATATGTGGATTTGTATCAAGTTGAATACACTCTGGTTTAACAAGTACACACATGACATTAGTCATCAGAACAAAAATCGGTCATTTATTACACAAAGATTAAATCCCTCTTAAAAAAATTCTATATCAAGTTATCGAAGTTTCGAGGGTAAAGATGCGATAATGTCATAAATATAAAAAGTACTATATATATAAAAATAGTGTATATTAAAAATATAAGTTAAGTTGATTGCGAAAAGTGTAATTAAAAAAAAATACGGATTTTCAAAGATTTAAACGTAATGATTGTGGTAATTAATAGTTAATACGTTTAATAATCGCTGTAAAAAAATAATCATTCTAAATGAATCTAAATTGCTGCTGGTTAAAAGTTTTCAGAATTATTCCTCACGAGATTATATTTTAAATATTGGTTAAATTGTTGAAATTAAAAAAAATTGATTTTCCAAAAGCGAATTAAACTCTACTAGGAACAACTTAAAGAAATTACTGGTAGTTTTTAAAAATTATCTATCATTTATGCTAAAATAGAAATTAACAACTAACTTGAATGCCATGTTATTATAGTACAAATTATAATGAAATACCAGGAAGATGATTATTAATGTAATAAAAATGAACTCAATGATATCGTACAAAAAACAAAGAATATGTAGAGCATATAGATAATAAAATAGAGATTGCGTTATGTACAAAGGTGGACAAAAGGTTTTGTGGAAAGGATATGTTAATTAAGCGTGGAAAATATGAGGAAATTAATTAAATATTATGGTTCGGGTACGTGAAGTTTATCACAAGAGTACAACGACAACAACTTGTGTCACTTTAAAAGAATTTAATGAAGACTAATTTTTTATAAAGATAATAGAGATCATATTCAAATTACATTATCTGGACTTCTCGGGATCTCGTTCAATGAGTTGATGGCTGAAATAGCCACTACAATGGGCATTATATGCTATTAGTTGACTAGAACTTGAGTTATATGCAACAACTTGACGTAATAAGCAAATTAATTGATTCATTTAGAAAGGTTATAATTAAAACTGATTAAAACTTGAGTTTTTGAAGAAAATTGCAACATGGCATCAGATATTCAAATGAAAGCTTCTAGTTCTAATTTTTAGTTTTGTTAACACCAGCCATGAAAAAAAAAATCTTTTTAGGCTCGAATTATATGAGAATAGAAATTAATGGCTGAGCATAACTTATTATGAAAGATAAGTCTAAGTAATAATTTGAATTTCGTGAATTGAAAGTCAAATCAGCAGTTTCAGTGAGGTGAATACACAAAGGTCACAAGTATTGTAAAATTTAAAATTTACCTTTCTTCCAAGAAATTATTATAAATTATTCACTATTCGTATTATGTTAATAGATATTTGAAATTTAAAAAGCATTGAAGTGTAATATATTGGTTCCTATGTTTATTTCAAAATGCATTATATTTAATATCTCAATTATCTTTACATATAAATCAGTTAAGGTCATATTGAACATAAGCAGCTTCTATAGAGAAAGAATTCTTTGTAATCTCCATATTAATGATATCTTTTTATTACAAAATAAATCTACATAAAATAAATATTGAGATTGTAAGAGTGTAAAAATCTTTCTGTGGAACTATTCTGAGTTATATTATCAATTTCAATCATTCGTTGAAGATGACACAATGTGTCGAAACGTGTAAGCATGTATAATTATAAAAATCTTCGAACTCAATCTAAAATTGATTAATCGATTCTTCCAGATTAATTTTATCAACATCTTGAAGCTTTGCGCCAATTTTAATGATCAGAAATAAGCCGAGGCTTAACTCTCTTTATCCTAATTCTTGTATAGTTAGATATGACTGCAGCAAATAACTCCAAAATGTGCATATTTATTAAGAAATTTACAAAATCATAGCTTTTCCTGAAAAACTAATTAACACAAAAAAAATTGTATAAGCTATTCACTATTATGTTAATAAAAATTATAAAGTTAACAGGTTTTGGAGTATGATATATTAAATAAATACTATGTCAATAGAATAGAAGAAATCGTTGTGATCTCCATACCAAAGATATCTTTTTTTAATGCACAAAAAGATTACATAAAATGACAAGGAAATAAAAATAGAGACTGTACTTAGTGTAAATTTTGTTATGGAATGACTGAATTATCAAATATAATATTTATATTTGAATCTTCGTTGAAGATGGCGCAATATGTCGAAACGTGTAAAAACGTATAATTCAAAAAAACATCGAACTCATTATGAAGCTAATTAATCGATTCTTCCAGATTGCAGTATTAATGTTGATAATTATCTAGATGTTATTTTTATCAACATCTTGGAGCTTGCAGTAGACTTTGCGACAATATCAATAATCAGAAGTGATCCGAGTTTATCTTAATTCTTGTATAGTTGTGCATATTTTTCAAGAAATTAACAAAATCGTAGCATTTCCTGGAAATCCATATAGTACAAAAAATTTTTATATACTATTCACTATTATATTAATAGAAATTAGAAATCTAACAGGTTTTAGAGTATGATATATTTAAATTCTATGTCATTAGAGAACAATTCTTTCTGATCTCCACATCAAAGATATTTTTTTTAATACACAAAAATATTACATAAAGTTACAAACAAATAAATGCAGATATTGCACTTAGTACAAATCTTTCTGTGGAACGACTCTGAATTATATTGTCAATTTGAAACTTCGTTGAAGATGACACAATGTGTCGAAACGCGTAAGAACGTAAATTTCAACAAAACATCGAACTCATTATAAAATTAATTAATCGATTCTTCCAGATTACGGTATTAATGCTGATACTTATCTTGATGTTAATTTTATCAACATCTTGGAACTTGTGGCTGACTTTAAACTTTGCGACAATTTTGATGATCTAAACTAAAATTTAATTCTTGTATAGAAATTGACAAAATGATAGCTTTTCCTGGAAATCCAATTTTTTTTGGGCATTTTGCAGGTTTTTATCCGCCGGATTTATCCTTATTAATATTCAGATTTAATATCCCCCAATTTTATAACATTCAAATCTTCTTTATCTTTAAACTTATACAACGGCTAATCCAAAAAAGTTTATTTTCACGAGGTATATTTATCACTTGTATACAAAATAAATGAGTTGCTTCATTTTCATAAAAAAATGGCAAATAAATGTATGGGTAAGATCCAAAAGTAGTTCTGACAATTCCTCCTATAAATTTGGATTTTAGACAACAGTTTAAATTGGACACTAATATCTTAAATATCATGCAAGATTTGTCACACTTAGGAAATTTTGGCTTTGCTTTTAAGAAAGCTAATTTTGAAGATCTAATAATATTATGAAGTAAATATATCAATAATCATAAAAAAGTCGCTCATTTTATCACCTCATTAATTGATAATATCCTTATATCAGCGATAAACTCCGTAATCCAGAGATTAAATAAATATCGAGTTACCGTCGGTAGGGATAAAATAAACTTTGAGATACCAACCCAAAGTTACATAATTTGGAGTAACATAAATAATAATAATGCCTACCTGGGATGCTGATGGATAAGAATAACCAAATTGTGTATAAGCTGCCATCTCTTATAAAACAAAGAGTCTATCGCGCCGGTCATACACAGTTCCAAAAAGAAAACAAACTTAAAATATAAACTTAACTTCAAAAATATAATTATTTGAAAAAACCAGTCACAACACGCAAAAAAAAATAATTTTAGTTTTTTTGAAATAATCGCGCACCTCACCGCGTAATCATGGATGGCGATGAAAATAGTCTTTTAAGGGGTTGTTCATATAAGTACGTAACGAAATTACGCGGTGCGCACCACAAAAACGACACACACCACTGACGTTCGACGTGAGCACCGCGGAGTGCCAACAGTGACTGGCGAAACGTTCCTACCCTCTTCTGCGACGGGAAGTGTGTCAGCCTCTGGATTTTGAGTCTGGGGCGGAGCTCTCCATGGCGACCAGTCGGTACATGGAAAAGGTGGATCGACGCGTGATGCGCGCGATTCCGTTCGTTCCCCACCAAAACTACGACCGATTGAAGGCGGATCGGCACCGCCCATTAACGCTTTAAACAGAGAGGCGATCTTGAGAGTTGAACTGAGAGTTTATGAGAGTTCGCAGATCCGGACAAATCCCACCTCGCCGGTCCTCCCGGAGTCTCTTTCTCTCTCTCGGGGCGCCCGGCTTCGGGGACGGGGATAACAAAAACGCTAACGGAATTTATTAGATACAAGGTGTTTGTCTGAATGAATCGCTCGCGTCATTTGTATTCCGATTTGGACGAATGATGCTCCACGGTTTTTACACGAAAACCCACTTTACACGTCTTCAAGAAGTGGGCCCCGTGTGGAGACGATCGTCCACGTGACAAGATTTTTTCCGAAATCGTTGTTGGTTTTTAAGATATCGGGCTTTTTAAAAGATATGTTTATTAAATGGACAAGACATCAAAATCACACTGTTTAGATCTGATGATGAAAGGAATCAACATGAAAGCTTTTATGTAGGTTTCTTGTTTTTCTAAATTGATTCTTTTTATTTTTTTTACGATAAATCGTTTAAGAGATTAACTTCATAATTTTTAATGGAATTAAAACTGACTTTACACGATTACTCGATTACTTAAAATGTATCTACAAATTAAAACATATTTACTTAATTTATTTTCTGACTAATTTAAAAATGATAAGATTGTTTTAAAACAAATTGTATATTTTTTAAGAGCTATAATTATGGCTTTTATGAATATTAGTAGTAAAATGTAATTTTGCAAGTGACAGTGATTTTACATATTCAAAGATATCTTCCTATCCTTTTTTGTATACATCTTTTTATAATCAATATAGAATATGTCCCCGGATCGAGTTACAAAGAGAAAAAAAATTGTTACTAATTGGTTCAGTAGCTGGGTTTTAGGTCTAGTATTATACCTTTGGATCCAGAAGGATCTATAACAATGTAGAGCTAACTTTCTGTTATCATCGTGTTTATTATGGAGGGAATGTAAAAGAAATTTTCTCGTACTTAACGATGAAATAAATTTTTATTTTTTACTTTCTACCGGTTTCGGCTGTTTGCCATCATTAGGAAACCACGTTATATAGATTCCTCGAAATATGATATGGTTGCATTGCCTTTTCCCATCATTATTACTTTTTTATATTAGTTTCTGATTTTATTTGCTGTTTTATTTCTCGTACTAACTATTTTTGTAAAACCAACAGATTTCTTGAAGGAGCGGATTTTTTTCTTTTAAATTAGATTTATATAGAATATACAGGATGTCCCGCATAAGAACCCACACAAAGCAGTGGCATGTAGATCAACCTAAAATATGATGATTTAACGCAACTTGCCTTATACCAAGTTGCACCCCTGAGAAGATACAGGCCTATAAAGTTAAATCTTAAATTTCGAAAAAAAATTAATATCTCGGTAATGGATTAAGTTAGAAAAACCAAATTTGGTATACGTTATAAGTGTACCAAGGGCTTTAATCTGTTAGGGATGATGGTACCCTAAAATTTGAAAGACTTTTTTAATCCGTCGGCAGGTTAAATATCATATCATTTAATTTTATGTGGAATTTAATTTTAAAACTTTTTTTACTTTTATTATTTCTTAAAAAACCTAGTCATTTTCATAAAAAACCCGAATAACTAAAGACGGTTATTTTATCAATTTTTATTAAAACCATGGAAAGTTGAATTGGCTATGAAATTTTACGTCAAATTTGACAACTAGGAAAAATTATTTGGTTTTAGTAATTTTTTACTGTTTGTTTTGAAAATGTTAGTAAGTTTTCATTCAGCGTCTAAGATGATATGTTATTTAATGTTAAGTTTCTGTGAACGAAACTGCAGAAAAAGTGTTGACGAGTATCGCATGTATTTGCTTGGACAGATCTAAAACAATTTAAGGGGAATTTAATTTTAAATGTTTGTTTATGACATTACTTTAAAAAAACTAGTTTTAAACAGTTTTTGTAAATAAATAAAGAAGATACAACAAGTAAAACAAATAAAAATAATAAACAACATGGTAGAAGAAATAATTTAATAGAAAATCAAACAATTTAAATGAAAAAGACGATTTGGTAACAGTAATTTATAAGTATTGTTCAAAATGGTCCACCATTTTCGCTCAAATCACCAATTTTCGGTGATTTTAATTAAGATTGGTAAAATAGTTTTTCGGGTTTTCTGTGAAAACGACTAGGTTTTATTAAAAATAATAAGAGTTTTAAAATTAAATTGACCATAAAATGTAATAAGAATTTATTAAATCCGCTAATAGGTTAAAAATGTCTTTCAAATTTTAGGGTGCCATCATCCCTAATGAACCCCTTGAAATGCTTTAAATGATCCCTACTGTCTACCAGTTAATGCCCTTGGTATACTTATAACGTATACCAAATTTGGTTTTTCTAACTTAATCCATTACTGAGATATTAATTTTTTTCGAAATTTAAGACTCAACTTTGAAGGCCTATGACTTCGTATGGGTGCAACTTGGTATAAGGCAAGTTGAGTTAAATCATCATATTTTAGGTTGATCTACATGCCCCTACTCTGTGTCAGTTCTTATGCGGGACATCCTGTATTTTGTGCTAGTTTAAAATATATAGTTATAATAATTAGTTACGAGAAATAAAACAACAAATAAAATCAAAAACAAATATAAAAAAGTAATAATGATAGGAAAATTCAATGTAAACAAATCAAAATCTATATAACGTGGTTTCCTGATGATGGCAGTCAAAACCGGTAGAAAGTAAAAAATAAAAATTTATTTCATCGTTAAGTACGAGAAAATTTCTTTTACACTCCCTTTTTTGAATTGAACCCAACTCAACCTAGCTTCAGAACTAGCACTGCGTCTGAAGACGGCTAAACCGAAATTTTCTAGTTCTAGGTCTAGTGTTAGTTCTAGTTTTAGTTCGTTATAAGTATATAATAATCCAAAACCAAATAACAGCTAAATTAAAGCTAATATTAACGTTAACGCTAACACTAGACCTAGAACTAGATACATTTGGGGTTTACGTCTCTTAAAACGGAATTGAACCCAATCCTACTTAACTTCAAAACTAATATTAGATAAGACTAGATGCCAACATTAACGCTAACACCAGACCTAGAACTAGAAGCATTTGGATTTAAAACTAGAAACATTAGTCTAGTAGTAGTCTAGTTCTAGTTTTAGTTCGATACAAGTACACAATCATATGAAATCGAATAATAGCTAAAAGTGGAGCTAATACCAACAATAAACCTAACACTAGACTAGACTTAGACTAGAATTAAAAATGTTTCGGATTAGTCGCACGTCTCTTAGGATGGTTAAACCCAAATATTTCTTTGTTCAAGTCTAATATATGGAAAAACGTAATACTATGGTATTAAAATTTTCAATTTAGCAAAAAGTCCAATTTTTACATAGAAATGGGAATAATTAGTTAACTTCTTTAGTTAGAGTATCCGACGCATAATTTATGGTGAAATAAGTTTTGAAACTAAAACTATAATACTAGACTTACAACCCAGCTATAGAACTAATCAGTAACAAATTTTTTCCCCTCTTCGTAACTCGATCCGGGGACATACTGTATATGGCACTTAACATATTAAAAACTTGTATGGTTTTGAATAAGTAAAAATTAATTTCAAAAATTAAACACAATTTTAGAGTAACCAGAAGATTTTGTTTATATGGAGAAATGCAGTCTACCTTTTGCTATATGTCAGTAAACTGTTCTGGTAGACAGTGGTAATTTATATAGAATATAAATCATTCGCTACTCGTAGCAAAGTTAGTACGGAGTGACTAGAATTGGGATTTGGAATAGTAAAATGAAGCCCAATTTCTGTCTGTCTAATGAATGAAAATCCATATATATCTTTTATATATGGATTATATATATATGGAATATTATATATCTTTTTTTCGCCTAAAACTACCTGTAGATGGTTTATAAAATCAAGATGATTTAAAAAATATACATTCTGAATAAATAACTTAAATTTTTTATGGGTCATATGCGCTTTAATAAGCTATCTTGAGTTTAACAATCGATACAATCTAGATTATTTGTAAGCTATCTGATATATCCCTAAATATGCAACTACTAACACTGTAGCATATATCATATACCCAAGGGATAATCGATATTAATGGGAATGTCATTAATATAAATAATAATGAAAGCAACCAAAGACATTTTAATTTTCCATCAGCCAGAATATTTCCAGATTTGCCAAATTTATTTTTGATTTTATTGAAGAAAATGGTTAAATACCGATAAGTCCGTAATTAAACACTCCTTAATTAATGATTTAATTTGGCAGGAATTAATCTTTCTAATTAATCTTGTTATCAAATTAAATTTTGATATTTACGGTTTCTGCACGCCTTCTATATGATTACACCAGAATCCGATGTCTGATTGGATGAAATTTATTGGACCATACTGATATGTGCAAAAATATGATTGAAGAAATCTTAATATCCTTAAGGAAATTCTCTTTTAAATTTAGCATTGAATACCTATTATACACGTACGTATTGTACATATTTAGCTTTTATTTACTTATAATTGGTAGTAAGTAGTAAAATAATCTGCCAGAAATGTATTAAAAACTATCTTTATATAGATCTTTAGGTCTAATTAGAACTAGTATGCCTACATTAAATTTCTTTAAAATTTTCTTCTTAGTCTGAATTCTTTTAGGTATTTAGAGTTCCACATAATATGTAATTGCCTAATATGAATGTGGTGATTGCCTCGAAAACAATATAATGAAGATAAAACGTGTTCGTTAAAATTCCTGCGGATATCAAGATGCTTATCTTATATTGTTACGGAAGATTTGATTAAAGTTAATGACACAATCTCGGCACTTCTTTCAACAGTTCCTCAGTTCATTGTTAAACTAAAAATTGAATTTTTTTAAAAACGTTTATAAGGTAACTGAATCACGAGGCAATTTGGCCTCATGTTTGTATTTTTTTTAATGTGGAATTTCTTCATTTGAACAATTTAATGGGTTGAAAATATGACAGCGTTCTACATATTGCAACCCAAATTTGCATTCGATTTTTATATTACCTACAAAACTCGAGAGTCTGAATTACGAGAACATAAATTAGTTCATTTGGACAAGTAGAATTCTTATTTTTGCATGCTCCACAACAAATATACATGTAAAGAAACAGTTTTCAAGTGCTGTTCCGAGTCATTTAATGAAAGTCATAGAAACTATTCAATGCATTGAGTCAACTGGATTTCGGTGGAGTCCACTTGAAGAAACAAATTCTTTGGTCATATAACCTAAATCATTAGTTCAAAGCGACAATAAGAAGCTACTCTTAGAGAAGTCAAAAATCTAAAAATTAAGGATGAAGCCGGAGGAATCAGAAGGACAGTATAGTAACGATGAGCGGTTCATGGTTGGCAGTAAAGATGAGCCTTTAAGTTTCTCTTAAGCTACCATTTGTACGACGGATATTCCCAAATTTTGGAGATTGGGGATTCAATCGGATGGGCTGATAGTGATCATTTGACGCCAATACGTTCATCATCAGCCAATCCAACCGAATCCCCAATCTCCTAAACTTCGGAATCTCAATCGTAGAAAAGAAAGCAATCTTGTTTAAGCGTTTTTTTCATGCAAGCTCTTCAATTACGACCTTTGAAAACTGTTGATTAGATTCTACGTCTTTCTTCATTCTTTAGGAGTGCAAGAATCGATGTAGTTATCCCAACGGACAGTACATTGCTTTATAAAATATAACCGTTGAATTCAGATTTCATGATAAATTGATATGCAGCATAAGTTAAGTTATTTAGTTGCAAAGAGCAGATGATTAGCAGCGCATTAATAAAACAATATTAGAGATCATGGACAATACCAATAGGAAAACAACTTGGAACAACACAGATTCTTATTAATTAACCAACTGTCAACATTAGTCTGTTATTTTTCTGCTATTCCGATAGTTCTTCAGCTCTGAACAGATCTGCACTTTTCTGCGCGTACTTTTAATATGTAATATGTATACTTCTAATATGTATTCCACTATTAGCTAATAGTACATGAAGTCTAAATTATGGCTCACTAAGAATATCTTTAACAGATAAATCACAACATGATGATTGTGATTGAGGATGTGGATGTTTTTTATTCCTTGTAAATACTGAAAATTTGACCAAACATCTAGACCAAAATTTTTTATCCCCATCGTGTTGTTTAGTAATACTAATAAAAAGATGGTGCATCATTAATCCATATATAAATTGTTATCTAAAATATGATTTCAGGCAAGTCCAACGTTGTTCAATAATATTTTAACCAAAGCAAATGATTTAGAGACATACCGTACCCCGGCAAGAACAATGACACAATTCAAAAATGCAGTATTTGGAAAATAAAAACTTAAAATTCAACTAAAATTAGAGCTATTGCTAGGACTAATACTAGATCTGAAACTAGAAGCTTTCCAGTTTTGCCGTAGCCCTTCGAACCAGTTTTTGAGGAAGATTGTAACATGGCATCGGAAACGTCAAACACTTTTTCAAAAGATGCACGGCAAAACCCGAAAGCTTCTAGTTCTAAATCTAGTATTAATCCTAGTAGTAGTTCTAGTGATAGTTCTAATTTTAATTCAGACATTTTCTTTAATCACGCTTTCCTTAGACAATAAATAGGATCGGTGATATTTGTAACAGAAATGTCTTATAATGTAAAGTAATAAGTTTGGAAGCTTATAGTTTAGTATAAGTTAATATAAAAAAGTTTCATTTCTTAATTTTGGTATGTTTCAAAAAAGAATTTATTTTTACGTTGTGATATTGATGGTTTCTGAAGATATATCTGATGTAACAGAAATATCTGATGGGTCATCAAAAGAGCCGATTTAGCATCAAAGAAATATATCACAGTGGTAGGATAAAATCTAATAGGGCCCTCCTGCTCTATGTATTGATTAGATGGTTTTGAAGTTTCACAGTCTCATTGAAACAATATCAGAATTTTCTATTTATGGAAGCTATCACCACAGTCTTCATGTTCCGTGCATACTCTGCTACTGATGTAATAGTTGTTCTGAAGCGATTCATATTAATAGTTTAGCAGTGGATTACAAAAAAATCAGCTACTTTCTTGAACTATTCTAGAAAAGCCTTCCTCCTTTGCAAGTTTGACGGGGTGATATTGCATATGGTATTGAATTTAAGATATCCATAGATACCTTTAAAATATTATTGTCATAGTCTATTTCAGTTTTGCCTTGATTTTATGAGTATATGTGTTATCGTCAATTTGCTATTAATTATTGAGGACAGTTTTCATAATGCGTCATTATAAATAATGACCGTTAAAAACACGAAATTTATTAATTTCGTATTTGTCTACAACATTCTAGAATAATTTATTACATTTCTCGCTTGTTATAAATACTGCTATTATTTCTCTGGTCACTTTAATTATTTGATAGTAATTTGGCAACGTGTGCATAGTGTGATGCTTATATCATCTAGCACTTTAACGAGTTCACGACTGCTTTCAGTGCTTTGTTGAGCCCTAACGATAGGGCTATTTTTATATTACGTACGACGAATATTTATCATTGTTTGGTTTAAATTGACTCTGGGTTGGGTTGGGTTGATAATGGAGGTTATATTACATCAATCAGAAACAAAGGTGTTCATTGAGGAAGATAGAGGGAGAAAAAGTTACGCCGCCGTAGTGGAAACAGAAGAACAAAATTTTAAGGAGTCACTGAAAACACTGGAAGGAAATTAGAAGAAACGCAAATTGAAACCTGAATCAAAATCATCTGTAGCACCAAAGACGGGAAGGTTCTAATCGACATGACGACATGACAGAAAAGACGGATATGAGAAAGTTGATGGGGTAACAGAAAGAAATACTTCATATAAGGAGCATGGATGCGAGTACAGAGGATGAGATACTCTTGGAGAAACAAACATAGCATTCACTTAATTGGAGTTTTAAGTGAACTTCGGCCAGTGATAAATGGTATGTAGAAGATCACGGTGGTGTTGGATAAAGGAGAGGCAGATGTACTGGAGACAGGGCAAATAAAAATTGGTGTTGATTTTACTTCATAATACTTCTTGTCAAACGTAAAACCATAGATGTATCCAACATGTGTTTACATTGACTGAACATATGCACTATTTTTTCATACCGATGAAGGAGTAAGTAAAACTTTCTAAGATGAACGCTGCAAAAATGTAAAGAATTCCATTGCAAAAAATATAACAATGCACAATAAAGTAAACCGAATAGTTTACTCTTATAAACCACACGGCCATACGTGAGTGAAATCCAGGATATTCTCAATGGATTACTGCTGGTATTAAGACATCTTCCCAAAAGAAGATATTGTATAAAAAACATGGAACATGGATAACTAGATATAACATATTATAAGAATTAATAAAGAAAAGAAGTAATAGAGGTAGCAAAGCAAAAGACCAACACAAAAATTATACAAAATGCAAAAAAAATGAGAGCTGCGTGAAACATGATTCGTCCGAAGAAAGAAGTTGTAAACCATATAGTAGAAAATATAAGGAAACATGAAGAAACTAAGACAGAAACACTAAACAGGTTTAATTAATATCTCATAAACATGTGTGACTGATATCTGACACCAACGCATAATAAACAACGGAGCAAAGGGTTGTCTTCAAAGACACTCTATCTACATCCGGTTACACAGCTTGAAATTTTTAACACAATAACGTCATTGAATAATATAAACGCAGTGGATCCAGATGAAATTCCTGTCAAACTAATAAAAGGAGTTGCAGATATTATTAGCGGACCTCTTATGCACATATATAATGTGAGTATGGAACTTGGCAAGTATCCAGATCAATGGAAAAAATCTATAGTCATGCCTGCTTTCAATAAAGGAAATCATACCCAACTTCAAAACTACAGATCTATCACATTAATATCCAATGTTTTCAAAGTTTTTGAGAAAATCATTTCCTGCAGAATTGTTACCATTTTGGAATTAAACAATATTCTCACAGAAAAACAAAATGCAGAACAGAAGAACGCAACACAGAACAGGCCATCTATCAAATGACATCAGAAATATTAAAGTATTTAAATGAGGAAAGCAAGAGAGTGGCTAGCTTATATCTGGCTTTATCAAAGGCTTTTGATTCTCTAGAAAAGGGTGTTTTTTATGGATAAATTATGGAATAGGTCTAATTAAATCTTATCTGGTTGACAGAAAACAATGCGTAAAAATGAGAGGAAGCAATGATATGACCTGCGTTTCTGATTATATTTGAACCAAACGAGGTGTGCCACAGGGTCAATTTTATTTTATGCGAATTACACCTCTGTAATATGTTCAGGAAATACAAATCTTGAGAACATGATTGCTAATACCATAGAGTGTGCAAAGAAATGGTTTAATGCAAATAATCTTAAACTGAATATGAGCAAAACCGAGATAATACAAAATATACCATAATGAATTCACGTGATGAGATCATAGTAAGGTATCTAGGCCAAGTATTAGTATCTAACCATTTGTCAAATTCCTTGGTGTGATAATAGATAGTAATCTTCATTGGAACCAACACATTGAATATTTAGCTTCTAAGTACTGATGCAGCCTTACTCACTTATTATGGAACAGTGCACCCGTTACTAAGATATGGTGTGATTTTCTGGGGATTTTTCTCAGCAGTGAATAAAGTATTCCTATTAGAGAAGAGATGCGTTAGATCTATCTACGAAGTAAAGAGAACAGATTCTTGCAAGGAATATTTTAAGATATATCGAATACTTATCCTGACATATATTTTCATTTTGGAAAGCGTTTTGTGTGTTAGACAGTATCCACAACACTATCAGGAAATGCAAAGAACTCATGAACATTCCACAAAAAAATCTACTAAATCTGCCAATAACAAAGTTTAGTCGAATTCAAACAATGTCATGTACCAATCGGTCAGAATATATAATCATCTTTTGAATGACCTAAAATCTTTAACAACATCTCCGTTAAAGATATAATTAAAACGTTATTTAGAGGAAAATCCTCACTACACATTAAATGAGTACTTTCAGGATGAGAAATGGAACAGTTGCACTTGAATGTGGTTTTAAGGCGAAAGCAATATATATAATGTGGTCTACCTTGTATAATGTTATTTTGTTTAAATTGTTTAAATTGTTTATGACAATTTTGTATCAATAAATTTATTATTATTATTAAGTCAAATCATAAGTTTTTTGGCTATCAAGCTACGACCAAAAACATCTACAAAACGCATGGAAGATGATCTGCAACTAAAACTTACATGTTTTTATTCTTTATTCTTTTATTCTTAAACTTTTATTGTTTGTTATTTTATTCTTAAATATACATTAATACATGTTAATTCCTTTCATGAACCACAAATTTTCATATCTTATTATTTATCAACGATTTTCTTTGAAACACCTATTTTCTTCAAAATCACATTCTAATTATACATTTCCAACATGTACGACTATTGTTTGTGTTCCAAGACACGCTAAAGTGTTGATACAAAGGGTGTATACTCGCACGTGGCTCTATCGGTGCCGCCGTCCTACTCGAAGAACATTGTTTTCAGAAAATAATAAAATCGCGTCGGAACAATCGACGACAAGCTTCGTCGTCCGGTTTTTCCCCGATTTCTTATTTAACACCCCGCCGCCCGGCGGCCCCATTCAATCGACGCCCGCCCAACAAACAATGGATCCGGAGTCTTCGTAAAATGAATTCAAATGACCGCTTCTTTAATAATCCGTAAATAGACGTTCGACAACCCGAAAACAAAATGAAAAGAATAGAAAAAGAAATTTATAGAAGAGTCGAATTATTTTTCTTTTCTTTAATTCTTAATTTCCTGTTAAACATAATCGTTTAGCATTATTTCTTTTACAAACATTCAAACCGAACTGTTTACACAGCTCATCCGAAAGGCTAATATTGACGGATGATTTTTCATTTCATGTCACATCATGAAACCACACGGGGATTAGTTGTCAAACCGCTAATATACCCCTGAGACTGATTTAACAATTGATCTTTGAGACGAGGTAAAAATGCAGGTAGATTATTACGCGGTTAACCACGTGAGAAAGTACCTTTAAAACTATTTGTTCTTTACGGAGAAGTTAATAACGAGCGTGAAATCTTTGGCGAAAAACTTTTTTGCCGACATTTAACAGATTTGCAGTATCGCAACGACGAAGTTTTGGTGGTTATTACTCAGGTATAAAGTTTTTAACTTTATATCTTGCGTCTTCCTCCCAATTTGGGGGTTGTTTCATCATCTTTAGCCTGCGGGATTTTAGCTAACAAAGTTTCGAACGAACAAGGAGGGAGATGTGTTGTAATTTCTCAGGGTTTTCAATGTGGGTTCACTTGCTTTCCTAATTAGTAAACTATATTAGTTTCTTGTATTATGTTTTAAAAAGTAATGGAAAGAAAGGCGAATTAATTAGAACGAAATCTTAAGAAAATCATATTTGTTTCTTTTTTTAGTGTTGACTTACTTGTAATAATAAATTTAATCGCATGTTAATCCTCACTTCAGGAAAACCAACACTAATCATCAATTAGCGATATTCTTAATTAACATCAGATTTTACATACATTATACGTCTCGATTTATTACAATTAATGCTCGGGCGATTCAAGGGAGAATTATTAATATGTAAAACACGACTCGGGCGGGATTTTTTATTAGGATAATTACAGCTGCCTACACTTTCATGTAGGTAAAGTAAAAACAGATTTGCATCGACTTAAATTAATCAGTATTTAGCATATTAAATTTTTCTCTCAAGATTTCGACTTGATCTGGAAGTGATTGTTCTTAAAGTATTGATTACCGCATTACGAAGATCAACATAACATAATGTAACCCTCCCTTAATATA
This sequence comes from Onthophagus sagittarius, assembly GCA_036711965.1. Classification (NCBI taxonomy): domain Eukaryota; kingdom Metazoa; phylum Arthropoda; class Insecta; order Coleoptera; family Scarabaeidae; genus Onthophagus; species Onthophagus sagittarius. Next base: position 54,933,295 of record JASERS010000001.1, read on the forward strand.
ATTAAATATAATATTACTTAACGACTTCCTTTTTTAGCGCCGATTTCGCTGCTCCCCTATTGTCCTTAATTAATTTTCGCAACTCCATTACCGTAATGACTGTAATCTGTGCTCGAAAAACGTACCGAGCAAATTCACATAGCCATATATAATAATGGATATGCAAATTGGGTATAATGCAGGAAAAATTACTAAAGTCTTATGGTCTCGGAGTAGAATTAATCAACCGCGTTCGTTGTACACAATAACAACCTCTACAGAAAAAAATATGCTCATTATACTACAAATGTCCTACGTTAGACTCATTTTATATAAATTTACATATTTAAAATAAATTGTCTTTAAGTAAGAACGTCGTCAGAGATAATTTATTCCTTTAGTACAGGTGTTAAGGTTTAATTTTAATGATTGTACCGTTAGAATCATTGTTAATATATAGATGTGATTAAAATACAGTAAACGTGTGCTAAACCTACAATATTTTAATTATATATCTCGTTTTAGTTATATCTTTTGTTCAACGTTAGTTCTATCGGGTGGTTTTTGGAAACAAAATCATGTAGTGTGGTAGTACAGTATCGCAGTTTATTAAGAACTTCATTGTGTGTTAATGTTATTAAAAAAATAATATAAATAAACTAATGAAATTGAAATTGTTGACTGTTGACTTCGTTAATATAAAAAATATAAAAGTATACAGTGCGCGGGTGAAGTATGGAAAAATGAAAAAATCTTTTTAACTGCTTGACCAATTTGGACAAAAATCTATGTATATAGGTTACGAAATAATGTTGCTAAGTTTATAGCTACTGAAATAGAATTGTAAAACCTACAATTCTATATTCTTTATAGTTTTCTAAAATATAACCACTAAAAGATATTCGAAACTTAATTCTCCTTTACAATTGGCATTGTGAAGAAGTATTCATGTTAAATATGTGGACTAATGTAAGACAGTAAACTCATGTCGCTGTTTTTTCTGTTGGTACATGTCTTCAAGTTTTGACACAGTATCAAGATAGTAATTTTGCTGAGGTTTTTTGGTTTTTTTTTTTACAAATAATATTATTTAAAATTGAGCACTTTTGTCCATACCAGTTTTGTAAAAAAAGTTGAGTATTTCATCTTTTTTAAATATTGTGTAACATATTTTCAGCCAATTTGCGAAATCCCCGTCCTTATTTTTTCCTGTTTAATATCGCCTCTTCTAGAGATATGGTTAGCACAACATTTCGAATTTGTCTTCAATGAATGAGAAAATATAAAGCTGTAATATCAATAATGAATGCAAGTTGTTTTAATTATAGTAACTAGGAAAACACAATGAGAAACCTTTATGATAACATTAATAGGCAAATTTTTTTTCTTAATTTTATTGTATAAACATACTCAACTGAATGTATGATTATAAATATGGATAGAAGATGTCTATATCTTACTAAAATTATCATTAATTAATACTTTTAAGTGAACTTATAACACATTCAAAAATAGCACCTTATTTATCTACCACCAGTTTCTAGTGATACAGCATACATCACAAAATGCTAAAAATTGACTGTTTTCCTTAATAAAATCAATTATAACTAAGTTCTAAAACTAATGAAAGATGTTCAGAATTAAAAATATTTCTAATGCAGCACGAAATCATAATTAATACTCATATCACAGTTATCCTACCATCACAGTTATACCACAGTTATCATAATTATCCTACCAGTCTGTAGTGATATACCATAAATCACAAAACGTCAATATTACACGATTCTTTATTTATATAATTTCTAAGTACTATAATTAATGGAGAAATACGTCATGACAAAAAATTAAAATATACCTAATTCAGCAAGAAAACATAATCCATAATACTCCATATTTATCGATGAACAGATTCTAATGATATAGCATAAATCATAAAATGTCAATATAAAGTAATTTTTTAAAGTAAATCTACTATAACATAAGTGGTATAACTACCAAAACTAATGAGGAATGACATATTGAATGAAAAATATTTTTAATGCAGCAAGACATCATAATCAATAATAACTTCATATTTATGTATCACCAATTTATAGTGATACGGTATAAATCAAAAAACTGAACTACAAATAAGTACTAAACCTGATGAAGAACTACATTATGGCCTAAAATATTCTTAATTTAATAAGAAATCATAATTAAAAATTATTTCATATTTATCGTGGATATCAAAAGTGATAGAGAAAGATGTTGTGGATCAGAAATCTTCGTAATGCAGCAAGAAATCATAATAATCATAATAACGTCATCATGAAACGATCACTAACTTCTACTGATTTAGTATAAATCATCTTTAAATTTTTATAACAAAATCAACAAATTACGTAAATAATGTAGCAAGAAATCATAATCCATACTTATATCATATTTGCCTATAAATACGTCAACATTAGGCGATGTTTTTATTTAAATGATCTGTAACAAAAGCACTAAAATAGGTCGAGACATATGTTATGACTTAAAGATATACTAGTTCTACAAGAAATCATAATCCATACTTATTTATCACCAGTTTCTAGTGATATAGCATAAATCATAAAATGTCAATGTTGGCTAATACTTTTGATAGTAAGTTTAATGTTATGAATATTCTTAATACAGCAAGAAATCATAATCTATAATTATTTTATGTTTATCTAACATCAATTTCTATTCTGATATAGTATAAATCACAAAATATCAAAACTGGACGACTTTTCGTCATAATATCAATAATGACGTAAATATTAAAAGTGTCTATCAAAGAAAGATGATATTTATGTTGATATATACTTATCTATAACTATTTTCTAGTAGTACACCTTAAGTCATATATTTTATTTTAATCATCTGTAATGTCAATAGTAAAACTGGTTGAGAAATACGTTATGACTTAAAATATTCTTATTAGTGTCTGATTTCTTTGTCATTTTCGCAATTTGTATGCTAAGGATTTAAAACGTTTACTCGAACTTAACGAAGGTAGAATTTTATTTATTTTTTGGTTTCTACCGCTTTCGGTACTTTATTACCATTTTCAGGAAACCATGTTATTTCGATTCCTATTTCTTTTTTAAAGTCGTATTATTTCTCATAATCTGCTATATTTTTATTGTTTTTCTTTTTGTATTTATTTTCCTTTTACTATTTGTTGTAATTGTAAAAATTACAAAATTTTTGCGCCTTTGACTTAATGCATACAATAAAACAGAAAATAAAATGAATAATAAATTATAATATACACAATTACAACAAATGATGAAAAGAAAACAAATACAAAAAGAAAAACAATAAAAACAAAGCAAACATCGAAAAACAATACGACCTTAAAAAGAAACAGCAATCGAAAAGAACTGGTTTCCTGAAGAAGGCAATAAAGTGCCAAAACCGGTAGAAACCGAAAAATAAATCAAATTCTATTATCGTTAAGTACGACTAAACATTTTATTTCCTTAATATAAAATATTCCTGATTCAACAAGAACTTTGTCTGTTGCCATTTTGTAGTGATATGGCATTGATCATAAAATGTCAACATTGGTCGATTTTTTTAATCAAATCTTCTATAAGGTAAGTGCCAAAACTAATTAAAAAGACATTATAAATTAAAAATATTCCTAAGACACCAAGAAATCATAATCCATAACTATTCTATATTTCTTTATCACCACTGTCTAAGTAGTGATATAATACAAATCACAAAATAATAAAATTGGAAGATTTTTTTGTAATAGCATTACGAATACAAAAATAGTCCCAATGCAGCAGAGCTGGGCCGGATACGGGCAAAAAGTATTCGAGTACCGAATACTTTTTTAAAAAGTACGGATACTTTGTCCATAAAAGTATCCAGATACGTGTATCCGAATACATGTATACGGCAGTTTTCGGATACTTTTAAAATGACCTAAATTGTTGTTAAACTAATAACACTAATAATTTTATGTTTACCTCGAGTGGTCTCATGCTGGGGAAATTTAGTGTATACTTTCTAGGAAATGAGTTCTTTGATTTTATCTAAAATGGCTTTTTAAAAATTTAAAAATTTTGTGTACAAATTTTAGTCGAAGAGAAAGTTCTCGATTTTCCCACAATAGTAAAATGTAGTCTATCATATCATAAGCACCAATCCTCCAATTCTACAGTTTTTTTCAAAAGAAGAAAATATTGCACAATTTTGTTATATAATTAAAAAGTATAAGAACATCGAAAAAAGTATCCGGATACCAGATGCTTTCAGACTTAATCAAAAAGTATCCAGATACTGTATCCGGATATTACCCAGGTCTGTACTACAGCACGAAATCATAATTCATAGCTGTATCATATTTAGCTATCACCGGTTTCTAGACACATAACAACATACACATAACATAAATTCATTCAATCCTTAGTAATAAGTAATATCTATCACCAGTTTCTGGTGATGTAGCATAAATCACAAAAAGTTAACATTCAGCGATTTTCTATTAATGGTCTATATGAATGATCGATAACATAAGTACTACTGAATTAATATACTGATAACGAAATTCGTTATGATTTAAAATTATCTTAATTCAACAATAAATCATATTCCATATGTATTTCGTATTTATCTGTCATCACTTTCTAATAATACAGCATAAATCACAAAATGTAAAATTGGATGACTTTTCATAACAAAACAAAGTATTACATGAATACCTAACAGTGATAGAGGATGACGTTATGAATAAAGATACTTTTAATTCAATAAGCAATCAAGTACCAAGTACCATCAATTTCTGGTACTATAGCAAAAATCAGAAAATGTTACATGTTGTAGAGAAAGTCGTTATGAATAACAAAATATTCCTAATGCAGTAAGTAATGATAATCTATAAGTCCCTACTTTACAATAATAATTCAGAATTATTTCATATTTATCTCTCAATTTGTGGTGCTATAGCAAAAATCATAAAATGACAAAATTAGACGATTCTTTTAAAGTACAATCTACTATTAGTATTAAAACAGATGAAGAAAGGTGTTATAAATAAATAATACACATCATTGCAGGAAATGATGTTGTTTTATATTAACAGTTTGATTAGTTTTACAGTATCTAATTTTTCATTAATTTATGTGCGTCATTTATGATCTAAATGAGTTTAGTTTTTTTTTTGAAGTAATGAAAGCATCAATTTTTATTAAAAATAATACAATATCTTTTTACATGGGAATGCACACTAAAATGTGAAAAATAAATCAAATTCTATTATCGTTAAGTACGACTAAACATTTTATTTCCTTAATATAAAATATTCCTGATTCAACAACAACTTTGTCTGTTGCCAGTTTGTAGTGATATGGCATTGATCATAAAATGTCAACATTGGTCGATTTTTTTAATCAAATCTTCTATAAGGTAAGTGCCAAAACTAATTAAAAAGACATTATAAATTAAAAATATTCCTAAGACACCAAGAAATCATAATCCATAACTATTCTATATTTCTTTATCACCACTGTCTAAGTAGTGATATAATACAAATCACAAAATAATAAAATTGGAAGATTTTTTTGTAATAGAATGAACTATGACGTAGTGATAGAAAATAGCGTTACGAATACAAAAATAGTCCCAATGCAGCAGAGCTGGGCCGGATACGGGCAAAAAGTATTCGAGTACCGAATACTTTTTTAAAAAGTACGGATACTTTGTCCATAAAAGTATCCAGATACGTGTATCCGAATACATGTATACCTCGATGTTTACCTCGAGTGGTCTCATGCTGGGGAAATTGAGTGTATACTTTCTAGGAAATGAGTTCTTTGATTTTATCTAAAATGGCTTTTTAAAAATTTAAAAATTTTGTGTACAAATTTTAGTCGAAGAGTTCTCGATTTTCCCACAATAGTAAAATGTAGTCTATCATATCATAGGCACCAATCCTCCAATTCTACAGTTTTTTTCAAAAGAAGAAAATATTGCACAATTTCGTTATATAATTAAAAAGTATAAGAACATCGAAAAAAGTATCCGGATACCAGATACTTTCAGACTTAATCAAAAAGTATCCAGATACTGTATCCGGATATTACCTAGGTCTGTACTACAGCACGAAATCATAATTCATAGCTGTATCATATTTAGCTATCACCGGTTTCTAGACACATAACAACATACACATAACATAAATTCATTCAATCCTTAGTAATAAGTAATATCTATCACCAGTTTCTGGTGATGCAGCATAAATCACAAAAAGTTAACATTCAGCGATTTTCTATTAATGATCTATATGAATGATCGATAACATAAGTACTACTGAATTAATATACTGATAACGAAATTCGTTATGATTTAAAATTATCTTAATTCAACACTAAATCATATTCCATATGTATTTCGTATTTATCTGTCATCACTTTCTAATAATACAGCATAAATCACAAAATGTAAAATTGGATGACTTTTCATAAGAAAACAAAGTATTACATGAATACCTAACAGTGATAGAGGATGACGTTATGAATAAAGATACTTTTAATTCAATAAGCAATCAAGTACCAAGTACCATCAATTTCTGGTACTATAGCAAAAATCACAAAATGTTACATGTTGTAGAGAAAGTCGTTATGAATAACAAAATATTCCTAATGCAGTAAGTAATGATAATCTATAAGTCCCTACTTTACAATAATAATTCAGAATTATTTCATATTTATCTCTCAATTTGTGGTGCTATAGCAAAAATCATAAAATGACAAAATTAGACGATTCTTTTAAAGTACAATCGACTATTAGTATTAAAACAGATGAAGAAAGGCGTTATAAATAAATAATACACATCATTGCAGGAAATGATGTTGTTTTATATTAACAGTTTGATTAGTTTTACAGTATCTAATTTTTCATTAATTTATGTGCGTCATTTATGATCTAAATGAGTTTAGTTTTTTTTTGAAGTAATGAAAGCATCAATTTTTATTAAAAATAATACAATATCTTTTTACATGGGAATGCACTTTATTTTAAAATTGATGTAGTTTTTAAAGATTATAACTTGTCGACAGATAATTAGTATATAAAACAACGTTCCAACTAATCTTTTACAACCAACTACATTTCAACTCGTAATGTTTTCACGAAAATAAACTTAATCATATCTCGATTAATTACTAAAAACATGGATTAACAATTTATTGGTAATATTACTTATGATTATATGTTCGCCTAAACTTAAATTGCCCCTTTTGAAACTTATCATTATCTATTTAGTGTTATCTATCGTTATATTGTCTCCCTATATGTAATTTTTGGATCTTCGTTTAAAATGTATTAAATTTTTTTTTTGAGTCACCCTCTAAAAATTCAACAGGATACAGGTAGAACCCGTCTGGCGCCACCGGTAGCAAGACAACTTCCCCTAAAATGTGACTAGAAACTTGCGCAAAGACGACTTTCAAAGAATATTAAAATCGAGGGTGTTACGCTGCCGTCGCCGTTTTTATTTTTATTGCCTGCGCCGTTTCCCAAGGATCAATTAGGAGTTTATAGGTTTTTGTGGCCCTTATTGCGTCCATGTGAGAAATTCGGCCCAACGCCGTCGCCCGAAACTATTAGGTTACGTTTTTCGGGCTTTACACTTCGAAACGCCCTAAGTGGTAATAAATGAGCGGGGAGTTGACTCCACTCGAGCTTCTATTGAAATGTGCTATACGGCGCCACAATAAAATGACAGGCGTAAAGGATGGAACGCATTTATACGCGTCGTCGGAGATAAATTCGACGGTAGTGAATCTGAAAATGTTTTGCTTTTTTCGACGAAAAATTTTGGAAATGCGATACATACTTTTAAGTGGTTTGTAGATAATTATTGAACCCTATGTAACTGAGAAAACATCACAAAACATCTAGACTGAAATACGAGGGGTTGTAAATTCTGCCCAATTGATTGCTTTTGAGTTACAATAATTAAAATTTTGTTCTTATAATCTATTTAATGCATCATGATATCGCACTCAGTTTTCAAGATATGATTATCTATGTTAATTTATTTAACGTACGCAGTTGAATGGAATGACGATCATATTTATTTTCAACAACCTTTGTTTTCCTTTATCTCATTCCCATACGATTTTTTTTTAATATAACTGTTGAATGTAATCAAAGAAACAGATTTTAATTCATGAAATCAAAATCAAAATTATATTAATAGAGTTCCAAAATTGATTTATGTGAAAAGCGTTTGTTTTTTATTAATAATATAATAGCTATTAATAGCTTAGTACTTAAGACACAATTATTTTAATATTAATTAAAAAGTAAGCAAGCACATCCATTTGGATTCATGGATCCAGAATGACAAGATTTATAGAAACCAAAAATAATTTAAGATTGTCCAAATCTAGATTGATTTCGTTTTAATGTTCTTTTCATCTTATTACGATATCTCTAAAAATTAGTGAGATATGATTTTTTTAATAGTTGACTTATTGTCTTAAAAATTAGCACTTACATTCAATGTAAATGTAACCACGTCTGTTAGGGAATCTAAGAAATAATTTAAGGCATCCTTCCTCAATGTTAAATTAATAGCAAAGTTAGATTCAAAAAATTATAATTACGACCCTTCAGAATTTAAAGACATGATTTACAGCGTTTTGAAACTAGATTACATTCGCATTAAAATGCTGTTTATTTTTTTATTGAGATACTATTTTAATAAAGTTTGTGTGTTTAAAACCTTGTTTGTTATCGAATCTGAGAAGTAATTTAAAGCATTCTAAAAGTAGACTAAATTTGCTTTAAAATGCTTTTTATCTCACAATTAGTATAATATCCCTATCAATTATTTAGTCACGGCTTTATTAATATATATTAACCTTTTTGAATGTCAACAAATTAGAAGCGTCACATTCAAAAAATTATCACTACAATTCATCAGTATTTAAAGAAATGATTTAAATTTATCTTAAAACTAGATTAAATGACTACTAAAAAAACTACTTTTATAGAAAAAAAAAACTTATGAAATCTTATTTTAGATTTTAAGATATATTTAAGATATAATTGTTTTTAATAGCGATACATTGGACACAAACAAATAGAGTACAACACAATCAAAAATCTTATTTTATCACGATTTTTAATTCGGATACTATCCGGTGTCCGCCCATTTTTTCAAATAGTTGCTGAATATCCGATTTTGGCTAGATATTAAGATAAGTTCTTAAAGTTTCTTCTTCTACAAGAATTCATTAGGGAAGATAACTGCTTCATATACCAAATCACTTATCGAATCAACATAACATTTGAAATGTGAAAAAAATAAACAAAGTCAGTTGTTAACAACATTTTCAACTGTTTGCTGTTTAAGTACAATGGATATCATTAGAGAGCTTATTTTATTCTGAATTCAAGAGTGTAAATGTTTTAATTATAGCCCAAAGGTTATTTTTCTGATTTTTCAAAAATTATTAAGAATTGTAAAATTTATATAATGTTTAAATTAAGGTCGAGTTCCAAACTTGACATCACAAAAACGAATTGAAATACTCACCCACGGTATAATAAAATTCTTCAAGATATCTTAAGAAATCGATTTTTTATGATTTCTCTAAAGGAAATTGTTAATTTTATAATATGCTATAAATTTAGGTTGAGTTCAAAGATTGATATCTCGAAAACAAATTGAGATATTCCAGTATGCATATGGTTTCTAAAAAGTGCATACTTTCCTTCATATATTATAAAAACTTTATCAACATATCTTAAGAATAAAATTTTTTACGATTTTACAAAAATGATTAAGGAAATTGTTAACTTTATGAAAATTTATATAAATAAAATATAAAAAAAATAAGAATAAAAAAAAGATATTCAATTATCGTCTTCTTGCGGCGAAAATACATGCTTTTCTTTATAAACGACAAGAAAACTCATCAACATATCATAAAAATTCGGTCTTTTATGATTTTTCAAAAGAGATTAAGAAAATTGATATTTTTATGAAATGCCACAAAATTAAGTCGTATTCAATATATGATATCTCAAAATCGAATTGAAATATTCACGTATCATCTAATTCTGAAGAAAATACATATTTTCCTTTATACAGGACAAAAAAAATATCAAGATATCTTAAATATTCGATTTTTTACGATTTTTCAATGATGACTTGTTATTTCCTTAAAATGGTATAAATTTAAGATGAGTTCAAAACTTGATATCTCAATCGAATTGAGACATTCAAGTATCGTCTTATTTTGAGGGAAACGTTATAAATGATAACAAACTTTATCAAGATATCTTAAATGTTCGATTTTTTTATGATTCTTCAAAAATTGATATTTTTCCAAAATGCTATACACATACATTTCTTTATAAATCATAAAAAATTGTCAGATATTCGGTTATCCGGCATTTTGTAAAATCACTCTCCGCATCATCACTACTCTTGAGGATAATATCTAGACTAAAGCATCTTTAAACATTGTTTAACACCCACTTCACGGGTTCTTAAATTATTTAGAAAATTTAATATGGGTTCCCTAGAAGTCCTAACTTATACTGGATCCGTATTAATATAATAGTTTTAAAATATTTGTTTAAAACAGTTTTAATATTCATAATAAATGTTGATCAGGTTTATTTTGATGGCACTTCAAAGTGCTATTAATACTATTAACTCTGAAGCTCATTTTATCACTACAGCTCGGATTTTTATGCAGACAAATTGTACGAAATATGTAAGTTATTATTCAAAATATGCAAAAAATATGTAAATATATAACGTAGTATTATCAATCTAAAGAAAAACAATAATTAATCATTTTTTAATAAGTATCCTACAGTAAAGACTAATATTTCTTCAACGCTATAATTTTTATCGGGATTATTTAATAGAATCTTAGATATGGTTACTAAATTATAACATCTCTTATTTTGAAGATGAAATTGGTAAATTTGTTGAAATGATTATCTGTTGGGCTTGGAATGTTTTTCAAGGATTCTTCACAAACATTTATCACCTCAACTGAATGTATGAGAGATACCTGAGATGTTTCTAATTTTGTTATATATTTGCTTGTAACTTGTAGTGAATATTTGCGCTAGTTAAGGTATCACACAATTCAAAATTGAATAGTTTCTGTAGGTTGTGAGATGATGATGATCCGGCCAAGATTCAGATAAAGAAAGTTGTGAAACCTTACTTTTCTTTATGTTTTTACTAGCTTGCAAATATTTTGTAGTTTTCGCATGTTGTTCTAGTTGGGACTTCCTCTCACATGCTATCATAAAAAGGGACAATTAAAAAAGTTTGCCATATATGCAAATGAATTTATTCTGAGACTATAAAACAAACTCCTACGTTTTATTGTCTATTGTTTAGAAAAATATGTAAAAACATATCCCAAAAAAATGAACACGATTTCACTTTAAGCATTGCTGTTTTATTTTTTAATTATTTTTTTTCTATGAATCGTGAACAAGAAACCAACCCGCAATAAAAAAATTCTGTATGTGCTTTAAATGGTTCTTTAATATGTTCGCAAATTTAAAAATCACATAGTCATTATATTTAATTTATTAAACAACAAGAAACAATTCTAGTAAAATGAAAAATATAAAAATAAAGAAATATGCAGTAAAAGGCAAATTTATGCAATAACCAAAGAAATTGTAAAAATTTGCAAAATATTCATTTTTTTATTGTACCAACTGCTTTATATAATTCGGCCAGAAACCAATTTTCAAAAAATATTCTAGAAAATAAACAGGATGCAGTTGGCTTAAAATCCGAGCCCTAGTCATCACTTTTGAAAAGAAAAAGATTACTACCCACACCACTTTAAAATAATTAAAACGTCGCCAAACAAAAATGAATATGTAGTGTCCCATTGAACGATAGATTGAATATGACAACGATTTTAAGAAAAATTACTGCTGAATATTTATGCTCAAACTTTCCGTTTTCATTTCTGAAAAATACTGTATTCAATGGGTAATCAAACGAAGGTTACTTTTGACGTAATCAACAATACGTTTTCGAATAACGATCGCACCCGTTCTATCGGATCGCATTGTTGTGTAAACCGCTCCGATGCAAAGCGGAGGTTTTGCAACGCGAATGTGAAAACACGGGAGAGCATCCGCGGAATGTTTCAGCTTTGCCGGGAACGTCGTTATTGAATTAAGCAACAATTTCCAGTGTGGGGATAATGAACCAAACGTTATTCTATACTGTTTCAAATTATCTTCATTTCATTTAAATGTTTAAAGCTTATTAGTTATTAACCAAAAAAATATAAAGTGTAATTATCGTATTCGTTCGAATCTAAGACGCATTATATTTGTCAGACAGATGTTCCTAATAATGGGGTGCGTCTTAGATTCGAACCTATTTCGAATAGATTTAGAATTAGAAACATTGTGGTTTAACCGTCTTAAGAAACATAACAGGCTAATGTCACCTTTAATGCTAATGTTAGTTATATCGTCACATTCATTAGCAAACCTCGTAAATCCATTATTGTCATAATCTTAGATATTGGCGCCATGTGTTAGTTTGAGTTGGTAGCGACCTTGTGATCAAACGTCGTAATTCCATCTTAGTTTATTTAATCGGTATAGCGTTAAAGAACACCTCCGTAAGGTTTCGTGCCAAGGGAAAACCTCGTATCTCCAAAGCCAAAATTGAGGTTATAGTGATGTTAAATTAGGTGTTGTCGAAGTCAACCGTGAGCTCTAATTTGCAACGCTTCTAACAAGATAATGTACATTTAAATTCATTTAAGTAACTTTTGAAGTAAATGTTTGTGTTTTTTCTTAATTTATTTACTTTTATAAAGTACCAATTGTTACGGTTTTGTCTTATTTTTGTACATGGTGGACATGGCTCTTGAAAAGAAATATGAATATACTGTTATTCAAGAACATTGTATAAGAAAGATAAATTCTAATTGCAATCAAATGAACGCAAGGAATTTATAAAATGTAGAGAAGACGAAGAAGTTTTAGAAGACAAAACATAGAAGTTACCGAGAATAATGCCAATGAGGCTACTGTAGATCAAGGTTGCAAAGAAAAAGATTCGGAGAACCTAATTCATTGGAAGATATTTCTAAGGATGAAATTGTGAAAGGTAGTGTGTGTCAAAATGTTACTAAAACATCAACGGCTGAGGATGCATATTTTCGACCTACTGAAATCTTGAATAGCGAAGAAGAAAATGTGGAAAATGAAGAGCCATTGAGAAGAAAAAGGTTGAAGAGAGGACATGTTAAAGAAAGCAATTGGAACAGGGAGCAGAATAAAAGAAGAAGAGAGCTAGGCAACTCGTATAAAGGTAAAAAAGATAGTTGATGGGAATACATCATTCGAAAGCAACACAGAGTTCTGAAAGAGAGGTGTTCATGTCAAATATCCACCAAAAATCAATATGTAACAAAAAACCTACTTTGAAATGTTATTTAATTGCTGAGGAGGATATAAAATCAGAATCCGACAGTTTTTGGAAATTGAGTTGGAAAGAAACTTTTTGTGAAGCTGAATATAAAATTGGGTAACACTTAACGACACAGAAATCGAAAAGAAGACGAGAACTCACGAAGGGTAAATAGTAAAGCTATTTACCCTTCGTGACTAACTACGAAAATACGATTAACCATTCGAGGTGACTGAAAGAGTGTTTCTTAGTTCACTGGGAACAGGAGAATGAACAGCACGTTGCTGGAAACGTGAGAAGAAAGAAAATTAAACAGAACTTGGTTTACACACTACGGTTGATGGCAATGAAACTATAAAAACTGAGATATATCGGAAAAATGAGACCCAAGTCAAAAGAAAAGGAGAAGATTTCTTTTTGAAACTCTGCCAAAGTTGAAGTCGCATTATTGTAGATTAACATCTAAGCAATTATATCTCGAACCAAATTGGCAGTTCAAACAATAGTTATATGAAACCTACAGTAAAAATTGCTGTCATCAAAGGAACGATGAGCCATTTTCTATTACTTACTTACTTAATTACTTATTTCATAGGAAGAAGGATGCATGTGACTCATGTGTGACTAAAAATGGGAATAATATTTTAGAAGAATAATACATAAAGAATCAAGATAAGAAGAAGAAGCCAGATAGGAGAAGGGGCAGAATAAAAGCAGTGAGAGCAACAAAATGAACACTATATAATTGCAAGCAGTTCTTTTATGCCCAAAATCAAACGGCTCCAGCTTGTATTGTAAAACAAAGTTAGCTATACACAACTTCACTGTGATCTATGTTAAACCATGCTGGATATTCGTTCTTATGGAGCGAAATAGAAGGAACGGTGGGACAAAAGAATTGTCTGCAATAATCTGCTACTTTGCAGAAACCCAATTACCACGTCTTTAATCTTGACAAGGACTAATTTTTAAAGGTGACGGCTGTACTGGTTAAAATCGCAATACAATTCTATCCAGTGAATCTATCCACGAATATGGAATGGCAACTACGAAATAAAATTATAAATGTGCCTGCTGATTACTTGTCATATATTTAAACAACTTGTAAACAACTACAACCATATCAAGTAAAATATTTAGAGTAAACTTTTTTCGGAATTTTAGAAACATGCAGTCTATAGCTTCTATTAGGCCAGGAAAAAGATCAGGAGATCCTACTGTATTTGGCTTGCCAAACAGGTATCATTACGCATACCATTTTACGAGATACCATAACCTTATCAAGAAAAATTAAAATTAAACAAGAAAAGTTTGAACATTTGCAAGAATTAAAACCATTATACTGTCTCATTACCACGCATTTAATAATAACTTAAAGCATCATTAAAATTTTGTTTTTCATAGTATGCTTTACGTAATTAATTTTGAATTTACTCGTTGTAGTTTGTTGTCGAGTGTTTAGTTACATGTTTAATTTATGTAATTTAATGCTAGTTCTAAGAAATATATATTTTTAAGTATTTTCTTGAAGTACTGTTCCCTTTAATTCAAATAAGTAAACATTGATCGCCAACAAAATATTTTTTGTTATTTTTTCACATTTTTGTAATGATTTTCTGATCCCGAAACTCCAGATATTTTGGAATTTAATGGAAAAACCTCCTAACTCCATTGTAAGTATTGTATGGATCTTTAAAAATATTGATATAACTGATACACTAGCTACTTACGGTTATACATATGAATAAACATGCATACTTACAGTCATACTGTATGAATGTGCCTTGTATACCCTGTATAGTAGACATTTGGTACCAACACACCTTTCTCAATTCGTCAGAAACGCCTCAGGATGCTTTTATGCAGAAAGGAGAATACTTTACACTACTTAATAGGGGAAATAATACAGCCCCTGGATTCGACAACATCTTTAAGAGAAATCTTAAGTAAGCTCGATTTTGATATCTCTATAACCATATGCATCCCCAAGAAAGATTCTTCTTTATCTTATCCTGTGAACTACCGTCCTATATCATTACTACACGTAATGCGAGCAAAAAAGTTTACGCAATGCGTAAACTTTTCGAGGTACACCTGAAGAACATAGAGGAATAGTACCGCAAATGACGCTTAATGATACAAATCTGTTTTCATATTGATAAGTAAAAAAACATTTTATGTGCAACTGTTATATTTTTTTCACAAGCATAAATCTGTCCTATATGAAAGTGCCTCACATATGGCGTACTATTATGCATTTTTAATTTTTTGAAGAAGTGTTGCAAAAAATCATGCAAGTAAATTTACGCAAATTTTATGTCTTTATTATAAAGACAGATAATTAGACCATTGATTTTTGATAAATCGAGATTAGATGTCAGTAGGCTCAAACAACTTCTGTAAGATAAATGTAACAACTGTATAAAGCTGTCCCAGCTTCCCCTTAGTTCTAAGTCTAGTGTCAGCTTTAATGCTAGTGTTGTTTCTGGTTGTAATTGTTATTAAATGTTGGATTGTGTATATTTCATTGAACTAAAACTAGAATTAACACTAGACCTTATACCAACACTACGGTTTCAAAACGTGATATCATGCACATGGCTTTCATTGTTTATGCTAATCTTTGTTTATTAATAGTTCCATTAAAAAAAAAATTATGATTGCAATTCAAGAATTCTGGTCTTAAGAAGCTTTCGATATGTTATTCTCTTTTAATTCATTGCAATCTCTGATGTAACCGACGTTGTGACTGATGACGCTTTTCTGAAGCGAACATGTGTAATGCAGATTGAAAATAAAATAAAATAAATATTATTGTAGAGCAATAGTTTAGATATTTTCGTCTTTTTAATTTTATTAGTTCTGGTTGTTATTCAATGTTAGACCGTATATATTCGATTGAACTAAAACGAGATCTAACACTAGACCTAGGTCTAGAAACATTCGGGGTGTAAACAGTTACATCATCATGTTCGGTCGAAATTAAGACGTATGCATTCTTTCCAGACAGATGTTCCTAATAATGGAACGAATACGGTAATAATAATAAATTATTTCACATTTTTAATTACCTTTTCCACAACTTGTTTTTAACGAAATTTTAATTAGATTATCCTACTTATTCTTTATAATGTGTAAATATAACAGATCCTTTGTTCTATAACATCATAATTTACTTGTACACAAAAAAAAAACAATGTGTATAAGAAAAATGAACTTGTTTCAGTTAAACTAAAGCGGGAATTTATAAATTCGTTTACAAGTTAATTAAAATGTCACGACGCATAACAGGCATTTCCTCCAAGAATATAATACGCAAATATGCGAACCCTTTTAGTGGCTGGAATACTGTATAAGTTGGGTATGAAGAATGTTTTAAGTATACCTACACGTGTTGGTCGGATACCTAAATGAACAGGTGCAACCCTACGCTAATTTAAAGTGTCTCTTGATATTCTTGTTTAAAATGTAACGGTAAAATATCAACGGTTCGTAATTATTTGGACATTTTATGCGCTTTACGATATAAATATAAAAGAGTAATAATATTGTGAGGGAAATCGTCGCGATTAACCATATTTAATAAGTTTATTTAAATGTGCAGACACCGAATAAAATAACCGCTGATTTATACTTGGACAAATTATGATTATTTAATTCGCTGACCGTGAACTAACTTCCTGCCCGATACTTCGCCTAGATAACACGCGAAGGACCCGTTTATTAAATAACGGCGTTACAACAATTACCACTGGTAATAAATGTAGATGCGATTCTCATTTGCAACAACCAAACTGCTTCCTGAAATATTATTGCGATTACACAGATTTATTGAGCGTAAAGAAGCCAAGTTTCAGTATAAAAATAAGTCGCAATCAAAAATGAATGTGGGTATTAAAAAAATAATATACCCGCATATAGAGGGTTTTTATAATTGCAGTTATTCTTCTTTGTATCATTAACGTACAAGTGACGTGAAACGGAAGAAGAGCAACACAATTCTGGGAACTTCACTTCTGGCACTAAAACCAGATTGTCGTCGATAGAGTCTACTGACAGTTAAATAGTTGCTTGGTGGTGATTTATTTGCGACAGGTTTTTAAAAGATATTCGGTTTCTTCTAATTTTACAGTTGTTAAGTGGGCCAACAGCTGTTTTGTTATTTTTAATGGTTAATGATAAGCCTAAGTAGTTGAAACAACTTCCGATGAGAGTCCATGATGGATTTTTCTAGATGAGTTGAAGAACGTTCAAGTTCAAAACAATGATAGGAATTTGAAATGACAATTTCACATTATGAATGGACACTGGGGCGGCAGTGCAGAGCCCCCCGAGGTTAATTCCGATAACAGATTCCCGCAGTGAAACAATGAGGTGTATAAATAATTTTTGAACGTGGCGTTCATTAATTTAAAGCTTGGAGTCGTCCGAGGCAGCGCTTCGCCCCACTTCGTCGAGGGCCCCCCGCGAAGTGGGGCCCGCACGTCACTCACCGTCGAATTAGAATCCGTGTCCGTCTTCGGGCCAATTGTTTATCGCGGCCAATAGGTAATTTATAACGTCCACGACGTTGGGGCCCCGCCGCCGATTGGAGAACGCCGTACATAATAATACGTCCGTGGAAACATTATTTAATATGGATGAATGCGCGCACGCAGTTTACATAATCCGGCGCCCGGTGAATTATGGACATGGGCGGAGTGAAATATCCTCGTCGATGCCGCTTAGATTTGTACGGTGACTTTAGATTATTGCCATTGGATATTTATTGACGTTCCGGATCAGTATGGGAATCTATCGAACTTGTTATAAGACTTTTGAAATAACTAAATAAGTTTATTCATAACATCTAATGAGTAATGTTTTTATAACGTTTTTCTGAAAATGATTAATAATAGGCGATATTATTAGTACAGTTGCATAACAATGATATATCTGTATGCTATGGCGGAAATACTTCTAGTTCGCTGTTAATCACAATCTCAATTTTTTGTCATCAATCATTAATTGCTTTTTCTTAATTACCATGAGACTCTTGATCGTGATGTGAATCCATGTTAGTTGTGGCACGCAGAGTATAATATGTATGCAGATAATTTATTTGCAGGTTACAAGAGGATTTGGATAGTGTCAATAACTTTGTATCGAGGTATGCGGCTTAACATTAGTATCCGATCGAAATTTCGGTTTCATTTTCGGTATCGGCCACTTTCGGCCTAAAATAGGAATTTTGACAAAGTTTCGGATTCGGCTGTATTTTGGCCAAAAATTAAATTTAAATTCTTTTTATTGTGTTTTAAGATATCTTTTTTTACACTCACCACGGATTACTTAGTATAACATATTACATAGCAGAAAAAAAAAATAAATAACTACACATTGACAAAAACTTAGATGGTTACGAAAGCAGTTACAATTAAAATTCAGACACAGCATTCTATGTTTATAAGTTCCTTATCAGAAAAGAAAGCGCCGTCTTTTGTAATCTGCAAAAATTAGTCCGAACATCATAGGAGTGTATTTTCTTACTGGCATATAAAATTACTTCTAATATAAATTCTGATGGAATAGCTGATTAAAATATTTAGCCTCTTGAAGAGAGGTGGAAACCTTCAAGAGTTATACTTGAAAATATGAATACTAGGTGGAGTATTTCCACATACCAATATACAATAAGTCAGAAACGAATGGATTAACGCATACTATGCCATTCTCGCCGTTTCAGAAGGAACCGTATCAACTACACGTTTCAGTGCGTAAATGTTTCGGTTCACCTGGGCCTTACAACTTGAGCATGCTCGTCAAAATTTAATTTTGGAGCGGTTAAAATTACGCTTAAGAACTTAGTAGTTGAATCATCAGCATAAAGAAAGCATTATTCCCAACATAGTACGAAAGGTCATTTATAAATAATAGAAACAGCAGAGGCCCAAGAATTGACCCCAGTGGAACAATTTACGCATTCTTCCCTCCAGATATAAAATAATAAAATTTAAACTATTATTATCAAAGTTATAACCTGTTTTAAGTTTTTTTAAAGAATTCTATGTGATACGCAGTCAAAAGCTCGCGATAGATCTATAAATATAGCAACACAATATTGCCGATTTCAAAAGCCTGTAAGAATGAATTCAGGAAGTTTACTATAGATAGCATCTTTAATACTCAAGCCTTGCCAAACACGTGTTGTTTAGAAACTAGTTTGGTTTGTTTAAAAACCAAACTAGTTTTTAAACAACACTGTTATCCTCAACGTAATTATATATACGGTTAAAGACTACACGTTCAACAATTTTAGGAAAAGCAGGTAAGATAATAATTGGCCTATAATTGCCAGCATCTTGTACATCGTATCCTTTCAAAATTACAAACGCATTTTCAATAAATTTGGAAATTTACTGTTTCTAAAAGTTAAGTCGATTAGCTTTGTTAATGAAAAATCAAAACACTAATATTTTTCTATAAACATCGCATTGAAACGCCATAGATATTTTTGGTACTACTATTTTTGGAGGATTGCAACAATTGGCGCACTTCAGTTTGAGAATCTTCGTCCAGCCTGAAACATTTTCTCGTGAATAGAGGCATATAACACATGTTTAAAGCTAAAGATGATTAACTTTTCAGGTAAATCAACCAAGTACCTTTTTAATGTATCAGGATTAAAGATAGCTGAAGATTTCTTTCGATGGCTTATATCTACATTTATTACATTCCAGCTTTTTTCATCCATTGGCTGTTTGCTTTATATATTGTAAAGTTACTTGTGTGTTGGCAGAGCTGATGAACTCTTTAAAATATTTATATTTTCATAATACTATTATCTCTATTTCTCGATTGGCATTGGCATTCAGGCTAGTTCAGAGTAAAATACTCCATAACTTTAAGATGAAGAAGCTCGAACTTGGCATTCATTTGTAAATAATCATCATTAAAAAATTCCCAGCTAGTGCAATCAATACATTCAATTAGCAGTATAATACTCTGTGCATGATGATCCGATAGATCGCAATTGATAACCTTAGCTTGGCATGCAGTCGCGTAAAAGTTAACAAATATGTTGTCCAAGCAACTGTTCAATGCAGTGGCAGAATTTATTGTTTTAGCATAACCATAACCGTTAAAAAGTTCACATATTTTTTGAGAGCGCCTATTCATTGTACCGAATTTAACATTGAAGGCTCCAGTAATTATCACATGCCTATATTTCAATAATCTCTCAAACGCTTCCGATACTATGAAGTAAAACACATTAAAACGGAAATTATGCCCAGGAAGGTTAATTGCGATCTGGTTGAACCATAACTTCAGTATTATGCCGATGTATACTCATATTGGGATTCCAAACCGTACCCTATCTTGTGATAAATTGCATTAAAGTATCTCTATTTGCCACCTACCTGTGTTCCTAGTCAACACTGGTTAGTTATTCAGTGCAGTGAACCCAACCTAGTTTCAGAACTAATGCTAAACCTAGAATAAGGAACATTAGGTTTTAACTACACATTAGGTTGTAGTTAAACTTTTAATTCCAGAAGAATTTAAAACGATCTAGAGCTAAACAAAAAGTAAAACTAGAACTAACACTAGAGCTAGAACTAGAAAGATTCGCGTTTAGCCGTGCGACTTCAGACTAGAACTAGTATTAGTTCTAGTTTTAGTTCAATACAAGTATACAATAATCTAAATCGAAAAACAGCTAAAAGTAGAGCTAATAGCAGCACTACAGCTAACATTAGATCTAGAACTAAAAACATTTAGGTTTAGCCGCACGTCTCTAAAAACGATTAAACCGGAATGTTCAATTTAACACATTTTCAATTTAGAAAAAGTCCAATTTTTACATAAAAATAGGAAAAGTTTCGGTTTTGGTCGAAACTACGACCATGACCGAATTTCGGTTTCGATTTCGGCACAAAATTGAGTTTCGATCGGACTCTACTTAACATGTATGGCTAGCAATTGAAGGAATGCTCATACCATTGATTTCATTGCTCTTGAAGAAATCAATTGACTCACATCACTTGTTGTATCACAATTTACTTATGGACAGGGTTGATATTGTTAGGTTCAGGGAGCACACAATTCATGATTACGCCACAAATAGAGGATTCATAAGTTTGAGTACGTGTTTTATAAATTAGATCATTAATGGTTAAATATGTGCAATAAACGATCAATACAATCCTTGTCTATGTACTATAAGTTTTATAAGACACAAGCTTGTACGCCTTCATGCTATCTTTTAAATCAATTAAATTTGGAACGGATAAAACTACGGAAAAAAGTAGCTTCACTGTCATAATCTAGTCTTTTAAATAAATTCAAGTGTAAACAATTTCGTGTTTTTAAATGGAAAAAATAGTTGATATTTAACATTTGCTATTTTTTCCAATTTCAAAAATACAGGTATAGCCCCAGATTTATTACTTATTGTTGTAGAAGAAAGGTAAAGATAAACATTTTTATAATATTTTCATACACCGCCATCTAGAACATCTAATGTAAATATTTTATTAACGTAGACAATAACAATCAAAACCGATATTTTTTATAATTTCACCTATTATAATAACGATGATAATGGCACTTGCTTATTTTATGATATATTTAATTTCAGCGTCCTGCAAAGAAAAAAACAAAAGACGATAGGGCTTTGAGGTTTTCGGTGTTGGAATTTATTTAAAAAAGATATGATCCGAGATAGCTGATTCCGTTATCGGATTTGAACCACTCTGTACACATAACTGTGTACAGGGTGGTACTGTGGTAATTCTTATATTAAATTTGTGCAATATTTAATACAATAAGGGATTATATAAAAATTAAGTTACTTTCACAAGCTTATTTTATAAGTTTAGGGTTTACTGGTCATAGTTTCTATAGCAGCGTGATTTCTGGTATAGATGCTATTGTAAGTTTAGTATGCGAATGTTTGATCCGAGAAATATCAGCTTATAAATTTTTAAATTTGCAGATTATTTCAGTTATTTTGTATTTTTCTTATCGAATCAATTTAAAATTTGATTGAACAGCTTCTGATAACCTCCATTCATTGAAACATACTTATTTTGCCTTATTTTTGTATTATGATAGTGTTTAATAAAGGCGTATTTTATTTTATATTTATAATTAACCGATCTATTATGGCCAAAGTAACTTTGATAAAAATTCGGTTGGCTTTGGCCGAATTTTATTGTTTTATTTTATCTGTTTATTGTTACATTGTTATTTATATATTGCATGGAAATAAAATCATTAAGAAAAGTTATCGAATAATATGCGAACAACAGCTAAGACACATTTATTGATAACGAAATTACCATTAACCGTTTGAGTTCTAAGAAGAATTGAAATGCATTATTGAACAGCAATACTTGAATTACATATAGTTCAGTACATAGAATAGTAAACAAATTCCATGCAAATAAGGCAAATAAAATTATCATTTTATTATACAGCGTGTCTCCTAAATGTGTGTAGAACAGAAGACCACAGATTCCTTGGCTCAAAATAGGTGGATTTAAGCATTGAGGTCTTATATATATATCTAGAGTGCGTATGTGGTGGTGGTGGGGGCAATCAGAAAGTCAGACATGTTGGATGTACCGACCTGAACTTAGCAATAGTTTCAAGTCGCTATTGTCCCTAGAATTATAACCATTATAACCAATTACATTTAAAAAATATTGTTTTTTCAGATGTATATTCATCCGTTTTTCACAATTTAAAATTTCATGTTTTAGATCAAGACTTGCCCTCACAACAACAATATAACATAACAACAATATAATTCAATTGATAAAGGAAATTGCTGCAGTATATATCAGAATAAGATTAAATTACATAAATAAATGTTTTAATTTAAATGCAAAAGGTCGTCCTCTCCGAAATAAATTTAACAAATTAATATTATTTCATAATCAGTAACAATATTGTTTTAAGTTTCTTTTATTTTGTTCTTTTTATTAAAATTTTATTTTTGTTGAAGGTTTTCGAATTCTTGTTTCATATCACACATCCAGTTCAATAATGCCGTATGTACACTTCTAGAAAACTACAAAAATCAAGAAAACAATTTTATCTGTGCAGCTTTTTGAAATATTTTAGAATATAAATATATGAAAATATTGTTATGCTTTCTGTTCAGAAGTACAATACAATATACCCGTGCATACCGAGTGCAATAAACTGTAGCAATACAGTCTTAAGTGAAAATATGCAATTTTTGCATTTATGGCACTATTGAACTAGGTGTGCGATATATATTTTTATAATTTGATAGGTTGGGAGATTATTTACAACAGTCCACAATGTTTCTGGTTACTTGATTTGAAATTAACAAGTGAAGTTTAAGTAAAGTTTATTATTAAGGAATGTTTAGTTCTTTTAAAACAAGCTAACAAATATTTATAAAGATAAAAATTAAGGTGATCAATCAGATTTTTTTAAATATTTTCTTAGTTTATGTTAATTTATAAGGGTTATTGTTAAAAATTATTAAGTTCTTCTACAATATATAATTCATAATTATTTATCAATAATTGTGTTTTGTTTTGGTTATTATTTTCTGTCTTTTCAGTTTATAATAATGTAAATTCTTGCATAAGTTATATAAGAATTTCGAAATTCCCGCTAACTTGGTACATCTAACATGGCGATCTTTCGGGAATCATTTTTGGCGTGGTGGGGACAACAGCATACGCACTCTAGATATATATATAAGACCTCAATGGATTTAAGTTAATCAGAATAATTACTTTTATTTTTATCCGTTTTTCATTGATGTATTAAATAAATTGGAATTAAAATGAATTTCTTCGTTTTTTTTATCTTTTAATCGATGTATTTATTATTTATTTTTCGCCTCACATAAAAACACAAAAAAAAAACATAACAAAACACATAAAAACATAACATTTACCTTAAAAATAGAAAAGGATAAATCAATAAATTTTCTTGACTTAACCCTGACCAGAAAGCAAAACCAAATAACTTTTGATATATACAGAAAACCTGCACAAACCGACATAATAATTCTAAATGATTTATTCCACCATCATACCCATAAAAATGCAGCATTTCATTCACTTATTCACAGAACCTTCTCAACAAGATTAAATAATGAAAACATAAACACAGAAATTGAAATAATCAAAAACATAGCTGAAAACAATGGATACTCAACACAACACGTTGATACATTAAGGACAAAGAAGAAGAAACACAAAATATAAAATTCAGAAGAATACCTTACTGTGGAAAAATAGCACACAAGATTACTAAAATATTTAACAAAGATAATATAAAAATCTCATTTAAGTCACACAACAATATGAAAAATATATTGTGTATAAAAATATACAACACAAAAGAAAAAACTAAAAAAATTGATAGAACGGAGTATACCCACTGGATTCTGACACTTGTGGTACATTCCATGTAGGAGAAACGGGTAGAAGGGCAATCAAGACAAGAATCCATAAACATCTACGAAACACTACTTCAAATTTTGGAAAACATATAATTGAAAACAAACATAAATTTGACAAAGAAAATAACGTTAAAATATTACATAACATACAAAAAAGTCATAAGACACTAATTTACGAAAACTATGAAATAGAGAGACTGAAAGTCAAACATAAACATTTAGAAAATCTAAATGATAAAACACAACTACACGAGGGTCTTGTCGCTTCAGACCGCCACGACGAGACGCATTAACCGGAAACATAAGCGGTAAAATCAAAACAAAATTATCTTAACACATATATAATTTAAAATTTCGCGCGTCTCATAACCTCAACATCGTCACATGTGATAACAAAGTACAATATATAAAATTTCCAATAATACAAAAAAAAATTTAAAGTCTTTTAAAATCTTTTATTTTAATTAACAAACATCATTTTATGCTATATAGTAACCTTAAGATTCACCAACATTTGACGATGTAAGTTTCGATAAAGAATTTATGTTATGTTAAGAAGTGCTTTATAACCTAAAATTTCCATATAATAATTTTAAGTTCCTTTAATTTTATTATGTGTTATCTTGTTTTGACAGATAAATTTTGTTTATGGCTAAAAATAGCCGAAACGTGTAAGGGACGAAAAATAAATAATAAATACATCGATTAAAAGTTAAAAAAAAACGAAGAAATTCGTTTTAATTCCAATTGATTTAAGTTAAGTTATCTATATCCAAAGTTGCTTCGTTTCGCTGTTAGAGGAAAGATAGCTAACAAAATTCTTTTCTGTTGTATAACTCGAGAACGCCTAGGTTCAATTAACGTCTTCTTATAGTTTCGGATAAAGTTTTAAAAACACCGAAATGATGTGTTTATAAACAATGTGTTTAGCGGATATTAATTCATTTGGCCAGGCGACAATTACATAATTATAACTTCTGAATAGCCAATTTAATTCTGAATTTAAATTTGTTTGTTTTGTTACATTTGGTATGTGATTAAATTGAGCAGTTTCTGATAGCTAAATTTTTCTGCATTGAAAAATATTTATTTTGGTTGTATTGTGATAGTATTTAATAAATGTATTTATGATTACTACTATCGCCAAGGTGAATTTAATCCAGATTTATTTTTCAAATTTTAGAAAATGTGTATTGAACTTACTTTTGATCATATCTGATCACTCTGACTAAAATCAAAAAAGATTATATTCATTGTCAGAAAATGAAAATTTATTGAGCTTTATTCATTCTGCTTTTATTATTTCAGTTTATGACATGTTGACAACTTTATTTGTTTAGATTTCTTCAATTCTCCAGATTATCTCCTTTAGGAATCTTCTTCTGTTTTTCTTTTGTTTCTACTACATTAAGTGGTCAATTTTGTTTTGAATGTGTAAGTGCTAATTTAATAGTCACCAAAACACCCGTTTAAAATTTGAACAATATATCTGCACTATTCCTTCTTCTACCGAATCATTTTTCAAATAGTAAATATCCATCGAATATGTATAGTAAGCATTATCATAACGTTTGAAGATTTGTACACTTTATTTAAATAGTTAGTTAAATTCTGCATCTCATTATTACCCCGACCTGTTTCTCACATATAATCCTTAATACTCCTCAATATGCTTGACGTAATGTTGCTAAATGTTTTCTCGAATATTTCTCAACATCATACAATAATATGAGTTTTTTTCAAAAGAAATCTCTTAATGCCAATACTCTAGTGTCATAAATATTTTTCCCATAACCCATATATTTCTTGAATAAATATATCAATATATTCTCTGATATCTTTCAATAGCACCCTCTATGACTTCGTAATGAGTTGTTAAATTATTGGCGTTGTTTTTTATAAATATGTATCTCGATTTGTAATAAAAATTATAAAAATTCCTAATAAGGTGTAATAAATAAGTAATTTTGAAGTCTGCATTAATTAAATTTTAAATAAATTAATTGCATGATACTTAAGATATTAGCTTCCATAACTACTATAGATTACACTGCTAGCTTTGCTTCTCTGTATTTGTTTGCTCGTTTAAATGATGAAAATGTTTATTCTGCTGAATAAATTCGAATTCTATATGTAATGGATGAAAAGTACAACTTTACATTGAGAAAACTGGATTCATTTTTGTCATCATGGATAATCTTATATTTGGATTGGGTGAGGTCAAATTTTATTATCATATTTTTTGTTTATACCAGATCTATTGCATAAAAATACAATAAAAATAGTTATGGAATCAAACTTCCCATTAACCGTTAGTCTTAGGAAGTATTGAAATGCACGGTTGAATTCCGCTGCACTGTGTATTCAAATATTTTGTGCTTATATTTATTGTGTTAATAAATAACTAACATCGTAGACCGAATGGGATTCTTGATCAAATCCGCGATCCTTGATCGTCGGATTGTTTGCTACCTATTCTTTGATCATAGAAGTTGATTCAATACTGGGAGAATTTATTACAGGTGCCACAACATCAATAATGTTGGAAATATCGGTTGCAATTACAAATACGGAAAAGTTCTGATTATATCGTTTTGAATGTCGTCTTTAAAGAGCTACTACGGTGATCGAGCAAAGTTCTCATTTTAGGTTTTAAATGTCAGTGCCTCATTTATGGTACTTAATTATAAAACCTGTATATGCAAGGAATATGCGGGATGATTATGTCAAATGCAGTAAACTTCCTTGATCATAACCATTAATCATAATTACTTCGTAGATTATTATAACTATATAACAGGAAATTAATGATAGTTTTATTTTTATATACTAAGTGCAATGACGTACGGAAATAATCATACTACTTACTATATTATTTTAAATGGACTTATATAATATTAACTGCATATTATAATACTAGATATATTGATACCTAGTGGTTTTAGTTTTGAGTTATTTTAGTTAGAAAGTTTTTAGCTATAAACTGTACTCTTTAAATCAGAAGAATCTTTCTTAGAGTTAGTTCCAGTTATAACTGGAACTGACTATTCAAAAATGTAACCACAGTTTTACCATATTCAATTGCAAAAGTTTCGAAACTTTTAAATGAAATTTGTTTTGCTAAAAACTTGAAAATAAAAAAATAGACTGTTATTGTTATCATCGACCTATCTACAGGATATATACAGGCCTATACAGGATGTTCAAAGATGTTACTGCTACCCTATTCAATTGTTTTAGTTTTGCTTTCGGGATTAAATATATAAAATTAAATAATAATAATTATAACTCCCGGTACTTCGGCTAAAGGTCCTGAAATTCCTGAAAATAGTCCTGAAATAAAAATACGTTTAAAAAAATTATTTAAAAACCATTTAAAAATGTTCAAGGTACATTTTTACATTATTATTATTGCAGGACTTATCCAATTAAACAAAATGTGTATATAGAATGAGGAAAACAACAAAAAACTTAAAATAGGAAATTCAAAAAACTAAATTAATTGTTACAAGTGCATTTAAAGATTTTTCTTCTAATACCGAGCGTATTTTCATTTCAAAACCATAGGAGTTATATTTTTACTACATTTCCCACATAAAATACCAACTCTATTACTCAATTGAAAAAGTTTAAAATTTTTTGTCTATAAAAGAACTCTGTATCTCAGGTCCTTAATGCAATTTGAATTGATAAACAGACTAGCAATGAATTTAAAAAAATCTTATCTCAATGAGTTTTTGCGATATTAAGATGATTTATAAGAGTTTTTAGTAATACGATTTTAGGCTATATTTAAAAAGATTGAAAAATTTAAGTCTTACTTCAAGAACGAGTTGTGATATTACCATAAAATAAAAGCCATTTTTATGACGATTTAAGTAGTATTTATTGTTGTCAATCAATATTAATTGTTAATCAAACTCCGTATATCCATTATTGACAGGTTATTAATTTTTTTTCAATTTTTCAACCTGTGTTCCGTTGAACTCTAGGGTTCCACGAAACTCAAACGCACTAAGTGATAAACGCATATGCGTCAGTTTTTGAGCATGCAATGGGTGACGAAAAAATCAAAGTACGCGCTCTCCAAAACAAGATGTTCACAGCAATTGCTAGGATTGGATTGGGAGGAGAAAGCTCGAAGATGTATTACTATTATTATTATTGTATAAGCTGTATTAAGTCTTCCAGGGGCAGTAACAAGTCTTTTGGAAGCATTTCAAGACATTTGAAAGCAGTACCAATTCTTTTTTAAATATTTCGAGTTTTCAGAAGCAGTATTATTTTTCTAGAACCAGATCAAATCTTCTATCTATCAAGTCTTCTGGAATAATTTGAAGCCTTCTAAAAGGTATCATGAATTATGGAAGCATGTCAAAGTTTATTGAGGAATTATAACTCTTTTCGAGCTAGATCAAGTCTAGATGCAGTATCAAGTCTTTTGGAAGGAGTATTAAGTCTCAATCAAAATAAACTCTCCAAGAAAAATGTTTCCAGCAGACGCTGGGACTGAATTGGTATGGGTGCTCTTTTGGAAATATTTCATGTCTTCTAGAAGCAGTATTAAGTCTTCCAGGGGCAGTAGCAAGTCTTTTGCAAGCAGTTCAAGTATTCTGTAATATCAAGTCTTCTGCCACAATTTCAAGTCCTCTAGAAGCTATCAAGGATTATGGAAGCATGTCAAAGTTTTATTGAGGCAATACAAGTCTTTTCGAACTAGATCAAGTCTAGATGCAGTATCAAGTCTCAATCAAAATAAACACCCCAAGAAAAATGTTTCCATCAGATGCTGGAACTAAATGTTAAAGAGAATGTGCAATAGTTCATTAGGATTAAAACAAACTGATTGAAAATAGCAAATTCGGATAATATCATTAGCAATTCTGTATGAGTGTTTGTGCACCCTAAGAACCCACGTATTTGACACCTATAGTTCCACGAGTCAATGCAATGCGACGTCTATCTCACGACGAATTAAAGACATGTCAGATTTCTGCAAACCTTCTAAATTTGCATATGATCCATTTTGGATAAAATTTATAGGTGAATATGCGAAAATATCCAAACATGCCGTAAAAGAATTGATGCATTTTGCAACTACCTGTCTCTGTGAGGAATCTAGATGTATTCAGATATTGATCCGGATATGTTTATAGGAAGCGGAATATTGAAGCGAATATTGGAGTAACAAATTCATAAAAACGAATTTAGCGCTGCTCTTGTCGTTTAAACCAGCTCCCACACACATGTACCCCAAATATTTCTTTTTGTTTCTATTTATCTATTACTATGCTTATGATATGATTATAGTTTATAAGGAATAATTACCTTTTTGTTTGAATAAATACAAGTTAGTTAATGTTGCATACAGTTTTTATAATGAGCTAGAGTTAATGAACTGAATTTTTTACTGAAGGGTTCCATAAAAAAAAATATTCAAGAAAGAGGTTCCGCGCAATTGCAAAGTTTGGAGAACACTGATCGAATATAATAGAGATATTAAGATAGTTTAGACAAGTGAAAAATATTTTCTACGTTCCCATAATCCCCGGAATTAGATTTTTTTAGTTCACCACTACAGTTATTTAGGGTAAGTTTGAAAAATGTACTTTTAAAAGACGTGTCATAAGTTCTTTCAGAGAGTGTATATCAATCAACTTTAGTGTTCCCAAATCTTGTAAGTATACTGACAAAACCTGGGTTGAAATCCCGGTGCGTTGTACCCTAAATGGAGGTTATAGTAACCGAATCACTTAACTAAACCGTTTTCAAGAATATTCGATGTGCTATATAAAATTTGCATTTTCCAGATTTAGTTACAAAAGGAATCTAATCAACTTACTTCATGAAAAATTTAAAAAGTAAATTGCATGTTTTTATTTTTCTGCCGTTATCTACGGTAATAAACATACTCCGACCTGCCCCTCCAATTAGTATGAAAATTCAAAATCGATGGTATCGTCTTGGCGAAATCTCCCTCTTCGAAGAAGGATAATGGGACCACGCGTTGGCGAACGTATAAGTACAACATACGGCACGATTAAAAGCAATTAGTCTTTTTGCTGTCGCGGGTATCTTGATAACGCATACGTCAGTTCCCGGCTTTCCTGGTATGTTAATACGAACACCGAGGATTGATGATCCGAGAGTGAGTTGTGCGAATGTGGCCTCTCCGTTGCATGCAAATTTTATACTTACTGTGTGCAAAAAAAGAATTAATACTTTCCACTGTAAACATCAAAAGATTGAAGCTGTCGTTTCTTTAATTTCATGTTAAATTTCTTATTACTACTACCTATTAACCAACGAGATGTAGCATAAAATTAATTATTTCTTAAGTTTTCTATGACAGAAAACAGATAATTTATCATATCCGTTGTCATAAGAGGTTATTTGCAACAAAGATTATAGTTTTTACAAGTAACATTATAACAATGCGATTTTTTTGTTGCGGAAGATAATTGTTACTTTGAGTTATTATTGCGCTATCCACCATTAAGTTTAATTATCTAGTCTATTTGATTATGCATTATACAAAGAAGTGTGTATTTACAAAGTATGGTGTACTGCAATAAAACAACCGCTAAGGGGGCGTCGACAGTTAATATCTCTTTTTTTCTTTTAAATTAAACGAATTGTAAGTTGCGTGAAAATCTAAAAGTTAAAGTTGCTCGAGATGCGCTTGGAAAATATATCACACCGCGACGTTTTACACGTTGTGAAGCTTGTAGGAAAGTGAATTTTCATAATGGCAATAAATCGCGGCGGGTTACACTTGTTACACGTTACGGTTGTTTCGCGCAAACATAGGAAAAAAAAATACATGTGCTGAATATGGATTTATTTATTAAATAGTTCGAGCGAGTATGTACTCGGCTGCGGGGAGGGATAACGCGCCGTTCCACTTTCGTAACGTGTTATTTTTTTGCTATTCGAAGAAAAATGTCGATAAATTTCCCTGTTGCGTTATTAGACGTTTTCCCTGCATGGTAATTTCGTTATCTGTCGGCTTTACTTTATAAATTTGATTTAATTATCGTGCCATGCGTTGTTTTCATTTTTCGAAATGTTTGAAATCTACTTGTGTATTATTTGTTGAAAGCGTGATATCATAAGGAATTTTTAATATTTATCGACCTTGTATTAGTACCTTAACGAACAAAAATGGTATTTAACTTTCAATAAAATAAACTTTTTTCTGATGATTGTTTATATTAGAATTTTTCTAAAACATAATATACGCCTAATACGATTCATACTTAAAATTTTTCAATGTCAACGATAAAATATATAATTAAATTCTAGTTATTACTGCTTTGGTTTAGAATATTTCAGTTGGACTTGAAAATAACTAAACCTAGAACAAATACTACTCATAGAACTAAAAACATTCATTTAATAATTGTAAGAATCCATGTTGCAAGCCTATTATGTAAAGGAAAATATTTAATGTAAAAAAACTTCTTGCTTGCTTTTATAACAAATTGTTTTTATTTATTTATTTCAAATAAACAAGGTTACCCCTAATTACATATTTCAGGATATTAACATATTCATTAATAGTTATTTATATTACAAGTGGGTTAGAAACATAATTCCTGTACAAGTGTGGAGAATTGGACAACGAGGTCGTAGACCGAGTCGTGTAATCAAAGGATATTACAACATTTTATCTACGACTGCTAAAACTTACTTAAATATTTATTTCTCTAAAACTGCTATTAAAAATTGATTTTTGTGTCAATTTAAGTATACAGGATTGAGTTGGATTTAGCCGTGTATCTGAAGACATGTTTTTCAACCGAGGTAAAACTGGAACTAACACTAGACTCTAGACTCTAGAACTATAAATATTTAGGTTTAGCCGTATATCTCTCAAGAATGCTAAACTCGGATGATTCTAGGTGTAGTGTTAGTTCTAGTTTTACTTCAATTCAAATGTACAAGGTTGAGTGGGGTTGGATTTAGCTGTGCATCTGACCACATTTTTTACGAAGCCCTCTACAATGTACAAATATTTTAATAGAAGTAAAACTAGAACTAACATTAGACACCGTTAAACATAAATTATTCCAGTTCTAGGTCTACTGTTAGTTCTAGTTTTATTTATAAAACCAGAATTAAAAATTGTTTAAAGTCTTCAAACTTTGTATAATTATTATAATATATATATGTTATAAAATGTTTTGTAAATAATTATAGAATAAACACCGGTCTTAAGATATTTTCTGAACTGACATCTATCAACCAAACGTAAATATACAAAGTGTTTCAATTAATGACATACTTATATCTCGAAAACCAAAATTCGAATCGAAAAAAGTAAACTCGAGTGAACTTGTTTTGGTGGAAAGGAGGAGACAAGGTATACATGAGTACTTTTTTTCAGGGATGCCTAAAGGCCCTTCTGACGTCATTTTCAACTTTTAAAATGGCTTATATATTTTTTCTCTCAACGTCTTGAACAACTTTATAAACTAAGTATTTTTTGCTTAATTTTTTTTTAATTCAGCGTTATGTAGATATCTACAAAAAGAAAAATAATACATTTTTCGAAGTGTAATTAAGAAAAATTAATTGATTAAAAATGATTTAATTAATCGTAAAATAGTACTAAAATTCTTCTTCAGTTTGAAATCACCTTAAAGGATTGATTAAAATTTATAAAGTTACCTTTCACATCAATTAAATTCTCAAAATGCCAAGAAAGCGGTCTCGACACATTGCCAAGCATCTTCATTGTTCAGTTATTGATTCGCAAGCTGCTCTGGTACGATTTTTCATATCGTTTGGTTATCATTTTTCAGGAAACATTTTGTCTAACACTTCTCTTGTGGCTAGAGCATAATGAGATGGATATCCATCTTGCTGATACCATAGCGCAAGTTTTCGCTCTAGAGTAAGATTTCCAACAAAACCGCTAAATCGTTCAACAAAAAATTATATTTTCTGCCATTCAAATTACCGTCAATAAAAGAGGTCCAATTATTTTAATGCCGCACCAGACATAAACTGACCAAGGTTTTTGATGTTCAACTTGTCTTAGGCAACGAGGATTTTCATGTGACCAGCAGTGCATGTTATGACGATTTACTTAGCCGTGATTGATGAAAGAGGATTCATCGGAAAATAGTACAGTGAAGAAAAAATTTGCATTCAATCTTAATTTTTCCATAGCCCAAGTACAAAATTGCCCACGATTTTCGAAATCATCGCCATGTAGTTGTTGGCGTAGAGAGCCATGATAGGGATGAAAAGTTTTCGGACAAGGCGCTCTTTCGCCAGGAAATTTTCGTTCACCTAATGCGATGGGCGTCAGCGAAATTTTCACGACTTTCACCGTAAGCTAACACCATCTGAATCCAACCAATATTTCGTGGAGTACAGTACTCGAGGGAACGGGGTGATTATAGGAAAATTTTTATCCCACGTGCAAGCTGGCGCACATCCAAATAAGGTTTAGAACAGGATTTATTCGATTTATAAATATTTATAACAATTCTATCAATTTTTTAATACGATTTCAAAAGTTAAGAAGAATTTTAACATTATTTTACGATTAATTAAATTGCTTTTTTTAATTATTTTTTCTTTAATAACATTTTGAATCATGTTGTTTACTTGTTATTTTTTTATTTTTATTTTTGTTGATATCTTCACAACAAAGTTTAAGAAAAAAAAGTTTTTTTAGCAAAATGTAATCAGTTTGTTAAATTATTTATGACATTGAAAGAAATAGTATATTACAGTACAAGTGAGGAAACTAAGATTTTTTATTAACGCGTATGTCGGATTTACACGAGCCGAAGGCGAGTGTAGAAAGACATACAAGTTGATGGAAAACATTAGTTTCCCACGTGTGCTGTATAGCGTTTTGTTCAATCCTACCATTTAGAGTAAACTCAGTCTAAAAATTCGTTAATTCCTGGATAATGTCGTGTCGAAATGTCGGACGCGACAGTTTTTGATATTGTCATGCTCTTAATTGATTGATAAACAACCAGTTGTATCAAATTGTGACACCTTTTGGCGTTGTCATGCTTTTAATTGATTGATAAACAACCAGTTGTGTCAAATTGTTAATTGTCGTCATTACGCGTAAAATTAATAAATTAACTAAAATTAATAATTCATACATGTGAAATACTTAATTTAATTTTACATGTGTGCTCTCCACCGTTTTGTAGTTAACATCCGTTACGTTTAAACAAAGAGTTGTTCCTTTGTCAGCTAAACATAAAACCTTTTTATGTTTAGCTGACAGTGGTTGAAGAAAATTGGAATGAGTGAAAAGAATTTTCACTCACTCGTTGCTACGAATGTCAGCAGAGTGAGTGAAAATAAAAACTTTCAACACTCGTATCTACGCTAAAAGCTGACTATTTCGAAGGTAGGATTGAACAAAAAGTATATGTTCCCTTTGAAAAAACAAAAATGACGCTAGAAGGGTCTTTAGGCAACTGAAAAAAAGTCTGTTCATGTGTACAATATGTTCTCCTTCCTATCAAAAAATATTTGTTCAATCCTACCGTTGAAATTGCCAGTTTCTAGCGTAGATACGAGTGTTGAAAGTTGTTATTTTCACTCACTCTGCTGCAGTAATAATATTTTAGCTAATGATCATTTTTACTAAAAACGGCCTTTCAATTATTTTCAAAAAATACAATCCCTGTACACATATTTGTTGTAATGTATTACAATGTTTTACCTTGTACTCATGTTTAATGTTGTAATCTATTAAACACACATATATTTATTGTAAATTATGCGTTAGTCTTTAGTATGTATTTGAATCAATAATAGAATATGATCTATCCATACCGAAAAATGGTGACACATTTATTTACATTGCATAGTCTATTTCTTTAGCATGTTCTAAAATATTTTGTGGAAAATCGATGCGATCGATAATTGATGTATATTTAGTTTCTGACATCGTCGACTACCAAACAATAATTGCTGTGCTAAACTATTAAGATTTTGACGAAGCTGTTATAAACCTAACACATATTTTTTTTAGATACGCTACAAGCGGTGGCATTTGGTCATGACATTTTCGAGTTTAGTAATATTACTTTGTTCAATCCTACCTTTGAAATTGCCAGTTTCTAGCGTAGATACGAGTGTTGAAAGTTGTTATTTTCACTCTGCTAACATTCATAGCAACGGGTGAGTGAAAATATTTTTCACTCACTCTAATTTTCTTCATCCACTATTAGTGAAATTTACACCTTTAAAGGTACAACTCTTTGTTTAAACGTAACGGATGTGAACTAAAAATCGGTAGAGAGCACACAAGGAAAATTAAATGAAGTATTTCACTTGTATAAATTATTAATCATAATTAATTTGCGTAATGATGACAATTAACAATTTGACACTATTGATTGTTTATCAATCAATTACGAGGACGACAATGTTAAAAAGTGAATTTTAAGACCGAATTTTCTCTAAATAGTAGGATTGAACAAAACGCTATACAGCACGTGAGAAACCAATATTTTCCACTCACTTGTATGTCTTTCCACACGTGAGTGGAAAACTTTAGTTTCCTCACTTGTACTGTAATATACTATTACTGACTGTCTTGTTTGTGATAAGAATCATATGCTTGGAAAATAGACTGTAGCACATTTAAGGCATCCTTGTTTACTATTAATGTTTGCTACACCTGCAGAATAATATATTTAATAATGGAACGAATTGCAAGACACCTCAAGAAAAACGACATTGTGGTGCAATACGGAACGATTAGTAAACTTTCTGATAATATTTTTCTTTGATTATCTCTTTATTTATAGAAGGTTGTAAATAATAAATCGACAAATCATCTACAATGAATTGTTTCTGAAATAGAGTTGTGTAGAAACTAATTTGGCAACCCTGCATATTTGATTTGACTTTAATTCTAGTAACACTGGACCTATATAGGGGTCCTAATAGGGCAAAATATACTCATACTCATTTCGTACTCGTCTCGTACTGGTTTCGTTGGTCCAATCTAACCACTCTGCGCCAAATATTTTAAGACGGCGCTGATTTTGATATTTATAAAATTATTTTGAAATGATTGTTGACAATTTTGAATTAATGTAAGTTAAATAACATCATTAGAAAAGATTATATTTTTTGTAATGTAGATATTTAATAAACTTGTTCCAAAGAGCCTCCAATAAATTTTAGTAATGAGTCGTTCTAGGTTCCTTCCTATACCTAATACCGTATACTACAACTAGGATTGTGAGTTGAATAACAATTTCGGAATTTCCACATTTGTAAAGCAATGGGTATTTCTAATGACGAAACCTAACATGCGTAGTGCTTTCGATGTTGTGCGCTTAATGTGTTCATCGAAACATGAATCATGAGAAAAGAAAGAACACTTAAATCCTTCTTAACAACAGCAATTCCAACACCAATTCAAACCGAATTTGGTTTGAGAATGATAATTTTGTATATATATTACATTCGTAATATGTATGTCATTGACTCACATTTAGATATTAGAATGCAATTTGTTTACCTGATACCATGGTGTGTGCACTTAAGTAGCCTAAACAACTCCGTGAAACTCTTAAAGGAATAACTCATTGCATGGCGCTGCTGTTTAAAACTTAATTCACGCGCACGTATGTCATCGTACAGTTTGACAGTTTGATTACAAATTTGAAAATTGACTTGAAAATATGGTACGGTATATTCAAAAGTATCGTTATTGTGGTATGTTTGGGTGTACTGATAGTTCTGCCAGTTGCTATTGCTTTTCTCATCCACTGAGATGAGTATTGTGAAGAGGTAAGCACTGTATTTACACTGTAATATCTTATGCAAAATAATAAACAGCATTATGAACAAGATTTCTCATTGATAATATTTATCGAATATATTTTGATTCAATTATATATTTTCAGATATGCTTCAATAAATATATTTTTGAAAGGAGGGGTCCATGGAAAAGTGATACCTCCCAGTTTGAAAAATTGGTATATTTCAAGATCTAACCCTTTTTTAAAATCAGTCCGCAACAATAACTCAACGGCAAAAAGAAACATTTAAAACGTTGTTGATGATGAAGATATTAAGTACGCATTCGGTAGGGGTAAACTGTGAAGAGGACTTTGATTCTTCATTGCTACAATTACGACAAATTGTTATGACCAGCAAGGAACCAAGCATGAGCGTAGAAATTGTGGAGAGTGAAGCTTATATATAGCAATAGATCTAGAAAATAAAAATTATTTTGTATCTTATTTCTTTTTTATCATCTCTTATTTTCGATTACCAACTTTGTTAATTTAATTCGCAGAGTGTGTTATTCCATACAATCTTTCTTGTTTACTCTAACTTTTCCAACGATTATAACAAAAAAATTATATTATGGAGTTATGGATTTTGCGAATTAAACTAACAACTTATAAAATTATTTATTTATTTAAATAATTAAAACTGCCGTCAAAAGTTTCACATCGAGGGGAATAACTCAACAGATGGCGATTATACGGCAATAAAAAGAGATAGTGAAGTTGCATATCTATCTTTCCTTTTTTATCTATGCCTGACACCAATTAAACACATTATCAAAATCAGTTTGCAAAGAATGGCAGTCCTTTAAGTTACGTGTAGTTAAAATAAATTTCCGGTCTTCAGCAAAAGGCA
Source organism: Onthophagus sagittarius (assembly GCA_036711965.1). Lineage (NCBI taxonomy): Eukaryota > Metazoa > Arthropoda > Insecta > Coleoptera > Scarabaeidae > Onthophagus > Onthophagus sagittarius. The sequence goes on from JASERS010000001.1 coordinate 54,971,823, forward strand.
AAATCAGAAAAACCGTATAATGCCAGCTTGCGCAAGAGCATGGACCATGATCCACCCAAATGAACGCCTTTGCAAACTTCGTGTAAGCTACTTCAATTTTACTTTTAGGCTTTACAATCAAGCATTCCGGAAACATTATCTCTAAAACTTGTCAAGTTTGTCTCAACAGATCGCTTCGGGATAAATCTATGTTGATCAATATGTATTGACTGACTTACATGGTTGACAACTCTTTGGTATATTATTGTTTCAAATATTTTTGAAAAACATAGGATCACTGAAATAGGTCTATAACAGGTGTTATTTTTACCACTTTCCATTCCCTTGAAAATGTGTTAGTTGTAATAGACAAATTAAATATTATATATAATGGAACTATAAAGAACATCTCATACCCCTTCACAACATAGGATGAGACATCATCAGGTCCCTCAGTGAGTAAATTTTAACTTATCGATTGCGTCATCAATTTTATCCATTGAAACGTAACGCAAACTAAACAGGTGTAAAGTAGGGGAGACCAGCGTTGGTTGGAGATAGGGATAAGTTGATATAACTAGCTTTTCTGTGAACGAAACTATCTATGGAGATAGTGAGAGTGTAGGAGTTGCTGTGTGCATATATATGTATCTTTCCTCTACCTTTGATCGCTTTTAACGTGAAAATAATTCGTAAACTTATAGCAGGCCAAATCTGTTGGTTAGTACAACCTGCTCCAGTTGCGAATGTACTAACCAGCCCCATACAATTTGAACATTGTTTGCAGAAGACTACATAAAAAAAATGTTATAGGCATCCGATTATCATGCGCAATTATAAAAAAAGTCGCAGACGGAGGAAACGCCTCCTGATATAATGCTAAGGCCCGAGAAAGCGGTGCAAAATGATGGGGTTTTCTTAAAGTTGTTAAGATCAGCGCCTAGAGATTACGAAACACCTTTAATGACATTGCGAAGATACTGCCAGAAATTTGGTTTAGAAGAAATTAGTTCCGCAAGCATTACACAAATACGTCGGCTATATTAGGAACAGACAGGTTAGTAAAAATTATTATGTTCCTGTATTTTATGCGTATCAATTTTTACGTATTAGGTGTTTATTAGTCTTTCTGAGTATTTAAAAGGCTGTAAATATATACTATGGCCCTAGTCCAAAACAAGTGCGATGAAGAACAACGAAATAGCTGGATCTGATTGGGTTTCTTCTTTTTTAAAGTGGAATTCTTCAATATCGTAGCCACGTTCGTCGACAACTTACATACAGATTTAAACAGAAACAAGTTTGGACCTGGTGATGTGTGGAACATGGACGAAACAAACGCCACTACAGTGCAGGAGTCGAAAGGTCACTTCGACTGAAAGAGGGTTCGTTGCTACAATGGCATTTGCAGTCTGCTACAGGAAATAAGATGCCATCTTACTTTAGATTTTCAAGAGTTCGGATCAAAATAATTTTCTAAACGATTCTCCTTCTGGAAGTGCTTGAGGAGCCAACCCATCAGGATGGATGAAAGAAGAAAAGTTCATCGAGTATGCAAGGCATTTTATTACACACAAAAGCCTCTAAAGAAAAGCTGGTTTTCTAGAGTGCAATAACTATCTGTAAAGAAAAAGTAGTCACCGTCTTTCCATTTCCCTCTCACTGTAGTCACAAGCTACAACCACTAGACAGAAAAATCTATGGTCCAGTAAAGAAGTATGTCAATACAGCTTGCGACTTCATGGATGACCAACATCCTGGTGTGACAATGACAATTTATAACATCCCAAGAATTGTGCGCGTCGTTTTACCTGTAGCGGTAACCGAGGCTAATATTATAGCTGGTTTTTAGGCAACAGAGCTATTACCTTTTAATAGAAACATAACTCCAAATAGCGAGTTTATGTTAACACTCACCTGCAGATAATGTTTTATGTAATAGAGAAGCTTCTAGTGAAATCGATCTAAATGACATAGGCAGCTTTTTTCAGCCCAGTGTTGCAGATAAATATTGTAAGCCTCCTATTTATTCAACAGCCACAACAGATCTTCAATCTGGTTGTAGTAAAGACTTAACCAACTGCGACGAAAGATCGTCAACCAGGAAGCTGTGCAATCTTCCTGAACTTGTAGTTACAGCAAAAGATTTAGCAAATCTTCAATGTATAAAGCCTCTTCCAAAATACCTACCTTGGATAAATACCATGGTGTATAACAATGATATATTCCCAAGAAAATAAATACCCGGGTATTTAAGAGGTGGTTTTCATAGATAATTTCTTTGCAAAAATATAAAAATTTATAGCCGTCATCAGTTTATAACTTAAAGTCAAAAAGAATTCTTTAAGACAATTGGTGAGAAATATAAATATTAAACATATTAAGTTTTATAAAATATTATAGATTGAGTCCTTCATTTCTAGATGGCAAAAAATATTAAGAAAGAGCTTGACTCATTGTCTACAAGCTATCACATGTGAACTGTGAAGATACGAACTCCAAAACGTTTTTGATTTCTTGTTCAAGAAGCCAATGCTTCTTAATGTTTTTAATTAAATCATAACTCAGAAAAAATAATATAACCCTTGTTCAGTCTTTCAGGAACCTTTCGGAGAAATATTGAATGACACCTTAGGCACTTTCAATCAAAATTTGGAAACATTCGAGTTTAGAGCTAGTTTTTCTAGCTCTGGGTCTATTGTTAGTTTAAGTTCAATAAAAAATATACAACAATCTAATGCTTAACTACAATTAGAACTAGAACTAATACTAAACCTATAACCAGAAAGTTTCTCAGCTGTCCTAAGGCACGTACGGCTAAACCCAACTTCTGAGTCTGATGTTTGTTATAGTTTCAGTTCAATAAAAATATACAACTTAGAGAATACTCCAAGTTTATCTATGAACTTGGAATAGAGCAATTTGAGAAATAACACCGAGATGCATTCTACCTCTAAACGTTAACATTTGTATTTACATATACTGTTTTAGTAACCAGATAATGTTACGTAAAAATATTTTGTCCGTCAAATTTTACTATATTTCTTTAAACAATAGTTGTCTTCAAGAAAACAGTTAAATTCCTTCTCCCCTTCTAGTGTAGATTAGTCTTTAATTTGAAAGTTGAAATGAATGTTGATTCTGGTTTTAAAAAACACCGGCTACTTAACAAACGGTCCCCGACGATTTCATTATCTTTGGACGACCCCTTTTGGGTCGGTTTCCCTTTCCCGATGATTATGTGATTGTTTCTTTTATTTGAATTTAATGAACGAGGCTTCGGTTAAGTGATGCTTCCACCACAGTCGACGACGAGTTGGATATCTTTTGAACAAGAGGGAAAAGCCGCATAATCATATGTTCACGATTTGTTGACCAAAATGTAAACTGGGCAATTTTAGATTATGACAGATAAAAAAGGGTTTCTCTAAAAGCACCTGTTTGCCGAACATTGTTCAGAAGGATAAATTTAATATAGTCGCTCCTCAGGCGTTTTATATTAATTTTTATGTACTGCAGAAATAAGATACATTAATTTTAAACGTTCCCTTGTAAATACGGCATACCTAACGGGTAAATCCATAAACATTATCCACAACTCCATGCGTGTATACAGCTTACAGTCGCTTTGTATTTGTGTATTTTTTCAATTAATCCCGTGATAATATAATAAACGTTGGCGAACACGCAACGGACAATGCCGACTCGGAATTCCTACATTTTAATTAACATTCAGTGAAATAAAGAATGCGGGATCTGCGGAAGCTTTTTTAATAAAAATTCCGATTCTCGACAGTTGGGAAACCAACAAATCAAATAAATGTGCACCGCATACTTTCCATAAAAAATGCCGACTTTCAAACTCAATCTTTTAAGTTATGAAGCTTATGAAGTACACGCTCACTTTTAGTGCGTGTTTATCGGCAAAGTTATTTTAAAGCTCTACAGCGATACGTTCTAAGAGAATTAAATTAAATTAATCCTCAAATGGAAAATTTCTATAAAAAAGGTTTAAACATTTTTAGTGGATAATTTTTTAAAATAACTTGAATGAAATGCAGACTGTAAAATTGCGATGTATTGATTGCAAAATTTTACTAACAGCAATGCAGTTAGATTTAGAAGAATGTATTCGTTAAAAAAGGGTAATGAATATGTAAATACATTCTGATGTTATTTGGTTATCTAATCCTCACTTATAACATTTTGACTATTAACTTATTAATGTGTAAAAGGTGTTTGATTTTATGGAAATGATTGTGAACAATGATCCATCACTGGTGTCATCATTGCTAGCAAGTTTTGGTTGTAATTAGATAATGTGATGTTACACTTCGTTATCTAAGTCCCAAGAAAGTCAGAGTACGCTTAAATTAAGGATCAAACACATGTGATTTTACTAATTCATTTAATAGTGAGAAATTCATCCATACATATATAGTTTTTCGATCAATTTTATGTGTTAAGGATAGTTTTATGAAGGTGCTGTTTGAAGATGATGATTTAAAAACAAATATATAACCGTAAAAAAATACTAACAAAAGTAAATGAATAAAAACATATGTAACATTTTTATATTATTTATATAAAAAGAAATATATAAACAATTACACCACGGCAACAAGAATAACAGAACATGTCCATAATTCGCATAATTTTTTAAAAAGGCGGGATATACCAGATACGGGAAGATTCTAGATTCAGACCCAGTTAATTTGTTAGTACACTTCAGATGTTTAGGTCTGATGAATTAAGATCTGTATAGTGATCGCTTGACTTTTTGTTTGGCAGGACCTATACCCTTTACCTAATATACCTATCTTAATTTAACTGCATAGTCAACATCTATATAGACAATATGTAATTTTATTGTTCCTTTAATAATTTTAACAAGATACAAACAGTAATTAACCATGGTTTGTATGTTAATTTTGAAACATCGATTTCCATGTATTTTATGGTCCTGGTATTGTGATTGAACTTGACCTGTATATTGTATTGAGAACAGATTAAACATGTTCAGGAAGCGAAACGTTCTGGATTAGTGGTAGACATCACGTTTCGATGTACAACATAATCAATAGGTACTTTAAGTATCGCCTTATTTGTAACAATATTTACACCTATTTTATCAGAGTCAATAATATTAGCTTTGCGGTTTGAAATCATAAGAAAACAACCGTAGGCATGAAATAATCAGACGTTCTGGGGTAGAACATTGTTTTTTTTTGTAATCACACTACCTATTTAAAGCTGATTACTGGTTGATTGCCTATTATTGCCTATATGCTAGCTTTGAGACAGAACAGTATTCTTCAAGGCACTAGGTGAAAAATAAGGATTAAGATTTATAAAATGGTACAGAGTGAATTCTGTGATTTAAATTAAACTTGACTTATTATCTGAAAATGTTCACAGGTAAATTTATCATCAAAGTCAAAAAGTTTTTGATTTCGCGTTCATGGATTTATAATGTATTTAGCAATGCTAATTACAACATCGCTGGATACATCATAAATCAGCAAAAATAAAATAACTCTTTTCCAGATTTCTTCTTTTTAGAAAACTTAATAGAAAACTTAAACAACTACATCGATTTTATCAGAGTTAAAGAAAAAAAAGTATGTCACTCACACATTTTGGGGTAGAATATTGGTTTCGTAATCCAACTACCTATTCATTTAGTACTGATGGTTAATCTTCTCATTATTATTGTCATCCTGACTATTTCTCATTTTGATGTTGATCAACTCTGCGTGTTATAAAAAGAATTTTGATTTTTTTAGTAATATCATCACAAGTTTTTTTAAATGAAACTGTGTTACTATATTTAGTATTGCTAGGCTAAAAGTATCGTTACTTATCGATGACATCTATACCTGCCTCGGTAACAATACTGTATCTATATTGAAAGCATTGAAGTATCAAAAGTATTGAAGTTTGTGTTTTTTATATACAGTAAATAGCGTTCGCAGTACATTTAGGGTCACTTTTACCACCTCTTGATAAATTTATCTAACAGTTAAAAACCGGCTCATAGCCAATGAGAACGCTTAAAATCGCTCTAACCACCGCTAGTTAGTTTAACTGGAGGTTGGTAAAAGTGGGCACCAATGGGTTAGGTTTGCAGGCATATAGATAGACGCCGAATACTGGATTCTTTGGATTTACAACCTCCCATACAGAATTGTTATAGTGTTTTTTTTTTTTCATTTTAAATTAATCTTTGAATTTTAATGCACTATTGGCCTTTTCTTCCTAATTCTGGCCCGGCATGGACTGCTGATGATCTTTAGAGAGTACGTACTCCAAATTGAATTGAGACTTGCTACTGCCTCAACATGACTTGATACTGCTTCTAGGAGACTAGACTGAAAACAGTTTTCAGAAGACTTAAACTGTTTCCAGAAGACTCTATACTGTAACTTCCTCGGGAAGACTTGATACTGCTTCTAAAAGGCTTGAAATGTATCCAGTAGACTTGATATTGTCTTTGGAAGACGTGAAATGCTTCCGCAAGACTTGACATTGCCTTTGGAAAACTTGAAATGATTCCAGAAGACTTGACATTTTCCCTGAAAAACTTGAAATACTTACCGAAGGCTTGATAGGAACTTCAGATGCCTTGATATTGTCCCTGCAAGATTTAAAATGCATGCTGCAAACGAACGAAATTTTACCTATAAACTTGGTTTTACGCGACGAATACGATAATAAGAAAATTATCAAGAATATAATGGCAATATGGATGAAATAAGGGTTAGGGTGCGTGATTTTTAACTATTTACCTCTATTCTTTCCAGTATTTTAAATCCAAAATTAAAATCGACGGAAAAAACTACATAAAAAATGTACTTATCATGTACTTACTATATTATTAAAATATTATTTCCAATAATTCGATACTCCGATACTTTGAATAGTTCCGATACCACGAAGATATCGATACTCGATACATCATTTAAGACTGTGATTCCCAAAGTAATTTAGACCCCCCGGGGCTTATGACGATCTGGAAGGGGTCTACGTCAGCGAAGAAAAATTTTGAGGGTCCATGAGATGAAAACGGGAGTCTACGTTAGTGGAACTAGCACTATTTAATGTTAATGTACTTTTTGCTGCATGCTCTACTGCATATTTCAACAACTTTTAATGGTAAGGGGTTTACCGAAGAAAGTATGGGATCTATCGAAAACTAAAAAATATGGCAAGGGGTCTATGAATCAAACAAGTTTGGTAACCTCTGATTTAAGCTGATTTAAGTCCCCTACTGTTATGGAAAGCTATCAATATATGGAGATATTATTTTAAAAATCATTGCTGGGTTGCAGCATTAATGTTAATTAATGCATAAAAGAATAAAAGAATGGCATATTAATGCGCAATATAAACTAAATATTGCGCTGAAAGTTTAATATAAGCCAACGAAGTGGTGAATTGCTAGGAACAAAACTCTCATTAGTAGATTAACTAACAAAATAGACAGTTTTGAATAGTTTGGAGTGATTTGAAATTATATTGGTCAATGTTTTGCTTCATTTACAAGTTTTGTCTTAGGAGTAATGTTTACAAGTGAAGTAACACCACAATCGTTTGAATTTACCATAATCTGGGCTACTTTGCCATCCCGGGGCTACGTGGACACAATGCATATATTTATATATATGCGTTGTGTTATATATGTGTTTATATTTCGTGACACAGGACATATTTGGTCGTGTGTCACGAAAGTAAGATTAAGTTATGTTTTTGTTTCTTTTCTTTTTCTTGTTATCAACGAAAGTGATTAAAAATGGTCAAAAAAATCCAGAGTCACAACCCTACATAAATTACAAAGTGGAAGATTATGGATGCAGTTCGAAAAGGATATCAAAGAAAAGGCCGCAGTAACGTTCAAAGTGCCTCGGACAACATTGGAACTTCTTCCAAGCGTCTTCCGTGCCTGCGTCTTCCGTTAGACATTGTAGTGATTTATAAGCAAGTATGATGACCTGTTGTGTCCAGGCCCAGATTTCATCGATGTTGTTATGGCTAGAAACAACCTGTCCATCAGAAAAGCGTTCAATATTAAGCGGTCCAGGTCGTAAGTCAACCGCAACAACATTACATTCTTTAACAACGCTAACCTTGCCTTCTCCTCAGTGAAAATTGAAAATCTATATAATTATTATGAGACTAATTTCACTGATGTTCCAGTTGCTAAAAAAAGTCATAATGCCAAGAAAGACAAAAACAATGGAAAGAGTGGAAAGCCACCTGTGGTGGTATATACAGCATCTATGGTGGCATATATAGTCTATATATGGCCATATATAGGGTATATATACGGTAATACGGTTCAAAATAAGCTAGCAGCCCAAGTGAATGGTTTGACATGTACCTTTTCGAAAAATGTTTTTTTAATCTAATTACCGCATATCGAAGCCACTCGAGATCCACAACATAACGTTGTATTAGTTTGAGACAATTTGGCAAAATCTATTTGACGCCATTTCCAACAAATATCACTCACCAACGCAACCTAACCTATGATTTTGCTAAAATTGTTTTGTAGGATTTGCTAGCATTATGGAGTATGCTATGTTTATAAGGGGTAAATGAAGCCAAAATCAAAATCGAAAATTAACCTTTTACCTCGGGCATCCAAACAAAAAATCTTCGAAAACAAAGTTCGCCAGTTCGCAAGTACGTACAGTAAAAAAGATAAAAGGCAAATATCGCAACTAGATGGATCATAGTTGCGATATTTGCCGCATGAAGTGAAAATACCACCCACAGTAAGAAAAGAGAATGGATCGGATAAATTCTCGGAGAAAATCGCCCGAAATGTAAATGTTGGGTTTGTGCTCCATGCCACCGTGGAAGCACAGATTTATTTTACAACTGCGTTCACTATAAAGATTTGGAACAACAAGAAAACTAAGATGATAGCAATCAAGGCAAACCAAGGTTTCATGCAAGATTAAAGAAATATGTGAAGGAAAAATGGGATTCAATTAAATTGAAATTTGTATAATGCTACATAATAGTGGTTTTTGGCTATTAATATGTTATTGTTTTTATGTTTGTCTACTTCGATTATTAATTTTTTCGACATATTTAAGGTTAACTTTAGAATATTTTGTTGAAACATTTTATAAGAAGATATATGCAGTTTTGCTCAAATTTATTTAATATTTTTTAATGTTTAATTCAATAAAAATGCGTCTTTTACACAAAAATACATTCCTTAATGCTGCAAAAGACTTGACCAAGTAACTCCATCATACGTTAGTTCTATCTCCTTCGTGGACTAAAGTATGTATCAAGATAATTTAATTTCAATTTATGTACCCAATTTATTGTTTAAATTTTTTCAATATAACCTAGACATTTTGAAATATAGTGAGGTCAGAAAATTTCGCCAATAAATTATTAAAAGATATTGTGACGTATTTAGACAAATTAAAAAAAATGAAAGATTAAGACGAATTGGTGTGTCTTAACCATAAGTTTCTTGGTGAACCGCCGCTACTACAAACGGTTATAATGACAGATATCAAGGACCAGTGATTATCCCTTATACGTTCGTCCCCAGGAAAGCGGTCCTCATAGAACCCGTAATTACCAGGGCAGGTGTGAGGTGTCTTTTACCTCTTTTTAAAATTATGCTTGGACATTTAACGGTGTTATTTTTCTATAAATACGATAAACACATCCGCTAATAAGAAAGACATTATTTATTAATTACCATAACTTAAATTATTATGTTCGCTTTAAACTATGATAATGAACTTGGTACATTATTAGTTAAAATTTACGAAATGTTAAAAAATATGTAAATATTTAAATATGTAAATGATCGATGTTTTGTAAAACACATGTTCGCACCTTTTCACCAAAAGATCTCAATACAAATTCGGCTATCGTTATAGTCTATCGCTCCGTAATACACTTTATTGCCACGGAACCTAAAATATATGCGTACCACTCGCATGAATATTCATCCAATATGCATATGCGTACAAGGCATACGTATGCGGGAAGATAACAGTGCTAATTGTTTTTATACTTTAATTACAACCGCATTAATTCGCGGCACCTTTAATTGAAAAGTCTCGTATCGAGACGCGGTTATTTCCTTCGTCGCGCAAAAGCACCTTTCAACCTCGCGCGTTGGATACAGTGTAATTATCTAAAAGTTACACGGGAAGATAGGCTCAACTTATGGGAAAAACGAAACCGTTTTGAAACGAATCGAATACTCTTCGGATAGGGGGCTTTATAAATAAAGCAGTTATAAACCATGACTTGACTGATGTTCGTACGTCGCATCGTGACGTTTTAATGCACTTGTTAGCGTAAGAACTTCATTTGTACGTTTTATGGGATAACTTATAATACGGTGTAATTTATGGAATTACTTGTTATCAAAACAGAATTACATTTTAAAGTATATATTTTTTATATGTTTTTTCCGTTATTATTAAACGACGTTACATGATAAATACCCTGCCATTAATTCAAAACGACTATCTGATATTCATACCAAGTATATTAATAAAAACATCTGCACCTCATGATATTAAACGCCCTGTTCCATATACGTTCAATAAGTTGGCAGGGTGTTATTTATCTTTTTATATGATCTTAGGACATTAGCATGTAAATGATTGTTATAGATCACTTCAAAAAGTATTTATGCAAAAACAATTTTAATAAACACAAATTCGTACGCGTATCTACAGCGCTATATTATTTTATATTTTCCATTGAACTAAAAGTTAATTGACACTACACCTAGAATTAGAAACATTTGAATGTGCGTCTCTTGATAAGTCTTAAGGTCATATTGGTTTCGCCGTCTTAAAAGAAGCATGGCTAAATGTATGATAGTGCGTACTCTAGACTTAATTGCTATTCGGCGTTTAATTGATGTTTATATTTATTTAAGTCTTCTTAATCTGGCAGTGTTGATTAGTTGTGTTAAAAGTTATTACAAATATATTTTTAAATTTTTCTTATAATTAGTAAACTAAGGAAATAAATTTTTATGTCGGTCTCCAATTCAGGACCTTGGCATGTACTGTATTTTTTACTGTAATAAATATTTTGTTTACACTTTTTATAGCACTATGACAACAAAGCAATTTTTAACGCTTACTGACTTAGAAAATATACTTGAATATGATGAGTTCCTCAAAGATTTGGAAGAGGATGTCATTGACGTGGTGGATTTATCACCAGAAAATATATATACAGTATCAGATTACAAGAAGTAGTTGAGTTACACATCACTGAAAGGTTGTTAAGTGGTTCTAGCAATTCATCGAATATAGCCTCAATGATACACGCCATTGAATTAAATTTGAAAGGGAAACCATCAGTCGACTCAGAGTACAATATTTGCAGAATAAAAAAAGTGTTGCCACAATATTAATTTGTTTGCTAATTGTCTCCGATTTGTCTACCCCAAAAGCAAATGTATTGGTTTGGAGACGAAGATATCACGATTGAATGTGTAAGAAATTGTATGACCAAAAACAGGTTGTAGATGAGCAGATGGTCAGATACTACGACTACCATTTTCTGAAGCAATTTATCCGGGGAAAATCTATAAAATTCGTATTCCAGCAATGGACTCTATGCACTTCCTCGCCGATTTTTGCTTTCATATAGATGTTTATCAAGGTAAACCTGAAGAACAAGAAATTAGTGGTTTAGGACTATCTGTTATAGTGAAAATGGCATTGAAAAATATACCATCCTACAGAGTTCGAATTGTATTTCAATAACTTTTTTACAAGTATTCTAAATAGTGAAAATAGCTCTTCAAAACTTTAGGATCAAATTACAACGGCATATCTAAAAAAAATCGATTTAATCCTAAATACTTAGGATGACAAATGCTACCCGCAGTAATATACCATATCAAGGTCGATATGGTTCTACTAGTTATATTTTAGAAAGAACATTAGAAGGTAAAGGACGCAAATGAGCTTTATGCAAAACTCATGTTAGAAAACAATGCAGTAAGTAAAATGTAGGCCTCCATTTCAGCATCGTCTTAAACCTAAGGGCTAATATGACTACACCCCAGGGGTGCCAACTCCTGGGACGCCCATATTGCAATGAAATGCATGGTGTCCCCATCATACACGTACCCAGTGTTTCCTCTGAGATGTTGATCTTTTTTTTCATTGAAATTTGAAGACGATAAAAGTACTGCATTTCATTTGCTTTAGTAATCAAGGTTACTCTACCAAAAGAAGAAAAGATTTACTAAATTTCGATGGGTTTGGTTTTGATAAGGATTCCGCATTAAACTTAATGATATAGAAAGTCTCTGTCACATTTATTTGCAGTTTGTCTTTTGCTAGATTTGAATTATATAGGTGAATACGAGAAGGAAGCCGAGTGAATTTTGAGGTTTTTAAACAATTATAAAATGGACAAAGCTTTTAATGAGAATGAAGGAGAAAAAGAACAAAATGAAGAAAAATATGAAGAAAACAAGAAGAAAACGTTGGTAATCCAAATAACGACGAAGAAGACGAAAGGCAGACAAAATTTAAACTGAGAAATAGAATACAAATTAATGAAGATATTGAAAAGGAAGTTTTGCATTAATGTTTAAAGATGTTGAAGATAGCATCAATTGATATGATAAATTCAACAAAAAATTATTTAAGAAGGCTTGATAAAATGTTTGTTCAATCTGAGAAGTATACAAAAACATGGTTAATGCTGAAAAGAAAATTAAATGAATAATTTGAAGTGAGCAGTACTCAAATACATAAACAAGAAACGCTAGGAAACTGTAAGAGAGTATATTTTGGTGATGAGACAAATTGGCAGCAGGACACGAATTGAAGATGGAATAATAATACAATACATAATAGACGACATTTTAATGAATATCATATTAAAATTATACTATATGGAGTGATAACTTTTCTGTATTTAAAGATAAAGTGAAATGAATTTATAGTAACAAAGGACATAAAGCCAATATATGTCCAGACGAATACAAAGGTGCTGAATGTTTTTAATGTAACAGATAATATGATATAGATAATATGTAACAGATTAGGGAAATGCAAATTAAATAATATTGATACACAGAACGTTGGATTTACTAAATGTAGTGTAAATGTTGTAGAGGTAGAAGACTCATTAGTCGAGGAGCTATAATTGGAAGAAAATTACTCTCGAAAGCAAATGGTACTTTTAGAGATGGACAGATAATAATGATAAAAAAAGCGGCAAATACGTAACAAACGAAGAAGACATTGATGTAGCATGTTGAAAATAAAGAGATTCGAATGACGATCACTGAACTGATGAAGGAATATGAACCAAAGAAGACAAAAACTGCAGATGTTAATGTGAAAATTATATCGAAAACAAAAGAAGCAATGTCTAAGAGACTTCAGCGTTCAAGAAGATTAGCTATGTCAGAGAAAATTGAAGTAGATAATCAGATAAAAGAGAAAATTATAAAAGAAAGCTCATCGGATTTTTCCAGCCCAATTGTTCTCGTGAAGACGAAAGATGGAAAAACCAGAAATTGTTGTAATTATAGAGAATTTAAGAAAATATAGCAAAAGACAAATTTTCACTGTTATTGATTGATTTCTTTGATAGATTACAAGCTGATGCATATTTTAGTAGTATAAATTTAAAGAATGGATTCTTTCATGTTTCAGTCGACGAAACCAGAATAAAATATACTACAATTGTAGTACCTACAGGGTACTACAATATAGATTTTTGAAGTGACCGTTTAGTCTATGCGATAGTGCAGCTGTATTTCAAACATATATAAATAGTATCTTTAGGAAATCAATGCTTGACTCAAAATCATGTATTATATGGACGACATAATAATCATGAGATCCACACAAGATGAAAGTTGTGTAAGATTGGATTGATAAGAGTATCGTAAATTTGTAAAGAATATGATTTAGAAATCAAAAAAAGGAAATGTCAAATTCAGGACAAGGGCAGGCACAGACGACTGAAGAGGAAACACTTGCCAAATTTCCTAAACCCAAGATTGTGAAACCAATCTGAATGAAATCAATTTAACGTCTGATTGTATACTAACAAAGTTCATAACAATATTCATAACTAAGTATAATATCGAGACCGTTAGGTGATTTATTGAGATATTTAAATATTTTCAACTTTGAGGATTAACAATAATAATGTCTCAAAATGTGATTTGAAACAGTAAAAACATTGCTGGGTGATGAAGCAGTTTTGAAAATTTTTAAACCTGGACTTGAAATTGTATTGCACAGTGACGCAAGCAAGTTTAGATATAGAGCTTATTTAATGCAGAGAGTTTAGCTGAGATGATTCGAAATTAGATCATATTTTTTATATGAGCAACGGAAAAGTATAGCAGTTACGAATTGGAAGTTTTAGCAGTGATTCAAGCTTTCAAGAAATTTATGATTTATTTGGGAACCAGTTTTAAAATAGTTATTGATTGTTCAGCATTCCAAAGAACAATGGACAAAGAAGAGCTAACAACAAGAATTGCAAGATGGACGTTGTTGCTGGAAGAATTTACATACGAAATCTAACACAGTAGAGATACTGGTATGCGACAGGTTGATGGCTTAAGCAAAAGTCCAGCTTTGATGGTAATTGATCGGGTAATAACTGAAAAGAATGGATTCATTCGGAACTAATCAATGCACAAAAGAATGATGAATATTTGCGAAGTTTGGGAAAATATTTAAAAACACAGATTTATGAAGAATACGTTTCAAGAGATGTAATTTTATATAGATACAAAGATGGGAAGGAATTGGTAGTCGTACCTAAAGCTTTACAAAATGAAGTGATTAGAAGAGCACACGAGATCAGGCCACTTTGACGTGACAAAAACACAGGAAATGGTGGAACGACAGTTTTATATTACAAAAGTGAAGGAGAAAATCAGGAAATGTGTATAGAATTGTGTCCCTTGCATATTGGGAGCTAAAAAAGAAGGAACGCAGGAAGGTTTGCTACATGTTATAGGTAATGGAAATACATCTTTAAATAGGTGGGTACCAATAAGTGGGACCAATAAGTAATAAGAGGCACCACTTTACAGATCAGGTGCAACGAGTTTTAAATTCAACTTTCCAGAGAAATCTCAATAAAACACCATTTCAAAGTGTCTGATATGATTACCATGTGTACAGATGAAGAATAAGGAAGATATTAAAATATAAGACTAAATACAAGAATGTTTGATGGAAGAATTTGATGAAAAGAGAGAACAATTAAGATTGAAAACCAAGACACAAATATTGATAGTTCAGGAGGAAAATATCAAACAACTCGTCGTAAACTATACTACGAAGAGAAGCTGCAAAGTATAGAAAAGGAGGTTTGGTTGCAGTCAAGAGAACCCAATTTGGACCTGGTATGAAACTACATAGAAAGTTTTTGTGGCCATATAAAATCACAATTGTAAACCGATTTGGTGATAGATTCGATGTGATAAAAATCAGGCAGTACGAAGGGCCGATGAAAATAAAAACATGTGAAGCCAAGGGTTGAAAACCAATCTAAGAACGAATCCCAGTGGGATCCTATGTCAGATGGCCGAATGTAGGGTACTGTATAAAATATAACAACGTTTATAGAAGTATGGTGAGTATAACGAATAGAGAGAGAAAAGAAGGGTTAGAGTAGTTAGAGAACAAAAAGACGTTTATAATAATATTGATACTACGCATATTAATACAAACATCTGCACTTTCTGATATTAAATTCTTTGGTTTATATCCGTTTTAAAGTTTACAAGGCGCTATCTTTGTATATGATCTTAGGACGTTACTGATAAAGAATGTTGCAAAGTATTGGGGTCCAATACCTCCAAACATAAATATAAATTAAGAAAGTACTACATAAAGTTTATACAATATCGTAATAGCCGGTCAAACGGTAATAAATTATGTGTAACCGTCTACAACGTCCGACGTTTTAATACTTTGATTGTATCTCGAATAACATAATTAAAAATAACAACGCCACTGCTTACAATAACTGACACTTTAATTTCACAGTAGATGGCGTTTAAGATGCCCCTTTTCCCTACCCGTATGGAATGAATATCTTTTACCTGACTTAATTCAATGTGAGCAATGACGTGTTTATTGATTGCATTTGGAGTATGTACGTACATGGTTCCTGTGCATGTCCGTTCGTAATTGCATAATAGGGGTCAGTAGCGTTCGCGAATTAAGCTCCATATTAAATGGGGTTAATAAATCTAATACTATAAAATTTACAATTGACCCTTACAAATTATAAACAGCTTTTTTAAATTTAATATGCATAATGTATTATATTTTAATATTTTAAATGTTATTTTATTGTTTTCTGGTTGATATTAAAAATACAAGTAAGTTAATATGAGAATGTCGTGAAATAAAACCTGCGTAAGAAGGATTAAAATAAACTAGGAATATCTAGATAAGTTTTAATTAAAAATGAAAACAGTTCTTTTCTTATATGTGAAACGTATTCATGTACTGTTCATTTTCTTATCGATCACGCAGCGCCTAGTTGTTGTTTTACATGTAAAACATGAATAATGTAGGGCAATACAGGGTATGCTACTCTCGGTTCTATCAGAATATACGTTATAATATAAAAAGTTGCATTCAGGTATACGACAAAATTTAATTTATGCGCATAACTAATTTTACCCAATATCTAAATAAGTTAAATTTGCAAACAAGCGCCCATGCAGGTGTTGCGATAAAACCCCTATAAATTCCTTCTAGTACGTAGGTATTTATGGGATTAACGTAAACGACGTTGTAGTCCCTTTTTTCTAATTAACAACGTATCTAGGTGACTAATCTTAACGGTGTGAACATTCTTCATATGCTGGTTTAAATAAGGTGGTAATGTAGAAAATATGCTAAACGTCATTGTAGCGGGCAGCGCGCCCGTCCTAATGGCTTTAAAAGCTGTTGCGTTTTCATAAAAATAAGAACTTCAGATGTCGCGTAAAGGACCCATTTCGTTGGCAAAACCCACGAGAGAATCTCCAGAGTCCCGACATATCAGAGACCTGACAGATGCATCACAGCCACATTTTCATTACTATAGTGCTATCCCAACGGCAATTTTTGAGCACCAACGTCTCTTATGTAGATGAATATAAAGTGTACTCTGTGTCGTTTCTTTACAAGGTAACAATCTTTTATCATATCATATATTAGTTGTAAAAATAGGGTGTTAACGTTTTTTCTTCATTATATAGATTAACACTTTTAAATTAGAGAATATAAAATACGGAACAATATAATAAATCGCATGCAGTATATGATAAAATCTATTATTAAACAAAAATAGCTTATGAACTAAAGAACGTACTCTCTGGAAAAGCATTAAAGCTATATGATAAACTTATCGAAGCTTGGCAAATGAAGACAATAATTTATTAATTGTGTGTGTATTGAGTCTTAAACAGGAATGCTGAATAAAATTTTAATTCTTTAACAGTTTTAATTGTGGTTTCACACACAAGTTGCTATGTTTATAACAAATTTCATACTTATTTGAATGTTCACAATTTTGTACACAATTTGCATGTAGAGAAGATATAAGAAGGACCTATGTTGGGTTGGAACCTTTATAATGTTTGATTCAATAAGTCGAGTAAATCAGTTTATTGATGAAAGATATTTCTCTTTATGGAGAACACACCCAGATTTGACTTTAGAGATGGACGTGTCGTATTATAATTACCTTGTTATGAACAAGGTGCGTCTCTGAAATCGTTATATAAACTTTATGTAAGAGTTTACATCTATTTATTCAAACAAAAAGGTAATTGTTCATTATAAAACCCAGGATGTTCATTAATTGGCGGATAATTTATACGTAGCGACATTCTTTGATCGATTCTAAACAGAAAGTCTTGATTTTAAAATGTTATGCCATCCTTTATTTGTCTTTAGCATATTCCCAAAATTCAGACAATCTGTTCGTACACAATCATTAGTATTCAATGTCTGTTGATAAAAAAGATGTAATTTAGAAAAAAGGAATTTCTGAATACCGGTATAAATTTTTTATAAGCTTAGTAATAGATAAAGAAAAAGAAAAATAAATATTTACAAAAATTAATGACTTTGTTGTGCTTGTTTATTACTGCACAATTTATCAATATCTGAATGGTTGGATATTAATTGGAGACGCATATCATTTTCAGTATCAAAGTGATTTTAGTACTTCGTTTTTGTAGCGATGTATGTACAAAAGGATTTCTCTATGTTGTTATTAATGATAAATGTCTTTTACGATGCGTTTAAAAAATTTCGAATATTCATCCATTAATTTTATCCATATTGAACCAAAATATCAAGTGCAAATGTAGATTTGGATGTGATGTTCAAACAATTGACGTAGAATTCTAGAGTTGCGCGGAATACAGGTTGAAGGACATTTTATTAAAGTATAGTTATTACCAGATGTTACCTAAATAATTACAATAACGTAAAATAATTTCTCCACTCAGTATGACCAAAAATGATGGGGTTTTTTAGTGATAATCACGTAGAAAGTAGAAACATCAAGTTGATGCCCAAAATGAGTTTAACAGTTGGAAAGTAAAAAGGCTAAATTACTGATTGGTACTTTTAAATCGTTAACAACAACAATCTTTAACTTAAGGTTTAGCAAATCTCCTCTGTGATGCTTCATGGGCCTCCTTCCCACTTCGACACTGTATTTTTCGACTATAACATATCTTTAAGTATTTAATGTGATTGCCCTTAATAAAGTGTCATCAATCAGTTTAGTCATATGATACTATGCAAGTTACATCGATGCAAAGAAGCGATACTGTTCCTTCTGCTGATACTGCTTTATCACCTAAGCAATATCAACAGATAAAGGTATACGTCAGTACACCTTTGTGAAACACCTTCATCAAAGCTTATTTGTAAAAGTGATGAAATAAAGGATTACACTAGCCAATATTCGTCCAACAACGAGGAAGGTTGTTCATTATGTGAAATTTTTTTATGCTACTATGAAAGAAAAAATGTTTTATTACATTCTTTTATTTGTCATGATATTAGTATTTCTTAAGACTTGTGTTCAATGTGTTCATCTATTCTTATAAATGCAGACCTTAATCTAAAATTGAGTTCGTTATTTTTGTATACCTTTAAGTTCTGGTGAGACCATTAAGTCCCAATGCCCTTTAATATTAAGATGGGTTGGATTAAAATTTTGTTAAAAAAAATTGGAAAGCGTATTGGGTATGAAAGACAATATGTAAAATCAGCACTATGACAAACACTTACTAAGGATTAAGTATCTCGAAAGTTATTAGGAAAATTTCTTCATAGATGCAACTAGAGATACTTAAACCAACGGAGGCTTACAGCTGCCTGCATCACTGTGATGAATAATGTTGCGATCTATCACTAATCCTACCGAAACTAATAGTGGTAACAAGCACGAGACATCGATTAACATTAAGGACCAACTTAAAGGTATCGCCTACAATAATACTGCTCATGTTAAAGATACCTTTTCATTCATGTCTGTAGTGGTTTAAGGGTTTAATACGCGATAAAAACGCAGGGAATGGATGCTTTATCATACATCAATGCTTAGTACAATCACGTTGTGTTGCTAATTAACGTTTCCAGAAAAATTCAAAGAGAAGCGTTAAGGCGAGTTTAGATTCTTCATGCTATTAAGAAACTGAAGATCAAACGTACCTTATTGTACACTATACACACATACCTTTCTATACAACCCCTCTTTATAGGGCCATTTGCTACAACTGCCTTCTAATAATAAGCGAAATAGGGGTAATCTCGCTTTATGGTGTACTCTGCTTCGATTTACGGTCTAATCTGTCATACTACACTCAAACAACTTTTGAAACGCTATAGCAGACCCGTCTGATTTAGGTAATGAATCAGGCTGAAAATATTTATAGCAAATTGTCAATTAATGTGTTTCGAAAGCAATTTAATATAAAAGATGCCGTAGACAATATTGATAAATCACAGGATGAGCTGAAATCAACAACATTAAACCGCGCATGGAATAAAATTTTCCGATTGTGTTAGTTGCGCAACTGACAACAATAGTCCTGATCTACTTCCAATTAGACGAAAGATATTACGGTCAGCAGAAGAAGTTGGTTTTGAGAACATGGAACATTTTTGCATAATGTTTACTTGTTTAATTTAATTAATTGAAATTGCAGAGAATGAAACAAATAGATAACATCACAATCCTACAATTGACTTTAATAAAAGTAGTTCAGTGCATTTACCCATTTTGAACAGGGAATATTCATTCTTCTTCAAAAAGATATGTATATATAAGTTATCTATGATGAGCTACAAATAAACAACATAAGCGCTGGATAAGTGAATTCGTTTGGGTATTCATACATAATTTTTAATTGGTGCAGAGCCTCCATACTGCATACTTATTTCTAGGAGACTTGATCTGCTTCCAGAAGACATAATATTGCATCTGGAGGACTTGTGGAGAATATGTAATGCTTCTAGAAGACTTGATACTACTGTCAGAAGACTAAATCGCTTTCAAAAGACGTAATATTGTCTGCGGAAGGCTTGAAATGCTTCCAGAAGGCTAGATATTGCCTCTAGAAGACCTAAAATGCTTCCAAAAGACTTGATACTGGTTTTAGAAGACTAGAATGCTTCCATAGTCATGATACTGCCTATAAAAGACTTGAAATCTTTCAGAAGACTTGACACTGCTTCTAGATATATTAGTATGCTTCCAGAATATTGAAATGATTCTAGAAGTCCTAATATTACCTCTAAAAGATTTTAAATGCTTCTAGAAAAGGTGTTCTAACGTTAAATGCTTCTAGAAGACTTGGTACTGCTTTTAGAAGATTTGAAATGCTTCCGGATGATTTGGTATTATGTCTGGAAGACTTGAAATGCTTCTAGAAAACTTAATATTACTTCGAGAAGACTTGATATTACTTATAGAAGACTTAATATTGCTTTCAACAATCTTGACACTGCTTCTAAAAGATTTGAAATAATTTCAGAAGATTTGAAATGCTTCCAGAGGACTTGATTTTACCTCTGGAGGACTTTGCTGACTTGATAATGCCTCTATGGCTGGAGACTTGAACACTTCCAGCAGACTAAGAATGTTTCCAAAAGAGCACCCATACAAAATTGTTAATGGGCTTATCTAGATTAAAGTTATTATTTTCAATAATTTTTTTTTAATATTAATATACTATCGAGGTTATTCTTTTCAATTTACTGGATTAGGTTCCCGAGGTTAATTCAAATACCAACTTTATTTGAAAGCTTGAGAATAGCAGATTCATTAACATAAGTTTGTAAACAACATATGATAAGTCCTTTCATCGCTAACACTACTATTTCATTATTATTAATATTTACAACAGCTGATCTTTACATTCTAAGACTCCTGATTTTGTATGCTTCCCCATTAATTTTAATGTGACACGCTCGTTAGTCGAAGATAATTCATAGTTAAAGAGATACTAGAGATGGAAATTGGGCGGTTTAAAGACAGCAAAGTTTTAGAAATAGTACGGTAACAGAAGTGGATAGAGGTTACAATATTAAACCACTCAACTTACCTAGCTTTATTATGGTCATTAAAACATTTGAAAATTACAGAGATTGATATGATAAAGGACGGCAGATGTATATACAATAAAAATGTTATTGACGTGGAGAAAAGATATCACAAAATATGGTATCATGATTGAGAAATGAGAATGTTCCTAATGCGATGCACTGGTGCTTTGGGTGCGCAAGCAAATTTTTAATTTATGCAGAGCACATATACTTGTAGACACCGACATATGTGTTGTTTTTTAAGAATATCGACGGACACTCCTATAGAAGTTTATTTGGAAAATTGATCAAACTACGAATGGATACTTTCACAAACAATTTCGCAGCAGATATCGCTTATTATCAATTAGAAAGAAAAAGATCAATAGTACATTAATTAATTACAAACAATTATCACGTATTTAGGTCTATGCTTTTGGAAGCTCTGTACCCATTCAAGATAGAGGCACAGACTATGTGATTCGCCTCCATATAAAATTATTAATAGTTTTATCTGAATCACATATTTTAATGTAACATTGATAGTTTACTTCCCACTGGAGAACCAGTATCTGCAGCGAACGTTATGAATGTTTTTTCAATTCATACCTTTTTATTTTTAGTAAGTAGACGTTTATAGCTTGAATTTTTTCTCAATACAGTTTCTTTCAGAATACAGCACCCATACATACTTTCAAAAACAGGCGCCTATGCACCGCTATCATCATCTCCAATATTCAGTTAATCGTAAACCACAAGAGACTGTTTATGGCAGCTGCAAATCTTTTGTAAATTTTCATAAATAAGGCAGAATTAAAGCAAATGTTATATCAACAAGTTTTGAGTATGACAATCTTCTTGATAAGATTCGTAATTACTTAATGGATAGCTAATTGTTATATATTAAGCACAATACCATATTTTTGCAATCGTATCTGTTACATAAACCCTAATACTTGGAGAATACACCAATAGGTTGGGTTGTTTTTAATTTTCAGAAATATTAACTTGATTTTATCATGATATTGATAAAAAAATTATCACTTATTACAACATGTTACTCATTCTGATAATTAAAAGAATTAATATAACATTTTAATATTAATTACCAAAAAATTAGTTTTTCTACAGATCAGTAAATCATAACATATATCTCATAAGTGTTATTTGTATTTGTAAAAAGTGCAAGTTATTTGTATTTTAATTGAGTTCTTAAGAACGATATAACATATGTTTATTTAATCTTAAAGTATTATGGTTAAAAGATAAATTTTATTACATCAATTACCATAAGCCGTTCATTTAAATAAATACCTATATGTAAAGCGTCAAGGCTGATAAACAAAATTTAATTGAATTAAATTAAAATACCGGCTTAGTAACAACTAACGGTATACGGTTTTGACAATCAAAAAAAAAGAATGTTATTTGTGTGGGCATCTGCATTTTTAATAATAAGACGTTAAGTTCGACAAACAAGATGATAGCGTAAACGCCAGGAAACATATGTAAAAATTACAATTAACCCTTGTAAAAGAAGCGTTTTTACAGCAGTATTATAAATATTTATGCCGCCAATTAGTGGTAAAAATAATTATTTTTTGTTGTGTGGACGCGCCGGTAAACGGCCATAATAAGCTCTCGGTCCCCGAAATGTGTGGCCAAGAGTGACAGAGATGGTCGATGCCCACGTTTATTATAAAGTGAGCTCCTGTAAACATCTGCTAGGTCGAAAATGGATATTAAAAGTATCTTATAATAACTTGTTCTATATTCATGAACAATAACTTTTCGTATTTTATTTCGTGGTTCTTTGTATAGAAGCGAAAAATAAATCTTTTACACACTATAAACAATGATGAAACAATGATAATGAAACGGTTACGATGTGGTGGATGGATTCAAGAACAAAAGATTCGTGGTTATAATTTGCGTATAAAAATGGGTGCTTTGTGGGTTCAAAGGAAAGGTGTTTTGGGTTCGTTAATGTATTCGTACGGGAACAGTCATAATAACTCGACATCAGAGGAGTTTCATATGCTGCTGAAACCGTTCTTTTTTTCGTTTATTTTTTGAAAATATTAAATTAATACCCTTGTTTCCGCTCTTTATTCTCCGCTAATAAATTTTTTGGCAACCTACCTGCCAGCAAGTTTAGTAGATCTTTTCAAGTTGAACCGTTTCCTCTTTGGTTTATTATAGCCGTAACGTGGTACACGTGCTTTCAAATTAGGAGGTTTATTATTAGGTTTTTGAATAGCCCATAAAAAACTAAACGAGAATTGAAAATGAAGGAAAGAATGAACTATATCAACTTAATGGTTTATTTCTTAGATATTATAATAAAATTATAATTGAGGTGTTACGTAATATGATATCGCGATCAGTGTGGAATAGAAAACTGGTTGACAGATGATGTAAGGACCACCTATGTTCTTGAACAAGGCATATACAGTAATCCGATTATACGCAATATAAAATGGTACATTCGTATCTAATAAAAACACGGCCGTTCGTTCGCAGCTGAAAAGAATTAGATGCGCGTCGTCGGGCATAATCCGGCGTTTCAACTTTTTTTTTCTCTCCTTCTTCGCGAGTGTTATTGTTAATTAAGCCGCTTCAAGTAAAATATGTAGGTTACATATGTATTCGTGGCGGGGCACATGAATATTCAAACGGATTATGGTTATTGGGACTTCTTTCTACGGAGTCGTACGTCAAACTTCTTACGATTAACACTACTAACTGAAACCGCCAAATTAAAAATGCCACTTAATATAGATTACGGACGAGGAACCTTATAATTGCCCAGATAAAACCATACCGCCTGGATGAGAATAAATTAAAATACCATTAACATACAAAAATAGATTCTCATAAATATTCCACTTTGACTTTGCAATTATTGGTAGCATTTTGTACAAGAGGCAATTATTAGTACACGTGGTGCAATTTTTCACAAGACTATTATATAGGTTTATTAAAAGTACCACGGATCATGGAAACGTCCGGTTTAGAAAATAAAGTAACTTTCACGGACGCCGCGTTAACAACTTACCAACGTTTCTTGCAGACGGATTTTTTCCCTTTATGTTTTATGATTACCCAGCGTAATGCAAATCCGCAACATCATGATTGTATGCGTTAACGGAATGAAATTACTATCGCTAATAATCTATCGCACTTTTTAAGATTAATGGCAAGGTTCTTCAAAGTGCAATGGGTACCTTGTTAGCGGTTAAGTGATTTATACTTAATTGAAAGTGAGTTACTTCACTTTTCATTCAGGGTCGAATTATTAAAAAAAAAGCTTATTTGGCATTTTAAATGATAAGTGGTTGTCTATTACTTGATTGATATTACAAATGCTGACTATTTCCAGTATTTATTAATGAGCTCCTATGAATTTTCATATTGCAGCTTTACTTAGGTTTCCATTGGTTGATTTTGTTTAGGAATTTGATTGGATTTGGTATTTATGGGGTTCGGCAAATTTTTTCACTCCTTGTGGTAATAATGTCCAGTCATTACTATTTTTATATCATTACTCAATTGCAGAATAATTCAAACTTCAGTTTATATTTTAATAGCAGAAGCTTTAATAATAATTGTGAAAATTTATGAATAGAAATGTTTAATATTCAACGATAGCTAAAGAATACGAAAGTAGGAAATAAATAAAATATCACACTGCATAATCAAGATTCTCGGAAATATTTACAATTTGGTAACCGAAGTACGGAAGATTGTCAAATTATTTCGTCGTTCTCCTTTAAAAACAGTATTCTGCAGAACTATGTAAAGGAGATGCATTGCAAGTAGCTACTAAAGTTATTTTAGATTGTAAAATGCGATGGAACAGCTTAGCTCAAATATTAGAACACTTTGATTTACTAAAGGACTGTATTCAGAAGGCTATAATTGAGTATGCCGATGAATCTGTTTGTCCATGACTTTCAAGTTCTACAAGCAATTGTAAAGTATCTTGGAACTATTAAATTCACAATGTTGGCGGTAAGTAGACATGATGCCAACCTTTACATAACACAATTTTCTGTTTAGGTAAGAAATTTTAATAATAATTGTGAAAATTTGTGAAAAGAAATGTTGAACGGTCAACGGTAGCTAAAGAATAGGATAGTGGGAAATAAGATCACACTGCATAATCAAGATTGTGGTGCCCTGGTCTTCCTGTTTCTCTAATGTAGCTAGTACCACATGTATCGCGTTATATTCGATATACTCCAGTCCCATAAAATATGTTTATGAAATATTTGTCATTTTTAATGGAATTCAGTAAGTTGTGATTCGTTTCAAATACTAACACTATGTTATACCTTTTAAAGATTTGTTTTAATTTTGATGATAATCGACCAGGATATGTAACTGATTTAAACTTTTGATTTCGTGATTATGTTTAAGATTCTCTAGTAATGTCAAGTTGAAGGGAGGGCCTTTTAACATTTGGCATATGTAGGTTTATGATATATGTATGTCAAATGTATCATTTCTTACCAATGTTTTTTTTTTTAGAAAATTTAATCTTCCTACCAGTTCGAATTCAGATGTAAATTTTATAGTTCCGTGCAGACTATTGATATAAGAATGTATATCTTTTTTGTATTAGGTTTATCTATAATGATGAATATGTCAAACTATGTTGTGAGAAATAGAATATAAATAATAGTAGATAATAGGATAACAGAATAATAATTCTGCAAATTTTCGACAACCCAACTCACTTACACCGAATATTATTTGTGATGTAATTATCTTGGCCAATTTTGAAAACGTCGGTTGCCCCAGGTAGCAGGAACAATACTTAACGGCCGACGTCGACGAGATCGACCAAAATACTATTTCCAAAAATTTAAAGCAAGGTAAACTTGGATTTAACTTGGGTTTTGAGTATGAGCCCAAGTTTACGTTGCTTCGAGTTTATGCAAAGAGTATATCGGCCAACTTTGAAGATCTCAGCCACCCAAGTTAAGTTCGAGATATAAGAAGTAATCCTGCTTGAAGATTAAAGAAAAAATAATTCGTCGGACTTCGAAGACGTCGGCCACTCTAAGTGTTGGTTCTGTTATCTGGGTTGGCCGACGTCTTCGAATTATCAAAATCGAAGTATAAAATATAGGGATCTTAGATCCATAAAGACTTGTTCATCGCTATTCAGACTACTGATAAATGATTATGATGACAACTAATATACATATGTGATAACAAAGGTTTAAATTAAGGTTTAGGGAATAGTTGCTACAATCTAGCCCGATTCAAAAAAATACAATATCACATAATCGCAAAAGTTGCTCTGCGACGTGATTATTAATAGATCACAAGTACTTTTAGTAGATAGAAAGGTAGAATTCGGGGTATGCACTATCTATCAAGAATGCTATGTATATATATTCAAAATAATGGAACTCGGGTTTTAAACTGATAATAGCCATGTTACCGTATTATATCATCATATAATTGTTCTAACTTGTTCATGTGGAGGTTATGTACATTTTTATTCGCGCCTGGGATAACTATGGTAGATGACGTATGAGAGAGGTCTATGTCCCGGTCCTTGAGAAAATTTTGATTTTCCGAGAATTTACCGAGATGTGTCTCGGAGTTGTGGAGATGTGTCTCCACAACTTATAATTTTTTCATGATTTACAATTGCATTCAAACTTCTGCACAGTAACAACGTGCTAATAATTAATGACATGGCCCTTCCTTGAAATTAGGTCGATCTCCTTTCCTTTTTCCACGATGAACTCGACGACTATCAGGCGATGCTCTCTGATCACCTTCGTTCCATTCATGAGAAGGAACCGTGTCCACACCTGATTTACCAGTAAAACATAGCCTCCATCCGTGACAACACCTCCGCCAAGGCTTGATTCGAAGTCAAAAAATCTCTGTCCTTCCATGGCCGGCACGTTCCCCTGATACAAATACCCCATGGAGAACCTGTGGGATATCATGTTTCGTCGTGTGTACAAGAACAACAAGCAGTACGTATCCATCGCAGGGTTGAAGGCTGCCATCAACAAGAAGTAAGACGGCATCATCGAGAACCACATGATATCTGGAAACGGAAACATGCCTAACAGCATCTCGACTAAATCTCGTGGAAGGGTCATGCAATCGATTGACCTATGATTAAGTTGTTCTTGCTATGCAGGACTTTGTGTAAACAATAAATAAACTAAAGTCTGGGTATTTTGTCATTATGCAAAGCACCCAGAGGAAAATTCCGGAAAATCAAGATTTCTTACACTGTAAAAAAAAATCAAGGAGGTCTTAGCATCTCTTTTAGACAAATACTCAAAATGTTTACAGTATGTGAGTAAACAAAGAGACGCTAACTCTAATGAACAATATTTGCATATTTAGTTTTGATACCTCTCATTTCAGTTCTCTGTGAGATATCTTTCGAGATCAATATACTACAAAACATCGGAAGTATCTCGAAATGTGATGATGATATGTGTTGGTGTAATCCAATAACCGTTCATCGAAAGACCCTCCA
Source organism: Onthophagus sagittarius (assembly GCA_036711965.1). NCBI lineage: Eukaryota > Metazoa > Arthropoda > Insecta > Coleoptera > Scarabaeidae > Onthophagus > Onthophagus sagittarius. Next base: position 54,999,936 of record JASERS010000001.1, read on the forward strand.
ACTGCTGGCAAGAATAATAGAATATATCAAGGAAAGGTTCGAGGCTAAAAGTTTACAGCTGTTGTTCGCTGGATGTTGCAGGGGTCTTTAATACAACTATTTAAGTTGTAAAGTTAAGCAACTGCTTGCTTGACATTCTGTTCTCCTTCCTAGGTGAAAGAACTTTCTCCGTTTCACCAGCAATAGATACTCCTCGAGCACTCGAAGAATGCTTTCAGATGTTCCACAAGGTTTATCCCCTGCCTTGTTCAACATCTTTATGCATGAAATCCCGATGAACGTATACTTCGAACTGGCCATGTTTGCGGATGACATGTTAATAATGGGACAAAACGACATCTTTATTGGTGCTATTGAGACATTTCAAAGGTCAGTAGGCAAAATCCAGAAATGGTTATCAAAATAGGCCGTTCTGCTTAATGTTAGCAAATTCCAGACCAAGATTTTTTCGCTACTAAGACATTATCGAAATGTTCCTTCCATTGTTATATATGATCAAGAAATACAGCGGAAAGCAAAAGATGAGGCTTTTACATACCTCGGAGTTCTTAGAAACTCCACATAAACTGCGAACTGAGTGCATTCTACTTTTTTACAAAGCCCTTATCAGGCCACTGATAACTTACGCCTACCCAGTTTTAAACAATTCATCAACATGTTTGAAATATAACAAAAATTTAAACCCTACAAAATAAACTTCTGCGAATATCAGTGAACGTGCCGTGGTTTCCAAGAAACGAGGAGCTCTTAGTTGACTATTTAGTTGACTTAAATTTGTCAACTATTAACGAAGCTTCGCTAAGACCCAATAGCATCGGACTCGGACTAACATTTCCCAGCTCGGAAGTTACATTACACGAATTCGTATATTCGCTTTTTTAATCTTTTTTATTTAAATTGAAAGGTTTACTGTACAATCAATCAGCTTCCTTCATTCATATCTTTCTCTGGGAGTTGTTCATTTCGGATCGATTTTTATGTTTGTGTCAGGTTAGATGTGGATTTTTGTATCTGCACTTTATTAAGGTTAGTATTTCTCTTGACTTTTTAAACCATAATTTAAAATAAATTTAATTACCAAACGTGCAAAGTTAGTTTTGACTAAAAAATAAAAGATTCATGTTGATATGTTCCGGAAAGACAAAAGAGCCACTTCGTATGAAGAAATAAGAAAATACAGTAAAAATAGCAAAAGTGGCGTTCACCACCATCAATAAATGTAACGCCATAAATTCGCGATGTACATATTGAAAAAATGGAGCAGTTATTCTTTGAGCTATTTTGTTACTGTTTATTATTAATATCCAGTTTATTTTTCATATTTTAAACAATTATAATTATTTTAATATATTAGTTCTGTATAACCAATTCTTAAATTGTTATATAATCTTAATATTGTTATATACACATTTTTAACCCTTAAACCCTTCCCTGGCGGCTCAAAAACCCCGGTGCCTAAAGTGTTACAATTATTTTTTTTCAAATATTTCCTTAAATTCTTGTTACTTATTAATTATGAACCACAATATGTTGGGGTAACTGATAGCCCAAGGTAGGATTAACGTTTTTCCTGGGATGAGTAGGGTTTAAGTGTTAAAATAACACATTTAATCACAACATTCAGTGCTTTAATATTAGCAATTTCAACATTTGCGACGTATTTTCAGAACTTAACACCATGAAATTGGCCATATTGACCATTTTAAAATAATTAACACCTTTTTAAAATACTTCACTGAAATAGACTCCGACCATGAGAACCGTTGTTCTTTGGTTGTCAAAGGCAACATGCTAGAAAGATTATAAGAGCTCAAAGCAGAGGTTAAGATATTTCTAGACGTGAAAAAAGTGGAAGACTTGCTGAGCAGATTTCTAATATGACATCTCAGTTGCATTTGTCTTATCTTGTAAACATTTCCCTACACATAAATAAAGTGCACTTACATTTTAATGTGCAGGAAATAAGCATTTGGAAATACAGAAACTGAAGTTTACCATTATTTGATACGCAATCCTTTTGGAACTTTTGCTAGAGATGTTGGAGATGAAAATCAAGAAGGACTTACTGAATTCCAAAGTGATACAAACCGGAAGGACGCGTTTGAAATAAGTATTCTCTTCGTTATGGATAGAGAAAAACAAGTTTTAAGTTATACTCAATTGAAGGTAAATGATAATATGCATGTAGCTTAGAGCAAGAATATCGCCCTAAGGATTTAAAAATTTGTACAGAAGATGTAAGCTCAAAAATCTTATTGAAAATGTTTCACTATTGATTAGTTCACTTCCTCTCTGTTTTTAGATTTATTCAGTTATTTTCTAATCTTTTGGTCCTTCTTATTAATAACGAAATTAAAGTGGTCCTTGTTCAAAAAAGGTTGGAAACCACTGATCTAAGAAGATAAATGGTTCAGTGTAATAATTGTTGGATGAATCAGAACGACTTAAACACGCGCATTTTGGAATCATACACACAAGTATTCGGGTTCATCCCATACTGTGAAGTAAAAGTTGATTATGTAACATCAAATTTATTTTACATATTACATTTAGATATTGTATTGGTTTACTTGATATTTGTTTGATTGTGCGTTTTATCAAAAAGATCGTCATATCTTATTGTATATTCTTTTGGAGATTGTTCGAAATATTTCGTGTCGTATTTAAATATAAAATATGTACAGTTATAAACATTACACTGTAACGACTACTATAAAGGGTGTTTTACAGCTTTTCATTTGCGTTTACAAATAGAACCGCCTTCATTATACCAACCATGCTGCTTCTGCAGATGGATTGCCACTTAAACACAATCATTCCGCGCAGGGTAATTTTAAGGTGGACGTAAACCCACGGAAGCCTCCAATAATTATCGGTTGCTTGTAGAGAAATTAGCATAATAATTAAAGTAATCTCACTTACAAGTGCGTTAACAACAAAACTATTTAGTTACCATCGTATTTGTATAGTGTTTTCACGGTTGAAGATTATTACCTAAATTAATTTCTCTCTCTGTCTCTATTAAGGCTATTTATTACAAGTCAAAGTGAGGATGTTAAAATGTTTCGCCTCTGCTTGCCGTTGGTGTATTCATGTAAAAAATATATACTTGTGTAGTATGTTCGTTATGAGGAAACGCGACGCGCACGTGTTGTTTGAAAGGAATCGGCGTAATTAAACAACTTCCGGAATGGACACGTATAATCCCTCCACTTCCAACGCTTTAAGACACCTGCATTAAGTCACCCGAAGGAATTTTACATGCTAACTTTCAAGACAGAATTTATAATATTACATTTAAGAATTTAATATTGTAAAAAATTAATGTGATAAGAAAATATTAAGTCATTGACTTGCCCGGTTTTATCCATACTGAATTAGAACTGTTCCAAGAAGTAACGTATAAATTTTCTACTCGCATTTCTCCATATAACCAAGCGTTTAAGAATGGAGCCGTACGTTTGAGTGAACAGTTCCGTGGGGTTTGCAGCGGTGGAAACAATTAAAGATGTTTTAAGAAACCATTTAGACGGGGTTACGACGGGATATTACCACGAGAAATGCCACCCGCGTATTAATCTAATCGTTTTATGATGGAAACCTGACACTTTGTTTACAGCCCAGGATAATGAAGCGGGAAACATTTAATAATTAAACTTTTTACCTGTCCCGTTTCATTTTTCAAATCAACTAACTGTTTATGAGTCGTTAAATTTTTTAAGTGTATGGTAATATCACTTACCTCTGAAGAGACGCAATAGGGACTGAAGCTAGCGAGGTCTTTCTAGAAAATAGAAACTTGGTATTACTTGGTATATAAAAAATAATGATTAATAAAGGTGTATATTACGGTAGATTTATCATTAGTCAATGTTTAACAACGAACGTTTGCGTTGTTTATGGCCCACGGTTGTATCTGTCAATAGTATTCCATAGGATTTTATTTCCCGGGAGAGAAAACCGATCGTATTTCAGATAAACCCGAACCGTGCTAATTATCGTAAATTTTTTATTTCATAAAAGTCTACCTTCATTACCTATATCGATTTACAGCGCTACTCCCAACGAGCTAATCAGCGACCGACGGCAGGAAAATATAAAAAATTAAAAAGAAAATAATAATAATCCCTTGGCCGAACGAAACACAACTATACATAAATAAACACATAGGTACGGGTAATTACACGAAGGCTAATAAATAATTCCGTTAGCATTATCTCTGGATCTACAAGTGTGTCCTAATCACGAATTCTGTCGGTAATGTTGTACGGCAGCGTGCTTTAAACTACCTTTAATAATGTTCCTATAGATAGATAGTTGAGAAATAGTTTGGATAACTTTCCAGTCATTGAAAAAGGAAGTCGTTAAATTAAATCTTCTAAAAGTTGGTGCATTAAGCAAAAACAATTATCTCATTAATTGCGAAAAATTTATCAAAATTATTAATATCAAAATTAAAATATTACGTAAACCTTAGAACACCTACTTGAACACCCAGATTCGTTGCTGTCATGTTTATGATTTATCTTTATAGATTAATTAATAGATTAATGTTGATTTTAATATTAATTTATGGTAAAAAAAATATATTGCATAAAGAACGTATCAAATTGGTTAAAAAACTGCATATAATCGCAAATTCTTTAGTATTTCTTAATTTGGTTTTGAAATTTCAGAGAGAAATTAATGTCTAACTCAGTTTCATGTGAGAAAATTCTTGATTTGATCCAATATTACGACTTCATATAACATACAAGATAATTAATGACCACCGGAAAGTAAGTTTTGCAATTCGTTCTTCTATATTCTTTCCAAGGAGTCTAAACCAAATTGGCAGTTTCTGTTGGATATTCTCGATTATTGTTTGACTATCTTAACGACTTACCTTTTTAAATGACTATTTGAACAGTAGCCAGAGATGTAAAAAATACTTTTAAAACAGTATTTAAATACAAAATGCAAATACATTTAAGTTTTTATACTTGAAATTCAATATGTACTTTTTAATTCAATACTTTATTATAAAATAATGTATGTTTTCAAGACCATAACAAGTCTTCTTGAAGTTTGTTTTTACTTAAGGTGCTTTCACACGTTCAATATATCGAATCCCGGCGAGAATAGTGTCACAACTCAAAAAATGAGTTGTGAGGTTATATCAGTAATAAATACCGATTAAATAGTTTTTAAATTCTAATTTGTTATTTCCCAAATACTGCTAATTTATGTTTACTGTCCTCGCCGGGTGCGATATGTTGTCAATATCTAAGTATTGATGAATATATGACGTGTGACGTCCTTTATAAAATTTACAATACTAAACTGGTAAATTAGCCACCTAAACTACAGCTTAGCAAATACAATTTATTGATTCTGATATAGATATTCTTAAATTATTGGTTTCCTCTAGGAAAAAAAACGAGGTATTAGATTAGTCAAGAGCTGTTTGAACATGAATTTATTTTGTTGACTTTAAAATTAGAAGTTTTCAAATAAGTGTCTCTCATTTTCCTTCTGTAAGGCCTGATTATCATTATGTCAAAAGAAAAAAGGCGTTCTAGTAGAGCCTAACTTGGAATACAGAATCCAAGTTCTGTTATATTGAGTGTTTATTATACTTAATAAACAATTTTTTAATTTATGGATATAGACGTAAAGAATTCAAATTATTATTAATTTTTGTACCCATATTAGTTTAAAAATGGATGAGAAACAACTACTGGCGGTATGTGGTATATATAATTATAGCAGTACATTCATCCAAATCCGAGTGACAATTAAAATACTACTACCTGTTTTCTGACATTTTTCCTTTTTTTTCAATTAAAATTCTGTAGTATTTTGGATTATCAGTTTTTTAGCGGATTTAGCATTCTTCGTAGACTTCAAACATGTAAAAAGACTTTAAAGAGTGTGTGGGGCAAGCAGCATCGGTGCCTAAGGTCTTTAGGTATAATAAACGTTAACATTACGTTTCTTAACTTTATACTGGAGTATGACTATGTATACAGACTGTTTCAAAAAACCGCTGACAGACTTCTAGTTCAGGTAATACATGAGAAATTAAGATGAACAGTCTTTATATATATATATATATATATATATTACTTACATTATTTACTTACATTACTTATATATATACTTTATATATATAGTCTTTATATATTGGCAAATGCTTCCCTAACGAGATATGGAACATCAAATTTTCTTTAAACTTACACATTATCTGCAATAAAAACGTCTTTTTATATGAATGACGTATATTGCTTTCATCGAATGACACATATGTATCCATGTTATGAGTTTAAAAAAAAATTAAACATAAAGTCCACTCTATGCAGTCACTGTACACTTTACGTATAACAACTGAACCCTTATCATTTTCAACGTGTCAAACATTTACTACCGCACAATTGCTGTAGTGTACATCAAGATTAGAGTGATTGGCTGCTTGGAATACCGTAAATTACTCAAAAATTGTTGCTTTAATCAAACATTTCTAAGAGACCAATTGATAGATAATTTATTATACACGAAATTCTGCCCGTTTGACAAAGTTAGCAATGTAGGCACTATATAGAGTTAAAGATAATGCAAGAAGAATCTTTGATGCCCTATATCTCGTTAATGAGGCATTTGCCAGCTCATGTGTATTAAGATGATCCATTTTAATTTTTCGTTTATTCTCTGCCCTAGAAGTTTGTCAGTAGTTTTTAAATCACCCTGTATACCTACTTCTTGATTTCACTTTTTGCTTTGCTCCTCATATTGAAGCAGTGTCATATACTTTGTCAAAATATGTTCAGACATTGAAGTAACAAGTGACTTTTCCATGACGGTGATGTAGTTGGGATCATACTCAATATATAGATGTAGGATACTATGGATATATATCCTATGTATGGATAATCACATTTGTAGAAATAAATTTAGAAAACGTTTTCAATTCTACTAGCAAATACAAAGTGCCTTATTTTTGTGACGTTGATAAAACAAGGATGAGTGGCTCAGACATGAAGATTTTTAGATTCTTTGCTATTTAAGATAATGCTATTAACCTTTAGTTACTTCATCTGTAACGAGTGTAATTCTTATTAATAACGCAATAAAAATAATATATTTCATTCCACACGACATTCCACAAAAAACTTGCATATTCTCTAAAGCTGCATTTCATAGGATTCAAAATATTCGCATGTATAAATAATATATAATATCTCTTGACTTTCTTTTTAATTGAGAACTTTGTCATTTATATACTGATATGTGTTCATTATGCTCAGCTTGCAATGTTGACGGCTAGATTTCCATTCAGCGGTTCCCGGACGTCTGGTTTAGTTGGCCAATTCGGCTATTCCGTAAATTATCTGCGATTTCTAATCTATTTCGCATAGAAAGATAACAACCTTTCTCTTAATGTGTTACATTATTCGATTTCGCTTAGTTCCATGATTACTAAAGCGAATACTTTCAACTAATGAGTGATATTTGAGTATAGAAATTATTTGAGGAGTTAGGTTACATCTCTATATTGCTTATAATGCATGTTGTTAGCAAAGTAATAAATCTACCCTAATATACAGGTGTTCCGCAATGATATGCGAATATTGAAGGGGGTGATTCTACATCGAAGATTAATGATAGTTTCTTGTATAAACTATGGTCCCAAAATGTTCCGTTATTAAAATACAGGGTGTTAAAGTTAAAAAAAATGTATCTTTATTAATAATCACTATATGCCAAATTTCATAAAAATACCTAAAGCGATTCCGAAAACATTAATTAATATCCTTTTTTTTTAAAAAAAACTTTAACACCCTGAATTTTAATAACGGAACCTTTTGGGACCATAGTTTATCTAAGAAACTACCATTAATTTTCGATGTAGAATCACCCCCTTCAATATTCGCATATCATTACGGAACAGCCTGTATAGATAGTAACATTATTTTAAATATTTAATGGATGAATCCTTTCAGATCTAGAGGACCTATGGTAACTATAAACATATTAGACTTTATACGTTTGCACCATTACTAACAAGATAGAAATATTCGATACGAATCTTATAATTGATTATAATGTGCAAGATAGAAGTTGCCTTAGTAGTTTTTTAGATATCTATCTTAATATTATATCTCTTATAAATACGTATCATTACCAAGCAGATGAAAATCTTATAATTGGTTGTAATGTGCACTATAGAGGTTGTCTCAGTGGTGAATTGTCCATGAAAGTCTAAATTAGGTCTACAATGAAAGCAGGTCTATTAAGCAGTCCAATATAAGGACAATCCCAATTAAACAGTCTATGATAAACATGAATACTCATAACTCATACAGGTTCCTATTAAAACCATACCATATTTTATTCTACTTTGAAACACTTAAGAAGGTATAAGACTTAAATGTCAGATGGTAGTGTAGTATACAATATTACAGTCAAAATTTTCAAATTACGTACTTAATTAAATGAATTAGAGTTAAAAAATCTACTCATATGAAAGTTATTGGCTATGTGAATCTAGCAATAGTGTAATAACGCAAATTTTCTTTTGCTGCTGAAACATTTATAAATGTCTTAATGGACAATATTACAGAACATTGACTTAAAATCCCTAGAATTCCATAACACTCTCAACGGCATGCAAAACGCATCATCTAAAATAACGACTAGTATCAACTACAACTTCCGAACATATTGCTCGATTTGAACAAGATTTCTTTTTATTTGAAAAATTTGCCAATATTTCTGTAGATCCCTTCCTCATGTCTAGAGCTGTGAATTATATGCACGAAAACCACATATCTATGCATGCATTCTGTTAATTATATGCATGCCATATTAGAAAATATGCACACATATGCAGAAAATTTTCAAGCAATAATAATCTCCCTTTATTTACTAATAATTTTGTTTTCAAGTTTTTAGTTCATAGTCAATTTAAACGCTAATCCATAACGACATTCTACCTAAATATGTAGACTCTGGAGAATTATCAAAAATTTCCAAACTGTCATCATTTAAGAGTGTTATACTACAAAAATTAATAAAAACTGAAAAATAAAATAGATGGAGAAAAATCCTATGCAGGAAAATTATTCGTTTTGGTCTAAGGATACAAATATCCATGAAAAGTATCCATCAGTCGTTAGGATTTGGCTATTACATTTTTGCAGTAATAACGTCAAAACCTCTAAAATGTCATAATTGATGATTTTTATAGCAAAACTCTTTCACTATCCAAAAATCAAAATGTATGGTCGAAGAGTTCATTTACTAAGATTATTCATATGTATATATGATATGAAAATGCATAATTCATAACCAGTTACAACTTAGATATGAGAAAATTGCAGAATTGCAGCAACAATTTTCAAAAAATCCAAGTTTCTAGTTTTAAGCATAAAAATCAATCACAACTCAAAAACTGAAGTAGAAGAAGAGGCTTTTTGCATGGATATTGTTGGCAATGAACCATAAACGCTATGTCTATAACCAGATAAAACAAAATAAAAACTACAGGATTTGCCAAAAATGTCAAAAAATTATTAAGGGACAAAAATAAATTTTTTGCGGAATTAAAATTTTTATTGCCCGATAAAGTATAACTTCTTATATCTACAAACCGTAAAATTACATATCTTTTTTTTAACATTTATCCAATTAGATTCGAGATTCAGTTCAGCGTTCGCTGCAAGGCTTCCTGTACCAGCGATAAATGACCATAAAGCCCCCGAATAACAAGCGTTTTATAAATTACCTTGTTTCTTGCAATTTTACTTCAGCGTGGTGTATCCACCATCTTTATTTTTAAAAAATTCAGGTCTGATCCCAGATTCGTAATCAGCTCCCTAAATGATCTCACCATTTACAAATATTAAAAAAATCAAGCGAAAATAAAAAAGTATTGATTGAACTAAAATTAGAATTAACACTAGAACTATTACTAGTACTAATAGTAGATCTAAATGTAAAAGTTTTCGAGTTTTGATGTGCGTTTTTTTGAAAAAGTGTTTGACGTTTCGATCAACATGGCATGATCCAAGCAGTTTTTGAAGAAGGTTGCACATTTGTCCTACTAGAAACTTTAAACTTTGAAGCTTCCTGTGCAGTGACCTGACATAAGAATTTAATTGTGATTTAACCACGCTTCATCAAATTTCCTCCATACTGTACGTTCATTCGATGCACTTATTCCAATCAATTTCTTATCTTAACTGTTGTCGTTAACTGTACAGTCGTTGCAATATATCGATCACTATGGAGTTGTGTGGTTCATCTTCTTCCTAATTCATGTAGTTGGATGAAGATACAGCATAGCGAGTACTGTATTCATCTTTCACCAAAGGCAATGCCTGATCTGTAAGATTTAAAGGCATTTTCATCTCTAGCAAACGGCAAAAGTAATCAGGATAGACGAGACTACAACCTCCTTATGTATAGAATCAAATTCTTATGTCAGTATACCATACATGAACATACAAAATGTAGGAACAAAACACACATTAGCGTTATCCGTTATAGATGAAATTGAAGAGCGCCAAAATAAGGAAAGCACAGAAATATTAGAAAAGTTAAATACAAAAGAACTTATTCAAATCAAGCAACACGTTCAAAAGTTATTGTAGTTTGAAACCGGTAAGCTGGTGAAATGTTTCAACCGTAGTTAAGATCGTGTTAACAAATCTTAAGATTTGTTCGATTTCTGATTTTCCTATTCATTACCATTAACTTTTAGACCATATATCTTGAGTATCCTGTAAGAAATCATTATGAAACATAATTAAAATCACTTATTAAATAATACCATTACAAATCCTAGGAAATTGTGGAAACTACCAACACAAATAAGTCATAAAAATAACAATGTTCCATGCATATGTAGTTTCGTTTTAATTTTTTATAATTTATAGCGTCAAACTCTCAACACACATGTACTTAATTCAAGTAAGTACACACAATAAATAACCGGGTTCATTCATATTTTGCTAGTATATTAAACGTCCAGGATGCATACGCCATGTGTACTTCCCCTATACACTTAGGAAGTAAAATGAATTGCACAACCGTACAAGAATGAATATAAAATTGCAGGACGATAATTAATGGGAACTATTGCCCGGTAAAACAGTTCTTATCTGGTGCGGAAGACAATACCACGCAGACGGCGTACGAACGGCAGGATAAAAATTATAAGTAATTATGTAATTGCTTTAGTTTTTTCTAATTAATGAATACGTATGTGTATACGGATGGACCGACCGCGGTGATTTCCATAAAAAAGTTAATGCATCCGATCGTTTACGCCTAATTAACTAAATTGTGGCCGTTCTCCGCCACAAGGAACGATCGTAAATTGCTGAATTTATAATCTTGACGGATAAACTGGTATTTAATGCAGGATATGAGAGAATACAGATGAGCCAGGACAGTCATTATTATATCTTCGTCGTGTATCGTACCAAGATTGAATATGATCTACACGATTACCTTTATTATAGCCAATATTTTTTAAATTTTATCGGCACTACCATTTTAGGATTAACAATCTGTTAGATATGATATTAATTGATGTCGATACGATGATAGGTTATACATCACAAAGTGATATGGTAATTTTAAATTATTTTACAAGCCATTCATCTTATTACTTACTGTAATGAAAATAATTAGATTTAAGTAGGTAATTATAATTGCATTTTAATGATAGGGTAATTAGTCGTTATAGTAAAATTAATAAAACATAAAAGAAAACAGGAAGCTCCATTGATTTTGGTTTTCAAAACTGTGCTTTACAGAATGGTGCAAAAACCAGGCAGTTTTACATCTTAATACGATGGCAGAACGTTAAAAGGAGGTACCTGTTATGCTGTTTCGGTGCAAAAATCGGGTAGCTCAAGGTTTCTAGCCACCTGGTTTTTGCCACACATGACAGCATGTGCAACCAAGTAGTAACCACTTATATTTCACTTGAAACTATCATTGTGTAGGTGTTCGTATCAGGTGTGTAAGTAATGTTTTGATATTGTGTGAACGGTCTGAGTTAAAAATGAACAGAGACAGAGACAGTGAACTTGCCGAAACCATCGAGGATACGTTAACCGACTTTATTCCCGAATCATCCTGTAATGACAATAAATATATGAACAATAATTATGTTCACGTTTTCCAAGTTGTATACAGTACTGTAAGTTGTTATCTGTTATGTCTGAGTATACTGCTTGCATGTTATTGAACATCTCCAAACAGTAAGTTAATACTGAAGAAGGCAGCAATATGGTTAAAGGGAAGAAGACGACGCGATATCCAGAATCCTGGAAATGAAATGTTATAAAAGAAGCGCAGATTAGTCGTTTAATATGCAAATCATAAGGGGAAAAAAGTTCTCGAAAGAAGAACAGGACGGCTATATAACTGTCATATGAAGTGTTTTGCATAATTTACAGAACAGTTGCAAAAACCTTATATAAACATGAATGAGCTTGAAAATAAAGATCTTCAGGAATCTCATCATGCCGGTCTAATTAACGTTGTGGATATAAGCTTGTAAATGAGCTTTTTATTGTTTACATGTAACTATAACTACCAACCGCACTGGAAAGGTTGCAATCCAGGTTGGCCTAAACATAACCAGTTCAATAGGCAGAAGAGATATCTACACAAACAGATCAAATAAAATTTCTAAAGATATTGCTAAAGAAATACATATCGGGCGTCCCATGAAGATAATCTTAGTACACGAGAAACAACAATCAACATCGTGGTTTTCTGACACCTGAACTAAACGTTGTCACCATGTAGAAAACATTTAAAACCCTACGTTAGTTACGATTTTTATCGAAGAATTTTTGTAGCAAAATTTAATTTAAGCTATGGACACCCAAGGTTTAACGAATAAACAAGAGAAACAGAAAGCAAAACAAAAACTGTCACCTTTTGATCCTACCGTGGAGGTGATTAGTTTTGAATTTTGAACAGGGTTGACCGTTTCCACATGTCCCAGTCGGCTATTCATTGGACAGTACTTCCATTGTGAATTAATTGGAGCAGTGCTTTGAAAAGTTTATTTTACATGTATGAGGAAATTACTGCGAGCAAAGGTCTCAATGAAGTTATTTATTGTTGGCATCATTTATTAAGACTTTACTACAGCAACCATTTGTTAATATTAGACTATCCTGAATCAGAACTTAACTTTTTGTCATGTGATGGCAGTTTTGTTCTAGTTAAACAATAGAAAAGAGCCTTTGCTCCTTTGATGATATTGCCCGAAGGGTGGATGCAAATAGTGAAAACACATTAGAAATTTGATGTAGTTCATCTAACAAAGAACATGTTATTTGCCTATAAGATGTACTTAGTATCCCGTTTCAAAAAAACCAAAAATATGGAGATAGAGAAAAGTTCGCCATTCCAAAATATAGAATAATAGAATTCGATTCAGCCCGAGCTAATACACTAAAATGTTGTGGGACCCATAATGCTCTATTCTGTCAAGAATTCGTAACTTCCAGTATGAAAATCATCCCACATGATTTTGAAGTTGACAGAAAAGCGTGTAATGAACTTATTCCATTGAAAGAAAGTAAAACGAAAGGTACTATAAAAGAATTTGTTCTTCAGCAACCCCTTTTGTAGAAAATGCAGTAGAATCTTCTACAGATGATTATGAAACGTAGATAGATAATTTTCTTAAACAAACGATTTGAAAGTTGCTTTAAGTTCACATGAACTTAAAACGTTTTTATGATACACAAAATTTGCCAAATTGGAGCTACCTCGTTTTTGTACCCAGCCCTTGAATTGTTTTCCGTATTAATTTCTTAGAAATGTTTGTAATGGTGTTATTTCATCTTCATCGGTGTAATATTAATATAAACACGTGTTTTAGTACACCCAGATGTGAGTTATTAGAAATCTAAGTAGATCAAATCTATTTTATATTTAGAATATAGGGTTACAATTTCCATATTATATGGTTTCTATGAAATAACATCGATTCAAAGAGAAACTTTACTTAATCATAGATGTAGTATATTTACATCTAGAGCAAACCACACGTATGTTAAGCGCTAAAAACTGTTCGTTAAAAGTATGAAATTACCTATACTTATTATTTATTACGTTGAATGCTGTTTTTCATTCTATTTCTTTGGCAATTTTAGATAAACGTAGAGGCGCTTTAACATAAATTCATGGTTATGACGTGGGGTTTATAATGATGGATGGAGTTGGAGTATAGAGAATCATTTAACTTACGCATTTTTAATTTGTAAATCAAATTATAACCTTTCAACCAATCTGTACCAGATTTGCAGTTTTTGTTGCGTATTTTCAATTATTGTTTGCCCACCTTAACAAGATGCCTTGTGTAACTTATGTTACTCGTATGCTCATTCTTTGGCAAAATCATCTTAATCTTAATTAGTACTTCATTCAAGTAAATTTTAATAAGTGTTGGTTGGTCCAACACTCATCAGTACCGTCCATGTTTAAGATTTTTAGGAATTTCGAAAGTTGTTGTTATATTTGCTAACTGTATACTGTATTGTTGTTATTTTCTTTTGTAACCATTGTGTTAATTGTAAATAATAAAACGATATTTTGCACGTTTACAATGGCAATTTTTGTTCAACTTTGATCGGTTTCGCCTCATATAGCACCTTCATTATGACGATGGGCTTTTAAAATGCACTTAGTGCTTTGTTCGTCACATCAGGATACTACTTTAACAAGCTAGAATTCAGACGTTTATGGAACAAGTGATTTTTCAATAACGGTGATGTACTTAAGGACATAGACGATATTGTATTATGATCAAATTTGTAGTGCTATAATGAGACTGCATTAGAATTTTTTTTTATTCTACTAAAAAATACAAAGCACCTTATTTTTGTGACGTTGATAAAATAAGGATGAGTGGCTCAGACACAAGATGTGATGGGTTGTATTAAGATGAATCCAACACAACTTATCTTATTTCAAAATGAAGCCTTCATTTTGAAACAAGATGGATTAGATTGGGCTGTGTTGGCTCCATTCTGGATTCTTCGGAGTGGCACACTGATCGTATGGAAAAGAGAGAAGATTAATAGAACGCTGAGAGAATAAAGAGAATAAAGAAAATCGTGACAGAACTCGACGAAAACCGAGGGGACTTGAATAGGATAGGAATGGGAGAACAAGAAAGGGTTTTCAGATGGAGGAGAAGAATGGAAAAATGACAAGGAGGTCGACGAAAGCCCGTGAGGGTGATTCCGGGGAAGATGACGAAAGAGGTTTTAGTGGGTCGAAGATGAAAAGATGGACTCCAACCCCACACTATCCAGCTGCTCAAGAACTCCTTTTTGAAACGAGATATGATGACTTCATCATATTCATTTGTTTCAAAATAAATCCTGAAACAAGGTGTGATGGTTTTTTTAAGATGAACCCAACCTAATCCAACCCATCTCATCTTGTTTCCAGATGATCCCAATCCAACCTAACTCATCTTGGTTCAAAATTAAGTCCACCCAACGTAATCAAATCCAACTGATTTCAAAATGAAACCAACCCAACCCACTCCAAGCCGTTGCATCTTGCAGATATAAGCTACTAACAGGTCACGTGATACACTCGCGCCCGCTGTAATAAGCGAGCTACCAAAATAGAATATGTTCAATTTCATCAGCTGCTGACAAATACTTTCCCGCTAGTACCGCTAGCGGCAGATTTCATACTGAGAGTATTATATCAGATTGCTTTAGAAAACTTTTCATGTCAATATTAACCTTAATTAGAATTAATTATATAAGAAAACACAAGGTTACTTATTTTTGTGACGTTGGTTTTATCGACGGATAAGTGGTTCAGACACGAAGATTTTTGAGTTCTGTTCTATATTACATACCCCACTATAACTAATGGCATTAACTGAATTAACTCCATCGTTTTGCGGAAATGTCATTCAATAAGAAACTTGCATTTTCTCCAAAGTTGCATATCACATGATTCAAATCATTCGCAACTAAAAAGGCTAAACAAAAATAATTATGATTGAGAAGAAATATCACTTTGTTAGCTGCAGCTTATCCATAAATTGAAGGGCTTATTCGATAGAATTTATGACAGTGTTTAACTGTGCAAAGATACTTACAGATCAAGAATCTTTACTTAACCATAGATGTAATTTGTAATGGAATGGATAGTGATTTTACTAAAAGCCGGATTTCGGATATCAGATATCGTTTTCAATCGGATATCCGATTATTCGGCATATCTATCCGGTCACTATGCGTAGTTGCTAGTTTCAACATCAGTTTTATATCATATACAGGTGTCCAGTATTTTCTGGATCAGAGGTATACACGGATGTAGAACATGTCGTGATGAAAGTATCATGATTTATGAAAAACAGTATGTACTCTTCTCAGAACAAATCCAATATCTCCATTGATGTTTGAGATATCTTTTGCGATAAATTTGAGGATTTCATAAAATTAAAAATTTCTTTAAATTTTCTTTAAAAATTGTTAAAAAGTTTAAAATCGAAGAGGTGATCCATTTTAACCAGTTTATAATTTTTAACAGTATTAATTCATTATCATTTTTGAAAAATCTTAGAACAACTTTTCTTAGAACAAAACAATACATGAATTTCTCAATTGATTTTTGAGATATTTTTTGAGATAAATTTATAGGATTTCAAAAAATTAAAAATGTTCTCAATCATTTTTAAAAAATCGTAAAAAATCGAATTCTTAAGATGTCATAATGATTTTTTTTGTAGTTTATAAAGGAAAGTGTGTGTTTTTCCCAGAACAAAATCAAACATGAATAACTCTATTGTAGCATTTTATAAAATTAACTATTCTAATTATTATTTAATTATTATTAACTATTATTTAATAATTTTTGAAAAATCGTACATAATAAAAAAAATAAAAACAAGTTTACAATTGGTTAAAAATTTATAATAAAATTAATAATAATAAGTTTTAAGATTTCCTTTGAGACTTAGGTACCCAAAATTGACATCATTCGAAAGCGTATTTTGTTTTACATTTCATCAAAAATTTACACTCTCAAAGTAAAATGAACTTTCGAATGATGTCCATGTTGACTAGTCTAAAAAAAATCTGAACAAAATCAAGTCTAATCCACATTTTAAAATTTATATTGATTCTACAACTACTTTTTCTTCTAGATGAAAAACCTTTAAGGACCTGTCAGTAATTATCTAGTATACGGCCAGATTGTATATAATAACCGAATAGGCCGGATACCGGATAATTGCTGGATATCCGTTTCACCCCTAGATATAATATATTTACATAGAGCAAACCAAAAATACATTAAACGCAAAAAACTATTCGTTTAAAGTATGAAATTACCAATACTTATTACATTGAATACTGTTTTTCATTCTATCTCTTCGGTAATTTTAGATAAACGTAGAGGCGCCTTAAAATAAATTCATGTTTATGACGTAGGGTTTATAATGATGGAGTTGGAGTATAGAGAGTCATTTAACTTAATCATTTTTAATTTATAAGCCAAATTACAACAGTTTCGATTTTCGGGGATCATCTAATTGCCCACGTCGTAAATTATGTTACGTGCTCCCTCTTCGGCCAGCTGAAGTGGCCGAAGTGGTTCCAAAATCGAAATATAATGAAGTAGTAGGTAGATAACAAATTTGGCGTTTAGCGGTTGGAAAATTGACTTTTACGAGGGCAATTTTACCGCATCCACCGTAAAGCACCACTGTAGTAACTAGAGGTTTTCGTCTTCTTCTTATTCCTCGTCTTCTTCGCACAGCTTATGATTACATCGTATATACCATAAACTACACGTTTCGGATCGGTGTGCTTGTTAAAACAAATCGACCTCCGTCTCGGAGAAGTTCGAGTTCGGTTGCTGAAAAACTTGATTGAAAATCCCTGCCGGTATGCGTACATTGGACGCGTTTAATCGGTTTACAGACGTCTATTTAATTTTAAACATTGTCCAATTTCGCGTAACCACAATAATTTTATGGAGAATTCTGCTCGCGATAGTCCCACAGTACAACGGGTAACCGTGCTTAGAATGCACCCGTTTAAAGAAATTGAAATCGTTTCAATCACATCGGATCATTATAAATTTATTTAAAGAGTATATAGTTGGTTTATTGCTTTCATTTTATACAAAATGGATTTACGGACATAAAATACAAGAGCACTTAGCGAAGTTGGCGTGAAATAGCTTCGAACATAAAATAACAATTCAGAATAACACAATTCCCTTAGTTTATTTATCCAATTGTCGGTAGCCAATTGAATCCATTAAATAACGTTTATGATGAAAATTTTAATGTAGACTGTATTGCGAGTACTAGAAAAGGAAGAAGTTTCATCTACACCTTCGCAACGACTTTCACGGACATCAACGTTTTCATTTATTTGCTAGTATTATATTAATTAGTATGGACGGTCACGTTTGCGATACGTAATACCACCTACAATTTCTTTGGAAATTGTAAACGTGTACTTTTTATATGTGAATTAATTGAAAACATTTATTTTCTAATTTTATTTTTGATTTAATTCTCCACTTTTTTAATGATACTTAAAAAACGCAACCTTACAAAGTGTATAATGCACTAAATCGTATATTGAAACGAACATAAATGATTATTATGATAAGAACTTAATTATAAAGCCTCCTACAACAAAACGGCTTTTTAAAACCTCTATAGTTACAAGTCAAAAACCGTCTCGAGATTATAGGTAATCCTGAAAAGTTATAAAGTCCGGTGTACGTGTGCGATTACGCGGTACATATTCCCATAAGGAACGGGTTTATTACTTGAAGTAATTGCCAGAGCAAGTAGACCGTGCTTTCATCGAATCTCACCAAAAACTGACGGCACGAAAAAATAAAATAAAAACGGTTCCCTGAAAAGCACATTTTTGATAACATCACCGCCTCTGTCGGTGGAAAGTTGTCAACGGTGTAGTTCGCCGCAATACAACTGTTAAAACGCAATTAGGTGTATGACATTCTGGTGTAATAAATGGACGCGAGCGTTTACCTCGGTCACTTTTTTCGGCTCGGTTTTTCAGTAATGGTCGTATTAATTACACCCGTACGACACGACCTGAAAAAATGTCGTTGTGGTAATAAAAGAAAACTGGTTCGACATGTTCGTTTTGTGCGTAATAAAGAAAAAAACGCTAACTATAGAAAGTAACTATTTTGAAACAAAAAAACAAAGTAAGAAACTTTATACACATAAGTAAACCAAAACAACATAAAATATCTGTAATCGCGCATTTAAACAGAGTTTTTAAAGTAAGGTTTCATTTAAGTGTAAGTTAACACGCATTATCAAGACCATGTACCTACACGAAACCTTACACGCTTAACTATACATACACAAAAAAAATAACACATTTAAGTTTGCCGTTGTGTTATAACAAGAATAACTCGTGTAGTTAATTGAAAAGATTGTGTCTAAACCGAAAGTATTTACAAGAATATAACTTTGATAAATTTATCACTGATATTAGTTAATGTTTTGATTATGTAAGGTAACATTTGTAACGGTATTAACAAAATAGTTAGATGAAATGAAAATATTTAAGAATTGATTCATAACAATATCTTCCTCTCCTGCATTTTCTCGATTATTTACTGAGCTACGAGTTACGGATTTTCTTACATCTTCAACTAGCGAATTAATTCAAAGTAAATGGTTTTTTGATGCGTTAGCATCTCATCGCAGATTGATTCAATAAAATTGCTAGACTACACTGAATAACTCGTTGATTCAACTTGCATATCACATAATTTTTTCGTTTCTACATTTAATTGATGCGCTTTTTATGTATAGTTGGATTGCTATTAATCGCATCAATTGCTTTGAAGGCCACACTCATCAATATAGTTGATGAACTTCCATGGTTTTAACTAAGTACTTTTTGTGGTACAATTACAACAAGTGATAAAATCATTATTTATTTTGATTTTATTGCGTGTGTATTTATTTATTAATTCAATTATGAGGATGGATATCTCCCTTCGCTTATTCAAAGAATAGTAATTTAAAAATCAAACTAAAAATGTAACTAACACTAGGACTAATACTAGTACTAGAAAATATTTTTTCACACAACCAGTAACATTACTATTAACACAGTTTGTTATATTAACGAATAACAATACAATAAAATGACGGAGTTGTGATTGGATATAGTTTATACTGTTTTGAAAACCGTAGATAGTGTAAATCAAGCAAATCAGACATTGCTTGAAATACAAAAGCAATTTTTTTTCCTCATTTAAAAACCTACGTCACGCCTTATATCAGGGGTGTTCACACTTGTAGTATTAGCGGTCTGCGGCTAAAAAGGTTAGCAACAAGAGATCGGATGAAAAAAGGAATTCAGTATGAAATTTTGGTTACTGATTACAAAGTAACACATTTTTAGATTATGGGTAGTCGACATACATAACATGTCATCTGCGTACTTTTCGTACATTGGCATGTAACTACTATTCGAGAGACTCAAACATGATGACATATTGTTAAAGATATGTAAATAATTTTTGCACTTTTACTGGTTCAACATTGTATATTGTTTTGAATAATATGTTCTATTTTTACATGATTCGCATGAACTTTGCAAGCATTATCAGAAAAAATAAACTGTGTTATTATAGATAAAATCTTTTTTTAATAATTCTGCAATCGAGTGTTAAATGTTAAAATGAATCAATTTCGATTTTATGACGACAGATGTTCATTATTTAGCCGACTATGATATTTTGTTTTAATAAATTTTATTACAGAAAATGTTAGTTATTTGTAGTACAACTTGCTTTATGTAATGCAAATTTTATGCCAAATAATGGAATCATTTGGGTCTGGTTTTGAGGATGAGGTATGTCTGATGTTATTTGCAATACTGCATTTTTGATGCAAACTCGTGACCGAAAGGAAAATGATCGGAAAACTTTCTTTCAAATTCACTCAGAGAATTTTTTGTTTTTAGCGCATAAACCCCACAACATAATTTAGAACCTGCTTTTGCTTTCAAAGGCGGACTTTGTTAAACCTTTTCTATGTAAATATTTATTTTTGCAAATTTTTTAAAGGCCAAAGGCTTTTTATTGTGCCAATCATATCGATAATCCTTTAATTTTTTCCTTGTAACTCGAAATTAATAATTAAACACATTACAGGAGTTATTAAAGTTAAATTACTAAGAAAATTTTGTTTTTGAGTGTCTCAGTAACATCACCTCTTTCTTTTAGAGGAGAGATTACAATTAGATTAAAAGAGTTTCTAAACTTTCCACTTTTCGATCTAGTACTAGTGCTAGTTTTACTACAATTCAAATATACGGGGTTACCAAATCAGTTTATAAAGTATTCTACTTTAGATATTATTCATTGTAGAGACATTTATTAAGAAATGTCTTCATATGCACGGTTAAACCCAACCCAACCCTATATACACCACCATTTTCACCACCTTTTCATGACATCATGCATTTCAATGCAAAAACAAGTACCCATAATGAGTTGGTACCCAGGGCTGTAGCCCTTTTAGCCCTTAGGTTCAGGACGAAATCTTTATAAAAACATTAAACGGGTCAACTATTTTTCATCTGTGTAGTGTAGTAAATCGAAGTGCTTTGTAGTTTCGGTAGATTCAACTTGTACTTGAAAGAGCCTAATGATGGCTCATCAGGCTGTAGGGTGGAGTTAACAATTTTCAAAATGAGAAGAATAATGGAAAGTCATCATTAGCACAACACAAAGCAACAAACCCTTTTCGATTGCCAGTCATGACTAGGGCTCCATCTATAGTCCTACAAACAAGTTTGTGAACTGATAGCACATATTTACTTAGAAAACTTATGAAAGCATGGTATATATCTTTGTACTTTGTATATATCTTGGCATATATCTTTACCATGAGTTTTCTCCTTCAAAGGAATTATTGTCAAGAATTTTTCACTCGTAAACCAATTTCTGTACCTCATAGACGTATCGGGGGAAATAACATTTTGGTGATTGATTTCTAAAACTGTCGCGATCAACTGGTCGATCTTAGAAAAAGAAAGTGCTATAAATTTTAACCAAATCACTTGATTAGATCTTGAGATATCGTGTACACCAGTATAAAAAAAGCATTTTCGAGTAAAACACAAATGAAAAAACGGTTCCTCGTTAGTGCAATAAAATCAAATACATCTCGAATTACCTTCAATCACCGATTATTACATAAGTACATAAGGTACATAAGATCTTTTATTGTCTCTTTCGTCTTCTGTTTCGTTAAATTGTTAACAATAAATGTGCCTCCTCGGTATTTTTGGGTTATGTGAATTTACCACCTCGTATACCATCCCGATCCTTAAGGCATGAGTCAATTTTTTATATTCCTATTCCGAGAACAAATTTATTTCAAAATTCTATGATTCGGATGGACGATTGCGTGCGATCATATCCATAATACTGACAACGGTGTAGTAGTGTAATGGTTAGTAAAACGTATAGGAAATTTAAGAGTTTGCTAACTGCCGTTGAGTTACAGAATGCACAGAGCAATTTTTGCTGTATTTCTTTAAAAATTTACTGTAATGTAAAGAAAAGTATGCTTTATTTTTCAAATTTTATTTTTGTTTTTTATAGAATAATTATTGATTTTTTAGTTAATTTATTCATAATTAACCGCACAATATACCGAATCTGTAGTACTATTTGTCAATGTAGTGACACAATTTTTTGGTTTTATTCCGTTTTGTATCCACTGGCAGCAATAAATAAATATTGTGTTTTTCTCGTAATCACTTATTAAACTTAAACTCTTAATTCATTAAAAAGTTTGTCTGACAATTTCCGTCTACCCCCTATATCAGGATTATCACTTTTTATTTTACGCAACTGAATACCCATCCGCTTTTGCACGTGGCCTACACATTCCTTTCTGTTAACTAAATTTGTATACCAATTAGAGTCGACAATTCCTTTATAGGACTTACTGTCACCATCGCCAATGTAATTACCATACAATCTACATCCATATTCCCAGCTGATTCTTTATGATTAGCAGAACATTTATGTACGTGATCATTTCTCCACTCATCACACAGCCTAGTACGTTCAAAATGTTTCCAGAATTCGCTAGCTTTACAGTATGAACACTTTACTACGAGATTAAAAAATTTTTTCCTGTGTGAACGATATAAGTTCTGTTCTTTCTAATTCTTTTGCCTTTTGAACAGTATGTTTCATGGACAATTCACAAATAGTCTTTTAAAAAAGTCCTTGACGTTTCGGATTCCATATCGCAATCTTCTTTAGAAACGGGATTTCAACTATTTTAAGCTATTAAAAGTCACAGATATATTTCGTATTGTTTATCAATATTTATTGTTCACTAAAGAAAAACTTGATCCATTTTCCGAAAAACTAAAGGTGTTAGCAAAATTTTCCTCTTTCAGAAGGTACATCAGAAATTCTTGACAAACTGTTTCGTTGTTTGCATTACGTTTTCTTTTGAATACTGTTTGTAAATTTTTTTTGAGATAAACATTTGCTTTTATTTTCGAAATAGTAATTTATTGCAAGTTCTACTAGTTTGTGTGATAATACTTATGAAATAGATTATAAGATTAATATCAATTTTAATATTATTTAGGCGATGTTGTTTTAAATACTTTCGCGAAAAAATCATAAGACTCATATTTAATATTGCATGGTATTAAAAAGTTCTTATAAAGAAGTCAAAGCGGTTGTAAGTTTGATTTCTTTCTAGAGCGATAAGAAAGCTTTAAGTATGTGTAAATTAAGGTATTAAGGTTAATACCTCAATATTGTAAGGTGTTAAATACGTACAAATTTTCAAACAGTACGATTTATTTATAGCTAAAATAAAACATAAATTGTAAATTTTTGGCTCAACTTTAATTGCACATAGCTCAAAAATTAAAGAGTTGAATTGCATTTATATAAGAATCTTGTGTAAATTTCTCAAGTACTACGTCTGTATAATTGAAGTAATCTCTTAATTATTTAACTAAAATCTGAACCACCTGTATATTTACCGACATATACCAACCCAAAATAATCACGATGCATCCTATGTATCCTATATGAACAAATTCACTTATTCAATTCAATAATTTCAATTCTATATAATTTCTTCTCTCTTTCTTCAATTCATATAATTTGTTTGAATTCTTTCGCCCTATTTTAAATAGTTATGTTTTGGATCATGTGCTACAATCGACTCGGAAAATAGCTATAAAGGATTATTCTTATCTTAAACAACTTTTTTTTATTTTATCATATAAACTTAAATTAAATAACTTAGCATAATTATTAAATAAATTAATATATTTCTAACTGACAAGTAGGTACATAGATCGCAAATTAGTATCCTAAAACAAATAACAAAAACATATAGTATATGTTTTTAACGAATTTGCCAAATAGTTAAAATAATATAAAGAATGTTTCTTTATTTTATTTCTTGGCATATCAAAAACTGTTGTAATAATATGTATCCACATGTTTTGGGATTTCGCAATTTAAAATAAGTAAGTAGTCCACAAACAAAAATTATTACTGCAGTCACGTTAATTTGCTTTATATACCTTATAACATAAGTCATAAGTTAAACGAATAAGCAAAGCCGAAAAATAATATTTTTATAGTCTCAGACCCTATATACTGTGTATTGGGAAACATATTGTCGCTAAATAAAAATGTTCTAAATATAAGGAAAAATTGTATCCAATTTGATCAATGTTATTATATGTATGTTTCAACGTGTTAAATTTAGCATAAATTTTGACACAAATTTATTTCGGGTAATTTTTCTAAAGTTTGTATTACTGTTTAGATCTCAATGTGCAAACGTGTTTTGAAATAACGTTAATAAGGTACATTGTGAGTGCTATCTTTAAAAGTTTCTAGTGTTCTTAGGAAGCATTTCGAACCAGATTTTATACAGGATAATTTAAAAACCCGGTGACAAACTTCTAGGACAGGTAATATATGAAAAATTAAGATGAATATTTGTAATATACATGAATTCGCAAACGCGCCCTTAACAAGATATAGGATGTCAAAATTTCTTTAAAATTAAACATTTTCTGCAATACAAAAACTTTTTTTTTAATATTTTCTACGCCACTGTTAATTTTTTTAGCCGGGCTGAATTTTCGTGTAAAATGGTCATTATCTATGAATGGGTTTCTTACAAAACGTTGATTAAACTAACAGTTTGTGAATAATTTACATTCTACTAATTTTGTCATATAACGTTAATAATAAATAACATAAATAATAAACAATTATGTATTTTGCGAAAACTTAATGGTAATAACTAAAAATAATGTAAAAAGTAGGTGCTAGAATGGTTCACCCTTTGATTCAGTACACGCTTCTACCCTCCGAACAAAGGATCTTATTTTTTCAAAAATTTGGTGTTTTGCTTGAAAAGCTTTGCCATAATTCCTAAATTGAATCTACAGACGTTAACTATGTACATCATAGAAAGTATTTTGAAAAAGCGGTCTTTTGTTGCAGATAATGTTTAATTTTAAAGAAACTTGAACACATATCTCATTACGGAGACATTTGCATGTCCATCTCTATTAAGACTATTGATTTTAATGTTTCATGTATTACCTGCTTTAGAAGTCTGTCAACGGTTTTTTGAATCATGCTGAATATCTTTTTTCATGACTTTTTGATGTAGAATCACCTCTTCAAATATATAGACGCAATTTCCGGATACCCTGTGTACATAATCTTATTCACCGCTATTCAATCCATTACAAACATCCAATAAACAGAACGGTTTAAATTCTATTCACACTAAACCCTTGATAGTGTCGCGATGCCATTCCGTGTGCGACAAACATTCTCAAAATCCACCGAATAGAAGCACTTAAGCGCAAGAAAAGTTTTTTAACTAACAAGTATTCATTAATATTCTTTACATACATAAACGATTGCAGTATATAAGTACTAGGAAGGGTTAGTACGCGATTAATCCGACATGTTTCTCTGCATTCATTGCGGAGAAAGTTGAATTAATGAGTTTTTGCGCTTTTGTTGAAAATTAAGTTACACTTACTCATCAAACCGTTTTTCAGACGTTCTTTCAAAAATTTTAAATATGACAGGAAAAACGGCGACGGATCTGTAATTAGTTATCAATTATAGATCGCTCCTGTTGAAAACAAAGGTGATGGAAGCAGAGCCGCCGCCAAAAATTTGGCCGCCCTTGCGTCAGATATGCGCCCTTGTTAATTTCAGTTTTTCACGAGATGAATAGGGTTTTGGCCGCCCCTAATTTCGGCCGCTATATGCGGTTTCCTGCTCTGCCTTTACATAACGCCTGCACTGGATGGAAGCTGTCTCAAGTTTATAT
The DNA here is from genome assembly GCA_036711965.1 of Onthophagus sagittarius. Lineage (NCBI taxonomy): Eukaryota > Metazoa > Arthropoda > Insecta > Coleoptera > Scarabaeidae > Onthophagus > Onthophagus sagittarius. The sequence goes on from JASERS010000001.1 coordinate 55,026,361, forward strand.
GGAAACACCCCACTTATAAATGAGTTTTTAATCAAAACTGCTCAGTTTTAAATTAATCTCCAAAATGCATCTAAAAGTAATTCTCGTATGAAACTCAACTCCCTTCTACATCTTATTATTGTCTTATGTAAATATATTCATGTATGAATTGTTATAGAGCTTATTGTAAATAGTCATAGCGTCATACAAAATTAATGCGCTGAATATAATCAAGATTTTGATTTATTTCTGCATTACATTTCTGACTATTTGAATTATCAAATATTTTACCTGTCATAAAAGGTAAAATTTAAGTGATTTCTTACTGTAACTACATTAAGTAAATTAGTAAAAATCAGACGAACACAGTGTGAACTGTCGGCATAAAATCAAATCAAGTTTTAGTTTAAAAAAATTATAAGACGCGTTTTTTCAATTACGTGAATTTCAACTTCGTTACTAATGTTAGATGGTAGTGGTTACAGGCTCATTCAACAATTATAATGCATTATATGTGTACTGTAAATATTTATTTGTTAATGTACCCAATATTTAATTAAGCTAAAGAAAAAAAAACACTGCTCAAATGTGGTAATTTCAAAAGTTAATAAGTAACATGATGCGTCTCCTTTGCTTTAGACGAGATGTAATTTTGAATAAAATTACGTTTTAACGTAAGGTATTAAGTAAAACAACTATTACAATATCAAAGGAAAAGAAAATATGTAATCACAATAGAGAAGATTAGCGCAACGAAAAGAAAATCCGTACACATCTAGAAAAAGACGAAAACAACATGCTCTGTCCTGGAAAAAGGGTTATTATAACATATAAAAAAACAAAAAAGCTACTTGAATGATTCCCTACAAAATTTACATAAATAATTTAATAAAATAAAATATAGCCAAAATTACGCATTGGCTACTCCATATTTTGTCGAATGAGACCATGATGGATTTTGCAGCCAAATAGATACTTATTTATGTGTTACCTACATTAATATGAATCTTTTGGAGCATAAGCTAGAGTTCCTAAATATTATCGAAATGTGGTTCAAAGAATGTGCTGTTCTTCTACTAAATTTATGCAAAAATTAAAAATGTCTAGAACCTAAATGCATCAAGTGGGTCAATACAGTGACTGTTCTGTATTATAATAAAAACGAATTGATGACGAACATGAAATGGGTTAACAAATCAGTATAGGTAGTAATCAAAAAGAAAATAAAGTTTTATTAAAGAACAGTGAAACAAAAGCGAACAGTAAAAGAATATCAAGCAGTTGCAGAATTAATACAATCTATTCCGAGATGTATGTTGCACCTCAGGAATATCTGGCACCGCAGGAATCTGTCTGTTGATGGAATCTTAATCCATATGGAAAATTACTGCTGCAAATATACCGAAGAAGTGCAATCTGCACATTTTTTATTCTTCAAAGTCTCAGATATTACTTCACACCATAATTATATACTACAAGTATCGACGCAATAACTGAATAGAAGATATTTCATACTATACCGTGTCGAATAGTTTTCGCCATTACTCCTCAGGCATACACTTAGGATATATTTTTGATGATATTAAAATGATTGCTCCTAGGATAAGACGTGATAATCTTTTATCAGATGGACCATTCACTCAATATAAGAATAGAAACATGTTTTATTTTGTCGCCACACATCTGCAAAAAATTACAAGCAGAGACAATTTGATGGCATTACAGTGGAAATGGTAATGGAAAAGGAGTACCTGATGGTATTGGAGACTGTATCAAACGTATAGCAGACCCAAATAGCGCACAAGGGACAGACATACCATGTTATAACATATTAGTGAAGGTTTTACAAAACGCAATAAAAGAGATCAAGATTTTTCGGATCGATGAAAAACTAACACTATTATTAACGAACTGATCCCATCAAATACTTTTACGTTTAAATGTACGATGAAAGTTCATAATGTATCACTTAAATCAATAAGCGAAGATATAAACTTACTTTTAGAGAACTGACATGTCTGTATTGTAAACCCGACCAGAATTTCTCACAATATAACTTGGGATATATCGATCATCATCGGATAATGATATTGAGCTTAATTGCGAGTTGGAAAGAAATTTCAAAACTAAATTATTATTTGTCAACTCCGTTATCACTTTTCAACTCTGTTACCTTTATATTTATCATTATTTGCATTATTTAATTATATTTTCAAAATACAAATAATTTGTTATACTAATATGGTCTCTTCTATACGTATATATAACCATTAAAAGTAATAACATTTCTTTTCTTAAAAACTGTTTTCCACCCTTTTTGAGAATGATCTATATTCCAATTGGTGATAAACAATTTAATAAGCATTCAATTAAACATGGCTTAATACTTAGCGGACCAGTTGAACCTGTTCTGCATAACAGAAATACGTAAATCTACGAGGCCCGTTGATTAAATACGAAGTAATCAACTACACGAAGATTATCGCAAATTTTAGCGACTTTGTTGTATACTATTTACCGAGAAGATTGTGATTAGATTAGAAGATAGAGAACAAAATAGGTAGTGTCTATTGAATAGATAGTGAAACAATCCATTAAAATGAAAAAATATTCCCTGATCGAGTTACAAACTACCTATAGAGTTTACTAAGTTATAGAGTTAACTAATCATTTCCATTTTTGTGTAAAAAGCATACTATTTTAAAGATTTTTTTAAGTTCAATTTATGATATGCCATATAATTATGGTTTTTCATATGATATTAGCCGTGAATGACCATGAAAAAGAGAGTTTAAAACATTAGAATTAATACTAAAACTAGAATTAACATTAGACTTGGAACTAGAATAAATAGGTTTAACCGTCCTAAGAGACATGCGGCGAAACCCAAATGTTTAAGTTCTAGTTTGTTCCAGTGTTAGTTTCAGTGTTGGCTCTACTTTTAGCTGTTATTCGGTTATAGATTATTGTATTATTGAAGTTTTTTGAAGTATTTGAAGTATTTAGTAAGTTTCGGTTTAGCCGTATGTCTGATGACACACGGCTAAACCTCAATCTTTGTAATTCTAGGTCTAGAGTTAGTTCTAGTTTAAATTCTTATTTAGCTTTACATCGTCTTAAATTCTTCTGGAACTAAAAGTATAACTAATACTAGGCCTACAACCCAGCTTCAGAATTAACACTAGACCCAGAACTTGAAACATTACGGTTACTACGTATAGTATGAGTTCTGAAGCTAGGTGGAGGAGACGTACAACTAAACTCAAATGTTTCTAGTTCTAGTGTTACCTCTAGCTTAATGTTGCCTCTAGTTTTAATTGTATAGTGTAGAATGGGGTGGTAATTTTGGATCATATTTTCATGTAGTTATACAAAAATTTCAGCAAGAATATCACACGTTGGGTCACGCAAACTTATAAAAAATATTTTGGAAACATTTGCATAAATTTCGACTGCTGTCCTGAATAACTAACCATTTTTTTATATTTTAATGCAAATTTTCGCAAGGTGGGGTACGGTCTGGAATCCCAATATGAGTACATATCGGCATACCACTGAAGTTTTGGTTCAAACAGACCTCAATTAAGCTTTATGGGCTTAATTTCAGTTTCGGCCATGTTTTCGCCAAAATACAGCCGAAACCGAATCTTCACCGAAATCCCTATTTTAGGCCGAAATAGGCAGAAACCGAAATTTCGGTCGAATACTAAAACTGGAAGACTAATTTCTAGTAATATTATTAAAACCAAGGTGGAAATTGCAAACCAAAAATGGTTTGCAATTTTTTCTTCAACTAATAATATTGCTGAAACAAGACTCTTTTGTGGAGATACTTCGAGGGATATGAGATTAGGTTAACACAATAAAGTTAACAACGATAAGATATAGCCCACATGTATAGAAAACATAATCAGAAATCAAGCTCGAGTAAAATATACAACCAAAATAATAAGATGTCCCATCTCATTCTGTAATCATTCTTATAAGAATGTGTTTCTTAATAAAAAGATGTGAACTGTTAAGATATTGAGTCTTAGTAGATTTAGCGATAAGGATATCGTTAATTTAGTTTGTTAAGTAACTACTGTCCATTTTATTTCTAACCTATCAACCTGATAAAATTAATTGCAATAGGTAATCCCAAAGTCCCTACCATCCCTTTTAAGTAACGTTGAATACATTATCGCCGGTTTACAGGGCCGTGCGTTTGTTATTCATGAGAATCTCGCCTAGTGGTCGCCTTAATGAAACCAGAGGCGTAGCTGAAGTGCAATAAATCTGAAACTATGAAATTGTCCGGTTGGACGTGCCCCTGTATCATCGTCGTTGTCCGAATAGATGCCGCAGATCGGCATCCAATTAAATTAAAACCGACGACGACGTCGACGCGGCGTCATTAATTCTAGAGTAGGTGTTTACGTTTCAGTAGAACTTTTCAAATTTATTTATACAGCGTCCATTCGGGAAACCAGTTCCCTTAATTTCTTATACCTCGGATTGCGGCATTCTGATACAAGAGAGGCATGAGACCCGCGCGCGTATTTTATCTACGACCAATCAGAGAGGGACGACATCCTCCGCAGCCGTGGACAATTTGATGGCCAATATGTCATAATTAACTTGTAATCAACCGTCGACGTCCGCTTTTGCGTCCCGCTTTATCGCGGAACGTGTTTATTTTATATTACCTATCTTTTTATTATTTTTTTTTGTGAAGAACACATCAAAAAGCGCGCTCAACAAGACATATCAATTAAGAACGAACGACACGAGCACGTGAGTTTATCCCGTATCAGCGGCGATACCGTTTTTGATGATAAAAATCAGATGAAACAGACGATTCATATCTAAACAATTTACGTTCTTCCAGACGACGTGTCGCCACCATTAAATAATGGATTAAGCAATAACAATTACGCTTACATCTTAAGTGATGAGGAACCGTTGATGTTGTACAACGCGGCATGATTATTTTTTAAAATTCTTTTTGATTGTTGAATCATCCCTAATTATATAAATTTTTTAAACTTTTTCATTCATTGATAATTGATAACAAACGACGGAAAGCCAAAACGTGTATACACATTTATTTATCTCCCGATCTACTTGATATTGTAATTTTAAAATGTCCAATAATAGAAAAAGCGAAAAGTGATACTAATTTTATCCTCAATACACTTTTGAAGGTATTCCAAATCGGATTCCACGATATTTTTAAATAAAATTTTGTCTAATTATAACCGGGCTCATTAATTTTATATGCAAATATTCAATTAAAATGTGTTAACCCAACCCATTTGCTGATACACATTAACAATATACGTTGTATATCAAAACAGTTTACATAATACAAGTAAAAAGCTTGTACGTAAATGTTAACAAGGCGTTTGAATTGATATATTTGTAAATGCCATTTTTACGCATGTATTTAGAGGTTGACTTACATATAAACATGTAAAACATTTGTTTATAAGTAATTCGGAAATATTATCTTGATGATTTATTAAAAGGGAAATAATTAAAAATGTTTTTAAAGTTGATAACGCAATATCAGATCAATTATACATTGAAATGTCGATGTAAATACGAATGATGAAAGTTTAATAGTCAGAAGATTTGATAAAATTAATTTATCTTATTGATAAATTTCTTTAAAACTTTAGTTTGATATTGCCGACAAATGCAAATAATCGAATTAATGAAAAGCTTTTTCATAATCCTGAAGGAATTGTTTGACACCATTCATCAGATATCCTACCTGACTGGTATAATAATCACCACCACCAAGGGTTGCGGTAACATCCTGATGATGATGAAGATGTCTTCTATCCATTTCTTGCTGAATATCCTGAGCGGAGGCTGTAGCTCCCATATCCTGCATATCCTGGTGGTGGTGCATGGGGTGGTGCTGTTGCTGCTGGTGGACGTCCCTCGGTAGGTCCTGGGCCATGCACGAGGAGGTGGACGGCATCTCGCCCATCCCCCTCATATGATCCTCCATCCCCACTCCCATCATCAATGGGGATACGTTTGATTCCCAGGTGTCCTCCATCTTGGATCTCTCCTCGCAATGAGAAGTCGGTTCCCACGCAAGAAGACCTAACGAGTTCTTTAAGTTTTCTAAAAATAATTCACACTGACAGAGTCAACAAACGAGAATAATAGAAGACAGTCCTCGATACGAACTTTGAATAACTTTATCAAAAAAGAACTTGTTAAATTATTAAAATCATTGAACAGTACATTTTTTTGTTATCAAAAATATACACTAATAGATTAAAACCACACTAAAGAACCACTTTTATTGATAATTCCAATAGTTTATATATCCTAGTTCTTTGATTTGTCACTCGATAAAGTTTTGTGATTGCGCGCGAAAACTGAATGATGGTTGTTGAGGTGGTGGTCCCCCTTTGGGGAAAAAGTTCTGTTTAAAAGTAGTTTTTGTGTTATCCGTTGGAAACACTATTCGGAAAAGTGTGAAGAGTTCGAGCACGGGCACTTGGTGTTCCCGACTGGCCGCGGTGTGCTTCTATGCGCCCATGTGGGTATATGTAGGTTGAATGTTACAATGCTGAGAGTGGAGTGGGCCCCGGTGTGTGTGTATGGTGTACTAGCGGGCAGCGGTGCCGTCGAGCGCACGAGGAGACTGCGTGCGGTCGCCGGTGGTGTGACCGCCTCCCCCGTTACCCCCACCGTGATCCGCGGGGCCACCCCCGGAACTCCATTATAATTAGCCTACGTACGTATACGTATAATATATCCGTACGAACGGCGTGTTACCGGCGCTTAGGAAAACGGTCTTCTTGTAAACGAACGTTTTGTACGGAAAGCCCGATGTTTCCGACTTCGTTTTGTACATCCGGGCAACGTTTTCACCATGCTCAACCAAAAGAGAGAAAAGTTATTCGGGGATTTTCTGAAAAGAGCTTTGTACTCGAACTTTTAAAACAAAAGCAGTTTCTGTGTTATTACTTACCTATTATTATCATAAAGTAACACAAAAGTAGCTTTTTTGAAACTTTTTTAACACAAATTTCACCGGTTTCGAAGTTTTTTCACATATGTTCAGGAACATCTCATACTAAATTCATAAATATGTCGTGAATAATAATTAATTTTTATAATTAATGTCATATTAACTTATAAACACAAAATTATATTTTTGAAAATATAATTTTCTTGTCCATTAACGTACCCCAAAAGGATGTAATCAAAGAATATATAAAAGAGGTAATTAATGATAAAATACAAGATAAAATCGTTTAGAATATTACGATGCAGGTACATTCACAAGCTTACCACATAGTGGTTTTATATTTGACATTTTCCTCAACATTGTTAAGAAGCTTATTAAAAAAGTCTAACTTAGAACATTTATCGGCGTATACAATCTAGCAAACGTGTGAGAGGTCTTAAAAATACAACTATAAAAATCCAAGGAAAAAAATATCCAAGGAAACAAGGCAAACTATTGTAATCAAAATTAATACATTTTTGAGAAATTAATGCATAACACTTTGTAGCCGACGTATAAAATGAGAATGAATTTTATGAATGTGTGAAAAAATTGAATGTGTTAAAATGGAAAAATAAATTTTGCATGGCATTTCGATATCGTAATATTAGTGTTAAAGTATATATTTTTTCAATTTTAATTTTTCTGTTCGGTGTGCAGATAAAACAAAATTAATATACAAAAGTTATTCTATAGAATGATATTTTGCCATACAGTTTTTACTTCGTTACAACATAAAAAAACATTGTGTAAGCTAGGTTTTGATTGAATATGTTACAAACAACTTTACACACATCTTCCTCTTTCCTTGACATATTTCACCCATATACGAACATTCGGTTTTTCATCGTTTGTTCGTTACGGTGGATATTCGCTCATTACGTGTCCTTGTTTTCAAATTCTTAACTATTCTAACTTCTATACGTCAGCAGTACAATTTCGATTCAATATCGCCGAAATTCCAGAAAAGGTTTTTTTTCGAAAAGTTGAGAATAAACCACGCGTTTAATGCAAAATCTATTAGTCCCAAAAAAATATCTTAGACCACCATATCTTAGATCATCTTGCCACTGTGTAATACTGTCTAATTTTATCGGAAAAACAAACAAAGACAGATAAATAAAGGGAATTTCCTTGATTTGTTTCAAATTGACCAAGAAGAACTAATTTGATTCACATGACACAAACGCCGGTTTTTGAAAATGCTAAAAAAACTGAATTCGAAATAAACTCAAACGACGAATGGCAATTTTCCAAAAAAATGCATAAATTAGGTTTGAAAAAATGCAAAAGATTATATGAGCGCTCCAAGAGAAATTAAGACTGGCATTGAATTGGGAAGAATAAGCTTGATAATACATTAATATAAAAAAATAATAGAAAACGATAACTTTAATGTAAATAAAACCATTAAAAATTTTGTATGGGTGCTCTTCTGCAAAAACTTTTTGTCTCCCGAAAACATTTTCAATCTGCTATAGGCAATATTAAGTCATCTGAAAGTATTTCAAATTTTGTAAAAAGCAGTATCAAGTTTTTTTGAAGCTATATCAAGTCTTTTTGAAGCAGTATCAAGTTTTCTGGGCTATCTTCAAGTCTTCCAGATGTAATATCAAGTCTTTTGGTATTGCAAGTATTTCAGAACTTCTAGAAGCAGTATCAAATTTCCTGGAAGCAGTATGAAGACTTTGAGGAGCAGTATAAAGTCTTCTGGATATATTTCAAGTCTTCCAGAGGCAATATTAAGACTTTTGGAAGTATTTCAAATCTTCCAGAAGCAGTGTCAAGTCTCCTGGTAGCAATTACAAGTCTTGTGGAAGCAATAACAAATCTTCTGGAAGCGATAAGAAGCCTTAGAAGCATTTCAAGTATTCCAGAGACAATATCAAATCATACAGAGGCAATATTTAGTATTGCGGAAGCATATCAAGTCTTCCAGATGCAGTATTAAATCTTCTGGAAGCATTATTAGTCTTCAGAAAGCATTACAAGACTCTTGTAAGCATTTCAAGCCTTCTGCAAGCAATTAAGTTTACTAGAATCAGTATTAAATCTTCAAAGGGCCGTAATAAATCTTCTGAAATCATTTCAAGTCTGATTTACGATTTTTCTTATTAAATTTGTAATATAAAAATTACATTTCCTTGAGATACAGTTGTAACCCACATGGAACTTCGTGAAATTCTTGACACTTGACGGTACGGAGTTTAAAAATGTTAAAAATATCGGCGGTCTTTCATGCATTTTTGGTTGAGCAGTATTGTTCGAGTAAACTGTTTAACGACATGCTTTTAAAACATCGAGGTTTTACTACTTTGTGGCAATAACCAAAAGCTTCTTTTTCACATATTAACACAACACAAAACTATTACAGGATCCATAGCTAGTTTATGTAGTAGGGTTACTCTGACTCTTACTTGTAATATAATGAATCATTAAGTGTAACATTGATATATTATCGGGGGTAAATACACAAAAGCTTGACTTTTAATCGGATAATTTTGTTTTCACACGAACGTTTTGTTTCTTCTTTTTGTTTTTGTTCGATTTTGATTGAGAAGGGCAACAAAACTTCTGAATTGCATAAATTCATGCAAGCTATAAAAACGATGTCGTCTCTGGTTAATGACTGTAAGAAAACTTTAATAAACACACTGAGTTGTGATATCAGAGTCTCTTTGATCTTATTCCCTGGTCACCATGGAGTTTTTGCGTAGAAGTGGCTAATGCATTTGTGAGACCAGAGCTAGCAGTTACTGTAACATTTGCGATTGAAAAATACAAAATTGGACTATGGACTGGAACGAGACATGCAAAGGTATTTATTAACATCGGCACTGTCAAACCCAGGAATATTTTAGGACTTGTCCAACATTACAATTCTAATGGTTGTCTTTACTGATCACTGCCAATTAGAAGACACTCAACTTGTTGGGTATAGCCGACGATGTTGAATGCCATCTATGTACGGACGACGAGGAGACGATTTAGCATGCCTTATGCCACTGCCCTGTTGTCAGTGGTACCAAATTCACGATTTTTGGGTCGTAATTTATCTCGACTGAACGGTGAAATTTGATGAAGTAGGTATAGGAGTAGAATAGATCGTTAAGATCGCGGTTGCAGTGCAAAGTTGGTTGGTTAATCACAATGCACTGTAGTATTTTCTTCATTGTTTACTTCCAGTTATTTTTTCTTTTTCCAAGAAAAATATATTCCGTATTATACCGCAGTCGGTCAAGTTGATCGGTAAAGAAAATATTTCAGGTGGTATTTTAAATTTATATAATCAGTACAACTAACTCAAAGTTGGTTGCAGTTAAAAAAAAGTAGAGCAAATGGTACTGAATACAGTTTCAAGTAGGGCACAATCGATTCTTATGCATTTTTTTACAATTGTAAAAAGTACCTAAGAAATATAATGGACATAGAAGTGATCAGTATGTGATGAACAAGAAACTTCGAGCGGTTGTGAAAAGGAGAATGTTAGAAGAAAGAGTTAAATATTGTTAAAATTCAAATTTTAGACTTTTTCTAGCACGTAGCACAAAGAGAAGTTGTATAAAACAACTATCTTGAAATCTGTAAATTAATTAAAAATTAATGTTCTCAATAGTTTCTACGTTCACCAACGGTGGATAACTGCAGCTTGATGAGCCGCACGCGATTATTTATTTGTTTAAATGCGGTTTCAAGGGATAATATATGATAACATAAAATTTATTACAAAAGTTACTATTTTACGATATTTAGCTTAGTTTTTATGATATTCATCCAAGGTCAGTTTATAATGTTTTGAACCCATTTAATGCATTACTCACCCTATGTGCGTATTTTTAAAAGAATAAGTAAGTCAATATTTAGAAATAAAAAATAACAACCGGTCTTCAAGCTTTACATTTCTGACTGACATCATGTACTACTTACAAATTAGCTTTACAGGGAAAAGAAAAAACAATAAGCGATTTGTCTCTAACTGTATTTAGATTTCAATCAAAAATTCGCTAAAGATTTGAAAGCAGGTTTGAAGATATGGGATAGTTAAAATTAACAACTTCATTTTTATCAATGCATTTGTAATTGATACAATTTTTAGTACAATATATTCTGGTGAAAGTTTGTAGTCATTTATAAAGTTAGTAAAACTAATATGCCAAAGAATTGCTGCGAACCGTTTTGACAAGTTGTATACCGAATTTTAATTTTAATCATAATCCAAGAAAAATCGGTAAAATTTTAAAATCGGTAAAATTTACTATTTTTTTATTCTTTATTAGCTGTTTTCAATTATTCTTTACAATTCAACAAATATTATTATAATCATCATATCCAATTTTTAGTAGAAACTGAAACTCAGGTGGAAAACTCAGAGGTAGAAACACATCTTGTTCTACCTCTACATCTTGCCCACCCGTCACATATACAGTTAATACAGATACAATAACAGTCATTTGATTTTTATTTTTAAAGTAATATTAAATTGATTAGACAATGTTTTAGTTAAACTAAAGCTTCGTGTAATATGGGGTTTCCTATTTGTTGCAATATTTTTCACATTCTGAAAACCAGGAGTGAAACCAGGAGGAACCATTTAGGAGTGAAGCTTAAATTATTTGAAAAATTGAGTACTAAAAATTAATATCAACAGATCAAGTAGTATCAAATCTTGGAAAAAAAGACTCCAACATTCACAAAAAAATTTCCAACGTCCTCAAAATATTAATGTTACAGAAATATAAGCAGAAAAATCTCTACAATTTCTCATAGGTATTTCTCCACATTATTTTTCGACTATATCTAATTAAGAAAATCAATATTAATAATAGACTTTATTAGAATGGAATCATACAAAACAACAGTATAAATTTAACCGATTGGTAAGGGCAAAGTTAAGACAATCATCTTCTCTTCCACTTAACCTTGCCATAAAAATAAACAATATATTAAAAATTTGAAAAAAAACGGCAAGACCAGATAAATCTAATAATAATGGTGCACCAATAAAAAATAAAACGAAAGAAAATATGTTTAGATATAGTAATAGAAATGAATAAAAAGCAAAACCAAATCATCGCATTCCACGTGTCCCGCCCTGTGTCTGATTACATTGTTCTCCATATAAACATTTTTTGATCTTTACTTTAAATGATGACAAGTTCAGCGTTTTCAATGATTGCGGTAAGTTATTATAACACATAGGTAAGTTGTAAGAAAAGAATCTCCCAAATAATGAAGTCACATGCGGTGCTGTGATCCTTGTTTCGAACATTTAAGCTATGGGCATCAGTGAGGAATGCTATCTTATCATACAAATAACGTATATACGACGGTTAGATATATTCAGCCACCCAAGATCGATCAGCCTGTGTGAGTCGTCAAAGCCTGTCATCATCGTCGAAGTCCGAAAATCATTCAGAGAATTTTGAACACTCTGAATCCTTTGTGATGTTTTTGAGTTCAGACAACTATGATATACACAAGGTATCGCAAAGCATAACCTTTTTGCTGCGATTTAATATATTCCTCAGCTATATATTAAAGCCGCAAATGAAACTTTTGTATTGCCCAGGATGTGCTTTTAGAACCTAAGAGTCGAGTCGAGCTGTAATCCTAAATTTCTAGCACAATCCTTAACAGCAATACATTTGCCATTCAAATGTATTGCTGTTAAGCTCTTTTTTTGCAAGAGAGTCTCATGCATCCCGCCTGCCAAAAATCATCATCTAGCAGCTTATTTACGTTCTCACTCAGTTTAACTTGAGCAGTGGCTGAGTCCACATAAAAATGAGATTCTGAATATTTCAAAACTGTTGCAAGATTAGAAGTGTAGATACAAAACTTATACTAACTTCAAGTTTCGTAGTTTAGAACTTCGATTACAAAATTAATCTGCTTGCTGTCTGTCAGACACATTACCATAAATCATGCTTATAGCAGAATCATTGAAGCATCATCCAATAAAGGATAAGATAGCTGATAACATCCTGTGATTAATAGTATCAAAGGTCCTACTGTAGTCTAGCAGAACTAATCCAGTAAACCTATTTTGATCTGCCACAAAGAATACGCAACTATACGCACTTTCTAACACTTTAAACAAAACAGGTTAAATGCTAATTAGCCGCAGGATTGAAAATATCAGGATTTTTAATCTTTGGCAAAGGTGTTACTAAAGATATCTTCCAATATTTTGAGAAAGATTGACCTCAATAAGCATATATTAATAATGTGCGTGATGTAAGAAATGATGAAACGACAACAGTAATGTATCATCACAACCAAGAGTTCATCGTATCCCACACTGCCAGATTTAATATTTAATAAATCGCCCGCTACAATATACTCCAAAACAGGCACGAAAGCAAACAATTCATAAGTTAAAAGAAAAAGTAGAATTTTTCGTCATAGTATAAGCCTGAATTAACTCTGGATTAGCGATCATTGAGTTTTCAGAAGCCTATAAAAAATTATCATTAATACTTTCAATGTCAGTCAAATGTAGAATTGGCACTTCCCATTCTTATGGTTTGGTAACATTCAGATCCCTTAGTGATTTTAAATGATGATTTATAGTAAGTCTTCTGCTCGGTCTTGATTGCATGTGCAATATGTTTTCTAGGAGATTTATATTCATTAAGTGCCATTTCAATTATAGACATTTTGTATTTCATGTAAAAACCATCTCTAAGCGTAGTCATATCTCTAAGCAGGGGTCTAAACCAGGGGGCAGATCTTTATAATTTCACTCCATACACCAGGCCAAACGGCTGCGATTGGAGACCAAGCGTGAAAACATTTAAGTAATGATATAAATTTAATTAAATGGTGCAAAATCACTGTAGCTTCTGATCATCGGGTTCTTTCTCTCATCCGGAACACTAAGGAAATAATATGTCAGTTCATGATCGGTAAGATTATGTTTCTACAAAATTAATACAAGATGAAATTCAAGCAGCTCTGAAAAAGCATCGGCTTGACCATGACTGCGGTATGAGCAAAGATAAAGTTTCATCAAACGACTCAACTAATTCACTCCAAGACGGGAAAGGAGGCCTTATATAATGCACCAAGACAGTACCTGATTGAAAAATGACTGAAATCTACAACTGTTCCAAATGCTCAAAACTGGGAACACCAAGTCTATGTAACTAGTAACTATTTTTAATGTATATACCAATAGTATCGCCACGTTTGCTTGTAATTCTACGTTGGTGAATAGACATTGGCAAACTGATTCATAAAACAAAGCAGAAATGTTTATTTTTAAGGAATAAATAGTTGTATAAGAGTTTAAAATTGAACTGTTGTTTTTAATTAGAATTATTAAGTCAATTGTTATTTTTATAAAATGCTACAAACTTATCTTAAAAATATCTCAAAAACGAATTAAGATGTTAATGTATGGTTTTGTCATATATCTCTGATCTAGAAAATGGCGGATATCCGTATATGATATAAAACTGATGTTGAAACTGATAATTACACAGAGTGACTGTATAGATACGTTGAATAACAGGATATCGCAACTAAAAATGGCTGTATCACTAATAGAAATTTGTTTTATGATATATTTTTTCTTGACATTCTTAACTTTTGCTCAAAAAGACCAATTAATTAATATTTATTTATTTTACATTTGTATAATAAATTTACTATCAAATTTCGTTTAATTCATTATTTTACGTCTCCATTTTTATATATTGTTTTCAATGCCGGTATTAAATATGTAAATATGCAAATAAGGTTTATTAGTAAATGATGGCAGTAAATTTATGTTCTATAAAAAAATAAAAAAATTCTGTTCTTTATCAAATTTGAAGAAAAATCCGATAAATCACAGCTAATTCACTAGATATATAACTCAATTATACTTCATTAAAGTCGTAGTTCAAATAGCACATTCATTCATTCTATGTGGAACTTCATTGTCAATAAGGTCACCTTTTATAAGAATTTTTAAATGGTTTCTCGGTAGCATCTTTGCTAATAGCATAGTTGTTTTCCCGCTATGTATTAAACATTGATGGTAATTTCATAAATGTTAACATTATTCTTTGACATCGAGACTATGCTCTATATAAGATTTTCTTCGTATAGTCACTAGAAATTTGTGGTTTGTGTTAACAGTTATTTATCTGCAGTAAATATTGATTGAAATATTGACGTTATTCAATTTGGGAGTATCTCAACTCCGTTTTCGTTTCGGACAAATGTTTTGAATGAAAAAATATTCAAAACTGGTACTTCTGAATTGAAATTCATATATTGTCCTATTTTAAATAATCACTTTCGTTATTTTTTATATAAACTCTCAATTCTATCCTATTATAATTGATTTCTATCAGATTTTGGTCTTTTGTCTTTGTCAATATGTATTTAATTTGTTTAAATAAAATTTCTGTATGTTCAACACTTTCATCACAACTTTTCTCTAGCTTTTTTTCAATTAACCCTTAATTAGGCGCGTCAAAAAAAATAACATAATTGGTCGCGCGGTGTATTTTAAGCACCACCAATAATGTAGTGAAATTATCAAGTGTTTCAATGAAATACTTTTATGTTTTTGGTTTTTATTTATTTAAGATATAATAAAATGTCGTTTATAGGAAATAAACTACCAAAATAACATAGACTTTATTGTGACTAAAACAGAAATGGACGTTTACAAAAAAAATTAAAAGAAAATAAACATAACTCTAAATAATAAATATAAATTAATTACTTCTGGCTTCTTTGTGTCCTCATTTAGGGAGCTGTCATTATGCATGGTTGAAATTAAAACAACAGATTTATTTTTCTTGGGTACATAGGAAGTAATTGTGATTTCTTGCTGGAAACCAAATAAAGAGGACCCAACTTTTCTCTTTTTATTAGGCAAAAACTCAGGAGGGATTTCTCTCTTATTTTTTCGCAACGTCCCTAGGTATGTGATTTTATTAGCAAGTAATGACTTTGCTAGCTGATAACTGCTATACCAATTATCGCATGTTAGATTCCTATTCTTTCCTTTTACATGATCCACTAATCTTGAAACAATGTCTGCAGGTGTGTTATTGATAAAATAAGGCCCATCTGGCTGCTTTCCGCAATAAATTTCTATTTTACTAGTGAAGAAACTTTTAGCATCGCAAAGTGTAAACATTTTGATACCGTATTTTGCCGGTTTGCTTGGTATATATTGTATAAAATTGCAACGCCCTCGAAATGGAACTAACATTTCATCGATTGTCATGTATCTTATGCAATAAGTCTTTTTACAGTTTTCGTTTAGAGCATCCAATATCGATCTAATTGGTGCTAGCTTATCCAGTTTACGTCTTTGTTCCCTTGTCGTTATGTCATCAAATCTCAGAACTCGTAATATAAAAAGAAATCTCTTATAGTTCATACAGGCTCGAAATATCTCAATACCTGTACCATCAGTTGCCCATAACTCCAAAAAAGTTGTATGATTGGCTCGTTTCATGCCCGATAAGAAAAGTAACCCAATAAATGCTAACATTTCATTTTTAGATATATATTTGCAGTCCCTTTCCCTTTGAAATTTCTGTTTTATACTATCTATATATTTATTTGAGTACATAATAATTTCATGTATCATTTCTATTGAAAATATTTTCAAAAAACTGTCTATCTCGTTTTCTATATCGCGAGCATCCAATTTTGGCCCTGGCAATATTTTGACTAAATTACGTGCCTTTGTTCTTACTGCCTTACGAACTAAACTTACTTTAGACCATTTCGTCGTCTTATCTTTGCCAAAATAAAATTTATCACTGAAAATTTCAGTATCTAAATTTTCTTCTTCACTATCATCGGTTGAAATTTCAGAATTGCTGCCATGCTCACTAAACGACACTTCTTCATCATCCAGATCATCGTCCTCTTCGTCATCTATTTCTACAAATGCTTCGTCTTTATCAACGTCTATAAGGAGCCGCAGCTCTTGATTTATTTCTTTCTTTTTTGAACTTCTGGTTTCCATCTTATCTATAATAAATAGAAATAAATAAAACGAAAACAGAAAAAATTATAAAATACCAAATCCGTAATAAAATAAAAATGTATAAAGATGTATACAATAAAAATAATGTAATAATATAAAAATGATGTAATAAAATAAAAATGATGTAATAAAATAAAAATGATGTAATAAAAATAATGGTAAAAAAAATAAAAATGTACTTACATAATTGGTCGCGCGGTATGCTTTAAATACCAACTTTTCTAAAACTCAAAATAACCACTTTCTAGCACGTTTTAACAAGCCGACGTGATACACCGCTAAACACAACAGTGAGATAGTAAGGTACCTAGAGGCGCAGAGGGAGAAACGCCATATAACTATTTTTATTGGACATTTTTTGTAAATGGTGTACAAAATACACCAGCGCGCCTAATTAAGGGTTAATGAATTCATGTTTCTGATAACCCATACTTGAATGAAAGAACTCTGTGGTATAGTGTGACTAGTCACAGTATGTTAGTTCAAGTTTTTTTGTCATCCAAATGTGGGACAACCCGCAGCAGATTAAAACACAAGCTACGAAAATGGATGGCGTGCTTGCAACAGGTGATGCTACTAAGCAAACTAGTCAGTTAATGATGATATAAGTGAATAATTTACGTAAGGGATATACATAGAGATAACAAACAAGTTGATCTCGACATAAACACATCTAAAAATTTTGAGATTATTATTTTTGTTGATCTGATACTATTGCTTGTTTAACTTCGTAAGAAGGTTTTCAAAATTTTAAAATATATTTAAGTAGAATTCCACATAAGTTCAAGCAAGTAAATGCTCTGAATAAAAATCATGCTACATCTTACTTCTAACAAGATAATCAATGATCATCTAATAAACGTCTCTATAATATCAGATATTGTAAATCCAGGTTTAAGAATAATGTTCATGACTTTTAATTCCATCAAAGCAGAATAATAAAAACATTCACAAAACCCAATCTGTCGATAATAGCAACAGAGGCAATTATCAAATAGAGCAGATGAGATGAAGTTAAACTTTACTTGAATCTCGTAATAGTCATTACTAACAAATGTCCAGGTTAGAGGAAAAATTGAGGTATATTATCTCTCTTGGTATAGTTGATTAAAAAGGGAACAAAAAGGAAATTTATCTTTGCGTACATTTTTGTTAACAATTTGTCTTTGCTATTTTCTTGGAGACGTGTTATTGTTGCGCATAAACTGGTTATTAAGCATAATTTCGTACATATGTATTTACGTTAAAAATTACCAAGAAATGTTTACAAAATAGTGCAATTACTATGACGCTAACTAGCCGTTGTTGCAACACAAAACTGTATTCTACGAAAAAAGTTTACGTATGGGTGGAAAACAAACAATTGATTTGAAAAAGTATTTTACTTTTAGATTAGCGAACCGAGATAATGATTTTCCAATATCACATTTCATCAAGAATGCAAAGAATGTTAATTGATCCTTTTCTTAACTAAATATGTGACAACGATATGGGTGGATACTGTATGATTATAATCGTATGCTTACGGTATGCTTATTTTTCAATTATGGATGTCAACCAAGAAAATGACAACTTTCTGAGTGCACCTGTCGTTCCTTTTCCTTTCTTAATGGTTAGTTATTACTCTATGTGAACCGTTTCATAACTTTATTCATTAAGGATACGGGCAAAACTACGCATATAAAATACGATAGGCGGTTGTTAGAAATAAATTGTAACGATTAGGAAATACAAATTTCGTTTTAACATATAGGTCAGTAGGGACAATAAAAAACTACTAATATTAAAATAATCGGTAGGCTTACAGCTGAACCACCTTGACAAATTGGATTGCGAAACGTTGACCGCTTGGTTGATACTTCAGAAGACCTCAAAACAGAAACTATCGCATGAAAAATGTGGAACGGAGAGCTTTGTTCAGAAGCGACGTTAAGCAATTTGTCACGCAGTTGTTTTAGAGCACCAAATAAAAATGTCAACTTGATTGATGCCCCCTTCACGGGTTTATTTTGATATAAAAAACAACAATGTCAAGTGCTTTTCGCAATAACGCTCTATTAGCTCCTATTCAAAAACATCAAATTAAAAAAAGAAAAGAAAAAACCGAAAACTTATGAAAGCGGATAGCAAAGTGCCTTGATAGAAATCGGACACGTATGCGCGAGCAAACGTCCGTCCGTCGTATAGACAATGACGACGACGACGTGGTCAATGGCGTAAGTGTTGGTCGTTGTTTTCTTCGTTAAATTGTGTCGCCAATTAAAAATACATGACAATTACATTAAAAGTCGAGTAGTTTTCCTCGTTTCCCTTTTTAGTTTTTAAGACGCTCCACTTGGTTTCCCTAGTAAGCAACGGCACCGCTATAACTGGCATAAAACACATACACACACACATACCCGTCACATTGTGTTTGTTCCCTTGTGCCTTGCGTTTCGTAATAGCACCGTTAATGCTTCGCAATTACGCCGGTTTTTTTATCTAAATGCCACATTGTTTTATGCAAATACCCCGTAAGTAAATTGCTTTATCGGCCTAAGAATTTCAACTTCGACGAACCTCCACAACTTTTTATTCACCGGTAATTTTTCAAACATGCCCACCTGATTCATTGGCATTCTTGTATAAATATTTTCAGATTTGTTTGTTTGCCCCATTCCATATTAATATAAGTTACACAAATAATATTCAATTCTTTAAATGTTCTTAATTAATGTTGTTTATTCATGAAAATTCTTTAAATGTTTTTATGGGGATTTATTTGCACCTCTCATATTACAAGTTAATAAAATTCAATTTTTTGTTTTGTATTTATATTGAAGCAAATTGAACAAAATGAACCTAAGACAAAAGTAAGTTATTGAGTGTGTCTCTGATGTGCAAAATTGTGTCAATGCGTTATCAATTGTAGTTCCTTGGCAAAATGCAGTTATGTTTTAATTCGATGGATGACCTCTTTTAAGCTGACCTCTCAGCATCCTTTGATAATAATCTCCAATTCTGGCTAGCATCTTGATCTTATCAAAATTTTACTTTGTGCTAATACTTTACGACAGCTAGCTACTATAGGATCCAGTTTGGCAAACGTAATACAGGAAATGTTGGCCATCGATAGCTTTGATTTTACAGACGTATCGTAAAATACGTTTATCGTATCGTGATAAATGTTCTTTAGGCATCTTGCAAATTAGCTCTGTCATACTTGAAACATACAGGAGGTAGATAAACTCTGCTAGTGCAATACTTACCAAGACATTCCTTTGATTACATTTGATTTGTATGGTAGATCGATGGATATGCAGAAAAGTCTCCTTCCTTTCAATTCTTTTCTTTCTTTTAGTTGCACAATATAATCTTCATTCACACTTCCTTGTGCAACATTTTCGTGTAACAGGCGATCAAAGGTTACATGGCTTCTGGAATGCGCAACGCATTTGAATGACTGATAGTCGCTGTTTGTTATATGGAAGTACTAACTTGCAAGCCACATTTGGCTGGTGGAATGTTCTTCAACATGAAAGCTGTCTTAATGTGCAGTGATTGTTGCTAGGATCACAGATATTACATTTAATAAAACGGCTCTTGACATCGTAAGAATAAGTGAAATTCCAGATATTCCTGCAGTAAATAGCTGCTTTACTTAAAGTGCATTTTTCGCTAATTCTTTAAAAAAAGAGTTTCAAATGTTTCTAGAATTCCTACAAGTATTTGTACATTACGTACTTTCGTATAAAACGAAAGTATTGGACATGTTAAAAATGGTTCAGAAAGAATGGAAAATTAACAGCTGCTCTAATAAACTGACTAACTATGAGAAGGCTATGAGAAGGGCACTGAATTACGAGGAGAGGATAGAAAAAAGACCGGATTGAAAGATTCTGGGAGAATGTTGGAGTGAAATTAAGGAGGGAAGATTAATATATGAATAGGGAAACACAGAGGGATATTATAGGAGAGTAGGATTCAATAACTGGCATAAAAAATAGACCTGTGGGAAGAGGTGAAATGTGGAGAGAATTATGGGATCAGGATGGGGACACACAGATGCTGAAGAGAAGATTACAGATACGGGAAGAAAGATACAATAGGGGAATGGTGAAATAGTGATAAACGAACTCCCAAGGTATATGTGGATGGAAAGGGTTGATGAGTGTAAGAAAATGATTTCTAGATTTATTCTAGTAATGAATATGACGAAAGAGGGAATAAGGCTGTATGGAGATGACTGGGAGACTCTGAAGCATATGCTGAGAGGGTGTAGTGAGCAGAGAGGGGCGATGATGACCAAGAGACAGATTTTGGGAAAAGGGCTGACAGAAATAGATAAATGAGGCGCTTAGTATACAATAAAACCCTCTTTATTACTATTGTTAAGAGGCTACTTTACCAGGTCGGTTAGGAAACATCAAATATTTCGTCTTCTAGACGTGTTTATTTACATTTCGAACGAAAAATACGAATGCTAGATAAAGACGGAGAGAATTAAGATTTTAGATATAGGTTTTTTTTAATTCAGTGTAAGGCAAAAATCAATTGCAGTTGCAATAAACAAATTACATCTTTGTATTATCATGAATTCATAATGTTTAGATGATTCAGGGTAACCGTGCAAGTAATGATTAGAGAGCGTACCAGAAATAAGCGCCGAATTTTGAATGTACGTATGAGAATTAGAAACGTCTTCTGCCTAGTGTATTAAGTCTTTAATTTACAGTTTTTGGACTACTTATCTCAAAGCAGTTTTACAAGCAGTATTCAGTATTCTGGAGAAATTTCATGTCTTCCAGAGGCAATATCAAGTCTTGTGGAATCATTCCAAGTCTTCAGTAGTATTTCTAGTATTCTGGAAGCAATATCAAGTATTCTGGAAGCATTTTAAGGCTTCTGAAAGCAGTATCACGTATTCTAGAAACAATATCAAGTCTCAATCCAAAATGCGTGTTCACTGAAAAAACATTCGCAGCAGATGCTGGGACTGAATTTTGAACAATAAGTTGAATAGTTCATTAAACAATTAATTGATTAATTGAAGATTAATCGATTGAAGATTTTAATGATTAATTGATGCTAACTTTAATCCAGATAAAAACATCAACAATTTTCTATACCAAGTATTCGGTATGGATGCTCTGCACCCATTAAAATGTTTATATAGTTACTTGTATATCCCCTCCCCCGTATCCAGCGCCTATGGTACCAGCAACTTGAGAGGTGATACTGTTCCTTACTTCATAGAGTCGCTCCAGACACACAGTGACATTAAGGCCAATGAGAAGGTGGACATAAATAAATACATACATAAAACAGGTAAAACAGGTCTATACCAAAATGACTAGCGGAGTCCTACTACGATGGTTAAAAGGATAAGCTTTGAAATAACGGAAAAAAAATAAATAGACAAATTTAAGTAAATCAGTAGGTAGCATGCGGATGGGTTACTTAATTATAAGCACTATATTTTCTATTCAATTTCGATATAAATTGGACAAGAAGTGGTAGACTTGTTCTTCAACTGTGCATAAATACCACTTCAATCACCAGTAGGGCCGCAGGTTTCGAGAAGAAATCAAGTAGGAGCTGATAGTTCAATACTTTAATAAATTAAGTAAGTTTACTACTCTCATTCAAACTCCATTGCTCTCTTTATAATAAGATGAAAATATTCTTATTTACATAAACTAGATACTATTCCCGAATTAATTTAAAGCTAGCGTTTTAATTATTTAATAGATTAATTTGTATTTTTATACTTGAAGTTTAAGTCAATTACTTTTCTATTCTTTTAACCTCTCATAGACTTTTTGGATATATAGCCGAGTTCACGCTACATTAAATCGGCTAGGTGTTACACTATGTTGCATTAATCTTGCTTGCAATTAATTAGTAATCAATTAATCAATGTTCTGTTGAAAATGCTTTTGTCAAAATTGGAAAAACTTTTCTTAAAAGCTACCAGCTTAAAGGCTGTCAGTTACCAGACGGGGTACATAGCTAAATGTTGCATACTTTAAGGGCGTCATTTTGAGTATTCTATAAGAAATTATATCAAAGCTTCCTAAATCTCGGTTTCATACATTTTCAAAGATTCAAAGATTTGCAGCAAATGAAGGGATGAAATTATGGACATGGTTGAAAATTTCACAAATATACGTAACGCTTCAATATACAGTATCTAGATGTTTAAATCAATATGAAATTGTTATTTTATTCAAACGAAATTTCATCGAAGATATTGCCTTGAAGTGGTCTTCAGAGCTATGCGCTGTAGACCCAATTTGTGGGAGCTAACTGTACCTTCCCCATGCATTATACAAAATTTGCCCACCAATTTTGATGTTATTATAGGCTGTCTCAGAAACAATAAGAAATATGAAAAAAGTAGGTGCCATGGTCCGGTCTCCTTTTCAGAGTCAAATTCAGTCCCATAAAGAGGAAACATACAAGATAGACATCTTTTGTCTTTAAGCTATAGCCAAAAAGTTACATAGTCTCTGTTACAAGAAATGCTTATATTTCGTTTATTTTCAAAATTGAAGAAAAGTGGTTATACAGCATTATCAAATGTATTTAAAATTTCTCAACGGCAGTATATTATACACAAAAAAGTGTCTTAATGTATTAACCGTTTTTCTTCAATTTCAAAAATAATCAGAATAGGGGCATTTTTTGAAATGGCGAAAGTATGATTTTCGGCTATAACTTAAAAACATAAGAAGATAGAGATTTTGTCTTTGCGGGATTGAATATTTCTCGAAAAAAGAGACCGGGACATGGTAGCACTCATTTGCTACCATCCGCAACCCGCTCGTAGAAGACAACACTTCCTCATACTCATCATTACTCACTACCGGCGTTGCGTTATCCAACTATAACAAACATTTCACATCCCCGCCCAAATACCTTGTGAAAGCATTGAAAAGGAGAATAAACAAAAAGATTGCCATAATTTATCCCTGAGGGGTGCTCCTTGTAGTAAGAAGTTGCTCAGAGAGGCAATCTCCGCATTCAACTTGTTGGGATCTATACGAAAGGTATGACATGCTCAAGTTTGTACAATAGTAAAACATGAGATACTTTATCAAAGACGAGTCCAAAAACAACGCTGCACAAAATTTTCGCTTTTCATAGGCATCATAATAAACATTCATAAAATTCACAACAGCATCATTGATACACCAACCAGAGCGGAAACCAAACTATTTTCATAAAACATATTGTTTGACTCAATATGTGTCATTATTTGCTTGAACAGTACAATTTCAATTACTTTAGGTAGCGTTGGGAGTAGGATTATGTGTCGATAATTGGAACGGTCATTTTTATCGCATCGCTTGAAAGCAACGCATCAGGAAGTATGCAAGAAGATAAGATATTGTAATATTACAAAGTAAGGTAATAATACATTGGTCGACACCAATGTAGTTAAAGGTTTCATAAATAGGCTTATATTGCATTTGACCGTTCTTGTTGGACCACCGTAAACGTCTCGGCCCCACTAAACTTTAAATTCTGATGGAGACCTCATTCCGATACCTGTGCAAACGAAAACGCAGTGTAAACGCTGTTTAAACATAAAGTTTTGATCAGATGATCAAGCAGAGAAACAATATTATTGGCCTCATTCATAAAGACATTGTTAAGGATATCAGTGTTAAGATCCACTGTATATTGTTTGTTTACATCAGATTTATTAAAATTTATAACCGACCGAGTTGCTGTAGACTTAAGCCCTGATTAATAAGGGCTTAAGTCTACATAAGAGTTAAAGACAGTGACTTTAACTCTTCTGACTATGGAATATACTGTATGAAATGTAGAAAAGAAGACCAACAAAAAGTAAGAAAATGTTGCAATAGCACTAAGTCTATACTATCAGCCAATCTGCTCCCAGGAGTACTGTTGAAAGAGTTCAAAAAACCAATATAAATAATATTATATAATTTTAACTCTTTAATCGTTCGATGTTCTTCCCCAACTCATATAAAAACCACTCTCATACGAATTGAAGGTGTTTTCAGATCCATATGTTTAGATTTATATATATTAACTATACTGTGGTAAAAAAAGATTGAGAATTACAGGTCCATTTAGTTGATGATTTTCAATGGATTTCGAACTCTCTTACACCTATCTATACAGTTTATTAGTTCATACTTTTGCTTCGATATGAGTTGTGGCAATGAAGTGATTTTATTGAGGACGCAATGCTAGTTCAAGATGCAATAAGTATCTCTCATGTTATCTCAATATCAACCGTCTAACTTCAGCAACTTGGCCGACTTTATAATGGAAAGTGTGATGAAACAGCCGATTTTGTTGCATCATTTAAGGCATAACAATTGCTACTAAACCGTTACAATATAGCAGAGTATATACTTGATTGTTGCTAGCATCATGTTTAACTGCCTTATATCAACCAAACTATTTAAATATTAAAATCTGTTAATTAATATAACAGCAATGTAAAAAAAAATTGTTCGAAATCCTGTATGAATATAAAAAGTGTTGAAACAACATACAATTTATATCAAAACCATACTATACAATAGATACTTAATAAATATTATAATCTCTTTTTCATGCAACAAGGTCTTGCTCAAGGCTTACCTTTGTCTCCTTCCCTTTACAATATTTACACTGCCGAAATAGTACTAGCCAAATATATGTCTGATACGATTAACAAGATGCAAAACATGTTGGAACGAATAAGAATGTGGTTTTCGTTCGTTATTCTCTTGGGGAATAACGTTAAATTCAAGCAAAACTTAGTTATTTGTTCCGTTTCACCAAATCATCGAAAGATTTCACAATAAATGCTTTAGGCATCAATGTGAGAAACATTGATTCCCACAGAACTTTAAACTTTTTAATTAGACATTAACTTTACATAACCCTTATAATCAAGTTTTGTTTGAAACGATTGAAATCACATCAATTCAGGAACGAGGAGTGTGATTAGTAGAGAAGATTAGCAAGAAATGTTTAGAGTTGGTGATTGAATAATAGATGTGGACGATTATAGTCAACGATCCAATATTTTCCACACTTTTTCACAATATTTCAAGAATCAAAACCACAGAAGAAGAAAGAGCCAAATTGTACATTATTTATCTCAGGCTGAAAGAACCAATAGATAGCCTGTTTAAGACCTAGTTTAAGTTTAGTTTATATTTTTCACATTGGTATACATGTATCTTTTATTTTATTGTTTTATATACGAGGTCGTAAATAATTTTTTTATATATATTATATTCTTTTGCTAGCTAATTACGTATGGAAACGTTTCGTACATATCATAATGTTATGGAGAAACTAAGCCTCTGATCACACCATTTTTGACTAATTGATTATATTTACAACCAGGGAAATTTAAGTTCCGCAGAATTTTGAGGCGGGTTAATATATGATTTAATAGTGGAAAAGATTTAGATTTATGTTGCAAACGGGTCTTCTCAGATTTATTAATTAATTTGACACACTACCAGCTTAAATATTTCGGAAAACCTTCAACCTACACATACCTGGTTTAAATAACATAACACATTTGTCATCTATTTCTTCTGAAACTGTATTTCAACACTTGATATATTTGGGCCATTAATTTTCGACGAGTAAATATGACATACCTCATCGTGACAAATTATCACACACAAGAAATAGAATCTTAAAACAAACATATTTCTATGAAACAAATACCACTTTAGAAATATTTTTAGTCAATTTCTGAAATAATTTATTTTATACATTAATAAGTAAGTTTAAAATTTTTTAAATTTACTAAATCATAATTAAAAAACTATTTTATTAATATTAAAGTGAACTATCAAAGGAAACATTAATTATATCAGATAAACGTTATAGACCGTATCAGAAAAAATTGTCAGTAAAAAGACCAGCAGACGTTGGGGCATCTTAGGCTCCGTCCATCAAACCCATTTAAAACCGAAATTAGCCCGAAGGAGCCGGGTATCAGCGGCGTTTATCAGATTAAAATATATAATATTACAACGGGAAATGCATTTAATTAAATATTTCGAGGGGGTCGGGTAATCGAGCTGGGCATCTGAGTTGTACGCCTCACCTGCAATTAGTGACGCTACGGCGCGCCACTAAACGACTACCATCCCAACCAACAAACCAAACTATCTAACCAATCAAACACCCATCTCTTCCAATAATCACCAGAAGAAATAGAAAGTGATTGTTGAAAATCGAAATTGGTGATCTCATAATAAATCAACTGAAGCTCTTTAAAATTCCATTAAAATTCTGTTTACGTGCTAGAAAGCTTTTAAATCCCCAGCCAGAACCTTTTTTTTATTCACCTCCTAGGTAGGTAATTAGCATTTTTGCAATGTAATCCCCGCCTATCCATTGTTTCTAGATATCCATCCCACTCTTGAAAACGGCCAACCGGTGCGACGCGACAAAGCAATCTGTATCAGATATGGAGATGATTTATCAGACGACGACTACATCCTCCAGCGTAATTATGACATTCGATATGTCCATTCTGCACGCGATCTTCGGCAACAATCAACCGCCGTGGTTCCTAGACGGGGCCGAGTCGTCGCGCAGCACTTCCGGTGCGAAAACGCTACATAAGAATGATGAACGACCAAAGAGGGGGGCCGTTTGCATATACATAACGTACATACAACTCGCGACCATTGTTTCACTTTTTGTATTTCAAAGCCGTCCGCGAGTTAAATGGCTTCATCGTCGCAACGCACCCCAGCAGCAAGCAATGTATGAGACATGACGAAGTCAAATCGTGCACAAGCCACACCTTTGACGTTGTATATTGTTTATTTATGTTAAAGAGGTTTTTAACGTTTATGTATCTGTTAATTACGCAAAGATAATGGCCTTTTTTTGTATAATTTATTTTCAAATGCTGCTGTCTTGTTTATCATACCATTCTACTTATGCTTTAATTATAAGCTTTTAAAGAAGGTATGGTAATTGTTAGAATTTTTTAAATTCTTTCATATGAATTTTATTATAAATTAACAAGATTGTTGATTGTAGTAGCAACGAGTTAATTTCCACTCATGGATGAAAAAAAAACGATAATCTGAAGGAAAAGAAACGATAATCAATAAAATCTATTTCTTTAAGACCCAATTAAATGATAAGAAGAATATGGGAAGAATTGTTAAAAACAAAAAAGAAATATATAAGAAAAAAAAGACATTCAAATTAGTTTAAAAAACTAATAACAATAAAAACGTTTTATCGGACTGAAGAATTAATAATAAATAAAATTAAAATAGAAAATGAACCATGACAGAAACTACCAATTTAAAAAATTAAATTATTGAACAATTCGTTAATGAACACACAAAGAATTATTGTATATTATATCCTATATGCCTGAAATATAATCAAAAGAGGTTGAGGTTGATCACGCAGGTTGAGGGCTTGAATACTAAGGAATTTAGTCTGCTCTGGAGGGTGAAAAGGACGACCGAAAGAAGCAGTACCTTTCGGACGTTATCCGTGGATCATCCGTCCATTGAAAACCTCAAAAAGGTTGCTACAAAGTTAGCTACAAATACAGGCAAATTACTCTGCGGCCAAAGAGCGGCAAGCTGCTCCCACGAGTGCTTTCAGCTAAACATAATGGTGGGATTAGGCTTTATCCAAGCCAACATCCAGCATTGTAAAAGTGCCTCGAACGTGCTGGCCAAGGGCTTCCAAAGTCCGAGATAATCAGAAGGCTAACTGCAAAAGTAAGTAAGTTAATTTATTATAGTGTGTAACCTCCGTACCTTTAATCATAAGTAATCGGCTCGCATGTCTTAATATAATAGGTGCGGCGAAATCTTGTCCAACCCTATTCCAGCTATATAGGTAGCTATATAGCTGCAATAGGGTTGCTATATAGTAGAATAGAGCTATATCAGTCCTATTCGGTCTCTCACCACTCGATCTATATGTATGTATGAATACAAAAGGAGGCAGCCTTGAGTGCGTTATCACTGAGAACATGCTCTTCACCCAAGGTAATGCAGGAGACCTAAAAATTCTCAAGGACTCTACTCTAAATCATTTAATCGAAATTAAGACGGATCTTATTCTAACGGGAACATATAGGTGCATCTATAAACATATTCACTCATAGTCTGTACACTGTAGGCAATCCAGTTCTTTACGTGTTGCTCGGCACAGCTTAGAAAATGTACCAGCGATCTGAAACAACTCGTTAGGAGAAATAATCTCACTCTATGCAGGTTTCGTGTCACCGTGGCATTAATGGTATCGAGCAAGCCAAAGAACTCGCGAAAACTCCAACCTGGTTGTGGACTATCAAAAAGCGACATAAAACGGGTAATCAACAGATTAAAGAATTTCTAGGTCACAGACAGGCGAAAAGTATGGTAGATCCTTCGCAAACCAGAACTCCAGAGTTTTTATGCCTCAACAAAGGGGATCTAAGAGCGCTTTCAGGCTTCTTGACTAGCCATTTTTTCAACATTGGACAAGCCGAGGATCAAACTTGTCGTATTTGCAATGACGAGACAGAAATAGCTGAACATTTACACATACTGTACAAATGCATCTAATAGCGAGAATGAAGGAAATACATATGGAGACTAGAAAGGTGCATATGCTAACGTACGCGGATGACATCGTGGTCATGGCGCAGGAGGTGGTGGAGATGAAGGATATGATAAATATATTTTAGGGGGAAATGGTTGAAAGTGAATCTAAGGAAGATGAAGATGATGAAGTTTTGTAAGGGCGCGAGAAAAAGAGCAGAAAGCTAGAGATGGGAGGGATCGGAGAAAGGAGATCGAGGTGGTTAAGGTAGGTAGTATACTTACTTAGGGTATACAATAGCAAAGAGAGCAAATAAGGTGATGGGACAAGTATGGGGTTGGGGGAAGGAGTCTTTGGAAGGAATGTTGTAACGAGGAAGATTATGTTTAAAGGTCTGGTTAGTGTAATGATGTATGAGACAAAGGTATGGGGATGGAGGTAGCAGGAATGCTGGATGACGTACTAGCTAGATATTGGAGATAGGTACTTGGGGTCCTGAGAGAATCACTGGGGTATATAGTGAAGGAAGAGGTAAAGACAGGTAAGGTCAGAGTGGAGCCGGGGAGGAGGACAGTGTAATATGAAAAAGGAATAGAAGAGAGGCCACACTGAGATCCCGATCTTGGGGGAGTTTTAGACGGAAATTAGTGAGGGAAGGTCAGATATGGGAATAGAAACAGAGATTATTATTACAAGAGAGTTGGTTATTTGGTAATTGAGATAAATGGTAGAAGAGTTGGCAGAGAGATGTCGAGGGAATTGAGAGATAGGGACCGAAATGTCCAGAGACAGGAAAGAAGGACACATATAGAAGAGGGAAGGTACAACGTAGAGTACAGGGACATAATTACGGAGGCGCTTCCTAGATACTTGGTATTGGAAGGAGATGTGGAAGGTAAAAAATTGGTGGCTAGATTCCAATGTGAAACGAGGAGAGGTGATGTAAGCTGTGCAGGGAGGAATGGGAAACATTGGAACCTATGTTGAATGGGTGCAGTGAGTTGAGGGAGAAGGTGATGGATCGAGTGTGGATATTGGGGAGGGTGGTGAGGGGATATGATGGATGAGGAGGGTGGTGAGACGAGGAGGCAACGGGTAGGGGTTGATTGTGGGATAAGTGAAGGGTGTGAAAATGGAGGAATAGGATAGAGGCTGTAAATAATATCTCAATGAAGGAAAATATTGTGCGCAAAGTTTACAAGTGCCGAGAATATTTTGGTTAGTTTCGATGTAGAATCGGTTTTTACTAGGGTTCCATTTAAGGATGCGTTACACGGTCTTCGCCAAAAACTCATTCCGGAGGGATTACCAGAATATGTGCCAAATTTCATGGAATATTGTTTATCCTCGACATATTTTAGTTGGAAAGGGGAGTTTTATGAACAGTTTGAAGGGGCTGCTATGGGATCTCCTTTGTCATCGGTTATCGCTAATTTTTACATGGAATTATCCGAGGAATATGCTTTGAAGAAGAGCCATTGGAAACCAATGCTATGGCTCCAATATGTGGACGACACGTTTGTAGTATGGCAACATGGTAGAGAACGCTTCTTTGAACTATTAGATCACTTAAACGCTTAACATCCCAAGATTAAATTTACCATGGAAACGAAATCTGCGAAGCAGTTTGCCTTTTTCGATGTATTGGTCACCAGAACGACAAATGGTGGCATGGAACTTGGGGTGTATCGGAAGAAGACCCATACCAACAGGTACTTAGAGGCAACATCACACCATCATCTCCAACAGAAGAGGTCAATGATCCGCACTTTGTTCTAGAGAGCAGCAAGAATATGTGAAGGAGACCACCTGAAGCAGGAGGAACGGTTTCTATGGGATGTATTACAAAAGAATGGTTATAATTTGAAGGACATCAACCGAGCCACCAAGTAGCGGAACCAGGGAGAAGAAGCTGCAGCAAGTTCAGAACCAGTTGGATTTATCTGTTTTCCTTATATTTCTGGTGTAACGGAATGAATTGCATTGATTGAACGACTTTTCCAAGATCGCTCCTAAGTCTTTTTAGTGTACTTGTTAGGTTGGTTGGTCTTTCCAAAATTTCCTAATTAATGTTTTAAAGAAAACTTATATTTTGTTTTAGATAATCATTATTTAAATTTAATTTTTGAAAGCCAAAACTTAGTAGAATTCTTGTTAAAACTGTTATAAAAATATTAAATAATTGGATAAAGCATACAATTATTGGATATGGACGTTTATAGGATAGCATAGATTTACTTTTTAAATACAAAACCTATAGGTGTTGTGTGTATAGCTGGTTCTGTATGTATTACAATCAGTTGTTTATGGTATATTGACATCTATGAGATGGGTTGGTGTTACTAAAATATGTCTTAATGTTAATATGTTAAGTTAATGTGTACATCGTCGTAGGCAATGAAAACCATTTTATTAAATGTTTTAACAATATCTTTTAAATTATAATCAATGTGAATTTTAATCATTGAACAATGATTTCAATGACTATAATTATAAAATTGTAAGTCGAATAGAAAAAGAAAGTCAAGCTGACCAGCAATGACTTTCTACTCATAAAGTACCTTTTACCAGCAAACCAAAATCAACTAACAACGCTCAACTGACAACAAAACAACATTAAGTTTTGCAGCATAGTGTAATGATTCTTACAATGTTAGTAAGGCAAAACATAACAGGAAAACGGGAAAATACGACTTAAAAGAGACATCCGAAACATCAAACATTTTTTCAAAAAACGTACGGTAAAATTCGAAAGTTTGTAGTTTTAGATCTTGTATTAGTCCTGGTGATAGTTCTACTGTTAGTGCTTGTGTTAGTTCTAATTTTAGTTCAATTAACAACGGTCACGGAAACGTTCGTAAACACAGCTTGGAAGATTGATGAAAAATAGATAATACTATATACCATAAGTACACACAACTACATATTTACATACGTGAAATAAACAAATAAGTGCATTGGGTGTATGATATCAAGTTTCTGCAGTTATAAAATGTGATTCTCAACCTATCTGCATAAATTTGAGGATTTATTCCTCTTGACGAATGATTAATTTATGGTAACATTTTTTTAATAGATTCCTATACAGGGTGTCTCACGTAACTGGTTCATTAGAACTTTTTTAGGTTCCACTATTCGTACACGCTTGAAATTTTATTAACATGGGTTGTTCATTCAGATCTATTAATCGAAAATATTTTCAAGATGGCCACCACTTCCGGTCTACCGGAAATAGACCTCAACTTCGTTATTTTAAATGGTTTTTATTACACCATTCAATTATACGTAAGAAAATATCTTGACTTTGATCACCATGATCTTTAAAAGCACATATCTCAGCCAACGTTAATTCAAAAACGTTTTGCATTAGCACGATAACTCTTCATATGCTGTCAAATAGATTGTCACTTGTTATATCAGTGTATCTTATACAGGCTGGCCAACAATTGAATTACCGTTTCGCTGTATTCAATTGCGAGAAAGTCTATCAGAACGGGAATTTAATTCTCACAAATTATCTATAAACATTGGTATACCTATTTGTTATAGTTTTCCTCATATTGAGTATTTTATCAATATCCTACACAAAATGCTGGAAGGCGTTCGTGTTTCTATTAGAAGGCTATGACATTTTGACAGTTTATCGCTTAATTTATTAATTGTGAATGAAAAACAATAATATGGCGTAATATTCAAGGTAATGATGAGCGAGATATTCCTACAGAGTTCACTTTGTTTATTAAGGGTGCTTTCTTGGAAAATATTATTGACCTAAATCAATCGAAACACCTTTTACCGAAGAATTTATTAAAGCAATAAAATATGACAAAACATTTGAATATATTCCATTATCTTAATCTGCTGGTGATAGAAAATTGTGGTTTTTTGTTATTTTGATATTTCCGAAACTAAAAAAAAGATCCTATTCAAAGCTTCACTACATCCGCCATGAATATAAAACGAATTGAAAATGTTGGTGTTGGATAATTCGCCATGATACTCAAAGACATTAACAGAAGTAAGTGATGACACAACTAAGTAATGGCAATAATAACATAAATATGGATGAAAAAACTGTCAAAACTCCATGGCTTTCTAACAAAAAACCAGAAGCTTTCCAGCATTGCATGCTTCCATTAATTTCTAAATATGAGGGCAACTACAACAAATAGGCACAGGAAAGTTTCCGGATAGTTTGTAGAGAATTAAATTTCTTTAATTTACTTTTTAATTTTAAGTTTTTGATTCTTTTATGTTATTGATTTTAATTTTTGTAATTAAATTGTGGTTTTCCATTATTTCATTCGGTTCTCTTTTGGTTATTTTTGGTAAATAATAGCTAACAATCTAAAGTTTATTCAATCGCAGTTCATTCTAGAAATAATACTAATAATAATTAAAATAAATTATCAAACAAAAAAATTGTCAAAATGTCATGGCCTTCTAACAAAAACACAAACGGTTTTTAACATTTTATGTATGATTTTGATAAATTCCTCAATAACAAGAAAACTATAATAAATAGGTAGGGGAATGTTTATAGATAATTTGTAGAGAATTAAATTCCCTTCCCGATAGGGTATGAAAATATGGGGTGTTCCATTTAAAATTTTCGGCTTCCACGCAATTGAATACAGAGAAACGGTAATTCAATTTATGACCAGCCTGTATAAGATATACTGATATAACAAATAACAATCTATTTAGCAGCATATGAAGAGTTATTGTGCCAATGCAAAGCGTTTTTAAATTAACGTTGGTCGGGCGATCGTGATGAAAAGATTAACCGATCACCCATAACAATTTATCTGCCAGTAACCACGTTACCTAAATTTCGCCGATTATATCAGATATGTATTAAACTAAAAAACTTTTAAAAAGGTGGAAAATGGGTCCCATAAATATCTACATTCATTGAACATAAATGCAGATTTTTCTACTTGCAGCAATAACAACGAAAATAACTCCTAAAACTAAGGTGTATGTACATGCCTGTATAAACTATCTGTTAGGAACCCGATAAATTTTTTTGGGACATTTTGTTTAATTGTATTTAATTATATCCGTATCATTTTATTTAATTGTACACGTTTTACTTTAGCTGAAAGAAAAAGATTGATTTTCCCAGAAATAATGAAACAAATAACATTTCATAACTACACATGTCGTCGATTTATCACATGTGAATAAAGCGAAAGTGTTCTATTCCCGATTCCAAGCGATTCAAACTCAATGTGTTGCCTTGAGACTGAACTCTTTTAGTATGTTTAGGTGTTACAGTAATTATTCATCCATCGTTTAACTTCATTCCTTACTAAAATCGATTTTTATTTTTGCTTTTAAAATACTCTTTAAGGTTTTAGATCTCATCCAGGAAAGGGTTTATACAAATATCAATTGTTTTTTTTTTGCTATTTTCAATAATGCGTCTTATGCGATCACAATAGCTATACCGTTGGATGGAAGTAATTTTGGATAAACCTCTATATTATGATCTCAACAAAACTGAATTACTAAAACATTGCAACTATATGAGTAAAAGTACCTAAAACTTTATCTAAAGGGGAAAAAATAATCACTGTTATTGGCATAAAGCAAGCTTTATTTATCACTATAGGCAGTGACTGCTACAATTTTTGCATTGATGCCAATAAAATTCTTACAAAGCTTTCAGACTGTCTAATAAACAACTAGGCAAAAGAAGCTTATTTGAAGAATAATATCTTGAAAACAAAAAGATTGTCATCTCCGTATTAAGGGACGGTTTTAACGTCCTAGGATAACAGACTAATTCTAGCAGTACATTGACCATTACTAAAAGATACTAATTCTAGTGTACTATTAAAACAGATTTTTCTCAAAACTATAACCAATTAATTGACTAGCAGCATAACTGAAACAATTTTTAACCGTATGTTTTTTAACTGTTTATTTTTTTTTATTTTAGAACATCTCTTTTACAGCGCTAAAGCTGTAGTAATAAGATAACCAACCGAAATTAAATCTTATTCCGTAACTCATTAAAAAATCATAAAAATAGGGATCATTTACAGCCTTCCAGAAAAAATATCCTCAATGATAATTTCCAAAATATAAAAACCACTAACAAGGCAGAGAAAAATACTCCAATACAATATAAACCTATACACGAAAACTTAAAGAATTGGTTCAAAAAATAAAGAACGATAACCTAATTATTAACCTAGGAGATAAAAATGCAGGTTTAGTTATAATGAATTAATATGAATACAGACAAAAATAAAAACTATTTTAAAGAAAATAACATACTTCAATTCATTATAACCCGACCTCTAAATTTAATAAAAAACTAAAGAGAATCATTAAAGAATGTAACATTATTTAAACTAAACATCAATAACTTTAATTCAGTAGTTATGAACCCTTTGAATAAACATAAGACCTACAATTAAAAAATAAATAGGTCTTATACTTCTTATGCTTAATTATAATTAATAAAACACACATCTTCAGAAAGAGTCGCTAAGAAACTTTAACCATTTTTATACCACACTTTCCTGTGAAAGTGTATATATAATAATATAAGTGTATATAAGCCAACTCTAGATTTCTACTCACTCGTTTAATTAAAATACCATTAAATGACAAATCCTTTAATGTTGAAAATGATAGTAAAAAATGAAATTGTTGACATGTCTACAGTCGATGGTAAGAGATTAGTAACAATTTTTGATTTCTCATACTGTGGTTATAAAACTCCTCTCGGCATAACATACCATTCAGATTTTCTTTTATGAACATCAACCATTTATAAATGTAGGAGTAAACAGACATTGTTTTTGATTTCCTAACAAATTGCCCTCAACTTTCTAATTGGTTAGCTTTTAATAGCGTTGTTACTGCTTTTTTCTTCTGAATTGCTAGGATATTCTCGGCTCCTGCTGAACTTCCCCAAAACAGAATGCTATATGACATCACACTTTGGAAATTCAACTAATATACCACCATCACTGTTTGCAAATCTATTAAGGTTATAAGCGTTCTTACTTGGGAAACTACTGATTTATGTTTCTTTCCTATTACGTCCACCTGTCTATTCCATTTCAAAGAGTTTTCAATTTTTTGTGTCCTATTTTCATTCAGTTTAAGTTTCTTGTTTTAAACCAATCTGATGTAACCTTTTGACTGAAACCTTCATACTCGTGTATTTTCTCAACTATACTAGATATATTTATCAATGTTGTGTCATCTGCATATTTTATGGTCTTACACATGTTCAGAGTTTCCGGAAGATCGTTCACATATAAAAGGAATAAAATTGGTGCAAAGATGAATCCCTGTTGTACACCGATTTCCACACTTCTTATGGTCAATCTATTAATACCAACTTGGACCACCTTTCATTGATTTTCTAGGTACGATTGAAACATTGTTTCGTGGGGTGTCTCCTGCCATAATATTCCAGTTTCTCCAACAGTATCTTATGACTGACAGAATCAAATGCCTTTGTAAAGTACAACTTTAGTACCGATTTTTTTGACTCATTAAAACCATCAATGATTTGCTCATGTAGTGTTTTCTAAATGACTATTGGTTAGTCGGTACAGGAGTATACTGCCAGACACTTCAGATCAAGCAAGCTTACAGCCTGGATACTTAGTGTACGGTATTCCAAGCAAAAGTAGTTGCTATAGACCTTTGAGCTAAAATTCTTCTAGAGAGAGGTGTAAGGAACATGACAATAAGATTCTTCTCAGACAGACATAACAGAGTTTCTCGGAATTGGTACCCAGGTCACTCTGGAGAGAGGGCAGTGATAATACGTTTGTGGGTCCAGAGCCAGCAATTAGTGTATCATTTACGATGACCATACACAAGATTGCACTGTGGGCTGAAGAAAGACTTCACCTACTATGGACCGGTTCTCCTGGAGTGAGACATGCGAAGTTATTTATTGACATCGATACTGGCAAACTCGGGAATATCATAGGACTTGCTCATAGCAGTATCAGAGTTGAAATGAGTGTCTTTACTGGGCACTGCCGATTAATGCCACACCTCAACTTCTTGGGCCTTGCCGACGCGGTTGATTGCTACCATGTTTTATGCCACTGCAATGCTGATTTTTGTCTCGCAGATAATACAAAATTTTACGTAACATCAAACAAAAGATTAAAGCCAATTCACTGATAGTTACCAACGTAGACAAAAGAATGCAGATTTAGTGATCTTTGATAAAACTATAAATAATTACGTTGAAAATAATGTCAACGTTTTCAATCTCCTACCAATGAATCCAAAGATTTCTCTACTTTATTCCGTGCTTAAATTGCACAAAATCAAACCAATAATTCTTCTATCGGTTCTAGTACTTACAACATTTCAAAACTGTTAATTCAGAAATTATCAACAATTTACAATATTTAACGTTACCTAAAAATTATACCTTGTTATCGTTCGACATTCTAACCTTTATACCCACATACCCATTGAAGAAACTTTACAGATAGCAAAACCTATATGTACAAACCAAATTAAGTTAAAAGATGCCGAACATGTTTATAAATTATTAAAAATTTACACTGAACAAAATTTCTGCCAGTTCGACGGTAAATTTTATAGATATGACCAAGGTCTTCCCATGAGATCTCCCTTAAGTAGTCTTTTATCAGATATTTTTCTTAACAATTTGGAAAATCAAATATTGAAAGTCGGTAACACCATTAATGATAATATTATTTTGTGGCGTAAATATGTTAACGACATATTAGTAGTTTGGAACGACGACGGTTTGAATTTAATTGACGATTTTCACACTCACATCAATA
Source organism: Onthophagus sagittarius (assembly GCA_036711965.1). Classification (NCBI taxonomy): domain Eukaryota; kingdom Metazoa; phylum Arthropoda; class Insecta; order Coleoptera; family Scarabaeidae; genus Onthophagus; species Onthophagus sagittarius. The sequence goes on from JASERS010000001.1 coordinate 55,064,717, forward strand.
CTTTACATAATAATATAAAATCCACCTTAGAAATTGAGAACAACAACAGATGAAATTTTTTAGACATCATTAATTAACAATAACTATTCCATTGATTTTGAAATTTATAGAAAACCTACACAGACAGATACCATCATTCCTGCAAATTCGTTCCATATTAATTCACATAAAACTGCCGCTTTTGGAGCTTACCTACATAGGTGTTTTAATACACTTTTATCTAAAAATAATAAATCTAAAGAATTAAATATAATAAGAGCTATTGGTATCAATAGTGGTTATCAGCATTCACAGTTAAGTACTATAATTAATAAATTCATAAATAAACAAGATTTAAGATTCTCACCAAGCCGTCAACCTATTACAAATCACAATCACAAAATTTGCAGATCCATTAACTTCCAGGAATAAAAATATCCTACAATATCCAAACTATTTGTAGAAATCATAATATTAACATATCTTTTAGAAATAACAGCATGTTGCAAAAAGTATTATTCAACGCTAAAGATCAAATAGAGACATTGGATAATAATGCAGTGTACAAACTGGAGTGTGATACTTGTGGAGCAACGTATGTGGGGGAAACAGGTAGAAAACTGAAGATTAAGGTTAGAGAACATTTACAGAAAGAATAATCGAGTTTCGGAAGACATTTATTATTCCAGAATCATGATTTTATATTGATTAAAACCTTGATTTATTACACACACAAAGCAAAGGTTATAAACTAAATCTTCTAGAAACATATGAAATTGATAAATTCAGATTCAATAATTCGACTGTAAAGTGTCTCAATGATCAAATTAACTTCACAAAAGTTTCTCTATATAATACCTATCTACTCCGTTTCCCCAAAAGCAGAATAAGCAGCACAATAAATAATAAAATAAACCCCTTGTATTTCATTTTTGTTTGGTGTAATATTTCTGTTTTTTCAAAAATATTTATTTTCATTTTCTGTCTTGCTCACACACATCTGCTTTTCTGGCAATACTGTTTCTTTCGAGATCTTGTTCTTTCACATATAATACTTACATTTTTATAAATAATAATAATAATAATGTATATTTATTTCCAACAGGTTCCACACCCAATTACAGGAAAACAAAATTAACAACTTAAATTAAGGTTGAACGATATCAAATTAAACAAAAAAAAATAATAAAAATGGATATAGACCACAAACTGGTTTGTCAAGTCTCAAATTAGTTGACAAGTCGATCATCCAGAAACGACCAAGAATCAAAAAAAATATCGCATTCATCAGAAATTTGATTAAAAAAGTTACACATCAGTGTCACAGGCGCACGCTGACCCACCGTTGTTCTGTTAGAATTACAATAGAACACACGCGTAGACCTATTATTTAATCTGGGCACGTTAAAATTAATGTTACACAGAATCTGCGAGCAATCAAAAGTACCATGCAACAATCCATATAAAAATTTGACAGCGATCACTACTCTACGTGTAGATAGAGACACCATAGCAAATCGGTTCAGTAAAGAGCGGTAATCAATACCTCTAGGTGGGTAAGTTGCATCAATAGGATATGACAAAAATTTTAAATATAATCTTTGTATGCGCTCTACGGAATTAATATGAATATTAAAGTAAGGTTGCCAAATCAATGCGGCATATTCAAGACGCGAACGAATTAAGGCATTAAAAACAGTAAGAAGCCCTACGGTCGAAAATTCTTTACAATTGCGATAAATAAATCCGTACGTTCGGTAGCATTTAGTGCAAAGATCAGAAATATGATTTACAAATGTTAGCTTAGAATCAAAGGTTACTCCTAAGTCTATGATAGTACTCGTTCTACGCAAGTGAACATCACCAATATAGTATTCGCAGGATATCAAAGAACTTCTAGTGTAAGACATGACGGCACACTTAGACACATTTAGGCTCAAACGGTTACTCACACACCACTCAACGACACTGTCCAAACCACTCTGAAGAACCGCAACATTCGCCGGTGACCGAACCGAAGTGAAAATCTTCATGTCATCTGCAAACAACAGTTTCCCACAATGAATGGCGTCCGTAATGTCATTGATGAAAATGAGAAAGAGAAGCTGTCCGAGGTTCGATCCCTGAGGCACTCCCGACGTCGGGCGCATAGACTGTGATGTGCAGTTGGCGTATCTAACGCGCTGCTCCCTTCCGCGAAGATAAGACTCCATAAGTGCGGTCAATTGATCACTAAAGCCAACCAAACTGAGTTTGGATAACAGTGCGTAATGGTCAAGTTGGTCAAATGCCTTTTGGAAATCTAATTAGATAACATCAACTTGACCTCTATCGTCAAGAACATCGCATAGATACTGCGTAAAGCACGCCAAGTTCGATATACGGTATCGAACGGTTTCTCACGGTTTCTCACGAAACCAAGTTGAAAGGGTACTATATAAGGCTTCACGTAGGTATACATATATATGTATAAGATTGATTCAAATATCTTCGAGAAATTGCATAATAAGGAAATGGGTCGATAGTTTTCGATATTGGTGGCATCATCTTTCTTATGAACGGGACAAACATAAGCCTTCTTCCATTGCACAGGCATTACAGAGTACTTAAGAATCATGTTGTAAATATGGAGCAAAGGAGCATCACAAATAGCAGCGCAGTCTCTCAAAAGGAAGCTAGGTATGCCGTCGATACCTGCAGTAAGTTTATATTTTGAAAGCTTTAGTGCTGAGCGAACATCATCCTGCGTGAAGCCATCGATTCGGAGTGTCCGTTCCACTGACAAACCGGAAATAGGTACATTACAAGGGTCAGAAACAGTATAGACTTGACCGAAATATTCGGCAAACCCATCCACAATCGAGGAACCTGTAGTAAACTCGAGATCCCGGTACTTCATAGCGCCAGGTATGCGAGATGTACCCTTCCTCGACTGTACGTACCCCCAAAAACTTTTTATAAAGATTTGCTACATTTGTCTTGTTCGTCCTTTTTACATTTTAACCTTCAATTTTACTTATTTTAATGTGTTTATTTTTATGTGTAACAAATTTGTTATTAAATTTAGTTGATATTTTCAAATGTTCATTGGATTGTTGATTGGGATTGTTATTATAATCATAACGAAGATATTATTTTGTACGTTGACCTTTCTGACTTTTTTGTATTTTGACTTTTGATGAAATTTTATATTTTTATTTTTTAGTTTCAGTCGGTTTCGGCTTCACTGGCCATCCTCAGGAAACCACCTAATTACAATTATTCATTTAAAACTAAATTGTAAATAGATACTTTATATGTTAAGATGTTAGATAAAATTTTATTTACGTCAATTCTTAAATGATTTTTAAGCATATTCCTTCCTTAAATTTGTTGTTTATTTGTTGTAAAAACTTGTAATATGTTTAATTTATGATGTTTTGTTACTATTTAACATCGATATATTATGGCACGAAAATTTCTTATAATTTCAGGTTATGTGTTCAGCTGAAATTTTATGCTTAAGTTGTTGAAAAGATAGATCACAAGAAAATGACAACCAAAAACCCCATAGTACAATATAATACCCCCAACACAATATCATTACTTTCACAAAAAGTTACAAATCTGTCAAGCATAACTTTTAATAATCAAGAAGAAGAACTTTGGAATAAAGGACATAAATATGCCATCCATACAACACCAAACTACAAGAAAACAGCCATAGGGATAGAAGCTATAATCAAAGACCTACCTAATAAAAACGAAATTCAAAGAGAATGTCAACGAACGTTAATGACAGAAGAAGATAAGACTATTAAAAGAAACAATATAGAGCAAAATCGACGGAATAAGAGAAATAAGAAAGAAGGGTGGATAATAATAAAGAAAACAAAACAAAAAATGAAAAAGAAGGATGTACAAAAGGTGACAAAAACGCAGGATTGGTATTCATGCATAGAATATACAGGGTGAGTCAACAGTGCGAGGACGAAAGATTGTGGCCTTACTGTTGAAAATAAAGAAAATAGTTTTGTGTCATGATAGATCAGATCAAAGCTGCATCGACTAAAATTATTTTCACCTATACAGGGTGTTTCACAATTCCAGAACCCTACTCAACTTTATTTTTTTAAATGGAACCGTATACATCTTTTTAGATATGTTGATTACCTGTCTTAAATGCTATAAATACGTATCTTATTTTCAAATTTTGAATGCAAGGTTGCCAAGTTATTAATCATTTTGTGAAAATTTTTGAAAAATCTTGTGGTGACTTAAAATTCATTATCACCATTATTATTAAACATTGAAGATTGCAATTTAGCATATCGATAAACAAAACTTGGGCATTTGAAACCACACTAATACTATTTGATATCATTATACAGGATAGTTACCAGAACCGGTCAATTTATGTAATGTTTGAGGGACCATAACTTGGTTATTTTAAATGGAACATCCTATATTTTTTCAATGCCTTAGAAGGCTTTATTAATTACCTTTCATTTCTGTTAAGCATATGGTATATCTAAATGTGTACATTCTGAAATAATTACACTCTTTCAAAAATGTCGACCTAAACTTGTTTTTTTCACAAGAAATAAACTATGAAGAAGACATTGTAAAAAATGTAGGGTGTTCCATTTAAAATAACAAAGTTATGGTCCCTCAAACATTCCATAAATTAACGAGTTCTAGTAACCACCCTATATAATATTATCCAATACTATTAGTGGCGCTCGAAAGACCTAAGCTTTGTTTATCGATATGCCAAATTACATACTTCAATATTTAATAATGATGCTGATAATGAATTTTAAGTGACTACATGATTCATCCAAAATTTTCACAAAATGATTAATAACTTGGCAACATTGAATTCAAAATTTGAAAACAAGATATGCACTTGTAGCATTTAAAACAACTAATCATCATATGTGAAAATATACATAGGGTTCCATTTAAGAAAATGAAGGTGAATACGGGCCTGAAATAGTGAAACACCCTGTATAGCTGAAAATAATTTTAATCGATGCAGCTTCGATAGTAATGTATGATGACATAAGAAAATTTTCTAAATTTTCAACGGTAAAGCCACAATCTTCCGTCCCCGCACTATTTACTCACCCTGTATAAGAAAAACAGAGGATTTTCTCAAAGAGAATGATTTTAAAGTAGAAAAGAAGAACTTCACAAACAAATTTCACAGTCATGTTACAAATAATAACAAACACAAAAGTTACATTAGATAAATTTATCGTAAACCACAGAGACTACCAATGAACGCAAAAATACCAAGACTATATGCACTTCCAAAGTTGCATAAAGAAAATGCACCAATCAGACCAATAAATGCCTCCATTGACTCAAGTACATATAGAATTTCCAAATTTTTAATTAACACATTCAAAGAAATAACCGACTATAAACCAAAACATACGATACTTCACCGACAAGAATTTATTAAAGAACTAAGTAATTTTGACACCACGAAACAACATACATTGATCTCCTTTGACATAATAAATTTATATACTAACACACCAACAGAGAACAAAGAAACATTAGGCATTATCCAAGATATTTTAAACGAAAAACTGAACAACAAAATAGACAGCCAGAACTTGTATAATCTTTTCAAAATATGTCTACAACAAAATTTCTGTTCGCTCAACAACAAAGTTTGTAGGACTTCCGATATGGTCACCATTAAGTAGTTTAATAGCAGATATTTTTCTGGATAAACTTGAAAGAAGAAAAAATAAATGAAGAAAACCCATTTATAATATATGTATATACTTTACTGGAAAAGACATATTGATGACATATTTATAATCCTAGACACGCCAAATGAAGAAATCATAAAAGAAATTCACAAACACATCAACTCGTTACACAAGAACATTAAATTCACCAATGAAAAAGAGAACAACAATAAAATTAATTTCCTAGATTTGACAATTAGAAAAATTAACAACCACTTTACATTTGACATTTACAGAAAAAAAAAACTCAGACGACACCATAATACCTTGTGGCTCCTATCATGATTTCTTACAAAAAGCAGTAGCCTTTAGAGCATTCATAGAGAGAACAATCGAATAAAGAAATAGAAATCATCAAACAGATTGGTAACAACAATAAATTCCCAATAATAATCATAGAAAAGATAATTAAAAAAAAAACAAGAAAACAAAAACCTCAATAATAACACCAAACTTAACTCAATACAAAAAGAAAAACATCCAACATACGAAAGTATCACTTTCCAAGGGAACTTTGTTAATAAGATTAAAAACACAGTTAAGAAATACAATATAATACTTACAACAAAAGCCAACAACACCATTGGACGGATACTTACCAATAATAAAGACAAGATGAATAAATTACAAAATAACGGCCTGTATAAGCTTGAATGTGAAACATGTATGACCACCTACATTGGAGAAACGGGTAAAGCACTTAAAATAAGCGTCAAAGTCAAACTCACATTTTTGATGAAACTAAAAACACAACACTAATCCATCCAAAGAAACAAAGGAAATACATTTGAAATCTTGGAAAGTTATGAAATTAGAAAGTTCAGACAACAATCCACAAAAAGAATCACTGAACGACCAAATTTATTCAACAATAACACCACTATACATCTACCTACACGCAGGATTGTTAGTTTTAAACGATTTGTTAAAAACTATTTGTTTTAAACATGTAACACTAACATCCGATGTAACACTAACATATAAAACCTAACATGTTTTAAACTAAATTTGTTTTAAACAGTTTAATACCTGTTTAAAATCATAGGACTTTGTGTGAAGGATTATTTCTAAAAGACACAATAAATAATATTATAAAGTATTTAGTTGTAATTTCTAATACATTTAGTAACACTTTAAACTTGAAACTAATATGCTGCTTTGTCGTTCCCTAATCTATTTCTGATAATGGAATGTACTAAACCAAAAGACGAAAAAATCCTTACTATATCTGCTGACGATGCTACTGCAGTATGCAATTGCTGAACCAAATTTAAAGTAACTGGATCTAGACCAGGCTAAGGGCTTGACGTTGTCTATTAGTTGTTTAGAAAACATATATTTCTTAAACGGTGTACTAATTGCTGGAAAATTTATTTTCCGAATAGCACATATGCGAGAATGTTTTCTTACATTCTTTGCATTTAGCTCTTATTTTATTGATAGGTCCTTTAATTTCTTCGAAAAAAGACCAAACGGGGTCCTTCTTACGTCCCGTAGTAGACATGTTTTCTTGCACCTACGAAAACGAAACGAACACTAATGTAAGGTTTCAGATCTACCCAGTTAACACAAGAAACGTTCACACAAGAAACGATGGGAATCCCCGAATATTATTGATCACTGGTAGTAGTTTCCTATATAATCGCTTGAAGCTGTTGCAATATTCAAATTCAAACCATGTCTGTTAAAAGACTATTGGCTTTTTCTATTTACAGCTCTTAAAAACTAAAAATTAGGCGTGAGAATAAAGTTCTCAACTCTTAAGTACTCAATAACATGATTACAAACATGATTACAAATTATCTTTTTAATTTATGGAATCGAAGAAATTATAATTGATGTGTTAAAACTAAATTAAATTTGCTTCAAAAGGATTTTTATTTCATAATAATATCTCAATTCGTCTTTGAGATATGATGATGTAAATTAGATTATTCAATTTAACCTCAATAACAAGAGTTTATACTTTATCTCACTTGAGTTAGAGTTTATATAAGGCATAATTTGGACGTAAGGGTTCTACCTACCATTCGATTTTTGGTTTAAAAGTATTCTTAAACATTTCATTTATTTCCAGCAGCTTGTTTAAAACACAGTTTAAAACAGGTTTAAAATACAATTTTTTGGTAGCAACGTAAAATAAGTTTAAAACAAAAAAAAAATTGTTTAAAACAATTAAAAACAGGTGTTTTGTTCAAAAATAAAAGAAAAACTGTTTTTTTAACCCTGCCTACAAGTACCATTTTCCCCACCAAAAGAACCTCCAGACAGACGAGAACCTCAGGTCACGGTAATAACCTGAGGGTGCACCGATTCTGGATCCTTGATTACCATTTCCATCCTTACAGCTTACAATTTATCTTCATTTTGTTTTAATTCTTTTTACCTCTATCCTACATCCTATCACATTTTACTATTCCACAAAATACCATCTTTTAATTAAGTAACTTTCATTCATCCATTTTTTCATTCATGTTTTACCATATTCGATAATCAAAACTGAATTCGAAATGTATTTTTGTTAAACGTGATTAACATTAATTACATTGTAGTTGATTATTTCAGTGAGTGTTATATTTGTTTTTTAATTTTTTAACGCAAAATTTTATCAATGAATTTTTAACATTGAAGTAAGTTTGAATTTAAACATATTCCCACCAGACATTTCAACAACTCAAGCACAAAATTTGACCCGAACACAAAACCTGAAATTATAAGAAATTTTCGCGCCATAATATATCGATATTAAATAGTAATAAGACATCATAAATTAAACATATTACAAGTTTTTACAACAAATAAGCAAAACATTTAAGGAAGGAATATGTTTAAAAATCATTTAAGAATTGACTTAATTTAATAAAATTTTATCTAAGGGTTATTTCTTTGAATATGTTAATTAAAAATTTGGAAATTATATATGTACTTGAGTCTGGTGTATTTTCTTCGTGCAACTTTGAAGTGTATATAGTCTTGATATTTTTGCGTTCGTTGCTAGAATTGCTCTGTGGTTTATGTTAAATTTATCTAACGTAACTTTTGTGTTTGTCATTATTTGTTTAACTTGTCTGTGAAATTTGTTTGTGGGGTTCTTCGTTTCTATTTTAAAACCATTCTCTTGGAGAATATCCTCCATTTTTCTTATATATTCCTTGCTATTTATCAACACCAATCCTGCGTTTTTATCGCCTATTGTACACATAACGTTCTTTTTTTTTCATTTTTTGTTCTATATTCTTATCTTCTTCTCTCATTAACGATCGTTGAAATTCTCTTTGAATTTCTTTTTTATTAGATAGGTCCTTGATTATAGCTTCTATCTCATTGGCTATTTTTTTGTAGTTTGGTGTTGTATGGATGGCATATTTATGTGCTTTATTCTAAAGTTCTTCTTCTTGTTTATTAAAAGTTATGCTTGATAGATTTGTCACTTTTTTGTGAAAGTTATGATATTGTGTTATGTATTGTGTATTAAATACCTATGGGATTTGGGACCTATGGGACTCAAGCACAAAATTTCAGCCGAACACATAACCTGAAATTATAAGAAATTTTCGCACCATAATATATCGATATTAAATAGTAATAAAATATCATGAATTAAACATATTACATGTTTTTACAACAAACAAACAGAAAATTTAAGGGAGGAATATGTTTAAAAATCATTTAAGAATTGACGTAACTTAATAAAATTTTATCTAACATCTTAACATACATCTATCTATACATGCATCTACTTGGAATTTAGTTTTAACCCTCCGTCGGGCGAAACTGGCCTGACGGGCAAAAGTAGAATGTTTTCGCTCCTCTCTTGAGTCTTAAAAGTGTAGAAGTCTGCACTTCTTTATAGTCTACTTTCTTTACCTACTGATTACAGTATACCTAGTCCGTTAGCTGCGCGTGTTTTAGAATGGATTTATTATTACCTTGATTTCATAAGCTCATTGCGCCCGGATGCGTCATGAATATTATTGCCAATAAATCGATTATTTTTTTCCTCATTTGATTATTTAGTTGTTTCTTCACATAACACGTAATATTCTATGATACTTTTATTTATTTATTTTTTTTCTATTGATATGTTTTTTTGTGAGAACAAATATTTTATCTGCAAAACCTAGTTATAGTAAAAAGTTGTCGTTTATATTTCTCAAACCAAATAAAAAAGGATTCCCACAATTGCAAATGTTGTTCTCAGTCAAAAAGGTACAAAGGACATTTACTGAACTAAAATAAGTTGTAAAATAAATATTTTTTTCCTCTCAACGCTAGGACTTGTCCGTGATCCTTCAATCACCGATGTCAAATAATGTAAATAAATTTGTTGAAATATAACTAGATTACTTGACATGAAAGATTGTAACAAATCTTATCTTCGAAACGTAACTAGAAGTAAAAAGTCGCCGCGAAGTTTTCTATTTTTCAAACCAAATAAAGAATTCTCACAACTGCAAATGTTGCTATTCAAAGTAAAAAGTATAAAAGAAAGACATAATGTTGAAGTAAAATTAGTTCTAAAATAGCTGGTGGTTCCGACTGTCCTTTATTTCCGCTAAAATGTCCCAAAATTGTTCAAATCATATTGATGATATAACAAATCTTCTCGAAGACGACAAGGAAGATCCCTCAGTGAACGAGGATTTTGGAGAAGAAAGTGATATTGATTCGGAAGATTTCGTTAGAAAACGTGAAGACGATTCAGAAACGGAGCAGGATGGTGAGGAATTTCAAGATGAATGCGCAACTGGTACTGAAGCCAATTGCTTTTTGGGAAAGGATAAAACAACCAAATGGTATAAAAATCCGCCACCAAGAAATATTCGTAGACGATGTCACAATGTTATAATTGAACGTTCTGGAGTCAAAGAAAATGCTAGAAATGCTCAAACTGCGGTTGATTGTTGGCATAGTTTGTTCACAGACGACATTTTGGATACAATAGTTAGATATACAAACCAATATATTGAATCGATAAAGCATAAATTTTCCAGAGAAACAGACGTCGCGCCCACAGACGTCATCGAATTAAAGGCTTTTATTGGTTTATTATACTTAGCAGGAGCACTGAGAGGAAATAGTCAAAGTTTGGAGGAACTTTGGGGAAAAGAAGGTGACCGATATTTAGAAGCTGTCGTAACATTTTTGTGCCGATAATTGGTTTACCGATATAGATTTCATCGATTTTTTGAAAAAGAAAAACTTATCATACGTTGGAAGTGTGAAAAGAAATAGAAGACAGTTGCCTCCACCATTTGTCTTGGCCAAAGGAAGGAAACAATACACCAGCATGTTTGGTTTCAATAATGGAAAATCCTTAACATTTTACATACCACGAGCAAAGAAGAATGTAATTTTCGTATCTACACTAGTGACTACATAACTACAACACCATCGATCCTAAATTTGAAGAGAAACAAAAACCAGAGATAATCACCTTTTATAATTCCACCAAGGGCGCTGTCAATACTGTAGATAAGATGTGTGCTACCTACAGCGTGAACCGAAATGTGAAGCGGAGGCCCATGGTAATATTTTTCACAATGTTGAATGTGAGTGGTAAAAAGACGAGTTTTTCTAAAAACATTGTCCCATCCAGAGGTATGAAGACTGTCGGAATCAATACCCAGCTCCAAATGCGATTAAAACGGTTCCAACCCATCAATGAAGCTGATGACTTAGAAAATTTAACTCCTCCACCTCCAAAAAGGCATAGGTATTCAACCTGTACAGATCTAAGGAATTTCAGAAGGATGACAAATTATGAATGTAAAAAATGTCGGTCTGCAATCTGTATGTCTCACGTAAATATGGTGTGCGGTACCTGTTATGCTGCATGTCAATGTCGGTCTTCTGCCCAAGAAACTGACTCTGAATGAACAAGACCACAATAATTTTTTAATACATTTATTACATATTATTTTGAAAATAAATTCGTGCTTTCTAATATTCTTTCTTTTCCTTAGTTAAATTTTTTTTATAATTTCTTATATGTATTATTTTCTTTAATAAATGCGTTATCTTTTCAATATACTTTTTTTTCTTGGTTAAAACTACCATTGAACATCAATAGATGCTTTTAAAGTGCTAATTAAGAATGTGTGTTGCGACTGTTACAAGTGTGCCTGTCAGGCGCATTGCACCTGAATTTGTTTGCACTAATAATGCGCTCGATGAAGGGTTAAATGAATAATTGTAATTAGGTTTCCTGAGGATGGCCAGTGAGGCCGAAACCGGTTGAAACTAAAAAATAAAAATATAAAATTTCATCGTCAAAGTACAAAATAATATCTTCGTTATTATTTTAGTAACAATTCCACAATAACATTCACGGTGCTAAACAAAAATCAAAACAACAATACGTCTAATAACTGTTTGGTTTATCCTACTATTTGAAAAATTTATTTGTAATGTACACTCAGCAGCAGAAGTCTGCGTACAAAAAACTTGTAATACTTTAATTGAAAAAATAAGAGTCATAATCTAATGTGATAAACTTGATTTTTTTTTTATTTTGTATATTAACTACATATAATTCTATTAACAAAATATGCTTCAACAAAACCGAAACAGTAGTTAGAGAAAAAAATCAAAACTAAAAATTCTACAAATAACGGGTATGCAAAAATCTGCGTACAAGTCAGGACAGTATTTATAAAAAATTCATAAATGAGATCATTGTTTCTATATTAATACGAGGTCGGATAACCTTTACGTTTAATGACCTCCCTTAAACGTTTAGGCATGGAGTGTACTAATTTCTTCGTTTCGTCCGAACTGATTTTGGCCCATTCCTCAATCATAACATTTTTTAACGTTTCCTTCGACGTTATGTTGCGTTGCCGAATCCTGCGTTCCAGTAAATCCCAGAGGTGTTCGATGGGATTCAAGTCCGGCGATTGTGGAGGTGTTTTAAGTTGCTTTGGGGTATTGTATAGTAGCCAAAGCTTAGTGTTGTGGGCGCAATGTTTGGGGTCATTATCTTGTTGAAAAAAGTATTCGGGTCCCAAGCCCAAGTTTTCGATGCTAGGCTTCAAATTTTCTTTTAAAATGTCTATATACATTTTATGGTCCATTGTCGATGTTATGAAAACTAACCTTCCCACCCCTTTGGTGCACATACACCCCCAAACCATAACTCCACCACCTCCTTGTTTTACAGTCGCTTTCAAATTTACGGGATTAAGGGCAGTATTAGGTTTTCTCCATACATGTTGTTTACCCTTAATGCCGAAAATGCAAAATTTGCTCTCATCTGTAAAGAGAACTTTCTCCCAGAATTCAATGGGCTTGTCTAAGAGTTTTTTTGCAAAGGCGATCCGCTTCTGACGATTGACCTCTGACACAAATGGCTGTTTTCGTGCAACGCGACTGTGATAGTTAGCTTTTTTCAACGTCCTTCTCACCGTATCTTTGCTGATAGTTTTATGAAATTCTTCTTGTACATTTTCTACTATTTTTTTTGCCGTCAGCCTAGGTTCTTTTCTAACCTGCTGTACAATTTTTAACTTCTCTCGGTTTGTTAAAAGGGGTGGTCTACCAGATAGCGGACGTGAGAGGTAATCTTCAGTGTCTTTATAATTATTAATTACTCTTTGAATGGAAGAGTGTGACCTGCCGACAGTTTCTCCTATTTTTCGAAAAGATTTTCCCTCTTTCCATAGCTTTACAATAATTTTTCTCTCTCCCAATTCAATTTACTTTCCTTTCGTGTCCATTCTAACTTTTAGCTTCTAAGCCTCTGCTAATATAATTGACACCGATTATCTTTTATTTAAATCCGAAAGCGTACATCGCCAACTACGTATTTAAGTAAATAAGTATATTTTGGAGAAGGCGTCTTTATTTGTACGCAGATTTTTGCATACGCATTATTTTGAGAATTTTTAATTTTAATTTTTTTTCTAACTAATATTTCTGTTTTCTTGGTGCATATTTTGTTAATAGAATTATATGTAGTTAATACACAAAATAAAAAAAAATTGAAGTTTATCACATTAGATCATGACCCTTATTTTTTCAGTTAAAGTGTTAGAAGTTTTTTGTACGCAGACTTCTGCTGCTAAGTGTATATATAAATTATATATAAATAATAGAAAGATTATTATTTCAAATTTAAAATAAAAGGTTTTTTTTATGATTAACTGAGACAAAAATAGCTGTTGAAATAAAAATAGATTTTCAATTATTTCAAAAAATTATCTAATAATATCTCTTTAAAAAAACTGTTACTATTTATACAACAAAATTACCTTTTTTAGTCTATTTATAACCCCAACGTAATAAAGTAACTAGGATATCCGCTCGGACCCCTCATATTTATAACCCGTGACATCCTTTCGACCGCAGAGTGGAATTTTAAAAGTCCCGCTTTTCGCATTCCACTCCGAACGTACTGGCGGGCGTCGTTCGGCTAACTTCGTAACAGATCGTCAATAGAAGTCATGGCTGCAAGTGAACTGTCAATAGAGCAAATTCATAAGTTTTTATTAGAAAAAGGTGGAATTGTGCCAAATAGGGACGTTGTCAGACATTTTAGGGGATATTTAACCGACCGTGCATCCCAAGGTAAGTCATTTAGCCCCATTATCGCTTATGACACGCTAGAAATCACATTGTTTACATTGGCTACCTGTGGATACTTCATGTTGGATAGGTTAGAATTTTCGAACGTCTCCAGTTTTTAATACGATTGTGAGTCATTGTGACCTTTAATGTTCTTTCAAGTTCTTTTTATCAATAAAGAAAAAAGTTTCTTTTAATACCAATGTAGGATAGGGTAAAATTTCTAAGTAAACGCATAAAAAAATTGATTAGCAAATAAATCGTTTCAGTATTAATCTAATCTTTTTATCATTTTCCTCTATTTATTTAACGATTATTTTTTCATTTAAGTGAAAAAATCAATAATAAATAAATCTTCTTCAATATTTAGTACTTATATTACCTAATCACGTTTTGTAATTGGGTCATTTTACAATATCTTTAACGTTTAGTAATAATTACTTAACCTTTGACATTTCATCAACGCTATCTTAATTACGTAAAAAATATGTTGATATTCTATTACAGTTACACCGCTTTGATATTAAATATGGTTAAGTTAAAAAAACTATATTTATGATTCAAAAGTTCATTTAAACTAGATAAATAATTATGCTTGATTTTGTGTAAACAAGTTGCCAAACTTTAAGAGTGATTTTTTACAATTAAATGTTTTATCATTTATGAATGGATACCACACGTATTTTGCCAATTGAATTCATTGAAATAATCATATTATATTGCCTGAATAAAGTCTCTCTATAGGGTGATCAAAATTCCATGTACGAATAAGCTATCTTGAAAATACTTCAGAGACTTTGTTGCAAATAATTTGAAGCAAATATTTACGATAACACCCAGAAAGGTATTGCGATAATTCTTTTTTTATTTGATGTAAAATAACCTAAAGAACACGTTAAAAATAAAAAAAGTGCGGAAAAATCTTAAACTTACCGAAAAATCGTCTTAAAGATTCGATGTTACGTTTCGTCATGTGACGTAACGAAGCTTGCTAGCGACGTATTTAACTTTAAATGGCGATTAAAACTAATCTACAGAATACATTAAAAATAAAAAGAAAGTATGGCAAAGCGTTAAATTTACCGAAAAATCATTTTAAAGTTCCCTTGTCACGACACGAAAATTGTTAACAACTTATTTTAGCTTAAAACGCGATTAAAATAACCTATTATTGATACTCAACCCGGAAGTTGAACCCCCTGCGTGCTACGAACTCAATGGGGAAGTTGAAATCAACCACCTGCGTTAGGCTGGTAATGCACTATCATAGTTCTATCAACGTTTATTTACGTATGTAGCAGGAGTGGGTTTCAACTTCCGGGTTGGCTTTGGTTAGGTTTGGGTCCGTTGAAAAAAGGTAAAGACTCGGATTGACTCGAGCAACTAAATAAGAAAGAAAGATATTTCACTTAAAAAAATTAAATGCTTGTTAACTGTTTTGGACTACATAGAAGGCGGTAGGTTTTAACTTCTTTTGGTTAGATTTGGGTTCGTTGAAAAAAAGGTTAAGACTCAAATTGACTCGAAGAGCTAAATAAGAAAGAAGGATATATCACTTAAAAAAATTAAATGCTTGTTAACTGTTTTGGACTCCATAGAAGGCGGCAGGTTTTAACTTCCTTGGGTATGAAGTAGGAGTGGGTTCCAACTTCCGGGTTGGGTTTGGTTAGGTTTGGGTTCGTTGAAAAAAAGGTTAAGACTCAAATTGACTCGAAGAGCTAAATAAGAAAGAAGGATATATCACTTAAAAAAATTAAATGCTTGTTAACTGTTTTGGACTCCATAGAAGGCGGCAGGTTTTAACTTCCTTGGGTATGAAGTAGGAGTGGGTTCCAACTTCCGGGTTGGATTTGGTTAGGTTTGGGTCCGTTGAAAAAAAGGTAAAGACTCGGATTGACTCGAACAACTAAATAAGAAAGAAGGATATTTCACTTAAAAAAATTAAATGGTTGTTAACTGTTTTGGACTCCATAGAAGGCGGCAGGTTTTAACTTCCTTGGGTATGAAGTAGGAGTGGGTTCCAACTTCGGAGTTGGGTTTGGTTAGGTTTGGGTTTGTTGAAAAAAAGGTTAAGACTCAAATTTACTCGAAGAGCTAAATAAGAAAGAAGGATAATATCACTTAAAAAATTAAATGCTTTTTAACTGTTTTGGACTCATAGAAGGCGGCAGGTTTTAACTTCCTTGGGTATGAAGTAGGAGTGGGTTCCAGCTTCCGGGTTGGGTTTGGTTAGGTTTGGGTTCGTTGAAAAAAAGGTTGAGACTCAAATTGACTAGATGACCTAAATAAGAAAGAATATATCACTTAAAAAAATTAAATGCTTGTTAACTGTTTTGGACTCCATAGAAGGCGGCAGGTCTTAACTTCCTTGGGTATGAAGTAGGAGTGGGTTCCAGCTTCCGGGTTGGGTTTGGTTAGGTTTGGGTTCGTTGAAAAAAAGGTTAAGACTCAAATTGACTCGAAGAGCTAAATAAGAAAGAAGGATATATCACTTAAAAAATTAAATGCTTGTTAACTGTTTTGGACTTCATAGAAGGCGGTCGGTTTTAACTTCCTTGGGTATGAAGCAGGAGTGGGTTCCAGCTTCCGGGTTGGGTTTGGTTAGGTTTGGGTCCGTTGAAAAAAGGTAAAGACTCGGATTGACTCGAACAACTAAATAAGAAAGAAGGATATTTCACTTAAAAAAATTAAATGCTTGTTAACTGTTTTGGACTCCATAGAAGGCGGTAGGTTTTAACTTTTTTGGGTATGAAGCAGGAGTGGGTTCCAACTTCTGGGTTGGGTTTGGTTAGATTTGGGTTCGTTGAAAAAAAAGGTTAAGACTCAAATTGACTCGAAGAGCTAAATAAGAAAGAAGGATATATCACTTAAAAAAATAAATGCTTGTTAACTGTTTTGGACTCCATAGAAGGCGGCAGGTTTTAACTTCCTTGGGTATGAAGTAGGAGTGGGTTCCAACTTCCGGGTTGGGTTTGGTTAGGTTTGGGTTCGTCGAAAAAAAAGGTTAAGACTCAAATTGACTCGAAGAACTAAATAAGAAAGAAAGATATATCACTTAAAAAAATTAAATGCTTGTTAACTGTTTTGGACTCCATAGAAAGCGGCAGGTTTTAACTTCCTTGGGTATGAACTAGGAGTGGGTTCCAACTTCCGGGTTGGGTTTGGTTAGATTTGGGTCCGTTGAAAAAAAGGTAAAGACTCAAATTGACACGATGAGCTAAATAAGAAAGAAGGATATATACTTAAAAAAATTAAATGCTTGTTAACTATTTTGGACTCCATAGAAGGCGGTAGGTTTTAACTTCCTTGGCTATGAAGCAGGAGTGGATTCCAACTTCCGGGTTGGATTTGGTTAAGCTTGGGTTCGTTGAAAAAAAGGTTAAGACTCAAATTGACTCGAACAGCTAAATAAGAAAGAAGGATATATCACTTAAAAAAAATAAATGCTTGTTAACTGTTTTGGACTCCATAGAAGGCGGCAGGTTTTAACTTCCTTGGGTATGAAGTAGGAGTGGGTTCCAACTTCCGGGTTGGGTTTGGTTAGGTTTGGGTTCGTTGAGAAAAAGGTTAAGACTCAAATTGACTCGAAGAGCTAAATAAGAAAGAAGGATATATCACTTAAAAAAATTAAATGCTTGTTAACTGTTTTGGGCTCCATAGAAGGCGGCAGGTTTTAACTTCCTTGGGTATGAAGCAGGAGTGGGTTCCAACTTCCGGGTTGGGTTTGCTTAGATTTGGGTCCGTTGAAAAAAAGGTTAAGACTCGGATTGACTCGAACAACTAAATAACAAAGAAGGATATTTCACTTAAAACAATTAAATGCTTGTTAACTGTTTTGGACTCCATAGAAGGCGGCAGGTCTTAACTTCCTTGGGTATGAAGTAGGAGTGGGTTCCAACTTCCGGGTTGGGTTTGGTTAGGTTTGGCTTCGTTGAAAAAAAGGTTAAGACTCAAATTGACTCGAAGAGCTAAATAAGAAAGAAGGATATATCCCCTAAAAAATTAAATGCTTGTTAACTGTTTTGGGCTCCATAGAAGGCGGCAGGTCTTAACTTCCTTGGGTATGAAGTAGGAGTGGGTTCCAACTTCCGGGTTGGGTTTGGTTAGGTTTGGGTTCGTTGAAAAAACGGTTAAGACTCAAATTGACTCGAAGAGCTAAATAAGAAAGAAGGATATATCACTTAAAAAATTAAATGCTTGTTAACTGTTTTGGACTCCATAGAAGGCGGCAGGTTTTAACTTCCTTGGGTATGAAGTAGGAGTGGGTTCCAACTTCCGGGTTGGGTTTGGTTAGGTTTGGGTTCGTTGAGAAAAAGGTTAAGACAGCTCGACATGAATAAGTAGATGAGAAGGAAGGGTATTTAACTCATAAAAATGTATAATAGGAGTAAATTAATACATTTTTAATTTTGTTTAAAGAAATTATTTAATATTTATTTACTTATATTATTGGGGTCTATGTACGCCAAAGAGGTAGGAAAATTGGCATTTATAACATCCATAAAGGATATTGACATTTTTTTATTTTGATTTGGGGTTGGATTATATAGGGTGTTTAGTAGGTAGTGCAGGATACTGAATAGGGTAAAAAAAAATGGGTGAAAAAAATTAGAGTGAGTGAAAAATATTTTTACTCACCCGTTGCTATGAATGTTAGCAGAGTGAGTGAAAATAACAATTTTCAACACTCGTATCTACGCTAGAAACTGGCAATTTCAAAGGTAGGATTGAACAAATTATGTTTATAAAGCTCTTGGTGAGTAACAAGTCAACTTCAGATTTTTTGACTTAAATAATTTAAACAATCCATTCATGCACAATAAAAAAGCTTACTACATTTTTGTGATAAAAGCTCTTGTTGCTCTTCTGCACTGTAGTAGTAATAGAAAAGCACAAACAAATTCAAAAAGATTAAAATCTTAATTAACAAGAAAACTGAAACACTTAGTATACAGGTATGATTGGTTAAATAAATTCAGAATGACCTCCTCTAAAACCCTATTCAGTATTCTTCACTACCTACCAAACACCCTGTATATTCGAACAGGATAACAACCCTAAACATTGTGCCTAAAATACAAAACTTTGCCTGCTACACAACACCCCAACGCAATTGAAAGCACCCGCTCAGTCGCTCAACTTAAATCCCATTGAAAATTTATGGAATTTATTAAACCGCAGGATTATTATACGCAGATTATTGCATAGGTTCTATTTGAATTATTTTTAGTTTAGATTTCTTTATTAAATAATCTTTATATTTGATTAATTTATATTTTGTTATATAATATACTGTTTACATACAGAATAAATATAAGATGAAGTTTATCGCATTAGATTATCAATATTTCGTGCAGGTTAAAGCATTTCAAGTATGTTATACGCAGACATATGCATATATTTCAAAAATGTACGAAGAGGTCTTTTCCAAAACTAACTAAAGTCCAAAAAATCGAAAATCGCGTTTTTGTGTTTAAAATAAGTACAAAAAGTTGCATTTGATTTATAGGTTTATATTTCATAAAACTAGTATCTCAGTTTTTTTATACAACCCCAAAAGATTATACTCCAAAGACGACTAAGTCAACGCTCATGAGCATATGTGCATTTATCATTTGTCTGTTAAAAAGTTGCACAAAATGTGATTTTATGTAAAGCTTAGTGTTGATGCTTTGGTAATAATTCTGCCATAGAAATTTTCGCCATAAAAACTTTTTCGCGAAATTTGTAACATCCTGTGGGGTGCCGCTGCTACAGCGAAGCATCAATATTACGTGCAATCAAACGGTAGCCCAATCTCTTCTGAGCATTTTGTTTTTTATTCACTCTATTATTTCTGTTACTAACGAAGATGTATTTCAAAGCGATCGCCTATGAAAACAAGACGAGTGACAATAGTTGCTGATGACCGTTTGTTTTAAGCAATTATAGAACGACAGCTCTAGAAGCTCGACGTCTTCTTCAAATGGTGCATGTTGCTGATATCAGTGAGAGAACCATTCACTGAAAACTTGCTTAGAAGTTGTCTACCTGCAAGAAGGCTGCCAAAGGCCTGAGGCTGCTTTTTATAGGCAACAATGATGAACGCTCTATGCGCTTCCATCGAAATTATAATAATAGAAAAAGTACTCTTTTCGAAATTGTGTAAGTCGCAAACCTTTCATTACGACGTCTCCAAACACAGGTGACCGGAGATAAAATTGGGCCTCTTGCACTCAGATCATTTTCAGCAAGTTTTCGACGAACAGTTCTTTTACTTACGTAACACCATGTATGTATGTAAGGACACGGGAGAGTGTGCGAATGAACGCACACCATACTTAGGCCCTACTGGGCCCCTTGTGCAACTCCCCACTCTACCTCTGTTCACATCAACCAGCCTAAGGTTTTTCCGAAGGCCAGGACGTCATTTAGAGGGAGGTTGCTGATATCATTTGTGGACGGCCACTTCTCCCCGAGTAACCTCTTTCTGAGGGCGGTTAAGGAGGGGCAGTCACACAAAATGTGAATTACAGTCTCGTCGTCCTGTTCACAGGCCCGACAGAGAGGAGAATTAGCAATCCTCAAGTTATGAAGATGCTTGTTTACCTTACAGTGTCCCGTGAGGAGGCCTGTAGTTTGTGTGAGGGTGGTTTTGCCCAACCCAATGAAATACTGAGCAGTTTTCTTTGAAGGATATTTTAGCAATTCCTTGGCTTGAAAACAGCCTGGATTATTGTCCCACGCTTTTAAAAATTTCTTATGGGTAATGTACTTAATCATATCAATATGAGTAGTTAAGGCTGGGATGGCAATCGGCTCGGGGCCCCAAAAATGTCTTCCAGTTGCCCTACGTAACACCATTTGAAGACGTTGTCGAGTTTCTACAGCTGTCGTTCTACGATTCTTTAGAGTGTTTAGAACAATATTGTCGGCATAAAAGTGATTTTTCATAAGTATTAGGCTATGAAAAAGATAATTTCGAGATTAATTTCGTAAAAGATGAAAAAGTATAGATCAAAGAAAGAATCATCAAAATCAAATGCTTGGTTCGCGAGGAGGTCAGCTTGAAGTTGTGGCTAATTTATAGTGACCGTTTTTTGTTGCCGGTCAGTTTATATTACCACATTCGTAATGAATGTGTTCTATACAACATTTCACAGAAATTCAGTCATATTAAGGAATAATTATTTTTGACTTAATGAGTTTTGGAAAAGTACCCTTCATATGGTTCTTCAAGAACCTCACTTTAGATATCGATACCTTCTAAACCGCTCGATGAAAATATTGCGGTAAAGTTTATTGCAATCGGTGAACATTTCTGTGTATTATAGGTTAATTTGGAAGTTTTCGAATACGCGATTTTTCTTGTATCGCGACTTGTTGACAATGTATCCGATTTTTGGGAGTGCCGGCAACTTTGTCTACTTTGCGATTTTATTTTCTCAAAAACTATTTGACGATACCCGATATGTTCTTAATGGTGGCCATATTTTATTTTATTGATATTCCATATAGTTTCCATATAGTAGAAAATCGCGGTTTACTAAGATGCAGTTATCTCGAAAACGATTGCATCGATTTCAACACGATTTTTGCCAAAATGTGTTTGAAAAAAAAACGAATGTCGTTTGTCGGATTCCGTAATCGGTTTTTCAAAATTAAGTCTTTCTAAATGACTCTTTCCAAATGAGCACCTCTCCCCGGAGTGTTGTTTCTGTTTCTCTTTAACTTGTATTCCCATTAAACCACTGTTAAAAAATTAGGGAGCCCTTATTTTGAAAAACTTGTAACGGAATCCGACTTACAACAATATTAAACACATTTTGGTAAAAATTGCGTCGAAATCCGTTCGGTTGTTTTCAAAATAATCGCATCCTACTAAATCACGATTTTAAGCGAAACTATGTGGAACATCAATAAAATAAAGATACATCCATAATAGCATATATTCGAAAAATAATGTGGGGTCAGCTCGACGGTGCATCTCTTTGCTAGTAGATTGTTACAGCATACGACTATGTAAATAGAATTTTTGCTGATCGGTGGCTGTAGATCGTGCTGAGGAAAGAAGGCCCTGTTAGATAGCTGCTACCTTCTCCAACGACAACGACAAAAGATAATATGATAAATAGTATTTACTATGTGGTTGGCACAATAAACATAAACATAGTATAGAATCCTATTTATTCATTTCAACACGGACTCTTTATTAATTTTATTTTTTAAATAATGTTTGCTTTATATTTCATATAAACTTACTTACATTTTAAAATATTTATTTTTACTTACATTTGTCTGAAATTGTCTTTTTCATAGCCTATTACTTGTGAAAAATCACTTTTATACCAACATTTTTGAAACAGAAACACATTATCTCAAAAAGTACACGTAGGTAAATTTAATCGATGCAACTTTAAGGTCTTTTTTTTACAGAAAAGCCACTCTCTGTTGTTTCCACACTTATGATTCATCCTATATAAACAAAACATACGCAAATAATATTGTAATTGTTATCTTATTTCACCCTTTACATAATTGGGAGTACGAGTAAACGACACACGGAACTATTATCATTATTCTCTCTTGCTTGTGACCTTCAACGGCGTTTTAAGAGGTCTGTAATTTGTTTTCTGCCTTACACCTTTTAGACGTCGATGGCATACAAACCAATAAATGGCACTATTTGTATACTTTTGTTTTAAATTTTGTATATTTTTATATTTTTGTATCACCATTCGTAATTTGAAAGCAAAAATGTTTCTAAACGCTGTTTGTTACTTGTGTAAACTGTTTGTTACCATTAAACGGGGTTGCGAGAAAAATTATAACAATATTTTGTATTGAAACAGGTAATATAGAAAGCGCATCTGTAGATGTGGCCTGTTGAAAAAAATAACATATCTTAAATCAATATCTTGATCAACCCTTTGAATTGTCTCAATTGATCTCAACTTACTAATTAATACACTTAGGGACACTTTTACCACCTCCTGATAAATTTATCTTAACAGTTAAAAACCGGCTCATAACCAATGAAAGCGCTTAAAATCGATATAACCACCGCTAGTTAGTTTAATTAGAGGTTGGTAAAAGCGGGCATTAGTCCATTCATAACGTATACCAAATTCGATTATTCTACCTTGATGTATTACTAAGATATCGAATCGTCAGGGGTATCTTATTTTATTGTCCTGCTCTGTGTCAGTTATTATGGGAATCACTCTGTATAATAATTAAAACAAATCTAAATATAATTTTTAGGTTTATTTTACTAAAAGATTAATAAATATTTTTTCATTTTAGATGACGCAAGAATTAAATTTAAACGTTACGTTAACGTCTTGGCCACAACCAAATCTGAAGATAACGAAAAGTTCCTCATACTTCGCCCAAAATACAGCATGCCACTGGAAGATGTGATGCAATACTCGGTATCATCATCTCCTTCACCACAACTCGATCCTCGAAACGCAATCGGAATACCGGTATCCCCTTCCTTATCAATTCCCGAGTTCATTCCTAGTCCAAGTAATTCTCCTGCTCCAAGGCAACCTCCTCCATATAGACCACCCCCGCCGGTAACTCCTACATCTTCATTAGATAGCATCTCAATAAGTTCCTCATGCGTTTCCATTAATGATGATGGTCCGGTAGTTCCTCCTAGAAGGAAAATTGTAATGAGAAAATCGGAAAGCGATAGTGGAATTGAAGATAAGCTGTCAATAAATATGAAGATGAAAGTTGAAGATGATGAGGAAGTTACTGAAAATGACAAGTCTTCGGTTAGTGTGAAGGAACGTACGCAGAAATTTAATCGAATGGCCTCGGTGGAGGATGAATTGAGTCCGCACAGACCACACAAAGAAAAGAAGAAGAAGGAACAACAGGAAAAGGTATAAACAACTTTATTAACTTTTTATTATATCTATTTTTATAAAATTAAACGATCACGTTTTAAAAACTAGAAAACTGCGGTTTCAACTATGTTCTATCGGTTGGAACATGACTAATAGCGACGAGCGGGGTAAATTACAAGCGGGCAATGTACAGAATTTCGCGCACAACTAACTAATAACGGTGATATACCGCTGAAATTGTTAACACAAATCCAATATGTTGCTAATTCATATTAATCGTTACGATACACCACCGCTTCTATACCGGTGACATCCATTACACTATTATCGGCTATAAAAAATGATGGATTGTCGCCCAATATAGAATGAAAAATTTTATTTGGTGTGTATTTGACATTTAAACATTATGTATGTACCGATAAAAAAATACTAGGTTTAATTAAAATATCGTATATGGTGAGTTTTAAATTTTCTTGAAAAGATTGTGTAGATAGAAAAATATTTCTTGATCAGCACAGTATGTATACGCAAATCGCCGAGTCACGTGACGGACAATTATTGATATCGTACAGGCGCCGTAAACGCGCTGCGGCGTTTCGAGACAACGGCTCTACGGCACGTGGGTCCCGGTAAACTAATTTGTGATCCCAGCGGGGTTATACAAATACGAATCCCATAAAAACTAAATGAGTGAATGACTGAACACATTCCACCGCGTACGGTCATTAGTCATTTCCGATACGTTATCGCCTGGACTGGCGAGGTGTACGAAGTACAGTAATACACCCAGGGTCCTCGTTGTTGTTGTTGTTGTTGATCCCCAACGGACGCCCAGTGTGGGGGTCCTTGAATGTGTGCTACGCACGATTAACGCGTTCCTAATTACAATAATAGAATGTACATATCGCAGATCGAACGAAGATCGTGTTTCTTTAATCTTCACGAGAAGAGATCGATGATTATTATGTGGGTACAACTTGTTATGAAGTTAGTTAGTTCTTATTGTATCCGTGCGACGCTAGTAACAAACCTCCCAGCAACACACTTTTATCCGTAATATCCTATCTACTTTACAAATCGATATCTTTTCTTCATCTAAAACCGTCTTCAGACGCACTGCTAAACCTGAATCATTCTACTTCTATGTCTAGTGTTAGTTCTAGTTTTAATTCTAAGTGTTAGTTCTGAAGCTAGGTTGGGTTCCGTCTTAAGAGAGGTACAGCTAAACTCAAATGTTTTTTAATCTAGGCCTAATGTTAGTATTGGCTCTATTTTTAGTTATTATTCAGTCTTATCTTGTTGTATACTTATTATTTCAATTTTTTTAAAATTAAATAATTAGAAACATTATTGCTAAAATTTCAACATTATTGCTCTAACTTTCTTGTGAATAAAATTTTCGCATAACTATAGTGCGACAATAGGAATTTCCCGACAGCCGTCATGCAAGAAATACCGCCTCAATTTACTTACATAATATTTTGCCTCGCCGTGACTGATACGATTTTTATATCGTCGGCTGCGTCCTGGTCTGATTTTTCAACGACTGTCTTATCTGCGAACTGTCAAATAATCTGATCTTCAAAATTAGTGTCGTCTTGATTGACACAATCCAGCATATTATCAATATTAATGAATTCGTCAAAGTTTTCAACTTTATGTAAATTTCCAAGATCGTCACTGTCGATAACTCCATCTCCAGTGTTATTGCTATTGTCGGTATCCAATTTAAATCCGCAATGACCAAGGCAATTACGTACTGTATCGCCCTTGACTTCATCCCAATTGTCAGCTATCAAGTGAAGAGCGTGGAAAATATTTAACTTTGCACTTATTTCTGTTGTGGTTGTGATCTTCCTCTATCTTATCAATTATGTAATTAGTTAACTTTTTACGGTACAATATTTTCAGATTTTTTATTATCTTCATATACAAAGGCGGCGTTATTGATTGCAGTTGTATTAGGTGGTAAAAACTGAATTTTTATATTTTGTAGTTGATCTATTGGGGGGTGTGCTGTGCAATTGTCGACAATTAAAACAATTTTTCTTGATATCCTTGCCAATTCTTTATCCCAAGTTGCTAAGTAAGGCTTAAAAATCTCCGCAAAAGTCTTCCATATCGTACAGGTAACGAATCCATCCTTAATCCTTTAAAGCGACGCGGCTTTACCAATTACTAACAGTTTCCGTTTATCAGTACCGGATGTGTTGGGATAACACAACACTGTTACTCGGTCTATCGCTTTTTTATGATCAGCTATGTATGTTTGTATAGAAGAGAGCCATCAGATGTGGCACGATAATACAAACAAATTTCTTAAGATGTTTTTGTAATTTTCTTAAGATGTTTTGTAAATCTTCTTCCATTTTTCTGCTGCCTCAGTATTAGAACTGCTCTTTTTGGCGTACGCGTTTTTAAATTTAATTCCATGTCTTATCTTCTATCGAGATAACTAACCATCAGTTACTTTAAAATTCTCATAACCTGGTAGCCTTTTAGCAAAATTCTCCGCTTTTTCTTTTAGTATGGTATCACTTACTCTGGCACGTCTACTAGTGAAAATTATGAAATATCGGTTCAGCGCTACGTCGCGTTTTATCTCTCTTAAGCTAGCACGACCATAACGTGTCGATTGAAACCTATTGAATTATTTAGCACTTATTTTGTAGTAATTTATACTACCAAGAAAAAGTTTGTACCATGTGCCATTAATGAGAAACGCTGCTAGCTTAATATTAAGCTAGCAGTACCATTCCTAAAGAAAGATTTAAAATAATAAAACAAAGGTGGATTTGAGAAGAGCCGAATTTGTAGTAATTTGTGCCACCGATAAAAATTGTATAGCATATACCGTTTAAAAGAAATTCGTGGTGCTGCTGGCTTAATATTAGGCTGGCAGGACCACTTTTAAAAAAGACGTAAAAAATAGAACAAAGGGGGATTTGAAAAGAACTGAATTTGTACTAATTTGTACCACCGATAAAAATTATGTACTATGTATCGTTAAAGAGAATTTCGTGGTAAGCTTATAATATTAAGCTAGCAGGACAACTTTTAAAAAAGGGCGTAAAAAATAAAACAAAGGTGGATTTGAGAAGAGATGAACTTATACTATGTATTGTTAAAGAGAAAATCGTACCGCTGCTAGCTTAATATTATGCTAACAGGACGACTTTTAAAAAAGAGTGTAAAAAAATAAAACAAAGTGAATTTTAGGAGATCTAGTTTTCATTCTACATTGAACATCATTTAACTAACTTGTTGCCGAAACTGCTCGGATAAAAAGTTTTTTTTTGATACAATAATAGAAATATGCTTAACAAATTGGTCTTAATAGAAATGTAGAAATATGTTTTAATTTGAAATCAAAAGAATACTAATATAAGAATAAAATATTTTAGCCTACATTTTTGTATGCAACATTTGAATTAAGAATAGAAAATATTTAATCAAAGAAATACTAATTCTTTTGTATGGTTTTGAAATAAATCAAATACATTTAATCCATTACATTAGATTATATTTTTATCAGTGTAGTTCCGACGTTGAATAATCTGTCATTAGTACCACAAAGATTGGTTGAGTTTACGTGAACCGCCCGCATTTTATTAACGACACGTAATAAAAATTTTTTATCAGTGGTACAAATTAGTACAAATTCAGATCTGTTTAAATCTATATTTATTTAATTTTTTAAGCCTTTTTTAACTTAATATTAAGCTAACTGCGCCACAAATTTCTCTTCAACGATACGTGGTACTAAATTTTGATCGGTGGTACAAATTAGTACAAATTCAGTTTAACATAAATTCACCTATTTTATTTTTTTGTAATGTGATCCTGATGGCTTTTAGCTTTAAAGTACCACAAATTTTACAAATTTTTTATCGGTGGTACAAATTACTACAAATTCAGCTCTTATCAAAACCACCTTTGCTTTATTATTCTAAGTCTTTTTTTAAAAGTGGTCCCCGCTTAATATTAAGCTAGCAGTGCCACGAATTTCTTTTAAACGGTATATGTTATAAAATTCGGCTCTTCTCAAATCCACCTTTGTTTTATTATTTTAAGTCTTTAGCGCCACGAGTTTCTTATTAACTGCACATGGTACAAATTTTTTCTTCAGCACAAACTAAGAACTGAATAATTCAATAGGTTTTATTTGATTCTGCTATTATGGTCCTGCCAGCTTAAGAGAGGTTCAGGATTTTTTCCTCCACGCTTTCTTTTCGTAGAATTTTTGTTTGAATTTTCACACTCTTTAGTAATGCTATTTTTTTTCTTCATCAACCGTAAAAAAGTAGTTTTTTTCACTCCAGTTATCTGTACCACCATTTAACATTTATATTTCTTATGCTAATGTTAGGTCTCCGCGTGACATTTTTTCAAAATACATCTTTTTACTCCTTACAAAGCAGTAACTGCGATATCTAGCTACTCGTGCACAGGTATAAATTTGTCCGTTCATTAACAGAATAGTGGCGATAATCAAAACTGGTAAAGAGCGGAAAATTTGCTATAAGTCTGATGTGGTTTCAGAGTTTTGTTCGTATTATATAAGAAAGTTACCGAGAGAAAGTCAATTTACCGATTCTTTGTAGGATTGTTTATAACGTATGAATTTTGGTAGCGGATGATGGATATTAACCGGATAAAACCCGAATTTAGATAGTCCAAGGTGTGTTCTTGATAGCTTTTTGTAAAAATGGGTTCGATAACTGTACACGAGGTTGAAATTTGACAATTTTGGGGTGCGTTCGGAACTCGGTGGTGTTCTCTACTTTTTTCTGCGATAGATTTAAAGATATCGACAGAAAGTTTTAGATGAAAAAAAGATCCGGATTTATCGTGGTGTCCTTATCATTTCGCTATTTCTAAAGACAACAAAGATATCGGTTTGTAAAGTAGATAAGAAATTACGGGTAAAAGGTTGTTGCTGGGAGGTTTCTTGCTATCGTTGCAAGGGTTCCTATTGTGGGTAGCTTGTATGATTAGCTTTTTTTTTTGTTTGAAACATGATACAAAACTGCGTTTGAAAACTTTTTGATTTAGCATTATTTAATTCAAGCATCGCCGTGACAACTGTGTGTTCAGGGTGTCGGCCGAGGCCGTTCCGAAATTTTACAACGATTGTCACGGGGGTGCCGTTGTCGAAACAGGACTACGGTGCACGCGCGTGTCGGTCACCGCCTGCGGTTGGCACGTTTCAATCGCTTTGTTTTATTATAATGATACGTGGCGTCGGAGTAATTGACGCTTGTCAAAATGCGAGGGCGAACTTTTGTGCGCCACCCCGCCTCGTGGGGAAAAGGTTACAGTTTTGTATTGTCTCTACAGGACGGTATTTAGCTCTATTACAGTGCGACTCTAATAATATTGATAATTTTAAAGATTAATTAATTAATGTTAGCTAAGCAAAAATTGGATTTTTTTGCAGAATATAACGCTGCTTTAATAAATTTTTATTAAAAGGTTAATTATTTTAAATTTTGAGATCAAAAAGGATAACAAAGTTTAGATTTATGTGTTGGGAGCGGTTCGGAGTATTTGCATTATTTTGGTCGATGGAGTGGCAGATACGTCCCTGTTTTCGCGAGGTCCGTGTTTATATATGTATGACTGTGTTGTTTCGGTTCGGGGCAGCGCACTTTTGTCACTCGTTCGCTTCGTTTCGTTTGTCCCGTGCGGCCATATCTCATACAGATGGCCCACTCCTATTTATTTATCGACGCGAATTTGTTTGTCGCGAATCGCTTTCGCGATCGAGCTACACGCATTCGCGTCGCCATTCGTTACCCGTCGGATTTATTGGCTAATTATTAATCGCGGCGTGCATTTGCTATTTAAAATTTACGACCTTATATCCCCGGACGCGGGTTAGAAGTCCCCAGCAGTTCGCGGGCCTACAAAATGTATTCCCGTTACGCGCATCTATACAAATTGCCTAATTGATAGGCGATTCGAGTGGCCATTATGTGGCGCGCGTGCGAGTTCATTCTGCGTGGTAAAAGCGACGGCGAAGGACCCATTGTTACCCTCGTGGTTACCATTGTTGTCCACGTGCGCGGTCGCCACTACCGTCAGGCGAAATCATTACGAATTTTCAATGCGAACGCACACAATTGCTAATTACATCCGCCCTCTAGAAAACAAATTACCAATATATAGTAAAACCTCGATTACTTCGTTAAATGGACTTGGGTCATAATATATTTTTAAGTATAAATCTTTGCGCACATGGAATCTCTAACTCTGGTTATTCCTCAAGTTGCTTTGCTCCCCATATTCATATGCTAATTTTAATTGTAGCTTTTTATGAAATTCTCTAGAGACTTTCAGATTTAGCCATGTTTACCTATTTGTTTCCACCGACAATATTTTTTAGAAAATATTGAGAGCGCTCTTTAATCCTTATATGACCAAAGCTGGATCAATTATGACCCGAAACCTCTCGCCACCCAATTCCCGATTATCCGCGGGATTGGGTGGCAAGAGCAGTGCGGATAGGGAAAATTATAAATTACGGATAAACCGAAAAAAACAACCATAAGTATAAGGAAGGATACACCATAAGCACTATGTTTTAAATCACTAAAATAAAGAAGAATAATTTCTTTTTCATTTATTAATGAAAAATAATACATACAAAAAATTTTCAGCTGTTCTTTTAAAAAAAAGCGGTGACTAATTCTTGTTTCTTGTTTTGGAAAAATCTTTTCTTATTGTTGGATTGCACGTTTCTTATCATTAGCTTTTCCGCCAGACTTACGTCGTCTTATTCTTCTAAATATTCAAGCAACCTGTTTACGTGCAGTTTCATGATTACCCGCGCAGGTATCTCGTCTTCTTCACTTTCAATTTCGTCTTCTCCGTTAATCGTTTACTTCCAATGCTTTGTTTATAAGGCCAGGCCCATTTTTGTCACATTTCAGCCACTCTTCTATGTTCTCTTGATTAACATTATCACCTCCCAGAACGGATATAATTGATGGAATAAGTGTAGCGATCGGCATGATTTCATTCTTTTCCTCGCAAATGTATGGGTTGATATTTATCTTGATATTCGGAAAGAGTTCTCGCCATAATTTCATGACAGTTGACGGTTGAAATCCCATGCAGACGCAATATCGTAATTGCTATCCAAAATTGTATAAATCTACTAAAATTGTTTAAAATCGTAATATTCTTCGATTAACAATTCGTTTGACATTAACAATTTTATTTTGTATTTTCTCTTCATAGTAGTAATGACTACCTGGTCAATGTATCAGGGTTGTATCAGCGCAGTACAATTTGAGGACAAAAATTTTGCGAAAATTTGGTTATCAGAACATTTAACTACAATTACAGCTGGATATGAAAGCACGTTATCAATTAACAAAACTGCCTTTCTTGATAACTATTGAGTCAAGGTGTATACGCACTTGAGGTATATTTAAGTATTTTTTCAAACTATTCTTCAAAAATCTGTTGCATGTGTTCTATTTTGAAAGTTATAACGGCAAGAAAAGAAGTATCCAACGACCGTACGTGGGCAATAAGTATAAAAATGATTTATTCAGGATAAACGGTCCACAAAGTAATTAATGAAACAACTTTTTAAAATTGCTAATATATTTCGAATGTATTTTTCATTCTTCTTCAGAGCATTTATGTTGCTAAAATGGAGATTTTTTTATTACAATTAATGAAAAGGTTTTTTTAACATGAGCATCCAACATATGTTGAAGACGCCAAAGAACAAAATAAGATGAAATTAAACTTACTTGTTTTAAAATGCATGAAATATAAAAATCGTCTTGGTCATAGTAGAAAACACATTAAAACTGAGTATCGGTAAATTAAAATAACAAATTAAAAGTTCAACAAGAACGTGTAAAATTTAACAATACAAAATGGACTCGATGAGAACGTTAAAATGTAAAAATCGATATGAAAAAAAACCTGTTTTCGATCGCAAACACAACCCCGAAAAACGAAACTGCGCACAAACCGAAATTTACCAAAAACAAAGCGGAAACTTTAAAAATTTAAATTTCAAAAATTCAAACCAAAGAAACGATTTATCAAATAAAAACAATAAAACGTAATCAGAATAATTAATACAGACTATGTAAATAAGAAAATGCAATTAACAATCAAAAATGAACCTACTAACTTAAAAACTAGAAAACCATATCATTAGAAAAAGTAGAAACATTATTAATATCATGATTATGTTGGGTTGGTGGATTATAGTTATGGTTAGTCTTGTCCCTAGTAAACAAGTAAGCATATATGTTACTTAAATTCTGAGTATCCGTTCTATAGTTAACAGTATTACTAGTGTAATTTATATGGACCATCTCTAAGAAAATTCTATTGTAGTAATTAGATTCAACATCCAAAATTTTAACGTTATCAAAATCGAAGGTGTGTTTGCAAT
The DNA here is from genome assembly GCA_036711965.1 of Onthophagus sagittarius. Taxonomy (NCBI): domain Eukaryota; kingdom Metazoa; phylum Arthropoda; class Insecta; order Coleoptera; family Scarabaeidae; genus Onthophagus; species Onthophagus sagittarius. Next base: position 55,097,275 of record JASERS010000001.1, read on the forward strand.
CCTGAACATGTTGGGATAATGCACAAACGGTCTTATTCAACCGGCAGTTACTTTTATGTTTAGAAATTCTACTTTTAAGCCATTGAGAAGTCTGACCAACATATTTTCCACTACAATCGTTGCATGAAATGCAATAAATTAAATTGGATTTAAATTTGTTTTCTGTAGCGTCTTTAAGTTTTGTGAAATGGTTACCAAGTTTGTTATCGTAGCGCTCAACTACTTTTAAATTGTCAATCACTGATAATGTTTTTTTCAAAGAATCACTTAACTTCTCGATATAAGGTAGTTTTTTATAAATGATAGGTTCAGTTGTAAGTAAAGATGGGTTAGTTAAACTGACCTGGTTTATGTTATTATTAATTAACGGTGTTGAAAATAAAATTTTATTAATTAATTTACTTGGGTAACCATTATTAACAAAAGTTTTTTGTAGAAATTCTAAGTTTTCACGAAGAAATTCTTTATCACAAATGTTGGAGACTCTGTGCTTCATGCAACGTACAGTTGAAAGTTTGTGCTTAAAGCTATGACTTGAGAAATAATTAAGATAACGTCCTGAGTAAGTCGGTTTAACGTACCAATCAAACTTAATCTTATTGAAACCGTCTCTGATTATTTTAGTATCCAAAAAAGGAATGCTATTATTACTTTCCAACTCCATTGTAAACTGAATGCTCGGATGAAAATCATTAAAACAATTTAACACTGTATTGACATCATCCTTGTGTACCCCCAAAACCAAATCATCAACATATTTCTTAATGAAATTTATACGAAAAACTGAACCATTATTAATCAAAATCTCGTCCAACGCATAGTCCATCACAATCAAAGCCAAGACAGGTGATATTTTAGATCCCATAGGTGCGTAAAATTTTTTTTTTATATCGTCGAGCATACCTTTTGATTTGTTTATGTAGTCAGTTTTATCAATAATAACTGTTGTTGAACCTTTATCTGCCTTGGTAATCATTACGGAAGGGTTATCCTTTAGAAAAATTTTTGTTTTTTTTAATAATTACGTAAAATACTGTGCAACCCATCACACGTTCTGCCGGTACCCATATAGTTAGTGATAATATTAGTGATTTTGCCTCTCACCACATTCTTGGTGTCTGTTTTCAGTTCGTTAATGATGTTCTCTAAGTACATCAACAACCTTTTTAGATCGAAATTATGAGCATCTACTGGTAAGTTAAATTTCAAATTTCAGTTTTTTGAAATTTAACTTACTTTTTCTGAAAAGAAAAAGTTAACAACTAATAATTCTATTTTAGCCAAAGCATACTTTCTGCCAAAAATTCATAAGGAAGGAGTACCTTTAAGACCTATCATCTCTTCCATTGGTGGGGCATCGTACGATTTGTCGGGTCACATTTCTGATATATTAAGTCGGACTTTTAGTAACAGAACTAATTATAACATCACTAACACTTTTCAATTTGTTGAAGAGTTTAGAGGTTACAGCCTCCCTGAAAATCACATCTTAATTTCTTTAGATGTTATTAGTTTGTTCACCGTTATCCTTTTGGATTTGGTTAATGAGATAATTAAGGAAAAATGGAATTTAATTGCTGAACATTGCTCATGGGATAGGGATACCTTTTTAACAGGTTTAAAGTTGATTTTTGACACTTCAATTTTTAAGTTTGATAATGTTATTTATCATCAAGTCGAAGGTACACCTATGGGATCTAAAATATCACCTGTCTTGGCTTTGATTGTGATGGACTATGCGTTGGACGAGATTTTGATTAATAATGGTTCAGTTTTTCGTATAAATTTCATTAAGAAATATGTTGATGATTTGGTTTTGGGGGTACACAAGGATGATGTCAATACAGTGTTAAATTGTTTTAATGATTTTCATCCGAGCATTCAGTTTACAATGGAGTTGGAAAGTAATAATAGCATTCCTTTTTTGGATACTAAAATAATCAGAGACGGTTTCAATAAGATTAAGTTTGATTGGTACGTTAAACCGACTTACTCAGGACGTTATCTTAATTATTTCTCAAGTCATAGCTTTAAGCACAAACTTTCAACTGTACGTTGCATGAAGCACAGAGTCTTTTGAAACATTTGTGATAAAGAATTTCTTCGTGAAAACTTAGAATTTCTACAAAAAACTTTTGTTAATAATGGTTACCCAAGTAAATTAATTAATAAAATTTTATTTTCAACACCGTTAATTAATAATAACATAAACCAGGTCAGTTTAACTAACCCATCTTTACTTACAACTGAACCTATCATTTATAAAAAACTACCTTATATCGAGAAGTTAAGTGATTCTTTGAAAAAAACATTATCAGTGATTGACAATTTAAAAGTAGTTGAGCGCTACGATAACAAACTTGGTAACCATTTCACAAAACTTAAAGACGCTACAGAAAACAAATTTAAATCCAATTTAATTTACTGCATTTCATGCAACGATTGTAGTGGAAAATATGTTGGTCAGACTTCTCAATGGCTTAAAAGTAGAATTTCTAAACATAAAAGTAACTGCCGGTTGAATAAGACCGTTTGTGCATTATCCCAACATGTTCAGGATTGCAAACACACCTTCGATTTTGATAACGTTAAAATTTTGGATGTTGAATCTAATTACTACAATAGAATTTTCTTAGAGATGGTCCATATAAATTACACTAGTAATACTGTTAACTATAGAACGGATACTCAGAATTTAAGTAACATATATGCTTACTTGTTTACTAGAGACAAGACTAACCATAACTATAATCCACCAACCCAACATAATCATGATATTAATAATGTTTCTAGTTTTTCTAATGATATGGTTTTCTAGTTTTTAAGTTAGTAGGTTCATTTTTGATTGTTAATTGCATTTTCTTATTTACATAGTCTGTATTAATTATTCTGATTACGTTTTATTGTTTTTATTTGATAAATCGTTTCTTTGGTTTGAATTTTTGAAATTTAAATTTTTAAAGTTTCCGCTTTGTTTTTGGTAAATTTCGGTTTGTGCGCTTTTCGTTTTTCGGGGTTGTGTTTGCGATCGAAAACAGGTTTTTTTTTTCATATCAATTTTTACATTTTAACGTTCTCATCGAGTCCATTTTGTATTGTTAAATTTTACACGTTCTTGTTGAACTTTTAATTTGTTATTTTAATTTACCGATACTCAGTTTTAATGTGTTTTCTACTATGACCAAGACGATTTTTATATTTCATGCTTTTTAAAACAAGTAAGTTTAATTTCATCTTATTTTGTTCTTTGGCGTCTTCAACATATGTTGGATGCTCATGTTAAAAAACCTTTTCATTAATTGTAATAAAAAAATCTCCATTTTAGCAACATAAATGCTCTGAAGAAGAATGAAAAATACATTCGAAATATATTAGCAATTTTAAAAAGTTGTTTCATTAATTACTTTGTGGACCGTTTATCCTGAACAAATCATTTTTATACTTACTATTTTGAAAGATCTTGGTTTCTTAGATTTTCCAATTACAAGAAGCTCCGTTTATGAGTACCAGTAGTCTTACTGCATAACAATATTGTGATTCTTTCCTTACCACTTTTCTTTCAGATTCTTTAACACAACTTTACTGTATTACTATTCTCATGTGATATGCAAGTTTATAATACAAGGATAAGTAGTTCATACTTTCATATATCGAGTCATAAACGACTCCATTATGATCGTCAGATTTCTTTGCAATTAAAATTAGTGCACTCAACCGTCAACATTTATTTCGCAACAATCATCAAATATATTTACAGTCTCTTTACATTTCGTACGATTCGATGACCTCAGTTCGAATCATCAGGCTTGAGATAAAATAATTGATAAGCTTGCACCTCTAGGAGAAGTTACTGACATTTTACACAAATTGCATAAACTCTTAAGCCGTGTTTACACGTTACGAGTACGTTCGGATCAAAGTACTCGGATATGTATTCCGACGCTACTCTTATTGTGGTAATCATTAATCCGACCACACTTGTACGGCGGCATCCGATCAGGTTGGACTAGGACCGAACTTAACTGTTACGAGCTCACTCGTATAGCAATTGTAAGACTGGCTTTAGTGCTTCACCGACGATCTGCGCTGATTTCGGTTGTACGTAGATATATCAATGTAAGTAAATATAGCAATTCGCTGCAGCACTGATAAACAGCTACGCTGGTACGACTACGTCGCGCTGACGAAGACTGTCGGTTAGGCTGGCTTTAGTGCTTCACCAACGATCTGCGCTGATGTCGGTCGTGTGTTGATATATCAATGTAAGTAAATATAGCAATTCAGAGCTACACTGATAATCAGCTACACTGATACGACTACGTCGAGCTGATGGAGACTGTCGTTTGAACGCGTCCGTTAGCGCACGTCGGTCAGCTGACGAGCTATGATGTTATATTAAAGTGTTCAGTACTTAACCGATGATCAGCGCGTGTATAGCTGAACAGTTAATAAGTGTGGTGCAGCTAAAGCACTGAAACAAACACAACCGACGGTGAATGCGTTTCGTTAATACCGACGTCAGCGCAGATCGTCGGTGAACCACTGAAGCCAGCCTTAGACGCGTCCGTCAGCGCACGTTGGTCAGCTGACGGGCTGTGATGTTATATTAAAGTCTTCAGTACTTCACCGATGATCAGCGCATATATAGCTGAACAGTTTTAATATCCAAGGTGCAGCTAAGCACTGAAACAAACACAACCGACGGTGAATGCGTTTTGTCAAGTTATGAAAACAATGATGCTAGGATTGCAACATCGCTATTGAAGATGTCAACAAGAAAATAAATAACATACGTACTACGTGTTCTCAAGAAAACGTAAGAATTAAAGGGTCATGAGGAACTGGATCCGGGCTGATGATATGTACACACCAACTATGCCATGGTTTGAGGTGGCAGACAAATTATTGCCTAGTATAGTAACAAGCAGAAAAACGTATAATAAACATATCATATGACTTTTGCTGCAATTTCAATTCCATGATGCAATAAATCCCCTTCACTTGACATGTTAAAATCTTGAAAGTGAACAAATTGATGCGAATATACTCTTGTCAACCAATATCCAAGTACACTCGTGTAAGATAGATTCGTACGAATATCCTTTGTCCGAGTGTATTCGTAACGTGCCAACGTGGCTTTATGAAAATTAAAAAAATCAATTGTCATCACAGTTTTTTGTGAATTTTGTAAAATGGTAGTGTAAAATATACAGGTAATATCGTTAACTGAAGAAAAAATCGAATTCCCTATTTATTAAATTATTTGCTATCTATTGTATTTATATCTATTATTATTTATTGTATTTATTATCTATTGTAAGCTTTCCATACATCATTTTTCTGTAATTATAGTTTTAATGCTTTAAACATTGCATAATGGATAGCATAAATTAACCCATTATGGTCAATTCATTGGTCAATTTATGGTCAATGTTCGTTCAATCATTTTGATCGCACAAAGATTTAAAACTATTGATAAAAAGTGAAAAATGACATGCAAACTGGGTTTTTAAATAATTTTAAGGAACGCAACTCTCAAATAAGTATAAAGGAGACGTGATGACGTTATGAAACTTATAACGTATGTGAAATTTGTCAAGCTGACAATGATTTAACGTTATTTCTTATGAATATTTATAAAACAATCACGCTCTAAACATAATATCACATTGCATTTGCTTCAAGTCCATCTTGCTCGCATGTGAGAAACGCAATATCTAAATGCTTTTCGATTGTGTCGCGGAATGTAATTACTTAAATTCGGGGAATTTTGCCAGCATATCGCGAAACCCAATATATTTACATCGCCGCCTGTTAACTGATTAATTTTCCAGGAATTTACAATTTATGTTTAACATGTATGTCTAAATGGACATACATCACTCATACCGGGCATTATAATTTTAGAAGACAAGGTATGGTTCTTTTATCAATTTATAATACAATTTTAAGAACAATTTTTTTTCAATTTGTAAACCATGGGAACCCGTTCTCAATTGTTTCTCATTCGCACACTTATTTGTGTGATTTTCGATAACAATTCCTGTCGGTGGTCTATGACAAAGATAGTTTGGCGTACCTATAGACTGTGGCTTGTAAAAAATATCAAAATAGACACCGAATAAAACACAAAATAGACACACATTGTCTATTCAGGAACATCGTGTCCTTTCTATAAATCCAAGACTATCTATATTCAGACCTATTCTGAATAATCGATCTCAGACATTTTAACTAACTTTTCTTGAGGACAGTTAGAAATTATTTTCCACCTTTAAACATAAAAGTGAAATTCTTAATGCAATTAACTTCTTGTAAAATTGTAATTAGTTGTATTGAAGGTATTAATAAAAATGTTACACGACAACTAGAAAATGATATAAGAAGTTGGTACTGCACAATTAATGGTATTGAAATTGCTAATTCGACAAAAGCGCTAAGTTTAAAAAAACGTTTGTTTCGTAATTAACTTGGAGACAGTGACTCGGAATATGAAGATTTACGTTTTTATAGTTACAGATTTTTAAATCTTTTACTTCAAATTATTGAATTTTTGAACACATTAGGAAAACTTACCATTTCTTACGGATTCTATGGGTCATTAATGCAACTTGCTTTAAAGACAAGTTGAAAAAATTAAAGCAAAGTTAAAACGTTTTGCGTCACAACAAAAAAGATAAAATTTTAAATATTTATTATGTTATTTTCCATATAATGTTGTTTTAATCAAGAATTTGAGAGATGATTTGGAATTCTCGATAACCTTTAACCGATTTTTGAGTTTTTTCATTTTTCTTTCGAGAATTCGGTATGAGCGCTATTTCATCAAATTTAGCTAATCCTTCTGAATTCAATTAATCCTGAAAGAATGTCGAAAGAAAATCGCTTTTGGAATTTATTACTTAAAGATAATAGAGTTGATTGAGATCAGTCACAATGAAGAATTTGCATTTCTTGGTTCCAGTTATTTATGTAAAGCAGCGTTTGTGTGCAAATGATAATAATTTATGGAATTTATCACCAAAAGAAAAATTAAAATTATTAAAATCGGTCTCAAAGAGGACATTTTTTGTTCCACTTATTTATATAAAGCAGCATTATTCAAAATAAAAACATCAAATGAGTGATCATTTGTAAGGAGTTCTCCGACTGATCTATTTTATTGTGCATCAGCATATTACGTATCTACATGAAAAGTTTAAAAAAAAATTAATATATTATTGTCAAAGACCTTGATTAAATTTTTAAATAAAACCAAAAAATAAACGATGACAAAATATTTTAATAAATTATTTCGGTGCTACAATTGTTTCGGATATTGTATATCCTTCTTCCGGCACGACTAAAAATTAAACAAGTTTAAGAAAGATCGACTACTTAAAATTATAGTTAAAAACACAATATTTACCGTCAATTATATAACGATGATTAGTACATGTGTAAAATTCATAACCTTGTTATGTGTTCCAATAATTCATCGGAAGGATGATCCCAGAACTATATATAACTTACGTAAATTTAACTTATAAATTTAAAACATTAAAATGTTTGCTTCGAAAGAAATGTCGTTACAGTTAAAAGAACAGATTTATACTAGCGATAAAACAAGATTTATGACATGCGAATTTTTAAAAATTAAAGAAAACAGGTTCTGAATAAGTATGACAAGAATGTAAAATATTTGAAGATATTATTAAATGTATGATAGGAAATATCGATTTTTGTTTTCAATATTGGTCAGATCATTTAGTAGCAGGTTGTTGTCTTTCGAACATAAGTTGATGTGAAGTTCTTCATATAGATCCAATTCGTGCGATTTTTTAAGGTTTTTAATGAGCTTAATTCATCCTTCCGATGAATTATTGGAACACATAACAAGGTTATGAATTTTACACATGTACTAATCATCGTTATATAATTGACGGTAAATATTGTGTTTTTAACTATAATTTTAAGTAGTCGATCTTTCTTAAACTTGTTTAATTTTTAGTCGTGCCGGAAGAAGGATATACAATATCCGAAACAATTGTAGCACCGAAATAATTTATTAAAATATTTTGTCATCGTTTATTTTTTTGGTTTTATTTAAATATTAATTTTACGATGAGTTTAGAATCGTTATTGACTAAAATTGATTAAATTTGTTGAATTTAATCCATTTTTCGAAGTCGATTGCATATAAATCAGCAAAATTAATAATATAATAAATAGAATTAAAATCGTACGGATAAACTGATTAGAAGAATAATGTCCATATATTTCACATTACTTCGGCCACGAACAAAGCTCAACTATGGTGTAGTGACGGAATTTTTTGTTCAGGTTGTTCGTCAAAGGGTGAAGCTTACCATTTTATGGTATTACAGGATCTCATCGTTATTAGTACGATGGACTTATTTTTATGTAATAATTTTTGTTACGTGACATGCCACTTTTGATCAAATTACATCTTCACCATTGTTCCAATATAGTCGTTTCTTGGGTGATTTCTTCACCAAAGAAATCATGATCATATTGACTGATTTCTTTTCTTTTGGTACAAATCGAGTAGCTTTCGCAATAATTAGTTTCAACTCTCCAGCATCAGACACCTCCTCAACATTCTCAATAGAATTGTGGGTTACTACTTACCATTACTACTTTCCAATCAGTTAGTATAATGCCTTCTGTCCAGAAAAAAAACAATCAAGAAACTCTTTATAAAGCTAGCTCTTTCCTATAGGGATAATGTCCTCGTCAATACGGTCTTCTTATACAGTGCGTTCACGATGAAAGGAATAAATCCGGTCAATCTTCTATTATATAAACCCGACAAAGATTGATTCTTGTGAGATAGTACGAAGTGTGATAGGAAATTTATAAAATTGAGTTTGTGCTGTTCTCAGGTTCGGCGATAGTTTGTTTGGATCAAAGTAGTTAAAGATAAGATTAAAACTCGATCAAGATCTTAATATGATCTTTATGATCCTTATTGAACATTATGAATCTTAAGTCCCAAACTAACAGCATTACAAAACACAAATGAAATAAGTGGAGCATTTAACTTATTTTGGAATAACTATAATTAAATGTATAAAACAGTAGTTGTTTACTTAGTTGTGACGTATTTTGTACCATCCTTCATATACATATGAAGTCAAACAGTTTGAAGTACAAATTAAACATTTTGATTTAACGGACACTCCCTACCCAGTATTAGCCAGTTAAATCGAGGTTTTACTGTACTGAAATAATTCAAATGAATGCTGGAAATGTTTTTTTTTTTCGAACATATATGAGTATATAAATTCTTTAGAATCGACTTTACCGTTTCTTAAGTGCTTCCCAGATCGTATGGTCTCCGCGATGGGGCAAGCGTAGAGTTGCGTGCGTAATAAATAAGAAGATAACTCAAATTATGACTGTCATGACACGGGACGGCAATACGATACTTGTAAATCATACGCGCGTTGTTTTTTTTAACTATTTCCCCCCGACGACGACGACGACGCGCACACGTACACAGAGGGAGAAACATATTTCAGCGTCGCTGATAGAATCTGTTGGCCGTATGCATATTAAAAAAAAGCAACGAGGAAAAAAGCCGGCGCCCCGTACGCATAACCGCGGTTCTTTAATTCGTATTTGTTTCGTGCCATGGCCGCGAAGTGAGTTACAGACTGCACGTATTACACCTAAAAAGGAAACCAAAGCACGACGGATTTCGCCTGTCTAATCTGAAAATACTGCCCAACCCCCGGACACATGTAGGTGTCAATACGTTACTTAACGCCTGTCGTCCGCTGTGCGCATATTTGCGTTTCTTTTCCTCGTTTGCCGTGAATATATTCCGCGGCGAAATGACCCGTTTCCGTCACTTGTCAAGCCACACGTGTCGCGGTCATAAATTCGTCGCATTTTAATTGTAGACTCTATACGGGGCGTCGCGGCCGTATTTTTTCGTCGCGTCCCTTATATGCAAATTAACAAACCGGCGCATAATTTGTAATTTCCTAGAACACCGACGCGCGGTCATATTTCGTACTTTAATCGGTTCGCCGGCACCTCGCCGTCCCGTTATTATTGTTATTAGGTTCACGCCACCGGTAACACAGCAGGTTATAGCGATCCATCGAAACTGCATCCTTGACGCTCTTTGCATGAAAACTATAAATCGATGGAACTATTTTTAACAACACTTTGCTGTTATGCAAATATACTTCTACTTAATTTTATTGTTGTAGTCATTTTCGATGTACAGTTGCTCACAAAATTGAGTATACCGGGGAATGGAAGATAGATAATTATGAATATTTCAAATAGTTATTAATTTATTTTAAAGAAAATGCTGTTAAAGCTGTTAAAGATAAATAACTCATTTTGTTAGTTTCCTGTTAGCTTTCTTCTGCTTTCGGTAGTGTTGAAGGATGTTTGTGTGAAGGTAGTCTTATTTGAGCTTAGAATATTATTGTTGTTAATTACGTAATTTGCCAGATTCGGATTACTAAACGAGATACATTGAAGAAGTGAGTTTATGAATATTCCCATGTTGTCCGTTTTTTGTAACTACTATAAGTGGGACAGAACCCGGGGTTGCCATCTTGCCAAGGAATTGTTAAAATATCCTTCATCAACAGCACATTTCTTCCTAGGGCTTGCAAAAGTACCATTCGGTTAACAATACGTGTCACAGAGCACTGTAAGATAAATAAGCACGTTCATAATTTGTAGCTCGCTGACTCGCCTTTCTGTTGCACCTGTGAATCCGATCGAGACTGTCGAACACATTTTGTGTGATTACCTTTCTTTGACCGACCTCAGAATGAGGTCCCTCTGAAAGAAATGGCCAACCACAGATGATATCGGGAACATACCGCTAAGAGATGCTCTGGCCTTTAACAAATCCATAGGCTGATTGATGTGATAAGAGGATGCACAAGGGGCAATAGGGGCCTATGTGCGATGTGTGGAAACGCACGCATTCATGTATGGTCTTTGACATCACAAAAAAATAAGAGAAAATGGGTATTGATGAGCAGCTCACTGACGTCTACAATATTTTAGTAAAATCGATGAAGACAAACTCCAGCATAATGACAAGTTCTACGGCGATGGTGATAGACTACGTTTCTTTCGAATAGAAGATAATTTGGGACAAAGTTTCGTTAACGTGTATATGGATCAACCGTCATTAGGTGGTAGTAGTAAAGCTGTATCTGTCGAGAAAGTTATTTGGTATGAATGAAGCAGCTATTTTTATAAACAATTTTATCACTTTATAATCTGTACGGACTGTGTAAAAATAAAGCAATTGGCAGACTATGGCTAAATGCCGAAAATTATACAGCTAGTTTCCCAACTGGTTCATCTTTAGAGCGTCAATATATCATAATTCTCACAGCTTAGTTTTATCAAAAAAAGTTCACACCAAAAACAACGAAACGTAACTTAGTGATGTTCTATGAACCAGACTTAATGGAATAAAGTTCTCACAACCTACACACAAGAAGGTTGAAGAAAGGTGACTACGTAGAAAAATTAAAAAAATTGGTAGTATTATGAAACGTATGTTTTTTGCATAGAATGTTTTTTTTGGGCCTAGACTATATTTTTCTTGGTACAATTATGGTTTTTATCTCATAATTCGGTGTATTTTCTTAACAAAAAAACTGTTTTTTTCCGTTTTTCTCTTCTCTTCACTTTAGTGAACCTTAGTAAACTTTTAAATTAGTTATGACTTCTTGTGAAAGAGAATCCCAAAGTCAATCTAAATCGGCTAAAAAATGGAAAACGATTTTTTCGCCTGTAAGCTTCCTATTCGTAGACCGGGTCTACGAATATCCATGTAACAATCAACAAATAATACACAATGTCTTATATTAACACTGTTTCATATGTAACAATCTTATTGAGTAATGAAAATAATCCAGTTTTTCAAATAAAATAATCACAAATGATACGAAATTCGCGTCACAAATTTTGTGAGTCTACAGTAAAGGAAAAGTGAATGAGCTTAAGTTGATATTATGTTTTCATACGCTATAGTTCCTCCGTTGACGTCAATTATCGCCTGTCCACGAACTTTTTGGTGTAGTTTGGCCAGATTCTATCGCAAATTTTACAAATTTCCTTTCTCAATTCGCTTTTGTTTCGATAGTCGCTATTTTTTTAACTGAAATTTAACTTCTTTGCACAAATGTTTCATAGGATTCATATCCGGAAACTGTGGTGATGTTTCTAGTTGTTTTGAAGTGTTGCACTGTATGTCCCGGATCGAGTTACAAAGTACACTTCAGTTTCTATTGGAAACAATTAATTCACTTCACCACGCGTCAAATAATGCTATTCGAGTGTAACAGAATAACTCTATTTTGACATTTCCCAAGTGATCTTTAGAACGTAAATAAATTGTAGCATCATATGCCTTTAAACTAGCATCACAAAATCCATGAATCTCCAAATCAGTACAATTCTCGATAATTGTGCCTCGAGAAATAGCAGTGCTACCGATTTGTTTTAAATCTTCAGTGAGTTCAGGAAATCCGTATTGCATTGCCTTCGGTAAAGAACCCCCAAGCCAAGCTCAACGACACAAACTTTGTATGAAAAGTTTAGCCTTAACTGTGATCGGACCAAGAGTGCTCAAGAGATCAAAAATTTTAAAAATCAATGATAGTTCTGTTCGTTTAGTTAATTTGCTCTTTGAGTCCAAATTCAAGTTGACTTCAATAAATCTTCTTGCGAATCCCAAACCAAACCCAAATTACTTATTTCACAGTTATCCTTAGTGAAATGTTTATCATTTGAATTACTGTCTCCAAAATCTTTTAATAGCTGGGAACAATACTTCGCCATTTTCTTAGCTGAAACCAACTATTCTTCCGAATTTCGTTGATTTCTTTTTTAAGTTTTAAAGCTTCAGACATGCTATTGGATCCAAAGGTTATTCCATCGACGTATATATTTTTCAGTATTACATTAGAATCCATTGAATCCTTTGAACAGAGTCCTTTGAATTCAAAAGCGATAATATTAATGCACCTAGTCGTCAGATAAATAGCAGATTTTAAACCATAAGTAACAGTATTTAGTCAAAACAGTTGGATGTTGTTATTTATATTATTTCTCCACATAGTCCTTTGCCAATCTCGTAGTTCTTCACTTACTATTATCTGTCAAAACATCCGTAGAGAACACTACATACTATTTTCTAAATAGTGATAATATATCAAATAATTTGTTTTGAATTATAGAACCATTCATTAAGATATTATTTAGTGACAACTTGTTGCTGTTTTTAGTACTGGCGTCAAATACTACTCTTATCTTGGTAGTGGATCTATTAATTTTGCGTACTGCATGATGTGGTATATAGTAAGTGTCTCGTTTTAAATCTTCCATAATTGGCACCACAGTTTCCTGTTGTAATTCATCAACTCTCGCCATGTGATCAGTGTCTTCCTAGGTTTTTTTCTAATATTCGTTTCAAATTACGGAACCTTTTTATTGCCATGCTAAGACTGTCTCCAAAACAAAATCATAATCAGTAGGATATTTAATAATAACTTCTCAATTAAAATACGTTCCTTCCCCTTCATCTTCAACCTCCCACCATTCCTCGACAGTAATTTTTGTATTGTTGACATTATTAAGCGTTTGGAGACATATGTTACATGGTTCACTGTGTGTAACGCTACTGTCACTAATCATCCGAAATAGGATTCTCTCAACGTAATCATATCCAATTTAATCTGTCCTCCCAGAACTATCTCATTTGAAATAAAAAATCTAGGATCAGCCAATTGAATATTCTTTGGTAGGTTCAATTACGAGGATTCCCATATATAATTTGCTGTAAAATCACTATCCAGAAGCGCTCGTTATCTTATCTTGTTACCAAAACAGTCTTTTATCACCTCCCCACTCAGTATGCAGAAGAATATACTGTTTTTCATCACATTTGGAACAATGCTTTGCCTTGCAAACAAAAAAGTATATTGATGTTATCTTCCCAAGCATAAAAACATACATTTAACCTCCTTGCTTCTTCTCTTCTTTTGTTTATGTTAAATGCGTAGCAGCAGTTTTGCAATTTTTATACCAGCAATAATTTTATGATGTTGATCTGATTTACTCCTAATGGTTTCCAGCAATAAACATCGTATTCGGTTGACGAACATTTCGTGGTCGTCAAGCGGCTACGGACTTATTATTTTTATTTAAACTAATGAATGACTTTGTTGATTAACCAGAACTTGCGAGACACATTCTCTTCCTTAATTCCTAACTTTCCCACTTGAGATCAGTGTCTTTTTCGATTGCCTGTATAATACTACTAATTGTTATTATAACTGGCTAAGCTTGTTTTGCTAAGCTATTAGGTTTTTATGATGTACTAATTTCTTATTAATTATTTGATTTTATTATATGTAGATTTAGTTTTTTTGTTGCGGAACTTTTATGGGGGAAACCCCTGTTTGTATCCCGAATTAATAAATAAATTACTTTCACTAATAAACACAACAATGAAATGTCTAATAACGACGTTTTTTTGTTTCCTAACATTTCTTCGACTCAGCGTCCGATAATTATAAGTTATTGTATATTTGTATCGAAATGAAACTACAATTAACCCTAAACCTAGAAATAGAAAGTGTCGCTAAAGTTAATTGCGTCTTCAGACATTATCATAAATCAAATAACATTCGATTTATGTTACATATCATAAATCGAACTTGAAAAATTTTCAATTTAGAAAAAAAGTTCAATAAAAATTTAAAATAAAACAATTATTGACCACAACACCTCCAACCGTCAACAATTGTGGTCAATAATTGTTTTATTTTAAATTAATAATAAGCCTCCATAAACAAGATAAGAAAAGTTCAATAAAAAGTTTCCATAAAAAACGGGAAAATTTGGTAATTTCTATGTTTACAGTATAAAATTCATACGATTTAGTGGTATGATTATATCCGGCGCATTATTTACACTGAGTTAAGGTTGAAATATCAGTAAGAATTTTTTTCCTCTTGGTAACTACATCGGGGACATACTGTATATATCACAAACTTAAAAATTTTGTGTGCAACTGTATGCTTGTAGGAATGGAAAGGTTTAATTGTCAGTAAAGCAAGCTCTAGGAATTGATTTCAAATTGTATGGAATTATCTTTTAAATGCCAGAGTAGCATTCTTGTATCATTCCGCCCCCGTTGGCTGTGCACGAACGGCGGAAGTCCGTGTGAAAATTCCGTCCTGGGCGCCAGCCCGCCGTGGGGCCCAGCAACGGCGTCGGGTCGCGGCCCAGCGGGCCACCGCGCACCGATGTTATCTCCCTTGTCGATCTCCATTGTGTCGTACCAATAACATCTACTAAATTGAAAAGATTATAAAATCAATTGCGGTCTGCAGGTGACAGTGCACGATTGTAGTGACGCGCGTAGCGGCGCGCGTCGGTAATGAAAAATTATGTTCTTATCTCTTCGGGCCGCTTCCAGCAGGCGTTCGCCGCCGTCCGAACGTGCGTCCGTCGGGGGCCGCGGGTGGTACAGCGCCTCTGTCACACAACGGCGGGAGAGCCGATTGCAACATTTTTACGTCCTGTAAAAATTCGAATTTATATGTCCGAAGATGCGTCGGCGCCGAACCCGACCGGCCGTCTGACAGGTGATTTACGGTCTCAAAAACCTTCAGAGACCTTCACCGTTTTTTCCCAAGATTCGAATTACCAACTAACACTTTCACAAAACCCAACGTTTATCTGAAACACCTTTTAAATATTTTTAGAAGGGCTGATTTGTGCAAAATTTATATCGCGTGGCGAAACATTAATGATAGGTCGACTAACGCGCTGTTTTCGTACAACATCGGCCAACACTTCCTTCCATATTTTACTCGCTAACGAAACACGGAACGCAAATTCGCGTCGCGAAATTGAATTTGCATGCGGAACATATCGATGTCCCGCGCCGTTTCCTTCATTATGCACCGTGGATTTCGACACGAACCCGATCCTGCTCACGCTACAACGAAGCGCGACTTTTCGTCGGTTCGCGACGGAACTTCCTGGTTTTCTTTTAATTTGGGATGCGGCGATAGGGACCAATTAAAATAAAACTTGTAATTATCGTGAATAAATCAATTGCGCGGACGAGTGGACGAACATGATGTACGAGCACCGGTGAGCGCGCGAAGAAAAAACTCGACCATAAATACAGGACGCGTCAAAACACGCAGTTAATGAGCAATATATAGCGACTTTTTTATATCACCTCAGAATTTATGGTGAGCGCCGTACTTTAGCAAATGCGCTCGGGCGTTTGAGGGATCTACTCGCGCCTCTATTAATATTCGTGTATGTATGAAGTATGTGGATTCTCGTGTCAGCTCTAATTTACTCCTTTCGGGAATGTATGTACGACCAAAATAATTCAATCAAAATATAAGGATGTCATATAAATGACATGTTTTTTGCTTTCTCGCACAAACGTATTTTATAAATAGAAAGTATTGTTAGCTGTAAACATGTGACTACGAAGCTTTGATTGCTGTAACATTATTGAACCATGGTAATTATGTAGTAAAGTATAGTATATGAACTGTAGTAATCCTATATTGTGTTGAGATGAGACGATGAAATGATCTCACTATTGCAGGTTTCAAACCCAATAATCCCGGGATACTGTGCATATTTAAATCTCGAAAATTATCTCGGTAATCATTAATTTATTATTATTAGAAGAATAAGACTCGATCTATCGGTTGCACTGCAGCACGGATTCCATATTAGTTTTGTGTATTTCCCCGAGCTAAAAAAGTTTATTTACAGGCTAAGTAATGAAATTAATTGTATTACGTTTATTATTGTAGAAGAAATAACATGAACAGAGAATGAGTCTTGTAGTCAAAATGTGCATTACCATTAAGTAAAAGAATAGGTAACTAATAAGTCACCATATGTAAATCGTTCAGTAATAATAATTCATATTTTAATTTATATAATTTTATCTGAGCAACTGTAATTTTTTCCCTATATTGTGAAATCATACAAAAAAAAACAAATTGTGATGCGACAAGCTGATATGTGAATCCATATTTAATTGTTTTTGTGAGAGGTTGGATTAAATAACATTTTGTTATTTAAAATAAGGTGAACAAACACTTTTATCAAACAAAATAAACAAAACAATTTTTAACAACACGTAATAGATAATATAGAAATTAAAAACCTTCCTTAGAAGAGCTATCGGTAACTGAATCGGAATGTGCGTTTTTATAAATTTTTAGCGAACAATAAAAATACATTTAATTTTGTCTACATATTGATTAGCTAATAGCATAATATTTTCATATTTTAAATGTTTTATTGGTAATCTACAGTCATACAAATTGGGAATCAGATTGAAATTATGTGATTTATTGTTTTTAACAGTATTAAACTAGGATAAATTGGCATTTTGATATATTTAAAGCAATGGTAAGAACTTATAACAAATTTTTCTTTGGACGCTTCTTTAGAGATAGTCTTATAACAATATTTGAAATGTAAAGTCTAGTTCTTTATCATATCTTAACTAACGGAAGTGACAGTTCTTGCTATATGATTTTATTACTTTTATGGACTCTTTTGGAAAAAGAATTCGATCGACATCTTTTTTCTGTTTTTCAATAATTTCAAAATAACGATCGCAATGCTTTTTGAATGGCTTCGGAAAACCATGGATTATAATAAAATTTGATTTAATCTCCCATATAAAGTAACTATCATATAAGGTAATTAAAAATCTAACCGAAGTGTTCACTTTTAAACAGTCAGCTACAATATATAGCGATTGACATGATAAACCATTAACTTTTCAGTACCACCAATACAAAATTTCATCATATCAACTATGTAAATAATAGTATGGAATTGTGTGCAATAACGGTATAAATACCACGTAACTTAATCCCATTATTACACCCATCTACAACATGGAATAAGTGATTTTTTTTTGATAATTTTGATTCTGTTGGCAGAACGTAATGCGTATTTATGTTAAACGATAAATACGAATTTTTTAAACTGTTTTTAACAAAAAACTCAATTTTCTTATATTTTTTCGTATATCGCCTTTTTATATCACGTTCTTTAATTACATTGTAACCCATAAATTCCGAGATTACCCGGGATAGAGAATTCTAATCCCAAAATCCTGGGATTATAAAAACACTTCATGATTGCAATCCCTAGTGGTTATGTAATTGTAATGTATTAAACGTAATAATATCTGATATGAATAAAATCGTTACTATTATACACTACTATTGATACAGGTTATTCATAGTGATAAAATCTATATCATTGGCCCTAAGATAATAAAATATAATAAATGATGAATGATGAATAATAAATGATGAAGCACAATAAGGATGATACCTTGAAAACTTTGAAATCCTTAAAATGAGAATATGAGAAAATGAGAAAATGTGCTTTGCTCATTATTAGTACGTAAAAATGCTATTTGTCATATGATATGAAAAGATTATTATTTCGGTGTAATTTACTGTTTTCACTTTAATCGGTTGGCACAATCGCTTTATTCTGAGGTGCAGAAAGGTATAAGTACCTTAATTTCTGTTATTGTATATTATACCGTTAAAATTTTGATTATAGAAGTGGTTCTTTACATCATCATGTCTGTTAATATTGTTTTCCTATTTATCAATCAATATTTACACTGTTTTTTGTACTTGTCGCTATATGTTACATAACCTTATTGCCACATTTCTTAAATGACAATAAAATTGTTAAATATTCTTCAGTCACCTTTTATTGTTAAAGAATGTTTTTTAAAATAAGTCATGCAGTCACAAATTGTACATTTTAACAAATCGGCTTCTTTCCTCCCCTTCATTTTGCGGCGCTTTACAAAGGCTATTTCAAATCTTTCCTGGTCTTTTGTAGACCAACATAGAAAAACTATTCTCGTGAAGTTATGGTATCTTTACAACTGCGGTAATAAAAGATGGGTATTGCCTGTTCAAAATGCGCAAGTGTGTTGGATAACTGTTTTAAACTCAATTGTAGGTTTGTAATGTCAACTATTTCTCCTTCTTAACTCGTCACTCGAAAGTGGTTGGCGATCAGCATCCAAAAAATTCACATGATCTACAAAGTGGTCCAAAAAAACAACTTAAAAGTAATATTTTGTCCAATTTCTAGCAGATCAGTTGTACAACTAACACAATCTGACAAAATGTTTTTCCTTGCAACATTAAGTTGCCCATTTCAGCTCATTTCATGATTCGCAAATATTAATTCAGCATCTTTTATATTGAATGGTTTTTAAAACTCATTAATTGACAATTTGTAATTTTAATTAACAATAAGTTTTGAATGCTTTCAAACTAATCCATTGGCTGAATCAGGGTAGTTTTTTTTTTTTGGCAGATATTCAATTTTCACATCTTCAGATAGGATTGATGTATTGGTGGGATGCCCGGAAACCTTATCCAAAAGAAACAAAATTTTGTCACCCAAATTGTTGGAGGTTTGAGTGTAGGAGAATTACTGAGGATAGGTCGTAAATCGAAACATTAAAGGGCGTTATAGACAATCACCATGTAAAGAGGGGTGTCAATCACTTTGGTTTTGTAGCACCATATTTTAGTATCTTTTTGTGTGAGAAATATATGTAAGTTGATTGAATATAAGAAGAATTATGTTAGTTCGTTTGCTGATCAAAGATCAATATCTTTTTTGTGCACCTTTGCATGAATATTCTACATCACATTAAATAAGAGTACCGATTTATTTAAATATTATAATCACGAAAAATCCACCGTAGGGGTTTTGATGAATCTTACGGAGTTTTGGTCGTACCATCAATTGGTCATTTTTAACTAAGTTCTTGCTATATTTTTCTGTGTGTTACTAATAAATATAACAATATGAGGGAAACTAAATAAAAGCGGATACGAAATAAATACGTATGCTAGTAGATAATTTGTGGGGAATTCAATACCCTTTCTGGTAGGGTAAACAAATAATACATTTAAAATTTTCGAGTTTCTTGCAATTGAAACTGGAGAAACGGTAACTAAATTTCTGACCACCTGTATAAGATACTGTGTTACAACAAATAGCAATCTATCTTATCTATATTCGTGAAGACGATAAACCAAAGACTACGATGAAATGGCTAGAGATCTCTCCAGGATATCTCCATCCAATTAATAAATTGGAAAATTATCATGAATTATCTTTATTTTGAATTCGATGCTACAATTGTTTCAATTAAGACAAATCGTCTTCAGACACATTACAAAATTTTAAAAATATGGATAATTGCCGTCGTTTATACAGGGGTTGTATTTCTCAAATTCAAAAACATATCCTGTTCGAGTCCTCAGTTTCATTAAACATTGTATTAAAAAAAGGAAACAAATCTTTTCTTAAGTTGTCTGAAGTTATTGAAAAATCAATAAAATTACGAAAGGCTTAGAAACCGAAAAAGTATTTTATAAAATTATGAATTAAGGCAAGTATCTGCTTTTGGTCCAAATCTATAGATCGGAATTAGCAGTTCACTTGAATAGATTTCGAAACTGTTTTATATAAACTTGCACATATAATTTAATAATTGGAATCTATTTTACCAGTTAATATTTTCATTGTTGTTAACAAAACAATAACTTTTAATATTGTTATACTTTCAACTGGTTTATTAATGATAGAAATTTAGATTCTGACTAGTTTCGGCCCTGCGCCATCTTCAGAGACTATTCTTATGTTATTGAATAAAAATTACGTATCAAGTTTGAAATATTGAATGAAATATAAAATTATTGTTATAAATAACGTCACAGGTAAAATTTAAGAAGATTCTTACATAGTTAGTTAACCGAAAATTTTTTATATGTTTAGCTGAATAATTTGCAAAACATGCTTTGAAACGAATTGTTATAACAAAAAGTTTAAAATTAGATTATTTTTTAAACATTCAATATGACTCTGACATAATTAAATAAAAATGTACTAAGGATATAACTTTCTGGGAAAATTGATTGCACTCCCCATGATATTGTTTCTTTTATTCCTATTTAAAACTATTTAACGGAAGAGAAGCTACAACTAAAAGTAGCTAAAAGTTGGCAGCTAATGTTTTTTCATGTTTTAAAGAAATAATTAGACTTTAAACTGATATATATATTTTAGACCATCGCTAAACATCACTAACTGCTAAAACTCTAACCAATATTTAAAACGTGCCCAAATTGATGGCATCGGACAATCCAACGTGTTTTATTAAAATGCAACCATGAAATTACTTACTGATACTTGAGTTAGGTTCTCCATAAAACAACGTTTTCGAAAACATGACGTTATACAACTTTTCTGTTAAAATTTTGTGGTATCAGTTTTTAAAAATCCCGATAAAGTTAACCGAAATACGTGAAATCAGAGATATATAATCTTTGATTTATTTTTTTTTTAATTAATTACATCTTATAAAAATAAAACATGTTAATTATTTAAATTTCAACATATCTACTATAAGATTACATTGAAAAAGAAATAAGTTACAAGTTTCAAAAAGGTCCCTTTATGATCATCAAACGACTCAAATTTTCCATGGTGACAAAATTAACATTTAAAAAAATACCATTTTTTTAGAGGTAATTGTATTCATGAACTCAAAAAAAATATTTTATAAGTCTTCATCACTACTGCTCGAGAGACTACCTCTGCGGTGATAAATCCTCCTGCTCTTGAGATGACATTACCTCTTGGTGTATTTATTGTATAACTATACACACTATAATTTCTGTTGGAAACAATTAATTCACTTCGCCACGCGTCGAATAATCCTCTACAAGTTAGTGCGTTCATTGTAGAATCTTCAATAATATATAAAATTGGTGAGATATGGTTGCAAATATTATTATTTCAACTTTTGAATAATTACTCTAACCAACCATTTTTAGAAAAAGGTGAAGGTATACGGAAAATTTTATATTAGCTTAACTTAAGTATGACAATTATAGGTAAAATTTACTACATTATTACTTCATTCGTTTCTTAATAACAGTGTCGTAATAATATTTAAAAAAAAGTACATTTAGTTACTGCAAGATACTTTACTTAACTTTAGATAACATTTTAGAAACACAGAACTGCAATTGCTAGAACACCGATTAAAAGAAACAGAGCTAATAAATATAACGATTTAATAGGCTACAGTAGATGTCTTTTCTGTCTACAATTGCTAAACAACCCCGACCAAACGAGCAGATTCGAGCATTTTATAAGAAATTAGTTCTGTGCATTTTGTTCAGTTAAAAAAACGGTCTGAAGCACTGTGCGTTGGCAATGCAAATGAAACCAATTAGATTTGCTACGTAATGCTTGATTATTATTAAATAACGATTAATTTTAAATTGATGGTTTAGAAATATTAATGACGCTAGCATTCCAAAACTGTTTTTTTACGCTTCTAAATAAAGCATACAAACTCGTATACGCACCTTGAAATCGAGCATGTTCTTTAACTACACGAAAATTAAAAACTAGGACAATTAACTGTCCCGAAACCTTTTCGGAACGCTGAGACAAGAGACTTAAGAGCGGCACAAATCAGAGAAAATCGGGACGTATGAACCACCCTAGTGGTCTATACCAGAGTTAATTTGATTTCGTTTTTGAAATTTCTGAAGATCTCATTTAAATATAAACTTTTCTGTTAGATTTGCATATGCATGGACACCCAATTAACTAACCAAGTAATTGATTTAGATAATTGTACTTTCTAACTAAAGGAAGTGTGTGCCAGTTGGGTACACGTACGGGGGACCTGTTCGATTTACGATCTCGATTAAACTAAACGTGGTCGGGACCACCACAATCCGGCCAATCGGTCGGACAATGGACCGAGCCGGCCGTCTAGTTTGGCATTAATCAAGTCATTACCGTCTCGGCGATTATATAAGTCAGGGTTACAAGTGATTTCCGACCGAACAGCCGTCTGTCCGCGGAGCCCCGAAACGGGGCGCGGCCGATCTCGGACCCGTCGGTGACGCTATAAAATCCATTACCGTAGCGACAGACAAATTACCTGGACGTCTCGTGTAATTCGTTAATAAAAACGGCGTGACTGGGCCGTTTAAGTTGGCGATGTTATCGCCTGGCGCCCGCTAATTTATACACCGTGCCCTTTTGTTTAGTACTGTGTTTGTCTGCAGGGGGTCGACGAGGATGACGGCGCTGCGGTCATGCTGGTAAGTATCCTATCCTCAGACATCTTCCCGGACTCGATCCCAAGTATTGATGAAGTACTACAACTCCAATGCAAGAGTTCAATACTGATTGGCGCTGCAACTAATCAACCCAACCCAGTTCCTATCAAAATTTACATTACTTTGATTTCCTCTTTAATTCACTTCGACTCTACACTCACCGGTTTTCCATCAATTCCGCCTCTTCGCGACATTTACTCGATTTCCTTTCTGCCATTTCAAACTAATTTCGCTTTCCTTCTTCGTTCAGAAACCCATAAAGGGGGATGTTCCACCCATTGTATGTCTTCGCGGCGGCGACGATCCCGGTTACCTCTCTCCTAACCTCCTTTTACCTAAGAAAAGGAGACGATGGACGTGTCGCCGCACCGACGCCGGCGACCCGTTTTTATCGCTCTTTATTGCCGGTGCAAAAAAGCGGTTAGCGTCAATCAGTATCGAATGAGGACGGGCCGACAAGTCGTAAAATAGAGAATATACGCCGTTTCAGCTCGAGCCGAAGAGGAGGGCCGAATGGTACGTGACGGCCGCAAAGGGAGACTATCACCTCCTCGTGAAGCTGGCCTCCGAGGAACCGCGATTCGTCAAGCTCAAGGTAAGTTACAAAGCTCTAACAATAAGGTAGATAAAGCGAAAAGAACTCGAATTAGGTTGCGATTTAGGTTGCGCTTCTTAAGAATCACAAAACCTTTAAGAATTTTTTTAAAGGTGGTGTTATTGAAATTTCGATAAATTTTAAAACGCCATAAAAGTTTACTTCCTCTCAAATCCGGCTGTTACCCTGAAACTAGCAAACTTTACGGTCTTGTTTTATATTTTTGCATTTGATGTGATGATGGCGCTTAAAAATCGTTTTGTTTTTAATTTTATTGATTTTCGTTTTGGTAAAATAACGAGTTCGAAAAAGACAGTATATAAATGACACTGGTATCTGATAGCCATGTCGGATGGTCGAATGGTTAAAACGCACAGAAGCGAGTTATCCTGGGGGACTGGCCGACGAGGTAATTTACGAACTGGCCAGCTACTTAACTCTAATTAGAATACGGCCGAGTCGAGCTTGAGCGTATGACACTTGCGTATACGGTACCGCGTATCTTATATGCAAATTCGCACGGCGACGTTTAAGAGTTTAAGCTACCTGTGTTGGAGATAATTTTGTCACCTGATACGCTAACGGACCGGTTCTTCAACGTGTGAAAATGGCTTACGGATGGCGCATCTTTTTGCCGAGGTCCTCTATCCTCCAACGTTGTGTGTATTAAATAACCACTACGACCATCGCGCTCCTTATTAGTATGTAGAGCGAGTGTGTACGGCACTTAAGAGATATATTATGCGATGGACGGACGCGGGGATATCGATTAAATTAATGGTTTTGCCTGTCACCCGGGAACACTAGGAAGTGTTCGTGTTTTGCTAATTAGATTATTACGGAACTGCTATCTGCGTAGACTAACAACATCCTGTTAAACTTAGCATTTGAATAAATTGTTTACATTCGATGAAAACTACGCGTTACGGGAGAAATGGTTCTTAGTAAATCTTACATCCTCTAAAACCGGAAGATCCTGCAAAAAAATATCACCACATTTGGAACGACGTTGTCTGCAAAACAAATACAAAGTAGCGTAAGACCTTCTTCAGATTACCTTGGAAATTGTTCATTACTGTTTCTGACAATTCGTTGTTTCGTAGGATTTACCTGACTTGGAAATTAAATTGAACCTAACCATGTGGATACGTTTTATAATAGAAGAATATTGTCTTACGCAAGCTTAACGAAGCTTAGAGTAGTAAGTAATTATCATACTGAGATATTATCTAACGAATAACAAAGGTTAGGTTTCAATTAATCTTTAGACGGCACGTGTCCCGCTAATTACGTGACTGTCTACCAACTAATAACACACCCAACTAAAAATAAACAATGAGCAAGTACGCGTTAATAGACGTATCTATTATCCAATTGGTCGTTCGGTTTCCATTACCGCGCCATCAATAGCTTCTCCAGTCTCCATACAAAAGTCATCGTAGAATAACAAATTGCCTAGTGGAGACCTAATCTGCACCAGACCAAGGAGATTATGTATTCAGCTATCCGAGACAAGATCAAGAGTTGTTGGCCGGCGTCTAATGGAATGACTCTGCAACTGCTCGTTCTCACAAAGAAGTACCCGTACGCGTGCACCACCCGTATATGTTTTCCTTACCTCTTAGCAAACTATTAGCTAGCTATAAGAAAAAATGCAGTAGGCGCCAAATATACTGAGATACCAATCGGGAGACGTACAAAAAGTGAAATGGCAGACGTATCAATCGCGACATCTTACCTGGCTTCCAAAAACGGACTTCGAGATTACTATCTATCTCGAAACGACTTAAAACAATAGGACTGTAAACAGAGTGTCGGTTGGAGATCGGTTTAAAAGAGGGCGGGCTCGCTAAATGTTAGCAAATGAGGCTTTCAACTTACCTGAACACAAAAACAGATTGATTAAAATAGATTTAAAATAAATTATATTATAAACATTAAAATAATAAATTTATGCAAAGGGATATAAATAGAATATACACCTTTTACCTCTTTGATATTTAAACACATGAACCGAAAAATACCGGGACTTTACACTTTGCCTAAAATACACAAACTCGAAGTACCAATCTTAAGACCAATTACTTCATTTAACTCGTCACCAACAGCAAATATTGTCGAATTTTAACAGATATTTTTAAGATAATAATTTTCATGCCATTTTTTTCAATTTCGAATTCCTTTAATTTTAAAGACAAAACAAATAGTTTAATTACAAAAATAAAACTCTAGCCTCTTTTGATATCACCAATCTTTATGTTAATGTGCCCATTGATCTTACCTTAGATTTAGTATCAAAAATATTTAATGATTACTTGAAAGATAAAATTTCAGTCAAAAACTTAACACTCAAAATTATTGTTCCTTTAATGAATGTTCCTTCATGAGTATTATCATATTACTGAAGGTCTACTAATGGAATGCCTTTATCAGGTTTATTGTCCGATATCTTTTTGAATCACGTAGAACAAAACTATATAATGAAAGACACCATTCGTTTTAGAAATAATATTACCAATTTTACGTTACGTTGACGTGGTTTTTATATACGGGAAGTCGAGGAAGCTTAGATTTATGCATTTATGAATTTTCTTAATAATATTCACTATAAACTTAATTTTACCTTCGAAATAGGAGTAAATACGGTCAGAAGAAAATATAACATATAATATTTGTGGAAAACCTACAACGGTTCCATTTATTATCCCATTTAATTCAGCTCATCCTTTAAGTTAAAAACTAGCAAATTTCAAATAACTCATTAATAGATGATTAAATTATCCTTGATCAAATATTTCTTGCCTTTTCTAATAATAAAACAATGTTTACTTGCTAATTATCACGTAGATGAAATGAGCCATTTAAAAGATAATGGGGTATATTCTATTAAATGTTGCATTTGCAATAGCATAATATATAAACCAAATTAAAACAAATTTAATTTTGAATTTGGTGTAGTTTGCGGATTGGTTTATTTCGGATCATTAATTTAAAAAGAAAGCTAGAGGTACGGATTGATGAGCACATAAATAAAACCCAATTCAATATCTTTAAACATGAAATTGATTATAATAACGTAGAACTAACTCATAAATGTTTTAAGCGTTACAGATTGGATTTATTAGAATTGTTAGAAATTCATAAATGTAAAAATAATGATAAGTAATGTTATTAATGACCAAATTTATAATACCACTGAACCTTTCTTCAGCTATTTGAAAGTAATTTATAATGCGATAATGTTTAAAAATGTATATAATGACTTGTAACTTCTTGTTTATAGCAATTTCTACATTACTACATATTATTTTTTCTGTCTCTATCCTATAGGTTTTTTGTTTTGTCGCCTTTTATTTCCTTTTTTGCAAATACTTCTCGGTTTTAACCTTCAGTGTCGATTTTTCTCCTCAAAAGAACACATCAACTACTAGAAACATACGGATTTAGCAGTACATCTCTCAAGACGGCTAAACCCGGATAAATCTAATTGTAGGTTTAGTGTTAGTTCTAGTTTTACTTTACTTCAAATATATTTGGGTAAAATAATTGGGTTGGGTTTAGCCTTGCATCTGAAAATATTTTTTAACGCCTCTATAATGATTTTTTTAAATGGAGAACTTTACAACCTGATTTGGCAAATCTGTACAGTTGAATTGAAGTAAAACTACCGGTAACACTAGAACGACCTGGAATTATTCGGGTTTAATCTTGCGTCTGAAGAGAAAAGATGTGTGACTCTTAAAGTCTTACAAAAGTTTGAAACACCTGCAGATATAATATTTGTTGCCAGAGTTGGATAATTACATGTACTTTAGAAAGAATAACAATTACAAAATACTTTTTCAAAAACGGAATTATGAATTACTTTGCCAATTACTTCTATAATTACTTTTTGGTCAAAACCAAAAATTATACATTGCATAAAAGTTCCCTAAAAAGTTAAGAGAAAGAACCCCGAGTATGTATAAATACGAAACAAAGAGAAACTATTTATTGGAAAAATACATGAGAAAAAACATTCATTCGAAAAACATATGTTTGATAATATCAAGCTGTTCTTGTGTTTTTCGTCATTTTTCTTGAAACCTTTTTAGGTGTAGACTGCTAAAAATATGTATCTTACTAAACTTACACGTTACTAAACTTCACCTTTCGTTTCTTCGATTATTGATACTGCTTCCAACAGACAAGATTTGATACAACTTTTGAAATGCTTCCAGAACACTTGATACTGCTTCTAGAAGACTTGATACTGCTTCCAGAAGACTAAATATTGCTTCGAGAAAATGTAACTGCTTGCCTAATATAAGCCTATTACAGCATTGATACAGCTAAGCCTCGATACAGCATTGACTTGATACTGCTTCGAGAAAATATAAACTGCTTCCAGAAGACTAAATATTGCCTCGGAAAAACTTGATACTGCTTTTAAAAGACTTCAAATGCTTTGTATTAAATAGAAGCATTTTCTATGAAGACTTTTATTTTTGTTTGTTTTGACCGTGTAATAGTGTCCATATTTTCAGAATATTTGGTATTGTATATTTCGAGCATATTTAAACACATACAAAAAACATCGTCGCATATAAATCCGGTCCTTAATTATGATATTGATTTATATACGGAAAAATGTATCCATCAATCTCTCGTTTTCAGCTACCGGTGTTGACTCCTTATTGAAAGAAATACGAACCGTGTTAGGGCATAATTGGAAACATAAAACGTGTATTTTTGATTAATTCAAAGAAAGGTCTCTTAAGTTCTTCAATATCTCTTTCTGTTGCGGTCGTCGTAAATTTATGTTTCGACATGGACTCGAATATATTTCATTACCTATGCACAAGATCGTGTTAAACGTAATTCGTGGATTTATGCCTTCTCGAATGTGGACCGGGGTCCATATTTATCGAGACCGAAGGGCTAAATTATATTTGTTTAGAGCCTGGGGAAGCCGCGAGCCGTTAATTCGCTAAACCGAGTCGTTAAGTGCACGGGCCGGGCTAATGAATCACACACAGGGGTCGAATAAAATAAATTCGGGTCGTTTTTTTCGCCTGACCCGTCGGCGGCGGTGTCCCTTACGTCCGAAAAAAAAGGCGATATATCAGCTCCGGGTGATCGCCCACCTATGTCCGGGCCCCCATACCATTCGGCTCGTAATTAAGATAATATATTATTGATCGTAATTAAAATCTATTTAGTGCGGGCTATTTCGAACTACCGGTTGTAGCCCTACTGTTAAATCTACAATACAAAGATCTGATACGTTGTAGAAGTAATTAAGATTATTTATGAATTTCTCTTAGTGGATAAAGAATGTTTACGGTGGAGTTAAATCAAATTTTCCATATGAAGCGGTAAATTTATTAAAATTCTTTGCTGCCAACACACTACCTAAAGAGTTATAATCCTTTTTCGGTAGTGAAAAGGGATTCTTGCTTAACCCGAATACTCTGTAAACTCTACACAGCCAACAACTTCGCCGAGCTTCTACACTGGGCGTTCATCGTCCAAAGATTTATGTATTTACTTTATAATTATGTAGAATTTGATTGTGGCGATAAATCCTGCGGTAATTGGGAGGACGCCCCTGAGTGGATTTGCTTTCGCCCTGTGTGCCAGTAATGAGAATATTAATATTAATATAAAAAACCGCTAGCCGATGTTGTTATTGATACTATGGACTGATTTATTTTCGTTTTTCTATGGCGTATATGATACTTTAAATAAATCTGATTCACTTAAATACATTGATATCTTACTCGAAACCCTCTAATCAACATGTTTTTAGTTAATCATCTAACCATGTTGGAAGTTCGCCGAATGGAATTTCTGTGCGATTCGGTTAATAAATTAGAAGTTCTTCGGAAGGACGCTACATATATGCGTGCACACCGGCGTTCGTAACGGCTCACGTACCTCAGCGATAATGTGCATGCGTGCGTGCGTCCATTCGGACAGGGCGAGGCGAGGCGCTACCAGAGAGCGCAGACCACCCGGGGGCCGCTGACGGCGGCTTACCGCGGTCTCCGTCCGCCAGACACGCGTGACACTTTGCGAACCCTCCGCCGCCCCCGCACTATCCCGCCTCACCGCCTAACGATCCCGGTAAATCTCGCAAAGTGCCACTTAAACCTGATTTAGGGATTGTTAATTTCTTTCTTCCCTAATTAATTTAGCGGTAATTTCGACCTTAAATTTCCAATTCTGGCCCGCCGGCGACGTATTAACGCTACCGTTCGGTTAGCATATCCATTTTCAATGCATGTTAAAACGGAATAAAAGTGTTAATGTTTTGTAACAATAACACTTAATAATGGTTATAGTTAATCATCCTAAATATTTAATGGTTCTTTCTCAACAATTAGTTGGAATATAATTAGAACAGCATATAACCCAAATTTATCCAACATGAGGGGAGCGAAGCGGAAGGAACCATCTCACTGATGCACCGGAGGGCCGTGTCCACGCCTACCCCCGGGGAAACCTCGGGACAGCTGATTGCAGGGCCGTGTTTCATTAGCGATCCATGTACCGGTATCAATACTGCTATCGGGTCCACCAGGACGCGTGTAAATTAATGAACGTGCGCAGCACCCGTGCTACTACAGCTCGCCCGTTCGCTCACGACCCGGGGACGCGACGCAAAAAAGCCGTAATTTCAAAAATTAACTCTTCCGCCGCAGGGTCAGCTCTCGGTGCTCCGCAAAAGTTATAAATTGGGGACCGCGGCAGATCTCTCCCCCATAGTTACGAGTTAGAAACATAACTAAAATCGTTGACGAATTTCACAAATTTCCAGCGTATCATACGCATATTCTCATATTCTTTATTTTTCCATGTGGGTACAATAACAGGCCTAACTAACCCAATAATACTATGCCACAAACAACCAAATGTATATTGATGTAAATTACAGCTTGCAAAGTAGTAGTAAAAAAATAACACTACTCGCGTCCGATCGAACGCAATTTTAACATTATCTTAAGAGAAGTTTATTATATCATTTTCTCCTTCACAAATCTTCGTAACCCAAGATAGCTTCCGAACCCTATTCATCAGGTACTCGAATAGGGTTGCTAATTCTCCTCTATTTCAGAGGAGATTCCTCTATTTATCACGCATTTTCCTGCCTTCTGTAATATTCTTTAATACCCTTCTATTTCTCTACATTTAGTATAAGAGGAACTATGAACTCAAACCAGATATAAATCGTGCGTTAATTTAGTAATGTCAGAATTACAATAATTCTACGTGTTCGAAGTTGACCGCCCCAAATGTTGTTCTTAATATAAGAAATATTGTCGGCCAACTTCGAAGATGTCGGCTGTCCCGAATATTGTGTATAATATTTAGTGTGATCAACGTTTTCGAAATGAGCTAAGATACTTCTACTATAAAGTTTAAGTTGAATAGACTTCCATAAATTTGTTGGTGACATTCGGAGAATAAAACCAAGTGTATCCTTAAAGTTCGTTTTAGCGCGAAGCTACCTTTGAGAACTAACGCATATGCTAATTAACTATTTTAAGTATTTTTTTTGTTGTTTACAGTTGGATTGAATTTAGTTAGGTTGGGCTCCAATAAAAGTCAGCGTCGATACTTTGTCAATTCTTAGGCGGGCGGCGTCTTCGAAGTCGGATATAAACTAATCAGAAGATATAAACCAGTTGCATCAAATCCATTGACTATAATTCTTTTTTTCATTTGAAAGATTTTTCGTTTCCATCTTTATATATTTGAATTTAAATAAAACTAACTATGTTTTTTAGATGGATTTGTTATTTATTATTCATTGCTCTACCGGTTTCGAGTTTTTTAACTCATCTTCTGTTTTATTTAAATTCAAATACAATTCTTTTAATGTCATTGCTATTTTCTTGGTTTCCTTACTTAGATAGGACGGAGTCCATTGTTTCTAAAGTTACTTGTAATAAAGAGGGAGGTTGTTCCTTTCCTCTATACTACAATTGTTATAGAATGTTCCGAAAAAAATATCATTGAAGAAAGTTGGTTAAAAAGAATTAACGGTAAAGTTTATTTTAAGTAACGCGACCAGATTATAATCGTTTGATGATCTTGAAAAAGTTGAAATCATTTTTACGAAATCATAATTAAGCTAAGAAATATGCATTTTTTAATGATGCATATTTCCCAAGGGGATGTTTTAAAGTGCGACTCATACTTTAAGAAGCTCTGGTCTAAAGAACTGTACGCATAGAGGCTACAACAAGTGCTGTTAGGAGGGAAGCACACAAAGTATTATTCGCTTCAAGTCTTCTTCTGTACTGAAGACGGGCTTTCTTTCAGGTTTTAGGACATGACTTTCATGAAATTTAACCTTTCATTAACAATCGCAATTAATAGTTATTCGCATAAAGTTGAACAGTGAATGCTTGTTCAACTTTATCGTAACTTTAGTTGCGATAATGCCTGGCCCCTAATTTTCGTTTATAAGTTCGAGGCATCTATATATAATCACATAACTTTACTGGACTATATTGCGTACAAATCTAGAAGACACAGCAAAAAACAGATTTAGAAAGAAGGGGTGGGTTGAATTTATATCACCACCTAAGTACTTGCCTATCAATTCAAGTAGGTTTTCAAAAAATCTGCTACTTTGATTTTGCTTTGGTATCTTACAAAGCGAAACAAAATAAGTATATATTTTGGAAGGTTAAATGCACATAAAAAATGTTTTGCCTATCTTGTGAGTCTCAATAAAGGAGCGTTTTAATAGGCATTAGTCTAGGAGTAGGCGTCATAAATATACAAAGTGCAGTAGTCTCGGAGGAACATGAATATCTGTAAAACCACAATGCTCTAGAGAATGAGATTTGTTCAAAAGTTTATAAAATGTATCTTCACATAGCGACACAAGGGTTAAAATATGAAAAGATGTGCAGATTGATTCATAATCAGTATATTGAACAAAAAATTTATAGCAAAGGTGAGCTTGAGGAATTTAGATTGAATTTCCTTAATTCTAGATTTATATGAGTGGTACTGAGGATTTCAAACAACGCTGCAATAGTTAATTAAGTCTTCTGTGTACATAGACAAAATAGAACATTTTAATTTCCTGAATGTTAGAGAAGGCTGATTTAATACAAGGTTCCCACTTCTATTGAATCCCAACATGTTGTTACCAAAGCCTGACAAACAACATTAAACAACAATTTGGAATCAAATGTAAGGCCCAAATCTTTGATAAATGAAACACGTTGCAACTTCTCACTAGCGACACAATAATTGTAGTGAATTCAGTTTACCTTCTTAGAAAAGGATTTAATATTACAGTTTGACAAGTTTAATGAAAGGCGATTAGTTAAGCAAAAAGCATGAAGATTATTCAAATCTGGCACAATTAACAGAAGATGAGATACAGAGAAAGAGTTTTAAATCGTCGCATACATTAAACACTGGGTATATTGAATGCCGTTAATTTCAAGGCAAAGAATACACGTGTTTGAATCTATTTCTCAAACACTTTTCCAAATACTGACATAATGGATATTGGGCGGTAATTAGATGCAATACCACGGACCCCAGATTTAAAAGTGGGAAAAATAAAAGCTCGCTTGCACAATGAAGGAAAGGCACCCGCTTTTAAAGAATCATTAAATAAAATCGTTAAAGGAAAGAACAAAGAATGAGAACATTTCTTGATTAAAATAGATGGGATAACATCAGGATCAACACTGTTCGTATGTAATGGTTTACTCATTATAATTACTTTTTTCCATTACCCTGATGCTCATCAGGGCCTGCCGAACCTCAACTATACCAAACTGCATCTGTCTTAAAGAAAGTATCTTAGTTTCCACACCATTTACATTCCTTTGGACTAGAGAGGGTTCAATAAAAACAGAAGAAAAGAAATCGGCGAATAATGAGCATGATCCGATTCCGTCATCAACAACAGTCCCAGTTCATGACATCGTGGATGGAATGTCTTCCCCAGTCGCTTAGACTTACTAAAACCCTAAACCACCTTTGGGTCAGAGTGGATATTGCTTTCAGCTCTTCTAACGTATTCCATGTAATCATAATGAATAAGATACTTTTAACGACTTGTTAAAATTGAAAAAGTGACTTCTTTTTTCCTGAATTAATTTAATGGTTTTATGTGAATATCATATAGGAAAACCCTTGGTAGAAGCGCGTGCTAAAAGTACAAAATATCATATACGTAAATAAACACATAATTTTCAATACTTAAATTGAAATTTATATTTTTATTAATTCATTTGTTTATTCTTGTATATCACTTATCGTATATTAAGTGCTTCACATAACATTATTGTCAACTAATGACGAAGCGATATTTTTCAATTAATAAACGGCTTGGCAGAGGCCCCTCGTTCGAAGAAGTCGTGATTGCGGACCGTTACGAACGAAAATCGACGAAAACGAGGGCGAATTATTAATCGGTCGGTCATGATACGGCGGCGGGGCGAGCCAACCATTATTAGCCATAATAGAGGCACATTAAAGGCCGATGTAAACTTCGGGGCCATCATTTAGTCATGACGCAAAAGGGACGAACGGGCGACAAAAATATGTAGTACGCACAACTCCCACCGACAGTGAAAGTAGTAATAAAGTGCCTCCATAAAAACGAACTGGGAAAGATATCAAAACTGATAGCGCGCATATGCCCTGTAAATTATGGACGTTGACGGTAGTTGTACCGCTTGCGCAACGCAAACGCCGTTGCGTGCAGAAATCTGGGTCACTCATCGTCCTGCACGTGCGATTGTAAAGAACCCAAATCCAGAATGGGCGTTACTGTGTCCGTTTCAAGCCTATACGGTTTTAAACGAAACACATTCTCCCTATATAAAGGGCTAGTAGTTGTTGTGGTCCGCCCAGATAACGGATATCTTGTTTCTTTGCAAAATGTCAGCAAACGTATCCTAAATCGTAGTTGACGAGGGATACCCACATTCTTTCGTCTAGCCATTGACTACCATATTCAGTAAGCATTTGGCGCCGCGCCGAAGTCATTTGTAGATTCCGAGCCTGATACCAACTCTTATATCTTGGTATTCTAATTCCGAGCTGGCCATGACGTAATTAATTACCTCTTAGTGAATGTCACCGACGACATATTTTCAAAACTCTTTGCCGCAGCTAAATTAAAGCAGTTGAAAGTTGTTGTTGTTGTTGGCGCACAGGAAACGTCTTTAGTCCCTGGGGTTTTTGGGGCCGTCCATATCCTTGGTGTCGTTATAGAAAAGTCACTTTACCTAAGTGGTCTTCACCAATAAACATGTCACTTTACAAATCGTTAAGCGGTAAACATATGTACCGGTTTTGGGAAGCGAGAATTTTTGTGGTTCAAAATGTGCACTTGTACAGGATACACATGTATCTTTTTGGCGGAAGTTATATACATATACGTTGAAATTTTCTGGTTAAGACAACTTGTATACATATTTAAGTTACGCCAACGTTATTTCATCACTGCAATTTTAAAATGAAATTTATTGTTCATTATTTCAGTTTATTTGCGTTATTGGAACTTGTTAAACATGACGCGCTTCAGACCACTAAGAATGGATTTGACTCGTAAAAAACAAATGCTTTGCGTAGGCATATAAATTTTATTTTTATCCGCCCGGAAGAAATATCACTCGGCAACGCTGGTCGTATAAACTTATATTTAGTTCGGGATAAGTCACCTTCCTTCCTTCTCCGGTTGAAGGATCGGGCGGATAGACGGTCACATTATTTACCCGGCAATAATCATAAAAATAACGTCACAGTAAACGCCGGAGTTCATTAAAAATGGTTCTGGAAAGCATAAACTCGCCTAAAGCGGTATCTCTCCGCACCCCGCCTCAAGGTCCGACACATTTAGCGTCCTTCTGTCTCCCGAATATCCGTAATTAAGACGAAAATTATCTCATTAACATCCGGTGGTAACGTAATATGTTATTCCCTCCTCCGTGCAAAGAAGACTTGTATAGTGTGTGTAGAATGGGGGTGTTCAACCCTGATGGTGATATGTGTGACCCATAGTTTTGACACTTCTCGGAGTTTCTAAGAGCGTTCAGGGTTTAGAGTTGGGGCGACCAAATTTAGTAATCCATCTCACTTGGACTGTAAACGGATATCTCCGGCGCGCAACATATGTTAGAGATATGTCTAATTTATGTCATTTAGGCGCCGGGTCATTAAGAAGCGTATCTTGGGGGTCGAGTGTCGCGGATCTGTTGCTCGAGATGATTTATTAACTTCTGGTCGTGATGTGGCAATTTTATGGAGGATTCTTCCCTATTAAGTTATATTTCAATACGGTTTAGAAGTAAATAAATGACTTTAGATTTGTTGACATATTTTGCAACAACCGTTAATCATTTTTGCAAGTCATTTTCTACTATGTATTATTAAATATGTTGAAACATGAAAATAACAATCGTTAAATATTAAAAATATGTAGAATAATAGTTATTTTAAAGTGTAATTTCCTACAATATTTAATATTACACATTTGTTATTGTGTTTGGTAGCCTGTACCTCGACAGCAAAATAACTGAACCTATTAAGCGCTACAAGATTTCGCCGGGTGTCCAAAAATATACGTGGCACCTGCTCGATTTCGTCAGATAGACGCCCTGATACAAATTATAGAATGTGTTAAACCTGCCGAAACCTAATTTTCTTCAGATAAATAACCACTTTAAAACGTTTTTAGAGCAAATTGATTTATATACCACTATGATAGCACAATTTAAAATCGAAACATAAATTACGAATGTGTGTATACGTAATAGACGCCGAGTGTCCATTCATTTTCCGACGATTTATGATGCCGGAGTTTCAACGTCAAGATATGCAAACAATCTCAGCTGTGGGCTGCAAATTAAACCCAATCGCCTCCAGTTCTTACAACTCCATCTGTCCCAATTAGTACAATGATATCCTTATTATCGCTTCGAACATACAATTGCGACTAAAATTGCTACCTGTGCCGCCTCCTTAACTATACAAAGTATTATTTGGACGCGAGATGCGACGTGACGATGCGGCCTAACATATGTTTCATGTGTTCGAACGTCGGTCATTTCTGCGGCATTTTAATGGCCACCGGTAGCCCGCGGGCCGGCCACTTCTTCACCTGTCATTGTTAAACCACCGACCACACGAGATGTTTAAGAGAAGAGGGCGTCGTTTTGAAAATAATCACAATCTTTGTATTTTAATTTCTTGGGTTTTAAAGATAACATAGAAAATGGTTGCGTCAATTCTCAGGCTAATCTCATCTCGAAAAGATCTCTTGTGGTCGTGAACGCAGCGCACACATATGCTTGTGGACGTAGTAAGAGACAGGAAGGTTGTCCGCAATTTACCTCGACTTCGCAAGAATAACACATTCTTCTTGCGGTGTATCAGATAGCGGCTGCGGCGGGCGCCCTCTCGGTCTCTCTTCAGTCGGGGGCTTTTAATTAAATTTACAATTAGCGTCCGACGTGCACCCACTAATTAATAAGGACTGGCAAATGCGGCCAGACCTACGGGAAAGCGGCACGGGGGGGAAGCCGCCCCCGGGGGAATGAAACGTAAGGCCGCGACGACGTCTTCTCGGATATGTTAATAGAGACTAGCGGGCTCGGGCCGAAAGAGAAACCAGGGCTCGCTACTACATCTCCCGCTACTAATTGCATACAAATCAACGAGCTGAAAGAGGCCGCGAAATTTATGTTAAATATCTGCGAGATGCGATCTTAATCTGCCGTCTGAGAGGGGCCACGAGACGTCGCCGCCGACTTCGCAGACTGCCCAATCTCGGAATTGGATCGTTTGTTCTCATCGGAGACTGTTTCGTTTGGACTGCACAGTTTGGTTCACGTGCCCGCATGCATAATTCGCCTAAATGTATACTTGGAGGAAGCTAATTTTTGAACGGCATCGTTAACGATTGGGACCCAATTCGACTTTAAACCGAAATGATGGCATATATTTTTGGTCAGAATAAACAACGTTTTTATATCAATGTTTTTATACATTAAGATACAGGTACTATAATGTGGGATTCAAATAAAAAAACATAAAACAAAAATAATTATAATCCGTCGTTTACGTCCAAGAACAGTAACTAGCATATAGCTACACCAGCCAGCGGTGGTATTTATGAGTATGTAGGCACGTGAAGTTGCAGGTTGCAACTCCGCATTGTGGTTAAATAACGGCGGTGCCCTCTGGCGGTTGCCACGGTCGAACGCGATGCAGGACCGCGTTATGGGCAAATATAATTCACCCTGGTGGCTGGTATCGATTTATCGACAGTTTTGACTAATCTCTATTGTATCGGATTAAAAGCCGTTTGGTGTAAATTGTGCCACATTTAAGTGGTACTAAGTGGGCGCTATTAAACAGATGCACATTAATGTCGGCTATTAATTCGGTTGTAAATTAAAGAAACGCCATCCGCTCCACGCTGGTTCCGCCGCGTGCGTTTTAATTTATTTGCCGAATTTGTATTAATTGTTCGCATTTTATTGCATTATTGTGCAATTGTGGGTTCAACTCGATAAACTCCATAACGTAGTGTTTGTGTGGAAAATTTTCAAATAATATAACTAGTTCGATATCCGTTCAAAAATATAAAAATTTAAATTTCAGTTTATCATGCATATATTTTTTTTGTTTTTTAATTTTACGTTTATACCGTATATTCGTTCGAATCTAAGGCGCACTATTTTTGTCAGACAGATATATTCCTAATAATGGGATGCGTCTTAGAATCTGATGCGTCTTAGATTTGAACCTATTTCGAATAGTCTTAGAACTAGAAACATTAAGGTTTAGCTGTACATCTCTTAAGACGGTTAAACCAAATATTTCTAGTACTAAGTCGCTTCGAAATCTAAGACGTACCCAATTATTAGGAACATATGTCTGACAAAAAATAGATTTAATAGACATTAATGCTAGTGTTCGTTCTGGTTATAGTTGTTATTCAATGCTAGGTTCTATATATTCCATCGAACTAAAACTAGGACTAACACTATACCTTGACTAGAATCATTTAGCTCTGCATCTGCAGATTAGTGGTAATTCTAGTTTTACTTGCGGTTCAGTACATACATAATATACTGCGTGTCCGCAAAGTAACGTATATAATTGATAAAATCATTATAAACTGTTTTACGAAAAATCCCTGAAATGGATCTAAAGATTTAATTTATTTGCATCTTTTTAGAGACATTTCAAGTGGTAATCCCCCATTTTTATTACGAAATATGATAGAGGATTTTTTTCTGAATCCATTACACTTAATTAATGTTCGTTGCATAAGAAAAATGTTCGATCATAACGTTTCATAATTTTTCATTCATTTGTGATACAGAAATGGTAGCAGCCATGCGTAACCATGGCAACCAACGGTTTTGAATGTCAAAAATTAATCGTCTAAATAAAATATCTAAAACAATTGGTTGACAATAATTAAGTGGCAGTGGCCATCTGCCACTTTTCTGTCGCAAATGAATGGAAAATTTGAAAACTTTAAGGTGATTTTTCTCGAAAATTTTCCTATGTAACGACTATTAATATTGACTGTACTAGATTCAGATAAGTCTTTTTTCATATTTCATAATAAAAGTAGGGGTTGCCATTTGAAAAATATCAATAACGTCATTGGTAACGATTAAACTCGGTAAAAAATAACATTTTGAAATTTATTCTAAAGAGTTGCAAATTATTTAAATCTTTAAACTCCTTTCAGGAATTTTTGTATAAACCGCTTATATACCGTTACTTTACGGACATACTGTATATTAAATTAAATATTGTAATTATTTATGTTGCAAAGTGTGTGTTAATAAAAGTCAAAAGTTAACATTTTACTTGCATTTATTCAGATTAACATCGATACTAATTTCGAGGTATTACCTCATCATGAGTTGAAACTATAAAAACTCTCTGTAATATAAGCAAAAATCAAGAAAGGAAAAAACCGTGTTATTTTTTTTTGAAAATATTGAACATAAAAACTTAATATGCACGCAATAATGTGTGAAATTTTTTGAAGATCAAAATTTGAAAACAGATCTTTGTTTGAGGCAAATAAATGACCCAAGACGTTAAATAAATAATCTGTGCTGCAGCAATGCAGCGGAGGAGCGAAAAAGAAAGAACTGAATCAACTACACAAAGGGAAACAACAAGTTGGAGACGTGCTCGCGCGGGAAGGAAATAGAAAAATTTAAAATTTAAGATTAAAATCTTTCAAAGAAACAACAATATGTTTTTGTGTTAATTGAAGCTATGCTTACCAATTTTAAACATATCAAAAAGATCCATTTTCTGTTTTTTATTACATTTGTGCAAAAATTTTATGTGTTTATAATTAATATTATACCCAGTTTCAAAATAGTGTTTATAAATATTGGAATTTCTCTTACTCTTATGCTCGCAAACACGGTCTCCAAGCGCGCGTCTTGTCTGACCTACATACAGAGTGTTTCTAAATTGATGAGAAAAATTTTAAGAAGCGATTTTTCAGCAAAAATTAAGGGGTGTCCACCATATAACTTTTTGTTCAAAACCCCTTCTCTTCCAAGTCACAGTCCTCTATACTTATTATCTTTTATGGTAAAACTGATGTGAAGACACAAAAGAATGTGTATCCAATATACAATTTCACCCTCTATTCAAATCAAGTTTTATTATAGTTATCTGCCAAGTTTCATTTCTCTTTGTTCCGCCAAAGTGGATTTATTGAATAAAAACTATGTTTTCCTCTAACCTTAGAGAACTGGGACTTGAAGGAGATATTGAAGGAGTATATTTCGCATCAATTGAGAAACATCCTAATGGCATCACAATTGAATACACTCCGCTTTCTTTTAATATATCAGTCGTTTTACAGTTATAATTAGAAAGAAGCTTTAAAGTGGTGTTATTATTAGAATATCCAAGGGATATGTTAAATTTTGCAAAAGTATGTTGAGCACGGGAGGTAATATGATTATAGATTATGGGTTTATAAATATTATTAACTTTATTTTCAGTGTGAAGGGGATCGTTTTGTTGTTGAATTTTATAAAAAAGTTTATCAATAATATGCTTAGGAAAATTATTGGTTTGAGCTAAAGTATATATGTAGTTAATTTCGCTTGTTTTATTATTTTCAAAAAGAGGGTAGTTAATTACTCTAATTAAAAGGATATGAAAATAAGAAAGTTTGTGAGTTAAAGGGTGTACTGGATCAAACGGTATTGTTATAGATATAGTTGATGGCTTTCTGTAAATGTTAATTTTAATAAAGTTATTGACAGTTTTATTTAAATTTAAATCCAAAAAGTTCAATTAATTATTTTTCTCTATTTTAAGGATAAATTTCGATTTTTATGTAAATTATTGGGGTAGATATAAAAACTAGTTGATTCCACTTCACTTCCTGTCCATCTGTCAAAAGATATCGTCGACATATCTTAACCATTTCGTAACTTTTCAGAATAAGAGTTAACATTATTCATAACAAAATTGTTCTCTATGCGATTTACAAACATATCGGTCTGATGTCAGGACAATTTCCTCCGCATTTCCTCGACAACAAAATAAAATTCTTCATTAAAAATACAATTAATAATATATGATATAATTTTATGATTGTATTTATTTATTGTTGTATCTAAAGTGAAGTCAATAGGGACATTTGAAAATCAGGAATAAAATTGATATTTTGAAAAAGTTTTAACATGAAATTATTGAGTTTCTGATTTTAGTTTTTATGTAATTTAGGGAGCGAATGCTTGGGAACCCTCATATTAGGGTTCATATATAGGAGGAAAGTGGAAAAATGCTTATTTTTTAATTATTTGAATAGATTATTAAAATGTTTTTTTAAATTATTTAATTATAAATAAATTATGCGGGGTGTATTCAATTCAAAGTGTCCTAACAATAATTAATTACTTCCCTACTCTTTCTAATTATCTTTTCTAAAGGGGTAGCTTTCAATTTATTATAATTATTATTCTTTAAAAATTCGTATGTTTTTTGAATATATATTTCCCTCTTGAGAATCACAAAACCTGCTCTCTTATCTTCATTGGCAAAAATGGCGTTATTATTATTATTTCTTTCCTTATAGATTTTATTAATTTCCATTTTTCTGAGTAGTCATTTTTATATTTGTT
This sequence comes from Onthophagus sagittarius, assembly GCA_036711965.1. NCBI lineage: Eukaryota > Metazoa > Arthropoda > Insecta > Coleoptera > Scarabaeidae > Onthophagus > Onthophagus sagittarius. The sequence goes on from JASERS010000001.1 coordinate 55,139,286, forward strand.
ATTTTTATTAATATTATTATTTTTAATTAAAAATGAATTAATCCACTTTTAATTTCATGATAATTTGTATGATTAATTGATCACTATGTCAAAATCAATAGAAATTTCAGGGATATTAATTTTGTGCAAATTTGTAACCTCTTTCCAAAAAGTTATTTTATTAGCGTTAAACATGATATTTGTTAAATTTTTAAATTGAATCTTTATTAATTTTCCAACTCTTCCTTCTAAGGAGGGGCTTGTAAATCTTTTTTCGTACTTAACGATGAAATGAATTTTTATTGTACGGTTTTTACCGGTTTCGGCGTTTTGCCATCATCAGGAAACCTCGTTATGTTGACTTCTCGAAATTTGTTTTGTTTCTATTGCTTTTTCCTCTCACTATTACTTTTTAACTTGTTTCTGGTTTTTGTTTGTTGGTCTGCTTCTTGTAACTATTTTGCTTTGTAAATTTTACTTATTTTTGAAGGTGCGAAATCTTGTTCTTTTAGATTCTTCTTCTCTTCTTAAGATTCTAAAACTTCTTGTTCTTCCTCCTTCTGTCCTCATCCCCTTATATGATTGCTTCCCTTCTCGCATTGACCAGGATTTCATCGACTTCTATATAATGGTAAACTTCATGAAGTTCACGTTGTTTCGCGGCGAGTCTGTTTTATGTAGTGTTTAGGGTTATGAAGTGTCTCTTCCTCTTATCGATATTATGTGATTATTGGTTGTAGTTTTCAGTTGGGTGTGATTTTTCTTTAATGCATCTATTAAGAAGTTTGTATGATTTTTAGTAATCTCGAGTCTGGTGCAGCCTCGTAAAGATTACATTTGAGGTATTGAAATGTTGAATATTATAGTATCCATGTTGCAAGATGCATGTTAATAAAACTCAAATATCGATAGTAGTTTACACCATATTAATTCAAGACAGATGTATATCGTATTCGTTCCTAAAAATGGGTAATTTCCTCGTCATATACTTTATTATTTTATTATACCTGCTTGGGGGAATATTATATTTATAGTAGTTTTTGTTATTTGTTCTATTTGTACGTAGATAAATCAAAAAAATCCCACAAAAGTCTCAATTATACTTTTGACTTTGAATTGGTTAATTCAACATTTATATGATGAAGGGGGATTTTTGCACTTAGTTACACGGCTAAAAGGGCATTTTGTAAATTCGTAACGCGCGGGACAGTTGCCGTAGGGAACGACGTAACAAAAAGAGCTTTGCAGGAGGTGGTAATGTGTCGCAGGGGAGCCCGGGGGTGCCCCCTGGTAGGAGATTTTCGAGTCGCACGCGTGTAGCCCCGTACAGATGTGTTCTGCATAAGTGCATTCTTGTAGGCTGTCAGAGCGACCCTGAGCCGGATCCTAAGTGCATTTACGTGTCGCCGTGATCCAAATATGCGAAAAATATAGCCTGCTTAGACATAATACGACACGAACGGAATCGATCACTGTGTTTTCCTGTCGGATGCGCTGTTGCGTTCGTGTTTATCTTCCTTGTTCGTATCTTCGCGTTACACTCGTTGAACTTACTAGTTCACAACTATGATTCTGTCTAATAAGGGATCAAAGATTTTAATACCCACCTAGTTGGTCGCGGTTTTATTTTTAATAGATGGTTTATTAGATCTATCAAATCCTTTTATTGATAATAGTTTTATAGATAATTTTATTGAAGTTGAAAGTATTTTTACGAGAAAAGAATTTTAAAACTGAAATCGATGTACGTTAACTCGTGGAAAGCGAAACCAATGATGGTAACGTTTATTAAACGTTGAATGCATATTCCCATTTGTTCGTGCCCATTTGTGATAGTGGACTTAATTCAATGGAAGTTATTAAATTTTAAGTTGTGCGCGAACTATTTTGTTTCATAACGGATCATAAAATCTTTTTGTTAAAATTATCGAATACAAAATTTAAAATTTGGTACATTTCAATACGGAAATTGTCATATAAAAAAAGTAAATTACATTTCATCATGTATCTATGAGCATTTAACTATTCGCTTATGGTGGTGTCAATATTTGAATAAGAGTGAGTGTTATGTCGTATCGAAATTACATGGTAAGATAATAAACAATTCATTGAAGAAATATTAAAATTCTAGTGAAATCATGTAATTGTTAATTTTTCGTTTTTGATTACTATGATGCAGTATAATGATTCAAAATCATGGGTGTGAACTTTACAAGCTTGACTAGGAATTTGATACATTTTCGAAATTGTCCAATGTTATTGAAAGTAGAAGTAAAGAAAGTATTGTAAAAAAAAGAAAGTGCGCAATGAAGCCGACTGGAAAAGAAATATGCGAAAGATTGAGGTGTGAAAGCGTACACATCAACAAGTAATCACCATGTTCCCACTCGTGCTACTGGAAAAGATTGCCAATTCAAATATCAATGTTTTACGGCAGTCAACATCTAATTAAAAAAAGAATTACTTAATCTAAATAAAAATTAATTTGATTTAATTTCAATGGCCTTGAATCGAAACAGTCTCAATACATATATTTGGCAGGTTGTTCTTCTATGACAATAATAATAATTGCTTCAAAAAAATCCAACATTTACAGGTATCAGATATAATATTTGCTTGTAATTCACAATATTATATAATAATAAAGAATATGACATTATGTCTTAGTTTGCCCCGCGAATTAATCTCTTTTTGTAACGTACTATTGATGTAGTGGTATTCATAACTATACTATATGTATAATTTTGTTATAAAACTTAGAAATATACCGATTGTTGACTTGAATTTGTAGAGATGAGTTGTTCCTCGTACTGTATTGCGCTCTATACGATACATCTATAATGTTTTGTTTTATGAAAATAAAATATTTATAGATATTCAATGAATAGACAATTTTTATTTTTAAATTTCTAAACAATAACTTAAGGTTCTCCATTTGATATGCATTGATTAAAGTTCTACTGATTTTTGTAAACTATAAAGATTCATTCAGCTCTTTGGGTACTTCTCCAGCACAGCACACTAGACATAATGCTTTGGAAGTTCAAGTGACACACTACCATTGTTTTATATCGATCTCTTACTCTCATCACTGCTCTTAGCTCGCTCTGCTAAACTGTGCTTCTTTCCAACTTCATGCACCTGGGCATTCCATTTCAAAAAACTCTCCAAGAGTATTCCCTACTAGTGGTGGTATCAGTCGATTTAGTGCGAAACTCGAAAACTTTAAAAACTTCATCTTCTCTTAACTTTTCATTTGTCTTCGCCTCGTTAGTCAGCGTTGTGTCGTCTGTAATGCTGCTTTGTTTCAAGGAGTCAGGGAGATTATTATCATATATCAAGAAAGAAATTGATCCCAAGAATGTGAATAAACCGGTATTCAAAAATTCAGATAATTTTCAAATTCGCAGGGCACAACAAGATATCCCGGTGTATAAATATTATTTGCATCACTTCATGGAATTTCTGTAAAATCGGTTGAACTGATTGTAATAAACCTGTCTTATGGAGAAGCCCTTAGTTCTCGTAAAGATGGTGAATTAAAGCATAATAAACGACCGAACAAAATCGGTGATGAATTTTCTTAGAAGTTTCACAATCTTTTCCAGTCGGTCAGCACTGTTACGCACCAAGATGCCCCAAAGGTTCTCTATGGGGTTTGCATTGGGAGAACGTGCCAGTCATAGAAGGACAGGAATTTTCTTACCCGCGAATCATTCCTTAGTGTTGGCATAGATAGCGGCATTGTCTTGTTGGTTGATTAGGTGATTAGCAGGGTTCCTGTAGATTAACGGAACGAGAGTGGTCTTAGCTTCATCTAATACTTAGGCTAGTTCATTTAGCAGAAGGGGAAGGAGATGGGCAGCATGACTAACGAGCAGACCACACCGCACATAATTGATTCACAATTTAGCTCTTCCAGCTGAAGTAACAGTATGTTCCACTTTCTATTTGTTGTTTCCTTGGTTTTCCACATGGTTGTACAAAAATTAGCTAAATCCAAAATTTAGAGTATTCCCCAGCAATCAGTGAACATGGGAGGAGGGTCCTAATGGTCTACTTTTATTCAACTAATAAGTAATTACCTACAGAAAAAAAAACATTTCACTTTCAACGATACTAAAGTAATTTAATTAGTTTTTTTTAATTCCCCAATAGTTATCAAAAATAGATTATTGCTGCCGACCTTAATTTGAAAAAAAATTTTTGCCAACTCAAATTCTCATATAGATGCTTATACATGATAGTAACTGTGTTTTCTATAACAACTTCTACCATTATCCCAATTCCTTAAATCTTTCAGTAAGCGTTCATGGATATTTCAAATCTCAAAGTGGGATGTGATTCTTAACTTTTACCGTGGCTGAGTGAATAAAGTCTTACTAGGTTTGAACTTGTTGAAACTTCTTATTCCGATCATTTCTGGGTTTAGTTTGATTGCTTTCTTAGCTTCTCAACAAATTCCGTTTTTCTTTCTGTTCATACGTTTATCTATTACTCTATTTCAGTTTTGTGTGTTAATGTGCATTTAAGTTTATATACATTTTTAGTTTTTTTAAATTTTTGGAGTTCAGCTTGGATGTGTACATCAACATTCAGTTATCACACTTAAGATTACACAAAAATATCTCTGTTGAATTGCACGAAACCAGGTCAAATTTATAGAAATAGCTTGTTTTAAGCTTTTGAACGTTTTATGGTTATCGACCGTATTTGTTTTCCATCGTTCTAACGTTTTGTTTTTCGTTGTATTCTTAAAATCTTTTTGTAGATTCTCGTATTGTTGTGGAGATTAGAGTAAACTAGAAGTTAAAAGTTTCCAGTTTTTCCTGATTTCATCGGCGGGTACTTTCTTTAGTTTTCTTATTCTTTCTAATTGCTCTCATTTGCCATTGCTGTTAATTTAATTTAAATGAATTCAATTGTTTTCTCGTCTCTTGTATTATTCTTTGACGCTTAATTTTTATTGTTGGACGTATTGTTCTTGTTTCTTTAGTTTTTGTATTTGATATTCCTAAATGAAGTGTAGTAGTCTCTGAATTGCAGATGTCGTTAATTAACTGTAAATCTCTACACTTTTAACTCCACAAGTTCCAGTCTTCGATTTTACTTATTTATAGTTGATAATGCCAACATTCCCAGTTAACTTTTTTCTTTGGTTGTTATCCATTTCTTTACTGATTTTGATTGTTGATGCTTCATCAGTTATTATATACTACATGTTATTTCGCCCATAACATTTCTAATTTAATGACCGCACGATTTTCTGTAGACCTTAAAATGTTAAAACTTGGAAAGGATATTTTCATAAATACTTTAATATCTACTTACAATCTCTTTTAACTTTACTTACAGTATGTTTATAGACTCCATAATAAGAATCCATTTTACGTTGGATTCTTTTATCAATAAGTAAATTATAATTTGACACTTAATTGTGTAAGTTATTGCAGTGTGAACACATTGTTTTTTGTTGATTTATTAATTCTTTTAGTTAATTTTGATCAAGATATTTCACATTCCCAGTCATGAAAGATTAAAAAACGGCAACACAAGTAGAATTTTAAATATAGTATTTGTAATTATAAAATGAATTTATTAAAAGAATAAAGTCTTCAGCCAACTCCGTAATGAATAGCAGCAGTTGGCAAGTAAATATTATCCTCCCCCGCTTGGCATGGATTCGGTATAAAACGCAACCGCTTTGAGAAAGCAGTGTGCCATTATTATTAGTCACGGCATCGCTTTGTACATTACACCGAGTATTACCGCGGATTAACTTGAACACGCGCAAGTTAAAGAAGTTGTTTTTATTGGTACCGAGATCAAATAGAACAAGGTGTATTGCGGATCCCCAACAAATCCCACCCATATTTGTATACAAGATGACGTAGCGTTTACAAAACTTTTTTGCCATTTTTTATATTTACGAAGAAACTGTTCCGGATTAAAAATTTCTTCCCCCGTTTGGTTCACGATAAATCTTTTGCTAAATATATAAATTGCCTCGGAATGTGACTATTTACAAACATAGATGCGCCCATTTTAACATCTATAAATCGCACACCGCCACCACCACCAAAACACTCTACGCCCATCCAGAAGACTGCTGATTCATTTTGGGAGATGAAACCTCCAAAACTGCTCGTCACTCGTCGGAGATTATTAAGTGTGTAATTTATTCGACTGTTTGAAATCCATGTATCTTTTGGCGTAATTCGGCATGTCACATTTGCTAAGTTATCGTTGTGGGATCTTTGAATGGATTTGTATTTTTGGTTTGATTCCAATTAACGCAATTATTTTGAAAAACATTTCTTGAAAAAATAAAGGCGAGGCGAGAGTTATTTTTATGACTTTCTTAAAGAACGTGTATGTATATCGAATATCAATATGTAGTTGCGGTGTGCTTTGAGTTTTAACAAACCATGTCTTTGATGGATACGGGGGCGGTCGCCCCCTCTTAAATCGCTATCGGCTCGGGTCGATTAATCGCAGAGCCATTTGTTAGGTCCGGGAATCGGCGGCTACCACCGCTTAATCATATTTACATTTCAGTGAATAATGCGCGGTCCGCCCATCGGCCGTGCGGGTTCCATTGATAAAAAAGCGGCCTTCGCAAGCCGAACGGAAGCGCCCGGCCCGTGAATCCGTCGTCGGCGAAAGAGGCGCATGATTGCGGTGCCGTCGATGGAGAGCCGCGGCCATAAATTAGCTATTTCATAATTGGTTTTCAACGTTGTAATTAAACGTCTTCTGGCCTCGCCGATCGCGTGATTTATACCCAAGTCGAATCGGGATAAGGAAGGGAGCAAGGGGATTTGTGGGGGAAAACCGTGGTCGGTCTACTCCTATACGCGGCCCTCCGCCACACAGAATCGCACTAAAACAAACAAGCGACATGCGCGATCACTATCTGTCGTCAGCCATGGATATACACGTTTACGCACGGCTATTAACGGCCTCAGACTGTTTTAGTATGCATGGGGGTTCGTTTAAAACTGCGTAGAAAGAGGTTTGGTTTTATATACAGTTTATCCATGTATATCTAGTTAGTATTGATTTGCTAATAGTGAAATACTTACTACACCATATGGGATGTTAATAGTAACGAGTGTCGAACCAACCGTACAGCAAAGAGTGCTTCTAATCTAAAAGTTGCTGATATAAATAATTACTTTATCTTTGATACTGATAATATCATATAAGACATTACATGAAGACTTTTTACCAGCTCCCATGAAATTTATCTGAAAAAAAAATTAAAATTGATAGCGCCAGTATCAATTTTAATCCTTTGTCCATAATCCTTTGTCTTTGAACCAATTTCATTAGGTACGGTAATTGAAATCTAATTATAATTAAAAATATGGTTTAAATATTAATATCTTGAAGAAAGTAATTCATTTATATGCAGATCCAATGGCTACAATTTTCAATCAATGCGTTATGGAAGGAATTTTTCCGGAACAGATAAAAATTGGAAAAGTAGATACCTATTCTCTCTACATCGTCAAGAATTTTGAAAAAGTAATAGCTAGAAATGCTGATATTATAGTTTTTGTACAAAATGTTCCGTATGAAGAACAGTCGGTACAAAACAATTTTCTTGATTTAAGTAAAGCGTCTGATACGGTAAGTCATGATATAGTATTGAGAAAATTACTTGTATGGTATAAGAGGTCAAGAACTAAATCTCCTTAGATCATATCTTGTAGGTAGGCAACAATATATACTGTGATAAAATACTACGTCTAATGCATCTAAACTAATAAGCGGAGTACCACAGGGATCAATATTGGGTCCTTTGCTATTCATGGTGTACATTAATGATCTACCGTTTAATGTACGTGTGGAAATGTTCAAAAATCCTTATCAGTAATTACTTCTTTTAAAGTCCTTTATTGCTTGAACTCTATCAAAAGATTGGTTTACGAACAACTGCCTGAAACTAAACGAAGATATAACTGAATCAATTGTCATAGATATGAAATTAACCTCAAACTTATCCGCGGTGAAGTTTTTGGCCCATCTCTTGATCTTAAATTAGCATGGAATCCACGTATTGAGGTCGTAAATCAAAAATTAAAATCAGCAATTTCTATAATTAGACATCTCGTCAAAATTGCACCTCATGAGGTGGCCAAAGAAGCTTATTTTGGGGATATTCACCAGACTTCAAAATAATGTTTGGGTTGCAGAAGAAGGCGGTAAAAGGTTTATGCAATCTTAAAACTACTGATAGCCCTAAAGATGTATTTAAAACAGATTGTATACCTATCGTGCCAGGTGTATATATATTTGGCTACCTTGATGTATGTCTATGACAATAAGAGTAGACCAATAAAGAGATTATTATTCTCATTATTATTATTTAATGCGAATGTAAACTTTCATACACACGATAGGCGCAAGGAAGACCTGTGATTACCTGCCGACTTCTGGGGTGTTAAGTTCTTCAACAGATTTCAGAAGAAGTAAAGACTATGAAACAAGGATACTTCAAACAATGTGTGAAGTCAAATCTTGTCAGGAACACCTATTATTTGTTGTGGTTAATCTTGATTTAATACTGTATTTGCTTTTTTCCTGGCTTTTCACTATAATCTTATATTATCAATAATTATTATTATTATGAAAAGCGCAGCTAAGAAGTGTACGCCGCTTTCTTTCTACATACATCGTCAAAATACACGAAATACAGTTTGTAACGTTGCGGTCAATTGTAAAACCACACCTCAACAAGTTTTAACACAATGAACACAATGTTTTAACAATGCAATCTTGAGTCCTGTCGCGGTCACCAAATGTTTTGTAATTACTTGTTGCATAACCATACAGTTTGATTGCTCAACGAATGGATAGTTCCCTGGAAAGCGATCTCAAAACAACAACTGGTCATTCTTAAGATTTATTCAATGAAAATATGAATAGAATAGACACATTTTTTGTTGATATTTCAAATACAACGCCTCGTCCGCAAGCAACCTCGGCGATTTAAGGCATAATAGTTTGTTGTATATTTTAGGGCCACACCACCTCCTGATAAATTTATCTAACAGTTAAAAATCGGCTCATAATCAATGCAAGCCCTTAAAATCGATATATCCACCCCTAGTTAGTTTAACTGGAGGTTGGTAAAAGTGGGCCTTAGTAAATATATAAAATCTTCTATAAGACAATTTTATTCTTACTCCGCCGAGGTCGTTTGCGGGCGAGGCGCTACAAACTTCCAAAATGAACAATTTTATGTAAATCGATTATTATTATATTTATCTCATGTAAATCGACTTTCGATTATATTTTAGAACAAATAGAAGGTGATGAATCACGTTCTACTAAATGCATAAAAAAAATTCAAATTTTTAGATTTTGTTAAAGATATTGGATTATTGTATAATGAAATTAATGCATGCTGGAAAAAATTGCATGCTCTGATAATGCAGCTGGCACATACAATGGAAGTTTTGATGATTTCGAGGAGAACTATTGCAGAATTAATGGCGGACGAAGAATTGAATGAGGAAGATGTAATTAAACATAGTTAATGATACAAATTGTGAAAATGATCCAATGTGATTCACGAAAGCCTTTAGGTATGATGAAAATTGACCAACTATTTTCTATAAATTGATCTTAATGTAGAACGAGCCCTCCATTTTCAAAGAGATATTAATGTTTATCTCAATATAAGCAGTATAAAGGTTTGACCAAAAACAATACACAGCGGTTAATAACAGAATTTACCAGATTTTTCTTTATAATCTGGTCAGTCTGAAATTGTTATCTCGTGATAAGAGCGATACGCCAATTAGAAAGAAAAGGTTAACAGTTAACTAAAGAGATAACAGTTTGTATTATCTTCTAATAAGTTTACTTTAGTGTTTCTATAAGTATAATATATTTTATACATATTCGTATATATTTTTATATATTTGTTATGTATTTTATTAACAAACTGCCACATATATCTAGTAGAAAATAATATGTGATGTTTATTTGCTTCCCAATATTGATTAATGTTGAAATAAATGGCTAAATCATGCAAATGATTTAGACTATGTTGATTTTACATATACCAAATAAGTAAGTTACACTGTTTTCTGTGGAACTTATCTTCCAGTAAATAGGAGTACTACTTTAACTACTTTTCCTTAGTTAATTCTGTCGTTTTTAAACTAAAGAAATATCAAATTTAAAATTATCCTGAAGCTATCCGTTCAAGTAAAAATCGGTTTAACTTCGTATTAAATCGAGTTGTTGGTCGACTGAGGGCGAGCTTCTGTGGAAACCGCATCAAAGCACAAAGCTTTGCGCCACGTCCGCTCCTGGTTGGCCGCCCGAGGGTTACACGGTCGATCCGCTTGACTTTCAGGAATTTCAAAGGGAAGTTCGCGGTGTATTTCATATTTCTTTGGTTGTCATTTAGCTCATTGTTCCGCCGTTTTGCGCGTTGTACGCGTAACTCCGTCGACCCCGAAGGCAACGACTCGTCGGCCGCCTTTACCTCCTCGTGTCTCCCTCCTGCCCTACTGTCTCGGCAACTCTACCCACTGAAGAGGCTAAACAGCTCCATTATTTTACGCTAATTGGCGAACGGAGAGCAGGCGAACCCGCCGACGAAAGTAATACGCCGCAGGGTGGTTTGCAAAAAACCACATTATTTAGTTAACGGGATATTTTCCCCTCATTTTGAACATTATTAGGTATTTGGTAGGTTATACATTTCCTTTTGTTTGTATTATGCTTTGTGTATTTTTTTAAGTGGTTGATTATTAGATATTTGTTTAATATCATGCTTAACAGAAGGCGAAGTTATTCTTATAATCGTTGTCATAACACTACTGAATTACCCTCTTTTGTAATAATTATAACACCGTCTAATTCACACGTTATTATTTCTGCACCAAAACGCAGCAACCGCGGTCGCGCTTAATGTAACGAGTAAACGTCGTGCGGCCACCGGTGTATAATATATGTGAACATTTTCCCATGCCATAGCTCACACAGTAAATATTAACTTAATTAACATTTAAATGAAGCAGCGCTGCGCGATAAATCTTGGAAGCGTAATTAATTAGGTGGTGATGTCTATTGGCACTGGCGTATAGTGCTCGGCACCCGGTTAAATTGCTCTACAGACTACAGTCCCCCGGTTAATTTGGCATTCCCACGTTATCTAGGGGCTAACAATTCAATACAGGAATAAGATCAGGGATGAAAGCTTTATTGATATCAATTTTTTGCCTATTATTGAAATTATTCAAGGTGAATTTCAAAGTAGAAGAAGTAAGCTAAGCTATGTTAGCTTCGTTATCATCTGTTATGGTGAGATGTATGCGCCGATAACAGTGGCCCGCGCTGCCAGCCGCGGGCTATTTCGGATTCTTCTTAGACGGTCGTGTTCTTCGGCTGGCGGCGGCAGACGTTGGGGGCAGTCGTGAGAACCTCTGGAAAGTTCAACGGGCGTAAAATACGGACCGGGGAGAAACAATGGGCGCGCATTCATCAGGGGCCAAGTGCGAACCCCTCGGCGGCGCCGAGGCGAATTCCCGGGCTGCCTCTTCTTCTTCTGCTTCTTTCGGCCGAAACATTCCTCCTGGAACACATCGCAAACGAAGAAAAAGTGTCCGCAAAAAACGCGCATACTCGCGTGCCACTCCAAGCTGCTTGACAATACTGTAATTATGTCTCTTAAATTAATTTCCATCTATATATTTCAAAGACCAACACATTCCTTCTATTAATTTAAAAATGAATTATTAATAAGATAGAGGAAAAATTTAGTAATATTATAATCATAGATGGTGTCGATTAAGCCATCAAGGAAGCCAATTAAACGGGAAAACTCTAAATCACTTGTGATGCGCATCGTTTAATTAACGACCGTTTCGTTGGCTGGAGAAGCACTGTTTTTCGAATAGGCCGTATTGTAATGAGTTATGAGCTGAGCGGGCACGAGGTTTAAAAGTCAGCCTGGCGATAATTTTCAAAGAGGAAATTGAGCCTCAAAGATACCGATCGGTCGGACTCTGGGCTGCCGAAGACCGCCTTCCATGCACATGCTGCCCTTCGCATTTGCGTGCGAATGCTTTCGGCAGCCACAAGAAAATTCTACTGCTTCTTCTTTTAAAACAATAGCAACGACATCCAATTTTATTAACGCGTTCATAAAATATTTGATGATCATTATATTCACTAACAATTATTATCAATTTGAGGGTATACATATTTTAAAAAAGGGTACGATTTTTTAAGCATTTTCTAGAGTGACTATCATTACATCTACGGTAGACATGTAGCGGTGGAATATTATCGCAAAGGAAAGATCTTGTGGTCTTCATTGTTTCGAATTGTGGCGACCAACAGAACGAAAATGGATACCGTTTCGTTCGCCGAAACGGTGTCACCTCCTTCAAAATTAGTAGACCTCTCTTAATATTTATTTGCCCTTGCGCATTCCTTTTGATGGTAAAAATTTGTTGACGACATTTTTACGTTGTGTAGCGCTCGTATATCTTCAGCCGTCGCGGACGATGCTCGTTTTGGTCTTTTACTGTCCCGGTTTGTTCTTTGGGCGCTATCCATGTCCAAATATATTCGTATTATAAGCTGTGTGTTCAAGTTTTTAAAGACTGATGTAGCAGCCTCAGCTACTACATCAGAATTTTTAATCTGTAGTGACTATATGATGAAAGACCATTTCAATGGTTACAATGTCATTAGATTAATTTTAGTTTCATATTTAACATTTATATCTAAACATCTCTAACATTATTCATGACGAGACGACCCGATTATTGCTATTCTCTCTAAAGAGATTTACATTTATCTAACGTAATCTTGACATGAAATTTGGTGAGTTTTTCTAATATCCTATTATTGCAAATCATCAAAAAAATATTTCGTAATTGTAATGAAAAAAAGAGATTATGACAATTATGAAAAGCACTCGCTAAGTACTTGATTATTCTATGAAACTGATTATGTTTGCCAACCTTAGGACTACTTTTCCAAACGTTCGATACCAACACTTACTTCTTTCGGTCCACATTTACTTGTTTTAAATATTGGTGAAGAATTGTTTTTGAAGGTTTTTGTTTGGTTAACGAAGTGACATCGATTTTTGATCAACTGATTTTAAAAGTGTGTTCTTGGATTTCAATAAGAGCGTGTAAAATTAAAACTATTGCCCTGCTTTTTTGATCGCTCGGTATTTTTAGATTGTTTGAAATTATCAATTCTTAAAAGCCTGCTAAAGATGACAAATGAATTCAGTTATCAATTTTATGTTCATTAGAAAAGCCACTACACCCAACTCTTTTTTTATACGGTCTTTTTTAACACGATTTTGAAATAACACGGTTCACCAATAAATCTTTTTACACGAATTTTTTGTTATAGCACGAATCCAAAAAAAAAAAAATTCGTGTAAAAAAACACGGTTCACCAATAAATCTTTATACACGAATTTTTTGTTATAGCACGAATTCCAAAAAAAAATTCATGTAAAAAAATTTATTGGTGAACCGTGTTATTTCAAAATCGTGTTAAAAAAGACCGTGTAAAAAAAGAGTTGGGTGTATTGTTGCCCTTATTCAGCATGGCCACTGTATTTGACATGGTATGGACTCGAAGCTTTCTCCTCCTGTTATTTAGCGTTTACATAATCGGTTTTGGAAGAGTGACTAACATATTACAAAGATTGGCAGCATTGCCACTGAACGCTTGTGCAATCTACAGATATGTTCAGATTTCGTTTAACTCGTTGCGACGGTCGAGTTAAACGAAACGGTCGCAGATTTCAGGGATCAGTTATGATTTGGGCTGAAATAAGTATAGGTAGCAAAACTGAACTTGTTGTTTCTGATAGATTAAATACCATGAATTACATTGAAAACATTTTTGAGAACCATGTGCTGGTTGATTTATATGACCAAATCATTCTAATGCAGGACAATGCATAGATTGCCACATACCGCCGCACAGTGGTGATTTCACAAATTTAGGTGGACAAAATACAAAAATAATATAAATAAAAAATAAGATGGTATATAATACCTCACTTACTTCCACTGACTTTAGAAAATTGACTGTCAAATAAAAATAGTGGCATAAGGCAAGACTAAAATTTGCCATATTTAGATTTTTTGAAAGTAAAGTATAACTGATATGATTGTGGCATTTTCATATCTCAATTAGAGTGGATTCATACCCTATTTGCAAACCCCAACATAATGAAATTTAATGTAAAATTTCAATGTAGCGGCTATTTTTTTTAATTATTACTTAATTATTTTTTTAATGGAAATAGAATATTTTAATTCGACATTTCTATTCCTATACTTCATCAATAAGGTATCTTACTGCATAAACATTTATTATTACCTATAGAAATATTTTAAATCAGTCGAATGCTAATGTTGCTTACACTTTGTTTTTTTTTTTTAAATTTATAATAAAATCAAACCTCATTTGAAATTAATTAAAGTAAACTTAATTTATACTAGGATAGTTCTTAAAATTTTTATTTCATAAAATTGTTGATCACAGTAAAATCTCATATAAGATGTTAACAGTTAAACTATTTTTTCAGCTATTTTATTAACACGTTAGAATTTTGAAATTGTGAAGCTACTGATATTCTTTTTTATTTACATTATCATTCATTATCACTTATTAAGTCCGTTGAAAAGCAAAACTAACAAAAACGTAAATAGACATGAATCCATGAAAATTCACAACTTACTCTAAATTAATCTATTGGAATATTTATATTACATTAAACCACATAACAGAATGTGAACTAAATGAATAAGCCTGATTACTTCCGGATACGTTATTTGACCGATATTTTATATCTACATGTTTACATTAAGTCTTATACACATTTTTATGTACTTATCTTAATAATGCCAGTTTATATAAAAATTATGGATGGTGTTCAGATAAAGGACCGCTTCCGGTTACACCGTTCTATTAAAATTTACGATATGGATATTTATTATAATTTTAATCACTTATTCAGTATTTAATTTGTTTAACCCGCTTTAAACAACAAGTTTATATAAATCAAAGTCTAATATAGTGTCAAATAAAGTACCACTTCCGGTTGACGAATATGCCTTAAACTTGGTATAAATCTCAGATTGTGTTACTAACAGCCACATGCAAAATTTCATTGCTATAGCTTGCTAGGTTTTCGAGTTGTGAATATTGTCCTGCTAAATTTCAGAAATTGACCACTGTGCGCCGGCATCACTAAAAACATTTTACAAGAACATAGAATTCCGGTCTTGGAATTGGTCAGCGTTACGTCCCGACCTAAATCCATTTAAACACGTATTTGCTGACCATATAGTAACTGACATAAATTCTGTTTGAGGAATAGGAAATCATACTCCAAGAATCTTTTTGCAGGCTAGTGCGAACCGTGCCACGCAGGTGTGAAGAAGTGATTCGTGATCACTAAAAGGTTGCTAGGTTTCACAATATTATTTTATTACAAAAATAATATAATAATTAGTGTTAATAAAATCAAATCCTAATAATTTTTTGAACTGAACAAATGTACTTTGATATTTTTTTGGCATTAACAATATAATGGTAATTTGGTAAATTGTAATTATTACTTAAAGTACTTAAAATGCTACTATTTTACAGCCAATAAAGCTTAAATATTAGAATTTTTACATTGAAAGTGTTAGATTACAAATAATAGAATAATGTAATGTACTGAATACAACAAAAGTATTTATACATAGCCGTGAAAAGATTCAAATGACGAATCGACGGTTCTCAAAAAAAAAAGTTAAAAATCGCCCACGTATCTGGCGCATGTAATGGAAATGTTTTCTGCCAACAGTGTTTACAGCTTTACAATACAATTCCCAGTCTTTAAGTAGCATTTATTAAACTTTTGACATGAAAATTTTCTATACCAACAGTATTTGGTATTTTGGAGGCAAAATTTTATTAACAGTTTTTTTGCCTTTTGCAATAACAATGTTTTCTGACAACAATGGTTTTTAATCAACAGCTTGTGGACTGCTTACGGCAAGATTTAGCATTTTGTCCATTAAACAACATTTTCTGCCGGAAGTCCCTTAGAAACAGATCAAGTCTTCTGAAAGCATTTCAAGTCTTCAAGAGATAACAGCAGGTTTTCTGGAAGTATTTCAAGTTTTCTTCTAGAAAAGAAGCAGTATCAAGTCTTCTGAAGCGTTGCCAGCCTCTAAAAATATTCCAAGTCTTTTGAAAATATTTCAAGTCCTCCGGAAGCAATATCAAGTCTTTTAAAAGCAGTTTTCCAGAAGCACTATCGAGTTTTCAGGAAGCAGTTCAAGTCTTCTGAAAGTATTATCAAGTCTTCTAGAAGCATTTTCAGTTTTGTGAAAGCATTTCAAGTGTATTGGAAGCAGTATCAAGGCATCTAGAAGAGTTATCAAGTCTTCTGAATGCATTTTAGGGCTTTTGAAACAGTATCAAGTCTTGTGGATACTTTCAAGTTTTGTGGAATCATTTCAAGCCTTTTAGAAACATTTCAAGTCTGTTGAAAGCATATCAATCTATCAGCTAGAAGCAGTATCAAGTCTTCTAGAAGCACTATGAAAGCATTCATATTAAAAAATGTGTATGAATGCTTACACACTAAATGATGATTGAGTTACAAGAATTAGATAATGAGTGGCGACAACTACGTAATTTTGTTTTTAATAACTTTAGGGCATATGTAGATGTGAAAAATTTTTGGATACAAGTTTCCAATATTAAATCTGGCAATGGTGATTCAAATTTTTAAAATTAACTTCACAAGGTTTTAATATATTATGCCTTCCTCATTCTAGTGCTACTGTAGAAAGGATTTTTTCCAAATTTATTTAACTTGTACTAAAATGAGAAGCCGACTTAATACTAAAACTGTAGATCTGTTGCTTACGAAAAGTTTGGTGGCAAATTCTGTAGAGGGCTGTACACCTTCGAGGTTAATCAAAATTTTAAAGAAATGTAAAATGTGATACATTTCTGTTACAATTCTCTTCATATTTTGTAAAATGTCTTACCACCTCTTATACGGATTCAGATTAATTTATTATTTAATATTAGTTTATAATTATTATTAATTTAATATTTAATGTTGAAATATTTTTTTATCTTTTGAGAGTTTTTATTTTGTTTTTTTTCCCTGCAATTATATCACTTTCACAATCCTATGCCGATATGTAACACATATTATTAAAATTGAGTAATTTTTAAACAAATTTCAACATCACAACTGCTCACGATTTTTATTGGCAGGACTCGCAATATTCTATGTGTGTAATCTGGCAACCCTGTTTGTGCTGGTGAGGGGAATACCCTGTATGCCCTTCACCTCACCAATTCACAGAAAACCCGAGTGCCATCGATGTTATGAGAGTTGTTTCTACTTTGTTCTGCATTGTTGATCTAATTTATAAGTGTAACTATCATATAAATAAATTAAAGTAAAATATATGCAGTAAAACTAAATGAAATTTGATTTCTCTAGAACTATTATTTAAAAAGTTGCGAATATCGTTGCTAAGATCTCTGTAAATAGGCTTGAGTCTAGCCAAAATCACTATAGGAAATGCTGTATAGTATACATTGTGTGTGGGTGCAGTCACTCAATGTGTTATCTGCATTTTTCTCCTGTAATGAACACCAAGAATCAGAGAGCATTTTTTTGTGGTGTAGACCTGAATTGATAAAACATATCGTTTATAGTATCATAGTCAATCACAATATCGTAGTCAATATAGTATCATTTTCGTAGATTGGTAAGATATAGAATATGGTTAATTAACCACTTCTGCAACATTCATTTATTCTTCTTGATGATAATTTTTTGTTTGATTGATTGGCTTTTTTTTCTAAAATCCTCAGACTGACATTACTTGCGAATTGTTTCGTAGTTTAGACTCACCCAGTTGTATATAATTCTTTAATACCAGCAGCGAAGCCAAATAGATGGATTAAAGTTGTGCAAACATTTGACAATTTGCGCAGTACTTTGTATATAAGATCCTTTAACACCGCTAGTTTTAGTATAACAAGTCCTAGTAATCGATTTTATCTCTTATATTTGTTTTGTAAATTTGAAATTTTCCAAATATGATTTATAGAATTTATGCCCAATTATCAGGAATCTGTTTCAGTACGTCAAAGTACACCAAATAAATCATATTTATAGCAATTCGATTACTGTCGTGTTGATCTTTTCTTCTCCGAGGTCAAGACTCAAGACGAATTCCAAATGTATACAGAATGTCAATATTTGACAATAAATTCTCAAAAAAAATGGTACATTGTCGTGGACATCGGCCCTTTACGCTTACACCACCATGTTTTACGGTATTTTATTCACTTCATATTCATTCAAGTTGCTTTTATCACCAAAGATCTTAGGACAGTTTTGGGATTGCAGATTAACAATATTAGTTTACAAATTTATACGATTAATTATACCTAACATCGAGCAAAATTTACCACGTTTAAAGTTGTGCCACTTTTAATAATTTCTTGTGCATGAAAGTTTGTATGTATTTTTGTAGTGTTTTGTTTATTTTGTATATATCTTTTTAGTTTATTATTTTGTTATAAATGAACATATAGATGAACATCAAGTTTTACATGATAAATACTAGACAGAAAATTATTACATTCCAATGTATTATGGATGAAGAATGGTCGCTATTTGCTGTTGTGACTGTCTTCTTTACGAAATCATACATTTGAAATAACTTTATTTGACTTATTTGTGTTACCTCTTCAATTACACGGTATACTCTAAAAAACTTGCTTTGTTGTTTTTGTACATAAATATCTATTAACAAAACAAAACTTGAGGTACCTAATAGTGGTAAAGAAACAGCGATCATAATTATGTATTAAATTAAGCATGCAAGTTACAAGGCAAGTGCATAATACATGTTGGATGACGCCTCCTTCCGTATTGTTATGTCTAATGGGTTTCGGAGACGCGGTCATCACGGTAGTCTAATGAAACGCGCGACTTCTCTCGTCGGACATGCAGATAAATGGCGTGACTTAGCCGGTGCATTCCGCGTTGTACGGGTCGACTCACCAATTTGTCTGCGACCGACGATGGAATTAAGCCGAGCGCTTGATTGAAACGCGAACGTGCGAGTTGAGACGCTCCGCACACAAATAACTCAACTGAAATATTCGTATTGGCCCGAGACTCGAAAGGTGGCCACAACGGCTTCGTAGCACTTCTTCGGACCGCCCGCGAACTACGTGTACGGTTCGTACGCCTCCTCCTACAGGATCAATCTTTTGGAATTAAAATAGATCCTAGGGATTTTTTTGGAGGTTTACTTCTCGGAAAGGGTTAATGCCGCCAATTTCGTAAGCCACGATACTAATTAGCTTCTTGTGGGTGAAAATAAATTTTAAGATGAGGTAATTTATTACTTAAGGGATTCTGAATCGGAAGCTATGTTTGCTGGGTTCGTACATGAGATAAAGCATAGTTAAACATATGGTAAGATTGACGTCATTCATTTAATTCCGCGTACCTTCTCTGTGTATGGTTTGTTAGATTTAATCTTACAGTAGAAGTACTAGTAAAAGTACTAAACATTCCAATCACTGGTATGGCTATGAATGGAATTTGTCGAGAACGTAGTTTGTAGAATTTTATATGTGAATATCACAGCGAGAACGATTGTTGTGTTTCGAAATTTAACTCCTAATAAAATAGCCTGGTCATTCTGACAATTGCATTCCTGTAATTTACCAATACATCTCAAACAATAGAACTAATCACAAAATGTGAATGTGTTTCAATTCGAAATTCTTGAAATAGAAAATATGATTTTGTCCTAACCACACCTTGCGTGCACTTGATTGTTGAGTAAGCGAGTGCATTGTAATTGGTAGAGTTAAAAACGAGCGAACTAATTATAACACGATTTTAAAAGTGGCGGATCGATTTATTTTCAATAAAATAAATGGCAGCGAATAAATCATCGGCCGCTAATTGCTTTCTGGCCATTATTTACGATCGGGTTTAATTAAGCGTGGTACGATTAATCTGGAAATAAGGTGGATGTCCGCGTCGTCGCATCTCGTCCAATTTTCTCTCCCCCTCTCGCCATATACGCTACTAAGAAAACATTCAATATTGTTGTGGGGTGACCGAGCTTACTTCGAAATTTAACTAAAATTAGAACTAACACTGGTACAATTACTAGGACTAATACTAAATTTAAAACTAGAAGCTTTCGAGTTTTTCCGTGTCCCTTTTAAAAAAGTGTTTAATATTTAGGACGTCATGTAACTTTTTTCAGAAAACCCAGTCTAATTACCGGTCAGTGATGGGAGACAGATAAATACCTGGTGGGCAAATACTTATACGATGAGTATTTATATCTGGGTATTTATCAAGATCTAGCGTCAATACCCAAACAGTGAATACTTACACAAGCGTGTGCGGCATCAACTAGTAGTTTAGATTTTTAATAAAAAAAAACATGAAAATATTAGTTTGCATAGCTAAGGAAAGTATTGTAAAAATCAGAAAAAGCTTGGGGTTTGATGTTCAATGACTGCACCAAAGATATAAATATGGCAATTTCAATAAAATGAAAACTAATACTGCTAAACACTGCGTTCAATGTCCATAGAAAGCATTCTAATATAAATAAAATAGTAAATATAATTTAGCAAATTTGCGCCACCACTTTTTTTGGTGGGAAGGCTGAATTGGCAGATATTCTCATCCGGATATTATACGGGATGATTTATTGGCTCACCGTCAAACTTTAGCATAAGTTAGCTAATTAGCTAATAATAAATAATCAGCTATTTCAATTACTTTATAATAAGAATTATTTAAATCATTAAAATTGATTAGAAAAACATTGCTTTGCGGGGATCCTGCGTGAACCTGAGAGTGGACTCACAACAGGAGATTCAGTGAAGTCATTTGGCTAACATCAATATTTATCTGTCCGGAAGTCCTGAACTGCTTCCGGAAGACTTGATTTTCTTCTAAAAGATTTGATACTGCCCCTAAATGACCTAATACTGTTTCTAAATGACTTGAAATACTTTTAGGAGACTTGACACTGCATGCAGAAGAATTGAAATACTGCTACAAGATTTGAAATATTTCTAATAGGCGGTGGTACTGCTTCCAGAATACTAAATAATGTTTCGAGAATAGTTGATACTACTTCCAAAAGGCGATGGTTTTTGGACTTGGGTAGACTGGAGCTGATTCCACATGACTTGATATTGCTTCCAGAAGACTTGATACTACTTCTAAAAGATGAAATGCAATCGCTAAATATAAGATTCTGTTGACAATATAACCATTTGAGTTTGCTGAAACTGTTAACAAAATTTGATTTTGCTTTGCGACATTGCGTCTACTACGCTATACCATCTACTATGTTTTCCGCTGACAGGTCAATGGTGAGTTCAGGTGCTATGCATTTGGAGAGCTTTTTGCCTCGGTTTTCGTGGATAGTTCCATTCCTCGTAGTACCCTCATACAATCTGATGCCACTTCAGTGCCACAACAATCATATGACACTGTTCCCTGTTTGAATCCCATAACTTCCACTTTTTCCAAAAGGATATCATGGTGTACCATATTAAAAGCTTTAGAAATATCCGTCATTATCCCGCCGATTAGTTCTCTTTCCAGGCGCTGATAAATTGCTCTACATGTTTTTTTTGAGCCCTGCAAAATTAGGGTTTTTATCAGAATAAGTATAAACATAACTAATTTTTTCAGCATTATATCCCTTTATATGGCCTTTGCCAATAGTGTATTACAAGCATTTGGCATTTGGCACACAAATATTACTTTCTCTACTACGATTATGATAGACGCTGTATGATTTTTTAACAGTTTGTTTTTACGACAGCGTTAAATCGTTTCGGACTTGATATTTCTTTTCATACATGGCATGCATCAATGCACCACAACGATTCACTTGGCACAATACTACATTTACAATACATAAAAACTGACCTATTGTTCGGCTCCTTATTAAGGAGCCGATTTAATATATTACTTACTATCAATACTTCAACCATGTCTCTCTATTTGGACTCGCGTTACGCTCATTTAAAGTTTTGTTCCTATGTCGCGTTGTCTGTGGTTGCGAACTTTTTGTTTCTTTTATTACTTTCTATTTAGAAGCTTTCACTGCTGTCGTTATTATTTAGCATGGCAATGTTGTTATTATTATCTTTTGTTGTTAGTATGTAGAGTATCTAGTTCATTGTTGTAAAGTGTTCTTTGCGTGGATGCTTCGCTGAGGATTTTGTCCCTGTTTGCACCCCATATAAAAGCAATAAACCAATACAAATCTCAGAGCTTAAAAAACTGCCAATTCAAGATTAGATACTGATTGTGTAATTCATAACATTGCGGGCAGAAGACATTTCTTCTGTAAACGAATCGTAGACGAGGTAGATACGTTGGTATCCTGGGTGCGTATGCAAGTACTCATACAAATTTTTTAATAGGTGGGGTGCATTTATACGAACGTTTGAAGGCCAAAAACAAATTAAAATAACCTTTTTTGTTATTGCTAGAACACTGAACTATTATTGACATCTAAAACGACCAACGGTATGGAAAGAAAACTTGAATTTGCAAAAATGTCAAACACATTTAAAAAGTTAAGCAATACAATTTTGGCAAAACAATTTTTTTTGAGGAATGTTCATCACAAACAAACTTTTTCCACAGAGTGCCTTGTCTTTTTACAACGCTTTCTGTCTTTTCACCTGTCTTGAACTTTTGTAGTTACTGTTGTGTTTATGTGGCCAATTGGTTGGATACTTTGTAGTTCTGGTATAACTTGTATCATCAGCTTTTTTAGCTAGCGTTTTCTCTTGCTAAATTCTTTCCCAACTGCAGGGAAAATCCAGCATCCATACCTTAAATGCATTGATGGCAGGTATATCCATAATATGATAAAATAGGACCATGTGCTATCTGTTGGTATTCCTTTGTGTTGAATATTATTGAGCAAACTACATGAACAGAATCTTTGATTTTGTTCTGTGATAATATAATTTCAGGAAGAGGATGAAGAATTTACATGTTTATATGGTCTAGAAAGCAATTCGTTTAGTATGAACGATTTATTTTTCCATCTCCTGCTGGTAAATAGTGTAGTAAGTCTAGTATGACTCTCTCTCCTTGTTTCTTTTATGGTTGCTTAGTGATCGCTTTTTAAGAGTCCGAGAGCTTCTAGTTTTAAATCTAGTATTAGTCCTAGTAACAGTTCTAGTAGTAGTTCTAAACTTAGTTCAATCAACACCGACCGTGAAAGAATTCGTACTATATTATTGAAATTGTTCGAAGAAATTTCAAATTCGGCGGTGCATAGGTAATAAGATTTCTCACCGACGTAAACGTCGCGTTTTCAAAGGACGCGAACGGACGTGGAAGGCCGGAACCATAAAGCGGCCTTAGAAACGGTTTACGATTTTTCGATTTGGAACACTTAGAACCGGTATAAACCTATTGTGTTTCCTTACAGTGAAAAAGGCGATTTCCCGGTAAATCCATAAATAATACGCTCCGCCGCGACCAGCGAACATCTGGGCTCGCACGAAAACACAATCCGAACTCAATCAACATAAAACAATAAAATCGGTAAACAACCATTAAGCCATCGCCGCGTTCAAATATCCGTTTGCGGATCGTTCCACCGTTGGGCTAAATGTAGCTTTATGTATACTATAATTTTCAATAATACAATCGGTTGAATGCAACAATTTAAATATAATAGTCGTAATAGATATAATAAAGTTACACAATCTATACAACAGTTTGACTCTTCCTTTATTTTTTTGTGTAGTTTTTTCTCTGCTACACCCATTAGAATAAAATGAACGAGGGAGAGATCACCGATGCGCAACATATGTACCTAATTAGGCATATGATCTTAGTATCTACTGGAGGCATCTTAAAAATGTGTTAGTAACACAATCCATCACGGTTCATTAAAAAGCCTTCTTTTTATAGAGAATTTTAGTATGCAAAAATCACAAACTTATGTACAGTTTGCAAATCGGTTTGTTAGGGGATCTTGATGATTTGTCATGTCGAAATAATGGTAGACCAGGTGACGGGAAATAACAATTTTTAATAAACTCGTGCGCAGACCCTGAAGGGAAGACGTTATGTCCAGCATTATGCCACATCTGCTCAGACCGACGCGGTTTCGTCTGCAACTCTTATGCCCGTGCACACCTCGTACTCGTCGGAATATTCTTTCAGGTGCAAAAATCTTTCTGTTCCACCAAGAAATAATACAAAGAGAGACATACGAATACCATTAACATTACCGGAAGTTGCATTGTTATTTGCAAAGAATATTATTATTTTTAAAATGAACGTTTCCTTTGACTTGTTTCTTACTATCGCATAAACAAAGAAAAGACGGCTTCTGTTCTAAGAAAAACTCAAAATAGATCGACCGCTGGCACTTACTCCGAACCAAATTAAATCAAACCCCGGATTGAAGGGGATAAATGCGTCCGGAAGACGCCGGAATTTCTCACCGTCACCGCTGGGCACACCCCGACCATTTTCATTCGAACTGTTCTGGGAGTGGCCCAGTTTTATTGTCGCGTTTTTTCGGTGTCCCACCGGTTCGAATAATTTCCACGTTATTTATCCGCTACATCAAAATCTGGCCGTGTGCCACGCAACATTAAACGACGGCTAATTTATCGGTCGCGGCGCTGGGCGTCGCCGGATGTCGTCGAAAATTCCGTGCGAAAACGGGCGACGTCTGCACCCTTTTCGTCTCCTATAAATCACCGGTCGATTTCGCGGTTTATTAAATCTTCGAACAGCGCGTAATTGCGCCACACACGGTTACATAAATCATACACGCAACGGCTACTATCGAGTTTATCGCTTGAATGAACCCATGACTCAAGCATATTCTTAATAGGTTGCATCGTTTTAATCGGATTATCATAAAAAAATACAAAGTATCTAAATCTTTAGCATCAAAAACAACCTTTAAGCATTCTTGTTTAAAACGTCAAGTGTTGGAATGAGCAGTACCAACATCGTACACATGACAAACGTTTTTTTCCGGTGAAACGTCGACACCCCGGGCCTCGGTCGGACATCGGATACGGGCCTTGTTGTCAATGATGGAGTGATAGATATAAATGGATCGTGGGACGACAGAGTGTGGGGACCTTCGGGGGACCCAGGGGCACGGTAGCGGGGTCCGAGCCGAGGGTGTGCCTAGGTGTCATGGCGCCAGGACCAGACGGGACCCAATTAGGCCCGTGCACCTACACCCTGATTTACGACACCCCCGCCACCGCCACCACTTCCTGTTCGCGCTCTCGATTCCGCCCCAGCAATCCCCTCGCACCGACGCCCCTCTCACCGCTCCGCACATCGCCAACGCGCTACCATTTTTAATTAGCGCATACTTTATGGAAGCGTGTTTCCGAATGATGGATTGCAACAGGTAGTTTTTCCACTTTCAATTCCGGCTGGTGTCTGCATACACGATGATGACGCCATCGATTCGACGGTTGATGGTCGAGACTATTGATTTTCTATTGAAATTGATGATATGGATCGATTTGTTTCAAACTTTCGTGAACTTAAATATTATACGGTAAAATCTATGTATATACGTTATACGAAAAAAAAAATTAATTTAAACTTTAAACTGTTTAAGTGTAAAATTTTAATACACACAAATTTGATCAGATTCATACTGTATTACATTATATGTTAGTGAGTTCTACATTTTTTAAATATACGTCCGGATATATGAAAAGCTATTAAAGATAAACAGCTCGTTTTATCAGTTTCTCTTAATCAATGTATTATTTCAGATCAGAATGTTATCATTGTTAATCGGTTGAGTTGTTAGTTTTGGATTTGTAAACAAATAACTCTGAGAAAGTAAGTTTATGAATATTAGCATATTTGTCGTTTTTTGCTATTGGTTGCGTGACGAACGATGCTGACATTGAACGAGAACAGAAACTGAATAAATGTCTGGATCATCTACACCAAAATAAAAATTAATTGTAAAAAACTCAAACTAACCCAACAACAACCTAATAGGGATTACTTTAAAGGAATGATCAAGTGCGCACTTTTTGGTATTGCAGACGAAAGACTTCTTATTATTATCTTACAAATTCAAATTAGTTATTTTCACAAGTTCTTGCTTATATTTCTTACAGTATAATTAATTGATAGAAGAAAAAAATGATGAGGGTCTGAATAAAAAGACTGAACTACGTTGTAAGCATCCTGCTTTATCAGCTACTATAAAAACATCCAAACGCTTTTTGTGTTGTGCGACAGAATACATAGTGGATCAGCCATTCTGGGGGGTGAAAAATACCACGTTAGGGTAAAAGTACTAGGTCAGAATAGTGAAACCTCCAAAAGGTTAGGCGTTCTTAGGCCAAATATCTTTAGTAGGACCATTTATATTTTTTCCTTATCGTCATGTTTGTTGGTTTTTCAGTTATAACTCAAGAATTATTGATGATTTCTCATTTCATTCTTCACCAAATTATAGCTTAGGCTTGAAACTATAATGTTTATTGATATATCCATGTAAAATTTACTTTGAACTATTTTATCTGATGAAATCTTCAAAATACAGTCTCAATTGGTATCGCCAAAATCATTAGCTGATCTCATGACAAACCCAAGCATACGAAAAGCTTTTCCCAAATTGGCGTGCTCACTGAATAATAACTTACTATCAAACGTCACTCTCAAACTCCTTATAGAAGTAACCCTACTCAACTATTCACACATAGAGGGGCTATGACGTTATCAAAGCGTATAGGATCAATGTATATGTAAAACTGATTGTAACGCATTTGCTGTAGTTAAAAGTGATGAAGTTTGTCAAACAATTTCGAACAAGTTTACGTAGATCTGTTTGAAAAGCAGAACTCTCTACAATTGCACACATGGAAGAAGATCTTTAGATCTATTCTTTAGATATCAACCACATAAGCAAATCTCTGTTGAATGCTGCAAAGGCAAATAAACAACTTTTCAAATGCTTTACTAAAATCAGTGTAGACAGAGTCCACGACAGTTGTTATCAAAAGAATGCAAAATAAAATTAGTATAGTCGAGAAGATTGGTTTTCACCAAACGTCAAGCAAAAAGTCCCTGTTGCTGAAAATTGAGAGTTGCTTCGACGGAGAATTAACACAAGAAACGTTTTGTTCCAACAATATGGTGCCCAACACGTACAGTCAAAGCCTTAGTGGAAGATGTGCATATCATTTGCCCTTGATAAGTGATCTCCCGTTTCGAATATGTGCTGTGACCATCTCATTTTATCTCATTTCATCCACTACAACAGTACGTTGCAGAAAACGGTCATCATTATCTATATAATTATGCCTGACATTATCTTCAAGGTATAATTCCACGTTTCAATTTGAGATTAATTCGATAACATTTGTTGTGCGCTGAAGTAGTTCAGATGATAATATAAATAATGAATATTCAAGGATGAGGTAGAGTAGAAGACATGGCTTACAAACGTACTCGATGACTTTTCCCTCTATCTGTAATTTCTCTTTATTAAAAGAGAGTTTGAAATTTGAGTTATATGAATATTGGGTTTGAAACAAAGATAACTAGTAGTATAATCTAATTTTAAATGACATAACAACTTGATGATATCGTTGGCCTTGCTCATCAGATTAGGTTGCCAAGTGTCTGCTCAAAATTGTCTAGATGATGACATAAATAAGGAATTTTCATGGATATGATAGTATATATATAGTGTGATAGTACAGTAAATTTACATATTGATCTTATATGCTGCTTAGAAACAAATATCAATGATGATTGTGATAGCGAAAAATATGAGTTTGTTTCCTTCGATAATAATATGTCATGTGTTGAAGAATTCGTTCGATACAATTAGTCCAACTTAATTTTTACATCGATAAAGATAGTGATATAAATAACGTTCCACTATTGTATCTCTAATGGAAACTGGTTTGAGGATTTAACAAAACTACTTGTGGAAGATTATTTTACCTTGGGCCAATTTCTTGTTTCTATTAATATAATCGTTTATGTTATATATGTTTGAAGTGTATGTAATAGATACCATAGCTATTTTGCTGTTCATACATGTATGTATTTTCTGTTAAACAGTTGTTTTTTGATTAATGTGATAAATATAATAAAGCGATTCAACTAGACGCAAGGTACAACTATTATCGGATTCAAAAGATTTTACCCCTCACTTTGAACGCGAATAACAGAAAAACTACCCCATAGAAAAAATCGAGACTGGTTTCGCTGGAGACTAAATGTAATTCTTTATAAAGTGGAGAAATTTCAAATTTTTCCTCCCACTCGTATAATACTTAGCATAGGTGTAATGAAGAAATTACGACTTTGCGATTTTTTTGCTCGGAAACGGTTCGTCGAAAAATTTCTAAATTTCGACCACACATTGTCGAAAGTGTGCTAAACATGGCAGTATAGCTATTTTTTGATTTTTGGTACCCAGTTTCAAATGAAATTACATTTGTGAAGTAGTGATATTTCGATAACGCGTTATCTTATGGGATAGTCGCAAACATCATTCTAACCGCCTGGTAAAACTGAATAAAAACCTAATCTGGATTATACAACAAGTGTTCAATGCGATTTTATAATCAGAGTTAAATCAATCTCATTGATCAAATATGAGGAGTCAAGAGAAGGTTCCGTCGGGCCTGTACGTGACCATGATTACTCTCCGCAATATAATTCGCCGAAGACGCTCGGCGAAGCCTTCCCTCGACTTATCACACCCGCGGATATAATTTTGCTCGGATTGATTTAACTCCAATTATAAAATCATATTGAACACTTGATGTACAATGCAGATTAGGTTTTTATTCAGTTTCATTAGACGGTAAGAATGATGTTTGCGACAATCCCATACGATAACGCATTATCGAGATATCATTACTTCACATAATGTACTTTCATTTGAAAATGAGTAGCAAAAATAAAAAAATAAATATACTGTCATGTTTAGCACATTTTCTGCAATGTATGGTCGAAATATAGAATTTTTTCGACGAATCGTTTCCGAGTAAAAAAATCGCAAAGACGAGCTTCTTCGCAGATCGGCCTAAATCGGGTACTTTTTTCATTACAGCTGTGATAATTACTATACGAGTGGGAGGAAAAATAAAAATTATTTAAATTTCTCCATATTATAATAAAGAATTAAATTTCGCATCCAACGAAACCGGTCTAGATTTTTTCTATGGAGTAGGTTTCCTGTTATTCGCGTTCAAAGTGAGGGGTAAAATCTTTTGAATCCGATAATAGGTCATAACCATGTGTTCCACATGGACAACCATATGTTGTACCTTGAACCATAGAAAGAATTAGAAAGACAAGAACGAGAGTTAAATCTACTTATTTAAGTTCATTGTTATTTCCCCAGCTTATTATTTCCGCAATGCAATAAATAAAAGATTTCTTACGTTTCCTTCATCTTCGTCTTCCTACTTTTATTTTGCAGGCAGATGCCTTTGAATAGGGCAGCAGAATTTCAGGCGTAATAGAACTGTTCAAAGACTTTCTTTGGATAGCATTTGAGGTGGAAGGGATAGATACGTCAGCTACCATCGCCCCTCTTTCTCCTTGTTGCTCATCATTGATTCATGGGATAAAGTCCATTAACTTCAAATCCTTATTAAATGTTAGAAGTAGTAAAAGCCTTTGGAAAAGCTTTACTCACAAGTTCAGCTATGTAATGTAGTGAAATGGATTGCTCTGGATTTATAATTATCCATTCGCTGCAGGTGATATTGTAATAGGTCTTCAGTAGTCCAAAAACTGTTCTGTCAAGCGGTTGTATTTTGTGGCTGGTATGAGGATGAAATCAGCAGAAATCAATGGCAGAGGCGATCACGTGACTATCATGGTTATCCAAAAGTAATATAACAGCATTTTCATCTGTACCATAATTTTTTATGGTACAGATGAATTCACATCAAACCAATATGGTTTTTAAAATCTTCCAAATATTTAAAAAACAGCCTTTTTTTCTGACTAGACAAATAGATACTAGAACTTCGATACTACCAATCGGGCAACCTTTCAGTATATGTGGTTTAAAATTGACTCTCGGAAATATTATCATGGACGAAATATCTTTTCCCGTAGCATTAATTGAGGCGGTTAATACGTATAACTAGTGCGGTTATACTCACTAGTTTTTACATTTGGTTTAATTATTTTATATCCGTAGATCGGTTTTGTTATAATTCCAGATTTTTTTCTAAAGTAAAATTACCACGGGATAGAAGTTTTTTATAGTTATAAAAAAATATGTATTTCTAGAAAAACTAGTAGAACCTGTTTCTGAATATTTCCGTTCCTTTTGGTGACCCGAGGTACAAATTTGTATAAATTAACAAGCCCAACCTTGTTTAAAACTAGCTAGGGTGTGCAAATATATAACATGAAAATGGGATGATAATAGATTACAAATACAGAAACATTTACTTTTAGTGGATAAAATCGCAAACACGTTGCGGAGCACTTACAAGGTTACACTACTGATATACTACTGATATAACGATATGTAACCATATACTGAAAATTGATTTAACGTATCACCATAAACTGATATGCATATACCGATCCAAAGTACAACACTCTCCCGTAGTTTCAAGAATGATAACCACAAACAAAAATCCAAAATCTATTTGGTGTTGTTAAACGAATGTTTTTTGGATTAGAAAATATATTATAAAAATTGTAACTTCTGTACTTCATTATTGATTAAATAAGTAAAATCTGTTTAACATGGTTCGACTTGCACTCTTGTTGTTCGATTGTAACTACTTTCTAAATTAATTCTAATATACTTGTGAATTGATTACACAATTAATATTGTATATTTTTTGGGCTAACTTATTCGTTTTTCTGGAGTATAATCAAACAATGTTAAAACAAGGACTACTGATGTGTTAGGTAGATAAAAATATTATATCGATGTTTTACTGTATGTATGTGTGCAAGAAATTAGAAGTGCGTGCGTTTCCGTACACCTCACATAGACCCCTTATATCATATACCCCATGACTTGTTTTATTATGATATCGCATAATATAAAATATGATTTAAAATCCTTTGATAATTACAACTTAAATTTGTGTAAAAGACGAAATTTGAATGCAAACAAAAATGATTTAATTTATCCCCATATAAAGACAGTTTACCTTTCTCTTCTTTTTCTAAAAAGTCACATAATTCTCAAACTGGTTCGAATCGACGTCTCGATGAATTAGTGATAGGGTTCCGTGTAGCCCTTCTAGAGTAACATAGTACATCGGAGACGCGGACAGTTTCCGTAATCAATACGTAGCCGTGTTCGGCCCCACGAAAGGGGGTTGGGGGCGGGATGCCTTAAACTGGGTCCGGCTCTGGCGTGACACATGTCCGGCCTGGCGCCAGGACCGCATCACCGGGTTAATTTACGACAGACCTGACCATTCCCGGGGAGGGCGCAAGGCGCTCCCTCGGGAACCCCCGAGAGGTCTAAGCGCGTCCGCTCGCGGTAGGCCAGAGGAACCACACTCCGAAGGATGCATAATCGGGATGATGTATTGCTTCTCCGTTTGCTAGCTTCAGATACGTTTTATTTTGTCAGGCGCCGCATCGCCGCCTACTCCTCCGACTGTATTCGGATGGCGTTCGAGCTGTCTGTGGCCGTCTCGGCGAATTGCTTCCAACAATTCCCCAAACGACGCAATTAACGTCCTACAAGCTGCAGTTGAAGTTCCGTTAATTGCAACCGTTAGATGGATGAGTAAATCTTCACACCCTCGAATGGCAAATGGAACCCCAAAACGGTTTCATTTACTAAACATACACTATTTTGCACAGAAAAGGGATTACGTTAAGATAATTATTTTTATATGGTATAGATAGTTGGTTGAGTGTGTTAATATTTGAAACAGTATTGAAACAACTATTTAGTACCCTAAAACAAACGTTCAACATGTGAAATAATTCAAAATACACCTACACGTTAAATAAATCATTCACCGTACGCGCACAAGTTTGTACGTTAGTTCAGATGGTGTCGCGGGCAGCGCATATAATAATCCAGGTTAATATTGATGCGACTGGGACAAGTAGGACGGCTCCTGCATAGTTTATCAACGGCATTGTGCACGTCAGGAGCACGATCTTCAATAATTACTGGACGTTAGGAATTCACAGGCTGTCAGGACGGATGTCTACGCGAATGGGGCACCAGTCACCTCACCCAGTCCTGAGACGACGTCCAAAGCCCGTGAGACGCCTTGTACTTGCTATCATAATACAGAAGTGATGTGCATTATACATCGTGTGCACGCCGAGCCCGTTATTATCGCATCAGACGGCTGCCATCGGCAAACGGCGGTCGTAATAACTGGTTAATTGCATGGGAGCTAATCTACGACAGATTGAGTTGTTTATTTTATGTGGAATATAATATTCATGTGAATAATCTGGTAATTTCTTCTCATATCATAATTATCTATTAAGGTTAATATCTACGCATTAAATTATATGCAAAGATAATTTTTGTTTATAAACAGATGTTAAATAGATGTCGTAGGGCAAATACAGTCGTGTTACGTATAAGCAATGATGGGCGACATCATCACTGCTTATATTTACCCCGGCCTAGGATAAATTCCCATACAATGTGTACTTAATTCAAAATTTATAGTAATACATGAATATATTTTTTAATTTGAATTGATTAATCTATTTACAAGGAAATAAAAATATCAATTTGTGTAGTTAGTAAAGAAAAGTATAAAAATGCCGAACGTTCCTAGTATTAGTTATACTTTTAGTTCCAAAAGAATTTACAATAATTAAGTACTGAATGGCAATTAATAAATTAGAAGGTTTAGCCGTGCGTCTTCAGACGATCTGAATCTTTGTAGTACTAGGTCTAGCATTAATTAAGTACTTCGCAAGTATTGTTCCTATTATAAATTAACTTTGTCTTTTGTTAAATATAAATAGTTCAGAACTGTCAAAATATATTTGAAATGAGTAGCTCTATAACAATTTTGGAATCTCTTCAAGTAATTTACGCTATAACTTATCTCAGGTCTAGTCACGGAACTTATATAGAGCAGTGCTCCTATTAGATTTCTATACATGATATTATCGGACATCTCATATACAGGTTCCAATTTCAAATTTATTTCCATTAGATAAAATGTAATTTAATATTCTTCAGCTAATGAAAAATAGATTGATTCTTCCTGACTAAAAGTCATGATATTTTTCGTGTAAGCATAATTAATGTTTATTCCAAGATTAATTTACCCATATTTTTCATTTTAAATTTACCGCACAATAAGCTTTTTATGTATTTAAATCTTTTTCTTATTTTTGCAATATATTAATAGATCGTCAACAAATAATATTAACTATATCATATTTTTCAATATACAGGATGTTTCAGTTAAAATGACATATACATGGCATTTTTCAAATGTAATTTTAAAAAATTTAATTAATAAAAAGACGATTTATTTAGTCGTAAAATAGTTTTAAAATTTTTCTTCATTTTTGAAATCACCCTAGAACATTGATTAAAATTTATAAAGCTACCTTTATACCTCGACTAAATGCTCAAAATGATGACTATTCACATGCCAACCATTTCTGAATTCTCATTGAATACGTTCTTTGCACATTGCCAAGCATTTTTTTAGTTATTGATACGCAAGTTGCTCCGATACAGTTTTTCATACCGTTTTGTGTTGTTGGAACTTTGTTGTAAAGTTGCTCTTTGAGGTAACCTCAAACAAAGAAATCGGCAAAAATTAACTCTGGTGATTTAGTTGGATAATTTACCGATTCATTACGTCCTATCTATTTTTTAGGAAACGTTTCGTCTAAATCTTTTCTTGCGGCTAGAGCATAATAAGATGGACATCCATCATGCTGATACCATAGCGCAAGTTTTCGCTCCAAAATAAAGTCTTCTAACAAAATCGGTAAATTGTTTAACAAAAAATTCCGATTCTTTCTGTCATTCAAATTACCATCTATTAAAAAAGTGCAATTATTTTATTGCCAACAATGCCACACCAGACATTAATTGATCAAGGTTTTTGATGCTCAACTTGTCTTAGCCAACGAGGATTTTCATGTGACCAGTAGTTAATGTTGTGACGATTTGCTTGCACGTGATTGAAGAAAAAAATTTCATTGAATCTTAATTTTGCCATAGCCCAGGTTACGCACACGATTTTCGAAATCATTGGTTCGAAGTGAAGAAAGTCTGCTGAAAAGGTTTGACGTTTCGGATGCTAATAGACATGGCATCCGAAACGTCAAACATTTTTTCAAAACACGCTTCTAGTGTTAGCTCTAATTTTAGTTCAATTAACACCGGTCGTGAAAGTCTTCGTACTTACATTGCCATATAATTGTTGGTGTAGAGAGATATGATACGGATGAAACTTATTAAGTTTCAAAATCCAATATATACTCGTTAACGAAATGCCTGAATCATTTGACAATTGACGGTAACATATATCAGGATTAACATCTACAGCTGCTAAAATAGATACTTGATTCTGTTCATTCGTAACCGATCTTGCTCGTGTTCGTTTTCTTTTCCTCCACGTTACCACATTTCAGAAATTTTTCAACTATTCTATATAAAATTTTAGGACAAAGCTGTCTTTCTTAGGAATTTTTCGAACCTAAATGGGATGACCTCAGCCAAATTCTCACAAGTACTCCATTTTTGCTTTAATCACAATGATTTTTTCCACTTGAGTACAATCGAGAGAACGGGCTGGTTATAAGAAAATTTTTATCCCACGTGCAGCTTAGCGCACATCCAAACAAGGTTTAGAATAGATTTACTCGATTTTAACATTAAATATAATTTTTTTGATCATTTTTTTTTTGATTTTGAGATATTAAATGAAGGACCCTGTATAAACAATGATCAGATGTGTTTAAAAGAAGAAAAAGAAAACTTGTCGAAACAATCGTACCAAGCACGAGAACTTCCTCTCATACCATATAAGGCTTGTCCCAGTTTACAAACTCTGTCTGTCCCATTTTCAAATCGTTTAGGTTGATTCACATATATTTATGAAAAAATTTTACCATGCAACATTTTAAAAATTTTCATTTTAGGTAGTGAAGAATAAATATCATCCATAGCTTGAGACTGTTGAAAACATTTTACAACTAATCTGGCTACTAATTTATTCTCTGTTTTTTGACTAATTTCCATGTTTTATTTTTTTTAAACATTTCATTTCCCAATTCCTAGCTAACTTCCAATGTTCTGTTTGGTTACTTTTTATTACCTGCTCGAAATAATTTGGAGTTTCAACAAAAATTTGCATAAGTATCATAATATCTAATCGGCATTTTTCGTTCCCTTTTTGATCTTCTCAATTCTTGAGGTATTCTATTATCTTGATTAATTGATTTTATTTTCAAATTTATTCTCTTTACTTTCATCTTGTATTTCTGAGTCACTCGAATGATGATCACTTTCAATTTGATTGTTAGTAGTGTTTTTATCTAAATCGGTGAATTTAACATTCTCCTCCACAACATCTGCATGTCTAGCTATAATCATTGTTGTTTATTAAAACTCTGTACCCAACTTCAATACAACCAAGCAAAATTCCTAAACCAACCTTTTCATCTCATTTTAACCTTCTTAACTGTTCGGGTCTTGGAACAAAATTTCAGTTCCATATAAACGTAAATATTTAATTTGTGGGCTTTTTTCCAAACATTACTTCGTAAAGTATTTTCTTTTCTAAAGTATTTGCTAATATTCTATTTTTAAGATATGCAGCTGCGCATATTACCTCTGGTCAAAATCTTCGACCTACGTTAGCTAATAAACATCTATTGTCAATTCCAAATGTCAAGGCACCTTACTTTAGAGATCAATATCTTCAAAATCCGGCACTCCAATCCGAATCGAAATCTTCGTAGCTGACAATTTCAAAAATCGGGTACACTTTTTACTTGTCTCGCGATAAAAGAAAAACCGCAGATCCAAGATTACAATAAACTTTACTGTAATTTTGTTCATCGAGCGATTTCGAAGATATCGATCTCTAAAGTGAGGGCCTTGACATTTGGCATGGACAATAGACATGTCCATAATCGATCTATTATATTTTTCTGCTGTACCATTTTACCGTGGATAGGTATTTATAATAACACCTTTCTATTTAGCTAAGTTTTTAATAATCGAGTTTAAATATTCTTTTCCATTATCGCATCTTAGTTTTTTAATAGTTTTACCAGTCAGATTTTTATGTCATTTGTGCATTTTACAAAGCAACTATAAATTTGATCTTTTGATTTAATATACACTTTAACAATTTTACTATCAATAAATGTCAAAAATATTTTCACCATTAAAAAAATGGTAAATAGGTAAATTATGCATCTTATTTTCAATATATGTTTAGCATTTCATATACTCAGCTAAATGTTCTAGTATTCCTTTTAATTATTGGTTTTTACACAGAGTATGTTTTTACATGTTATATTAATTTTAGTATTACTATTTGCAATATTAAGCTCCTTATTTCTAATCACACTAGTCATTTTTATAATCTACCTAACTACCGATATAACCAATTAACTGTAATTGCTAAAATTACTGTAATTTTATTAATTTTTGGACTGCTTATCTTTGATATAATCTTATTTTTATATGAGATTTTAGCATAATTAATTAAATTTCTATTCATTTCTTTAACATAGAACATATTTTACATTTTGATTGTAATTTTTTATCATAAACTTGAAAATAACTAATTACATGACCTACTTTAGTGGCTTTCAAAAATTACGATACGATCACCTATTTTTTACATTTACAGGTTCTTTTAACATTATACTATGCTGAAAGTAGTGATCGTTATTGATTACATGATCAGTACAGCTACTGTCTAGTAATCATATCAAAATAGTAAACATATTTTGTATTTCCATAATTCATTTTACAATCGTCCCTATGACTTCTTCTGCTATAATAATGATTCCACGATGTATTCTACATCGTTTCCAGGAATTTCTGCTTTCAACTGCCTGGCGACATTCTTTCTTTAAATGGCCTGGTTTCCCACATTTATAACACAGGTTGATACTGGTTTTTTTGTAAAAATTGCATTCAATTTTCCGTCAAAATTTGTGGATTCTTCATCTTTTAATGTGAACAGTTTATTGTACTTGTCAAATACTCCACGGTCTGATCCTCTTCTTTTAAAATATCAACTAAATCTGAACTTACTGCCTTTTCGAATTCACTAAACAATGTTGGTATATCTTTATAATCTTTCGTTTTTAACTTATCTAACTTATTTTTACAAATAATATATAAGGCTGTTGATTCTCTTAAATATCAATCATCAAATTTAAAATAAAAATATTTGTGATTGCATTATATATACCCTTAATAGCGTTAAGATTTTTCTCATCCCAATTACCTCAATCAATCACAAATTTCTTCATTTTCAAGTACATGACTATTCTTTTCTCTCAGTTTCCATAATCCTCGCCATCAAAGACTGGTGTTGTTGTTACATCTGACATGTTGATAATATTTTCGCAGCTTTTAAGTTATTACCTGATACCACTTCTCAACATTTTCGTATTAACCATGCATTTCTGTTAACCACGTTCTGCTACCATGTTAAAATATAAGAGACCACTTTTATATCTTCACTTGTTTTATTTTTAATTATAATACATAACAACATTAATAACGACAACATTATCACAGATAATTTAATTATATTTTTAATAAACTTTGTATTATAGATAGCCAAATTATATATCTTGGGTAAATACCCCCTTTTATATAAAATAAATACCTGTGTATTTAACACTGTGTATAAGTAGAGGTGGCGGCAGTTCTTGTTCTGGCCGTAAGATAAGAGGACTAAAGGATGTGTTACTCATTAGCGTTCACGCCTGGGTATTAATTATTTTGGGAGCTGTCAAAGTACGTATCGCCTTATCCAAGAACATCCTACTTGAGGAACGGGGATGATAAGTAAATCTGTGGGGGCGTGCGCCTGTGGGTTAAGTACCGGAGCTTTTAAATAAATCAATCACGGTGTCAGCGGCACGGATTCCACCCACGGTCGACCCCGCACAGGGCACCAAAGTCACGTAAACAAACACGCATGTAAACCTAGGAATTTATAGGATTCCTGCCGAACAGTTGTGCCAATCGGTTTCGATGCTTAAATTAGTTAGATTTATTGTATACGTTTAGCGACTAAACTGTTTTTATTAACTGAATAAAATTTATATTGATCTTTTTACTTTTGTGCCCAAAATCTATTTGATTAGTTTCTTTGCTTTTGAAGCAAAATATTTATGGAAAACATGTCGGTGATGTTTTATGGCGGCGTCATCCCAATTTGTATCTTGCAGTGTCCCGAGTGACTAAGGACCGTTAACCTCGCGGTTAAGTGATTTTTGCTGTCGTCTGTGACGCGCAAAATTTGTACCGTTCACCCGGTAAGACTGTATCGGTGTACCGGAATCCCAAAACACCATCAATCAGACGAGCAAGGACTCTCACCACGTACACAGGCGAAAGTGTCGCCCGGACGATCTTAATCCTTTCCGCGAGTTTTACAACCGTCCGATACCATAGCACGCTCTGAGAACGCGGGATTCCGAAGCCCTCGCCGCCGTTTTACATATGTAAATTTGACGAAGCTTTACGCGAATTGTTTTCATATCGTCCTGACAGACAACACGCGCTCACTTCTACTAGTTGAAACGCAGCTGCGTCTACTTTATTTTTGGTAGACGGTACTTTGTCAACGACCGAGCGCTCGTTTCCCAACTTATTTATGGATCTTTCTTATACTAAAACCCAAATCAAAGAAAAGTGAGCGACAAGGAAAATGTTATTAAATGTTTGTGATCTATGTTCTAAACTTGTTGCTATATTCACCATTCTAAGTTTAAATTAACAGCTGTACACTTTTCTTGATGAAGGAGTATTACCTTTATCATCTAAGCTTCCGGAGTTCGACAGAAGCTAGAATGTTAGTCGTTTCTTGATAATAAGTATCTTATTGCTACCTCTATACTTACTAAACCTTCCCACACTTTTCTCGTTCGCTAACGCAATCAACTCTTTGCGGCACCCTTAACGGCGCAATCATACCGATTTTAATAAGATTCTCTATAAGCAGCGTATACGCTATTACCAGTAAAACGTAGATTAATGGAACTTATAGGTCGCCTACTGGCATTAGGGCGTCTCTTCGTATTGTATTGGTTCCTGCCCCTCGATCGTGTATTCCGCGCTTTCTTAATCGACTGATACTTTAATCGAAGTCGGGCTCGGACACCTGCGAACCTCTCGGCTCTGGGTCCCTAAGTGACCATAAGTATAGCAATCAATACTGAAATTGAGTATACGCTCTCGACAGCCGGGGAAACGCAAATTGCGTAGAAGGAAAATTAATTCGAGCGATGAAGCGATCGGCGGATGAGCTTGATTCTCGAGCACGGCGACCGACGTCAAAATGGACCACGGTTGTTCCTGGTTATCTGTGGGGAGTACGGCTTATAAAGTGCAGACAATAGAATTGCACGGAGAGGCCTAATGGCTCGGTAACCCTTGTGGGCGGCCCATGTGACCACAGCTTCCGCCGTCCTGCCTTGTAATCAGTGCAAATCGAGCCTTTATTGGCAATCAATAACCAACGGTCGCCCAACGGTATCCTTAATACTCGATTTTGGATAATTTACCACAACCACGATTAATACTCAAAGTTATATCCTAATGACCAAATTTGTTACAGTACTTATCTATAAATAATGAAACTCATCGATTAGCTTATCCGAAGAATTTTGATATAAATATAAAAGTCATCTATTTTTTTATGAACTTTCATCCTCATATTACTTAGTTATTTGTTCAAATGACATGATATTTGAAAAATTGAATCCTCCTAAACATACTTAAATTGTTGTAAAACAAATAATACATAGTGATACAGTTAAGAAACTTGACACCTGTTTGAAAATATGATATACATGTGAAATTATGTAAGCATGATCATGACACATAAAATCTTCAATTAAGAAGTAGTGATTGTTTTTTAGCTGCTGTTTTAATATTGGAGATTCCTTGGCGTCTTGCTTGTTTCTGATGTCGGCTGTTTCTATGTGCTTAACATCTAGCTTATTGACTGAGCAAATTTTCAAATCATAGACTAATTAGTAGCCTTGCGATTTTCATATCATTCCCTATATATCTCTCTTAATAGCATTCTAATGACTATCATTTCATGTGTTTCTTACTGACACTAATGACGATCATGTGACGCCAGTACGTTCCGCCAGCCATCAGTCAATCCCAACGAATCTCCAAATAACCAAACAACTCTCGCACAAAAAGGAGCTTAAGTTTCTCTTGCTTTTGTTTGATTTTAATACTAACTATTTTCTCGGAAGGGTACTTGACTTAACATGAAAATTCGCCTGTGAAATCGCAGTTTAAATTCCTTTAGCTTATTAAAATTACCTTATATAATGCACAGTTCATCACGAGCTGGGAACCACAACCGCGAAGATAAATTTCAGTAAATTTTACATGATCGTTACATCTCACCACATCGCCAATAAACTCATAAAATTTAAAATCGATTGTTTTACCGACCAGAATTTTTTTCTGTAGACGTATGATAGCGATGCAAGGCAGATAGTGTCTTTGTGTTTGTCTTTCTTTTATCCGAATAGATGCTTTTCTGTAGTTGTTTTTGTCAATAGTTTTTTGTCAAGACTGTTTTACATATTAAGAAGTATATGTGTGGAATAGTGCTTTCTACATCGAGCCATAATCTGAATACCGGTTATCTGTGTTTCCATTGTTTTAAAACCTGTATACCGATATTAACCTAGTGTTTTTTTTTATTAGTCCAACATTAAAGAATGATGATAAATAATAAATATTAGGCCATCGTTAACTTGTTACTTTACTTAGTTTAGGTGTACTATGTTTATCTTTCATATATGGGTGTCGCTTTCTTTTAGAAATACGACCATGAGTGATTCTTAAATGCATGAATACCACTGGTAGAACTAGTGCATATTATTTTGTTTCTAATAGGAAATGATATAAAACAGACTCTTCATAGTGCCCTTCTGTATTTATTAAATGTTTTTTATCTATGATGTTTACTTTTTCTAATGACGTGACAAATGAATCTCACTTAAGTCGTTCCATTATGTTGAGTTAGTTTGGGTTGGACTAAGTTGGGTTGTGTTGTGTTGCCTATAGAGCCGTGTCCACGGAAGCACTGCAAGTGATGGTAAGTTACCATCAATAGAGCTAATGGATAACGGAAGGAGCAAAGGAAGATCAAACCTCCCTGAAGGAGGAAATAGTTCAAGATTATAACAATCGATAAAAAGGCTAGATGTACTAAACATTAGGATTGGAAACATGGCTATTTCGATGAAGGAGGGAAGCAAACTACTTTATCAATCAGCTATATGTAGACAAGTCTGCTTTACAGTCTATCTCCTTAAAGACAACGTAGACGATATCTGGCACACCTTTTTTCGAGTATGATGACAATATTTACCCCAAGAAACTGCATTAGTGTTATGGTAGAAATTGAGAAAGGGTCGAATACAGTTATACAGTGGTTGAAGTCTCGAGTGTGGTGAAATTTGTGCAGTTTTAATCCATCAATCCACTCATCAAAAGAAGCTGAAGGTGTGTTAAAACCTAAAGCTGAAAGGTAAGAATGAGACAATGAAGCAATTGCGCATATAAATAAAAAATCTAAAAGTAATTACTATTATACCAATTAGTATTGAAAAAAGAAAAAAAATTAAAACAGTTACCAAAGTAAGGTGCGCACCTGTTCGGCCATATTTGTGAAACCGGTATGAAGTTAGTGCGCTGAAATGGTTAAAAATAATTTAAAATAAAAATAACTTATTATTAAACTCCGTAATATCATTAAGTATTATGCTAGTTGCTTTTTTTATGAATATTAATGTAAAACTCATCATTAATATCCAATTTCTTGGATTTTTTAAGTTGTTTAAATAGTTCTATGTTAGGAATGTTAGATTCGTGTTCGCTTTCAAATAGGTGTTTTTAAGCGGTGGAAGAGTTTTCATATTTCATTTTAGAAGCTCACTTTTTCTGGTCTGTTGTTGGCCAGATTTTGTTGAGGCAATGAGTAGAGACCGAAAGGTATTGGGTTGAGTTGGGCTATAATTCCAAGAGCTTGCCTGATAATTCAACGCTATTTTTGTGATTAGTTTAGTGATAATACTAATATCGAAATACCCTCAGTTTTTGGTTAAATATCGCTCATAATACGGAATATTTATAGTAAAAGCTAATTTGGAATAATCTGTACGTAAAAATGTATAACATCTATGTTGGAGTAGTAGTCTATTATATTCACTTCAAATTGTTTTATTGAAGATAATTTTACAAATACATATCTTAATATCATGATCCTTTATATATCCCACTAGAAGCGACAATAGCACTTAGATTTAAATAGTCAAACATGATCAATATATTAACAACCATTTCTGTCTTCTTGAGGTTGACAAATAGAAATTGTATATTACATTAACTTTCA
Organism: Onthophagus sagittarius; assembly: GCA_036711965.1. Classification (NCBI taxonomy): domain Eukaryota; kingdom Metazoa; phylum Arthropoda; class Insecta; order Coleoptera; family Scarabaeidae; genus Onthophagus; species Onthophagus sagittarius. The sequence goes on from JASERS010000001.1 coordinate 55,181,994, forward strand.
GGTAGATTGAATGCTTCTTCTGTATCATGAATTGTCAGATGGTTGCGTATACAACAGTTGAATGTATCAAGGCGTAGTATACCAATCCTATACAAGGAAAGTATAGGATTGGTATACTTCTTTCGGGTCTTTAAGTTTTCAACATGGGAAAGTACTACAGAACCGACGTTTTTCCACGCAAATGCTTTTGCCAAATAGCCATAGATTTTAGACTCCTAATGGATAGCTTCAAAGTAGTTCAAAGAGAACCTGAGAAATGAATGGCACTTGTCCTTGTTACCCCTTAATGAATTTGAGATCTGGTAGTTTATGATTATAAAGATTTCACTCTCTCAGCTTTGTATGATAAAATTAAAGAATTACTTAATTAATGTATGTAATATGCTGTGCAATTGTTGGCTTATTACTATGAATCATGATTAGCCAATCACCCAGCATCAATAGCAGATGCTTAGCGACACCATTGAGAACATTGACATTGATTTCTGGAATTCATTCACTCAATCAATCCAGAACAGTGTATGACAGATCTATCTTGAATAAAGGACAGATTGTCAAAATAGTCTAAGAATTGGCCGTGAATTTTGTTTTTTTTTGTTTGATAATCAAATTTTATGACGATTTTTAACTTAACCGTAAGCAGCACAATCGTCTAGACTCTAGAGTTTAAAGTGCCATCTGTTCAATGCAATTGAATTAACGTATCTCCAATAAAACTGATAGTAACCATTTTTAAATGTGCCTGTACCACTTGTTGCACCTATTAGTTACCGTTGGATAGTACCATGAATAGTAGTAGAGCTTGCAATACCAGACCAAAATCTCAATAATTATCTTGTTATGAATTATGTATATATCTTATATATTTAACACCAATATAAACAGTTTATGCCCAACATTTTTTGTTCCAATACCGATATTTTTTAAGTTATGGTTAAGTTATCGTAGGTCTAAGTTATCGATTTTAGTAACGAGCACGATGTATATTGATATACATATTATGGATTTCCAAGTCCTAGCTAGAATGTAATCATAATTAAGCAATATCTGGTTATGGATTGTATATTCTGATACAATTGTAAACAATTTATGTTTAACATCCCTTGCTGAAACACCGTTATTTCTTGAATTATGATCGAAATTTAGTAACGACCATCAACATTGATGTTGACATGTTTAACAATTTATGTTCAATACTTCTTGTTTTAACACAGTTATTTTTTGAGTTATGGTCGACTTTAATAATGAACACCATCAATTTTGATATGTTGTGGATATCCACATTCTATTTAGAATAAATACTTGGATATGATTCTTACTTCATTATAAAAATTTACATCAAATAATTGTTTCCTAGCTTTTAGTTGTTGAGTTATGGCTAGTTATTGTACCAAAAAACCATAAATTTTGATGTGTAGGGAGGGGATTCATAGATTCTATCTGTGAATATAATTATAATTGAACAATATTTAGTTATTGATTATGTGTTCATTATAAACATTGTATGCTTAACATTTCTAGTTCCAACAACGTTATTGTTTGAGTTACGGTTGACTTTAGTAACGAACAGAATCTATATTAATATATTGTAAATTTCAAAGTTCCCATGATTGTCAAGTTCCACGACAGTAGAAATTTTGCAAATAACTGAGCCATTGTACAGAATAGCCAACTTTTTCACCAAGTTTTTTCGCTATAAATTTGTAGCTGCAATTTTTAGCATCATATATTTGCCATATTTCGGCGGTTTCAACGGAATATATTGCATGAACCTTATTCGTTCGTGATATGGAAAAAACTGCTTGTCAATTGTTAGACCCTGTTTACACATTTTTGCTAAATTGGCATTTAGGATTGCCCAAATGTCACATATCGAAACAGCCTTGTCCTTTTCCATGCGAGTTCCTCGAGTGTTTACGCCTTCAAAATGGATAAAGTTTGCCTTTTACTGCGACTGGCATTTTCTCATTTTCCACTATCTCCTCATAATTGGACATTTTGGAACATGATTGTGTTTGACCTGACATTGGAAACCATCAGACTCTTCGCCTAATTTCGCTAAATAATTATGCTTTTCTTTGGGCGTCAATCTGAAATTTGTTTATGTCCAAAAATTATTCTAAAAATTTCTTTGAAGTACACTTAGAAATGGTATATTGGAATTGTTAATTGGAATGGCTTGCCTTTATTTGCTGATAACTCCTCATTTCTTCCAATTACGATTTCGAGATCTATAACTACTTCTCAAACTTCTCATATGAGATATGAGAATGCCGTCACGGTACAAAATTCGTTCGTTAGAAAGGCCAAGTGAAATTGCAGATAACACAGGGAACCTTCGGTTCACTCATCAACTTAGAGCGGCAATACATCGTTTTTTTATAGTGGGTACCCCGGGTATTGAACGAAAGGGGGACATCCGGATATTGACAAGAGGGTTAATCAGTTTAATAAGATTGAGGAAGATGTTATAGAAATAGATATTTTACTCTCATGATTATGTAAATTAATCTTTAATATTATCAGACCTGACAACAACTTTCCATTGGTATCAATGAAAGTTTGGTTGACAGTTTTGACGTCATACACGCACGGTTGCTCTCGATTTGTGCGCAGTTAGTTGTTTGCGGCAAATGGCGATTATTTTATCTTCGAAGCAGTATGTCACTGGCGGTAATTAGGCCCGCCACGATCATTTATCATTTTCACTCGCACTGCGAACCTTTGATTTGTCAGCTGCAAGACGAATGGGCCGACGCTTTCGATGATATTAATTAAGAGCGCTAAGTATGGAGTTTGGCATACTGATGAAGCAGTTCACTAAGGGTTATTAAGAACGAGCACGGAAATCCATAGGAAACACCTGCGGTGATTTTGACGTCGACGTTCTGTAGCCGTTGGGAAGTCAGTGCCATGATGAAAATGTCGTTAAAAAAATTAATCAATTTTGTATTTTTTTCTTATTATGTAAGTTTATGGTTTCGTAGGAGTGTTGAGTTAAAATATATTCGTTTTATGTTTTTTTTCGCCACAAAAGGTCGTTTTACCATTGACAGTGAATTCAATTAATGTATTGGTTGATTATTCCATGTATATAATCATAATTAATCACGTTTGTGTGCTAATGACAGAGAAATCTAATACATCCGTTAAAATTTTATTGTTTATTTTCACGATTAAATGAAACTGATAAAATATACTATAAGAAAAATGATTTAGGGTTAATTACAAATTACTTAAAATCATTTTGAAATTCAATTAACTTTGCGAAGGCGTCTTATGTGATGAATTTTGTTAATTGCAATCAGAGGATAAATAAAGTAAATAAAAATTGCACAAGCCACAAACTCATTTCAAAATCATAATTATTTCCTTATAGGTGGCGGTATTTGTAATGAATTAAATCTTGTTAATCATATTAATGCTAAATTTAATGATTCTTAACGTTTTTGTTTGCGTCAAATGTACCAAAAATCGTAGTATGTAAATTTTGCTAATCTTGTTTTCTTCTTTGCTTGTTTCAGGACCCGTTCACGGTACGTAGGCGCATCGAAACGGACGATATCATCGTCCGGTCGTCCACTTTCGGATAAAAAGTCCGGTCCGTAAGTCGCACTTTCCTACGCAAAACAGATTGGCCCATTGTTCGCCACATACACGTCGCTAATTTGTGCTTTCACCCAGATCGAAGTGATAGCCTCGTTTCCAACGACCGCACCAATTAAAATGGCAATTTAATTTCGAATCTCATTCATTATTCTTATATCGAACATTTACGAACGATTCCAATACAAGGCGAGACTAAACGATTTACAAAGAAAAAATAATTTAATGTCATTTATTAATTCAAAACATGAAACATTTACGTGGATAGTAGTTTGTTCGTGTGAACGTTGTGAGTAGTGAGAAGTCGTGTAAAATATATCGAAGAAATGCGTTTTTAATTGGCATTCGGACGCGTTGGCAATTAGGCGAACGCCGGTAAAGACAGCGCAACGGTACCGGGATCAGGATATTTTGTCACATGGTCGACCGCTGAGTTTTGTAATTCTGCCCGCGGGGATTCCACGGCGGACGATCCTTCATACGGCCGAGGGGCATAAATATTAAACATGTCCGCGGCGGAAGACCGTTTTACTTATTACATTACGAAAAAACGCCGACGGCCGACGACTGCCCGTAAATAATAGCCGGACGTGCAGAATTCATTTGCGCTGTGATGTATAGGGTACGCCCGATAGGCCATTTTGATTTAATGCGATATTGACGAAAAAGTGAATTTATTGTAATAAGTAAATATGTCGTATAATCGCCGTAACCTTTTTATATCGTTTCGTTCAGGCTTCTCAAACGTTTTCTTGACAGCCCGACGAGCACATACATGCTACAAAAAACTAAATGGTATTGTGGTGCACTCCCACAAAGATATACAGGGAGATTCACAACCGGTGCGACAACTTCATAAGGTCATTTTTCATTGAAAATTGAAGGCTATTACTTATATTACGCGATATCATCACGTTTGAGGAAATTATCATCTCCAAAAATCGAGCATAAATTAATAATGATGTATTTTCGTAAAACATTCTATTTATCACAGTGATGGGCGACAGATAAATACCCGGTAGGAAGGTATTTATCTGTCGCGGGTATTTGACAGATATTTATTCGCTTACTTAACCAATTAAAAATTTGTAGTAATACATGAACATATTTTTTAATTTGAATGTATTAATTTATTCACAAAAAAATAAAAATATCAGTTTGTGTAATCAGTAAAGAAAAGTATAATGTCAAAAGTTGAGGGTAATCTGCAAATGTTACAGTCAAAGGTATAAGCACGGTAATGATAATAAAATGACAAGTCATATTGTTAAAAACTGTTTGAAATGCCCATGGTCATTTAAAAAATATTCTGAAGTACTATGTAGTTATTAGATGAAATGATGTTTACTTTATAGCGGTGCTTCCGAAACTGTCGTACGCGTACCACCAGGGGTACAGGAACAGTTTGATGGGGGTACACGTTGCATTGAAGTTTTCCTACACCTGGTGCAGCAGACTTTTAACTATTTTTTGATTAAACATTAAAAACAATTAAACATTTGTTATTCCCGTATATATGCTACTTTTGGGCGCCGATTTGCCGAACGTTCAAGTAAAAATTTTCAATCGCTATTGAGCTGATACCGCGTGTGTCTCCATTTAGCTTTCGGTGCGATTTTTATAATTGTATTATTTTTTAGATGCTTTCTTTAGCAAGTTTTATTGCTTTTATTTATTTTTACAAAATATAATATGTATATCTAATAATCAAGATTATAGATCGCTGGTTGTAACCCGGATGTTCTAAATGCAAAGTAAACGATATTGAACGAACAGCAAACTTATGAAATTATCGGAGACGAAACTTCTTCAAAGTCGGTTAACAGAAAAGCAAGGAAGACTCGAAAATGCGACAAAGAATACCTTAAATTGGGCTTCTCGTGGAGTGGTGATGAAAAGGAACCCATTTCACTTTGCGTAATTGTTTGAAAGGTAAGGTTTTGTTTTGAAAACCGTTCCAATGAATATGACATGTTAACACAAAGCACTTTGAGTACAAAGATAAACCAATCGAATTATTTGAACTTAAACTCAAAGATTTAAATCAATTTCAAAAAGTAATGAGAGGTTTAACAGGAGGTCACAATCAAAAAATCCTAGAATCTTCGCGTCTCGATTGGCGAAACATTAATCAAGCCGGCTGCCAAAATAATGGCAGAAGTAATAAGTGATAAAGCAAAACAAACTCTTGATCATATACCCTTGTCAAATAATATAGTTCATCGACAAATAATATATATGGCCAATAATGATGTTATTGTCTGATATTTCGCGAAGTTGTTATGATGCAGTACAAGTCTATGAGTCCACTGATATTACAAACTTTGCAAATCTTATGGCGTTTGTTACATACGAAAAGAACCAAGAAATTCACGGCGAATTTTGTTTTGGCAGCCTTTATTACGTCATACAACAGGAGAAGATATCATTAACGTTACGAATAAATTTATGCAAGATAACAAAATTAGTTGGACTAAATGTGTTGGAATAATTACAGATGGTGCAAAAAGTATGGTCGGCATTAATAAAGGATTCATTGCAAAAATTCAGAAGGTTGCACCAAATGTCAAGTCCACACATTGTTGCATTCACAGAGAGGCTTTGGCAACACGTACGTAAAGCGTGAAAATCGTTAATTATATTAAAGGTCGACCTTTAAAGGCAAGACTTTTTGCACAAATGTATGAAGAAATGGGAAGCAGCCATACCCAACCGCTTTTTCATGCTGATGTAGGTTGTATCTTGAGGAAAAATTGTAAGTCGATTATTTGAACTGAGACACGAACTTCAAGTTTCCCTTAATAATAAATTTGAATTGAAAAAGTGTCTGTATGCCTTAACGTGACTATCCAAATTGGCATACTTAGCAGATATATTCTTTATTTTAATTGAATTCAATTTATCATTACAAGGTAAATTTATTTCATTATTTCATGTCCAGGACAAAGTAAATGCTACAATTGAAAAATGGAAAATTAGAGTTAGTAAAGGAGAGCTAGACTCATCCCCCTTTCTTCATAAGTTCGTAATAAAATCATATGCTAAAATTGACACGAAAAATTATTTTTCAAATTTAACGACAAACCTCGAATGGGTAAGATATCCGTTTAATATTGATTCATCTGCCATGAAAGATAATTTATCTAATGTAGAACAAGAACAGCTCTTGGAGTTATCTGCAGACGGATTTTTGAAAAATAAACACAAAGAGCGTTCTTTAGCAGCTTTTTGGCTGCAAGTATAACAATTATATCCTAATTTAACACAAAAAGTGTTAAAACATGTTTTACCACTTCCAACATCATATCTATGTGAAGTTTTCAGTATTAGTCGATATTAAGTCGAAAGAAAGAAACAGGATTTTGGACGTGAGGCCGCATTTCCGATTAAAATTAACGAATAGTTTATAGTTGTTTTTGTATTAAAAAGAACTAATATAATATTTATTTTTTTGGTTGATGCTAAAAGAATGTTTTTTTAACGAAGGGTATACTGGAAGTTTTGATAATTACAACAGGGGTACATATATGCTAAAACTTTGGGAAACACTGCTTTATAGAATGGGAAAACATTCATAATAAAATAAAGTTTAGATCTGAATTACCAAATTTTCGACTTATAGAGGATATGGTCAAAAACCATTTTATGGGACGGACATTTTATGCTACCATTTTTATAGTGAAGAGGTGCCAACTGGCAGTTCAGTTAGCCAAAACTTTCTAGCTGTAGGTCTAGTGTTAGTTTTAGTTTGATACAACAATTTAAAATTGAATAACAATGAGAAGTAGAGCTAATACTAAAACTAACACTAGACCTAGAACTAGAATCATTCGGGTTTAGCCGTACTAACGGTAGGGCTAATACTAAACTTAGAACGAAAAACATTTGGGTTTAGTCGTACCTTTCTTAAGACGGTACCCAACCCAACCTATCTTCAAAACTAACTCTATATTTAGAACTAACAACATTGGCGGTCTTAAGAGAAGTACGGAAAGTTTTCCGAATTTTCAAGAAAGGTAGAAAATTAAAAATGAATCGGATGTATTTAGGGATCCCCGGAAAAATTCCGATAATTTAAGGAGCGTCATACCGAAGAAGATTGGGAACCTCTGATTTAGATATTATTATATTATGTTGAATTTATGTGTAAATAACTATTGTTATTTCCTTTTATTAAAAGCGAATTCGTACTTTTGGATTAAACATGGTTACTTTTTTAATGGTTTTTGTCTTGGTTGTACTTCTTGTTTTTAAATTTTATAAATACCTAACAATACCCAGTTGAGTTAATATCCCTGGGTTATACTCAGGGTATTTTTAATCTGAAAACGAAATATATACGTTACAATTCTATAATGTGGTACATAGAAAACAATAAAATAAGGAGTACATGAAACGAAATATAATGAAGGCACAGAGAAGTGATAGAGACGTTGATTAATAGCACTAGTACTAGAAAAAGGAGTGGGTAGATATACCAGAAGGAAGAGTTGGCACTACACAATTGATTGATATAGGTAGATAAAAATAAAGTTACAGGAAATAATATAAAGCAGGTCGGATAATAACTGTTCCGTGTTAAATAATCAAAAGGCGTGCGAAAACAATTTTTTCGAACCTTATTCACAGCGTATCTGAAAAAGTTCTCTGATATCGGGCTAGATGTAAATCTGCGATGAGGGAGCAAACCTATAACCCTAGAAAAGTCGAAAAAGCAATCAAGGTGCAAAAGAATAACAATACAGCCTAAAATACCCTTAAATGGATAGAGTAGAAACTTATGGAGGAAGCGACAATCCTTTATAACAGTATTCCGCAAACTTTTTTACGTAGCAACACAAATATGTTAATAAAAACTTAATGTGACCGATAATAAGTAAAAGATGTTGATAAATACAATAATAGAAAATTAAACACAATTACGACTTACATTTTCTCAAATAAATATCTTTTCTATTTTTAGTCCTAACTCTATTCTAGATTCTAGTGCCATTTCTAGTGTTAATTCTTGTTTTACTTCAATTCAAATATACAGGGTTGCCAAATCAGTTTGTAAAGTGCTCTATTTCAGAATCTAATCATTGTAGAGGCCTTCATTAAAAAATGGCTTCAGATGCACGGCTAAGCTCAAGCCAACCCAACTCACAATATTTGAATTGAAATAAAACTAGAACTAACACTAGAATTGGTCGCATTTAGCCGTCTTGAGAGATGGACGACTAAACCGGAATGTTTCTAGATCTAGAGTTAGATCTAATGATATAAAATTAGAACTAACACTTGATCTAGAAGTGGAAGACTTCTCTGTCTAGTGTTAGTTCTAGTTTCACTATAATCCGAATATACAGGGTTGCCAAATCAGTTTTTCAAATCAGCTGCCCTCAAATATTCAGCGCCCTTAGGCTGTGTTGATCGAACGAAATCAGTGCGCCCCTTTTAAATAAAGATATATTTTTGGAGGGTGCATGTGTTTGTTAAAAAAAATATATTTCGTCAATATAACTGTTTCTAAATAAACAATTTTTTAAAAAATCTTTATAAAATACGAAATGTCGAGTTCTAAAAATATTTTAATAAAACCTTAGTTAACTGATGAGGAAAACATTGTATTTGAAAATCTTTATTCATTCTTAAAATAATCAAAAAATAAAGTCAACTTGAATTTTTTCAGCTAACAAATTCTTAATAATGCCACACAGGTCATTAGTTTCATTGTATCTCAAGAACACAAAATTTTGCACAAAATATTACTTTTTATTTTTGAATATGTAAAGATACCGTGGAAACATTTTAAATTCTCCCCTATGTATTCAACCCTCCCAAATATCAATTTGTTTAATAAAAACTTCAACTTTACAAGTTGTACCTTGTTTTGAAGTATTCTGTTAGTGATTAATTTGGGGCATTTAAGAGCATTTCTATTTTGGTTCTTAAGTGAAAAAAATCTTCTCAGTGCCTTCTACGCGCAGTGTTGAAGTCAAAAAACAACTGTTTTTTAGTTTTTTATGTGATTGTACGGAGTCCCCGAACAAGTTAGCGTACCTTCTAACCTTACTAATGGTCATCAATACAGTTAAACTGTACCTGATATAGATCGACACAATAGAACATAACAGATATGCTTAATATTTCGACAGAGTTGAAACAAGAAGATTAGCTCTCGTTCCGTTCCACTTGGGTCTGTAATATAAAATATGACAAATGAAGATTGGAGAAGAGAACCTGCTGACCTATAAGACGTTACATCTGTTTATCAAACGATGAATGATGAATCTCCAAAATAAAGCCTGAATTGGGTGTTGTTTTGGAAATATTTCAAGACTTCTAGATGCAGCATCTTCTGAAAGCATGACAAGTCTTCTGAAAGTATTTCTAGTTTTGTGCAAGCAATGACGTGTTTTCTAGAAGCGGTATCAAGTTTTCCAGGGGCAGTAGCAAATCTTCTGAAAGCAGCATCAGTGTAGTAAAATTAAAAATTAATTGAAATGATAACTTCAATCTAAATAATCATTAGCAATTTTGTATGAATGTTTGCATAACATAGCAAGCATACTGAGAATTAAAACTACATATACAGGCCTGAGGATTAACAGGAATAAAACTAAAATATTAACTGAAATATATTCATGGAACAATAAACATAGCTTATTCCACGATATTGCGAATATGTCCTATGTAATATATGTGAACTGAACATGTGGCAAGAATGAGGCAGAGAAGTTGCTAAAGAAAATCTTAGATGGAACAGTGTACAGATAAATACCAGTGAAGAGAGGCCGGAAACGCTGCGGGAATAAACACAAACGGAGTTCTGAAAAACGAAGGGGAGATAATATAAGTACGAAGGCTATCACGGCCCGTGTTAATTGAACTCAAATTAGAACTAACACTAGAACTATCACTAGGACTAACACTAGATCTAAAACTAAAAACTTTCGGGTTTTGCCGTGGTTCAAAGTGAAGTCACTTCGAACCAGTTTCATTCAGTCAGTTTCATCAGACTTTACGAAGAAGGTGTAATTTTAGTTCAAAGGGGGGATAATTTCTACAATGTTATTGTGTTAGATGATATGTCACCTGGTTAGTTAATAAATACAAAGTCTTGTGGGGAGAAGATTTTTGGAAGGTATTGGCTTAAATGATTAAAATATTAATAGAATTGTTGTTTTATTAACAGCATTTGTGACTATTCAGACATTCTGATGGATCACATTAACATCTGGTCCACTAGTCATTATTAACATATTCACAAAATGAATTAGTTACTTGGTAGTAGTTCTGAATGGCAAACGGGGTATATTTAACGCAGCAATAGTGTCTTCATAAATCTCTGACGTTGCAAACCCATACACAGATTTTTTGAATCATTCCCATTTACTGAAGGCTACATTTCATATTTTCTGTCCATTCCCTTGTTGTTTGACAAGTCTTTATAAGGAACTTGATTTAAGATATTAAAACACTTGATTTAAGCGTCTTAAAAATTCTGGACCAAAAAACTTTGAGAAACAATTAATATGTGCTAAAATATGTTGGGTAATAACAAACAAAAATGGTTAAAATAACATTTTGTATATACAGAAATACTAGACCTAATTCGGTTATAATCTGCACCATTCACTTCTCATGGTGTAAAGTAATAGTAATTGTGGTGTAAAAATGGTTAGGAAGAGAATGCTAATATATAGATAGCAATAGATAGAATGCTATTGAAATGTAAAGGAAAAAGAATGCTACTGTATATAAGAAATGTAATTTTTTATTTTTTAGATAAAACATTGATTGATTTAAAGTATAAAACAGTATTCTCTGAATATGTAATAAGTTGTGTTGTCTATATTTCAATACATGAAGAAAATCTAGATCATATCTGTACTATTATATTATGTAACAGACACTACAATTAATCACAACAAAAAAAAATAAAAAGTACAGAAGTTGTACTAAGATATGCAAAATTCGGAGAAACTCTTTATCTCTCACTTAAATTAAGTAATATTACTGAGAGAAAAAATTTTCACTTTCATCTGTCATAATAAAGAAAAATATTCACCGGTATTCACAGAAAATTAATTACAGCAGCGGCATTTCGAAATTACCGTTTATGCAAATCAGTTGTTATTTAATCTCTAATAATTTTCTATAATTAGAAAGCCATACAATTAAGTTATCTTGATAATCCTCATATTAAATTCTACTTTATGTGGAAAATCACAAGAAGAAGCTTAGATAAAACACCATCCGGTTACACGGTTTAATTGAAATTGTATATCCGATTATTTCCCCTGATTATAAAGACTTATACAGTGTTTCAAACACTTGTATTAATTTAAAGTGCTAATATCTGCCGGGTTTATCAGTTCCGGCTACACAATTTAACCAAAAGCTGATTGCTTTTCATAATGATAGAGGTTCATAAACCATATTAATCGTTCATCTTTGTTTAAAGTGCAAATTTATACGAAAAACATTCCAGATGTGTTCAAGTTAAATGCCATTCACTTTTCATTTAAAAGTTAACTATTCACTTAACGTAGTGATTTAACATTTTTATTCGAAAGCTTTACATAATTAAGATAATTAAAATTAATGTAAATTATAGCATATTATTCATATTCGTTAAATAGGGAAGTTTCCAAATAGTTATTTCTAAATTAATAACAAAACTTCTCCTGGTATGAGACATGCACTAACGGCTGTCAAGATATCCGTCAAAGGCTGGAATATATTAGAACAGCAACAGCTGTGTCCATCTTAATACATATTCGATATTTTTGTCGTAAATTGTTTCCGCTCGAGACTTCAATTATGCAAAATTTTACTTTTCTTATTAAAAATATATAAAAGAAGACCAAACCGTAAAGTAATTTAGCAAAATGACCCCAATAATGTAATAAAAATGTTGGTACTTAAATTATTCGCTTAGCAGCGGGAGAAGACAGTTAATTTTTTAATTTTAACATAATACAGTAAAACGTCGATGCGAAAATATTATTTTGCAGTTAGCAATTGGATATCAATATGAAACTTGGTATATCATTAAAAGACCAAAAGAGCAATATTGTGTCAAAATTTGAATTAAATTCGTCAACCGGAAGTAGTACTATGGATGTAGTGTTTTACTTAAATACATGTACCGGGTGGGCCACTAAGAAAGGACGCCGGCTATATCTCAGAAACCGTTGATCGCATAGTTTTCAGACAAAAAAATTATTATACAAAGTTCCCATAGAAACTGCTGGAAATTATTTTCAAGTTTGTAAAACTACCGCTAGGGGGCATAATGCCAACGACAAAATTTAAAATGTAGATTTTCGTAAAATTTTGATAATAAACTTCATTCGGCTATAACATTTTCAGAATCTTTAGATTATTTCTGACAACTTTCGTTAATAAAAGAAGAAGGAAAAAAAATCCTTTTTTCACAATGATATAAATATTTATTTATTTCTTTTCAATCTGTACTACACGTGTTTCGCTTTTTTCTTAAAAGCGTCATCAGGTACAACTGTATTAAATTAAAATTAGAAAAGTTAAAAATAAGTTGATTTTATGAAATAAAATATAATTACCGTCAGTTACATCAGAAGTTGCAAAAAATTAAGCGAAGAGAAAAATGTGAAGACATTGGATGATCCTGAACTCTCGTCATTAAACGTTGAAGAGGCAAATACCAATCTTTTCTTTAATTTAAATTATTTTGAAAAATATTGAAGTTAACAAACAGATTGGTTGGTAATTTAATACCTTTCTTTGAAATTTTTTGAAATTTTTCGTTAAAAGAAAAAAATGTGTTTTTTGTTTGATATTATTAATGTTGAAATGCAAAAATCTGAATTATAACTAATTATAAAACATTAATAATGAACGCTGATGTTAACGTTAAATTATTATTAAAGCCCAAGGGCGGCGTGACTGTAATGGCTGAAGGCAAAACGTGGTAATTTCTTTTTCAAGTAACAGTAAATGTTAAGTGAAGAACATTTCTAAAATAAATAAAATATAAAATGTCAATAAAATAAGTTAAAAATGATAGTATCAAAGATGAATAAAAATCAGTCAGAAATTAAAAAATTTTTTAAAAAATTTACCTTAATCTAGAGAGCCGTGTGCTTGTATCTACGTTTCGAAACGGTCTGACGAGTTTATGAAATAATTGAAAAGAACAAAATATATCTAGAACGGTAATTATATTTTATTTCATAAAATCAACTTATTTTTAACTTTTCTAATTTTAATTTAATACATTTGTACCTGATGACGCTTTTAAGAAAAAAGCGAAACACGTGTAGTACAGATTGAAAAGAAATAAATAAATATTTATATCATTGTGAAAAAAGGATTTTCTTTCCTTCTTCTTTTATTATTGATATACACAATGAACCTGGAGTCAACAATCGCCAAATTACGTGATGCGGAGTTATCCGTACTACTCCATTATCTGAAGAGAACAATGATTAAGCGAGAGAAGACTAAAGATAATATAGAATTCATCCACAAAGCACTACAACATCAAGTAACTCCTGTTTCCTTTAAAGTATCTGTCTCCAAAACCTTCAACAATCAGAAATTTGAACTTGAAGCAAAACTTATGAAAAAAAGACTACGTCAACTCTATTCTTTACAATCCAAAGAGGATAAAATTTTGAAATTTCTACACCTCCAGCTACAGCAGGAGCTTCATTTCATCGAACACGGAGAAATCCTCTCCAAATTCCGAAAAGAAATTCAATTTATCACCATGAAAAATAAAATCACAAAAAGAAACAGGATGAAACGACTCCAAGAAGACAAGAAGAGGAAATATACCAAATCTATCCTTTTTAATAAACATAATGTAAGTGACAATCTCTCAAAGAATTCACCTAAAAAATTTTTCCATATTGGAAAGATAGATGTTAATAATTCAAATTTTAAAGTTTCTATTCAAGATTTAAATAATATTAATTTTGCACCCCGTTTCACTAATCTGAGCAATGTTGCATTCACTGACAAAGAAAATAATATTTTCAATTTAGGCCACAAGTTTGCCCTTCCCGGAAAGGTTGATAAAATAGAACTTGCCATCAATTTAGAATCACAAATTTTTGAAAATGTAAACCTTCTTAACGAAATTCACAACAATTTTACAAATCTAACTTCCAAATCTAATATAATTTCTAAAAATAGACCTTCAGTCACCTTAAGTGATATTAAAAAATTAAAACAGAAAATTTGATCGTCACATCAGGAGACAAAAACGCTGGATTAGTCATTATCACTAAAGAATCTTATATCAACAAGACTCAAGAATTTTTTGAACAAAACGACATCAAACTTATAAACAAAGACCCTACCCCTAAATATAATTACACCTTAAAGACACTTATTAATTCTTGTAAAGAAAGTTTAAAAAAAATCAACATCAGTACTAATCTCCTAACTCAAATGAACCCTTTGATGAACACTCAAATCTCTTATTAAATTACACAAACCAGATAGAAGCATTAGACCAATTATTTCCAATACTAACACCCCAAATGAAAATATTGCAAAACATTTACAAAAATTTCTATACAATACTTTTCAAAATAATTTCACTTACACCACTAAAAACTCATCAGATCTTATAACAAAACTTTCAAAACTAAAAATTAATAAAAGGTCGACTTTAATTTCATTCGATATAAAAAATCTTTATTCCAATATTCCAGTCAATGAATGCATTAATATAATAGAAGATTACCTTTGTAACAATATTCAAAATTTTAACAATGTTGAATATAAAGACATATTTCAACTCACATCCATTATCAAGGTAGTTTGTGAACAGAATTTCTTCATCTTTAATGGAAAACATTATCGCATGTCCGATGGTTTACCCATGGGCTCTCCTATCTCAGGAATCATGGCTGATATCTTTGTGAATAATTTCGAGAAAACTCTTTTTTCTGAGAAATACGCTTTGTTCACCAAAGACATAATTTTCTACAAAAGATATGTAGACGATATATTAATAGTATTTAATGGTAATAAAGCACAACTATCTGCCCTTACTAATGTATTTAATAACATATGCATACTCGACTTTACCACCGAAATAGAGAAAGACTCTAAAATTAACTTCTTGGATATCACAATTTCTAAAAATATTTCTAAGTCATCACTTAACTTTAAGAGACACCGCACACTACAGACTTATAATCGGCCGATAGTTTGGTCGGTCTTTTAATTCCTATTAAGGTATATATAAGAACGCACATTCAAACGATTTGAATAAATGTGCGTTCTTATATATACCTTAATAGGAATTAAAAGACCGACCAAACTATCGGCCGATTATAAGTCTGTAGTGTGCGGTGTCTCTAAAATATTCCGAAAAGATACAGCAACTGATACGATTATACCTAAATCCTCTTTCTCCTGTTCACAACATAAATATGCTTCATTTCGTTTTCTCTTTAACAGATTACTAAATTTTCCTTTACAGCATTCTGATTTTATTACCGAATTAAAAAACATAATAAAAATTGGTTTAAATAATGGCTACTCTCTTCAAGATATTCAAAACATTTATAATAAAACTCAAAACAACTTTACCAACAATCTTATCTTCCCCAGAATCAATGAAAAACGTAAATTTATCTCTATTCCATTTCACCCTAATATTCAAAATACTTTCAACAATATTTTTAAATCTCATAATGTTACAACTGTATTTTCCACTAATAATAAATTAGGTCAATTAATTGTTAATAACAAACACAGATTTAATCTTAACCAAAAGAGTGGCATTTACAAACTTGACTGTGGAGATTGCGATTGTTTCTATATTGGTCAAACGGGACGTAACATAAAAACCAGATTCAAAGAACACATCTCTAAAAATAATTCAGCATTTTTTAAACATCTTGAAGAAACAGGACATAAGTCAAATCTTTCTAATATATCCCTTTTAAAACATTTAAAGAAATCAAAAAAGATGGATCTTTACGAAGAATATTACATTAGATCCTATAACAAAAATAATTCACATCTTTTAATAAATGAATCTACAGATTTTTTCCATAAAAGACTCTTTTCCAGTTTCCTGTAATATCGAAATTCCCGTTCTTTGAGAGACTTGTCACATTTTATCAACAGTTATCTCTTTCTAGATATATTTTGTTCTTTTCAATTATTTCATAAACTCGTCAGACCGTTTCGAAACGTAGATACAAGCACACGGCTCTCTAGATTAAGGTAAATTTTTTAAAAAATTTTTTAATTTCTGACTGATTTTTATTCATCTTTGATACTATCATTTTTAACTTATTTTATTGACATTTTATATTTTATTTATTTTAGAAATGTTCTTCACTTAACATTTACTGTTACTTGAAAAAGAAATTACCACGTTTTGCCTTCAGCCATTACAGTCACGCCGCCCTTGGGCTTTAATAATAATTTAACGTTAACATCAGCGTTCATTATTAATGTTTTATAATTAGTTATAATTCAGATTTTTGCATTTCAACATTAATAATATCAAACAAAAAACACATTTTTTTCTTTTAACGGAAAATTTCAAAAAATTTCAAAGGAAGGTATTAAATTACCAACCAATCTGTTTGTTAACTTCAATATTTTTCAAAATAATTTAAATTAAAGAAAAGATTGGTATTTGCCTCTTCAACGTTTAATGACGAGAGTTCAGGATCATCCAATGTCTTCACATTTTTCTCTTCGCTTAATTTTTTGCAACCTCTGATGTAACTGACGGTAATTATATTTTATTTCATAAAATCAACTTATTTTTAACTTTTCTAATTTTAATTTAACAGTTGTACCTGATGACGCTTTAAAAAAAAAAGCGAAACACGTGTAGTACAGATTGAAAAGAAATAAATAAATATTTATATCATTGTGAAAAAAGGATTTTCTTTCCTTCTTCTTTTATTATTGATATACACAATGAACCTGGAGTCAACAATCGCCAAACTTTCGTTAGTCATTTTTTTTTGCATACTGCTTAAATAAGTGAGGTACAGGGTGTTACATTTACTTTTATAAAAGTCCTAACTTTGGAATTGTTCATCCGAATACATCAAAATTGGTTTTGTTGGAAAGAGGAGGAATTTTTGTATCCGATGACATCCGAAATTAGCCGATTTACTTTCTATGCCAAACGCTAGGTGTCGTAATTTGACAGTTCTATTAATTTTTACAATTTTCTTGAAAAATTCAAATGGAAACGTATATTTTTGACAAGGTATGTGAAAAGAGCGTTAAAAAATACGCCATACAGTGAAAACCACAATATCGTACGTGTTTTAGTCTTAGAGATATTCAAAAAAAGAAAGATACATTAAAACGTAACTACATTTGGGTGATTATTTAATATCAAAATAAGCTTTCAAAGAACACCTTTAACCAACTATCCTAAAAGAAATCAGTGATGTCTAAAATGTGTAAATTGTCTGCCATCAGCAGCAATGCACTGCTGTAGACGCTGGTGCGTAGATAAGACGGCAGCCTCTATTTCCGGTAGTGAAATATTGCGGATAACATTTTCTATCCGTTCGATCATGTCTTCTCGTGTCGTAGGCCTGGTTGTAAAAACGAGGTCTTTTATTCGCCTCCACAAATAAAAGTCTAAACATGTTAAATCGGGCGATCTAGAGAACAAAAATTAATAGTTAGATGTATCACAGAATCATAGGTACTACAGACTTGTAACGTTTAGAAACTACTAAGTAAGAGGTACCTCGCTGGCCAAGGATATAAACTTCCTCTGCTTATCCACTTATTAGGAAAAGTTTCGTTCAACCCATTGGGCACCCATTGTGCTGAAGGACATGTCTCTGCGAATACACTAATTTGTGCTAAAGGCACATCTTCCATAAGAATTGGCAGTTCATTTTTTAAAAAATTAAGGTACGTTGCACTATTTAGTCTATTGTTAAATATGTAAGGATCAATAATGCGTCGTCTTAAAATCCTGCACCAAACGTTTACGCTCCACCGGCCTTGATGCTGTATTTCTCGCATCCAATGAGGGTTGTTACGCGACCAGTAATGCATAATATGCAGGTTTACACCACCATCGCTATTGCATGTGGCCTCGTCAGTCCACAGTATCCTTGAAAGCAGTTGAGGATCTTCTATTAACATGTTTGTTAACCAGTAACAGTAATCGAGACGAATATCATAATCTCTTGCAGTCAGAGCCTGATGGAGAACTACGTGGTACGGGTGCATCCTACATCAAAATGTTCGTATTCTCTCTGGCCGATTTCATAAAACATGTAATATTTTCATATATTCTTTTACAGCTACCTATATTCTCTTAAAATACGTCGGACTGTTGTCCGAGTAACACCTAAATCATCAGCGATTGTTCTTGTGCTAAGCTGTGGATTGAATTCCACATACGCTAAAACATTTATTACGTTTTACGTGTTCTACGATATATAAGACGATGAATACTTCATGTAGTCCTTAACTGATGGGCTATACGGATGAAAACCTTTGTGTTATAATGCCGCCGTTGTGGATAACGAACTGCGTAATGTCTTGCAGCAATAGTTGCATTCAAAGTAAGTCGCAAGTATATCATACGCATCTTCATTGGTCGGCATTTTTAAAATAGCTAAATTAATTTACTCACACGACAGAGAAAACACTAACTGACAGTAACAACAGTTTGACTTGGCGCTAAGATCAATGAGAATATTTTGATATTACCCACTCAGGTCACCCTTCAACATATTATATAAGTGAACAAAAAAAGTAGTAAAACTGTTTCCTTGTAAGTTTTACATATAAAACGTTATTATTGTTTTAACTTATTGTAGGTAATTGTTCTTTGAAAGCTTGTTATGATATTAAATAATCACCCAAACATAATTACGTTTTAATTTATCCCTCTTTTTTTGAATATCTCTAAGACTAAAACACGTACGATATTGCGGTTTTCACTGTATGGCGTACTTTTTAACGCTCTTTTCACATACCTTGTCAAAAATATACGTTTCCATTTGAATTTTTCAAGAAAATTGTAAAAATTAACAGAACTGTCAAATTATGCCACCTAGCGTTTGACATAGAAAGTAAATCGGCTAATTTCGGATGTCATCGAATACAAAAATTCCTCCTCTTTCCCACAAGACCAATTTTGATGTATTCGGATGAACAATTCCAAAGTTAGGGCTACTTTTATAATAGTAAATGTAACACCCTGTACCTCACTTATTTAAGCAGTATGCAAAAAAAATGACTAACGAAAGTTGTCAGAAATTATCTAAAGATTCTGAAAATGTTATAGTCGAATGAAGTTTATTATCAAAATTTTACGAAAATCTACATTTTAAATTTTGTCGTTGGCATTACGCCCCCTAGCGGCCCCTTACAAACTTGAAAATAATTTCCAGCAGTTTCTATGGGTCACTTTGTATAAGAATTTGTTTATCTGAAAACTGTGCGGTCAACAGTTTTAGAGATATAGCCGGCGTCCTTTCTTAGTGGTCCACCCGGTACATATTATTTTCTTATAAATTAGTTCTTCAAAGAAGAATATTACTAAAGAAAATGTGGCAAACATTAGATCTATATTGTTTCACATGTTTTCGTGAATTTATGTGACCGGAATTTCCTAAACACATATCTAAATTCTTTTATAGAGAAACTATATAGTAGGGAAAAATTTAGTACATATTTGGCAAATCAAGACAAGGTGAAAGAAGAAGCCTATACTATTTCTGGTTATACCCGCAATGACAACATTAATTGTTAAATACATTAATCCTATTGAAGTTTGACAACAAAAATCTGTGGTATCGTTTACAATTTTAGGGAAAAATAATTTGAAGTGTCGAATCTACTTCTGTTTGATATGCTGTATCATCTTCGACTGAAATACAACTACAAGGTTACAGATGAAGTTAAGATCACTCTGTCACTCTTAATTTGCAGTTATATTGGAGCCCATTATTCATATGTTTGAAGCTTACTCATAGTAGAATATTTCCAAGACACTGACTAGTACATAAACATTTAGATTATTCAAGAACAATTATGACCATACGAAATGATGTAATGTAATGTAGATGGTGGGTTGGGTTAAACACTTTTAAAAGAAAACTCTTGTTTCTATTAGAAATAGAAAAAAATGATATAAGTGTCTGAGTCTTGATTTTTTATAAAAAAGTGTATTACAGGGTATTTTTCAAAAAAGTGCAATTTCGAAGTCTTCGTTTTATAACAACATAAAATAAATTAAAATATGCACACGAAATTTTGAATGGTGCAACAATGAGTTGTATATATTTATTGAACAAAGGCTATTTTAAAAAGGTTCCATATAGGGAACTTTTAGCTTTAACAGTTACCCCCTTTTCCGTATTAAACCGTTATATCGAAGTTTTACTGTATATACAAACTGAAATAGCATTTTATAATAGCTTAATTGTCCTCATTTTCCTAAACCACAATGGTATACTTTCACGCGTTGATGCGCTTGCGTTGTTATAAAATGGCGCTAATTACTCTCCAACCATTCATTTTTCCCCTTTACCATTTCAATACAAAAGAAAATTGATAATGTGAGACCAATTGTCGCAAAAAATTCTCTGATTCATCGTTTTATTTGTGGATTTAGCGGCCATATAAAGCTAACACAATAAAGTTATCTATATCTGCCGATCTTTGTCGAATTAGTAAAAGAACCCCATGTTAATGTCGTCCGTCGTTAGCGACCAGAATTACTGTATTCGACGTTATCCTTTATGATCGTTCCATTTAATTTTAAAATAATTACGGTCTAACCTCGGTCGCTATCCCGGCAACAAACGAAATGGAAAGACGACACGCGTCTCTTCCTGAAGTCATTAATAGATATCTCTGTGTGTATAAACGGGCGGCGGCTCAAGTTCCATTTACAACCTACATGCGATTATCATTATGTTGTAGTAGAAAACACAATGCAAGAGACGATATGTGGCGATAAACATGCTCATTAAATACGCGTCATTACCCATTTTTTTTAATGTGAGAAAGTTGTAGGAAGGTGCCATACGTTAATGCTAAAAATAACTTAACTTATTGAAGATAATTTTGATCAAACGTTTTATAATGTTTTTATTAGGTGTTTTATTTTTGTTATTAATTGCTATTTTCTTTTCGTTTATGTCTGGTGTCCTTTCATTGCTTGCTGTGTGTATAGGGGGTAAGTAATTTTTATTTATATAATCTTATTCTTATATCCATTTTAAGTTATATTTTTTATAGTTTCAGATTTATATAATTTCTTTAGTAATCATTATGGTACAAGTATTCCTGATTTTTTTGATGTCATTTTATAATAAAAGATAGCTTAAAAATGATTGAATATAAACAACTCTAGTAAAAGTAAAATAAAGTACAATAACTACAAGAATAGAACATGTTCACATTCTCCTAAAGCAATGATACTTTGTCATAACGAATATATAGCCTGGCGTTTCTACATCGAGTCTTTTTATATCCCCAAAATTCCTAGACCGGGCCACTAAGTAGGTACACTTACAGTTAACGACTAGGACAGGTTATCCTCGCCTTACATTCATTAATATCCGTGGGACAATGGCCCATGCTAAGGACCTTCGAAGTTCCCCGGGACCCGCGCGCGGCCTCGCAGTCCGAATATTTCATTTTTATTCTTTATCGTCGGCGCACCGCGGCGAGACGTCTGTCAGGACTCGTGGACTCTCGAGATACGGCTAAAGAAATTATTGCCCGCAGTCGAGGAATTATTACAAAGGCGCCAAACACCGGACCCCGCATTAAAACGTATCGAACCTTTAATTTACATTCGCGTCGTTCGTTCGTTCGTTCGCCCCGCGTGCTCGCAGTCTCTGATCGAAATTGTCATCGTGCCGAGATCTGATAAGGAGAGTGGCTTTTAAGGGGGAGCCCTCTCCCGGACCACAGCGGGGCGCAGCCTCCGCGGGGAGCCCTAAAACAAACAGCGTGCCCCCGCGTTATGACCGGAGGGGACCCGAACCCTACAGGGCGTCCACTTCTCTTATAGACGTCGCCTTTTGCACTTAAATCCATCGTGTTTTTCTTTTGATTCAACATCAACAAACTATAAATCTATAAATATACAACATACAGTAAAATCTCAATAAAACGAGAATAATTTTTAATTTACACTTTAATGTTTCTAGGTCTAATGTAAGTTTTCCTTTAAATTCAATAAAAATGTAGAACGATCTAGATCAGAGGAACAACTATTTGTAGATTTAGCACTAGCATTAGAACTAATCCTAGAAGAAAGCCGTCGTCGGTTAAACACGAATATACATTATTGCTCATAAGTATACGATAATTTGATTCTTCTCACATAACTTCGGACAACTACTGTGAAAGTAACCCGAATTCAATGTGTATCGTAAAGGCTTCCACACAGGTGTAATAATGTTGAGATCAAGCTCTAACTGCATCAGTCCGTTACTATCATGGATGCTTCATAAATCCCTTAGGAACATTCCTAGATGTGAGCTTGTGATCATTATCTTGCTGGAACATGTACCGTTTTCTTCGTATTGAGGACTATGACGAAATCATGGTTTTCCACGATATCCCATCAGTGTCCAACAGCAAAAACCTGCTCTTGTCCTTCCACAAGATCTTCTCTCATTGCTATCGGATCTAGTTGGAATGAACTTTCGCTTATTCTACGTGTGCTTTTCGGTTATTAGCTGAAACGACTGGAGGACATCAACCAATATGTTTTATACTTATTATCCTTTTGATCGTCGTCCCATGCCCAATACCGTGAGATGAACACCGAAATCTATCAGTCCGTTTCTTCTTCATGAAGCCCTCGACTAACCTCTACGTATTTAGCTCTGACGAAATAGTTGACTGCGCAAAAACTGCGTGGTATGCTGCGGATCGTCGAACAACATCTGTAATGTCCTTTTGCGCAGATTCCAGCAGATCACGAACTTCTTTCCATTTACATATCCTTAAAGAAATATCTAGTCTTTCAGAGGTAGTATCCAGTTTTTTTAGAAGCATGTCAAACCTTCTAATAGCAGCCTTCTGGAAGTATTTCAAGTCTTTCAGAGTCAATATCACGTCTTCTGAAAGCATCCAGTTTTTTGGAAATATGTCAAATCTTCTAATAGTAATCACAACTTTTCTAGAAGCAATATCAAGTCTTGTAGAAGCATTTCAAATTTTCTAGAAGCAGTATAAAGTATTCTGACAGCATTTGAAACCGTTGTCAACTTATCAAGTTTTATAAGAGTAGTATCCAGAGGTAGTCTCGAGTCTTTTGGAAGCGTTTCAAGTCTTCTGCAAGTTATATCAAGTTTTATAGATGCAGTACAAGTCTTTCAGATCTTCTACCCATTGAAAAGTTTTTATGAGTGCGCATGTATTTGGCACCTATGGATCCTACACTTACATTAAAGTAAAAAAAAACTTGAGGTACATTCTTTCATGTTTTTTTGGAAACGTATTTTGAATTCGGAATTATTTCCCCGAATTACGGATTCCGGGATTGAGAAGTTAGTTTCGAATCGGGAACACGTTATTGGTACCGGGAATTGGAATCTCTATTCTAGGCTAGACAAAAAAAAATCCTTATGCGTTTTCTGAGGCGTATGTGTAGGTTTATCCAGTATTAATTATTAAAATATCATTATTTATTAAATTATAGAAGTTATGTAGGAAACACCAAATTATCATATATTTTTCTATCTCTGAATAATAACGAATAATATGCCTTTTATTGAAGGAAAGAAACTTAATTAAAATTGTATCTATAATAAGATATACCAAATCAGCACATCAAAAATGTGCCTCTGCTTATCCTATTATGGAAAATTTTGCACAAAAGTAAGGTAAAACGCAAGACTGCGAGGACATTTATGACAAAAGAAAATAATCAATGTGTTAGAGAATATCACACCATGAGTATATAAGAAATAGGACAAAAATGCAGCAAATAACAAAAGATTATGTGATTATCATGTTAATGATAAATAAAGAGAAATGATAAGTAGTAATAGACTCTCTCATTAGCAAGAAACACTGGGGAACATATTCGGCTTGTGGCTGTGGGGGTGATAAATTGCAATTCAGGCTGAAAGCCAGTACACTAAAACGTCCAAATTTTTTGGCGTTCTGAGGCAAAACTTTTTTTATGACCTTATAATTTTTTTACTTAGGAACCACTGACGAGTTGACATTTCATTCTTCCGCAAAATTGTAGTTAAGGCTTAAATATATAATTTTTATTAACCCTTCTTTAAGTTATATCGGTTGGTATATCGTTTGTCGTTTACACTGTATTTTCATGGCATCTCAGAATACTCCTTTAGTTATCTTGTCACAAATTCGTAGCTCAAAATTCACGCTAGTTTCTTATAAATCGAGGAATTTACAATTAACATCAAATTTGTTAATTCAGATACTGACCTGTAGCTTTTATAAGTGGTATGTAGAAGTTGGATTTCATACTTTTTATTGGTAAGTACTGTTCATCTTTGCCTTAGGGAAAAATTGAAGGACACAGAAGCACTTTAGCATAGTAGATTAGTCAAGAGAAGGAATTAGGCAGCAGTATTTCGAGGCATCAAAGTGTTGTTCAGAATAAAAAAAGTGATATTCCCTTAACTCGAATCACTAAGGACCACTTTTACCACATCTTGATAAATTTATCTAATAGTTGAAAACCGGCTCATAGCCAATGGGAGCGCTTAAAATCGCTGTAACCGCCGCTTATTATTTAACTGGAGGTTGGTAAAAGCGGGCCTAAGCGAGTAGAAGAAAACTTCGAATTAAAGCGAATTCAAGTTAGAGAGATAAAAACACATTTGAAACCTTGTCAAACGCTTGACTTTATGTACGAATATTATTCTACTTAGAAATAGATTAAGTTAAGAATATCTAAACAAGATTTAGATTTCTCCTCAGATGTATTCGTTTTGATGAAAAGGACGCCCGATCCTAAAGATAAATTAACTGTAGTAAGAGAAATATTAATTTCTTTTGTGGAAAACTCTAAGTCTTGCTATTACCTTTGAGAAAATGTAAGTATCGATAAAATTCTTCGAGTATTTCCGGGACGATGTAGATTTAGACAATACATTCCTTCTTCACTAGTTTCAACATGGAAATTTATTGCGGTCAGCAAAATTAAGGGATCTATATGCACAGCAATTTTGCTGATTATGTTGTACTTATACTAGCAGTACCAATATTTGCCATTGCTAGCTTAAAATTTGTAAAGACATTAGAAAAAAGAAATTATCTTATATTGGAATCGTACGAAAAAATAAACGAAAAATTCCTTGCGAATTCGTTTTACCAAATAATCGGCACATATTTGATAGTCT
The DNA here is from genome assembly GCA_036711965.1 of Onthophagus sagittarius. Lineage (NCBI taxonomy): Eukaryota > Metazoa > Arthropoda > Insecta > Coleoptera > Scarabaeidae > Onthophagus > Onthophagus sagittarius. The sequence continues at coordinate 55,207,949 of JASERS010000001.1, forward strand.
TTTCGGATGTAGCAGAAAATGACATTAATATTATCAAGAGAACAAGAGAAATTATATAGAGAGACAAAACAATTTGAAAAGCCTTGCCTTGGCTTTAACAACTCCTCATCTTGCAAGAAGATAGATCTACCATAATAAACTTACATCTTGCAAGTGTTTGTGGAGAAATATAATCCTCCAACACCTGCTACATCAGTAACCGATAAAATAACTTCAAGTAATAAAAAATATTGTACTATAAACATACCAAAAAACAATGTAAAACACAGTTTTTTGCGAGAGAAGTAATAAAATGTTTAACAGAACAGTGAAGACCTTCGCTTTAAGGTGTCACCATAAAATATAATCAACAGCAGTGAGATCAGGAGAATGAGAAGATCACGGCACATCATTAAAACGGGAACATACAACGCTCAACTTCCGTTCAGGCTTTAGTTGTATGTGCTGTGCCACCATCTTGTTGGAACTAAAAAAATCTGGAAAATTTATTTCAATTTTTCATTGTTCACATTTTCAACATCTAAACTATACTTTTTTGTAAAGAGCTTTGTTTTCAATTAAACAACAGTTGAGTTATTCATAATTCAAAAACGCCCTTCTTTCTGCACCACCTGTATAAAAAAAGTATTGATCCTATGGAAGTTTTTTTGCAGAAATTAAGGAAAAGCAAAGCTTAAAGGTAAACAAAGTTTATCTGTACATCAAACAGTACACTATAGTCTAGATCTTTTCGATTGTAATTGTTCAGTTTCTAAGCCACACTTAGTGCCTCTACTGCTGGCCCTACTACAGACAATTCTTCATCATCATGATCAACCATGTCTTCAAACGACCTACACCACTCACACAACTTAATTTATATTATGGACGTATGCGAATTATTGAAGTAATGTTTAGGTATTGTCGAAAAAATCATAATTATGTACAGTAAAGCTCCGCCAATTCGTACGCTCTCAAATCCGAATTCCCTTGTAAACCGAACAAAATTAGAAAATGTGAAATTTGCATTATGTCCCGTGTAGGCCGAATTTGTAAAGGATTCACAAATCAGAATTAACAGATTATTGGTTCTATCTGTAGAACAAGACGATATTTCGAAAACACTGAAGGGCAATGTTGGGGAATGTTTGTCAATCCATGCAATTTATTAACAAAAAGCTAAAGAAATTTATTTAGATAATCAGATGAGAAAAAGAAACAGCGCCTAACCATTGTATATTTACACATAATGTAAATTTTACGTTTTCTAATTGTGTTCGGATTACAAGGGAATTCTCATTTGGGGTTGTTCGAATTAGCGGAGCTTTACTGTATTTAAGCCTTATTTCCAATTTTGCTGAAGAAAGAAATAAGGGATCATCAATGGTTCTTGAATTACAACTCATAAACTAAGCAAACAAACATCAAGATAAGGAATAAATATAAAAGGTCATAAATAAAATGTTTGGCCTGAAAATGCCGAACCCGTCGGAGGTTTTAATATACTGGCCTAGCACTTTCACCCTAACTCGGAATTTCTCACCCCGTAAAATGGCAGTGTGTAATAAAGGTAATATTAGAACTAACATTAGTCTTGAAGCTAATACTAATCACAGAACTAGAAAATATTCGAATTTAGCCGCTTTAACAGACGCACAGCTATATTAAAATATTACTTGTAAAAATATACAACAGTCTAGCGCTGAATAACAATTAAAACTAAGAACTATAGTTCTATATTCACACAACATATAGACAACTTAAAAGTTTTCAAAGCTTCCGTTTAAATTAAACACCTTCAAAACGGTTCCAATCTTTCAACCGTAGACGAAGGGTTTTTCGCCCCGACGAACGTCGACGAGGATGACCTTACCTGTCAGGCAGCGGCGTCCGTATCTAGGTAAAACGTCGTTTCGATGACCAACGGGAATTTCTTCGACGCTATAATAGGACCTTTTGTCGCGCACTGCGCGTAATGACGGGTCCTATTAGGGTCCGCCCAACTGTGTAAAACGTTCGTATCGTGTAACACGAGGACAGGTGCGACCCAGGTGATACTCAAGTCGTTCCTCTTCAGCGCACATCCGTCCACCTCTCAAACCCCAAAATTAACGATTTATTTAATAGTCATATTTTACTAGTCCATCACAACGAAATTTATTTTAGAATACAAATAACTTAATGAATTGCGGGGCTGCTAATCCTGGCGTTATTACGAGAATTTATTGAGGTACTTCATAAGATTAATGCCTGGTTATGAATAATGATTTATTATTCTAAAATAGTTATTAACTATCTTTTAATATCGTAATGGAGTTAGGTAAAGTTATATAGACGAGCACATGGGAGACAAACTGCAATAACATTTTAATGTTCTGCTAAATGCGTTCGAGTCAATTAGAGAGGTAACCGAATTGACGTTATTCTGCAAAAGTGGTCGTAAAAAGAAAGAATCGCTCGCGGCCACCGCGTAAAATGGGGCAGCCGCCCGACCGAGACTCCCTTTTTACTCCTCTTTTTCCTTCCACCAAAAGACACGTCACCGTTGTTCCTCGTTCTCGTCGTCTTCTTCTCCTTCCGCCACGCGGTGTGCCTCTTTCGTCATTTACATAATGATAATGATAACGTATTAACGGGTTCAGCTGCGAGACCTCCGGGCAATTAGTACTCTGCGCTGTTCGTCAGGAGATTTGCCAGATAGACGCTTTCTTCTGTCTTCCACGGGGAACCTCTTACGGTACAAAAATTACAACGTTAAAAATGCCCGCGGAACGCGTTTTTATTACACCGATAACGGCAAGTATCCGTAGCCCGGAATTCGTTTACCACTTCGTTATCGAGTTCACTCGTTCTTCGGTCGATTACTTGTAATCGCCGGATGTTCAATTGTAGCTGTTTCACAACCATAAAAAACGCCACAATACTTTTTTAATACAATAAACCCTGAATAACGAACAGTATATTTTTAAGTCATACCATTAATATTATCTATTTGATACATCAGTATATTTATATATAAGTATGACGACTAGTTTCAAAGTACAATAACTTTTGAAAGTATTGCTCTTCTTGAATAAGGTTTTTTATTTAAAAGGTTCCCCTTTTCTAGTATTTCTGTAGGCGGTTTCCTCATTTTGGCGCTTTTCAATTTCACTAATGTTGAATAATGCTAATGTGTGTTTTCTGTCTACATTTTGAGGATACTTTTGTGTGGTGTAGCAACAAAAGGAATGAATTTTAAACATAAGTTTGAAATTTCGTCTGGTCTGATTATTTCTGGTTTTTGTTCAAGTTTTTATTATTAACGCCTAAGTTAGAAGCTCTAAAAAATAACACGTCTTGGTAACGTCATTACAAATTAAATCAAGTCATGTGTGTCCATGAAATGCAATACGAGAGTAAATCTAACAAAAAGAAGTCAGATTTTGAATATAATTTTTTATAATCTTATCTTGCGTTTATATAGCGGTTCTAACTCCGTTCTGCTATCTAAACACCTATATTGGACTGTGCATTTTCGTGCACGAACAAGAAGATGTCAGCAATAAATGGGCCGAATAAATCTGTTTCGTAACACGTACTTTGATAATACTTTGATGATACTTATATTATTTTATTAAAACATATAAACTATGTTTACAGATGAAGTTTCAAACCGTTTCAAAACATATTGATGAGATCACTTATGAGATCGAGCAACAAAAGTTTTTAATCAAAGACATACAAATAAAAGAATATGGAGCATAAATATGTTTGCGAATTTGTGTAAAAATTTATAGTAACTGGATCAGTAGAAAACAAGTAAAGGCATGGTAATAAAGTGGTAGATGAACTGGTGGAGCTAGAAGTAATAAGAAATTTTACCATGGAGGCACTAGTTCTTTGCGTTAGGTTACAGCATCAACCTGCTGCATAAATTTCGTCTTTATAATATGCAGAAATTGCTAGAACTTAAAAATTTTGCGAAACTATGACCGAAATGATAATTGCAAATGGACCTCTGCAGAGACCTCAAAAAATTAGGGCAAGAATACTATGTGATGAATAGTTGAACCCATATTTATTTTTGAAATGGTAAATTGGTTACGTCTTCTTGAACATGTTGGAGAACATCATAGACATAGGTGTCGGTTTTTAAAAATACATAGATATGTGTGCTGAAATAAAAATTAAAATGGGAATAGACTCAAACGACGAATAACGGCTCTCCAAACACAACCTAGATTGGGTCAGAAAAATGTAAAACGTCATGCGTGCTCCGCAAAAAAGTGTTCGCAGCAAATTAGGAAAAATAAGCTCAATAGTACATTAAAATTAAAAAATTAATTGAAAATGATAACGTCAATCCAGGTGAAACCATTAAGAATTGTGTATGGGTGTTGAACACATTACTAGTCTTCTGAAAGCATTTCAAGTTTTGTAAGCCTTTTATGTCTTCTACAGGCAATGTTAAGTCTTCTGGGAACATTTCAAGTGTTCCGCAAGCAATATCAAGTTTTCTAGAAGCAGTAGCAAACCGTTGGATGCAGTATCAAGTCTTCTAAAGTATCGAGTCTTTTAAAAGCATTTCAAATCTTCCAGAAGTAATATCAAGTCTTCTAACAGCACTTTTAGACTTCTGGAAGCAGTTCAAGTCTTTTAGAAGCGGTATCAAGTTTTCTAGAAGCAGTATTAAATCTTGTAGGGGCAGCAATAAAGCTTCTAGAGTCTTCTGAAAGCATTTCAAGACTTTGGATAGCAGTATCAAGTTTCGAGTGTTTTTGAAGTAGTGAAAATCTGCTAGAAGCAGTATCAAATCTTGTAACAGCATTGGAGGTCTCCAAGAACCATTTCAGGTCTTCCAGAAGCAATATCAACTTTTCTGGAAGCGTTGCAAGTCTTCAAGAACCATTTCAGCTCTTCCAAAGGCAATATCGAGATTTCTAAAAACATTACAAGTCTTCTGGAAGCAGTTCAAATCTTCTGCAAGTTATATCAAGTTTTCTAGAAGCAGTATTAATTCTTCCACGGGCAGTAGTAAATCTCGGAAGTAGCTCTAGTTTTCTGAAAGTTTTTTAAGTCTTTTGAAATGAGTATTAAATCTTCCAGAGCCAGTATCGAGTCTGGTGGAAGCATTTCAAGATTACTGGATGCATTTCAGGTCTTTTAGACGCAGTATTAAGTCTTTCAGGGACAGGGGCGAGTTTTCTGGAAGCCGTTCAAGTCTTCTGAAAACATTTCCAGTCTGTTGATAGCAATGTCAAGTCTTCCAGGGGAAGTATCGAGTTTTTTGGAAGCATTTCAAATCTTCTAGTGGCAGTAGTAAATGTTCTACAAGCATTTCAAGTGACCGAAAGTGTTTCAAATCTTTCACATGCAGTATTAAGTTTTTTGGAAACAGCAAAATCATCTAGAAGGGGTATCAAATCTTGTGGAGGCATTGCAAATCTTCTGGAAGGATTTTATATCTTCTGCAAACAATATTAAGTTTTCTAGAAGCAGTGTCAATACTTCCATGTGAAGTAGTAAATCTTCTGGAAGTAGTTCAAGTTTTCCGTAAGTATTTTTAGTCTTTTGATTCAGTATTAAATCTTCCAGAGGCAGTATCGAGTTTTCTAGAAGCATTTCAGGTCTTTTAGAAGCAGTATCAAGTCATCTAGAAACAGTATCAAGTTTTCTAGAAGCGGTATCAAACCTTCCAGGGGCAGTATTAAATCATCTGGAAGCGGTAAGTTTTTTAATTGGAGTATCGAGTCTCCAGTCTTTTGAAGTATCATGTCTTCTGTTAGCACTTTGGAACTTCTGGAAGTATTTTAAGTCTATTAGGAACAATTTCATATCTCTGAGCGACAGTAGTAAATCTTCTGGAAACAGTTAAAGTTTTCTGAAAGCATTTTAAGTCTTCTAGAAGCTGTTCAAGTCTTTTGGAAACAGTGTCAAGCCTTTCAGAGGCAGTGTTCAGTTTTTTGGACGCATTTCAAATCGTCTGGAACCATTTCATGTCTTCTCGAAGCATTACAAGTGTTCAGGAACCACTTCAGGTGTTTCAGGGATATGATCTAGACTTCTAGGAGCATTGCAAGAATTCTAAAAACATTTAAATCTTCTGCAAGCAATGTCAAGTTTTCTAGAAACAGTATCGATTCTTCCACGGGTAGTAGAATATCGTCTGCAAATAATTTAAATTTCGCGAACGTATTTTAAGTCATTTGGAAGGAGTATTAATCTTTCAGAGCCAGTAATAAGTCTTCTAGAAGTAGTTCCAGTTTTCTGAAAGTATTTCAAGTCTTCTGGAAGCATTTCAAGTCTTCTGGAAATAGTATCAAGTCCCCTGGAAGCGATATCAAGCCTTAATTCAAAATACGTGGTCTCCAATAAGAACATTTAAAATCATTAACAATATGGTACTGGTATTTGTACACTCAGAGAATCCACGTGTTTGGCCTTTATCCGTATGGATGCTTGCGTGGAGCACCTATGTACTCGGCGCCTATGATCATCGATCCCTTAATAACTGTAGAAGTGGGAATACAGCAACACTCGACGAACATCAATAGTTCTTCAGCAGGCTGGTACGCAACTGTATAACGCTGCGAATGTTCGTAACTGTCTTAACCGGAAAATTCCAAATCACTGGTCATAGATCATACAAATAGCTTCCATGAAAACCGAAATTCACAAGTCCTGACTTTTTCCGTTGGGATCATTTAAAGTCGTAAAAAAGACTATGCCCATAGACTGACGTCAGCAAATCATCGTCAAGTGCCAAAACGTTCTACAGGAAATTTTTCAGAAAGTAAGGCAACAATTCACAAGCTACTGCATTAAGGCAAATGATGCTTACTTTGAGCGGTTCTTATAAATGTTCTTTTTTTAGTTTTGTTAAAATTTTATATTCAACGCCTTCTTAGGTGTTTACATTCAAGTGACTTATCGTCATGGTCCTTGTAAAATGAGCTTTTATTTGAGATACCATGCAATGGGTCGTTATTCCTTTACAAAAAATCACCTTTATTGCGGTTTTATTACACCTTTTATTGGAAAAAAATCTAAATATGATGTGATTTTTATGAAGGAATTACAAATTGTAATATTTTTCAATAGGTGTGTTAATAACAGACCAAGTGAAGTTAATAGGCTTTAATCCAATTATAAAGCGCTGATATCAGATGGCAATGGTTTGTAAAGCTGAAACGCAATCGGACGCCGTTAGCGTGTATACACGTGTGAGTACTGCAGTCACGAAAGATCGGAGAGATACGCTAAGCGAAAATTGTATCAATTGTTGTCCAGCACCTGCTCGTTTCAAAGACCGTTTTCACTTATCCTGCTTCTCCGTCGGTACCCGTACCATCTTAATCTTAATAAATTTTCGCTGGGTTTGCGGCGCTTTGTCGACAATCACCCCTATTGTAATATTTTAGTGAAATTATTTTAATTTAATCCTTGGATCTTGTTCGCCATGTAAAATACACCTGTTATTCATAACAACATGACCAAGTTCATGTTAATTTTTTATTTAATTAGTTAGGTAGATTACTTAGAAAAACAACAAAGATGAATAATGAAATGTCGAGTAATCAGAGTGTTTCATCGGTACGCAACAAAAATTAGGGTTCCTTTGACTGACAGCTCAGCACCAATTTCTTGGTCTTCGCGTACGCATCCTTTCGCTAACGATGTCCAAACAAAAGAAAAAAACCGTAACGGCGAAAGTAAATCCAGCGGAACAAACCTCTATTGCCGTACATCTTGGTATGCGCGATGCAATCTCCTCGAAGTATCATGTTATTAGATATTAGATAGAACTTCTCAAGCTAATGGGAGAACTCTCCTCTAGACCACTTCTTTTCTTAAGGCTAATACCTACTTGAATGATCAAACTAAGTTACCATCACATCACAAATAAATAAACAAAAAATATTAACCTCGACAATAATAATTATTATCATTTTCTTAAATTAATGGCATCAAATTAATCAGTTACCAAATAGATTTTAGAAAAATAAATTTGCAATTTAAACCAACCTTTATGCTAATAACAGCTATTTTTACCATTCTGTTTCATGTGTTCTTCCATCCGTGATCGTCCACCTTCTCCATTGGATTTTATAGTATGTAAGTATATACTTTATTTTATTATTTATTCGAATTAACAATCGAATCGCAATTCGATCATGTCAAAATTCAGAGCGGAAGTTGACCGCCCGTGGCGAAATACCTCCAGGTGTAACACGTATACGTATAAGATCGCGCCGAAGATACTAACAACTCGTCCTTTTCGCGTATATAGCGACAATCCATGATATACGGCCGTAATTGCGCAATTAAAAGAGCGTTAATTAAACCCGATGTCGCATTAATTAAAGTTTACTCTTCTCTCGTACGCGAGAGAAGGGCCAGGTGACAATTTTACGATAACCGAAGTGGTTCTGATGCGAGATCAGCTCGACTACGGCATTCAAAGTATGTTATCGACATTAATGAAGAACGTTTAAGGAATTTTAAGATGATAGTTTTATAAATAAGTGTAATTTTCAGAGAAATTAAGTTCTCCGCAGAAAAAGTGGATGTTATTTATTACTTCTTCATGGTGTGTTCAACAAAATAAAACCAAAATAATTGATTTTATTTTTTGTTAGATTTAAGTTGGAACAAAAATACATAATTAAATTACTGATGCTAAAGCTGGCTTAAACAGCTATAAGATGATTCTATTTAATAAGGTGATATTACGGTAGCTAAAACAGTATTATGTGCAGGAATGGACGGCAGGTTCTTATATCGAATATCATCATTGCATACAACTTCCCTAAGCATAAGTCTATTAAACAGATGCCTCGACGACATCGATGTAAAGAACCTGTATACAAATCCCGCAGCGGACACGATCCATCGCCTTTCCATATTCAGCCAACCACAATCTAGCAAAGTGTGTCTAACGTTATGTTCGTACGAAGGCTTGAACTTCGCATTCCTTGAAGTGCGTATACTGTGTATAAAACGTGATTGTAAAAAATCTTGGAAGTATTTCAACTTTGTTCCTTACCAAACTAGCACTTGAGAAAGATTTTCCATTTTGATTTAAATTTGTTTCATTTATTTCAAACATTTTCATCTTTCTCTTCATTTCATCTTTTTCTAAAATATTATTCAGAGAATAACGGTTCACAACGAATGATTAATTCTCTAAAGATTCTTTTTTTAACTCAATAATTTCGAAAATTGGCCAACTAACAAAGCTAACACAGTGTTTAACTGCATGAGCTCCTAATTTTATATTTGAAAATATCAGGATTTAAACCAATTTCTGAAAAATTTAAAATGTGTAGACTGATTGTGATTGTTTTATTGTATTTTATATTCATTTTTCAGTTAATTTAGTGCTATTAAAATAAAAACTAAAAAAAATCATTTCGTAATGAATTAAAATATAGTCGAAATATCTCAATTTTTACCAGCTTCCAAATATATGGGTAATTCGTAGTGGACGAGGTTGACGTTTACATGTTTGCTCTTCCAGATATACGTTGTATTGGTTGTGTAAATATCTAGATTCCAATTCGCAAATAAAATATCTATTTTTCAATTTAAATTTAAAAATGAATTCAAGTCACATTTACTGTACTATTGATGTACCGATGATATCCGATTTCATGTTTGTTTGCTGAGGTTCCGATTCTATCAAGCTTATTTTAAAGCTGTCAATAAATAAATGTTGAATATTTATTTAATTTAATCTGTTTTTTACAGAATAATATTTCTTCTAAATTTACCAGCACCATTGTTATATGCATATGCTTACTTCTCATTTACCGTCTTGATACCAATGCATGGTTTAGATGCAAATTTCCAGTTAATGCTCCAGGTTCTGATTTCCGTTGTGACACTCCTAACTTGGAATTGATTTATACACAATGAAGGTATTGCAGAAACTCGATACAGGAGTAATGCCAGGTGACATGTCAATGAATAACAGTTACTCATCTGTTTTGTGCAGAATTATAACTCTTGTAAGCTTATCAACATAATTGTTGTATGCACATGCTTACTTCTCATTTAGCAGCTTAGTGCCAATACGTGGTTTAAATGTAAAACTCCAGTTAATGGTTCTGTTTTGCGTTATAAGACTCCTAACAGGGAATTGATTTATACAAAATTAGAGTATTACAGAAACCCGATACAGAAATGCTAGGTCTAGTCTTAGTTCTAGTATACAATAATCTAAAAAAAACCGAATAACAACTAAAAGTGTAGCTAATAGCAACACTAAACCTAACACTGGTAAATCTGATGTTTGTACGTTTCCAAAGATGGAAGTCCTCACGTGTCAAATTTGAATATTCTGCCGGTTAGTTCCAGACTTCCGCCTTATCGATCTGTCTTCGAAAATTAAGATGAGTTCTTAGGATATTTTCTGGGTACAGTGGACCAGTGCAAAATCCAGTTGATATCAACAGCTTTTTCCCGAGTTCAAAGACATTAGAGAAAAAATTGAAAAACTTGAGAACGATCTAATCAAATCTGAAAATATTTTAGTCGAAGAGAACGCAATTGCTTATACTTCAATACAAGTCTCAACTTTTTGTTTTAGCAAGAACTCCATAAACATCTAGTGAACGGTTTGACTGGCACACCCTGTATATTACTATCAAACCTGCAAACTAGCTAGGAAGGATCCCTAATTATTGCTTTAACAATTGTTATATTTCTAATGGCCTCATCATCACTTAGTTTTATATTACGCACATCATATCAATTCACACCATAAAATGGGAACAACATTTTGCACTATCTAATTTCTTTCTGCTTTATATTTTTGCATAGCGAAATAATCATTTAGGGAGATTATTCTTTATGCACTGCGTTGTCAAAGTTTTTCTAGTTCAAGTAAAATTATAGTTATAACTAACTTTGGTCAAGTAAACTTTGTAATGTTATAAGTGACACTTACTGGTGTGGTACTTATTAATAGAGGATTTGTGGAACAATAATTCTATGCGCTCTGCATTTGTTAATAACTAGATAATAATTTACATCCTTGTATTGTGACGTATGATCGTAATACATAATATTAATATCTAAATAGTCTTATATCTGTCATCAGAGTGAACGAATGTTCTTCAGTCAATGGACTTTCAATACCTGCTGACTGATTTTTGTAATGAATACATGGTGTATGGTATTATGCACTACAAATACTTACATAAAATTCACAAACATTTCATCTTTCTACGCACGCCTGACATATAAGATGATGATCGATCAAATTTTCAGTAACTATTCGATAGATAGTCATCATGATAATTGACATCATTTAAAAAATCTTGTATTTCTTATAGTAGTGTTACTCTAGCTTCTACACTGAAACAGTTATTTTGGTCAAATACTGCCCACACGCTGCTTCCAAGTAAGGTAGACCTGTAATTTAATGTTTCCAGAGGTCATATATAAGGAGATCTAGCAGGTCGAACATTAATGTTCTTGTAATGTTAAAAGTTGCCTTACTAGTATGTTACTTATCGATAGAGGATATAGGTAACGATCATTGTTTACACTCTGCATTTGGTAATAACTAGATAATAATTTACACGTTATGTTGCCTTATGTTGCGGCTAATGATATTGCAATCATACGGTTTATTTTAGATATCAGTATGATACTAATATCTAAATAGTCCTATGTGATATCAGATGCCAACAAATGTTCTTCAGTCAATGGATTTTCAATCCCTTTATTTTGAAACAATAAACGATAAACCAATTCTCACTGTCTCGATGATATGCGTTTTATATATCCAATGATAGTTGCATTGCAAATTTGGTCTTCCTCCAAGTGCTTGCAAAGAAACATGACGTAATTGGCCAAAACCTTTAGTATGCATCAAGCGCGTGGAATTTTTTCTCTTTCCATTCACTGGAATCATCAAATATACTACACGGACGGCCTTTTTCTGACAAATTGCTGCGTTCTTTCGCTCTGTGAGATGCAAGTATTTAATTTTGAAAGATGGCGGTAGACGTTGTGGAATATTTTGAACAACAAAATCGAGATTTTCTTCAGAGAGATTAAAACATTCTGCAACATAATGACCAGCAGAAGAAATGTGGTTGGTATGTTCAATAAACTTGAGGTGTAATTTTTTTGATTTGTTTAACTACCCAAGAATTTTTGAAACAATGTTTATAAATTTGTTATTAACCTATCTTAGAATTTAAAAAACAGTACCAATTTCAATGTATAAAATCCAAAACAATATCAACAGATATGTAATATCGGATCGGTAGAGGGTTGTACCAATGAATGTCACTTACAGTGCGGCAATTAAGAATAAAATTGTTCAAATAGGGCAAAAACAGGCACGAGCTTTTTCTATAAGCAGATTCTGCATTAAATCTGGATTTTTTTCTTCTATGGAGTAGTTTCTTTGTTATACGCTTTTAAAGTGAAATTTTAAAAGATTTCAAGTTGTGAAGTATTATTATACAAAAAAGGTGTTTTTACAGAAAGAAAACGGTTTTCATAATTAAGTTTCTAATAAAAAACGAACCAGTTCCCCTTTAAAAGTGTCCAATTTGGTCCACCCTGTACATTGATCCATATGCCGATAGAATAACATGTGGAATAGCGGTATTACAGAAATATTAAGAAGTATTCATTTTCATCTAGTTGAAAATACTGATCATTATGGAATGATATCAAATTCGCTGTTGATACATCGATAATTATATGACATTTTTTTGTTGGAATTTTCTTGTACTTTGATTATCCGTGTGGTGCATCCGCACGGCTGCGTATTAACAAGATTCCTGTTCTGCAGTTGCTCATTTATCGCAGAGTATCCAATTAAGAAGTGCAAATATTGCATTGTCTGAGCCAAAAGTTTCATTACTTCCTTGGCAGCTGATAGTACGGGAACGTATATTGATATTAACGAGCCAAAGATTTAAAGTGCATATAATATAATTTTTCCACAACACGAATTTGGTTCTAACCATCCTTCATGGCACATTTGGCTTAGTTTCGGGGTATTTAAACATAGAAACTAAGTAGAAATATTAAATAATTTTTCAGAACTTTCTGCAGCATTATCGATGAAGAATCTCTATCGCGATTTCTTTATCTCCATAGTTATAACATTTTTGAATAAAAAACTCCAATACAAGAGACTAATAAATTCAATTATTGGTAATAGTATTTCAAATCTGCAATTTTAGTTCAATTTTAGTTTGTAATAATGTATCGTTTTTACATGCCTGTATAGCAACAAATCACTGAGATATTATACATTCTACTCCCTTTTCCTTTGCTATAAATTGATGTATGCTTAACTCATACGGTTCGTTATATAAATGCATAATCATTTTTAGTGGATCGCTAATAACGCAAGTTGGGTTGCGTGACGAACTTCAGGTGACAATCTACAAAAACGTTAAAGATGTTATCATTATTCTTGCTATTATGAGCTATTTCGCGAATTTCGATACATTTAAGTATATATACTCATTGTTAGTCGAATGGGTTCAGATTAAAAATCTGTTTTACATTAGAGTTCAGCTGTGCTTTTCTGAATACAGTTTATTGATTTTTTTGTACTTTATTTTTGATGTATTTGTACTATCCTAATTGTAAATTATTCTCTTGTATTTATTAATTTGTAATTAAAATAAAATTCGTTCCAAATTAAATTAACCCTTTCGAAACATAAGTAAGGGTGCCTCATTTGGAATATTTCTGAATACAAGAGCAAAAATTAGTACAACTCTCGTCCGACTGATATAACCTGTCTAATCTCTGCTCATAATTTCGCGATTGTTCTCGTTAGATAGTTGGGATTAATTAACCATTTTTTTAAATTTGTTTACATTTACAAAATTATCGCAATGTGTCGGTCATCTACATAATTTTTTGTAAAAATTTTGTTTAATTAAAATGAAATTTTACGAATAGTTTAGTACATATCTCGTAATAAACATAGATTAATTTCCTGGTGGAAATAATTAGATTGTTTTTGGCGGTCTACCAAGAATTGCAAAGCTTCAATATTAGAAAATAGATATTTTACATCTTAACCATCCATTTACAAGTCTAGTAATCCGCTACGAACGCGAGAAAATCATTCATGCAGAACGTCATGGAACATTAGTTTCTACTTCCATAAAGTATTGAATAATTAATGAAAGAAATATTGTTACAAATCAGTTTATAAGGTATGTAATATCACATTAAATCTATATCTATATTATTTAAAAGAAAACTTTTTATTATTTCAGTTGATGTATACACAAGAATTTATTACTTTAAGTTCTGTTTAAGACTTTCTAAGAACTTCTTTATAAGGTTTTATTTGATTGAACACACCACATATTCCTACGAGATAAGTAATGATGTTCATTAGCAGTGAACATCCTCATCTTGACGTTTCAAATCGTATCGTTACATAAACTACTGACAGGGATGGTCTGATTGTGTAATAATCGTTGATGAAATCTAATGTTAAATATAAAGCACGTGGGAGTAATGTGATGTAATAGTAATCTTTCTTAGTATCTTACTTTCTATAGATTAGAAATGTACCAATGACGAAATTATAAGCTACTCTTCCGTATTTATTAATAACTTTTAAAAAATGATTCGCTCTAAATTAAATTATCCCCCCAAACCACGAGTAAAGCAACCTAATTTGGAACATCTCTGGATACAAGAGCAAAAATTAGTACACCCCTCGTCAGTCGAAGGTATTCCTTGTATTCTCCGCCCATAACTCCGTATTTGTTCCCGTTTTTAGCCTTCTCTCGCGTTGGAATACGCCGGTTCGGTAAATTATGATGACAACGCGACCGACCCCGTACATTCATCCAAAGTGAACCCCTCGCGACCGCCGTTGTTATCAGATACAAGACGTATCTGCGGGAATCGTGTAACCGACATATTTTAACTTCTTCGTCGAGTCGGTCGTTCGGTTTATTTTTGGGACGACGCTGCTCGACGGAAAAGACGCCATCGTTTCGTCGACAAATTATTATACCGATCCGTATCTGTTGCAGACCGTCCTACATTGGGGCGCGAAACACGGCAACGAGGACATCGTCAAGCACTTTGCCGGGACTTACAAGTGCGATGTCAATGCTAAAACGGTAAGGAACCAAACTATTCACTATTTAATGTAAGAAAAGAGTTAACATTGTTTATTCTTGCATGTTCCATTTTAATTTCAACTGGATGTTCGGATTATACAGAATGGAGTAAGTACACGTTTATTTTTTTGTACCTGATTACAAATTTAAACTCATAATTCAATTATCACATTTGCAACTTTCATACGCCTTAATGTAACGTTTAGCTAAGTTTAGTTTGCTGTTTAAATCTTAGTTTCTCTTTTCACTTTGGAGGATCATAAATCCAAAACGCCAGCCCTCAGATTCATCACGGCAATCATCGCGGTAGAGTTTGCCCAAGCTTAACTTATTCATATTTATAAATAAAGCGGTTATGAATAATAACGTGCGGGTCGCGCTCCGATCGTCGAAGAATTTTGCCGGACGCGCGTTATTTATTATCACAGAACGCGGGTAAGTTATGGTCGCTGTCCCGGACGCTAATTTCGAAGTCGCCGCGTGTCGTTGCGTCCAGACACCGGGCAGGTATATATACGGTTGGGTTGGGGAAGAAGGTTCCCGGGGGAAGGGTTCGGGAGGACGCATGCCGGACATTCCTTATACGGTAGATATGTCATCTCCCGACGGTAACGTTAGCATTATGGATAACAGCTTGTTCGCGGAGTTTACATTTGTTTAGGGACGTTATGCCGGGTTATTAATGTCTGGGCTAAGTGTCTACCCGTAAGAGACGTCTTCACTATATGGAGAACTGTAACACGAACCCCGAGATGACAACGTTACGATTTAATTGTCAACATAATGTAATTATGATACTTATATGTTTGTTCTTGTATTTAATAAAGGGTGTTAGGTTACTCGTAAAATTTGAAACCAAAAATAATTTCTAATGAACACTACTTGAGTCCTAACGATTGTTGACATAATAATTATGGACTTACAGACTTAAAATTTATGTAGTGTTAATCAGTTAAAAGAAAAATTCATACACTTTTATATTAATTTTCTGTTACACCAATATGAATCCGAATTTCCATCTAATCGGAACAAAATTGGAAAATGTAAAATTTTGATTGTGTCCCATTTACCAATCGATAAAAGATTCAATAATCGGAATTAACAGATTTTTCGTTCCATCTGCAGAACAAGACAATATTTTGAATACACTGAAGGTCTTCTATTAAAATTGCTGATTTTATACTTCCCAATGTTTGCCAATGCATGCAATTTATTAACAAAATGCTAGAAAAATGTATTTGGTTAGTGAAGGGGAGAGGAACAGCGCCGTCCTGAACTTAAAGGCTAATAGGGCTGTACCTTGAGGCGCCAACTCCTAGAGCCTTGTTTTGCAATGGAATGTACTCAGTGTACTCTCTGAAGTGCGAACCTTTTTTTTGCATTAAATTTTATATGAAACGGAGCACACTCGTTTTATTCGTCCAACCCAGCGCTGGAGCACTGAATGTCTTAGGGCCGGTTTTATGAAAGTTGACGTTGACCGGCGGTTGTCAAACCTCCGGTTGAGAAGTCAACCGAGGGTTGAACATTGTTGCTTTGTATGTCAGGATTTTAACCTCCGGTTTATTAGCTTATCGTCAACCGGTCTCGATCAATGTTGGTTGCACTGTAGGCTAATTTTCAACTAATGAAATGACTATTCGAAAACGTCGTTAACATGGTTAAATGATTATTTTGTGTTATTAATGTAATATTTATGTTCGTATAAAATTTTTTAAAATATTTTTGGATTGTTATATAACGTTTTTAAACCATATTTTGTTACAATAGTAGTATATTACATGTAACTACATAAAAACAATTTGGACTTTATAAAAATTTTAGTTTTTATTGAGCTCTTTCTTAAAATTTCAATTTTGATCTTCATTTTTGAACATTTCTACTTCAATTATTATATCATAAAATTTTCTTTCCTTTTCTAAGACGTAATTTTTGGAGTTCTTTCTCTCGTTCATTTTCTTTATTTAAAAGATCTTTTTGATAAGAGGACTATCTTTTTAATTCAGAAATTAATGTGTTTCCTGTAAATTATTTTGTGACAATGATTTAGAGGAGGGCGATATTTTTATATCCCAAATAGGGTTTTCAAACATAGATACATCGCTATGTATTGAAGATCTTTACTAAGGCTGTTTTATAAAATCACTATCTCCTGCTGATGGTTTTAAGCCAACCGTTGCTTACTTAGTTAAGCTCTTATTTGTTCGTAAATAATTCGTCGATTCTGCTTTATATTTATTTCAGAGTTTCTCCTTCCTCATTAGTTACATATCTATTCGCCTTTTTTTTGAGGTATTCAAATTTGTTGCAGCAGTCAAGCGTATTCTGGTTCAATTATACAGGGTTGGGTTAGCCATGCATCTTAAGACATTTTTTTGACTAAGGCCTCTGCAGTGAATAGTTTCTGAAATAGATTACTTTATAAATTGATTTGACAATTGAAGTAAAATTAAAACTAACACTAGGACTATACTAAATCTAAAACTAAAAACTTTTGATCAGATATAGAACAAGCAACATTCGGGTTTAGCACAGTTTTACTTCAATTCAAATATACAGGTTGGGTTGGCTTGGGTTGGGTTTAGCGGAACATCTGAAAACTATTGAAGTAAAAGTGAAACTAACACTAGACCTAGAAATAGAGTTTTGGATTTTGCCGTGCATCTTCAGACGCCAAATATCTTTTGACGGCAGTGCAGAGGAACCTGATGACGCAATTCCATTGCCTATTCAACAATTAAAAGAAATTGAAATTATGCTGCAGAAAATTAGGCAGACAAGCGATTTTAAAAGTGAGAAAGCTTCAATTTATCATATGTATTGCAAGATAAGCTGCAGATATTATTATTATCTAGTACAATAAATCTATAAATATGTGTTTATCAGACTTTTTCACAACAGCTAGATATGACTTCAATAATCCGCATGGTTCCATAGTTTCAATTAAACTGGTTTTAATTGATGCGGATTCGCGAAGCTTTACTGTATTTAAATTTTTCTGCAAATTATTATACTAGCTCAAATCATAACATTTAGAATAAGTTATTAACTATGGAGCCCTATGCAAAGGAATAATGCGTTTTCTTATAGGTCAAAATGATTTGTAGAATTATAGGTGAACATAAGGAATGTTACACTGAAACAACTCACAAACTTTACGACATATTTGGCCTTGAAAGTGAAGCAAATGTGCCAACGATTCAAAGAAGCTTCGTCGATCATGAACAGTAAGCCTCATGTGCATAGACGTCCTGACCGAACTCGCAAAAACATCACTGTTATAAATAAAAGCGTCGTCAGATATCCGGAAATATCATTTAAGCATCGTTCACTACAACCTAAAATTTCGGAAAGTACCACGCAGCTAATTGTCATGGAGGACCTCCATCTTTATCCTTACAAGTTACAACTGACCCAGGTGCTCAAGTCAATAGACCACATATAGCGATTTCAATTTGTTCAATGGTTGATGAAGCAAAATGAAGTGAATGCGGATTTTTGGGTTATGTTAATAAATAAAATTGTCGAATTTGTAGCTCAGAATATCCGCACGTAATCCAAGAGGCAATACAGTAACTATGGACGCTTTGCGATACCGCAACATAACAAAGTTCCTTGTCGCCTCATCTGAATCGTATGGACATAGAAGACATATAATTCCAGCACGACGGTACCACCAATCTATTTAGTGAAAAAATACTTTTCGGGTGGAATCATCTACGAAATTCCAATGTCAACTGGCCACCAAAATCGTGTGATTAGATGCTGTTCGACTTCTTCGTGTTCGGTTTTCTAAAATCTCACGTATATGCCAATGCGTTATATGCTATTCCTGATCTCAAGGACGAAATCCAACGCGTGATCGATCAAGAAGAGCCGCAATTATGTAAAAATGTAATTGAAAACGTCTTGAAAAGAGCAAG
The DNA here is from genome assembly GCA_036711965.1 of Onthophagus sagittarius. Taxonomy (NCBI): domain Eukaryota; kingdom Metazoa; phylum Arthropoda; class Insecta; order Coleoptera; family Scarabaeidae; genus Onthophagus; species Onthophagus sagittarius. The sequence goes on from JASERS010000001.1 coordinate 55,226,967, forward strand.
GATCTGTGTGCAGAACTACAGGGGCCATTTGTCGGATCACGTCCATAATTGATGATAATTGATGATTCATAATCTATACGTTGGTAAATTAAATCGGGTGTTCTTATTGAGACGTCTTTGTAGTATTTAAAAAAAGTGCAGAGATCGCGACTTTCAATGAAGCATTTGTTCCAATAATTTATAAACCGATGCAATTTTCATTGTTTATTTCATCCGTGCGACGATAGCAACTTATTTTCCAGCAACAAACTTTTATTCGTAACTTCCTATCCTTTAAGCTTATATCTTCCTTATTATTAGAGGTAGCGAAATACTAAATGTACTGTATTAAAGCTAGATTTTTTTTCTATCTAAATCTGTGGTTCTATCTAAAATTTGTGGTTTGCTAATATGTCCATAAGTTCAATAAAAACTGAACACCGGTCTGTTCTTAAAACAGTTGCAAATTACCAAAGCCAAGCTTTCGTACAATTATTATCAAACCTAATTTAAAAAAACTTTTGTTATAGTTATAAGGAGTATTCCTTCATCTATCCTAATCAGTGTTTTCGTCAGTCATACCTAAACGCAGAAACACTTCATTGTTCTTCCTCCAAATAATTTTCTTATATGGACAGGAAACTCTAAAACTATATTATCAAACCTATACGAAATTTTTCTTTCTGATGATGTATAAGAGGAAAAGAAAAAAAATAAATTTCGTGTTTTATCAAAAAACGTAAATGTGTAAACGAGCGATCACTGTAGTTGCACACGGGCTTAAAGTTTAGCAACTTTCAGCTATTTTAAGAACTGAATGGTGTTCTTCGTTTTATGAATCTTAGTACTAACATATCAGGAAACGAAAAGATTTAGATGAAGAAAGAATCAAGTTATAATATGGAGTATTTAGTTTTTCGCTATCACTAATAATAAGAAAGATATAAGCTCAATAAAGTACATAGGAAATTACGTGTAAAAATTTGTTGCTAAAATATTTCTTGCTATCGTCGCACAGGTTTGCAAAATTCATCATTTTGCAAAATTCATGAGGATATACGTCATTATCATCAAGTTTACTTTGATTCTCACTTTAATTGCTTCAATCGTAATAATAGCTTTAGCTTGATTATTATTAAGTTCCTCGTATTTCTTGAAAATTCTTTTTTGATATTCCTTCTATTGTGAAATGATTCACGCCACTTCAAAACAGGAAATTCATTTGCTTTTAAAATTGTAAATGATTATTGTAGGCTACTGATACAAATGTTAGGCCAAAAAAAATTTTTTTAATATATTATTTTGAAAACCCTATAGACTATAGAAGCTAAACTAAGCAATTTTGTATATTGACAAGTTGAATTAAGTCAAAATTTGTTTGTTTAAGGTACATGTGGTTTTCGTTGTACACGTCATATCCGGAAACATTGTATAAATCACGCTTTGTTCATTTTCCAAATTAAACTAACAAGACGATTTGCGTTTATTAATATTATTCCCGAATTGCACATAATACCAACACAAGAGTCTGTTATTGTTAATTAAATACGATTACGACTTAGAACTACTCTTTTGGGATATATTGTTGAGAACGGTGTGTTCATCCTTTGTTGTGGTAGACCTACTTACTCTACTAATTAGTCTAGTAATAAATTTTCAGAAAAGTACAAACCGGTTAGATGCTTTACATAATATATTTAGGCTAGAATTATTAATTGTCACAGATTATTTTTGCATTAGCCGATGAGTATATCAAGTGAGATCAGTTCACCAAAGCTTTCTAAAATAATCTCAACGTTGACACACTTAACTAACACTAAGACTGTTCATATGCACTGGACACTCGTCAGTACATATAGTATATATACGCTGATAATATGCAGCTTAATTTAACTTTTCGAAGAGAGCAGACTGCATCAACATATACAAAATTAAACGTAAATTTTTTAGCACTCTCTGAGTGTTCCGTCAAAATGGCACTAACACTTAATGCAAACAAATCACCAATAGTTACTTTTGGCAACCTACTATCACATAATGTAAAATTTATTTATTTTCCCTGTCTTCATTTTTGTAGTCATTAAAGTGGTTATTATTGTTACTATTCAACCAGGTCTATTCAGTATTACGCTTTATTACACATTTTTTCGTAACGAGTTGCCATTTCTTTGATCAGTTGCTTGTCTTCTATCTGTATAAGACTTTAACGAAGTCCATTCAAAACATGTTTCTACATTTTTTGTTTAACGCATAGATTCAAATATAAGCCTAAAGTTGGATCCATGCCAGACTAAAATTCACCTGGAATACATGCACAGTCCCCTCTATTTGTTGCATCACGTTAATCTTATTATAGATACAAATTTGTAACAAAATTGCGTTACTCTTAGCTTCTGCTACTTGAAAATCACCTCTGCTAAAATGGGTTAGAATTAATCAATGTTGTACGGGTCATTTATTGTCTTAAGCATTGTCGTAGATCCTCGAGATACAATAACATAATATAAGATTGGTGGTTCCTAAAGATGGTTTTTCATAGAGTCTGGCTAAAGGACGTTTTGCGGATTCCGGTAGAACACGACAGAATTTATAACTACATTAAAGCTGAATTGTGCTAAGAATTGTGGAAGATTTTAGTATTCAGAGATTGGTTGGCATTGGCTGACAGTCACATGTCGCTACACATGTCAATCACATGACGCTACTACGTCCTTTATTGTTTTATGCATTATCTTAGATCCTCGAGAGCTGAACGTACTGGCATCACATGATCGCTATCAGCCAATCAGAACGAATCTCTAAATATCCAAATCTCCTTCGTATTAACGGCACCTTAAGGTAATTGAAAATCTAAATACAAAAATGGGGGTTCACGATGCTGTGAACCATTCATTTCTAATGAATTTGCAAATTAGATTTAGTTAATATTAACATTAATTGTTAATATTAACTACTTAACTAGTTAATTGTAACCGATTACAAATCGCCTCAAAAACGCTAAAAGGAGATATCCAATGCGAAGACTAAAGTAATACTGATATCGAAGATGAGTCTGTTTGCTGTAAATTGAGAGTGAAGATCATTCGGTTACACACAGTTTTGGTTATTAGTACCTGGCATTAAGGTAATTCAATATCTAAATACAAACAATAAAGCACATATAACGACAATAAACAATTTTCCACGAAGTTATCTATAACACAGACTCAACAATACGATGCTGTGAACCTATTCATTCCTAAGAAATATGATAATGGTATTTAGTTACTTAGGGTCAAAGTACCTTAAGGCAAAGGTCGGGACAAAAAAAAACATTAAAAATGTTATGTCATGCAACTGATGTCCTGTTGATGATGGAGAGAGATAACGACTTGCTGTTAACTTTGCACTGATTACAAATTACTGCAAAGAGACTAAAAAGCGACATCCGAGGAGAAAACTTTGCATCAGTATTCTGGCGATATTGAAGATAAGCCCGTCAGTTGTAAATTGGCAGTGAATGATCACCCTATTACACAGAACCTTGGCTATTAATACATGGGCGTTATTATTTTTGTCTACAAAAATTTCATTCATTCAGTTTGGGCACAAGTCAATAAAGGTATCAGAGTATCTAAGTACCCAAGAAACATTATTTGGATGAATACAAGTCCAACGAGAATAAATTAAGACCGATGCCGACCTATGTATAAAAAACTGGGGCAGATAGGTCAAAAAGATTAAATATTATTTGCAGAGAAAAAGTCAATTGACAGAAAATTAGTTATTGCAGGTAAAAGCCTGGTACTGATACCAGAAGAATAAATACTATCAATGAAAGACTAACCACTGGTAATTGAAGAATGGACAATATCTCGAACTTGAAACAGATTGCAGAGGTTTAAATACTGCTTTTAGAAAATTACCTATTGCATGAAGTAGGTTATGTGGATACTGCGTACAGAAAATTAAATTCCGCTGGGAGAAGGCCAACTTCGGCTGGACTAGCTTATGTATATAGAAGATTAAATACTGATAGAAGAGTTGCTTCTAGAATTTTACTTGCTGCATGTAGAAGACTAAATATTGTTGGGAGAAGCTTAGACAATGTTAATTGAAGAACAGATAAAGTACTGCTCGTAAAAGACTACATGCTACTACTAGAGACTACTGCTAATATACGACTAGATATTTCTTATATCAAAGAAATACTGTGTGTTGGAGCATAAATAAATAATAAATGTTAAGAACCATCGTGATCAGAACGTCAAGAATGATTAAAGATGTAACCCGGAAAAATCAGATAAGAACCTCAGCAATGCGCGAAGAACTGAGAGTGCGTGATCTGGTGCAATTTGTGGGGGCGAACGCAGATGTTTGAGAAACCACGTGGACAGGATGGACGGTAAGCGTTGAGCGAAATGGGCCAAGAATGAAATATCAAGAAGATTTGTTGGACGAAGCGTAACATCCTAAGTACCTGATGAAGGAAAAAAACAAGACTTTATCTCAAATAAACAGGAAAAACAAGAAGGTTTGAGCATTAATTAAATAAGTCAATAAAGGAGGAAACATTATTTACAAGTAGCGAACATCTAATATTAATATTTATAAATCTATGTTGTTAATAACAATATTCTTCTCGAGTTTTAAATAAACTTCTCTTTACAATTAATATCACTGAATAGGATAATCATATAAATAGCGTGTGATATGTTTATTTAAAATAGCACTTGAAATTTACGGTTGGAAACGATTGTCCGAAGAGAATTAACGGCATTTAATAAATGGCCGTTTGCGAGTGTCAGCGCCGATTTCGAGTTCGCTTAACGCATTATTAAGGCTAATTGATTGCGCGGCCCAATTTTTAACTATTCTTTAATCGAACGGTATTTGGGTAGGGCGCAGGTTCGGAACGCGTGCGCGCACCCAATTTAAATTCCGGCGAATTTGTCTAAATTGCTCGGTGCAAATAAATATGCACGCGCACGTCTGCCGCACATAAATTTGCATTATGCCGAATTAACATACTCGTGCCGAATGAATTCGAGCGTTATCGGCGCACAATGGAGTTTTATGGGCCGGCCATTGTTCGCGCTTGTTTATGTCAGCGCCGGACAATCTGCCCGCCATTCTAATTGGGCAATTACGCACAAAAAAATGACCGGTACCGGTATTTATGATGATTGATGGTCGTCGATGTGTCCTGTACTCTACGCTAATTTTATGTTTATTTAACAATAAAAGTCAACAGAAAATAACATTTATCTTTTTTAATCGCAGGGTTATACACCACTTCATATAGCCGCCCAATTTGGAAGGGAAAAAGTTTATGATTTATTAATTCAAACCTATGGTAAATATAATTCACACAAAATTTGTTACCGTATTCATTTTAATCTAAGACGCACTCGATTCTAAAACGTACCCTTCCTTTTATTAGGAACATCTTTCTGACAAAAATAGTTCGTCTTAGCTTTAAACGAATACGATATAACATGTTTCTAGTCTTAGATCTAGTGTTTCTTCTAGTTTTTGTTCAGTGGAATATATACAATCTAACATTGACAATCTATCAATTACAACCAAAACTAACATTAACAGTAAAGCTAACACTAGATCTAGAACTAGAAACATTCGGACGCCTTTTAAGACGGCTAAACCGGAATGTTTCTAGTTCCAAGTGTATTAAGTATATATAGAGTGAGTTATTAGTATACTCTATATATTTTATCATGTTATATATACTACTAAAATTGTTTATACAACCTTATCTGTAAACTGTGAACTATATGAGTTAGGAAGAACTCATAATTCATGACTTCGGAGATATTCAATTGTTGCTCAAAAATGTGGTCATTACAAGACCTTTTTAAAAACAATGTAAAAACGACATTTTTCTGAATTTGCCTTAAAACTATGCCAGATAATAGACAAAATCAGTAGGTACATGACAATACCCAAAGGTATTTGATACACTATACAACAGATGTGGCCAAACTTAGGGTCTACCTAAGTCTACCTTAGGGTCTACATATTCTGTAAAATACAATCTGCGGGCGACTATGAGTATGAGCAAATAATTGTAAGATTTTCAGTTTTTCCATAGATATTTTAATGTAAAATAATCAAAAGAACATCAATTAAAAATATAGGAAAAACAAATAATAATATACATTTTTTTTACGAAACGCAAAATATTTTTTTAATTAAAAAATTTCAATGGAAAGAAATAAACACAGAAAAAAACGTTAGCAAATAAAAAATAATATTAGTTATGTTTTTTTTTAATTTAACATGTGTGTTAAATTGTATCACGAGCTAAATCAAACAATTTTTCTTCCTCTGGTTGCACTTTAGACAAAGTCAAGAATTTTATAGTTCTAGATTTTGATTCTGTTTTGTGTTTTTATTTTATTTTTTGATTTTCAGAACCCCCTATTTTTAATTTTTTAAATCCTTCTATTTTTAAATTTTAATTTTGGCTATTTTTATTCAAGTATTTTTCCTGATGATTGGGGGAAATTATCCGTTAGAAAATTAATATTTATAAATTAATATTTATTAATAATCCGTTAAGAAATTAGTCGAAACATTAAGATTTAATAAAGAATTACATCGCCTAAAGTGCAAGAAAAAGAAAAATTGTTTGATTTAATTCCTGTTTTTTTTTAACATTTGTCTCATATGAACTTCAGGCAGATCTCAAACACGATTCCAAATGATGTTTTGTTTTAATTACATTCATACATAAAAATGCAGATTCACATAATCGCAAAGTATGCATTGAGACGTGCAACAATTTTCCAAATATTTGAATGTTTATCTTTATTTAGCAGTTTTCATAATTTACAATTTAGAACCAATATTTAGTTTCTGAGCTATACTTTCAACATTGATGTTATGTTCATTAAATGGGTAAGATCAAAAACTTCACTTAATATCTGAAATCTTCTTTGAAATTCTTTTCAAACTTGTGTATTAATATACAAAATTTAAGAATTTAATTCTCTACAAATTAGCTATAAACATTTCTATACCTATTTATTATAGTTTTCTTCATATTGAGTATTTTATCAAAATCCTACACAAAATGCTGGAAGCCGTTCGTGTTTTTATTAGAAGGCTATGACATTTTGATAGTTTATCGTTTAATTTATTTAAATGATCACTGGTATTATTTCTAGAATGATCTGCGATTGAATAAACTTTAGTTTGTTAGCTTTTATTTGCTAAAAATAACCAGCAGAAGAACGGATAAATGCACCTCTTACCGAAGAATTTGGTAAAGCAATAAAATATGACAAAACATTTATTCTATTATCTCCAGCTGCTGGTGATAGAAATTTATGATTTCTTGTTATTTTGATCTTTCCAAAACGAAGAGATACGTCTCTTATCCTATCCAAAACTTTATTACATCCGCCATGAATATAAGACGAATTTAAAATGTTGGCTTGGGAATAATTCGCCATGATATTCAAAGACATTAACAGCAGTAAGTGATGACACAACTAAGTAATGACAACAATAACATAAATATGTATTCCAATAATTTATTTTTATAATTTTAAGTTTTTCATTCTTATTTAGCTATTGATTTTAATTTTTGTCATTAAATTGTTGTTTTTCATTGTTTCATTTATTCGGTTTTCTTTTGGTTATTTTTGGTAAATAACAGCTAGCAATCTAAAGTTTATTCAATCACAGTTCATTGTAGAAATAATACTAATAATAATTTAAATAAATTAAACAAATCACTGTCAAAATGTCATGGCCTTCTAATAAAAACACAAACGGTTTCTAGCATTTTACCTCTTATTTTGATAAATTCCTCAATAGCAAGAAAACTATAATAAATAGGTATAGGAATATTTATAGATAATTTGTAGAGAATTAAATTCCCTTTCTGACAGGGTATGGAAATATGGAGCGTTCCATTTAAAATTTTTGACTTTCACGGAATTGAATACAGAGAAACGGTAACTCAATTTTTGCCTCAATCAGCCTGTATAAGATATACTGATACAACAAATGACAATCTATTTAACAGCATATGAAGAGTTATCGTACCAATACAAAACGCTTTTGAGTTAACGTTGGCTGAGATATGGGCTTGTAAAGAGCATGGTGATATTTGATAAAAAACACTTAAAATCAAAATAACTCGAAAACAAAAAACGCTAGGTACCAACAGCATTATCAAAGTCAACATATTTTTTACATATAATTAAATGGTGTAATAAAAACTATAGCATTCCATTTAAAATAACAAAGTTGAGGTCTACTTCCGGTAGACCGGAAGTGGTGGCCATCTTGAAAATATTTTAGATTAATAGATCGGAATGAACATGGGTTGTTCATTTCGTTACCAAAATTTCAAGCCTCTACGAATAGTGGAACCTAAAAAAGTTCTAATGAACCAGTTACGTGAGACACCTATATATGTATCTATATTCTTTTTACTTTTAGATATTCTTCTTCATTTAATTGTGGATATGAACCACCTTAAGATGTAATACGACTTAACCATCTTAATCAGTACGTAGTAACAGTAACTGCGTTCATCTCTGTATTCTTCAAACAAAGCACGAAACTGACAACGCTTCAGACTTTTAGATCTTATGGAATTTACTATTTCAAATGCAACATTCATAATATGATCGAATTTGAATACTTTTGAATAATGTATAATACAATGGTAATCCGTAAAATTGGAAATATCATCACCACCTCTACACAGAGGCATGAAGCCACTTTTATTACCAATCATTACCGGAACTCCATCAGTGGTTGATGATACCAATTTGCAATTTGGAAAATTTATGCGTTTATACATTAGAATAATAGTTAACAATTCTTCTGTAGCCGACATTTCGAAAACCATTCGAATAAAAACACATAACAGCGTTATGTTAGTAGATTCCTCAAACTGTAGTGATAATAAAGTCATTTATTAATGTTTTCATGTGAAATATCTTCAAGATTTTGATAATTTCCGATTTACTTCACTTGCTTCAATTGTTTGTTATGCTTAATTAAAGTATCATCAACTTTGAAAAACATAATTGTAACAGATTTCGAATTTAATTTTGAAATTTTATGAAAATATTGTCATAAATAAATAAGCAAAAACTGATAAATATATAAAAAAGTAAATTTATGTGGTACCACAATTACATATCTTATTACATACATCTTTTTAAATTGTATAAACTACCAGGCCGCATTACAATTTGGTATATGGCAGCAAACTTATTTTATACTATACAATATTAATCAAATAATAAACGGAAAAAGCAAAAAAAAACAATCAAAATTGACAGAATATAATATTAAGTACAATAATGGCACATTTTATTACACATTTTGTACACACTTTATATTCTAAATATCAGGAGAACTATTAAAGTTAGATACATAACAAGTTTACCATTGATTAAAGGGATTTTGTTAAACAATTACATAATATAGAATGTTCCATTAAATAAACAGAAACAAGAGCCTTTTGAGAAATATCAGAAGTGACTGAACATTATGATCACGCTTATAGTATATCAAATATCTTTAGATACTGTCATGTACCCATTTTCTTTGACTATTATCTGGAATACTTTCAGATCTTGAAAAAATGTTGATTTTACATCGTTTTTAAAAATGTCCTGTAATGGGCACATTTTGGAGAAATAATTGACTATCTCAGGAAGTATGAACTCTGTGAGTTAGTAACATATACATGTTATGTTGTATTAACTAATCTAGTAGTAATAATCATATAATAAAATATACTGGGTGTTCTATTTAAAAAATTGATATACTGTCCGTTACGTCTAAATAGCCTGTATCAATCTATCAGCCTGTATAAATGAAACTAATTTTAGGTAATAGAAAGTGGTGAGTCAAACAACTTTTGTATAGAACTTTTTTTAAACGGTTTAGGAGTATCGACACTAATAAAAACTCACCCTGTATAACATGTTTGTTTTACAGGGTTCAGGGTTCACTCGTGATTCAGTACAAACATGTTATACAGGCTGTTGCACGTAACCGGTTCATGAGAACTTTTTTAGATTCCACTGTTCATGGAGGCTTGAAATTTTGCTAACATGGGTTTTGTTTTCAAATTATTTTGATTTTAAGTATTTTTTTGGTAAATATCACCATGCTCTTTAAAAGCCCATATCTCAGCTAACGTTCGTTCAAAAAAGATTTGCATTGGCATCATAACTCTTCATATACTATCAAATAGGATGTTATTTGTTGTATCCGTGTGTCTTATACATGAATTACCCTTTCTCTATATTTAATTACGAGAATGTCAAAATTTTTAAATGGAACACTCTATCAGAAAGGGAATTTAATTCTCTACAAGTTCTCTATAAGCATTCTATAGCTATTTATTATAGTTTCCTTTATATTGAGAAATTTATTAAAATAATAGACAACAATTCATTTATTCGGTCAATGAAAAACAACAATTTAATGATAAAAATTAACAATAAAAATTTGTAAAAGAAACAAAACTTACAAAAAATTAATTAAAACTGTTCAATATGCTTTCACCACTCCGTCATGCAACTCTTATGGCGTGTTAAACGGTGATCCATTTCTTCCAATCCACCAATCATCAAACAAATTATTTAATTTTTGGTAAATTTGCAACAATTTTCATCTGTATTTAGAGACAAACTTTTACAATAATTAGTTACAGTAAGCGAAGGTGAGGCAGCTTGTGCTGTTGTTTTTTTACTTATCAAAATCATGGTATGAAAACAGATTCGTATAATTAAGCGTCTAGAAAGGAACTAAAAGAACTAACACTAGAACTATTATTAGGACTAATGCGATCTTTGAAAAGAATGTTTGACGTTTAAGATGCCATGTTGCAACCTTCTTGAGAAACTAGTTCAATTGATTCAAATGGTTCATTTAAAGCAGCAGAATTTCTCTAAGTGGTGCAATGATATTAATGTCTTAGGACAAGCTTGACCAGTAAGCTTTTAATCACTCCTGATGTCTCTGGAACAATTACCTTGTTGAAACACCTAATCTCGTTCCATGTTTTTGCCATTTGTGTTCGGTTTATGGGCAATTTGAGGACTAATCATTCCACACTATAATAGTTATATCAACATGCTTTACAATGGGTATTTGCTACTTGGCATTAAAGCGGCTGCCAGAATGACGATGTATCCACAAAATGCTATTATTTCTAAATATTAATATTGCTCTCGTTGCATCACATTATTTGCTCCCAAAGCTATCTGGTCCTGTTGGGATAAGTTTTGGTTCATTTAAACCAGTATCTGAAGAAGGTTGCAGCATAGCATTTGAAACATAAAACATTTCTCAAAGACACACGGCAAAATCTAAAAACTTCTAGTATTAGTTCTAGTATTGGTCCTAGTATTAGTTCTAATTTTAATTCACTCAACAGTGTGTAAGTCTTCGTAAAACCATCAGTTATGTATAGTATTATTCACAGATAAATTCACAAACTTGACCTCTCTATCTTTTAAGGGTAGGTTTACGTTTTTAGCTGCGATATTAACATAGAAAGCCAATAATATTGAAGCGAATATTGGATCGACCAATTGAAGCACGCGTTGTTGTATAAAAATCCATAGAGACGAACATAGCGCTGCTCTTATCGTTTATCGCTGCTCCAACTTAAACGTACTCTAAGTAAAATAATACTAATTGACCTACAGAATAGCAGTTAATAAGAGAAAACCTTGAAAGTGAAATTGGAAAAATTACTAACACGTGGCTAAATCATGTTTGGTGTCACATAGGCACGTGTTTCACATTGTCTGTAATTAAACTCCGCCGACAACCACATACGTAAGATAGCTATGCATATACAGAAAAGTTTACCTGTTGATATACGCTTAATTTCAGATATATGTTGTGCATCATGGTATGAATCTGCCCCACTCTCGCTTACCTCTTAAAAGTTCTAAATAACGTTCACTGTTAGAGTTTTTGTTGAAGATTTTCTTCTCTCAATGCATGAGGATTTTCGGTAGCCCAAATATGTAAATTCTGTCCATTGACTATACCATATCCTCCCTCGAAAATTTTGATTAATTCGTCCAAATAAGTTGCGATAAAAATAAAGGATTTTCTTAATTTACGTAATCTTTCGATAAAAGGCCCTGCAAAATGTTGTATGCGTAGGAGTGCAACTTGTGTCGACATAATATTCGATGTAATGATGGGCGTTATATTCATAGAGCGTTCAATTTATTTATTAAGGATGTTTTCTTAGAAAATATTACTTACCTAAATCGATGAAGAATTTGTATAGGCAGTAAAATATCTTCATACATTATCTTCATCGCTGGTAGTAGAGCTTTTACGGTTTCTTGTTATTGTGATCTTTCCAAAATTAACAAAATTCTTTTCCTTTTAGAATTGTCCTTTTTGTGATAACCGTTAGGTGATAGGTTTTATTACATTCGTCATGAATATGAAACAAAAGCTGTCAAAATTCCATGGCCTTCTAACATAAAAACCAGCAATTTTCCGGCATAGAGGAATGTTTATGGATAAATTGTAGAGAATTAAATTCCATTTCTGGTAGGGTAAAAAAATATGGAGGTTCCATTTAAAATTTTTGACTTTATCGCAATTGAATACAGAGAAACGGTAATTCAATTTTTAACCACACTGTATAAGATACACTGATACAACAAATGACAATCTATTTGGCAGCAGATGAAGAGTTGTCATGTAAAACTTTTTTGAATGAACATTGGCTGAGATGTGGGCTTTGTGATTTTTGTGAAAAAAAACACTAAAATCAAAGTAACTTGAACGCTTGGTACCAACAATATTTGTCAAAGTCAACATATTTTTTTATGTATGGTCTACTTCTGGTAGACCGGAAGTGGCAATTTGGCATTTTGAAAATATTTTAGATTGAATAATAGGAATAAACACTAAACACTCTATGTTATCAAAATGTCAACCCTCTAAGAATAGAACTTAAAAAACCTAAAGAGACATAGAGAGCCTAAAAAGTTTGTACTGAATCACAGGTAAAATTAGACTAACACTAGACCTAGGACTAGAAATATTCGAGTTTAGCCGTGCGTCTTCAGACGTCTTCAGTACGTTTTCGATTCGAACGAATGTGAAAAATTTATTTCTGAATAAAATTTAATTACTATAGGTGCTGGACCAGCCATAAGAGATTATAGCGGAAGAACGCCGGGTCAATATAAGACGTCAAATATTCAAGCAACAGCGATTGTAAATCAGAGTGAGTACCCACAGGTTGAAATTCGATATGCTAAGCATGTGAAGCCACTGTCGAAGGGGCCGAGCTTCTTGCGCAAAAGTTTCCATCACGGTCCAAAGTGGCATAGACCACTTGAAACGAATGAACCATTGATCGCTATGAAAACTGGTTCATACACTCTATCCACCAAGACGTAGATTAGCACTTTATTTTAGTCTTTTCTAGTCTTGAACAAGGAACAAAATATTATTACTTTATTTTTTTTTTGGTTAAATATTTTAATTTAGCTTGCATGTAACTAACATTTTTTGCACGTAGTCTTAGGTATTTTATTCGTAGAATTTTGTAATTTTAATAATGCACGAATAGCAATTAACAATGTACCATTAGAACTGCCAATAATAACAAATGTAAAATAAGTAGATTAGTTGGAAATTGCATGACATTATTTTGCATGTATTATTCGCAATTTATTTCTGGTTATAATAAAATATTAATAAAGAAAAAGACTTATTATATTTAACCTATTCTCGTTTCAGAGAAATCAAGAAAGAAAGCAACAGGTAATTAGTAACTTTAATGCTGCAAAACGTTATATTAAATGTTGTTTTTTAAATAGAAAAAGATTTAGGTTTCTTACGAATAGGATCGTTAAACGTCCGCGTCAAGAAAACAACAGAAGCCTTCAGTAACTTTCTAGGTGTTGGGAATACAGTCCCAATTAACCCTATTGACACCTCAAACTTTCACAAGGGTTGGGGTTCAGCAGATAATGTAGCACAGGTAATTTAATATAAATAACTTTAACATAAATATTTTATTTAATTATTATAAAGCCTTATATTTTCTTACATTTTAAAGTATGCAAAGGAAAGGTATATAAAATAGTGTGTGGTAACAATAATAAGTAAATAGTTAATTTTTATTGGTGCATAGGAAAATGTGTTAAAGAGCAAGAGAAAGATGAAGAGGCCGTTGGAGAATACAGGAACAAATAGCACACCAGGAACGCCAAATAGTCATACCAGGGCACTCGTCCAAAGAAACCTTCAGGACTCGGATTCGGATTCAGCAGCAGGATTTGATTCTCACTGGCAGAATTAATGAAAACGTAGTGTAATGGTTTTGTATTATATGATTTGATAGTATATAAAAGACATGTACTTAGATCTGATTTGAAATGTTATTTATATTGAATTGTATTGTGTTATGATGAAAATTAATAAATGACAGAGGTGGATGGTTTTATTTAATATTACTTTTTTATTATGAGTGTAACAATAATGTTAATTTGTTAAAATAAAGTTTCTTCGTTTCGGTATTTAAAAACCTGTATATCTCGTCGCCATCTCTGGGTGAATTAACGAAGTATTCAATTTAAATAGTGAAACAGATTCCTTTGCCGTTCTATATTAAAGATCAATTTTATATACTATTTAGATACACATATATACGTATTTTTCACTTTGAAGTAGGTTTCGACCGCAATTCATAACAAATCATCCGACAATTGGTTTACAACTTGACTAAAAAGTTTTCTATCTAGATGTTTTTAGTCATACCGACTCTCAAAACAGAAAAGATTCAATGCACTACAAGCTTAGATTAGTATCGTTACTGAATAATAGGTGTCCATCTAAAAATGTAACCTTTTGATTATTCATTTTTTGTTTATTACTTTAATATAATGTACCAAGAAAACCACAAATAATAAAGAAGGTAAATTATAAATTAATAATATAAGTAATCTTTGATAATATTTAAAGTTAATAAAATTTAAGTTCTTGTAAACTGAAAATAATTTATTTATTTAAATTTATTTTTGTTGAACTTTCATAATCTTTTCAATTCATATAAAAATAAAATGGTTGATAATTTTCAAAAACAGTTTTAATAATTCAACAATTTTTCATATTTTTCATTCGATAGATGGAGCTATTTCTCAAAATTATAATGAGTATTCAATAATAATTCGATAGATGGAGCTGAATTTTTAAAATTATCATTAGTTCAACACTCGTTCAATAGATGGAGATAGATTTTTCAAAATTATTACTAATAAAATTATTAGTAATTTGTGATTGATTTGTGATCAAGTGATTGTTAAATAACAATCACTTGATAGATAGCGCAATTTATTTTCTGAAAATTATTAACTCTCTTTAGTAGCGCACTTTTACGTATTATCCTTTTACTAGTTGAAAATTACTGTAAGGGGTGGAAACGTATAGGGATGCTAAGGAACTACCCCAAACATCATCACTTTTCGTTGTGATCGACGCATGGAAATGATGGGGGTTGCGAGGGGAGGAGGCGTTTTGTTGGCAATTCGCAGTGCGTTGCGGGCTGTTCAACTGGATTTGCACAGTATAATTGACATCACACCTACCTTGGACATTGTGGGGGCAAAGGTTTTTGGCTTGAATGGGCAATTATGTTTTTTCTTTGTTGTTTACATACCGTCCTCCACCTCTATAGATGACTTTGAAACATTCTTGGAACAATTGCAAGCATTGCACTTTATTGTTGATCATTCGGTTATGGTGATTGGTGATTTTAACGTCCCTTCTTACTCGTATCCTGCCAGATGTGATCGCTTTGCTTCTGCACTTGAAAATTATGAGAAATTCAACAACTTTACCCAAGCGAATGCCGTCATGAATTTCAACAACCGATTACTGGACCTGGTGTTTAGTAATTTTCCGTGCGCGGTTGACAATAATTTAGATCCTATTGTGGACAAAGATCGTCACCATCCAGCACTTTGTGTTGCATTTTCATGTATCGAATCTTCTTCTCCTAACTTCCGGGCATCGTCTGGTGTAGCTGGTTACAATTTCAAGCGAGCAGATTTTCCGTTGCTCTATGGCTTATTAACTGCCACTGATTGGTCATTGGTGGACAATGCAACGGACGTCGAGGCCGGATGCGCAACATTTTATGAACTAATTTATAAAGCTCTTGATATCGCCGTGCCTAAAATGAAATTTTTGAATAAAGCCGGGAAGAAGCAGGATACTTCGTGGTTCACTTATGAAATAAGAGAAGCTATTCGGCTCAAGAAAAGTGCGCTTAGGAAATACAGAATGTATCGAACTGCTCACTATTTGGATAGTTTCAAGTACAACAGATCCCTCAGTAAAGCCATGATAAGTGCCGCGTACAAACTGCACTTAAATAATTGTGAAACTGCAATCCGTAATGACCCGAAAAGTTTTTGGGGGTACGTACAGTCGAGGAAGGGTACATCTCGCATACCTGGCGCTATGAAGTACCGGGATCTCGAGTTTACTACAGGTTCGTCGATTGTGGATGGGTTTGCCGATTATTTCGGTCAAGTCTATACTGTTTCTGACCCTTATGTTTGCCCCGTTCATAAGAAAGATGATGCCACCAATATCGAAAACTATCCACCCATTTCCTTATTATGCAATTTCTCGAAGATATTTGAATCAATCTTATACAGATATATCTATACCTACGTGAAACCTTATATAGTACTCTTTCAACATGGTTTCGTGAGAAACCGTTCTACGGTATCGAACTTGGCGTGCTTTACGCAGTATCTATGCGATGTTCTTGACGATAGAGGTCAAGTTGATGTTATCTACTTAGATTTCCAAAAGGCATTTGACCAACTTGACCATTACGCACTTTTATCCAAACTCAGTTTGATTGGCTTTAGTGATCAATTGACCGCACTTATGGAGTCTTATCTTCGCGGAAGAGAGCAGCGCGTTAGATACGCCAACTGCACATCACAGTCTATTCGCCCGACGTCGGGAGTGCCTCAGGGATCGAACCTCGGACCGCTTTTCTTTCTCATTTTCATCAATGACATCACGGACGCCATTCATTGTGAGAAGCTGCTGTTTGCAGATGACATGAAGATTTTCACTTCGGTTCGGTCACCGGCGGATGTTGCGGTTCTCCAGAGTGGTTTGGACAGTGTCGTTGCGTGGTGTGTGAGTAACCGTTTGAGCCTAAATGTGTCTAAGTGTGCCGTCATGTCTTACACTAGAAGTTCTTTGATATCCTGCGAATACTATATTGGCGATGTTCACTTGCGTAGAACGAGTACTATCATAGACTTAGGAGTAACCTTTGATTCTAAGCTAACATTTGTAAATCATATTTCTGATCTTTGCACGAAATGCTACCGAACGTACGGATTTATTTATCGCAATTGTAAAGAATTTTCGACCGTAGGGCTTCTTACTGTTTTTAATGCCTTAATTCGCTCGCGTCTTGAGTATGCCGCATTGATTTGGCAACCTTACTTTAATACTCATATTAATTCCGTAGAGCGCATACAAAGATTATATTTAAAATTTTTGTTTTTTTTTTGCGACTTACCCGCCTAGAGGTATTGATTACCGCTCATTACTGAACCGATTTGCTATGGTGTCTCTATCTACACGTAGAGTAGTGATCGCTGTAAAATTTCTATATGGATTGTTGCATGGTACTATGGATTGCTCGCAGATTTTGTGTAACATTAATTTTAACGTGCCCAGATTAAATAATAGGTCTACGCGTGTGTTCTATTGTAATTCTAACAGAACAACGGTGGGTCAGCGTGCGCCTGTGACACTGATGTGTAACTTTTTTAATAAAATTTCTGATGAATGCGATATTTTTTTTGATTCTTGGTCGTTTCTGGATGATCGACTTGTCAACCAATTTGGGACTTGACAGACCAGTTTGTGGACTATATCCATTTTTACTATTTTTTTTTGTTTCATTTGATACCGTTCAACCTTAATTTAAGTTATTAATTTTGTTTTCCTGTAATTGGGTGTGGAACCTGTTGGAAATAAATATACATTATTACTTTGAAGGCGAATAACAAAGAAACTACTCCATAGAAAAAATTGGGACTAGTTTTGTTTGACGCGTAATTTATTCGTAATTTTACAATATTAATTTACTTTATTAATTTGGTAATTCAAAAAAGTGGAGCTCCTCAGATCGACCGAGAAACCGTTTGGCGGAAAAATTTCAAATTTGAACAAGTAGTTATGGTGGATTCATGTAATATGTTTTAGTTTTAGTCGTAGTCATAGTCTTAACAGTTTGCATTAGCATTAATTGTAAGAAAAGGTATTAGTTCATGCAAAATTTGGACACAAACAGTCGTGCCAAAATTAGAAATACAGAAAGAAATCTAGAGTGAAACTGTTTTATTAATTCGAAGTTGTGCTTGAATTAAGGATCACATTCTCGGGATTCCTGGATCCCAGGATTGTTCTTGAAATCCGGGATTAATATGTCGTTAATCAACCATCTTCAGAAACTGGTTCGAAATGACTTGAAGACTTAAAATACTACTTGACTTCTGCAAGCAATCTAAAATGAGTATCCGGTAATAACACTCCTTTGCTAATAAATCTGACAATAATAAGACTACAAGAAACGTACAGGTGAAAGAGATAAAAATATTATAGAAAGACTTAGAGGAAATGAAGATAAACATGACAAAGTCAACCATCAAGAAGGCGATTTTTCGTTTGTTGGCCAGGAGAAACCGAAGTCATTTAAAGAAATCCTTGGAAATGCATAAATCAATCCCGAAATCCCGAATAAAAAATAAAAATTAATTTATTTTTATGAACTTTGTGTCGTGTATTATAAAGATATTGGTACTGTTGTACCAATGCCATTAATTTTGAATTAATTCTATCAGGGTTTGATTCCAAGGTTGGGAAAAAACATGTTTTGTTTTTCATTTTAAACAAAATGCATATTTTTTTAATGTTTTAAATTGTTTTTTTTTTATTTTAAACTATTTTTGTGTACTAGTTTAAGGATTGTGTTTAAGGCCTAGTTTATTCACCTTTAGTTAAATTTAACTATCAGATATTTACCATAGTTACTGATAATATAGCCAATCATGGCAAGTGAAATTACAGTAACCATGAAAAATATCCAGTAGCTAAATTTAACCAAAGGTGAACAAACCGGCCCTTAAACAAATAAAACTTGTTTTAGACCAGTACCCGCACACTTGTTTATGTTAGACATCAATATTGTTCGGGGAATCCCGTAATGAAATTAAAAATTCATTACTAAAACTAAACTAAAATTAGAAGTAACACTAGAATTATCACTAGGACTAATACTAGATCTAAAACTAGAAACTTTTACCATGCGTCTTTTGAGAAAATGTTTGACGTTTCGGATGCCATGTTGCAGCCTTCTGCAGAAACAAGTTCGACTAGTTTTGGATCTAGTATTATCCCTAGTGATAGTCGAGTGACGATTTGACGATTAAGACGATTTGAAAGAATACTTTATATTGCTTCCAACAGACTTGTAATGGTCCTAAAAGACTTAAACTGCTTCTAGAACATTTGATACTGCCTATAGCAGTTTTAATACTGCTTCTAAAGGACCTGATACTGCTTCTAAAAGGCTTGAAATGTTCAGAATGTTTGTAATGCTTTAATAGACTTAATACTGCTTCTATAAGACTTGAAGCGCTTCCAAAAAACTTGATACTGCTTCTATAAGACTTGAAGATAGTCCTCACTTATACTAGAAGTGTTGTGAGTGATAGTGTTGGTTCTAATTTTAGTTCAATGAACACTGGTTACAAAAGCCTTCGTACTTGCAATACTAGAGATATTAAAATCATTTAAAGAAGAACACTATTAATGATGATTTTAACGAAATGAATGTATAGAAAGTTCAAGACCGTTTAGAAATGACGTTAACACTCGGTCATTACTTAGCCAATATACATCGACTTTGAGAAGTAAATATTAATCGGAGACAATTAGATAGTGCAATGGAATATCGAAATGAATTAGCCAGAACCGTAAATTGTGTGGGTTCTCTCAGAAGACTTGAAATGCTTCCCAAGGAGTTAATACTGTCCATAGAAAAATTAATAGTGTTTCTAGAGAACCTGGTACTGCTTCCAAAAGATTTGAAATATTTACAGAATATTTGTCATGCCTCAGAAGACTTAAAATGCTCCCAGAAAACTTGATATTGCCTTTGGGAGTATAGAAATGCTTCCAGAAGACTTCATACTGCTTTTCGAAGACTTAGTACTGCTTTCAGAAGACTTGATTGATATTGCCTTCTAACGACTTAATACTGAATAACTTGATATGCTTTCAGAAATCTTAATACTACATTTAGAAGCCTTGATGTTTTGACGATTTGACGATTAAGACGATTAAGACGATTTGAAAGAATACTTTATATTGCTTCCAACAGACTTGTAATGGTCCTAAAAGACTTAAACTGCTTCTAGAATATTTGATACTGCCTATAGCAGTCTTAATACTGCTTCTAAAGGACCTGATACTGCTTCTAAAAGACTTGAAATGTTCAGAATGTTTGTAATGCTTTAATAGACTTAATACTGCTTCTATAAGACTTGAAGCGCTTCCAAAAAACTTGATACTGCTTCTATAAGACTTGAAGCGCTTCCAAAAACCTTGATATTGCTTTTGGAAGACTTGAAATGCTTCCATAAGACTTCATACTATTTTTTGAAGACTTCATATTGCTTCAGAAGACTTATTACTGCTTCCAGAAGACTTGATATTGCGCCCAAAAAACTTTAAATGATTCTAGAAGGCTTGAACTTCTTCCAGAATCGATATTACCTCTGGAAGACTTAATACTTATTTTACAAGAATTGAATGCTTCCAAAAGACTTGAACCTGTTTCCAGAAGACTTGATTTGATTTTAAAACTTGTGGCAGAAAGCATATTCATTGCAGAAAACAAGACATTGTTGATAAACTATTTGAGTTTGCTTCGAAAATATTAAATACTATTGGAAAAAAATGCAAAATCTTGACTGGCATTGATCTAAGCAATCTTGGCATGTCGATTTTTTTAACTCTTTGGATGCTATTACGTTAAAATTATTTTAATAGGTACATATGGTGTGGTAGCATCATCTGCCAATATTAAACGACTTTTTCTTTCTAAGACTTAATACAATCTACTTTAAGTAATAGATTAGGAATTGATAAAGCAGCAAAAATAGTCTGCATATTTTAAGAGTTAAATGCGGTAAGTAGTGCATCTAGCGGAAAAGAGTAACGATTTTTTTAAAGTTTTGCTTTAGTTTTTTTATCATATATTAAGTTTTAGTTGTAATGTATGTTTGGGGATTATCCATTAAAGGTACGGAAGAGAAAAGTGCGCATGCGTTAAGTTGTGACCGAAGGTTTTAGCTTTAAGAAGTTAAAAGTTAAGCAACTCTTGTAAGGTATTGCATGAACCATACTGTAACACAATACCTTAACTTTTCACTCTTATGACTATAACTAACTGTAAGACCAAAACACGTTGCATGAACTCACCATTACTTGATATGTTCTTAATGAGGGATATATTTGATTTTATCAATATTTCGTATAGTTTCGCGGAAAATCGCAGTTAAATAGCTCGCGGTTATTTCAAAAATGATCGGGCGGATATCAACCCGGTTTTAATCAAAATATGTCAAATAATTTCGATAATCGGATTCCGTTATTAGATTTTAAAAATTATGTGTCCCTTTTTATGAGCGATTTAGTGAAATAATCAATTTAAGAAAAACATAAATAAGCAATACGGGAAACAATAATAATTAGGGAAACATAATTTTGAAGAACTAATAACAGGATCCGAAACCCGAAATTATTTGACATATTTCAGATAAAACCGCGTTGAATTCGGCCCGATCGTTTATGAAAATATATGAAATATTAATAAAATATACCCCTCATTAAGAACACATCAAGTTACTACTAGTTCAAATTTACAATTTTTTCGCTAAACAGTTTTGGAGAACACAAAACGCAAAGTCGAGCTCCTTCTCAGGTCGACCGAAATCGGGTACATTTTTTCATTATACCTGCGATAATTACTACACGAGTGGGTAAAAAAATTGAAATTACCACACATTATAAAGAATTAAATTACGCGTCAAACAAAGATTTATAACGCGGCCCAATTTTTTTGCACCCGAGAATAATAGTGTGATTATTTTTGACGAGTATGTCTCAATTTTAAGATGTATGCGATACGGCAGGCAACAATACAATTCTTAAATATGGGGATTGAAGAAATTCGTGGAATAATGCCAGGTACACTACCGCGTATAAATTTAATCTTTTCTCTCAACATTTGTTAGAATAAATCAAAAAAGTAAATTTGTTTTATCGTACTTTTTAAATGGTTTTATCAAATAACGGTGTAACGTAGTTAATTTAAATTATCTATTAATGACAAACAAATTGTAGGTTATAAGTTATGTTTTGAGAATTTTCACAGTTGTTTTTTTTAATTTTTTCCTTAGCCGATCAATAACAGTAACAAAGCAATTTCTTCATTACTTCTTCGATCGCTTCTCGAGAAATAAGTTAACTATATAAGTTATAAATACTGTATTCGTTCGAATCTAAAACGCACCCTATTGTCATGGTTGTAAAATACGAAATAAAAATATTAGGCAGTAATTGTTAAACTAATTTATTTATGAATATTATATACAGCAGCCTTCAAAATGCGCGTACAACGTAAGACCCTAAATTTCCGTGGCTCAAAATAGGTCAATAGCAAAGAACTTTCCTCTATTCTTTATAACTCTAAAACGCGTTTTAATCACTCTAAACTATTTTTAAGAAAATAAATGCAACACCAATAGAGCGTCATAATGAACTCTTTTGTGACCATAATATCTAGGACTGGGTTAAAGTCTCGATACAACATTGCATATCGGATAGCCTTTATGCACATCAGTGTAATATCGATACGAAGAAAACATCGATATCGATAAAAAGAAAACAGTTATAGTTTTATCTAAGCAGTATCCAAACTTCTTTCAGAAGCATTTAGCATTGAATTATCAATATTTAGCCTCTCAATAGCAGTAATATATGTAAACAGAATATAGCCTTCAGTTATTAGAATCTAGTTTTCCGCGAACTAGTTTTTCGAAATTTGTCAGTAGTTATAATCTTCTTTAAGAAGCATCCAGTTTTTTTCAGAAGTATTTAGCTTTTGGTAGTAATATTTAGTTTTTCTATAGGAGTTACCGTCTAAAGAGAATATAGTCTTCAATTACCAAGATCAAATTTCTGTTAATAGTATCTAGAGTTCTGCCAACAGTTATAATCTTCCACAAGCAGTATCCAGACCTTTTTAGCTTTTTATATAAACTACTCCGTAAAGAGAATGTAGTCTTCGTTTACTAGGGTCTAGTTTTTTCCAAAAACTATCTAGACTTTTCCTGGCAGTTTCTAAACTTCTGCCAGTGGTTATAATAGTCTACAAGGAATGTCCACATTTTTTTATAAGAAGTATTTATCGTTTAAGTAGATATATTTAAACATTTAATAGCAGCATCTTCTGTAGAAAACATATAGTCTTCAATTATCAGTGTCTATTTTTTTCCTACCAGTGTCTAGACTTCTGCTAGTGCTTTCTAACCGAAAAGATATCTAACAATATTGATGTAAGTATCGATACAATATATGTATCCTGGTTGATCCGAGGTATCATCCGTTCATCTTCTTGGTTGTTCCCTATGGACAGGGGCAGACGTTTCGCCAAGGTCTCACTTGGCATTTTCAGTGCTTTGTTGTAGTCTCCTGAAGCACGATGGTTGCCTTTGTAATATCCACAACAAAATCTGGTTCTACATTAAACGGTCGATGGAATATTCTCCATTTATTGATTAGAATCCCAAATACGCATTCGACGTATCTACGAGCTCTAGTAAGACGGTAGTTAAAATCTTTTTTCTCAAAAGAAAGGTTTGATCCGCCGAAAGGACGTAAAAGGTGTCTATGAAGTGCAAAGGCTTCATCACTGACGAAAAAATAAGGAACTTTGGTGTTCTCTGTTCCTTTTCTCTGTTCTCTTTTACATCTACAATAATAAAATAAGAAACGTAAATTTGGTCATGAACGAGAACAACGATCTCATTAATTACAGACATTTCATTAAATTCGTCAAAATTTTTGTTATAAACAATTTTTCATTTCTCGTTTCACTTATTTTTATTTATTTAATTTCTTGTTTTACCCCTCCATTTTTGATTTACGTTCTCGCTTTAAATTTTGGTCATTCTCAGCGCTTCACACTAAAATAAGCTGTTTTTTGGATTTTTGGAATACATTTTTGTTGAATTTCTTTCTTTTTTGGCTTTATCTCGTGTTTTTCGATGTTAATTGGTAAGTTTCTCTTGTTTTCCCTAATACATCTTAACTTAACACCCGTTTATCCATTTATTTCAGTTCATGTTATATTAAGCACATGCTTTTCACGTTTTTATTTTCTTCCGAACCAGACATTTATATGAAAATCCATTACAGTTCTCTCTTTAGTCGATGTACTTTCAATGACGGTAAATAACATCAATAATTTATAGATAACTTAATTACTAATATTATTTTCTATTTTTACTTTCTTATGTTACCTCCTGTTACATCTAAAACGCACCAAATCACTTGTTTTAATAAAAATTAAACAAGTATCATCGCAGGCTCTGGCTTTTATTTAATTAACTTTTGCAATGAACATCGAATTACAAATTTCCAAATTCTCTGTTCCTGGCAAATATTTGTCCTCTGGAAGCTGGTGCATTCCGTCTACAATTGCTTCTCACAACCGACTTCTTTTAAAAATTGCAGAATCCCATCTTAGTATTTTGTCGCTGAATAGTGTCTTTAAGTCGGTTGCGATGCTCATTAAATGAGGCAATGGACATTCGAAAATAATTAAAAAAACTTGGTCTCATTTGCCCGTAGTTCTTCAAAAAGTGATACGAATGTTCCAACTTCATTCCTTCTTATGTTGATAGGATGTACCCAGTAATGACGATTTCTTTGCTTTTGTCTACGATGGTGTAATAACCACAGTGCTGCAAATTTCTTTCGATTCATATTATTTAGATAGGTATAACACGTATGAAAAGTCGTATAAAACTAACCCAACCTACGAAGACGGTACGGTGAAACCGTCGCATGTGAAAGCAAACTTCACGACAAAAACTGTACGGTTTTTTGTCGTACGGCGAAAATTATTGTGTGTGAAACAGGGCTAAAACCGAGTTATACAGGTCACGCGACGCCGGTGCAGAGTAACGGGCGTTTTGCTTGATTTTCTTGTCACAGTGTAACTAATTTTCATCGATATTCTTGAATTAATTGTTTTAATTTCTAAAGACGTTATCGAGCAAGTTACGTTATCTTCTAGCACTTGTAACTTTGGCGTAACAAATTGTGCTTGCAACAATACGAACTTGCATAGAAAACGGAAGTAAACAGAAAAAACAAGATAATGTTTAAAATTAATTTCTGTAACCAGTGCACTCCACAGAAAGCTTTAAATTTTAGGTCGACAACACACAGTAACACTATCCACCAGTGATGAAATTGAAGATCACCAAGATGAGAAGGGCACCTACTGAAAGATTGGCAGTGGGTTTACCATTTAAATAAAAAAACCTTATTCAAATCGAGGAATACGTTCAAAAATTATTGTGATTGTAAATTAATAATAATTTTAAGTGATGATTTTTTTATGACGCAGTGTGTATTAAGTTAAATTAAATTATGTTAATGAGAATCTATTTGTTTGCTTAAAAACTCCAAAATTAGAAATCGTTAAAATTAATTTCATTAAAAAAACATTTGTGCCATAATAACAAAAAAAATAAGAAAGTAGAGACGTTTTCGTAATGCTAGAAGTATGTATCTTGATCATCGTAGTTATTTTATTAATTTACTTATAAGAGTGAAATTACATAATTTGTGTAAGGCAGATACCGTAAAAAATGATATCTGAAGTCTCTCCAAAAATTACTAAATTTTAAAAACCTATAATTAAGTTTTTTAAATTGTTCTTTACATTATTTTTTTTATACTGTAGTAAAGCCTCGATTATCCAAATCGTAGTAATCCGATCATCTCAACCTTAGGCCAGGCGCGCACATGCGATTTTCTGTCGCGCGACTGTTTGGTCGCAAAAATAGCACACATAGCATTAAATACAAATGCGCGCATATGCGACTAAATAATAGCAGCGATTAAAAAGATGTAACCTGCTCCATTTTTGTAACGACGCGATTGTCGCGTCTTTAAATGTATCACATGAACAAGAATGAACATGCACGCACATGCGACTGTTCAGTCATAGTCGCAGCACAGGTCGAAGTTGCTGTATAGGATAATTATTACAACAAATTTATTAAAAATGGCTGAATCTTCCGAAGTGTCTGATAATAGTGACAATGACTTGACATCTAGTGTCTTAGACACAGAAACTATTATTATCGAGGTAGAAAAAAGACCAGCTCTTTACAACAAACATTTGAAAGAGTATATTGACCGAAATTTAAAGGAAAAATTGTGGGGAGAAGTGTATAGCAAAGTTATATCCACTTGGAACAAGTTATCGGCCGAAGAAAAACACAAGAGAGGTACGTGATATTGTTTTTATTAAATAGTTTTTAATAATCTTATGTAATAAATGTTGTGCAGATAAGTATTTAAATTTTATCATATTGCCACGGAACTGAACCTTCGGGGGATGTAAAGTAATTTGCCATATAGTCTCTTATATTAAGACCAACTCTGTTAGGTCTTATTCCAGCTGGAGGACAGCTCTGTAATAAACACTCATAAAATTCGTCCTCCATTTGCATACCGTCTTTCTTTCGCACGAAGTTATGTAGAATGCAACATGTTTTAATGATAAGTTCGGCAAATTCGACTCGCACGTCTAATGATCGATGCAAAATACGCCATTTGTTCGCTAAAATACCAAAGGTACACTCTACCATACGCCGTGCACGAGTCAGTCTATAATTAAAGACTCTTTGTTTCATTGTTAAGTTTCTTCGAGGATAAGGCCGTAAAACATTTTGTGATAACGCGAATGCTTCGTCTCCTCCTATCATGAAAGTTATGGGTTCTCCCATCTCGTTGTTTGGTAATTTTTGTGGAGTAGGAACATTTAATTGGTTATTATGTAATCTTTGACCAAAATTCGAATTCTTAAAAACACTGGAATCGCTTCCAGCACCATATGCTCCTACATCTATTGCTGTAAAACAGTAGTCGGCGTCTACTATACCCAAAAGAATAGTCGAATAAATGTTTTTATAATTATACAATTCGGAACCAGTATTATTTGGTTTCTGTAATCTAATGTGCTTGCCGTCGACTGCACCGATACAGTTCGGAAAATTTGTCCTATCGTAAAACTCTTTGGCAATATTTATCCAATCTTCTTCAGACTTTTCTGGCATATATAAAGGCTGTAAATAGTTCCATAATTGGTTACACGTGTCTTCAACAATTTCCCTTATCGTGGTAGCCCCAAGTAAAAATTCAAAGTGTAAAGAATTGAAACTATTGCCGGTAGCAAGGTATCTGAAAAATAAATAATAACTGTTTTTTATTGCAGGAAAAATTATTCAAAAAAATGGAAAAATTTAAAAGATTGTTTCGCTGGGGAATTAGCAGCCCAGCGTAAAGCAGTGTCCGGGCAAGCAGCAAAAAAAAGAAGATATATTTATTTCGA
This sequence comes from Onthophagus sagittarius, assembly GCA_036711965.1. Taxonomy (NCBI): domain Eukaryota; kingdom Metazoa; phylum Arthropoda; class Insecta; order Coleoptera; family Scarabaeidae; genus Onthophagus; species Onthophagus sagittarius. The sequence continues at coordinate 55,254,715 of JASERS010000001.1, forward strand.
CCAATTGCAATTCCTTTTCCCAATAATGAAAGATAGACCAACTACCAGCAACACCGGACCTTCTCAATCAATTGAGATTGATCAAGAAAATCAAGAAATGATATCTTCTCCTTCTTTAGCAACCAATACAGAAAATTCGGAAAGTACATCCATATCTAAAAGAAGGGCTGCAAGAAAAACTGTGCTTAAAACAATTCCATATGAAGAAAAGTTACTGAAAATATTGGAGGATAAGCAATGTGAAACAATCGACGAAGATAAAAATTTTTCACTTATGCTTGTTCCAATGTTCAAAAAAGTAACTGATGACCAAAAACATTATGCGAAAATTGAAATCTTAAATATCATGAAAAATGCAAAAAACGTCGGAAATCCTCCAGTTTTTTACAGTTCAATGCAACAATCTTATTCTCATCTTTATCCTAACCGTCCGGTAGACCAAGTGCAATTTCCAAGATCAAATTTTCAACAACAGCAACAAGGAGGCAATGAAAGTATTTACTCCGCGCCATCGACATCAACGGTCAACTCTGCACAGTCCACACCATCAGCAACCATTTTTTCTGATGGTGACAATGCATATTTTGACTTGTCAAATCAATAAATTAATTAAATTAAACAAATAGAACATATATTTATTATTTAACCTTATTTTTAATATCTACTTCTATATATCTAGTCTAATAGTAGTTTGCAGAAAATATCTAGTTAATTTGGGAGAACGACGACACAAAACAAAAGCTGGTAAGTACCTTCTTACCTTATTGTTACTGCAAGACATTCCTCAGGTGGTATACCATTTACTATTTTGGTACGATATTTTCGGTCCTATTATTTTTAATAATTCAAGAAAAGATTTTTCACTCATTCTGTAATAGTTAAAGAATTTACGAGGATGCTTTCTTAAATCTTCATGAAGAATGTAAAATTGACCCCGATGTTCTCTGTCAGATAAAATTGGATGCACCCAAAATTTTCTTTTCCGTTGCTTTCTTAATTTCTTTCGTAATAACAGAGCCACTATACAAGCGGGTTCTATGAAGTCCATGTTGATACTAGGCTCTAGTCACGATTAATCAGTCGCAAATGCGCGACCATACAAATTTTTTGCGACTACTACTTTTATGTCGCTGCGACAAATAATCGCATGAAAATCGCATGTGCGCGCCTGGCCTTACGCTCAAAAAACGCTTTTATTATTTATTTAATGTCAATGAATTCGTGTTCAATGAATTCATACCGTGTCGTGATCGTAATAGTGTTTTATTCATTAATCATCAGCCTAGACGACGACTATAAGTCGTCGACTATGAGGCGTCCGATAAGAAACTTTCAACATTTTATTTATTTAGAAGTTTTAGAGTTGTCAGCTACAACTAATTCCAATTAGTGGGAATGTCGTTGTTTTTCATATTTGTCTTTAATAAGCGGCTGTTTCAGTTAACCCCTATTAAACACTGTTAAATAATTAAACTAAGTGTAATCGAATTATATTAATTTTTATTCATTAGTCCTCTATACACGAAAAGTTTAAGCACCACTCTCATCGATACTATTTAGAAGGTTTGAGAACGAGCTAAAAAATAAAACGAAAACATTTAGATTAGCCTACCAACCATACAAGACAAGCTCACGTAAGCGTGGGCTCTCTATATTATATATACTCAAAAGTAGTAGTCTGTCTGTAAGGTACGTTCAAAGCGCGGTAGTCTCTTGGTAATTATGAAAAATAGAAAGTTGCGGTTTCCATGAACCTGAGCTACTTTTTTGTGAAACTTATAATGCCACAAACCAAATTTTCATAGCTATCTTCGTTTTTGATATACAGGGAGTTTCTCAAAATATGCGATTTTCAGACAACCCCTGTATCTTGGCTATCTGAAAACTTAGCAAACAAATAAAGACGGGTTCTTATAGATTTATTCACGTAGAATTCAATGGTGGACGTATAAGTCTTGTAGTCATCACGGTTTTTGAGTTATAAATACAACTTAGGTTCTTTTAAATGGAACCACCTATATTTAATGTTTTTGTTGAGCTAGATTTTTTTTTATGCTTTTCAAAAATATACAATACTGTATACTTACCTTTTATAATTAACCTCAAAAATTAATAAAATACATTATATTATAAGTAGGCTAAGTTCACGTTGCTGGGATATCGGAATAAACAAAGAATTTTGAGAATCTTTGTAATCTTTCATAATTACCAAGATACCCTGCAAACCCATCGAAATTTGGATACCTGCACACCGTATTTCTATTTAGGTCAATAAATGTATTATTATTATACATTTTGAAACAATTTGAAAAAATTTTATTTTGAAAAAAACTCAATTTTTGCATAAAAATAAGAATAATTAGTCTAGTATATTCTATAGTTAGAATATATAGAAGAATATATCAGTAATAACATTTTTTCCCTCTTTGTAACTGTATAGCAGACAGTAAAAGTAAAAATGCTGTTATTCATTCATTATGATTACATCAATTTACATATCGATGTTCTATTTTACATAATATTCTCTCATCAAACTTATATTACATTCTCTATTATTATTACGATCTATGATATAGAACTATGATAGTGTGATCGATGATAGTGGGCTTAAAGAAACACGAGATCTGTTGTTAGCAATTTTATGTAAAAGTAAATCGTTAACGAGAAGTGTTTCAGCATATTGATATTTATTGTTTATTGATATATTTTTTGTTTTTTTCATAAATTTATGAATAAACTAAATGGCATAATTTTGTACACCAATTTGATACCAATTAATTAATAATTTTTGCATTTAGTAGTTAATAATTTTCACAGCAATTCCCTTCATAAATGATTGATGAAATAACTGAATAATTAAATAGAAAATAGTGAAGAAATCATTAAAATTGTTTCATTTTCTAAATAATATTTGTAACCTTTGTGTGCAAGTCACCTCATCGTAACGGGATCTGCGCAAAATTAATGGCTAGTGTCGCGAGTCTAATTTTAAAACAAAAACCCGGCGCACGATTGGCGGTACGTTCCGATTACGGCAAAAGGTGTTCACCGAAGGCTCATTGCGCGGCTTTTTTATGGAGCCGATAGAAACCAGAAACCACGCCAGCTGCTCGCGCGTTATTAGACCGGACTCTCTCTCCTCTCAGCCTCATATTTTACGAACGGAAGCGTTCTCGCGTTTAATAAAGGGCAGTTGTCACACGTTTTTCTTTACGCACCGCCAAACGACCACAACACTCCGCAGAATTGTGAACTGATTTACAAACATAACTTTACTGTGTTGTACTTACGTTTTAATATAGGCACATGTAGAGCTAAACTTTACCAATCGTACACGCATTCCTTTCAGTGGATTAAGAAATGAATTGTTTTAAAAAAGCGCCGAAATGTAGGCAGGAAGACGTGTGTTTTCGTTGAAATTTATAACTCTTCATTCATCACATGACGTAAATCCAAGGCGAAAGTCGTCATATTCGAAGTGGGATCGTAAAGTGAATGCTTTACGTTTTAAACGTCTTGCCAAACACTTTTGCCTTTTGCCAAAATAAGTAGTAAAACATCGTAAAAATTATTAACGATTTTACAACGGATTGATACTTATTACAGGTAGCCCATTTGTGTACACATCTTTATCCGGTCATAAAATCGTGTAAAACGCGGAAGCGGATGTCGCATCTGGACAATGTTTTAACTCCATAAGGGCAACAAACCTGTAGGTCGAAGGAAGCGGTTATCCTCTCTTTTTTTCACTGCGCCACTAATAACAATCGAGTCAAGTGTCAAACTGAACGAGGGGGATTCCATCTTAAACGTCCGCGTCCCTTTTGTGTGGTCTTCTTAATCCCCTTGTATAATTAATAATAATCCTCTTTCAAGTGGAGGTATTTCAAGTCAGATATAAATACGATTTTAGAACTTAATGGTTGGGCGAAGTTTTCTTTGATGACGCAGTGGCGCGAGTCATCAAAGATAAACGACAGACAGACGGACTGATGCGGATGTTTACAACAAGTGCAAACAGGGACCGTTTAATACAGACACCTTACCAAAAAGAAGTCGAGCTTTGCGGTTTCGCCTTTCAGAGGTCTTTGTTTAGGGATGTTTTAATTAGTGTCCACAATGATTTTCTATTCGAGCACTTCTCATTTGACGGGGTCGTTAAAAATAGATTCTTCAAAATTAGGAAAGTGATGAAGAGTTATCGATGTAATTAATCAGGCTTGTTAAGGAGAGGATGGTGTTCGTCTTCCTGAAAGATATGTCAAATCTTTATGTTTCCTTCTTAAAAGCATTAATATTTTAATTTATTTTGTTGCTTAAATTAGAAATGGAATTATATGGAAAAGTTATTTATACTTCGATATATAGCATATATTTTTTATATGTGAATAATATGTATATTAAAAAAGTCTAATATTTATATCACAGTCATTCCAAAATGTAACTATTTCTACATGGTCTTCAAGTCAACATATATATCGATGAGTAATGGATTTTTGCGTAAAAGGGAACCGTCTAATCTGCTCCTTCTGGTAGAATATTATAGATTAAAAAAAAAACCGTTAAAACTTTATATTGGAAAGACAATAACTCGTATTTCAAAATCTTCAAAAGCAAGCTTCATCAGCAATATCACGTAAGTCCGTAGGAGTGAGTAGGGGTGTTGTGCTGTCCGTTAATAAAATACGTATGTAGTTTTATTTTTTATGTTATATTATCTGATAATGATAGAACACAACATAAATAACTGCTTTTCTTTTGAATATTAAGCAGTGAATTCAAAATTCATTCAATTAACACCTTATTATGCACTTCTAAACTTGTAATTACTTACGTGTTATTGATTTCAATTTTAAATTTGTTTTACGAGGTATTGTTACTTTGGTTTCATTCTAAAAATTATTATAGATAACGCAATAATAGATAATTCAAGTTTAAAAGGATTTTACAAATGTGCAATATAGTAATCCAACCAAATAAATTACCAAAGTTATATGATACTCTTTATAGCGACATGTTAAGCGATGCGAAGAATAACAAGAACGTCTACGAACGCAGTACAAGACAAAAAAAATAGAAGGTGATATTACTAATCTTTCTGCTGTGACAAATAATACGATCAATACTAGCATGCCGTTTGATAATATAATTAATATTAGTATACCAACAGATATTCTAAACGATAGCTTTATAGAATATTTATATCCTGCGTTTTCAAATGAAATCGAAGTAGTTAGTCCAATAACTGTCATAATTTATCCGCAAATGATCCTGAAAACTTACAAGGATCACAGTCTACTTTATCTGTGACCAACTTACTGCTAGAAAGACAGAATAATAATAATGTTACTATCATTGATCACCATTCAGAATCTTTGCTTGTTTGTCACTCCGACGAAATCAATGATATTTTTGAAAGTAATAAAAATGAGACTGAAACTGAACTATCTGATGTTGAGAATAACCATGAAATAAATAATAATGAAACCATTGGCTGTGATGAGTCTGAGTCAGGAAGAAGAAAGCTTAAACTAGGGGTAAATATTAAGGATGTCAATAAAAAATTAAGAATTAAGGGCTAACAATACTTAGGATATAGACGACCAGCTAATCAGACAAAAGCTTTTCATGATTGCACAAGAAAAGTATGATGAATTGAACTAGCGTGTACATCAAGTTTTTGCCTAAAGTCGAAGAAACGGATGTGTAACGAAATAACTGAAGAAGATAGGAAAAAACTGTTCACCTACTTCTAGAATAAACTAACATGGGATGAAGAAAAATTTTGGTTTACAATCTAGTTCCTAAGGATGAGCCCAAAAAGAAAAGAAATCACAAGGATCAACATCACATAGAACTGGTACGTTGAAATATTCTATCAAAATAAATAATGTGAACAAGCCAATTTGTAAGAAGATGTTCTTGTCCATTTTTGATCTAAAAGAATGGCAGGTGCCAAATTGGGTAAACAACAGTCTCGAAGGCATGAATGGAAATAGACGAACCAAAACCGACACCAAAACAGGAATTTTGTCAAATAGAGTTGCAAATGTATACATGAAAACCTTTTTAGAAAATCTAGATAAACCACCATCCCATTATTGTCGAAAAGACACACAAGAAATATACTTAGAACCAATCTTTTACAAGTATAACAAGCCTTTACAAAGTTTATTCAAAAATTTAAAATTCATTAACTAAAATGTAAAAGAAATGTATATTTCGCTTTACCAACCAAAAAGGATCAATGTCAACACGAAGAAAAGAATTTGTTGAAGAAGAATGGATTCACCAATCAACTAAACTGATAAAAATAGGGCAAGAGAAGAAAAAACGAAAGATAAAGAAAAAATATTGATGGGTAACCATCACGTTTTAACAATAGACCTCCAAGCTGTCAGTGTGCCTATCATTTTGGCAAGCAGTTTATATTTTAATTTAAAACTGTGCACTCATAACTTTACTGCATACAATGTGGTAACTCATCATTGCAGTTGCTATTGGTTTGACGAAACATAATCAGATCTTCAAGCATCCACCTTTACATCTTTCGTAGTGGATTATATTAAAGCCAACTTGCAGGATGGGAAACCGATTGTTATTTATTCAGATGGTACTTATCAGAGTCGAAATAATGTGATGGCCAATGCACTTTTGCATTTGGCACACGAATTAAATATTACCATTGTACAAACACTTTTGGTGAAAGATCACACACAAATGGAGTGTGACAGTATACATGTCACTATAGAATGAAAGCTAAAGAACAGGAAGTTTTTTTGCCAAGTGATTATACTCGCGTGACAGAAGCTAGCGTCTTCTTCGAGAGATCCGGAGCCGTATCAAGTTAAATTGGTTAATTTTAAGTTTTTCACCAATTTTAATAGTAACCTGATTTATTCATCAATACGGCCTGTTAAAAAATCCGGATATGCAACCGTCGTAGATTTGAGAGCATAGTAGATTTTTATATTCACTATCGGGTGCAATATGTTACAAATTATTTGATAGTGATTATATAGAACTACCACAAAGACCGAAAGAAATAGTAAACCATGCTTTCAAAACGTTACACTAAGATAGATTAGCAATAAAGAAACAAAAATACGAATATTTACAGCAATTAATAATCGGTTTTACCCCAGGACTATTAGAGTTATTTTGAATATTTACGCCATTCTTAATTTTGACATTGACTTTTTTAATTTATTATATCAGATTTATTTTATATTTATTATGTAAAATAATTATTAATAAATAAATTATTTAATTATATAAATATTAATTTATAATTATTGTTCTAACAAAATGTCACAAGTATACTTATAATAATAAACTTACGTGGTAGTTTACTTTTTTGTTTCAATACCTCGTATGTTTTAAACTTCATATTATATCAATACTCTATCTACAAATATTTTAATAATTAAAAAGAAACTTTTTTTCTTGTTGTCTAACCAATTTTCAAATCGAATTTTATATTTTCAATCAAATAATTACGTTTTTTACGTCCTGTAAAGTTCACATTTTTGAGAAACGCGGTATTGCTTTGAGACCAATGATATAATCTGTGTTATTCGCATACTATCAATATAACATTGCGATTATGGGACCACTTGTACTCAAAAAGATTGTCGTTATTAATTTTGCAATTATTTCAATTCAAGTATCAACTTCCGATTTATTCAAGTGTATCAAAAATATCGTTTCATGTTTTGAGTTGTGCAGCTTCTCGTAATAATCGTTTACGGTTTCAACACTAGGAAATCCAAAAATATTTTTAAATAACGTCAGGATGCATTCAAACAGTACATGAGTACATGTTAACAAACGATAATGTGGATCATAACCATGTTTTAAAAAAACATCAATTCAATTAAGACGTTCTAAACGAAAGCTGATTATCTAATACAACTCTTGCAATTAAGCAAATGAAAATTAACAATGCTTAAAATACGGTAGTACGTTGGTATTAAAAATCGTTTATCAATCACATGTTACCAACAGAAATATGCATTCAAATTATAGGTATAAACGTAAAGTATGGTAAATTGTAAAATTCCATAGCAAACCACTTTTATGTCACTACCTAACGCAAAAAGCTTTTACATTAAGCGGTAAACTTACTTTAAACTATCTACTTTACCATCTCTGCCTACTCATCGTCTTCCTAATTCACATTCTCTTTTTGATTTTATTATTACATCCTGTTCATACATGCTGTATGGTCAGCTACGATAGATGTGCAAATTACGTGAGTGACATCAGGTCATGTTGGGTTATGCGTGACCCGCCTTGTTGATGCTATCCATACCTATCTTGGTACCGACAATCGATATCCGTAAGGTATCAGTATCGAAAGTATCGGGGTATTGATAGTATCGAATGTGTCAATTAAATTGCATTTACATTATATATTTAAAAGGATGATTCTACATAAAAAATATGGAGAAAACCAAGATAGGAAATCAAAATCCGTTAGTGTTAAAAACACGAAATATACGAGTGGTGGGAATAAGAGTTAGGGTCATAGGCGCCGGTTTTTGAAAATAATATGGGTATTTGGTGATGAAAACAACTAAATTGGAAAAAGTCCGTATGAACAACCACGTATCTTGCACATATGGTTGGTTTGCAAAAAAAATGTCTTTTGCCAGCAGTATTCTAAGTTTTATAAGCAGTATCTAACATTCAATTTGCAATTTTTGAACTTCTGAGATGAAGATATTATATCTTGCCAACAGTATTTGGTATTTTAAATGCAAACTTAAATTTTATTAACAGTTTCTTGCCTTTTGTATTAAAATTGTCTTCTTCCAGCAGTATTTAGAGTTTAACACACTTTGTGGACTACTTGCGTCCGGATTTTGCATTTGCTTCAATAGTATTTAATATTTTCGAAATAAAGACGTATGGTTTATATTGCTTTTTGCGATAAAAATGTTTTCTGTCAACAGTTTTACAAGCAGTATCAAGCCTTTAGGAAGCATTTTATTAAGTCTTCCAGAAGCAATATCCAGGAAATATTTGGAAATATTTCAAGTCGTTTAGAAGCAGTATCAAATCTTTTGAAAGTATTATAAGTTTTCTAAAAAGCTTTCAAGTCTTCTGGAAACAATATCAAATTTTGCAGAAGGATTATTAAGTGTTCTGCAAGCATTTCAAGTTTTCTAGAAGTAGGTCAAGTCTTCCAGAAGCAATATCAAATTTATGGGAAGCAATTCAAGTATTCTAGAAACAGTATCAAGTCTTCTAAAGGCAGTATAAATAATAAATATAAAATAATTTTATATTCAATATAAATAATTTGAAGTCTTTTAGAAGCAATTTCAGGTTTTCCAGAGGAAATACCCAGTGTTTGAAAGAATGTCCACGCTTCTACAACCAGCATCAAATCTTCTGAATGTATTGCAAGTCTTCCTCTATAAGTTTTCTAAAAAACTTTTAAGTCTTCTAGAAGCAATATCAAGTCTTCCAAAGGGAATATTAAGTGTTCTGAAAGCATTTCAAGTCTTTTTGAAGCAATTTCAAGTCATTCACAGGCAGTATCAAACCTTCTGAAAGCATTTCAAGCCTTCCAGATGCACTACCAAGTGTTTTGGAAGTATTTCAAAGCTTCTGTAACTAGTATCAAATCTTCTGAATGTATTGAAGGTTTTCTCTAAACCTTTTAAGTCTTCTAGAAGCAGTGTCAAGTGTTCCAAAGGGAATATTAAGTGGTCTGGAAGCATTTCAAGTCTTGTAGATGTAGTTCAAATCTTCCAGAGGCAATGTAAAGTCTTTTGGAAGCATTTCAAGTATTCCAGAGGCAATACCAAGCATTTCAAAGCTTCTATAACCAGCATCAAGACTTCTAAATCTATTGAAAGTTTTCCGAACATCTTTAAAGTTTTCTTAGAGCAGTATCAAGTTAACAAAAATGCCATTCTGTCAAACACGATTAATTAATATCACCTGATCGAGCGTGAGCCATGTGTATTGACGTAACCCACGCGTGAGATACGTGGTTCATGTATGATATTCACGTGAGTGGCGTGCGTGACCTGAGTCGGTCTAGATCATGAGCGGACGTGAGCGGGCATAAAAAGTCACTCACGCGCACATCTCTATCAGCTACCTGGAGTTGATGTTTGAGCTGCAGTGAAGTATAGACGTGGAAAAGTTGATTGGAACCTTAAATGAATTCAGACCACCCGTACCAAGAATCTTTCTCAATATCGCGATAACGTAAGAAATTGCAACAAATAATATGATAATAAAATCGTATATGAAAAATCCAAGCACTAGCTTTTATCATTCTTTCATCTTTTTACGTCAGATCTGAGCACGGACATCTGGCGGTGTTACAGTTCTAGGTAAGGCGACTTTTGAGTATAGAGAGCTTGATTCCCTTAATAATTTAACGTTGGATATAGCGGATCCATTGCGAGATAGCAGCGGTCTATTATGTCGATTATGATTTTGTTGTAGTTTGTTTGTATCGATCGCCCACTGGTGATCTTCAGAATTTTTGTCGGAATGCCAGTTATCTCTGGGAAATCCTGACTCAATTTAGGCAAGTTTTGTAGTTCGTGATTTTAACCTGAAGTTTGATAGTTGAGAGAGGGACGTTGTTGTGGTACGTCACCTGTTCTCGAGCTATGATTTTTATCCTACGGTGACGGAGCCAACTAGGGGCGAAAACTGTCTAGATACTATATTAATAAATTTTGGCTTTCTCACGAAACCCAATTTGTGACAGTAAACTAGAGGCAACTAGCAGCTTTGATGTTTTTGTCATCCCAACTTATTTTATAAGGAGGTATGTAGACATCTATGTACTACCGTTAATAAAAGTTTTGAATTCAATATTTGCTGACTCTCAGTTCCCTGATATATTGAAAATAGCTAACGTTGTGCCCGTGCATAAAAAAGGCGATACTATAGATTGCTCCAAGTATAGACAAATAAATGTATTGCTGGCTTTTTCTATGTGTTTGAGCGTATAATATACGATGAAATGGTTTCTTATACTGAAAGATATAGCCTACTTTGTCCAAATCAATACGGATTTTGAACGGGTCCTTGGACATGTTTTTGACATGTGATTGGATTGTTTTGAAATGGGTCATCATTGCAATTCAATGTTTTTGGATCTGACGCGTGATACATTGGATTCTCTTAAGGAAACTATCGAAAGTGTTTAACTTTGCTGGCGACGCTGTTGCTCTTGTCGAGTCCTACCTGTCAAATAGAACACAAGTAACGTTGCATGGTGCGATGTCGAGTCAGCTTAGTTTGAGGCGAGGAGTACTACAGGGATCTATAGTTGCCCCGCTGTTATTGCTGCTATACATTAATAACTTTCCTAAATATTTGGGTGATGATGTGAAATGGATGACGTTACGTAACTGGTTACGGGGCCTGATTTTAATAGGGTCTTAAAGAGATCTGATCTTGTTCTGACTAGTACAAGAGAGTGGTGCATTGCCCATGAGCTATGTTTGAACCAAGATAAAACTACTAGAATCGCGATTTCATGACTAGAATTGCTGCGAGGTTTTTGGGTGTAACTATTGCCTTTCCCACGTTGAAGTTTCACGATCATGTGTGTGCTATTGGTAGTAAGATTTGTAGTGATGTTTACCTTTTGCGTACCATATCTAAGATTGTCCTTAAGGCTGTATACTATGCCCTTATGCACTCCCATATTAATTATGCTAGTTTGATTTGGTGAACAACCCTGCAAGTCAATATGCTTACTGGTCGTTAAGAGCATTGGTATGTATGGTCAAATCTGATAACGTAATCTCGACGTATAATGAATAGAAAACTAGCCGTAAAGATACTTCCACTTTGCCTTCGATAACAGATTGTTTGCCTAGCATCTTTATTTGGGAAAGTAGCTTCATAAGTTGGGTACAGATTTGAATAGTGAGTTTTTGTAATATTTCTCATGACATTGTATTGAAATTTTTGTTAACTTAGCTTCTATAAAATGCGATAATTCTTTGTCTCTAGTAAGTGGACAAATTTTTGTTTTAATCAACGATTTCTTGAACCTTAATACGCTAGTGAAAGTATAGAATACTATTTCTTTATTTACATCAGCTCTGTCTAATTTACCTTCTGACCTAAGTTACATTTGTTTATCATAGGTAAGTTCTTCAATAAAAAAACCAAAGCGAAGCTCTTCTATTTTTCTTCTTTTGCTTCCTTCCCTACTACTTAGAAGGAAACTTGTGGTCTTTCGCCTTCATTTCCTTCATCTGCTTTAAGGGATTTTTGTGTAGCTAGTGTTCTATAAAAATATTGTAAATTTTGTTAAAACCATTTTAGTGGGCAGTCTAGTATCTATTTTTTTTATTTTTACGTTTGTGCTGAAAACCTGCTCCCTTGATACCTATTTTCTATCTGCAGATGCGCTTCCCAAACAAACAACACATAACAAACGTATATTTCTTTTTCGTATTTTATATACAGTGTATAATAAAAAGTTAAAAACTTTCAATAAAATGCATAATATATGCCTTATACAACAAGATGTAATATTTCTTTTGAACAATATTAAAGAAATTATGTTTTGCCTCTCTAAATATGGCAAAAAAAATGTTTTCTCCATTTAATGTATGATGTAGTCAAACAATATTACAAACAGACTGTCGAATTTTCGCTTTGTGTTTATTATAAAATATTACTTACCACCAGCAATAGTGACATATTTTGCAAATATGTAGAAATAAATAAAGAAAAAAAATTATTAAAAAATCTTAATTTTTATCTACATTTTATTTACGTATCAACTCATTACTAAACAATCGAGTGGCAATTAAAATATTTCAGCGGCGATTGTTACAATAATTATAAAGAAGGTGTTTCAATGCACCCCAATGTTTATTTAATCGAATAGTAATAATTGCATTTCGAATCTTATTCCTTAATTTTTTTCAATTTTGACCGAGACTTTAAAAAATTTTGCAATGTGTCTTAAAAAAAAATCGTGTACAACGGAAAATCACAGATTCGTTGGCTCAAAATAGGTTGATTTATGTTATCTATCACCGAAACTGCATTTCGGAGACACCTGTATAGCAAAGAACAAAATATACTCATATTGATAAATATCTACTTACTCTTAGAAGAAACCAGAAACTATAATAATATATATTATAATTGTCTCTATATTTTGACGACTGTGGCCCTATGATATTTTCAATTTTGGTTTGTCTTAAAAAGATAAAATTGGAATTGATAAAAGATGAACTGATATTGTTATGAAAACTCGTTAAGACCACTTTTGAAAATATGCGACTACGGAATCAGCACTGTATGGGCTGTTCAGAAAGGTTATTTCTGAAAACTTACTTGTTATACAGTGAACACTTAAACTTTACAATTAATTCTAAAATCCTATTTCATTCTAAAAATATTTTCACTGTTTGAAATGTTTAATTAGATACATACTTTTCGAATTATATCCAATAATATTCAAGCTTGTTTATGAGTTATTTTAATTAATCGTAGACGGCCTTAAAAAAACAAGGTAAATTAGTACTAGCAGTGGATAATCCGTAATTTTTGTTTTTTGTATTATCGACAAGTGGTGTGGAAACTTATCCTAAACCGATCATATTTTGTTCTATTTTGCTACTCCTAATTTGAAACTAGGTTAACATAACATAACCCTTTTCTTCATTCCACAAGGAATAAAATCGTTTTTAGTATAAATAAACGAAGTTGTTCAGAAAGATTAATTAAAGTGTTAAGAAGAACTGACATTTTATGGCACTAATAAACTAAACTAACACATTTTTGCAAATGTTTATCAATAGATGATAATTTGATTTTCATAGGTTCAAATAAATGTTGAGTGTATCATGTAGAGATACACACTTATGATTGAATTGTATTAATCAACTTGAAATTTATTAATCATTACTTATAATTACTAATTCCGACTTGTAGGGATTTCGACAATTTTTTTGTTGCTGAAGCTCATTTGTATGAGCTTCTAATTTAATGTAATTAAGTATTCAAAAAAAGAACGATACTGTTTATATGGATTGTTAAAAAATATACATGTACAAGATATCGTGCCAAAGTTTTTAAAACCCTGTATTTTAAAAATTACTGTTGATTCCATAAATAGCCGTAGGTTATTGACACAGACGTATGGCCAAAAAAAGGATTAAATTCATTAAGGATTTTCGACTTATTTTTAAAACATATTACATACTTTTAAAACGCTCTAGCGTGTAAACTAAACAATTTGGTATATATAAATATATGCAGTGTCTCTAGTCTTTCGTATACGCCATTTTCGGCCATTCTGTATAAATTGTTACACGTTAAATGAAAAAAATTAATCAAATCTTGCGAGAACCTTTGTATATAACAAAAAAAGTACGCGTTGCTCTAAAAATATAAATATAATAACTATATAATAGACCCTAATATAATAACTATAGGTAATCAATCAGCGATTGGAGGCTATCAACAACTCAGTAATATTACTATAGTACAAATCGTTATTGTCTCCCACATATTCAAAATTTTGATTTATATTTATGTTCCGGTCATTTTGATTATTGAAGGTAATTTTTATAATGCTTGGACATTATAATAATGACCAATAAAATCAGGCAACTTAATAATTTTGTATTTGTCAAAAAACATCTAGGATAATTTATTACATTATAAATATAGTTACTATTTCTCCGGTCACTTTAGTTAATTGATAGTAATTTGGCAACGTGCGTATGGCGTAATTCTCGCTAACCAATCTAAATATGAGAGCAAAAAAGACGGATGTGAGAAAATTGATGGGCGAACAGGAAGATATCCTTCATATAAGGGCGTGATGGGGCGTGATGATATATGGACGTGAGTACGGAAGAGAATCTGGATGTACCGGTGGATAAAAATTGGCATTTATTACATAATAAGAAGTATTATGTAATAAATGTGAAGCCATAGAAGGATTCTTTTAAAATTGTCAATCATGCACCATGGATCCAACATTGGAGGCCAGCTGGCGCAGAGAAACGATCTATAATGGTGATAATGCTGAGTTTTTAGTGGGTAACTGGTAGAGATGTGCGCGTGAATGACATTTTATGCTCGCTCACGTCCGCTCACGATCTAGACCCACACGGCTCACGCACGCCACTCACGGGAATATCACACATGAATCACGTAACTCACGCGTAGATCACATCAATTTACGTGACAGACGCGTATTTTTTGCATAAATATGCACTTCGCATATTACAGAAGAAAATGAAGTATAGTGCAGAAGTTCTCAGTGCCTTTAAAAAGTACGGTATAGGTAACAACGTACAAGTCTTTCTTGATATGGAATGATAGGTTTTTATAATTCAGTCTAGTAGGATTAAATCATTTTAGTTTCAATAAATTTAAATTTGATCCATTTTATGACTATCATAAAAATCTAACAGTAAATTTACAAGGCACTGTGTTCCTTAACGAAATATATTTGAAAATATAAATGATGTAAATATGATCGACTCGATATTTAGGACTCAAACTTAAAACTAAGACTGGGCGATACCTTAAATAAGGTATCGAGTATCATACCTTCATGATGTACTGTCCAAAGTATCGAATTATTGGAAATGATATTTTAATAATAGAGTAAATACATAATAAATAAACTTTTTATGTATTTTTTTTTTCGTAGATTTTAATTTTGTGGTTAAAATGGTAGAGAGAATAAAAGTAGAAAGAAAGAGAAGCAAATTACGCATCCTAACTTGTTGAAATTGTTGATGGTTTAATCTGGATTGATGATTATTATAATCATCCATTATATTTTTAGAGTACCATTGAACTTTGAGCATCTATTGCGAATGTTTTTTTGAGAGCACATTTTATGAAATGAGACTTAATGCTGCTTCTAGGACACTCGATATTACTTCCAGAAAAATTTAAATGTTTCCAGAAGATTAGCAATGCTTCTAGAACATTTGATACTGGTTATAGAAGACTTGAAATGCTTTTTAAAGAGTCGATAGTCTTTGGTGGACATTATACTGCTTCCAAAAGACTTCAAATGCTTCTAGAAGACTTGATATTTCCCCTAGAAGACTTGATACTGGTTGTAGAAAACTTAAAATACTTCCAAAAGACATGACTTGAACTCCTTCTAGAAGACTTGAAATCCTTCCAGAACACTTATCATTTCCTTTCAAAGATTTGATACCGCTTCTCTAGAAGATTTTATATTTCTTCCAGAAGACTTGATACTGGTTATAGAATACTTGAAATGCTTCCAAAAGGCTTGACATTACCTCTGCAAGACTTGATAATGCTTCCAGAAAACTCGATGCTGTCTCTGGAAGACTTTAAATTGCTTCGAAAACACTTGAAATGCTTCCAGAATTCTTAATATTCCCTTCAGAAGACTGGAGATTGTTTCTAGGAGACTTAAAAGGTTTCCAGAAGAATTCAATACATTTAGAAGATTTGATGCTGGTTATAGAAGCGTTGAAATGCTTCCAGAACACTTGGTATTGCCTCTGGAAGACTTGAAATTGCTTCGAAAAAACTTGAAATTCTTTCAAAGATGTCTTTGTACTGCTCTTGGAAGACTTTCACTATTTCTAGAATACTTGAGTTGCTTCTGAAAGAAACTTCTGAAAGGCTTGATCTACTTTTAGAAGACTTGAAATGCTTGCAGAATACTTAATAATCTTTCTGGAATACTTGATACTGCTTCTAGAAGACTTAAAAGCTTTCCAGAAGTCTTACAATACTTTCAAAAGATATGATACTACTTTTAAAAGACTTGAAATATTTTCAAAAAACTGGATATTACTTCTAGAAGACTTAATAAAATGCTTCCTGAAGACTTGAATGAAAATTTGATGAATATTTGATTTTGCTTTCAAAATACCAATACAATTGGCAAAATGTAATATCTTCATCTCAAAACATCAAAAATTGCCAATACAACGCTAGATACTGCTTGTAAAACTCAAACCATTACAGGCAGAAGACATTTCTCTTACAAACCAACCATAAGTAGGATACGTGGTTGTTCATAGACACTTTTTCCAATACTGTTGTTTTCATCACCCAATACCCATATTATTTTCAAAAACCGGTGGTTATGACTCTAACCCTTATTTTCACCATATGTTGTTGACAATTTTCTTATTTTCTTATTTCGTACTCGTATATTTCGTGTTTTTAACACTAACGGATTTTGAAATAATGAGGAATAACCACATATTGAATCTCAGCTTTAAACTATCTTGGCGGTAGGTATCGATACTATCAACAAGTATTAATACTTTCTACATTATTACTTAAAATCCTTCTTAGGACTAAAAATTCATTCGTAACACACGATTCACGATCGATATTTGCATGGTCTTTTTGACGCTTTGTTGTTGTTTTTGTATTTTTCGTTAGTGCGGACCTGAACAAGTTCGATATACCGGTCTGTCCGGCGATCGGTGAAATATTGTTATTAAAGGAAAACCAAAAAATACCCGGGTTACGCTGGGTCTGTCAAAACCAAAGGTGTTCACGATCACGCATGCTCACGGGAATGGTACAGAAATTAATGCCCGCTCACGGTCGATCACGCATGAGACATCGTGACCCGATGGGACTCACGTAATTTACACATCTCTAGTAGCTGGGCTACGATTGCAATCTTACACTTCCGGCCAAAGTACGACTTCCAGCTTTATATCATCTTTAGGCGCCAACAGTAGGCAAGGATGAGTAGTTTGTTATCTCCCCTTCGTTGTAACAAAAGTACGTGTATCAAATTGTCCACTCGATTTCTAACATTATGCATAATGTCCGGACAATATAATAAATTATATTTTCTATATAATTTATCATTTTGTCACATCTCATTGAATATTTTAAAATTGTCCGAGCACTTTAAATATCGTCAAATTATTTACATTGCCCGAAACATTTATACCCAACAAATGTATAAAAATGTCTTCTGATCAAAGAAAAATCTTTGTTTGGCCTTAATTACGTTTCGTACAATATATTGTTTTGTATACTTGTTTTCATTTACAATGAAAAACAACGTATCTTCATTTGCAAAACTTATTGCAGAGGTTAACCTTACTAAATAAATATTCAAGTACCAAATTATGTTTTTGATGTTGATCAAACTTTAGATTTTCTAAGCCAACATATTTCTTTTAAAGGGTATTCGCCCTTCGCAATATAGAGTTAATATCATACAAAAATTTCCAAATCTTATAATAGTTAAACAATTAATGATATTCTAACGGATTCTAAATTTGTTCAAAGCACTTTATTTATAAAAACTTATGTCAATCTTTTTCTGGATATATCAACACGAAAATTATTTCTTTAATTAAAAAATTATTTACAACTAAACAATTTTTACCGAAATCTGCCATTTTTATACACCCATCTCCACAAACTGTTTTTTGTTTTTGTGACGCCTGAAGTAAAGAGGCGTAAAGTAAAGTATGCATGTATTTGCATGTATGCATGTATTTGCTGCCGATTGGCGATAAAAGATATAATAAGTACATGGAATGGCAAATATACAGATCACCAAATTTTAGAAATAATAGTATACAAGTGAAATCATTAGATAATTTGTTAGTTGATTATGATCGTAAGAAATAGTGCAATTTACAAGAATGTGTAAAAGTCTTCCAATTTTGTTGACCTATATTTTTGCTATTAATATAAATTGAATTTGTTAAGTCCTCTTTGTATGTAGAGACATATTGACGCCTTTTCGGCATTTTCAATCCATGTCCTAGAATACAGAATATCAACAAAAAACTCGAATCTTTTGAATACGAACTTGTTTTTATAAATGTATTCAAATACAAATATAGACAAAAGTATTTTAAAACGAATATAGTCAAAAGTATTCGAATAACATTCAAAGTAGTGTTACACAATTTGTACTACTACCAAATTCTTGACACATTCTATTTAGATAATAACTCAAGAACTAATACGTGTGTTGAAAAACGTTTTGTATACAAATTATTCATAGTGAATCTCAACCGATAATCTTGTTGCAAATAACATGTATGTTGCCATTACCTATTCGATTTTAAATCGAAACTTATCCTAAGGCGGTCATATTTTATTCTACCTTTTTACACCTCATTTGAAATTGGGTTAACATAATTTAACCGTTTCTTTACTCCACAAGAAATAAAATCTTTTTAGTATAAATAATTAAAGGAGAAAGATTAACTAAAGTGTTAGTAAGAACTGACATTTTATAGCTCTAATAAACTAGCAATTTTTTGCAGATATTTATCGATGGACGATGATTTGATTTTCATGGAATTTAAAAAAATAAATGTTGAGTGTATCACCACGGATAAGTGTTTAAGTGTGTTGATTACAATTTTATATTCATGTATATAAGAAACTGGTTTAAAACATTTTAACCATTTTTCGTAGCAATAGATATATTTTTCGTAGATTCAATTCAGACTTTTAGGTATTTACGAAATACTTTTTCTTTTGGCTAAACCATTTACCCAAATGAAAAAGATAAAATAGCTTCTAATTTAAAGTCACTAATTATTTAGAAAAAAAATGATTGTGTTTATGCACACGGTTAAAAAAACATACTATATGCAATTTTTGGACTAATTTAAAAAATATATTATTTCTAAAGCGCTATAACGTCTAAACTGAACAATTTTGTATATAGATAAGTTATTTTAAATCATCATATTTTTAGTCAGTGTGTTCTTCCATTGTACACGTCAATTGTTACACGTTAAATGAAAAAAATTAATCAAATCTTATGTAAACCTTTGTATACAACAAAAATAAATACGCGCTGCTCTAAATATATAAATATTATAATCATAGGCATTCAATCAGCGATTGGAAACCAGATGGAGGCTGTCAACAACTCAGTAATATTACTACAATCTAAATCTTCAATCTCTTTCCCGCATATTTAAGGTTTTAATTTTTATTTATACCGCCAAATTCCTGCAGATGAAGATAATGTTTCGAGAACAGTTATTTCTAAACTATTTGATCTGTTCGAATTCATAAAAAATACCGTCAGTGTTACATAATATTGCACAAACCTTTTAATGAGTCAAGAAGTAAAGAAAAAAAAGGAAAGGAAAGGAAAGGTCTTGGAAAAATATATATGTAGCTAGTTATAATTGTTTTAAAACCTTAATTTGCGAAAATTATTAAGCTTACTAAATAAATATTCAACCAATTGTGTCTTTGATGTTACATCTATAGATTTTTCGATTTTTTAAGCTACCATATTTGTGTTGAAAGCATTCGCCCTTCACAACGTAGAGTTTATGTTAACAGAAATGTCAATTTCTTCCTGGACACATCAACACGACCTACATTCACTACAGCTTAAGAACTTCCACCTAAAAATGTCATTTTTATATACCCACCTACACAAGCTGTTCTTTCACTGATTCTTAGATAGATGATACTACTTATCATCTAGTAGTATCATTTGGAAGTTCTGTGTAAATTAGACACCGAAGGAGGTAGAATTTTCAAATATCCTTTAGAAGGTTGTTTTGACGCTATAAAAACATTTTGAATTCTTTCATTACAGGCAAGGAAGTTTTACCGAAATCTGTCATTTTTGTATATCTATCTCTACAAACTATTCTTTCACTCATAACAAATCCCACAAAACATGTTAGCAGATTTATCACAAACTATAAATAATCAGATTGGCAATTTTCTCAAAAATATTGGTCAAGACAAATCAACTTTTGATGGAGATTTGTTAGCAGTTTTTTCCAGTATTAAATTTTCACGACATTATAACCACAAGTTTTCTACCACAACAAAGAACCTACATCAGACACGATATCAACGTTACCTATATTAAAAAAGATCTCATGATTTTTAAGGAACATAATGATCGGTGACCATTCTTCTTGAATCACCGTGATTTTAAATGTTGATCGTGATCACATAGGACAAAAACACCATTACAAATAGCAGACTCAATCAACTAGAATTTCTTTTCCTTCAGAAATACAAACAGATTTGGGGAGATTATTTGTTAGTAATCTAACTATGGAATTTTTGGAACAACGTGATATTAAAATTAGGTCTGCAATCCTCAGTCAAATGCAGTAGAAAGGTTTCAAGGACTGTTTAATAGAGCAGTTAAAAGGTTTGAGTTGGGACATGGGACAGAGTGGGACAAGTGGGACGTGATCGAACCATAAGTTATTGTTATTATAATTTGCCATAAAAAGTGCACCACATGCAGCACATGGTTTCAATGTTATGGGGGGCAATAAGAATTTCGTTAAGTATATTATAAAGTTTATGGAATGGTAATGATAATATTGAACCAGAGGTTAGTAATGTTTTGAAATTACAAGAACAATTGAATAAAGACGCATAGAATGCATCAAAGAAATATGACAAAACAGCAAAAATAAATAAAACAAAGAAACGGATAAAATTTATAACAACATTGTGGCAAGTGACACACTACTGACTCACTTACCCTAAATTGTTACCTAAATCAAATCTATTGAAAGATTGAAGAAAAATCTTAAAAGAAAAGATTCAAAACAGTAAGATGAAAAAGATGGATCTTGCAGACACATAAAAAGTCTAAGGAGTTTCGAATTCAACACATATCCGAATCACTGCATATTCTGCACTGAAACTTATTGTAACATCTGCTACAAACACTGTATATGATATGTATAAAATGTAACGTCTTGGTCTATAAAAGCTATTCCAACAACTAAATAATATCAGATAATTATATTTACGAGCATACTCATTATAATCTGTGTCTAGCGCAATGAAATTTGACATGGAAGTAGTAATAAGGTAGTATAGCTTATCATCACATGGCAAGCGACGCAATTCTGCTGCTAGAAAGTTATGGTGCAATGGCGAAAGTATCTCCGTGAGCGGCCTGTATAATTGCTAGACGATATGGCATGGAGTCAATATGAAAATGAGAACGAGCTGGCTATGAAAGCATTTTTATACAGCTCTCTTCCACAAAGGCCTGTACAGCCCGATGTTTATGGCTAACTCATTTTTCAGAGGTGAATCCGATCGAAAATGTTTACGATATGCCGGATATTCTGGGTCGGAAACATTAACCTTATCCAGCGCCTTCGGCCAAAGTTATGGAGCAGTTGAGCAGGTGAGTTAAGGGAACATGATGGACCACGTCGTGTAGCGATGGTACGCGCCGCTCACGGATGATATTTTTCCATTGCTGCAACCCCATCCGACAGGGTTGTGTCGCGCTCCATGTTAGGGTTATTTATAAAAGTATTACTTCGTACCAAACTTCATTGTACTAGACACATTATACAAGATGTGTTCATGAGTTATTTCCAACAGTCTAATAATGTCTCACTTGCCCTTTTTTGGCGGTCAAGTGAGTCTTTTGATAAATGTTCTTTTAATATAATATTAATGTATTAAAGAAATGCTGTTTTATTACTTTTTCTGTGTAAATACGTTCGCTAATAGTTAATTTTAAACTTATTTGGTATACAGTAAACCCTCGATAGAGCGAACACGCAAGCCGTTTGCTATAATGAGATGTTCGCAATTTCGCTGTAACGTTAGTTCGTTATATATTATGAATAATAGAGGCATTGAGAACAAAAGTGGACTAACCCACATATATTATACGCTGGGGTTAGTCCAGCCTCAATACGCATCAGTACACAATAAGCACACAACGCCTCAATAATGAATAGGAGCTTGGGATGTTTAGAAACATATTAACATCGACTATGTAATAAGTTTATTTGTATTTTGTTCATATTGTAATTAACATTTTTTTAAGTAATCATTTATGGCGCTTTGCTTTAAAACGGGTTTTGTTCGTCTCAAACATTCTTCGGTAATTTTATTCAAAGAATTCGCGAAACCTTCGAAAATGTTCTCTTCTGTATCAGCAAACCTTTAAATTGTGATATAAATAATGAATTCGATAACAAATCAAATGTGGGTTTCCTTTGGATAGTATAGAGAGCTAGTGTTAGAGCTGTGTTACATTTTCCACTTCTTCCTCATCACCTTCATCGCTTCCTTCATTTTCTTTCCATTCTTGGCATGTAGAGTAAAAAGTTACTAAGAAGAACTAATTATCGATGAATGCTTACCATCATTAAGTGATTTTTCTCATTTTCTTCATGAGAGTCAGTTGTCCATGCTTAATTAAAACAATTTTTTATAATGTTTGATGTTACTGAATTCCAAGAATCCGACAACGCTCGTATCGCTTGTAGAATATTCCATTTCGGATTTTCTTCGTTCGCTTCTATTGCCAAAATTGCTGCTCTTACAAGACGAGCACGATATCGCTTCTTCATGCAGGCAATTATACCTTGATCAAAAGGTTCGAGTGTACTCGTTGTGTTAGGTGGAAAATAAATCACCTCAACATTGTCCAAATTTATATCGTTAACATTATGTGCAGCACAATTGTCCATCGTTAGCAATACTTTCCTGTTTTGTGCTGCCATGTTTCGCTGGAAACGAATAAGCCGTTCTCGAAATGTCTCAGACGTTACCTACACAGTTTTTTGATTACTGTAATGACACGGTAAATGGGAACGATCTATTTTATTTAAACATCTGGGATTTTTTGACTTTCCTACTATCCACAGATTTAATTTTTCGCTTCCATCTGCATTGCAACATAAAACTGCTGTTACTCTTTCTTTACTTTTAGTGCCACCATAATACTTTTTACCTTTAAAATCCAAAGTACGGTTTAGCATAAGATTATAAAATCACCAGTTTCGTCAATGTTAAAAACATCTTTATCAAGATAGGCGTTTTTTATAAATTTGAACTCCTGTCTCCACTTATCTATAGTAAGCACATTAACTTTATTTCCTTCTCCAGATAAGGCGTGGTCTGAAATGCCGTGCCTACTCTTAAATCTGTACAATCACCCAGAAGAAAAATCACATCCTATTATGTTCAATTCAGCAGCGATTGATTTTGCCTCATCTTGTATGAATGGCCCTATTAAGGGACATTCATACTCATATTTAACATTTTTTCTTCTCATTTTGGTAAACCATTCTATTAATTTTTTTTCTAGCTCTGGAAATGTTGGTCTCCTCAACTTTTTACGAGACGTATGTTTACTAGAGGCTACGGCACTATCAATACTGTTTTTATTTTTTATAATTGTTAATAGCGTTGATTTTGATATGTTAAATTTTTCCGCAATTTTAGTTTTTGTAATAGCATTGTCGATAAACAATCGACCTACAGATAAACAAGTTATTCCCCGAATATCACACCTTAGATCTTCGGGGAATACCTCAACTAGTCTTACATTACCTAGAGAACAAAAAAATTCGTGTTCGCAATAATGATAATAGTTTGAATTAAAATCATACTTATGAGATGAAATAATTGTTCGTAGTTCGTTACCATGACTTTTCGTTATAATGAAAAAAATGGTATATAAAATGTATTCAAGATATTTCTTGCATAATTTTGATTCGCAATCACGGCCATTTCGAAAAATCGATGTTCACTATATAGGGCCTGTTTTACCTAAATATGACTCACTTGCTCCGCTCTTTCCTATATATGAATTGGAAGAGAAAAAGAAGGAAACTCTGTTGGCTACATATGTTTTGCAACAAACGAAATTGAACAATTTTCAGAAGACCAAACCAGGAATTTAAAGAACATGGAATAATAAAACCATATTCACAATCTCCACGAATACTTATAATAATAAAATTAATTATAAGAATAATTATAAGGATCTTTATTATCCCAACGGATTACAATTCAGTATAGAGTAAATTTCTTTCTCGATGGTGGCAATGTGCGTTAAATAAGATGTGAACCCCACATCACGCAACAATATTCAAGTTTACTACACACCAACGTAAAATAAAGATCTATAATTGTTTTTAAATTAGTAGATTTCAAAGAATTTATCCCGATAAACCATAACCTTCTGAAGGCCATACCATACCGATGTTCGGTTGATATGTTTATTGAAGAACCAACTGTCATCACTACACTCCAAGATTTTTTTAAAGATTAGTGATGCACTCCTAGCACATAATCGAAAAATACGGTATTACATTTTTGGCTGTACGTCATTTCCTGACATTTAAAAGTATTTCAAGTTAACTTTTTGTCAAAACAAAAGTTGTATAATGTATTAAAGTTTGTATAAATCTATCTGGGAGTGATTCACAGTGCTGCTCACAACTAACAGATCTAAACAGTTTCAGGCCGTCTGCCAATAAAAGTTATTTAGTATTGAAAATCATTGGTAAATCAATTATGTAGATGTTGAACAGCAAAGGGAGCCCTGGGATATGCCACTAGTAACATGAAATTGCCAAGACTTCAAACCACAAATCTCTCCAACTGATCATCCAACAAACCTTGATCCTAGTCATTAAAAGCCCGAGAAAAGTCACTGACAACCCTCATACAGTTATTATGATAATTTTTTTATCTGATGTAAAAAATAGCTTAACAACAAAATTGCGAGTAGTGTTTGACGGTAGCGCTAAAACCTCAACATCTCTATCAATAAATGATTGCCAAATGTTAGGTCCCGTTGTTCAAAATGATTTATTTTCAATATTAATTAAATTTCGTAAACATCCTATTGCAATTACAGCTGATTGTTAAAAAATGTATCGTTAAATTTTGATTAATCCATCACAGCGCAAATATCAATATATCTTATGGAGAGAAAATCCATCTCAAAATATAAATTGTTTCAATTTAAATACGATTACGTACGGTTAGCTAGTTCTAGTTATAAAAACTAGAACTAATCTAAAATAAAGATAAATATCCTATTGCGGCTAGCAAATTGAATGATTTTTATATGGGCGATTGGATTTTAGGCGCTTCCGATTTAGACAGTGCATTACAATTAAAAAATAACGTTTCGAATATTTTACACAAGGCTTACACTGGGATTCACGTTTAGATCGAATACTGTTTCTTTGAGAATTAAATTGTAGGAATTATTCAATTACAAAAAGATTTATCTTGCCTTCAATATCCCAAATATTTGTCCCTTTAGGCCTGATATCCCCTTTAGTTATTAAAGGTAAAATGTTAATTCAAGACTTATGGAAGGAAGGGATATCCTGGGATGATAGTCTGTCGTTATGTTTACAAAATGATTGGATAAATTTCTCAAAGAACAACCAAAAGTTCTAAGATAACCATCAAACGATGCGCGTTTATTTCAAACTATACTCGAATAGAATTACACGCATTTTGCGACGCTAGTAATCAAGCCTTTGGGTGCGTATATTTGTATTCGCTGTTTACTGAATGAAAAAATTTACGTCCGTTTACTGTGTTCTAAGAGCAGAGTTAATCTTTTAAAAGCGATTTCATTGCTTCGACTAGAGCTTTCTGGTGCTATTTTGCTAGTCGAACTTGCAGAAAAGGTTATAAAAGTTCTAAACGTAACATTTCAAAATATTTATTTTTGGTGCGACTCTAAAACTGTTCTGGGATGGATAAACTCGACACCTAACAAATTTAAAACTTTTGTTGCCAATAACTAGCTTCTAATAATAATCCTTCAGATCTCATTTCCAGGGGTACTATGGTAGAGAATTTAATAATGAATAAAATTTGGTTTACCGGTCCTGATTTTCTACATAATTTGGATTTTGATCTTTTTTCGGAATGTCCTGATGCTTTCGATTTATCAGAAATGAAACAAGACAAAATTACAGTATCATGTGTTAATGTTGACGAATTTACTACAAACTTATTCCAAAGTTATCCTGGCTTTTCAAAATTACAACGAGTTTTTGCTTATATACTGCGTTTTATCAGAAATTGTAAATTAAAGTCAAAAGATAGAACTGCGAGTATTCTTACTACTAACGAATAACTCTTCGCTAAAGTTATGTTATTTTTGCCAAAGAGATAGTTTCGCGGAAGAAATTGATTTACTAATTAAACAAAGGAATATTAAAAATTCTTTATCTTTGAACCTATTTCTTGCGGATGATGGTTTAATTCGTGTAAGAGAGCGATTAAAAACATTCCGATTTTCATTTTGATAAAGTGCATCCTATATTGCTACCTAAAAATCACATTTTGCCTAAATTAATAGCTGATTACTATCATAAAAAATTACTTCATTGTTGATCTAATCAATTGTTATCCGCTAATAGAGAAACTTTTTGGCCCATTTCAGGAAAAAATTATGCAAGCAAACGATAAAAAATTGTTTGGTTTGCTTTAGAAATAAACCCAAGTTTTCAGAAACTCAAATGGGTGATTTGCCAGCTTTTAGATTAAAACAATTTATGCCTTACTTTACAAATACAGGGGTTGATTACGCCGGGCCTATACATTAATATATAAATTTATTAATGTATAGGCCCGGCTAAAATATATTTATTTATTTAATATATAAATTTACCTTATTAAAGATAAATTTACTAGAAATTCAAAGTTGATTCATCTGTACAGTAACAAAAGCGGTACATCTAGAGGAGGTAACCAATTTGTCAACAGAACCGTTCATAAATGCATTTAAAAGATTCATTTCGAGACGGGGAAAACCTACCAAAATGTTTAGCGACAATCCTACTAATTTTATCTTGGCTGCTAAAACCATAAAAGAGCTTTATGTATCTTTACAAACGAAAGATGTACAAAATAAACTTTCTTATTTTTTTACTAACGAATTTGGTGGAGTTTTATACCACCATATTTAACTTTAGAGGTATTTGGGAATCTAATATAAAATCAACAAAGGTTCATTTGAATAAAATATTGAACGATTGCCATTTAAATTACCAAAAGTTACTTACTGTTTTGACCCAAATTGAATCAATTTTGAATTCTAGACCTCTGTCTCCATTGTGCAGTGATCCTAACGATTACCTTCCTTTGACACCTGGCCATTTTCTGATAGGCAAACCTTTAACAACGTTGCCAGAACCTTCGGTGGTCAATATTCCAGTTTGGACCGCTACCAGTACCAACAGTTGCTAATTGCAAAATTTTAGAACAGATTGTCGAAGAAGAAGTTTTGCCCGAACTTCAAAAAAGATTAAATGGAATTCGACAAACGGATCAGAATTGAAGATTGGGTCCATGGTATTATTATCGGATAATGTCCCTACCAGTAAATGGCCGTTAGTTAGGGTAGAACAACTTCATCTTGGCCGTGATGGTATAGTTCGTGTGGTGACTGTCAGGTTGGGAAATGGAACTATTTTCAAGAGACCTATCGTCCGATTGTGTTTGTTACCACATGATTAAATTATTAATTGAATATTTTCTTTGTTAAAAAAAAATAAAGTTTCTTTTTGTTGGTTTGGTTGAAATACTTTCTTAGTTTTATTTTATATTTTTCAGATAGCTTAGCTATTTCAAGGTGGTCGGTATGTTAAGGCATTTATTATTTTTATTATTATTTGAATTTATTTTATGTTTCTTAGTATGAATTTATATTTTCTGTTTTTTTGTATTTTCGTTGAAACCATGTGGTCGAAGTAGGATGCTCGGCTCGTGTTATATATATATATATATATATATATATATATATATATATAATGTAAATTTGGGAAAACCGGATTATTCGTTTTTGTCCTTTCGAAGTGTAACATCTAAAGTAAATTAAAGTCAACAAAAGAAATTTCCAGTGTTTAATTTACATTGAACAATATCCAACTGAAGAATCTACGAATCAGCGACGAAACACTAGCTAACAAGATTTCGTGAAATAATTTTCAATAAATTTCAATAATTTAACACTTGTTGCTATTCGCACATTTACAGATATCATCAAAACACGATTGTTTTGGTTTCACATAACAAAACACATTTACTTATGGATAAAAATCTATTAACAAAATGGCGGTATCAAAATTAAGATTTAATCACATTCACATTGATTTGGTCGGATTCTATCTTCATTCCTTGTGTATTTTAATTAACTTGGAATACCTAACACCATCACCCATAATCCAGGATGACTAATCGAACACGAATTCGGCACATGCCTCTAAACGATATGTGCCGAACAATATTGTTTATCTCCCGAACGGGGATATGGTCAACGGTTTAGGCTATCAGAATTTTTTTAAATAACAACTTTCTAGAATTTTATTCATTGCTTTCTAGCTTACGTAAATATTCTCTTGTGCACAAGTAATTAACATAGTTTTTCATTGCATACAAAATCATTCACTCATACGAATTTATTTCATTGAATTTGTTTTTCTCAAAATTAACGCGATTTTTTTTATAAATCGTTCAGATGAATAAAATAATGTTGTGACAGCAATAGGATAACGACTAATATTTAATGGCCATAAATCAAAAAAAAAATAATACAACCGGGTCTTTGTATTAAAAAAATGTTGTAAAAAAATCTATTTGTCTACAGGTGTTTTACAAACCAAAAAACATAGAGCACGTGTTGTGTTTGTTTGATGCGTGCCGCACGATGTCAAGACACAGGAAGAAGGGCCATTTCCCCTTTTTCTTAACATCCTTTCATCACAACCAAGCAGCCATTCGATTTTTAAGGCCGCTTTTATGTCGGCAATGAATTTTTATATGAAATATCTATGTATGTATATTTTTATGAACGCTTATGAAACTAGAGTAAAAAGATAAACATAAAAACGCAAAATCAAAACACTTAAGTATGTCACGATGCCTTAAGATAGAAATTGCGTAACATCTTTTAATATTTAAAAATCTGGTTCGATAACTCTTTGGTATTTCCGATTTGTAAAAAAAAATTGATTTAATGTTGTTGGGTTTAAAACGTCGGTGGTGGTACTCTCTTAGATATCACATGTCCAACATGTGTGCTGGGCCACTTGCCACCGTTGAGGTGGCTTAAAATTATCAAACCAACACGCAGCTGTAGTTTATAAAAAAATTAGTTGTACGAACAATCCCCTAGACATTTTCAATCTGGAATGACTCAGAAATAGCTTTCTTAGCACGTGGCTAAAACTACGATTACAAGATTACTTTTTAAGATAATGGCTGTTTTTTGTTAATTTATATACACCTTAATCTTTTTCGTATTTCTCTTACATTCCCTACTCTTCACTAAGTTCGTACTTTTTTACCGCAGACTCAGTTTAGAAAGCTACCGTTTATTCTCGGAAGCATTCCTCTCGCAGTTCAGCTACGCCGGAGTGGTTGATTTATGCCGAAGAACTTGGCTATGTACTTCACTCCCCGAGACTACACTCAATTGCCCCGTGCTCTCTCGATGCCCGGGCGCATTATTTCTAAAATTAAATCGCCTCGCAGAGTGGGCATATATATCGGGTGGAAGCGGGAGAAGAAGTAGAAGAAAGACGGCACGGGGACAAATCCCTCTCTCCTCTTGTTGTGTCTGCGGAATGGCCGGCACATGTGAGAGGAATTGTATACGCAGACGGTTTTGCCAGCGACGATTTTACGAGCTCGGCGCGTGCCACCTAAAGCTTTTTCAAAGCTCACCCTCCCCCTTTAACAAATCCTGGTCAGTAACGAAAGAAACCAAATTGAACACACCTGAAACGGTCTGAAAGAAGATGAAATGATGATTGGAATGAGACGGTTCTTAACGTGTTGATACGGTTTTAATTTAACTTGTGGCAGGTGATGTATGATGTTGTTTAAAATTACATATAAATAAAAAAGAAACTTTAATACAGTAAAATCTTGATTAAATCCAACGGTCTTTGATAGAATCCTACTATCATTACATAATAACATAATCATAGTTTAACTGATGCTATCCCTGAGTTTTCTATACCACTGTTTCCCAAAGTGTGGGTCCCGATCGGATATGAGGGGGCCATAAAACTGTTAGAAACTAATTTTACTACCAACATTCCAATAAATACTAGTTCTAATAAAAGAATTGGTTGGTAATAAAAACAGCCAAGAATCCCCTCTATTCAAATCACCCACAATCTACATTTAAATGATCTAGCTGTCTAGCTGTTTTAACGTTCCGCTCCTTGATTTGAGTTTTCTTGATGAGTCTTTTTTTTGCGTTTTATTTTGCGTTTATCACGTGATACCATTGTGCTTACCTGTTGTGTTCGTGAATTCGATAACTATGTTATATTATAATAATGAACAAGTGGATAAATGGCCAATACAAAGCCATGAAAAAATAGACGATGTTATTTCGAATGAAGAATATGATACTGAGCCTGACGAGATTTCCTCTACAAATTATAATAGTGAAGAAAAATTTCGAAAAATCTCGAGTAAGTTTATAGATCTCGAGTATATTATATTAATGCGTCCGAGTAAGTTATCCGTCATATGGAAGCGAAGCACCCCCCTTTTAAAAAATAATCCGGTAATTTTTTTCAAAAGAAAATATGAAATATAAAGTCTACAAATAATCTTCTTTCACATTTTGTAAATATTAATGAAAATTCTACTTATGCCTCTTATTTTATTAGCCCAAGAATTGGCAGAGCATGTAAACTTCATACCACCGGCGAGAATTAATGTTGCCATCGATTAGAGATGTTGTTTGCAGACAAAGAAGGAAAGCTAATCGAATAATTGGGATGTCACAACAAATAAAGGATGAGTAAATCCGTAGCACGGGATATGTCAGTTACTTATTTTCGTGCGTTATACATATATGACAAAATAATACGCATGAAAACATCTTGTTTTGCAAACCAACTCGTGAATGACCGATGAATTTTTCACAAAAATACATTCTTATATAAAAGTTTGGAATGGAAGAATTGTGTTGGAGTTTATATGTAGCAAAAATAGCAGGTGGTCACAAGACTCACTGTAGCCTGCTTAGAGAAGCACTGGTTGCAAAATCATTGCCTGATGATTTAAAAACAGTATTAAACATCTGCTTAAACAATGTAAACTATATCAAAACACACCCCTTACAAACATGTTTATTTCAAAAGCTATGCAAAGAGATGGGTAGTCTTCATAAATTTCTTCTTTTGCATCCAGAGGTTCGTTGGCTATCCATAAGGAATGTTTTGACATGATTAGTGTATTCACGAAAAAAATCAATATCTTGAATCTTTATTGAACAAAGAATTTATTCTCAAGCTAACATACTTGGCGGATATATTCTCAAAGTTAAACGAACTTTATATGTATCAGCAAGGGAACCGCCATATTTGCTATTCACGATGACATTTGAGCGTTCATGAAAAACCATTTTGATATTATTTCTAAAGTATCTATAAAAAAATTGTTATTAGTTGTAACAAATTAAATTGTCATTATATCGTTGTAAATATTGTTTAGCAATAAAATAAAATTAAATAATTCAAAATTGACCATTTCTACTTTCTTCTTGTTAATAATAATTAATAATACGATCCAATGCAACCTAACTAAATAGTACAGCTTATGTGGGGCTAATCTATCCCACTTGCAGAATACATTTTCAATTCCTCTCCACATTATCCGTCTAATACCCTTTCGCTATCTCTCATTGCAACAATAGCATATGAAAAATTTATCCATATGTTGCAAGATTAATGATTAAATAAACCCCATCTTCAGCGACAAAGTTAATGAAGCTATAAAAGTTTAGACTGGAAAACGTATAAAATTAAAACATTTTGCTGTTTGATGGATGAACAAAATGAGGATGAAAAAGGAATGTCGTCGTGTCGAAAATTAGAAAATTTAGAAGACTTCTCCATCATTATATCTCCATATCTTTCATTGTACATTCGCTCTCTTATCAACGTCCTTCCCTCCTATCTCTGGACATTCCAATACATGTCCCTTACCTCATCTCACTAAGTAATAGTACAAACCAACACAACACAAGCCAACTTAGACCAACAAAGCACAATGGTACAACTTAACTGGGATTAATCCGTCAAATCATTAGAGAAAGGAAACAGCTTGGATAAGTTAGAGATTGTTTTGATACATTACAAACATTTAGCACAGAAAGCAAAGTAAAGTCTGATGTCAATGTATTGTTTGCCATTTACACTTATTTAATGTAGTTGAAAAATAACTATGTCGTTTATTTTGGGGAAGAGATGAAAAATTCGATGCTGGATTTGTAATCCGTTTCAAGCAATTTGCCAACTGGATTGTCAGAAGAAAAGCAAGTAAACAATTCATTGACTTATCAAAAGATACACCGCTAAAAACCATCTTTAATCGTAAGCAATTAACGAAATTTTGGCTTTCAGTTGCTGCTTATTTCATGTAGCCATGAAAGGCATCCATCCCTTCACTACCTCATATTTACATTAAAACTTAGAAAAAGATACGAAACAAATACATTTTTTCACTGAGTTATCACATCCTATATTTAGTAAATAAAAATTTCATTAATCTGGATGATTTTTTTTATTGAAGAGATGTTAGCACTGTTACGACATTTTTTGTTTTTTCAGGAAAATGCAAAGCTATGATAAATAATGTATAATAAATAATGCTTTTTTTCATATTAAGCAAGGGTAAGCTGGTCAGTTTTTACTGTAAGTCCACCTACAATCCACCTTTATCTCATATAAGTATGGTTGTTGTGTTACATTAGTCTCAAATATTAAAATTTTCTTACGTATAGATAGGTCGTGGTCCAACCAAATTTAATAAATACTGGACATTACGATGGATATATAAATCAAGGACGATAGTTCCAATTTTAATTGGTATTTAGCGAGTTATTTTGAAATTAACTAACATTGACGTCTATTTTGCTTTTACTTGCTGGATGAAAGCCATGAAAGGTCTCTTTCCCTTCACTACCTCATATTTATATGAAGAAAGATTTTCAACCATGGTTCATATTAAAACTTAGCAAAAATAGAAACAAACATTGGCAATGCAGTTACGCAGTATATGTCCAGCTGTTTTTGACACGTCGTTGAAAAGTCAACAAATTTCATCCTCAGCTTGTGCAATATCGATAAGATGATATTTAAGGAGTGCATGACAGGTCAAGAAGCCTCTTATGTTTTGTTTTGCGAAAGAGTTATCACAGTCTTCGCTTCTCTACAACCTGGAAGTTCTTTCCAGCGTGCAAATTCTTAAGGCGCCAATACTGTTGATTGTGTGTATGATGTTGCTGTTTTGTTGCCTGCTGGGCCAACTTGCCCACCTTTTCATTACACTCAACGTCATATAACAACATAAGGTTGAACAACAATTTGAACAAGATCAAACACGAGCATTAAAAATCATTAAAGTTTAGCAATTTCGTCTCTTAAGAGGGTTATCACAGTAAAAGTAAGACTTATAACCACCTGTATACTTAATTATCAAACCACAACAATATTGTGAATATACCGTCTGTTTTTGAATATTGGAAATTACCAACATGGTTTTCCCCTGTCTAGAAATAAATTGAAAATGTTGAGAAGGTATTTTCATGGGAACGCAACAGTGTTTTTATAAAAAAAAGTAATGAAGGATACGATCTGTTTCAATTTGGACCCACTTTAGATGCTAGCCCTCAGAGCAGGCATTTGTGGAAAATTCCGCAGGGGACAAAGCAGTCAATAATTGAGAAAATAATACTATTCAAAGGATTCTTGCATCTCAAGCAATTTTTAAAGGATATCTCTTATTCGTGGGGATAACGGTGATCAGTCGTATAGAAAGCAGAGATATTGTCTATGATATAGAAATATACACAGGTAAGTGCAGTCAACCGGCCAATGAGATGAGTCAATCGGCTGACGTTATTCTTCAGCTCATTGAAAATGTGCCCAGAGATCTCAATTTTAAAATTTTCTTTGGCAATTACTATAAGGGTTACTTTTAATCAATGAATTAGCTAAACATAGAATATACTCCATTGGAACGGTAAGGCCCAAGAGACTCAAAGGTTGCGTTATGAAAAGCGACAAAGTTTTGATGAAGATGGGTAGAGGGAGTCTGGATTCGAAGACGTCAAAAATAACATAGTTATCACGAAGTGGCTTGATAATAAAGCCTGGGTTTGTAAAAGGTTTGTAAAAGATGGGATAAGAAGGGGAAGAAATATGAAGACGTTGCTGGGCCAAACTGCATAGCAGAATACAATAACTTCAAGGGCGGGGTAGATTTATGTGATATGCTGATGGAGCTCTATCGCATAAATAATAGAGGCAAGGATTGGTACATTAGGGTATATTATTACTTCTTCGACCTGCGTGTGGTCAATGGATGACTCCGATACCGCCACTCTCTGAGAAAAAAGACTCCACATAACTCCTAACGTTGCCCCAGTTCAAGATTGACGTAGGCAATTATTTGACGAGCTCTAAAGGTCCATGTCGTCAAGCACGGGGACGTAGAAACAACGAACCAGTCATAAAGAAGAAGAAGAAGATAATTTTTACGACGTATGGCAACATAAGGTCATGTAAACAATGTTTTGATTTATTGTATATGTTTTGTAAATAAAATGTTTATTAGTATCCACTCGAGTATTCATTACATAAGTACACCAAATAATACGTTAGTTTGATCATTACACCAAATAGTATGAGGCTGATGATTCCACATGGCATTATCACCATATTTATATACATAAAAAAAAATCTAAAAAACCTTTTTCAGGAGCCTATATATACCCAATATAACATTTACTTCAATAATTGATCTGAAATCCTTAACTCAGCCAGGAAAGGGTTGAGTGTTTAAAGAATACTATGCTATACCTACTAAAAATATTTACGGCAGTTCATCTAATTTTGTTAAGAAAAATACTGCCTATAATACCTGCAAATTTTCAGATCTCTTAAAAATAGCGTCTGTTGTCACTGTATTCAAAGGTAGTGACTCTAAAGATGCTGGTAATTATCGACCTATTACCACATTGCCTACATTCTCAACAATTTTTGAACTGTACGACCGCATCTTCTTCTCTTTCTTCTCTTTATTAATGATTTTCCATTCTACATTAGTAACAACACGGACTGCTACAAAGGTAGGGCATAAAGTGCTGACGAAGCCACCCTGTTAATTAGGGGTCGAAATATCGATGAGATCGTGGACAAGTCCTGGACGATCGCACAGTGTTCTGAATAGGGAACAGGAGTGAAGTGTGGTCAATGAGATTTTGTTAGATGATTTGAAAACCATTAAAACGATATTTTTTTGTCTTAGAAAGTCAGATATTTTTAAACCACAGTTACACTAAGTTCCTATGGGTGTACATAACGCAACCAAACTTAATATTTAATGATCATGCTGCCATAATAAGGAAAAAGATAAGTCGTAGTATTTTTACATTGAAATGCTTGATTGGTAAAGTTTTGCTGGATGTAGCCATGCTGACGTATCATGCGTTGGTCCACTCCATGACAAATATTGCATTTTGACAAGGGATAATAGCCTTTCTAGTGCATATATTTTCAAACTGCAACATCGTGCTTTTCGTGACCTGGGATAATGTTATAGGGATGACTGCAGGTTCCTTTTTGAGAAGCTCAGTATTACGATTCCTTGTGAGTATATATTTTATGCCAACAGAAACAAGTCAACATACCAAATTCAATCCGAGGTGCATGGGTAGAAGCAGTTTCTGACCAAAATGCTGCCGTTTGAGTGTGTCACTGCGGGAACCGAAATTCACATTTCAGCAGTTGTTTAATCGATGTCTCTTGACGCGCAATATTTATCCAATTCAGCTCTGAAAAGACACCTTAAGATTTTGTTGGTCAGCAATGTTCATGAGTTTTCAAATGAGGAATGTGTTATTTAATTTGTCTAGTATCTTTTATAGTAGTATTTTTGACTGATGAGTTTAAGAGAATTGTTTGTTCTGAGAAACACAATAAAGTATTTTAAATCATTCTTCCAAACACCGATTGAATGTTCCTCAACAAGGAGTAGATTACCAGCACCAATATGTATAATAGACTACCGTAATCCATTAACTAATTGAATGCTATAGGTTTTAATAAAATTAACAAAGAGATACTTATAGCGAAAAAAAGACAATTGATGTCCAACACTAAATATAGTATTGTGACTTTTCTCTGTATCTAATGTATGCTTCTTTTCCCACATTAATCCTTTATATCGAGGTTTAACTGTATATATTCAGTTGTCGACATAATTATAAACTTCTTAAAGTTTCGTTTTTATCTTCAGTACTCGATGTTTCCGTAAAACACTATTTTTAAATCCCCCTTTAGGAGTAATAAATAAAGTGAGACTAGAATCTCTAAAAGCTGCTGCTTATAAATTCTAAAAGAATGTATCCGTTTTTTAAATGTTTTAAATTTTTTTTATATTTTCCTAGTTAATTGTATAGATGAAAGATTATTCATAATAACTGTCGAGAATATTTGCTTTCTCAACGCGCTAATTTATTGAGAATATAACCTATGATGTGCTACGTGGAAAAACGATTGAATCGGGTGCCGAAAATAGATCTGATCCAGGTAGTTTTCCACAGAATAAACAATAATAATGTAACGAACGATCGGCTTGAGGCTTAAAAGAACGATCTGAAAACTCGCAGCGGCCCGTGCTTTGTTTATACTCTGCACATCTGCCTCTGTAAAACGTTAGGAATCGGTGAAAACGCTGCAGGACGCATTCTTTCCCCCAGCAGGATGCTGGTGGCCGTAGAACTACCGTCAGCATGGCTGTTCCAGAAATAACTAAAACAAGCTTCGTGGCGGTGGTTTAAAGTAAATTCTCTTTCATTCTTACTTTTAAACCGTTTAAAAAAGATTTTTCTTAATACATTTTGGAATCGATCCATCTCTTTCGTTATATTCAAGATAGAAAATTTTAAATTTTAATGTAGCCAAATTACCCAATTTTACAAGCATCGTTAAAGCAGTTTTGATAAAATATGTTATCCTTCAAGTTTAAAAAATATTTATCATTAATATACATTAAATTCGTTTAAAATATTAAGATGGACTTTATGATGAAATTAAAATGAAACCTTAACGTATTGAAATATTCCTTTTACTCTTCTCTCTGTTATTTATATCTTGACTTTGTGGTCTTATTAAACGATGTCGTCCTTGAAAAAGGACCCGTTCGAAAATAACTAGCGCTTTCAAATGTCGTCTTGATTTTTGTAGCACCGCCCAAACATTAATAAAAAAGTAACGAGCGCGCACGCGGTCTAT
Source organism: Onthophagus sagittarius (assembly GCA_036711965.1). Lineage (NCBI taxonomy): Eukaryota > Metazoa > Arthropoda > Insecta > Coleoptera > Scarabaeidae > Onthophagus > Onthophagus sagittarius. The sequence continues at coordinate 55,292,796 of JASERS010000001.1, forward strand.
TTGGGATTCGCGTCTGATCTTCTCAGAACCTGGCATGTTGAATCCAAGAACATGGCCGTGAATCACTAAGAGTCATCAATTTTTCCCTGGAGCTATAAAAACGAAATACGATTTATTATTATTTTATGATTCTGCTTTTAATTAATTTTGGTATGAAATAATGGCATGATTTTAAAACTTGGAATTTGAACATTGTCGTTTGTTGGATCTGTACCATGAGTCAGTGGGTGCAAGTTAGGATAGGTAGTGCAGCAAGAGGTGGTTGATGGCGTGTAGCCAAAAGGTTTCAGACGCCGCTAGCGTCCTGACGCATTCCTGCGACGGATTTAGACGCCTTGAGTAACGACGCAGGCATTCATTCAACATCCGAAAGCACGATTCCTGCTCTGCTGCTTTCTCTGCTCAGCCACGTGCACTTGTTGAAAACTGATCTCTTAAACCACAATATAAACTCCTAATAATTGTTGCAACCATTTCATCCGAACTACGTACACATAAAATGTTATTATTATTTCTACCATAAAAGTGTTTCATCTCCACAAAACAAGTCATAACAACTCTTTTCATGATGATGTATTACCATCTCTTTTAACTTTAAAACGTTAAAGATGATTGTTTTCTTTCAAAATTTTTATGCCTAAGTGTGGATTCTCTCTTCGGAACGGTTCGAACTGGATCTAAATATACAACATCTAAAGTTAGATCGAATATTCGACACGTGCGAGAGAACGGCCACTACTTGATGTGTACAGGTGTTTGAGAAATGTTTTTCTTCTCGAAAAGCTTAATTCCACGTAGGTTCGGCTATTACCACGCCATGGACCTGGCACAATAACAGGGCAACTTGAATAAGTGCCAGCTACAAAATTAACAGGTGCCTATATTCGCTGACTAATTTCCTCCTCCCAGAACTTTGAACCCTGCGCCTAAAGTCTAAATAAAATATACGCAAATATTCCATGTTTTCGTTTTTAGAGTCGCTTTGTCCTGGAAGTTATTTATTAAAAAAGAAAGAAGTTTTACTTTCTTTGTTAACGGTTATTTTTCCGAACTCCAAAATATTTACGAAAAAAGTCCAGAAAAATAGTTACAAAAAAATAGTTTAATACCCATAAACATGAATAGCCCACACGATCGTTGAAATACTTAGAAAGATATTGACAAAAACAGGAAGCTCCAAGTATAATTCTTTTAAATACGCAATAATTTTAATTGTTTAGATTAATTATTTATTTTTAGCAAAATTTCATATTTTAAAAGTAAACCTGTCAAAATAAAGATATTGTTCAGGTGTGTGTTTTAACGTAAGAAACGTAAGCTTATACGAAACTTGGAACGAAAAATTAAAAATAGGAACGAAGGAAAATAAAGCATAAAGCACGCACCGGCACATCCTGCCAGGTTCTTTGTGCTTCAGTTTCAGCAATGGACACGTGCTTTTCAGTTTGTTTTTCTCCACTTCCGCTGCGGTTATTGCGGGTACGCCACCACATTTGAACGGGTTAGCGAAATCTGGTGTCTCATTAATGAAAATGTGTCAGAAAATTAACATATGGAGTGGCTCGGTGTGTCGAGTTCTCTCGTCTATTTGCAGAACCTCGTGCCCTACAATGAAGAAGGCCCGTGGCGTGCACGTGCTCACACTCGCAGGAAGTGACTGAATGGGCTGCAGATTTTTTAATTAAACCCGTTAAACAATAAATCATGTTACCAAATGTTGGTTAATTGAACCGTATATGCTTTATAATAAAAAACTTCAAATAACAAGTTCAATTACTTCCCCTTATTGTTTGCTGACCAGTTAAAGGTGGACTTCAAAACAAAACGAGCTTTCACACCGCTATAACGACCAAATGGCAACAGTAAAATTTATTTATAGGATATACGACGAAACGAAAAGAAAAAGCCATCGAAAGCTTTCTGAATCATGTTCAATGTTAGAGCGAAGTTAGGAAAAGCAACCGACAACATCTACTACACCCATACGAACGGATGTGAAACTGTGGAACCTACGAAAATAGATTTACGTGTTGTGTTCATTAATCCAATATTGGAACAACTCCATTCAGGAATAAGTGATTACGATTTCTTTTTAAACAACCATTTCCTGCAAAACAATTCTTTAAATTACAGTTATACGCAAAAATATTTATTTCAAATTCCTAGACATTACTAATTGTTTTTCCCTGTTTTGCCAAATATCTTAGTCATAAATCACGGTCCAGGTGATTCGGATTCAGGAAGCGACAGAAGACATTTCGCAGACGCCATAAGGTCACCAAACAACCTCCCCAACCCCAAACAGAACATCGCCCGTCGTCGATTTGTATACAAAGAGATCGGGGGTGAAAGTTTATTTGGACTTTAAGTCGGAAGTCAGAGGTTGTGCTAGACTTCGACCTAGACAAGCCAGGTGGAATTCCCCCTAAACATTTTAAAAGGACCAGATATATTAATCAGCTGACTTCAAAAACCATCTTAAGAAATTATTTTAATTAAACAAATCTAAAAACACGTGTTCAACCAAGTAAAGTGTTGACATTTCTGTCATAAAGCTCACGATAAAAAAAACCTTTAAGAAAAACAAAGACGCTAATCATAAGATAAAGATGGGAGTACCTCTTCGACGTTAATCAAGAAGGGTCCATACGACGCAGGAGGCCCAATGGGACGAATTTTGAAGCGAAGGGAGCAACGCGCGATGCGAGTGAGACAGACGTCACAAGAAGCTTGGGATCCCCCTCTAAACTGAAACTTGGCACGCGCCTCGGATATTTCGTAAATATAGAACAGCTACCACGTTTCTTGCACTTCAGTTTCAACCCAACCACCAACACGCCACCATCAATTTTCAGCGGACCACCGAAAGAAACGACGAACCCCCCTTGACGTCGTTTCACACCAAGACAAAAACATTTATATTTTATTTTTAATTTGATACATCAAGAGTGTACCAGGAATAATTTTTGATAAAATTCGTATGTTTCTAATTGTCAAGTTGTCAAATTTATTCCACACCTGTTGCGTGATCGATTGAAGACTTTGAACTGTAAAAAGCTATTTTAAGTCTTGTTGAAGAATTCTGAAAGGATACCTAAAGCGGACCTGAAGCGAAAGGAACTGCTTGAAATACTCTGAAAAACAACGTTTTGTGACTCATCGCCATGCCTAGAGCGTTCCTGATCACTCATCGTCGTTACAACGGCGAAGATACCGACCAAAAAGGTAAGTTATTTATTTCACTGGTTATAACATGTTTATCTATATTTAATTTCAAAAAATTGCATCATGATATGATTCATATAATTAATCCATCCCATAAAATAACCCAATACATTTAATCTAATTGCGTTTTAAAAATAATTAGTCATTATCAAACGCAATCATCTAATGCATTGAAATGTCTTATCATAAATTTAAATCGATGCAAAATAGGATTGTTGTAATTGATACTCGTAAAATAGTTGGCTTTAGTTAACTATCACAATTATGGTGAGAGAGTCAATTTAGGTCGGTAAAGTTATATATACCATTGACGATGTTATCTCGTAAAATTTTTGGATGACACGACGTCGGGACGTCGTACGTTTTGTTACGATGTCGCGTCCAATACCCTTGGAAACTATTTTCATGTTGGAAAATGTCGATATTCGAAAAGCGGATCGATTCCAAGAACATTTCTAATCTCGGTTTTCCCGTTTAATTTGGGTTTCAAACCCGAACGCCGGATATGTTTGTCGTTTTCGTTTGATTTTATAAAGTTTGTCATCATAACACTATAACGCTGGACGTTTTTGTGCGTCAGCGATAGCAACTTGTTGCAAATTTGGCACAATGCCGATCACACCTTGTGGAGCCTCAGATTTATGTGCATCTAATAAACAATTCGCCACAATAAATTTATCGAGAACGTAGAAATTGTTTGTTTTAACGCCATTAGCCGGATACAATGCGAAAGGAAGACCTCCAAAATTTATTTTGGCATATTTCTTGTGACGCCTTAGTATACAAAGGAATGTGTTTATCATTTCTTCGCAGTACAGTAATGAACTAACAACAAAAACACAAGGCGTATTTTAGCAATTACCTTCAAAGTTTGGTTATTCCGTAACTTACAGGTTGTTTATTATTGTTGCAGATTGCAGTCCGGAGCGCGTAGTTAGCGTAGCCGAATATCCAGATTTTCAGGAATCTGATAATAGTTCGGAATGCCCAAACGAACTTTATAATCTCACAAAACTTGCTGAAGTTAGTTTGGCCGCCGCCGCTGGAAAAATATCAGATTATCGCCATTTATCAACTGCTAATTCCCAAAACAATGACGAACCAACATTTACTTATACCCATAAACTTTTTGATAAATCATCTCGAGCACCTCGACCTCATTTACAAAAGGTAAATAATGAAATAGAATAAAACCTTAATATAACGGAACTCGCGATCGTAAATAAAATGTAATTCAGGTTATCCATGAAGTTATTTTATTTCACGTTCATGAATAAACTCGGGGTATTCCCAGAGATATTTATACTATGTATAAATTAAAGACTGTAGTTGTATTTTTAAATGTTATACAGCTTTAGATTCTTAGGTAGTTTTATTGAACTAAAGGCAGAAATATCACTAGAATTAGAACATTGGGGTTTAGCCATGACGTCTTTTAAAGTGGCTAAATCTGAATGTTTTTAGCTCTACTAGTGTTTATTCTAGCTTTATTTCTAATTCAGTAGTAGATTGTTGTATATATTTCATTGAACTCTTATGCCCGGTTTCTCGTAATAGTATTGAATAGATATCGAAGCGACAGTTATTGGATCGATATCTTTTATCGAGTCGATATCGTCTATTGGTGATCTGGTACGAGTTGATCGATAAATATTGCATACATTAGTTATCGAACGGTTTTTGATAATTTTGTCATAAAATTGGTTACACCCGTCGATAAATGGCAGCAAATATTTTAAACGAACAGTTTGTAAAATTATTTATTTACTACATTTGAGATAAAAACGGGACAAGTCGCTGGGCAGCATTTAGTAATAAAACACAATAAATCACCTAAACAAATAATTTCTTAACAAAAAAAATCAAGTAACGAAAATGATTAGTAGAAGAACAAAATTAAGAAATAAGAAAACCTATTAAAGGGTCAATTACATAGAGAACAATTGTAGGTAAATTAATTAAAAGCTTACTTTTTATTTGTATTGAATATATACTACTACAGAGAGAAATAATCCTTTAATGGCTACCGACCGTGAGCTCGTTAGTCGTTTCGCTTCAATATACTATTTAATAAAAATGTTCATTCATAAAAGCACGTCTAATAATATTTCCAGGGCTTATTTGTGTGTTAAGCCATGCGGATAGGCTCCTAATTTATTCATTCCAATTTTCCAGAATTCCTCCTTCAAATATGGCAACATTTCCAATGCAGATATTGTGTAAAACGCGAATGCGTCTTAACCGCATTTCCATCGATAATAGGCAAAATCTCCATCTTAAAATTCCAAAATAATGCACAATGTTTAATCTATCACTTTTGACATACGTCACTGTCGTTAACCACACTTATCGAGTCGATATAGGTGCTTGTTGCATGTGAAAGATTTGAGTTTATCCGTGCATCTGTAGACGGACGGCTAACCCAATACATTCCACTTCTAGGTCTAGTATTCTGTAGGTCTAGTTCCAGTTTTATAGCATTAGATCTAACTCTAGATCTAGAAGCGTTCAGGTTTAGCCATACATCTCTTAAGATGGCTAAATTTGAATGAATCTAGTTCTAGGTCTAGTGTTAGTTCTAGATTTATTTCACATGACCTTTGGCTTTCGCAATGCATTCCAAGATTTTTGTTACGTATATATCGACGGCGTATTTTCGGTGCTCAGAAAGTTCAATTTTTCGGATATACCGTGTTGAAATAAGTTACCCTCCCGTTAGAGGATAAAGTCGATACAATTCAGAAGTTCGAACCAACCCAGACTGCGAAAAAGCTACTAAGCATGATCCATTATTATAGGAGGTTTATCCTCAATCCTAGAACAGGACCAGATAGTTGCCTATTACCCCGTAATGAATGATCCTGATAGAGAAGAAAAAGTCACTCCACAAGTAATGATCTCGAGAGTGAAAGAATAAACCTTACGAGTGTAAGAAGAAAATCCGAAATTTTAAGAAGTTATTCATGAATAAAATAAATAAAAATGGCAATCACAGAAAACAGTTCTTCAACACATACAAGTCAAACTACCACTATGAGACCTAGAAATGTGGTTCTCGTAGATTAAAATCAATTCAATGTTGCAGGAATCGTTGCCGCCGAAACAAAGTACGGATTCGAGGAAGGAAATCTAGAAAACCGTTACGCCAAAAAAACCTAAAATGTGTTAACAAACACAGTAACAGTAGGGGCGGGCTTACAACAAACTGATAGAGTGAGCTCATATAAAGACACAGCGTAACCCAAGAACATAGAACAAAATAGCTTTTAGATTGAGTTGTTATGACCTTTCAAGTATCATAACATATCGAATTTTCAAAATATCTAATAAAACGGCCTTCGTTACAAAAATGTCTTCAGATTTACGGCTAATCCTAACCCAACCCAACCTAATGTATATTTGAATTGAAGTAAAACTAGAACTAACATTAGACCAAGAACTAGAATTATTCGGGTTTATTCGTCTTTAGAGAGGTATGGCTAAACCCGAATGTTACTAGTTCTAGATCTAGAGTTAGATCTAATCATATAAAATTGGAACTAGACCAAATTGTGGTGGCATGAGCTATTACTGTTCCAAGCACTGCACATTATCTGAAGAGCTGCCAACTTGTTGGCAGAATAAGCTATAATGTCCCCAAACTCCTACTCATCAGTTTGAAGTTTTCCAACATGTTAACAACATGAGACATTACTGTTCCAAGCACTGTACTTTTTCTGAAAAACTGTCAACTCGTTGGCAGAATAAGCTATAATGTCCCCAAAGTCCTGGTTTCAAAACTACTGCACTAGCTCTACCTTCACTAGCTCTCTTTGTTAGATCTTCGGTCATTCGTACTATAAACTCCATTCTTGATGTTCTTCCTACAAGGCTAGCATTTTCCTTTGAATACTTGGTACTTGGTTGGGGGTGACCTAATTAAAATAAGAAAAAATAGATTCATCCGGATTTAGCCGGCTTGAGACATGTACGACTATACCCAAATTCTAGTTTCTAGTTCTAGATCTAGAGTTAGATCAACTGATATAAAACTGGGACTAACACTGAAGACGCACGGCTAAACTCAAAGTTTTCTACTTCTGGGTCTAGTGTTAGTTCTAGTTTTACTTCAATTGAAATATACAGGGTAGTCAATACAGGGCGGCTAATATTCACCCCAATCCAACCCTATATATTTGAACTGAAGCAAAACTAGAACTAACACTATACCTAAAACTAGAATCATTCGGGCTTAGCCATCTTAAGAGATGTACGGCTAATCCCGAATGTTTCTAGTTTTATATCTAGAGTTAGATCTAATGATATTAAACTAGAAACTAGAGAGTCTGAAGACGTACTGCTAAACCCAAAACTTTTAACTTCTAGGTCTAGTCTTAGTTCTAGTTTTACTTCAATTCAAATATATAGAAACTATAACAAATAAAATTCGTTTTAATAAAGTACAAAATTAAATAGAAATATCTTTAATTCAAATATATAGGGTTGCCAAATCAGTTTCTAAAGTACTCTATTTCAGAAACTATTAATTTAAGAAGCCTTCGTTAAGAACGGTGTTCTGAAGCACAACTAAATCCAACCTAACCCAACCCGGTATATTTGAATTGAAGTAAAACTTAACCTAAAAGTGAAAAGTGGTGTACTGATTTCGTTCGTGTAATCAAACCCCTCGGGCACCGAATATCTTAGGACGGCACTGTTTGTTTTATATTATGAACTTTAAATCTCAAACTAATAAGATTACAAAATACATTACATTAGAAATTTTCGTTAGACAAACTTCAGTGACAAACAACAAACATTCTCTTCTTGTATTAGTCCGTTATATCGAGGTTTTACTATAATTAAACATTATTATCAACTTCATTCTAATAAATTTGATTTAGGGGGATAGTATTGATAGAACAACTTTATCCCCAACCAACGTAATAATCGATCAAGTTCCAAAATCTGAACCAATGCAACTCGATTCGTCTACCGAAAAAATCAATGAAGCTCAAGATGGTCAAAGTCATGACCATGAATGTTCAGACTGCGGAAAAAGATACAGCACTTCAAGTAATTTGGCCAGGCATAGACAAACACACCGAAGCCCCGCTGATAAAAAAGCCAGAAGATGTCCTCATTGCAACAAATTGTACGTTAGTATGCCCGCATATTCCATGCATGTAAGAACCCATAACCAAGGATGTAAATGTCAATATTGCGGGAAATGCTTTTCAAGACCTTGGTTATTACAAGGACATATTAGAACCCATACAGGTATAATTATTATTATTAATTATTCAACAACATAATTGTAATAACAAAAAAATGTTTTAGGTGAAAAACCATTTAAATGTACAATATGCAGCAAAGCTTTTGCGGATAAATCAAATTTAAGAGCTCACATTCAAACCCACTCAAATACAAAACCGCACGTTTGTTTACGTTGTGGAAAAGCTTTCGCCTTAAAATCATATTTATACAAACATGAAGAATCTTCGTGCATGAGAATTAATGGTAGGCACTCATCGCGGGAGGCTACTCCCGATAAAAACGTGTCTTCCCCAACACCCGTTATCGTATCTCATTCTTCGGAATCAGGAATAAAAAATCCAGAAAAATTCCTTCCTGTTAATAGACCAGTGAGATCACCACTTTATTATAGATCAACAGTAATATCACCGAATCCGGAAAGATTATTATATTCGAAGATTCAACATCCTTCGGTTATATTAAGTGCTGCTAGATTTACTGGGATGGGTCAAATGTTACAAGATCAACCAATGGATTTTTCTCCTTCAACTGGGAGAGATCAGTACGGAAGAGAAAACTTTCAAAATATGGAAAGATCTTCGAGTTACTCTATAGGGTTGGCAATTGCGGTTTAAGTGGTCGTTAATTTGAAAAATTATTATAAATTCCTTATCAGGGACCATTTATCTATGTTACGTCCAATTTACAGTTTAAGGTTACGTTAATAACAATATTTTAAAAAAAGTGCTCTTATACTGTGCCTTCCAATGTTTTTAAAAAGTAAGTTTAAGTTGTGAATTCACATGTGCCATGTTATAATAATTATTATTATTCATTGTTGTAAATACATTATCATGTGTGAGCTATTTCATTGTGGTGCTATTATTTGTATTGTTTCGAATTGTTGTCCTCGTATATGGCAGCTAATAATTTATTCATCGCTTTAAAAAAATGTACATTAAACTTATCCTTCAATAATTGTAAATATTGTATAACATTGTGCTTTTTCGTAATCTCATTTAGTTTTAGTACCTCTGTTGGCTATGGTATTCGCGTGATACTATTAGCCGATACGCAACCCGGGTTTTTATTTATTTTTTTTACTTTCTACTTCTTAAATTTTTTTAGTTCTTATTTAAATGAAATCATAGGCGAGAGTGTTACTAGTCCAAAAATGTGCGGAGGATAAAGCTAAAAGCTGCCAAAGCGCATAGTTTTTAAGTTTTTATTCTTCTTTTTTAACTAACAGCTATAATATAAAGAGACAAAGAACTGATAGTTTCGTAAAAAAATATCTTTTTTTTGAGTCCCTCCTACTAATACAATTTTCTTTCTTAATACTTATTAAGTTTTTTTTTTAATTTATAACCTATATCGGCTAATGATATATTGAGTTCCCTAGTCAGAACAGTAGTTTAGGTTTTAGGTGATATTTATATATAATAATAAAAAACTAACGGTCGGTTAGTGCAATATTAGATGTAAGTGGAGCATCACAAAGATGTATTTACTTAATTATTATTTAATTTAATGTTGTGTACTTAATCAGTAAGTTTTTTGTTTTTTTTTGTACTAAATAATAGTTCATTCCCCGAATATTTCAAAGGCTTACTCAAGTTTCATTCCTACAGTAGTTTTTTGTACAACGCAGATTTTTTTAAAACGTGTACTTTTATAGTTTTGTGTTTTCTAGATTTGTGTACTTTTATACAATAAATATGCTGTAATTTCATTTATTGATTTATTTAATAAAACCACTATAAAACCATTATTAAAAATTTATTTAGTCATACTTCATTAAATTATATTAATTCCTAAAACACGTAAATGAAAACAAATCGTTCCCGATAGTGAGTTAAAATGATACACAATCATTCAACAAATTTTGATGATTTGGCACGATTTTGCTAAATCCATACAATATCTTAATACACTTCTAATATCTTTATGAAGTTGAAACCCGAACCTATTTTCAGAAGTAAGCAATAAGCCCACTTTTTAATCTTGTTAAGAAAAAAAGTTAAATTAAATATTTATAATTATCTCGAATGCTGTAATATGGCAACATGAAGAATCAACCTGTGTACTACAAATGTGCAAATTACGTGAGTGCCGCCAGGTCACGATGGGTCATGCGTGCATCAATTTTTTCAAATCGATTGAATCGATTTTTTAGTAATATTTTACCGAACACTAGAGATGTATTTCTCGAATGTATACTATAATTACTACCATAACTGTTTAAGTGCTTTTTGTGCGTAAAATAAGTGTTTACATAAAATAAAAACGAAGTGTGCTCCTGCACTTAGTTCGCTACGAAGGCCTGTCATAAATCATGTAACTTGACGTAATTTCTTCCAGTGATAATTATTACTCACAAGTAACACTAGGAAAGTGCCATACGTCGATTTTCTTGAAACGTGGGATACAAGTAGTGTATGGAATAGTATTCGACACGTACATCGTCATATCTGTCCGATCGTCGTTTTAAGGGTAGAAATCACCCTTTCCGATTTTAGAGATATGCTCGATTATTTTACAAATTATTGTTAAAATTCCTGCAAAATCATGTCACTAGGAGGTTTTTGGGGTCGCTGGTGACGAATCTGATGTCCGTTTTCGAGAATTTGAAATGGCGGACACAAAATATGGGGCGCATTTTCAAAAAATTGCACATCCTTGTTAAAACTTGTAAAAAATTAAAAAGAAATGTAAGAAATGAAGATAATTTTAACACGGATTTCTAGAAAAACGGTTTATATCAAAAACTACCCGTAACAGTAACGAATCATGGAAACTCATCACTACAAGTAATGATTCATTATTGATTTTAAAATTTGTATTGTTATTGTACGTTACATCAGTGGTAATTAAATTGTTGATCAAGAACTTTAATTGATATGCTTTGAGGGAAACATATGTAGACCATCGGTGTCGAGTATAACTTCAATCGTTAAGCTCACTTATTCGCTATTTCCTTACCGTCCACTGCTCTTGTTATAAGTTGAACTTTTGCGTTTTAATACTTGCTGCTGTTCTTGCTGTTTTCGATTTACGGATTTAAAGAATCTGTAAAGGAAATGTTAATGAACCCAACAAACATTGTTCTTTTATTACAAAAAAAATTAATTCTCCTGAATATGATGTTGATTCAGTTATTACAGAGGAGGAAAAGTCTTTTGCAGCTAATTTAAGAAATTTGATCAATGATGCTATAGATGCAGATATTTGTTGAAAGCATCGATACTTTAAGTTTTAATGAAGAAAATGTATGTCCTGCAACAATTTCTTGTGATGGTGTTTCTGAAAGTGATTTCGCAGAAGCACAAAAGGATCGCAAGGAAACTATAATTGACATTGATAATGAATATAAAAAGAAGGCTATACAATTTTGGCGTTCCGGTAGGACAAAAGCTTTGCCTTTAAAGTGAGTTCAACACAGATTTAGGAAAGTTCCTGATTTGAAATCATTATATAGGTGGGAGGAGCAAATTAGAAAATGTGGCTCCAGAAATGAAAAATTATTACAAATATCGAAGTATGTTTTGTATCAATTTAAAATGTCCTCTGAGAAATTACTTCCTGTTCATGATATTGATACAAAAAGATGGGTTTTACGGGCTAGGAAAGAATTATTCACTGCTTCCACATTTCGGTAACATAATTTTAAAGTGAATCATGAAATTATATCATGAAAAATAAATAAATTTGTGACTAAAAAGCAAATGTCATCAAAGGAACAATTACTCACGTCGGTAGGTGAAGACAATGTCTATAATTCCAATTAATCTCGTTTTACTTGTGCAACATATTCTAACCATGTAAGCCTCTTAGTGACCGTATTTCCCAGAAAGTTTATGGTTTTGTTTGTAACTACATTTTTTTTGTTTGTTTTTGTATAAAAGGTAAATATTTTCGTATTCTTTGTTTAGTTTTAATTTATTTACGACAAAAAAAGATCAGTCCTATATTTTAGAATTTGTATGTCAGTATTTCTATTTATAAAGCAGAGCTATCATCTGCATATAAATATATTAAATCAGATATTACATTATACGGTAAGTCATTGATATAACTCAAGAAGAGAATAGGTCCAAGAATAGAGCCTTGTGGTACCTCTAACGCTAAGACCCACCGGATCAATTACATTACCATGTAAGTTCGTAATAGTCTCAAAAACCACTATCCACAAAAAATTAGTCAAGTCATTTCCTTGTAAGGAACTGTCGTTTGCCTTCTTATGACAGCTTTTCCAAGTTTTTATTTTAACAAACTTCCAGCAGCAGATACTTTATTCTATTGACTACAAGTAAAATCACCATAGGCTTCCTTTTTAGCTTAATCTGAGAGTATTCTATAATCTGCTTTTAACTTTTGTGCTGATTCATATACTGCTTTTGCTCACTCACTAATGATGTAAATTGCATCTAGCTGCCCTTCATTTTGCAGTTTTTCAGTTTTCCACCTTATGTTTAGATCGTCTTTTTAACATATACTTCCGGAAAAGCAGTATTATAATAATTCAAATGCTATAAAACAATGTACTAGTACTTTGCGCATCTTTATAGTTATCACATACAAATATCCATCATATTTGATATTACCATGGACCTATTAGTAACATGTCGTTCATTTTTTCTGTATATTAGGTGAGGTGTACTTTCCTGTAAATTCATTCTAAAACGATTTACTCTTACACCCACTGATCAAAAATCTGGTTGTTCAGGTTGTTCAATATTTTCAATTGGAAATGATACTTTGAACGATAAATATTTGATTACTTACCAGAATGCCATGCTGTTCGGTTTTCGGTAGACCCCTTACTTTGTGATCGTAATACATTGTATGTGGTAAAAACAAAAAAATCTACATACTTGCATGGCTAGAATGATAAAAATATAACATTGAATAGTGTTAATTTATGTTGTGATGACCAAAAAACAAGCTCCCACACGGAAGTTTGCCATCTCTCTGGAGGTGGGATTTTACCTTGACATATCCATGTGATGCTTTTGATCTTTAGATTACGAACTATTATAAAAATCTGGACTCTAATTATAAGACACATAATTTCACTTTCATTTCATAGACCCCGAACATTTTTCTTCGATGAGGTAGATCCTTGGGGGGTCGATACAGACCACTTTGGGAATCACTGCTATAAACTAATGAAATAGAGCAAAATTCAATTTAAATTTATGATAAATGGAGGACGATTTTTAAAACGTTAAAGGAAGCATTACACATAAGAATATATCACTTTTTATTTTTTTAAGTAAAAATAAATTAAGTAAATCTGCTATTCTGTCAAACACAACATGAGTCATACATTTGATCATACTGATCGAGCGTGAGTCACGTGAATTGACATGACCCACGAGTGAGTCACGTGATTCATGAAGATATTCACGTAAATGGCGTACATGACCCGCGTGGGTCTAGATCATGAGCGAACGTGAGCGGGCATAGAAAGTCACACGCGAATATCTCTAGTGTACAGCACAATTATTTTTATTCGTCACTTAGAATGTTCAGAATCTTAAGAAAAAATATTGGTATAAATGTGATTATTAAGAAATAAATTGCTGTAACAAAAATAACAATAAAAAAAAGTAATTATTTGGGGATGATACGAAAATCCCCCCTTGATACTGATTCCAGTTGAATTATTCAGCAAAAAAAAATACTGCGGTCGTATTGAAGTACATTATTACGAAAGTTTTTCGCGTTAAATAAAATTTAATATTTACGTCTATTATGGAATATTAATTTAAAACACATATATTTTTATAAATTGTGGTATATAAAAAGTAATTTTTTGTCTTGAATCACCATGGTCATATAAAGAGATACATATGTGATTGTTCATACAGAAGGATATAAAAATAAAACTACAATTTAGTTACTTTAAATTAATTCTTTATTGTATAATTTTGTATTTCATTCGTACGTGTGTCGCAGTCTATCTTGTTTCTCGCCGTCTCACTTGTTGTCAATCTTGTTCGACAAAAATTAAAAGAGAACTTCTCAACTTGTCGCCGCATGGTGTACTTGTGTGTGCAAATTTTCAATTTAATATTTTCTACCGCCAATTGTTTAGTTTCACCGCATTATTGTTTATTATTCATCACCGCATTATTATCTGTACGTATTCTTTATTTTATTTTACCTTTTTTTTCTCATTTATTTCACCCATCGAACCTGTTTTATTAATTTTCTGTTAAATAGAATTTAATTTTAATTTTTTGAACATTTCTTTATTTTTTCTTTTCCGTTTAACCGGCACCTCGCATTTGAGTTCGACAATTTTGCTTTTTGTACGAACAGTGATTTATATAAGAAGAATAAGCTAATATGTACTGTATACTCTCGAGTATGTATGTATACTCTCGAGTTAACACGCAGACGTCCCGGGTTCGAATCCCGGTGTAATCACGTTGGGTCGCCCCCCGTCCTTCGGAGGGGACGTTAAGCCGTCGGTCCCGGCAACCAGTCGTTCATCTCTGGCTGTCGTTATCACTATGTGTGTAAGGGGTTTGAACAAAAATGGCTGAATGCGCGTTAGCGCCCTGGAGGCCGCCGGCACCTCGTAGGACCCCACGAGGATGTGGTGGTATCCTGGAGCGGCACCTGACAGGGGCGAACCCACACTGGGCCTGTGCCATAGCACGCCCGGTTTGGTGGGGGGTCGGTCAGGAAGCGGAATCAGCCAAAAAAAATCGAGTTATATACTCGCATTTAACATCTCAAACCTCTTAGAGGGAGCCAGTGTACAAGGGGCCCGTTGTGGCCTAGGTGCCGCGTATAGAATACGCACTCCTCACTACATACATACATACATAAGCTAATATGTGGAGTAAAAAATGATTCGTTTAAAGCTTTGAAGAAGCTCAACATTATCGCAATTTATGTCGTTATACCCTGGGAAATAAAATTTTGTAAAAATTTAAACAATAAAAAATGTTAAAAAATGAGTTTGTATATACAATGGCAGACATTTGGTCATCGTCTGTGAAGAGCTGCTTAGGTGTTACAGGTTTTTACATTGATTGTAATTATAGTCTCAAACGGAAAACTGCTGCATTTACATGTAGGACATTTAAAGAATTTCACATATACGACAGTTACGGAACCACTTTCTGACATTTACTTCAGAGTATGATTTAAAATTATGCAAAGTTGTAAAAACCGTTACTGGTTTATTTAATTATGTACATAGGACATAGCACAGGATGAACTCAATAAAAGTAGTGTCCCTAAGAAAAATAGAACGAAACAATAATAAAGACGCAAACTAACAGCAGTAGTGAACAATAGTAAAAAAATAAAATAAGTGAAGTGTAGCGATATCCCGACTTACAGTACCCCGTTCTACGTAAATAGTAGAGTTATATATGCAATTTCAATTTGATTCTCCACTCCACCCACCATATTGTGGTTGGTTTAACGACAGGTTTGAACGTGTTTGTTGCGCGTAGAAATGTTAATTACAATTACAGTCTTATTGAGTTGATTGTGAATGTGTGATACTGATTAATTTGCATCAAACAAGAAAGAAGGTACCAAGAGTTCGATGTAAAAATTAAATATTATGAATTGCCAAAGATGTTACAAGAGGTTCGGAATCAACAGTTAGAATAACTATAAAACATGAAGACAAAAATTTGAAAAAGGAGCCTTAAAAATGCTCAACCTTTGCATTGAAGTATTATTCGTAAATGCATGGTTTTATTCATGGAATTAAAGCTGACATGGAAAATTATTAAAAATATTATATGATAATCAAGTAAAAGTAAATCAAGTAAATTGTGCTGTTAATTATGAAGCAACCGATTACTTTGCTGGAAAGGAAACCATAGATGAAATGTTAAAGGCTAGCACAGCCTACTTTTGCGGTTTCAAAACGTCATTGTGAGTGGCATAGTATCGCAGAAATTAGAGAGACGGTAAACGCTAATAAAGAAACTGTGTTTCTTGTTGGCCATCAATTGGAAGTCGAATGCTTGAAACTTAGGTGACAGCTTCTTTCTTTGAGAATTAGTTTGGACAAGACTATCACTTCATATCTGTGGTCGGACGTTATTTCCAATTAAAGCAAATCCTATTTAATGTATAGTTATTAATCGACAACAATCAAGGCATCTCTTTGTGTTTACTTCAAAATACTAACAATAAGACTTTTTTATCATAATGAAAATATAAGTGCGTAACATATCCGTACACAATTTTTAAACACATTGTACATATGTATATTTCAATTAAAAACAGGAAATTGATGTTGTTATCAAATCCTTAAATATGATTAGATAAACACTTCCGTAATAAAACCAGAAGTATCGGTAAGGTAAGCCATATTTTACAAAATGTTCGTAAAAGGCATAACATTCTTTTTATTTTTCGTTTTTGCTAGTGCTTCCCTTCGCGGCGGAGGTATTAAATGCTTATTTCTTAATCATTTAATTTACCTTAATCTAAATGATATGTTTCAGGTCCATGGCCCGACGACAGTAAGTGCGAAGGTCAAGAAGACTACCACTATTTAGACCCAAGAGACCCGTGTTCGTGTTGGTGTTTAAATGAAAAGGTTTTTTGTCCCGATTGTTATGATGCTACAACAAACGGTGTGTATGCAAACTATATTAATCATCCACAATTATTATTCATTATGTCATTTCAGATGTTATTACCTATACTACATATGATCCAGATTCTACATATCGCACAGATACTACACCCGGATATAATAATTAATTGAATTCTGGTACATTATTAATCAATTAAAAATTTGTACTTTATCTAACATGTTTTTAATGAGATATCAATGAAACATTTACTTTTGAATCAATTGAATTGTTTGTTAATACATAAAAACAGATAATAAGATCTGATGAGTATCAACAAAACAATACCTACTTCAAAATTCGTGATGATCTTACCAATAAATTTTTATTATATTTAAGAAAACGAACGCAGTGATACTAATTAAATAAGATATTTTATTTATTTATGAGTTAAAAAACAATTGACAAAAAAAATGGTTGATTATACCAAAGAAGTCTATTCAACATTACTAATTAACGTTTTTTAAGTTCCATTTATTTTTATTCTACATAGTATTGGCAAAAACGAAATTCGTGGAAAAAATGTTTTAAGCATAAGAATTTTTTGCACCATGCACATATTATGACCGCTATATCCCCATAAACATCACACGTTGGCTTTTCACTCGAAAAACAAATTTCCAATGAATTTTCAAAATGATCACTTTAGAGGTCGATATCTTCAAAATCGAAGTTTATTCTAAGCAGTGAACATTTCTGTGTATCATATGTTAATTTGAAATTTTATCGGAACTGCGGTTAAATTTATAAATTAAACATTTATCGCGAGATAAGTGAAACGAATACCCAATTTTTGAGGATGTCGACAACATTGTCCACTTTACGTTTTTTTTTCTCAAAAACTATTCGACGAAAAAAATTCAAATTTGAACTAGTGATGTGCTCTTAATGTGGGGCATATTTTATTTTATCGATATTCCATATAGTTTCGCGGAAAATCGCGGTTTTGTAAGATGCGGTTATTTTGAAAATGACCAGGCGGATTACAACACGATTTCTTTCCTGTCTTAAAAAAATCCTTTACTAATGAAGGAAAATTAATGAAAGAATACTTTTTGTCAATTGTTTTTTAACCCATAAATAAATAAAATATTTATCTAGTTATTTTATAAATTAGTTTTTAAAACACTATACTACATTTGAGGAGCTCGCAAAACCAGATATATTTTTAAAAAAGTGTCAGAAACCGCGAAAAACTTTTGACAGTTTGCTTTTAAAGATAAGCAATGCATATTTTTAACTAGTTATTAGAGTGTGATATGTCCGCTTCTTCCTGTAATTGAATTTACCAAGCGGTAGACGCCATATCTCGCTTGCCGGTTTTGCACGCAAGCTCCTCATTCAACATATTACGATGGCAACTTTCATATTCGAGATATAAACAGGAAACTACCCCTAATTTCTAACCTTTATAACCGTTTTCAAAAATTTTTACTTTCAATATGAAACAGTGTTTGCATTTCGCCGTAATCGACAAGTAACGCTCGGGATAAAATTTGTTTTTAAGTGGGTGGTTAACTCCAACCAATCCTAAATGGTATGTTATGCCTTATTTTATATTAAACACTGATTGTGCGACTAACTTACGGTTTTGTTTAAAGCATTTTCAAAATACCTGATAATTTAATCACATCATTGTTACGAAAAGTGATTACATGTTAACCCCTGTAGCTTCGCTGGAGTTGATCTAGGGCGAATGAGAAAAAACCCTTAACTAACATTTTTAACGTGCTTGAAGTATACTTAATGCAGCCAAAATCGATAGGGTGGTTCTTTAATAATTCCAGTAAAATAGGGGTAGTTCGCTCTTTTTAACCCTCGGGTAAAATGAATATGAGTTTTAATTTACCACATTTCCATACCTTTCCGTTTTCGAAATATAAGCAAAAGTAAACTATACTTTTCCTGAAACTTTCAACACCCATAACTCAGCTGAGGGGCTTTTACCGCACGTATAAAAAAATACGTAAACCTTCTTTTAGTCCATTCTATGACTTTACTAAACTACATTAAAATCGGTGAGACACAGTTGTGACACTTCCTTGTTAGACGATTATAGCTCGGTCCCACCTATCGCGTAAGTAGCACATGCATGCAGTAATACCTCGGATATTACTGCATGCATTTTTTTGCATTTTTTTTGCATTTTTTTGGGTTTCTGCATGCATGTACTGCATGCAAAAAATAAGAATAATAAGGAATTGCCGGTTGTAATGTTATCAGTATATAGGTATCAGTATATATAGTACGATTTTTTTTCACGTGTTCACGTATATGTCATATTTAGGATTGTAGACGACTGAATAATAATTTAAAATGCTGATATGTGCGCAAAATAGAGTTTGTATGGAACTGAGATCAGTGAAATCAGTCGGTGATCTCATGACAAATACAAGCATGCCACAAGTCTTGTTGACCACCGAGTCGACGTGTTCATTAAATAAAACTTTACTAAAAAGGTCACCCTCGGATCTCTTATAGATGTGAGTCTCTGCAACAATTTCCTTTCAATAAAGTAGTCAAAACGTATAGGGCTACAACCCTGGAGCGTCAACTCCGGGGTGTGCGCCGTTTTGCGATAAAATATATGCTATTCCCATCAAACATGTACCCAATGTCACCTCTGAAGTGCGGATCTTTTTCTTGTTATGTTTCGAAACGGAAATACATGCACACGGCTTTCAAAATTGGTGTTTACTTCTTCAACGTTTAATGACGACAGTTCAAGATCATCCAATGTCTTCGCAGTTTTCTCATCGCTTAAATTTTTTGCAACCTCTGATGTAACTGGTGTTGTATCTGACGACGCTTTTACGAAAAAAGCGAAACAAGTGTAGTACAGATTGAAAAGAAATAAATAAATATTTATATCATTGTGAAAAAAAGGATTTTACCTTTCTTCTTTTATTATTCAGCTGTAAAAGATCAACAATTTATTTTATTACAGCAGAAATTAAATTAATACTATTTAACATACCATTTAACATCCTTAAAATAACAATCCGATGATTCTATCAACATCACAAGAATAGTCTTAGTTTTAATCACATAAAACACAGATGGTTCATCACTTATTGTTAATTCACCTAATAAATTTCATTTTAAAAAACCTCATACTTGATCAACATCTACACATTTTTTTTTAAATCACGCACTACTCCACTTTATATTCGGACATCAAAAATTGTTCGGATGCATTTGGAAATATTACTTAATTCGTGTAATAAATTTATTTTTAACAACTCGACCGGTCAAAACCCGTACATCAACTAAATTGTGATAATAGGGTACCAACGCCTTAACAAACAAATTAAAGAGGGGACCTTTAATTTGTTGTGTGGAAAACGAATAGCGGAAGTGAAATCACAAAAAACGTAAAAATAAAAAAAACGTTTGATTTTTAAAATGTTTTATTCTAAATTTCAAATACAACAATAAATCGTATTAAATTTAGTTTTATAATAAATTAAAATATCTATTCGGGTAATGCACTCTGTTTATAAGTTTCGAGTTCTATTTATTATTTTTTTGTTTTATTTACCTCTAATTATTAATAATTAAAACTTATTTGTTATAATTTTTTTCCGTTTATTTTTTAACTTTAATGAACCCTATATTCCTTATTCAATTTATCTTTTCTTTTCGACATCAATTAGAGCATCTTACTATCACTAATAAAACTTGAATATAAATACTGTTAGGATAAGACACTTTAAAAAACCTGCATACAAAATTAATTGATTATAAAACAAAAATTACTACTTATAACATATTTAATTTGTGATATTCTTATCATGATTTATTATTAATTAAAAGTGTTTTCTCTAAAAATTTTATATTTAATAAAATACGTTTTCTATACAGGTTGGTCCATTATAATGGGACACAGAGCAACAGTGAATTCCTTACATCATATTATTTTGATTTAATCCAATTTAGCTTAGTCTATTGTTAATAATAACGAAAATATAAATGGTTAAAGTAATACTTTATTTTGGTTTTTCTTGAATAATTTCGTTATTGCTTACATTAGGAACTTGAAAATTGGTACATTAGCATTTTATTAGATAAATTTTATTAGCAATTTCATTTTATTATTAAATTGATGTAAAAATGTCTGTAAAACTGTTTTAAGTTAAAAATGTAAAAAAGTGTAAAAAATGCGATGATTCAATTTTCATGTTTATAATGTAAGAGAAAACAAAATTATTCAAATAAAATGAAAATACACTATTAACTTTAAACATCTGTATCTTAGTTATTAGTAACAATTGGACTAAGGTAAATAGGGTTAAAAGTTAATAATATGTAAGGAATTCACTGTTGATCTGTGTTCCATTAGTAGCGAACTATCCTATATTGACATAGAGGCAACTTATTTTACAATTTCGTAGTAATGTGTTCAAAGTACGAATTGTAAAATTTAATTCTTTATGAACGGCGACACATAGCGACACATAAAGTCCCTATAGTATTAAAGTGTGCCGTCCTTTTGGCTCGAAAAGTCACGCGGCAAATTTAAAATTCCAATAAAGGGTTATTTAGTGGAACAACATAAGAGATCGATCAAGCAAATACCCTACATTCTCTAAATTCTTCGCTCGTCATCGCTCGACTTGCGATGTCTCGTACTTACAACAATAAACAACATCCTATTATATACATATGTACCGATGGTTCGAATTCGATATCCAAATAGGCTGCTTTGGAAACTACAAGAAGACTTGAGATGCTTCCAGAAAACTTGATATTGCATATAGATAATTTAATTTGCTACTAGAAGACTGGATACTGCGTCAAGTCTATCTATATACTTGATACTGTCTTTAGAAAACCTGATATTGCATCCAGAAGACTGATAGTGATTATAAAAGACATAACGTGCTTCCAGAAAACTGGATACTGCTTCTGATGATAATACTGTCTCTAGAAAACTTAATATTGATTCCAGAAGATTTAAAATTTTTCCAGACCGTTTACAATGCTTCCAGAAGACTTGCAATGCTTCCAAATGACTTGATATAGCATCAAGAAGACTTGAAATGCTTCGAGACGACATATAATGCTTCTAGAAGACTTCATATTGCATCTAAAAGATTTCATTTGCTATTAAAAGATTACTGCCTCTAGATGATTTAATACCGTTTCAAAATTCCATATTGATTTTTCTACACGTCTTAATGTAGACGAAACTGGCTCCCAAATTTACCCCCAACCAAGAAAAGTTTTTGCTCCAAAGGGTTCAATTCATGTGACCTCGATTCGTCTAAAGAGAACATTACTGTAAAGTTTACGTTTTCGACATCAGGCAAGACGTGTTGCCCAATAATAGTTTATCCTTACAAAAGGATATCAAAGATATCTCAAGGATATCTTGGGGAATTGATTAAAGTGATATGGTTGATTAAGTTATAAACGTTGTATGAATATATTGGTAACATATTTTATTCTCATTTAATAGAAACTAATATTGGGTTATCAATTATTTTACTTATTGATGGCTACAAGTTACATATGACTTACGAACTCAGTGTTTTGTGTGCACGCCTTCAAATGGAGACAATTGCACTTTATCCTAGTAATGATTAAAGTTTTCAATTATGGCAGCATTTCAAACAATAGTTATTTAAGCTATGAGACACGTAAGGACAATATAACGTGCGGATGTAAGACGAAGCATAGCTTATTATGTTTTTCCCACTAGCAGAAATCAATATCCTACAAAATATCCAAAGCTTCCTTGCCAGATATTAGTTTGGAAACTCAAATAATTGAGAAATCGTAAGTTGTTGTGTCTACAGTGACATTTGTTGTCAAATAATAGTTATTTGCGTAACCAGTTATAAAAATATTTTTTTTAATTTATAGGAATGTTTTTCGTCTTGAATTAAAATATTTATTTAATAATTTTTGCACTTTTATTAAGACGATAGTATTTCATACAATGTTTCTACCGGTTTCGGTCACGTGTAGACCATCATCAGGATCTTATTTAAAATTTCTTTTTAATTTCTTTTTATTTCTTTTTTTTTTAATTTTAAATAAGATCCTGATGATGGTCTAAACGTGACCGAAACCGGTAGAAACATTGTATGAAATACTATCGTCTTAATAAAAGTGCAAAAATTATTAAATAAATATTTCAGTTATGAAAAGACTAATTTTGTATAAGGAACGTAATATTTGCCAAAATGAGCGAGCGAAGGGAGATAGTTTTGTAAATCGCGTGAGTTATCAATTGCTATCAATGCTTATATGTCAAATGAATTGCGTTGCGTTGCCTAATATCCATAGTAACATCAAAAACAAATCAATATTCAGTTAGATAATATTTCATTAAATATTTATTATTATTTTTGATTATTTTTTGTCTTTAAGCAGCTTATTAAAGTTTTTAATATTAATTTTGCTCCATCGCTTCTAAAATAATTTAACAAGTGGAAAATACAAAAAAAAGGTTTTCTCAAAAATTTCGAAAACGAATCGATCATTAAAAAAAAAATACTAACATGTAGTACTTTAAAAGACCTTTAAAGTGAGGTATCACTTGACACCCCTTTCCATTTAAGATTTTTAAGGGGCTGGTTTCTGGCGACGGGGGCTGGAAGTGAGTTAGTCAATTTTTGCATAAAAAGTTGTCCCCCTTGGTTTTATTCTTTACCTATTTCAACGATTTTTTTTTTAACTTCCGGATTTACATAAATTGAGGTGGGAAGTTTTGAAATGAACACCTTGTATAGTAACATATTCCTATAGTTAAACATAGTTCATCAAAAGTTGCTTGAAGTTTTGCGCTTATTGCCAAATTTTACATATACTTTATTACTTATTTACATACAATTATACATATGTACATTTTATTGTACACGCGACAAAACAACTCATAAAGATAGGTTATAATCAATCAAGTCAAACTTTATATCCGGCATTCTTTATTTTAGGCTACCCTCACTTCGAAGTTTAACTGTTTTGAAGTAGGCTTAAATTTGACTTTGCATTTCTAACTGTTCTAATACTTATTAATTATATTAACTTTACGTACTTCTAAGACTACGCATTCCTATGATAATGTCATAGTCCCACCATGTATCAAAATGTATTATGTATAGATAGTACTTTTGTGTTATTGACGTTTTAGTAAAAATAGTATTGACTTTCAGGTAAAGACCATTAAAATCCAAAAATCTGGAATTTTCAACTTGATCATTTCCCTATACACCGACGACATATTCATGATTTACGAAAAAAAATAGTTTTGTATTCATAATTACAATTTTTATAATAAGACCAGATATCTTTTTTCAAAATTATATGTAAAGCAGTTAATATTGATTCTGGTGTAAACTGAACATCGCCACTTACCTTCCAACCGACTGAATTGCATTACTTTCATGTAGTTGTTAATTTTGAATTAATGATGACACATTATTGTAATAATTCAAAAAAATGTCTTTGGTCTTTATATTGCACAACACATCATAATATCAAAGTAGTAAAAGCTATCAATGTGACCTTTACTCCAAAAATCGTACTCCTACTAGAAAAAAAAAATGAGGACGAAACTGTTTAGCATTGTTCTCATTCATTAATAGATCTCTGCTTAAATAAGCTGTGCAGAACATCAACTTTGTTGCATATTGATGTAGATTAAATTTTAGTTTCTAATTTTAAATTGGTGATTAATCAAAATAAATGTTTAATTTAGTGAGTGAATAATTTTTTTAAACGTAATCATTATCCATATCAATGGGATACTTAGTATTGATATTAGTGTTATTTTTAAATTTTAATTGCATTAAGGTAAGAATTAAATTTTTTTTAATAAAATCAATTTAAATAAATTGAAGAATTTTAAAGAAAATTAGGTCAAAATCGACATAAATGAATCTAGAAAACCATGCTTCCTGTTATCTTAATATGTCACCGAGGTCAATTAAATTCCTCAATATTAAGAACAAACTTCCTTGTTTTATTATTACGTATAAGATAGCGACGGCTTGTCTTTATTGCAGGGTACTGGGTACTACGAAAACGAAAGTCAGCTCCTTGAATATGTAGATAAGGATATTGTAAGATTAAATAAAATTTGGTTTAAAATAAATTAAAATAAACTATTTTTTAGGGATTCAGTATACACAAAGATACGCAAAAGAGAATATGTTACATAAAAATACTTACTCAACAAAATATATTTAATTCTTCACATTTAAAAGAAATATGTCACGACTCCTTAATCATTTTTATTTCTCCAACAATTAATTATGAACGTAAAACAAGAATTAAAAGAGCCAATGGAAATTATGGACCGATTCGGGGACAAACGCAATCGCAGTACCTTAATTTTGGAAAAGGAGATAAAGGAATTGCAGAGGCTGAATCGACGTATGGGTCTTCAAGAGCAGTCGTTAGTATGTATATAAAATATTTGTGAAGATCGATTTTAATTGTTTTTTTATTTATTAGGTGGGAATAATGGAATGGGACAAGCACAAAGTCAAAGTGTTGGACTGGATTGCTCACAATGTTTTGATCAACCTTACGGTCGACCCTCGGCGGAGATGCAATTCAAACCGGAAACTATAAGAAAACCAGGAGATTTAATAATAGGCAAGCCACGTGAAAATAATTATTGCGGTAGATTCAAATTTTAAATCTTATATTTTAGGAACTCCAGGAGGTCGGCCAATTCTTCCAAGTGGAGCAATCGGCCCTACGCCTGGAACAGAATATATTCCTGGTGCACCAGGGAAATCTCCAGGATTTCCTATGGGACCAGATATTTACAGAACTGATCAACCAGGTACTCCTGGAACTCCGGGTAGATTCAAACCAGGAGTACCAGGAACGATACCGGGACCACAAATACCTGGTAGAATAAGTTTACCTGGACAACAATATATTTCTGGAAAACCTGGAAGTCCAGGTATGTACTCTGATAGTTAATTTTTCTTAATCACATAAATTAACTTTAATAGTTTTAGAATAGTTAACAATAAAAGCAGTTTATTTATTGTATCAGTTTATATTGATCTAGAGTAAATATCTGCTGATATTTACTCTAGATCTTTCTTCCATCATTCTATTTCTGCCTCGATTATTATTCACAAATTCACTGCGCATGATAATGCTTACGACGTCGAGCATTCTTCATAATATGTAATAAGATATATCAGAAATTTATCCACACACATTTTGACACAATCCGGCCACTATCTCTTCGATCAATTCACCTTTAATATAGTTGAAAAAAGATGTTAGTTTTCTTTCAGAAAAGCATTCTGTTCTCATACTCTCCAAAAGCCATAATAATGAAGCTATAGCCCAACAGAAAATTTATTTATCAAGAAATACAAAAATAATGAAACAATAAATACTCAATTCGTTTAAAAGTTTTTCATGTTCAATCTTTTCAGTTAGAAATGTTTTATGCCAAATGAATTAGATTTTTAATTTTTTTCTTCAAGTCACTGTAGTACTTTGATGTTCTTCCACATAATTAACTTCGCAGTGCATTTCATTAAATACTATGAAAATATAATTGATATTAACTGGTCAAGCTTAGTGTGTTGAATATAACGTGCTTATTAAGACAACATATATTTTAGGGGGGGCTAGCTATCAGCCAGGAACATCAGGAGGACCTGGTTATCAACCAGGGCAGATTGGGCTTCAGCCAGGGATACCAGGAGGAACAACTTTCCAACCAGGTGTTCCAGGAGGACAGGGTTATCAACCTGGGTCACCAGGAGATCGTATTTATCATCCAGGAGCTCCTGGTATATCCACTTATCAACCAGGAACACCGGGAACCCCTCAATACCAGCCAGGGGCGCCCTCTTATCAACCAGGAGCCCTTGGAAGACCATATTATCAACCAGGCACTTCTCGAGAGTCTACTTATCAACCCGGAATGCCAGGTGGCCCTAGTTATCAACCAGGAATTCCTGGTGCACCTAGTTATCAACCAGGAATTCCTGGAGGACCTACTTACCAACCAGGAACGCCTGGTGGCCCCAGTTATCAGCCAGGACTTCCTGGAGGACCTACTTATCAACCAGGAACGCCTGGTGGACTAGCTCATCAGCCAGGACTTCCTGGAACATCTAGCTATCAACCAGGACATCCTGGAGCACCTAGCTACCAACCAGGACATCCTGGAAGACCTACTTATCCACCTGGGTCGCCTGGGGCTCCTTCCTATCACCCAAGACTTCCTGGAGCACCTAGCTATCAACCAGGACATCCTGGAAGACCTACTTATCCACCTGGAACGCCTGGAGCTCCTTCTTATCAACCAGGACTTTCTATAAGTCCAACCTATCAACCAGGAATACCTGGAGGACCTTCTTATCAACCAGGAACACCCTCTTATCAACCAGGACTTCCTATAGGACCTACCTATCAACCAGGAATTCCTGGAGGACCTACTTATCAACCTGGAACACCTGAGGCTCATCCTTCTTATCAACCAGGGACTCACGGAAGACCCATGTTCCAACCAGGAACTCCTGGAGCATCCTCTTATCTACCAGGAACACCAGGAGTCCCTACATATCAACCAGGGACCCCTAGTGATCCTTCTTACCAACCAGTAACCTCTGGAAGACCATCTTATCAACCAGGAGCTCCTGGACTACCTAGTTACCAACCAAAAATGCCTGGAACTAGCATTTACCATCCAGGAATCCCTGGAGGACCTACTTATTCACCGGGAACATCAGCCGCTCCTATTTATCCACCAGACGTACATGCACGACCAACTTACCAACCAGGAACCCCTGGGGGACCTAGTTACCAACCAGGAACCCCTGGGGGACCTAGTTACCAACCAGGAACCCCTGGGGGACCTAGTTACCAACCAGGAACCCCTGGGGGACCTAGTTACCAACCAGGAACCCCTGGGGGACCTAGTTACCAACCAGGAATTCCTGAAGGCGCTACTTATCAACCTGGTATCCCTGGAGCCACTACGTATCAACCAGGAGCTCCTACAGGTCCTTACATATCGAAAATTCCAGGAACGCCTCCATCTAGTCATTATATTCCCGGATCACCTTCACAAGCAGGATTACCTTATTCTCAGTTTGTAGATACACATTTACCCACTCCATCTGTACCAGGTTCGGCAACGGGTGGAACGTTTAGTGGACAATTTCATGGAAGATACGATTCACACCAACAAACAGATACATCGAGAATCTCCGATCAACAACAAGCAACATCTGGTGGTCGATTTTCAGGACAGTTTTCTGGAGACTATGGATCTCATGTAGGTAGGAATGGAACTTTCGCTGGTCAATTTTCTGGTACTTACGACCATCATAGAGATGTAATAACGCCACCAGAACCGTACGTAAGGCAGCCAGGAACAGCATTAGGGCCCACCGGAGTACCTGGACATTACGGGCCCGATGGTGGCAAACCTGGACAACATATCTATGGACAATACTCGCCCGGTGCAGGAATTCCAGGACAGTATTCACCCGAGATTGGACAATTTCCACAAGGTCCACCTGTTGCTACTATAGGAACCCCTGGTATATCCAGCCATTATCCAACGTCACAAGGACAGTCTATACCTGGCGCTGCCTCACCAGGATTACCCGGAACAGGAGTACCAGGTCAATATATTCCAGGTGCAGAATCACATGGATTGCCAACACAACATCCCGGCTATATTCCTGGCACGGATAGCTCACAATTACCAGGTCGATATATTCCTGGAACAGAAGGACATGGACAACATATTCCAGGAATAGGAACACCCCATCTTCCAGGACAGTATGCTCCTTCTGCAGCAACGCCTGGAATACCAAGTCAATACGGTCCAAGCGGTGAAATTCCTGGACAACAAATTCCAAGTACCGATATATCTGGATTACCAGGACAACCAGGGACACATATTCCTGGTCAATATCCAACTGGTTCTCCACAATATATTCCAGGACAATATCAACCCGGAACACAATATGGACCAGGTGTTGATCCATCAGGTCAATATCCATATGCACCGGGAATTGGCCCATCAAGTCAACAACCTTCGGGGTCTGGTGTTGATGCATCAAGTCAATATCCATATGGGACAGGGATTGGTCCATCAGGTCAATACCCCACGGCAACAGGCATGAGTCCACCAAGTCAATATCCCACGGAGCCAGGTATGAGTCTACCAACGCAATATCCCACGGCAACAGGCATCAGTCCGCCAAGTCAATATCCATCGGGGCCAGGTATGAGTCCACCAAGTCAATATCCCTCTGGACCTACACCTATTTCCTCCACTCAATATCCTTCAATACCAGGAGTTCCGCATCAATATCCTGCTGGACAAATTCATCCCGGTGCACAATATGGTCCAGGAGCCGCAATACCTGGTCAATACCTACCAGGGCAACAATTACCCAGTACGGGATTACCAAGTCAATACCCGCCAGAATTAGGAAGTCCCGGTTATTATGGCCCGGGTATCCCAAGTTCGAAACCGGGTGGACAACAATACATGCCGGGACAACCGTCAGGATTAGTAGATGAATTTGGAAGACCAAGTGATTACAGAAAAAGCGAAGAAACAGCTGAAAGTCTAACAAGAGATGATGGACAATCACAGGCAGAAAGTTCAGTTCAACAAGTCGCTAACGAAACTCAAGCTTCAGCGTCTGCACAAGGAACGTATCAAGGGGGAACAGCACAATCTCAAGTTTCTGGTATTTACACAGGCAGTGGCTCATTTAGCGCATCTGCCGGTACTATAGATGGTAAAAGAGGTTCACAAACCTCAGTTTCTGGTGGAAAGCAAGGTGCAATGAGTTCTTCACAAGGAACTGGCGGTGCATCACAATCCCAAGCGCAAGTACAAGTCGCTTCTGCTACTGGCGAAACAAGTTCAAGCGCACAAAGTGGAGGAATTAAACACGGCACAAACACACAAGTACAAGCTAGTGAAAAAGGTGGAATGGCTGACTCGCAAGCTAACGGCCCTGGAAGTACATCTTCACAAGCTCAAATTGGATTTATGCCTTATGATAAAAATGAAAATGACAATCAGAAAACGCCGTTTAAAGGTGGTGGATCAGCAAGCGCTCAAGGTGGTGCTTATACAGGACAATCCCAAGCACAAATACAAGGAAAATTCGCTTTGGGAATTCGATACACAGGTGCTGCTCAAGCAGCTTCCGGAGGTAATGCAACTGTAGCTACAAATCAATCAAAGCCTCCAGGACTTAATTTTAATAACCAACCACCCTCTCAAACGAATACTCAAACAAGTTCTATTAATATAAATAAAGTGGAAGAATCAGAAGAGGAAGAGACCGAGATGGAAACCACCACAGCACCACCTCAAACAAGAGCTGGAAACACTCACAATGAAAGAACCACAGATGAAGAAGAATATGATTATGACGAAGCCGATTATGAAGAAGCAATGGAACCTAGTCCAGGAGTTAACACGAGGACATTAATTAAGCAAGAAAATGATTCGCAAAATCAGCAGATAGTGTTAGATCCTTTAGAAGATCTTGATGCGACAGTTGTCCAAGATCACGGTAATAAATTACCTGTAGGTACAATTCTTCAACCAGGTCAACTTATTCCCGGGTCTCCTGGAATGAGAATTCCTCAAGGGTTCAGAGGAAAAGTAACTTCTTCAATGTCTGGTGATCGAACAGAAGCTCATGGACAAAATTCTCATGCACAAAGCGTGAATTTATCGCCTGGAGCAGGAAAAATAACGTATAAGAAACCCGTGTATACTGTTCAATCGAAAAGTCAGTTACGAAATGATGGATTTGGGTATGGTACCAGTTACACTTACCAACCTGCACAATATCATGTAAGAAGTGGGGATTCGCATCCCAAATTCGTTTCAGTTGCAAAAACGGAGAATGGTTATCAAAGTCCACACACAGGAAAGAAAGTACCATCAGTTTATTATACCCAAACATCAACTTGTGGTTACTTTACAAACACATGCGTATACAATAATGGGAGAAAAATTTGTTTGCCTAAACCTAAAACAAACCCAGATGGCTCCCCAATAAAATGTTAGTTTGTATCTTTTTAGTTGAAGTTATTTGTTTGGTTTTTACATAAATGGATATTTATTTCTGTTTATTAATTAATAATACAAATAATTGTTATTTGAATGTTTATTGATGTTACTCGTCTTTATACAATAAAAGTCTTATATAAACAAATGTAAACGTTGATTAAATAATTGCATTTTATAGAGATTGTGTAAAAAATTCAATAAGAAAATTAGATACATATAAGTAAAAACTCAGTCATTAGAAATTTTTAAAGTCAGACTGACGAATCAACCAGTTCACAATTACAAAAATAAATAGCTCATTATCTATCATAATATTCGTAGGTACTTGGTAAGTAACTTTTTTATATACAGTTAATATAAATAAATTAATAAATTAAATGTACATCTTTAGGCTTTGCAGGTATCCGATAATTTACATACGAAATAGATAAAAGATTATATAAACAAGAATAAGAACCTACCTTGAATGAATTTTTAAACTAAATGAAACTAAAAGCAGGAAAGAGGCAGTGAGTAGATATAGTTTAGTATAAAAAAACTTAGAATAAGAAAAATATAAGAGAACATCAAGGAATGGTATGATCTTAAATCCTAAGTTATCTTTTTAATATCAGAAGCCTGCAATGATTATAAACTAAAAGTAACCATCACAACTCAATCGCTTAAATTATTTTAAAATTAATTAATCTCTTCATCACTAACGTCTTCATTTAAAATTGTACCACGATGGGACAGCAAATTTGAGGAACTGCTATTACGCAACCTATTTTTAAAAATATTCAAAAGATTATAATTATGTAAAACTTATTATACCTGTTTACCAGTATAAGCGATATTTGAAAACAGTGTCAGATTTAAATTTAATTAAACTTAATTCATTCATTCAAACAATAATCTGTCTAATTTAATCATCTCCGTAATTGTTTTCAAATTCTCTGTAGTTATTTAAACATACAGTGCATCTGTAAAGTAGGGTATATAGGCGACAAAATCGTTATAAACGGTTTATGGTAAAATCACATTGTTTTTTAACATTTTTTAAACATTTTTTTAAAAATAGAAATCATTTCTAGAACGGGCTATAAATGAGGGCTTTCATCCATTTAATGCAGTCAATATTAATAGGGCAACAGTGGAAAATTTTCAAAAAAAATAAATTTTAAATACAGTAAAGACCGGTTATAACGAGTATGCTCTATAACGAGCACCTCTTCTATAAGGAGCAAGCTTCTAAGTCCAGTGAAAAATCCTATCCTTACAATGTAAAAAAACTCGGTTATAACAAGAGCTCGGTTGTAGTTTTGCGTGCTTTGTACCGTCTACAACGAGCGAATGACGTAAAAATCCGGCGACGAATATAATAGAATAATAAGAAAAATTTTCGAAAACCTCTTAGATTAAAAAATAAAATAAATATAATAGAAACATTCGAACTGGATTGCAAACATGTACGTATATGTCGCGAGTATAAATTAAGTTGTAACAAATCCATAATTACTGGAGTGTATGTGATATATTGTGGTGTGAAATTAAACGACTTCTTCTTCAGTTTTAAAATAAATATACTTAGTAAAATATACCGTAAATTACGTACGTAAAGTACGTAAATTTTGCGAATGAAAACGTTTTACCGACAAAAATTATTGTTCTAATTAGTAGAAGCTATCGATCTAAACGAAAAATTAAAAATCGATATTTTAGATGCCATAATAATGCTAAACAGCGCATGGATAAATGTTAAAAAAAAAACAATAATGAATTGCTTTCATCATGCATTCGGCAATCATTTATAATACTATTTTAACAATTTTGTTCTTTTTAATGGAACAATCTCCCATTTTTAGCTTATTAAATTCGTTGTTTTTTTTATGATTTCAAAAATATAAGGTTCGACAGGTCTATTTCTTATTGTTTCAGAATAAAGCTAAAAATAAGCTTTTTTATAAAATTTTCAAACACTGTCATCTAGTGTTATTAAGTATAAACGTTTTATTAACATAAATAGTAATTTAACACAAAAATTCAATATTTTACAAAGGTGATCAATTTGAACATTTTTATAGCACTATTTCAATGTTTTTGGGAAATAAGATGTGATTAAAAGTAAAAAACAAAATTTTAAAAATTAAATTAAACAACTCGTATTGTCGAAGAAACTAAATTTACAGCTTCCTAAAATTACGGCATTGTTTATTTCACTTTCTCTAACCATTTTATTTTCCAAAAAATATTGAAATAGTCCCCAAATTGACCACCCCAAAATTATTGATTTTTTGTGTTTAATTATTAAATATAAAATTTTATAAAAAAGCTTATTTTTTCTTTATTCTGAAACAATAAAGAATATACCTGTCAAACCTTATATTTTTTATATCAGAAGAAAACAACCAATTTAATAAGCTAAAAATCAGAGATTGTTTCCATTAAAAAAAGTGTAAATTGTTATATCTCAAAACCTAAAAACGAAAAAAAAAAATTCCAACCACGTCATCAAATTCTCCGTAAAAAAGTATCCAATATCTTAGTTATAACACTCTACCAATAATAATAACCAAGATAATAGCAGTTGCTGATTTTACGATATTTTCACTTTTAGCGTCTAGCGAAAAAATAAAAGATCGATTTTTGTGCTTTGAGGTTTCCAGCATTGAATTTTTTAAAGAGATCATGACATGTAAGCTACTTTTTATCTAACACTTATAGTTTTGGAGATATCCTATTAGGATTTCGAATTTGAACTACCCTGTAGTTCTTAGTCTCGATTCAGCCAATGTATCAAGGAGAAAATATTAACATAAAATTGTCAATTAATGAGTTTTGGAAGCAATTAAATGCAAGTGATGCTGTAAGGTGTGACAATTTTGGCAAATCATGGTATGAGATGAAATTAAGAACATTAAACCGCGCATGGAAAAAGAATTTCCCCGATTGTGTTGATTGCACAACTGACAATAGCCTTGATCTGATTTCAATTAGAAAAAACATATTGCGGTTAGCAAAAAAAAGTTAGTTTTAAGGACATGGAAAATGGTGTCGTGAACTTGTTGGATAGCTAACCTCTTTTGCGTGCTGAGTTTATTAAACTTGCAGAGAGACACAAAGAAACACTTCAGACGAAAGAAGAAATAATTGTACTTACGCATTTTGAACGAAATAATAGTATTACCGCAATTGTAAGCTGCTACCAGGAGTGGTAAAGAGAAAAGTATTTCTATGTTGGTGTACAAACAACATACGCCCTGGATACTCGGATTCTCAGGATACGCAAGCACCCATATAAAAGTTTTAATTGGTGCAGAGCACTCATAAGAACAGGCGCCAAATACGTGGGTTGCACGAGCATACTGATACTGCTTCTAGAAGACTTGCTCTGCTTCCAAACGATTTAATATTGCATCTACAAGACTTGATATTGTCTTTGGGCATCTTGAAATGCGTCCAGAGGACTTGATCTAATTTCTGGGAAACATGATAATAATTCCGGAAGATTTGAAATGCTTCCGGAAATCTTGAAATGCTTCTAGGAGACTTGCGATGCTTCCAGAAGACTTGATGCTGATTCTAGAAGACTTGAAATGCTTACAGGAGATTCGATACTGCCTAGAAGATTTGAAATGCTTTCAGAACACTTGATATTACCTCTGAAAGATTTGTTAAAGCTTGTAGAAGACTTGATAGTGCTTCCAGAATCATTGATATTGCTTGTTTTTTAGACTATTGCATATCATTTGCTAAAATGCACTACAGAACGATTTATTGTTAAAATGATGAAAGGATATAAAATGTAGTTTCGTATAACACCATATAACGAGGTCTAAATGTATATGGAATAACTCACGACAAATTATTTAAGAATTTCTAAAAAAGTGTTCATCTAAAATCTAAATTCAACAAAGAATATTAATTCGTATCAATTGATTAAATTATAAGTATGATTCACCTAAAAATTAAACCCATTTTAAAATACGAATTAATAGTATTGCGTAGTATTTTCTTTGGTTACTGATTTCAAATATTCCTTTCATTTTTCTGTCGCGTTTCTTTTTATTCAGATATCTCACTGATGCTGAACATATGATTTTATAGGACAACTGTGACAATTTTATATTTGGTACCTTGATATAAGGTGAAGAGATCTACCTTTTAGTGAAAGTGTCATGTTTGTAATATTTCTGGTCTATTCTAAGCAAATTTAAAAAATTGAAAGAGCTCGTTCTTCAAATAAAAGTTATTTAGAATTACAATATGTAACCAAAAGCTAAACAAAATTTAAAATTTTCTAAAAAAATGTGATGTTAGCAAGAATTTTCAGTATAATCTGATATAGCACAAACATGGCACTAGAACTAAAAGGTAGATCTTTTTACCTGATATGAAGGTCACAAATACCAAATTCATTGTATCTACAGTTGCCCTATAAAATCCTATGTCCAGCAGCAGTTAAACACCTGAAAAAGAATCGTGACGTGTAACACTAATACTAATGATTTTTAAATATGTGTGAAAAACTTCCAATGCATATTATTCTGTTTCTATTGGAAATGATGTCAAACAGGCTATTCACCATGCCCCTTTCTGTGATCACTAAAGTTTTCTTATCCGTGGTGATTACTTTGCCTAATGATTGCACAGATTAGTCCCATTTACGTCGTACCATTGGGTTGGATTAGGGTTAGATTGTATTGGCTTGGGTTGGGTTGGGTTGGTTTGTATTATGAGTTAGTATTAGTTATTAGTTTTATTAGAGTTTGTATTAGAGTTAGTGGGATGATGTAAGCGATAGGAACAGGTATAGGAACGTCCAGAGACAGGAGATAAGGACGCTGATAAGATAAGAAATGGAAGATATGAAGACATAATAACGGAGAGGCTTCTAAAATATCTTGTGAAAGAAGGATACAAAGATTTTTGAAATCAAAATTTTGTTAATTTTGAGTAACTATCTGTTTTAGGATTTCATTGATGTTACATCAGAATAAAAATTATAATATCGAGATAACAAAGATCCTATCAAGATCCATTTTTTATTTCTTTTACGAATCACATTGAGTTTCATATAGGGTATGCAAGTTTAACATAAATTTTTTATAAAATTTTAGTACGGGAAGTAGTTTATATGTATCGAAATTATAAAAAGGTGTGATGCGTGTTATTGGCATTCTTTGTTTATGATACCTAGGCATTACGTAAAGCCTTTAGACATTTCTATTTTACCATTATTATTTATGTGTAGTAAATATTTAATCTATGTGTATTTGCATTTAATAATAACATACTTCAACATCCTTGTTATCTTCTTAAATTAACAAGTATGACAAATAATAAGTGCACCTTTCTGAACGAACAAATAGAATTTAAATTTACACTGTTTTAATGTTTTCAACAATAAGAATAGACGAACATTTTCATTATATTCATTTCGAGAGATTTTCTTTTAATCCTCCATTAAGCGCGCATGTATCCAGCATATACACGCATAAAATTGCTTGCCCTTTGTTTAGAGATCGATATCTTTACAAGCGATCAATGAAACAACTTGCAGTAAATTTTGTTATTCTTTATAGGCTACTCAGTTCTTCTTTTATAGTGAGTTAAACATAAAAAACACTCGATCTTTGAGATTTCACAAGCCATATTTTACTTTTTTCATATTTTGTATAGTTTCGCGAATTTTCTATGTTTAATGGCATGCTGTTATTTTGAAAACGGTTTGACTGATTTCAATGGGTTTTGCACGGAATTGTGCGCAATAAATTGGTATGTCGAACTCCAGTAACAGTTTTTCAAAATAAAATTTTCCCAATTTTTAGAGTGAGTAAAGTATTGGAAAGAAACCAGAATTAGACAGAGTAAGGGACGCCAGTGCGGGGTAACGGGCGAGCGATAATCGTCCTCAGAGAACTTGAGAAGCCAGGATCACTGAGGTGACTGAATGTCTGGTGCAGTATCGAAGATGTATACCAAGTTTATTATCTATGGTATAAAATTTATTTGTTGATAAATGTTGTTTACATTGGTCTAAATGTTAAACATACAAATATAATTTGTTGTAATTTGTGTTTATATTATACAAAATAGATACAAAACAGACATTCAATCACCGCGGCCAATCTGGTTTCTCGAGTTATCTGAGGGCGATTATCGCTCGCCCGTCACCCTGCACCGGCGTCGCGTAACCTATGTAACTCAGTTTTCTTGCATACTAGAGATGTGTAAATTACGTTATTCCCGTCAGGTCACGATGGGTCATGCGTGACCTGGCGTAAGCGGGCACCAATTTTTGTAGCACTCTCGTGAACGTGCGTGATCGTGAGCAATACTGATTTCGACAGGACCCGGCGTGACCCGATTGGATCGATATTTTATTTTTTCTTTAATAATATTTTACTGAACGCCGGTATATTGAAGTTGTTCAGGTCCGCGTTAACGAAAATTACAAAAATACAGTTTATTTAAAATTTGTATTTCTAGAATATACACAGTAATTAAGTTATAATAGTAATATTATAACTGTTTGTGTTTATTGCTTTTTATACGCAAAATAAGTATTTGCATAAAATAAAAACGAAGTACGCTCCTGGACTTAACTCGCTACGTGGATTTATCGTAAATCATGTATGTATATTGAAGTGATTTTTCCCAGTGATTATTATATTACCAGTATCACATTTGTAAAAACTATCAGAAATATCGGAAACTATGCCACAATTTCAAAGAACCCCGATTTTTATAACGGTCACAAATAAGTCGGCTAAACAAGAACAGGATCGAATTAATCCCCTTAAGTCGGAATATCAATCGGTACACAGATGCCACTTTTTCGTTGTACAAAATCTATCGATGTTAAACTCTTTTTCTGTTATTGTTGTCAATATCTCTCTTTTTTATTCTGTTACAGAGTCAAATTTCGCAGTTATCGAATTTCCTGTGCATGCCATAATTTAAATTTGGTTACGGACGATGTAAAACATCGAAGGGAACGAAGCACTCCCGAAGCTAAAAGCAGTTGTAAATTCATAAAAAAACTATTATTAAAATATTATTAAAAAGCTTATTTCAAACACTCTGATGGCCGGTTTCTCGTACGTATTCACATATCGATATCGAACGGATATTGTGCTGTTGATCGATAACTCGAGCGATATCCGTCCATTGGGTTTCTGAAAGGGCCAATAGGAGATATCGGACCGACATCGAATCGATAACTATATCGCATGCAACAAGTACCTACATATATCGACTTGATAAGTGTGATTAACGACAGTGACGTATGTCAAAGGTGATAGCTTCTATTTTCTAATTTATACACTTAGCAGCAGAAGTCTGCGTGCAAAAAACTTCTAACACTTTAACTGAAAAAATAAGGGTCATGATCTAATGTGATAAACTTCAATTTTTTTTATTTTGTGTATTAACTACATATAATTCAATTAACAAAATATGCATCAATAAAACAGAAATATTAGTTACAAAAAAAATTAAAATTAAAAATTCTCCAAATAATGCGTATGCAAAAATCTGCGTACAAATAAAGACGCCTTCTCCAAAATATACTTATTTACTTAAATACGTAGTTGGCGATGTACACTTTCCGATTTAAATAAAAGATAATCGGTGTCAATTATATTAGCAGAGGCTTAGAAGCTAAAAGTTAGAATGGACACCAAAGGAAAGGAAATTGAATTGGGAGAGAGAAAAATTATTGTAAAGTTATGGAAAGAGGGAAAATATTTTCGAAAAATAGGAGAAACTGTCGGCAGGTCACACTCTTCCATTCAAAGAGTAATTAATAATTATAAAGACACTGAAGATTACCTCTCACGTCCGCGATCTGGTAGACCACCCCTTTTAACAAACCGAGAGAAGCGAAAAATTGTACAGCAGGTTAGAAAAGAACCTAGGCTGACGGCAAAAAAAAAATAGTAGAAAATGTACAAGAAGAATTTCATAAAACTATCAGCAAAGATACGGTGAGAAGGACGTTAAAAAAAGCTAACTATCACAGTCGCGTTGCACGAAAAAAGCCATTTGTGTCAGAGGTCAATCGTCAGAAGCGGATCGCCTTTGCAAAAAAACTCTTAGACAAGCCCATTGAATTCTGGGAGAAAGTTCTCTTTATAGATGAGAGCAAATTTTGCATTTTCGGCATTAAGGGTAAACAACTTGTATGAAGAAAACCTAATACTGCCCTTAATCCCGAAAATTTGAAAGCGACTGTAAAACACGGAGGTGGTGGAGTTATGGTTTGGGGGTGTATGTGCACTAAAGGGGTGGGAAGGTTGGTTTTCATAACATCGACAATGGACCATAAAATGTATATAGACATTTTAGAAGAAAATTTGAAGCCTAGCATCGGAAACTTGGGCTTGGGACCCGAATACTTTTTTCAACAAGATAATGACCCCAAACATTGCGCCCACAACCTTAAGCTTTGGCTACTATACAATACCCCAAAGCAACTTAAAACACCTCCACAATCGCCGGACTTGAATCCCATCGAACACCTCTGGGATTTACTGGAACGCAGGATTCGGCAACACAACATAACGTCGAAGGAAACGTTAAAAAATGTTATGATTGAGGAATGGGCCAAAATCAGTTCGGACGAAACGAAGAAATTAGTGCACTCCATGCCTAAACGTTTAAGGGAGGTCATTAAACGTAAAGGTTATCCGACCTCATATTAATATAGAAACAATGATCTCATTTATGAATTTTTTATAAATACTGTCCTGACTTGTACGCAGATTTTTGCATACCCGTTATTTGTAGAATTTTTAGTTTTGATTTTTTTCTGTAACTACTGTTTCTGTTTTGTTGAAGCATATTTTGTTAATAGAATTATATGTAGTTAATATACAAAATAAAAAAAAAATCAAGTTTATCACATTAGATTATGACTCTTATTTTTTCAATTAAAGTATTACAAGTTTTTTGTACGCAAACTTCTGTTGCTGAGTGTATTTACATAAATATTTACGTAATTACACATTATGCATTATTTTGTAATTTTTAAAAAGGAAATTTCCTTGCCTATCGTTGAGAATGAAATCGAGAATGAATATCGTTGAGAAAAACGTAGGACGATATTACTGTCAATATCTGCATGTGTAGTTTTATACAATTTTTTCGGACTTTACTAATTACTGGACGTTTCCGGGTATTACTCGAAAACAAGAACTATCTGTGGGAGGAAATGTTTCTCAATAAATTCACGAGCCTAAAGTGACTTATGCGTTTTGATTGCTTTCTAACACGGGAAGAAACAAAAAATCCTGAGAGGAAGATAAAATTTGGCAAAAATATAATTACATGTATTAGCTAAAATTCGAACATCTTCTCACAGAATTGTATCTCAAAAGAATTCAGGTCGATTTTATCAATTTCAAGTTCATCCAAACACCCATATTCTAAAAATTCTAGACATTAACCAAACTAACCTATAACGATTCATTATGATAACATTTTATCATGTTGAGAACCGAATTAGAAAATCTTAATTCGCTTTTGAGATAAAGATTATTTGAGTCAACCTAATTTTTTTGAAATTAATAAGCTTATTTAAAAAAAAAATACAAAAAATCCAATTTTTAAGATATCTCAATGAATTATTCATGATTTATAAAGGAAAGTGTCCACTTTCTCTTGATGAAACCGGATCTTGAAAATATTTATTCGTTTTTGATATATAAATCATTAAATTCAACGTGAACATTTATGGCTATCTCAAGTTAATTAAAAATCACCGAAAATCGAATTCTTGAAATATTATAATGAAACATTCAAAATTTATATAGATAAGTGTCTATATTGTCATGCTGAGAACCAAATTAGAAAATCTTAATTCGTTTTTGAGATAAAGTTTATTTGAAATTAATAATGTTGTTTTAAAAAATCAAAAATAATCGAATTTTTAAGATATCTTAATGAATTATTCATGATTTATAAAGGAAAGTGTCTATTTTCTCGTGATGAAAGCGGATCTTGAAAATATTTATTCGTTTTTGGGATATAAATCATCAAATTCTTGAGATATTTTAATGAGACATTCAAAATTTATAGAGGTTTATTCGTTTTTGAGATAAAGACTATTAAATTATATTTTTTAAATATAATTTACCTACAACTGTTCTCTGTGTAATTGAGCCTTTAAAATGTTTTCCTATTGGTTAGTTATGTTCTTTATAGATCATTTTCGTTATTATTATATTTTCTTTTGTTAATTTTCATTATTATTAATTTCTTGTTCAGTAATTTTTTATTTTTGTTAAGAAATTATTTGGTTATGTTATTTATTGTGATTTATTACTAGATATTTCGCCGGGCTTGTCCAGTTTTCATCTCAAATATAATAAATAATTTTACGAATTGTTATTCAAAATTTTTTGACAAAAGTGTCAAAAACTGTTTGATAACTATTGTATGCAATATCTGTCGATCAGTTCCTACCAAAAGGCGATATCGACTCGATAAAAGATATCGATCCAATAACTGTCGCTCCGATATCTGCTCAATACTATAACATATGAGACACCGGGCATTAGTGTTGTCTTGAATGTCAGATAGTTATAAATTTGCATTTTAACAGGAAATGTAATGATAATACAATTAATTGTTAGTTATGGTGTGTTTGCAATTTGTCCATAACAATAAATCAACCATTAATAGTACCAAGTTCTTTAATTTTCGAAAAAAATGAAATATACCTCACATTCAGAACATATTAGACTATCACCTATTGAAATGCCAAATTTTTTCGTCTCAAAGTTTTTGATAAAAAAAATTCATAAACTGACGGCATGTAATCAAATCTTAAAAATCGGGTGTTTTTATATTTAATTCGCTATAAAAAAAGAACTGAGAAGCTAAAAATTTTCAAATTCATGTCAATATAGCAGAAACGATCCCTTGTTATAACAAAGTTTACTGCACATTTTTTCATCAAGCCGTTGCAAAAATATCGATCTTTAAACAGAAGGCAAGCAATTTTAAGCATGTATCTGCTGAATACATGAGTGCCTAACGGAGGGTTAAACTTGTATCTCATTCATCCTTTTAAAAATTCTTGTTACAAATTGCAAACAAAATGAATCGTTTCAGAAATTTTTCATTAACCGTTTGTAATAATTTTATCGCTTATATCTACTAGTTTATGACGCTCTGTAATAAAACTCTTTATAGAGTCAACATTAACTACACAAACATTTTATGAACACTATTTTACACCTACATCTGCTACCTTACCATCTACATCCATATCAATAAAGCCAAAATTACTTACTATTAAATAACTTCATGCATATGCAGGAAGAAGACATCATGCAGCATCTTATCAACAGCTATAATCACTTGACAATTGAGATCTTAAAAGTAATGGATAGACCTACACAAAATCCCGCGTAAATATGTAGGATATATAATACAAAGACTGGTCAAGCAATGATTAATGAAGAGAATAGACATGTCAAAGTCCCCAACAAACAAAACAACATAAAGTCGAA
Source organism: Onthophagus sagittarius (assembly GCA_036711965.1). Lineage (NCBI taxonomy): Eukaryota > Metazoa > Arthropoda > Insecta > Coleoptera > Scarabaeidae > Onthophagus > Onthophagus sagittarius. Next base: position 55,335,428 of record JASERS010000001.1, read on the forward strand.
AAAGGTCAACACTTACACCATCGCTATCCTCTAGAACTGCCATTTCCTCGCCACCATCCATTTTCTCCTCGCTTAAGAAGTTAAAGCAGAACAAGAAATAAACAAGATAGAGCAAGATTTCTTTTTTATTATAAAGAAACATAAAAGCACCAACACCGAAGGCAAAACTGAAATTGATATATTTAAAAAAGTCGTACCTTGTGTGTAGATGTTGTAACTGTACTTGGAAATTATCGACCTGTTCTTGAAGCTCATCATTACCCCTTTGAAGTTTCCTAATCGTGTTCGTTGACGAATCTAATTCGTCTTCAGCAATCGTTAGATCTCGCTTTAATTCCTCAACTCGAGTTCTTAATTTTTTGACTTCCGATTCATATTGTTCAGCTCTTCTTACTGCATGCGCCAATTCAGTCATTTTATCTTGTACCATTTTCTTTAATTTCGTTTGAGTATGTTTTAAGTCAGTAATTTCCTAAAAAAGTAATATAGTATTTGCAAAAAATTTATAAAAAATTATAAGCACATTTATTAACTAACTAACTAATTATTAACATCTAACCTTAGTTTTATCTGAAATTTCTTGTTGTAAATGTCTTAATTCAGCATCTGAGTTAGAAATAGGCCGTCCTTTTCGTTCTAGTCTTTCTTGCATATCACGTAATTCCGAACGTAATTTTTTATTATCTCTTTCAAGAGCTAATTTTTCAGTTTCTAGTCGTTCTCTTTTACCCCATTCAGCAGCATTTTCAGCTTGTAGTCGTTCTAACTAATATGAAAATAAAATGTAAATATAAATGTATTAATATAACGTGAGTTATTATATCAACGTCGTTAATATAACTTATATAGTCATTTTTCGAAACGAAATTAATTTTTTCGTAAAAAACTGTAATCAACACGATAAATAAATACATTTAAACGTCTTTGCAGTGACATTATTTCTTTAGCCAAATTATATCGGATATTAAGTTAGAAATTAATACATGAACGAACGAGTGAATGATTAAACATTCATTAATATTGAACTTCAATAGAGATATTCTGCACTGACTTTGAGCAAAACTATTGTGAGAACATGTGCATTAAGTAGGAGTAATACAATGTGGATATACACAACTGGTGTATTAGACCATGTTGGTCCACACATCCATTGTTAGTGTTAGGCGCCAAATTAACTATTCAAAGATGGACTATTATATTAAATGCAGTATTATGTTTGTCTGTTTGTAACGGAATATATGAGAAGTGATACACTCAATTATAATAATAACGATAATTAACAAATTTGTTGTATTCATTATTGATGTATTTGTAAGACTGTGCTCAATAACAAAAGTTTAAAATTGATGTGCTTTTATGTAATTAAATTTTATGGATGTCATGGACACAATTCTATTGATATATTTAACCAAATTGAAAATACAGAAGATATTAATAGAAATGTTTATAAATGTGTACTTTCAATATATTTTTAAAAATGCCATAGAAGTAATTAATCTTCAAGCTATGGAACTTAACTGTAAATATATATTTAGTCCACAACAAGATGTCAGAACCAGCAAAACTGTTCTAAAACAGGCATTGAGAATAAGATTATTTAAAAGGAAATAGCATTTAAATGGAATTTCTGAAATAGAAAATAATCATAACAAAATTTAGAGCATCTTGTTTGGTACCTTCACAACATACAGGGTATTAAAAAGATAAAATAAAATACAATGTAAGCCGGTTATAAAGCAATTATAACACACAATTATAACGAACATCCGGCTAGAAAACGTCTCTATTTAATATAATCTAAATAAATTTGCCTTTAACGAATATAATATAGATAATATATTATATAATCATAACGAAATTTCGGGTATAATGCGAACGCTTTCGTATTATCAGTTCTACATAATTTAATTTAATTATTTTTTTTAATTTTGTAATAAAGCAGAAATGTTTGATGATAAAGAAGACATGTTACTTATAAAGTATTTCTAAAAGCTGTATTGGTATCGCGGAAATAAATTTTACACAAGAGTAATGCGCTAAAAAATTCTTTTAACTGTAACAGCCAATCTCTGTGAGAAATCCACAAACAGAGCATCTCCAATTAACATCGATCCTGTTTTACATACCTTGCTCATCATAACATCCAATATGTAATTATAATACACATATTCATGCTTAAAACCAAATCTGGGTGTGTTACTGAATGAAGGGTTCCATAGGTTCAACAAACAAAAATGTCACAGTATAAGTTGTTCATTCTAAACATCTGCAACGGTTTTGGAGATATGGTAAATCAAACTTTTTCATGCAGATGGATACGAAGAGATAGACCTGTACTATGACTTACAAAATGGCTCAAATTAAACCCTCTAGACTTCAGCAGTCTCTATATGGCACACAAAATTTGCAACATTACAGTATAAGCTAGATAAACTGGTGTGACAGAAAGAGAACTGACAGAGTGATAATTTAAAGTGAAGCAATTTAATAAAATTTGCAAACAGCATAGCATCTTCATCAATTAAAAAATCATTATTATTATTATTATCTAGATTTATTTCGAAAATCAGTCAACAATTCGCACAACTTATAGACGACTTCGTGATTTGTTGGCTTACATAATCGTAAATCTAAGCAAACCATCTTTCCAACTGTGATAGATTTGATTTGAAGATACAAATGTATCAATTTGTGTATACCCGTTTAAGATCCAGCTGGTACAATAATTAAAGTCATGAACAATCCTATGCGGCGTTCTCTTGGCGATTAGACTCTAGAACAGTTGGAAACTAATAGGATGTTTTATCACAAAATTGTGTGCAGCGATGAGACTCACTTTGCTCTTGTCAATACTTTATTTCCCCTTTCGTTGAATACACGGGGTACCCGGGTACTCCCTATACAAAAACGATTTTTACAGCATAGGTAAACAGGTATATATCTCGAAAAATACTGTGTCTTATAATTCTAGAAGTTGGAAAAATAGAGGTGTTATCAGCAAGTGAATTTGCAAGGTGGGCCATTTCAAGGAAGTATTTCAATATACTATTTCTCAATATATTACAAAGACATTTTTAGAATGATTTAGATAGAATAAATATCAACTAATTTTAGATTGACGGCTAAAAAAAAACATAATTATTTAACAGTAATCCGAAGAAAAAACAGTTTCATGGAATGAGATCATGAGTAAAAATTTCATGGATATTTGGAAATTTTGATCAGCTCTGGAGTAAATAATTCAAATTACGATTATACGACTAAGACGTGGAGGTTCTCTTCTTATCCTCTGTACCAAGCGACAATGGGAATCAATAGATTCTGGAATACTCGACGATTTATCCGTTTTGTTGACGCAACCACTCGACGAATTCGTATGGAAAAGGGCAAGCCTGCTTCAATATGTGACATTTGGAAGATGTTAAATTCCAATTTAGTAGAAATGTATAAATCATAAATACACGAAAATCGTGTGAGGGGTGTAAATATCTGGGGTGTAAATCTGTATGTAACGAACACACGGTAACGATAACACGTCATACTGAATGTAGTCCATAAAAAGTTTGAGTTCTTTTCGTTTTTGAGTATTTAATATTTAATTATTATTTATTTCTGAAATTTCCATTCCTACACTCATAAAGTAGCTCGCCGACGCGAATAGCAAAAGCGGAAAAAAATTCGTGTGAAATGCTCGGCTGGGGTATTGAACAAGCGTATTATCAACTTTGATTCTAATAAAAAGAATGAGAATAAAAACACATTTTTACTCAAAGCGTAAGTTAATGTAAAATGAGCCAAATACCAAGGATCTGGCCGGGCTAATGTGTGTTTTCCCGATAAAAAATATTTGAGAATGCAAAAATGGATACTCGGGCATTGACAAGAGTGATAATAAACAAAATTGCTACATATGGAGTGAAACCAATCCACAACAGAGCTCACAGACACTATTACATTCAGAAAACTGCACCGTTTGGTATGGTTTGCATGCTGATGGCATCATTGGACCTTGTCTTCAAAATGAAGCCGGTGTAATAATTCGAAAATTCTTTAATGGTTTTGGGTAAAAACCATTAAATAATATCACAGATTGCTTCGCTCACAATATGCCGATTTAAGTTAACTTATCTATATCCAAAGTTGCTTCGTTTCGCCGTGAGAGGACTTCAAAGTTAACAAAAAAAGTTCGTTTATTCTTTAGAACTCGAGAGCACCTTAATGAATCTAAATCATTTTTGAAAAGTGAGTTCCTAGATTCAATCAACGTCTTTTTATGGTTTTGGATAAAATGTTAAAAACACGGAAATGATGGAATGTGTTTGACGAATATTAGTCCATATTTTTTTTTTGTGTTAGTGACTTTTACATTATTATAAATTCTGAATAGCCTGTTTAGTTCTGAAACTTATTTATCTTTTATAAAATATTAACTACATAAGTAATTAAGCCAGAAAAACGGAATTTTTGAGTATCCGCAACCCTTATTTACGTCATTTTGACTACAATATCACAATGTGTTTGGCAATTAAGTGTAACTGAATACTAGGGAATCTTTTCCTCGTAATTATTGTTCATAATAAACTGTAGACGCAAGGACTGTTGATTTCTGATGTTTGCAGATGTTGAAAAATTATAATTTTCTGGCTTAACCACTTATGTAATCAAAATATTATAAGGGACAAAAAAGTTCCAGAACTAAATGTGCTATTCAGAAATTTTAATTATGTAATGTAATCATCGCCTACCCAGCAAAAAAAATATGGAGTAATAACTGCTTAATAATAACAATAATAATAACACATTTATTGCCTCAAAAAAAAAAAAGAAATTACAAAAAGAAAAGTATACATTAGCAACATATAAACATCAAGACAAAAGGAGCAAAAAGCAATAACATAGCTTTTCCATCATTCCTGTGTTCTTAAAATTTCACCTAAAACCACAAAAAGACGTTAATAGAACCTAGGAAATCACATTTCAAAAATGGTTTAGATTGATTATCGCGTTTTCGAGTTATAAAGAATAAATAAATTTTATTTGCTAACTTTGAAATCCTTTAGCGGGGAAACGAAGCAACTTTGGATATAGGTAAGTTTAGTTAAGTCGACCTATTTTGAGCAAAGAAATCTGTGATCTTCCGTTGTACACGCATTTCAGAGACACCTGTATATTATAGAAATTCCTAGCGTGCAACGTTTTTATTTTAAAAGCAAAAAAATGATATCTCACGTTTACGACGTCCAATATGAATTCGAAATAATTTTGAAAAAAGATATGTATTTGCAAATTGATGGAAGACATGCAGATCGACGCAAAGAAGTCGTTAAAATCTTAGACGTTAGATCACGTAGAATTTGGTGGTTGCCACTGTCTGGGAATTACGTGACGTTTTTTGGGATTAGCTACTGACAGATGTTATCTTCTGGCCTTAAGAAATTCAGTACTTTCCCAAACTCCCTTATTGGCACAGAAAATTATTGTAAAATATCCGCCCAGTATTTTGGATTGGCTCCAGTTGTCCGCAATTTCCAGGCGATAGAAACGTCTCAAGAAGGTTCCACTCCAATACCCGAGATTACTTAAGACCTTGCAGAGCTTTAGACAAGAAGAATTCAATTTCTTATCATAATCTTCTTAGCAGGACTCTGGAATCGACACCATCATCGCTTTAACGCCAACTCTAAGGTTATTTTCTTTCACCTTAAGTAACGTCTGGTATCACGCAGGTAGTTTTCGTTCTTAAGGTTAGCTTTGTATTATATCACGGTTCTGAAATAGTGACCACGCGCTTATCATATAATCTTGTTTGAATTGATAAGATCAAATAGGAGTCCTTTAGACTAAGAATTAGGAAGCGCGACTGTTTACTGTTTTTGGTGACAGCGGTAATTACCAGAGGTTGAAGTCGTTTCAGTGACTTCAACATGATTTTGTCTGAAAATATGGACGACAACCACTACTTGAACCGCAACCATCGACTTATTAAAATTCAAATTTGGCGATAATTTGATTTCGAGAAATATACCTGTCAATTGGCCTCCAAGAGAGTGCGATCTGATACATAATAAACCAGCAAGAATTAACACCTTGGAGGCCAACATTGTTCAAGTTATTCGTAACATATGACCAGCAATACTCGAAAAAACAATTTAAAGCTGGAAGTTCAGAATGCGACTCATCATGATCAGCTGAGTTGCTTTTGAACAAAAAAAATAGGACACAAATTTAATTTTTTTAGCATTTATTCTACGATCCAAATTCTCTCAAATTATCTCTTTTAACAAAAAGATCTCTTCTTGGTGTTATTATGATTCACTTATATCACTTATTGCTACAGGAACAACAAAAATAACCAGATTAGACATAGCACAAGAACAATCGTTTATCGCTAACCTGCGTGGATAAGCATCAATCTTTATCACTGGTACTTAATTCTGATAAAGATGTAGCTAAAATATTTCTTTGTGCCACTTCAAGAATATTGCGATCATATTCCTATTACAAACGAAAGACTGCCTAAAGATAATATAATCACTGCAGAATAGCCCCCATCATAGATTAAAGGTACGTTTACTTTGGAGCTGCGATAAACGATAAGAGCAGCGATAAATTCGTTTCTATCGATTTGTAAACTGCTACGCATGCTTTAATTGGTCGTTCCAATATTCGCCTCAATATTATTGCTTTTGTATGGTAGTATCGTCGCTCTTATCGTTTATTGTAACTCCAAGGTAAACCTACGCTAAGGCATTTAGGCTCCTCTCAATAAATCAAATTAAGTCATAATTACATTTTAACCAAGGTCCGTAAAGCGTATTGTATCAGGTTGTCCAGAGACTGAAAAACGCGTTTTGAAGGGTAAGGAGGGGGTGACGTCACGAGTTACGTAGCAGTGGGAGTTAGATCCATTACTATCATCTTTTAGTTAAATTTATCTTATAGATAAATCCATCCACTAGCCAATCAGAATGCGTAAAAAATCGATTTTTTGAAAGATTATTATGAAATTACTTTCAATTATTTATTGGAGAATCTATTTTCGAAAGATGAAGTCAATTTAACGATATCTCACTCAGAACTTGAGATATCAGCTGTTGAATTTAATTGGGGGTTTGCCAATATTTTGTATAAATTTAGAAATTCCTGAAAAATCGATTTTTTTTAAAATTGTTATGAAATTACTTTCAATTACTAACTAAAGCATCTACTTTCTAAAAGTGAAGTCAATTTGAAAATATCTCACTTAGTTCTTGAGACTGCTGAACTTAATTGGGATTCTTCCGATATTTTGTATAAATTTAAAAATTCCTGAAAAATCGATTTTTTGGCGAATTGTTATGAAATTACTTTCAAATACTAATTAGACCATCTACTTTCTAAAAGTGAAGTCAATTTGAAAATATCTCACTTAGTTCTTAAGATATAGGCTGTTGAATTTAATTGGGATTCTTCCAATATTTTATATAAATTTCAAAATTCCTGAAAAATCGATTTTTTGAAAAATTATTATGAAATTACTTTCAATTACTAATTGGAGCATCTACTTTCTAAAAGTGATGTACTTTGATGTATCAATTATGAGAAAAATAGGAAAATGGTGAAATTGACGAACTTAATATTCACACCTATCTAAACATGAGAATCTAAACATGTTGCAAAAAAAATCTTCAAATAAAAGTTATAGCAAATTTGATTGTTAACAGTATTGTTCTTTTTTACTTTTCTCCTTAGATGTATCAATTATGAGATAATAGGAAAATGATAAATTGACGAATTTAATATTTACACCTATCTAAACATGAGAATCTAAACATGTTACAAAAAAATTTTCAAATTTTCAAGCAAAAAACCCTATTAAACAATATTCGTTTAATAGGGTTTTCTGCAACTTGTTTTTTGAGATATGATCGATTTTTGGGAAATGATATGAATGAAAAAGAGGAATCTTCAAAATAAATCTTCAAAACTGCCAAAATATTAATTAATTTTCAAAGTAATAAAACCAAAATTAAAAATCTAAACTCTTGTCCATTCAAAGCAAATTCTTGACCAAAGGGTTAAAAGAAAAATCTAAAAAGCCAAAATAAAGACGGGGCAGAGGATTCTTTAACCCTCCGTCCGTCGGGTGTGGTCTACGAGTCCACGACAAAATGATTATGCGAAATATTTTTTAAATTATTTTGCTCAAAACTTCTACGGTCACAGTACCTTTCAAGTATCTGAATATTAACTGTTTTCGCTATAAAGAACTGTTTTTCAAAATTCCAAATAGTCGCTACATAATATTTTGTCCTGACAGACCCTTCCCGATCAAATGTGTAACAATATTCGCAGATGTAATCTGTAAGAATCGTATTCCAGTTGGAACTCTATGCGTTCGTTTTGTGTTTGTAGGGGTATTACCGAGTTATAAAACTATACCTCGGAGTGATTGCAATATAGTTGGGTAGTTCCCTTAATTCTTCTTCTATTTTTATTTTATGTTCTGTTCTTTATTATAATTTTGTTATTGTACTGTGGATGCTTCGCTGGGGGTTCACCCTGTTTGCATCCCTTGAAGTAAATAAATAAAATAAAATAAATAAATAATTACTATATATACGGTTACCGTATCGTTGACACGACAGTTTACTATTGAACCCCATTTTGAGGCGTTGTGTTATGTCTTATTTATTTTACAAATATAGAGAATAGAAAAGTGCATAAAAAATTATTTATAACTAATATCAAATATCTAGTTAGCAATCTACAAATAGCATACTTACAAATAGGTAAGTAGTATCACACAATTTTCTGATATGATTTGATAAAATAATAAATGATTTATTATTTGATAGCATTGTGATATGGATCCTTATGAAAAGGAGAGAGAAACATTACAGAAACTGTATGAAGAGGTTAGTACGGGCAGTGAAATAGAAGAGTCTGACGATAGTTCGATATCAGATCCAGATTTTGTAAGTATCAGTGATCATGATACAGAAACCGAGCAGGAAAACGTAAAAGAAGATGCAGATATTATGCATCAGGATGACGGCGAGGATGATGAAGATGAACAACCCGTGATTCGTGATAGATGCTCGTATTTTTTTGGTAAAGATGGAACTAAATAGAAAAAGGCTGTCCCACCTAGAAATATTAGAACTCGCAGCGAAAACATAGTGTCTTACCTGCCGGGGGTCATCGATGAAGAACGTGACGCATTATTTCCCATTCAATGCTGGATGTACATGTTTGGAAACTGCATTGATATTGTAGTTGAAAACACTAATTTATTTATTGATAAAATTTCTGTTAAATACCAAGATAAGACTGAGTGTAGACCTACCGACTCTATAGAAATCCAAGCGCTGATGGGTTTGCTTTATTTAGCTGGGCTCCATCATGGATCAAGGACACATCTAGCAGAGTATTGGTCATCAGACGGTATGGTATACGAAATGCATTCGCTTAGACGATACCACAACTAGAGGTCAAAGAAAAGAAATGGACAAACTAGCAGCAGTTCGTACTATTGTGGACAAGTTCAACGACAATTGTAAGAAAACTTATTCTGTGGGCGAGTATGTAACATTAAATGAAATGCTGCTTGCCTTTAGGGGTAGGTGCAGTTTCCGAATGTACATTCCAAGTAAATCAAACAAATACGGATTGAAAGTCTTCGCCGTTGTTGATGCCAAAACATTTTGCACTTCACACATAGAAATTTACGCTGGTGTTCAACCCAATGATCCATATAAAACTGACAACTCTACCGCTGCAGTAACTGAAAGAATGTGTTCACGTTTATTAGGATCAGGGAGAAATGTTACAATAGATCGTTGGTTCACAGGATATTCAATTGTAAAGAAACTGCTAAGAGAGTACCGCCTTACTGTGGTTGGTCCAATTAGAACCAATAGAAGAGAACTACCTCTTGAAATAACACAAGTTAAAAACAGGAAAGTATATTGTTCGTTATTCGCATTTAGTAATGATATGACTGCAGTTTCATATATACCCAAAAAAGGAAAGAATGTGCTTGTAGTTTCAACAATGCACCGAGACGATCATATCGATGAAGCTACCGGTGATCGGAAAAAGCCCGAAATAATTACTTTCTATAATAGCACAAAGTGGAGTAGATGTTGTTGATCGAATGATCACATCATACAATGTTGCAAGAAACACAAAGCGTTGGCCAATGGTAATTTTCTATAACCTCCTCAATATAGCAGCAATTAACGCTTTTGTTATATCTACAAAGGCAACATACCAGATGGTGAATTTGCTAATACTCACAGACTGTTTCAAAAAAATCTTGGTATGGAGTTAGTGAAAAATAACGTGCAAAGAAGAGCCGTTGATAAGCACTTGACTAAAAGTGTGCGTACTTCTGCCTTGAGGCTCTCAGGTATTGAAGAGGAGATTATTCCAGAGCCACAACCAGGGAAAAGAGGAAACTGTAAATGTTGCAAAAGATGAAAAACTCGTTATTTTTGCAAAATCTGTAAATGTTGGTTGTGCGTTGAGCACATAACAGTGTGCTGCAACGATTGTTTGGGAAATATGGAGACCACAGTTTGAAGCCCTCCAGTTTGTGCATAGAATATTATTCTTTAGTTAAGACATTTTTTTATAACATTTTATACATTTTTAAATAAATATTATTATAGATCGATTTTCTTTTCCTTTATTTAGGCGTAGTTTCCAAATTTTGAAAAATATGTGATTAAATTGTAAGCATTTTCTTTAAATCAAATTAACATAAAACGTGAGTTTGGAATTGGCCCTGTATTAGGCTATTATATAGTACAAGCATCATATAAAACATATTTATGAGAAATTAGCACTGGAGGACACGTTGGCGTCCTTTAGAGTTTTTTCTATTTTGGACTCCACAGACCACACCCGATCGAAAGTGTTAAGAAAGCGCGCCCGACAGACGGAGGGTTAAGCAAATAGAAAGATCATTCGGGTTTTGACTTTTTATAACGGTAGTTCTTCTTTTTCTTTTAATAGAAATTATATTATCATTTATTTTATCATGCCATTTTACTTTATGCTAATTTTTTTCTAAAAATTATATGGAAAATTTCAAGTTTGTTCACCTAAAATCGAGATATAGCTAAATGTGCGTCACGTTACTCCTCAGCGTCTGTAACTTGTGATGTCACGACTAGGGCATGTCGGGGGGGTTTACTTTTCATACGTTGGAAACCTCCGTCTGGCCAACCTGGTACAATACGCTTTACGGACCTTGATTTTAACGAATTCGCCTGAGCTATTTCAATTTATATGCGAAAACGACAAACATTCTGATATAAAACAACTATAAACATAGGGCTCTATAGGGCATTGATTAGTACAGCAGGACGACGAGAATAATTCTAAAAGCTATTTTAGTAATAATTCAATTTAATAATCTTGTTTTCGCAAATTGCTTTAGTTACAGGCTAGCATTACACAGAGTGTCTGAAAAATCATGAAGAAAAGTTTATATAAAGTCCAGTTCAATAATGCTTCCTAAGGACGCTAGCGTCTCTGTTATATTGGACCCTATAATTTTTTGTTTTGATTATCTTATTTGTCACGTAAAAATATCACTACACACCAATTTTCGCCATTCCACAATTTGCTATTTTTATGATGTCGCTAAAAAAAGTATTTTCATGGTGCCATCTCCAAGGGTTCTAGCCCTCTTAGGAAGCATTTTCAAATTGGACTTTATATAAACTTTTCTAGGGATGCCATTATTATCGCTTTTGTGATACCACTTTGAGGCCCCCAGAATGTAATAATAGTACTGCGGCGTTATTTTAGTGGAGTTAATATTAAGTTTTCATTTTTCAATGTTGGATAACCATAATGCGTTCTGCTAAGAAGAGACGTAATGCCCATATGTCCGAAATCATTTGCAAATGTTAATGTGATGTATTGATTTTTCAAACAAAACAATTTATTGGATTGAAATTAAATTTTTAGTGTTCGTTTTCCAATTTAAAGTTTTAGAAAGTTTTTTTAGACTTAAAAAACACCTTTTACAACGCATCATACCCTTAGAACTTGAAAATCTATTTTACTTAACACAATTTCAGAAAAACTGACATTTTTAGATAACATGAATTGTTTGAAAAACTTACTTCTGTTCTTAATTCATTTATCCTTCGATCCAAATTCTCCCTTGTATTAGATTCTTCTAATAAATCAGATTTTAATAAACAGATCTCTTCTTGGTGCTGATCTTGAAGTTGTAACAACTCTCTAACAGCATCTTGTTTTGCATCTCTTAATTCATCACATTTCTCTTTTAACTCTTGTAACTCTCCAGTTAATTTTTCAATGTTTCTATGCAAAACGAGTTTCTCACTAAAAACAACACCATTAATATTCAATATGAATAATTATCAATTTGAAATTTTGAGAAATCTTACTCTCTTTCAACTTGTAAAGTTTTGGTAGCTTCGTCTAATCTCAACTGTAGCATGGACAATTTTTGTATCACATATTCTTCGTCGTCTTCTTTATGACTGCTTCTATCCCTTATATTTAAACCATTTAAAATTTCAGTCGTAGTGTGCGGACTTTTCTGTTTCTCTAACGAATCCCTATCAGAAACGTGCTTAGGAACTGCTCCTTGTAAAATATACTCCTCTATCGTTGAATCTTTTTCAGAATCGATGATAGATGTAGCCGTACTATCACATTCTACCTGAGTCGTTGAAACACCATTTATCTCACTTCTTTCTTTTACAGGCGAATTATTAAAACTAAACACAAAATCTTTTAGGGGATCATCACCTAAAGCCTCTAAAATATGAGTTTCAAATTGACCAGAATGTTTTAAAAGTAATATATGGATTTTTTCTATCTCTTTCTTTAATTGCTCATTTTGGTTTTCTACTTCTTGTTTTTCGCGTTTTATTGAATTAGTGTCTTTCAGAGCGGCGTCTAATTTTGAACGAAGCTGTTTACTTTCCTCGCGGGCCGTGTTCCGTTCATTTCTTACTTTACTCCATTTTTCACGCCAATTTGCCGTACAATCAGACCACCAACGCATCGTTTTTTCCATTTGAGTCGCCCTCGCTCTTGCTTCTTCTAATTCTCGTTGTCTCATTGCCTAAAAAAATATATAAATCATAAATATACAGCTGTCTTTGAAATGCGTGTTCAACGGAAGAACAAAAATTCTTTACGTCATAATAAATAATAATAATAATAACAGACTTTATTGCCAACCCACATAAATTTACAAAAATAAATCGATATAAAGCTAATCGATATATTATTCGATTTAAGTGCTTCAAAGAGGATTTCGTGGTTATCAAAAAAATCTTTTATTCTTTTTAACTCAAAAACGCGTAAATCAATTTAAACCATTATTGAGAAATGAGTTCGACTTTTTATATATTTTGATACAATTTCAGAAATACAGAAATGATGAAAAATTCATGTGTTCGGCTTATGTTACTCCATTTCTTTTCCAGGCGACAATTATATAATTATAATTTCTGAATAGTCCATTTAGGTTTGAATCTTTTATAAGATTTTAGTTAGAAAAGCAGAAAAAATATTTTTTAAATATCTGCAAGCCTTATTTACGTCATAATAATGACGTGATAATAATGTCATAAAATTAAAAACCGATTTGTCTGTGGGCATTGAAGTCTAAAGTCTATGTCTCCACAATTGATGGTGAAGAGAAAAATCGAAGAAAAATTGTCATAGCACTTAATTCCTTAATTATAAGCACTTACGATAACATTTTGTAATTGCAAAGACGTAGATGCTTACAGATATTGTCGCCTTTGTTAGAAAAAAAAATATCTGGACCTCTGAGCTGAACTGTATTGCAGCATTTTTTGAATATTACAGGGTAGCAATTTGAAGATTTTGAGCGGTAATATTTTTCAAATTGATTACTCTTATAATAGAAAAGGTTTGGCTATTATTTTCCCACTTATAATTTTGTAAGAAAACGAACACAGTTTTGCTCACAGTTTGACAAAAGTTAATTTGACAGAGTTATTTTTAATTTTTCTATGTAGAATGGACAAAGATTAAGGTTATAGTATTTCTGAATTCTTCTACTTTAGTTTTATGCATTACATATAAGCAAAAGATAAAATTTTCACGAACTGCTGCTCATGAATTAAGATTTATTGATAAAGGCTTTGAAATAAATTGCAGAATTGTAACAGCTATGAGACTTGTGGGAATCGGAAGAGAAGGTATAAACATATTTTGGAGTTTACTAAATATTTGGGAAAGTTTCTCAATCGCAGCATAACACAGTTGCCTTAAAAATTTGCATTCTGCAACATCAATTGTTTATTATAAAGTTATTTCGAAAGCTGTTAAAGAAAAAAAGAATTAATGTTACTGTCTGATCCCGATGATAATCCCATACATTTGACAGTTTCTGGTGACAGTATTTGAAAAGAAAGAGGATACGCAGGAAGTATAGCAAGAAAGTTCTTGATATTGTAGTGAAATCAAATTTTTGCCAAGCTTGTAATTTATGGAGCAATAAAAACAATTCTAGTATCGTCGTCTACACAAACATAATGATACTTGCACAGTAAAGCATAAGGCAAGTGCCGGAAAAATGAAGGTTGATCCTGTGATAGTAATATTTGAGAACTCACTGAAAAGTATGAAGTAAAATATGTGAAATATATGTATGGAAGCCGGTGACTCAAAAACATTCTCGATATCTTTATCCTGATAAAAAAGTTACAGCATATCAAAGTGAGAGAAGAGGTACAAGACCAGAAGGAAAATATTGATACAGTTAAAAATAATCCATTCCAAAGAAAACACATCATTCCCACGTCAAGCATCAGTTGATGGTTATTGCAGACCACGAAGTGGAACCAGAAAAAAATGTACCGGAAGATCAAGTAAAGTATGGATTATGTTAATAATAAAAACAAACCGTATAATTATTGTAAAGTACAAATTAATATTACTACTACTAGTGTTTCCGCAAATATAATTTCAATACAATATTTAAAGAAATCTAATTTTAACTTAAATAAGGTTTACGAAGCAAATGATTATTTAGTTGCTTATACCGGTGATAAAATTCCTATAATAGGAAATGTTTTATAAACTTGAGACCCTTTAATAAAACATTACAAAATGTTGAATGTTAAGTAGTCGATAAACAACAATCAAACAACAAATAAGAAAATCAAAGGCAGTACGGAATGGTTGAACTCTTACGTCTTATTGCTTTACAAAATGTCAGTTTAGCATAAATGAAGTTAAATATTGGGACATCATCATAGGTATGCAATAAAAAAAAATGCCAACGCAATTTTTCTGGGTGTTACTAATTAAATAAGTAGATTTATAAATAATTTAGCTGACCTAACGGAGCCGATGAGGCAATTACTTAGAAAGATCACATTTTTCATTGGAGTCAAAGTCAAAGTAATGCTTTTGAAGAATTGAAAAATAAAATATCGACGGAAATTTCATGAAAATACCGACTATACTCACTATTCTCATGTAAGATGGTAGTCCATGTGCATTAGCTTCTGGATCTCTAACAGACACTCGAATGCGATGTATCCAGATAGAAAAAGAGTTATTAAATTTAATTTGGAAACAGACCACAAACCTAATAATCGTTAAACAACTGCCCAATGAGGTTTCAACGAATGTTAATGTCGTTACAAAGATTTAACATAAATATATACTTTAAACTAGGTAAAGATTTAATTATGGCTGATGCACTATCAAGGTGCAAGCTAGAAGAATCGTTGATTGATGATTTGAACATAGAAGCACCTGCATACATCGTCGAAAAAAATATAAAAATATCAAATAAAAGAATGAATGATTTAAGAGATGCAACGGGAAGTGACGTCACTTTAAAATAGGTAAAAGAATACGCCAAAAATGGTTGACCAAAGATTTTAAAATTGAATGATAAAACTCAGGAATTAAAAGCTTTCTCCAACAATTACTACAGTTACTACAGTATAAACTACTGAATCCAAAAATGGTTTACCCTATTTCAATCAAAGAGCCATAATACCTAAATCATGGAGAAATAAAGTATTAAACGATATACATGTTGGTCATTTAGGAATAAATAAATATATACAAAAAGAAAAAAAGATTGCCCAAATATTTACAACGATGTTGAAACATCAATTAAAAAGTGCGGGATATGTAATAAACTCTCAAATTCAAACGCTAAAGACGAAGTGATACCCCATGGCAAAAGATTGGTATAGATTTTTTTAAATTCAAAACAAAACGTATTTAAATGTCGTTGACTGCTACCCAAAATTGCGACAAATATGCAATTTAAATAAAAATTTAACAAGTGTAAATCTAATTGAAAAATTAAAATCCAAAGCAGGTATTGGCAGACAATTGATAAGCTCCGAATTTCAAAAGTTTGCAAAGGATTGGAATTTCATTGGCATAACATCGTCACCTCATCATCAACAATCTAACGGCTTGGTAGAAAGACATATATGAATAATAAAAAGATTTCTAAAAAAATGCATTGAAAATAACGAAGACATCCATTTATCATTACCGAGTCAGAGAAACACTTGATTAACTCATCATTCAAACACTTGATTTCTCATCATTATCAAGTATTCATCAATAGATACTTCACTAATATAACCTCAAATATTACAAGAACAATCAACGAGGTTACCAACATTCTCCGAAAAGAACTTTGAAATTATTATGATGGAAATAGTTTTAAGATTTAGGTTTTTAAAGAATATAATTGACGCAAATTAGAATTAGAAAAATTATTTTTTGGATATATTGTTAAGTGTAGTTTATTTTAATCTCATTTTGTAATATTAAACAGATAGCTTTTTCCTCCTGAAGATGATAAATAAATAATTCATCTAAAAAAGCACAAAAACTTTTAATTTTAAACAATAAACTCTTAAGGTGAAAAGAAACCATAGCTTAAATATGAAAATTATTAAATTCACTAATCTGGACTTTTTCACTAAGACAAAATACAAGCAAACACACAGACAATTGAAATTGCAAATATTATAGCTGTTTACATTTTTAATGAAAATTTTCTACCTATTTATAAAATAATAAATACCTGAAGCGTATGCGTTCGCTACGAAAAGGGGTAATTGTCGAATTGAGCACTGTGCACAATGAGCATCTGATGATTCTAAAGCAGCTACAACTGAATATAATTTAGAACGAACTTCTGAAAATGTTTATGTTGAAGTCGAAAGAGGCACTCTCTATGAAGCAGTAATCAACGACTAACAAAATGTACTACATATAAACCGCCATTAAACTTGCTCAAAAGTTTAAAAGTGTTTTTCTGAAAAGTAGATTTTTCAACATGGTTGACGTGATTTTGTACCGACCTTAAATTATCACCTCTACAACTGTTGTATTAATTTTTTTTGCTATTTTAAAAATTTATAACTTATTAAAGGGTTACACCACCTCGAAATTTTCAAAAAATTCTCTCTTTTTCTTTGACTAAATAAATTTTATATACCTTTAAGGAGTGGGACGTATCGGAGTGAGTCAAATCAAATTCATCAAGTTTTCACATTTTCATGTATTTCTTGATATTAACGTATCTGAGAGCAAAAGTATAAGAGAGCAATATTGTTCAAAATTAAATTTATAACGTTCGAAAAGTTTTTTTATAGAACACTTAAATTCATAACTTAGGGACCTTAAGAAAATAAAATATTTATATATATATATATATATATATATATATATATATAACAATCGTATCTGGGAAGTGTCAACTAAAAAATAAAAGCGATGTTGTTACGACAAAAAAACGTAAAAGATAACATTATTAAAGTTAAAAAATAAACGGAAAAAATTGTAACAAATAAGTTGCAATTATTAATAATTAGAGGTAAATAAGACAAAAAAATAATAAATAGAACTCGAAAATTATAAACTGAACGCACTACGCGAATAAATCTTTTAATTTATTATAAAACTAAAATTAATAAGATTTACTGTTTTATTTGAAATAAAATATTTTAAAAATCAAACGACGAATAAACGTTGTAAAATCAGATTTAAAATGTTTTTTGGTCATAAACTTTTTCACCAGTTGGATTTCATCTTTACGTTTTCTGTCTTTTCACCTCCAGTATTCGTTTTCCACACAATAAATTAAAGAGGGAATGAAGACGTTGGCACCTTATTATCAAAATTTAATTAATATGCGGTCTTTGGCCGGTCGCGTTGTTGTTAAAAATAAATTTATTACGCGAATTTAGTCATAAATACTGAGCTTTTGTGATTTGAAATTGTAATTCGTAAATATCGTTTTTAGTTCCATTTCCAAATGCATCCGAACAATTTTTGGCATCCGAACATAAAATCTAAAGACGTTAGTACCCCTCGTGCGTGATTAAGAAAATGTGGTTTTAGTTGAAGTTAATTAAATATGAAATTGTTAAAAATGAAACTTATTAGGTGAATTTACAATAAGTGATAAACCATCTGTTTTATATGATTAATACTAAGACTATTCTTGTGATGATGGAATCATCGGATGGTTATTTTACGAATGTTAAATGGTATATGAAATAAAATTAATTTAATTTTTGCTATAATAAAATAAATTGTTGGTCTTTTTCAGCTGAATTGTGCAACCAAGAGAAACAACATCCGGTGAGTCGGTTCTAAATGTACTACTTTTACGAAAACATATCTAGACAAATCCTACTATTTCGGAATAAAAACCGATTTGAACACTATTCGGAAAACGGATTATCCGAATTAAAAATCGTTTCTCAAAATTGTATAAAAACAATTTAATTACTTTTACGTTGGATAGTTTATTTTTGTTTACAAAATATTAAACATTTAAATAAAATTTATATGTTATTATTTAAATGTTATAACAGGTTTAGTGAAAACAGATTTCAAAAATAGATTTACGGACATTTATTAGATTAGCAATAAATAAACAAAAACAATAATACCAAAAATATCATAAAAATATATATCATAAATTTAAATTACCGTGAATAACTATGATCGATTAAACAAAGCATAAAGCGATGAAGATAACAGCTCTTTTTTCCTTTGAAATAAATCGGAAATTTATTCAAATTCCATTAGTAATGGCTTGTATAATGAGCTTCAATGCTACTGAAAGGTTGTTTAATAGAAAAGCTAAGATTAGTCATTGAAGTTTTTGCTGAAGCAACAAATTTGCATTGTTAAAATCGTTTCTGATATATGCCAACATAACATCTAAAGAAGTTGGTACCATACTGTCACATCATAATTGATCCACGGGATTTGACCGGTCAAGTAATTGCTTAAAATAAAACTTCACTACGAAAGTGGTGGTGATTTATGTGATTAAGATAATTCCAGTGATGTTGGGATCATTGGATTACTATTTTACCGATGCTAAGTAGTATCATATTAATTTATTATTTGTTGCAATAAACTACACCTACGTTGTTTTTTCTCCAGGTAAGTTATAAAAGGGAAACCAAAGAAAACAACACCCGTTTGATTATGTGATAAAATGTGATTTTAATTGATGTGCAGGGTTTAACTCCTTAAGTTATAATGCGAATTATGTGAAAATGGACGCTCACATGTATTCTGTTACGCGAATTCCTGTGTTTTTTTGACATTATTATGAAGACTATTCCAGTGATGTTAAGATTTCGATTGATATTTTACGGATGTTAAATGGTATATTAAATCGTATTAATTCATTTACTGCTGCAATAAAACAATTTGTTGTATTTTTCATTTGAGTTATGGAAACAGCAACCGTTCGGTAAGTCATTTTGCAATGTATTAGTTTTTATCAAAACATGTTTTGATAAATGGCGATTTAAACGGTATACTATTTTATAAAACTCGATTTAGATGCCATCGCTCAAAATAGTTCAATTACTTTGTATTGGAAAGCTTATTCTTACAACAGGACTTAAAAAAGAAACTGCCGTAATCTAACAATAAGATCCAGCAATACTGGAGGTTTCTTCTTCAGTAGTGCTGCAACGAACTCATTGACAGTCGAAAGAATCGCTATTATGATTGTAGTTAACATCGATTGAGATATTATTGTTTTTAAGCAAATTGTTTGATAATAATATTCCACAGAATCACAGTTTCCTTCTATTGTGGGTTTCAGTTCTTTCTACAAAAGCAGGTCAAAAGTCTATTTACACTCTATTGGACTTGTCAGCTCCATACTGTGTTAATGCATCCGTATTAGTGATAAATAAAACCGTGATACACCTAATACCTGTATACAACATTAAAACTTATATGTGCAGATTTTGAAAAACTGGGCTTTAATAATAAAGCAAAAGCGAAATTATATTTGAGGAGCTCGCGTTAAAACCGGTTATATTCAGAGATATAGTAGGTTATATCAATGGTCGTAAATGTTGCAAAACCGTTTGTAACTACACTATATAACAGCACTACAAATTGCTGTCGGGAATGATGAGGTGTTTATAAACAACAACCTTCAATCATCCCTAAGGGTAACAATCCATAGTTGTTAGCTCCGGTGACTGATGAATAGGACTAATCACTTAATCAACAATTACAAAAACAAATTATCCTTTAACATTTCTTAGGTGGAATCGATTTCAAGTTGAAACAACAAATTATAAATCTTTTGAAAGTGGAAGGTTCAACCTTCATTTTGTTATGCAAGTCATTTCTTCATTTTCAAAAGTAAAACCTCTACAATTTTTTAAATATTGTAATTTTTTGTGATTGTACTAAAACGGCAAAATCGTTATCCTTTAACACTTTTTAGGTGAAATCGATTTCAAATTGAAACAATTAGTTATACATCACTTAAAAGACGAAGATTCAATCTTCAATTTGATATACAAGTCATTTTACAAAGTCATATTATGTCAATAATTCCTAAAATATAGCTTTCAGGCAAAGCTAACTTATTTCATCGAACTTCACATAAAAGGTTGCTTTGGAAATGTTTCCACAGAAAAGAAAATTTTTGAATAAGAAAAAGATTATGAAGACTTTTCGAACATGCATTTTTTTTGGAAAATACTTACATCTCTGAAACCGTAAGAGATAGAGAAATGCAGTTTCCGCCATTAAGTTTCTTATAAAATCGAGCCTCAGACTTTGATATAATTTTCCCTCTATCTCTTAAAGAAAGAGGAGTTTCCATTTAGAAATGTCCAATTTGACCCATTTTGTATAGTAAAATAAAACAGTATTAAGTCAGGATTTAATACATAAATATTTTCAAAACCAAAGAGTATTACAAACCATTAATATTACTTGGTTCTGTTTAATACAAGACTTAAGGCTGTTCGACCTTTACGACAAACATTTTTCAAATAAGCCGTTTGAAATATCAAAAAAGTTTCAAACGAAAGTTGTTTAAAGTTGAAAAATCTATACTTCTTCTACGATATTTGATTGTTGTTAAAACTACTGAGGTTATTAAGACTCATTTTGAAAAGGGCTTAGAAGAAGCGTAGATGATTATTAAACGAACATTTTTTCAATAAATTTTTTTTTTAATATTTCTTAAAATAAAGGTGGAAAACTTAAAATTCATACGTTGAAATATTGCAGTAACTCCCGAATTCCTGTATTCGCCCCAACCTCAAAGGATTTGGTGATGTGACGATTTATTGGATAAAATGCAAAATCTTGAAGAAGGTATTTTTATTGCAAAAGGCAAGAAACTGTTAATAAGATTTGATGATATACAAAATGTTCAGATCAAAAGTTCAAATAATGCCAATTTTATTTAGACATTGCTTGTAAATTGCTGTTTACAGGTAAACACTGCTGGCTGAAGACATTTTCATTGCAAACGAACCATAGGCGCCAGATCAGTCGTCGTTTGAGTCTTTTCTAAATTCAGTTTATTCAGCACCCTTACTTATTTAAAAAACCGGCGCCTTTGAAGTTGCGAAGATTATGCTAGATATACCACTGACGCTATAAAGATAAATCGTAATAAGTATAGATAAATAAAGTTAACTGCAAAATTTTTCCAATCCTATACAAAAAAATGGCATATAAAATATATTGAAGATATTTGTTGCGTAATTTTGATCCGCAATAACGGCCATTTCGTTAAATCAATGTTCGCTATATAGGGGGTTTACTGTAATATATTATCTATATTATACAGGTGTCTCACGTAAGTGGTTCATTAGAACTTTTTTAGGTTCCACTATTCGTAGAGACTTGAAATTTTGGTATCATGAGTTGTTCATTTAAATCTTCTAATTTAAAATATTTTCAAGATGGGCACCACTTCCAGTCTACCGGAAGCAAACTTCAACTTCGTTATTTTAAATGGAATGCTATAGTTTTTATTACACCATTCAATTATACGTAAGAAAATATGTTGACATTGATAATAGTTATTGGTACCTAGCGTTTTTTATTTTTATATTGTAGAAATATTATTAATAACAATTTAAATAAATTAAACAAAATACCGTCAAAATGTCATGGCCTGATTGATTTTAATTTTTGTCATTAAATTGTTGTTTTTCATTGTTTCATTTATTCGGTTTTCTTTTGGTTATATTTGGTAAATAATAGCTAGCAATCTAAAGTTTATTCAGTCGCAGTTCATTGTAGAAATAATACTAATAATAATTTAAATAAATTAAACAAAAAACTGTCAAAATGTCATGGCCTTCTAACAAAAACGCAGACAGTTGCTGGCATATTACGTATAATTTTGATAAATTCCTCAATAGCAAGAAAACTATAATAAATAGGTATAGGAATGTTTATACATAATTTGTAGAGAACTAAATTCCCTTTCTGATAGGATATGAAAATATGGGGCGTTCCATTTAAAATTTTCGACTTTCAGGCAATTGAATACAGAGAAACGGTAACTCAATTTTTGACCAGATATACTGATACAACAAGTGACAATCTATTTAACAGCATATGAAGAGTTATCGTACCAATGCAAAACGTTTTTGGATTAACGTTGGATGAGATATGTGCTTTTAAAGAGCATGGTGATATTTGCCAAAAAACATTTAAAATCAATATAACTCGAAAACAAAAACGCTAGGTACCAATAACTATTATCAAAGTCAACATATTTTCTTACGTATAATTGAATACACCATTCAAATAAAAACTATAGCATTCCTTTTAAAATAACGAAGTTTCCGGTAGACCGGAAGTGGTAGCCATCTTGAAAATATTTTAGATTAATAGATCGGAATGAACAACCCATGTTACCAAAATTTCAAGCCTCTACTAATAGTGGAACCTAGAAAAGTTCTAATGAACCAGTTACGTGAGACACCTGTATATGGCCATCACAAATTTTACACGAACTGTTAAATCTGGCCCCACAAACGCATTAGCTCTGCGCTCTCGAACTAGCTAAACAGCCATTTCATTGGCAGCAACTCCAGAGTGACTTGGGACTCAAAATCAAAAAAACCTTGCTATCACCACTCAGTGTGGTAAAAGCGATGAACCGTTTGAGTCATAGTCACAGTGACTATGAAGATAAGTTGGAAACAAGAAAGAGTTTCTAATTAACTAACAGCTTCAAATTAGAAGCCTTCTAAACATTTCTAGCCTGTATGCAAATCCATGTGATTTATACACTTACTTTTACATGAAATACACTACCCAGTAAGAATTAGGCTATAATTTAGAAATTTCGGTAAAACAAATCTTTATTATCATCTATGAAACGATGCAAGTTTAGTTGCAAAACTATTCATACATTAACTCTTCTAGCCACGTTCTCTATTAAGTGATCGATGTCCTCTTGCGGTATCTCATTCCATGCAACCTCTAGATGCTATCAAAGTTCATCCAGATTCTCAGGCGACCTGGGTACTTATCTTTTGTTAGTCGCCAAACATGTTCAATCCAGGAACACCCTTGTAACCATAGCACTATGGCGTCCTGCATTATCCTGTTGAAAAGTGTTAATGAACGCCGAAGGAGAGTATGAAAGAAGCCCAAAGGAAGAAATTCTGCAATAAACAGTTGCCATCGACAAGTATTGGTCTTAAGCTGTTGTCGAATCCACAGCAATCGACTGTCACGTGCGTTCCTTTTTCGGACGAGTCTTCCAACAAGACGATGCTCTGAATAACTTTTTCGGATCAAAAAGACCATATGCCAACAACTGTAGTGTGGTTCCGATTCACCCAACTCCCAATCAAGTTCGGCCCCTATATGAATTTTGCTTACCATTGATATGGGTAAAATTACGATGACGTTTCACTGGGGACATTACAAAGCATCTATTTGATAGTTTCAGAATCATATAAACTGACATTTTTTGGGTAGAAATTCATTTTAATTGCTAGAAAGAAAAAATTGTAAGTTGGAAACAACAATGGTACAGGAAACATTATAGTTGAGGTTTTTCAGCGGAAACTTTCATCGTTTCTAAATTGATTATAATGCATTATTTTACCAAAGATTTAAAATTTTTGTTTGATTTTTAGTGAGTGGTGACATAAAAGGTTAAAAGAAATCATTAAACAACAATTATAATGTTATTATCGTAGATTTTTCGATTTCTTTAACTGCATATACCTGAATATTAATGATGTTTTTCATCAATAATAATTTTGTCGGCAACCATTTTTATGGTCTTGAAAAAGTGTGTGTTGATTATACGTTTTGATACACGTAATATTATTGAATGAGTATTTAGTTGCGGAAATTATATGATATATATTATAGAATTATTGAAATTATATTTTATGATTCATTGAGATCTTCTTCGTCTTCATTTTTTCAGAATTACATATCATATTATTTATACTTTTATTATAAGAAAAAGATGTTAAAAAAATGTTTAAAATTCAATTGCATTAGATTACGCGATAAAAACATAAATATTACAGTTAAAATTTCTTCTTTACGTATCTTTTATGACTAACGCTAAAAAAATGTGGAAATAACTCGTCCCCAATAGAAGATTAGAGGCGTTGTTACACCGACATATGTTGTTTTTTTTTATTTTCGTTTCTCTTACAACGAGTTTATTATACAGGGTGTACCATCGGTTCTGGTATTGGCTTTTTTTGACGTCTAAATTTCAAGATAGAAACTTCAAATTCGGTATGTATTAAGCCAGCCTACATGAGCAGGTGGTGATCATGTTAAATATTTTTTTTATTGCACGGTTTGCAAAAAATCTGCAAAAATGTTAAAAATGATAGAATTTATGGTTTTATTTTTGAACAATTTATATACCATATTGTGTGGAAGTCATATTAAAGTAAATTCACACAAAAAAATTTGAGATTCATTCATAATTTTGGATAAAAACAAAGAAAAATGAAATGACAGTGAAATAATAATAAATAATAATAATAATAAAATGAAATTTATGGTACTGTGGTTCCAGGCTACTACCCTTACCAGGAGCCGCCCGTTTATTGACGGTAAGGTAATAAACCAACCGACCAATTCAATTTTGATTTTTGGTCTTAAACTGATGATAAACTTAATTTAAAATTTATTTTTAAATGAACATAATCTTTTAAATTAATATTAAGGAATGTAAATGTTTTTAAATATAACAAAACCTTGTTGTTAGAAAGGTTAAAAATTAACGGTTAAAGGTTAAATTCGTCCAGCTTCACCGGACGAATCTTTTGCCTAATTAAATGAACAACAATAATGTTAATAACAAAAAATATGACATGAGTTTGTCAGTTCAATACAAAATTTTTCGGAATTTCCTAGAGTTTGTACCTGAAGAAAATAATTAGGACAAAAATTACGTTTCACAAAAGTTCTAGGTATAATTTTGCAGTTCTTTTATTTTTTGGTTCAGTTTACATGCGACTTTCTTAGAGTTGACTTAAAAGTTGTGCAAACCACTCATTGTTTAAAATGTCATTTACGTTTTAGAATAATGAAAAAACGGACATGATTTTAACTTATCGCGATGCAAGATTCAATGCTTGCTTAGCATCGCGGATTTATTCAGAAAGATTTCCGGATAGAGTCATACCTGATCCGAGAACATTTCAAAGGCTTGTGGATGCTATTATGGAAGCTGGCTCCTTTAAAACTAAGCAGAGAACTGTGGTAGAAAAGCGTGCTACACAGGAAATTAATCAGGCCCTAGTACTAAACCTTGTGAATAACGATCCACAGATAAGTGGTAGTATTCGAAAGATAACTGGTCAATGTGGAGTTACGAAGACGTCTGTTCAGAGAATGCTCACCTTTATTCATAGATACCACCCATATCATATTAACCTGCACCACGAGTTACATGGTGATGATTTCTTGTATCGAAAAAATTTCTCGAGAGTTTAAATCAAATGAATATGAATGAGAACTTCTTTCAAAGCATATTGTTTACCGATGAAGCAAGATTTACATTGAGTCGAATAAACATAACTTACATTGGATGCGAGATGGAAAACAGAGACATGTACGCAAATTTCATTCAAAATGAATTGGACAATTATTTAGAGGACATTCCGTTATTAAGTATGGCAGGTAATAATTTGTGGATGCAACAAGATTACTCCAGAAATGGAACAGATGCTATCCACCAAAAATTTCCCGAAAGATGAATAGGACGTAACGGTCCTATTTGCTGGCCAGTGCGTTCCCCGGAAATGACGCGGATAGATTTCTTTGTGTGGGGTATGGTGAAAAACATTGTTTATCAAAGAGTACTACCAACAACCCGACAAGATATGCAGCAACGTATTATTGCTACGTTTCAAGAAATTAATCGACGGCACTTAGCAGATAATGTGCAACATTCATTTAGACACAGGTTAGAAATGTGTATCAATCAAGAAGGACATCATTTCGAAAATATTATTTAAAATAAAGGAACTTTTTATTACTAATGTGGTTGTTTAATGTTTTACAAATTAGGTGACAATTTTGTCCGGGTAAAAGCGGCAATTGAAGCTTTTTAACAATAAAATTTTACTAGATTGATTAAGTTCATTTAGATACTTTAATATTAAATTAAAAAATTATGTTCATTTAAAAATAAGTTTAATATTAAACCTCACCAGGTTAAAAGAAAAAATCATCATTGAGCTGGTCGGTTGGTTTATTACCCTACTATAGTCTGTACCACGAGAAGTGGCGGTGACCATCGATTTCCGTAAGTAGTTTGCGCATACGTTACAAATATTACGCCCGTACGCTGACGTGTGTTAGAGTGAAATAGCTTCTAATGAATAGATCTGCTGTACAAATTAAATGGACACACCGAAAAAGTATGTCTTTTCATCAGGAACTCCCGAGAACACGTCTATTGTTGTTATCAGAGCATTTCATGAAATTCTTCTATTCTATGAGAAATTAATTTTAGTTATTGTTTGTTGAATAGCTTCGAAAAACGTTTTTTTTTTCTCGGAAGTTCCTGATGATGATCTGATCGAGATCGAAACCGGTAGAACGAAAATAATTTATACCATTCTTTAAATAAAGTACAAAAACAACAAACATTTATCTATTACTGAAAAGATGGAAAAAAGAAACAAACTTAACAAAAGAAAACCGAATAAATGAAACAATGGAAAACAACAATTTAATGACAAAAATTAAAATCAATAACATAAAAGAATGAAAAACTAAAAATTATAAAAATAAATGCCTATTTGTTCTAGTTGCCCTCATATTTGGAAATTAATGGAAGTATGCAATGTTGGAAAGCTTCTGATTTTACCTAAAAGTCATGGAGTTTTGACAGTTTTTCATTCATATTTATGTTATTGTTGTCATTACTTAGTTGTGTCATCACTTACTTCTGTTAATGTCTTTGAATATCATGGCGAATTATTCCAACAACATTTTAAATTCGTTTTATATTCATGACTATTTTTTAAAGTTTTGGATAGGATCTGTTTCTTAGTTTTGGAAAGATCAAAATAACAAGAAACCACAAATTTCTATCACCAGCAGATTAAGACAATGGAATCAATGTTTTGTGATATTTTATTGCTTTACCAAATTCTTCGGTAAGAGGTGCTTCGGTCGATTTAGATGAATAATATTTTCCAAGAAAACACAGTTAATAAATAAACTAAATAAATAAACTCTCTAGGAATATCTCGCCCATCATTACGTGGAATATTACGCCATATTGTTGTTATTGTTTCATTTATGCGTTCTTCTGCTGGTTATTTTTGTAAATAAAAGCTAACAAACTAAAGTTTATTCAATCATAGATCTTTTTAGAAATAATACCAATGATAATTTACATAAATTAAAGTATAAACTGTCAAAATATCACAGCCTTCCAATAAAAACACGAACGGCTTCCAGCATTTTGTATAGGATTTTGATAAAATACTCCATATGAAGAAAACTATAATAAATAGGTATAGCAATGTTTATAGATAATTTGTAGAGAATTAAATTCCCTTTTTGATAGGCTAAATAGATATGGAGCGTTCAATTTAAAATTTTCGACTTTACCGCGATTGAATACAGCAAAATGGTAATTCAATTTTTGACCACGCTGTGTAAGGTAAACTGATATAACAAGTGACAATCTATTTGACAGCATATGAAGAGTTATCATACCAATGCAAAACGTTTTTGAATTAACGTTGGCTGAGATATGTGCTCTTAAAGAGCATGGTGATATTTGACAAAAAAACACTTAAAATCAAAATAACTCGAAAACAACAAACGGTAGGCATCATCAACTGTTATCAAAGTCAACATATTTTCTTATGTATAATTGAATGGTGTAATAAAAACTACAGCATTCCGTTTAAAATAACGAAGTTGAGGTCTACTTCCGGTAGACCGGAAGTGGTGGCCATCTTGAAAATATTTTAGATTAATAGATCGGAATGAACAATCCATGTTACCAAAATTTCAAGCCTCTACGAATAGTGGAACCTAAAATAGTTCTAATGAACCGGTTACGTAAGACACCTTGTATAATATAGTAATATACACTTAGCAGCAGAAGTCTGCGTACAAAAAACTTCTAACACTTTAACTGAAAAAATAAGGGTCATGATCTAATGTGATAAACTTCAATTTTTTTTACTTTGTGTATTAACTACATATAATTCTATTAACAAAATATGCATCAATAAAACAGAAATATTAGTTACAAAAAAAATTAAAATTAAAAATTCTCCAAATAATGCGTATGCAAAAATCTGCGTACAAATAAAGACGCCTTCTCCAAAATATACTTATTTACTTAAATACGTATTTGGCGATGTACGCTTTCCGATTTAAATAAAAGATAATCGGTGTCAATTATATTAGCAGAGGCTTAGAAGCTAAAAGTTAGAATGGACACGAAAGGAAAGGAAATTGAATTGGGAGAGAGAAAAATTATTGTAAAGTTATGGAAAGAGGGAAAATCTTTTCGAAAAATAGGAGAAACTGTCGGCAGGTCACACTCTTCCATTCAAAGAGTAATTAATAATTATAAAGACACTGAAGATTACCTCTCACGTCCGCGATCTGACCGAGAGAAGCAACCCCTTTTAACAAACCCTTTTAACAAAACAAAAGGCTGATGGCAAAAAAAATAGTAGAAAATGTACAAGAAGAATTTCATAAAACTATCAGTAAAGATACGGTGAGAAGGACGTTAAAAAAAGCTAACTATCACAGTCGCGTTGCACGAAAAAAGCCATTTATGTCAGAGGTCAATCGTCAGAAGCGGATCGCCTTTGCAAAAAAACTCTTAGACAAGCCCATTGAATTCTGGGAAAAAGTTCTCTTTACAGATGAGAGCAAATTTTGCATTTTCGGCATTAAGGGTAAACAACTTGTATGGAGAAAACGTAATACTGCCCTTAATCCCGAAAATTTGAAAGCGACTGTAAAACACGGAGGTGGTGGAGTTATGGTTTGGGGGTGTATGTGCACCAAAGGGGTGGGAAGGTTGGTTTTCATAACATCGACAATGGACCATAAAATGTATATAGACATTTTAAAAGAAAATTTGAAGCCTAGCATCGAAAACTTGGGCTTGGGGCCCGAATACTTTTTTCAACAAGATAATGACCCCAAACATTGCGCCCACAACACTAAGCTTTGGCTACCATACAATACCCCAAAGCAACTTAAAACACCTCCACAATCGCCGGACTTGAATCCCATCGAACACCTCTGGGATTTACTGGAACGCAGGATTCGGCAACACAACATAACGTCGAAGGAAACGTTAAAAAATGTTATGATTGAGGAATGGGCCAAAATCAGTTCGGACGTAAAGGTTATCCGACCTCATATTAATATAGAAACAATGATCTCATTTATGAATTTTTTATAAATACTGTCCTGACTTGTACGCAGATTTTTGCATACCCGTTATTTGTAGCATTTTTAGTTTTGATTTTTTTCTGTAACTACTGTTTCTGTTTTGTTGAAGCATATTCTGTTAATAGAATTATATGTAGTTAATATACAAAATAAAAAAAGACCAAGTTTATCACATTAGATTATGACTCTTATTTTTTCAATTAAAGTATTACAAGTTTTTTGTACGCAGACTTCTGCTGCTGAGTGTAAATAATATTTTTTTTACTTTGAACAGATAATTTTAAATAAATATTTTCAGAAAGCAATACGTTGTTCTTTTATGTAAGATTTGTTATATTTGACGTACAATTAAAAGCTGCGTATAATTGGTTGCCTATCTTCAAAAAAAAAAATATGGTTTAAGTTAGGTGCTACGTCCAAATCTTATTTCGTACGCTTTTAAACAATGAGTCACCTCCACTTCTCGTGGTACAGACTATAGCAATAAACAAGCAGCTCCTAGTAAGGGTGGTAGTCTTGAACCACGGTATCATAAATTTAAGTGTCATTTCTTTTTTCTCCATTTTTATCCAAAATAATGAAGGAATTTCAATTTTTTTTTGTGTGAAATTACTTTATTATCACTCCCACACAATATGGTATAAGAATTGTTAAAAAACGAAGCCATAAATTTTGTCATTTTTGACATTTTTTCAAATTATTCGCAAACCGTGCAATAAAAAACATATTTGACATGATCAATACCTGCCCAAGTAGGGTGGTTTAATACATACTGAATTTAATGTTTGTATCTTGAAATTTAGACGTCAAAAAAGCCAATACCACAGCCGATGGAATACCTGTATATGAAACGGTCAAACAGCCTTTATATTAATAACCTGCTCCTATCTAGCCAAAGGGAAGAATTTTTACTTAATACGCGTCTGATTTGGAAAGAGCGGAATAAAATATTCAAGGGGCAATCAAAACCTTAAAAAATTGAGAAAATGGACTCAGTACTCATTGGCTCTGAGACCCACATATGGAGTAAGATCTACTAAATACATGACTTTTTGATCAATTTCTGTGTTTCTGAAATTGTATCTAAACCCATAAAAAGACGATAATAGTTAACAAAAATCTGTTAATTTTGAAATTATCAAGCGGCGAACGAAGCAACTTTGGTATTGTGAGAGTCAAGGAGTCTTTGGATGTACACGCATTTCGGAGACACCTGTGTTACTATATTTAATTTAAAATAATTACAGGAAACTGTAACGGACATAACACCACCTACACGTAAAATTATAATTAATCGAAAGAGGCATAAGATATTCAATTAATTAGACAAGAATGTATATTGATTATAAAACAAAAATTGATGTTTAAAATATCATTTTTTAGTTTAAAACTATAGATATTTAAATTGCAATAAACTAAAAAATGTGAGTAACATTTCGAATATTAGATTTGAAGTAAGATACATTACTGGGTTAGGGCCTATAATTATAATTTGTGAAATTGAAACAGGATTTTGATATATAAACTGTAATTTAAAAACACTAAATCCAAACAATCTGACCTTAAAAACTAGGAAAAGATAATGACTTAAAACTTACTAATGAAACAATTACTTGTTTATTACTTTGCGTGAGATAATCAGAGTATTTTTAATTAAAAAAAGTTAAAAGACTCACTTCGTTAGCCTCCCAATCGGTGTCAACAAATCTAGAAGAGGCTATAGAGGCCGAATCGTGGTCCCTAACGTGCCTACGCGAAGACGTTCCGCTCGTTGTGCTCTGGGACATACTTTCGGCTTCTCTTCCTTTTACATTTATACGTGTTCAAACCTTACGAGCACGTTTATTTTATTATTATTCATATGAATACTGATTCATTCACAACATCTCTGACATCACTCTTTGACACTCCTTTTACCCAACCTGCGATGGTGCAGTACTGCCACCAGATTTTTGTTTATCGTTTTTTGACAACTAAACTAAATTGCCCTTGAAGCGAATAACACATCTTTTTAATCAGCGTGAAATAATTATATAATTGATATGAAAATGATTACGTGAAAAATTTAGAGATGATTTATGAGATTTTTAAAAGTCGTTTAGATTAAAAATAAGATGTTTTATTAAATTGTTTAGTGACATCTATCGTGCAATGGTGGTACTTTGAGCTTAGACATTGTTGAAATATAACCTCTTTTAGATGACGTTAGTTGTGTCAAATTTTAAGATTTAGAAATGTTTAAATTTTCACTTTTCTTATTAATTTAATGGTTTGTATTAATACTAATAATATATAATAATTTAATATTAATACTAATATGTTTATTTTTAGGTTTTTGTTTAGTTTCAACCATCATTGATTCCGACTTAAAGGATTGTCATCACTTTAAATTCAATTTTAAATGATATGCCTTTCTAAATATAATGATTAATAAGAATTCATTAGTATTTTTATGACCCATCAGGTATAAATTTTCTCTTTATTAACCTAATATTTTTTATATATATAAATTTTTGCGTGGTTAACGTTTGTAACATTTGTATGAGAGAGATGATACCCAAGGTACCGTAACCTGTTTACCTGTCCAACGGCAGACGACGACGTGGACTGCGTTAGGTAGTATCACAATACGTGTCGTTGAACTTGAACTTACGTCTTCGTTTCAATATGAATTGAACACGCGCGAAGTGAACCAAAACGATAGGACGATTTAAAGAAAATAAAAAATAACCGAAAACTCTTGAATGTACTGTACAGTGACAGCATAAAATCATGTGCTTCCCCGGTGACTTTTTTATAAACAAACGATAAGAATCGACTTGGTTGCAGATAAAGAAGTTTTGGTGCGTTTTCAAACTGCGATCATGAGTGAATATTTTAAATAACTTCGAGGTGTTATCGCTATACTTACTCAGTTAAGCTTTAAACTTAGTGGTGAGAATTGTAAATTTAACAAAATTGAAAAATGGGTAAAGAAAGGAAGCCGAATAAAAGTGTGTTTTTGGCATATCTTTGTTGGATATTCGGGGGAATCTTCGGATTGCATTTATTTTATTTGGGAAGAGATGCACAGGCTTTTCTTACATGGAGTACCCTCGGGGGATATGGGTTGGGGTGGTTGGCTGATATTACGAAAATTCCGAGATATGTTAAAGAAGTCAACCAAGATCCAGCATTGATGAAGGAGATGATGAGAAAAATACGTGAAAACAAAAAGGTAATTTTGATGCATTAAAAAAATTATATTGTTTGTACTTATCAATTTTTTTATTGCTTATTAATTTATTACTTATTTACGACTGTTATAAAAAATATTATTAAAGACGACATTCAAGTTGCAATTATTGGGTTTCTTCTTGACAGAGTAGATATCAACCACAATAATGAATTGTTGTAATTAATATCAATTTTAATTCACGCAGGTTCCCTTTTTCTTATCATTGTAAAGTACACGTCATTTTCAGAGAATATGTAAATTTTTATCATTCTGTAAATATCCTTACTTTGCTTATCTTACAATGGGAAATGTGTTGCATTTTACAATGCGTATTCATTCTAAAAATAGAAAGTACATGAAATTAAAAAAAAATAAAATTACTATTATTTTAATTTAATGTTAACAAGGAAAATTATGTTATCCAAAATAATAAATGATTAATAATCCAACTACACTTTGGGGCAAAAAATAGTAAGTTAGTGTACGAGCAAAAAATTTTAATAATCTTGTGGAGGTTCTCACTGCGGTGTAATCTTGCGGTAGACCTTGGGAACACCTCCACATGGCACATGGGGATATTCCGCCACCTTTTAAAAATAAAAATCTTATACGTATTATCCTATCAATATAAGAAAAAGAAAATAATTTATTATTTGATTACTTTAATATTCAATAAAATACAAGAGGAATTTTACTGTATTTATTTTTTACAATTATAATAAAAAATATCTCCTCTTTTTAAAAAATTATATATATATTAAATAATATAATCTTGGGTAATCAACCAATGTAAGGAAATTAAAACAAAATTATGTCTTTACTTCTTTATCTAAGCTTTTGGAATTATATTTATTCCTTCATCAGGGAGAAACTGTTCAATTAAAACAAAGCAAAACAATGCAAAGAGGAAAAAGGACCTACAAAGAGAAACGAAGAACACTAACAAAATACATAACAAAAAAATCTTGATACTCAGTTTAACTTATTGTTAGTGCTAATCAATTAAAATTATTGTTCACTAATAACACCAGTTTACAAGAAAAATCTCAAAGTTTGTAATAATTTTTTATAACGTAAAATATTGGGCTGATTCTGAAACTGTCTTCAGTTTTTCGCCATCACGTCCAGTTTTCGAGATATACCCAAAAATGTGGAAAATCGTAAATTAAAAAACACAGTAACCATTCATGTTCAGTATATTTGTTATTTTGTATAGTGTACATTTGTAACTATATGGACATCCAGACGAACATTTTAAGGTATTTACCTCATAAATCGGACTCTCCGTTATTTTGCTACAGCCAAAAACAATCAAAATCAAATTTTTTGACATTTTTCCCATTTTCTTTTCATTTAATCGTAACGAAAAATATATTAACAAAAATTATATATTAACAAAAAAGTTAGCTATTCTATCCTGTAGAACATTTAATTCTCTAAGTTTTGAATCATTGAACATCATGATCGAATATATTTTACCAGAGATATCGTTAATTTACGACAATCGTGCAAAATTTCATTTTTTGCAATTTTCACTGTATTATTGAAACATTATTATGAACAATTTTTTTTAATAAAGAGGTATTTTAACTGTTGCAAGCACTAAGTATAAACATATAAATTCACTAGAATCAATATTATTGTACCTGTTCTAAATGTTGAACATTAAGGAACATTATGTTAATAACATTTTAATTATTAACATAATTGGTCAGGAGGATTTGATTTTGGCAGAGTTCCACTATGTGCACTCGGGTGTTTGGCTGATCTTACAAACGATACTTCTCTTTGTCTTTTTATTTCTATTGTCTAGGTTTCTATTACAGAACTTTTATGGAATTAAATTTTATATATAATGTATACTACTTTATTTATTGTTAGTATAATGCGGTATATTACTTTTCGGCAATTTTTTGTATGTCTTTGGGTGGATTTCTCTAATAACACTCCAGATATAATCTCCCATCATCCTTGTGTCCCGGTAACCCTGATAACATATTTTCTATGTCATCAAATCTTGATGGAACCGCTCGCCTTGTTCGTCACTTTCCGCTCCAAGATTGCATGAAAAGAAATCTAAGTGTATTTATGGCTGGTAATTATACAATAAGTTAGAAATTGCAGAAATTATTTCGCGAGAATTCTCATCCTTAGGTTTTTCTAAAAATCCATGGACGGTTTGCTTGTAGCTCGCCTTGCTTTGCCTCGCCACGCCTTGCTTCTTTTGTTGTCAATGTTGATATTAATTTGTTGTCATTTATTAATTTTCCTATTTGATGGCCAACAAATATGCCTTCTTTTAGTTTAGCGTACAATATTTGTGGAAAGAGCTGGGTGAGAAATTTAAATACTGAGCCTTTTGGATTCAACGTTTTCGCAAAGTTTTTCATAAAACCCAGTTTCATGTGTAGTGGAAGCAATTTGACATATCCTAGTTTCACCATAGGTTTATTTGAGACTTTGAAAGCACCAGCATCATTATGTTCTCTAGAAGGCCTATCTTCGCGCACATAATGATGCCCTCTCGCTCAGCTATCCCACAAACAAAGAAAACAGCAATATTTTGTAAAATCGCCTTGTAAGCCTGTAACCACCACAATTACCTGAAAATCATATAAATGTAAGTCAATACATAAAAAGTAGAAGTTAGTAAATGTCTTTACTGCGGCAATTTCTTTTAAATCTACAGAAACTTTCCATTCAAATTAAAGTTAAAGTTATACTGAATTAATGTCAAAATAATAATATTGATTACAATCAATTTAATGTTTATACTTATTGCCTGCAACAGTTAAGATATAGTCTGTACCACGAGAAGTAAATGTTCCGCAAGAATCATCGCAAGACTCATCGATTTCCGCAAGAATTTTGCGCATACGTTATAAATATTATGTCCGCACGTTAACATGTTAGAATGGAATGATTTCTAGCGCGTACGTCTGTACCGTACACTGTTAGGCGATGAGTCACCTCCACTTCTCGTGGTACAGACTATATCTCTCTAAAAAAATTGTACGTAGTAAT
Organism: Onthophagus sagittarius; assembly: GCA_036711965.1. Lineage (NCBI taxonomy): Eukaryota > Metazoa > Arthropoda > Insecta > Coleoptera > Scarabaeidae > Onthophagus > Onthophagus sagittarius. The sequence goes on from JASERS010000001.1 coordinate 55,371,915, forward strand.
GTTTCAACAATACAGTGAAAATGGCAAAAAAATAAAATTTTGCACAATTGTCCTAAAATAGCGATATCTCTGGTAAAATGCATTCGATCATGATGTTTAATGCATCGAAATTTAGAGAATTAACTGTACTACAGGATACAATACTAACTTTTTTGTTTATATATCATTATTTTTCGTTACGGTGCGATTAAATGAAAAAGAAATGGAAAAAATGCAAAAAAATTTGATTTTGTGGAGTTGTTTTAGGCTGTAGCAAAATAATGGAGAGTCCGATTTATGCCATCAATACCTCTAACTGTTCGTCTGGATCTCCACTTTCATATCCATATAGCTACACTATGCAAAATAACAAATACGCTGAACATGAACGGTTACTGCGTTTTTTAATTATCGATTTTCCACATTTTTTGGTATATTTCGAAAACTGGACGTGATGGAAAAACTGAAGACAGTTTCAGAATGAGCATAACATTCTACGTTATAAAAAGAAGTATCACAGTCTTATTAGTAACTAGGAGGCTCTACAGAACTTCAATTTTCGGTCTCACAATAAGTTCTAAAATTCACAGATCATAGGTCCTTATTCATATACACCATTTCTAGAAACAGTCTCTTGTTGTAATTCAATTCAGTTTCCAAGATCGAAACATTGTCAAAGTGATGTACACACATACCCTACCCAACATGATGTGCTACTGAAGCACTTTTCTTTTCCTGACGTGTCAGACAATCCATCTTATGTTGACTTATATATGTATGCGCCATTGCAATTAACGTACGGAATTTTATACGTAGCATTTGATTTAAATAACATCGGTACAGGTTCTTTAGTTCTTCAGAATAGATAGGAAAGAGGCAAATAGTTAATGATAGAGAACCTCCGGGTGTCAGAAAACAGTAAGGAATTCAGTTGAAAGACCAGATAAGTAAGAGATCTTGACTAATAATATTACGGCTGTGGGCTTAACGGATGCAGATGTGGAACCGGATTTTTTAATTCTAATTTCACGGATGTGGATTTTTGGATGCGGATTTAATGAATGCAGAGTTATTGAAAAAGTTACATAATAAAATCCTCCTATTTTATATCTATATACATATAACACAGAACTCGACAGTTGAAGTATTTAATATTCGTAATTTTCAGATTTTTTAAAGATCTTCTAATATGTCAAATGATAGAAAGATCTTAGGATGTGATTATATGGTACCAAACGACTCTATACGTATTTAAGTTGCTTAATCAATGTAAACACTAAATGTACTAAATTTAATGTTTTTCAAAAAACACAAAATATTTTGGTTATGAAATATGTTGATTTGTCTTTACCAAAGTAATTCTAATGGACTTCTTAGATACTTAGCCAATGTTGAAGAACTTAAAATACTTGATTTTGAGATTGATGAAAGAACTTTTAAGATGTCAAAAGTTAGAAAGGGCCTCTAAGAGCGTGTTATAATGATAGAAATTGGATCTTACATTTTTAGGTTGCTCAATCCATATAAAACAATTAAAAACAACTCAATGTTATGAGAAGTTCGTTATGTAATATCAATAATTTTTGCATTCATAAAATCTCGGTGATGAGCATAATAACCTTTGAAAATTTTGAGTCTTTCCTCAACAGCAACTGTACAGCACTTTAACCTACAAGTTTTCTTGCATCCAGATTTCATTTCAGCAGCTGGTACTAAAGCACCCTTTGTTGAAATGTTATCTTTGCCTTCAAGTCTACATTTTTTCTTATAGTTCTTGAGTGCATAGTAGGTTGTCTTTTCTCTTGCGAGTTTTTTCAGTTTCTTTCGGATGTTTTTCAAAAAATCCAAATCATCATTGTCAGTCTACATTTACGTCTTATAGTTCTTGGGTGCGCAGCAGGTTTTTTTCTCTTGCGAGGTTTCTCAGTTTCTTTTAGATGTTCTTTCATACCAAACAGCGGGATTTCAGTGTGTTCTCCTGCACTTGATCCTTCAGACTCCGAGGAGCTACTCTTCATCGCCGTATCATTACGAACATAGTCCGATTCATTTGGAGAAAAGATATGGCTTGTATATGAATTAACGCAGCTTAGTTCTACCGTAAGCTGTTCTCTATCCAATTTATACAACTCATCGTTATAACATTTAAGTATAACCATTGGGAAAATCATCTCTACTAACTGTCAATGAATTATTTGCGTCTTTTCTTTCCTTTTTCTTTTCTGTTTTAATTACATAGTTTTTTTCTGTTGGTTCTCCTACAAATTCTTGTTCATTCCGATATTTGTCAATGTCTCAGTTTCAACATCATTTCCGTCTACCTCTAATGTTTGAAGAATTTGTTTTAAGTCTTCCTCGTTTCCTGTATTCGATTGTCTCAGTTGGAATTGCTAACGATCTTACGCCTGCTTTTACGTCATAGCCGAACGTAGCACGATAAGAGAACATTTGAGTTCATTTGTAGTATCAGCTGTTGCTACGTAGGCCCAATAAGCCATTCGTTGTTTGAGACCCCAATTCCGTTCGTGCAGCAAACTGCAGATTTGGTTGACCATGATGGCTTTTCTCCTCACATCCAAATGGGTAATATTCGAAATTTGAGGCGGCTGAGATTACATTTTCCTTCTGTTTCAATCAAGATAAAAATCTAATGCTTGGATTTATATCAAAATGCAAAGTAAGTTTAAACCTGATAATGGTTGGCTTCGAAGACTGTCATTTTCATCACCTCTGAAAATCTTGGATAACAACCCAAATCCGACTTTATGCCCTAACATTTCAAGTTGGTCGAGTTTAACTTTTTATTCAATTACAACAACGAAAACAACGGGATGCAACATTTTATGTTGGTTTCCACAAAATCTAAGTATTTAGTTCGGGTTGGGTTGCGTTACGATGCAAAGAGAATTCAAACGAACTTAATTACTACCATATTTGTAAAGTTCAAAGAGGTCATTTGGTAATTGCAGCCATTTGGTAAGTTCTCAAAGGCGGTCGACGTCTCCGATGTCGACCGAAATTATATTTTCCTTCTGTTTCAAGCAAGATGTAACACTTTAAGTGCAAAGTTCCATAAAAATCCTAATGTTTGAGTTTACTTTATGATGTAAACCAAGTTTAAACCTGACCACGGCCAATTTCGAAGATGTCAGCCGCCTCCAGCAGTCCCGGATACCTACTCGACCCGTTTTTATGCTTCCACATTCCAAATTTATCAAATTTCAATATTTCTTATCTTCCAAGCATGATAAAATGCATCATTTCACAATAATTCTTGTATTTAGTTGGGGTTAAGGTGCAAACAGAGTTTAAATGAAGTTAATTAACACCAAATTAACGTAAAGTTCAAAGAGTTGGTTTGACTGATACAAACATTTTTTATTATGAAATATATTAACTAAAATGGTTTTAAAACACCAAAAACAGTTTCCATATGCACAGCTAAACACGGATGTCTCTGGTTCTATGTCTAGTGTTAGCTAGATGATAGTGATTCTTATATGATAAAAAAAATGCCTAGTGGGGATTATCCGCAGTTACGGATGCGGATATGAATATCCTTTACTAATTTTGATATATCTAGTAATCTGTGCTGTAATATTTGTCTTATTAACATTATGATTAAGAATGCCACTCAAAAATAGGATGGTTAAAGTAATAATTTTTAAATCTACCCGAGTAAGTAGGTGTAGTGTACCAATCCAAGATAATTGTCTGGTTCTCATTTCTAATGATCTTGGTATCCAAAAAGGGTACGTATGAATTAACCTCGGTCTCCACAGTAAACTGCAAATGCGAATCAACCACTAAAGACATCAAAAACGTCGTCAATTTGTTCAGAGGAGACAGCAAATATAATATCATCCACATACTTAAAGATGAAGGGAAAAGTAAAGTTAAGTAAAGGAATGCACTCATCCAAAAAATAATCTATAACTAAAGTAGCTAGAATGGGACTGAGAGGATTCCTATGGGTAGGAGTACCAAATTTCTGGCTGTATTTTTTTTATTAAAAATAAAATGAGATGATCCAAACAAAAACTCTACCGATTCAACGAACAAATCTTTGTAAATAGATGTTATTCTCCCCAAAATGTCCCACTTAGAAATAATAAGTTTTTTACCAACTCTAAGTGATAGCAATACACCACACAAGTTACCTTGTGATGATTTAAAATTCTTTATTACAAACTTTAAAACATTTCGTTGATGTTATAGGTGGTTCTTTTACGGAAAGCTTGACTTACAATTAAAATATCAGTTACAAAACTTAGACAAATGATAAGTAGGTGAACCAAAAAAAGAGTTAAAGTATAGCGCATAAAGGACACTCCTATGTGTATATATTTGGAAGTTCGGAGTATTTAGGAGACACACCATTGTGGCATACCAATCTCAAATAAGTGTACTAAAAGTAATATTAATGACTTTATTTAATCTAAAATCTCTTACATTTACAACATAGAAAAGTTTGACAATATAAATATATATAAAATATTAATCCTAACATTAGCGAAAATAAATACGTAAATCAGTAGTGAAAATGGAACAGTCTAGAAACTGGAGGGTTCTGTTTTAACTTAATATAAGTTAACAATAACACCAATTGCAAAGCCAACGACAGAAAAGGAAGAATACAGTTATTTATTACATAATAAATGCAGGAGAGTTGCCGCGCATTTTGATAAATTGTCGTAACTAATTCAATTTGAATGCAGATTTTTACAATATTAACAATATGAATTCTATAAATTAAACACGCTTGGAAAGAATGGATAAATTACTGTTTATTCGGTTGCCAGTGTAGTAGAGATAAGAACGTCGACCTCCGAAATCGGGACAGCGGAAGCAACAAATTTCAAAAGATGTTTCAGTTATGCGCCGGAGGGGTAAGAAGATCTTTAAATCTCAAGTTCAGATGATGTACATCAGTTCAATAGCATATTTTGTCCAACAAATATTCAGGCGTTGATCAGTTGATTGGCCCTCAATAAACAAGGTCCATACACCACATCGCCGAAATTAAATCGAAATTAAAACCAGAGATTGGCATAACGTGGCTGTGTGAACGCCCAGTATGCGTCAATAGGAATAATAAGCCGTTAATTAGCCTAAGCCGCTTGGAGAACATAAGAAATATTTTGGCAAAATCTTAAATCTGTTTCAAAGTGGAATCCAAGGTTGCGAGGCTCAGAAACCACCGAAAGAACTTGTCCATTTTTATATTGATGCAGCTGGAGTATTTTTGAATGCCACAATTAAGCTATCATTACAATTATCTGGAGAAAATAAAAGATACATTTGCGTGTCACCTGCATATAAATACCATGTTACAACTATGAGAAACATAAATAAGGCGAGCTGTATAAATAAAATACAGGTGTGGTGATAATATTGATCTCTGGGTAGCTCCTGCTCCCAGTATCATCAATGAGGATGATTCATTATGTAATAACATTATATAATTGATACATATTGTTTGCGATCCAATCAGTATTTTCGTAGTAAGTTAAATGCAGATTCCACCAAATCAGATCGTCGCAATATACAGTGTGTCCCCGGATTGTGTTCCCGTTAGGTATAATTGACGATAAATTTTTAAATTCAATTTCCATCTTTTGCAATTAAACTCTGGATGTCATAAAACGAAATATATAAAATAAATGAAATACATAAAAGTAAAACGCAGATTTTTAAATCATGAGACTAACAAAACATTTTCGATCTAAACTAAATTTACATAAAAGCTTATTCAATGATACCACATAATACCAACACTAACACATAATTCAGCTCTTTTCCGACATTGTTTATAGCTTCTTCTAATATGGTTAAACGGAATTTCTGTAATAACAGTTTTAATTTCTTGCTTTAAATGGACTAAATTGTTATTAATATTTTCAGTGTACACTTTTTTTTACATAACCATAAAAATAAAAATCCATAATAAATAAATCCGGACTTCTTGGCGCTCATAGTTGTGCAAAAGTGAAAAGGTCCAATAAGGTCCAATAACACCGTTCTAAAAAACACCACACCATACATCCACTTTCTGGGAATACTGGCGTTTACAAGCTATGTAATAATGTGAATTAATCTCTGACCAGAATCGACAATTTTACGATATATCCACTCCTTTAAAAAAGTTTCGTCTTTCAAAATTTAGTACCCAAGCTACAAGCAATAATCTAAACATTTTGCTTCATTATCTAATTCCATCATGTCTGGATAAATTCCTTGTAATTGGGATTTATATATATTCACTTAAACTGCCTTTTTCATAACCACACCTCACCGTAATTCATAGGGTTCGTTACTGCAACGATCGACCAAGCATCATGTTCATCTAAAAGCTTTTTTCCTTCCTTTTATTTTCAACAGTGCCCGTTTTCGAAAAGTTTTTACAACTCTTAATTGTTTTTTTATCTACTAAAAATTCAATTTTCCTCAATTTTTCTCAAATTGCCTTAAAACTGCATTGTAACTAATGTTCCCCAATCCGAATGATCAATTGATATTTGACAATAGGCTAAAGCTCAGCTATCAAATTATAATTGTTAGTTCTATTTACTCTGATCACTTGTTTTTATTGTAAAACGGAATATTAGAAAAATGTCAAGAAAAAGCTCATTTTTTCTTTTACATGCTAAATTAATATAATCGGTATAATTTAATATAACGAACATTTCATCTTATATCCGTGGCCACTCTGTAGAAGTAATGAATGACAAACAGCTGTCGAAAGCTACTGAAGTCTAGGTCGATCAACACAGTAAAGAATCCATTATCAGTAGCTCTTAAAATATCTGCACATATTGTTATAGTTAGGACCACAATATCTTTTCAAATAATTTGGACAACAAGATGGTCGAAAATGCCCGATAATACGAGACGTATTGCTTTATTATTATTACAAGTATATTTCACAACTGTCGTATCATTACATTACTAGTGGTGTAATGAAATATTACCTAACTAAATATTGATTTAATTTGGATGTTACTATGGACATTCATTACAACGCCCATGTAAATTCATTCAACTTAAATTTATTTGATACATAAGCTTTGTGTCAGATATGAATTTGTATGATGTCGTTAAATTTTAAAGCGGGTGAGATAAAATTTTGTACTTAACGCGTTAAGAAACTGCTAATTTTGTTTAACTCATGCAAATAACAAAGCTCTTTAGCTTCGCTCACTCATTTTGGCAAATATTGCGTTCGTTAAACAAAATAAGTCTTCATAATAGGTTGAGTAAATAACTATTACGTCCCGTGAACAAAAAGTATCGTTTTGACAGTCGCTGAGTACTACACAAAAGTGAATTTTTAATAGCAGTTTTCGAAAAAGTATATTTTCATAATACATGCCGTACTTAGAATTATACCAAATATTAATTGTTTATAAACTAACTATAGGGTAAACGCACCAGTGATTGACCGGTTAAGGATTTTTTAACATCAGTGTTTGACGAAGCCATATTATTTTTCTTGTAGATCCTTGAGCCTTTAAATAATATGTTACAAACTCGTTTAAAGTTACTTACGTTACATATACAATATATGTTATATTATTTTCGCATTTAATGTTGATTATGTTACTTGACCAATAAGATCTAGTCTTTAACCTTAGAATCGGTCAATGTTTGACCGATTCTGGACAATGAAATATTACACTGTCATTATTATTATTATTATTACTATCATTACTTTTCCACACTATTTTATTCACTAAAAATGTTTTTATTGTTTTAGTCTTTAAGTGGTCCAAAATTTTGGTTGAAAAATGTTAAAGCTTAAAAGCTTTAAAAAAATAAACGCATAAAGCTTCTAATTTGTCTAATAATAAGTGTGATTCCCGATAACGACAGTGTATTGGATGTCTTTACAGGACATTATTTCAATAAAAACCGTAAAAAAGTTCTGTGGATTTCTGGAGGAACCTTTGGAATACCAATATTGAAATGTTAGGCTGCTAGATATGTACGCCTTTTGTTCAAATTACTGTAAACTATCTAACAAGGAAACATGGTAATTCTGTATTGAATATGTATCAGTTTTACCAGAGCTTTTGATCCAATGGTCCTTCTAAGAGACCGAATTTATTTTTAAAGTTTAGGGATGTTTAACTTTAATTTCGTATACCGTAATGACAAATTGATTTTCAAGAACCGTATATAGTTCGGTGAATGATCAGCGAGCGTGCGTTCGCTGATCATTTATGATCAGCGAACGCTCTCGAATTTATGATCTAAATTCGTGAAGAGTTAACCGCGATGACTCCTTGTAAGTCATAGACCCATCCAGTTATTAATGGTTTTATTTTGATCGAAAATGCCATTTAATTATTTTTAATTGTTTCCATTTAAATGTCATCAAATAATTTTTAATTTTTTAAATATAATATTGAGTTCTTTTTTTTTTAATTCGATTGCAGTATTTTGCAAACATTTTTTGGAGTGGTCATACACTTTTTTAATGACTTAGTTTCTAAGTAAAAGGAAGATCTATTTTATAATAGCTATAAGCTCTTGGCTTAGACTCAGCTCCATCAATTCCACATTCTGGAATGTGCACTAAGTATTCACAAGTTATATAAATTTTTTGTAAATTATTTGTTTAAATTTAATGAAACTTGTCGATAGTGATTCACTAATACATGATCCATAGCCCGTTTTTATTTAAGTAGGGTTGGAGAAAAACCTATTGCACGAACATTGTAATGAACCAGAAAATCATAATCCATAACCAGTTACAACCTAGATATGAGAAGATTGCAGGAATACAACAAAAACCTTCAACATATCATTGTTTCGGGCTTTCACCATAAAAATCAACCACAATTCAAAAACTAAAACGGATAAATGAAATTTTTTGAATGAACATTATTTGTAATGAAATATAAACAAAAATCCACAACCTAACACAAACTAAATATGAGAACTCTGGGGGAATTATCAAAAATTCCCAAAATTTTATCATTTAGGAGTCTTTGCTATAAAAAATTAATTGAAACACAAATCTTTGGAAAAAGGTCTTATGCATGATAATTTTTGATATGATCTCAGGTTTCATAATCCATACCTTGTTAGAATTTGACTGTTAGGTATAGTTTTGCTGTAATAATGCCAGAATCGTTATAAAATAGATAGAAAAATACTTTTTACATAAACATTATTGATAATAAACAATAAATGCTTAATACAAAATTAGATATAAGCTATAAAAACTCTGAGAGAATTGTCAAAATCTCCAAAAGTATCATCGTCTTCATTTTTTCACAGCTTAACTATAAAAATACATTAAAACCTTTTACATAACGACTTTCTGGTATGCTGTGCTTTAAATCCTTCATATTCTTATTTCTGGTCAGTCACCTGTGCCCCTTCTGAAAGCTGCACAGTAACTTCTGACAAGCTATTGTTTACTAAAATAAAATATTTTTCTTGGAAGTAGATTTAGTAAATTGTTGCCTTAAGAATAACTTTCTTATCAGTATTATCTTATAGTATACTATGATATGGTTCTTTTAACTTTTATCAAACTAGAATCGGGTTTTAGCCCAGTGTGTGGTGGAAATAAAGTGATAAAGTGCTTTTTCGTGCACTTTTAGCTCTCTATGCTGTATATGCCATCTTAATCTCAATTTTACATATGCCATCTTAATTTCTGAAAAATTCATAATTTACATCTCAAGCTAGTAATCAGCACCTGAAAAAATCTCACCATTGGTAATTGTTTTATAAGGAAATGACTGTGTTACCAGTTTTATTTAAAGAATTTTTGTTATATCTCTGTTATATAACAAAGAAATTCTTAAAATCTGAAGTCGTTAAATTTAAAGAATAGGAAAAACGTTAAAATGTAAAGTTTTTCAGATTTTACGAAGCAAAACCACACTATTATATTTATTCTTTCCTAAACGGTATCTAAACCAGTTAAATACACAAAGAAAGATAAACAATCATTTCGCCGATATTATAATTTAAAGATGATCACATTTATGCATAGCGAGACCGCCTGACGCTCTATTTGCATTTAACCGTTATAACCGTTCGCTATAATATTTTTTTGTTCAATCTTACCTTCGAAATTGTCAGTTTCTAGCGTAGATACCAGACTTGAAAGTTGTTGTTTGCACTCACTCTGCTGACAATCATAGCAATGTATACATGGAAAGTTAAAATTAAGTATATATACAATATTCTCTAAATAGTAAAATTGAACGAAACGCTACACAGCATACGTGGGAAGCTAATGTTTTTCACTAACTTGTAGATTTCATTGCTCTACTCATTTCGTAAGCTGCCTTAATTTGTGATTGGCTATTCATATCTTCGATTTGAAAAGGCAAGCATTTATTTCTTGATGCTGTCAAAATTACTTTATTACAAAGCACTGGATACATACTTACTTTTTCATTTACTTTGGTAGCTGATTGCAATAATCAATGACCATAAGCAAAGTTTAATCCTTCATATTGCTCAATATTCAGTTTATTTACAAGCTTTTAATCGACGTAGATTATTTAAATAAAAATCTTAAGCAGTTCTTCGATTAATTATTTTTTTTAATTAACTTATAAGACAAACAGTTTACGTAAATTTAATAAACAATGTTTTCTTGTTCTATTTGTGAGGTAAATAAAATAAAATAGTGCTAATTTGTTAACAGTATTAATTGGGATGAAGTATGTTGCTTTTCAAATGTAGAAAAACTTCGGGTTTTATTTCAATTAGCAGTTAATTATCACTCGTTATGCGTTGAAGCTTATCCATAACTGTGCATGATTCAATGTTTTTATCTCAAATTACATCAGACCTATACTATTTTATTAGCACACGATATTTTGGGTTTTTTTGGTTCTATAACGAAATAATGTCAACATCTTATTATCAATATTTATGATATTTATTATATAATATCTATCTTATGTAATATCTACAGTCCGTTCGTCGCCGTTAATCCAAGGCGAACTTAAACAAAATACGCTACACCTGTGATCAGTTATTTACAGGTGGAGAATACGTTTCTTATGGGCCGAATCTGGTGGCGTGTTTCGTGACTCGTGTATGACTAATTTTGTTTATGTTTAGTTCGTCTTGGATTTGAACATACTATATCTTTAATATCCATCTATCTTATTTATTTCCAAAACGTCACATGGAATAAAATTTCCCCAAAATTATATGTAAGTGAGTGCATATAATTTTGGGGAAATTTGTGAAATACACCACCTATTAAGAATTAAACTGCTCTTTTGAAACTTCGATAAAATAATGCTTTATTATGAACTAAAAAACATTGGAAGTTTAGTTGAAAACATAAAATAAAAATTAACTTTTTTCAAGAAAAAGCAGCACCACGAGCAGCTATGCATGCATTACCTCTTCTACCCATGCTCTCTATTAAGTGGTCGATATTCAAAATATGCAATCTAAAACAACAGTACATAGGATATATACTACATAGGATCTTAGATTATCCTGTAGGAAGGTACTGGAAATGTACTGGTACTGATTAAACCAGTTTTTTTTACTGGTTTCAGAACGTTGTCGATGAAACGACACACAGTGGTCTAAATTCGAAAAAACCAGAACGAAAATATTATAATGCACTTTGAGTTGAGATAATTTTTTGCAATTTGGTGTGCGACTATGGACTATATGCTGAAAACTTTGTGAGGTTTTGAATCAAATATTTTATCCGGAGGTACTACTTTACTGGAGACCACATTCATTTTTTTTCATCCAATTTAGGTCCTCGAAATTTGATAAATAGAAACTTGTATACAATGCTATTAAATGGTAAAGGATAGTTAAATACTAAATTTTGATAAAATTGAATAACCGAATGTGGTAATTTACCTTAAAGCAGATCAAAATTATTATGGAAAAATTACGGTACAATGGGAAAAATCTGTAAGAATATATCAATCGCTGTTTAGGTAGTTTAGTTCAATGTAAGGATTCTGTGAACTAATGTTTAACTATAATTATTTAATATTATCGTAATATTTTGTTGATTGTTTTATTTTCTATTTTCTCTTCCGGTAAGATATGTTTCGGGCCTTGCCAATGTTGCCAAATTTGTAGTTTCTCAAATAAAACTATATAACCTCCTCTTTTAAATGGTACGCTCTGTATATTTTTACATTTTAAACAAATTTTCGTATTGTTTAGTTTCTTTCATGGCCGCCTCATTTATTGAGGAAACAACAACTGTAAATCATAAGTTCTAAGTAATTAGATGTACAAACTTATGTATACAAATATATTACTGAATATTACTGATTATAATAATAACATCTCGTAAAGAGTCCCATTTGAAAAGAAGGATTTTAGAATTTTATCTTAGAAACTGTAAATTTGGAAACATTGCTGATAGAAAAGTTCAGTTCACAATGTTATATAGGTGTTACATATGTCCATATTGATCAAAATAGATCAATTTTTGGATCTATATCTCGCATATTTGAGATAAAATAATGAAACTTTTTTTTAATGGCGCACCCTATATCTTTGTTCATTTTTAAAGAGATATTATAATCAGCTATTAAGCGGTACACTTGGGTTTGTACATGTAATTACTTAAACATTACGATTTACAATTTTTATATCATCAATAAATGGGACGATTAAATCAAAATAAAGATACGAAAACTTGTTTTTACAACAAAATATATGAAAAGACCCTTTACATAAGTGGAATACATTGTATAGAGCACATCTCGAAGAATAAAAATATCTTAGTGACAAAAGTTCTTCTTGTATCTTCTGCGAGATGTACAGAGCGCATAAAGTATGGAAACATAAAAAAATATTTGTAACGGCTTTATCAATTTGGACAAAAATTTGTGTATATAGGTATTTTAGTCAATTTAATAATGTTGTAAACAATAACGCCAGAATTTTAGACCTTGTGTTGTGTGCTAACGGACGGGTTCGGGGCGTGCATCCCAGTAATGATCCACTAGTGGATCCTGACGGCCACCATCCACCCTTTGAATTTTCTTTATTATGTGAAACAACTTTTTTAAGAGATGGTCCCAAGCTTAGCAAAATTTTTTCTAAGGCAAATTCTGTTAATATTCGGAATTTCTTATATAACATAGATTGGCAGTCTTTATTTGCTGGGATGTGCGTCGAGAGCATGGTTGAGGCTTTTTATGATCGCGTTTATTTTGTAATTGATAGAGATGTTCCTAAGCGCACTCTGCCCAAGAAACGATTTCCTGTTTGGTATAAACGGTCTACTATTCGAGTAATCAGCGAAAAGTTACGCTTTCATAAGAAATGGAAATCCACTGGTTCCAACGGTGATTATTTAACGTTTTCTATTTTACGTTCAAGATCTAAAAGGCTAATAGCTGCTGATTATAAAGCTTATCTAAATTCCATTCAGGTGGAGGTTCCGGAAAACCCTAAGAAAATCTGGTCTTTTGTTAAATCGAAAAAAGGTTCCGCGTCTTGCTTACCTGCTACCATGATTACTACCAATGGGTTAAGCGTAAGTTCGGGTACCGATATATCTTGTGCGTTTGCGGATTATTTTTCCTCAGTTTTTGTGGATGGTACCATTGACAGCACTAAAATATCTAGTGGCTCAGGTGTTTCGCCTTGGTTTTCTGCGGACGCGGTTTATAAAATTTTGATAAATATTGCCCAGTCTTCTACGCCTGGTCCTGATGGTATTCCATGCACCTTCCTCAAAGAATTTGCTACTGAACTATCTGAGCCTCTGTTTTTAATTTTTTCGAAATCATTACGTGAAGGTATTTTCCCATCCCAGTGGAAAACGGCTTTTGTCGTGCCAATCTTTAAAGCAGGTGACCGACAGGTGTTATCTAATTACCGTCCGATATCCATTCTTTCGTCTATTCCCAAAGTTTTCGAAAAAATTGTATACGAATACCTTAGCCACTCGATTAAACACATTCTTATTAAAGAACAACACGGTTTCGTGCCCGGGCGATCAGTTGAATCCAACTTGGTGTCTTATGTTGACTTTCTCCAATCTGCCTTGAATGGGGACTGCCAGGTCGACGCCATTTACACTGATTATTCTAAAGCCTTTGACAAAATTGACCATACTATTCTCGTGCAAAAACTTTTATACTTAAATATCCCAAATGGTATTATTCACTGGATCATATCATATTTATCGGATAGAAGTCTGGCGGTCAAGATTGGTGGCTTTCTGTCCGGTTATAGACCTATCACATCAGGAGTACCTCAAGGTAGCCACCTTGGTCCAACATTATTCTTAATTTATATAAATGATATTGCTTCTTGTTTCAAATACTCCAAATTCTTGTTGTATGCTGATGACAATAAAATATTTACAAAAATTGGCTCAAATCTTGACTGCATACGGCTTTAGGAGGACCTTGACCGGTTGCATGATTACTGTGTAATCAATAAACTTCACCTTAACTATGACAAGTGTCAAAAAATATCGTTTTCTTGTAAGCGTTATCCGATTAATTTTAATTACAACTTTAACGGTCAAGCTATTGTGGCCACTGATAGCGTTAAGGATCTCGGCATTGTGCTTGACTCCAAACTGCGATACCACTTGCACATCGAATTTATGGTGAAAAAAGCTCTGCGCAATCTGGGGTTTGTTATCAGATTGAGCAAGAACTTCACCAACTTGAAGTGTATTAGGTCTCTTTATATGGTATTTGTTAACAGTGTGTTGAGCTATGGTTCTGTAGTGTGGAATCCCTTGTACGCAGTTTATCGTGACCGTATCGAATCAGTTCAACGTCGATTTGTCCGTTACTTAGCGCGTAAGTATTATCTTCCGCACTGCGATTATATTATGCGTTGTTCAGCTTTTAACTTACTACCCTTGGGTCAGCGCCGTCTTTTATCTGATCAGATTTTTCTTTTCAAACTTGTTAATGGCATGGTTGACGCTCCTGATCTGCTATTTGTGGTGAATTTTAACGTACCACAGCGATTTACTCGGAACAATTCTACTTTTCGTTTACAAACACCTAACACAAACGCTTATTCTAACTCTCCTATTATACGGATTCTTGACACTTATAACCAGAGGCTCAATCATGTTTCTCTATTTGCCATCCCGTTGCAATCGTTTAAATGTATTTTATTCAGACTCGTTAGTAGCGGAACACTTGGTATTTAATTAGATTTTTTAATACTTTTTAAGCATTATTATTTTGTATTGATTATACTTGTTCATATTACTTGTTTTTAATACTATACTGTATTAATTGTATTGTATTCTTGTATTTTGTAAGTGGACGCTTTGCTGGGGATGTTCTCCCTGTTTGCGCCCCAAATTGTATAAAATAAATAAAATAAAATAAAATATGTAACCTTGGGAACTCAAATTTTCTAGCGGCAATGTTACCAAGTTTATAGTTTCTGAGATAAAATAATGAAACTTTTTTTTTAATGGCACACACTATATCTTTGTTCATTTTTAAGAGATATTATAATCAGCTATTAATTGCTACACTTGGGTTTGTACATGTAATTACTTAAACATTACGATTTACAATTCTTATATTATCAATAAATAGGACGATTAAATCAAAATAAAGATACTTGTTTTAACAACAAAATATATGAAAAGACCCTTTACATAAGTGGAATACGTTTTGAGAATTTATATTTTAAAAATTAGCTTTTATAGTGATAAAAGGTATGGCTCATTTAACAGAACGCCAAAGAAATGAAATTTGAAAAATAGAAGGATGCGGTGACAGTATAACATTGAAAACTTCATTGTTGTTTTGTTATTTTTTAACTTAAGCTTATGGTTACAGAACTCGTACACATGATGAGATTTGCGAAATGTTTAACAATAAGTATGACACATTACACCTATAGCATGTACTACTGTATCAAAAATTTAAAAAAAGATAAAATTGATAATACATGTGATCGTTCAAAATGTCCTGTACCAGATGAAATAAGAGCAAATTACTTACTAGTTTATTATTTGTGAATTAAGATCCTCATAAGCGTATTAGAGCAGTTACTACAGAAAATGAAATTAGCCAAAATTTCGTACTCAAGATACTGATGAACGAAAAATGATATCCTAATAAAGTATAATTTGTTCAAAAATTGAACAAAGACGAGCCAGATCGAATGATGCAGTTTTGCAATACAATATTGCGTTAAATTAAACGAGAACCTAGAATTTTGTAACAAAATTATTTGTTTCTGATGAGGCAACTTTCTTTTTATATAGTGCAGTCAACAGGCAAAACTGCAGATATTAGTCCGACGACAATCCTCACCTGAACATGAAGGTACATACACAGTGGTAACTTAAAAAATTAATGTATCAGCAGAAATTGTAAAGGATCAAATTAGTGAACCTTATTTTTTTCAATGGCACCCTAACAGAGGAACAGTACTAGGTACTTCTATTGTTGGAATTAGAATTAATTCTGGATTTAAAAGCTTTCCAGATGATATGAATCCTTTCTCATACAAATTGCTTTGGTTTTAAGAAGATTCCCTTCCTCATTATTTGCGAGGCGTACGTTATTTTCTAGACACTATTTCTCAGTCGTTGGATTAGAAGTGTGGGAGCTATTGAATATTCGGCAAGATCACCCGACTTAACGCCATTGGCTTATTTCTTATGGTTATATTAAAAAAAAATACGTGAATATACCACAAAACTTTCATGAATTAACGGAACAAGTTACAGAAGAAATGGCATTTATAGCAACAGAAACCATTCGAAATGTTTTAAATAACTTTTAACTCAGAATTCATTATTGTCTTCAAAGACAAGGAACTCATTTTGAAAATTTTCTCTAGTGTTTTTGTTGATAACATGATAATATGTAATGCGGTTCTGTTTTATATTAGTCATTTTTTAATGGCACTTCCATTAGTTGAAGAAATAAATAATGTAAATCGTAATTTCTAAGTAATTACATGTATAAACCTAGGTATACAAGTATATCTCTGAATAGGTGATAGTATAAATGTACAAAGATATTCCCCTATATCTTGATATAGAAAAAAGATATAGGTCCTATTAAAAAAAAAGAGTTTACAATTTTATTTCAGAAACTATAAACTTGGTAACATGGTAACTTGGTAACATCAAAATTTGAGTGCCCAAGGTTACGTTATCTATAAAAGGCATATCAGGTATGAATAGAAAAAAAACAGTTGCTATAGATCTTGTAAAAAAACTTAGTTATTAGAGTAGTTATAGGTCTCCTTTTGAAACATTTCATCATATTTAATTCAGGGCTTCTCGCACGCTATTTCATAAGATCGTGACGACCAATCCAACGGCTAGGGATAGTTGCATTCAACCAACTACGTACATTTCTAGTAACTTGTTCTTAAATTGTTGTACATTTGTCAATCGGCGATTAGGAATGTAATCTTGCAGCATTAGCATTGACATCGCATTAACCACACAGCAGAAACATATTTATGTGTTCATTGCTTGTATACAATATTATTAACAGTTGGCTGCTTTACGGGGAGGTGTTAATGGAATCCGAAGGTAAGGACGATATGAATGAAGCTGAAAGGAAGAAATGTACAGTTGCCATCGGAAAGTGTCGGTTCTCGTTCAAACAATAGTACATAAACTTAAATCACATAAACTTGAATCTTGAAAAACATTCTATTTTTGTCAGATTTTACAAGTCTCTTTCCTCGTTGCTCTATATACAGTGTACATCCAGTTACCATGATTTAGGCTCATAACCCACAACTTCATTGTGCACTTTACGTGGTAAGCATCAATAATTGAACAAAATCTGTAAAAGATCATTCTTGATTTCAGCAATCAGAATAGTTAGGAACCTGGTTTATACACACCTATATATGTTTTGTGTGAGATGTTGAGATTATTCCGCTATAGATCCATTATAGTGTGGGCCGTATGGAATATGAGATGAAAACTTTGAATCATAACCTGTGTATGATTCAATGTATTGAAATGATGCAGAATGAATAAGCATCAACGAATAAGAAGAGATAATGGACTACTAATTAAAATAAATCCAGAAGTTTTTCTCTATTTAAAAAGCAAGATACTTCATCTGAATTAATATTGTTAACCCTCTATTTGTATTTTTGCGTTTAATATAGATGACAATTAGCAAAAATAGCAATATTCACAAACCTTTATTTTTGACTAAGAAAATAAAAACAGTCACCTTCCCCATAAACACATCACTTTTTATTTTCATTTTTGGGTTATTTTTCGAGGGGTATTGAAGATATAATATTATGTTTCAAATAACCGGTTTGTTAGAAATTTCTTAAGTTAGCACTTTTACATTATTCCTAATTTTGAAATTTTGGTAGTAGGGGTTAATTGTTCACTTCTGTTTACCGAAAGTAGACAACATCATTATTTTAAATGGAATACTTTTAGTTCTTGTTACATCTTTCAATTATATTAAAACACATATTATGTGCTCATATAATGTATTCTAATTATATTGGAACACATTGAAAACTACTGGTACCTAGCGTTTTCATTTTCAAGTTGTTTTGATTTTTAATTTTTTAACCAATATTTATTCAAAAAGACTACATATATTGGCACGATAATTGTTCAGATCAGGGTTGTTTTGTTTTAACCAAAATGTATAAAAACATGTTTAAAACTATATATATGTATGTTTATTGCCAACCCTACATTCTAACTAAAACTTAATACGTGGTTAAAAATTAAGCCAAACTTAAACAAAAATCGTTACTCATTTCTGCTAGATGCACTATTTACTTCATTTAACTCTCGAAATATGCAGACTACTTTTACTGATTTAAGTCTTTCCTAATATATTGTTTAATGTGGATTCTATTATATTTAGGTCATAGGAAGAAGAAAGTTGCTCAATATTGGTAGATAATATTAAAGCATTGTATGTAACTGTTTAACTAATTTTAATGTAATAGCATCGAAAGAGCTAAAAAACTTCCATCAGTGGTGGACTGTTTGTCATGAACTTTATGACAGCTGGTATTACATCTGATCTATGCATCTGACATAAGCGCCGGTTCAACGGCAGTTATTCATTTGCAATTGAGCAGTATCTAGTCTGTAATTGGTAGTTTTTGAATCTTTGATGTGAAGATTTTGTATTTTGTCAGCAGAATATGTGGTATTCAAGAAGCAAAATCAAATTTTATTTAATTATTATATGTCTTTTGCAATAAATTGCCTTCTGTTGGCAGTATTTAGTATTTAATTAACAGATTTTGGACTACTTAAGTCAAGATTTTACATTTTGTCCAATAGTATTTAATATTTTCGAAGACAACTCAAACAGTTTATCGATAGTACCTATCCTATTTTTCTTTTGATTCAGTTTTTATCGATCTAGTATACTGGCCAAGTAATGAGGGGTAGTTAACGCCATTTCTATACATCTATTTCGTTAAAATTACCATTAATAAATTCATCTTTAAATGATTTTAATAATTTTAGAAATGATTTTTTCGTTTTATAATGGGGTTCCCCGAACAATATTGATTTCTAACATAATAAGGTATGCGGTTCACAATCATTGAATTGCTACACAAAAATAGTTTAAACCAAAACAAAAAAATAGTAGTTTGAAACAATAAAAAACATATTTGTAAACATGTTTCTTTCCTGCTTCAGATGATACCTAAATATTAAATGGATTGTCATTTGTTACATCACATATTTATTATCATAATTCAAAAATATTCAATGATAAGAAAATTGAAAATTTTAAATGGACGTAGATGCACTTAAAATTTTCGCACCCTGAAAATTTGTAACATTATTTTGCATTAAGATTTTGCTTCATTGATTATTAACATTAAGATTTTGCATATCATATTAATATCATTTACATAATTAAATAAATAAACAAC
Organism: Onthophagus sagittarius; assembly: GCA_036711965.1. Taxonomy (NCBI): domain Eukaryota; kingdom Metazoa; phylum Arthropoda; class Insecta; order Coleoptera; family Scarabaeidae; genus Onthophagus; species Onthophagus sagittarius. Next base: position 55,391,772 of record JASERS010000001.1, read on the forward strand.
AGTGAACATGGCAATTAAGTTTAATTTATGAATAAATGAAAGGTAACAGTTCACATTTTTAGTGCAGTTCTTGCAAACGCCAACTTAAACCGTTTATAACTAATTATACGTAATTATTTTGCATAATAATCATAAAATTAATATTTTTTTATTTTTTAGCCACCTTTCTCTATATCGAGATTTATGTCTGCTCTAATGATATCGTACTTATGGGGACAGCTAGTAATGATTGCAATACCAGAAGAAGACTTTGGCGGATATAACTGGCAATATTTGCATTGGTTTATACCATTAGGAGCAAGTTTAGGTAAACAAAAACTAACCTTATTCCTTAATTAACCGCAATTTGGCTTAATTTTTTTATCTGTTAATAGGTGTTTGGATAGTAGGTAATATTGGTAGAGAAACAGGTTCTCCATGGTACGCAATTGGGGGCGCTTATGTAGGATACCTAGTCAGATATATCTATTTTGATGAAAGCGTGTGGTTTTCATCGATGATCGTTACGTCGGCTCTCGCGTTTGATACTTTTTCAAAGGAATGGAGAAAAGATCCTCCAAGAAGAAAATCTTTTTTCAAGTAATTGATTTAATTGATTGCAAATATTTGATTAAAAAATAAAGTGGCTTGTTAAATCAACTATTCCATTTTTAGACGCGTATTTATTTTAACAACGTGCGGAATACTTTACTTAAGTTTATGGTCGTGTTACTTTTACTTTAACGGGAAAATAACCGATTCAAATGGCGATACAGTGCCTGTACACGAAGCTTTTCATCACTTTTTCACGTCTCCCTGGTGGACTGACCTTAAACAATCGTTACATGACATTTATATTTATGCTCAACATCATGGCTGGTAAAGTTTTACGACAGTTTTTGTTTAAATTTCCTCGGAAAATATTTGATAAATAATTTTTTGTTTTTTTTTAGGTACGAAATTTATAAACAAATAATAGATTTATCGGATGTAAACGGAGAGCAAAACGCGTATAAAGTGTTAGGCTTAGGACCCACAGCTTCTCAATCTGAGATTACAGCGAAATGGAGAGCGTTAAGTAGAGAGTTTCATCCGGATAAAATAAAAGACCCGGCAAAACAAAGAGAAGCTCAAGAAAAATTTATGGAAATTCAACAAGCTTATGAAATATTATCTAATATTAAGACTAAAAGGAAACGAAAAAATAATAAATCCGTTGATCAGTGATTATAAAAAAAGTAAACCTTTTTCCATTATGAAAGTAAATAGACCACTTTTACAAATTTCAATATAAAAATGAATCCCAGTTTATAATACTTGAGTAAAAATAGGTTTAAATCAACCTGAAATTTGTAAAATTGGTCTTTGTTTTTATTGTAACATTTAATCGTCCTCTACAGGCTGTCTATTAAGTTTAAAGTTTTTATTTTAAGTAACAAATGTGTGTATAGAAGTGTGTATGTTTAATAGATGATGCTATAAATAAATATGTTGTGGACTTTTACAAATATTACTTTATTTTCTAACCCCAAGAAAGAATATTTCGATTCTTCGTCTGTTTATAAACATATCTTAAGATGATAATGTTGTGATGAATTTTTACCATTTATGCTATTTTTATTTGTAATCTCGAATTTGTGGGTTATTTTTTAGCTTTTTTATAAATTGTAAGTCCTTTTACTTATAGTTATCTGTTTGAAATATTCTGATCATCACCTATTTGTTTTATTTTTAGAATAATTTAAATTTAACTTATTCATAAATTACTACTATCATCGTATCTTTTATTTTCAAACTATTTATTATTTAACTCTTTGGATTTTTATATTTTAATTTCTTTTAAGTTTTAATTCAAAATTATTGTTTTAAATTTGGCATGTTTAAATTTCTTATTAATCTCAACTGTTGACAGCGAATTCTTTAACTGTTTAAATTGTTTTTCCCAGCAGTTTATCATATTAATTAAGGTTGGGCCGACTATGATTTTGGCCGACTAACGACTATCCGACTAATCATTCCAAAATTCGGACGTGTTCGAATACTTTTGGAAGCGCTTATATGCTACATAAGGTTGTTGTAACTAGGGCTGGGAGATACTTTAAATGAGTTATTGAGTATCGACACTTTCGTGGTATCGATACTATTCAAAGTATCGAAAATATCCAAAAGCATCGAATTATTAGAAATAATAGTGCATAATAAGCATACTTCTTATGTATTTTCTTCCTAGATTTTACTTTTGGATACTGTACGTTATCTTAATGTCGGCCAACATGTTGGCAGTGTGAGGGTTTATATCTCCAAAATCCTGCTCATCATTTGGAAGTCTGTTAACCTGCTGGGAAAATGAGTTAGAACTGTTCCAAACACTGCACATTATCTTAACAACTGCTAACTTGTTGGCAGCATGAGTCCAAAGTCATGCTCATCAATTTGAAATTTGTCAACTTATTGGCAGCATGAATTATTACTGTTTCAAATACTGTACACTATGAGTGCTTGTGTCTCCACTATGAATGCTTGTGTCTTGAAGTCTGCCAACTTTTTGGCAGCATGAGCTATTACTATTCCACAGACTATGTATTATCTTAGACTGCCAACTTGCTGACAGCATTAGCTATTACTGTTCCACAGACTATATATTATTTTAACAACTGTCAACTTGTTTTCAGCATGAGCTATTGCTGTACCACAGACTATATGTTATCTTAATGACTGCCGACTTGTTGGCAACATAATCTTGTTCCACTGATTATACAGGCTGTCCGGTATTTCCCGAATCGATGTAGAGTATGTTATTTTGAGATGATTTTTCTAATAAATTTTTCTCATATTGTTTATAACAACTGCACAAGAACTGTTTAAAAGACATCTAATAGCAACTCTGGGAAACGAAAGAGGAGGTCGTAAATCAAACTCAGGAAATCGGTCCAACATTCATAATTCAATTGTTATGATAAGATACAGATAATAATAATAATAATAATAATAATAATAATCTTTATTGATGATACGTCAGCCGAAGCTATTTCACAAGTCATATATTTTAAGGCGAACACAATAGTTGTTTGTTATAATAGAAACACAGTAAATAACACATACATGCACTAGTTAAATAACGAACGGTCAGCAAATACAATTTGGTGGGTTGCAAGGAAAATGGCGAGATGGTCACATCAACCCAGTAAAACTGTCGGTTAAAAATTCATCCACACTATAAAAGAGCTTTTTGTGCACCGGTACAACTCTCGCGATCTTGAGACAGGACGGAAAAGTTTTGGAAACAATGCATTGATTAATCAACTTGCACAAAGGAACACAAATGAGATCAATAACTGTCCTCAGTAAAGTTGCGTTCAATGAATAGGCATCTCTACTAGATGATTTTTTTAAAGAACAAAGAACATCACGTAGCTGGACAAAACTCACCTCTCTAAACCTAAACTTAACCCTGACGGCATCCTCAGGTAGGTTGTCGTAGCGACGTGTATTAATGTCATTCGCACTTGCTGAAATGATACTCTCAGCAATGTTGCTAAAAAACCTGTTAAAATCATCAGCATTAACATTTTCATCGATGGGAGATTTATTTGTTATTTTATTATTATTAATTACCTTCCACATGGCTGCTTGAGTATTATTAGCATTTTTTATATAATCGATATTCGCATTCTTTTTATTTATTTTTATTGCTTCACGATACAGGCCCCTATGCCTTTGTATATCATGCCGCCCAACTAATTCAGGGTAACGCCTATGAAAATCATTTAGAGCGTGCAGCTTCTCTCTATGAGATTTAATATTTTCATTGAACCAATGCAAATTGAGTTCAGAATGAGTATTAGCCAACTTCGCTTTAACAGGAAAACTGTCATTAAAGGCAGCTGTGATTTTCTGTATAAACATGGAAAATTTGTCACCAATTTCAATTTCAACGCAATCTACAAATTTAAAGTCAATTTTTGCAACATTATTATAGAAAGTAAATAAACCAAGTTTCGTAACAGGTCTATAGGTTGTCATCATTTTTACAACTGAGGGATTTGCCGGAACAATACATTTAAAACAAATAGCCATGTGATCGGACAAGCATGGATCAACAACACTGCACAGACAAAAAGACTCCTGAATATTCGTGAAAACGTTGTCCAAACATGCATCGTTTCTAGTATTTGCATAATTTATTAAAGCATATTTATTATTTATTAAAGGTTAAGGGAATAAAAATGAACATGTTTCAATTTTTTAATTACAATAATTCAATAAATTATGTGTCATAATATGTAAAAGCACAATAAATACGTAGGAGGGGAGTGATAAGGTGACCTCTTCAGTCGTTTTTCAGGATCGCTATTGGATATCTTTAAACAGTTCCCGTGCGGTTGTTATAGGCAATGTGAAGAAATTTTATTAGACAAATCGTCTCAAAATAATGTGCTCTACATCGCCATATACCTGTGATCCGGAAGATACTGGACACCTGTATACTATCTTTTTACTGTTCAAAACACTGTACATTATCTTAAAGACTACTACCTTATTGGCAGCATGATATTATTATATATGTCGTCCTATTATGTCGTCAAAATCATTTTTGGCAATTTGAGGTCTGCCAACTTGTTGGCAGCATGAGCTACTATATTTCCAAAGTCCTGCTCATCACTTTGAAGTCTTCAAACTTGTTAACAGCATAAGCTATTACCATTCCACAGACTATATATTATTTTGATTTTTAAGCTATTATTCCAAACACTATACATTATCTTAAAGACTTACGTCTCCGAAGTCCTGCTTCTCAGTTTGAAGTCTGCCAACTTGATGACACCATGAGTTATTCCTATTCTAAACACTGTACTTCTGACACTTCTGACTGTTTATCTTAAAGACTGCTGAGAGCTGTTATATATCCAAAGGCCTGCTCGTCAGCTTAAAATCTGCAAACTTGTTGATAGCATGAGTCAATTCTATTTCGTAGACTATATATTATTTGAAGGACTGCCAACTTGTTGACAGGGTAAGCTATTATGTCTCCAAAATCTTGCTCATCAGTTTAAAGTCTGCTAACTTATTCATAAAATGAGCTATCACTGATCCAAATATTGTACATTATCTTAAAGACTTCATATATCATGAGCTATTATGCCTTAAAGCTCCTACACATCACTTTGTAGTCTGCTAACTTGTTTACAGTTGGTTTATTCGAACAAAGAATTACGTATCAATTTATAAAAAAAATTATGATTTCTTATGGACAATTAATTGCGAACTAGCACCGTATTTTGTCACAGCTCGAACAGTAGAAATAACATCTGATCACTGTAGGATATTAATTTGTACGAAAATGTCTTTCTGCATCTCCTTTCATTGTCTCAGTACGTCTCTCTTTACTTCGTCTAATAGGTTGCTTATAAAATAAATTTTTCGTTGAAGTACAGGTTGTAGGGAACTTATGCTAATATTAAACCTATCAGCTGCATCTCGGAAAGAAGCCGTCCAATGACTAGTTAATCACAGACATGTTAATATGTGCTGTTTTTCCATTAATTTTCCATTTCTCTTTACTAACTACTAGGGCTAGGCGGTAAATTATCTCAATAAGATATAGAGTATTAATACCTTTGTGGTAGCGATACTATTCAAAGTATCGAATTATTGGAAATAATATTTTAATAATAAAATAAAGTATATAATAAGCACATTTTTTATGTATTTTCCTTCGTAGATTTTAATTTTAGAGTTAAAGTGGTGGAAATAATAAAGACAAAATAAAAGATAAATAAATTCCGCACTTCAACTCTTATTAAGAACATATGGATTCAATATGTTCTTAATAATTTTCCTTGATTATCGTACTCATCGAAAAAAAACAAGAATATACGTAATATTTCGAGTTATTAATTGTAACAGGAATTGAAATAATAAGGAATAACCTTGAAGTGTAATCTTGAAGTACTTTAGGACAGATCTCGATCTGATGTATATCGATCTTAAATATACTGTAATCTCAATTTCCTGTATACATAAAACAGATTGCAATACTTCGACACTTTCGATATTTCAATACTTTTCATACTTCGATACTTTGATACTTCGATGCCGATACTTTGCTGGTAGCGAATATCGATACTGAGGTAGGTATCGATACCATCGACAAGTATCGACACTTTGCTCAACACTGATTTTAACAAGTATGATGTCGAGATGTACAGAGTGTTAAATAATTATGTACCCAAAATTCACAGGATTGGTATTGGACGCGACGAAAATTTCTGTTATTTAATAGTATTATATTATTATATAAACGATAATTCTGTTTCCTAGAACTATTTCGAAACATAAAGGCACTAAAAAATCACAACAATAACATTCAATTGATCAGGTATCAACATCTGGTTACAGTCTAGTTACTAATTCAGAAATACCGATTCTGCCACTAAACATTGAGATACGCACCTAAAATTACAGTACTCACGTGGGTCACGATAATTATATAACACGGTATATTCGGTTTTTCTTTCGTAATACAGATATTTGTGGTAAAGTGTTATTTTTATAAAGAAAATTTTAATCCTTTAAACAAACCTGAGAAAGAAATTGCGTGTATGGGTACTTTAAAGTACACCCACATTCAAAAAATTAATCATTTTTCACTATGTAATAAATAAATACATAACATTATTATTTTATTTTTCGGTATAACCCTAATATTAATATTTATTATTGTCCTAGCAAAATAAAAAAAGTTATCAAAATTGATAATCATTCTTTCATATGCAATCGATCGTTGAAATAAGTGTAGGTAGATACCTTCAGTTGCAATTGCAACTTTCCTTGACGATGGAACTTAATATTCATTATTTTCCTAGGAAAATAACAAAAATTGTCAAAGATCAATCTTTAAATTAAGTGGATCTTATACATATTGTCTTGCGGATGTAAATGATGTCAATTATCAAATAATTCACCCAACACTAGTAACTCTGATATTTTGAAAGCTTTTTCAGAATTCATTTTGACATGTCAGTCATTTCTCAATAACTTCACTCAAAAACAAGTGTCAATAGAAGGTGACAATGCTGTTCTCATTGCACTTATAGTTATAACATTGCACATTCTTCCTTGCACGTTATAGTGTCCTTACGTTCCTTATGACGTAACCCTTTCTGTCCGGCACATAGCAATTCATGAAATATGTTCAGTTATTTGATCATAAATAACTAAAATAGTGATTTTTGATTCTAGATGGCGAAATGATACTTTCGCATTCGAGAACGAAAGTGCAATCGTTCGAGAATGCAAAATAATTTCGCTATCATATATCACACAAGATTTTTTCGAAAATTGCGTGTTTTAAACGTTACAAATTAATAAAACAATTAAATAAAATAATGATATTTAGAGTTTGGTTAATGTTTTGTCAATCCACCATTTATTTCTTAACGTCACATATGGAAAGGTAGGGCAGCTTCATACAGTTTTTACATTTCGTCTTATAGAATTCATTTGGGTGTTGACCGCTATCTCGATTAATCAAAAATCAATGTTCCAACTATCTGTCTCTATCATAATGAGATATTATTTGCGTAAATTTACATGTATGATTCTTTGCAACACTTTTTGCAGAAAATGAAAAATGTCCTGAAAATGTCCCAATGCCCCGGATAAGGGGTACTTTCATTTATTTTTTACAAATTAATCGTCTGCAACCTGCGGATAGGGAAAGAATGTTAGTGAGAAAAGAAATGCAATGAAGTTTTTACTAGTTAACATGGAACAGATATACAACGTTTACTTATCCGGCCGATTGGAGTTGATCTGTATCTCATAGTGCGATAGAGACAGATGTAATCAACCACACCGTTCTATCCATGTGGAGGGCGGGACAAAGCGATTTTATACAAATTAGGAATTTATCTTTCAATTTTATTAAAAATGACATTTTTAGAGGTTTTAAAGGAAGTTGATTTTTATTTTAGCAAAATATTATCGATCTAATGTCATCTCTAGCATGATTCGTAGCTTTGAACAAAATACTTATAGTAAAATTACCTGATTAACTTTGCATATTATTTTCTAATCGTAAATCTGTATTTGGAATTAAAAAAGGGAAGTTTTTGAGATTATAAGTGTGTATTTGACTTTTATTTTATAAAAGAAAATATTTATTTTTGATTCTAAATAGCGAAATGATATTTTTGCATTCGAGAAGTTAGTTGGTTCGAGATTCGCAGGTCTCCTTCGTACTTAAGTATCCGATCGGCAGTAAAATTGTATCTGTGATAAATATTTTCAAGTTTCAGATAGAAATCATTCACTGAACTAAAATTAGAACTAACACTAGAACTATTACTAGAACTAATACTAATTGTAAGACTTGAACTAAAACAAGAACCTTTCGTTCGTCTTTTAAAAAGTGTTTGACGTTTCGGATGCCGTTTTGCAACTTCCTTCAGATACTGATTCAATTGAGATACCAAATTCATTGATTTTCGTAGCTAGACGTAAAAGTCTTTTATCTACTCTTGTTTGTAATATGGCTATATTGAAGACATTTTCATTTCGTAAAGTATGTCATTAAGAAAAACGGTGCGTGAAGTAACGAAAGAGTGCGTGAAGTAGCAATGTATTTCAAAATGGGATTTACATTAACGCACGGTTTTCACAGCACTATTTAATACGTTTCCATAGTAACGAGACACAAATACTTGTGAAATCATTTATTCACAGTTTAATAATTTTGACGCAATCGATTCTCACCCGATATATAACACTCACTTCGCTCGTGCTCTAAACATTACGTTCGTGCGGAAAAAGCTAGCTTCACGCACTGTTTCATAAATAACTTACGTTCGGGATGTAAACGACATTTACGTCCTGTGAACAAAATAGTATCGTTTTTATAGTCGCTGAGTACTATGTAAAAGTGAACTCTTAATAGCAGTATTCGAAAAATAACATTTTTCGAACACATATATTTTTTATATGTTTATTAATGGTGACAAGAGTTGGTGGTTGCATTATGCAATCATCAGGAAAATAATATTACTGCTGTTATAACTTTTCAAAATATTTATTTTGTATGATATGACGTAAAGCAATAGTGTTTGCTTGGTATTGTACATTGCGCATCTGCATGATGTTGTGTGAATTGGTATATGGTTGCATTGATCATACTTAATTTCAATCAGATCATTCACTATCATTTTATTTATTAGTAGTTCCAATTAATCCAAAAACAATAGCAATTTAGAGCATTTTTAAGTTGTACTCATTGGAAGCATGTTTCATTTTATAAATAATATGTGTTCCTTTCTATTTTTTATGGTTCCACATGTATATTTCAATTCTGCTTGCTTTAAAACGAATGGCGGATTCGTTGATTGACTAGAGCTTACTTGTAAAGAAACAATATGAAAACGTTTCAGTTAATGATTCTATAAGTGGTCGTAGCTTATACAATTTGTCATAATTTGAAGTATATTTTTCAGGAGTCACAGAATTGTTTGATGTATAAATATTGCTAATCAACGAGCAAAACGATCTCTTGACATGGGAGAGCTTATAAAATTATCAATAGTCCTTATAACTGGGAAGTCTTTATTCGCATAAGTAGATTACCACCTATAAATTTTTTATTCATTAAGGTCAGTTTATTTGTAACAACTGCTAGATCCTTCACTTTTCTCTGTTGCATATAAATAGTTATACGAAGTGAAGTTAAATCTATCCATTATACCAGTGTAATATGTTACAATAAAAGGAATGTTGTAGTACATTAACTGGTTTTATTATTCAAATTTAAAGTCTAACTAGTTTCGCTAATTATAGCATCTCCAGATGTCATAGGAATGTATGAAAATAACATTAATGCGTAGAACTTATTGACACTTCTTATTTCTTTCTAGTTCTTGTAAATAGACGACTTAATTCCGAGTTGGATGTATGTTTAAATGTAAAATAAACATACATCTAACTCGGAATTAAGTCATCTATTTACATTACATTGATGTTATTTTCATACATTCCTATGACATAGTCTCTGAAGATGCTATAATTAACGAAACTAGTTAAACTTTAAATTTGAATAATAAAACCAGTTAACGTACTACAACATTCCTTTTATTTTAGCATATAAATTGGTTTGAAAAGCTATTTCTTTCAGCAACCATTTACTACACACAGGAATATCTCATTAGGTGTGACAACATCTTCCGGTTTATTAGGGCCATTTATTTCTAAATATTCCTTTTTAGAAATAAATGTATTTTCTAAACAATTGATATGAATTGTTTTCAAACGATTTCAAAAGCGCCTAAATTGAAGACGTGGTATTCTTCACTGCGTGTCTCGATTTTGTCTCCAGCCACCTGATAGTCGAGAACAAGTATGAATACGCCGTAATGAAAGCTTTGCGACTTACATAATTTCGGAAAGAGTACTTCTCCATGGAGATTCGGTGTTGGTATGGACGGGAATTTCGACGGAAGTGCATGCAGCTCATTTTTGATTAATATGGCACACTAAACGCCCCACGTAGACGGGTGCCCCGTATGGTTAGTGAATATCTTGATACGGTAGGTATTGAATGGATGAAGTAGCCAGCGTGGAGCCCAGACCATAACATCGTTGTCCTGTATTACTGAACAATCTTCAGGAGTTACGAATTGAAGAAGCTATTCGTAATTCCGCAATTCCTCAGGAATCAATTACGAACCTAATCAGTTCGATGTCGCATCGACTATATGATATTATTTTTTCTCGTAGGGGACACACGCTATTAGTTTTCATGTTATTATTGATTGTTACAATAAAATTTGGTTTCTTGTGTTTATTTTTACCACATAACAGACTGAGAACAGATGTTTACGATAATCAAAGACGTACGCAATCCTGTAATTGAAAAAAAGAAACACATTTCCTGTAAAAACAAAATGTAAGTGCTTCTGCAAAATTATTTCGAATGCTCAGTTTTTGTTTTCAAGGTCAGTCATTTAAGGCGTCACATTTAACAAAGACTAAAAATGTGTGTAGGCTTGGTTGGAAATTCCCTGCGTTTCATAATTGCATAGTCCACAAATCTTTCATTTCAACGTCTTCATATTCGCTTGCAACCATCAAGTGATAGTAGACAAAACCACAGCTCATCCGTAAAAAAGGACCTCCGTTGCTCCATCTCCCAATTCACATGTAAACGTGCAAATTAAAAACGAGCACGTCGATATCTTGGAATCTTGCAGTTTTGGTCCTTCAGCAGTCTTCTTGTAGCCAGATAACTTCTAGCAACTTTTCAGCGAATAATTTCCTCACTAACATCAACAACATGCACCAGTTGAAGATGACGCCGTGCAATAAAACGGTCATTAACTAGAAATTTCACTCGTCCTGTTTTCACTGACGATCGGTTTAAAACACTGCATCTTCGTTAGTAACAGAGATGATGGAGTGAATAAAATAATAAAATGTTCAGAAAAGATTGGGCTACGGTTTGATACCAGGTAGTACCCTCTGCTATAGTAGCTGTACCCCAGTGTCTTACAAATTTTAAGAAAAAAGTTTTTCTCATTTTTATACTCCGTATATGCTCAAATTAATATCTGAATGAAAATTTCTATCACAGGATTATTACCAAAGAATCAAAATTTCGATCAAAATAAAGTGATTAAAATCGAATGCGCGGTTTGTGGGAAAGACAGCTTTGAAGTTGTGGCTAATTTATAGTGGCCGGTATTTTGCCAGTCAGTTTAATAAATTTAGACTAAAGATCTGATGCAGTATGTTTTAGAATTTCCAAAACAATAGAGCAGTACAATTCCGTAGTAAATAAGCGGTTTTTTATTGCATTCTAGAAAAATAGTTCGGCGGAAAGCATTTTTCCAGCCAGTTCAGTTCGTAAGCAGTGAGTAATCTAGTATAATCCATTCATGGAGGGAATTCAAATGTGGAGTAAAAACGAGAGTGTAAACGCAAACAATAAGAGTCGAAGAGCAGGAAACAAGAACAAGAGAATCCCGTTGCTAAAAATGGAATTTGAAATCTTTCGTATTAGTTAACAGCTAATAAATGATTAATAAGTAATACTTTCTATAATTGATTTTGCCCTTATTGAATTGTTACAATATGGTTTAGTTGAACTTCCCCTTTGTTCCTGGTCTTATTTGTTCTGTTTCGTTAGTATTCACATTATTATGCCTCTTCTTGTACTGGTTGTAACTTTCAAGTTCCGAGTTCGCTAAAGCGCCATTAAGTCAATAGGGACAATACGAACGCTAGCAAACCGGAAACCACGCGGAGAACACTCGCATCGCGCCCGTAGTATGTTGATTTTAATTGCCCCAGATGAGGCTTCGTTGCTATGCAATACTGTGTGTGTGACCTTCAGCAATAATTTTCGTTTGAGTGGTGTCGGTCTCTACTATTTTATATTTAGTCTACCTATTTGTATAATGTTGTTTCTATCCCCAAGTTGTAATTATTAGCACATATATATTACAAAATATAATTTAGAGTTTTGAACAAATACTTAGCTTGCATAGGTTCATAAGAAAATTCAATGGATTTTATGGTAAGAATGAGAAAACTTAGTTTTAATTTTTAATATATCTGAAATTTCAAGCCCTCCACATATAGTGTGAAATTCATGTATGAATAGTGTGAAACTACACTCAAATCATATGGAGAAGAAAGACTGACTCTGGACAAATGCTGCTAGAATGTAATAAATTGATAAGACACTTTTCCCAGTAATGTGTTTATTTCTTTATGATTTAATATAATTCATCTGACATTTCGAACCGTTTTAAGCTCATTGTCAAGAATTTCTCAAACAGACAAACACTAATATACAAATATTGTTTCATTTCCAGTGTAGGAATTCAATTTAAGTATTTTAAAAAATACATTAATTAAAATAGGTACAATTAGCAGGAAATTGCAGCTGAAAGATGTTTATAGAAATTCTTCATAATGAGATATAATGGCTCGAAACGGCGAATGAATCATAAAAAATATCAATTAAATCATAAAAAATCATAAAAAAATAAATACATTAGTGAGATAAAGTATCTTAAAAATTATTTACAAAATTATTAACCACAGTTTATTCTTTTATTAACCACAGCAGTGGATACTGCTGAATTATCCATTGTTGAAGACTTTATATTTAGCGTATGACTACAACGTTTTTATTTCCATTCAGTATCTTGAAGTCACCAATATTTCAATTCCACTTACAATTAGTTTGTAACTAGAGTACCGTTAATTGTGTGCAAAATGTAGTTCTTGTAAGCTTTCATTTTGAGGGTAAGATTTCCATCGTTATATGCAAGAAATTATGAGTTGCAAGATATTTTAATTACACGATCGATTCTCTCGAATACTTCTTATTTCTTTTTTTAACATTGCGTTTTAAATAACTACTCCGTTATTTGTAACTATCAAGAAAGTAAGATTTCTTAGTATCTACAACGTTGTACCTATATTTCTTTTTTATATTTGATCATTTGATAATTATTCTTATTTTTCTATCTGTATACGAAATTATATAATAATAAATTGTAGCATATCTTATTTAACTGCAATAAAGTATCATCTAGAATTTATTAGATGGTACTTTACCCATGACTAAATTATTTATTACCATTATCTTATTCTTTACACACATTATTAACGTAGTACGAAATTTCGGTTTTATAATTCTTCATTTTTCGGAGTGCTCAAGTTTTTTTCTATTGTTATATGCAGGAAATAACAAAGTTTTTAAGAATATTTTAATTATAATGATGATTAAAGATTTGTTTTTGTAACACTTCTGTTTGTAGGTGATATTAGTGTTATCAATACCGGATTAAAATGTTAATACCAGTTTTGTATTCTCATTATTTTAATACGTAGATTAGTTTAATGTATTTTATTCGTCTAAAATGAGATTATAACTATCATGAGCGAATTATGTTCGTCGTTCACACATGTATGAACGCATTAAGACTAGTAGAACTATGCATATTTTTTTGTTTGTATTAGGAAATGATGTCACACAGACTTTTCATCTTGCCTCTTTCTGCGTTCACTAAAGGTTTTGTACGGTGTTTACTTTGTGTTATGATCTGACAATTTAGTTCCACTGAAGTCGTATCATTCAGTTGGGTTAGGTTGGGTTCAGTAAGGTTGAATATGAGGCCATAATAAAAAAGAGTTTGGAAGAGGAAATACAGGAAAAGGCGAAAATATCATGCTCCTAATACGGCTTCACAAGGGCAAAATCAACGGTAGATGCAATACAGGAAGTTTTAGATAAAAGCAAAAAATATGAGATCAACAGAAGGATCAATTTTGGACACACTACTATGGAATGTGTATTTTGACTAGATGCTCGAAGAAGAAATAAATGTAAAAAGATGTTTTGGCGTACATAGACAATCTGGCAAATTATGGTTGAGGCTGGGAAATAGAGAAGTTGCAACCGAATGCAGAACAAATAATGGGGAGGGTGACAAGTAGAATGGAGGAGATGGGTCTTGAAATTGCTCCGGAAAAAACCGGGGCAGTTCTACTAAGAAACAGAAATTATATAATGAGCAACGTAAAAAGATATGAAAAAACAACGAAAAAGTCAAAAAGAAATTATGATAGGGAAAGGCACAACTTCGAAAGAGCACATTGATTACATCCTAAACAAGACGTAGAAAACGGTTAATGCCCTCCACAGGGTGATGGGCTCGACTTACGGACCAAGGCAAAAAAGCGGAAGCTAATTGCGTAGGTGATATACATATTAGAGACACATTCGAAAATATAAAAAAGAATTGAAATTAGAACAAGCTCTTATCGAATTGTATCCACTGGGGCACATCTTGCAATAGGATTCCTATTGACTTACTGGTGAAAAGAAGAAGCGCAACCTCAACTAAAAGAAATAAATTGACTAAAGAAGCAATGGAAGAGTGGAAATTTATCTAGTGGGAGACACGGGCAAAGCAAAATTGACAAAGACACTGATTCCAATACTCATCCCTTGGATAACTTGGAGAAGATAATGGGGAGAAGTGAGCTACGCTCTGACTCAGTTTATGAGCGGACTGCTTCAGACAATATCTATACAAATTTAGAAAAGCAAGCAAGTTTCATAACTTGTTTGTATTGAGTAAAGAGAGTAAGAATGAGTGGTAAAATTGGGATAATACACACGGAAATTGCGTCAATACCATGCACGAAATGGAAGTTCTCTTCCATGAACTGCATGGAGAGAGATATACCCCTAAGGAAAATGGTGGAGACGAAGTAAAAGTAGTAAGAGATGGTGAGAGGGTTCTAGTAGGGTTTTCCATACCCGGTAAATATTTTAACTACAGTCATTCCAAAAACTAATGGCATTTTATTCCTTGTTTTTTACCAATATTGTTCGCGTGTGAGTGTGGTTAAGATCTTTAGGAGGAAACGAGAAGAATAGAAGGATGTAAGAACAATATTCTGAAAGAGAAGAAAGTTACAATAACTACCCCTGCCCGGTATACTGTAAGCAAAAAACTTTCAAAAAAGTTGTTGAGAGTTTCTTAATAGTATTCTCACCACTAATGTGGAGAGGAGATGTTCAGAAGAGAAAAGGTATTCTTGAAGAAAACGCTATAAAATGACTCCGAAGAAACGGCCCTCAGCGAATTCTAGAGAAGGCAAGGAAAGGAGTTTTTAGTATGTACTCCACATTATCTAGCCACCTATCAACCCAGGTTGAATATCTGCTCGTAAATTTTCCCCAACCTCTTTAAAAAATTGGGTTGTGTTATTAATTATTGTAAGAAAGGTAGCAGTAGGGATAGGGTAATGGTCGAGAATGCTGCACTGAAGACTGAGTTGGGTAAGGTCGAGTCATGCATGGAGCAACTTGCACAGTATTCTAGGCGCAGCAATGTTATTACTACTTGCGTTATGAAAATGAAATCGAAATCTTTGGTAGACGCTATTCTACTATATTTCATCGCGTCTCAATTGTCATCGGGTATTGGTAAGAGAATGGCCAGTCGTTTACTAGTGTGTTGTGTATATCTACCACCTGGCGAGTTGGAATCTTTAATCGCCTTTCTACAGAAATTGATGCTTATAAGGGTCTTCCTGAAAATATTACTTTAGTAATTACAAGTCATTTCAAATAGCCCTCAATTAGGTGGGTACGTCGACTAGACACGTGAATTCTTGAACCCGCAGGTGGTGTTTGTACACGTACCAGATACTTTCTAGAGATTTTTGGATATTGTGAATTGTAATTTATATCAATTTAACCATCTTCATCAAACTTCAGAATACTTGATCTCATTTTGTGTAACAATGATTCTATACGAGAAATTAACGGCCTGTTTCTGAATTATAACAGGTGCTGTAAAACTGTTTTACACGTAAACGTTATGTATCTATTATGTATTAACTATTCTTATATCTTGGGGACTGAAGCATTACATCTAGAATGACAACATAAATGATATTGGGGTTTTGTTCTACAGCAAGCTGATGTATAATTTACATGTTGACTTTACTATTGCCAAGACTTTGAAACTTGGGGTTTTGTGTTTAGTACCTGCCGTGTATTCACAAATATTCAGTATATTAAATCTTTTTATATTGTGTTGGTGGTTAGTATTCTTAGCTACGCCTCTACTATTTGGAACCATCACTATGTTATTCACATTAACCGTTTGACTGAATCCGTTCAGCATAGGTATATTAGCACGTAAAAATTTTTACCGTACGGTGATTATCTTGCATTGCAGTACTGTGGGGTTTCAGACATTGGAGCGGAAGAGATTGTGCTATGATTAGTGCTCCTTTACCAATTTGTTAAAAATCGTTTCTACTCCTCGGAATTAGTTAGTGAATTTGGGAGAGTCTTTGTTTCGAATTGGTAGATCTTGATCTTAGGCTCATATTTATTTTCCTCTTGTTAGAACAATGAATACTCATGACTCTTACTGTACAAATATTACCAGTTCTTCGTCAACTCAATTTCCCGCGATCGCACTTCTTTCATAAATTCCGTTCAGAAAATCGATCGGATTTTCTGTACACATATTGACATCCTTAATGTTTCGATGGATGCTTTCAAGCGTTTTGTGCGATTCAAAATGTTCAGACATTTTTTCAACAAAGGCCTCTGCAATGAATAGTTTCTGAAATAGAGTACTGTACAAACTGATTTGTTCAATTCTTCAATTCAACTTCAATTCAACTTCAATTCAATGTTTATTTGAATTGAAGTAAAACCAGAACTAACACTAGACCTAGAATCTTCTTTTTTTGAACTTTATATAAAAAAGTAGTGCATTCGTTTCGTTCGTAAAACCCAGCCCTGGAGCGCCAAATAACTTAGGACGGCAGTGAAGAGGAACCTGATGACCCCATTCCATTCCACGCAACAATCAAAAGAAATCGATATTATGCTGCAACAAATTAGACAGCTCCTTCCATGAAGACGTCGAGACAAACGATTTTAAAAGTGAGGAAGCTAGTAGAGATGCTAGTGAGGATGTGAGGATGTGCAAATTACGTGACTCCCGCCGTGTCACGATGGGTCATGCGTTACCCGGCGTGAGCGGGCACCAATTTTTGTACTACTCACGTGAACGTGCGTTATCGTAAGCAACTTTGATTTCGACGGGACCCGGCGTGACTTGATTGGATCGATATTTTTTATTTATCAACAATATTTTACCGAACGTGGGACAGACCAGTCTATCAATCACCGGTATATCAGTCCGCATTAACGAAAAATACAAAAACACAACATTTAATTTAAATATTATATGTGAAAATACATTGGTAACGGTTCTTCTTAAATAATTTTCCTATATCAAACTAGGTCTACATGTGAAAATAAGCATTTGTTATAAAATTGTATAAATTTATAATTTTAGATGCCTGTTTCTTGTGCAATTAAAACTTGTCGCTCACCTTACCATGACACAAGGGTTAGTGGGTTAAATATATTGTCCTTTTCTATTCCGAAGGACGAAAACATACGAATACTTTGGCTTCAAGAATGTAACGAGGACACTAAACCTAGTAGTGCACAAGTTTGTTCATAACATTTCCGACCAGATGATTTTAAGCGTGACCTTCGTGCATAATTATTACATTTGAAATCAGGATTACTTTACTACTTAAGAGTAGAGAAACTGTACCCACTATGAGGTTGTGTACAACTCAAAGCAATGTAGTACATGGTACTGAAAACACTGCAATCTACGACACTACAAACGATTTCTGAGGACGAAGTTAAGTAAATAATCGACGCAATTGAAGTGTTTTTAAAAAACAGGTGCCTTAAAGACAGAAAATGAATTGCTGAAAGCCAAGGTACTGAAAAAGAAACTTGTTGTAAAGAAAGTCACTGTTTAAACATAAAATTTAAACGCTTTATGAAACATGCTGAACGTGGCGATAGTAAAAAACTAAACATTACTCTAAAAAATAAGTTAAAAGCAAAGAATCCACTGGAAAAGATTATCCATAAGAAACATGTTGTAAAATAGGGTGAAGAAGATATTGCTATTGCATTCACTCTTCGATACCTTGTAAGAAATCTTATTTATATTTACGGAATAATTTAAACTATCCACTACCAGAGAAATTATTAGAAAATACGTGCTTATTGAATATACATATTATCCATATTTTTTTGCCATTAGGTATATTTACTTAAATCTTGGTATGCCAAAATTGACATGAGGCAGGGAATTTTACACCATGAGCAAGAAACACTTGTAGTTTTGTCGATTGATGAAGGTGGTAGAATTTTATGAATATGATATTAAGGCTGATCAAATAATTGGTCCGCATTCCCAATACAGGTTGTGAATGCCAGAAGATTTTTTGGTTCATAGAAACAGCCCATATTTGAGTTTGACGTCAGAATGACTTCAGATCTGTTAAACCAATTAATTCATAAATTGTACGAGATTGGTTTTCAAGTAGTAGCTTCTGTATCAGACTGAAGACTCTAAAACATTGGATTGTAGCGAGAATTAAGTATTAGTTATGATATTACATATCCATATGTATTACATCCAATGATTAGAAAAGAATTTATGTTTTAACTGATGCCCCACATCTTCTAATATTAGTCAGAAATTGGTTGTTAGATTCAGAATTTCAAGTTGAAGATACCGTCATAAATAAAATTTACTTAAATAACTGAATGTAATGCAGAAATAAGCAGTTGTTCCAAACTAAATCCAGAACACAGTTCTTGTCAAGGTGCTGGAAGGCAATATGTTAAATTATCTTCAAAACTTTAGTCACATTCCACTGCTATGGCTTTAAGGCATTATTACAGAAATAGTAAAGAAGCTCTAGCACTTTATTAGCATTGTCAACAATTGGTTTGATGTCATGAATACATACATACCTAATCACACTATTCCGTTAACATGTGGAACTTGAGAATTGAAGAGGACGTTTGGACTTTCTTATTTAGGAGGTTGGATTGCAAAAAACGTTAAATTACCTTATTCTGAATTAAGAAATTATTCTTATAAGCCGAAATGTGATCACACATATTGCGCGCCTTCATGGTTGAAGGGACTGTCACTTGGTGGCCTAACCATCCCTTCAGATAATTTTAAAAATTTATTATTGGATTTAGAAACAGAATTTAGAACAATTATGGGGATCGGGCAGTGATTCACGTGAGTCACGTGAATTGGCGTGACCCATGCGTAAGTCATGTGATTCAACCATAATAGTCACGTGAGTGACGTGCGTGACCCACGTGAGTCTAGATCGTGAGCGGGCATAAAACGTTTCTCACACGCACATCTCTAGAAGCTAGTAAAAGCGTCAGTGTATCATATGTACTGCAAGATAATTATTATCTATTACAAAAAATCTATAAAAATGTGTTTTTTTAAATAGACTTTTTGTTAACATCTAAATATGACTTCAATAATCCACATGCTTCTATAATTTGAATTGATCTGGTTTTAATTGATTCGGTTTAGCGAAGCTGTACTGTATTTGTTTATTCAGCAATGCATTTAATTTTCATTTACTTTTTGATTTTTGAAATCCAACTTTTGTTTGGATTTTATGTGAATGCTTTGCTGGGAAGTCAATCTCTGTATGCATCCCGAATGCAAATAAAATAAAATAAAATACTTCTTTTAAACCGTCCCGCATCCTAGTAGTTATTTGGAATCCCGGAATATCGATATTTTTTACGTATACAAAGGAATGATTTTGGAACATTTTTCATTTAATTCTTTGCTTGAATGCTTTGTTAAATCGCTCTATGTATAAACGTTAACGCGTTTTCCACTCTGAAAATATTACTTGCCTTAACGGAATGATATATTTCGGGCATTGTAATATTTTATGATATGGATCCGTTAAATTTAACTATCTAGTTGTTCGATCAATCATTTATAAAAATAAGCAGCATATTTGTGTCCCACTTTAGAGGATTATTAATGATTCAACAAAAAACACAACGCATCATTTATTGATCACTTTATTTTGATACAAAACACAACAAAGATAAATATTAATAGTTTGTCATTTTGTATATTTTTAAATCGTTTTAAATCGGATGTCTTATAATGGATGTTATTTTAAAATTTAAATAAAAACATTTTAAGATGTTACACAGTTTTGTTTAAATTTATATTTTTATTTTAAACGTTTTTTTTCCATTTTATAAACGCTTTTAAAACTTACATCCTAGAATTTTATTCTAAATACACAAATTGTCCCTAGAGTTACAATTTACTCCAACAAAAATAAAGTTAGAGGTACAAAAAAAGGTAACCACTTTTATTTATTTTTTTAAATACACAGATCTATATAATATCACAAACAGTATTACCGGGTAATAATAATATATTCATATACACATTTTTATATATTCTACAAAGTTATTTTATATGTAACGATTTTATTCTTACAAAACTGACCCAACTCTTTTTTTTTTAATTTTTCTTGCATCAAATAGCACCAATTTTCGGATTCTACAAATATAAATATAATCAGATCTTTTTTATACCCAACTGGTTTCTTTTAATTTTATGGTCCCCGCTTTAAAAAGTACCGATAGCGGCTTTTTGAGCGATGCTACTTGGACCCGAAACAGAAAACATCGCCACTCAGTAGCTGTTTTAAGTACTTTGATAAATTTTTGGTTGGTGTATTTTTACGTCTTCTTCGCTTGAAATTTATTTTGGAAGACGATTTTTTCTCTTCTTATTTCTTTAATACAGCAAAAACTTTATTCGCTTATAACTAGACGGAGAAATCTTGTACACACGTGAGTTTAT
Source organism: Onthophagus sagittarius (assembly GCA_036711965.1). NCBI lineage: Eukaryota > Metazoa > Arthropoda > Insecta > Coleoptera > Scarabaeidae > Onthophagus > Onthophagus sagittarius. Next base: position 55,413,044 of record JASERS010000001.1, read on the forward strand.
AGACATGTTAATATTATTATCATTATTTAAAGAGTAATAATAATTTCATTTTGAGATTGTAAAAATAAGTACATTTACAAAAATCAAGAAAAACATAAAAAAAATGAAACAGTCTCTTTTAAAAACTACCTTTTAATTTCCATGTAATTAGTAATTACATGGATAACCTTCTCTGCTACTTCTTTTTCTTGGTGCGCGCTGGTTTGATGATTGAATCATCGGTTACGTTTGTTTGCGACTTTGAAAGTCCGTTGGTTAGATTGGAGTTGATGATCTCGTTGTTGTTATTGACGAGGGTTATTTGAAGACGCGGAACTGTTAACGGTCTGATAAGAGATTTTACCACGGGAGGTACTGTTGGTGCGCTTGGTAAGACGGGCGTGCTAGCACAAAGAGCGGCGCTGGTCAATTGCGTAACCAATCTGGCGCTGGAAACGTGGTCATTCTGGCCTGGTCCGGAAGACGTCCTGAATACCTTTCTTAATTTAGACTTGATGCCTAGAAAGTCCAGAGCAAATCTATTAGTGTTGTTGAAACGAGGAGATCTATTTGTAGATTAGATTTTTTTGTGTCAATTATAACAGATTAAAAATGTTGAACTAAATTTCTTTTTATAAATGCATATTCAAAACGATAAAATCCACGTTCAATTTCAAAACGCAATTTCCATTTAAACTATTCATAAAACGAAATGTGCTCGATACGGTCAATTTAAGTATCCACATGAACACGCGTAATTTCAATTTTATGTTTCGCTTTTGGATTATTAACATTAACTAAAATCTATAAATTGATGTAGAATTGGTAAAGGACGGATACTTCACCCCATATTTAGGAGCATTAAGTCATAATACCAGGAGGATCTTAATCTACCCGAGGTAATAAAAAAGATGTCCAAAGACGCAGATATCGCCAGCTTACGGAGCAGGAAATACCATCGTAAAACGGTGATAAACTTTTTACACCGTCTCAGATGCTGGCGGATTTAATCATCATTTCCAGATGAGCGAAAACCTTCCCGGCTACCCCGTTTTCTGCGACCTCAGGCGTAATCAACACCCAGCAGGAATGAAGAAAATAGATTTTGATGAAAAACGTGATAATCAAAAGGTAAATAGAAACCGAATTGTTTCATTTTTACCTACTTTATACGCTAGGATTCATTAAATGTAAGTGGAATTTACACACGAAACGATGTTTCATTCCGCGAATTGTAAGAAACACAGACAGCGTTTCCCATTCAACCTGTTTCCTTTTGTGAAAATTCATTTGTATAAGAATCCACGATTACGAGCGCTTTTCAATTCTTATTGTGCAAAAGTAGAACAAGCCCTAAAGAAAATCGTCTCGTATTGTTTAGTTACACCATTTTATTATTCATATTTTAGGTTTTTCTGTAACTAATTTACCTATGCAAAGTTAGCCCCCGTTTAGATAAGATTTTACAGGTATAGTATTTTGAATATGACATGAGAATTACTCTACTCATTGACAGTCGAAAGCCCGATTCGAAAAAATGCCCAATTTGAAATATCGTTGAAATGCCAAAATATTGCAAAGGTAACACAAAACTGAGAATTTTTAACACGTAAACGTTGTACTTATCGCAAAGATACATAGGTCATTCGATTCCTGATAGTTTCATCGAAATTACATAATGGTCAATCTCAATATTCTCCCATTAATCTTGTACAATATATTGTAATTAATATGTTTATATTATGTTTATAATTAATATAAAGATAATATAATGATATATTCGACTCGTTTTTAAATAAGTGCATTATTTAAATTAAATCAATTATTATTAGAGAATAGTTTGACGGATTTTAATATTTTATATCTTAATTGGGAGCTTGCTGAAGGCGGTTGTCGAAATGCTCTATGTAAAATATTTAAGGACTTTGATTAAAACACAAAAAAACAATTACATCATATACAATTGCTCACAAAGTTGAGTAAACAATGGAATGGAAGATAGATAATTATGTATTGTATATATGTATTATGTATTACTATGTGTATGAACAGCAATCTTATTAACTAATTTGAATGTAAAATATTCTAGTTTTCCAAATAAAATAATCATAATAATAACAAATGACACAAAAATCACGTTACAAAATTGAGTATACAGTTAGGGCAAAGTGAATTACTTTAGGTTGGTATTATGTTTTAATACGCTGTAAGCTCTCCAGTGGCGGCAATTTCCGCCTGCATTCGCCGTGACAATGAGTTCACTAACTTCAAAATTTGGTTTCATTTGGCGAAATTCTATCCCAAATTTTACAAATTTCATTTCTCAATTCGCTTTTATTTCGATATTTGCTATTTTTTAACTGAAACCTAACATCACCCCATAAATGTTCAATAGGATTCATATACGAAAACTGTGGTGGTGTTTTTAGTTGTATTGTGTAATAATCATTGCTTCATAAGGTGTAATGTATCTTTGGAATCATCGTCTTGTTGGAACCACAACACAGTCGTAAGGTTGACTTTTTAAGAACTTTGGTATAAATTACGATTTCAAATGTTCAAATAATTACCAAATTTTGTCATATCAATAAACTCCAGTGCCAATGCCGCTGGCAGTTATTAACCCTCACAGCACATCCTCACAGTAAATGATATAAAATTCACGCCATGCAATTGAGCACATAAAAAATATATAATAATTGTAGCGGTTTAGATCAATCTCTACAAAACATTTCTGTCTTACCATTTAAACTTTTCAAATCTTTAAAAAAAGATTGGTTCAATCTATCATTCAAATATATCTAGTCCTAAACTTTTTTCTATTGAAACTCCATTTAATAAACTTCTAAAATCATTCCCAAATTTGACTTCTACTCCAGATTTCCTGTTACCCGTCTTACATAATATTAATATACCGAATACTAACAAATTCTCATTTACCCTTTTCTCGTCCCCGACGTTTAGATTCTTCAAAATTTACGATCGCAAAAAAAGAATTTGAAGTAATGGTCTCAATTGGTATTTGCAGACTCTCATCACCTTCAGCAGCATCCCCGTTCCATATGGTGCCACAGAATGATTCTTATGATTGGCGACGTTGTGCTGAATATCGCAGACTGAATTTAATTACAGTTTCTGATCGATATCGATTGCCACACATTCAAGATTTCAATTTGACTTGTATGGATATAACATTTTTTTCAAAAATAGACTAAATATGATCATATCACCAAATACCAGTTTATGAGAACGATGTATACAAAAGTGCTATTACTACATCTTTTGGATTATTTGAATTTATCAAAATGCCTTTTGGTTTGCGAAATGCTGCTTAAATTTTTCAGCGGTTCATAAATGAACTTTTAACAGGTCTCAATTTTGTATATATTTGTTTAGACGACATACTAGTTGCTAGCAAAAATGAACCTGAACATTTGCAATATTTATTCACCCTCTTTGAAAGATTAACTACCTTTGGTATAAATATACAACTAAACAAATGTATTTTTAGTGTATCTTCGTTAGACTTTCTTAGTCATCACATTTCATCTTAAATTATTAATGATTTTCCTAAACCTAATGCATTAAAAAATTTACAAAGGTTCCTAGGCATAATAAATTATTACCACAGATTCATTCCTAATTTATCAGTAATATTACATTTCTTTTGTCTTTTTTGCTCATCCGTCAGGTAATGCTACTCTTTCCTTTAGTACTCATGCTTCGAATTCAGCTGTGGGAGCAGTGCATTAGCAGAGTATCAATCATAAACCCAACCAATTGCCTTCTTCTCAAAAAATGTTCACCAAGCCAAATGAATTATTCCACGTTTGATCGAAAAGTACTCGCAGTATATTCTGCAATAAAATGTTTCCAATATTTTCTTCTATATTTACTTCAAAATGTGAGAAGACACCTCGGCAAACACGATATCTACATTACATCACTCAGTTTACTTTTGATATAAGATTTATTAAAGGTAATACAAACATAGTTGCCGATACCATTTGAAGAATCGACATTGATAATCTTGATTCAAAATTTGAAGTGTATTACATATTATTTTCCTCCAATTTTATAGAATATAAATACTGAGTGAAGTTAAAGAAGTCTCACCCCAAATTTTGCAATTTGCAGAAACAATTGGTATGGAGGTTTTTTTTGAAATTTGTTTATTTAAAAGGTGATTAACTCTTCATCATTGATTTGGGCTGCTCTTATGACTTCAAACGACGGATAATTGAATAATTTAGCATTTTTGAAAATTCGAACAAGCCAAATGTTGTTGATATCGCTCTTTTGTGAACATTTTCTTTAGCCACGGGTATCTGGTGATATGTACATACAAGATCGACTTTAGAAAATTTTGTTCAACCATGACGATGAAGAATGGAGGCATAGATGTAAGGTAATAGATAATGACCAGGTACTGCGGTAAGATTCAACTGACAAGAATCATCAAGGGATTGCCAGTTATTAGAATCTTTCTTAGGCACGATGTGTAATGAAGACGATACTTGTGAAAAAGACAGTAGACAAATACGAAGCGATACCTAATTCCTGTTTAGCAATAGAAAATTTAATGGAATCTAAACATCTCGGACGACTAAATGGCAAGTGTGTGTTTATAGTGATGTGATGTTGTGTGGTCATATTAACTAGATATAAAAAGTTAGACGATGTAGTGAATTGTGAAAAAGGTTTAACCAGAGAAGTGAATTTAGTTTCTATTGTGGATACTTTTGTAGTGTTATCATGTAAACGACGATAAACGACGAGTATTTGTTGAACAGTTGTTCGGAAGAATTCCTTGGCATAAGAAATTTCTTCGAGCAACTCCTTTCCGAGCTTGATTTTCTACTATTATATAATAATATTAGAAGTAATTGGGAGTATCTTCATTTCGTTGAAATGATTAGTTAATGAATTAATGTAAGTTTCAACTTTTAGTAGTAAGTGATTGTATTGCTGAGAAGGTTTGTCAATAGAAGTCGATTATTAATTGATTTAATTAATTGAACGTTTGTTGCTGCATTGGAAGAAGATGCATGGTCTAATTCATTGATCTCTACAGCAGGATATGATGTAGTATAAGGAGATACAACAATATAATAACAAATTTATAGTGAATCCCAGATTTTAACGGCAATATTAAGACTGCAGCCAATGAAGCCTTTTACAGACAAATATGTATGTACAACACAATGGGAAAGCAGTTTGATTGCAGAGAGAGATAGAAGAGAGAGAACTGCTGAGTGATGAGCAATACGGATTCCGGAAAGGGCGATGAAGAGGATGCATGACATTATAGATCAGATAAAGTAGAAAACGTTTCAATACCAAGAGTTGTGTGCAATAGTGATGTTGGACGTGGAAAACGCGTTTAATTCGGCGCCTTGGAGAGGCATAATAAAGGCACTAAAACAGGGCGCGGTTAGTGACTATATTATAGGACTGGTGCAGTCTTGCTTGTCTTACAGTTTTGTTGTTGCTCCTATCGGAGAGAAAATTCCAGCGGTGTTCCCCAGGGATCTGTCCTGGGCCCACCATTGTGGCCCATACCTTTACAATGATGAGATTTCGAAGACCACGGTAGAGGAGGATTTGCAACTGGTCGCGTACGCAGACGACCTCGCTATAGTGATTAAGGCAATGGACGGGATAGAATTGGATGAACGGGTTTCGTACGCAACGACACTGGTGATGTGGAAGTTGGGGAATATGGGGTTGAAGCTGATTACAAAAAAGGGTACGATGAGTCTTTTGCAGAGTAGGAGGAAGCTGTGTCATCTTGCTTTGCATTCCGACGGGGAGGAGATACAAAGTGTACAATGTGCCAAATACCTGGGAGCATATTTAAACAGGGACATGACGATGACTGTGCACGTTTCGCAGATAGCAGATAAGACGCTGTGTATGATGAATTCGCCGATAAAGCTAATGTCGAAAGTAGAAGGTACTACGGCCGGAAGAAAGAAAGGTGATAGCCACGGCCGCGATATCAGCAATATTGTATGCGGCACCCATCTGGAAAAAAGCACTAAGACACAAGAACTATGAGGCGATGTTGAGGGGTGTCAACAGAAAGTTATCAATATTCATCACATCGGTATACAGGACAGTGTCAGCGGATAGCGTGGAGCTGATGGATGGCTTGTCGTCTATCGATCTTAGGGTGGGGCAGAGAAGTCTGCTATATGAGAAAGGGAAAAAAGCCAGCGTGGAATTAAGAGAGAATATGATAGCGAAGTGGCGAAACAGACGAAATACTATAACGGTTGGTGTAAAAGGATGATCCCAGACGTTAAAAGATGGATAAGTAGAAAATGAGGAGAACCAGACATCTATCTGAACGCAGGCGTTGACAGGCCACGACGTATTCGGGAGCTACCTGGAAGATGTTGGGAATACAGACTAGTGCTGGTTTTGTGATATACGGAGGATATCGAAGCAAGAGTGTGTTGTGAAAGAAAGTGCGGTGTAACCATCGATAGTTGAAATACGTGGGCGGTGATGCTGGAGAGCAAGGAGAGCTGGAGCGCTGTGGCGGACCTCTTTACCACGATCTTGAAAAATAAAGATACGATCGAACGAGAGCTGGAGTAGAGAAGAGGAAATTGAGGGGACTTTCCCTCTCAGGAATTCAGGCGGGTACGTAGGGTGTTTGATACAATTCTGGAAAGTAAGAGAATGTGTCTGATTTGATTTGAGTTATTATCCTCACAATAGTTGAAAGATTGATTACGATGGACGAGAATAGTTTAGCGAAGAAGAACGGAAGAAGGATGGAAGGGAAGGTCCCCTCACCCAGGTATGGAAAATCATCTGCTAATGTCAAAAAGTAATGATTTGTTTGGTTTTTGTGTTTTTTCTACAATCGACAATGTCTTGATCTGGATGGGGGAGGCAACCGGCGATGATGTGAAAGAAGATAATATTAAATCATCTTTTCCCAAAGATAAAAACGCGGCTTATTAATAGTTTTGATAACAGTTTTGGGCTCACAACCTGTGATCCACCGAGTGTCGACAACATACTTCTGTAAAAATCAGATGGTTTCTTATCGCCCATCTGAGAACCGGAAAGAAGGTCATCAAGGCGTGTTTCCTCACTTAGAAAGAGCCTGTTGATGAGACGGAAAGCCGGTAGTGAATTCACGACATCATATGTCTTGGAGACTATTTCTGTTGGTAAAAGTGTGATCAACAATTAATACACCACTTAATTATGATACACCCTGATATAAGGTGAAGAGATTTACCTTTTAGTGGTAAAATAGTGGAAAAATCCTATCAAAATAGTTGAACCTTGATTTGTTTCTAGTAAAATCAGTTTGTGCTTTGAGATCGGGCATTTTTATTTTTCTATTTACAGATGATCATACCTTCGATCGAGATCTTGATGACTAAAATTGATCAATCAATTTTCGACATGCATTTCGACATGAACATTTAACCAGGTGCAAGGTTGTATCTGGTTATGAACTAAGAGTTCATGGTCAACAATGTTCATGCAAAAAGATTCTTTCTAGTTGATAAGTAATGGTTGATTTTTATGCTGAAATCCCTAAATTATCATATTTTCAAGATTTTGACGTTATTACTGCAGAGCTATGATAGCCAAACTGTAATGAGTTATGGATTACGAGTCCTTTGACCAAAATAATTAATTTTATAGCATAATCCTTTTAACCATCGATATTAATTTTAAAGTTCAGTTAATTTTTATAGTAAGATCCTTAAATGATAACATTTTGGAATTTTTTTACAATTCCCTATTGTCCTCATTATCTACATTGTGTCTGATTATGCATAAGCGTTTATAGCTCAATACAAGCAATGTTCATGCGAAAAATATCTCACTGTCTGTTGTTGATTTTTATGCTGAAAATCCGAAATTATGTTATTTTGAATATTTTTGTTGTATCTCTGTTATTTTCATAGCTAGGTTATAATTGGTTATGAATTGTGCTATCACAAACAATTTGGATTTAATCCGTTTTTCTTAATCTTTTTGTTTTTTTGAGTTATGGTCGATTTTTGTGCATAAAAACGCGAAATAAAAACGAGGAACAGGATTTTTAAACAAATCGGATTTTACTAGCATTTATCTTTTCATGTCATTTTATATTAATTTTTCCCAAAAAATATCATGAAATACGTTAAAATGGAGCTTGCGCGTATCCTCGTAACCTTTTGGCATTTCAATGGAATTCGGAAGAGATTTCGAATCGCGCATTTCCACTTTCGTATTGACCAAGGATTAAGCTATAAAATGAAACATTGTTTATCTTACAGTTAGTCGGTGGAGTGCTTCTTATGTTATAGTTAAAATACTACACATGTAAAAACCTATCTAATTGGGGAAAATTATTATATCTATTTAATTTAATTTTTATGAAAGTTATAACATAAATATGAAAAAATCATGAAAATCCTTACCGTGTGAAGATTGTTGGGGGATTTGCGGTACGGGAACGACCTTTCCAAGAAGAATCCTTGCTCCCATCTCATTCTCAATGCCCCAATTGCCGTACGACGTGGACCTTTCTAACAAGCGTTGTCTAGCCAACTTCTCTATAACGTCCGCACACACGTAACGGCTGCAAAATCGAGCCCATTGGTCTGCCCGGAGGCCACGGCCGTTGTCCCTAAGGGTCGGGTTAGCTCCTGAAACAGTCGTTTCAAAAGGGTACACCCATTAGTCGACCGAGCTATTTGTCCGAACAATAAAAGCTGCTTTCACCTGAAAATGTTTCTAGAACGTGCTAACAAAACCTGGACGCTATAAAAGTTTTAATTATCTATTTTAGAAAATACCAAGACAAGTTAAAAAATAAAATTTATTGGTAAAACATTTTCTCGTATCGTATGTATTAGTAAGAAAATAGGAATTAAGTGTTTTATTTTACCGGGTAAAAGAAAATATTTACTTCTGGGTATGCGTTAAAGGTATTCAGTAAAGAAAATACATAAACATTGTTACATAAATAACTAGCCGGTATAGGGATTATTTATAAACCACCTACTTTGGTAAATTATAAATAGCAGTTTAAAAATTTATAAGCTATTTTATTACAATGATAAAGTAATGGTAATAAATGTCAGGTTACTACATGTTTTGTAACAAAAATCCGGCGGCCTCCCCACGGAAAACACGAACTACTTAAATCACGCTGCAGACGGCCAAATCGTAGGAAATACGTTGATAACCCAACCACGAAATAGGATTTTATTTTATATTTTATCCTACAAGCAAATAAAACCAGGCCCTGAACAAGGTTTCCTGGGACAATGAATATAAATCTGTTCCCGCTGAGAAGCTTGATCGTCTTTGAAAACATGTCTGAAGACATCTGTACCAGTGTATTGATTACCAGGTAGACATATAATGCGAAATAATGTTGTCGACATGGTTCAATTTCGCCAGGAGCTTTGGAATAGGGCCGTTTTGCAAAGAGAATTTTATAGACGAACATTTAATATTTAAAGTTCCAAGAATTTGAATTTGTGTTATTTCTATTTATTATTATATTAAATAGAGACTGCATATAATTGATTGATTGCTCTATTTCTTAGGTCCAGATTATAACAATTATTTTCAGTAATATTGAACACTTAAATACTTTTTCATCGTGTCATGAAGCAAAGATTTCATCTCTTGAATCTATATAAAAAATTCCTTATAATCAATTCGTTTCAGAAATCTGATATGCAGGATAGGCAATAAATTGGAAATTACAGGTCTTTACTCCGTTTTTTTGTAAATTATAACTATCTGGTTTTGCTCTTTACATACTATCTTGATTTTACCAATGTTGAGGCTTGTCTGTTATAGCTTTTAGTTGCAATATAATATTTTGTAGAGTCTCCATCATTTTCTCTTCAAAACGAAAAAGTTAAAAAGAAAATTACAAGCAGGTTCTCTCAACTTCATGATTTATTTACAATAATTTCCATCTGGATGAGATTGGGATCAATTACACCTGACAATAATTATTTATGTTGTTGATGATGTGCCTTAAATTTGTTTGAAAAATATTTCTCTGTCGTTTGGTATATTTTTATACTTTCTATTTATTTACTTTTAGAGGTTTCATAAAATATAATTAGTAGGTTGTCCCCTAAATGTGCTATCTTTTTATTACATCATACCAAAGAGAAATCATGGACTGAATGTCACATGACTGTGACATTTGGAAATGATGTAGGGAGGTAAAAGAATGGATAAAATTGTAGAAGAAACATCAAAGGGACAAAAAGTTATAAAAGCAAAGAAATGGGATGTGATGGAAATTGTTAACATATTCGGTGTACAACGTAGGAGCGTGAGATACTTGACAAATCGGAATGGAATCTATTGTAAAGAATGACAAAGTTCCTAGAGAACTGTAGTACTGGGAGAAGCAGAAACTATCTTATTGGTGTCCATAATTTTGTACTTAACGAAATGTTAACTTCAGCATGTTTGTTATTTTATTAATAACGTTTTTCTTTTACATTTCCTTTCTAATATAAAACTATAAATACCAACATGTTTTTCTATAATATTTATTATCGGATTCAAAAGATTTTAGCCGTCATTTTGCAGGCGAATAACAAAGAAAAAAATTGATACCTTTGTTTGGTTATAAAGAATGGTGAAAGGTTGATTATAAAGAATTAAATTACGCGTAAAATGAAGCTGGCCTCAATTTTTTCTATGGAGTAGTTACTTTGTTATTCGTCTTTAAACTGAGCGGTAAATTAAAAGAAAAATTTTAAATCCGATTATAATTATTAGGCATATTCGATAATTCTTCTATGCGATTAATTTTATGATGTTAAACTGTAATGACTACAGTGTAATTATCAAACATGTACTGTTAGACCAGAAATAGAAAATATAGAAGAATGTTTAGCATTGTTTTACATGATTTCATCCTTTTAAATATGTAACCTTATAAATCTAAGGAAATATAAAAATAGAAACTTTGCCCATCTTTACATTCTTTTTAGCTTTTTACAGACCTATTTGGCCTTTTTGCGATTTAACGGTTTTAAGGAATCAGAATGATGCAAAATAGAACAGAATTGTCATTTTTTTAAAATCACCTTCAATACAATTTTTATGGTACTTTTGTAAGATGATACTTTTGATACATCATCATGTATTGATGATAAAAAGAGATAAAAAACACTCCAGAAAAACGTTTCATAAACTCTATATCAAGTTATTTTTGTATTTTTCTTTATAATTATTTCTCTTAAATTCTCTTTACGCGTAGGTTGTTAAGAAGATGGTTCTTGCTCCATTTCTGCTTCATTACTAACCTTCACCTTTCATTTCTTCGATGACAAATACTTTTTCGGTAATGGTGCTACCATATCTGCTTTCCTTGTATCCGAAACTAAGCAGCAAATAGTGTGTTAGATATACTATGGATCTAAAGATAAATCAATTGGCAACAGAATTTTCAGCATACTACGACTTCAATAATGGCTGAAATGACTGAACGTCGCGTAGTAAATATCGATTATAAAGTGATGATGTTGTTGTGCTTTGCCGTACACGCTCTGATGCACGCTCAGTCTTAAAATTGCTCAAGTAGCGACCGGGCGCGAAGTTCGTGTGACCAGTAAAGAGAAAACTAAATAGTTAATTAATTATTAGGTCCTGAAGCCAGTCGTCATTGTTGATATGATTACATTATATGAATTACATATCAGGTAGACGGACCAACCAACTTTGAATCACGACCTTAAGGATCTATTGCACCTAAAATAGATAGCGTTATTAAATTTTACCGTTCAATCCAATGCTCTTGACTATATTATATATATATATATATATATATATATATATATATAACAGTATATCTTGACAGTTATATTATATATATATATAACTGTCTATGTTCGAAATACATTTTGTAGCACCTAAGCACCGAAATCATAATAAACATAGTCAACATCATCGGCTAGAACAAACAAGTTGAGGTGTGTCTTTAATGAACAATGCCCAGTAAAGATCAAATACTGCGTGCAAGTTCTAAAATATTCCCGGGTATGACCACTTCAACTATCCAATTCTAGGAGAACAGATCAATAGTAGGCGAAGTCTTACCTCAGCTCACAGTCCAGTCCCGTGTTTGTCCATTACAAATGTTACATTAACTGCTTGCTCCGGCAGCACAAACGTATTAGTCTGCCCTGTCGTACTACCGCAGAAACTCCAGAATAATCTAGGGCGATCTCTAATGACCTTTCCTGCATCATCAGCATTCCCACACAGTAGTTCTTCACATATTCATATACTCACTTCTTCAGTGTTATTTTGTTAGAAATAAGAAACTAGTAACTGATGCGATCAACTACGGTAATATTCTGATCTGAAACAATACCTTGACGTCCTTTAACATTTTCCAGATGGAAATCTGGAGAACTTATTTTCAAACGTAAGCCCCCTTTTCATGCACCAAGACACATAAATATAAGTAACACTAATAATAAATACAACTGTAATAAAAATCGTAATCGCAAATAAAAATACAGGAGACGTATTTCTGCCATCACATGCTCCGAAAAAATCATTATTTTATCAGCAAACGGGAAAAAATGACTCCTAGCCTGCCCCACATAATATGCCTAATATTCCATACAATATCCATTTGTCTTCTCATTATTTCCCTCCACCATTAAGCATTTCAGGAGTTCATCTGCTACTATCTATATTATCATTCCCATCTCCTTTAAATAAAGAAATTATGGCAGCAAAAGAGGGCATTCGGTAGTCAGAGTGAATGAGATGTATGCGAAAACAGTCCCAGCTTAAAGGTGTAAGAAGAATTAATCAAAGATCTGAGATGATTCTTGCTTTGTACATTAGAGACGAAGATCCGCAAAAACAATCTTCATAAATTGTAGACATCTATGACACTGAGAACCCCGTATTCTTCAGAAAATCACAGATGTGCCAACGAATTTCTTTGACTTCATTACACCTTAACATACACTTGAAAATTACAAAAAGGTTGCTTATACCGATCCTGGTTTGTGGGAACCCAAAAGATACCTTTTCATTTATGACTTGTTTATGTACACCTTCATGAAACTATTGGTCCTTCTATGGTAAAGGGTCTTTTGCAGCCGTATCTTTATGTGGACGACTATATAGGGGTATCGTATCCTGTAAACTCTTGGTAGTTATCGCATCGTCGATGGATATGATGCGGTTTATGGAAAGGTAGTTTAGAGAGAAGGATGTGGAGGTGAGGCTAAGCAAATTGAAAGATGATGAAGTTTTAAAAGGTGTAAATTAACAATTGGAAATAAAGGGGAAGGTGATCCAGAAATTGAGATAATATTCACATTTTTCATGCTTCTGTTATTGTGGGTATTATTATATGAAAACTTAAAAAAAAGCGTTTTGATGTGTGGGGTGCAAATATGAGTATGGCGCTTTGGTCACTCCCCGTCCTTCGGAGGGAACGTTAACTCGTCGGTCCCGGCAACCAGTTTAACATCTCTGGTTATCGTTAATACACATGTGTGTTTAGGAGGCTCGACTATATAGGGACGAATGCGCGCTAGCGCTCTCTGACCCCTTCGCCCTCGCCTAGGCTTTGGCCGAAAGCGAACGGTTGGTGTGGTCAGGGCGGCGGTAACTCGTCATTGGGAACGAGTAAGCGGTATTGTCACCTGATCAGAGATCTTTCTCATAACATCTTGAGTCTCCTAGGGAGGTTGTATAAGGACCTCCCCGTCCCATACATAGATGGGTATGGCGGAAGCAAGAGCTATATAGTACTGGAAGTGAGTATTTGGGTTCGTTATGTTAATGCCTGGGTATATAGTTATGCCTGTTTCACACACATCGATTTTCGCCATAAAGCAAAAAACCGTACGTCTTATTCCGTGAACGGTTTGCTTTCACTTTTCGGTTCGACTTCAAGACACTCTTCAGCATCAAAATACCAAGACAATAAACTATATCCAGTAAATAGAAATGCTAGCTGTGGCATTAAGGTTTCCTCAGCAAGGTTTATCGTAAAAGAAGCATGTAAAGCAATTTGGATGGTACTGCAAGATGACTGAAAACACATTCATTTTATATCAACACGTGGTGGCGACTCGATGTATTGTAATTATACCTTTCGCACCATTCAATCATTTTAATAGCAATCGCTGATTGTCGATTCATTTTTGTTAACATAGGAAATCGGTGAAATTCGTGTGTGTGAAACAGCCCTTAGAGTATGTAGAATATGTAGAGATAAAAGAGCGTTTTGAGCACACTGGAAGATAGCATAAGTGGTTGAGACAAAAATGAATCGTTACGGCGAAAGCAGAGAAGGGGTTGAAATGTGGTACGAAATGGTCTTGAATACCTTGAAATGGTCAAAAAACCTTTGACAGAAAACAAACCAGTCGCAGCAGTTGCTGGCACTGAATTAAAACTTAATAGTACAGTAAAATATCAATTAAAAATGATAATTTCAATACGGTTAAAACTATTAACAATTTTATATGGGTACCGTTTTGGGAGCATTTCCAATCTTCTGGAAGTATTCCAAGTCTTCTAGAGGCGATATTGAGCTTTTGGAAGTAATTCAAATCTTCTAGAAACAGTATCAAACCTTCTGGCAGTATTATAGGTTTTCTAGAGGCAATATCAAGTCTTCTAGATGCACTATTAAGTTTTCTGGAAGCTATTCAAATCTTCTAGAGTAGTACCTGTTGATGTCTTCTGGAAGCATTTTACATTTTCTGCAAGCAATAATAAGATGTTTGAAAGAAGGGTAAATCTTCTGGGAGCATTTGAAATCGTTTGGAAGCATCTCAAGTCCTCGAAAGGCATTTAATGTTTTTTGGAAGCATTTCAAGTCTTTTATAAGCAGTATCGAGTCCTTCAGAGGTAGTATAAAGTCTTTCGGAAGCAAATGAAGTCTTCTACAAACATTCAAAGTCTTCTGAAGCATTTCAAGGAAGCACTTTAATTATTCTAGCAGCGATACCAAGTTTTCTGGAAGCATTTCTAGTCTTTTGGATGCACTATCAAGCTTTCTGGGAGCATTTCAAGTTTTTTGGAAGTATTTCAAGTCTTTTAGAAGCAGTATCAAGTCCTTCAGAGGCAGTATAGTGTCTTTTGGAAACAAATGAAAGTATTTCTTCTGGACGCAGTTCAAGTCTTCTAGAAGCATTTCAAGTTTTTTGGAAATATTTCAAGTCTTCTGGAAGCATCTCATATCTTCTGGAAGCATCTCATATCTTCTGGAAGTATTTCAAGTCTTCTAAAAGCTATATCAAGTCTTCTGGAAGCATTTCAACTCCTCTACATACACTGTCAAAGCATTTGAGAGCATTTCAAGTTTTCTGCGATTAATATTAAGTGTTCTGGATGAAATTCAGGTCGACTGATGAGAAGCAGTATTAAGTCTTCTAGAAGCAGATCAAGTGTTCTAGAAGCAGTATCAACTTTAATTTAAAAATTCGCGCTATGGATAAGTCCTACAGCAGCATTAAAGTAATAAAGTAAAAATGTAGGTTTTATATTTTTTTTTTGCAAACGTATTTTGTTTTCGCGACTATTTCGGGACTTTTATCCCAAATACCAGAATGTAGAACTTAGTCTGGAAACCCGAAAACATTTTTTGGTACCGGAAATTGGGCACTTTAGTTAAAGCAACAGTTTTTAAGAACAATATTCACGATGTTTAATTTTAAAGAATTCAAGGAGAATTTCCGACCCTATGTAGTACCTGCCCTAAAAGACTAATAGAGAGTTTTTCAATCACTCTTTATAGAGTTGTTTTAAAAGTTTATAGAACATAATATGTATATCTTTGGTGGTCACAAAAATAGGCCTTAATTAATTAAAATTTCACAACAATATTAAGATCGTTGATGTGAATTTCGCTGAAGAAGTCTTGAAGTAGTCTTTAAAGTCAACAGAGAGGCTTTACAAAACTTTTGTGTCTATATTTGGGGTAGTCGGGCTTTAGTTAAATATTGGGTATAGAAGTTGAAAGTGGTTTAACCGTGAAACTCTAGAAATAGGTACCCCAAACATTACGACACATGAAAGCAATTTATAAATACGCCAGATGGGAAAAATCAGATGGGAAATTAAAAAGAAACATGTAAAAAAAATTAAAGGAATAAGTGAAATAGTTTTTTAACAATTGAAAAAATTTCTTAAAGGAATTTATACCTACATTTTTTCCGGAATCTGCAGTCTGTTAAACATAGATAACTCGTATAAATATTCATGCTTAACTTAGGTTCAGAAATGCACGATTTTTCTCTTTAAGGTAAGAAGTAAATTATGTAAATTCGATGCGGAATATTTTTCGGTACATTTTAGAAATTAATATTCATGAAGATTTTAATGAATTAGGTATACGCATAAAAGACGCTAAATATTAAATATCAAACATAATATTTTAATCAAAAAACTTTTAAGTTAATTTTTTGAATATTTCCGCATGAAACTTAATACTCGATCAGCAGTTCACTTCGCTCCACCAATTGCGGTAACGTATCAATTAAAGTCAAAAACGCTATCGATTGACATCTTTCATCCGTTACTCCACGTAACGACCCCTATTTAATGAACGCAGTATATTTCCTTCCTCTCTCCCTACCGCTTTAAGGGGAAAAGGGTTTATTTCAAAACCATCTATCCGGAGGCAATATAGAGGTAAACTCAACGACCCCGCATATTTTCTAAACCGAACCGGTGAAAACGAAAAATTACGCCCTTTAATGACTTTAAATAGCGATGGCATTTTGTACTCGATTTCGTAGCCTTTGATGTATTTTTTATCAAAAAAGCGGGTTAACCCCCTTAATTGCTATAAAAACATGTCTATATAGGCTTCCATTTGAGTTTAATCCGGTTTAATACGTCTTAGCGATATGTACATTTCATTTAGTTGAGAGGGTTGATACCTGGGTTAACTGCGAAGAACATGGAGTAGGTCAGTTCACACATCGTTAGTAAATTGATATTTGTAGTGCGGTGATAGCAAAGTAATTGAAAATCGAAATTTGTTTGATGTTATAAATTTGAAAGTAATTGAAGATTAAAAATTGATAAAAAATCAAAATCTTAAAATACTATTTCAGAATAATCCAGTTTGAGTTGGTTTTGGAAATGGAGCTTTCAAACTAACAAAGCAAATTCGGTGCACTACTTGTTCGGAATCCGAAGAATCCTCAGCATTCCATCCCATTAAAAGAAAATTCATTTCGAGGAAACGGGGTTCGTGTTGAAACATCTACATTCAGCACTGAATTCGCTGCTGGGTTTAAATGTCTCAACGGCCTTTTACGGATGCTTGAATTTCCCCACTCTTTATTCCTTGTCGAATTAGTGAATTTGTATACAGAATGTCCCCGGATCGAGTCACAAAGAAGAAAAAAATTTATAAATGATTTTTCAAATTTATCTCCGCAAAGATTATGCGTATAAACCATGAAATTGTACCAATTTAAAGCTTCAAGTGTAGAAACTAACTGGTGGAAACCACAAAAGTTACAACTTATGTTTATGAAAAGTATAGGGACAAGTTAAAATATGGCTAAATAATTGAAAAAATGTTTTAAATATAAATTTATGTAATAATGTATTATGTAAGTAATAAATATTATTTATTTCTAAGTGAACACATTTGAAGACAAGTTCTAAATTCTTTATAACAATTATGTGATTTGGACGTAATGAGTTAGGCCCTGGAAGATTAGGTAGTGGGGTAGAAGTCAGAATAACATGCACCAACAAGCACAGAATAAGATGTTGAGCCATAGACGAGTGAAGATAACGCATAGAGATTAAGTTGCAGTATTGTGTAATAATTAAATAATCTCGTAAAAGTGAGGGAGTAATTTACATATTTTCATATTCGCTTAGAAACATCGGTTTGGCAAGACTATTATTTGTTCGGGGTGAACGAGATATAAAGTCATGGGAGAATTTTCAGAAAAAATTTACAGCGCACAGCTACATATTATGTTAAGTCATCGTAAAATGAAGAAATAAAAATACTTATCAAGAATATTTTTTTAAGATAAAAAAGCTTTTTAACCGATGTTAAATAGAAGAATCAGCGTTGATCCAATATATCGTTGATAGAATGTGTGGTGGTTTTGACAACCAAATAATTAATGCTAAAAAATTATATAATTTGAAAGGCAGACTTCAAGAATATGGAGAAGTAACAACACAGGAAGCCGTCATAATACAAAATAAAACAACATATGAGAGGTAAAATGCTTTAATTGCGGAGAGAACGAACATTGGCTCCAGAGAATGTTTTTAATGCAATTCGCTTGGGCATTGTTCTTTTGAATGTGGTAAAATGAAATCAAGGTTGGAGAACATCAAAGAACAACATGTTAATACAGATCATGTATTAACAATGAACCACTTATCCGAAAAGTGTATTGATTGATAATGAAACGATTATTGCACTATTAGATACGGGAAGTTCAATTAATATGATAAAAGAATCTGTTTACAATAAATTACAAAACATAAAGTTACAAATTGAAAATTTAGAC
The DNA here is from genome assembly GCA_036711965.1 of Onthophagus sagittarius. Classification (NCBI taxonomy): domain Eukaryota; kingdom Metazoa; phylum Arthropoda; class Insecta; order Coleoptera; family Scarabaeidae; genus Onthophagus; species Onthophagus sagittarius. Next base: position 55,431,565 of record JASERS010000001.1, read on the forward strand.
TTAAATGAATATGGAAATGCTGCAGTAAACATAATAAAGTATTTTGGAACAGAAATAGCAATCGACGATACTGAAACAGTTACTACTATACAAATCATACCAGATCATATAATGAGAATGGACCTTATAATAGGCAAAGACTTGTTAGAACGAAAACGCAATTACACATACATGGTGACAATTTAACAATCAGAAAAAAAACGAAGATATTATTCTAGATATAATGACTATAAACGTCACAAAAGAACCAGACGTCAAAATTAGCCATGAGGTAGAAAAGAAGTATGTGAGATAAAAATAATATTATTTGAAGATACATCAACATATATGCAACTCCAAAAAGATTACCTTTTATTGAAAAATGTCTCTTTGATAAACATGTAGAAGAAGGTTAGATAAAGATATCGTAGAACCACGTATAACAAACTACAGTAGCCAAATTGTCGTAGTTAAAAGAAAGATGGTACACCTTGAGTATGCTGTGATTATAAAAAAAACAACAAATTGATCGTAAAAGACAGATATCCGCTTCCATTAATTGAAGATGTATTAGACAAACTACAGAATGCTAAAGTGTTCAGCACAATAGATTTAAAAATAATTTTTTTTAAGGTGAAGTTGAGAAAACTGTAGAAAATACACATCATTTGTTACACATAGTGGACAGTTTCAATTTAAGGAAGTTCCATTTGGATTGCGTAATTCGCCATCGATTTTCCAACGTTTATAAATCATATTTTCCACAAGCTGACAACAGATGAAATAGTTCTACTATACATGGGTGATTTAATAATACCGGTAGCCAGTGAGGAACAAGGCGTTCAAAGATTAAAAACAGTGTTTAAAATAGCTATAGAGTATGGTTCAGAAATTAACTATAAAAAAGTAGATTCCTTCAGAAAAGATTGGATTTTTAGGACATGTTATTGAAGATTCTAAATTATATCTATCTACTAAAAAAGACGTAACAACATAAGTGGTACTAAATTTTCCGGAACCAATGTAACAAACAATTGCAATGTTATCAAGATTACTTCTTTAATCCAAGGATTGACGGGTTATTTTAGGAAATTTATACTATGTTACTCAACGATCGTAAAGTTATTAAGTGAGCAGCTAAAAAGACGAACCAGTTTTATTTTGGCGATCAAAACAAATTGGCATTTAACAATTTAAACAAAATATTGGTAGAAGTACCAGCATTATTAATTTTTTTAAGCAAGGAAGTATAACAACTGAATTATATTCAGTTAAATTACAAATTAAAAAAAATTAAAAACAGTAATTCAGTATGTAACTTCAGAAATTTGAAGAAGATGAAAAAGTTCATCCCGAGCAAAACGACTTGCGAAACACTTCAAGTTATGAACAAGAAGTTATGAAGCATTAGACAAGTTCAGAGTATATTTATTAGGATTCAAATTTAAAGTGGTGACAGATTCTAAAGCTTTTACTCACTCAAAAGATAAACAAGAAAAAGATAGGTGCTAAAGTATGATAAAGTAAGATATGCTCTTTATGTAGAAGACTTTGATTATACAATAGAACATAGAAGTGGTTTCGGAATGAAACATGTAGATGTTCTCAGCAAAAACCTGATAATTACAACAACCTATAATATTCTATATTTGAAAAACTAAAATGTAAATTGAAAAAGCAAATTGAAAAATGAAGAGGAAGGTACGCAACCTTATTTTTTGAAACATTATATTTTGTATTATTATAGAAGTGGACTTGAATTACTCGTAATGCCGAAAGCGATGCAGTTTGCAATCGTACGCATACATAATAGAAATCATTTTAGAATATAAAAGACCAAAGATTGTATAAAACGTGATTATTACATATCCTATTTAACATCTAAAATAGAGAAATATATTGGAAATTGAGTGTAATGTATCCAATCAAACAGAAAACGGGAGTAACTAGAAGGTTTCTTGAATCCTTTACGTGGATCATCTTAGAATCGATAAGTAACAATGTAAACACATATTTACCGTGGTAGATAGTTTTACAAAATTTGTATGGCTTTACCCCACAAAGTGTACGTCGACTCAGGAAGCTATTTCAAAACTTCAATTACAACAAAGAGTGTTTATTTTTCATTTACTTCACAAGAATTTGAGAATTACTGTAGTAAGGAGAACATAAATACCACTGCATAACAACTGGATTGCCACGAGAGAATGGAGAAATTGAACGAATTAATTCTATAATAATATCCGTCTTGAGTAGGTTATTAACGGATGAACCTTCGAAATGGTACAAACATAATGATAAGCTACAACGAATCTTAAACTCAACACAAACTCGTAAGTACAGGATTTACTCCATTTGAGCTTCTCGTTGGAATAAAACTGCGAAATAAAGAAGATCTAAGAATTAAAGAATATTTAGAGAGAGAGAGAGAGAGAGAGAGAAACGATGATGGCAGAAATAATATGAGAGAAAATCAGACAAATATTGAAAATTCAAGAAGAAAATTGGAAAATTTGCAACTTGAGACGAAAACCACCTATCAAACCAAAGAAAACCAACTATCATATTGGCGAGTTAATAGTTATAATGAGAACTATTGTTGAGTACTCAAACAAGGATCAGGTTTAAAATTGAAAGAAAATTCCTAAGAAAGTACAAGGTCACTAAAATCACACCCAATAGAACTTAGCAAGTTGTGAAAGTTGGAAATGACAAAGCAGCTTTATCAAACAGCCGCAAGATATGATCACGGAGATGAAATGTGGTCAAAGTCTAACGCAGACTTTCTGCAAGATGAACGAATTGTGGGATGTGGAATTGGCAAGTGATAAATATTATTTATAAGTAAGTGAACATATTTGAAGACGAGTTCTAAATTCTTTGTAACAATTGTAGGATTTGAATGTGGCGAGTCCGGTCCTCAAAGGTTAGGTAGTGGCGGTAGAAGTTAGATCGGCATGCACCAACAAGCACAGAATAAGACGTTGATAAGCCGTAGAAGGGCAAAGACAACGCATACAGATTAATTTGCAGTATTGTGTAATAATTTAATAAGCTCGTAAAAGTGTAAATTCTGGTTATAATAACTATGATAAATTTAGTAAAGGACAAAAGTGAGTGGTTTGTTTTGTTTCATTGAAATAAAACCCTACACAATTACGAATATCCACTAGTGGTAGAGATTCTAATGCATTAATTATTCTTTTCTATGTTTTTACTTCTAGATCTAGTGTTAGTTCTAAAGCTAATATTGACTAAACTTTTACTTCCAAAAGAATTTAAAACAATCTAGAATTAAACAAGAATTATAACTAGACCTAACACTAGACCTAGAACTAAAAACATTTTGGTTTAGCCGTATATCTCTTAAGATGGAACCGTTCCCAACCCAACCTAGCTTCAAAATAAATAATAGACTTAGAATTGGAAACATTAGTCTTCATTTATCAGTCTAATGGCGCAGTTTACTTTAAAAAACTCTCTTCAAAAATAAAGTATTAAATTTAACCATATGTAATATAAACGAAGATCGTTATTATTAACAATTGGACTAAGATACATTGGGTTAAATCGTAATACTTTGATGTAACGAATTCACTGTTGCTCTGTGTTTCATCAACAATAGTTTGTGTACATGTTTTTCCATACAATACTGTTACTATATTTGAATTCCGTTTTGCTTTGTTCCTTTCAAACTTTTACTATTTTACTTTGTTTACAATACTTGTATAAAAATGAACAATAATTTTGATGATTCAGAATAATTGTTTTTGAATAATTCGAAATTCGATAATAAAATTGAATAATAGAATAACGGATCGTTTGATTTTGAAGATGTAGAAAGACTGTTTAAATAACTATAGTTCTCCAAATGTGTGGACTAAAGATTGTAAAGTTTTTCTTATGCATAGTAACATTATTTGTTGATAAAAATTAAGAAATTAACAAAACTAAATTACAAACGATTAAGAAATTTGACTACTAATAAGATAGAATCAAAAAAAGCTTACTTTAGTAACAATTGTGGAATGATCTGGGAAAGGTGGGTATTTGTAACCGTTTTACAACGGTGCTTCCGCCGCGCTTGGATAATCCGGATGAAATAAACACATTTTCCTTGGTCTTAGTTCCCGAATCGATTCAACAGATGGTCCAAATTTAGATGTCTTTGAAATCAAAAATGACATTTAATTTCGCTTTACAAATGTGGAAATTAATGAAATAGGAATAATATTACGTTCAATAACATTGAAGATTACCGATATAGATGTTATTAGTATAGAAATATTAAACCTTTATGGCTGTCATATTTTGTAGATTTTCGGACAGCATAGTTATTCCATTACCTAAAATAAGCAATCCCACTACCTGTCGGGACCTTAGACCAATAAGCATATTGCCAATATTGACAAAGGTGTTCAAGAGGGTTAAATATAACAGTTATTTCTGTTTTTGGAACAAATTAATTTCTTACAGTCACCTTATCTATATAATTACCTCTGATCACTGACTTTCGTACTGTTGTCAGGAGTGCCGCAGGATTCAATACTTGGACCTTTACTGTTTTCTATTTACACTTCGAAATTACTACAGAACTTAAGATTCTTCAGAACTTCTGATTTAGATACAGAGAGTAGATGTCGTTATACATGCGTAGGGCATGTGGCAGTCTCCGTACATTGTACTCTCATCGACAATCTTTGCCGCTAATATTAAAGAAACTGCTGTATGATTCACTGGTTCTATCCCATTTTGAGTATTCAAAGAGTGCAGAATACTAGTTTGAGTTTTGTATACGGTATTCGAAAGACATCGTTGTGATATGAACAATCTAAAGGGGTTATCTATCAGACTGTTTAAATCTGCTCTTGCCAGCTTGCTAATGAGGGATCAATAGTGACTGCCATCTTTCTTCATAATTAGTTCATTTATTATTTATTGGTTTCCTTATTTTTTTTTATTGTTTGTATATGATGTGCCATCCTTTACCTTTATATTCATTTATCATAGGAGTGCTGTCTTACGTTTTGCTATTTTGATTGAAATATTTGTTAACATTTGGTGCAATTTGAACCTCGCCTGGTACTAATGTATTTACTAATATAATTGTAATTAAGTTTATTTCCTAAATAAAAGACAGTTATTATTGTTAGACAAGTTTGAAAAATCCGTTATAATTTTGTTTCCTCTTTCGAATTCGATCTCCTGATCAGGGGATTTATTATATTTAAACCCACTTTTACAATCATACATAAAATATGATATCATTTAATGAAATAAATTTAAAAAATGTATTGTCGTTGATTCTCTATATTTCGTCGTCGAACGACATCGACTTTTTTTTATATACAGCATATTTTTCCATTATAGCGACAGCTTCCGGAAATTGAAAACGCTTATTTGCTCAAGATAAATATCAATTTTTTTTCAAAATCGTCTAAAATAAATGTCATCAATCCTCGATTATCACCTTAAGTCAAATGAAAATAAAGACCTATAAGATCTTAAATCGATCTAATTATAAAAAGGACTTCTCGCTTCTTAAAGTAGACAGGAATGTAAACGTCTTTTAATGGATGTCTGAGAATAGCAAGAAACCTTTAGTACGTACTTTACCGTTAAAGGGCAAAGTGGCACACGATGTCTTGTGCTTTCAAGCGACTGACGACGCTCCTCGCTGTTAAATCCAGATAAAACCGCAATTTCACGAAGGTGAATAGGAGAACATTTCTTGCCGTCATGATCATGTATTACGGAATAATATTACAATATAAATCCCTAAACGCGACGTTGGGCTCTATTTTCCGAGTGGGGTTACGAATAACTTTTTTTATTCACTATAAACTACGAGCTCACAATTTTGAATCTAAAATTAGATTTGGATTGGTGATTCATCGGAACGTATTAAGAAAAAGTCAACAAATGTTGGTCGTTAATTTTGCACCAAAGATTTAGGTGTTTCTAGGAGTAATCATCGATAGAGGATACTTTATTGAAACATTGTTTTATTAATACGTTTATTGATGCAACGAAATCTTTATTGGTTTAGTTGCCTTCGGTTTGACTAGATGTGCGTGCGTCATATAGACGTCAATAAAAGAAGTGCTTTTCGTTCGTTTAGTTTAGATGGTTTACTTTAAGTAGGTATAGAACAACATTCATAAATATATATTTTTATACATATTTATTACTTTATCTAACAATTCTAATTATTTATGAACCATAAAACCGTTAATGATTAAGGTTTTAGCATTATATTAATTATCCCAACATTATATGGAATATTGTTATCAATAAGACCATTATAGTTATACATACAATCAAATAGTAAACATGGTTGATTAAATTGATTACGTATTAATTCCATTTACTGCGACAATGAAGATCAAAGGATTAGTTAGGAACGGTGATCGATTTGTAACAAAATACCTATTAGGTTGACGCACCATTTAAATCAATGTTTTATTAATATTTGTCGTTGTTTTATAAAAGTATTAATAATAACAAAATAATCTCGGACGAATTATTTTGATTATGATGGAAAATTTTATAGTCAACGAAAGTTACCAAAATTAGATTATAAGGTTCTTATCTAAGCATTAACGAAGTTGAAGAGAACTTAGTGAGAAGCTTACCAATATCGGATTTAAACGATTATTTCAACATCTGTTAATGAGTTCTAAGCCATTACAACTTGAATAGCTATATAATTTCAATGTTATCATTTAACAATTGGTCTTTGTTGATTAGAAATTAACGAAACATTTACGAATTTTCTGGTGGATTGTTAATATTGAATTTTATTTAATAGAAAGAAATTCTGATATCCTGAGATAAAAATCACGGTAGAGAAGGACATTGTAATTATAAAGCACATTGCATCCTAAAAATGATTCAAATGGAAATGTGTTTAGAGATTCTCTTGTTTGTACATCTGTTACCCTTACAGTTGTGGGACAAGGGTGCGTAATTTGCGGAAGATCTTGTTAAATCCGGAAACTTTGTGATGAAATTTTCGAAGAGAGACATGAACACGGAGTAAATGCGTAAACTTACTCCGTGTTCAATTTACTAAAATAGTTCTAAAGATTACGTAGATCAGCATCAACCATGGGTGGGACAAAAACGATCTTAAAACGAATTTAGTTAAATCTTAGAAGGGAAATAGAAATAGTGCTGAATTTACAACTTGTAACTCTGAGAAAGTTAATATGCCGTTATGTTGTAGGCGTCCTGTATTATCGTCCTGTATTATATATGTATTAATCGTGTATTGTATGACCGAGGTGAGAAGATGAAAGAGTGATTCTTCTGATAAATGAGGCTCAATATTTTCAAAATTTCAAAGAGGATGTATTATTGAAAATGTTGTCTTCTTTTAATTTTCAAAATATTATGTAGATTAGTAAAGATTTGATAGTAGTAAGAGAAGCATTTAGTTGATTAAGGTGTCTGAAAATATTTCCTGGAGTAGAGTAGTGAAGACAACCTGAGCAAGTATACTTCATAACTAGATCATAACTATATAGTGATGAGCGATAAATCGGCAGTAATAAATCGGCTTTTAGCTACGTTAAGTTAAAGTCTTTCATGAAAATTTTAGAAGAGCAACTACATGCAAAAGCAGTTGCCCGTTGTCGTTTAGTTGGTTGTAGGTTTGTATAAGTTTGGGAGCGTTCTGCAAAAACAATTACAAGCTTGTAATTGTTTGCAAGCTTGCTCCGGATATTACGTGTATATATTTGAAGGGGAGATTTTCCAAAGATAGTTACATTTTAATTAAGTATTTTATCCATGTTTCATGTTGTGAATATATTATAAAATAAAGAAAAGAACTTGTACTTGCTTTTATTTCAATATGTATAGAGACTAGTTTCACCTTCATTTTCAATCGAAAAGTCCAAATTTCAAAGCGCAAAAATTCAAACATTATCTCGAAGAAACTTGATTAATAGAATGAACACGTTAAAATTCAAAAATAATCACAATCACAAACAATCGAAATATACTTCAAAAAAAAACGAAAACAGTAAACATAGGATATCAAAAATAAGGTATTTTGTCATAAAATGAAGAATGAAGAGATGTTGACGGCGCGACGAGAACATGGGAACTGAGCAGTGTTGAAGAACATTGTCAGAAGATGTTTTCAGAAAATGAGGGTATAACCTGGAAACTAGTCTCGATACATATTTAAATAAAAGCCAGTTAAAGAAGTTTTTTCTATTATTTTTTAGTACTTTCTATGTTTAAAGGTCCACACCTCCCTTGCATCAGTGACGCATCAATTCCGTACTGTATCCATGCTTCCGTATCAGTGATAAATAATATTGTCGTCTTCACTTATCAATGATGTGTCAGTTCCGTATTAATTCAATGTGAGTGATGTCCATCAGTATCACATACGTTCCATTTTTTATGTTATTAGTCAAAATATTTATAGACACAGTTAGTAATGGTGGCTATAATGGAATAAAAAGTATAATGGATGAGGAAGACTAAGAGTTGCACCAGGCTTAGAAGTGAAAGTGTATACATGAAGCATGGATGAAAAGAGACACACAAGAAGGGAGATCTTGCAACTTTGTATAAAAAATTAGTGGATGATGAAACAAAGTTTCTCAATGAGGTAGTTTAGACAACACAACAAGAGATAGTTTTTGAATTTTTTTGTTTTTCTTTGAAAAACAGCTTGTATCGTTAAAACTGTAACAGATATCGGTATGAAGTTTTCACCATTAAGTTTCTTAAGTTTCTTCCCTTGAAATGTATCTAATTTAGTAATCCAGTTCACTTTCTTAATTAACAATTATTTTACTTAGAATTTGATATTTCCTTTAGTTTTTATATTCATATGGCATCATTCTTTTTGCAGTCGTTTAAATAGTTAGGTTTTCATTACACGTCAAAACGTGTAAAAATACAAAAATACGTCAGTGAAATTTGAAAAATATCTGGTTTTTGAATCTCGTCAAAATTGCTGAATCTCATTGAATCCCATCGGTGATGGTAAATTTTTCAACATCACCGTTTAACAATAGCCAGAACTTTCTATTAGTCCAGTAAATCGTATTGATTTTTTCTGGTAACGAAACTAATCCATTGCCAACATTCGTTTTTGCCAACGTCTCTTTGTAATTTTTCCTCCGATTCGTATTCCACTCTCAAAAAATATTTTTTGTTTCTCATTTGATATATAAATTTTCTATTACTGCGGCAGATATCCTAGTAGGCGTTGATATATTTGCATTCAAAATCACTTAACGTTAGTTTGACACCTAACAATAACTTTTTCTAATGAACAACTAACCGATGTGGTTAAAATTATGAGTTGTTGGAGGTAGTCTTAACTCTAACTGGACGACAACTCCTCCACCCGTACCATGTAACATAAAAAAGACTAGTGGTGTTAGAACAGGAGATTTGGTAGGCCACTCCACTGGAACGTTTCTTCCTTGTCTCCAAATCTAGTGATGTGGAAATGTAGTATTAACAAATTCATCGTCGTGCAGAAAGTACATATTCCATCCGTCCAGATTATTAATTTTGAAGAAATCCAAGCAATTCGCTAGTAAAACAAATGGACCCAGAACGAATTCATTGATAATTTTAGCAAAAATATTCGCTCGAAATTCTCGCAGAAAATTAACAATCCTTTTAGCGTCTAGATTTGCTTCGAGGTTTTCGTAAAAGTTGCGACTATTGAACTACGATTTGCAAAAATTTAACCTTTGATCGAAATCATTAGGTAGAACTCCTTCAACTCTAGCTAGCCACATGGCATGGATGAAGAAGTAGTCGTCTTATTAACCGGTTAATGATAGTTTTTGGAATATTAAAGTCTAGACCCAAATGTTGAATACCGATACTTCGAACACTGATACTCCAGGTAATGATAGAACAAGACAAGTATACCCGACAAACCATATTCGACGTAGATGCAACTGGTTTGTTCTAGATAAAAAACATAAAAGTACGTTTATCGCGAGTAAAGAAAAGCTTTTTTAGGTTTCCACAAAATCCAAGAGCTTTAAAAAATAAATCTAAAACTAGGTTGCCCGTGATTTGGAAGACGAATGCTAAAACTTGGTAGATAGCTTCTCGCTTTGAGAACTGGTTTGGACATCACTATCACTTCATACGCACCAGGCCATTGTGTTGCATCTCTGCTTAACTTCGACCAACGTGTGAATTTCAATTCAATTTGCTATTATAGCTTACTATATGAGGAAAACAATGAGCTGTTAAAATCTCTAGAGCTTATAGATCTGGGTATATTACCCTGAGAATCAGAAAATCGTAATACAATAAAGATGAGCGAATGATTAGCAACATTATGTACCGGAATCACACCCCCATCGTCGAACTGAATGTCAACACTTACACGTATATGATCAATTATAGTTGCTGATGTAGAAGAAAAACGTGTGAGGATATCAATAATCTGTCTAACACCAAGCGATTCTAGCAATGGAAAATACTGTTGAGTTGAGGGGAAGATGCACATAATGGAAATACTCGGCAATCTTCTGAAAATGGCGATGGTTATATTAATGAATATATTAGGGGTAAGGCAAAAAGATGCACTTGGCGAATGGTGACGTTGACAAAAGAGGATTTACTAACTAAATTGTATACTGTGAATAAAATGTAGTAACACGTGAGATGGAAGACAGAAGTAGATGGACGAAATTAAGGCCATTGCCGTAATCTACCCTGGTTGATACTACTAACAATACTAATAGTATTACAGAGAATAGGATAACATAAGTAAACTAGGATAACACGGTACTGGTTTCCTCGCATCTAACCGCAACAGTTTGATAAGTATTAATATTCCGATAAAATAATTTACAGTTGTGCGACCACGTAAAAAGTAAACTTCACAAGGACAATATGAGAGATTAAAATTTCTAATTCTAGGATGAAACATATACATCAGAAAAAGTCCTTAAAGCTTCAACATTTTTCAGGTTGATTTTCTCCCTATAGCTCAATATCGATTTATATTTGGATATATTGCTCATCATTCCACTGATTGATCGCGTCAAAATCAGAATTACCGTATTCGTTCGAATCTAAGACGCATCCTATTTGTTTGAATGATTATATCGAAAAAAAAATTCATCATAAAATAAAGATAGTAAATAAGTAAATTACTTTATTGCACAATAATGATAAAAACAGTGTGAAGTTAAACGACTTCTTCTTCAGTTTTAAAATAAATATATTTAGTACCGGTTTTGATAATTAAATATCATCATCAGCTAAATCTATAATAATCTACTAAACAAACATTTTAAAGATTCAAAAACAGCTTTTGAACTTTGCTTACAATACTCATTATACAGGGTGTCTCACGTAACTGGTTCATTAGAACATTCTTGGGTTACACTATTCGTAGAGGCTTGAAATTTTGGTATCATAGGTTGTTCATTCCGATCTATTAATCTAAAATATTTTCAAGACGGCCACCACTTCCGGTCTACCGGAGGTAGACCTCAACCTCGTTATTTTAAATGGAATGCTATAGTTTTTATTACACCATTCAATTATACGTAAGAAAATATGTTGACTTTGATAACAATTGTTGGTACCTACCGTTTTTTGTTTTCGAGTTATTTTGATTTTAAGTGTTTATTGGCAAATATCATCATGGTCTTTACAAGCCCATATCTCAGCCAACGTTAATTCAAAAACGTTTTGCATTGGTAAGATAACTCGTCATATGCTGTTAAATAGATTGTCACTTGTTATATCAGTGTACCTTATACAGCGTGGTCAAAAATTGAATTATCGTTTGGCTGTATTCAATTGTGAGAAAGTCGAAAATTTTAAATGGAACGCCCCATATCTTATTACCCTATCTAAACGGGAATTTAATTCTCTACAAATTATCTATAAACATTGTTATACCTATTTATTATAGTTTTCTTCATATTGAGTATTTTATCGAAATCCTACACAAAATGCTGGAAGCCGTTCGTGTTTTTATTATAAGGCTATGATATTTTGACAGTTTATTTTTCTTTTAATGGTTAATTTATTTAAATTATCATTGGTATTATTTCTAGAATGATCTGCGATTGAATAAACTTTAGTTTGTTAGCTTTTATTTGCCAAAAATAACCAGCAGAAGAACGCATAAATGAACAATGAAAAACAATAATATGGCGTAATATTCGACGTAATGATGGGTGAGATATTCCTAGAGAGTTCAGTTTATTTATTAGCGGTGCTTTCTTGTAAAATATTACTCATATAAATCGACCGAAGCACCTCTTACCAAAGAATTTGGTAAAGCAATAAAATATGACAAAACATTTATTCTATTATCTTAAGCTGCTGGTGATAGAAATTTATGGTTTCTTGTTATTTTAATCTTTCTAAAACTAAGAGATACGTCTCTTATACTATCCTAAACTTTATTACACCCGCCATGAATATAAGACGAATTTAAAATATTGGCGTGGGAATAATTGGCCATGATATTCAAAGACATTAACAGCAGTAAGTGATGACACAACTAAGTAATGACAACAATAACATAAACATGGTTGAAAAGCTATCAAAACTCCATGGATTTCATAAACATAAAAACAAGAAGCTTTCCAGCATTGCATGCGTCCATTAATTTCCAAATATGAGGGCAACTACAACAAATAGGCACAGGAAAGTATCTAAATAGTTTGTAGAGAATAAAATTCCTATAATTCATTTTTGTAATTTTAAGTTTTTCATTCTTTTATGTTATTGATTTTAATTTTTGTCATTAAATTGTTGTTTTTCATTGTTTCATTTATTCGATTTTCTTTTGGTTATTTTTGGTAAATTACAGCTAGCAATCTAAAGTTTATTCAATTGCAGCTCATTGTAGAAATAATACTAATAATAATTTAAATAAATTAACTATCAAAATGTCGTGGCGTTCTAACAAAAACACAGACGATTTCTAGCATTTTACCTATGATTTTGATAAATTCCTCAATAGCAAGAAAACTGTAATAAATAGGTACAGGAATATTCATAGATAATTTGTAGAGAATTAAATTCCCTTTCTGATAGGGTATGAAAATATGGGGAGTTCCATTTAAAATTTTTGACTTTCACGCAATTGAATACAGAGAAACGGTAACTCAATTTTTGACCAACCTGTATAAGATATACTGATACAATAAATGACAATCTATTTAGCAGCGTATGAAGAGTTATCGTACCAATGCAAAACGTTTTTGAGTTAACGTTGACTGAGATATGGGCATGTAAAGAGCATGGTGATATTTGCCAAAAAACACTTAAAATCAAAATAACTCGAAAACAAATAACGGTAGGCACCAACAACTGTTATCAAAGTCAACATATTTTCTTATGTATAATTGAATGGTGCAATAAAAGCTATAGTATTCCATTTAAAATAACGAAGTTGAGGTCTACTTCCGGTAGACCGGAAGTGACGGCCATCTTGAAAATATTTTAGATTAATAGATCGGCATGAACAACCCATGTCACCGAAATTTCAAGCCTCTACAAATAGTGGAACCTAAAAAAGTTCTAATGAACCAGTTACGTGAGACACCCTGTATATTCATTAACAGAATTACTGTAAATTGAATGACAAATTCTATAAACTTGAAAATGCTTTACCCATGGATTTATCTATATCTGATTTTATTGCTGATTTATATCTAGATTATACAGAGAAAAGCTGTATCATTAATAAACAGAACCTTTATTCTAAAAATACAGGGTGTCTCACGTAATTGGTTCATTAGAACTTTTTTAGGTTCAACTATTCGTAGAGGCTTGAAATTTTTGTAACATGGGTTGTTAATTCCGATCTATTAATCTAAAAAATTTTCAAGATGGCCACTACCTTCGGTCTACCGGAAGTAGACCTCAACCTCGTTATTTTAAATGAAATGCTATAGTTTTTATTACACCTTTCAATTATACGTAAGGAAATATGTTGACTTTGATAACAGTTGTTGGTACCTACTGTTTTTTGTTTTCGAGTTATTTTGATTTTAAGTATTTTTTGTCAAATATCACCATTCTCTTTAAAAGCTCATATCTCAGTCAACGTTAATTCAACTACGTTTTGCATTGGTACAATAACTCGTCATATGCTGTCAAATAGATTGTCACTTGTTTTATCAGTGTACCTTATACAGCGTGGTCAAAAATTGAATTACCGTTTCGCTGTATTCAATTGCGAAAAAGTCGAAAATTTTAAATGGAACGCCCCATATCTCTTTAGCCTATCAAAACGGGAATTTAGTTCTCTACAAATTGTCTATAAACATTGCTATACCTATTTATTATAGTTTTATTCATATTGAGTATCTTATCAAAATCCCACACAAAATACTGGAAGCCGTTCGTATTTTTATTAGAAGGCTACAACATTTTGACAGTTATCGTTTAATTTATTTAAATTGTCATTGGTATTATTTCTAGAATGATCTGCGATTGAATATACTTCAGTTTGTTAGCTTTTGTTTACCAAAAATAACCAGCAGAAGAACGCATATATGAAACAATGAAAAACAATGGTATAGCGTAATATTCGATGTAATGATGGCCGATATATTCCTAGAGAGTTCATATTATTTATTAACGGCGCTTTCTTGGAAAATATTGTTCATTTAAAGTGATGACACAACTAAGTAATGGCAACAATAACATCAATATGGATGAAAAGCTGTCAAAACTCCATGGCTTTCCAACATAAACACCAAAAAAGCTTTCCAGCATTGCATGCGTCCATTAATTTCCAAATATGAGCGCAACTACAACAAATAGCCACAGAAAAGTATCTAAATAGTTTGTAGAAAATTAAATTCCCATAATCTATTTTTATAATTTGTGTTTGTTGAATGAAATGTTTTTCATTCTCTTATGTTATTGATTTTAAATTTTGTCATTAAATTATTGTTTTTCATTGTTTCATTTATTCGGTTTTCTATTGGTTATTTTTGGTAAATAACCGCTAGCAATCTAAAGTTTATTCAATCACAGTTCATTGTAGAAATAATACTAATAATAATTTAAATAAATTAAACAAAAAACTGTCACATTGGCATGGCCTTCTAACAAAAACACGAATGGTGGTGTTCTATTTAAAATGTTCGACTTTTTCGCAATTTAATACAGCGAAACGGTAATTTAATTTTTGACTACGCTGTATAAGGTACACTGATATAACAAGCGACAATCTATTTGACAGCATATGACGAGATATTGTAGCAATGCAAAACGTATTTGAATTAACGTTGGCTGAGATATGGGCTTGTAAAGAGCATGGTGATATTTGACAAAAAACACTTAAAATCAAAATAGCTCGAAAACAAAACACGGTAGGTACCAACAACTGTTATCAAAGTCAACATATTTTCTTACATGTAATGGAATGGTGTAATTAAAACTATAGAATTCCATTTAAAATAACGAAGTTGAGGTCGACTTCCGGTAGACCGGAAGTGGTGGCCATCTTGAAAACATTTTAGATTAATAGATCGGAATGAACAATCTATGTTACCAACATTTCAAAGCCTCTACGAATAGTGGAACCCAAAAAAGTTCTAATGAACCAGTTACGTGAGACACCTGTATAAAAAAATGGATTAGATATGTGGATGATATGTTTTGTCTCTGGGAGGCTACTAAAGAAGATTTTTTCGCAATGCTTAATTATATTAATAGCATTCATGAAAAATTTAATTTTACTTTAGAAATTGAAAATGATAATAAAATCAATTTTCTAGATTTAATCATAATTAGAAATGATTTCGATCTGAATTTTGACATATATAGAAAATCTACTAATCTAACAGGTATAAACATTCCGTCTTTCAACCATACATCCATAGAATGATAAGAAACCCTATTAATATAACTCCCATTTAAAAAAAAATTGATTTTATAAAGAAACTTGCAACTGATAATAACTATCCTTCAGATACGATTAATAAAATACTTTATAATACTATAATAAAACATGACCTCTTATATACCAGAGACATTAATGAACTCATCACATATAGTTCTTTACCTTATACCAAAACTAATTACAAAATAAAACATATTCTAAAACAAAATAACATCATTATCGGATATAAAAATCCTATCTTGAATAAAAACGGTGTTTATTCCATTAATTGTAAAGATTGTGCTGCTCTATATATTGGTGAAACAGGAAGAAAACTAGCAAAAAGGATTAATGAAATACAGAAAAATACAACTTCATCAAATGTATACTAACATAAAAATGAATACAAGCATAACATCGACTATGATAATGTCGATAATCTTTACTACATTACTGCAAAAAAGGTAAAAAAGCTAGATCTACTCGAACAATTTGAGATATTCAAATTTAAACATAAAAAGCAAAACCTAATGAATGATCAGCTTTCTTCTATATATAGGGTGAGTCAATAGTGCGAGGACGGAAGATTGTGGCTCTTCTGTTGAAAATAAAAAAAAAATATTTTTATATTATCATACATTACTATCAAAGCTGCATCGATTAAAATTATTTTCAACTATACAGGGTGTTTCACAATTCCAGAACCCTACTCAACTTCATTTTTTTAAATTGAACCCTATACATCTTTTTACATATATTGATTACCTGTCTTAAATGCTATAAATGTGTATCTTGTTTTTATATTTTGAACGCAAGGTTGCTAAGTTATTAATCATTTTGTGAAAATCTTTGAAAAATCTTGTAGTGACTTAAAATTCATTATCACCTCTATTATTAAATATTAAACATTGCAATTTTTTATACCGATAAACAAAGCTTTGGTCTTTGAAACCACACTAATACTGTTGGATAATATTATACGGGGTGGTTACCAGAACCCGTTAATTTATGAAACGTTTGAGGGGCCATAACTTTGTTATTTTAAATGGAACACCCTATATTTTTCATTGCCTCAGAAGGCTTTATTAACTACATTTCATTATCGTTAAGCATATGGTATATCTAACATGTGTACTTCTGGAGATAATTAGACTATTTCAAAAATGTTGGTATAAATCTGATTTTTTCACAGGAAATAAACTATGAAGAAGACATTTTTAAACAAATGCAAGTAAGACCACATTCTTTGTCAAACCCCTAGTGAAACATCTTCTAAAAGGTTTGGTAATTGATTTTCTAAGAAAATCAAAAAGATCGTTGGTTAATAAATGATCAGAGAAGATTCGAGAATCCCTGCCCATATAGTTTAGGACCATCGATGTTAGTGGACTACGTTTCATATAAATTTACTGTTGACAATATTATAGTAATGAAGATTAAGGCGGTTAACATAGCTATTTTTAGGTAACATCGCTTATTCGCTGTATTAAAGATAATCAAAAAAATTACATTGTTGTTGATCTTTTTCTAATACCCATTTCGAAAATTCTAGTCTTTTTTGTACTGAATATGTACACATGTGTACTTCTTCATCTTTTACTAAATAGACGCACTTGAATTTGTTTAAAAATGTCTTCTTCATAGTTTATTTCCTGTGAAAAAATCAGATTTATACCAACATTTTTGAAATAGTCTAATTGTCTCAAAAAGTACATGTTTTAGACATACCATATGCTTAATAAAAATGAAAGGTAATTAACAAAGCCTTTTGATACATTGCAAAAATATAAGGTGTTCCATTTAAAATAACAAAGTTATGGTCCCTCAAACATTCCATAAATCAACCAGTTCTAGTAACCAGCCTATATAATATTATCAAATACTATTACTGGTGTTCGAAAGATCCAAGCTTTATTGATTTGCCAAATTACATCCTTCAATATTTAATAATAATGCTGATAACGAATTTTAAGTGACCACATGATTCATACAAAAATTTCACAAAATGATTAACAACTTAGCAACCTTAGCAACAATAGTATTTAAGACAACTAGTCAGCATATGTGAAAAGGTACATAGGGTTCTATTTAAAAAATGAAGTTGAATACGGGCCTGAAACAGTGAACCACCTGTATAGCAGAAAATAATTTTAATCGATGCAGCTGTGACAGTAATATATGACATAAAAACATTTTTTAAATTTTCAACGGTGAACGATCTTCCGTCCCCGCACTATTGACTCACCCTGTATAGACCACTATATTCATACTTAAAATTTTAGTATGTTTTTAACATCCATTGAAACTCGTTTTATTGTACGTTCTCGCTCCATTTTAACTTGTCACGTCGTTTTGTGTCGTTCCATCTACAATTAGTATTCGTTATTTTAATTCGTTCTTTGGCTGTAAGTTTATTTTAATTTATCTTCATGTATTGTTCAATATTATCTTTTTTATCGCTTGTAGATTTAGTTGATGATGATATTTAATTATCCAAACCGGTACTAAGAATATTTATTTTAAAACTAAAGAAGAGGTCGTTTAATTTCACACCACAATATTAACTTTATTTTTAGTACCTATACAATATAAAAAGAACATTTATAATCGCTATTTGTGTCCGAGTTATTTTTCACTTCAGTGAAGAACTTCAGTGAAGTGAAAAATAACTCACTTCAGTAACTATTCTTCACTCTTAGTTTAACTAGAAGATGGTAGTAACCAGCCTTAGGTCCGCTTTTACCAACTTCCAGTTAAACTAACAAGCGGTGGTTACAGCGATTTTAAGCGTTTTCATCGGCTATGAGCCTGTTTTTAACTATTAGATAAATTTATCAAGAGGTGGTAAAAGTGACCCTTACACTATTATTGCTGTTTGATTCTGAATCAGAGCTATCTTTTTCCACTTCTCCCCATAAAAGATCATCCTTTGAACCATCTAAGGCGTTCGTAATACAATAATTTTTAAATGAATGCTTAATTATGTTTCCTGGGATTCGTTTCCACGCTGATGAAACCCATTTCGCAACTGTTGCACGCACTAGCTTTTTGAATTTTTCCGGTTGATGTCAGTGGATATCCGTCACTCATTAACCATAATTCATATTTTTTTCTTAAATAATCTTTGAAAGGCTTATTAATTGAAACGTCTAATGGTTGTAATATACTGATATACGTCCAAGTATCCAAATCATCATTCACCAAATTACCGTTGTTTCTTTTAACTTTCACATTTTTTGTTAAATGGCCTCAATCCATGTAGTACTAACATTTTTAATGGTTTACTTGGATATCCTCCACGTCTGTTCTATACCACATTCATCCAATCTTCCATCTGCCGTCATCCAGCCTTTCTTTTGCTTTCGAACTATAACATGATTGGGAAATTTTTCATTTTTTGGTATTTGTTTTCTAGTAAGTATTAAATATGGTGTTAACGTTTTACCATCAGCAGTAACATATAACACCAGATTTATTTCTTTTTGCCGTCGTAACGACTATCCACGAAAACATTCGCTTCCTTTAAATTTTACACCGACAACCTTGGCAACTTCTAAGCCCTTTAATTGCATCATACTGGTAGTCTTTTGCACATTTCTCTTTGATAAAATCAATTACAGCATTATCAATACGTGGAATTTTCCTCATTTAGGACCAGCGAGAGCCTTGGTCATTGCTTTGCACAAGAATATTGCTGAGCGGTGTTCTCTCCAACGCCGGATATTTGATTCGTGTATGTTGAATTGGCGGCTAGCTACTCTATTACCGTTACTTTCCGCAAATACAATAACTTTCCGCATTAATGCAGCGTCGTAATGAAGCCTTTTTCTGGCCATAATAGGTAGTTAAATTAATGAAATTTCGATCGAGTTTACGTGACAGACTGTTTAGGTAAGAAAGTATATGGTAAACTATGCTGGGGATTCACCCGAGTGAATTGGGTAGTACCAACATAATTCACCAACAAAAATAATTGAATAATTGTTGTAAACTATTTTTATTTGTTTCATTTAATTACTATTGTGGTTTTGTTTTATTTTGTGTTTACATCATATATATTCGAAATTCGCTCGAATCTAAGACGCGCCGGATTGTAAGACGCATCCCATTTTCATGAACGATTATATAGCAAAAATAGTACGTCTTAGATTCGAACGAATACGGTATATTATGATAGAATGAAGATGACATCATACATTGTGAAGTCAATAGAGAAGTATATACGTTTGGACAACAGTTGAATATTTTCTAAAATGAAGAGATGAGACTGTATCTCTTTTAAGGTGAAACTCGCAATAACCCAAAAGAATTAATCAGAAATGTTTCGAATTTCATATGAATACAAAATACCTTTGGTTTCTCATTATACTACAAATAAAATAAAATTTTAAAATAAACTTTAATTTTAAACATTACTTTTATTCAAGCCAAATGAATATAGTTGAGGAATAACGATAAGTTTGATAAATAAAAGATGAGATGACCACTATTAAAATCTGCCAAACTATAAATTTCAACTACACAAATAAAAATATATAGCTATAGGTTAGACTATTATAAAATTTATCAGATTATTAGGCTACTTTAAGATAATTTATGATCCGTATAAAATTATAATAAAATTTCTTGGTAAAAAAAATTATATTCCTAATAAACACGCTTTAAAACATTAGTGAACGATATTATGGAAATCATATTTTTGGGTTAAAATGTTGTTTTACTTACCAGCAAATAAAAGAAGTTTGGCACACTTGTTTCTACCTTGCAATGCGGCTTTCATGAGTGGTGTAAATCCTAAATTGTTTCTTGAGTCGATCTCTATACCTCTGCAACGCGTTAACATACAATTCAGACATTCAACTTGTCCTAAAATGGAAAATAAAACGCTTCGTGAGTTTAAGAATTATTATTAGAACATGTCGTGGGTTGAAAGTGCTGCTTTATTCAACGTTTATACGACAGTAAATGATGGTAGCTGGATTATTCGTGTTGAAATAACGTAGAAAATTTAGGGTCATTATTTACCTGCTTGAGCGGCGAAATGTAATGGCGTATTTCCTTCATTGTCGGATATATTTGGATCTAGATTCGGTAGTTGTAATATTTGGTCTAATATTTCCACAGAGCCATTGGATGCTATGTAACTCAAAGCAGTCTGAAACAAAAAGAAATAATTATATATTACTATAAAGTATTTTGTTGAAAAGAGCTCCTAATATTATTAGGACGTTGAGTGTAGTGCGTTTCAAAGTTCTCTAAAGTGAACTTTACGCCCGTGAAAATAAGGCTACAAATTTCATTACCCTCCGAATGCACTATCGATTTTACTCTTTGACGTTTTCACTCAACCTGTTCGTGTAAATGAAGAGAATTATTATGATTAATAGCACAAACAATAAAGCCGTAAAGGTTTCAATGTGATCTTTGAATATATGATTTGTTAGTATTTTAGAGAAGTACGTAATATTCCGCAGATACAGAAATTGTATCATTTGTTTGCTGTTTAATGTCGAGCTTAATTTTAGAATATGTAGAATTAGAATATGTAGAAAGCGAACTTGAGTAATTCCAACTTTACAAAGTACATAAACACGAAGACGTTGAGATCAAACGATTCGAACCACGTTCATCATAGACGGTTATATTTTCGGAAAACGTCATAACTCAAATTTGTAACGTAATGTGGTCAAGTTAAATTAAAGATTACTGTACATAAATTTTTACCGACAGCTACAACAACGATGTTTTTAGGATCAAACCCTTTTGTAAAACGAATTTTGTTTATGAAAACTTAACTCAATCAAAAAAATCAGAAATAAATGGATACATGACGTGTACATCATTGGCAAACATGTAACTTTCAAGATGTTTACTTTTATGTCGAATGTTCGACCTTTACTAGTAAAACTTGTATTATTTATAGACATAGAACTGGCACGATACTATTTTGTTAAAACAGTTCTAACTACCAAACGAAAACACCGGCCGTTTCTCGTCTAAATAGTTTTACCCGATGTTTTTTTTTGTGGTCACACAAAATCGACTAGAAACACGTCCGTATATACAAATTGCACAATTTATCTTTCCCGTTTATGTAAAGCTACCATGAGCTAGAACAAGGCCCATCTGCATACTCGAAACGGTTGACATTTAGATCCTGACCCGACCCAAACGAAATGCGTTTACACTATCGAACCGTCTGGAAATTCTACATAGTACCTGTTCTCTAAAGCTACTGAGTGTTGCAACGTGCATAGAATTAATGAGGATTATTTTGTAATTATCGAATTTATATTACAGGCTAAAACATTACAAGGTTTTTATAGATAAATTTACTATATACGGGGTGAGTCAGTAGTGCAAGTACGGATGATTGTGGCTTTACAGTTGAAATCTTGAAAATAAAAAATGTTTTATGTCACCATATATTACCATTAAAGCTACATCAATTAAAATTATTTAATAAATACTCAGCTATACAGAGTGTTTTAATATTTTAGGTTCATACACAACTTAATCTTTTTAAATAGAACCCTATATATCTTTTTACGTATGCTGTATTTAAGATATCTTCTTAAATGCTGCATATCGTGTTTTCAAATTTTGAATACTAAGTTGCCAAGTTATTGATCACTTTGTGAAAATTTTTGAAAATTTGTCTGGTTACTTAAAATTCGGCATTAATAAAATCAGCATTATTTTTAAATATAAAAGTTTTAATTTTTTATATGTTTTAGAAGGCCTTTAATAATTATCTTCCAATTTTGTTAATGATATCGGCGAAAACTTGATTGAAAACAAATGCCAGTTAGTATATTTCGTAAAAGGTGATAAAGTATGGATCTGTGCACAGACAATAGCGTTAAGAAATATATTTTTAAAAAATTCTATTAAAATATGTTGTTAACAATCCTATACTAATTAACCAATTTTGGTAAAAAGTTTTAATTTATTAAAAAAATGGTAAGGTCTCGATACAAAGATGATATAATGTTTAGATTATACCTTTGTGCTAATGTATTAAGTAGGTAAAACTTAGCAGATAAAGTTAGAAGATGTAATAGTAATTTAACGTAGTTTTGAAAAAGGTTATACAAATTGAATGAGAATATAAGGAAATTTTGTGTGGCTTGGAAGGAAGGTTGATATAATTACTTTTACATGCAGTATTGATTCACATTATGTTGGAAAAATATGATGGAGCATTGAAGATTTGATTTGATAATTTTGAGTTTGTTGCTTGATTTTGAAGATTTTGATGATAGAAATGTATTGAAGATTTGCAATAAAGTTTGAGGTATAATATATATTTAAAGTGACAATGGTGAAACTATAATGTATCTATCAAAATAAGGTCGTAATGATGACATTTAAATGGAATTTCAAAGAATTAGAATATGGCAGGGAGAAAGTTAAATACTCCCAATTTAAAACATTTAATTCATTCCATAATTTTCATACTAGAATGGGCGATAGGCTAATTATTAACAATTCTCAAACGACAAGAGCAAGGGACGATGGGAATTATCTGGGAATTAAATTGTAGAACGTTCCGCCGGAAAATGTTAACAGCTCAGTGAGTCAATTTAAAAATAAAGTAAAAAACTATTTAACGAAAAAAGTTTTTTACTCGATTCAGGAGTGATGTGTCCCTTCTTCGACGTTATTTTGAATTTTTATATTATTGTTTTGATGCATTTTTTGCAATGTATGTATTTTTTCTTTACTCACCATATTAAATCATTTTATGATGTTGTCACCAATAAAAAATATTATTATTATTACGTTGAGATTTTGTAGTTAGAATGACGTAAATAAGGCTTGTAGGTATTGAAAATTTTCTTTTTTCTAGCTTATGTAAGCAAAATTTTACGAAAGATAAAAAGAAATAATAAAGTTTCAGAACTAAATGTAATTGTCGCCTAGTCAGCAAAAAAATATTCGTTAAACACATGACGTTTTCGTCATTTCTGTGAATAAAAAGATGATTGAACCGCAACTTACATTTCAAAAATGATTTAGATTGATTAACGCGTTTTCGAGTTATAAAGAATAAAAAAAAATGTTTTGCTATCTATGAAGTCCTCTCGCAGCTAAACGAAGCAACATTATATATAATATAGATACGATATAGATAACTGAACTTATATCGACCTACTTTGAGTCAATGAATCTGTGGTCTTCCCTTGTACCCGCAGTAAGGGGACATCCTGTATGTACAGGGTGATTCACATAAGAACCAATACAGAACATGGACATATAGAGGGCAAAAAATTAAGTTAATATGGATATCTCAGTAATAGATAAAGCTAGAAAAATCAAATTAGGTTTACGTTGTGAGTGTACCGAGAGTATTCACTGGTAGGAAGTTATGATCCGATGAACATAAAGACGATGCGTACAATCAAAAATTTCATGAAAATAGTTTTAGAATAAAATAGGCTTTTAGAATCAGTAGGAAAAATTAAGGGTTAACGACATAACAAAATAGTTTTAAGGAAATAACCTTTTTGAATGCATGTGTATTGCATTGGTCCCGTGGTCAGATATTTGCAAAAGTGATTTTAAACGATTTTTCACGATAATATTGTTGGTTACAAAATTTTATATTTCTAGGACAAACATATTGGAAATATTTGAAAAAATGTATAAAAATTAAAAAAAGTCGTTTATGGGTTTAAATAAAAAATTTTTACATAAGTTGAAAGTTAATATTTTATCTCTAGTATTTGTGGTTAAAATTGTGCCACTGCTTACAGCGACATCCTGTACATATAATTAAAGATAATAGTAGAACTAGAAAATCCAGCGGTCTTACAGCTTAGTTTAAGTTTAAAAACTCAGGGAATACCCAAAGTTTATTTAGGAACATGAAATAAAGCAATTGGGCAACAACCCGAGTTGGATTCTATGTATAACTGCAAACATTTATATTTAAATACACTTATTAAATGAATAATGATAACATTATGATTTAAAAATATTTTGTCGATTATACGGAGATTTAGCTTTAATTTTAAAAGGGCAAAATCTAAATTTAATACAACTGACGGCATCGCTAGCTGACGAGATTTAACTTGTGTTTATTTGAAGAAGTAATGCACGTGATGCAGTTTCCAAGGTTCACCAACCTTAACAGTTTCAGATTTCTTGACGTCACAAATAACCTATCCACCAACATATCCAGGTTTAATTCTTTAAGCGGTGTGGAACGCCCTTACAAAACCGATACCATTCATTGAATCGAAACAATGTATAAAACTGTCGACGTTATATTTCACAATGAACATGTAACACACGTTCGTACTTGTAAATTACGTTTTACCCTTTTCACATAACCGCTTTACATGGTAACCGTTAACAAGAGGGTCCTTGTTACAAAGAGACGACCGCGACGATAAGTCAGTCAAGGAAACCAGAGAATATACCGAGTTTATTGTGTATGTGTCCCCGTAACATCGAATGCATTACCGTCCCTGGAACATCAGGATTGTACTTATCCTTGCAGGGATTGTTTGCACAGATCTAGAACGTCAAATCCTCGGTTAAAGCGCAGGTCATAGCAAACTATTCGTTTCAGAGATATCCTCTTTCATTATGGATATGCGCGAATCGGAAGGAGAACAAGGTTTTGCACTTTAATATCTTGAGCTTTGGCATGTCTCTATTAGAAACGGGTAATTAATAGGATAGTTTAAATATTTTAGTGGGTTAATATTTTAATATGTTTTAAAATTAAATATCGTGTGACGTTGATAACGAGGATCGAGATTTTTTTATGTCGACTTTTTTAATATAAACATAAAGGCACCTGGTTTTTGTAACGCGCGAGGCTTCAATTTACATTATTCGTGCCAAAAATTGACTGGGGATTCATAACTCGCCGGTTGGAAAATATTTTTAGAGCTCTGCGTAATATTAATCGCCACGGTGACGTACAAAACTCATCATATCGATAGGGATATTGTCATCAATATCCAATCATCTACCCAAAATTAATAAAATATAATTCCGAACCATACTAAAATTAATTTTTTCATTTAAATGTGGACCATCGTAATAACATCATTTCGAAGAACCATCTTAAATCTTATAGATTTAATTTTAGTAAAACTTTCAACAAATCAATCGTAAGAAAACTTCTTACGTACTTCTAAAGAGATTGATCCCCGGGAGCGGTGCCAGGATAAACGAAATTACATACGAAAATTTTAAACATTTTTTTTTAATTTGAAATTCCGTTCTTTGATAGAAACGAACATACAAAATACGGTTTAACTAAAAAGCAGACCAGATGCTGCAATAAATTTAAAGTACCTAATATTACCGCGACCTCGACGGCGCTAAATGACACAAAGACTTGGAAACAATGGAACGAGCTTTCCGAAACGCATAAATATTTTTGTGGCGACGTATCCTTCCGATTTACAACATGCGGAACGTCCTTACCATTACGTAAACAAACCGCATGATGCGTATTGTTATGACAATCCGTAAATCGTTCCTCTCCATTCAAGCAGGAAACCGCGACCTACATTAAAACTGCAATTGACAATACAAAATAAACAAGGATGATTAAAAAAGTTTTTTACTATAAGCGAGGACGGAGTGATGTTAAATGACAGATAAAAACATTTTATATAAATATGTTTTCAGAAATTAAAACATATTTACAAATATGTACCTTGAATTCTTTTCATTTAGTAGAAATGTCAATATATCGAACGAGACACTTAATTGAAACGTTACAATTCATAAATCATCAGCTTTATCGAAAAAAATTCAAATAATAGTTTCATCATACAAAGGGGGAAAATATTTTTCAGGGTTTTCACTGCATTTTAGAAGCGCAATCTATACGTTTCACTTGTTAAGTTTTTTAAAATGGATATATATGATTTTTATATATGATTTTCACTATGCTATTCCTATAACAAAATAATAATATTTAGAAAAAAGTTATTTACTGAATACTATACATACTAATAATTTAAAATGCAAACTGGGTACACGCCATTAACATCAAGTAGGCTGGTTTGGTTATGACGAATATGACGGATGGCAATTGTTTTAGTATCCATATTTGTCCAAATAACCCTTCGGTATAAATTCAGTCGTTAAGTAAGCATTGATAACAAATTTTATTAAGTATAGCAAATTTTGACAGATACAATTACCAAAACAAGTGGCATCTCGTGCCTTCTTAAGAAACTTGGCGTTTCAGGGTTGGGTTGGATGTTCGAAACGAATTTTAGAGACGCCCTATTTCCTACAAAATTGAAAAAAACATGATACTAGTTTTAGGCCTAGTGTTAGTTTTAGTTTTACTTTAATTTAAATGCAGGGTTGGCAAATCAGTTAGTAAAGTACTCTATTTCAGAAAATGTTCATTGTAGAGGCCTTCGTTAAAGAAATGTCTTCAGATGCCCGGCTAAACCCAACCCAACCCAACTCTGTATATTTGAACCAGACCAATCCCAAGATATTCGGCGTCCTAGGGCTGGGTTTTACTTTTAAATTCGAAACTATTTTAATCGAATGCCCCCTTGTTCATACAAAATTCAACGCAAAAACGGTTATGCATTTAATAATAGAAAAAGAGAATATAGAAGAAACAGAAGCAATGAAAAACAGAAAATATTACTAATTAGAAGAATAACATTACTAACTGTCCTTGACTAACTCGCAACTTAATTGCTTAAATTTAAAAAAAATAATTTCTTAATTAAATTAAATTTCAAAATCACTATAAAAGATTTTTCATTTTCCAGAACGTTGAAAGTAGATAAAAAAGTAAATATAACAGGTAAACAATTTTTTGAAAATTACTAGTAGATCTTGAAGTGTTATTGAAGAAATTTGTACCTAATATTTATGTGATGAACAACAATTTTCCTAAAAGTGATTTTGTTAAACAAATATGTAGGCATTTTGTTAGTTATGACTACAACTTTTAATACCGATATTAAAAATAATGATAAGCTAACTCAAACCAACACAGTACTTGCTCGTTCTCTAGTCATTGTAACAACAGAATCTAGCCATGAACTTCTTTCCTTGTTCACTCATCCTCTTTCGTTGTATTTTTTCTTCTTTAATCATACAACCCAAATGAACGCAACACAACCCTTTTTTTTAAATCGTGGAAAATCTGCTATACAGACATCCGACTTAGAATCTTACCACTAAAAAAACTTTTTCTCGGTTTTCCCTGATATATCCTTCCGGACTTTCTTCAGTTGCCTCTGCGCTGTCACCTCTGATCTGTTCGTTGCTATCCTCCTTTCGTCGATCTGTTCTCTTAATAACCCATGGCTCAAGAAAATAAGCAAAAAGAAACACATCGCACATCTTAATAGACATTAAAGGCATCTTTTTCTCCCATCATCCATTTTTCCTATATCTACCGACTTATCTCGTGCTCAATCCTTCGTGCCTGCCTTGTCCTGATAACTCAGGCATTCATCCAGCATTACCCAGGGCTGACAAAAGAAGCTATAAAAACCTCTCTCCTCATCGATTTTATCGTCCCTGTTCTTTAGATCTCCACCCATCAGCTCTATTCTGCCTCGGTTCGTGTGTTGAATCCATGATTAAGGCATTAATAGTTCTAGGCGTGTTTTTTTATAAATGCTGTATCTTTGCCCTCTAATTTAAGCTTTTTTCCAATCTTTACATCTAAATAGTTTAGCATGTTTTTTGATTCAACTATATGATCTTTGACTCTGACTATTGCTTCTATTCCACACTTTCTACTTCCGATTAGAAGGCAGTCCCAAGGACTGTCTTTTTAAAAGCGACTTCTATATCCAATTTGTCCATCCCACTATATTATATTCACTATATTATTCAACGCCAACTGTGCAGTTTGTTCAATATCTTCAATTTCCCAGCCACCAACTATGACTGTAATGTAGACTATGTGAACTATTTTAAATTACTCTATCGCATTTATAAACACAACCCAACTTAGTCCACATATTGATCAGAATATGACTGGTAACTCAATTTCAAAGCAATGATACTATTGTATAGTAAGTTTTAGGTAACAAATGTGTTGAGGATATCGAAAAGGTGAACAATCTGGCCAAAGAAGCAAAGCCGCAAAGAGTTACCATACAAAGTATTTCCAGGTCACAAACAGGCAGGGATTAAGGTTGCTTTCAGGCTTTCTGACCGGTCACGCACCCCAATACCAAAACTAAACTTGTCGACGCAGTGTCGAACTCCAGTCCGTGATTGTAGGTACGTTCAGCACTATGCCAATGCGTCGGCAAAAGCCTTTTAAGTCACAAAATTTTTTGCTTGATTTCGCTTGATAGCTTCCAGGATAAAAGAATAAGATTTCGAAAAATACCACAATTTATCGACAACCTGCATTCGCTCTAAACATTTGAAGGACTGTTTACAGGACTTTACAAGAGAGGTTGCAACCCTTAATCCAATAACAGCAATAATAATGTTATTGCTGTAATAATGTTCCATAATAATATGAATTTGATACATTTGATATAACGCAGGTGGCGGTGGTGTAGTCAATTTTTATACTAAGCCGATTTCTCCTGTTATTGAGCGTTTGTGGTTTGAACTTGTGCTTCTGTTAGCTACTACCGTTGTTTACTGGCTTCACAATAGTAAATTCCTCATTTCGAGTGTGTATTTTATTCTTCTCCAACTTTAGAGGAACTTGTCTGTATGTGATTTTAACATTAATGGCTGTTATGGCAATCTGTTCATTCCTATTATTGTACAGTTTAATTTCAATAAATCATTTTGTGTCCGACTCTTGTCACTATCTCCTTCGCTACTTTAATTAACTTTGTATTTCTGGTGTGACAACTATACATAATATTACTGATCACTCTCTTGTCTTTGTTACCTTGTCTTTTTATTTGCCTCGTCTACAGCAAAAATATTATTTCCATACACTTCAGAAACATTAGCTCTGAAATTTTTCTGAATGAACTTTCTTGGCAGGAATTTCTGCTCCTATCGAATATTAACGATAAAGTTGATTTTTTCAATTAGCATATCATCGGTTTATGACCACCTTTTTATATGGACAACATTAAACTCCTTATGAGATTAAGAGATACTGTTTATAAAAGGATCAAATACACTAACTCACCATCGTATTTTCCTTACTACAAGCAACTTCGTGATTTCACCAATATTGCACTCCAACATAAAAAGAAAGCCTTGTTATCTCACTTATTCAGGCATAATAAATCAAATAAAGTACGGGTTGCTTTCAGGTCTTTGGGAGTTTGTAAGAATAGGAGCAGTGACATTTCAGTAATATATGACGTTAATTATATTAACAATTTTTTCCTATCCTCTAACATTTACAACAATGTCCCACTTTTTATAAAGCTGGTGAATGCACGCGGTTTCAGCAAGAAATTAAAAATCGTACTGCGGAGAGAACAGGAGGAGGCGGGCAATCATCATTAGGCATCACAAATTTTATGAAATCTTTAAACTTTGAATTAGCGTTGTACTTGGGGTCGGTGTCGGAATGAGTAAACATAATTTCATTTATAATTGCCGTGGGGCAATGAAAACAGTTGTAGTCCCGCTAATTGACTTGGCTCTCTTTATCTCCATATATACTTCTAATTATAAGTATTAGTTTTGTTTCTTTATGAACTTTCTTGTATTATGTGGTTTAATAAATATATTATTATTATTATTATTAAAAGTACTTGCTATGATTGGTTGTAAAAACGATTGCCAAGTTATTGAGATAAGTAATAACAAGAAAATAAAGTAAAAATTAAGAAAAACAATGTAGTGTACATATTAATGATATTCAAGAAAGTCGTCATGCATCTAAAGAAGTATAACAAGAGCACCCTCCAAATGATCAGAGCATATAGAGTCTCATTGGAAAAGTTAAGTATGTATCAATCATAGGGCAATATACTAGAGAAATATACTAGAGAAATTAGTAGAAGTATTTACCGTGTATATTATAAAAAGTCCTAGACATATTTTATATCCTTAGAAATATTTTAAAACTTTAAGGATCATCTAAAAACATTAGAGCTCCATGGACATTTTTGAAAATCATGATGTTCTTATAAATATTAATTCGAAATTTCTGTATATTCTAAAATTTCCTAAGAAATAATTACTAATAGTATCGAATGTGCATCTCCATGATAGTTTTAGAAATTCTTGGAAAACGTTGCAGCAAATCTTATTGAACTTAGGAATCCTTTAAGAAATTCTGATAAGCTAACAAATTAATAATCTTAGCAAAGAAAACGCTAAAATTAGAGTAAGTATTGATGAAATAAATTAAATATTAAATCTTGACTAATATTTAGTATAGAAAGGTTACTAACGGAGAACTATAAGTCATAGCAATGTATAGCTTTAAATCGGGAAGTAAATCTCAATCAAAATCCACATCTAATTCTGTAGATAATTGATGAATATCCAGGTGTTCACTATGAATATAACTTATAATATAAACAGCAACGCCCCCATATTTGTATTGCGAACGTCAAAAGACTGATAATTTCTAGAATCTGGGAATTGCATAAATATTTTAGATTGAGTCATGAAGTGTTCAAAATAATAAACAGCTGTTTTAACAAAATTAACTATTTACAAAACAATTTCAATTTTAATTATGTATGTAGCGTTGCATATTAGTAAGAGGATTAAGAGAAAGTGCAGACTTATTGAAATTAATGATTTGTTATTGCGCATTTTTTTCGGCTTTAACGATTATCCTAGATGAAACAATACTATGAGATACCCGATTTGGGCATTTGTTATCTCCTCCATATTCTTGTTCATAACACATATTGTAACTTTCGGCTGATAGATGGTTCTATAACAGCACCTTTAGGACCGTTTCAATTTTATTTCTTTCTGATATTTATCCTTTTCTGACTTTTCAGTAACTAGCATCGTAATATTTCACCACTTGTAACTTATTTTACAACTCTTTTTTTGTCATTGTCACAATGTTTTCATAACTATCCTTCTTTCCTTTCCACCGTCCAGCTCTTACCCCTTTTTTCGAATCGCTACCAGACCTTTGAATATATCTAGTATATTCCTGTATCTAGGTTGAGGATAATTTTTCGGTGAATGCATGGGATTATAAAACTATTTCCTCTCCTTGTTTAGAACTGCTTGCATATTTTTCCTAATGTTTCCCAATTTCTTTTGATTATATCTTTCTTTCTTTCTACTTACTTCACGATTTTTAACACTTAGTTAATCGTCTTCTCCAGATTAATTAGCCAGTATTCTTCCCAATTTTGCAATAGGAACAATACGACTCCAAATTTTTTTGCTCACAATTAATAAAATTAGTCCATGTGAACAACATAAT
This sequence comes from Onthophagus sagittarius, assembly GCA_036711965.1. Classification (NCBI taxonomy): domain Eukaryota; kingdom Metazoa; phylum Arthropoda; class Insecta; order Coleoptera; family Scarabaeidae; genus Onthophagus; species Onthophagus sagittarius. Next base: position 55,463,766 of record JASERS010000001.1, read on the forward strand.
TTGTTGCTTTTTCTAAGGTTTCAATGGATATCTAGTTACGTGAATTGAACCTTCCATTTTCTTTATATTCTCATTTCTCCTCCCAACCAAGATCTGTCAATACATAACAGTTTAAGCAAATATGACGCAATTAAGCGAACGACAATTAATGTAAATATTAAGGATGTATAGGTACGGTGAAAGAAAACGCACTCAAAGTGAAGTTTATACACCGTTTAAGAATATTTACTCGTATACACAAGTTACACAATCTACAATATCAAATATATTAGAAAATTCTGTAACACCGGTAGTATTGAAAACCTGCTACAAAGTGGACGGCCGAAAACACGGAAGGATTTCGAATGACGGCAAAACGGTCTTTTGTTGGTTCAAGAACAACCCCAGAATTCTTTAAAAAATATACCTAGGCTGGGTTACAGAAATTAGTGTTAAATCGGCTGTTCGAATATTAAAATTACAAAAGATTCACCCATGTAAGGTAAGTATTTAAAAATTTTGTGGGATAAACTACTTCCCGTGTCCTTTGTTAGCTTAAGCTGAATCGCGAACTTGCTGATGCTGATTATGACAGGAGAGTGCAGTTTTTCAAGAAATGATTGCTAGGTTCATATAACTTTTATGTTAAATAGCACAGTAAATCGTCATACGGCCGATATTGGAGTGACATCAACCCACAATCGATTTACGAAGGGCATACTCAATTTCCACAAAAAATAAATGTTTGGACTAATATTCTACGTAGACAAGTTATACATGTATGTGGACATACATGTAAAATATAATAGTGCCAGCGATTGAAACTTTGTTCCCCGGAGATTGATGATATCATATTCCAACAAGATGTGTAATAAAAAAAAGGGTGTAATAAAAAGTACAGCATTCCATTAAAAAAACGATGTTATAATCTACTTGTTGCAGACCGTTGGTGGTGACCATCTTAAAAATATTTAATATGTTTTGCAGAATTCAATGCTCGCAGCAGGTCTGAACACATTTTAGCCTGAACAGAAACTGTCGATAAATAAAACAAATACAAAAAAAAACAGAATAATTCAGTTCTCCAAGTACGCTTACAAAACATGATCTCAATGTAAGAGCACCGAGGCAGCAAAAATGTCACGTTGTGTAATCGCAACCTAAACAAGGTGTCACGCAGTTTAACTTTACTACGAGGAGCTATACTCTCTCGCAATATTGTAAAAGATCACCTTCGCGTTATAGTATTCAGGTGCGACAGTACCTAGATTTAATAATATATAGATTTAATATATAATAAATAGAACGTAGCAGACTTAATACTTTTAATATTATAAGGACAGGAGCTATACTCTCTCGCAATATTGTAAAAGAACACCTTCGCGTTATAGTATTCAGATGCGACAGTACCTAGATTTACGTTTTCCTGAGAAGTGGATTGGCAGACGTGAATGACTTGAATGACCTGCTAGGTCATCTGATAATATTCACAAATAATATATAATTAATTGTACCAGTGTATCTTACGCAGGTAATCAAAACATGAGTAACCAATTTACGTTACTTAATTGCCATATTTCGAATATTATTTATGGTTGTTTTTATAATGACAGTAAGTCTCACTTTTACCAACCTTCAATTAAATTAATTAGCGGTGGTTACAGCGATTTTAAGCGTTTTCATTGGATATGAGCCGGTTTTTAACTATTAAATAAATCTTTCAAGAAGTGGTAAAAGTGGCCCTAAGAGGCACAAATAGGTACAACGACAATACAAATGTAAAAATTCCATCGCCCAACTAACAACAAACACATTTTCCGAAATTGTATGTAATTCAATTTTCAAACAAAACATGATCTCAATGTAAGAGCACCGAGGCAGCAAAAATGTCACGTTGTGTAATTGCAACCTAAACAAGGTGTCACGCAGTTTAACTTTGAACGTAGCAGACTTAATACTTTTAATATTATAAGGACAGGAGCTATACTCTCTCGCAATATTGTAAAAGAAGGAACAGCTGAAGCAAACTAACCAAAAGTTCTTAACATAATTGACTGCAACCGTCGACCCTTTATCATTTGGTCAACGTTCAATTCTTGGCCAGCCGAGTTAATTCCTATCTTAGTTGTTATGCAGAATACATAGCTTATGACGGAATCTCTGTCTTCTATGGGTCTTCTTCTAATGGTACTTGATGTTACGTTTGCAATGGAGCTTACCTTGTCCTTACCTTATCATCGGCCAACCAGATCTGCCGTAGGTTCCTCAGGCGTCATTGGGATCCCAAGCGAATGGTTTATTTCGCTTACGTCCCAATAAGTCATATGCCACCATAGATCACTATGGTGGCATATGCCTCACTGGTTTGGTGAATAAAAGCAAATCATAAGATGGCACAGCAACTGCTGGCACAAATACAACGTTTCGTATGTTTTAACATAACAGGTATGGCGAGATCTTGTCCGACGGCTGCACTTGAAGCCATACCTGGTCTCACACCACTTCATCTGTATATGCAAACGGAAGCAGCCTTGAGTGCCTTATTACTTATAACATGCTCTTCATCCAAGTTGATACATGGTAACCTCAGAGGAAACCTCAAGGACTCTACTCTAACTGACTTGATCGAAATTATGATGCATCTTATTCCGACAGAATTCAAGGTCGACCAGCCGTACCAGCTCATATGTAGATGCAGAGATGATTGAACAAAAGGTGAGCCTCTTCTAAAAAGGGGAACTGCTTGGTATACCAATGCTTCAAAGACAGTTAGATCCGGAGTAGGCCTGAACATTACCGGACCAAATAGCCACATTAAACTGCCACTCCTCCCAGACACAACCATTTCAGAAGTTCTAGCTATAAACTTCTGCACCACTTTGAACCTCCAAAAGTAACAAATAGGTGCATCCATAAACATATTCACAGACAGTCTCCTGTAAGCAATCCAGGCCGTTACGTGTGGCTCGGCACTGATAAGAGCATGTACCAACAATTTGAAAGAACTCACTAGCAGAAATGATGTTATTCTATGGGTTCCAGATCACAGTGACATTGAGGGCAACGAGAAGGCGGACAAGCCTCACACTGTAAATAAATTTCAGGCTACAGACAAGCGAAATGTATGATGGATCCTTCGCGAAACAAACTCTAACAGGTGGTAACCCCTCAAATACCATCGCTTCCACATTGCACAATCCGAAGTACAAACTTGTCGTACTTGTCGTACATTTAAAGGGTCACCAAGGATTACTATATACTAAATAATAATAATACCTTATCATCATCGTTCTCGACGAAAATTGTATCCAATTAGTTTCTAGCCTGAGGAGCAAATGTTGACTGATTATAATTATCGGTTTTGCACCATCTTATGCTTAATAACGCTTAGTATTTCATATTTTATTTAACTATTAGTATTTAATTTATTTTATTTATTACTGATCATCAATTAAGATCAATAGACACAACTGAGAGCTTCAAGATATTTTAGCAACAACCCAGACAAAATTAACATAAATGTGAGAATTGATGCTAAACAGCAGTCTATTCTGGTTTAAAGAGTTTATTTTAGCTCATGATATCAAAGCGATGTCCAATATTATTAATGACTAAACAGCAGAAATAAAAAAAATAAACGATAGATAAAATCTTAAGCGAAAGCCATCGTTATTGTTTCCGAATTATTTGCTAAGATTAAATTGTAATGTACACAGATAGTAATTTGAAATAAGTTTAGAACTAATTCCCTTGACAAAAATGATTAATAAAGTGTTTGCACGCTATGTGAAGCAGAAACAAAAGAATTATGTGAAGATATAGAGTCTATATCGTCATTTATTGTTTAATATATCTGACGATTAAAAATGTTTATCGATGTAACTAATGGGTTTTCGTGTGCGATAATATATACACGAATACAGTTTCGTTTGGAGAATTATAAATACTGTATGGGCGACAACCAGATAGAATTATGTTTGCTTAACATGACATTATCTTCTACGGTTATACACACGATACCTATTATAAATCATTTATGACATCGTTTTATATTCAAGAAGTTTAATGAAGGATAGATTTCGTTAATTTTACGCAACTTAAAAAAAATTTTATCCTTTGAGTACGTATTTTTCTCGCTACCTCCTTTTCTATATTCTTGATTACCTGTATAGATTAACCTGTATAACGCAAAACCCCACAAAACGTTGATTATGTTTTCATTCCCTAGAACTGCTAAATAAATAACAATTAATTTAGGTCTGATCTCCTGGCGGTATATAATTTACATTAACTCTGGGATTATTATCAAAATAGAACTATTTTTTGAAACACTGCGATAAATAACCGCCCCAATTAATCGGTGCACAATTCTACGAATTATTTCAAATGTGAGTGTAATTAAATGAAAACCACAAACAATTTAAAAGGATTTCTTTTGATGTTCACAGACAATTACTGTAGTGTTAATCAGTTTGGTTCACGTTCGATCCGAAACAATAAAAAGGGCGTTTCGGTTAACTTAATTCCTCGTTCGTCGTATTGCGGTATACCACAGCAATAAACGATGTGTGTACAACCTGCGGAAAGAGGACATCAAAAGAATCAAATGGGAAATGTTTAGTATTTAATTCCACACATGCTAATGCACGTGTGGTATTTTTATATTTGGAACGACGAAGCGGGTTTGTACGAACCTTCCCTTTTTTATTCCACAGTACAACATGCTGACACGAATTTCACGCTCTGCGGTTTTGTTATCAAATATTGGGATGGCAAACAAATGTGTAATTCTATTTATAAGCACTAAACACTTTTTGTTTCGCTTTTATTTATAATTCAGGTTTCATTGGCTTTCCTACTCTACGCAATGTAAAATGAAAAAAATAAATTTGGTATTCAACCGATTAAGTCTATTGTTCGTCTAACGTAAAATTCGTGCGAAAAATTATGATCCGTACACGTGATATTACCAGAAGGTTACAAGAACATGACACAAATTGTTTTGCGTGCGTAACATGGCCCCGAATCACGCGTACACACAATAAATTACAAATCAAGCCAAATAAGTGAGATAGCTTCAATAAAAACAGTATCAAATCAAGTTTCGTTTTATTAATGAATGGATATTTTTGTATAACACGCTGTTACGGTGTAATCAAAGTAAAATAATCTGAAATCGATAAAAGCGTCAATTTTAATAATAAAGAAATTAGGGCAAGGCAAGTGATTATCTTCGTTCGTGTAGATTGGAACACTTGCCGGATTGTGTTTAATTATTAATTAGAATCAGTACCGCCCTAAATCTTAAGGTTAATAGGGCTACAACCCTGGGGTGTCAACTTTTGGGGGGCGCCTGTTTTTATAATGAAATGTATGGTGTCCCCATGATACATCTATCCAGTGTTCTTTTCCAAATTTTTTTAAAATTAATATTTATATTAATAATAATATCATATCTAAATAGATCACATAAACATAGCAAAGCTCAAATATAAAAATTCATTAAAAGTTGTTGAAAGATATTGCATATTTGTGAACATTTTAATAATAATCGACAAAAATAAAACAATAAATTTATTTTAGGGGCCAAATTTAATTAGTCCAAAAAGGATTACCGGATGAACAGTAATGAGCGATAATTTTGGAATATATTATAATTAAGCTCCTATCTGGTTCGCTGAATAGTATTCTCAATGTGTTTTAGAAATGCGATCCTCATTTGTTTGTGAAGTTATGTTTATTCATAATTTAAGAGTATACAGTGTGCTTTTCATTAACAATATTTCCCTTTCTATAACAAATTATCATTCATAGATTGATAATACAGTCTGTAGGTCATTAAAATGTAGCAAAACACAGTAATGTCATTTTATAAATTAATAATGTATTAAATAATGCATTGAATAATGTAAAAAAATGAACACCAAACGTTGCTAGAATCGGTAACCGGCTCATCTCTGCATATTGAGGAAAAAGCCTTGAATGATGGTTTCTTGTAATATTCCCCTTGCAAAGCTAAGCAAAAGTTTACTTAATTTATTTTTACAAAAATATACTGGAAAACATTCCTGTTGAATCTACCTTACGCAAAAACTATGTTGACTTAGTTTACAACAATGTAATCGAAGATACAAAAAAGAAAATTGAAAATAATTAAATATGATTTTATGTAGATAAGATTGCATATTCATGTGGTAGATACAAAGCTCACTTAATGGTTGCGATATTGAGTGAAAATTGGTCAACTATTACATTTTTAATAGGATGAAAAAAGTAAACTTAATATTGCTTTTAAAAGACTTGAAATACTTTAAATACTTCTAGGGGACTTACATTGCTTGCAAAAAACTGGAAATACTTCTGGAAGACTTAAAATGCTTCCGGAAGACTTGAAATGCTTCTGGAAGACTTAAAATGCTTCCACAAGATTTGAAATGTATTTCAGAGACTTGATATTGCTGTCAAAATACTTAAAATGGTACTAGAAAACTTGATATTTCTTCCAGAAGATTTGATACTGGTTCTGAAAGACTAGAAATACTTCCAGAAGACTTGAAATGCTATCACAAGAGTACTAAAATAAAATTGTTAATAGTTTTAACAAATGACAAAAAATTTTGTGTTTCACAAATGATGAAAAATACTAATAATAAACTTAGTCAATTATGTGAGCGAATAACACATTCAATGTAACAAATCTCAGTTGATATTCGTTCGAGTAGTATGGAAAGCTTTATACGACACCTTCAAACTTGTAAAAAAATAAATAATTAAAGTTTTAGTGATCAGTGACGTATCTTTCGGCAATTGTCTGCAAAAACTGGTTTAATTTTGTTAGTATAGTAGCATGTCTGAAACACAACTACCATTTTCTATATTATATTATCTTTAGTTTTAATTCTCAAAATTTGGCTTTGTTAGCTCTAGTTTTATACTATTAGAATTAACTGTAGATCTAGAACTAGAAACATTTGGGATTAGTAGTCGTACATCTCTCAAGACTGCTAAACCAGAATGATTCTCGTTCTAGCTCTAGTGTTAGTTCTAGTTTTACTTCAATTCAAATATAGAGGGTTGGGTTGGATTTAGCAGTGTATCTGAAGACATTTCTTTTATAAAAGCCTTAGCAATGAATAGTTTCTGAAATGGTATATTTTACAAAATCTTGCAACGCTGTATATTTGAATTGAAGCAAGAGTCTAAGGTTTAAAGACTAGTTCAGTTTTATATCGTCAGATCTAACTCTAGATCTATAGTCTATTCAAGTCCAAGACGAACTTAATGTAAAGAGAATCACACGCTGATCACGTGATTATACAAAAACATTAAACAGGTCCGCATTAAAAGCTAAATATTGTGATGTTAATAAAAATTAAATTCAATTGATAATAAAAGAAGTTATTTTGTATAAAACATGTGTATAAATCGTATGTATTGATTCCTGCAATTAAAACACTACCTACAATATATTGCTGGTTATTTGTTTTAACAAACTATTGGTTCTCCTTGGATTTGAACAGACTTTAGAACTAGACACATTCGGGTTTGAAGAAACAGGAATGATCTGGGTTGGGATGGGTTTAGGCGTGCATATAGATGGGTCCATATATAGAAGGCTACAATGAATATTTCTGAAATATAGTACTGTACAACAGATTTCGACTGATTTAAATCATTTGATACATCATGATTTAAATTAGTAACAAAACAAAAATAAAATTGTACTTTATTATAAAATTACCAAATTCTTGTATTAAATCAAGAATTAAGGTTCATGATAATATTATATAAGAAAACAAGTTTTCCAGCTTTTTTTAAACACAAATTGTTTCATAAAGTAGAATCAACAATCCCAAATGATGAAAATATTCTCTCAACAGAAGCTGATGAACAAACTGTAGATTAAAATTGTTTTAATATTGACAATACCATCTTTACTTTAGCAATGTGTTTTTGTGAAATCCACCATTGTAATACATTTACACTACATCAAATTTATTCTGAAAACATTAGATGAAAATGGTTTCATTTTTGCTTCTATTTTCATAATTAGCGGTGGTAAATCAGTATTGACATACATTTCTTTTGTTATATTTAAAGCCTCTTCTTTTTAATGGATGATAACTTTTCTTCGAGTGATATTTTCAATCGTTTCCAAACTTCCACTGCGTCAGAGAGGAAAGAATTCTTTTGTTGTAATTTATCAATTTCTGTAGTTATAAGTTTTAAGATGTTTAAATAATATTCCACTGAGCGTTTTGGGGCAATGTTTGAAACTTTGTTGTAAATTGTCGAGTCTATTTCCTTTTTACTCTCGTTACACACTTTTAAAAGTTTCTCCCAATGGCTTACGTATACTTCTAAACAATCTGCCATATTATTTCATCTCACATCACTTTTCAGTGCTAATGCCTTTTCATCAAGCTGTCTACATTTGGCCCTAGCTAATTGATTGTTTCTAAAATATTTTGTAATTTGTTTAACGTGCTCTTTGATATTTGTTGCTTTTAAATCTTAGCAAAATAGGTTTAGAAGATATGTTGAACATCCGTAAGTGATCATTGAAACGCTTGGGTCCAACTTCTTGAATATTCACTTGTATGTGGATTTTTGGATGCATCCATAGTTTCATACAAAAAGGAGTGTTCAGTTTCAGTGCTTATGCTAGCGCAAATTATATGTTCACGGAACACCTATAAAGACTTCCACAACATTTAGTTTTCTCTTCTTCGTAAATTTGTTTTAAAAGTTAAATCGTTTTTCCAATAAACCCGGGTCTTAACAGTTCAATTACCTTTTTCACTTTTGTTGCAAACACAGCTCTTGCAATCTGTTTATCTTGCTTTTTATCAATACGATAAAAAACAATATATATAATATATAAGTATTGTTTTTTATCAATACGAACAATAAAGTTTTCCAAATTCATGCTAACATACGTTTTCCGTTTTTTAGCTATAGCACCCGAATCATTCTCAGCAAATAATGTTGACAAACTTGTAGATGAGCAAGCGCTTGCAGGGCGTTTTTGAGAAGTATTAATTGAAAACTGTTCATTACTAGCAGATAAGTTCTCAATTCTTATAGAACAATATGGAAATAGTTGAAAATCTTGAGCTTGCACTTCTCATGGTGTTCTTTCAACTTTTGAACTAGTTCTTGTATATATTTTCCCGCAATATTTAGAAATTGCTATGCTACCGGTATTTCCTGTTTGCACTTTCTCTAGTTAATAATTTCAAGTTTTGCCTTTTTTTCGCTCACTTTATTTTCTCTTCATCTCTTCATCTGTATACTACTTTATATTGCTTTTTACATGGGAAGAACAAGCAAAACCGATTGTTTCGACTTCGATTTAAAAAAAAGCTAACACCTAAGTATAGACGAATGTTATATAATTGATTTAAAAACAAAACTAATAAACAACCATGATCTTTTTATCATATTCTGATTTTAAATCAACGATTTAGATTTTTTTCAGTTATAATTTACTTGAACGCTGCTTTAGAAACTGGTTTGGCAAAACTGCATATTTCAATTGAAGTAAAACTAGAATTAACATACAAGAAGCAAGAACCAGGATTTTTTTTTAATATGGTATGAAACGGGACGCAGTCGTTTCGTTCATCCAACTCATGGGGCGCCAAATATTTTAGGACGGCACTGAGTAGAAGAAAATTAAAATCGAAGTAGTGTTAAAAAATAATATTTCATCCTAAATTCAAATAAACTTAATAATTTTATTACAAAGAAAAATATTTTACGTTTAAACCTCATCTACATAAAGTCGTAACAAATGATATTTACTACCCGTTAGTTTATTACTCTGGCAATGAAAACGAAAAAGATGCGTCAAAAAGTATTTACGTAAAATTTGAAACCTTGCACAATATAAATGAGAACGTTAAACGGATGAACGTGTAAGTTTAAACGTACCTACTAAATAATAAGTAAAGAAAAACACAAATTGAATATTTCACTATTTATGAAAGTAATTTCCTCTTCGCCACCCGGAAGCACTTTACCCCCAATTTTCAAGTCACTTCATCCTGAACATTTTCCATTTTCCCAGACGCTCCGTCAGCGTTCTCGGTATTTTTAAGAGAGGTCCCAAAACACCTCCAAATATAATTTTCATCCGCTCATTTTTACGTTAGCACATTGTAAAATATACCTTGGAAAAATATTAAAACAAAAAAAATTAATGCCCTGTTTATTGCGTGTTACTCCTGGCGCGAAGGACAAATTAATTGATTCGTATTTAATCCCTGACGTAAATACGTCAAGTGGTTCTTCAATAAGTCGTTTTAAAAAACAAATTTCAACCGGGATTCGATTGAAAAACACTTCACGAATTTTACCAATTTACCTCCTGCCGAGCTGTCAATAGAAATTATCGAGAAAACTTTTAACTTTAATTACAACTTATAAATTGAAGTCACAACAGAGGAATCTTTTAAATGGTTGATTTATGATGTTTTCAAAGCTAAGGTATTTCTGTTAATCCCAAGATAGTATCATCTAATGAAAGTGTGTCACTTGTGTTTATTTTATGTACACTGCATCAAGTTGTGGCTTTATAACCGTTAGATGTTTTCAAAGATGCTTGTAAACGAGAATTCTTGAAAGTTCTGGGATTAAGTATAAATAGATGAAAGAAATGTAACAGTTAATACTTCCCAGAAAGTTATATTCTATTTAAAGTTTGTTTAATTATCTTGCTATTACAATTTATACACACAATAACGATGATTATGACCTATTAATTTTCCAGTTAACATTTTTTATTGCCTGTAATAGAAATTCTTTTTATTTTTCTCCCTCTTTTCCGTTTTGGCAACTTCCTTAGCGTCAAGATGTTTTGGATTTGTATTATTTCAAATGTTTCTATTTTTGTGTCATATGGAGATTTAAGAAGGAATGTTGTTTTTAAACAGCAGTTATGCACAAACCGTAAATAGCATTATGAAAAGTTTTGAGTCTATCAAACTACTTTATATGGTTGCAGTAAACAAATTCACGTTTAATCTTTTATTTATCTTCAAATTTATTCGTTAGTTTGTCGGTTAAAAACGTTTCGACATTGCCAAATGGGCAGTGTTGTAGTTACGGTATTTTAAGCAAATTTGTGTAAAAAGTGTATATAAATAAACAGGGAGAAATTATTCTTAACATAAAAGTTTTCCAATTAAATTAAATCGTTCTAAATCTTTAAAGTCTAAAGTGTCGGTGTGGATATGAAAACAAAGTGGAGCTATAATAGGAAAGCATAAATTCATTACTTAAGACATTATAATTATAAAGAGAATATAGTAGATAATATCGGAGAAAGCGTTTGGAACATTTGTGAATCGTTTGTATGGTGGTAATGAAACAAGTAATTACATTGAGTTTGACAAAATATGGAAAGAGTTACTGTTCTGTTATGGAGGAGTAAATTTTAAGTTATTACCGGAGATAACATATGTAGCGTTTCCAACTGGCTATCTTAGTATTACTCATTCATAAATTCATTTTCATGTTCATTCATACATCAATTTTTCAAATTTTCCAGATTTCTATACACTGGACACGTAGGTTACGAAAGAATGAAAAGTTTACAAATAAAAGAAAAGTTGTCATTCAGAAATATTCATATAATGTTAAGGCGTATAACCAATATCCCATTTTTCGAGATTGAGAGATCGAATAACGAAATTAGTACTTCAGTACCATTAGACCATGCGAGATCCGATTGCTAGGATATATGATGCGAGTTAGGAAGTAAGTTTCCATATGAATATCAGAACAAACAACACTATTTTCTGAAACAAATGAACTATATCCTTCTTTATGGAATAAGAAGGACCGACTAACACGAAATGAAGCTGTCAGAAGGATAGTTGAAATTATGAAGAAAACAGTTCCTAATTTTGATGTAGCCTCTGCTAAACAAAAACACGAAGGTCACACAAAAAACGACTAAATGTTTAAAACATCGATATTTCGAATCTTTACATGTAAAAGTTTTAAAACTCAATATAGTGGAATTATAGCTTAATCACGTAAGCCAACTTATATAAAAAGTACCTGTTCGAAAACACATGCTATTTGTTCAACAATGTGAATACAAGGGAATGAAATAAAGGTCTTTTACGGAAAAGAATCAAAAACAAGAAAGGCAATACAACGAGTCACGCTCGTATGTAACATCGCTTTTGGAAATTTATTTTGCTGTTTATTTTGGAAAATTTGTCTTATAAAATTACATAAAATTCACACAAAACAAACTAAAAATCAAGTTATTTTTTACGGTAGTAAAAATATTGCTTAGGTTCTTCATATCTGTTCTAAAGTCAACAGTTTTGTTGCTATTTATATGGTACATTTTTAGGAATAGTTTGTTGTACTAATTCCGTCCTATTTCCAGTACTGCTGATTCGCTAAAGTTAAACTCATGTTCATTATCAAGACTATGTTTTTTCACACGCTCTTTTTTCTGTCTTTATACAATTTTTGTGTTGTCCCAACCTATTTTTCAATCATTGAACCGTCTAACTAATATAACGTTTATCGCAATCGTTACAAGATAACTTATACACAACTTAAGAAAATATTATGTAAATGCTATGTTTCTCTATCTTTAGTTTTAGTAGAAATTCTATTAACGGTATTCAAATAGTGTTCAACAATTTTGAAGTATTTTATCGGATTGTTATGAACGAATTGAGTGACATTTCTAGAATACTACATAGAAAACAATTTTTTAAAAGCTTTTTGGATAACTGTGGAAATTAATGTATCCCTCAGAGAATGTGGGGTTGGTGTACTAATCGAATTCTAGGATATTATCTTTGCTTTTATCACCTTAGTCTCTAAGAATGGTACCCAACTGCCATAGTTTTCCCTTTCTAATTAAGTATTAGAATTAATCTCTCATAGTATTTTGTGTTTGTATTTTAGAGGACATTTGAATCCATAAAAACATGAAACGCTTTTCGGTCATTAAGTGATTGAAAACTGCTTCCTGATCTTCACGGTATGATTCTCTAATTAAAGTACTAGACGCACTTAAGTTATTTGTACGTGTAATCCATGGTCTAACCCAACAACTACGTTTTCGCTTTTTTTTTGATAATTTCAAGTACATTTGGACTACCACATTGATGCCAACGAGAAATACACTTGACGCCATTTTTATTATTGTGCCAGTACACAATTACAACATTTATGTGGAAAACATCTAGCGCCACTAAACTGGTTTTGTACTGGCCCCATTAATTCGTCCATATGGAAATATAGTTAGAGGCTCAATACAAATGTGGCAGCCAAGCCTAACGACCAGATTCTTGAAATGTAGCTATTCATTTATAACTTGCACATTTTTTGACAAACAAAAAACTTCCATTACATATTGCTTATGAGTTTTCGGTAACTACCACAACCACTTCATGATTATTATATTATTATTGTTTAAATTTCAAGATATACTAAACCACATTACTTTGCCAGGTAATCATGGCAAATAATTTTTTTATTATACGGTTTGCGAATAATTTGCAAAAGTGTCAAAACTGACAAAATGTATGGTTTTCTTTTTTATCAATTCATACACCATATAGTGTGAGAGTCAAAGTAATGTAAATTCACACCAATAAATTTGCGAATTATTCATTAATTAGGACAAAATATAAGAAAAATAAATGACAAAAATTTATAAAATTTTTAAGTTTATATTACCATGGTTCAAGACTACTGTCCTTACTTATAAACCAATTGATCAGCTCACTGGAACCAGCTTAAGAGATAAAATCATCTACATCACTGAGCTGGTCGGTTGATTTACTACCGGCAATAAACAAGAGGCTCCTAGCAAAGGTAGTGTTCTCAAACCATGGTACCATAAATTTAGCTGTCATTTCATTTTTCTTAATTTTTATTAGCGGTAAATACACAAGAGCTTGACTTTTAATTAAGATTGAGAATTTTTTCCAAAGGGCAACAAAACTTGAGTGTATTCAAACTAAAATTATCCTGATTTAAAGTTAAGCTCGAATGATTTTTAGGGAGATTAATACATGACAATTACATTTGTCAAAAGTAAGTCAAGTATATATATATATATATATATATATATATGCTAGTTGCATTTTAGTCAGTTATAAAATATCACATGTGTTTTATTCAGTTATAAAACCTAGATAGCTTTATCCACTTATAAAATCACGTGATTGGTCTGAATTTTGAACAATTGTTACTCTGATTGGTTGTATGTTATTGGAGTGTATTAATCGTAAATAATGAATAAATCGTATTTTTAATGTGAATTTACTTTGTTATGACTAACATATCATATAATATCAGTTACACCATATATTTTTACATTTTCAACACTTCTGCAAATTATTCGCAAACCGTGCAAAAAAACATTTGTTTGACATGGTCACCACCAACCTGACCACCCTGTCCAAGTAGGGAAGGCTTAATATATGCCTTATTTGAGGGTTCTATCTTAAAGTTTAGACGTCAAAAAATCAATAAGACAAACGATGGTACACCTTGTACAGCCAAGTAGTGTTAGAGAATAATGCAGCGATGATTGCGAAAAATCTGAGTATAGGTGGACTTAGATTTTGGAATCTACTTTTTGATGGTGCACTTGTACCACAGTTTCTGCGAAGGCTATGGTGATTATGTGATTATAGTAGAATCCAGAAATAATAAGGGAATAATTGCTGTAGCTTATACGAAAGTCACTTTGATAGCTGAAATGTGCAATGAGAGAGTATGCTGTCTTCTATAGCTCAATTATTAATTAAGTTAAGAGTTTTGCAGGGTTGTAGTGTATCTCAGACCGCATTTCAGTAAATTAATGTCCCAAAAAAGCGTTTCCCCATAATGACATATATTTTTTAAATTGCACGATATATATTTTATACACATTTCTGCCCTTACAGCTATGGGTAAATTTACAAATAAATTAGGTACTGGTTTTGCAAGAAATCGGGTAACAATTAACAAAAGGTAATAACGTTTAAAATATTTACATTACTAACGTCAAAGTATGATTTTCTTAGTGAATTGTTTATCATAGCCACGATGGATTTTTATTAAATTTGCCGCTGGAATAAATGAAATACGAGTTTTTGGCCAATAACATTTCGGCAAATAACTTTTTAAATGTTAAGAATTATGATAGGGTCGTAATTAGAAAATATTTTTGTTTTTTTTAATTCTGTATCGATTAATATAAAAATATGTAGGATGTCCAATTTAAAATAAGAAAGATAATATGCTTTAAAATTTGAAAATTTTGATACCAAATATTGGCCACCCTGTATAAATTTGAACTAATAGAACCGAAAATTACAAACTAATAGACAGTTAGTAATTTTAATAAATTTTTAAAATCAGCGACGCATATACATTTTTTTTTCGTTTCTATTTTGTTTGTGTTGCTGTCATTCAGCCAATTTCAATAAAGTTTTAGAGGGACTTTTTTAGGACATCCTGTATAATCAAAAAATTTTTTTTGGAATGGGGTCTGAGATACAGTATAAGCCTGAAAATATTATTGTACTAATTGAAATTATTAGCACTAATTTAATTATTAATTGAATTAATAATATTTAATTAAATTAATAATAATTAATTTAATTAAATTATAATTTAATAATATTTAAAATTTAAATAGTTTTTATTCATTGAGCAACTAACATTGTTATTTTAAATAGAATACATATATTCTTGTTTATGGGCATATCAAATCACACAGTTGTATTAAAAAGTATTAAATGCGCAAATTTAATCATAATATTCATTAAAATGGTGCCGCTAACATCTGTAAGTTCTCAAAAAATTGAGAGTTTCAACAATTATGAAATATTAATGATAGTCAAAAGCAGCTTTCGGTTATAAGCTACTAACTAAAAATCTTTAAAAAAATTTAAGGCGAGATGTAGATACTACAACAATTGTTCAAATTGGCCACTATTTACATCCAAACATTTTGAAAACGACATCAAAAGCTATGCACCTACTGTTTCTCGATTTTTTCTTATACAATCATACGATCTCATGTATATCTCGTAAACAGATTTATTAAAATATGCAAACAATCACATATGTGAACTAAAATTAGAACTAAAACTATCACTAGGACTAACACTAGATCTAAAACTAGAAACTTTCGGGTTTTGAAAAAATGTTTGACGTTTCGAATGCCATGTTGCAACCTTCTTCAGAATCTGGTTTAGTTGGAACCAACTTAGATCTAGTGTTAGTCCTCGTAATAGTTTTAATTTTAGTTCAATTAACACCGGTCGTGAAAGCCTTCGTATTTATAACAACATATGTATTCCATTTAAAATAAAAAGTCTGATTCCCATAGCAACAAAACAAAAAACATTATATTCAATTGTATTCAAACCTTGCATTCAAGATGCTGTTACTATAAGTACAAATAAAGCTATTGGGAAAATATGGGGTTTGTCATCCAAATCTGCTACTTTTGATCTGTACCGCTTTGGACTTAGCTTTCGATCTACACCAACCAACCTATGCTCACTTTTGATGCAGAAGCTTTACGGCCTAACCCCTTAAAGGTTACCATTACAAAGACTCGTATGTATGTATGTGTGTGTCACAGGTAGACCCCTACAGCAGCTATGAAAGACATGCTAAACTTACTACAGTAACAGTATAACTTACTACTAGGAACATTTATACATTCAGGAGGTAGCACAAGTTACTATGTTACTAGCAGCTAAACAAAAATTAAAACTAGCACTAATTGTAGCCCTAGAACTAGAAAGATTCAGGTTTCAAAACTTTCTATTTCTAGGCCTAGTGTTCTAGTTTTCGTTCGATAAAAGTCTACAATAATCTGAAACCGAATAACGGCTAACTAATAGTAGAGCCAATACCAATACTAAAGCTGTTGCTAGACCTAGAAACATTTGAGTTTAGCCGTGCGTTTCTTAAAACGGAACCGAACCCAACGCAACCTAGCTTCAGAACTAATACTAGATCTGGAACTAGAAACATTAGGGTTTAACTGTCTTAAGAGACGTACGGCTAAATCCTAATACTTCTAGTTCTAGGTCTAGTGTTAACTCTGTAGCTAGGTTGTAGGTCTAGTATTGGGTATACTTTTACTTACAAAAGAATTTTAAATAATCTAGAGTTAAACAAGAATTAAAACTAGAACGTCTTTAGACGCACGGCTAAACCAAAATTTTCTAAATCTAATGTTAGTTTTGGTTTTAGTTCGATACAAGTATATAACAATTTTAGACTGAATAACAACTAAAAATAGAGCCAACACTAACGTTAAAACTATCTTCCCACATTAATGGGTTCAATTTAATGATTTTGTTAATGCATTCCAGTTAATTTATTTCAAATATTTTTATAAATGCATTTAATCCATCCTCTGACAAACGAAATTGATTCAACAACTCTTCAAGCTACGAACCTCATTTTACCTATAGTGATATAGTGTTGGTTATGATTTGGGATAAAAAGAAATCCGATATAAATCGAAGAGCAAATATGAAATATTGAACAAATTTGAAAAGTGTAAATGTAATTAAATGCACGGAAAGAAATGTAACTTACAGAAGTCGAATTAATGTCGAAGACATGAGTTAAAGCATTCATTTTTATACATCGTTTTATTGTAGCTATTGTTTAATAACATATATCTAATACAAATTATAGTTTTAAAGCTTTAAGTAAAATCCAAAATGGTTCATCAAAAATTGGGTTCTAAATTGATCCGTTATAGTCGTCTATGGTTCGTTCAATCATTTTGGTCGTAGCAGGGTTAGGAATAAAATTAATACCCAAAATTTGATTACCTAGAAACATCCAGTATTACCCATAAAAAATCTTAGTTGATTAGAAACAATATTTTTAAGAGGAAAATTTTAGATTTTTTTGCTGATTGACGTCAACCAAACATGTTCTTTCATCGTGATGATGTTTCAAATAAACAAAACGGTCGCTTTGAATTCTTTTTTTTAACGAGTAAACCTTTAGTAAAAACAAATTTATGTAGATATAAAAGTAACAATAGTAACAAACCATTTTTCTCTCTCACTTTTATACGAAACATTTTTTTTAACAATGGAATAGTATCATAAAAACCTCGCGCGATATAATTTACGATCGTTTCAGTGTAGCTTGATCATTAAAATTATACCCAGCACTCTCATTTATAACAAATTAGGTATTACGTGTGAAGGGTTAATAAAATTGCACGCGAACGCGTCGGTTGTTGATGTTTAAGCCGTTTGGAGCTCGCGCGCATTAATAAACTCTAATAAACTCGCCCGTTTCAATGTTTGAAACAGTGCTGCGTGTTCGAATTTCACCTTTGACCTAATCTATCCTCGTGCATAATTCGCACATTGCACCTGTCAATTGTTAAACTTATCTGACCGGTTGCAACTCGCACGCTGCACTCCTCTCATCTCACTTCACGGGAGAATGCTGCAGAAATTATGTCCTATGAACCGGGATATGTCGGATACGATAGGACCCGATTGTAGTCGTAAAAGCTGGTTAAGTAGACGTGTGACATGTGACCTTTACCATCAACACCTATCTTCGAAATCTAAAAATATTTACTTGAAAAAAAAACGTGAATTGTAGGGGATTAATTGAAGATATTCGTGACATTAAATAGGGTAGGTTTTTTTATAAAGGTCAAGTTGATAATGAAGAGTTATTTGAAAGATTACTTTTATATGACGATGTGACGAAACAATACTGAAATATTTCGTGTTTTTGTGATTGTTTAGGTATAGTTTTGTTAAATATTATATATATTAGCCAATATAAGATGTATTATCTTGTAATAAAAGTAATATTTTCAAGGGAATATACCCAGGATATATACCCGGGGATATTCAGTTGATATATAAGGAACGATTTCCCCTCAAATCACCAAGGTCGTTTGCGGGCTGGACGCTAGATTCGATAAATCGACGCAAAATCATTAATATTGGAGGATTGTACAGCCTCGTCTACAAACGATCTTGCTGTTCTGGGAGAAAATCTTCATCTAGAACACTTTGTATCGTTAGTAAGACATGTACGGAACACAAAATCTTTAATTTTATAGAATTGTAGCGTCTTGCTCGCAAAGGACCTCGCTGTTTTGGCAGAAAATCTTCTTCTAGAAGACTTTGTATCTTTACTAAGATGCAGGCATGCGCCAGATTTGACAAATCAACACAAAATCATCAACTTTGGGGGATTGTAACGCCTCGCCGCTAGCTACCTCTGCGTACTGAGGGATATAGTACTTCTAGAAGACCTTGCATCTTAGTTAAGACATGTAAGGAACAATTTTGACCCACTTCGCCGAAATAGCTTGTGGACGAGTTGACAGATTTGATAAATTGGCACCAAATCTTTAATATTTTAGGATTGTGGTAATAATTTCTATTAGAAGATTTTGTATCTTTACTAGTGATGGAAATGCCGCTCTTAACCGTGTCGCGCTTCAAGAACGGTCACTGCACAAACATACCGTTCCAAAGTATCGTAACTTGAAAATTTAGAAAAAGTATTGTTTTTAAGTAGTAATCTGAAGATGTAAATATCTATGCAGGAACATATTTTTTCAACATTCCTGAAAGATAACTTTACCTGCTGAAAAGTTTAAATTTTGGACACTGAAATCGGACACTGTTAATTTACTTTTTCTATTATAACCACAAGTACTGGTTAACAGACATATTCCATCATAATTTTTAGTACAGCAACGTTCGGAATCGGGTGTTTTCAAAATTGCATCGGAATGGTACGTACCATTAGAATAATATTTCAAAATACCGTTCCTCAAATACCATCTCATCACTAATTATTTTACTAAATATATTTATTAGTAACGATTTTGTCCCACTTCATCAAGGACGCTTGCAGGCGAGTGCAAGTTTTAATAAATCGACACAAAATCTTCAATTTTAAAGATTGTAGCGTTTCGACCTCGGCGTTCTGGAGAAAATTTTCTTCTAGAAGATTTTGTATCTTTACTAAAACATGTAAGGAACGATTTTGTCTCATTTCGCCGAGGTGGATGAAATTGCTTGTGGGCGAGGCGCTGGGTTTCAAATCAACAACCTTCCGGTCCTTCAAAATTGAAAATTACGTGCATGCCTAGATATAAGAAGATTACCGGAATACAGCAAAAATCTTTAAAATATCATAATTTTACGGATTTGATATAGAAATCAAATACAACTCAAAAACTACAATAGACAGAGTACAGTTTCTATATAAACCCAAAAAGTTTGTAATGAAACAAAAACACTAATTAACTTAATAAAAACCAAAGACAACCTGGATAAGGGGATTCTGAGGGGAATGCTTACAAATCTCCAAATTATCCTAATTTAAAATCCATGGATCAGATATTCAAATCAGATATCAAGCTTTGCGTAAATCATCCTATTTCTTGCAAGTTTTATTCTCTATGTTGTATCGCCATCTTGATTTTTGACAAGTTTATAATTTTGATCCCAGATTAGTAATCAGCATCCCTAAATATCTCACTACCTCTAAGTTTTATCAAAAAATCAAGAGAAAATGAAAAAGTGTTTTCAGTTATCAAAGTGAAATTGAAGAATTTCTGTTATATCTCAAACTATGGTTCATTATAGCCCTCCTTCTTTGTTATACCATAGTTATATCGTTATAGAGAAGTTCTCAGAATTTGAACTGAAACTGCGCGTTAAAATGTAAAGAATTGTTCAATTTCCGTGATGCAAAATCACTTTCTCTTATATTTGATTGGTTTGAACTTACCTTCGTCAATCAGATTTCAGTACTTGAAACTTGTTTTTAATAGGTATTTAAACAAGTTGGTTTAACACACAAACCAAAATGAACAATAATATCGTCGAATAGGGTGATCACACTATTATGTAACGACAACGTTTGATGCTCTATTTGTATTCAACCGTTTTCGAAGTAGTATTAGTTATAAAACAATCTAGTGTTAAACAAGAATTAAAACTAGCCAAAACAAAGCGACGCACTTTTAATTCGATACAAGTATATAACAATTTTAGACTGAATAACAACTAAAAATAGACCCAACACTAACGTTAAAACTAGCTTCTCAACTAAAAATAGAGCAAACACTAATGCTAGCACTAACACTAGACTTAGAACGAAAAACATTTGAGTTTATCCGTACTTCTCTTAAGACGAAACTCAACCCAACTCAACCGAATATAACTTTAGAACTAACGCTACACTTGGAACTAGAAACTTTAGGTTTTAGCTGATTTAAGAAATATACGACTAAATTATCATTTTATTTCATGTGGAAATGCAAATTTATAATAGTAAATTTGTGACATTTTTAATAGTTTTAAATATGTGACGTTAAAAATAAGTAATGGCATGACAAAACATTACCCAAATTCTAAATGTCATTATTTAATTTCGAGTTCCGTTTCTAACTCGCACAAGAGCGGATGTGTTTTACGATCGAGTGTTAAGTGTTTTCTTTACGCTTTATAAATCGTTTATATGATGATATAAATAATATAAAACAGTGTGAACAGTTCAATATTTTGATATTGATAATATAAACATACATATAATATAAATCGTAGTCCCGATTTAGAACAATAAATAACAAATTAGCAATTTGTAATTGTCGTTTCCAAGAAAATAGGAAATCGGCATTTCCATGTTATTGGGTGTATAACATAGAAAACTTTACTCCAAAAACTGATAGGGAATAATCATTTGTTAAATTCTCTAACAAAAGAAAAAAGGAAAAAAGAAATCGCACAAATAAAGGAACAATGGACTCAAGATTAAGCAACTTTTCAGAAATAATAAACGATCTAAAGGAGATTATTGAAGGTCTAGAAACCTAACAAAATCTTAACCCTCCAGTAACCAAAAACATGTGGATGTATAATAAAACAAGCTAATAGAAAACATAAAAGAAACATTTATAAATTACTTAAAAGCGTAATTAAAGATGGATTTCTAACCCAAGTAGTAGCTAAAAAGATGCATAATAGCTGAGATGTTAATGACAACAAAAATGAACTATTGAAGCGCAAGTATAGCATTTGTAAAGTAACCCAAATTTTACAACACAAAACAAAAGTGCCGCCTCCTTTACACATTTTGTATTTTGCATTATCAGAAGATGAAAAGGAATCCATGAAATAACAAAAATATTGGAAATGTGGGTGCAGAAAGCCAAAACAAATTTCTCAGTGCAAAAGGTGTTAACGTTGAAGTCACACCAAAGCCTATTAGGGGAAGGTGGAGCAGCTTCATACAGTTTTTACATTTCGTCTTATAGAATTTCTTTGGGTGTTGACCGCTACCTCGATGCATCAAAAATCAATAGTCCAGCTATCTGTCCTTATAATAAAGACATAACATTTGCATAAATTTACTTATACGGGTTTTTACAACACTTTTTTCAAAAAATGAGAAATGTATTCAAGTACTCCATATGCGGGGCACTTGCATGCCTCATAGGTATGAGGCAGATTTATACATGTGAAAAAATACACAAATTGTAAATAAACTGTTTTTCTAATTATCAAAATCAAAGTAAGAAAACGGATTCGTATAATTAAACGTCC
The DNA here is from genome assembly GCA_036711965.1 of Onthophagus sagittarius. NCBI lineage: Eukaryota > Metazoa > Arthropoda > Insecta > Coleoptera > Scarabaeidae > Onthophagus > Onthophagus sagittarius. The sequence continues at coordinate 55,486,358 of JASERS010000001.1, forward strand.
GATCGGCAGTAAAATTGTATCTGCGATATATATTTTCAAAGTTCAAAAAGAAATCATTCACAGAACTAAAATTAGAACTATCATTAGAACTATTACTAGGACTATAACTAAAATTAGAAGTTTTCGAGTCTTTCCGTTTATCTTTTGAAGAACGTTTCCGTTTGACGTTTTGGATACCATGTTGCAACTTTCTTCAGAAAGTGGTTCAATTGATTCAAATGGTTCTTTTGAAGCAAGGGAATGTCTTAAAGCAGTGCAATGATATTAACGTCTTGGTTCAAGCTTGTCCAGTAACGTCACTCGACCCTACGCCGACATGTTAACGAGGTCCCTGGAACAATGTTTTAATCTGTTGCCTTGTTGGAATAAGCGGTTTAAATCAGAGTGCAACCAGAGTCAAACCATCTACCGGCAGCACATGATTGGAGTCTGGCCCAACTCATCTGCGAGGAAGAAAAAATAAGGTGGGCCGTAAATTCCTTCGCACCGTTCAAAACTCCAGGACCGGATGGGATCTCACCGGCCCTCTTACAATGGGGTCTGGAATGGATCCTACCGCACCTAAAGAGAATATTCCAGAGCTGCCTGGCAACACGCTACTTGCCGAGGATTTGGTGTGATGTTTTAGTTAACTTAATACCGAAACCGGACAAGCAGGACTACTTCCCCCCGAAGTGTTACAAACTTATCAGTTTTTCCTCTTTTCTTCTGAAGAGAGACTGTGTGACAGATACATCAGAGACCACTGCCTGATCACCAGACTAACGGACTCTGATCAACATGCCTACACACAGGGCAAGTCAACGCCGACGGCTCTCAGCACTGTGGTTGACTTCATCAACGACGCTGTGGACCGCAAAGAGGCCGCCCTGGGTGTCTTCATCAACGTTGACGTACACGTTGACGTTGACATACATTGGCTGAGCACAATGTTCTTCCGACACTTTGTGGTTGGATAGAGAACACACTCAGACATAGACTCGTGGAACTAAGGATTGGCAATACCACCTTACAAGGTACCGTTACTAGGGGCTGCCCACAATGGGGTGTTCTCTTACCTCTATTGTGGAACCTTACACTCGACTGCCTCTTAAAACGATTAAAACTAGCCCGTTTTAAAACCGTTGGCTACGCTGATGACCTGACCATCCTCGTCAGGGGGAAACACATAAATGTACTCTCTGAAAGGATGCAGCTAGCACTCAACATAATTGAGACCTGGTGTAACAGACAAACTCTCTCAGTAAATCCCAAGAAGACCGAGATGGTAATTTTTACACGTTTACGCAGCTTAGGCGGATTTAATCTACCAACGCTTGCAAACACTCCACTTAAACTTTCCAATGAGGTTAAGTACTTGGGCTTAATTATGGATAGTAAGTTAACGTGGAAAACCCACCTAGATTACAGAGTAAAAAAGGCTATTGGCCAATGCCGAAGGACGGTTGGGAGGACATGGGGGTTGTCCCCCCGAGTAGCCCTTTGGATCTACACTGCCGTTATTCGACCCATGCTAACTTATGGTGCTGTGGTGTGGTGGAATAGAACTTCAAAAATCACCACCATCGCAGCACTCAAAAGTATACAGAGACTTTCCTGTCTGTTTGTTACAGGTGCGATGCGCACTACTCTCACCGCAGCTATGGAGGTCATGTTAAACCTGCCACCTCTACATCTCTACATACAAGAGGTGGCACTGATACCCATGAAAAGACTACAATCAGTAGCTACCAAAAAGGTGGAGGTCACTGGTGGTCGAACGTCTCTTTGGAGGGAAGCAGTCGAGGACTCACCCCTTCTGGAGTGTAAAGCGGATAATATACCGGCCAAATTCATCTTCTCTAGAAAGTACGTCACCAAAATCAGTTCCACAGTAACAGATAACAATTTGAAAATCTACACTGATGGTTCAAAAAGACCCTAGGATCCGCCTCTCAAAACACTTAGGTAATTTCACCACCGTCGTTCAAGCAGAAATGACTGCTATTAAACTCGCCGCTGACTACATTATTAACTCCAAGAGTCGGGGTAAGTACTTTACTATATTTACAGACAGTAAACAATCTATTTTAGCTCTAAGCAACGTTAGGATAACGTCTGCGTTAGTAATGGATTGTCACCTAGCATTGGAGGAGGCCTCGATCCACAATCGCGTCTCCATTCAATGGATAAAGGGTCACAATGGTTCAGCAGGCAACAAGAATGCAGACAGGTTAGCCAAAAGGGCAGCTGGAAGACATTTTTGGGGCCCCGAGCCGATTGTCATCCCAGCCTTAACTACTCATATTGATATGATTAAGTACATTACCCACAAGAAATTTTTAAAAGCCTGGGACAATAATCCGGGCTGTTTTCAAGCCAAGGAATTGCTAAAATATCCTTCAAAGAAAACTGCTCAGTATTTCATTGGGTTGGGCAAAACCATCCTCACATTAGCTACAGGTCTCCTCACGGGACACTGTAAGGTAAACAAGCATCTTCATAAGTTGAGGATTGCTAATTCTCCTCTCTGTCGGGCCTGTGAACAGGATGACGAGACTGTATTTCACATTTTGTGTGACTGCCCCTCCTTAACCGACCTCAGAAAGAGGTTACTCGGAGAGAAGTGGTCGTCCCCAAATGATATCAGGAATCTCCCTCTAAGTGACGTCCTGGCCTTCGGAAAAACCTTAGGCTGGTTGATGTGAACAGAGGTAGAGTGGGGAGTTGCATAAGGGGCCCATTAGGGCCTAAGTGTGGTGTGCGTTCATTCGCACACTCTCCCGTGTCCTTACATACAAGCGGTTTGAAGATAAATATCTTCATATAAAAAATTGGGCCACATCCAAAACAAGATATAAAATGCGATTTAACGAAAAAACGTCGAAGTCACACCTACTTTACAAACTTCAGAATTGTTCGGAACTACAGAACTCTTAAACCAAAACAAGCTTAATGGTTATATCAGTGTGCTTTATAGCGACTATATGGAACTTGAGATCAAACGGGTGCCAAAATGTCGAAGTATCTATAACATGTCATGATGTCCGAAGATCAAACTTTGTCTCACTGCATTATAGAATTTTCTCCCACAACTATTTGGTCCAGTTGGGAGAAGCTTTGATTGACATGATCCACTTTCTGAAGCCGGTTGTCATGTCAAATATTTTTTCAAAAGACATGCAGTAAATCTCTAAAACTTTTAGATTTAGTTTTAGTATTAGTCTTAGTAAAAGTTCTAGTATTACACTACTGCTTTGTTAAATCTGATTGTTCATTCAGCAAAACATAATTATGGAATCACCATAATATCAGAAATTTAAATAGATAAATGGGGCACATTCATGTAGTATGAATGTGCTTCATACACTTGTTTGTGAACATACCTCACCCTAAAGAACATGATAATTAATGCTAGAAGTCATATGTAGTATTGTTTACATCAATTCACACAAAGGTGTTGAAAGTGAAATTAGAAATTTACTAATGTGTGACTGAATCACGTTTGATATCACATACGGTCGAATTTCACACCAACTGATGTTAAATTTTGTCAGCAGCTACATACATAGGACAGCTATCCATACACGCAAAGGTTATTCTATTGATATGTACCTAACTTAAATCTAGTGTATGATGGTGACCCTTGTATGAATCTAGCCCACTTTCCCCTATCACAAAAATCCAAGTTGTGTTAAATGCGTTGGTGAACTCTGGACCAGCGAATGCACTAAAGCTAAAGAAATCCCAGCTAAAAGTTTCAATAGTGCAGAAAGCCATCCAGCGAACTGCCGAAGACGCATTGTTATTAAGGAACTACAAGCCATTCGAAGTAAGAAAACAGTAAATACAAATTAAACAAAGTCTAAAAACATCAACTAAAAATAATGTTGACGAATTCCAATGGTCTTCGACAGCGGCATATTGATATAAGTCTCATTTCCGTAACTTACTTTAGCAGACTTTAATGCAAAACACATATCTTGGGGTTCACGTTTGATAAATACAAAAGGACAAGAACTGCAATAGAGGCCCTAAATAGTGAGGTACTCTCCCAATGATGCTGCATCATATAAGCCAATATGATGAAATATTTTCGTTTCCTTTACCTTTACTATCAAAATTACTTGAAAAATTACTATTAAAAAGACCATAAATTATCAAAGCATAAAGTTAGGTTGCACAAGCTTTCGACAAAGTCCCTTACGCCGACACCGCAAAATATTTTGGTAGTACGCTTAACGAAAATCTACGTTATCAGTAAGAATCAGTAAATTGCTAATATATAAGCAGATATTAAAAGGAAACTAGACATACAGAAGCCAATTGTGGGCTTGTACCTGTAAGACAAATGCTAGTCTTATCCAAAGATTCCAAAACAAAGTACTAAGGTGTGTGGTGAATGCACCTTGGTATATAAAAAAACTGACCTCCATCACATCTTGGAAGTAGCATCTGTGTCATCAGAAATTGCATTATTCGCACGTAAACATAACAAGAGAATACATGATCATCGAGGCCAGCCAGCTTCTCGATAGTAATGCGCTGCGTCGCCTTCAGAGATTGACGCCGTTCGATTTAGTACCCAAGGTATAATCGATTCAAACGCGAGCAATATTGCGGATTTATAATAAAACCAATAGCAACCAAAATGCTAACATGAAAACATTACAATATCTATCATAATATAAAAAAAAATATATTTAATTTGGTTGTTTTATAAATTTTTTAGATTAAAACACAGTTTTGCATTCTCGAACTTTCATTCTCCAATACAAAAGTGTCATTTCGCTATCTAGAATCAAAAATAACTAATAATAATATGACTTGTCATTTTATTAACATTGCTGTAATCATCAGTTTAAAAAAACTTAAAGCTTTACCCTCAACTTTTGGCATTTTTATACTTTTCTTTATTACACAAACTGATATTCTGATTACTTTGTGTTAAATTAATTCATTTAAATTACAAAATATATACATATATTGCTTTAAATTTTTAATTGGCAAAGTACTCACCATAATAAGTGAAATATTTTCGCGTTGACGTGCGTTACAATTAATAGCATTATTCATTGACCGCGCTCTATTTACCCCAATTTAAAAATAAACCTGACACGGCGCCATGTTCTAAAAAAATAAGCTCCCGTAAGTTAGCTTCACGTAGAAATTGAAAGAGGTGAAAAAAAGAAAATGTTTTTCGTGGGTTAAGGCGTTAGAGGAGGCGCCAGCAAATTGATGTTCGTTGGAAAAATCTATTTTTAGGCTTATTTACTTTCAAGAGGTAGTACAGAAGGTTCGGCGCAATCAGATACCTAAGGAAATATTTTCGTTTCCTTTAGGTTCAAACTTAAAGGTTTTTATTACCCAATTATACATTAAGCGAAATTCTTAGGAACAAAAATATCTGCGAAAAATCTGCGTTATGTTCTCATAAAAATTTCTAAGTAGCCCCCTATTTTTAGTTTTGGTTTATCTTCTATATGTTACAGACATAAACAATGGAAAAAATCGGTCCGAAAACGTCCGTGTTAACGACCATTTAATTTTGGAATGACCAACGGTCAAATAGAGAAAAACATACACACGTGTTATTTATTAAGTACTATAACGTCGCAAGTCAATTTCAATTATGTGGTTTTAATGCGTCGACGACTAAAATAATTATTAACTTTTCTAAAAACTATTTTGGGAGTTAGAAACTAACTTTACTAGGATTACATTATTTTTGCTGTTACTTGAAGAAGTTTTATAACCTTTTTTCATAATTTTATATACACATAAAATGTGAAACAGTTAAAAACCGCATATAAAATGAGTTTTATGAAACACCAACTTTCAAATAACTTCAACACCTCACATTCAATAATTAGAATAATAAACACTTCATAAGAGTGTAGCAGTAATAAAGACGAATACAAATTTGACTATATTTTAAATTGATGGATGCATAATTTGTTAGACTTATTAGAATGGAAATCGAATCTAACTGGATATAACGAAATATTTTTAAGTCATACTGTTAATATTATTCCTAAGTGTTATGCTGTTATATCCAATGTTATTTCCCAAGTTATATTTTGAACTAATATTAGACTTATAATTAGAAATGTTTGTTAAGCAGTCGGTCGTAGGAAATGAACGGTACAATCAAAATATTGCTAGATCTAGGACTTGTAGATTTTTCAATGAACCAAAACTAGAACTAACACTAGACGTAGAACTAAAAACATTCAGAATTTAGTCAAAATGGCTACAAATAGTCTAACGTGGAATGTTCAGGATTGGAAATCATTTTGTTACTAAAGAAGAACCAAGAAGTGTAGTCTGCGATGACGAAATAATTGACGTGAGAATGGAATCAATTAACGAATCTTGTAACTTAAACGTTCGCATTGTGTGTGTATAGAATGTGTAGATGGAATTCATAATGAAAAATACAGAATATATTGATCTGTCCAAAGGCGTATGGCTATCTTTGTTAGAATAGTGGCCGTTTATCATAGACATAAAGTCTATGTCAAAATTGAAGTCAAAATTGTGTTTGGACATTTTATCTACTTATAGTTCTCGTCAAGATAAAGAAAAACGTCTTAGTTTAGAAAAACTCCTGCAATTGTATGATGTTAAAATATCACTTTATTAGATAATGATTACATTGATTATTGTTTTTTTTTCTCGCCTTTTTGTTTGCAAAATCTTACAATACATTTCACATATCTATAGATTTTCCAATATCATTTCCTATCGATAAAATTGCCAATCCTGATAATCGGTTTGATGTCATTATTTACCAAAGACACCACTGGCCACATTAACAGGAATTATTAATAAGATTTCTAAGACTGTATAAAGATTTGGATATATAACAATTAACTTTGTGATATATTTAAAATATATTTCAAAACTTCATTAGCATTTTTAACTTGGGTTAAAAAGTTTTAAAGAAGATGCTCAACTTGTCGACTAGCTGAATGCCGTTGACGTCTTTTCTATCTTTATGCGCAAGAGTGAGTAATTGTTTACAATTAACGTATAAATCGTACATTGAGGTTTTTTCTTTAGTATTAATGTAGGACTTATCAATAGATGACGAATATATGGGTGATCTGGGTGCAAGGTACATATACAGAATTTTTAATGGGTTCAAAGCACCCCTCCGGATATGCTTCAAACACGTGAGGTCTCTAGGTTGAAGTTGCCATTTTCAATTAACTATTAATTTTGATGCACTATTGAGCTATCTCTTCCCAATTCAGTTTCATCATCTGCTGTAAATGTTTTCTTTTTTTGGAACACGTATTTTGAATTAAGACTTGACACTGCTTCTAAATTGATACACCTTCCATAATGAAATGCTTTCTGAATACTTGAAATGCTTTCAGAAGACTTGAAATTCTTTCAAAAGACTTAATATTGTCTCTGGAAGACCTAAAATACTTCCTGAAAACAAGAAAGGTGTCCAAAAATGCATCCATATAATATTGTTAATAGTTCTATTTTGATTAAAGTTATCATTTTCATTTATTTTTTTTTAGTTTTAATATACTATTGAGCTTATACTTCCCAATTCACTGCCAGTACCAGAAGAACGTTTTTTTTTGGAGAACATGTATGATATTTTTTATTTTTCGGACCTTTTCAAAAACACAGCAAATATACGTATTTTCAAAAATCGGATGATATAGATATATAGATTATACGATTAATAATAGATCTAAAACTCAGAGCTAATGTAAACATTTTGGAGACTATTCATTTTATTATGTTAATTTCATCGTATACAATTGTCAATAATTATTTTACAATTTTTGAAGCTTCCGTCAAACTTTATATAATGTTTGGCGGAAGTTTGACGTCAGGTAAATAATCCGCTTCAAGGATTAAAAAAAATATTATATATGTAACTTTTTTAATTTTTGCACTCTGAGAAATATGATAGAGAAATGAGCTCCGGAGATAACGCTCACGCCGCATCTGACCTCAACTGGCGAAAATAGATTTGCCAAGCAGTACTCAACTGCAGAAATGGCATATATGCACATGCATGTACGGTGTATTATTTTTATAAAGTTGCATCATCGTTTATCGGAAGTGGTTCTTTTGAAATAACTCACCACGATGCTGAGCGATCTCAATCCGTGAGTACTCCTGCTGTAGCAGAAGGTGTTTTCAGAAGAGTTGAAGAAAATCCAGGTACGAGTACAAAAGAGACCTCTGATGCTGTAAAGATTAATGTTTTTCTCGTTTAAAGAATTTTACGTCAGCTTTACGTCATATTCTATTCTTACCATATTCAACGAGTGCTAGAACCTGCCGCTCCAGACTACGTTTAGAGAAGAACATTTTGTAAAGTGATGTTGCAGAAGCTTGCACAAAATCCGATATTTCATACTAGTGCAACCCGATAGAAATCGCTATGACTTTCTTGCATGGAATTACTATATATCATTAGTGTATTTAGTACCTGTTAATAACTTCTGTCAAAAGTGTTTAAGTTGTCAAGTATGTCTTCAAATTGGGGGAGATCATGTGGATTTACTTTAAGCATTTTGTGTTCAGTTTTTATGGTTTGTTTGTATTTTGCCCAATTAAATAAACATTTGAAGACCAAAACGCTTTATTCACTAATAAAACTGGATTTGTTTATATCTTCGAAACCACTGCTTTTAGTACCTCGGTTTACGGGAACTTTTTGTTTATGTAGATAAGAATTATAAGGGGATGAAGTACCACAATACAATTTTGATACACCCTGTATGTAAACATAATCTGAAGCAATTTTATTAAAAGATTTAAAATATAACTCTGGTTGAACCTAAAATAGAACGCAGATTACATAATCTTTGCATTGCATGCGAAGTTAAGGTTTTTCTTGTGTTTCAAGTGGTGTAAACACAAGACTTCAATCCTGGCGAAGAAAAATTTAAAGTCTGAAAAAGTCAGAAAGTGTCCTGAGTAAGATCGCTTTATGTATAAGTAATGGTAATGTATTCCCATTTGTATGGAGTATACCAAGAGAGTACGTATAAATTGTCTAGTTTGATAAACATGTCAAAAAGAGTCAGTTGGGATTTTTTACATTGTAAATTGGTTTTAGATTGTTACCTGCATTTTTATGTATGTTAATTTAGGTTTATACCGGGCGTATTATTTAAAGATCCTCTCAAAACCTTGACATAAAAAGGGAAAATAATTTACAAATATAAAATACGAACTTTACTTACTAACATTACTAAAAACGAAATTTTCTTTAGAGCAAAATCTGGTCCTTCGGAAAAATCCCATTAATTTTACATATGGTTATTTATACTTTCCTCGCTTAAAAGGTTTTACTATATGAATTTTTACTCGTTATACTTGAATGTAATTTTTGTCAACGCACGATAGAATTAAATTAAATACTCGAAATAATGAGATTCTACTTCGCTAGATGCATCTTGATGCATATGTGACTCGCAATACCCGAGTTCTGATATTGGCCGAAATATTGACTCACAAGGGTACAAATTTGTGGTAAAGCTTAAATGATATCGACGCGCGCTGAGCAATTCTTTCGCTGATTGGGTAGCAAAAAATACTCACAATGCGTTGTAGGATTTAAACGACGACGTGCAAGTGACGTTAAAGGACAACGTGCTGTGAGTATGTAACGTTTGGTCAATACACGTTGTGGACACCACAAAGTATCCGCAACGCGTTGTGAGTATTTCACAGTTGCTCACAACGTGTTGTGGCTATTCAATATTTACCTACAATTAGCTCTTCGAAATATATTAGGATCTTATTGGTTCAAATTCAATTCATCAATATAACTTATTCAGCGTACCATTATTAGATGCAACATAAAACATATTTATATGAACTCCTGTTATAATAGCTAGTTGAGGTTAAACATTGAATTACACATTGAACGTTGTGAATACTTTTTGGTGTTCAAACGGTGTTGTAAGTAAACGTTAAATACTTACAATGCCCGAATTCGGCTATTCCTGGTAACGTATCAAGTGATATAATGGACAAAACTTGCTCAATTAACTCATTATGTTTTTGAACATGACCTTTATTGAAATGTTTATGGAATTCTCATTTTGTGTGGTAATCGGGTTGTAAAACGCGTTGTAATAATTTAAGATTACCCACAACACGTTGTGGATAAAATTTTCGAATCCTGTCAGAATTCGGGTATTACAAGTAACATATACACACATGAGATATGACAAATATATGTCGAACAAATTTTATCCACAACTTTATTAATCCAATGCGTAGGTTTCACCCGGTATTGATCTATTTCGTTGCAATATAATAACATTTTTTAAAGATTTTCTAAGTACGTTTCATCAGGAAAGAGTATGTAAACGTAATTAAAAAAATTATCTCAAAGAATTTGCTTGTATAAGTCACATTAATTTATCACAATTTTATTTTTCCCACTAGCAATTTCGCAAGATGAAATTCCATATAAGGTTACAAGTTATTGCAAGGTACTTAATTCATAATATTCCTAGGAAAACAATAAATATGAACAAAAATCCATATCCATTTCCACCACATGCTCCAACAGCACATTTTCCTTCACCTTCGTTACGTTTTTTCTTCGCATCCAATCTTTGAAAGAAGTTTATTATGTACCTTCATAACGCTTTTGAGATTTGGAGGGTGATAAATTCTCGTAAAATAGCATTCGCAATTTCTTCAATATCCACCTTCTTTTCACCGTAAATTCACCGTCATGTTTATGACCTTTACATCAAAATGTAACTGTACACATGATATCAAAGCACTTACGATTTAACAATTTTCTGAGTTTTCAAACTAATAAGTTTAGATATTTTGCAAGATATCGACTTGCTAGTGGGAAATACGTAACAAACCATGCGGACATAGACATAATTTTCCTTAGATCTGCAATTTACTGCCTTTAAATAACTATTAAACATATAGATACCAACCATTCAGGGTTCAAATTATGTTTTTTTACTGACAGTGTATATAGTTACGTGCGTACCTTAATGATACAGAAAATAATTATGGTAGCTCTAGTTTTAACTGTTATTCAGTATTAGCTTGTTGCATATTTTTATAGAACTAAAACTGGAAACATTCAAGTTCAACCTTAAGTATTTTAAAATGGTTAATTTAGATTGTTTCTACTTGTGTTAGTATTAGCTTTCTATCGTTGATTAAGCCCCTGCTTATGGTCTTAATCAATAATTACGGCCGTATACATTATAGTATCTATGATTTAAGAGTTTATTGCGGAATGTTCTTGATGTTGAAAAATTTTAAAGTGGCGACCCAGCAACTGTTTAATATAGCTCCGCGGATTTGCACTCTGTAACGCTCAGGTCGGTCTAAGTAATTAAAATACACAAAATTAAGCTTTTATATGCTTTGCATGAACATAAATTTCACAACAATTAAAAATGTGTAGGCGTTTGGTATAATATATATATACCGTCTGTCCGTAAAGTAACGGATATATACAATAAAGTCATAGTAAACGGATTATGGAAAAATCCCTGAAGATTTAAAATTTTTGCAGCATTTTGTAGTAGATTTGAACGTTTTTCACAATTTTTGCCGAATTATGACGTCATTGATATTTGTCATCTATCAATCGAGCGTTTCTATTATGAGATATTCGTCATATGTCAATCGAGAAAGTTTAGTTAGGCAAGCTGCAAGATGAAAGCCACCAGCGATTAATATTTTACAAAATGTGTTAATGACCTTATCATTTATAAAGAATACTTCCAGAAACATAATGTTTGATAACTACTTTACCAGTGTACCATTAGACCACCGGCTTCTAGCTATTGGGATAACATCTGTAGAAACAATTTGCAAAAATAAACGAGAAATTTCAACAAAACGTCTACTAATGAAGGACAGACCTTCATTAGTAGAAAAGTTTATACTTCAGTTTTTGGATTTTCTGATGATCTGACACTAGTCAGATATGTGTGGTGAGGCAGTCACTGAAACGACTTCAACTTCTGGTAATTGCCACTACCACCAGAAACAGTATTTCGCGCTTCCTAATTCGTAGTCCTAAACCGTGGTTTCTTGTACTAAGGCTCATAGGAAAAGTGAAATCAAACACGTATTCTAACCACACTTAATCTATACTTACAAAGATACGATCAAAGAATGAATACAAAAACGAATCTTAACAAAAACTGCATGTGTGATACCGGACGTAACTTAAGAAAAAAATCGTTGACAGATAAGTGATAGGAAAAACTGGCAAACATACTACTCAGGCATTGTATTCCGATCTAGTGGTCTCGGCGATGAATCACTACCTGGACCTTATTGGAATCTGCTCGGGATAATGCGGGAAGCCCTCTTTGCCATACACACATCAAATCCTCAAGTACAAAACAATTTCCAACATGACGCGGATGCTCGAATAGGAAGACTGTTGAAACTAAGTCACAATTTTCGATTCAGACATAACTTAGTGCTGGTTTTAAAGCTAGCTTAACTTACTGCCTAACGAAGCTGTGACAGAGTTTCGATTCGAAAATTTTGCTAAGAAGATATGATATGAAGGTGAATCTGAATTCTTATTTTCTAATTCTTAATTTAACATCTGCAAGGTATTAAGTAACCTCGGGTATTGGGGAGTGCAAAACCTTGAGGCGTAACTAACATCTGGATATCCCCGACACCTGGAGCCAATCCAAAACACGGGACGGATATTTTACAATAATTTTTTGAGCCAATGAAGGAATTTGTGGAAGGGTAGAATTCTTCGACCACAAGGCCAGAAGATAAAATCCGCCACTAACTAATCCCAAAAATCGTCACGTAATTCCAAATCAACCATCAAATTCTCCGTAATATAACGCCTAAGTTTCTAACTAATTCTTCGCGTCGATCTGCATCTCCCCCATCAAACTACAGATGCATAACATTTTCCAAAATTATGGCTAAGATTTTTGGCTTCTAAAATAAACGAAAGGTTGCGCGCTAGGTATTTCTATTTCGGATGGTTTATTCCGTCGTCCTCTTGAGAAACCTTGCCCATCACGTTAAAGTCTGCCATTTTGTTGGGAGCATGAGCAACTATATCTCCAAACTCTCCTTTATCATTTTAAAGTTTACCAACTTCTTAGTAGCATGAACTATTATGTCTCCAAACTTCTGCTAATTAGTATGAAGTCAGCTAACTTGTTGGCAGCATGAACTATTACATCTTCAAATTCCCCTTCATCATCCTAAAGTCTGCAAACTTATTGGCACCATGAGCTGTGAGATACCCAAACTCCCTTTATTATTTTAATGTCTGCCAACTTGTTAGCAGCATGAGCTATTACGTCTCCCATCTCGTGCTCATTAGTTTAAAGTTTGTCATATTGTTAGCAGGTTGAGCTATTATGTATTTGAAGACTGCTATCTTGATGGTAGCATGATTTAGTACAGTTCCAAACACTTTATATGTTGACGCTTATGAAATCTACAGTACTTAACTGCATCAAAAAAACTCTACAGAAAAACTCTCACAATACGGTGCATGTATTCATGATAGTACAAATCGGACACTGAAGGGTTGAACATCGGGTACGTCTTAGATTTGAACGTGTTATCAAATTATTTATAATATGGACCGATTGGTAGTTGCTTAATTTGTAAAATGAATGTATAGCCATTGTTGAAGAACGTAACTTGCAGCCAAATAAGCAACAATGTGAATAATTTTGAAGACATAGTTTAGTTACTTAGAGGCCAGACGCCATAGCGTAGTATTAAAGGCTTCATTCATATTCTGATTGTACCCACCAACCATAGTTTATGTAAATCATCTCAAGACAAGTCTTCGTATATCGGCAGTGTATACATGACTATAGCACGGCAGGATGTAATGGAAGACAATGAGTATAATAAGATTTATCACCTTAAAATTGTACCAATTTGCCGAGTTCGACTCAAGACTTTGGTAACACTTTTTCAGATATTAAATGAATTTTCTAATTAAAAAGATGAAAAATCACGATTTACTTGACCTTCCCCAATTCTCCTTCTAGGTCTAGTTCGTTAGTTCTTAACAAACGTACGGCTAAACACAAATATGTTTAGTTCTTTATCTTGTGTTGATTTTAAAGCTAGTGTTATTAAATTACAAATAGTATTAACTAATACAGAACGTAACGGTGTGGATATATCAATTTGAATTTGTGTACATTAAAATTATTCATTATTAATCCGTCATATGTTTCTGTTTGATGTAGTACTCAACTCAATTGATATACAATCACTCACGCTGAATTGATACATTCTGTAATCATTTTATAAAATTGTTACTGTTTCATTTTGGTCATAACACGCACTCTGTAGCTTTCATCAATTATTTACATACGATTGATTTAGTAATTTACAACAAACGAAGTGGGACAATCTGACACACATTTTGAAATTTAAAATTGTTTCGTTATTTTTATCGCGGTCTCTCTGGTAAACAGTGGTTTTCAAAGTCATTCTTACTTCAAGGGAATAATGCTGAACACGGCAGCTTGCTCACGCCGCGCCAAGAGTAATTACGGCCATCGACATTATCAGATAACTTCAATTGACAGCTAAACAATGGTGTGCAGACCCAACAAATCAACTTGTTGGGACGTTTCTATGCATTTCCCCTTGTCACGGTGTCAAGGGTATTTTCTCTAAATAAACCGTCTAGACGAAAACTAGGACAAAAACGACTTTTAAACGGCGTACTCTCGGGTACTAGAGGTCACTTGTTGCTGTATTTCAGCGACGAATAAATAATGGTGTTTTCGATTAAATGGATTGATATTACTGACTACATTCTAAGATTTATTGACTAATTAAACCAACTCAAGATAACTTGTATTAAACAACTACAAATAAGGTATTCATAGACTTTATTATTTAGTTTGTGAGAATAATATTGGTGATAATATCAAAGAGGGTGGTTACGCACATCCTGTACGTCATATTACGATGAAGGGAGAAAATGGGACATATGTTTGAGGTATAAAAGCTCCGACAAGATGTCTATAAATAACTTTATTCTCCGTCGGGTCACTTCATATCTCGAGATAAAGGTAGCGGACGCTAAAGGCGGTTATATAAGAGTTATGACCTAAGGTGATGCCTTATTTGAATAGAGGGGATGTTCGAAAATAAGCTTCTTTCTTATTTACATAACGATCCGGATATAACCCATTCATTTTGAATGAAATTTATTTAATAAATAGAGATATTATAAGAATATCGAATTGAATAAAGATTTTGTAGAAAACTGTTATTCGTCACTTTAAGAAAATAAATTTGATTATTCCAACAAATGAAGCAAAAACTTCTACCGCTTGAAATAACATTGTACGGGTAAATGTTTGGACGTTAAATATAAATAAAGACTGTTTATTGTAGCAATTGAGCACAGATTTTAATACTATTTGTAACGAAATGTATCGTTTAAAACTGTTTTATAGCAAATCGCTAACTTTTAAAAAGAATAAAAAAAAATAATGATAGCATCTTTAGTAGTGTTAAGGAGAAGTTAAACGGTTTTGCGTTGACCTATAAATGCTACTTCTTGATAAATCATATTTTTTATTGTTTTAATCAACCAAAAGGAATCTAAAAGTTTTATAATTGTTTGTAGTGGATTTATTGTTGGTGTTACGATATTATCAAGAAAAAATTATTAATTCAAGTCAAGGTTGAAACATTTTTTTTAATTTGCCAAATTGGTCAATTGTTCGCTTATTTTAAATGAGCATGTTTTTCTTATTTCAATAACATCGGCCATGCGAGCCTACGAATTAATTTACCATCAGTTTGTTATAATCTAAAGATAATTCTGGTTAGAAAAGTTAGAACGGTGATCTAATACATATTCAAGATGATGGATTCTTCCTTAAACAGCGAATTAAAAAAAAATTGCTAAGAGACTTCTAGAGATAGTAGTACGTTGAAAAGTAAGACGGATGGACCTAATATACATGAGTACGCAAATGCAACCTTAACTAGATAGAGATCCTTAGCTCGGAGAGTAGAAATGTATGTAGAATCACAAGATGCACAATTCATCATCTTTTTCACATTATTACCATGACATTTTCACAAAATAAAATATTGTTTACGTTATTGCATTTTTACAAAATTCAGAGAAGAGATCAATGATAGGAATTTGACACGAAAATTCATCCCGTTTGATCAAATCAGCAGTGACGTAGAAAATATTAAAAAATCGAATTCTTAAGATATCTTAATTAGTCATTTATAAAAGATAATATGTACTTTTTCAAGAATGAAACAGTATTTCGATAGCTCAATTCGTTATATATTTCTAAATATATGGCATTTCACAATATTAATGATTTTTTTAATTATTTTGAAAAAAATCGTTAAAATCGAATTCTTGAGATATCTTGATATATTCTGTCATTTATAAAGGAAAATGTGTACTTTTTCAAGAATAAAACCATATTTCAATATCTCAATCCGTTTTTGAGATATTATGTTTTGAACTCAAAGTAAATTTAGACCATTTCATAAAATTAATGATTTCGTTAATCATCTTAAAATAATCGTAAAAAATCGAATTCTTAAGAAATCTAGATGAAATATTCTGTCATTTATAGAGGAAAGTATGTACTTTTTCAAGGACTTTAAATTCCGAGATGTTATCCTGAGAGTTGAGTCATAGGACATCACTAGAAGAGATATCACTAGGAACTAAAATTAGAACTAACACTAGCACTAATACTAGAACTATCACTAATACTGACACTAGATTTAAAACTAGAAACATTCGGGTTTTGCCGTGCGTTTTTTGATAAAATATTTGACGTTTCGGCTACCATGTTGCAACCTTCATCAGGAACTGGTTCGAAGTTACTTCGAACCATTCATCGATTCATTTTTTCAAAAAACGCACGGCAAAACCCGAATGTTTCTAGTTTTAAATCTAGTGTTAGTATTAGTGATAGTTCTAGTATTAGTGCTAGTGTTAGTTCTAATTTTAGTTCTTCAATTCAGATTAATTTTAATTTTTCTAGAAATCTGTTAGCGACTTTTTGAACCACTCAAAAGTAACGCTAAATTCGTGAAATCAACTAAAAATAGTTTATGGAAAAGCCGTAGAGATAAGTTTAAAGATCTATATTTTGTTTTCAAATAATAAACCTCTTTGAATTTTGGCACAGTCAATATTGATATTGATTACATAAAACAAATTTCGGAAATCTCTATCGATTCTCGGCCCCTTGTTAGTATACTAAATTCTAAAAAATCATATTTCGTAGTACTTGTTCAAAAATGTCTAAAAAAATTGTAAATCGAGAAAAATGTTTTGAGAAGCGCTGTATTAACTAAATTAACATATTTTAGTAACAAAAAGAAATAAAAGATATTACTTGATAAATAAATCTGCACGTGTAGTGAAATGAAACGTGACTCTCCATTATAATAAACCTCTAAATTTATGACATCCTCGTACGCTATCAGCAATAAAATCCAAAATATATCGTTAAACAAAATTCTTACTGTAAAGGTGTAAGTCAACTTATTTTAAATTAGTTTTCATTTCGATAAACTATCTCTTTATTTTGTCAACCAGGCCTTAATTGGCAAGACTGTAATTATTACAATGCTGATATACTCACATCAGGTTTCTTTTGAATATAGAGTGACTCACAGATTATGTGAGTCTCTACTTGATAGCTCAAAATCTGAAGAGGTGTGAATTTTGAAACGACTCTTTTTTTAGAGAAAATTTAAACGTAATTGTTAAGAATAATATGTGAAATTAAATAAAAAGGTTTATTTATTACTCAAAATTAGTTTTAATAGTAATCGAGCTAGAAAACTAAAATATTAGTACAGCTTATTTCATACGGTTTATTTAATTATTTGATACGTGGTGGGCCTAAATGAGAGGTCTGATGACGTTTGTTGCTATGTATACCAAGCAATGTCATCAAATGCGTTACTGCCTAGTTCTTAGCGGGACCTAATAATAATTTAAAAAATGGGTTATCGAACAATTGTTGAAAAATTGCCAAAACGGTATTTTGAAATGCATCTACAGTATACCACATTATAGAAAGGTTTGTGCACGAGGATCGTATTGCAAACAACGGGATAATTATGCTACATAACATTTTTAACGCAGCTGACGAGCGATTATTCGGAAAATCAAGGCTAAGGCTCGACAAGTTTCGACATGCACTGATGGGCTGACTGGCGCCAGCGCGAAGCCAGTTTAGTGACGCTAATGAGCTGGCGCCAGATATTGTTTCCACAATGATGTTATAATTGTGTATTGGCACAATAATAAAAATGGCGTCAAGTGATGTACTTCACGTTGGCATCAATGTGATAGTTGAAATGTACTCGTGCAACTAATAGAAAAAGCGCGAAAACATAGTTTATGCGTTACGTCGTGGATTGCACGTAGAAATAAACTAAGTGCGTCTAGGACTTTCGACTGAAAATCGAATAAAAACTAGAAAGACTACGATAATTCTACTAAACAAAATAAACTGAGATACTTAACACCAACCAGGAATCCTTTTGATTCCAGAGAGAAGTATATTGTTCATATGTTCGTTGAAATAGTGTTGTTTGTTCTGATGTCCATTTTTGAACGGTTTATTAGCGGATTTGTTGTCATTTTAGTTGGACGAACACGTTAACAATACACATTTTCTTTACAAATACTCTTACCGGTGCAAAAAGTAGAAGTAGCGCCAATTTTATTGCCATTGGTCTTTTACCATTTTCAGATGCAAATAAATTGGCGCAGTAATCCATGCATGTGGAAACTTAACTTAATCTAAAGTTATTCGCTCCAAAAAAATGACCGTTGGGATCCAAGAAGATTTAGGAAAATCTTGTAGTGCTGAAACTGTTCGACAAGTTGCTTCAAGTTTTGCTTCGTCTTCCTTGTCTAAAATTCTACCTTGCCTAGATTCTTGATCTAGATTCTTGTCTAGATTATTCTCTTTGATGAATCAAAAAACTGCACATATTTCTATTAAAATGTTTCATACATTTTTGTACATTTGTCAACCGCCGATTAGGAAATTGTACAAAATATTGTAGTCTTGCAGACTTAGCGCTGATATCGCATTAACCAGGCATCAGAATCATATCAGTGTATTCATTGCTGATATTCAACAGTGTTTGAAAAAATTCAATAGAATTTAAGGTTGACATTTCTATGTCAAATTAAAGCAATACGTGCAAGTATGCTTAGTACATTTTATTTTTTAGTAGTAATGAATCCAAGATGATAGAAATAGCACAAATAACCAAAGTCCTAGAATTTTCTCTGCATATTTAGCAAGATACCATTTATAACCAAATCAAATCTTCGATTATTCTGTCCGCACGATCAGACTAACAATATTTTGCTTTCTGACTGTCTAACAAAATCCTCAGTCTCGTTTATTTCCGAACTCTTCGATTCGTTGTCTACTTAGTTAAATGAAGCCAGTTCTTATTTCTATTCTTTTGGTTCTCTAAATATTGGTAAAATAACATGTTTATGATCATGTTTATATGGATACCCAGTAGAGGTGTACGCGTGAGAGATTTTATGTGCTCGCTCACGCCCGCTTACGATTTATTGCACGCTGGTCACGTACACCACTCAGGTAAAGAACATACAGGAATGATCAACCCAAGATCAATCTCGCTCTTCCGCATCTACAATCTTCTACTACTCCTCCCCAAAATTCCATCGGACTGCTAAACTTCTCGCCACCTGACTCAAGACTCTCCCGAGACCCCCGTCTTGAATCTCTTCTCGCAAAATCCACCGACTAACTCTCGACTCCAGTCTAACACTCTTTCGGGAATTGATTGTTAGGTCAAGAGAAAAATTTACACTTTAGAAATGGTCACCGTATAATTAATATTTGTAAATGATGTAGGTCAGTTTTGACCAGTTTTGACTCTTGGAGAACAAATCAGTCCAGTCAGGATACGACGGAACCACAGTTACTCACGATCATGCATACTCACGTGAATGATACAAAAATGGAACATCAATTTTTCTTGCTGTCTCGCGGTGTGACTAACGTAAATTGCACATATCTAATGCCTAAGTTGCAAAATCAAACATACAGGGTTTCTAGAAGATAAAGTGAAGAAATAAATCAAAAAAGCTGCAATGTCGGGACACCTCAAATATTTAAAGTACAAATTGTAAGTTGACAATAATTAAAACAATGCCATTAATGTGTCGGTAAAACTCTTGGATATTGTTTTATTGCTCAACTGTACGTGACGACATTATTGAATGACTCCTATATCTACAAGGAGCATTTTCGGTCCAGAATTCTCATTATTACGCTACTATGATGTATAGTGCGCATACAAGAACTGAACAATTAGTAACAAACAAGATAATGTTACATTTAGAATAACCATAATTAAAACCTTAAGAGCTATAATGGGATATAAATCTACCTACAGACAATGAAATGCAGTCAAAAGAGGAAAGTGCAAATTGCGGTAGGATGATCAAGGAGTGGAAGGAGAGAATGTAACCGTCATGTCAACTGGTTGGATCCCGTAGAATAGCTAAGATCTTGGGAAACAACCAAAGACACCGCATACTCTGGGTGCAACAACCAATGTAATGGTTGGACGAAAGAGGGAAGAAATAAAGAGAAGAGAGAAGGTGAAGAAAAGAGAAGAGGAAATGGAACGAAGAGATGAGGGGCCTTTTTCTCCTCATTCAACTACGAAATATAATAGTAAACAAACACTACAATTGTCATAGCAGATCAAAGTATTAAAGTGGAACGCCCGAAAGTGTAAAAGAAATCATTCAAAGAGAGATGTAGCATTCGAACCGAGAAAAAATGAAAACAAAATGCCCAAGTCCAGAGGATGCGAGATGTGATAACATAGAATAAGGTTGAGGCGCTTGCTGAAACCCCGAAGATATACTCTAAAGTGTTGGTTTGGGTTTTTTTCTAAGAGTATATGGGAGAAATACTCTCGGTAGACTTCGAAGACGTCGACCGCCCAAAGTATTATTCATTTTTCTTGGCGCGACCGATGTCTTCGAGAATATTTTCTCAATAAAGTTATTAATGATATAAAAG
This sequence comes from Onthophagus sagittarius, assembly GCA_036711965.1. Classification (NCBI taxonomy): domain Eukaryota; kingdom Metazoa; phylum Arthropoda; class Insecta; order Coleoptera; family Scarabaeidae; genus Onthophagus; species Onthophagus sagittarius. The sequence continues at coordinate 55,507,438 of JASERS010000001.1, forward strand.
ATGTAATACCAATTGACTATTGAGCATAAAATATTGTTGTTATATACTGTTGGGTCGGGTTGAGCCATCAATCTTAACCCAGCTTACCCAACCCAATGCAACTAGTCAGTTAACATTAATTACTGTTAAGGAAAAAGTATTAAAGTATTGTTGATTTCTTCGGGCATCCAACGTCTTCGAAGTCAACCGAGACTATATCTTCGATAAAATTGTTAATGATACAGAAGATATAATCCCAGCTAGATATTTACCGCAACATATTGTTAGTATATATTGTTGGGTTGAGTTGAGCCATCAATTTTAATCCAGCTCACCCAACCCAACCCAACTACTTAACAGTAATTATTGTTTAAGGAAGTATTGTTAATTTTACTTAGGACTGAGATATGAACCTTCCTCTTTAGAATTCTGAATCCAGAACCCATACGTATTTTCTTTTTTCTCATACGTATTTAAAAACAAAATGACTTTGCACAAATATGAATCAGCTGTTATCAATCAGTTTTTCAAAATCTATTAAAAATATATAAAGTGTCTTGTTTAAGTTAATAATTGTTGTTAATTTGTTCTAATAAAATCCTTACACATAATTCACTAAATGTGTTATTAGTACCTAATGAATATTATTACGTTTATGTATGAACCATTTCTGCATGAATACAAGTCGTGTTGTGAATGCAAATTCTAAAACACCAAAAATGAATCATTAAAACCAAATTATTTTGTATCCATTCATTCCTTTTTAATTTATATATTTTTTAATCAAGTTCTGCTATATTATTTCTGAATATGCAATATATTTCATGCTGACCTAGATAAACAGTACTACAAAACATTAGGTATCTAAAATGACATAATTATTGATTTCAAAAGGTAAACGTTTAATAGTTTAAATTCTACATATGTAATTTGATAAACTGTTAAATCAACAATAAATATGGATTTGACGGTGTAAATTGAGTTTAGGTTATTAAGGTTATCGCGTAGATTCTAAATAAGCCCATTATGAATCAAATTTTTAGTTTTTTATAAACTTCCCTTGTTTTGAAACAAAAGCTCGTGTTAGTCAGGTTTCTCCGATTTAGTTCCGCGTAAAGTTCGGCACTTAATGCTCTACCCAACGCGGCTTCGAGTTAACTCCTATAAAACTTTACAAACACCAATGCTCGGGAATTTACCTCGTATCCCGAAAAACTAGTTAAAACTTCCCGGTCGCTCTCCCATGGTGCCGAGCAAACAATAAAAATCGAGTTTGATAAGCTTACTCGGCGTAGTTATTTCTATTATAGCTACCGTGATTGAAATTTAAATTTTTTCGTGTAACTGAATACAAATTTCTTTCAAAGAACCTTTTAATAGTTTTAGTCCCTTTCAAATAAATATATAAAATGGTTATTTAAAAAATGAAAAATTACTTACTCTTCCACTATTATCTGTACCATTGATGTCTGCATCCGCAATACCGACCAAAGCAGCTCTTCTAAGTATGTCCCTGAGAAGCCCCTCTTCGCCATCCCTGGCAGCTCGGAGCAGAAGCTGTCCTCCGGGATTTGGGGCCACGGGGGCCGCCGTGTTTGCAGTGGGTGACAGGGTGCCACGAACGTAACGTCCCGTGGGATGTATGCGAGTTCTAACAGCAGGAGATGCGGTTACCGGAACGGGAACACAAGTCGCTAAAATCTCTTCGTCGTCGTCTTCGTAATCGGTTTCCAAAGAAGCCAAACAACAAGAACCGTTCCCTTTAGGCTCTTTCCTTACTTCTTTAACTTCGCGCCTAGTGTTGTATGTTGAGCGCTCCGATTGGATCGAATTCAAACGTACGCCTCGCGCTTCAGTCGAACGCGAACTGGCGCCTGAACGAAATTTCAGCTGCTGATCTCCCGCCGCGACGCGTTTTAGAGACTCCGAAAACGTGTTCGAGCGGGTTTTGTTGGCGCCCTCCGCCGGCGGAAGTGTAAAACGGACTCGACGGTGCTGAAAATTTAAAAGTAAAGGGTTCTGTTGTAATTTCAGCAGCTACAGGTGTTTCAGTTATTTTTGCTTCTAATTTTAATTTTCAGGCGGAGTTAAATCTAAATCAAATTTAATCAAAGGAAATTAAGACAACGTTATGTAAACTTTGCAATCGTAAAAATTTTAACGTAATTATAGTATAAACATTTCTTTTCCGCCGGTTGTATTCGGAGAAAGTTCAAGGTAAATTGGGTATAAATGTTTATAAGAGCGTTTATTTATAGCTTCATCAACAAATATTAAGAAGTTTTTAGTGTAGATTTGCCAGGAGTCTATTAAAAAATTATGCGCTGAAAAATTTAAAAATCTAACATTAATCTGTTACCAATAACATTTTCTTAGAATATCTATCTTTATTTTGCAAATAATGTGCCGTTGAAATAAAAAGATTTAACTCGTGAAATTATTCTCTTAAATCCAGGATAATCTGGAACTTCACGTAAAGTTGTTTACCCGTTTCAGTTGCGTTAAAGCAAATATTTTTATAGTCTGTTGTGAGATGATAGCTTTACGATCACAAAACCTTTCCAATCAAATCGATTTTAAGGTACTCCGTATTTTTTTACAGAGACAATTTAGTTTTTTTAGTATTTTAGTGTAATAGTTATCTCCCGAATCAATCTTAATTTATGTTAATTTACAATGAATTACTAACGATGAAAATCAACGACACGTCGAAAAATTTATGTTCTCTATTATCATTTCCGTGCTAACGAACGAAGCTGGCGAAATTGTTAATGTAAGCAAATACCAATTCGTGAGCAACGCGTACATACTTTGTTAAATAGTGTGAGTTTATGTACGTGCTATTGCAGGAAACGATGCTTACACAGCCCCGGCGTAAATACCAAACATCCTAACAACTCAATCTATATTTAATCGATGGATGAATGCGATGATGCATTCCGAAAATATTTGCAATAATAATTGTAGCTCGTATTAACTTAATAATTCAAGCACACAAAAATATTCTAATTATAGCAATAAATGTACTTACGTTTTTGTTAACACCAAACTTATCAACTTCTTGATATTCATTTTTTATGGATATCTTCTTTGTTGTTCTTGGAAAAGTTTCGGAATTAACCACTTTATTTGATAATCGAAGGGGTCCTGATACGGGACTTTTAGATCCTAAAGAACCATATCTTAACGAAGGAAGTTCCGCTATTCGCCGATTAATATATCTTGATGAATTTGGAACCACAGCCTATAAAAATCAAGTCAAAACAACGTTACCTATATGAAGTTAATCACCGATTTTTTATACATATACAGTGTGAGTCAGAAAGAATATGAAATCCGAATACCGGAGACACTAAAATATGACGACTTAACCTAACATCTTTTATAGAAATGCCGGTGGTTTTCGAAGCACAGGGTGATGAAGGATAAACTAGTCTATCAGTCTATCGGTTTTCAAATTATTTAATTAAATTTTTTATATATTTAATTTAATTTATTTAATTATTGTTAACATAATCAAATTTGGTTTATTTTCCGCTCATGTTGCGACAATTGCTTGTCGACAACATTGTTCTAATTTCCGTGTGCAATAATGATCTCTACCACTACCAGGGCCGGATTTTGGAATGTGGAGGCTCTGGGACAACAACGAAGCGAAAGCTGTTAATTATGTTTTTCCGTGAAATTTTTAAAAAAATTATTGCACACAAATGAAGAATTGAAAGAAGTGTTCTAGAATTATTTAGTAAAAGTCAAATACAATTGAGGCGCTGAGAATAGAAAGGGGGAACTCAACATCAGGCCAAACTTTTATTTCACTTTTCATTAACCCTCCGTCTGTCGGGTGTGGTCTACAAGTCCACGACAAAATGATTATGTGAAATATTTTTTAAATTATTTTGCTCAAAACTTCTACGGTCACAGTACCTTTCAAGTATCTGAATATCAACTGTTTTCGCTATAACTAAAACTGTTTTTCAAAATTCCAAATAGTCGCTACATAATATTTTGTCCTGACAAACCCTTCCCGATCAAATGTGTAACAATATTCGCAGATGTAATCTGTAAGAATCGTATTCTAGTTGGAAGTCTATGCGTTCTTTTTGTGATTGTAGGGGTATTACCGAGTTATAAAACTATACCTCGCAGTGATCGCAATATAGTTCGGTAGTTCCCTTAATAATTACTATATATACGGTTACCGTATCGTTGACACGCCAGTTTACTATTGAACCCCATTTTGAGGCGTTGTATTGTGTTATTAATTTTACAAATATAGAGAATAGAAAAGTGCATAAAAAATTATTTATAACTAATATCAAATATCTAGTTAGCAATCTACAAATGGCATACTTACAAATAGGTAAGTAGTATCACACAATTTTCTGATATGATTTGATAAAATAATAAATGATTTATTATTTGATAGCATTGTGATATGGATCCTTATGAAAAGGAGAGAGAAAGATTACAGAAACTGAATGAAGAAGTAAGCACGGGCAGTGAAATAGGAGAGTCTGACGATAGTTCGATATCAGATCCAGATTTTGTAAGTATCAGTGATCATGATACAGAAACCGAGCAAGAAAACGTAAATGAAGATGCAGATATTATGCATCAGGATCACGGCGAGGATGATGAAGATGAACAACCCGTGATTCGTGATAGATGCTCGTATTTTTTTGGTAAAGATGGAACTAAATGGAAAAAGGCTGTCCCACCTAGAAATATTAGAACTCGCAACGAAAACATAGTGTCTCACCTGCCGGGGGTCATCGGTGAAGCACGTGACGCATTATCTCCCATTCAATGCTGGATGTACATGTTTGGAAACTGCATTGATATTGTAGTTGAAAACACTAATTTATTCATTGATAAAATTTCTGTTAAATACCAAGATAAGACTGAGTGTAGACCTACCGACTCTGTAGAAATCCAAGCGCTGATGGGTTTGCTTTATTTAGCTGGGCTCCATTATGGATCAAGGACACATCTAGCAGAGTATTGGTCATCAGACGGTATGGGATATGAGATATTTCCTGCTACAATGGCAAAACGGAGGTTCGTCTTCTTATTGAAATGCATTCGCTTAAACGATAACACAACCAGAGGTCAAAGAAAAGAAATGGACAAATTAGCAGCAGTTCGTACTATTGTTGACAAGTTCAACGACAATTGTAAGAAAACTTATTCTGTGGGCGAGTAGTGAAAAATAACATGCAAAGAAGAGCCGTTGATAAGCACTTGACCAAAAGTGTGCGTACTTCTGCCTTGAGGCTCTTAGGTATTGAAGAGGAGATTATTCCAAAGCCACAACCAGGGAAAAGAGGAATCAGTAAATATTGCAAAAGACGAAAAACTCGTTATTTTTGCAAAATTTGTAAATGTTGGTTGTGCATGGAGCACATAACAGCGTGCTGCAACGATTGTTTGGAAAATATGGAGACCACAGTTAGAAACCCTCCAGTTTGTGCATAGAATATTATTCTTTAGTTAAGACATTTTTTTATAACACTTTATACATTTTTAAATAAATATTATTATAGATCGATTTTCTTTTCCTTTATTTAGGCGTTGTTTCCAAATTTTGAAAAATATGTGATTAAATTGTAATTTTCTTTAAATCAAATTAACATAAAACGTGAGTTTGGAATTGGCCCTGTATTAGGCTATTATATAGTAAAAGCATCATATAAAACATATTTATGAGAAATTAGCACTGGAGGACACGATGGCGTCCTTTAGAGTTTTTTCTATTTTGGACTCCACAGACCACACCCGATCGAAAGTGTTAAGAAAGCGCGCCCGACAGACGGAGGGTTAATTTGAATGTAGATTCTAACAGTTATGTTAAATTTCCCTTCAAAAACCGAATATCAAGTAAAATCGATGTTCGATTTTAAGCAATACGGCTAAGTGTACAAACGGTGAACTCAACACGCCTTACCACCGGTTTCATTATGGGCTATGAATAATAAGTAAATTTGTTTATTATATTGAATCAAATAAAATAATCTTTTTTAAGCAATTAAAACAATCTGTTTTTAGCGAAAAGTAATAACTAATGACAGAAAATATTAAAGTATTAAAAACTATTAAATAACGTTAGGTAGTTTATTAAAAAACTGAAATCTGATTTGAGTTGATTTTTTACCTCATAACTAAAAAAATGATTTCTAAAAAACATACTTTGTTGAAGTCGCCTTTTCTATTCTCAACGCCTCAATTTATTAATAACGAATGGAACTTTGTAGTGTGTTTTTGCACACGGCAGTAGCCCGTCTGCTCTCTCTTAAATCCAGCCCTGACCATGACATAATGAATTTTCTCATAGTGATATGTGAGATATGATTTATTTTGCTCAAACCAATTTTAGGTTTAGCAGCAGCTTGAAGATATGTGAAGTTATATCCGAATAGAAGGCTACCTTCAGAACTTATTTAAGAATCTGTGCAATCATCTAGGCGAAACGGGATCATTTCGTCTTAAGAGTAGCAGTGGTTCGACAAAAAAGGACATAACCGTCAACGAAGAAGAAGAGATCCTAGTCAAGTTGCACAAAATCCATCTGTAAGGACCCATTGATTAAGTATTACAACCGGGATAAGTCAATTTAAAAATTGATATTATTTTATAAAATTAAAAATTTCTTGACAAAATTCTTTTCATTGACAAAATGACAGTTACAAGTTTTCAACTAGAAAAACAATCAGGTATGGGATTCTGAGAATCCACATGATATGAAGGAAATTTTCAATACTAGTTTAAAGAGAATATCAGGTGTACTGTAATATCCAATTTTTTTATTGGCCCATTTGAATTCCTTCCCACATTAAATGAACGTGTGCACTTAAGTTTTCTTGAAGATCATCTACATGAGCTTATATACTTCCTGCCAGACGCTCTAAAAGAAGAAATGTGGATTATGCTTTATGGTGCGCTACACAGTGGTCAGACGTCATGAAATTATATTAATTATTAATAAAAATTATATTATAATATTATTTTGCTGTTAACAATTAGATATCATTATGAAACTTAGGATATCACTAAAATGCCAAAATGGCAATGTTGTATCATAATTTGAATTAAATTCTTCAACCGGTAGTAGTACTACGTATGTAGTGTTTTATTTAAATCTATCTTCATCTTCTTTTCTCATAAATCAGTTCTTCAAAGAAGAATATTACTAAAAAATTTTATATTGTATTATATTTTTTCGTGAATTTACGTGACTGGAAGTTCCTAAACACATATCTAAATTGTTTTATAGAGAAACTATATAGTAGTGAAACATTTTGTACATATTTGGCTAATCGACACAAGGTAACAAAAAGAAGCCTATCTTTTGAGAGTATTATACTACTTCACGTTATACCGAAAATGACAGCATTAGTTGTTAGATACATTAATACTGCGGAAATTTGACACAAACATCTGTTATACCATTTATAATTTTTGGGGAAAATAATTTGAAATGTCGGATCTACTTCTGTATAATATGCTGTATCATCTTCGGGTCAAATACAAGTAATATTAATAATAAATTTAATACTGAAACATGTAATGAAGCTTTGTTATTTTAAAGCAATAGCAACATTAAGTTCACGCACATCACTCTTAATTTGAAGTAATGTTGGAGACCAGGTTTGAAGCTTACTCATAGACATTGACTAGATAATAGATAATTATAGATAATCATAGATAATTATGATGATGTAATATAACGTATTATATTTATAATACATTTTTGTTCTATTCGAAGTTTCTTTCATTCTCTTGGTTTTCTTCCTCATCATTATTATATTTTTCCTGTCTTTCTTCATCATCATCTTCTTTACCATTTTCTTCTGCAGATTCGTCCAATATAATCAAATTTTTCGCTTCTTGATTCAATTTTTTTATTTTTGGTTTTAAGTTATTTTATGGAAGATACTACTTAATTGTTATTTGTTTGAATTCCATCAAATTTTCTTATGCGACACTCTGAACCTACGAACTTGTTTGAACCTACGGATGATGTCGTGGATGATGTTCGCGGATGCTTCCCCAATATTCTGATTACTGTTTCTAGGCACAATGGAACTAGTGACGATAGAAATGGGGAATCATCTCTTCCCTCAGGTTTATTTTGAAATGTTTGCTTATAAGTAGCATGACTTTCACTACCATCAAACCCTCATTTACAATGCAACGTAAAATTACATTTTATTTCTGATGCTACATTTCAAGATTTTAATATCTTTTCAAGAGAGTTATTCAACAAACTCTGTAAACAAATGTCGCAAACTGTTTCAGTGATTTTCATTCCTTCTAGGTATGCCTCTTTCTTATATTTTAAAACGTCACCTTTTGGGTGCTACAAATCATATCCTTGTCCATTGACAGTCTGTGGAAGAAACTACATTTTAAATGCATTGCCTTTCAAAATCACAAATATGAAAGCCAAACACATCGTCAAAGTATTGAAATCATAGCAAGAATAGATATAAGATCCACAATTATGCGTTAAGTAATTTTTGATTTCTTTAAGATTTCTTTTTTATGCTACATACACCATACCTTCAGCAATAAAAAAAATAGGTACTATTGTTCTTATTTGTTCTTTCACAAGATATTTAACTTAAGAGACTAAATAGTCAATGAATATAAGAATTTATTGAAAATGAAGACCTTTCCTACTTTATAAGAAATCATCGATAGAAAATAATCAAGTAGTGGTATGCCATCTTTTTTTATTGACCAAAATTGAACCATTTTGTAGAAAATTTCATTATACAATATAAAGACATTTTAATAGCAAGTTATTTCTCAAAGTAGCTATTATAAAACACCTAACTCGTCATAATTAGTATAATAATAGTTAAAATAATGTAATCTTTAAAAAAACAACACAAAAATTTTTTTCAAAAAATTGATTTTTGCTCGGATTTTAAACGCTTTCGGACCACTGTGCGTCACCACATTATTGTCTTCCTGTGCGCAATTATTTAAATGAACATTTTCCGCATCATTAGATTGGCCGAGGAAGTGAATATGCATGACTACCGAGAAGTCCAGATTTAAACCCACTACATTTTTCCAATATGGTCACAAATGACAGATTATGGTCACAAAAATTATGTATATTGTATTATGGTGTACAAAAACAGGATTAATTCGATCAAGGAACTGAGTCGAAAAATTCTAGATGCCGCGGATTCGCAACAATAATCAAATGTTATTAAAAATTCAAAGGTGTTTAAAAAGCGAATTGTAAAATGTATTGAAGTCGATCGTGCATACTTTGAAAATTTATATTAAATTCTATCGTTATTAATTAATTGTTGTTATAGATTATTATCGTTAGAGATTGCCAAAGTTACTGTGTTTTTTGATTGTGAATTATAAACGTCAACTATAAGAAAAAGATTTTTTTTGAATTAACTAAAAGCAGATAACTTGGAAGCCGGTAGACTCAAACAATTTAAGCAAACTATTTTTTTGTAGAATTGAAAGCTGTTTCAGATTTGTGAAGAAATAGCCATGCCTTGATATATCAAATGAGCAGTGTGTATATAGCGCTCTCTACGAGTAACTACAAAATATTTTAGAATTTGGATTTCTTATGATCGAAAACATAAAACTACCAAATTTTATATTAATAATACAAATATCTTCAAAATTATCAAGAAATTATAAAAGAAGAGTTTATCTCTCAACACCATGTGCTTCAAAAACCATCGACATTTCTATAAAAGATATTTGGTTAAGTTGTCATATTTTGGTGTCTAGTGTCTAGAATATTCAGCATTCCAATTCAGCATTCCTAATCTTTCTAATTCACTCTGTATACTGGGTGTTACTTAATAATAGGCCGTAGTTCCATAGACACATTCCTGAAGCAAATTCAAGCAGAAAAGGTCTTGTGTTGTAAAGAGTCTGGTTTTGGAGCCACATTAAGATTTTTTCAGAAAAAAAATAAAAACCACTTTATTTCACCCCGAGAAGTTGTTAAAATAAAATCAAGTCAACATTGCAGAAAAGTTGTTTTGTAGTTATAAACATAACGTTTTTGACTTTGACGTGAAAGTTTATTATTTCTCCTGTGGTGAGAAAGTTGATTGCGGTTAAAAGAACTGGTAAATAATTATTCTAATTTAAATGAAATGACACAAATGCATTTTCTTTATGGTCTTGCCAATGTCGCAGAGACTCTATCAAGAAAGATATCCGAATCGTGTCTAGGCAGAAAAATATTTTTAAACACTCATCTTTGTTAACTAAATCTGCAATTCGACCTCCTGCCATTGAGAAGGCTGTCTTAAAAAATTGGAAGGGAATTAACTATTTGCTACAAAATGGCATGAAAACTTTTAAGAGATTCTTTGTTGCATCCTTCTGATATACGAAAAGTTCAGGCACTTCTGAAGGATTTTGAACCGCATACGCAATTTTGTAAACTTGCAGAAAATTCAGACTTTGATTCCATGATTATGTTTACGGGCGAAGTACGTTTTCCCAGAAATGCAATAGTTGATTTCAGTAATAATCATAACTGGGCACAAGAAAATCCTCATGCTATTAGAGAGATACATTTTCAGGAATTTTCTCTCTCGTTTGGGTCGGTATCATAGATGACTATTTTATTGGACAATTTTCCTTATTAGGACACCTTAATGGATAATCTTACAGAAATTTTCTTCAAATGATTTGCCGTTACTTCTTGAAGATGTTTCTCTTCAGTTACGGCAACAACACTGATTCATATCCGATTAAAATCACATAAATTCGCTTTTTTGATATTTTTACATCCTGTATCTCGAAAACCAGACTATTTAGGACACATATTGATAAAATATTTTCATTAAATAACACCCTGTATATTATTTTGATTATAAAAAGGAAAATAAAAACATCCGATCATAAATTTCTTTCGGATGCCGTTAAAAAGTCAAAACTTTGCGCAAGCGCAAGGAAATAATACAATAATAATAACAACATAACTTTATTGCTATGGTTCTCAATAAATTTAACTCGTTTAATTTAAACATTTTTCTTATGTGTAAGTACTTATACTATATAAACGAGAGAAAATCATATTTATTATTCTTATCTAAATTGAAAATGAAAATGAACCCAGCAAAAGCGAAGTTCAGTTGTCATTACATGAAGACGACTACTGAACCTAAATACAAATAAACAAGAAAAAGAAAATAAAAACAAACAAAAGGAAAAAGGGTATATTGTGAACATATTTCTTTTGTATCCCGAAAACGTAGTTTGGACGGCCTATACGAATGAAAGTCGGCGCATCTCTTCTTTTCTGGCTGTACATACACGAATGTTAGTACAGGAAGTTCGTGGTACATTGTTCCGTAGAAATATTTAATCAAATTGCCTAATGTGCTGCTTGTGTGTTTTGCAAGCAGTATAATAGCTTTCGCACAGAAAGTTAGAAAAACTGCAGACTAAGGTTTTTCACTTTGTTTGAACATTCATTATACAATGAGACAAGCTTGTATGAAAAGGACCTCCTGAAAAGCGCTGCTTTATGAATCTAAATTGTAATGACATGACGGTAGCTGATATTGATGTTGTTTACATCTGGTCTAATCTAAACTAATTTTATTAGGTTAGTTATAGATTACCGATTCTTATAGTTATTCTTATAGTTATATTTTAGTTATAGATTACCGATTCTTAATTTTCCAAGCAACGATCAAATTTTTTGGCTCTAACTGTATTTTCAAATCCTATTTTCCCATCGTTGAGAGATATACAAATATCATCCCGGTCGTAGGCATCACAGACCATCACCGAATGTATTGCTGTAGTCTAGTAGAACAAGAATTGTACCCATTTCTTTATTCCGCTGTAGAGCAACTGTAGTCCGAGTAAAACCCTGATTATATTACAAGTAAAGCATATAATACTTTTTAAAATATTTTTGTCGTTAATAAATTTCTTTAGTTGGATTTCCATGTACTTTTCCATTATCTTTGATATAAATAGCAACACACTAAGTTGTTGTGTGTTACCATGACAGTTAATGAGTTATCAAAGCTATTTTCCACTCATGCGGAAACACAGCTTATTTAAAGCAGCGATTGATTACGCTATGGACAGTTTTGAATTCATTGTCTGGGGGTGATAAATTTCAAATCAGGGTGAAAGTACTAAGCCAGTATAGTAAACCCTCCAAACCATTTGGCGTTTTCAAGCCAAACATTTTTTTAAGGCCCAATAATTTCTTCTTATCTGTTCGTTTGCTTAGATTTTCAATTAATCCTCAACAAACACCAAAATGTAGTTAACGCTTAAATAATTTCTATCAATAGATTCATGTACAAAAAATAAGATGAGCTAATTTTACGAATTATTTTAAAAAAATAGCGCCTACTCGTATTCTAGAAATTGTAATTACACCGCTTAAAAACAAGACATGTCATTCATAAACGCCGCATACGTGGGTGCTATAAGAAAAATCTTGTCTTTTGCTTTCAGGAAACTTGAACTGCTTCCAGAAGATTTACTACTACCCCTGTATGACTTGGTACTGCTTCTAGAAAACGTGTTATTAATTAAAGATGACTTTAAAAGCTTCCAGAAGACTTGCCATGCTTTCAGAAGAGTTAATACTGCCTGCAGACATCCTGATACTGTTTCTAAAAGATTTCAAATAATTTCATAAGATTTGATAGTACCTCTGGAAGACAGGTATTACATTACTTCTAGAAGTCTTGATATTGCTTCCAGAAGGCTTAATATTGCCTCTGCAGGGCTTGACACTGCTTCTAGAAGACTTGAAATGCTTGCAGAAAATTTACTACCTGGAAGACTGGTAAACTTGGTACTGTTTCTAGAAACTTTGATATTCCTTCCAGAAGAGTTAAAATACTTTCACCAAACTTGAAACTGCTTCTAGAAAATTTGAAATGCTTCCAAAACACTTGATATTACCTCTGGAAGACATGAAATGTTTCTAGAAGTCTAGAAATGCACCCAAAAAGAGCACCCACACATAGTTGTTAATTTATCTTGATTGAAGTTATCATTTTCAATTAATTTTCAATCATTCTCGAAATAAGTTGTCTTCGTGTAATACGTGGGTTTGGTGTTAAGACATGCAAATTTTTAATTTTTTCATAATGCAGACTTTTTTCTTGATCCCTCCAAACAATTCTCAACGAAGTTGCTTTTTATTTGTTTTGACAATAGTGTAATGCATTGTAAAACAGAAATGGATTGCTAACGCATCAAAGATTTTCAAAAAACGGCACCTATGCTCAATAAGATAGGGCGGGTCAATTGTAGTTATTCTTTAATTACATCTGCGGTGAGGCTCTTTGTTATTTTAACTGCATGCTTTAACACCTTCCCAATTTTCACGCGCTGTACTAATGATTTCATTAGTATCTAAAGGCATTCATCCATACTGTGGATGATATATCATAAAATCCTTTTCAGCTTATTTCATAAGCCAAGGTTGTGGTGTTTTGGGTATTGGTCCGTAGTGGAAGTTTGTTTTTTATAGATTTAGGTTATAGAGACCTCAGGCATACATTTAAAGTTGTAGATACTGTTAAACTAAAAATTTTGATACATTTATGTATTGAAAACTTTTTCGACGTATCAATCTCTGTTCAACAATACATTTTTAAACCACCATTGATGTTTGCAGCGCTTCTACACATATGCGAAATTTTAGAGCAAACTTTATTCTAGATTACTTTTTTTACATCGCGTCATATCAAATAAAAAATCGCGGTAAAATAGAATTAGATGTACACGTGGGCAAGAAGGGCGTTTTTGGAATGAGGATGACTCACAAGGGGACCTTACGGGTTTGACACCACCGATTTTCTTCATATTTGCAGGAATTGAAGATCAGTATATGATGATTGAACCAATGCCCTCAGTATTGACAGCCGAACTCATAGTCCCCTGGGCTAATTGACGTATTAAACGAAAATTAAAGTATATCATACTTTTACTGTTGCGAAATATTTTAAATACTTTAAAGTTGATTTTCTCGAGTATTCGTAAGTATTGCATCGTACTGCTTCAGGAAAATGATATTGCAGTACTAATCTTCAATCCCTGCAAATATAAACAAAATCGGTGATGCCAAACCCGTAAGGTCCCCTTGTCAGCTGATATTTATCACAGTTTATTTATCAAAACGTAAAGTTTAGATCTTTGAAAGATAATGTCAGAGGGATGTCGTCCGTCTTCTGCAATGCACTGCTGTTGATCCTTAAAGCTCTTCATCACCTTATCACACAAGTCGATGCCAATTTCGCTCACTTAAGCTGTGCTAGTTTCTTGCAACTCTCAAATTTCTATGTTTATCGACTGAGTTTACCAAATTTCTATATTTACCGACTATGAGGACCCCTGCCTTTAGGGGTCCTCATAAAAACTAATCGCTAGTTGTGAGATCAGAAAAATGAGAATACAGGGAAAATACGACGCATAACTTCTATTGAGACCCTGGTTGTAAGCGCTGTGCTACATCTTGTTAGAACCAAACTTTTCTTATGTTAATTCTCCCTCAACGCAATTCTCAAGTTTAAGAAATTATTTCAATAATTTTAGATTTTCATTATAAACATGTTTTTTTCAATTAAACAACAGCCGAGTTATTCTCTTTCCATTCTGCAGCACCTCGTATATAGCTGTAAAGTATTGATCTTATGGAAATTATTAACATAAACAAAGGAAAAACAATGTTTAAAGAAGAACAAAGATTATCAATTCCTCTAAAATTGCTCATTTGGAGATTACCCAGATTATAAATCACACATAATGTTAATTTGTGACTCCATTGCTGGTCCTACTACCAACAATTCTTCATCATTCCTCCACCAGCAAAGTCTGTAAAAATTTGTTTTTTGTTTCGAAATAATATGAAAATTTTTTTAAGAATTCACTTGATTGCATTAGCCAACCTAATTTTTTTTACACAGATATATGCATAAAAATTATTTACTTAAGTCTTATCTACAATTTTTCCGAAGAATGACATGAGATAAAACAATGATTCTTGAGTTATAGCTAAAAAACTAAGCAAACAATCAAGATAAGGAAAAACATTAAAGATCAAAAATGAAAAATTACCAAACCCTTTGGAAGTTTTACTATATTGGTTTAGCACTTTCACCCTGATAATAATTAAGAGGGTAACGTTCATCTGCTTTTAGGCTTTCCACATTTTGCTGATGTTATTTTCTGCAACTACTGTTTTTATGTAAACTTTTCTTTCTCTACGCATGGCAGCTGTAGTCCTGTTTTGCAAGGTTGTTACGACCAGTGTTCCTTTCGTCTGGTTTGTTTAGATCTACTGAATGTCCTATCTTTTAATTTTAACATCTTCTTTACAGAGTCTATAAGCCACGTTTAGTCATCTTCCGATTGAAAAAAAATACTTTGTTATTAATGTCTTTGATCCTAATATGATATATGCCACTGAACGATATAATTCAGTGGCATATACAGACTGTTTCTAAATTGATACGAAAAATTTTAAGGGGTGGTCTTAGGATTCATCTATCTTTGAAGTATCGATGTATTAAGCATGAGACTTTCTTTTGAGTTAAAGAATCCAATTACGGCTGAAATTATATTCCATAGCAATATGATCCGTTTTAATTTCCAACCAAGTTGATTAGTTGATTTCAAAGGATGAAGAACACGTGGTGCTGTCTTGCGATTTATTGTCGCCACCAAACCAGCGAAGCTTAAAAGAGCAAATTATTTCAAAAATCTTGGTCAATAAGGGAAAAATTTAAGGAAGCAGATTCGCAACTACTATTATTCGATTAAGTAAATTATCGAATAGTAGTAAATTATTATGTTCTTGTGGTATTACATTTAATATTTTTTATTATACACTGCGTTGTTTGGGAAGCGCATCTGCAGTTAGAAAATAAATATCATCGGAACCTCTTCATGATAAAATACTACAAAGTGTTCACAAAAAAGTTTCTAATAAAAATTACAACATATTTTATGAAATATTAGTTAATTATTAATATGAGATATTAGCGTACTAAGGTTAATAATTTTCAAGAAAGAATTATTTTTTTTTTATTAAAAAAAATTAAATTAACCCAGTGAGTTTTTGATAAAATATTATATTTTTTATTTGCCTCATATCAAAATTAATTAATTTAAGGAAAAAGCGATAGATATAGAAAGTAGATATATTTAATTAAATTGGATGGAAATAAAAATACAACATTAAACTTCTTCTTAAATAACGAGTTTTTCGTCTTTTGCAATATTTACAGTTTCCTCTTTTCCTTGGTTGTGGCTCTGGAATAATCTCCTCTTCAATGCCTGAGAGCCTCAAGGCAGAAGTACGCACACTTTTGGTCAAGTGCTTATCAACGGCTCTTCTTTGCATGTTATCTTTCGCTAACTCCATTCCAAGATTTTTTTGAAACAGTCTGCGAGTATTAGCAAATTCACCATCTGGTATGTTGCCTTTGTAGATAACAAAAGCGTTAATTGCTGCTATATTGAGGAGGTTATAGAAAATTACCATTGGTCAACGCTTTGTGTTTCTTGCAACATTGTATGATGTGATCGTTCGATCAACAACATCTACTCCACTTTTTGTGCTATTATAAAAAGTAATTATTTCGGGCATTTTCCGATCACCGGTAGCTTGATCGATATGATCGTCTCGGTGCATTGTTGAAACTACATGCACATTCTTTCCTTTTTTGGGTATATATGAAACTGCAGTCATATCATTACTAAATGCGAATAATGAAGAATATACTTTTCTGTTTTTAACTTGTGTTATTTCAAGAGGTAGTTCTCTTCTATTGGCTCTAATTGTACCAACCACAGTAAGGCGGTACTCTCTTAGCAGTTTCTTTACAATTGAATATCCTGTGAACCAACGATCTATTGTAACATTTCTTCCTGATCCTAATAAATGTGAACACATTCTTTCAGTTACTGCAGCGGTAGAGTTGTCAGTTTTATATGAACCATTGGGTTGAACACCAGCGTAAATTTCTATGTGTGAAGTGAAAAATGTTTTGGCATCAACAACGGCGAAGACTTTCAATCCGTATTTGTTTGGTTTACTTGGAATGTACATTCGAAAACTGCACCTACCCCTAAAGACAAGCAGCATTTCATCTAATGCTACATACTCGCCCACAAAATAAGTTTTCTTACAATTGTCGTTGAACTTGTCAACAATAGTACGAACTGCTGCTAGTTTGTCCATTTCTTTTCTTTGACCTCTAGTTGTGGTATCGTCTAAGCGAATGCATTTCAATAAGAAGACGAACCTCCGTTTTGCCATTGTAGCAGGAAATATCTCATATCCCATACCGTCTGATGACCAATACTCTGCTAGATGTGTCCTTGATCCATGATGGAGCCCAGCTAAATAAAGCAAACCCATCAGCGCTTGGATTTCTACAGAGTCGGTAGGTCTACACTCAGTCTTATCTTGGTATTTAACAGAAATTTTATCAATAAATAAATTAGTGTTTTCAACTACAATATCAATGCAGTTTCCAAACATGTACATCCAGCATTGAATGGGAGATAATGCGTCACGTGCTTCACCGATGACCCCCGGCAGGTGAGACACTATGTTTTCGTTGCGAGTTCTAATATTTCTAGGTGGGACAGCCTTTTTCCATTTAGTTCCATCTTTACCAAAAAAATATGAGCATCTATCACGAATCACGGGTTGTTCATCTTCATCATCCTCGCCGTCATCCTGATGCATAATATCTGCATCTTCATTTACGTTTTCCTGCTCGATTTCTGTATCATGATCACTGATACTTACAAAATCTGGATCTGATATCGAACTATGGTCAGACTCTTCTATTTCACTGCCCGTGCTAACTTCTTCATACAGTTTCTGTAATCTTTCTCTCTCCTTTTCATAAGGATCCATATCACAATGCTATCAAATAATAAATCATTTATTATTTTATCAAATCATATCAGAAGATTGTGTGATACTACTTACCTATTTGTAAGTATGCTATTTGTAGATTGCTAACTAGATATTTGATATTAGTTATAAATAATTTTTTATGCACTTTTCTATTCTCTATATTTGTAAAATAAATAAGACATAACACAACGCCTCGAAATGGGGTTCAATAGTAAACTGGCGTGTCAACGATACGGTAATCGTATATATAGTAATTATTAAGGGAACTACCGAACTATATTGCGATCACTCCGAGGTATAGTTTTATAACTCGGTAATACCCCTACAAACACAAAAAGAACGCATAGAGTTCCAACTGGAATACGATTCTTACAGATTATGTCTGCGAATATTGTTACACATTTGATCGGGAAGGGTCTGTCAGGACAAAATATTATGTAGCGACTATTTGGAATTTTGAAAAACAGTTTTTTATAGCGAAAACAGTTGATATTCAGATACTTGAAAGGTACTGTGATCGTAGAAGTTTTGTGCAAAATAATTTAAAAAATATTTCACATAATCATTTTGTCGTGGACTCGTAGACCACACCCGACCAGTATACCAGGATATTACATTTTCACCAAAAAGATGTGCAATTGTGCAATGGTTACATGCTAAGTCACACAAAGAATTTTAAGGAAAACATCTCTAACGCCTATTCTGTTAATAAATGGAGATCCCTCTTCAAACCAATGTAAAGTTATTTGGTAAAATCAAATTAACACATGAAATACAGCAAATTGAAAATCAAATAAGTAATTCATATTCAACATTATTACAACAGTAATCAGTTTTGAAAGTACCCGTAGATCAATATAGCACTAGCTCTATCATCAGCTCTTCACTATGATTGATGGTAAGATATGCAATGCCTTTACTGAAAATCAATCGAAACAAAGATGTTATATTTCGGTATATTTAGATGTTTGAATCTAGGTATCAGTTCGGTTTGTTGTATTTATATACTTGGATACAAAGTATTACTAATACTTAAAAAAAAATACAACAAAGTATTACTAATACTTTGTTGTATTTATATACAACAAAGTATTCAAAGAAACGGTTCTTTGAATACTTCACCTTTCATACATTAAACAAAATAATAAATTAAAGCAAGCAGTAGCAAGCTCAGGGCAAAAAAACAATAAAAAGTTTATAGGAATAAAAAGCGCATCTAACAATTATTTCGTAAAGATCTGGGGCTTTTAGTGGATAAAATTCAGCAAATTCGGCTTTTAGCATAAAATTCGGTAACAGAAAATTTTATTAACAATATCTAGCGGTTATCAATTACCCAGAGTACTATTATAATTAACTTAGCCAAGAAGCCCAAGAGTAGCGAAATAAAGATATTAAAACGTAATAGCATTAAAAGGTAGAATTTAATGCAAGAAAATTTCCCAGAAAAGATAATATTGAAGATTGGAGCACATCTTTCCACTGATTACTAATATGAAAAAGTTAGTAAAACAAGTTTTACAGTTTCTCTATGAACCTTCAGTAAGTCCGATGAATCTGACAAGGACGATGAATCATTTTGTTTTTTTCTTGGTAATTAAAATTTTGTGTACAATGTTTATAACAAAATATTTCTGTATATGTTCTGTTATATTGTATATATGTTGGTTATTGCATGTTAAAGTTTATTTTTGCTTTAGCTGTTTACATTTAAATTTTGTAATATTTTGTTATATATTATGTGTAAATCTTTGCTACTTATTGTTTATTATTTTCTATTAATTCTATTATTGTTTATTATTAATGTTTGTGTTTATGTTTATGTTGCTTTGAGAATTGTTACGATTAACAGAATAGCAGTTTAATCCAATATGTTCAACCGTGTACTTGTCCCCCGCACATACGCAGCATTCAACCTTATCGACTAGCCCCAACAAGTTGCATTACAAAACACACATCACTTCCTAAAGTATTTCTGGGTTTCTCAGTGATGATTTTTAATAAATTACTTCGTATGTCTCATTTAAGAACTGATCCACAAAAGGCTAATTCTGTTTGGCTATCGGAAATGACACACCTGCTGAACATGCAAAAATCTACAGGAACCAGTAAAAAATTTCAACCTTGACATTTCCAATTGCTTAAAGTACACAGTTATCATTAAGATTTGCATAAAATTGTTTATGCAAAACCATTGTCCTACTTATTAAGGGATAGAACGCCCAATCAATACTCTGACATTTCAAAATGTTAATTCAGTTCTAATGGAAGTGTAGATGTTAAAAATTTAATCGTTAATGAAATAAATTTTATTTTTATATAGATACATATATTTTACAGGTGTTAACGTTGATAAATAATCAATTCTTGGTAGCGAAATTAACAAGTTGAAACCCGTTAAAACCGGCGCCTGGTACAGTCAAGCTTTTAATGTAAAAGCTCACGAGGTAGTGCCACTCTTGCGGCGAGTAGGTTAATTTAAATTTTTGCCTTCAGACGGAGCAATTTCCTTTTGAGAATCCTCAGCATACGACGAAACCTAATCGACTTTTATTCAGAAACACCGTCGGAAGTTTCTTCTTTGTTCACCGATTGTTGCTCCGATAAACACTGTCGTATTACAAATTTGATTTATTACTTAATTTTTTTATCGTTGTTTTCTTCATTTGTTACCTGTCTACGGTACTCTTGACATTGACCGATTTACTCGAAACGAGAACATCGGTTATATTGTTTCTCGAATAAAGAAAAATGGAATGTTAAACACGATTATTTGAATTAGTCGCGTGGGCTTATAGTTTTAATATCACCGTTGTGAATAACGTGTGTTGTTTTTTGTTATTATCTTACATGTATATCTAATTAGTAAATATAACACTTTTTTTATACAAAAAATGAGTTAATTAAGCAGATTAAATTGAGTATTAATAAGAAAATTTGAGTATACATCTAACTATCTTGATTTAATTACTCAACAAGGTGATTTTTTTTTCGTAAATGAATATAAAAGTACCCAAAGCAATATCAAAAATGAGGGTTTATTAAATTAAGAAAATTCATGACTTGGATTAGAAATATGAAATTTTTAGAAGTTACATTACAATGTATGTAAAATCAAATTAACATTACTGTACTTTTAGAATTAAAATAATACTCGAGCTAATCAAAACGGTGCTTAAAACTGCAAAAAAATAAATTTGTAATGCACTCAAGTTTTGTTTAATGAACTATTGACCCTATTGGCTGAAGAAATTTTTTCTGCTTGATCGATTAAACTCTTGAATGATTTTTTTTTGTTATTATATTCCGTACGGATCCATACGTACGGAATACATACATCTATACGGATTTCTGGAAATTCATCAGTTAGCAACCAATGCTAATAATTCTAGCTGCTCTTCAGCAGCTAGAATTATCATGGAAATAACCCACCTCCTAAGCAGATGACTGTGCATGCAATCTTATGAGTTGATTGCATAACTACAGGGCACGGTATGGTTTTTAAATATATACCTCAGCAACAAAGGTCATCTCAAAAACGTCAAGAGAAGAGACTGTTCTATAAACAAATCCCTATAAAGCAAGAGCTCTCATATACATTTATGAGTGTACAAGTCTACGTTCTGTATTGTCCTAATTTCACCACAACTATTTTCCTCCAGTTGTGAAGTTGTTCAAAGTTTATTTGCAAAAACTTTTGCATTTAGGCATCCTCAATAAAAAATCATGTGCCATGAGGTCCAGATCGCGGCGAATTTCCCCTTGGAACTTCCAATGTAGTTTCAACTGTATGGCAAGTAGTGCTATCTTACTGAAACTCTATTTCTGGTCTACATTCTACTAAAGGTCTCACAAAATCTGAAGCATGGCCTTATATTATCCTCCGCTGAATCACCATGGTCATTTTGGAAAAAAGTCCGATCAGTGTCGTGATGTTACTCCAAACAAAATTGTGAATTTCACAGTTTGCAATTTATGCTGGAATACCGTTCAATGATTTTGAACGGCCGAGAATCAGCAGTGTAGTTTACCTCCGTCTCGAGGCTTCTGAGTCTTTTTTGATATTCCTCTCACAAGATCCACATGCTATTCTATCCTAGCTGTTCATAGTACCCCGGTACACGGAAGGTTGCCTACCAAACCTTGTTGCTCATCCTTTTAAGTATTTAGCGATGCATTGTTGCTTCCATGTAAAAATGTGCAATTAACGTTAGTCACGTCGGGTTACGATGGATCACGCGTGAAACACCGTGATAGTGAGTAACTGTCGTAACCCGACTGGATCGACTTTTTTAATCTAAATAAAATACATTTCGTAATTGTCCATGTCGCCAGTATATCATACGTGAATGAAACGAACAATTCCATAATGTCACAATTTTTTCAGGGACATATGTACTAAAGTACATTAAGATCCGATTAAGATCTGTGGAAATGTGAATATCTATCCATAAAGATATATTTATATGTGTATATAGATATATCTTTCAGTTCAGTCAGGGTTAACATAATAGCAAGATTTTCACATTTAGCGCTTCAAACACGATTTCCATTTTCGCGATATAATGAAAGAAAGTATAGGTTCAGGACCAGTAAGAAGTCCCGAGATTTTAAAAGTCTCGAAATTAAGAAAAATTTAATATTGCGAAACCATTTTTCTACAACGTATTGTATTTTGTTCTGAATTGGGAAGAATAAGCTCAATACTATATTAAAATATTTTTTTATAATGATTATTGTGCTCTTTTGGAAACCATTCTAGTCTTCTGGAAGCATTTCAAGACTTCTGGAAGCAGTTCAGGTCTTCTAGTAGCAATATAAAGCCTTCTGGAAGTATTACAAGTCTTATAGAAGCAATTCAAGTCTTCTAGAATCAAACTCAACAAGTTTTCTGGAAGTATTTAAAGTCTTCTAGACGCAACTGTCTTCTAGAAGTATTTCAAGTATTCTTGAAACAAATTCAAGCCTTCGGGAAGCATTTCAAGCCAGTAAAGGAAATAATATCAAGTCCTTCAGAAGCATTTCAAGTCATTCAGAGGCAATATCAAGTCTACGGAAGCATTTCGATTCATTTGGCAGCAGTATCAAATCTGCTAGAAGCATTTCTAGTCCTCCGGAAGTATTTCAAGTCTTTCAGTGGCAATATCAAGTCTTTTGGAAGCATTTCAAGTATTCCAGAGACATTATCAAGTCTTTTGGAAGCATTTCAAGTATTCCAGAGACATTATCAAGTCTTTTGGAAGCATTTCAAATCGTCTGGTAAGAGTATCAAGTGCTTTGCCAGCATTTTAAGTCTGCTTTTCTAAGTCTGCTTTTTAAGCAATGTGAAATCTTGTTGTCAATTCTTTCAGAGACAATATCAAGTTTTATGGAAGCATTTCAAGTCGTCCAGAGACAATACCAAGTCTGCAGGAAGTATTTCAACTCGTTTGAGAGCAGCAACAAATCTTTTGGAAACATATCTAGTCTTCTGAAACCATTTCATATCTTCTAGATGCAGTATCAAATCGCTTTCAAGCAAGCCATAATGCGTTTATCATAGGGTAATTGGAACGATATGAATTGTAGAATCTTGGCCAAAAGCTTTAATTTAAGTAGTATGGAGTTCAATTGCATCTACTCCGATAATGCTTCAAAGCTCACCTAAGATGATACACTACAATTTTTTTCATATTTTTAATATTTAATTTTTAGAGGGCAAATATCGATATAAATATTATGAGTGAATTACTTCATCAGTGAATTTACTTATTCATTACGCGTTTAAATTGTAAAAAACATTTACAATTTCAGCATAATTGTTGATGTATTTATTATTTTATACTTCGCAAGGAATTTGATTACCTGCATTATTTTGAAAATAAAAACTAAATAAAATAAATCGATAATCAGCATACAAAATAATTATTATTATCAGGCAGATAAACAAATGATGACCGAATCGAATTACAATTACATTAGAAACTCAATTGTTTTTGAACTTAATTGTAATTATGTTCGAAGTTGTAATACTTTTATAATCCATGTAGAAATGCAAAGCAGTTGAGTATAAAACACTTTATTGCATATAAATTAAGATTACCACATTTTTTGTTATTTTTTTAAATTAGGGCACAAATTCAACACAACTCCTTAATGTACTTTTATTACGGTCACCGCGATTTCATGTACTTGACCATTCTTGTCGGTTAGTAGGTTGGACATCCGGTTGAGAATTAGGGCGCACGATATCGCTCGAAGTCAATCAAAATACCCTTTATTAGACATTCAGGGTGAAACCTGTTAACCTTCGGACTTCTTGATAAGCGGAAAAATAGATTACATTAATCGATGGAAACAACTAATTATTTAAACACGAAAAGTATTAACAAAATTAATATCTAAATAAATAATAATGTTAAAATAGGTAATTTGCCGACGTTAAAGTGAGCAAAAATTTCAGTTGACGACACGAAGCTTTGCGTTTCGATACTTGAAAAGTGAAAACTTAGGGAGAAGCTCGTTTCACTCGCTTCACCCGCTTTGGGGTAAAAATTCTTAAGACGAATACATTTCAGTCACGCACAAGTTAAAACGAGAAATAACTTTGCGAGAAGGGCGACAGGAAACACAACGATACTTCGAAGGAAGGGCATAATTGAAATTCCGTAGCGAACTGCTTCAAATTTTCGTTGCGAGTCCGAGACAGAGTAAAATTAAAAAGAACGAAGCACCGCATAATCTTTGTGGATGGCACGACACGTGTTGCGACAAGTTTGCACCTTTATTCAAAATAGGAATTTTGGGATTAATATTCCACACGCGAAGGACGATTAGTTTTCGTACGCCCCAATATCGGATTCATTACAATATAAATAGGAATCAGGGCGAGGATCAGGAAAAAGCGTATGTTTTGCGGATGTCTAAAATTGGTGGCGGAGCCTATGGTAAAATAACGACGGGAATAATTTAGGAAAGGATATGTGTCGAGGTGACGAACACTTCCGTATAAATAATTCATACTATAATAACACATCCAAGCTAAGTTATTATATTTTGATATTTTTGTGTTATTTTTAGTTAAAAAATATGTAGTTAACATTTTTTACTTACTTTTAAAATGCACCAGAAAGAAAAACACATAAAAACACACAAATTCAAAACTACAGGGCACATAAACACACAAATCCAAAAAAACATCAAAGATAATCTCATGACGATCGATTCGTTGGCACAAAACTCGCACCATGATAAATAGGAAATTACCAACTTCAAATGAATAGAAAATAATTATACCTTCCTAGTTTTTGTTGTTCGTTTTCGATTATTAAGCACAGCATGTGAACTCATCATATTTTTATAACGAGCCTCGTTAAATTACATAACATCAAGGTCTTGTAGAAAACAAATTTTCGTTATAAAAACGGACTAACCTGGATTAACGGATCTTGCTAGACCGAACATTGGAATTAACGAATATATATTTTTAAGTCACTCCATTAATATTCTTAATTGCTACATTAGTATATTTAAATATGAATTTTAGTGTTCATAAATAGGATGCAAAATGGGATATTTCTCAAGTTGCGCTAAACAAGCAACTTGAGGGCGACTCAAGTTTAGGAAGACAAAATGCAATATGATATAATAATGATACATCTGACTCCCTGCGTTGCAGAATGTATCCATCTTAATGTGTAATTAAGAACATTTCACGTGTTTAAGATGAAATTAAGTTAAAATGTTGTACTGATCATGATATTGTATTGTTATATTTAAGTAATAGTTCTCCTACACTAATTCTTCAATGTATTTGTAGTATGTATATTTAACAAAAAAATTGTATATATATTCGTAGTATATTCGTACAGATCGGACTATCAATACGGCCGATTATAAGAAGGCTCGGCAATAATGCACATTATCGATTTCGCTGAAGATGTTAGAGACATCGACTTCATCGATTTTGAAGTTTGATTGAACAAATTTAATGTCTGTTGTGCAACTATGTCTTAACCATTTTCTCAGTTTGTTGTTGATTTGAACATGATACGTATAGACTCATGTGATGACAGATATGA
Organism: Onthophagus sagittarius; assembly: GCA_036711965.1. Taxonomy (NCBI): domain Eukaryota; kingdom Metazoa; phylum Arthropoda; class Insecta; order Coleoptera; family Scarabaeidae; genus Onthophagus; species Onthophagus sagittarius. The sequence continues at coordinate 55,533,397 of JASERS010000001.1, forward strand.
CTCGTGTGAACGATAAACATTAAAACAAAGATATTAAAGTAATACCGGTATTAATACTGGTATCAAAATACCGGTTTCCAAATTTTGAATAACGAAAATGCCGGTATTGAGAGTTAAGTCCGGGATTACAAGTATATACATATTAGGCAAATTAATAACTTCAGATCTTACTCTTATAATGTAGTTGCGATCATGAGTAATATTCCCGATTCAGTTAAGCAGCAGAATAAAAGAAGATTTAAGGCCGATCTACTATCAATATCTATTATACATAATCAGCTAACCACACTCCGTTAACTTAACTGATTGAATTTTTAGTATGTCGTAAATCAATCTGAGGCAACAATTCTGGACATACAACACCCTTTTTTCATTTTCTTTAGATAAGCAGGCAACCATAGACCGAATCACAATTGTTAAAATGAAATAAAATCAATGAATCAGTTAATAATACATAAACAGATCCTATTTTTTTACGGAATCTACGTTTTGCAATCTCTGATAGCCTACAGAAATTTTAAGAATAGTACTAACAAATTTGATATGATTTTTATTCCTAAAGATAATACAAAGAAAATTACTTTGATTGTTGTTGGGTTAATTTTTAAAACGTGCCTTAGAAGCGTCAATAAGGGCTTGTATATCCGAATTAATTTTGAAAGCAGTACTATTAGCATCAGTGCGACGAAATGATATTGACCACATATACTTCCCCGAGGAACCCATTCAGAAATTAATTCTCTTTGCGATAAGATATTTTTGGTTTTGGTTCGCTGTTCTTTGTTTAGAAGGTAATGTTCAAAGAATTTTATTGCTGTGTGGCTGAGACCTATGAAATGCAAAATACTTAAAAGGAGATGGTGACGAATCACATCAAATGGTTTTGAATAATCCAACGATACAATAGCATGCATGTCACCCCTGTCGACGCTATACAGCACATCATCCACAATATTCTTATTGGTTGTCGGATATGTGATTATAAAGAAAAAGATATTGCCTTAATTGACGGCAAACCATTTTTTCAAGTTTGGAGAAGGCTGGTAAAATATTGTCTAAGTCTCAGGCGTACTGGTTTTTGGCAAAGGAATCACAATAAAGTCATTCCAATAATCAGGGAAAACCGCTTCCAGGAGACAAATAATATGCATTATAAAATCTAATAAACATCTAATAATGACATTTTAATTGTCCTGAAATGAATGTGAAATGAATACCTCAAATAAATTCAGCCACCTCACTGCATTCCACAGTGCGAAAATCAAATAATTCTTTAAATGTACATAAGGTGTTGTTATAATAAAATATTGCAATTTGAAAATTGAGATCTATGTCATTATTTGAAGATTTTGTTTAACATTTTGTTTTGTTCTTCATTAATTTTTTATACTTCTTTTCTTTAACATTGCTATATTTTTTATTATTCTCCATTATTGTCATTTTTCATTTAGCAAATGGATTAATAATTTATTTATGTACTTTTTTTAATTCAGTTTTTTATATATTAGGTAGTTAGTGCTATCTCGTTTGAAATTAATTTAATTAATATTCCTAGTATTAAAAGGCCAATGAAAATAGTAGTAGACATGCTATGTCTGCATTGACTCGGCTCTTTTTAATAATGCGCTGTTATTAGATCTGATCATCTTTGTTCCAAATTTTACCTTGTATATGTTGTATATTTTTGCTAAAATTTTGCATGGCTCAAGTTTTTTTGGTAAATATTTTTGTGCATCATCAATAAACATATATAATAATAATAATAGTATATTACAATTTAAGTCAGAGGCATACGTAAATAAGCATGTATTTATAAAGCTTGTAGAATTACTTCAAGTTAATCAATTAGAATGACATTCTTGCAAAAAGCAGATTTATGGCTTCTGTAATAAAATTAGAAACCGTTTTAAATGAGACACCTATGTAGTTTTACATTTCCTAAAACATAGAATTATTATGGTTTACAATTTGACAATTTTTACTCCTTCAATAAATGACAGCCATGAAAGAAAAATAAACGATCCGAAAACTTGTTTTTTTAGCAAGCACCCCTTTTTATAGATTGCTGGTGCAGATGAAAAGGATGTGTTAAGAAAATTGATCACAGATTTTATAACCCCTCAGACTACTAAAGTTGTCTGTAGAAATAAGGAAATTGTTCCGTACGGTGAATACAGTAAATAAAAATAGGGGGGCTAACTTCATGTTTATGTAGATAAATTTAACGGATCATAGTATTTAATACTAAACTTTAGAGCAATAATTTATAAGAAAAATCCATAGAACTCTTTGGGAGACTTGCAATTCTCAACAGAGTTCCAAAATTCTAATTCTAATTGTTTGGGATTTGAGACTGGAAGGGAATTTTTAGGTACTAAGGAACTATTTTTATTTATTTTTATTTCTACAGAGAGTTCTCAGTAGAACTCTTTGGAGGCTATCAGAACTATGATCAGTTTGTTAAAATAATGAAGAAGACCAAGTTATTGAAACCATTTATTGAAGAAATAGAAATTGTATTTTCTAAGTAATTACATATACAAACCATGTATATAATGTAAAAATATATAAGGCTTTCTGTTAAAAATAAGGTTGTATATATATTTTTCAGAAACTATAAACTTGGAAACATTGCCGTTACTCTATATATGTATGATAACCTATACAACATCTATATGCACAAATTTTGGTCCAAATTATAAAATCAAGTTTATAACAAACAAGTTTATTGGTTTCATATAAACAACCACTTCCGGTTACAGAATTCGACCTAAAACTTCCTACACACCACAAATTTGATTATAACAACGATATACGAAATTGAGTCATCCTATATTTCTGGGATTTTAATATATAATAACTGCAAGCCTAATTTCGCGCAGTTGGCCAGTATGGGACGGTATTTCTAAATTTAATTGTTATTCGGCTCTGGATTGTTCTTTAACTTTATTGAACTAAAACTACAATCAACGCTGGACATAGATTCCAAAATAATTTCTCTTAAGAATACTAAATCCAATTCAAGTTTTCTTCTAGTTTCGGCTATTAGTAGTAGATTCTTGTATGTTGCACTAAACTAAAAGTGGTAAGAGCAATACTAGCGCGCTCGAACTGTTAAGATCGTATATTATGGGGTGAATGCAATGTGTAATATATCCATCACACATTGAATTTTGCAAATAATAGATGCAGACAGAAGGTATACACTGTAGAGTTCCTCACAGACCTCTTTATACTCGCAATCTACCCGAAGTGATAATGCCCTATAGTTACCGTCTACACTGATGATATCCAAGTATACTTATTTTTTATCCATCAAGCGTCGTAAACGACGAGACAACATTTAATAAGGTATATTCGTGCATTATAAACTGTTCTTGTCAATTATATATGTTTCTACAAGAAAACTTTATCAATCCTTAAATGCAAATAAAACGTTATTAATCACAGGAATAAGATCAAAAAATTAAGAACACGGCTAAATTATTGGGCCAATATTTCTCATATAATTAATATATCATCAGGGACGACTATGTTTTCTTTCAAAAAATGAAACATAAGATCAAACTGTTTTAGCCATAAAACAAACATTTTTTTATTTTTAAAGGCGCCACACAGTTTGCTCCTACGCTATACACGAACTGTGACGTGGGATATTAAAAAAAAGGAAATTATAAACAATGACACAACAATAAAGATAGAAGATAAATACAAATAGTAACATTAAATCAACCAGAAACAAAAAACCTAACAAAGTTGAGAAAATTCTTTTAACAAACAATTATCCAGATTAGTTGTTAAAAAAGCTTATTAAAAAGGAAATGGTAGATTGCTCTTTTTGAATTTGTTTAGTACAGTTTTAGCGATAGATTTAGTGTTATTATAAAAATTTACGTTTACTATTTTTATTTTTTAATTATTTTATCGAATTATTTAGTCACATTTGAATTCAATTTGTTGTAACTTTTATGGTTTCTATGGTTACATACAATAAATTGAACTTGTAATATTTTTAATTTAGAAATAACTTCAATTTTTACATAACTAATCAACTTTTATACTTAGATTATAAAATATTTGCGATTTGGTAATTCGAACATGTCCGACGCAATATTTGTGCTGATTGAGATAAATTTGAAAAATCAGTAATACACATTTTTTTTACTGTTTGTAACTCGATCCGGGGACATACACATTATAATTTACAATTTTAGAACTTAAATTTTTCGTTTTTTTGTATAGGCTTTATTTTGCGAAAGCGCTTGATAGTTGTGTGAATACCCGTTAGTTACCCGTCGTATAGCACGTGCTTTTAACCTTTTTGTGATTTTGATGTCTTTTTCCTTTGTTCAAAGGGTGCCCCTTTTTGGACTGTAAGTTGTCTAAAAATAGTGTGAGTATGAAAAGTTGTTTGCACCGTAATCACAGATTTGTTACTTTTCTCGTACTTTTTAAACAAGAAAAAGCTCTAATACCAACACATCAATTTGTGTTTCCGAATAAACATGCAAATAACAAATTCTATCGAAACAGCAATGGAAGAAAATAAAGTCTGCTCAGCTGTATTTTTGTCTGGTTATATGCTTTAAATTACAAACTTGACCAAATACACCATCAATGTACAATGTACAACTGTTAAAATTGTATTTTTCTAATCGATATTTTACAGCAAAATACGAAAACACTTTTTCACTACTACATGAAATACAAGCCAGCGTTCCTCAAGGTAGTGTGTTACTCATTTGACCTTCATCAGACATCAGAAACTTTAATAGCTACATTCGCATACATTTATTTGCTATTTAGCCTAAAATTCAAATCAACATGCATAAACTTTTCTTCCAAGAAAGTAAACAATATGCCAATATAGATAAATGACAATGCAGTCCCTTGCGCCAACATCGCAAAATGTCTTGGTATGACGCTAATGTCAAACTCAAATGGAAAGCTCATGTCAAAAAAAAACCGTGAAGAACTTGATACAAAATTTAGATATCTATATTGACTTATTGACAGAAAATCGACGTTATCAGTAAGAAACAAGTTGGTAATATATAAACAAGTATTAAAAAAATAGACATATGGAATCCAATTGAGCGATTGTACCTGAAAGAGAGTTGTGCATTTGCTAAGGTGCATAGTGAATGCACCTTGGTATATAAAAAACACCGACCTCCATCGCCACTTGGAAGTAGCATCGGTGTCGTTAGAAAATACATCATTTGCATCTAAACATGAGAAGAGAATGATCATCCCAACATCGAGACCATCCAGGTTCTTGACGACGATGTCCCGCGTCGCGTTCAGAGGATAAAGTCGTTCGATTTAGTAACCTAGTGTCCTAATCGATTCAAACGCCATCAATAGCGTATACTATTGCACTATTAGAGTGAGCGCGTTTTTGTGTTACGATTTTAAAACTTTGAAAACATGACAATATTTATCTACTTTATGTGTGAAGCAGACTAGACCAGTGGGAAAAGCTGCAAAACATTATTTCTCCAAGTTTTAATGTCAAAAGCAAATAATTTAGTGCATATTTACTAAGTTACAAAATTTTGCTATACATAATGTAAGGAAAAATATCTTCAACATTTTGTATTTCGTTTTTGTAACGATGTATACGGAAAATGATTTCTCACAGAGATAGAATGGAAAGGGCATCAATTCAATTTCACATTAATTTTAATGGACTAAGGCCATCATGTATAAATATAGATTTTAATGTGGTATTTGGAACGATTCATTAGTTTCGTAATAGATAGATACGAATAATATCACGTCGCGTCACTTTTCAAATTGTAGCATTAACTGGTGGAATCCCTAAAATGTTTGAATGGACCACAGCTTATCAAAAGAACTGAAAGGTTATCCTGAGGCTTAACCAATAATCAATTGTTGTCTATGCAATAATTACTCCACCACCATAGAACTAAATTCTTTTATCGGATTCTGAGAATTTGTTCATATATGTATACCGGGCACTTGTATGAATGGTTACAACAGAGAAGAAAGGTTCATGAAGTTGACATACGCAGCCCTAACTTTCTCAGTATTCCAAACCTTAATTCTCAATTATTCAAATGCAATTATTCATACAATGTTGTGCATTGGCTAAATCCGCTGCTTGCCAGGCATGGATTGTGATGAGTGATCATTTTATACCAGGGCACGTAATTCTCAGAATTATACACCATTGAAATTATAAACAATATCAATAGTTTTTGTTTTTTTCGGATTTAAATTTTGAATTTTAATTCCTCGAAATGTCGAAATTAATGAAATTAAATATGACAAGTATCTTATTTTGAAAACTATGTACCACTTTGCACCTATTTGAAAAAATAATTTCCTTTAAAACTATAAAAATATCTTACTGTGATATTTTTATTCTATTTTAGTAATCGGCTTTGACTTTAAAATTTTGTTCGAGACGGATTTTACAGCTTAATTAAAGTTCAAATGCGTACTCTGTGTTTCTTGTTTAAAAAAAGTTATTTTCATGTTTCTTTGTGAAAAAATGTTTTTAGTAACATAGAATTTTGTTTGTTCAGCGTTATTCGGGGACTATTTTGTGCAGTTTTATTATATTCAGATCATTACAATTATTGTATTATTTTGTGGATTTGGCTGAAGATGATATCTTAGTATGTAGATGCTAGTTCCAAGTAAATAAAATTAACTATTAAAAAAACTTTAGCGACCAAGAATTCTATATTATATTACTTTACTCTTCTCCTAACATATTATTTTGTCTTGATTAGCGTATTTTATATCAGCATGCTACATTTTTTCTTTGTTTGTTGTTGCAAATATAGGGTCATAACAATCCTACACTCTAAAACAATCTTTTATTTGGAATAACGTATTTTGTTGATTTAAATTGATTTCTGTTTTCAAATTAATATGTAATAATAATCATTATTATTATTCAGCGGTAGAACTATAACCAAAACATCTTAAGAGACATACGGCTAAATCAGAATGTTTTTATTTCTAGGTTTGTAGTACTGCAACACTAGTATTAGTGCTGTCTCTAATTTTAGGCACTAACTTATTAGTATTACATATTTTTATTGAACTAAAAGTAGAAGTACCTAATACAGTATACAATAGCTGTTCGAATTTGTGTGCATTAAAATTGTCCGTCAATCGAGGTTTTACTGTATTATTAAGACAAATTATACTCAAAACTTTTCCACTTCACCAAACTTTTAATTGATAAATTACTGCGCTCGGGGTAAAAACATTATAATAACTTAATCCCCTTTTTTCTCATTTTCTTACTCAAAATTGGGTTAACTAAATTTAAATTTAACGCGTGCAAATTGTTGTATTGCACCTGACGCGGATATAACGATTCAGTGTAGGAATAAATCGCTGCAACTATCTCCACGGAATCTCTTATCTAATTGCAAGGTTAAACACGAATTCGGTTTTACGGTTAAAAAATTCGGAAAGTTCGAACTGAACGATTAAATCGTACATGCAAACTAAACCGCCAAGCAGAAAAGGTTTTTGTGTACTTACAATGTATGTCACTTCTTTAATGCAAGGACGTACATGATTATTTCTCGATTGTAGAGTCTTCATCTTGTTATTCAACTCTGATCCAAAAACCTACGTAAGAAATTGAGTTTGAATAGTAATCTAAACAAAACTTCTTATTTTTGGCAGAGCTTAAGTCTCTATTCTAAGTGGCCGAATTTTTCAGTGGGACATAAAATTTATTTTCAGAAAACAAAACTAAAATAAAGAAATAATTATTATGTATCGATAAAATATTTGTAAATAAACGAAAAAAGAAATAAATTTTAATACTCACCTATTCGAGTCGTAGAAATGCGTTGTTGCGTGTGCGAACTTTCCCATGCGAGATATTTTTTGATTCTACGAGAGACGACACGTTGTCGGGTTTTGAAACAAACATACACATACGATCTGATCGTAAGCTTGCGCGAGCTTTTTAGGGCAAGCCACGGGCGCGTCGTGCTTTCGAAAGTGCCGCTTCTGGCCGAAGTCATCGAAACGTGCAAAATATCTGGTGAAATAGGCGCTCGTGTGTACCAAAGGTCGCACCCTAACATGCGCGCTATATCCAACGAATATAACAAGAAAATTATAAACTATTAACTAAATCAAAAAATTAATATAATGTTATTATTAATAAAATTAAACGTTGTTTTAGTTTAATGTTATTAAATAAAAGCTCGATTGGAATAATTACTACATTTAGTTATTAGACCTGTCTGTTTTAATTCCAATTAGATGATTAATTAATGCTAAATTTAGAATTAGAAGGCACGCAATTAGGGTGTGTTTTGATACTTAGAGACGCACGAAAGCTCTAATATACGCGTTTTCGAATACACAATCCAATTAACGATGATAATTTATTGAGCGGCTTTAACTTTAATTGTACTCGACGAATAGTTAAATGAATGATACTCGGGTTTGTAATCGTTTTCAATTACATGTACGCATTAAAATTACGATGACGCCAACAATAGCATTGTGTGCCAAGACTTTTGTGTTTAAGTTAGAATTAGATCTGTTAAGTGTACGTGGTGTAAGCGTTCGTTCACTTACTTTAAATGTAATGAAAAAAATAGGTATGATTCATACTTCTAATATAGAAGGTGTTGTAAACACGTTTATATTACATATATTTTAGAATAATCATGTTATTTAAATTATTTGTTAATATAATTTATATAAACACAAGATGAGTTCAAACATATTTGGATTTTTTTGTACTCTTTGATTCTCTTTTTTATTTTTATGTCAGTAATTTTCTTTTCGGTCAACATGGATTTTCAAACGTAAATGTTTTTTTGCTGAGCTTCTGTATATTATATGCGTTCGTGAAATCGGATAGTTATTACTGATATAATGATTCTATTTTAGAATTTTGCAGTTTCCCCAGACAACGCAAGCATATGTATGTCTGTATTACTCTTCACCACAGCTGGCAGAATTTCTGCGCAAAAAAAATCGAAAAAGTCTGCTCACATTAGTCTGGATGATAATGAAATGGATACATAAAAAAGAATTTTTTGTCATAAGAGTTCATAAAGTTCACGGTAAAAAAACTATAAAACTACATTATGAAACCATATTCTATTCAAGACTACAATAAAAATATGAGGCTATTGACAATATCGATCGACAACTGTCATTGACTGAGATGGTAAGGAAATCAATGAAGTGGTATCGAAAACTACTTTTCTATCTGCTTGATTTGATATTGATTAATGCATGTCAGTTTATTGTTTAATCATCTTAGTAATTACTTTGTCATATTTAGTTACCTTTGATTTGACAAACAAATGCGTAAAACAAATGTTACGTTTTTATTTACTTGTCAATCGTAGTAATTTGAATAATATGAACAGACTTGTAATTCGGTTCTCATTGATTGTAGGTCAATGTTTTTAAATAATTTATTGTGTAAGAGTAATCTATAAAATAAACTCATTGATTGCAGAAACGATTTACTAGTTTCTTTCATGTATTGGATAATTAGCTTTTTGAGAGAAACTATTTACAAAAATTAGAATTATCGGATCTTAATATGGAAAAGATATTATTTGAGTATAACAAACTCAGAAAGCGAAACATAACGATAAAATTATATCCCAAACACAAACATTTGGGAAAATAAAAAGCAATCAAAAAAAAATACACCAGAGTACAAATGTATGGATTACCTTTTCGGATGAAAACAAACAAGAATACATAGATAAAGCGGGCATCGAACAATTTGGAGGAGAGTTTTTGATAGAACTTGATGAAGAAAAAAATAATCAAAAATACGACAGTAAAACAGAACAAGAAGTCAACGTAAAAAAATTGTACCACAACTGATAATAGACAAATTTAATAAAAACAATATAAATGCAACACAATGGTTAACTGATTTTGAAAATGAATATGTAAGATTCGAAATAATTGAAGATAAGACAAAAATCAAGTTTCTTAAAGAATGTTTGGAAAATATTGCAAAGGAGTGGTATAGTTCCAGTTTGCTGGAAAATAATATAAACTCTGAATGGGAAGCCTGGAAAAAATAAAACTTGGAAATAAATAAATACTGACATTCCAAACTGCTAGAAAAAAAATTAATTGAAGAGTCATACTTTAGCATTAAAAAAAAAAGAAATCAAGATTATGTATAGATTTTCGGGAATTAAATAAACTGTTAGTTTCGCAATCACAACTAATAGAATACTTAGCTGAGAAAACGCTGAACTGTGTTTTTCAATTTTAGACGTCAACTCTGCTTTTTGGTCAATTCCATTACGAATCGAAGATAGAGAAAAAACGGCATTTGTTTTACAAGGTGGCCATTGTCAATGGATTTGCTTGCCGTTCGGCTTGAAAACGTCACCAGGAATATTCCAACGTATTTAAGTAGCATAATACCAAAATATAACCCCTCAACATTTGCAGTAAATTGTATAGATGATATCTTGGTTTTCTCATAAACTTTTAAAGGGCACATTAATTACCTAATTAAATTATGAAAAGAAGAAAACTATCAACATGCAGCAGATTCAGTGAAATATTTAGATCTCAAAACAATATTCGAAAATTTTTAGAAAAAATTAATTTCTATCATAAGTACATTCCAAACTACGTGCAATTAAGTTGGAACTTTTACATAACTTGCTCAGAAAGGGGTACAATTTCATATGGTCTGATAAATGTCAAGAGACATTTGAACATTTAAAAGATATACTTTGTTCCAAACCGGTTTTGGCTATTTTTGACCATACTTTACTATGTATCGGTAAACAGAGCGTAACACAGAAAACGCTTCGAGTTGTAACTGTGTCATTTCAATTTCGATTTTCATGAGCCAAGCATCAAATGCTTCACGTTATTGGACAGAGAATTGCATTCTGAACATACTGATGTGCAGTACATCCATTTTAAATGTAATTGTACTAGAGAAAAGACACCCTACGTATAGAGATTATAAGACAAGAATGCCCAAGGTGTACTGTTATCTACATTCCGATTTCATTTGATACTTGGCTCATGAAAATCGGAAAGTAAATGACAGAGTTGTAGCTTCGGGCGTTTTTTGTGTGACACCCTGTATACACAGACACAAGTATAAAAGATATATTTCAAAACAACCACAGAAAATTGAAAAAAAACCCAGTTGCATACTTGAACGTAAAAAAGCTGTTTATTTGGAATGCCTAACTATAAAAGAAATTGTAAAATATTGACAACATAGGTTTGTGAACGCTTAAATGCAAATATGTACAGACTTTTCTTAGAAAATAACCTTTTCGGTTTTATCGACCACGTACAACTTAATGGTGCACTACCACATCGAGGAAGAATAGTCATCGCTTGGTTACATGAACATTTTGCAAACAAATGGATTGGCAATGGAGGTTCATTAGTCTGACACATTAAGCAGCTTGTACACCATGTAGAAATTACTACCCGTCAGCAACTACTGGACAGAATTCAAGATGCAGCTAATAGCATACGGAATCCAAATATCATACGCGAATTCAAGTTGAAGGTGAACATTTCGAACCATTTTTGTAATATTTAAACTTATTTTGTATGTAACATTTTCATTTACCTATTAAACTGTGTAAAATTTTCAAAGGCTAGTAACTCTTCAACCAAAATGAATCGAACCTATATTCATATAACATCTTTTCCTTAGAATCGCATCACCTTTCATCTGCCAAAGTTTGTCATAGAGCTAATGAATCACCCTGTATAGTTATTCTTGAAATCAGGCGATTTATTTCAAATAATTATTAGGACACCAAGTGTGCGGATTGCTTTACTAATTTCCTTGCTTTGATAACTTTCTAAAAAGATATGGATGTTCAAAAAAAAGCTATTGAATGTAATGAAAAATGGCATGATTTGGGGGCTGTCCTTTTTTACTTGCTTTGACGTTTTGTGATTGGTTGCTATCCAACTTATTTACTTAGTTACGACTTTAAGTCACTCAATCACAAATTTTGTCATCTAACTGCTATCCTTTGCATTATTTCGCTGTTGTTCAGTGTTTTTCTTTTTAATTTGTAGTATTGTTCGTTTAAATTGTTGCATTTTGGCTGCCCTTAAACCTCCTGCAGGGAATACGTCGAGTTACCAGTAACCTATATACAAAATCCAGAACGGAAGAAGAACTGGGCCTATTAGCTATCGCAGTATAATTTTGAAATAAAATATACACCAGGAAAACATAATAAAGAGGCAGACTGTACAGGCAGAAACCCAGTATTAAAGTAGATACATGAAAACGAAGACGAATGTGTAAAAATAGTAAACTTAATAAATTTAGAAGAAATAAAAAAGATCAGAAAGATTTTAAAGAATTCATAAATTCTAGCAAAATTGATGAACAAAATCAAATATACAGTATGTCCCCGGATCGAATTACAAAGAGGAAAAATGAAAGAAATTTTCAAACTTATCTCAGCATAAATAATGCATCGGATAGGGTCAAATCACTAAATCAATCGAATTTTATATTCGAAATATAAAAGTTGACTAATTATTCCCATTTCTATGTAAAAATTGAACTTTTTTTCTAAATTAAAAAGGTATTCAAATTCAATTTATGATATATAACTATAGAAACCACAACATTAAGTATTTCCATACATTAGACTTGAAGTATAGAAGTTCAGAAGAAACATATTAAGAAACTTTCGGCGAAAGTACTGGTTACACAACGTTAAGAATTAAGTAATTTTTTTATTGGGAATTCAACCAAACATTCCCAATAAAAAAATTACTTAATTCATAATAAGAAACATTTGAGTTTAACCATCCTAAGCGATGTGGGGCTAAACCCAGATGTTTTTAGTTCTAAGTCTAGTGTTAGGTTTAGTTGGTGTTAGATTATTGTATACTTACCCAGCTTCAGAACTGAATGCTTTTAAACCTGAATCTTTCTAGGTCTAGTGATAATTCTAGTTTTAATTATTTTAAATTTTTCTGCCTCTTAAGACGGCTTTCTGGTTCTGAAGCTAAGTCGGGTTGGGTTCGGTCCTGTCTTAAGACTCTTTGCACGACTCGTACGGCTACATTCAAATGTTTCTACTTCTAGCTGTTATTAATTTAGTTATTATTCGTTTTTAGATTATTGTATAGTTGTATTGAACTAAAACTAGATTTAGAACTATAAGATTTATGTTTAACCGTGCGTCTCAACACGCTAGCGTTAGTTCTAGTTTTAATTTCAATTTGGCTCTCTAATAATGTGTAATAATGTGTTATAAATGTAAATTTATATAATAACATTTTATTCAATTAGGTATTTAGCCCTATTTTAATTTGTTCCCATACTTTTCACCAACATAATTTTTTTTTATGGTTTCCATGGTTACATATCGCTCAAAAAATTTGTAATTTAGAAAAAGTTGTTCAATTTTTACATACGATGGTAATAATTAGTTAATTACTATATTTAGAATATGAAATTCGTGCGATTTTGTGGTTTGAACATATCCGATGCATAATTGATGGTGAAATAAGTTTGAAAAATCAGTAATAAATTTTTTTCATCTTTGTAACTGGACCCGGAAACAGACTGTATTATAAAAAAGTAGGTAAAGGAAAAAGATTATTTTGTCAGAAAATTTTAGTAAAATTTATGAAGGATGTGCATAAATATTTTTGTCATATAAATCAAGTGATGAAACTAAACAAACCAGAAAGCAGGTTTGACAGAAAAGCAAGGTTTGCAAGTAATACTTGCAAAATTCGTCAAAAGAATGAGTCAAGTGGAGAAAATATATACGGACTAACGTCATATTTAGGCCCAGCAACAAAACAATTTGAAATTTGTTCCAATAAACACAATTGGTGGATTCGGAGGATATATTTTGACATCAAAACGTAACCACCATTATTAAATTAGTTAAAAATGCATTAGAAAACAACAAAACAGTCGTATTAAACAGTATGGTTTGGTCGAAAGAATTTAAAAAATTTTCTAAGTAAAAATAATATACCTCTTCATAATGGTAAACAAACCACATTCAAATGAACTCAATGTTCAAAAATTCAGTCAAATTATTCTCAATAAAAGAACGATAGATGTAAAATAAATGACAAAGTGCAAAAGTTAGCTTGGATAACAGTGGGGTAAGAAAGTATAAAAAGATGTAATGAAACAGCGCACTCAGTCCTTTAGGATTATATACAGAATGTCTCTGAAATGCGTGTACAAATAGAATGCGTGCACATATAGTTAAACTTCTACATAATTACAATTTCTGAATAGCTCATTTAGTTCTGGAACTTTTTTGTCCCTTATAAGATTTTAATTGCATTAGTGGTTAAGCCAGAAAATTAGAACTTTTGAACATCTGCTAGCCTTTTTTACGTCATTGCCATTACAAAATTTTATCGTCATTGGTACAGATTTCTCTGGGAGGCGTTCAAATCAACAGTCCTTGCCTTTACAGTTTATTGTGAACAAAAATTGCGAGGAAAGAATTCCCAACTATTCAATTCCTTACTTAAGTGCCAAACACCTTGTGATTTTGTAAGCAAAATGATGTAAATAAGGGTTGCAGGTACTCAAAAATTACTTTTTTCTGGCTTTACTACTTATGTAATCAAAATAGTAGAGACAAAATGTTTCAAAACTGAATGGGCTATTCAGAAATTTTAATTATGTAATCATCGCCTACGCAGCAAAGAAGATATGGATTAATAACTGCTGAAGACATAGCTTTTCGATCATTTCTACATTTTCAAAATTTTACCTAAAACCATAAAATTAAAATTAAAATTAAAACCTTAAATCGGTCTACTTTGAGCCAAAGAATCTGTGGTATTCCGTTGTACACACATTTCAGAGACAACCTGTATAGTTTTATGGAAAGAATGAACTTACGAAAAATGTGGCAGAAAAGAATCTCTTACAACCTATAAAAATTATACTAAAATAAAGTATAAAAGCACATACTTACAATAAGATAATTTTGGACAAAGGTAGAATGATTGTAATGGAGATTTAGTTCGTTGGGACTGAAAATAATCTAAATAGAAAAAAGTTAGATAAGTTGAGACTGGGGTTACTTAAAATTATGAAAAGAATATCAAAATCAATCTTTAATCTCGGCACGGAACTAAAAATAAAAATTAAAGGTACTAACCTTTCCCACGCAATGGAGGGAGGGATATAACGTTATTGTTTAATCATCTTCATAATTACTTTGTCATATTTAGTTACCTTTGATTTGAGAAACAAATGTTCACGTTTTTATTAGCAGCAATTTGAATAAAAACGACTTTTGTAATTTGACTCTAATTTATTGTAGGTAAATGTTTTTAAATAAACAGTAATGCTGTGACGGAGGGTTATTCTTCTTCGAATTATATAAGGGAAATTTCAAATAACATAATCATCCTCCGAACATCTTCTTTTAATTAGATCAGTAACGTTTCGGGATACTGCCTCCCATCATCAGATTATTAAATACTACTGATGGGACGGTATTTACGGAACGGTATTTTGGAGCAGTATTTTCGAGGAGCGTACCGATACCACATGATTTTAAAATACCCGTTACAGAACGTAACGATATATACCATCACTACAAGATGGTATGGTATTTGAGGAACGATATTTTGGAGCATTATTCTAATGGAACGTAACATCCGGCACAATTTTTAAAATACCCAATTTTGATCATTACTAATTTACACTAAAATATTTGTAGTGATGGTACGCTATTTGAGGAACGAGGAACGAAATGTTGCAATTTCGAACGTTTATAATTTGTTTAAAATTTTCGAATAGCGTGTAATTTTTTAAAATTATAATAACACTAGTTTACAAATTTTAATCAAATTTTTTCTCAAAGTCGATATTTTTTTTATAATGTAGAATGTTGTGCTGGTTCTAAAACTGTCATCAGTTTTTCCCCATCGCGTCCAGTTTTCGAGATATACCCAAAAATGTGGAAAATCGTAAATCAAAAAACACAGTAACAGTTCATGTTCAGTATATTTGTTAAGAATGGTATATGAATAAAAAAGTTTGCTATTCTATCCTGTAGAACATTTAATTCTCAAAATTTCGAAGCATTGAGCATCATGGTCGAATGTATATTACCAAAGATATTGTTAATTTACAACTGCGCAAAATTTCATTTTATGCCATTTTCACTGTATTGTTGAAACATTATTACGAACAATTTTTTTTAATAAAGGGATATTTTAACTGTTGCAGGCACTAAGTATAAACATTGAATTCACTAAAATCAGTATTATTTTACCCGTTCTAAATGTTGAACATTAAGCATAATTGGTCAGGAGGATTTGATTTCTGCAGAGTTCCACTATGTGCACTCGGGTGTTTGGCTGATCTTATAAACGATACTTTTCTTTCTCTTTTTACTTAGATTGTGTAGGTTTATATTACAAATTGTACTACAGAACTTTTATGCAATTAAATTTTATATATAATGTACACTACTTTACTTATTGTTAGTATAATGCGGTATATGATTACTTTTCGACAATTTTTGTATGTCTTTGGGTCGATTTCTCTAATAACACTCCAGAGATAATCTCCCATTATCCCTGTGTCCCAGTAACCTTGATAACATATTTCCAATGTCATCAAATCTTGATGGAACCGCTCGCCTTGTTCGTCACGTTCCGCTCCAAGATTGCATGAAAAGAAATCTAAGTGCATTAATGCCACATGGTAATTGTGCAATAAGTTAGAAATTGCAGAAATTGCTTCGTGAGAATTCTCATTCTTAGGTTTTTCTAAAAATCCATGGTCGGTTTGTTTGAAGCTCGCCTTGCCTTGTCTCGCCACGCCTTGCTTCTTTTGTTGTCAACGTTCTTCTTTTAGTTTAGCGTAGGGTATTTGTAGAAAGAGCTGGGTGAGATATTTAAATACTGGGCCTTTTGGATTCAACGTTTTTGTAAAGTTTATCATCAAACCCAGCTTCATGTGTAGTGGAGGTAATTTGACATATGCTAGTCTCACCAGAGGTTAATTTAAGTCATTGAAAGCACCAGCATCATAATGCTCTCCAGCAGGCCAGTCTTCGCGCACATAATGATGCACTCTCGCTCAGCTATCCTTCAAACAAAGAAAACAGCAATATTTTGTACAATCGCCTTCTAATCACCACAGTTACCTGAAAATCATAGAGATGTAAGTCAATACTTAAAAAAAATGTTAGTAAATGTCTTTACTACGGCAATTACTTTTAAATCTACAGAAACTTTCCATTCAAATGCGTTATACTGAATTTGTGTCAAAATAATAATATTGATTTCAATCAATTTAATGTTTATACTTAGTGCCTGCAACAGTTAAGATATCTATTTACTTAAAAAAAATGTGCGTAGTAATGTTTCAACAATACAGTGAAAAAGGCAAAAAAATAAAATTTTACACGATTGTCGTAAATTAACGATATCTCTGGTAAAATACATGCGATCATGATGTCCAATGCATCGAAATTTAGAGAATTAAATGTACTATAGGATATAGCTAACTTATACGAAGTACACTATGCAAAATAGCAAATACACTGAATATGAACCGTTACTGTGTTTTTTAATTTACGATTTTCCACATTTTTGGGTATATTTCGAAAATTGGACGTGATGTCGAAAAACTGAAGACAGTTTCAAAATCAGCATAACATTCTACGTTATAAAAAAAGTATCAGTCTTTGAGATTTTTCTTGTAAACTAATGTCATTAGCTGTAGACAATATATATTTTTTTTTTAATTTGCTACGAAACTAGCTTTGCTTTTATTAAAAAGAAAATGTATCTTTATTATGTAACATATCTACATCAAAATGTACAGGGTAGTTCAAATTTGAAGTCCGAATAGGCTATCTCGAAAACTATAAGGGCAAGCACAGAAGAGGCGCTTTTAAACGCGCGCTTGATCGGAAAGTGTACATACAGCGCGTTTAAAAGGCGTTACAAGAGCACTCGGTCCTGGATGAAGCTCACAGTTGCAATATGAACGCGGAGGCCGTTGCTTGCATTTGACTTAAAGTATAGTAATTTTCCAAATTGTATTAGCGCTATCGATAGGAAGCATGTTAGATTACTACAACCGGCACATACAGGGTCTATGTATTACAATTATAAAAACTTTTTCTCCACTGTCTTGCTAGGTGTATGTGATGCAAGGTATTGTTTTGTATATTTGATATCGGAGCATATGGAAAAAGTAGTGATTCTGCAATTTTTCAAAGTTCATCTCTATATAAAAAATTATCAGACAATACACTGTAAATTTCGAAGTCAAAACCAATATGCAACATAGATCAAACTCCACTACCATATGTATTTGTTAACGATGAAGCTTTTGGGATTATGGCAAATATAATGCGCCCTTATAGTGGTAAACATCTTACATACGCCAAAAGAATTTTCAACTATCGTTTATCAAGAGCACGTCGATATATTGAATGCACATTTGGAATTATGTATTTCATTGTGTAATAAATGGAGAATACTACATAGGCCTATAGATGTTAACATCACGTTTGCAGATATTATTATTAAAACTTGCACCATATTGCATAATTTTGTCAAAATTAAAGACTGATACAAATTTGAAGACACACTATATTTATAGAATTTGGTTAAGTTCTCTATTCATAATAGAGAAAATTTGCCGCGAGGAAGCTTGTCAGCTGTGTCAGCGAGAGAAAAATTTGCTAACTACTTAATTAATGAAGGGAAATTAGTAAGGCAAGATAATATGATTTCAAACGGTCGTTTCTTGAGCGTTTGATAGAAATCGTGCGCTCGAGTCTGTACGCTCCTATGAGACACATAATATATAAAAACGCCTATTTGCAAACGTGCGATCAAAAGCGCTCCGTCTGTACTTACCGTAAGAGTTAGGCAAAAAGTAGCTTACATGTTATGATCTCTTTTTTATGAAAAATTCAATGCTGAAAACCTCAAAGAGCTATCGTCTTTTGTTTTTCCGTTAGACGCCAAAAGTAAAAATATCGTAAAACCAGTAACTACTATCAAAACCTAAAAACCACCTCAAAATTATTGATTTTTTAAAATATAGAATATACCTGCCTTATATTTTTGAATTCAGAAAAAAATTACGATTTTAATAGGCTAAAAATCGGGGATTGTTTCGTTAAAAAAACGAAAATTGTCATAATACTTCAAAATCTACAAAATCTACGTGAAAGAAAATTTTCAACTACATCATCAATTCTCCGTAAAAAAGTTCCATATAATGTCTTAGTTATAATATTCTACCAATTATAATAACCAAGATAATTGCAGTTGCTGATTTTACGATATTTTCACTTTTGGCGTCTAACGAAAAAACAACAGACGGTAGCACGTCGAGATTTTTAGCTTTGGATTTTTCTTAAAAAAAAGATAAAAAAAAGATATCATGACATTTGAGCTACTTTTTGTCTAACTCTTATAATTTTCCGGATAGCCTATTCGGACTTCGAATTTGAATCACCTGTACACCTAAATATTTATATAAAATAATAATGCATTTATTGCCTCAAAAAGAAATTACAAAAAGAAAAGTATACATTAGCAACATATAAAGATCAAGACAAAAGGATCAATTTAACGCTGTAAGCGATATCTTCTAAGAAACCCAACTACTACTGCGGTAATATGATATCCTTTGCAGGATTAGAAATGGAGCAAACATCAATTATCAACATACAGGATAGACAACAAACACAAAGAAGTCAAGAAGACAGTTGGAAAGTAAGAAAATGGCATTTCAATAAATTTTTAAAAGACACAAAACTTGTTGCATTGCGAATAGCGCCAGGTAGATCGTTCCATAACGCAATCGATTGTACTGTAAAAGATCTGTGAAAAATCTCAGTAGCATGAACCGGAAACATTAAGGTGATATCAGAACTGGATCGGGTGGACAAACCATGCGACGAAAAAACTTAAATGAGTCAGTATCCGAAAAGGCCTGCGATTCTGCAGAGTAAGCATCTGCAAATAATTACGATACGCCGTTATGTGCTGAAACCTCCCCAGATCAAAGATATAGCGATCAAAGATTATACTGTTATGTATTAGACGATTTCTTCTAGGGTTTCTGACACGACAATTTCCTATGAACCGTTTCTTTTTATTCCTACAGGTACGTTGCATTGAAACTATTGTAACTTTTCCAAGGTCATGGTATTTTGGAACGGTATTTTTGTGCAGCGACCGTTCCTGGAGCACGACAGGGTTAGGACTGATATTCCCATCACTATTAAATACAGGTTAATAAATCGTTAAAGCTGCAAAGTATCACAAATACAATCAATGTTTTACATCAAGAAACTGAAAAAAGTCTTTTGTTTTTCCGCTAGACGCCAAAAGTGAAAATATCGTGAAACCAGCAACTATCAAAAGCACCTCAAAATTATTGATTTTTTAAAATATAGAATATACCTGCCTTATATTTTTGAATTCAGAAAAAAAATTACGATTTTAATAAACGGTAGCACGTCGAGGTTTTTAGCATTGGATTTTTCTTAAAAATAGATATGACATTTGAGATACTTTTTGTCTAACTCTTATAATTTTCCAGATAGCGTATTTGGACTTTGAATTTGAACCACCTATACACCCAAATATTTATACAGGGTGACTCACGTAACTGGTTCATTACAACTTTTTTAGGTTCTACTATTCGTGGAGGCTTGAAATTTTGGTAACATGGTTGTTCATTACGATCTATTAATCTAAAATATTTTTAAGATGGCCACCACTTCCGGTCTACCGGAAGTAGACCTCAGCTTCGTTATTTTAAATGGAATGCTATAGTTATTTTGATTTTAAGTGTTTTTTTATCAAATATCACCATACTCTTTACAAGCCCATATCTCAGCCAACGTTAATTCAAGAACGTTTTGTCAAATAGATTGTCACTTGTTATATCAGTGGACCTTGTACAGGCTGGTCAAAAATTGAATTACCGTTTCGCTGTATTCAATTGCCAGAAAGTCGAAAATTGTAAATGGAACGCCCCATATCTTTTTAGCTTATCGGAACGGGAATTTAATTCTCTACAAATTATCTATAAATATTGCTATACCTATTTATTATAGCTTTCCTCATATTGAGTATTTTATCAAAATCCCACACAAAATGCTGGAAGTCGGTCGAGTTTTTATTAGGAGGCTAAGACATTTTGACAGTTTATAGCTTAATTTATTTAAATTATTATTGGTATTATTGGTGGACCTTGTACAGGCTGGTCAAAAATTGAATTACCGTTTCGCTGTATTCAATTGCCAGAAAGTCGAAAATTGTAAATGGAACGCCCCATATCTTTTTAGCTTATCGGAACGGGAATTTAATTCTCTACAAATTATCTATAAATATTGCTATACCTATTTATTATAGCTTTCCTCATATTGAGTATTTTATCAAAATCCCACACAAAATGCTGGAAGTCGGTCGAGTTTTTATTAGGAGGCTAAGACATTTTGACAGTTTATAGCTTAATTTATTTAAATTATTATTGGTATTATTTTTAGAATGATCTGCAATTGAATAAACTTTAGTTTGTTAGCTTTTATTTACCAAAAACAACCAGTTGAAGAACGCATAAATGAAACAATGAAAAACAACAATTTGGTGTAATATTCGACGTAATAATGGGCGAGATATTCCTAGAGAATTTACTTTAATTATTAAGGGTGCTTTCTTGGAAAGTATTATTCATCTAAATCGATCGAAGCACCTTTTGCCGAAGAATTTAGTAAAGCAATAAAATATGACACAACATTTATTCCATTATCTTAATCTGCTGATGATAGATATTTATGGTTTCTTGTTATTTTGATATTTCCAAAACTACGAAACAGATCCTATTCAAAACTTTATTACATCTGCCATGAATATAAAACGAATTTAAAATGTTGGCGTTGGAATAATTCGCCATGATATGAAGTAAAGACAACAATAACATAAATATGGATGAAAAGCTGTCAAAACTCCATAGCTTTCTAACATAAAAACCAGAAGCTTTCCAGCATTGCATGCGTCCATTAATGTCCAAATATGAGGGCAACTAGAACAAATGGGCACAGGAATATTTCTAGATAGTTTATAGGGAATTAAATTCCCTTAATTTATTTTTATAATTTTAGGTTTTTGATTCTTTTATGTTATTAATTTTAATTTTTGTCATTAAATTGTTATTTTTCATTGTTTCACTTATTCGGTTTTCTTTTGGTTGTTTTTGATAAATAATAGCTAACAATCTAAAGTTTATTCAATCGCAGTTCATTCTAGAAATAATACTAATAATAATTTAAATAAATTAAACAAAAAACTGTCAAAATATCATGGCCTTCTAACAAAAGCACAAACGGATTCTAGCATTTTACGTATGATTTTGATAAATTACCTCAATAGCAAGAAAACTATAATAAATAGGTATAGGAATGGTTATAGCTAATTTGTAGAGAATTAAATTCCCTTTCCGATGGGGTATGAAAATGTGGGGCGTTCCATTTAAAATTTTTAACTTTCACGCAATTGAATACATTGAAACGGTAACTCAATTTTTAACCAGCCTGTATAAGATATATTGATACAAGTGACAATCTATTTAACAGCATATGAAGAGTTATCATGCCAATGCAAAGCGCTTTTAAATTAACGTTGGCTGAGATATGGGCTTGTAAAGAGCATGGTGATATTTGACAAAAAACACTTGAAATCAAAATAACTCGAAAACAAAAAACGCTAGATACCAACAACTGTAATCAAAGTCAACTTATTTTTTTACGTATAATTGAATGGTGTAATAAAAACTATAGCATTCCATTTAAAATAACGATGTTGAGGTCTACTTCCGGTAGACCGGAAGTGGTGGGCATCTTGAAAATATTTTAGATTAATAGATCGGAATGAACAACCCATGTTAGCAAAATTTCAAGCGTCTACGAATAGTGGAACCTAAGAAAGTTCTAATGAACCAGTTACGTGAGACACCTGTATGAAATAATAATAATAATACATTTATTGCCTCAAACAGAAATTACAAAAAGAAAAGTATACATTAGCAACATATAAAGATCAAGACAAAAGGATTAATTTATCGCTGTAAGCGATATCTTCCAAGAGACCCAACTACTACTGTGTATAAAATTAAACTCAGAGATTATGGCTAGCTGCGGTAATATATCCTTTGCAGGATTAGAAATGGAGCAAACATCAATTATCAACATACAGGATAGACAACAAACACAAAGAAGTCAAGGAGACAATTGGAAAGTAAGAAAATGGCATTTTAATAAATTTTTAAAAGACACAAAACTTGTTGCATTGCGAATAGCGACAGGTAGATCGTTCCATAACGCAATCGATTGTAGTGTAAAAGATCTGTGAAAAATTTCAGTAGCATGAACCGGAAACATTAAGATGCTATCAGAGCTGGATCGGGTGGACAAACCATGCGATGATAAAAACTTAAATGAGTCAGACAAATATGCAGGAGTGCAGCTCTGCAGAACCTTGTACAAAGTAGAAAATATTCGAAAAGACCTGCAATTCTGCAGAGTAATCATCTGCAAATAATTACGATACGCCGTATGTGCTGAAACCTCTCCAGATCAAAAATGTAGCGATCAAAGATTATACCGTTTTGTGTTATGCGATTTCTTGTACGGTTTCTGAGACGACAATTTCCTATGAACCGTTTCTTTTTATTCATACAGATACGTTGCATTGGAACTATTGCAATATTTTCAAGGTCTTGGTATTTTGGAACGGCATTTTTGTCCCATTACTATTAAATACAGGTTAATAAATCGTTAAAACTGCAAAATATCACAAATACAATCAATGTTTTACATCAAGAAACTGAAAAAGCACAAGTAGAAACATTATTTTGCCAAAAATATTATAAAAAATAACAAACATATTAAAAGAGACGTATGGCTTGTATTCTTATAACTTGCATTCAATATTTGTATTGTCAATTATTTAGCAGCAATATTTGATAATCCGAACCATCTTTAGTCCCAATTAGTTCGGATTATCTAAGTTCTACTGTGTATAAAAATTTACCAAATCCATAAATCGAATATATTTCCAGAGGTAAGATTCAACCTGCACATAAATAATAATTATAATTTAGTTTTAATATGTTATATTTGTTCAGTTCCCTAATGTAAAAATTGTTTAGATTGTATTTGTGATATTTTGCAGTTTTAATGATTTACTAACCTGATGCGAGGCAGTATCCTGAAACATTGTTGAGCTAATTAATAAAAGGTTTTTGAAAGATAACAGTGTAATTTGAAGTTTCTTTTATATAGTTTTTAAATAATTTAATGTAAAAGTAATCTATGAAATAAAGCACTGATTACAGAAATGATTTACTAATTTTTTTCATTACTGTTTATGATCAAAACTAAACAAAAAACGCCTTTTTCCAACATTCGTTTGTGTGTAGTAAGGGATTTATTGAATTCAGATTCTAACAAACTTTCATAATTTATATATAATTATAATTCTATCATATTCAGTACTTTGTACATGATAAATATAGAATATAAAGTACATTTGTGTATAAATAAAAATGATGTGTTGTACTTATGTATGTAAATATTGAATTTTACAAATATATAAAACATTTTTGTCCAGAATAAACACTTTTTAATTTACAATAAATACCTTATTTTCAAGTACATTAAATAGAATCTTAACGAATTTCATTATTATTAAATTTATTGAACATTTATTTATAAAAAAATTTAGAGAGTTATTATTTCTTACCTAGATACATTCCTAAATTCTAATGTTTAATTAAAAATTATTTTATTATTATTTTTTAGAAACCTTTATTGGAGTTTGTTCTTTAATAAAATCAATAGTGCCTGTAATACATTTCTTCTTTACATCAAAAATATGCTTCATTGCAGCAATCATTACAGATTCTTGTATATCTAGGAACTGTTCGAGTGTTAATTTTATAATTGGTTTCTTTAATTTTGCAAATTTGCACTGTTCGGAATGATTATTGTGCTCCTCCCAAGGGTCATCATCTTCCTCCCAACCATCCAAGACTTTTGAACATAAAAAACACGTCACAACGTCCGTTTCAGTCTTATTACCAATAAAATAAAATCCTGCTTCAGCAAGTTTTGCTTTCTTACAACGTTTCGAATCGTCAAACACCCATGTTTTGAAAGTTTCCAAACGGTTTTCTTCTAATAACATCTTCATACGAAATTTAAGGTACTCCTGATTAATACTCGTTCGACGTGGTATGGAGATTTCTGGCGCGTTTGGTTTTTTTAAAGTACTCATTGTTATAATTCGTATTAATGGAGATAAAACGAGCTGTAGCGGAAGTTAACCTCTTTACTGTTTTTGACCGTTTCATATGACGGTTTAATTCAAACAATCGTCAAACAGTAGTGGTACCAACATCAGATTATAAAACATTACTAGATATTATCCTTGTTTATAGATTATACATAGCTATTCAACTGAAGTTAGTTATTGTGTTCGTGATACCTAAATGGCAAAATGGCAAAATTTAAATTCTACTATTCGCGCCTTGTACGTTTTACCAAAGATTAAAGAGTAAACTCTACTTTACTCTTTAATCTTTGGTTTTACTATGAAATTGTAATATAAGTTGCATATATTCGAATATATCTTGCATCCAAAAAAATCAATAATGTGTTCTTCAGAATAATACCGAACCGTTGGAGAGTTTTCGTCGGTAAAATATCGATTTAATATCGGTAAAAATTTTTTACATATGTAGGCCTTGTTTATAGATATACATAGTTATCCAAAGAATTTAGTTAGTGGTCGCGATGCCTAGATGGCAGGGTGACTTATGTGTCGCCATTCATAAAAATTTAAATTTTACTTTTTGCGCCTTGTACGCGTTACTACGAAATTGTAAAATAAGTTGCATATATTTATGTTATTTCCATATATATACTATCTCCTATATTGCTAACTCCCTATTCTCACAGTGAGAGGACCGTGCGGAAATCAAAGCGAGACGGAATGATACATTGTCTGCTCGTGTTTTTATGTAGTCGCAAACGCGCTTGCGTGAATATTGCAGTATCGCGCGCGTTTCTCTAATGTGTTTTGCTTCTATATATATATATAATTTTATGTATATTTTATCTGTATATTTTATCAGTATATTTATAATTTGCTGCTAATGTTCATCATTTTATTATAATATTTATTTATTATATATATATACTTACCAGACTTCTAGGAAAGTTAAATGATTTTTAAAATTTTTTAATTACACTATGCAAGGGGTAACAAAAACAAAAAAATAGGAATTTATAAGAAAACTACATTCATTTAAAATCGGTCTATTGATTTTTAAATATAATTAGTCTGTGATATTTCGAGCGGACATACAGTAGAACCCCTCATATCCGTCACCCATGGGACCGGAGCATGGTCGGTTACCAAAAAAGGTCGGATAATCCGAGGAACAACAAAAATGAACAAGACAAACATAAACGAGTACATATATTTAATTATGTATACAAATCCATGTATGTACATGTAAATTTATTTAAAAAAATCAGTTATATTTTTTTGTTTTAATCTACCAAATCTTGCTTTAGCTGAGATATCTTTCCACTTTTTAATGCACAGCACATCCATCGGTGTTGCTTCTGGGTGTTGCTCGACGTATTTCATTGCAATCTCGAAAGCCTCTGTAGCTGTCGTATGACTGATATTTTCAGGTTCTTCTTTTTCATCATCCGTTTCATCTTCCTCTGTTTCAACTTTAAAAACTGCGGATACGATTTGTTCGTCGTTGAGATCCTCGTTAGTGACTTCAACTATGTCCCCTCCCAATAGCCACTCTTCTATATCCGCTGGTTGGATTTGGGCATCGATGGTCTGTAAATCTTGTAGAATTTCTGCTTCATCTGTATTTAAAGTTTCAGACTCATTAGAGATTGCGCTCTCACCTTCAATAATACTTGGCCATAGTTTTCTCCAAGATTTTTGTAGAGTGGTGTGATTGAGTTCGTCCCAGGCTTGTGCGGCAATGTAAATGGCATCTTTTATATTAAAAGTCTTCATTGCCTCAAATAGGTTACTGCCTCCTTCCGTTTGCTCTAATAAGAAGCTGACATATTTTCGCCTGTATCTTTTCTTCAACCACTCAATAACCCCTTGATCCATAGGTTGGATTAAATAGGTGTCACACTAGGAGGTAGAAACATAGCTTTGATGTTTCCCATTGTTAGTTCGTTTTCCGAAGGATGACTGGGAGCATTGTCAAGAATCAAGACTGCATTGAGTGGTAGATTTTTCATTTTCAAGTGTTTTTTTACATCTGGTACAAACTCTTCCAAAAACCACTGTTTAAACAAAGAACTGTCCATCCAAGCAGATTTTTGATTTTTATAATAAACAGGCAATGATGCCATGTTCACATGTTTGAACGCTCTGGGCTTTTTAGATTTTCCAATGACAAACAATGGCATTTTATGGTTTCCACTTGCATTACTACAAGTTGCAAAAGTTAGTCTATCCTTGGATAATTTTGTCCCTGTTACGTTTTCATTTTTTGCAGCAAGAGTTTTTTGTGGGAGCATCTTGTAGTTTAACCCTGACTCGTCAATATTATACACTTGATCCGGATGCATATTGTTTTCTTTAATAAAAACTTCAAATTTCTTCACGAACTCTTTGGTTGCGTCATCATCAGCTGATAGCTTTTCTCCAGAAATAACAACGTGACGTATACCATGGCGACGTTTCCATCGGTGAAGCCAACCTTCACTTGCACTGAAATTTTCCCCTTCCTCTCCTACTATTGTTTTATGTAAAATCGCTGCCTTCTCTTTAATTATAGGACCTGACAAAGGAGTTCCTTTGCGTCTTTCTTGGCAAAACCATATCCAGAGAGCATCATCTAAAACATCAAATTTAGGCTTTTTAAGCATCTTTCTATTTTTTAAACCCTCCTCCCCTTCCACTGTCATAGAGTACGATTCGATATTCTTTCTGTTTTTCCTCCAGTCTTTAATAGTTGTGACGCCTATTCCTAATTCAGAAGATAATTTTTGAACTGACTCGCCATTGTCTAGCCTCTGAATAACTTCCAATTTCTTCTGTAGTGTACATACAATACGTTTTCGTTTTTGTTGGGTAGCCATAATCACTTTTACTATAACAATTGTAAATATGCATACAATTGATATTCACAATGATGAACACAGTTGCGCAACCCTTGGCAAACATCAAGGTTGAGCGAATCAAGTAATTCCCCGACGGAAAGTCGGGTCTCTTGGGATTCACAAAAACGTACATTAGAGCATTTGAACAAAATTGGGAGTAGGGAGGGGTGACGGATATCCCGAGGTCGGATATGAGGGGTTCTACTGTATTCATTTTTTAATGAATCTAATTTCGCTTCATGAAATAAACGAATAACATAATATTTGTCAACAACAAGTTTGATCAATTGTGTTAAATGATTATCCAGGTAGTCCTGGTCTTTTATGTGTTGTAATAATTGACTATTATTGAAAACATCTCCATAACACCTGCGCACAACAATATTGCTCATAATATTTTTTATATTAAAAGTGAAAACTTTTTTTATATTCTCTCTGTAAACCATTTCCGCACATTTACATAGTTTTATAACATCTTTAGAAGGATATATTAATTTTCCTTCATTTTTTAAATTTATCAACAAACAATTTTTTTCTGCAGACATTAAATATTTTTTGCAAAAAGCGCATAAATCTAACGACAAAATTTGTTTAACAACAAATCCACTGATGTATTCTATGACATTTTCTAAATAATAATTAATATTCCACATTGTATTAATGTAGTCATGATCGAATACATCAGCAGAAACCTTTTGACAATTTTCCTGTAAAGGATGTGTATATCGGCTTCTTTTGGATGAAATATGTAAAATATCTAAACCATCTGCTAAGCAACTTGTGTTTTCAAAAATATTTATTTGACTTTTAATTAACAATCGTCTGAAGGCACTTTCAAACTGCTTAGCATTTGGGTTATTATTGAAGCCACCACAACTTCTAATTGCGCAAATATAGGTCTCTATAAAATCTTGGCTTAACTTAAATGTTAGCAAATAATCTATAATGTTTTTTACATCATTAAAATAATTAAAAATATTTGTAAGATCTATAATTAAACCTAAAAATCCTATTTTTCTTGGACCATCTATAAGTTTTAATCCATGAGGATCTTCAAGAGATGATATATATTTAATCAAATTTTCCGCCTGATTTTTAGATTTTTCAATTGTCTCTTGTGACAATGGTCGATTAAATTCATTGGTTTTCGCAAATTTATTTCTGCAATTTAGCAAATCAAAAACATTGTTGAATATTAGGCAAAATTGAGCAGTGCCTTCACAATCATCAAACATCACAGGATCATACTTCGATTGTTTTAAAAATAATAAAGCATTGCTTACACTTTTGCTTAGTGTTTGAGTGGCTAACTTCACCTTCATGCGATTATTATAATACTGAATATGTTGTGTTGTTATTTTAGTAGCTAAATGTAAACCTTCTTTTAATTGAACTCTGTTTAGTTCTTTTATATGCAACCAGTTTATTTTTTTGTGATTATCATCTATAATTAGTCCTTTATCACCAAGTGTGTTTCTAACAAGCTTAATCATGTGGCAAGCATCAAAAAATATATAAATCTTCTTCTTTGTTATAAGGTCCTCAATCCAAGGTTTAAAATTTCTTGAAGAATAGTTGAAATTCGCTCCCATGCTGTTGCACATGGATAAGTTAACAGCTGCCCCATCAAATGTTATTGAATTAACATGAGCACCAGTCTCATGTAACAATTCCAAGCACATTTTTAATAAATTGGCTCTTTCAGATCCAGCAAGGCCTTTAATAAGAAAGTACGCCACTGGCACCTTCCATCCCCCATTTACACATACCGCCATAAAAACCAAGGCATTCTTTGCCAATGGCGTATTGTCAGTATCGTCATTCGAAATACTTGTTCCAAGATCGACTCCTCCATAATATCTGTTTTTATCAAAAACTCTTTGTTCTTTTAATGCCATTTCGTCGATTACAACGTTTATCAAAACTTTTTTTATGGAAGCTTGCACACGAATTGCGGATAAAGCCTCAGAGGTGAATCCAGGTTTGCCATCAATAACAGCATACCATGCACGAAGTGTTGATGGATGCGGCAACAAGTTTTGCCATGTTCTTCTTACATAATTGTAAGCTTTTGCAGAATAAAATTGCAAACTTAACGCAAATCCTCGCAGTTCAGGATTAAATCGCCTCCTTCTCTTTGTCTGCAACTGTCTTTCAATTAATTGTTTCATGCTGTCAGGTAATGTATCCTATAACAACATATTAACTTGCGTTTAATATTTATTACACCATACTATTGCAAAAGACTGCTTCAAAATTTATATTTATACGATTCTTTATAAATATTTGGCATGATTTTAATTGTTTAACATTTGCTGCTCATTAATACCCATTAACAATTCTATTACCTATACATTAAAATTATATTACAATCACAGTTCATAACAAATTACATTACATAATAAATTACAACACAGGAAAAAATGCGTCAACACATTTTAGCATTAAAAAAATTTCTTATACTACAAATTACAACTATTAACCCAATTAGTTAAATGTAAAACAAAACATATTTAAATCACCTAGCCTCTAAAGCAGGGCTTCTTAAAGACACAACCCCTTTGGGGGGAAAATAATTGTAAGCAAGTCCAAATATTGGTCTAAAAGACTTGCTCTCAAAAAAATAAATAAATAAAAGTTGAAAAACCGTAATTAAGGATGTTTAGGAGGTCCATAATTAAAGTAAAAATTCTGCAACCTACACTTTCAGAAGCCCTGCTCTAAAGTACATAGACCACTTTTAATAGTTATTGATAAGGATATTTAATCTTCCAGTTTTTCATGAATTCTTAGTTTAAATTGATCTATTAATAACCATTTCAGAAATGAATAGAAGATTAAATATTAATAGTTTTTAATTGTTCTAAAAATAATTTTAAAAGTGATCTATCTGGTTTTGAAAGTATATCTCCCTTAACATCTATCTACTTAATCCCCGACATAAACATGAATAACAATAAAAAAGAATTATTGTTAGATATTAAAGGTTAATCCACAATACAATTAACTAAGAATCCCAGAAAATTGTGAAAGAAGAGTTGGAAGATAATTGATAAAGTAGACATCACATATGTACCATTAATGGTTACATCTATACTGCACTATAATGTGCGGAGTTTGCGCAGTAAGATTTATGAGCTCGATGCCTTTCTTGTAGATAAAAATTACAATGTCTTGTGCCTGAACGAGCATTGGTTGAATGAAAATGAATCTAACACTGTTAAGATAGGTAATTTTAAATTGGTTTCCGGTTTTTGTAGATCAATGCATTCACATGGTGGAGTCGCTATTTATGCTAATGAAACAGTATCCCTCAAGCCCTTGTCGTTTGATATTGTGGGATATTCCAGTGAGTTGGACTTTGAAGTTGCAGGGATTATTTGTAATGACGTACAGATCGTGACTGTATATCGCTCTCCTCTGGGTAATTTTGACTCTTTTATGATTAAATTGGATATGGTATTGAGCAAACTATTGTTGAATAGGAATATTGTTCTGACCGGCGATTTTAATGTTCACTTTCATAGGGTATGTAGAGAGGTTGAGCTGCTCTGTTCCTTGTGCAGATCTTATGGCTTGGTCAGGACAAATTATGCAAATACTAGAAACGATGCATGTTTGGACAACGTTTTCACGAATATTCAGGAGTCTTTTTGTCTGTGCAGTGTTGTTGATCCTTGCTTGTCCGATCACATGGCTATTTGTTTTTGTAAAAATGATGACAACCTATAGACCTGTTACGAAACTTGGTTTATTTACTTTCTATAATAATGTTGCAAAAATTGACTTTAAATTTGTAGATTGCGTTGAAATTGAAATTGGTGACAAGTTTTCCATGTTTATACAGAAAATCACAGCTGCCTTTAATGACAGTTTTCCTGTTAAAGCGAAGTTGGCTAATACTCATTCTGAACTCAATTTGCATTGGTTCAATGAAAATATTAAATCTCTTAGAGAGAAGCTGCACGCTCTAAATGATTTTCATAGGCGTTACCCTGAATTAGTTGGGCGGCATGATATACAAAGGCATAGGGGCCTGTATCGTGAAGCAATAAAGATAAATAAAAAGAATGCGAATATCGATTATATAAAAAATGCTAATAATACTCAAGCAGCCATGTGGAAGGTAATTAATAATAATAAAATAACAAATAAATCTCCCATCGATGAAAATGTTAATGCTGATGATTTTAACAGGTTTTTTAGCAACATTGCTGAGAGTATCATTTCAGCAAGTGCGAATGACATTAATACACGTCGCTACGACAATCTACCTGAGAATGCCGCCTGGGTTAAGTTTAGGTTTAGAGAGGTGAGTTTTGTCCAGCTACGTGATGTTCTTTGTTCTTTAAAAAAATCATCTAGTAGAGATGCCTATTCATTGAACGCAACTTTACTGAGGACAGTTATTGATCTCATTTGTGTTCCTTTGTGCAAGTTGATTAATCAATGCATTGTTTCCAAAACTTTTCCGTCCTCTCTCAAGATCGCGAGAGTTGTACCGGTGCACAAAAAGGGGCCTACTGATGATGTTGCGAACTATAGGCCTATTTCTATTATACCAATCTTCGGTAAAATTTTTGAGATTGTGCTTAAAAATCAAATTGTGTGTTTCCTAGAAGAAAACAATTTATTGCACTGTGCCCAGTTTGGGTTTAGGATGAGCAAATCGACGACTGCTGCCGTCAATGAACTTTTGGAATTTGTGTCGCGTTGCTTCGATGATAGGCTATATGCTCAGGTATCTTTTTACGACCTGACTAAAGCATTTGACTGCGTGTCCCATGACCTTCTTCTTAGTAAACTCCGTCTTCTTCATTTTGATACTAATAGTGTTAGTTTAATGAAGTCATACCTGGAGGATCGCGTTCAGTATGTTACTTATAACAATCAATCATCCGGTGGTCTGCCTATCAAGTACGGAGTCCCTCAGGGATCTGTGCTTGGCCCTATATTATTCATTATATTCATGAACGATCTGTTATGCCTTAATAGTCATAATAATACTAAGAGCGAAATTATACTTTTTGCCGATGACACTAGTGCGTTGCATAGATCTGATAAGCTATGTAATTTGGAACAACTAGTTGATGAATCCCAAAAAAATATTTTTAATTGGTTTGCTGAAAATCGTCTTAGTGTGAATGAACACAAAACACAGTCCCTAATTTTCTCATTGAAAGCGCAATCCCTAAATGACAATAGTTCCGTTAAATATCTAGGTATTCATCTTGATGCCGGACTTACATGGGAGGAGCACGTTCTTCATTTAATTAAAAAGTTAAATACTGGTATCTATTTGATTCGCAACTTAATCAATGTGGTGTCGCTGAAGATGGCACTTGCTGCCTACTTTGCGCACTTTTATTCTCATATGACATATGGTATTATATGTTGGGGGCATTCCGCTCACGCTTCGCTTGTCTTCCGTACTCAGCGAAGATGTGTAAGAATTTTGGCAGGCATCGGTTTTATGGAGTGCTGCAGGGCTAAGTTTTTCGAATTGGGAATTCTGACATTTCCCTGTGCGTATATCTTTAACTGTTTACTGCTCATAAAGAATAACTTAAATAGTTACAGCGAAAGCCAGGATTATCATTCTTATAATACTCGAAATAAAAGTAATCTTGTTTCAAATTTCACTCGAACGACAAGGGCTAGATATGGGGCAAATTTTTATGGTTTGAAATTTTACAACGCTTTACCAGAACATGTGAGAAAGTTAGATGCGTTGAAATTTAAAATCGTATTAAAAAAATATTTGCTTCAAAAAGCCTTTTATAGTGTGGATGAATTTTTAACCGACAGTTTTACTGGGTTGATGTGACCATCTCGCCATTTTCCTTGCAACCCACCAAATTGTATTTGCTAACCGTTCGTTATTTAACTAGTGCATGTATGTGTTATTTACTGTGTTTCTATTATAACAAACAACTATTGTGTTCGCCTTAAAATATATGACTTGTGAAATAGCTTCGGCTGACGTATCATCAATAAAGATTATTATTATTATTATAATGTATCAGCAGCATCTTCAGATAGAACATTTCTTGCTCTCAAATGTTTGATAAGTGTCTGCAAGGATGACACCTTTTTTTGTAATCTTCCCACCTTTCCTTGTAAAGTTTTAATTTGGCGTGCTTTCCTTCTTAGATCTGCTTGTTCTAAAGCCACTACCCTTTTAGCTCTTCGGGGAGTAGCAACATCAGGAGATGATATTTCGGACACATAATGAGGAAAGTAAAATTTCCGTTTTTTAGGAGTACATGGCAGTGTTTCATCTAAAAAAGGATTAAGTATTGCGTTTACATGGTGTTTTGTACTTAACAAGGAGGAACAATTTACAGTATATTACATTATTACAGTATCAAATTTTAAACAAATTATTCATAAACAATATATACCCAATTTAGTAGTAACAATTGATGTGGTAGGAAATAATTGCTTTTGTATTGATTGTGTTGTATCCATAGATTCCATTGTAGCTGAAACCTCTGATTTTATATTTTCAGAAGCCACTGTTGGATCACCTCTTGTGAGTTGATTCGGAACGGACACAGATGGAATGGTATTAGGTCTTAATTGTAACGAACCACCCAATTTTTTGGCATTTGGCTCAAAATAATCTTGTGGTAGAAAATGATTTGAGCATATTTTAAGTTTAGAAACATCATCTCTGGCGTCGTAGTTACATATTTGTTTCCACAAAACAAGCTGTACATCATTTTCTGGAAAAGTGCAACAATATTAATGATGTTAAGAAAGTGGTTGTTCTACATGTACATCCAATTATGGAGTCCTCTTGTGAGTTATCCTGTTTATGTAATAAATATTTACTTACCCATGCAAACTTGCTGGAGGGCCCTTTCTGCATATACAGCAGCGGAGAGAAGACATTGCTTTTATTATGTTAAATAAATTTAGAAGAGGAATAACACTGAAGAAAATAACAAATATATCTATACGAAATATTTCAATTATTACAATTACTTACCGAACGTCTATAAAATTATATATGTACACTTAAAATTTATAAAACACACTAAATACTAAAACTAAACACTAATATAATAATACTAAAAATAAAGAATAAAACGGTGGGTAAAAAGCACTTGAAACAACCACGTAGTAAAACCACGCTTCAAAAACAAAACACAAATGGCGGAAATGTTTATGCTTTCTAGCAGTTGATATTGGTTGATATTTACGCATGCGTACAGAGTAGAAAACAAAAACGAGTGCAGACATATATATATCTGCACTCTAACATCGGCTTGCGTTCGTTCTCCTAGTAAGCAATATAGAAGATAGTATATACAGACTGCTCGCGCTCGAGCTGCGGATAGGCTTAACGTAAGTGGGAAAAGAACGGCATAAGGTTTCTATTAGTTAACACAGAACAGATATACTATGTTTACTTCTCAGGCCGATTGGAGTTGATATGTATTTCTTTATCTAACTCATTAAAGTCCTATGCCTTGTCTAACACATTGAAAAGCCCTATCCGCAGGTTGCTGCAACCGCACGAAACTCGTAGTGCGACGGAGACAGACGTAATCAAGCGCACCGTTCTAGCCGTGATACTCGTACGGAGGGCGGTACAATGCGATTTTATACAAATTGGGAATTTATCTTTTTAATTTTATTAAAAATGAAATCTTTAGAGGTTCTAAAAAATTGATTTTTATTTTAACAAAAAATCGAAATTCTCTTACTTTTTCGCACAGAGCTATGACATCATTCCTAGACAGGCGTCAAATCATCCCAGAAGAACGATAAAGACTGGTTTTTACTCATTTACTGCATTTGTTTAGCGATTGTGGTTGGGTTAGTGTGCCTAGCGATTTCGCTAAAATTTGTAGTGCACAATTTCTCAAAATGGAGTATTATACGCCCGAAGAAAAGTTGTTTATGATAAAGCAATTTTATGGTGGTAATTCTGCGGAAGTATGTCGCGATTTATTTGCTGTGAACTATCCGGAAAGGCCAATTCCTTCTGCAAATACCATACGAAATACAGTGAAATATTTCGAATCAAATTTCACATTAATAAATAATAAAAACAAAAATGAAGCAGAAGATAACATCAGCACTTTGGAGATTGCAATATGTGCATTAGCAGAATTGAATCCGCACAAATCTTCTCGCGAAATTGCCCCTGAAATTGGTATTGGAGCAACAACAGTGCTAAAAATTTTGCATAAGCATAAATACCGGTAAATTAAATTTAAATAACATAAATTTGTACAACCGGTTGGGTTATTGTTCAGCTCAAGAGGGTGGTTTATTTGAACATTTATTAAATAAATGAGGAGAATTATGTTTCATTTTATTTGTTTTATATTTTTTTTTATTGGTATGAAGTTATGATGAAAATTTGTTGCTGTA
This sequence comes from Onthophagus sagittarius, assembly GCA_036711965.1. Taxonomy (NCBI): domain Eukaryota; kingdom Metazoa; phylum Arthropoda; class Insecta; order Coleoptera; family Scarabaeidae; genus Onthophagus; species Onthophagus sagittarius. The sequence continues at coordinate 55,569,990 of JASERS010000001.1, forward strand.
ATATTTTTGCACTAAAATGATCTGATGCTTCATAACTAAGAAAATTACTAGTACTGTGTACCAGGGATTTATTTCTTTTTAATTTTAACAAATCCTTCTTATTTTACATAATTTTACAAATTGTGGTTAGTAAAAACAATTGATAACTAACTTTAATAAAAACCACCCGTTCTCAAAGCATTAAAGGTTTCGATATCTGAGAGCGCAAGCTCCGCCCACTTACGGTCGCCCAGCTATTGCTAATGCATCTATCCGCAGGTCGGCCGCGTGCAGTCTGTATATGGTTATTTCAATACCTCTTGTACACAAAAATCAATAATGTGTCTTTCAAGAATTGTACCGAATTGTTGGAGACTTTTCGTCGGTAAAATATCGATTTGTAGATAAATTTTTTTACGTAGGTGCATGACCGGATTTTGTAAGAGGAAACCGTGTTAAATCTTTTTAAGAAATTTGTTTCAAAGAGTATATTAAAAATATTGTGCAAGGCATTCAAGTGGATACATATTTTATTAAATGTTAAATTTTTAGAGAAAAGGCTGTTAGTTAATAATAAATCTAAAATTTAAATTTGTATTTTAAATCATTTTTTAACGTGCTCACATGCTCGGAATTATTATTACTAAATTTCAATGTAATTGTTAAGGTCACACACCGCTAATTTTTTTTCTTCTATGTATATATTGTAAATAATTATTGCTAAATGTGTATTTCATGCCTATTCTTGTATGTATATTTTCATGTTTTTAAAACCCATTTTGTCGTTTTGTGTAAAAGTTTGTCCGTCGAAAAATAAACTCTCTTGTTATAAACTCTCTTGCAAGCCTTACCGAGAGACTTAGAATTGCAGAAAATCAAGATTAATTCGCAAGTATAGACAATTTTATTAATTTCAAAAACAAAATCATAATAATAATACCTCAAGCAAGAGCGAACTGCATAGCCAAAAGAAGAAAGATGCAGAGAATCAGATGAAATCATATCAGTGTGTAGGAGGAAGTGAAAATAAGGGAGGAATATAGACTCGCAAGAAAAGAATTGACAAGAGTGATAAAGAATAATAAGGAGAGCAAGTGGAAAAGTTTGTGTGATTAATTAGAAAACAACATATGGAGAACGGCGTATGAGAGCGAAAGAGCAGTTAGATGAGGAAACAGTGGTAAACCAATTCAAAAAGTTATGTCCAGTATTGCAAGGGAATTACAAGGAGAAAGATAACTATCAAAGTGGAGATCAACAACCAAAAATGATTACTATAAAAGAACTTAATAACAGTTTGAATCAGCTTAAGAGAAAAAAAGCAGCAGGAGAGGATGGCATAATTAATGAAGAGAAGATGGAAGAAGGAGTCTCGATGATGGCCTACGCGGATCATTTGGCGGTGGTGGTGAGAGCACAGACTGAAGAGACGATGAGAGATAGAGTTAAATATTATATAGGTTAAGTGGCAGAGAATGGCTCTCTCATTCTTCTTCTCTCATTTAAGCATACCACTAGCGGAAGAGAAAACTGAGATAATGATTTTAGAAAGAAGAAGAAAGCTACAGAAAATAGAGCTTAGAGTAGGCCAACAGATCATTAAAAGTTCAGAATCGATAAAGTACCTAGGAATCCATTTGGACAATGATCTACGTATGACGGCGCTTATTAAAAAAGTCTTATTAGAAAGTCGAAGAAATGTATAATACGTGGTTAATGCCTAGAAAAGGAGGAAAGAGAGGTCTATTGGCGACAGTAATAATTTCACTTGAGTATAAGAAATATTCTAAAATGTATATCGAATGGTAGCGATGAAAGCTGTAGGTACACTGGCTGGACACGCATCTATAGATTTGATCGCATGAGAAAGAAGTAGACATTTTAAAACAAAGGGAGAGAAAACAGAACAGGACAGAGAAGATATGTATATGAAGTGGCAAGAGAGGTGGAACCATTATGAGGGATGGACAAAAACGTATATAAAAGATGTAAGAAAATAGCATAGGGTCTCTCGTAAACCTTTATACAACCTAGGCAATTACAGCATATGGTGAGTACGCAGCACACTTCGCGAAGATAAAGAAGAATGGGTCGGACAGCTGTTGATTTGGATGCTCGACGCACAATTTTTGAATTTTGTTCCTTCGAAAAAAAGACGATGAAAATGAACACGGAAGTGGGACAACCTGTTATAGAAGAAAATGTAGCCGACCTTCTTGTGACCAACGAAGAGAAGCGTGACAGGATAATCAGATAGCTAAGAGAGGTGATGAAGATTAAAGAGATAGAAGAGAAAAGGAGAGAGGAAAAGAAAAAGAATTCAGAAGAGGAGCGAGTGAGGTAGTTTTACCTCCCCCGATCCAGGTATGATAGAGGGACATATATTATTGAAAAAATAATAGGTCGCTTTTGTGTTGTGTTTTATAAATTCGCCCGCGTGTGGAAACCATCAAAAACAGGAGAATTACCAGGATGATATATATTCGAGGAAGAAAGTCTGTATAACAAGACAAGGAAGGGGAAGTGTTTTTACCCCTCCCTTTGTCCAGGTATACAGATAATTAATAACAGTTAAAAAATTGACGAAACGTTTCATGATTTGTTATAACTCATCCGGAGGAAGGAATAATGAGGATAGAGGAAGAGGATTTGATGGGTTCTGTGCAAAGTGGCAACAAGAACCTAACGAATAGTAAAAGGTGGAAGAAGTTAAATAAATAGAAGCAAATAACAACAATAAAATCGACAAGGCAATCTGCTGTAATGCGTAAGCTAGTCCGAACTGCCAATATCCAATAGGCAAAGAAAAAGGGGGAGTTTTTTAGAGGTAAATGATGATTTCTCCTCCTAAGTGCAAGAAAGGGCTTGTGTTGGGTTGAGCCATCAATTAACATTGATGGCTCAACCCAAGCCCAACCCGGTTCACTCAACCCAACCCAACTAGTCAGTCAAGATTACTTATTGTTTAAGGAAGAAGTATCAAAGTATTGTTCAATTTATTTGAGGCGGCTGACGTTTTCGAAGTCGACCGAACTATTTTTTCCTTAAAATTGTTAATAATATAGAAGATCTAATCACAACTAGCTAGTTAGCATAAAATATTGTTGGTACATTGTTAACTAGTTTGTTTGGGTTGATCCATCTTAACCCAACTAAGCAAACAAAATCCAACTAGTTAACACTAGTTATTGTTTGAGGATGAAGTATCAATGTACTGTTCATTGTGCTTGGGTCTAAGGTTCGAACCGTTTTTTTGGAATCCACTTTTTTTATCACCTTAACACCCATATGTATTTTCAAAAATCGGCGCCTATGTATGATTAAGTCGCTGAAACGTAGATTATTATCTTTGGTATCCATGTTTTTGGTACCCATATTGACAGATTGTAGGCAGTTTGTTATAGTTTGATAGACTATTGTTTTTTATTGATAATTGTGGTTTTGATAAGGTTGGCAAAATAGATATTGGTGTATGATTGATGTATATGCCCTTATCACCTTTTTTGTATGTAGGTGTTATCTTCGTTAGCTTGAGCTCTTTCAGAAAGATTGTCTCCGCTAGAGAATTGTTTATGACAAAACAAAAATGTTTACTATAAATTGGTTCAATCTCTTTTATTACCTTTGTGAACAGTTCGTACATATCTGTCGTATTTTTTGCAATTTGCTTCTTTATTCAACTAATTTTATCACCAAACTGCTTTCAGCAATACAGTTGGTCGAAGAGTTTTTCGATATAACCCGGTTTGAGAGAAAAAAGAATAAGTTTTCGATATTTAATACTGGATCTTCTGTGGTATTTCCTAGATTTCTAGTTTCTTGTTCAAACAAGTTTGTATATTTGATTTAAATGACTATCTTTTGTGACTTCAATTACTATGTGTAAGATGTCTTATTTGTAAGATGTCTTTTCAGGGAATGCATTTGGACAGCACTTGATAATATACTGTGAGCGTCAAAAGAAAGTAAACACTAGCTGTTTACTTCTAAAAACCCTTTTTACTACGATTCTGTTAACTTACAATAAAAATTTATATACCAAAATTTACGACTTTATTTGTGAGCAATCCTATCGTAAAAAATAGTTAAGCAAAAAACCCCACAAATATGGTAAATCCCATTTAGAGTAAAAATACCCCGATTTTTACGCGTCAAAAGAAAGTAAACAGCCAGTCCGGTTGTTGTAAATTCATTTTAGATTTAGGGGAAGTACCACACTTTTCGTATAAATACTTATAAACCCCTCCCAGGACAACTTTAGAACATTTTAGAAGAAACAGCAAGTGGTTGAACGTCGAAATTAATTATAAATACCAAAAATCATCATGGGAAAACATCAAGTATAGAAACGCGTAAAATTATATTAAGTTTAAATAAAAAAGGTAAATCCTTACGCGAAATAGCTAAAATAATGGGACGAAACCACTGCCCAATAAAAAAAAATTTTGGATAAATACGCAAAACATCATACTGTAGCCGATTTACAACGCGTTGGACGACTAAAGCGCCTTACAGAAGCACAGGCTAGAGCAGTGGTAAGAGAAGTGAAGAATAATCCATGTTCAAGTGCGGTTAAAATAGCAAACGACATATCGCAGATAGCAAACACAACCATAAGTTCCAGTACCATACGAAGAACACTCCATAGAAGTGGCCTGCATGGAAGAACACCCCGTAAAAGGTCTTACATATCGAAAATAAATAAACAGAAACGTCTTGATTTCGCAAAAAAATATCAGAACGAAGCTCCAGATTTTTGGAAAAATATATTATTTAGTGATGAAAGTAAATTTGAAATTTTTGGTAAAAGAAAACCACCAAAGATATGGCGGCCAAAAAATGAGGCCTTCAAAGAGAAATTTGTTACCAATACCATCAAACACGGTGGAGGCTCGGTTATGGTCTGGGGCTGTATGGCGGCGTCAGGGGTCGGTAATCTGGTTTTTATTGAATCAACAATGAATAAAATGGACTATTTAACCATTTTAAAGAACAATATTTCCCCGAGTATTAATGAATTGGGCTTATCAGAGAACTGGATCTTCCAACAGGATAACGATTCAAAGCACACTTCCAAAATTGTGAAGGAATGGATGCTATACCGAGTCCCTAAAACCCTTGATCATCCACCGCAGTCCCCAGACCTTAATCCTATAGAACATCTGTGGGATCACCTTGACAGGAAGATCAGAGAAAGGATAATTTCAAATAAAGACGACCTTAAAAAAGCTTTAACTGAAGAATGGATGAAAATCCCTCAAAATATTACAAAAAACTTGGTGGAATCCATGCCAAGGAGATTAAGGGAGGCGTTGAAGGCCAAAGGAGCTCAAACCAAGTATTAAAAGTTAATATTATATTTATTTTTGTACTTAATACCTATTAATTCCGAATTCTGTTTACTTTCTTTTGACGCGTAAATTCGGTAGATATTTACAATAATCTGAATTATTACGGGTAATGATTTGTTTTTTTTTCATGTTTCTATTGATTTAAATATAGTATAGATGAGTTGTGAAGACTGCAATAAAACTTTTTGATTTTCGTTATTAACTGCATTTTTATTAACCTTTTAATAGAAAAACAACAACTGTTTACTTTTTTTTGACGCTCACAGTATTTGTTGATGTCTTGAAATAAGTTTTAATTACTTCAATGTTTTTCTGAGTGTAAAGACATTAAAAGTCTTAGTAGAAGCAATAAAGTTACTATATTTCAGAATAGATAATTTGTAATTTACAATAAATCCACCTTTAAAATTTGTACTAATATATGTATGTATAATACAATTGGAAATACTTGGTTTTTATTTATTTAATTGATTTGAATTAATATTTCTTAATGTTTGGAATTGTATTTTATTTAAAGAATTCTCAACGATGAAATAATGACAAACGAATTTGTAGACGCAAAGTCGTTTACCCAAACTCAAATAGTTGCAAAAAACTTTATTTACTTACTCATTTCGATTCGTAGGTTGACCGATTACTCACTCAAAAGAACCCTCGGCGCCTATTACGTCTACAATAAGGCGGCAATAAGAATATTGTCTAATTACAATATTACTTTAAAAAAATATATATTTGTTATTACTCCTTCTAAAACAATTCCATATTATTTATGTAAAGTTTTTTTGGGTAAAAAAATTCAATATGAAATCATATTAATTTTGTAATTTGAGTATGCAGCTTATACTACAAGTTCATTCATAAATAAAAATTCTCTCGTTTGCCGTTAGAGGCAGCACGAGCTAGAGCAATCCAACTCTACCGGTTGAATAACTATGTATATCTATAAACAAGGCTGTAGGTGTTTAACCAGATTTATGAGAGAACACCAACTGCCTTAAGGATGGAATTTAGCCCTAACTAACAACCTTGAAAATTAACTTCGGTGAATTTTCTATTTTTCGTTTTTATTTATTGGAATAACTTTCAAGTTTCAGTTTTCTACTAGATGGCGCCACAATAGAAATCTTCTTTCAAAAGTTATGCGTTAGCATCACAACGTTGTGAAATTTGAGTTAAAAGTACTTTATAATTTTGTAATTATGCATTACTACACCATATAAAACCGAAAACAAAAAAGAATGGTAAATTGAGTTACTGTGTTTAATCAGTTCGATTTCGTTTAATTAAAACGATGGTATATTAGAAAGGGTTTAAAAAACAAGCGCAATATTGTAAATTCGCTAATATTTATTATACAGACAGAATTATACCATTTCCACATCATATCACATTAAAATTAAATAAATATTGGAGAATCGCTTCAACATTCTAGTGTCACACTGGCGCACTTTTGCAAGCTGGAAATTACTTAAAATTCGTATTATGTAGAAAAAACTCATATAATTTAATGAAGGATGAAGGGTATTCTTTCTTAACAGGCGCTATGTTTCGTCTTTTAAGACTTTATTTAATATGTCTACAGGTGTTTGTTACTTTCTCGCATATAAAAAAACTAAGTATTGTAACCATCCAAAAATTAGACTGAACGCATTTTAACGATTTATGACTTCCAGTTTGTTGTTATGTGTGTTTGTTAAGTATAAACCAGGGATAATGCAAAAATCAAAAAAAAGGCTTCTTTTTCTAAAATTGACACAAAAACACAATTTTCAAATTATAATGTGAAAAAAGTGAGATTAGTAAAAATAATGTTTATTACATCTAAAACTACCTTTAAAACAAAACCATTAATTTTTCATTAATTTAATTTTTTAAACTCTAAAAAACTTTTAGCAGATGCAAATTTAAGTGCTCAAAACGTCATCTCTACGTTCACTTGCGCCATGGTGTACTTATTAGACATTTTGATAATTTCGTTAATTCCGAAATTGCCTTTTTGCCCAAAGTTGTAAAACTGAGGGATTTTTTTGGTAAATAATAAGAATATAGATTAAAAAGATTAAAACGGGTTTCGTAGTATCAATATTTCCATCTCGTTCAAATACGGAAATTTACGATTTCGATTTCCGTTTCGTTTACTTTATTTAATATTACCGTTAAATATCTCAGATTCAAATTTTAGTTATTATTAGAAATTCTTTTATTTCGTTAGAATTTCGTCATCTTTTAACGAAATTAGTTTCAAAGTATATTCAAAATACTGGGTGACACGATAATAATACAAACTAAATATATAATAAGTAGTAATTTTTATATTTTATAATCAATTAATTTTGTATGCAGGTTTTTAAAAATGTGTTTTATGTTAATAGTATTTTATGTTTAACTTTTATTAGTAACAATAAAATTAAACATATAATAATAATAATAACATAACTTTATTGCTGTGATTCTTACACAATAAGATTTTTCATAAGTGTTAATACTTATACTGAATAAACGAACATACTTATCTTGCTACTATTATTAAAATTGAAAACGAACCCAGCAAAGGCGAAGTTCAGTCGTCATCACATGAAGACGACTGTTCAACTTAACCATCATTGAAACAAAAGAAAACAAAATAAAAACAACAAAACAAAAAAAAACACAATATTTTAAATCAAAATAAAACCAAATATAATAATAATTCGAAGATGTTCCCACATACCCCCTCATTATCTCATAGACATGTGCAGTTTAATTGCCTAATGCACTGATTGTGAGTTTTGCAAGCCGTATAACATTTTCCGCACAGAACGTTTGAAAGACTGCAGGTTAAGGTTTTTTACTTCGTTTGCACACTCATTATACCCCGAAGCAAGGCTGTATGAAAATGACCGTCTAAAGAGGGCTGTTTTGTGAATCGGAATTGTAATAACATGACGGTGCCTAATAATGATGTTGTGGACATCTGTTCTGAAACTAATCTTATTATATAGATAGGGCGGAGCTTTCTCAGTAACTATTTTATGCGAGAGACAAAGTAAATGCAGTTTTCTACGATTTTTCATATTTAACCAGTTTGCCTGCACCAATGCATGAGATATCCTATCAAATTTCCTAATCCCATAAATAAAGCGTAGACAACTGTTCTGAACACGTTGTTTACGATAAACGTCTCGTTGGAGCAGACGAGGCCCATATACGGTGTCGGCATGTGTAAATAATGATAGGATCAGAGCATCACAGAGTTTCTTTTTAACATTAACTCTACTGTCTGTGTGGATACAGAGATTTTAGGTCTTAGATTTTACTAAGTCCCTTTCTCTTAATTTCATCATTTCTTTTACAGAGTCTGTGAGCCACGGCGCAAATGGTTTAGAAAAAGATTATACACGCATTGGCGCATGCGTATCTAGGAGTCCAGTAATTTGTTGATTAAAAAAAAGTACCTTCTCATTAATCTCATTGAGTCTAAAGATATAATTCAGTGGTAAAGAATGAACATTCAATTCCAATAGCAAATGATTTGTATATCTCATAGTTCTGTATGTTACCACAGTGGGACGAGAATTCCTATTTATATAACGAATTTCACAATATATAAGGTCATGATCCGAGAAATGACCTTGTTCCGAACCCGAAGAGACAACCATTGAATTCTCATTGGTAATGATAAAATCGATAGCTGTGCTTGTCTTATCATTCGTCCTTGTAGGGGACGAAATGAGTTGACGAAGTGACAACTCTTCTAAGATTTCGTTGAATCCTCTAGTATAAGTGTTTTCTATGTCCAGAAAGTCAATGTTGCCATCACCCACACAGAATATTTCATCTGACATTCCTTGCATATTATCCAAAGTGTGGTGTAGTTCGTTAAGGAAGTTTCGTTTGCGGGATGCAGGTGGATTGTAAATACAACCAATAGCAATTTTCTTACCATTGGCCTTTAACAGAACCCAGATTTGTTCAATATCATCATTCATATTGGTTACCAAAGTTGATGCCATAGTCGAGTCTGTATAAAGCGCTACGCCACCCCCTAGCACCCCTATCCTTCCATTAAAAGTCGAATCCCTCAACAGCCAGCAAACGGCTGGAGACATCATCACCCAACCATGTGTCAGAGATACCCACAGCAGCATAACCACCGAAGAGTAAACAACTTCTAATGTCATCAAAGTGAGGTAACAGTGATCGTGCGTTAATATGTGCAATTCTAATATTTGCCTGCATCACTCAGATCAGCCACAAATCGTACATAATGAAAACACAATGAAAAAAAACCAATAAGTAATCAATCAATGATAATACGGGGTTAACAATAATTATTAATTATAAAAATAAAATAATTATACTAAACTAGAATACAAATCAAAATACAAAAAAATAAAAAAAAGCAAGCTGAATCAGCATCCATAATACCGTTCGACTTAAATTATAACTTAGCAATGTCATCGAGAGTATTTATCGAATCACTAGATTCTGAGTTAAACACTTCTAAGAGTGTTGTCTTTATTAGTACAACGATTTCGTTTTTTTCAGCTGTCGAGAGGCCCATTGTAAATTAAATAACTTTATTTTTTAGAATACTCTTAACTTATGATTGAATTATTATACTTAATACTGAATTGCACTGTTTGTATCGAATTTAAACAGGAATCTGCGGACAGTTTGCAGAACACGTCTACTCGCTAGCGCACATCTTCATCGAATCAATACATATCATTTAAGATTGAGCAATATATGCTCTGAGGGATGTTGAAAAAAATATTTAATTATAAGAATAAGACGTAAAATAATATAATAAATATAATATTTTTTTGAATTTGATGCCCTAAAATAACGACTGATGTGATGCAAAATATCAAAAACAGCTAAATAACAGCTAAAACTATAGCTAATACCAATACTATCTACAGCTAACGTTAGACCTAAAACTAAAAACATTTGAGTTTAGCCACATTTCTCTTCCAATAGTTAAACCGAAATGTTTAATTTAAACAATTTTTAATTTAGAAAAAGTGCAGTGTTTACATAAAAATAGGAAACATTTTCGGCGAAACTACGATAATGGTCGAATTTCGGTCTCGGTTTCAGCTAAAAATTAAGTTTCGGTAGGACACTAGTCATAAGATTGTATCAGTAATAGGAAAAGCTATATGAAGAAAAATGTAATAGCATCTCCTGACCTCAAAGTTAAATCAGGAAATTTTTGGAAACTATTTTTCTGCATATAAATAAGAGATGGGTGTATGAGATCGCGTGATTTTTAAAGAATGTAGTAATCGGTGTCTTTCTTTCTCAATTATCACTATTTTAAACGGTGACAGTGATTATCGTTTACCTTTTACCGTTATAGATGTGTCCACAATTCCCCAGACGTATCTCAAAAATATTGTTAAAAGTAGCTGACTCAAAATCAGAGGTAAAAGGATTATTGAACATAGTTTCTAGAGTTGTTTTTCCTTCAGAGGTACACACAAATCTTGGAACAGTGTTGTTAGTAATCTAACTACGGAATTTTTGAAACAAAATGGTACTAAAATAATACGCAGGTCTGCATACCATTCTCAATCAAATGTAATAGAAAGTTTTTGTAGTAGAAAGAATTTATTTAAAAAATTCCTGGAGTGTTTAAGAGAATACCCAGAGTTCCATAAAAAGTTTATCACATGCAACACATGCTTTCAACCCTGTGGAATTATATTATGGGAAGCAAATTGAATCTAGGCAGCAGAAATATTGAAAAGATAATGTTGAACTCAGATTTAAAGACTGTAAAGATTATGGAATATAATAAGATTGAGTACTAAAAAGAGGCGTTTGGGATAAAGTAGGGAAGATGATAACTCAGAGGCTCTCCCTAAACCAGCTACATATATAAGTAAAAGCTAAAATTTCGAAAAGGAATGGGAATACTTTGATTCTGCTTCATGACACTAACTTAAATTGAGATTAAAAAATAACAAGGTTCAGGGGGGAGCCCCTCCGTGTAGTGCTTAGCAACATCGCTTAGCACAAGGAAAAGAAACAGAAGAAAGGAGAAGAAAAGGTGAGGCGCTTTCTTCCTTACGATCTAGAAGAACTATGGGACTGTGCGGGTTCCACAAGGAAGAATCATCACGGGAAGTGATTGCCTTCTCAGGAAGAATGCGCGAAAGATGAACGACGGTTGAAATGAATGGATTCCCCGAAGTTGCCCTGCATTCATATCTCCCGAAGATGTTGCCCGACAAAGGCATCACTAAGTTGGATTAGGTTTGGTTTGATTTCGAAATTCCAACCCAACTCAACACTTCAGTCATCCAAAGTGTTGTTCATGATACTCGGGGTGGTCGAAAGATTTGGGTTGAAATGAAATTTCGAAATCCAATCCAACCCCGAGATACTTTGGGCGGCTGATTTCGCAGACTTCGGCAAAGATATGAATGAGACGATTAGAAGCAGTGGATATGGGAGAATATTAAGGTTGAGGTTTTGTTTGTTTCAATAGAAATAATTCGATAATCTAATTACGAAGACTTATTCCGGTATTTTTGAGATAATACCGGTTTTCAATACCGTTCATACTTCGTTTGGGATCCCGGTATGTAGAGTCCCGGAATATCGTTATTAAAAAATAAAAACTCTAGGAAATTCTTTTCTAATACAACTTTCACGGTCGAGGGGCGAGCGATGATCCCTCTTCCTCTTCCCTTCCTAGTCGTTAAAGTTTGCGAAGTCTCATCGCAATTTGAAATTTTATGAAAAATGAAACAAATATTCCTACTAACTTTTTGCAATAACATTTATACAATCTTATACCCGAAAAGAGGGCACTTATGTTCCCTTTTTCTCTTTCTTGGCGTATTTATGGTTCTTTCAACTTTTCGTCCCTTTTCTTCACGTTCCTTTTTCATCAATACCGTTCTTAAAAATGCCATTACTGTTTCACGTTGTTTTTTATTTCTTATGAGCAGATTAGCTATATATTTTTTTGGACTTTTTGTTGGAGTCCAACCCAACTTAACCAAATCGAATGCACCCAACAGTAACCAAACCCATAATATTCCTCATACTGAATGATATGAAGATAAAGCTTAACCTAAACTAATGCTTCTAAGGTTTTTGAAATATTCCGTGACATTCTTCTTCTATAGTTAGATTGGGTTCAGCTCTAACTTCACACCATTTAATATGAGGGATGGTATAATAGTTTTCTTTTATGATTGAGTTGGTTTAAGATCCAACTTCAAATTATTAAGTATTCAATTGAAGCTCAAAATAGTTAAATCAATTTCATGTATCCTTCATATAACAAGAAATCAAATCCAAAACAACAAAACTTTAACTTTATTTTTTTTACTAAGTTCAATTCAAAATGAGAGATGGTATCAAGTTGGCTCGGATTGAATTCCAACTTGATACCTTTCAATATCAGAGATTGTAAGTTGAAGTTCTAACCAACCCAACTTGATACCATGATATCAGATAGATTTCTTTCAATTTCTTCCCAAGTTGCTTAATTTCATTCAATTCATGATTTTTTTTTAAATGTTTGCCTATAACTAAATTTCGCTTACAACGAACCGATTTTCAGGTCCCTTGAGGGTTCCTTATATTCCCTGTTTACCTCTTTTACACACATTACCTGCTTAAGCAACCCTCAAGGATCGCTCACGCACACATCTCCAGTATGAATTGCTAACTCGTCTAATATATAAACTGTTGCGTGATCTGGTGTTATAGTTATATATGTCAGATATTTTTGACACTTGTAAATATTGAAGTAACAAATTATTCAACAATTTGTATACAAAACATATATTTAACATATGTATACAATCTCTCCTTAATAGAATAGAAACATAATGTATCCAACATATCATAAATTCTGGTAAACATATTACAACCCAAAATTGCTCGCATGGCTCTATTTTGTAAGATCTGTAAACTTTGCATTTCCGATTCCCCAGTATAATAAACAATTGTAGGAAAACACTCAAAAATCGGGATAACTAATAACCTATACACCATAATTCGAATGTTTACAGACAACAATCCACAAATTCTACAAATATAATTCACTTTATCATTCACATTATCAATAACATTTGGGATATGGTATTTAAATTTGAGATCTTTATCAATCTTTGATAATCTTTGAGATCTTGTTGGTCCGTAAGGATGTCGACTGTCTTCCTTTACCTACTGTTCAATTCTCTAAAGAAATGAAATGTGAATTAGCTGGCAGTTTTTTCAACTGGCAGTTATTGGCGTATACCGTTCTCCGTCCAGTAGCTTGGACAACTTTGAGGAGATCATTTCTAGAGGCATAACGACATTACATGATAAAAATAACAAAATCATTATGGCGGGTGATTTCAATGTTCACTATGGTACAAACGAGAGAAAACCTCTCAGAATGCTTGACTTTCTTGGTGGTTTTGGTTTGAGGTAGAAATTTATAGAACTTACTAGATCACAGAACTGCCTTGATAATTTATTTATTAGTTTTACTGAATCTGTCACCTATGGTGTGATGGCTACATTGCTTTCGGATCAGCTAGCCATTTCAATTGTCCGCAGTTGTCGGGTTGGAGAAATTTTTTGATATAGTTTGTGAAACTAACCTTGATTTTTTTAATGGCACAAATTTGCATACCAACAAGAAAATTAACGCTTTAACTAATAACATATCTTAAGGGATTATCTTAAGGGTTACCTTAAGAGATGCAGCTCTTGCTGCTTTTTCGCTCAAAACTGTTTTGATTAATAAATAAAGCTCACTAAATATTACTTGGTTTAATTCGCAACTGAAACATCATAAGGATACACTCACTTTACTATGTGAGTTATACAGAGTTAATAAACATCCACGCACACTTATAAAGCGAAAGAAATGTCTCTCTGCATATGAAGTGGCTAAAAAAAATTCCACCAAAAGGTTTATTGTAAATCATAAAAGACAACTTGCAGCTATATGGAAAATAATTCATTCTAACAATGTACCTCTAAAGTTTTGTAAGAGAGTTTGCTGTTTGGATGCAGACGAATTAAACTGTTTGCTTTTGAATGTTGCTGAAGAATTAGGGAAAAATCATAGGTGGTGACGAGGATCCGTTGTCATTGTTAATCAAACAGGCAGATTACTTAAACACGAATATTTTAAATTCCAGCAATTCCCGCAGGTGGAGGTAAGGGATGCTTTTAATAGCCTCAAGCTAAGCAAATTTATTGATATCTTTGGATTCAACGCAGTCATGATTAAAAAAATTAAAAACCACTTGATTCCTGTACTTACTACATTTTTTAACCAGTGTTTAACTACTGGCTGTTTCCCAGATGTCTTTAAGGTAGTACATGTTTTGCCACTTTTCAAAAAGGGGGTTGTTAATGATGCCTCTAACTAATGGCCAATTAATATACTAGGTATTATCAAAAGTGTTTGAAACGTTACTAATGAATCAATTGGTTCATTATTTTGAAAGTCAATATTTTTAGTAAGCAACAGGTTGGCTTTAGAAAAGGGGCTTTCGACCTCTATGGCTATTCAACATTTTGTTGAGTACGTGACAAGTGGTTTCGAGGCATCTGAGTGCTCTAAAGCTAGTTTTTAGAGCTTACAAAGGCTTTTGACTGTGTTTGCCATTCAGTTTTAATTCGTAAATTATATGAGTATAATGTAGCACCGGATGCACTCAATAATACGTAGAATTTAATTTTGCTATGTCTAATTCTGGAAGTATTACGAGAGGGGTCCCACAGGGGTGAATTTTGGGCCCTATTCTATTTTAAATTTATACCAATGCTTATATGGTATAATATATACTATATGGTATATGATATACCTTCTTTATTGGCACCACGATGCTTCGACGATCTATTTTGCATGCAAACGACACTAGCTTGTTAACTAAACATAATTCCGTGACAGAAGCTACAGCGTTATAAAATTTAATATTCATATCGGCAAAGCATTGGTTTGCTAGTAATCACCTAGCTTTGAGTGGAAGCAAGACTGAATCAATGACTTTTACACTTGAGCAGAGTAAGTCTTTGAATTCGAAGAAGGAAATTAGATTTCTCGTTTAAATTCTACTGTCTTTTTGTTGGGGCGTCTCTCGGAGTTTTCGTCTACTAATGTACTACGTACCACTTATTTTCCACTTTTCAAAGCCATATTTGTTATTTGTACACTTGCTTAGGGTCATGCCCCGATAACTAAACGAATTTTCAGCATTCAAAAAAGAGCCAGTCGTAATATAGCTAAATTATAAAGAGCATTGTCGGGCTGCTTTTATTAATTTAATAATTTTAAAGCTTTCTGCATTATATATTTTGGAATGCTTAAAATTTATACTCTTACATCATTCGCAGCATAAAAAGAATAATGATATTCACAAATATGAAACCAGAAACAATTACTGATTATAGACCACTTTTTCTATAATTTTGGCTGATAATAGAATTGTATTGACAGGTCTTTGATTTTCACGTTTTCTTGAATTTTCAATTTTTGCAACTGGAATTATTGTTTTTTTCCCACACCTTAGGAAAAAACACAGTCTCCTATAGAAGTATTTACAATCAATAAAAGTTGATTTATTATCAAATCGCGTCCAGTTTGCATAACGTGCTTATTTATGTCATCCTCAGGTGACCATCGCATTTGTGGAATAAATCTGTAACAGATCATCAATGCTAGATTTCACATATTCATTGAATTTATTTGCGATTTTATCCGGATTTACCAATATTTCATCACCAAAGATCATGTTAGTTTACGTTAAATATGGTTTGTTGTTAATCGCTTCTGTTATATATTGCCACATTCATTTAGGATCTCTACTAGCACTCATAATTCTATTTTCTAAATATGCTTTTCTTGTTTTTCGAATTTTAGCAGTATATTTATTTCTACTGATTCTATATAATTCCCAATCACATTCAGATTTATTTCATATAGCCTTTTGATATAGATTATCTCGTTCATGCGCCAAACATTTCAATTTATTGTTACACCACCTATTTTTATTTCCGTTGATGTTTATGTCAAGCTTTGGTACTAACTAGTTGAATGTATTAACCATATTTTTGTTATAGTTTGATATCAAGTCATCAACTCCACTCATCATTAACCAATGTAATGCTTCCAATGTAACTTCTAAAATGTCTGTTATTGGAGGTTGTATCCTCAATAAAATGATCCGATAGTTTTAGTTGATTCAATGTCGAAGCTTTCCATTTAAAACAATTTATAAATACCAAATCTATACAAGTTTGACTAATCAATGTAATTCGAGTGAAATTATTAACTATTTGTTTATCAGTCTTGCTGCATAAATGGTACCACCATTCACGTTTTTATTGAAATCACTTAAAGTCTGTGCCAAAAGTCAAGCCCCTCACTTTAGAGATCGATATCTTCGAAATCGCCTGATGAAAAAAATTGCGGTAAAGTTTATAGTAATCAGTGAACATTTACAGATCACATTAATAAGGATGTTAGTTTTATGTGGGCAGTGGTGCAACATCACGCTCTGCAATTACTTCGTAGTTAAAGTTAGTAAGGACCAAGTCGAGTATTCTACTTCTAGGAGTTATAGATATGGTTATATTGAACTAGATTTAAAGTATTAGCAAAGTTCTTCAATAGGAAGGATTTGCGATTGAAGCAATTCTCGGACACCACAATAAGAAAGCAGTTAAAGTCGCCACAAATTATAATGGTTGTGGAGTTATGTTTACATCTGCAATCTTTACAGCTGTAGAACAAAATTATTTTCCAATGCTAACAGAAGTTTTAGTTTATATAGCTGCAAT
Source organism: Onthophagus sagittarius (assembly GCA_036711965.1). Lineage (NCBI taxonomy): Eukaryota > Metazoa > Arthropoda > Insecta > Coleoptera > Scarabaeidae > Onthophagus > Onthophagus sagittarius. Next base: position 55,587,110 of record JASERS010000001.1, read on the forward strand.
GAAGAAGTTTCATAAATACCAGTATTGTAGACATTTTGTTCTTCAAACAGATCATAAACCGTTAACATTTCTGTTTGGTAACAGTAGTAAATTTCCAGTGCATTTAAATAGCCGATTGCGGAGGTTGACTCTTTTGTTATCATTACATTGACTATGAACTGAAATGCAAAAAAGGGTCTCAAGTGGGTAATGTAGATGCTTTGTCAAGGTTACCGTTAAATGAGAAAAGTGACGAATATTTAGTAAATTTTATGTTTGAGTATGATAAATTACCACTCTCTTCTGAGGAAGTTATAAGAAGAAGGATGTGACGATAACCGAAACTAGCAATCTTTGTACGACAAGATGGCCAGCTAGTAGGAAACGTTTAGAACTGTCTATAGAAAAACATTATAAAATTAAAGATGAATTATTTGTGGAAGGTAATTGCTTATTTAGAAGTAATAGACATGTAGTACCACACAAATTGAGAGAAAAATTTAGGAAATATAGGCATTGTGCGAATGAAAATACTATCAAGAAGTTAATATTATTGGCCTTGTAGAGATAATGATATTCAGGAATGCATCAATAATTATAGCACATGTAAAATATTCCGAAGTAAAGATCTTTATATCAAGAATACTAGTTGGATGGTTTCTTTCAATTTGTTCTAACAAATACATACAGATTTTTCACAGAAGTTTGGAATGGAAAGTTTTTTCCGATACATTGATATTTATCAAGTCAATTTAACAACTTCAAAAGAATCTAAACATATAAATGATAATAATGTAAATTACGACATGTATTTAGTATTTTTGGTCTTGCAGACGAATTGATGTCCGATAATGGTCATTTAATGAAAATGAATATAAAAAATTTTGTATTTCTAAGGAACCAAGTGCACATTTACACCAACATTGATTGCATCCTAGATGTAATGGAACAGTGGGAAGACAATTTTATACTATTAAATAGTGTTTTATTAAACAGATACATGATGATCAAAATTACTAAACATGATATTCAACAATATATAGACAACATTTTATTAAAGCAGAAGATGTTTGTAGAGGGAAAAGGATATTAATGTACAATAAAAATATAACACAAAATTATGGCTAGAAGGAAAATAAGACAAGATTTGTTCATGCCGGTCATTTGAAGATCAATGATGATAAGGAAAGAGTTGAAAAAGGAATACAACCATCAGGGTTATTGGTTGAAGGAGCGGAAGAAAGAAATATTGGTAAGGAAGGTATTAATGAAATAAGAATGGAGGAATTGGTAGCAAATAAAGAAAGTACTGACCAAGCTAAAGACATGTCGCTGGAAAATAACGCGCAGTCTCTTAGACTTGATGTAAACGACGGGATTAAAGAAACTCCTGTCTTAACCTACCTTTAGTGACGTACGGTCTCATGGGCCGACGGTTTACCTGAACGCTGTATTCTACCTGAAATACGCCACTACTGAAAGGTTAGTAATATACCGGGTGTCCCGTTAAGCGTACGGAGCAGCTGTATCTCAACAACGACAAGGTCTAGAGGTTTGGTGAAATATCCTTATCAGTAAAGTGACTAACAGAAATATCTGGAAATTATTTCAAAGTTAGAAGTCCGACCACCAGAGAGCGTAACTGCCATAGAGAAACAAAATATTCCCGCAATCTTGGAATGTTGGACGATGAGCTATAACTTTGACATCATAATTTGATAGTTTAGATAATACCGCATTACTTTTGTTTTGCAATATTTTTCATATCTACCGTAATAAAGAAGGGAGAAGCAAATGTGTTTTCAAATCTTTACACATTAATATTTCTTGTATCACTTAACCGATCTGAATATTTTTATTCTTATTTGAAAAAGAATTTTATGTTCTTTCAAAAGATATTTTCAGTGTGATTGTTGGGTGTAAAACAAATAAACTAGAAGGCACTACATGTATTGAGGACATATTTTTGTGATTTTTGAAAAAATGTTAAATAGAACAGTACTATTTACTTAACAGGCTCTTAGTGGCCATTAAATTTACTAAATTTTTACTAAATATCAGTAAAAACCGCAGCTCCATATCTCCATTCGTTCTCGAGTTATAATCGAAAATGTTAAAAATTCGGTCAAAATCTTCAGTCACATCTCATCAATTTTCAAGAAAAATAAATCACATAGCTTTGGTAACTATGGTAACTAGTTGTTAGTTAGTTGAATAAAGTGTAACTAATTCGTATACCACAATTCGATGACATTACCTTAGTAAAATTTTATTACGTAGAGCCTTCCTTCAGATTTTACCAAAAATAGCTCATCAATATTAATATATGGATAAGTGTTCAAAATGTTTTCCAGCATTATAAACTTGAATTATGATGAAATTCAAGCGGCAGTTTTTTTACCAAAACTAGAATAAATAAATGCATCGAGAATGATTAACAATATTTTGAACATTTATAAGTAATTTTTGGCAAAAGTTTTAGTAGTTCAAGACGTTTTGGTTTATTTTGTTTTGAACTAGAGTAAAGGAGGACTCTACATACTACATCTTAATGTTTTACGATTTTTTACCAAGGTAATGTGTAGTTACCATCGCTATGTGATTGGGTCTGATTGGATGAACCCGAATTTTATTAAGTACGATTATCGTTTTATAACGGAAATCAACAATCAGCTATTGCCTATTTCATTTCTTTTTATAATAATTATAATAAATCATTATCTTTTTAGGCAATTGTGTAGTTACCATCGCTATGTGATTGGGTCTGATTGGATGAACCCGAATTTTCGTCTGTAATTTGAGAATGGATAGAGATATTAAGATGCGGGTCACAAAATATCGTATAATAAATTGTAATGAATATTAAAATAAGTAATTAGTTAAGGAATTCCTATTTTATTGAGATACACATCAATACCCTTCCTAGTAAGATACTCTTCAAGTATTTACAAGTCAATTGGTGACAATTTTTTTATTAGATAAAGGATATCGCTTGGGATACATGTTTGTTCAAGGAATTTTGCAGAGATATGCACTCAGACTATGAAGTCCCTTCTACACTGTGAGTTGGTTGTCAAAAGAAAATGTGGTATTTATATGAATTGGAAAAAAAAAATAGATTATAGAAGTAAAAGACAAATATGACTTTGTGATTCATTTGAATAACAAGAATTGGATCCAAGAAATGGAGCAAAGAATAAAACTAAACATTAAAAATTTATTTTACTTATATAGTATATTTATTCTTTACGCTCCAGTAAACTTTAATATGAACTTAACATTTTCTTTAGTCATGAACATTTTGTAAAAATTCAAAATGTGTAATGACTTTATTCAAATATTCATGTAAGTAGACATTTTAGGAATTTTACAATTTCAAAACATATTATTCCGTTATATTAGAATATCGTTCCAACTACAACTACTCGTTACAACATAAATAAAACTACTAAATGAGACTTTGAATCTTTATTTTGATAACTCAACCGTTTGTATAAAGAATTAAAAAATAAACTAAAACACAAAAAATATACATATTTACTGCTTAAATACTGAAACAATTTAAGATTGGCACCGCAACATTCCGTTTAAATTTTTTAATTTTTCGATATTTTTCTGTACTCTCATTTTGTACTTAGATTTTTAAGCCACGCTAATTTGTTGTATTATAATACGTATTAGTATATATTTATATGTGTAACTTTTATGCGCGTGTAGTATACAAGCAGTAAATAATCCCAGGCTATGAGATACAATAATATTTAATACTTCGGTGTCTGAAAATCTCCAACTACTAACCGTACGTTTTGCGTTTAACATTTTTTTTTCTTTTTATTGTCCGTCAGTGCAAATGCAATAAATATTTCGTTTACTAAATAGTTTTCAGTCACCGTGTGAGTGTGTCTACGCATGGAACAGCACTTTCATACATAAATTTAATCTGAATTGTATTTGCTATCATCGTTTAAGAGGTGATTCGAGAATGATTAAAACTATTTACCTATTTTATTTTAATCTTTGGAATTCGTGAAGTTGTACAGAACATATATCGACAGGTTCAATTCCTTAAACTTCTAAAATAAGGCATGTTATACGATTCATTTATTTTTGCTTTGGTATTTTATAATGTAGGTACAATTTTATGATGTGATATATGTTCTGTAATAAACATTTATATAAATCCTATATAAGTTTTAAGTGAAATGGGGTGTAGTAAATGGTTCGCTTTCTTGGAAAAAGACCACATCGTAGTACAAAGTAACCACATCGATTACTTAGCTGTAAACACCGATTTTTTATGTACTTTTAGAATTATCGCGCAACATTCTTGTTAGGTATTTATTAAATGGCAGTGGTTATTTCTAACAGGACCTCTCTCGTTTTGCTAAAAGTAACAATATTTTTTTTTTTTAGATTTACATTTTTCGATTTTATATTTTGTAATATCTACATTATAAATCAACTCTAAATATTACATTACTTATTAAGTACGATTTTATCGCTTTATAACGAAAATCAACAATCAGCTATTGCCTATTTCATTTCTTTTTATAATAATTATAATAAATCATTATCTTTTTAGGCAATTGCCTTATTTCTCATTGTTTTTATAAATATCTTTGGTGAAATTTGAGATATAACAGTGCTTATTCAAAAATAATAGTAGTAATAAATATGCATTACATAAATTCTACGTTTTTAGTTAAATTATTGAAATTGTAAAAAGAACTTATAATTAAAAAAAAATGATCAACAATATTTTAATTAAGTGTATTTAAGGTATTTTAATTGAGTAACATCAGCAATAATTTATAAAAAAAAGGTAATTGGGGAAATCTTAAAACCACATATTTCTTAATAATTTAGATTTAAATTGGTTAAAACAAATCTAGTTGACTTAAGATATTAATTATTGTTGACCAACTTTCAACTCCAAATCGTGATTGTTTCAGTTTGTACATTAAAATTAGAAACGTAATGATGGAATTTGAAGAAGTTGAGTAGGTTATGTGAAATTTTTATGATTTAGCAAAGAAGCAAGCTTAAATGAACATATGGATACATTAAAGGATGTTTAGGATATTGTCACCATGAGTGGACATCCTGAAACATTTATATGATGTGACAAACTGTGAATCCAGTACTGATTGTAGCAGCACATTCGAAAACCGATAATTAAAAAACGATAATTTAAGAAGAGCCGAGATGTAAATTGACACTATACTGTTGTTAACCTTTTGAAAGGAGGTACTTGATGAAAAATTAATAGCTTCTGAACGTGTTAATATGATGACCATGATTTTAGCTATCAATGCTAGTGTGAACTCGATCATTTCTTTTATTAAACAAAGTAGGAATGTTTCAAGATTTGATGGGTGACGCTTCTCATGGAGCGATTTGAGTTTTGCTGAAGATATCATGAATGCTGAATTTTGAAAGTTTATCAAGCAGTTGATTTGTAACTGCTTGAGTTAGATAAAACATCCATCTTAGCTGGATGACACAGATACTAACTTTGATTCTGACACTGGATTAACATTCATTATTATCAATGTGCATGCTACGTGCACTGTTATTATTGTTGTGATGCCAAGTTTAGAGCTCAACAACTACAACTAATATAGGTAAATACAAATATAACAAAATATCTGCAGATGTCCTAGTTCTTTGTGAAGAACCGGCATATACAGTTCGACTACTACTCCTCATGTATTTACCAACGTCAATATTAGTAAATACCAACATTATATTTGGTATTGTACTATATTTGGACCAACGCCACCGGATGGTAACAATCACAGATGGTCTTTGGTGAACATTGAATTACCTGTCTGAAGATGATTGTTTGTTTTCTATTGAAGAGAAGCCGCAACTTAGCATGTCTTTATTTAAAGCATTAATCTGAATATTATGAGTTGACTTCTGAAAAAAGTTCATAATAATTGTAAAAGAGAATCTATTAATCGAAAATGTTGAAAATTTATAAGTTCTTGATGTCGGTCGTTGTTGCATAGACTTTTGAAATGTCTTAGCCAGTGGTGAGCTATAGGGGCTAGCGCGAGCTGTTTGTTAAATTATTATATAATTTGCGAGTCCCTTATTCTTCTTGGTAACTATTTTAGCAACAAGATAAAATACCTTGAAATTATTTTCATTGACACATTGGCAAAGCGACGAATTTATGTCAATCAAGCAATGACGATTAAATTTGGAATATTTCATTGCATTACTCGAATACTCACGATAAAGCACGAAGCATATGACGTGTTTCAACGTGTTCCCGAGGCTTTTCCAATGCAGTACGTAATAATATATAAATTATTATTTAAAACTATTAACACAATTTTTAAAATAATTCTACAAACATTTTTACTCATAAAAAATGAAAGGTCAGTTAAATTTATTAAATTTTTTTGTAGAAGAAAAAAGAAGAAAAATGATACTATAGTAGTAGAGAATGAGGTTAAAGATAATACGCACATAGATTCAATTAATGTAATACAAGCTGGAGATAAAAATGAAAATCATTTCCCTGACATTGTCACGTATCAAGCGAATGGATAGAAATGAATGTGGAACTGAATGAAAACAAAAAGGCTCAAGAACCGCGTCTTTGCCAAAAAAGGTATCTAAGCAAAGCGCATCAGTTGCTTATAATAAAATCATAAAAATAACCGAAGAATGTAAAAAATCAATATTACCAAATTTAATTGATAAAGTAAATGACAAATTTGTATATAACTTCGAAAGTTTTTAATTCAGTCTATATATCTTGTGAAGAGGAACCGATCGATGTCAGATTTACGAAATTTTTAATAAAGCTTTAGATTAAATATGGTATTGATCTGAAATTATCACTGCATTTTAGATTCTCAAAAATTAGAATAGTCGAACACATTTCAAAACAAATAAAATTAGAATTATTCTCTAAAATAAGAACAAAATTACTATTAATGTTGACGAATGGACAACATTATCGAAAATAAGCGTTTTAACCGTTTACTTGAATTTGAGTTTACTGAACGATGTATGATTTTTTTTCGATCTTGTAGAGTTGGAAAATACCACCGCCAAATGTATCCATGTTACTACAAATAATATTTTAAATGCATATGGATTTACGATGAACTATTTGAAACATCATCCCATTGCATTTTGTTCTGATGGAGCAAGTGGCATGTTAGAAAACAAATCAGGTGCAACTATTAATCTTGTGATTGGCATTGCGTAGCTCCTTGCTTACAATTAGCTTTAGATGATGTGATAAAAACATTAAAGAAATTTAAAAAATTTGAAAATTTAAAGAAAACTTGTTATCATCAATCATCTAAAAACCAACAAGAAATAGATATGGTTGCTAAAGAACTTGGTGTCAAAATTTCAAAGAAAGTCATGCATTAGTTTATGAGCGATTCTTGCTGTATGGTGAATTTACCCAGCTTTATGTCGGCATTTTGTAGCGAATAACATATATAAAGGCTTTTAAAATCGACTTTTAAATTTAGAACTTTTAACAGATCTAGCATTAATGATCGATATCCTGCAGGAATTATCGTATCTCTCATAAGCTTTACTTTGCTAATTCTTTGATAATACGAACAAAAAATTACTAAACTCACTCGTAATGTCTTTAAAAAATAGATTAATGCAACAAAACAATTTTAAACTTAAAGATGAAAATTATGAAGACTTGAAAAATAAACAATTCAAAAACATTTTCAATATATGTTATCCTGAAACGTGGAATATGGATGATGGTTAAGATTATGGTCAAGTTACTTGTTCGTGGTCAGACGGAGAAAAGAGAAATGGAAACTTCGAAATTCATTTTGAAAAATGAAATTAAAGTTAATGATTTTAGAGATTTAGTAGAAAATGCACTGACTTGAAAATGTCAAGGTTATTATGGAACAATCACAGTTAGTAGCGTTGAAGTTGAACTAGCTGTTGGTTTGATTAATATTTTAACAACGAAAAGATCTTCTCTCACTGTTAAACACGTTTCGGATTTTATGACGATCTGCTTAAATGGGAGGTTAAATCTTTAAGCTCTGGGTAAACCCAAAAGATAACAAGATATTTGGCCAGATTTCCCAATAATGTTGACCCAACTAAATTTCAACCGCAATTGCACTACATTATGCAGTTCCTATTAGGCAATATTTAAATCGATTATTTCCCACTCAATAGATTGGAAGAAGATGACCAAATGCTGCCAAATCACCTGGTTTGACTTCGCTGGACTTTTTCCTTTAGAGATATCTAAAGAATAAAGTTTCTACAACAAGACTGAATACTTTAGATGAACTAAAGGTCAGAAAACGCAAAAAGTTCAGCGAATAACTCCTGACATTTTAGAAAATTGTCAGGAGCCCAATTTGCCCAATTTGGTGCACAATTTAAACATTTAACTTAATTTTTCAGTTATTTGTTAAATTTATTAATTTTATTTATGATTAACCTGATTGCTATTCATGCTTATTATTATTTTTTATGTCAATCAAAGTTGAAGTAATTAAACTTTAAAGTATTTTTTTTAAACATTTTCTTATGTAACCGTTTATTGTACCAGATTCCGAAAACAATACATTTCCATATTCCGTAATAAAAATATTTGTCATTTGAAAAAATATCGACCATGTCATATTTCGGTAAATAATGGCGAAAAAAAATTTAAGCCTATACCAAGTTGCAAAAAAAAATCTTTAGATCCCTTTTAGAATTTGTTTCATAAGCCGTTTATAATGATTTTATTGCCAATATCCGTTACTTTACGGACACACTGTATATTAGTTATTTTAATTAATTAAAACAGGGGCAAATATGATTCCGCTAACATTCGCTATCAAGATAAGCTGATTGTCAACATTAACCAGTGTAAGTGAGAAATAGTGATATTTGATAAATATTTCGGACATACAAATTGGTAAAGCTGATATTCATCAAATTTCGGTCCTACATGGTAATAACTTTATTAATCAAACAATCAGAAAATACATTAGGAGATCGTTTATGTCCAAGAACATTATGCTGAAAAGCACCAAATAGGAAATATTGGAATTCGTCTCCACTTAAAACGAAAAGTTTCACAAAATATCTACATATAGATGAAGACTTAGTAAATTGCGATTAGATTCAGGATGACATTGCATTATCATTATTTTATAGAAGCAAAATTTCTTTTATCATAACATTCTCATCTTCCTTGATAGCCAAGGCAACACTGTTGATATCATGGTAAAGTACTGTCTACCAAATTCCTTGACATGTTAACACTGAAAACATCAAGTAATGTATGTCGATAACTGTTCTTATATTATTTGAGATTATTTTAGACACACCCTAAACCGTATCTGATGTTTAGAATATCATATCAAAGATGTAATGTTGTTGTAAATTCGAAACTTGAACTATAAATTATTGGTTCAAAAACTACTGCGACAATTCAACACAAAAAATAATTTTAACGTTTCATTGCACAAAATTGTTTACTAAAAAAAGCATGTTTCTTAGCCGATTTGGTTTACAATACTAACGACACTTTTGTTGTTAAGGTGCAGTCTTCAACATTTCATGAAATACTGACTATTAACATTGAAAACGTGAAGTAATGTATGTGCATTATTATTTCGATATTATTTGAAATTACTTTGCACACCTTTTAAATCATTTGAAACATGAATCACAAATTGTTTGCTCAAATGAACGGCGGTGATTCAGCAAAAAATATAATTTTACCCTTCCCTTACACGAAGTTCTTTATTAATAAACAATCGCCGTAGATGTTTTAGGTTTGTAAAAAATGATCATATAATGAAGAAACGTCAATACTAAAAGGATCATAAAGAAGCTAAATAGATCATAAAATATGGCGTGGTTCGAAGGAAACTCCAATTAAGAAAATAGAAAAGCCGGTATGGTACCAAACAGCAATAACTAGATACTAATACTGAAATACAAGAATACCAATGTTTTAAGATAGCTCACTTTGCTAATATAATAGCTCTTTTAAAATAGATTAGATATGCTGATGAAATATCACTTTAGTAAAACCAAGCTGGATAAGTTTAAAAAGCTTCATGAATAGAAATAATTCACAGATTAAATTAAACGGTAAAGACATCTACGTTGACGACAATCAAATTTTGTGTTGCACAGAACGAGTTATAACCCAATGGAATTTGTTATAACCCACATCATATTTTCAGTAAAGACATCACCATTTAATGATGGTGAATGGAGTACCTTACCAGAAGTTATTGAATATGGTCAACATGCTTAGAACTCCTGCTAGGTTGTCTTCAGGCACTTTAAAAATGAGATTTTTTAACATCGTCTTTAAAACTTACAAATGCTGTTGGAGGGTCAATATCTTTTTTATTCTCGTTGCATACGATGGTTTGAAGTTATTATTCAGATGAAGCATCTTAATTATAATTGTTCATTGATGAATGATGAAAAATTGCAAAAGAAATTACTGAATAAAAATTTTGCTAAATTGAGAACCATTGCTTTACATGATATCTTAAAAACATTTTGAAATGGAGCGATTCTGAATTTAAATTTGTATTAAACTTATTTAACTTATTAAGGAAAAGATATTAAAAAGTAACATTTAGGCTACTTTACTTTTGAGACTTACCAATTTTTATCAGTCTGTTATTAAGAAAATGTGGTTTGAAGATATAACCCCTTTGTTATCCTAGCTATCAAAATTTGCATAAGATCGATTCATTTGTAAGTGTAAAATTATTTATACACTATTTAATTTGAAATAACCTCATATGATACACTACACAGAATCCAAAATCAATTATTTTCTATAACAACTAGAGATTTTAAATTATTAGGATAACGATAATCTTCTCTTATATAAAAAGTAGTCTCGCGCCAGTCTTTTCAATAACATCATTAAACGATATTATTGAGATATAGTGTTAATTTAAATAGTTCTTAATAACATCTAATATAACTATTAAATGAAGGAGTTTTTTTTTAATTAAGATGTAGATATAATTTTATAAAGTTGATTTTGATTGATCAATTCGATAAAAATGAATAAAATTAATTTTGGGTATTTCGTTTCTAAACTAGGCCGAAGAAATATAGAAGATTTTATTGATTCGAGAATAGAATTATTTGATGTTTTAGTAACAATTTTAACTAAACTTTTGTGAGTTACTACAACATTCAATATTTAGATAGAATGGTATTGGGACCAATTTATATGATTTATCAAATTAAATTTAAATATGTTAGATTTGATAATATCTAGTACTAAACATATTGCTTCAAGCACCATAGAGCAATTACTGTTATGAAAGTATTGCATTTATTAGATTTCACAATAACGTAATAACTATTAGTTATCTACTTTAAAATAGTTTTTAACCAAATAAGATTAAATTGTTAAAGAGTTAGCATTTAAGGCGAAAGGTGATATGAGAATTAATATTATTTATAATTGAAAAACATCTACCTTCATTATTCAGTTTTAGATTTAGTTTAAACTTTTTTAATGTTCTTTAAAATGAATTATTAAACCAAATCATTTATGAATTTTTAATCCTAACATCTTGATTGGAGATACAACAGCATGTACCAGTATTTCACTTAAAACTCCCCGTCAAGTATCCCTAGAATAGGTTGTGATATTTTAGGACTTAAATGCTTTCAATTAAGAAAACTTTTAAACTTTTCCTTCAGCATGGCGACTGCAACTTTCGTCGAGTGTAACGTACTGTAAGTAGGATAAATTTTATTTTAAGATGTTCTTCACACTAATATAGACAAATTAAACAAGATAAAAGTTTCATCATGACTATTTGCTGTGTTGCTAATTTCTGGATCATTTTGGATCGAATAATATTCGTAAATCAGAATAGCCTGAGGATATACCAATAGTCTTGCAAATAATGAATAATTGTCACAAATTTATAAATGCCATTAAATTTTAATAACAAAAAAATTTTTGCCGTAAAAGTGTACATCTGATAACATCCATAGACTTCAGATCCTGGCAGAACTTTCAGTTTTAGCTGAAAGCAACAACTTTTTAATTATCCACGAAATACAAAAAATAACTCAGAAAGTGAAAACATAATGTAGGCAGGATACAGGATAGGCTAACTTTCAATCGTATTATTTGGCGGCAATTTTGAGATTTTGGGAGGTGAAGGTGTTTCGGTCGATGCCCATAATTTTTATACATGTGATCAATTTAAAATGTCTATGTGTGATAAGAGTGTAGTTAGGCCATTTGCATCTTAAACTGACTATAAAGTGACTCAATGCATGGACAAATTAAAATATTACAACCCATGCCAGAGATGTTTGGCCACAAAAATTTACCTGAAACACTTTGTATACAAAAAGTCATATGTCTGATGAACGCCAAACAAAACTTTTTTTGAAATTTCTTACCTTTCTTACATACTTGAATTCTAATATTCTCACGGGGAGATATTATAATAGAGATTGTTATAATAGTCAGTTAAGATTAACTAAAAGCAATTAGAAAGAAACATTTTGATCAAAACATCTTTTCATTGATAACATGTCGTTATTCATATTGTCTATGCAGTCATATTTTGTAACCAGAGTGTTACAAAATATGACTGGTGTTAACTCCAGTTTTAATCCATTCAAAATCAAGACTTTTTTAATTTTATACAAAAAAAAATTTTTTTTCACTTATAAAAAAGTTATATTACTTCATAAATCATTTTCCTAATTTCTATCTTTCACTCTTTCTAATTAGATTTCGTTTATCAGCTTGATCAGCATAAAAAACGGTGTCAGTGATGGCTTTTTCACGAACCAATTTTGATTAAAATTCGATTTTGATGTTTCCTTTTTTTTTATTAAAAGTTGATTCTTTGGTAATTATTCTGCGATAGAAATTTTGATTCAGATTTTAATTTGAGCATGTTTGGGCAATTATGCGAAAAACTTTCTTCTTGAAATTTGCAGCTGCCGCAGTATGGAGTTTTAATTGGAATTAATCGGTAGGCCTATCTTTTCTGAAATTTTGTTTTTTTATTCATTCTATTGTCTCTGTTATGATAACTGTATGTCAGTTGCTTAGAATAGAAAATTAGCAGTTGTTAACATTTTTACAGTCTTCTAACACAATAACAATGCCGCTGTCAGTACCGATGTTGCTCATATTGTTACTTTAATTGAAGAGAGCACAATGCATTTCAAGGTTAGCAATTTAAGGCGCACTTATAACAAAAATTAAAAATCTGTATTTGCGTCTTTGGAAATTTGCGGCCATACCATTACGAACTACGATCGAAACATCGCGTTTCATAAGTGTACGCTCCATAAATCGTTTATGTCAACGTCTTCATATCTGCAAAATATTGTGTGCACTTTATAAAGTGCACACAATATTTTGCGATTTTCGATGAAAACTTTTTTTATATTTTCAGATTTTGATTTCCTTACTTTCATTTTTCCACTTTTGTTGGGAAAAATGAGCCTTTCCACACGCAAATGAGTGTATAAATGTTATTTCATTAACCCTAGAATACTAATATATCGTAATTTTTACGATGCTCGGGTTTCTTTGCTCGATATCTTATTGATGCCGTCGCTTAAACGGGCTCCGCGTCAAAGTTAGTCTTATGATAGACGTATCTATATGCACATCGTTGTGGGTCCTTTCTTTCCCGACTTTTGGGACGATCGTCGTAAAATTTACGAGTGATTAGTATTAGTGAAATCTTTTAAAACAACATAGTGATACCTGTTTAGTAGCTAAGATCAATGTTTATACTTCTCTTTTTATAAACTGATAGATAATATTTCTTAGAAAATGGAATCAAGAAAAAAGCATTTGACTGACCGAGAGTTGGAAAAGGAAATTGAAAAAATAATGAACGGAGAGGACGACATGGATTTAGATTCTAATAATGATATCAACAGTGACTGGGAAGAGGCAGATAATTTAGAGATTGAACATGATTCCAGTGACAGCGTCAGTGATTTTGAAGAAAACGAAATTATAGGGGAGGATGTGAAGATTTTAGAGGAAACATCTAACCAAGATATCGACGATCAACTGTGTAATAATCCTTCTGCAAGTGGCGGTAGTTCATCTGACGATAGCATTCCGTTATCTGAATTATTCGCAACAAAGAAACGCAAAAGATAAAACCGAAATCTATTTCTCTGAAAGGAAAATATGGTCACAAATGGTCTACAAAAGTGCCTCAAAGATCAAAAAGAACAGCATGTCGAAATATCGTCCATTCTATTCCTGGAAGTAAAGGTGGTGCCAAAACATGTTCAACCTTTTTTGATTATTTTTTGTACTTTTTCTCCGATGATATTGTGAGTACAATTCTATGCTACACGAATGATGAAATTAGAAAACAATCCCAAAAATATACTGATAAATCATCGACTGTGGCAGCAGCATCTAAAGAGGAATTGATGGGGCAATTCGGAATCTTGATAATGTCCGCAGTAAAAAAAGATAATCACCTCAATGCCAAACAAATGTTTGATTCCAAAATATCTGGATCATTTTATAAAGGCTGCATGAGCTGCGAAAGGTTTTTGTTTTTAATAAATTGTCTTCGATTTGACAATAAAGCAACAAGAGAAGAAAGGGTGACAATGGATGCGTTTGCTCATATTCGTGATATCTGGGACATTTTTATTGAAAAATACAGAACGTCTACAGAACGTATATCCCTTCCTCTTATTTGACACTTGACGAGCAACTTTTGGGTTTTCGGGGTAGATGTCCGTTTAGGATGTATATCCCGAGTAAACCGTCAAAGTACGGAATGAAAATCGTAATGCTCTGCGACTCGTCTTCAAAGTACATGGTGGATGTTTGCCCATATTTAGGCAAACAGAAAGCAATGAAGGGGGTACCATTGTCAAATTATTATGTACAGGAATTGACCAAGTCTGTTCACGGTAGTAACAGAAACATAACGATGGACATTTGGTTCACTTCTGTTGAAATAGCTGATAAACTCTTGGATGACAAATTCAAGCTATCATAGGAACACTTCGGAAAAATAAGAGAGAAATACCACCCGAAATGCTAAATATGAAAGGTAGAGAACCAAATACATGCTTCGACAAAAACAAAACTTTAGTTTCGTACATGCCTAAAAAAAAACAAAATAGTGTTACTCCTTTCAACAGTGCACAAAGGTGCTGAGTGAGGTGAACAACAAACCAGAAATAATTTTGAATTACAATGAGACTAAATCAGGAGTAGACTCGTTTGACCAAATGTATTCACATATATCATGTAGTAGAAAAACCAGAAGATTGCCGCTCTGCATTTTTTATGGCATGATCAACGCCGCCTGTATCAATAGTTATGTTGTGTATGGTTGCAATATTATCAAGAAACGTGAAAAATGTGTGCGACATTATCAATTTATGATCGATCTAAGCCACCAACTTGCCAGGCCATGGATGGAATAAAGGCTGAAAATTAACAATTTACGCCGAAATCTGCGTCAAGTTTAAAGTAGACGTGCAACATGCTTTTACTGTCCCAGCCGATTAAGACGAATGACAACTACGTACTGTACCGGATCCTACGATATCGTAGGCTCCGACTGTACTCAATGCAAGCTCCCGATTTGTGGCCAGCACCGGGGAAAATGGTGCACAGAGTGTTCTTAAAATGAGTTAGAGTTTTTAAGTTAAATAAATACACGTTAATTTTTGTTTAATAAAAATTTTAAGTTTACTCGATTTTCTGATTCATATTTTGAAATATCGTAAAATATATTGTCTTTACGTTTATATGTATTCTAGGGTTAAAAGCCTTTCAGTGTGTATCTAGAAAACAGATCATTTGTACGAGTTTATGTTTTTAATATACAGTGTGTCTGTAAAATAACGTACATACATAGGCTAATTATAAACGGTTTTGAAAAATCCCTTGTTATGCATGAATTTCTAGATTTTCCATTCATCTGTAATAGAAACGTTTCAGTTGCAGTGCTTATCCATGTAAATCAATTGTTTTAGGCAAACTTTTTCAACAGTTAGTTACCATGGTTACGTATTGATGCTACTATTTCTCTATCTCAAATAAATGGAAAATTATACAACTAAAATTTTTGTTTTCGGACATTCTCTTATGTAGTCAATAATTAACTGTACAGATTCAGAAGAAAGTCCTCTACCATATTTCGTAATAAAAATGATGGATTCTCATTTGAAAATTATATGCATGACGTCATAACAGGGTTAAAAATGACAGTAAAATTGAATCCTATTCCAAAAAGTTGAAAAAAATTTAAATCTTTAGACCCCTTCCAACATATATAAGCTTCTTTAAGGATATGCTTCATATTTTGATGCAAATTTACATATAGATACATTTTTACGAAATTTATATTTGTTAATTTGCATTTGTAACTTGTTCAATAAATATATAGAAATAAATCAATGTACACTTTTGAGAGGAACCCGTTTTTAAATTTTTATTCAAGCAAGGGCGGCCAAATATCTGGCGCCCCCCTGAAAGTACTATTTAATTCGACCTAATAACCTCTTTTGTAGCAGCTGCATCGCACGGAATATTACAAATATCGAGAAAAAAAAGTTTTTTTCATTCTTACACTCCGTATGTGCTCAAATTAAAATCTGAAAGAAAATTCCTATCGCAAGATTATCTGAAGAATCAACTTTTCGATCAGAAAACGAATTATGAAAATTGAATGTGCGGTTCACAAGAAAACCAGTGTTGAAGTTGTGGCAAGTTGTGGCCGATTTTTTTTGCTGGTCAGTATATTCTCTTTGGTTATTATAAATAAAGTGAACTTCAGTTTAGATTATTATTGACAAATTTTAAAAGCTTTAGCTATTATTTAATATTAACTGATTTTGGATTCTATTGATGGGATAATAATCATCAAAAGAACTTTCCTTTTGATCGATTCTTATAAAAAAATTTGTTGTTAATTCAACTATACATATAGTTAATAAAATAAACCTTTTCATATTTTTTTTTTTTTGTTTTTGGAATATTTAACATTAATGGGGTAACAATTTACTGTACCCACGAGGCAGGCACCCAAAGTGGTTCAGTTTCCAAACGATTTGCTGAGGCTAATAATTGTCCAAAAGCTAATGCTAAATCGGCGTTTACGATTTGTTCATCGAAAAAATGGTCGTATAAGTATTCGATTCTGGCTGAAGATTTGATTATATCAGTAAATTCTTCATCCTAAAGAAATAAAAAAAAACAAATTATATATGTAATTAATAATTAATTTAATTATATACCGTAAATCCTCTAGCGCTATTAACATCAAAAGTGGACTTGGCATGCATCGCCTCTCTCGTTTGTTTAAGTACATCTAAAGGCGGTGGTTTAATATAGATAATATAAGGTCTTAATTGAGGTGTTCGAAGCATTTTCAGCGCTTGATAATGTGGATTTAATATGCAAACGTTTCCAAGCCCAACAATCGATTTAACACTATCAGCAGAAGTCCCATATAAATTCCCTTTATATTCGCCGTATTCTATGAATTTATTTTCTTCGATTTCCGCCTCCATTTGTTCTCTAGTTACAAAAAAATAATCTTTTCCATTTACTTCACCCGGTTTCATTGGTCTACTGGTAACTAAAACATTAAGAAAAGTAAAATAAATTTAAAAAGTATTTTTAAAATAACTACATGGAATTGGTGTTTTGTATTTTATTGGATCAATATCGATCAGTCGACGTTTTAGTTCATTTCTTCCAACTCCCGGCGCGCCAATTAACACTATTGGTCTATAAATGCCTGGCCTCGGATATAATTTGGCAACCTCTTCGTAGGTGGCAATGTGTTCTCGATCGAAATCATCATTTTCCGCTATGTCATACATAATTTTTTTAGTTTTAGGTTTGGATATGCAACGGGGGGATTTCGGGGACTGGCTGCAGGATAGCACAGGCAAAGCTGAAACAGAGCACAGCCCTACGGCCACCGATACTTGCGTTAGTACAACATGATAAGTGTTAAAAATAAAATGTGTAAATATTAAATTATAAAACGATTATTTATTATTTCTTAAATTTATCTTTAAACACATTCCACATAAAAGTGCAGATTGGTTATGAGATGCGCATGCAATGGAGTTAGTGCTAAAACATGATGCTTAAATAAAGCTTGATTTTGATTGATAAGCTGGGATTTAGTTGGGATTGAAAAAATTCATGGGGGTTTTTAAGTACCATTTTCTTTGTCCTTATCCAAAGTTCTTTCTAAGCTTATCCTTCTTTCTTGTAGTGCTCTACTTGGTATTAAACCTGCTCGCATGTTTCGATCACCCTCTTTTCTAGCTTGCCACCTACAAGAAATATTAAGATTACATATAGAGTCCACATCAAAAGTAACCTCCTATATAATTTGAAAACGGTTCGAGATATTGTCATATAGCCATAATTATTATTATTATTATCACTTATTACCAACACTTAATGTCATAAAGTTATTGAAAGAAAATTCATCATCGATTTTGAGGAGGCTCAATGATAGGATATAGCTCATTGCACATCCAAAATTTTGGTATTGATTCAAAAACAAATTAGAGATAGAAGATCTCTGAAATATAAAGTGAGATATCGTGGGAATGAGCGAGGTACGCTTAAGAAGTTTAATTCAAAGGATACTAGAGCGCATCAGAAAGAGGAGTGGATCACAAAAAGTATATATCAGATATAATAGACAATAATATAATAGGCAATAAGCCCCAGAAAAATCTACCAGAAAAATAAGAACTAAACTCTGTGATAATATATTAATAGATAACTTTAATACCAAACCCAAATAACAAAAACAAAACTAATCAAACAACTCAATGGACAATTCAATAAAGAGATAACTCGATGATGACTATGTAATTGGGAAAGCACCGAACGAGGAACTGGTACTTTTTTACTAAGGTACTTTGGCCGAATATGGTCAGGCTGTAAGCATGTGCTTTCGCAAGTTTCTCAAACTAATATGAAGACGACACCAACAATGTAGTTTTCTTTTCTCAATGGGCTTTACTCATGAAATCTACAACTGGATGGCAATTTCGATCTTGGGAAAAACTTAAAACGCAACCCCAGAAGCACGGATGCGAATAAGTTAAAATCAGTGCTATCTGATAATTTAGACGAGGTAAGATAATTCCGACCCGATTCATGCGTTGGTGTTGAGGAATAATTAATGGTTCTGACTGATTTCTTGACGACTTCGTATGAAAAGGCTTGCCCACTCCGCCTGGTGGCTGACTCAGGACGTGCCACTCCTAAGTGGTGCACCGAGTTCAGCACCACAGAAATTAAGCTCTAACAGAAATCAGAACAGCCTTTAATAGAGCCAAAAGTTCTAGATTAATTTCCGACTAGACTAGCTACAAAAGTAAACTATCGAAATTAAAAAAATATATATTCGTCGAAGGAAGAGAGAGAGTCATGGATGAGATTTTGCGAAGAGGTCACCTCTCGCAATGAAGTCTCTCGCCTTATAGAAGTATTGGCCTGACGGACCAACAAATAGGTTTATTTAAAAAGGGAAACGGTTACTACACCGACAACCATCTACAAAGCTGTCACCTTCTAATGAATGTGCAATTTGTAGGTTAGGTGGACCCTGTAGTAGCTCAAGGAGATTCCAACTACATACCAACTACAGAAGACTGGTTGCTAGACTGAAGACTTTGCACGCAGGATAAAATGACAGCTTGCAAAATGATAGCAGGGCAATTAACAGCTTGTCACCTTTTAAAGCTCCTAGACCGGATAATATTGTACCAATCCTGTTACTGGGGATTGGAAGAAATGATGATCATCTAAAGAACATCATTTAGGGTAACCTGGCGTTTCGCTGCATTCCACGTTGTTGGTATGAGGTCTTGGTAAACTTCATACTTAAACCGGATAAGCAAAACTATTTCCTTCCGAAGTCTTTCGGACCAATCAGCCTATCCTCATTCTTATTAAAAACTTTAGAGAACCTGTGCAATCGTTACATAAAAGATGTCTCGTTGATAGATCCTTAGACTCCAATTAAAATATTATATTATTAGTATTTATAGACATAGAGGGCGCATTTGATAGGATAACCTTCTCTGGTATTAGCGGGGCTTTGACTGAGCACAATGTCGTCTTACCATACGTGCCTGGATAGAAAGCTGTCTCAGAGAGAGAATTGTTAAGTTAAGGGCTGGAAATGACCCCTTAAAAGTGCAATAACTAGAGAATGTCTTCAAGGAGGTCCACCACTTTTATGGGATCTCATTTTAGACAGTTTGATGCAGTTATCTTTGATTATCTTACTATGTTTGGCAGGAGGAAACATGTGGGGGTGTTATGCGACAAGATACTAGAGTCAATATTGTAGAGACATGATCGGTAAAGTTGTTAGTAAACTTGAATAAAATTAACTTAATTCTCTTCACAAGGTTGTGAAAAATTGATAATCCTCCACAACCCTTGTTTGCTAAATCACTAAGTCTGTTTAAAGAGGTTAAATATCTGAAATCATACCTAGGGAGGCGGTGATGAACACACCTCTACTGGAATGGAACATGGACTACATACCGACTAACTTCATATTTAATAAGTAAATACCTCACCCGTTGCACCATTAAAATCTATACTGATGGATCTCATAGACAGGCTGGTGTGGAAGCGGGAAATGATTTACACCTCCATCTCATAATATAACTCGGAGAAGGCAGCACCATCGTGTAGGCGGAATAAGTCGCTATAAAATTTACTACTGACTATATTGTTAGCTCCAATTGCAGTCGTAAGACCTTTACAATCTTTACTGATAGGAGACAAGCTGTTTCAGCTTGTGTAATCACTGTGATGATGAATTGTCATCTGGTGTTTAAGAAGATGGCAACAGTAAATAGTGTGACACTTCAGTGGTTAAAGAGACACTCAACCAAATTATATCTCTGTTATGTACAAAAAAACTGTAACGAAATAAAGAAGGAAACTGTAAATGGTAATAGTGAAGACAAATACGAAAAGAGAAGAGGACGTTATAGAAGAGAGGGAAAAAGGAAAAAGAAGAGTGAGGTTAAGCATAATGAACACAAGAAGTTAATGTTACTTTAATGAGAATAAATAGGTACAAACATAAGCGAGTCTACTTTACATACAATCTCATATTTAGTTAATCAAAAATCGAACTCGTAAAAAGTTTTTTGATTGGTGGAATAGGTTATACCTTACGAGTAATTACGGTACTTGGCACAGGTCAACGTAATAAACACATTTATAACTGCCGTGCTTGTGAACAGGATGATGAGATGGTAATCACATTTATGTGACTGTTTTGCCCTACACGATCTCCGATTGAGAGAGCTAGCAGAAGAGTGACCTACCACGGATGGCGTCAGAGACACACCTCTGAGCTGTGTTTGAGCTGAAGGAACTGGAGTTTTAATGTTGTCTAATAGCTTTTGTTTCACATCATTTCCTTCAAACAAAAGCCAATTAGTAATTTAAACTTTACTAATAATCAAAAAAATTATGTTTATCGCCAACCGGCAGCAAAAGTATACTTTATTGTATCCATTTGCGGCAGTAAAATGACACTTTATCTTACTGTCAAATTGACAGCATTTAGCGGCAGACAAAGTACTTTACCTGCCGCAAATGAGTCAGACAAAGTATTTTACCTGCCACTAAATGCTGTCAACTTGAAAAAATTTTAGCAAACAGGTTTGATCCAGTTGTTTACTGGATCGAACCTGGTACCTTTGACACGACAGCTGAATGACTTGTCACTGGACTACCAACCTTCAATATTTAATCAAACTTTGCCGATTTATATTTATGAAACAACCGTTTATCATATATTTTGACCTCTGTTAAAATATGTGTATTAAATCATCTTAAATACTCAAGTTATAGAATCATTGCATCTTAAAGTTTGCGGTTGGCGATAAAATGTATGCACCACGCCAGCAAAGTGTTTTTATCGAACTCGCCTTTTACTCGCCTCGCTCGCTCGACTCGTAAACTCAGGCTCGTTCGATAAAAATTCACTTTGCTGACTTGGTACATAAATAACTATTTTTCAAGTTTCGACAAAAATCAAACATTTTAGATATAGTGATATATAGTGGTACCTCGGGTTACCAGCGTCTCTGTTTACGAATTTTTACAGAAAAATTCGTTTTGCCGGTTCAAAATTCGTAAACAGTTACGAATTTTGAACCGGCAAAATTTTTGCCTCGGCTTACGAGCAAATTTTCGGTTTACGACCTGCTTGACGGGAGGTAAGCTACGACACGCCGCAACGTATACATAGTCTAGACTCTAGATTTATAGTCTAAAGTCTAGACTATACGTTGCAACCTTGACGCGTGGTTTGATTGTAGTCGCAGCGAAGCATTCGTTAACGGAGCAGCTTTTGGAAAATTTTATTATTGTATTTAATTTTATTTATTGTAAGTATGTCTAGAAATTTTGTATTTCTGGTGGTTTTCAATTTCAATTTCAAAAAGAAAAAATTCAACTACAAAATGTTTTTGTGAAATTTTGAACACCATGTTTTACAGGTTAACAGAAAAATGCCCATAAAGAAAAATCTGGTGTTGATGGAATGAAAAAAGAAGCTATCACTCTGGAGGTGAAAAAGAAAATTATTAAAAATTATGAAGAAGGTATGCGTGTTATCGATTTAGCAAAGCGGTATAATAAGTCAATATCGACCATCTGTACCATTCTTAAAAACAAAGAGAAAACTAAAAGCATAGATGCAACAAAGGGTCTCACAGTGAACGTATCAACGAAGCAAAGACCACGTGTGATGGAAGAAGTTGAAAAATTGTTATTAGTGTGGATAAACGAAAAACAAATAGCAGGCGATAGCATTTCCGAAGGCATTATCTGCGAAAAAGCCAAGATGTTGCATGCCAATTTATTAAAAGATTTGCCAGATTCTTCAAGTGATTCTGCTGAATTTAAAGCAAGTCGGGATGGTTTGAAAAATTTAAGAGAACAACGCGAATACTATCGCGGATGCTATCTTCCGTCACGGAGAAGCAGCCAGTACCGATGTAATATCAGCAGAGAAATTTATAACTGAATTCAAAACACTTATTAAGACGGAGCAGTACATTCCTGAGCAAGTCTTTAATTGCGATGAAACAGGGCTCTTCTGGAAAAAATGCCAAATAGGACGTTTGTCACACAGGAGGAGACTAAGTTACCAGGTCATAAACCAATGAAAGACCGTTTGACACTGCTCCTTTGTGCAAATGCGAGCGGCGACAAGAAGATAAAGCCGCTCTTAGTTTACTCTTCGGAAAACCCTAGAGCGTTTAAGAAATGCAAACTGCAAGAAAATAGACTACCCGTAATGTGGATGTCAAACAGGAGAGCATGGGTCGATGAAGTGGTTTTTATAGAATGGATAAACTGTACTGCTGGTCCTGAAATAAGACAATATCTGCTTGATAATAACCTTCCGTTAAAAGCAATGTTGCTTATGGATAATGCGCCTGCTCATACAAAAAGAATTCAGGATAATATTAAGGAAGAATTTAATTTCATAAAAGTAACTTTTCTTCCCCCCAACGCTACTTCGCTCTTGCAGCCAATAGACCAACAGGTTATTTCGAATTTTAAAAAATTGTATACAAAGGGCCTTTTCAAGCTTTGTTTTGACATAACTGAAACTACGCATCTTACCCTAAAAGAGTTTTGGAAGCACCACTTTGATATTGTTGCATGTTTGAAATTAATTGACGTAGCTTGGAAGGGGGTAACAATAAGAACACTAATCTCTGCTTGGATGAAGTTGTAGCCTGATATGGTTCAAAATGAAATGGAACCAATTTCAAACGAAATACAGCATTATGAAGAAATCATGTCTCTGGGAAGATCTATTGGACTTGAAGTAAATGAGTCAGATATTAATGAACTTATTGCAGAACATAGTGAGGAACTCAGCATTGATGAGTTGAAGGACTTGCATAAGCAACAATATGAGCTAGAAGAGGTAGACGAAGACCAAGAAGTAGAAAGTGAGAAAAAAAGGCTGACATTGGCAGAGATTAAAGATCATACTTCAATGTGGCTAAAATTAAAGACGTTTGTAGAGGATCATCATACAGCTAAAGCAGCAGCTTTTAGGGCAGTCGACTTATTCGATGATGTTGCCATGGCTCATTTTAATAACGTATTGAGAAGCCGCCAAAAACAAACGTCTATCAATTATTTTTTAAGAGAAAAGTGGAAGAAACCGATTACACATTAGCTAAAAAGGCGAAGAAAACTGAAGAAGGGATACTAATCAGCGAATAAAACCACTACACGACCATCAAAATAAAAAAAAATGTAAAGAATATTAATTTCTTGTTATTACCCTTATTGTAGTTATAACTAAATAAATTTGATTATTATTGAACAGATGTTGCTCTTTTCTTTACCATTTTTTTAGTCTGGATCGAATTAATTGCATTTACATATGTACATTGTTTCTTATGTGAAAAATCGTTTCGGGTTACGAGTATTTCGGGTTACGAGCAACATACCAGAAAGAATTAAACTCGTAATCCGAGGTTCCACTGTACTGACAAAATATTATTTGTATATCGGCTTATTTTTCGGCATAGAATACGCTGGCGAAAGAAAAAAAATGACAATTAAAAAATCAAGTTTTCGACATGTCGAGATAGGGAAATTTGTTGCAAATTTCTGACCACCTATATAATTTTTTAAGAAACTCCCAGTGCAAATCTTGAGAATATTTGGCCTGACTCGAGTGTAATTTCGGAAAATTAATATTTATTATTATTGTTGCATTTGCCAAGCTTTTGGAAAAATCTGATATAATAATAAAAGCTAATATTTTGCAGGGATCTCGAAAATTCATTAAAAATTAGTGCATTCCGTTTAAAATAACGAAGTTAGTGTCCATTTCTGGTATAACCGGAAGATGGAGAAAACTGAAAATATTTTAATTGAAACCAGCACCTCGGCTGCAATTCTGCATGCAAAGTTTTACAAAAATAGTGCCAGTAAAATACAATGGGCCCTAAGTGCTGCGGAGGTATACATGTCCTCCCCTTCTCTTACATACAATACATAGTCTGTACCACGAGAGATGATAGAGATTCAGCGGTTTCCATAATTATTTTCGTTATAGGGTAGAGTTAAATGGTTTTTAGCGAGTACATCTGTTTCATCCACTATTATCCATGAATTACTATTACTTCTCGTGATACAGAATATAGTATTATTTTGTTTCACTTCGTAGGATACCAAAGTTGCAGCTTTTTGGTAACCAAATTAACTTGACTTGAGGTTCTCAGGTACTCAGGTGGCGATATAAACTCGTGTGATAATTCTTTCTAATTTTTTTCTAATAGTACGCAATAAACTCAGTTTATATCTTCGTAAAGTTTCTCGTAAATACATAATCTTAAAAAAAGGTTAGCTTAACATTCATACTACAGTTCCGGGAGAAACAGCATCCGATATTGGGACATTACTAAACGACACATCACTGCGGATTGTTCCACAATTCTTTATAGAAACTCAGTACTCATCAGTATTCGCGTCGGACTCTCAGTCCGGTTATCAAGCAGCGCGCAGCAACCGAACGAATACACTTATCACTACCACAAAATTATTAATGGTTTAACCAACAATTTAAGAATGGTAAAGAGATGATGATGCAATGAGTTTCTGTTAAGATCATGCTAAAATTGCGTTAGGGCGAACTGTGAGTTCAGGCGCAAGTTCTCGAAGATCAAATACCTGATTTTCTGGATAAAAAATTATCTATGTGTTTAATTCAGCTTCGGATGTAGTTATGCGCAACGTTAGAAACAACGTAGTTGTCATACATCAATAATTTTGATGTATATTTTCGTTGTGAAACTATATTCAGTGGCTTTTGATCCAATGACAATTAAGTTGTAATTAAATTATAAACAACTGTATATAGCGCGATGGTTGAAATATGACTTTTTTGAAAGAAGGTGAAAGACAAAAATGAAAATGAAAAGATAAAAAGCGAAAATACAATCAGAAATTTTATTGTGAATTTCAGGAATAAGAAAAAAAGTATGAAAGATTACGTAAAAAAGACCTATAAAATTCCACAAAAGGTTTTCCATTACAATCGATGTGTGGACTAATTGCAATTCACAAAGATATTTAAATATAACACTGCACATAATGGAAAACAGTTAGATTTTATGTCAATAAACGATTCTTGCGATGGACGGGCATATTACGTGAAATTATCAATACAATTGATGGGAATTGCAGGTATTAGTTAAAAAAATTAATGGAATATGATATTACACTAAATACTGATATTTGGACTTTAACTCAAGATGGGGCCAGTGTTATGAAAAATTATTTACAGTTTAACGATATACACATTGATATACAGTTAGTGAATACTTTTACTTAAACAAAAAACTGATTTTTGATAAAGATACAACAAATGGCCCTACAAGAAAACGTTGATATACCGAGCTAATGTAGAGAAGGGACTGTGTGTTGTAACCAAAAGTTCGCCATTTGAATTAATATTAATTTGTACTTTAATCTGTTTGAATGAATAATTTTAATGCATCTAAATGCCGACAGTTATCAACATCGTTGCGATCAATCCACCTTGCTTTATATTTACACCAAGGACAGCAGAATCTAACAGGATTGCTACATCTCGGGAACAGATGTACAGGTCGAAGGCCCTTTTCTGACGTGAAGATCTTAATCATATTTAGTCTATATAGCCTCTTAAATCATATTTACTGTACGATATCATAATAATAAATTGTCTAGTGTTTATTTATTTAATAGTAGCATCCCCTAGCAATAAACACAAAGATCATCAATGACAATTCGTTACTAATACTAATACTGATAACAATCCATTGAAATTATACATTTAATAACAATCCCTTAAATTTATAACTTAATATTATTTAATATTAAAAATGTCCACAGAGAGTCGTGCGTGTTCATTATCCGAAGTAAATGAGAAGTTAGATAAATATTTGAAGATGAACATGAACCAATCCTAGTAATCCTCCACGCGTTTAATAAGGAGGAACATAAACACTTGTTAGTTCCTCTGTCTGATTGTGTAATATAGAACAATTAATATTAGAACTAACAGTAGAACTAAAACTAGAAATTTTTTATTTCTATGTCTAATGTTAGTTATATCAGGTATTTCATTAAAAAACTTGTGAAAAAAAGTATAACCGGTGCCATTATTTATCGAATATGACATCGTCCACATGACCGCCTTGGCATGATTGCGCGCGTGAATACACACTGTAGACAATATTCTGTGCTTGGGCACACAAATTGGCTGAAATACTAAGAATTTCACACCAAACAGTTAACTTTTTTCCGATAAAGACGTGTCTCATGAATCACTTCATGCTGTTCACTTCTTTAAATGAAAATTTGACAAAAGAAGAAAAATGAAGAAGTGAATTTCAACCTAAAAGATAATTTTCTTTAGGAAGTGGTCGTCAACTTGCATGTGATTCAGAGGCCAATTATCTTATCCATTTTTTTATCCAAATCGACGTGAAATCGACATCCTTAACACTCTAACTCAAAAGGTTAAGATATTTTCTTCACTTTGAGCTTGACATCGTCGAACAGGCACTGAGATTATGACAATTTAAACTACAATCCATGTTAACCAATAATCAATAATTAAATTAAAAGTATTTTCTTTTTTTTGCTTTTTTGATGATAATATTATTTTGTGGGGTAGATATGTTGACGACATATTAGTAATTTGGAACGATGACGGTCTGAATTTAATTGAAGATTTCCACACTTACATCAATACCTTACATAAAAATATAAAATTCACCTTAGAAGTTGAGAACAATAATAGATTAAATTTTTTAGACATCACATTAATTAACAATAATAATTCCATTGATTTTGAAATTTATAGAAAATCTACACAGACAGATACCATCATTCCTACAAATTCGTACCATATTAATTCACATGAAATTGCAGCTTTTAAGGCTTATCTACATAGGTGCTTTAACACACCTTTATCTAACGTTAATAAAATTAAAGAATTAAATATAATAAGAGCTATTGGTATCAATAATGGTTATCAACATTCACAATTAAATTCTATAATTAATAAATTCATAAATAAACAAGATTTAAGATTCTCAACAAGCCTTCAACCTATTACACAAGATAACAAAATTTACAAATCCATTAACTTTCCGGGAATAATAGCCTACAATATCCAAACTATTTGTAGAAACCAGAATATTAACATATCTTTTAGAAATAACAGGACGTTGCAAAAAGCATTATTCAACGCTAAAGATCAAATAGAGACATTGGATAAGAATGGAGTTTACAAGCTTGAGCGTGATACTTGTGGGACAACATATGTAGGAGAAACGGGTACAAAACTGACGATTAGGGTTAGAGAACATTTACAGAAGGAAGAATCGAATTTTGGTAGACATTCACTATTTCACAACCATGATTTTTACATTGATAAAAACGGTGATTTATTACATAAACAAGACAAAGTTTATAAACTAAGTCTTCTAGAAACATATGAAATTGATAATTTCAGATGCAATAATTAGACTGTAGTGTCTCAAAGATCAAATTAATTTCACAAAAGTTCCTCTATATAAATACCTATCTAATCCGTTCCCAAAAACAGAATTAACAGCACAATAAATAAATAATATAGACCCTTGTATTTGAATTTTTTGGTTTAATGTTCCTGTTTTTCAAAAAAAAATTTATTATTTTCTGTCTTGTTCTTACACATAAGGGTTTCTGGCAATGCCGCTTCTTTCCAGAACTTGTTCTTTCGCACATAATACCTGCATTTTTGTTAGATTTGATACAGTTGTCTTGTTCGTCCTTTTTACAGTTTTAACGTTCAATTTTACTTATTTTAATGTGTTTAGTTTTATGTGTAACAAATGTATAATTAACTTTATTTAATATTTGGAATGTTTATTATTTTAATTTTTTAACAAGTTATTTTTGTAATTTTAAATCTGTTTCTAGATGTTGTTTTTCATGTCATAGTTTTTTACATTTTACTCTATTGATTTACTTAATATTTTTTATTGTTCATCTCTTTTAGAGCTTCTGAAGATAAGGATAATAGGTCGAAACATGTAAAGCGGCAATTCATAATAAATTACCAATATAAGTACAGATAGAAAATACTTTTAATTTAACTGAGATTATGATTTGGACATTATACAATGGATAAGATGTTCTAAATTTTTGCATCAGATGTTTTAGAGTCTGGTTTGTTAAATCATTTGCCAACCAAAAATTGGCGTAAACGCACGCAACGTAGTCGCGATAAAATATGATCTTTGATAAAAAAGTTGAGAAATTTGCAAACCTTATTGAATCGTCTATTTATTCACGGTCAAATAGCATAGATTGACGTTTCAAAATGTGAAATGATTGTGAAGCCAATTTTCCTCCTATCCGAGAAATGTTAAAAACAAAACGCCACTCTTAATGAAAAACCGGACACTTTCTGTTTAATAAAAATTTACTATAATCTAGAGCTAGATAACAATTAAAAATTGAACTTACAGTCCTTGACTTACACAACGAATTAGGCAACTTGAAGAATAACCCCAATTAAATTCTGAAGATGGAATTTTTTTAATGGAACATTTTATTTCCATTAAAAAAAATCAAAATTTTCTTATTTATTAGAAAAACGAAAAGTGTAAAACAATTTATAAAACTATTTGGTCGAATAAATATCGAGATTATTTGGCTTATGATGATATCTTGAACCGCTTTTATACAATCCTTAAAAAATTAAACAGGAAGGGTGAATGGTTTTTGACATGAACTGTATAATATAAAATATAAATATTAAAATAATTTAGGATCTTACCAGTAACCATCATCTTGCGATACGATATGCAAAACATCTCCCTTCACAAAATCCAACCCAGCTTCTTTACAAGGAATATATGGATCTGACGATGAATAATAATCAAAATGAGCTCTCACTCTTACTTTACTTTCTCTTGCTGACGATTTTCCATTAGCTGGGACTAATTTAAATGTGATTGTACCTTCAGAATTTTGCTGCAAATCATTTTATAAAGTTTTATACAATAAAAATTATAAAGTAACATTACCAAAATTGTTAAAACATCTCCTGGTGTTTTTCCTTCAACATTAATTCCATTGACTTCAACTACTTCATCACCAACGTGAATTAATCCAGATCTATCAGCCGCCCCGCCATGCATTACCCGAGCTATAACGATTTTTGCAGTTTTCTCATCAGTCTTTATCGTCGCTCCCTGTTTCCAATAACCAGATTTTTAATATTCTATCTCAATTAAAATATGTTTCTTTTTAAATTTAAATAAATTGGGGGTTAAAAGCTCAATATGAAAGATTAGTGGGTGGAATGTACAAGAAGATTGTGCATTGATTTAATTTAGGAGAATAGATTTTTAGAAGAAAGAAAAACACAACAAAGTCAACACAATATCTACACGTGTTTCGTTTTTTTAGTTTGTTTATAAATTATTACTTTTTTGATTCTTTTGTGAATACTTACAACGATTGGTTCGGCACTCTGAGCGCCCGACTTTGAGAGCAAGCATTAAAAATAATACATGTACTAAAGAAAGCTGAAGTAGTCTCATGTTTTGTTGCATAAAAGGGTTACAGGGTTTCTCACAAAACCTTTTCGATTAATTAATAAATTTAGAGTTGATTTATGATAATGCGGAAAAATATTTAGAATAAAAACGTGAATCTTACCAAAGGTTCATTACTCTTCACTAATTGAACTATTTTAATTGTTTCTTCATCCTCATCCACTTCTAAAGGAATCTCGGGTAAATGCGGGTAATAATCTTTTTGTGCAACAGCGTCGTGAGCATATAATAAGCCCTAAAAATATCTTATTAACATTTCTTCGATTCGTTTTGATCAACATTACTTGAACGTGCGGTTTTTGGAAAAGATAAAACAACTCTTTACAATCCTCCGACAGACTCGTCCTCGCAGTAATGACTTGGAGGACATCGTACATAACATTCATCGATGTCGATAGGATCGGGAAGAACTTATCGCTAGCTCCATTGGTGATAATTTTATTGTGAACGTTTACGAGGGCATGGAGTTCTTTTGATTGTAGAAGATCGCTCAGAAAACCTAACTCTTCATCCGTTGAGGGCAGTTCGTTAGCTTGTTGTAAAGATGTTAATAATCTTGATAAAGCTAAATATAAGTTTAAAAATCATTGTAAAACGTTTATAATTGGCAACCTACCATTCACTTAGGTTTTTATTTAATAAGAATCGCTTTAAGTTCTAAAGCAGTGAGAATCAGCGTGTTCTAAATTAAGTGCGAACCACTGGTAACTTTGTGGTTAGTGGAGGTACAAACTCGGTTAGTCAGGAAAATGTATGTTTTTGCTAAATGAAGTATACAACATTTTCAAAATAAAGACATCATAAGCAATATCGGTCTAAAATTGACAATAACATTCATTAATTATCAGTTGATTTTCATTTTAATGTAGTTGACTGTAAATGGCTGTGGAATAAGATTCTAATTTACCTTTTAGGTAAACATAATAAATTCACATTAGATGAGCAAACACATTATTGTGAGCATTCTTTATTACCAGAGTTGTGACGTTGTCGAAAAAGGCATTGGCGGCTTACGATAGAAACTCGATCTACACATTACAGTTTACATTACATGACAATCGGCCAAACACGTGTTGAACGCTGCACCTTGAAGATCCCTCGAAATCTTACATGCCATTCAACCAGTATCGTTAAGTTGTGACAAATTGATGTGCTCGGTACAAACAAGATAAAATAAGAAAGATAACCTGCTTTAACGTTTGAAAATTTTGCATTGTTGGTCTCGTGAAAATTTATATATTATTCATTCCAGAAATTCTCAAACACAATTCAGTATTGATGCGCTAAGAATGTGGTAGACCACACATATGGAGTCAAATAATTGGGCAAATTTTCTATGAAGACACATTGACGTGAAGGAGATAGGTTGATATTATGTTGTCTGAATGTCTAGAAACAAATTTATATGATGTCAACTCAAGCTGCCATTTGTGCGAGTGAGATGGGTATTTGGATATTCGTTCGGATTGCCAGTCCGAACGAATCTCCCACGCACAAAAGACAGTTTTAGAGACACATATGCAAATGTATTTCCAATAAGATGGAGCTCCTCTCCATCAATTTCGCGAAGTGAGAGCGTTACTGGAAAGGCTATTTCAAAATATCCTCATATTCTCATGAAATACCCATTAACAATTATACTGCAAATTTTAATCTTCGGTAAACTAATACTTTATTATCAACGAAGAAACAATGGTCGAGGTATCTCGTTCCATGTAAGTTCTAGATGGTGTTGAAGATCATCCAGAATCGCAGGAGGTTTTGTTACTTGTCTTAGTCGCCAATATATATATATGTATATCTCAGGCATGTTCAATCGGCAAGGTAAAATTTTTAATTCAACCTGTTCCAGGATCCTTCTTATAAGTACAGCTACATGGGGTCTTAGATTATCCTGGTGGAAAGTGGCATTCTGCAACGTCTGCATGACAGATACTAACACCAGTTCCAACGAACGTTGTTGATGTAACAAAGGGGGGCTCTTCGTCCAGCACATATCGTAACCCAAACTATAACCTCAGGTGTTAAGCCCATGTATCATCTTTGAACGAACTCCAAATTCCGTCTTTCCCTAAGATCTCGCCGCACCCTTCTACGACCATCATTCTCCCATAAACAAACCCTGATTCATCACTGAAAATGATGTCATTCCATTGATAAAATCATCCATGCCATCCTTGACAGCATGCAAGTCTGGCTACTTTATGGTAAGGTAAGTAGTAGGTGGTAAGCAACGCCTCTGAATTCCTTCTTCGGACCATAAAGACTATATGAAATTTAGACTACAATTTCACGCAGTGATAGTAAAAGACTCTTTCAAAATATTAGCCCTCAAAACCTTACATAATTCCATTATATTTGATTTTACAAAAAATATAGTGTCTTTTAAAGAGAATTACATTTTCCTAATTTTCTTCTTAAATGACACATTCAATTGTATTTTTATTTTCACCACTTTGACAGAAAACAATATTAGTAGTTGGCTTATTTATCCGTCTTTGTACCATCATTAATAACAGTTACCAATAGTGTGTACTTCATATAGAATAGGCTGTATTTATTACCTTACTTTAGGAAATAACCGCATTTCAGCGACCTTATATTTATAGGATGGTTTCAGCGACCTTTATTTACAGGATGGTTCGCATAAGAACAGACACATAGCAGCACATGTAAATTACAAATATATATGTTTATGCTAAGTACCCCTGAGAAATTGTAGCCCTTCAAAGTTAACTTATTTTTTTTTTTTAATTCGTTATGTTAGTACAAATTTGGTATACATTATAAGTGTAATCAAGGGTTTTAATTGGTAGCAAATTGAAATCAATTGAGGCATTTTGAAGGGTTGATTAAAGGTGATCGTGCCCTAAACATTATTAGATTTCTCTCTATTTGACAGATTTGATATCTAATTACTTATTTTTAAATAGAGGGTGATTTTCGGGTATTTCCGGAAATGTTGGAATATTTTATAATTATTGTGTCCCATCTGAAATTGAAAACTGATTTTCCCACGTGAACAGCAATCTGAATTAAAATAAAAGCTAAAATTTCTTAAAAAGATGTTTAATAGGTTATTTATAAAAGAAGTTAAATCTGAGACAGTTGAAACACAACTATAGATTGATGCTTCTATGGATCACGATCTTGATATACGTGATTCTGATTGAGATGGTGTTAAATTGGCTGATGCAATAAACGGTGCACTTAAAAATAAAAAACAGAAACCAAAACATCAGTGACGATTCAACCAACATCGATTGAAAGAGAGAAGGTATTTTCGGCGACCTCAAACTTTTGTACGGAAAAAGATCATTGAACGACACAAATCTTAACTGTCTATTATTTCTAAAAAGCTATTTTTAAACAAATAGTACATAAATAAAATTATGTTACACTGTGTTGTTTTTATGTGTTTTACTTGCTTTTATGTAGAACTCCTCTTTCTATAAGAAATAGAGGAAAAATGACATCAGCGTCTGAGGCTTGATTTTTATAATAAAGTTAATGGGGAAAACCTTATATCGATATGTATTCTTATTAAAAAATCTTCCTTTCTGTGAAGATATTTTCAAAGAAATTTTTATGTAGAATTCATATTATGGAATAAATCAGCTTTTCCCCAAAGAAATATTTTAGTGTTTATTGTCATCAAAATGATTTTGTTAGTTTAACAACACATATGCAAATTCAAGAAATACATAAATTTTCTTTCCAAAATTATAGCACACTTGATATTTCGTTCAAGTCTCTTCTGATATATACAGGCAGTTCATGCATTGCCGCTTACGCGCAAAGTACATAAATGGTATTAAGAAGTCGAGATACAGAGTTCTTCGTTAGACAAAAATTAAACGGGAAATATTTTTGTAAATACAGGCTGTTCCATAACGACGTGCCGAAATAAACATGTATTATTTTAAATGGAATGGTAGTTTTTATTTCATATTCTGATTAAACATAGCAAGATATGTTGACTTTGACAAGATATGTCTATACCTAGTGCTTTTGAGTTATTTTAGTTAGAAACTTTTTTAGCAATAAACACTGTGTCCTTTAAATTTGAATATCCTACATTATATACTAAATTTATCACAGTTACTGTTTGGATATCCTTAAATAGAATGCTAATGGCGTCATCAGTCTGTCACTACTGTTTTACCATATTCAATTGCAAAATAGTAAAACATTTTAAACGGAACATCCCATATGTGATTTGTTGATGAGATAAAGAACTTAAACGTGTACAAACCATTGCTATATGTCCCTATACCTATTAGTTGCAGTTGTTGAGATTTGACGGAATTGATCAAAATTACGCAAGATTTGCCATTTATTGGCAGATCTTGTTTATATGTTCATTTAATGGGCTTGAAAAGGGTAGCTTTACGTTGGAACTGCGATAAACGATAAAAGCGACGATATTAACATAGAAATTCATTAATATTGAAGCGAATATTGGATCGACCAATTAAAGCACGCGTCGCTGTATAAAAATCTATAGAAACGAATTTAACGCTGCTTTTATCGTTTATCGTAGCTCCAACGTGAACGTACCCTTAGATCGTAAAAATACGTAATTACGCACTAATAGTGATTTAAAAAAGGAAATCATAAATAATTCTCAACTAAAGTTTATAAGTGTTCAAATATCTGCCCTATGCGTATATGAAGCCGATTAAAAAAAAAAGTGTACATTATTCCAGGACGTACAAAACTTTAAATATTCGGTAACAAGATCGCTTGATCTAACTACCTCGGAGTTTTTGTTTTGGGGATACATCAAAACTCAAGTGTACGCTACTGTTCCAACGACACAAAAAGATATGATAAATAGCAAAAGAGAAGCATACGAAACATCTCTGGTGAAACACTGGATAATGTGTAAACCGAATTCGTAAATCGGTTTCATCTATGCATAGAGCTCATAAAGCTGACATTATATACTTATAGAGTTTGGTTGAGAATATTTTAACGTTTCTTATTTCAAATCATTACTAATGCGTAATCACGTATTTTCATGATCTTATTGCATGGCTTATCAATGAAAAAATGAACAATATTTGCCATTTATTCCATGATTTTAATTAATTCCGTCAAATCTCAAGATCTGCAACAGATAGGTGTAGGGACATGCAGATACAATTTGTATAGAATTAAATTCCGTATCTGATAAGCAAGTGAGATATAGGTTGTTCCATTTCAAATTTTCGACATTTTTGCAATTGAATATGGTAAAACAGTAATTAAATTTTTGAACAATCTGTGTAAGGTGGACCGATAATGCCAACGACACTCTATTTAAGCAATAACTGATAAATTTTAACTTTCTAGCTTGATTAGTCGCTGAAAAATACAAATTTAAAAGACAGTGTTTATTAAATAGTGGGCTTTGACGACGATTTGATAAAACAAATGAATTGCTTTATAATAGTAGGTACTCGTAAAAGTATCTATCTAACAAATTTTAATTCAAATTGTGCTAACGAAGTGCTTATCGTTAAAGCATTTCGTAGTCGTCATCAACTTTCATTATAATGTTATATGAAAATGATAAAAAATGAGACATGATAGGTTATTTTATACAATCTGGGAAGAATGCAGATGCTGCTGGAAATTTATATCCAGAAAGGAGGCCATTTAATAATATTTTTTGTATTAATAGAATCACGAAAAAAATGATTAAAGCTGAAAGATAATGGGGGTCTTATTTTTGAAAATGTAGAAATGACTTGTATATCAAATGGGAGGTTGAACCTTCGTTTTTTAAATGATATATAACTCGTCGTTTCAATTTAAAATCGAGTAAATCTAAAAAATGTTAAAGGATGATGTGTTTTTGACGATTTAGTAGAATCACAAAGAAAATGTTAGAATTTGGAGAAAGATCGTTTAGGCTTTATTTTTGAAAATGAAGGAATGATTTCTATACTAAATTGAAGGTGAGCCTTCCTCTTTAAAATGATGTATACCTCTTTGTTTCAATTTTAAACCGATTCCACCTAAGAATTGTTAAAAGATGATTGTATGTTGGCATATAATTATTGTTGTTTATAATAAGTCTTATTAATTTAATCTGCTTCTTACTTATGAACTTAATTCTTAATTCGTTGTAATTCACTATGTTAATACTAGTTATAAATATAGTCTCACTTTTGTTTTACTTCCAAAGCCTACTATTCCAAAATCTACACACACAAGTTTTAAAGTTGTATACAGGACGTCGCACGTAACTGGTTCATTAGAACTTTTTGATTCCACTATTCTTAGAGTCTTGAAATTTTGGTATCATGGGTTGTTCATTTCGATCTTTTAATCTAATTGTAAAATACTTTCAAGATGGCCGCCACATCCGGTCTACCAGAAGTAGACCTCAACTTCGTTATTCTAAGTGGAATGCTATAATTTTTATTACACAATTATATACATTATACATACAATTATATGTAAAGAAATATGTTAACTTTGCTAAATATTATTGATACCTAGTGTTCTTTGTTGTCGAGTTAATGACAATCTATTTGGCAGCATATGAAGAATTATGGTGCCAGAGTAAAACATTTTTTTAACTGTCGGCTGAGATATGGGCTTCTAAAGAGCATGGTGATATATGCAAAAGATATTTAAAATCAAAATAACTCGAGAGGACGCTAGGTACTAATAATATTTATCAAAGTCAACATATTTTTTACGTATAATTAAATGGTGTAATAAAACTTATAACTTTTAAATAAGAAGAGGTGGACATCTTGAAAATATTTTAAATTAAAAGATCAGGATGAACAAGCTATGTTACTATAATTTTAAGTTAAGGCTCTACGAATACTGGAACCTAAAAAAGTGCTAATGAACCAGTTACGTGAGACATCCTGTATATCAAATAAGACTTGAACGAAATATAAAGTGTGCTACATTTTTGGAAAGGAAATTTTGTACACTCCTAGAATTTGCAAATATATCGAGTGTCAAAAGTGGGTCACCCCCTATTTTTTATTATTAGTGATATTACAAAACCATTTGGATTGCATAATTAGGCTATTTAAATGGATTATTACAACATGAAATCATTCTCTTTGTGCTTCTGGTTATACAGGAAGTGAGTACTAATTTCGCTTTTTTTAAAATCTAAAATTTGTTTTTCTTCGAATTCTTCGGAATTTTGAAAAAAATATAGTTTCATTATTTTTTGACGTTTATCTACTTTTGGAAAATGTGTTATAACTTTTGACGCAGAGTAACTAGTATAATAGTATAAATTACGTTATGTTCAATGTGTAAATAAACAGTTGTATTCAATTAGCTTTAAAAGAAAGACACGAACGAATAATTAAATTCAATTAAATAATTTTTGATTTTTTCATTTTCTTTACTTTTTGTTCTCTTACACTAAATGTTCTGCAGCTGATAGTAATTTACAATGTACAATGTTCATCGTATGTTATGATTTGGATTACTAACTTTATTTTAATTAAAACTTATCCAGGTGTTTATGGAAAGGCAATTGCTAGCAATTTATCATAACCTTACACTCAAGTAGTGTAACTTAATTAAGATAATATAAAAAGATAAAAAATAATTGAATCTCTTTAAGCAATCTCTTTAATTGTTTGGTCGCGTTTTTCTTTTAGAACTAATTCAATGCCACTTTTGATTTGCACAATTATTTAAAAAGAAGCATTGACTAAAGCATAACCAGATTTCTGATATCACTAATAATAAAAAAAATAATGAGGGTGAGCCACTTTTGAGGGACATCCGATATATACAGGGTGAGTTATTAGTCTCCCGGCGAATGATAGTCACTAAACCGTTTGACAAGAAAAACAAAAGTTTTATACAAAAGTTATTTGACTAACCACCTTCTACTATTTAAAATTATTTTCACTTATACAGGATGTTTTATGTAGGCGTAACGGACAGTATGTCAATTATTTTAATGGAACACCCAATACATTTTATCATATTATGATTACTACTAGATTTTTTCCCACCAGCAATCTCGTAAGTTGCAATTGCATTCATAGTTACATATGTTGTAAGTTTGACATATTCTTTGTTTATCATAACTTCCCTTCACGACCGTTCACGATGGTTCACGACGGAACATAGTATTCATTATTGTCCTAGGAAAATAATAAAGATTGTAAAAATTGAGAAAGATCATTTTTCAAATGTAATCGATGTTTGAAATGAGTGTAGATACCTTCTGAACGCTTTAGATATTCGGAGGGTAAGAAATTCTGAAAAGCAGCGTGCGTAATTTGTTCAATTTTATTTATTTTTTCATCGTAAAGCACTACAGGTAGCAAGATTGACAAATTTTATTTACCTAACCCCGCTAGGAAATATCAGGTTTTACATGTCATTTTGACGTTTTGTAACGTCTCATTTTACACAACCGCTGTTGTGTAAAATGAATCATTACCTAACTGAACATGGATATTCATAGCAACACCCAAGTCAATACTTTCAATTTAAATTCATTTGACACATAGGCGTTGTCAATTAATTCAGATTAAATTAGATAGATTTAGATAATAGATTTCGTTCAATTTTAAACAGGGGTTAGATAAAATTTTGTACTTAACACGTTAAGAAATTGCCAATTTTGTTTAACTCACGCAATTTACAAAAACTGGTCCCTTCGCTCGCTCATGTTAGCAAATATTGCGTTCCTTAAACAAAATTAGTCTTTTCATAACTGGTTACGTAAATAACTATTGTTTAACAACAAATGTCACTGTAGATATGACAACTTAAGATTTCTCAATTATTTGAGTTTACGAACTAATATATGGCCAGGAAACTTTGGATATTTTGAAGAATATTAACATCTACTAGTGCGAAAATCGTAATAAGCTATGCGGCACGTAAGAACTAACATTCCTCGGAAGAATCACGGCTATGGTGTCCTACGCTAACCATATACGTTACAAACTCATAGAGTTCATAGTTCCTGAGATATTCAATTATTTCACCAAAATGTGTCCATTACAGTATCTTTTTAAAAATGATTTAAAAATGACATATTTTCAAATTTAACTTTGAAACTATGTCAGATAATAGTTAAAGCTATAGAACGCTATAGATGTTTTTCAAATGGCTATTTCTTAAGTTTCTTAAAATTGGACAGCCTGTATATTGTGTGCTGGTTGAATTGCGCATCAGATTTCCTTTTAGATTTAAAATTTAAAGAAAAATGTGTGATAAAATATGCAACTAAATATTATATTCGGTCAGCTTTTATCAATTTTTTTTGTTTTTCATTTTATTATTTGATTAATACTTAATAATGTAATAGTATATTACAGTACAAGCGAGGAAACTAAGGTTTTTCACTCACGCGTGTGGAAAGACATACAAGTTAGTGGAAAATATTGGTTTTCCACGTGTGCTGTATAGCATTTTGTTCAATCCTACTATTTAGAGAAAATTCGGTCTTAAAATTCGTTAATTACGACACTTTTTGACATTGTCATCCTCTTAATTGATTGATAAACAACCAGTTGTGCCAAATGGTGCGACTTTATGACGTTGTCATGCTCTTAATTGATTGATAAACAACCCATTGTGTCAAATTGTTAATTGTCATCATTATTTATACAATTATATATTTATTTCGCTAATAGTGGGTGAAGAAAATTAGAGTGAGTGAAAAATATTTTCACTCACCCGTTGCTATGAACATTAGCAGAGTGAGTGAAAATAACAACTTTCAACACTCGGATCTACGCTAGAAACTGGCAATTTCAAAGGTAGGATTGAACAAAATAATTCTTAGGTCATGTACCAAATTTTAATGCGACTTGGTACTTTATGAAGTTTACGAAGAATTATGTAATAAAATATGTTATTGTGGTACCATATACATTTATTTTTATCATGTTTTGCTTATTTATTTATCAAAAATTAATATTTTACTAACATTTCAAAATTTAAGTAAACACTACATTTAAACTACATGTGGGCCTCTCAGTTTTGCAATAGATGTAGATCAAGTTAATTAATTCTTCTTTAATTTTGCAAAATATTTGTAATAAATAAATGATCTAAACATGATAAAATTACAAAAATAAAATTATATTGCATCACACTTGCATATTTTATAACTATCTTTAAATTTCATAAAGTACAAAGTCGCATGTAAATTGGATATATACCAGCAAAATTATTTTACATTATAAAATATTAATCAAATAATAAACAAACTACAAAAAAAATGATAAAAATAGACAGAATATAATATTAAGTGCAATAATGGCGTGTTTTATTACAATTTTCTCTTTAATTTGTAAATATCAGTAAAATTATTAAACTTAGATATATGATATACAGATTATTAATCAAAGGGAACTTGATGAGCAATTCAACCAACACAAAAGATACAGGTGTTCCGTTTAAAAAAATTAAAAAACATTAAAAGTAGGTGAGCTTTATGAACACGCTGTACAGATACTATTATCTGACATAGCTTTAAGGCAAAATCGGATTAAATGTCGTTTTTACATAGTTTTTAAGAAGGTCCTGTAATGAGCACATTTTGGAGAAACAATTGACTATTTCAGAAAATATAAATTTTACAAGTTAGTACCATATACGGTTGTAATAACAAATTTAGTAGTATTCATAATATGATAAAATATACAGGGTGTTCCATTTAAAAAATGACGTCGTTTCTGTTACACCTATACAGGTGTCTCACGTAACTGGTTCATTAGAACTTTTTTAGGTTACACTATTCGTAGAGGCTTGAAATTTTGGTATCATGGGTTGTTCATTCCGATCTATTAATCTAAAATATTTTCAAGATGGCCACCACTTCCGGTCTACCGGAAGTAGACCTCAACTTCGTTATTTTAAATGGAATGCTATAGTTTTTATTACACCATTCAGTTACACATAAGAAAGTATGTTGACTTTGATAACAGTGCTTTTTGGCATATATCACCATGCTCTTTAAAAGCACATATCTCAGCCAACGTTAATTCAAAAATGTTTTTCATTGGTACAATTACTCATCATATGCTGTCAAATACATTGTCACTTGTTATATCAGTGTACCTTTTACAGCGTGGTCAAAAATTGAATTACCGTTTCGCTGTATTCAATTGCGAGAAAGTCGAAAGTTTTAAATAGAACGCACCATATCTTTTTAGCCTATCAAAACGGGAATTTAATTCACTACAAATTATCTATAAACATTGCTATACCTATTTATTATAGTTTTCTTCATATTGAGTATTTTATCAAAATCCTACACTAAATGCTGGACATTTTGACAATTTATTGTTTAATTTATCATTGGTATCATTTCTAGAATGATCTGCGATTGAATAAACTTTAGTTTGTGTAGTGCTTTTATTTGCCAAAAATAACCATCTGAAGAACGCATAAATGAAACAATGAAAAACAATAATATGGCGTAATATTCGACATAATAATGGGCGAGATTTTCCTAGAGAGTTCAGTTTATTTATTTACGGTGCTTTGTTAGAAAATATTATTCAACGAAATCAACCGAGGTACCTCATATCGAAGAATTTGGTAAAGCAATAAAATATGGCAAAACATTTATTCTATTATCTTAAGCTGCTGGTGATAGAAATTTATGGTTTCTTGTTATTTTGATCTTTCCAAAACTAAGAAGCAGATCCTATCCAAAACTTTATTACAACTGCCATGAATATAAGACGGATTTAAAATGATGGCGTTGAAATAATTCGTCATAATATTCAAAGACAGTAACAGAAGTAAGTGATAACACAACTAAGTAATGACAACAATAACATAAATATGGATGAAAAGTTGTCAAAACTCCATAGCATTCTAACATAAAAACAAGAAGCTTTCCAGCACTGCATCCATTAATTTCTCTATTAAATCCCAAATATTAGGGCAACTGCAACAAATAGGCACAGGAAAGTATCTAAATAGTTTGTAGAGAATTAAATTCCCATAATTTATTTTTATAATTTTAAGTTTTTCATTCTCTTATATTATTGATTTTAATTTTTGTCATTAAATTGTTGTTTTTCATTGTTTCATTTATTCGGTTTTGGTTCATTCCATCGCAATTGATTGTAGAAATAATACTAATAATAATTTAAATAAATTAAACAAAAAACTGTTACAATGTCATGGCCTTCTAACAAAAACACAAACGGTTTCTAGCATTTATGTATGATAAATTCCTCAATAGCAAGAAATCTATAATAAATATTTATAAGAATATTTATAAATAATTTTTAGAGAATTAAATTCCCTTTCCGATAGAGTATGAAAATATGGAGCGTTCTATTTAAAATTTTCGACTTTCACACAATTGAATACAAAGAATCGCTAACTCAATTTTTGACCATCGTACCAATGCAAAACGTTTTTGAATTAACGTTGGCTGAGATATGGGCTTGAAAAGAGCGTGGTGATATTTGCCAAAAAACACTTAAAATCAAAATAACTCGAAAACAAGAAACGGTAGGTACCAATAACTGTTATTAAAGGCAACATATTTTCTTATGTATAATTGAATGATGTAATAAAAACTATACCATTCCATTTAAAATAACGAAGTTGAGGTCTACTTACTGTAGACCGGAAGTGGTGGCCATCTTGAAAATATTTTAGATTAATAGATCGGTATGAACAACCCATGTTATCAAAATTTCAAGCCTCTACGAATAGTGGAACCTAAAAAAGTTCTAATGAACCAGTTACGTGAGACACCTGTATAGAACAGCTTATATAAGGGGAAATAATTTTAGGTAATAGAAAGTGGTGAGTTAAACAACTTTTGCAAAAAATATTTTGGTGTTCCTCAAACGGTTTAGTGACTATTGTCCGGCGGGATACTAATAACTCACCCCGTAAATAGTGTTCGACATAAAAAATCATTTTTATGTCAGTAAAAAAATGTTTTCACATAAAAAAAGTTTAATAAGGAATAAGTTGGAACACCCTCCTGTATCAGTGAAACCGCAAGAGATATATGGTTATGCAGGTTTCACCATTAAGCTTTTATAAACATCAAGCCTATTCCCTTTAAAAGTGTTCAAATTTGCCCACCCTGTATATTTGATTTTGCGAAAAATATACAAAAATATCCTTTTATGAAAATTACATTTTTAATTCTAAAACTTATTATTTTCTTATAAAACTTTGTCATTTATTTAAAAGGGCCGAATTTGTAAAGGAATGTACAGGTGGGCAAATTTTGTTATTATTATAGGGTATCTTGGAAACTATAAGAGATACTAAAAAAGTGGGTGCCATGTCCCGGTTTCTTTTTTCGAGAAATATTCAATCCCGCAAAAAACAAAACTAAAACTTTGTCTTTAAGTAATAGCCAAAAAGCCACATTTTCGCCATTTCAAAAAAATGCTCCTATTCCGTTTATTTTTGATATTGAAGAGAAGTGATTAATATATTCTTAAGACACTAGGCAAATTGTGGTGTTATTATAAGGTATCTCGGAAACTGTAAGAGATACTGAAAAAGTGAGTGTTAAAAAAGAGACCGGGACATGTCTCTTCTTCCTGGAAGTATTCAATCCCGCAAAGACAAAACATCTATCTTCTTTTGTTTTTAAGTTATAGCCAAAAAGGCACATTTTCGCCATTGCAAAAAATATTTCTATTTCGTTTATTTTTGAAATTGAAGAAAACCGGTTAGGACATTCTTAAGACACTTCTTTGAGTAGAATACTGCCGTTGAGGAATTTTAAATATAGTTGATAATTTTTGAGATATAACACAAAGTTGTATTTTTTAAAATACAACTAATAGTGATGTTACTAACAAGAATTTTTAGCATTCCAATGATATATTTTCGGAAAACAAGCGTTATTTTTCAATTCTAAGATATTACAGAAAAAATATGAAAATTCTTATAATAGTAGGCGTGAAAAACGTCATGTGCCACTTAGTTACTATAGTAAT
The DNA here is from genome assembly GCA_036711965.1 of Onthophagus sagittarius. Classification (NCBI taxonomy): domain Eukaryota; kingdom Metazoa; phylum Arthropoda; class Insecta; order Coleoptera; family Scarabaeidae; genus Onthophagus; species Onthophagus sagittarius. The sequence goes on from JASERS010000001.1 coordinate 55,631,719, forward strand.
GAGCGGTTACTTGTTATTTCATTTACGATTTTTTTCAATATGAGGATTCCAATTAATAAGTTCCACATTATCTTTAAATAAAACGATCAAATAAAATAAAGAATATATTAGAGTCTTTAAACTTTTAATATTTTCTATTGATTAAAATGGTTTAGTAAGACAGAGCTGTTAAGAATAGGGAAGATATTTCACCTTAGTTGTAAAAAATAATTTATTAATTTTAATGTTTTACTTAGTGTTAATTTAGTTTATTTTTATTACTGTAAAATTTTACCTAACAGATAAGGCTAATTTTATAGTAGAGCTTCTCAAACATTAAACCAAATTTTTAATTATTTATATATTATTATTATAAATTTAATCAACTATTAAATTTTTTAATTAAATCACACCAAATCTTCAAATTATCCCCTGTTATTTTGGATACATAAATTACACCTCTTAATGACAAGCAAACTCTTGTTACCATAGTAATAATTATAGTAATATAACTTCATACACTCAGCAGCAGAAGTCTGCGTACAAAAAACTTGTAATTATTTAATTGAAAAAATAAGAGTCATAATCTAATGTGATAAACTTGATTTTTTTTTTATTTTGTATATTAAATACATATAATTCTATTAACAAAATATGCTTCAACAAAACAGAAACAGTAGTTACAGAAAAAAATCAAAACTAAAAATTTTACAAATAACGGGTATGCAAAAATCTGCGTACAAGTCAGGACAGTATTTATAAAAAATTCATAAATGAGATCATTGTTTCTATATTAATATGAGGTCGGATAACCTTTACGTTTAATGACTTCCCTTAAACGTTTAGGCATGGAGTGCACTAATTTCTTCGTTTCGTCCGAACTGATTTTGGCCCATTCCTCAATCATAAAATTTTTTAACGTTCCTTCGACGTTATGTTGTGTTTGCCGAATCCTGCGTTCCAGTAAATCCCAGAGGTGTTCGATGGGATTCAAGTCCGGCGGTTGTGGAGGTGTTTTAAGTTGCTTTGGGGTATTGTATAGTAGCCAAAGCTTAGTGTTGTGGGCGCAATGTTTGGGGTCATTATCTTGTTGAAAAAAGTATTCGGGCCCCAAGCCCAAGTTTTCGATGCTAGGCTTCAAATTTTCTTTTAAAATGTCTATATACATTTTATGGTCCATTGTCGATGTTATGAAAACCAACCTTCCCACCCCTTTGGTGCACATACACCCCCAAACCATAACTCCACCACCTCCGTGTTTTACAGTCGCTTTCAAATTTTCGGGATTAAGGGCAGTATTAGGTTTTCTCCATACAAGTTGTTTACCCTTAATGCCGAAAATGCAAAATTTGCTCTCATCTGTAAAGAGAACTTTCTCCCAGAATTCAATGGGCTTGTCTAAGAGTTTTTTTGCAAAGGCGATCCGCTTCTGACGATTGACCTCTGACACAAATGGCTTTTTTCGTGCAACGCGACTGTGATAGTTAGCTTTTTTTAACGTCCTTCTCACCGTATCTTTGCTGATAGTTTTATGAAATTCTTCTTGTACATTTTCTACTATTTTTTTTGCCGTCAACCTAGGTTCTTTTCTAACCTGCTGTACAATTTTTCGCTTCTCTCGGTTTGTTAAAAGGGGTGGTCTACCAGATCGCGGACGTGAGAGGTAATCTTCAGTGTCTTTATAATTATTAATTACTCTTTGAATGGAAGAGTGTGACCTGCCGACAGTTTCTCCTATTTTTCGAAAAGATTTTCCCTCTTTCCATAACTTTACAATAATTTTTCTCTCTCCCACTTCAATTTCCTTTCCTTTCGTGTCCATTCTAACTTTTAGCTTCTAAGCCTCTGCTAATATAATTGACACCGATTATCTTTTATTTAAATCGGAAAGCGTACATCGCCAAATACGTATTTAAGTAAATAAGTATATTTTGGAGAAGGCGTCTTTATTTGTACGCAGATTTTTGCATACGCATTATTTGGAGAATTTTTAATTTTAATTTTTTTTTGTAACTAATATTTCTGTTTTATTGATGCATATTTTGTTAATAAAATTATATGTAGTTAATACACAAAATAAAAAAAATTGAAGTTCATCACATTAGATCATGACCCTTATTTTTTCAGTTAAAGTGTTAGAAGTTTTTTGTACGCAGACTTCTGCTGCTAAGTGTATGTAAATGACATATATATGAAGTTTTTCACGCCTACTATAAAAAACTGGTCTCTATACTTCTTCTTTATACTTTAATATCTTAAAATTGAAAAATAACGCTTATTTTCCGCAAATACACCATACATGCAATACATCATTGGAAATCTAAAAATGTGCTCTTTTTAGTAACACCATAATTAACTATTCTTAAAGCTTTTCTTTTCTTAATGAAAATGTGACCTTTTGGCTATAACTTGAAAACAAAAGAGGATAGTGGTTTTGTCTTTGTGGGACTTTGTCTTGGAAAAAGAAACCGGGACATCCTATAATAACACCAATATTTGCCCATCCTGTACTTATTATTTATTAGAAATTAATAGAGATAAGTTGCATTAAATTATTTTAATTAATAGTCCTCTACATGTCTGCTCTATCAGTTCTTATATGAATCACCTTATACAGTGTGTGGCAAAATTATGGAATAAATTCAACAAACGCTTATGAACATAGTGAATACATTTATACAGGGTGTTCCCGTGACTCGGGGCATAAAATTAACCACATATACTAGAGCAAAAATGATGACGATTCGCGAAAAAAATTATTATAAAAGTCTTTAAATGGCCAAGATATGGGCCATCAAAGTTCAGAAATTTTAACACATTTTTCTAAATATTTTCAAAACCATTTATGGTAGAGGGTTGAAATTTGGTACAGAGTAAACAAACATCATGTAAAATCATTGAACCAATTTTGACTTTGATCGGACGACGGCAACCATGTTATACAGGTGTTCCTAAAATTTGTTTGCTCAGAACTTTTTTGTTTGTTCGTAACCCTACATTTTTTGTAGTTTTTAATAGAAAATTTATTTTCGAAACTTTTTTCACTCTTTGAAAATTTTGATAACATTAACCGTTTGCGAGTTAAACGCGAAAATATTAAGCTTCGATTTCAATGGTAACACTAAACACAATAATTTTCGAAAAAGTTGGCCATGGCAATTAAAAAAAAAACAAATTGAGCCGTCAACTTGCTTATGTAGTTTAAACATAAAGTTGTTTGTTAATGAAGTTTTTATTAATTTTGCGTGTTCAAAATGGACAATTACACATTTAGTGAACAAACTGACATGATTTTGACATTGGGAGAATGTCATGGAAACGCCGTAGCAGCCGCTAACCGTTATCGGGAGAAATTTCCGAACCGCAGAGCGCCCAATCGAAAAACATTTTTAAGAATTGAAACCCGTTTAAGGGAAAATGGGACGTTTAAGCCGAATTTTAGTAACAACGGTAAAGTCAGATCAGTCCGAACAACCGAACTAGAAGAAGATATTCTAGACTACGTACAAGAAAATCCTACAGCTAGTACTTTGGATATGGCGAGGCATTTTTTAACGTCAAAAACAACTATCTGGCGTGTTCTTCACGAGCAACAGCTTTATCCATATCATAGTTATAAAGTTCAGGAAGTTCGACAGGCTGATTACCCACTACGACTGCAATATTGTCAAATAATGCAGCACAAAATCCAAATTGATGATCAATTTTTAGAAAAAATACTTTTTGCAGATGAATCGACATTTTCTAAAGATGGAATCATCAATTTGAGAAATTCACATAGTTGGGCGGACGAAAATCCAAGATTTAAGAAAGCTTGGAAATCGCAATGGAGGTTTTCTCTTAACGTTTGGGCTGGCATTGTGGGCGATGTCATTATAGGACCCGTTTTCTTGCCGTCAAGGCTGGATGGCCATACATACAGGGGACATTTAGAGCAATTAAATGATTTTTTAGATGACGTTCCTTTAAACACAAGACAAGAAATGTGGTATATGCATGATGGTGCTCCTGCGCATAGTACAGATGCTGTCCAAGAATTTCTATGTGAACGGTTTCCGGAACGGTGGATTGGATGCACCGATAAGTTGGCCCCCCCGATCGCCGGATCTTACACCTCTAGATTTTTATTTATGGGGACGCATTAAATCGCTTGTGTACTGCGTTGAAATAACTTCAGTTGATCAACTGAGGTTACGAATTGTTGATTCATTTGATCAACTTCGAACTGAAATCAACGTCCTCAGCAGAGTGCGCTTTAATTTAAGACGGCGATATCAGGCGTGCATTGAAGCCGGCGGGAGTGTTTTTGAACATCTGCTTTAGTATTTTTTTTTGTTCTGTTTTATTTATTACCATTTGTTTATAATTTTATTGTTCTTGTTCATACTTTTTTTTGTTAGAATTTTTATTATGTTCTTGTTTGTTGTTACCGCGAAAATTAAATTTATTGTTTTGGAAATTACATTCTTTTATTCAATTAAAATAAATTAACACTGGATTTAACTAAATCTACACTGAGAAATTTATGCAAATAATGGTTATTAGATCAGTTCGTTTTTCAATTGTCATCGCCTTCTCAGATCTTGCGGAATATGTTTTATTTATTACGATTGAAATCAAAGCTTAACAGTTTCGCGTATAACTCGAAAACAGTCAATGTTATCAAAATTTTCAAAGAGTGAAAAAAGTTTCGAAAATAAATTTTCTATTAAAAACTACAAAAATAAATGTAGGGTTACGAACAAACAAAAAAGTTCTGAGCAAACAAATTTTAGGAACACCCTGTATAACATGGTTGCCGTCATCCGGCCAAAGTCAAAATTGGTTCAATGATTTTGCATGATGTTTGTTTACTCTGTACCAAATTTCAACCCTCTACCATTAATGGTTTTGAAAATATTTAGAAAAATGTGTTAAAATTTCTGAACTTTGATGGCCCATATCTTGGCCATTTGAAGACTTTTATAATAATTTTTTTTCACGAATCATCATCATTTTTGCTCTAGTATATGTGGTTAATTTTATGCCCCGAGTCACGGGAACACCCTGTATAACTACAAAACAAATGCTATTAACTATCAAGAAGTGAATCTGGGCTCAAATGTGTGTTTTGAAAAACAAAAATAAACTTATTTTACTATTTTTATATAATATTTAGAAGTGTTTTGTTGAATTTATTCCATTATTTTGCCACACTCTGTATAGTGATAGCAAGGACATGCATAAAAATAAAAGAAATCTGAAACAATCTAAATAAACCAATTTATTAAAGAAACACCCTTATAAAATACAGCAAAAAAATTAAGTTATAAAATTAACAAATAAGGAAAAATAAGATACTAAATAAGCTTTCAAATAAAACCTACACTCAAGAATTGAACCTCACCTGGATCCCATTTTTCTTTAGTTCCATTGGCCATAACCTCAGCTGTCATTCTACACAGAAACCCCACAACAAATTACTTCACAATCATTAATTAAGACTGTCCACAAGCAAGTTTTAAGCAAGAATGAAAAAAGAACTTTCTGCTGGCGTTAAAATGAATAAAACAATAGCAAGGATTGTTTAACTGTATTAAGTAAGAGTGTATTAGGATGAAAAGGGAGGGAGTGTATGGTAAAGTTATGAAGTATGAAATGAAGAATAGGCAGATCTTGAAATACGATAACGTGCTGAATAAACAAAAATACAGTGGGAAGTTAAAAATATATTGCGTAGTGCGGTGTATGTCGTTCGCGCGATCAATAAACGGCAGGGCCCCACGTTTCAATGCGGTCATTGTTCTACTAACGAACCAGATGCGTAAATAACCGCTTGTTTATACGTTACCTTCGTGGTGGGTTTTGCGGTGGTGTTATTTAAAATATCCATGAATCAATCAATTTTCTTTATCGAAAACTGACGCGTGATGTAAGACGGTTCATTTACGTCCATTACTGCCAACTGTCTATTTTGTATTGGAACGGGGCAGTGGTGACAACAATTAAAAGTAACATTGATTTTTTATGAAAAAACGAGTTGTATTAATATTGATACAATTTAAATTTTCATGTGTTAATAAAAATAGTTAAATTACATAAAATAATTGTTTTGTATTTTATGCAGTTGTATCTCGATTAACTGTAATTAATTCCTACGCGCTTTGAAAGATGTCGCTAGCAGTTACACAGTCACTAGCATCGGACTATAAGTTCAAATTTGGCAATAGAAGCGATCACTGGGCAAAAGATGGCGCCAGATACAAATTGTTAAATTCAAATTTTGTTATAAAATTGCATTTACATCTATTTCTCTTTCTACAGATTAGGTATGTTCCAAAAAATCGTATAAAATGATAATTAAGGGTAAACAATATTGTAGCGGATCCCGTTTCCATTTTCATTGTTCATTTATTTTAAAATTTAAAAATATCATAGTCGTTGTTGTTTAAAAAAAAGATAATAATAATAAATAAATAAGACACATAGAAGAAGTTGTATGTCGTTTTTATAAGAGTAAAATTACAAAAATATTGTTGGCTATAACAGCCACATTTTGGTGACCCCGAGAAGAAACACGAAACAACATCAAAACCCCGACGAAGAAACACAAAACAACATCAAAACCCCGACGAAGGAACACGAAACAACATAAAATCCCCGACGAAGAAACACGAAATAATATAAAATCCCTGACGAAGAAAACGAGACAATATAGAAATTCCGGACGAAGAAAAATGAATTAATATAAAAATTTTCGACGACGAAACACGAAATATTTAACTAAATTTTCAAAACCTGGAACACCCGGAATACTTTCAAAATTTTTAATTATCCTATTGGAATATTCTGCTGTTTGAAGATTTTTTAGAAGATTTCATATTATTTTCGTTTGAGGTACGTGCATTTTCCCCGTAAATATTTAAAGAAAGAACTATAAATATTTAATATAAAAAATCAAATTAATATCAGCAAAAAAAAATAACGTTATTAATTACATTATTTACAAAATTAAATTTATCATTGTTGGTAGCAGTACAAAAAAACAAATAAAATATCAAAATTAAATATAAAATGACATCGGAAAAAGGTGACGTTGACTGTCATACAGAACTTGAGCAAATTTCAAATATAAAAGTACCACCTTTCTGGGCGAATAACCCAGCCCTTTGGTTCGCGCAAGTAGATGCACAATTCTCTATTAAAAGGATAAAGACGGAACAAACTAAATTCACGCACATTTTAGCAAATTTACCATCGGAGTTAATTACTACGGTATCTGATCTAATTCATGCGCCACATCCAGATACCCCTTAAACCGCGATAAAAGACGCGTTAATTCAACGATTACCTTCAAGCGAACATAAAAGGCTTGATGATCTTCTTTCGGGCAGACAAATGGGGAACCAGCGACCATCCGAATTCTATCGTGAACTTGCTGCAATGGTCGCTGATTCACCCATTGTTACACCAGATTTACTTATAAAAATATGAGAACGTCACTTACCCCAATCTATCCTTATCCCGCTTCTCTCCTCCGGGAAAAAAGATCTCCATGAGCTTCTTTCCCTCGCTGATAATATTTGGGACACTACTTCTTCCTTTGATTTTCCGTGCACCGATCCGTGCACCACACAATTTGCACGAAAACCCGGCGCCTTCTTTCAGACGACCGAAAAACGTTTACCGACATCTGAATTAAAATCGGTTGATTTACAACAGTCGATTGATAAATTGACGTTAATGTGTCAAACATTGTTAAACACAGTAACAAAAAATAAACAAACACATGACGAAGCCATGAGAAATTTAGAACAGCAAATTTATTCTTTAGATATGAAACTAAAAAATAACTTACCTAATAAATATCAATCTCGTTGTTGCGATCATAATTGTAACCAATTTATTTCTCATCGCTCAAGAACTACATCTAGAAACAGTTCTAGAAATAGATCTTCTTCGAACGAAGAGAATCTAATATGTTGGTATCATAATAAATTTGGGGGCAATTCAAAAAAATGTAAAGGCCCCGAATGCTCATTTTATAAATTTTTTATTGCCCAACAATCAAACGTTTCTCAAAAAAACGATTAAAAGTCCCAAATAAAAAAATCACATCTCAATTTTCCAAATTCCAAATTAGAGATAAATTCTCATCAAAGCTTTCGATACAATCTATTTCAAATCGTTTATTTATTTTCGATAAAAAAACAATATTGAATTTTTAATAGACACGGGAGCAGACATTTCAGTTATTCCTAAAAAATTTTTCCCGTCATCTATTAAAGTTTTTTTTCAAACTTATCAGCGGCAAATGGCACGCGAATAAACACGTACGGAAAAAGATTAATCCCAGTATCATTAAATTTACGCAGGAATTTTTCATACGTGTTTACAATTGCTGACGTTACTAAGGCAATTATTGGGGCAGATTTTTTACAAAAATTTGGTTTACTAGTTGATGTAAAAAATAAAAAGTTGATTGATTCCACCACTAGATTGCATACTATTGGTGAAATCAAATCAACTACAATACCTACCCCAAAATTTTTTTCATTTGGGACTATATATGATAATTTATTACAATTTCCAAATTTAACTTCAACACCCGATTTTTCTGCACCTATGCATCATAACACAAAGCATAGAATCATAACAAACTCACATCTCCCGTATTGTCGTCCGCGGCGTCTGGACACATTTAAATTAAAAGTAGCCAAAAAGGAGTTTGAACACATGGTTCAACTTGGAATATGCAGGCCATCTTCTTCTTCGGCTGCATCGCCTTTGCACATGGTTCCTAAAAAGGATTCCAATGATTGACGATCTTGTGGCGATTATCGTCAATTAAATAATATTACCGTACCTGATAGATACCCGCTTCCGCATATACATGATTTTAATTTAAATTTACATGGCTGCACAATTTTTTCAAAAATTGATCTGGTACGGGCATATCACCAAATTCCAGTTGAAGAAAAAGATATCCATAAGACTGCTATAACTACTCCTTTTGGTCTATTTGAATTTACTAGGATGCCATTCGGTCTTAGAAATGCTGCACAGACGTTTCAGCGATTCATAAATGAAATTCTATCAGATTTCAATTTTATTTTTGCATATATTGACGACATCCTTGTGGCTAGCAAAAATGAAGTTTTTATGTTGAAAGATTAAACTCTTTCAACATAAATATACAAACATCTAAATGTGTTTTTGGTGTGTCGACTTTAGATTTCCTCAGTCACAAAGTATCTGTCGATGGTATCCAACCTTCTGAAATTAAAATTAAAGCGATCAAAGAATATCCAAAGCCAAACTCCCTCAAACAACTTCAAAGGTATTTGGGCATGATAAATTTTTATCATCGTTTTTTACCTAAAATATCAACAATTTTGGCTCCACTTCACGAATTATCCAATTCACTAAACAAACAAAAATTAAAAAGAATAACTTGTTGGTCAGAAGAACACGAAAATTCTTTTTCGACCTCCAAGCAAATTTTAATAAATTGCAACACACTTGCACATTCTCTTCATAATGCAACATATACACTGACAACAGACGCATCCAACGTTGGAATAGGAGCCGTCTTGTCTCAAACAATCGATACTCGCTCATAACCACTAGGATTCTATTCTCAAAAGTTAACGACTACCCAGCAAAAATATTCAACTTTTGTTAGAGAATTACTAGCTATATATAGTTCAATTAAATTCTTTCAACATTTCCTGCACGGACATGAATTTACGATATATACAGATCACAAACCGTTAATTACAACTATTTTCTCAACCACTGAAAAATCTCGCCAGTCACGTTATCTTAATTATATAGCACAATATTCTTCAGATATTCGCTGTATAAAAGGTGATTCTAACATAGTAGCTGATACTCTATCAAGAGTTGATATTGAACCTATCACCACGCACTATCCTGATGCAGAAGTGATACAACAAGAACAATTTACAGATACAGAACTAAATCATCTTCTAAACAAACAATTTTCGATAACTCACGACATTAAAATTCATCTCGCGCAACGAATCATTCAACCAAACAACGTCAAGTTGTGGTGTGAAATTTCTCACAGTAATCCACACATATATATATCTCAAAATCTTCGTCAAAACATTTTCAACAATTTTCATTCACTAACTCATTCAGGTTTTCGGACAACTCTTCACTCAATTAAAACAAGATTCTTTTGGCCACACATGTCAAAGGACATTCAATTGTGGACAAAAACCTGTCCACTTTTCAACAAATTCCCATGCCTAATTCACGATTCGATCATATTCATATAGATATTGTTGGCCCATTAATTTCGTCTCTTGGTTGCACTTACATGCTCACAGTCATCGATCGTTTTACTCGATGGCCAGAGGTATTTCCTCTGAAAAATATAAATGCCGATACCATAGCAAATAAATTATTTCGACATTATTTCAGCCGATTTGGTATTCCTAGTACAATTACACACGACCAAGGACGACAATTCGAATCGAAATTATTCACTAAATTCCAAACACTTTTCGGCACTCATCAAATACACACCACACCTTATCACCCACAAAGTAACGGCATGATTGAAAGGTTCCACAGAACCCTTAAATCAGCTATGATTTCACGGGGAAACACCAATCGATGGAACCACGATTTACCGCACATACTTTTAGGTATAAGATCGTCTTTAAAAGAAGATTTAGGTTGCTCACCTGCAGAATTGGTTTATGGTCAGCCTCTTAAACTTCCAGGAGAATTTTTTATTCAAACCGATAAAAATCCAGAACATGAGCCTTTTCTTTTAAATCTTCGTTCATCATTCGCTGACCTTAAACCAATTCCAGCAACTTCGCATGGTAGTCAAAAGCCGTTTGTGCATAAAGAACTCTTTAAGACAAATTTCGTTTTTATTAAAATTAATGGTCTTAAACAGTCTCTTACTCCTAGATTTGAAGGTCCCTACCCTATAATAGAGAGGAATGCAAAATATTTTAAAATTCTTAAGAATAATAAAGTTCTAACAGTCAGCGTAGACCAACTAAAACCAGCATTTTGCTTAAAAGAAGATATATCTGCTACCATCAATGATATTAATAAAATAAAAAAACTTAAAAAAGTTCGATTCATTTTTTAAGTTTAATTAATTTCGTTCTTTCTTTAAAGGGGGGGATAAGTGTAGCGGATCCCGTTTCCATTTTCATTGTTCATTTATTTTAAAATTTAAAAATATCATAGTCGTTGTTGTTTAAAAAAAAAAGATAATAATAAATAAATAAGACACATAGAAGAAGTTGTATGTCGTTTTTATAAGAGTAAAATTACAAAAATATTGTTGGCTACAACAGCCACAAATATTAAGAAATTCTTGTTAGAATTCATTTAAGAATTTATTTTATATTTATACATAATGTTTCTGTAAGTCCTGGAATCATCTAACTACTAATACTAGCATGACAATAATGACGATTCGTGTGAAAATATTTAGTTTTATAAAACTGATAAATGGCTAAAGTTAATCTAAAATATTTTCAAGTTAGCTACCACTTCCAGTTTACCGGAAATAGACCTCAACTTCGTTATTTTAAATGGAATGCTATAGTTTTTATTACACCATTCAATTATACTTAAGAAAATATGTTGACTTTGATAACAGTTGTTGGTACCTACCGTTTCTTGTTTTCGAGTTATTTTGGTTTTAAGTGTTTTTTGGCAAATAACACCATGGGCTTTACAAGCCCATATCTCAGCCAACGTTAATTCAAAAACGTTTTGCATTGGTGCAATAACTCGTCATATGCTGTTAAATAGATCGTCACTTGCTATATCAGTGTACCTTATACAGCGTGGTCAAAAATTAAATTACCGTTTCGCTGTATTCAATTGCGAGAAAGTGGAAAATTTTAAATGGAACGCCCCATATCTTCTTAACCTATCTAAACGGTAATTTAATTCTCTACAAATTATCTATAAACATTGCTATACCTATTTATTATAGTTTTCTTCATATTGAGTATTTATCAAAATCCTACACAAAATGCTGGAAGCCGTTCGTGTTTTTATTAGAAGGCTATAACATTTTGACAGTTTATCGTTTAATTTATTTAAATTATCATTGATATTATTTCTAGAATGATCTGCGATTGAATAAACTTTAGTTTGTCAGCTTTTATTTAACAAAAATAAACAGCACAAGAACGCATAAATGAAACAATGAAAAACAATAATATGGCGTAATATTCGACGTAATGATGGGCGAGATATTCCTAGAGAGTTCAAAGTATTTATTAACGGTGTTTTCTTGTAAAATAGTATTCATCTAAATCGACCGAAGCACCTCTTACCGAAGAATTTGGCAAAGCAATAAAATATGACAAAACATTTATTTTATTATCTTAAGCTGCTGGTGATAGAAATGTATGGTACGTTGTTATTTAGATCTTTCCAAAACTAAGAGATATATCTTTTATCCTATCCAAAACTTCATTACGTCCGCCATGAATATAAGACGAATTTAAAATGTTGGCGTGGGAATAATTCGTCATGATATTCAAAGAAATTAACAGCAGTAAGTGATGACACAACTAAGTAGTGACAAGATGCTGAGGATGTTTTGGTTAGTTTCGATGTAGGATCTCTTTTTACTAAGGTACCAATTAAGGATGCGGTAGAGGGTCTCCGCCAAAAACTCATTCCAGAGGGATTGCCAGAATATGTGCCAGATTTAGCGGAATATTGTTTATCATCGACGTATTTTAGTTGGAAAGGAGAGTTTTACGAACAGTTTGAGGGGGCAGCCATGGGATCTCCTTTGTCGCCGGTGATAGCAAACTTTTACATGGAATTATTCGAAGAAAATGCTCTGAAGAAGAGCTAATTGAAACCGAAGCTATGGCTCCGATACGTGGACGACACGTTTGTTGTATGGCAACATGGTAGAAAACGCCTCTTTCAATTTCTAGGTCATCTAAATGCTCAACATCCCATGATCAAATTTACCATGGAAACGGAGTCTGCTAACCAGTTCCATTTCTTAGATGTATTGGTCAGTAGAACAACAAATGGTGACATGGAACTGGGGGTGTATCGAAAGAAAACCCACATTAATAGGTATTTAGAGGCAACACCATCATCCCCAACAGAGGAGGTCCGTCATTCGCACTTTGTTCCAAAGAGCAGCAAGACTATGTAAAGGAGACAACCTAAAGAAGGAGGAACGGTTTCTATGGAACGTACTACAGAAAAATGGATGTACTTTAAAGGACATCAACCGAGCCACCAAGCAGCGGAAGCAAGGAGAAAATGCTCCAGCAAGTACAGAACCAGCTGGATTCATCTGTCTTCCTTACGTTTCCGATGTAACGGAACGAATTGCAAGACATCTAAAGAAAAACGACATCGTGGTGCGATAAGGAACGGTCACCAAAATTCGGAATACACTCCCGATAGCCAAGAACAAGCTACCTCTTTTAAAAGGAGCTTGTGTCTATCGGCTATCATGCAGTTGTGGGAAGGTTTACGTTGGCCAAACCGGACGAAACATCGAATGCCGTATCAAGGAACACGAGAGGGATGTGAGGCTGAGGAAGATTCAACAGTCGGCAAAACAAAGGTTCTGGCTAGGACTAATAAATATCATCAACGGCTGACAAGAGAAGCCATAGAAATTCACCGACATAAGAACAACGTTAACAGAGAAGATGGCTGGGAACTCAGCAGAACATGGAAGATGGTGGTGAAGACGAATACGACTCCCAAACCGGACGCGACGTAGTAATTAGTTAGTAATTAGCTTGTAATTAATATAAAATTAATTAGTAACTAGTTTTTCGACCTATATATTGTTTTACAATTCCCGATTTTGTGACTTTGAACCAGTTTCTGAAGAACGATGCAACATGGCATCCGAAACGTCAAACATTTGTTCAAAAAACGCACGGCAAACCCAAAAGTTTCTAGTGTTAGTCCTAGTGATAGTTCTAGTGTTAGTGCTAGTGTTAGTTCTAATTTTAGTTCAATTAACACCGGTCGTGAAAGCCTTCGTACTTATAGTGACAACAATAACACAAAAAAATATGGTTGAAAAGCTATCAAAACTCCATGGCTTTCTAACATAAAAACAAGAAGCTTTCCAGCATTGCATGCGTCCATTAATTTCCAAATATGAGGGCAACTACAACAAATTGGCACAGAAAAGTATCTAAATAGTTTGTAGAGAATTAAATTTTCATAATTTATTTTTATAATTTTAAGTTTTTCATTCTTATTTAGTTATTGATTTTAATTTTTGCCATTAAATTGTTGTTTTTCACTGTTTCATTTATTCGGTTTTGGTTCATTCAATCGCAATTGATTGTAGAAATAATACTAATAATAATTTAAATAAATTAAACAAAAAACTGTCAAAATGTCATGGCCTTCTAACAAAAACACAAACGGTTTCTAGCATTTTACCTATGATTTTGATAAACTCCTCAATAGCAAGAAAACTATAATAAATAGGTATAGGAATATTAATAGATAATTTGTAGAGAATTAAATTCCCTTTCTGATAGAGTATTACTCTGATAGAGTAATATGGGGCGTTCCATTTAAAATTTTCGACTTTCACGCAATTGAATACAAAGAAACTATAACTCAATTTTTGACCAGCCTGTAAAAGATATACAGATACAACAAATGACAATCTATTTAGCAGCATATGAAGAATTATCGTACCAATGAAAAACGGTTTTGAGTTAACGTTGGCTGAGATATGGGCTTGTAAAGAGCATGGTGATATTTGACAGAAGACACTTAAAATCAAAATAACTCGAAAACAAAAAACGGTAGGCACCAACAACTGTTATCAAAGTCCACATATTTCCTTATGTATAATTGAATGGTGTAATAAAAACTATAGCATTCTATTTAAAATAACGAAGTTGAGGTCTACTTTCGGTAGACCGGAAGTGGTGGCCATCTTGAAAATATTTTAGATTAATAGATCGGAGTGAACAACCCATGTTACCAAAATTTCAAGTCTCTACGAATAGTGGAACCTACAATAAGTTATAATGAACCAGTTACGTGAGACACCCTGTATAAAAACCATCATCAGCCGACTCTAAATAAAACAATAATTACAAAATATATAATTCAACAGAATAAAACGATATAAACAAAAAGGTATAAAACTTGTAGTCAAACTAAAGGTACATCAAAACAGAAATCCAAGTTGGTAAAGGCCCTTACAAGCAAAATACTTAAACGCAAAATTAAAATAAAAAATAAAATTAAAATATTTACAACGTTAAAATACACTGAATGGGTCAGATCAAAATGAAAGACGTAACAAGCATGATGAAAAAAAGAATAAGATACAAACTGGATTAAAAAGACAAGAAATGAAAAGAAATGCCCAAATGATGAAGTATAAACATTAAAAATTGCGCTTAAAGATGTAAAAAGTGGTCTGTTCTGAAGTTGAATTTGATTGTTAATCAAATTAATATCGGGTTTACTTTGTGAAAAATAACAGAGCCGCTCCTATGTTTATGTTCGTAAACTCTTGCCCTTCAAGGGTATCCCGTTAGGCCGATGTACATAAAGTTACAATGAAGGTATTTGATGGAATAATCACCATTCCTTTCCAATATATTACGTTTGTCATTACAATTAGTCAGTAGTTTATTTAGTGTTACTGTTGGAAAAAGGTAAGATTTAAGTCAATTTATTTTCTTAAACGTTTTTAATATGGTTCGTTTTAAAAACAAATAAAATTAAGTAGCTAGTGCAATATTGTGATGAGAAATCGTTTAAGATCAGTTTCGAAGTTATGAAACAGCGAAATCAATGGAAAATCAATAAAGACAATCTGTATTTTTATAACTTTGGACGCATCTTTTTGGGATTACTGTAAACTGTTTCAAACATTTTTAAATTTAATATTTAATTTTTTTAAAACTTAATATTTATAACTTTTCATTTTAAAATAACTTATTTGTTTTTTAAGCTACATTAGTAATATATTATAAAATTAAAAATTATCTTAATCATTTTTAACAAACCATAGAAAACCGAATTTTTAAATATTTTGTGATTTTTTTTGTGACTTATGAAAAAAAGGTGCATTCCACAAAACCATACATCAGTGAGTATCTAACTTCGTTTTTGAGAGATCAACTTTCGAATTCAATCTAAATTTATAACATTTCATAAAATTAACAATTTCTTTGAATATCTTTAAAAAAATCGCAGAAAATTGAATTCTTAAGACATCTTGGTGAAATTTGCTATGATGATAAAAGATATACTTGGCGAACATTTATGTCTAATTCTTTTATTTTTTAAATTATATTCTAGACTGCTTCAATTTAGCCTTCCTGATAAATTATTGTCCTCAGTCAACTCAAAAATAATAATGCTAAACAAAAATTATTCTGAACATAAATTTATATCTTAAACTTAATTTTTTTTAATACATACTACTTTTATGACGTAGGTATTAACAATGTCCCATAATGTCATTCTCGATGGTGCAATTATACCTTGACAAGGTATTTGTTTGTGCTAATAACCTTCAATATTATTATAGCTTGCCAGGCTTCCTAATATTATATTTGGAAGCTTGGCAATCCCAGTTTACCATCTGTTGCTAATTATCCATCAGTTTTGTCAAAAGAAGTCAAATATCTGGGCATTATACTTGACAACAAAATCACATGGAAGGCTCACCTAGACAATAGAGTAAAAAAAGCGTACGTTACATTCAGGCAGTGCCGGAGGACTATAGGTAGTCATGGGGGCTGTCACCTAAAACTGCCCTCTGGATCTACACAGCTGTAATTCGACATATGCTTACATATGGTGCAGTAGTTTTGTGGTCAAAAACCTTAAAATATATTTCCACTGCTGCACTAAATAAACTACAGAGACTTGCGTGTTTGTATGTTACAGGTGCGCTATGATCTACCCCTACCGCTGCCGTGGAAAACATGTTGAACCTATTGCCACTTCATTTGTTAATTCAAGAAGTTGCATCAAAAAGTTGTTGGTGACCATGTTTCGACTGCGTACAGCAGGAATTTTAATGAGTGATGGAAACAGTAAAAATGTCGTACTCTGGAATGAAATGGTGGGTTACTCGCCAATTCTGGAACGTAAGATGTACTTCATACCCTCACAATACATTTTTGCTAAGAGTTATCTCACTCACTCAAGTTCTACAGAAGTAGAAGTAAATAATAGTAACAAAATCTACAGTGATGGTTCGGTTAGACGGGAAGGAGCGGGAGCTGGAGTTTCCTCATACGATCTCCAACTCCATATATCTACCCCATTAAGTAAAGGTACCACCGTCATACAGGCGGAATTAATCGCCATTTTACTGGCCGCTGTCTTGCATTTACTGTCTGATGATCCAACTTGCAAGGTAAGACTTTCACAACTTATACTGACAGTAGAGAATCTATTTCAGCCCTGAGTAGAATAACTATTACCTCATGACTTGTTATGGATTGTCGCCTGATATCGGAGAAGCACGCCGCACAAAACTGTGTTTCACTTCAATGGATAAAAGGACACTCGACCAGGTAATAAGCACGCTGAGCGGTTAATCGCTCCGTCCGTATCAACTAAAATTGAGCTTATTAAAGATTTCACCCACAAAGAATTCACAGACTGGTGGGATAGGACGAAGGGCTGCTATCTGACTAAGGAGCTGCTGTGCTATCCTTCAGCAAAGACAGCCTTGTCTTTCGTAAGACTCGGTAGAAACGGCCTACGAATTGTAACGGGGCTCATTATGGGTCACTGTAAGGTAAACAACCTTTGCTTTCCATTGAGACAACGACCTTTGCTGCTGTTTGGAAACTAGCTTACGTTATAGCCACACCTAAACTTAAGTATATGACCAGTCTAAATGAGTTTCGTCCTATATCTATTATTTTCGTAATTTCAAAAGCAACTTGATTGCTTAGTAGAGGTATCTTGGTCTAGAGATATATGCAAGTGTAGAGGTATCTTGATGAGTGCAAGATTATCACTTATTTTCAATTTGGTACCTGGACAGGTCATGGCACGACATCGGCGCTCATCAAGATTACTGATGATATTAGACATGGTTGTGATAACAAGCATTTGAACTGTATTGGTTTTGTTTGGCTTTAGCAAGGCATTTGATTCTGTTAATAATGCTTATTGGTGACAATTCTAATTTTTGTAGAATTTTCGTCGAGCTCTGTCGCTTGGTTTCAATACTTTCTTCAGAACAAAACCATTGTAGAATATCTCACTTCGTTTTCGGGATATCAATTTTTGGATTCAACTTAAATTTTTAATCTTTCATAAAATTAACAATTTATTTAATCATTTTTGACAAATCGTAAAACATCGAAAAGTCAAAGTAATTTTAAAAAGAAATGGTCTTCTAGAAGCAGTCGGAAAATTACCTTAGCCAAACTTAGCAATTTTATATTTACAATGTATAGGTCAATAACGAACTAAACTAAATTTAAAACTTAACGTTAATTATAAGTATCTTGGAATATTAGAAATATTATTGGAATATTATTAATCTAACAACAAGATTCACGAGTGGAAACATTGAAAAGTCATTTCTATTGTATTGCGTTATATTTGCAAGCATCTCCATTTTTTTTTTTAAATTAAATAGAAATATACTAGGATACTTACCTGACCAAGAATGTTTAGCTTTCTCGTATATAAATTCTTAATAAATAAAAATAATATAATATATTAATAATAAAAATAAAATTTTTTATTAAATTATATAAATTCGTTTTCTTATTGATTTGCTAGGAAGAAGACTAGAAATTGCAGTTAGTACTGTTTTAAACACCGTATGAGGTAACTTCGTCGCTTTCCAACGATATTATTTCAATTCTTAATTTTCCATCATTCCAAGATGTATATCGCTCCCTTATTAGAAATCCGAGACAAGTCAAAAAATATCAGTTCAAAATAATCAAGTTTAATAATTGTTTGTTTTATTGTTGTATATACTTACCGTTATACTTTCTTATGCCTTTCTACTGATAATCACCGTAAGTACGAAATTATAATGTTTGTGTAAAAAGAATGTGCCTTTTCAAGTATGTTAACCCAAAAATCTCAAAATTGGCAAATTGTGTGTCTATATTTCAGCAAATGACCGATGGTATGTACAAAATTAAATAGTTGATGCACATAATATTAAATTAATTCGGAATGCCATTACCGAATATGGCCGTTTTATTAGTTTATGACGTTTAGTCCATACAGTTTTCATAAAAATGTATTGTTTCATCTTCTTCATTCTCGAACGTATCTGTCTTGCACTCTATCTTATATCAAAAATTATTATGTAAGAAGTTAAATGTTTGTGAATAATTCAAATATTATAAAGGGTTCTTGCGCTACTGACCCACTCTTATTTCACTTATAATTTATTTAGGTAAGTAATAAAACAACATAAAATATATTTTACAATTTATTCTTATTTACCATACAGACATAAAATAATATTGTGCATTAATGGCTTAAACAAAAAAGGGGAAACATATGAGTAAACAATACGATCCTTATTGTAAAAAACGATTAATGAAATCAGAAGGATAGAGAGAAAAAGAGAAACTGGGGGTAGAGGAAATAAAAACCTAAACAGACTGCACATATACTGACTTGAATACGCACAACTGGGCCATTGCATGAGTCTCAGACTGTCTCTACTAGTAGCACAACTGTTAATAATAATTCATCGATTGTTATACTGACTAAAGAGGCTATGTTTATTCATATTCAATAAGGGTATAACGCTATGTCATATTTTGCACTAACATCGAACTATAATATGTTTGTCTCAATAGTATACGTTAAAATAAAGCTTTTTCCTGAATTTCGAGTGATTACGAGAGTCTAGAAAAACCTATGTACGCCAATCTCACATCACTTTTTTTTGCTTACATAATAAGTTATATAAATGTAATTTTTTTACAGAGATATGAAAAAGAACATGCCATTTAGGGTGATACCATACTAATTTTTTTGTTTAAATAACATATCATAACCGTACAATTTTGTCATAATTTTCTTAAAATTTTTTTCATTTTTTTGATGACTTAAGTGGTCATAGTTTGGAAGGCACTTACTACTTGACTTTTGAACACATAAAGCCTAGTCGAGAATCGAAATACACACTACGTTCGAACTGAAAAAGTATAGAGGGTATATAAATGTTACCGTTTACATTTTTTTAGGATTCCGAAATGTCTCGCGCAATCTTTATTTTTAAAAACGAATTATAAGATCAAAGGCCACTTTTGAAAAATATTCAATATCACGACATGACGTACAATTTTTATTTTTCCGCAAAGACAAACGCAAAGCGTGGCAGACCCCAAAATGGCAGGAAGGCATTTTTTTTATAATTTCTTTTAAATCGTTTATAATTTCTACATTTACAATGGTTTTTTTTATATAAATTTTGTACATTATTCTCATATACCTATAATCTAAACAAATCACAAAAATAATTTTTATGTTGGCTCAGTGATTTTTTCATATTATTTTTTTAGTATCGTCGCTACTGTCTATTTGAAAGAATAATGTTTTTTATATGTTCCTCTTGCGCCTGCGTTTATTAATACCAAGTAGATTGATGTTATCTCCTCATTTTTTCCCTCATGATGTTACCAGTTTTGATTTCAATTCGTTAAGTATGTGCTACCCCCGCGTACCTAACTGAGTCGATTTAATGTGCTGCCGTTGCACGTTGTTCGTTAAATGTCTTTTCATCATGTTCCATTATTACTATTACATTTTTTTTTTTAATCTGTTAAATATGTATGTATGTTCAAGGCTGTTGCACTACACTCTTTGTTTGTACATACACGACACCTAATATTCACTATATTCTTATTCCGTTTTTTTTTCACTAACGGAGTAAACATATATGATACATTTGGCATAGCTACAAGTTCAGTAATAACGCTTTACTTTAAATAACTAATCAGCAATCAGGTTTATTTAATCTTTTCCTTGGATGTTTAAGATGATGATAATTGTAAATGATGAGGGATGGAGTAAAGTTGAAAAAGTAAAACGTTTTACGGGGAATTCCTCGCTGACGCATACATAGTTTAGCACATGTATATCCTTTATAATAATTAGGCTGCCAAAGTCAAAAAACCTGACTACATCGGACGATTTAATTTTTAATTATTTCATTACAAAATAATATTGTTTAATATAACTCTTGGCATTTGAGTTGATAATACGATGTACAAAGGGAATATGGATTGTCATAATAAGGTGTTTTAATAATAAATTTTTGTATTGTTCAGTATAAAATTTTGGGAGTTGAGATACACAACCCTTTTTTTGATAAAATATTTTCTTTTACTTATCATTTAATTTTTGATTTTAATCAGTTAAACTGGAAATAATTAATTGCAATGCTAAAACCAAAAATATAAAATATTAACATTTGGTTAACTGACAACAAGATCAGTTTTTTTTAACTATGTATTAATTGGTCTTTGTTGCCTTTATATTTTAATCTTAGCAACGTAGCAATGGCAATTAATAAATTTGCTAAAACTTATTTTTGCTTTCGAATCATGACGCTTTTAAAAGGCGATGGATCAATGTTTATTTTAAGCTAATAGTTAAATTATATTTTGGTCTAAGAATGAGACAATTTATCTTTTCATATTTGTATAAATGTTGTTATTAAAATCATAATTGACTGAATGAATTAATATACTTTATGAATGATTTTCGAAAAGCACAAACGACTTTATATCAAGGGATTCATAGCAAATCCTGGATATCAAGAAGTCTTTTTTTAGACTTTTGGTTTGAAGGAATCGTTTATTTTTTTTTTGATAACTAATGTTTTTGCACATTCTAGTAAAGTCATGAATAAAAATGTTTTGTTTCCAAAATAGTTTGTATCCGAATTTCTCCTTTTTATTTGATGAATGAATTGACTAAACGTTGAATCAAAAATACTGTTTCCATTTAACATTCTTTGCGTTTGATCAAACTGTAATATAAAATTGAAAATCATGATACTAAATCACTAATAATCATCAGGCGTTTAAAATTATATGACACATGACTAAAATGTTATAAAAACACAATTTTCAGAATTAGAAAGTTCTCTTATTTTGTCATATGTTTCTGGTATGCATGAATAAAAGGCTAAGTCTGTTGTAAGTTTGTTGTATTATTGTTGTTAATTTTGGTTAATTAATGTTAGTAATATTGTTCTTGTAACCTAGCGTTAGTTCTTGTTATTTGCTGTTAGTTTCGGTTAATTATTACATTTTGTTATTGGAAAGAGTCTGTATACAACTGGAAACATACAACAAGAAATAGATAAGAATTCTTTTTCATAATTGATGAAATGGAATTCAGTTTACAAACATTTAAGATAAAAAGGACAAAAATCGAACGAATTCTTTTTTTTTTCAATGCTTCCAGTGACATAAACCAATTTTGAATGAATAATTTATGAATTTAGTGAGGAAAATTGAAAGATGTAAAAGATGAAAAAATATATAAACCAAATTATTACACCATCTTTTTTACCATACTTTAAACTTCATTTTTGTGTTATTTCTCTTTGGGACAATTTATTATAGCAGAAATTAATATTACTCTTGAGGTTTTGATGATTTTTGGCAACATCAAAACTTACTGTTATCCCAAGCTAGTTTTGTTGAAAATGCTTATGATGGATTTATGGGAAACCAGATATATAATATACATAACGGTGTATACAATGTATCAAAATCGGGTGAAACATGGATAATAGAGACTTTAGCAAAACACTTGTATCATTAATCATGAAGATATTAAGAAAATAAGTTGAAGAGTATGTAAACACATATAGTTGTATATTATTACACAAGGTTATTGTAAAGTAACATGTAGAACGTACATAAATAGAAAATATGATACACATATTTATCACCAGAATGTTGTGAAGATGCTTGAATGAATTAAAGCTTGCTTCCAAACAAATTTAAATAGAGACCAAATCCAGAACACGACAAAGTTAATGCTCACAGATACATTTCGAAAGAAATTTACGAGGAAATGAATATTCTTAGAAGAGAATTTAAAATGTTTTAAGTTGTACTCAAACAGCAAGGTGTTGGGTGAATATATAAGTATAAGAAGTACGAAGTGCGCAAGTTCAGTACGAAATGGAATAAGATCGGAGGCCAGATATAAGTAAAAAAAAAATTGGACAAAACAGAAATCGAACGGAACATGGCATGTATGGATAATTGAGACTTAAGCAAAATACTTCAATAATTATAAAGATATTAAGCAAAAACGTTTAAGAAGGTTTGCATGTAACGTTCATTACTAGTTTGAGTAATGTAATGTTGTATTTTAATTACTAAGCTGTGGATAAAATAAAATAGCTAACAAACTATTTATGAAATTTTAAGTCAAATGATTTTAAAAAGGTGTTTGTTAACATATATAAGACCCGTCAGTGAATTGTCATAATAGTGGAACTAAATTTGATCCCTTTCAAAGAAAACACGTAAAATCTAAGGTCTGTGAAGTTGGCGGGACACTAAAAGCATTAACGATAAAATATATCCCTTTCATTAGTGCCTCGTTAGTGCTCTTTAGTGCTTCCAAGAAAACTTCAGCCGGACATCCCATTCGGGAGATATTTTAATTTTTCAGTGGCGTGCCTACTTCACACCTCATGAAAAGCAGTAATGACGAGATCAGTGTCATTTGATAGACCTTCAGAAAACTATGTTAGTGCCGTCGATAAAAATTCATCGAAACACTCTGTTTCTGAAATAAATGTTTCTTTTTAGTTTTATTTTACACTTGAAGCACTAACGTCGTAATTATAGTCAATCATTAGAGCTTTGCCAGCAGTTGATAGTGGTGTAAACCGGAAATTAGCGACGCGTAGTTCTTGAGATATAAATTAAAATGTAAAAAATATATTTTTAAAAAATCGATATAACTCCCAAACGGTTGGTTTAAGTACATAATCTTATTACCAAAAAGTTGTTCACAACGTCGTAGAAAATAGAAATCGAAACTTTAAAAATATAACGGTTAAGATATTAGGACGATTTTTCATATTACCGGAAGTCGCCTCTAGATTCACGAAAACGGAAGCACTAACGACGACACTATCACCAATCGAAAGCATTAGACAAACTCTAATAGATAGGGAATACCGAATTCTAGCGGAACATTTCAGCTATTAATTACGCAATATTATATTTTTGGATAGAATTTTCAAAAAATCTGTCTCTCCCAAACGGTTATATTACCTCATAAGCAACTGAAATCGATAAAGAAAAATTTAAGGCAAAAAATTTAAACAGACTTTATTTTGCCTAAACAATTAAAGTAAGACTTATTTCCCAAATGTTATTTAAAGGTTAGTACGCCACATTCAAAGTGTGTATTTATTTTCAGGGGAATACATCTTGGATACTCCGGGAGTATTTACCCAAGATGGATATTTTGAGGTATTTATAAAATTCAAAAAAAAAAGTACAACAAAGACAAAGGCCTTAAATGAGTAACCATGTTTATTCCAAAAATTTGAGTTCATTTTTAATAGAAAGCAATAATAATAGTTATTTATACATAAACTCAAAAATAATATAATATTTTCTAAATCAAAGGTTCCCAATCTTTTTCGGTTTCTGGTTCTTGGATTGGATTCCCTCTTAAGAGAGGTACAGCTAAACCTAAATCCATTCCGTTCGTGATGTATAAATGACTATCGTTATAGCTTTCTATTAAAAAAGAACTCGTATTTTTCAGGATATACTCCCTAGAAAATAAATACTCCGGTATTTAATAACACTGCACATTAATCATTATTCTAAAGTTAATTATGGACACACTTTGAATGTGGCGCACTAACCTTTAAGTAACATCTGGGAAATATGTCATATTTTGTTTAGGCACAAAGGAGACATATTTTTTGAAAATTCAGTCAAAAATATAATATTGTGTAATTAATAGCTGAAATGTTCCGCTAAAATTCGGTATTCCCTATCTATTAGAGTTTATCTAATGCTTTCGATTGGTGATACTACCGTCGTTAGTGTTTCCGTTTTAGTAAATTTAGTGGCGACATCCGATAATATGAAAAATCGTCCTAATATCTTAACCGTTATATTTTTTGAAGTTTCGATTTCTATTCTCTGCGACGTTGTGAACAACTGTTTAGTAATAAGATTATACGCTAAAATCAACCGTTTGGGAGTTATATCGATTTCTAAGAAAATATATTTTTTTATATTTTAATTTATATCTCGGAAACTACGAATCCCGCTAATTTCCGGTTCACACCATTATCAACTGCTAGCAAAGCTCTAATGATTGACTATAATTTCGATGTTAGTGCTTCAAGTGTGAAGAAAACTGAAAAAACCATTTATTTCAGAAACGGGGTGTTTCGCTGAATTTTAATTGATGGCACTGACATAGGGTTCTGAAAGTCTATCAAATGAGACCGGTCTTGTCGTTAGTGCTTTTCATGAGGTGTGAAGTTGGCAGGCCACTGAAAAACTAAAATATCTCCCGAATGGGATGTCCCATTGAAGTGTTCATGGAAACACTAAAGAGCACTAACGAGGCACTAACGGATAGAATATGTTTCGTCGTTAGTGCTTTTAGTGTCCCGCCAACTTTACGGACCTTAAAATTCATTGTTGCATTAAAATCACTAAAGTTTGTTCTCCAAGCTGCAACAAATGTGAAGCTAGAGTAATTACTTGTGAATATGTAGCTAATGTGGTTAAAGAATCTTTTATTACATAGGTTGACTGTAAAGTAACATCATCAAATTATAAAAAAGAAATATAATACACATAACCAGAATATTATAAAGATGCATGTTTGAATAAAGCACAAATGAACTTCAATCTTTTTGTTGTTGTATAGGTTATCACGCCATCTTTAAAAGAGAAGCATTGAAAAATAATTTAAGAAAACATTGAAATTAATAACAAAGCGTCAAAAGTGCTTATGTAATCGTATATTATTGTCAAATTTAATTGAGAAGTTACACTGTTGGGAATAATTCACGTGTACACCTGTAGAATCTAAACGCATTAACTTACCTTCGCATGAAAATCCTCCGTAGGCGGTACGACGTGGTATGGAATTGATAGCAAACCGTGCCACCTCAACTCGCCTCCTTAGCTCCTCAACGTTAGCCGGAGGAGCTGTATAATGTTGAAGTTTCCGACCTATCATATCTCAAACAAGTTCAATCCGACTCAGATCTGGAGGTTTGTATAATTTATGAGGTTTGTATTGCATGGGTGCCGCAAAACGCAGGGAAGCACAATTGGCCATGCCACTAAATTCGCGTATCGTTGACGATCATCCTATGCTGCACACGCTGCAGACATGTGCGTCTACCATCTGTAACTGCAATCCATACATGGTCGACATCAGATATTGATGAGTTGCCGAATTGAAGGACATTTTGTTCGCCGACGAATTAAGATACGAATTGACTATCAATGACACGCGAAATTTGGTTCGCTGGAGACGTGGTGAGCGTCTGCCGGTGTCTGTAGGAACGCCCTATCAACCATCAATCGGGGATTTTTATATGAGATGTGATTACACATGATGGACATACACGTTTGCTTTGTTACAGTAAACCATTGGAAGAGCGATAAATAAGAATGCTTCCATGGCCAACTCGTTCTCCTGATCTAAGTCCGATCGAACATGTTTGGGGTATGCTGAGTTGGAGACTTCAACGCTTTCCGTATGGCATGGTTGAATACCCTTCCCCCTGCAATATAACCACATATCAACTCCATACCACCTCGTGTTGCGATGGTACGCGCCGTTCACCGAAGATACTTTCGTGATTGTTCCATGCGAGGTTAAGTTATACTACTTTAATACTACTTCCATACCAAATTTCATTGCACTAGTCACACGCATTCAGATTGTACAGAGTTTGCTTGTGAATTATTTCCAATAATATATTAAAATTGAAAATTATTTTTGCTCATCAAGCTATATCTCATGAGTTAATATTGTGTAATGTTTGTATAAATGATTAAAAAATTTGAACAGCAAACAAATAGCTATCAAGAGAAAAAAGTAGATTTGTTTTATAATTACTTATTCCTTTGTATTGTAACTATTCGAAGAAGCCATTACTTCATTTTTGTTTCAACTGAAATTTTTGGCCTGAACTAAAATGTTTAGTTTTAGCTCGTTTTTAAAAATTTTGTAACAAAATTTATTAATAATTTATGAGGAATAATGAGTATTGACGCAGAAACTGGTAAAAACAAAAATTTTACTTTGTTCATATCATTTAGATGAAAAGATAATATGTCACATAATGAACAAATTATATAATAAAAATTTCATATCAAATAGCTTAATCCACACCTTTTATAAAATCACAATTAACAAAAATCACATTAGACAATATAAAAATACAATAAATAAGAAAATTGCTTTTAGATATAAAAGCTTTTACACATTGGATTTGACAAAAAAGGTTTGTACCTACATACCGTTCCCTACATCATATCTAGAAGATACTGATCATTTTTTTCGTCACACTTTTTTTGTAACTAGAATTAAGTCCAGCATGAATAATTAAATTTGCAACCCCTTACAATAATAATGTAATTATTGTGATTTCCTGATTAATATTCACCTTTAAGTTAAACAATCCAAAACCCACATTGTATATCGTTTATAAAATAGAAATTCCATATTTTTTGAGGATAATATTTTTTTGTAATGAATGAATAAAAAATTAAAAGATCGTATACTGTATAATAGAAGCTAAGAACTGCACAAATAACAAAGCGGTTGTACAGTGTATTTTTTAAATATCTATACATTGTTATCATTATTCTCGCAATTTTTTTTGTTCATTAATTACAATATTTACTAAATAAATTAAATAATTTAAGGAGACCAGTAGAATTACAAAATACTGATAATCACTGACCTATTTAAATTTAAACGTATTATTATAGATTATTACGTAATAATAACTAAGTAGTACAAGTATTCGTAAAATTACGTGTACCTAAAAACTTGTTTTCTTTAAATAAAAAGAAATATTAATGTTTACAGTTATAGTTTATAATATATTCATATTGCACTGTTTTAAAAATCCAGTGACGTCGAGTATGGAGTACAGTAATAATAATTAATTAATTAATAATAATAATCCTCACGTCATGTCAAAGTTTAAATATTTATAATATTTATATTTATATATCGATTATACCTTATATACAATTATAATATCTTCTTTGTTTTTTTATGCGTTACGCGCTTAAACTCATTTTGTACATAAATATTTATTCATCTTTCAGGCTATGAGAATGACTTTGGTGTACCTCGTATAACAGTTTACAATTATATATATCAGCGAATTACGGTTGCAAGAATCGTGTTTGAGTCACTTCTTATTGAAATTGAGAAAGCGCTTTTCCGGGAATTACTTGCAAAAATCATCGACCCTTACAAGTAAGAAATCGGAAGAGAGAATTTTCAATTTTTAAGGAGAGATTGATGACGAGATTTTAATGTTTTTGCAAAAATTTCTTTATAAAACGATCGATCCAACAGCAAGGTTAAAATATCACAAGTTAAGGTAACCCAAAAATTAAGGCAGCACTATACTAAGTAGCACCACTATAACAATTTACAAAAATATTTTTTTTCATATATATAGTCAACGCGAAATATCAATTTTGATGATTAATAATTGGGTTACTCCAACTGATTGTGTTGGGAAGTGATCGCATTTTTCACGTTAATTTTTTTCTTTTTTTTAAATGACGATGATGGTGAGTGATATGAGGATGCAACATTCAAAAAATTAGAAAAAAAAACATTATTCTGTACACGTACGGAAACAACCAGGTAGACCAAAAAGTTTAAAATTAGATTAAGAATTAAAATTAAACAAAAGATAATTTGGCCCGCAAATATTGATTTTATTTATTTTTTTCTAATTTTAAACTCATTAAATCGTTTGGTTTTTAAATTATGCTGCAAAAACAAAACAATAATAATTATGTAGCAACAAGAGTTTGATGGAAAAATAATCCCTAACTAAAAGATTTGTAGTGTACAGGTGCCTGGAGTAATGAAAAAAATCGAAATAGGACGATTACAAAAAAAGCCCAATAATTTGATGAATAAATTAAAACTTAAATGTTGCGGTAAACGTGTGCTTTATAAAAAATGGATGGTAGAGTAAGATTGTCGGAAAGCGAATGAGGAATGTCAATTATATTCGTAATCATTTCTCAATGTGATGTGACCGAAGTGCATCGAAAAACTTCTTTTTTAAGTCTACTTAAGAATACAAAGATAAATACCACGAAAATACACGATCCTAATTTTGAATTTAGAACAATCAGTATACATATACACAACAGTCTTTTATATAGAAACTGGCCGAAACTTTGGCGTTTTCTCGATAAATTTTATAAAACCGTCCAAAAACGTATTACTACTCACTAAAATTCATTTTGTTTTTATTTTTTTCTTTTTGTTAAATACGTTAACAGTTAATTAATTTAAATATGAGAGAAAAAATAGAAAAATAATAATTAAAAAATTAATTAAGCGACGTCGAATATAAACGTAGATTCGGCTCGTCCGGATTTGTTTGTTCCATCTTTTTGTTTCTGACAAACGTACCAAAAAAAGAGGGAAACAACGAAAAATAAACTAATAATAATTTATCACATTACATTGTAGAACCTCAAGCGCTCATTCGCCACGACACTCCGTAAGGGGCTCTAATTTAATGGAAGTTATTGGGTCCTTTTGCCTGTTTGAATTCGATCCATGCATTGGTTTGACGAGTTCGTCAATATCTTCATGAAATAATGTGTCAGGCCTGGGTGAAGCAAATGTTCTAGGCGGTTTATACGCTCCCATTCCTGGTATAGTCAACGCGCTAACGTCTAAATTATTACCCATACCCATACTCATGGACGGTTCCATTGAACTCGAAACCGTTAATCCTAACGGGGAAGATATCGGACTTTCTAATCCAGACCCAGCTGGACTTATTCTCAGATCTTGTATACTTCCAGCTGGACTGGCCATTCTCATCGAAGCCATATGGCTCATACTAATCGGCGGGGCTCCATTACTGGCCATGGATACGCCTCCACAATGACCAGCCAGAGCTAAAGAATTCACCAAACTCGCCACGGGATTTGTATCATGAGCTGAACTTTGATGTTGCGCGGCTGCTACCATACTACACATTTGTTGTCTTAAACCTTGAGCAACAGCCGCTACTGCTGCTGCGGTCGCTGCTGCTCCTGGGGATACATTAGATTCTTGTCCATTACTGCTACAATTATTATTAGGGTAGTTTTGCATATTTACACCATCCTGAAAATCAAATAAAATTTGTTAAATTATTAAAAACCATTTTAATTAGTAAATTTTTAAAAAAAGAAGCCCTTACCCAACAATTTTCAGCACGATTTTCTTGTGGTTTCATAAGAGATTCCCAATCTTTTTCCTGTTTAGATGTAAATTTGCTGAAATTTGTGACGTTGGGTAGGGCTTTTAGTGGCTGTAATAATAGATAAACTTATAGGTTTTATGTCCGAAAAAAAATTAATATTAAATTTTGAGGCAATACAAATAAGCACACAATGATGGACTTAATATTCAGAACATCGATACAGAAATTTATTTTCATAGAGATACAATTTAGAAAATTGAAAACGTATTGAGTCGTGCAAATACAAATTCAGATATATAAACAACTGTTTACATTTTCAAGATGACTTTGATTATTTATTACTATAATTATACAAAAGTAAATTAGAATATATTAAAAAAGTATGGATATGCTAAAACTAAAACTTTAAGCAAATTATGAGTAACCTGCAGAAAATAAGTTGTAATTATTGACGTTTCATTTAAGAATAATTAAAGAGTAGCTATAAATTTTTAAAGTTTTTGTTTGAATAATGACATACTACTAATCACATACTATATAATAATAACATACTAACATACGATTAAAGTTGTAACAATAGCAACTATTTCAAATGTTGAAATGTCCGTAACTTTTTTCAAGTTCTAAAGATAAAAATTTGGAAATACAGGTATTATCGTTGGAATTGTATGCAATGCAACAGAAGACGAAGTAACCATTTCAAAAAATTTGAATATTTCACGGAAATAAAACATCCAGACATTATTAAAACATCCCAATGCAAAAGAGGTAAAATATCGAAGCTTGTATACATAAGCGCTGGATACGTGGATGCTCTGGGTGCGTAAGCATCCATACAAAAATACTGACTAAACTAAAAATACTAATGATTCCAGAAGATTTGATACTGCTTATACACTACTGCTTCTAGATGACTTGATAGTGCTTCCAAAACACTTAAAATGCTTCCAGAATTCTAGAAATACTTCTGGAAGACTTGAATTGCTTCTAGAAGATTTGATACTGCTTCGAGAAGATTTGAAATATTTTCAGAAAACTGGAAATGCTTTCACAAGACCTAACATTGCTTCGAAAAAACATGAACTGCTTCCAGAAGGCTTGACACTACCTCTCGAAGATATTGCTTTTAATAGACTTGAAATTAAGATAGATTGAACTGTTTCCAGAAGACTTGATACTGCCTCTGGAAGGCGTGATAGTGGCTCCAGAAAACTTGATATTCCTTCCAGAAAACTTCAAATGTTCCAAAAGACTTGAAATGTTTCCAAAAGACCTGTAGTTTTTCAGAGAACTTGATACTACTTCGAGAAGATTTGAAATGCTTCTAGAAACCATGATATTGTATCTTAAAAACTTGAAATACTTCCAGAAGGCTTAATACTGATTTTAGAAAACTTGAAATGCTTCTAGAAGATTTGACACATTTCTGGAAGCCTTGAAAAGCTGCCAAAATATTTGATACTGCTTCTAGAACATTTGGTACTGCTTATAATACTGCTGGGAGAAAACGATTTAATGGTATTTTTCATTGTTTCATGTTCTGCCAATTAAAGATTATAACCGATATACCGCTTGCAAAATTATAACCCTGCTGGCAGAAGATATTTTCACTGTAAACGTACAAAGGCGCCAGATATATAAGGTGTATCTGAAATGCGTGTACAATGGAATACCACAGATTTCTTGTACCGTCTTCCTTGCGCCGCCTACTCAGAAAAATATGGACTAATATTCGCTATTTACGTATTTTTAAAATTTTATTCAAAACCATAAAAACACGTTGATTGAAAGAGAACTCGTTTCTCAAAAATGGTTAAATTCATTAACATGTTCTCGAGTTATAATGAATAAACGAATTTTTTTTGGTAACTTTGAAATCCTCTAGCGGCGAAACGTAGCAACTTTGGATATAGATAAGTTAACTTAAATCGGCCTACTTTGAGCCGAGCAATCTGTGGTATTCATTGTTTGAGAATTTTTCCAATACAGCTTTTACGGCATCCAGCATCTACACGTATATAGTTTGAAAAACCGATGTCTATGCCTCTACTTTGTACTTACTTTCATTGGTTATGAAAATGGTGTGCATATTTAACAAAGAGGACCACAAACTTACTTCCTCTACAATTCTTTTCTTTCTACTAATCACTCTAACTTAAAACAGTAGATTTTGTAATTGAAACAAGCCGTTCATATCAAACATTAAGAAAAGCGAAGGAAACTGTGCGATTAACGAAGCCCTTTTGCCCCTATATCTGAGTGCAGTTCAACCCTTCTTATTCAATCAACCGAATAGGTGTTAATAAAGTCGAAAATGAAATCCATTCAGGATGAACAAATAATGATATATCTTTATGTGATATGCGTTTCTATTGCATTCAGAAGAGACCCGCCATTGGTAATGTAATAACACGCTTCAAATTTTAGCGGCTTAGAAGATCGTGTTTTTTGTATTCTGAGCAGGTAAAAATTAAGTCTTGAGATTAATTTAAGATTTGAAATGTATGGAAAGAAAAAATTGTGAGGACACGATAATCACAACCAAGTAATTTTCCAGTTGCTGTGGTGAATCGGGGTCGAATATGGCCACCATATTGAGCAAAAAATGTATGGTTTGACATACTATTATTGCCCTGTAGAATACATGAAGTAATTGGTCCCATTTTATTTCATTGCCTATCTGTCTAGGTAACATAATATAGGAAAAAAGAAATCGAAATACAAGAAGGACCGTACTTATGCGATTCACTTTTTTTAAGTGGAAAAGTAGCTGTATTTTTGATAGTGTAGTTGAATATGGCTACGGACGTGTAAATATTAACCATATCAATGATACCATAGGCGGACTGTTGAATTTGTGGGTCAAATGCTAAGCTATGCTCCTATACCTATCCACACACCATCCTTTAATTTAAAAAATTGAGGGGGGAGGCTCTGGGTTGCATCTCATAAAGCCCATACCTAAATCAGGTTACCATACCAATTCAGGCTGACCATATTCGACTCATCAATTAATTCTGATGTGGATCCATGCTGTTATATTTAACCACTATGCTTCCGATAAAAGTAACGATGGTATAATACAATGTGCATCATAGCAGAATTGCAACTATGATCCATTGCTGTCATTTCTAAATCACGTGAGATGTTGTTACAGAAATCCGAGAAACTTGAGTTGTTAAATTGGAATTCGAGAATCTTAAGTTGTCCTGTTTAAGTACCAGAAATAACGGTATTGTGGCTACTTGTTATATCAGATAATTTACCATAATGACACAATGATTAGAGATAATAATGCCATCAGTTTATTTACTAGATTAAACAACATCTACTTGCCTTAATTACTTTTGATCTGCTAACATATGGTCACTATTTGGAGTTGGACATAACACTTGATAACTATAGAATAGACTGTCAGTTGAAATTTTAATCAAGTTTTAGCTGATTGTTCTTAATCAGATAACAAATTTTATTTAATTATTCAAAAATTGTAGGATTCAAATTACTACTAATCAAGTATCTTGTTTATTATCCTTACAGTGCTCATGCAAAATATATCAAATCTCATATTCCTAAATGGAAGTGTATATTCAAAAAGTGGTCATATTAACCATGTTTGATCTACGTACAGAAGGATAAGTTAACAACTCCGGAATAATACGGTGAATGATATATCTCATCTGAAATGGATGTAAAGCATATTTTAAGCGGTTGGATGCGTACTTATAAAGATATATTTCTCTTATACATGTCATAGCAAGAAGGTAGAAAAGAAGTTGATGGATTAGAAGATATACTCGGTAATTTTTGTGCTCAACAATAAAGAATTGGTAGAAAAGCTTCGAAACCACCTCTATGATTCAAAACATGTCCAAAATCATCGATGCAGAGTATACTGTATCTCTATACTGTACTATTATCTATATATTTGAGTCTTCATTTTATAGCAGCGTTCTTAAACTGGTGTTCCGCGGAACCCTAGGGTTCCATTCAAATACCTTGGGGGTTCCAGGAGTCAATGTTACAATTAACGTAACATTTTTCTAAAACATAGTGCAGAATTAGCTTCAAAGAGACAAACTGGTATCAAAATTAGAAGAACAAGCACAAGAACAAAATTCGCGCAGTTACTCGTTAACACTAAACTCGATGAATAAAAGTTAAGAAATGTATTGAACTAAATCAGAAACGGAGTATCATTGAAGGATATGTTCGTGATGATACTGAAAATATACTAGAAACATCGTATTCAGTTAATTGATGCATAGCTAAACAAAGCGAAGTTTATACGATAGCAAAAACATTAAAAAATATTTAGTTACATCCATGATCTATCAAAAATTTGCAACAAAATTGCTCTTGTTCCGTTATCTGATATGATGATTTCACGACGAATTAAAACCATGTCAGATTTCTACGAAGTGGGACTAGTTAATTATTTGAAATATGCTAAATGTGGCTTTACTTTACAAATGGATGAATTTAGAGATGTTGTTAGTTTTCATTAGATTCGTTAGACACGAATCCTTTTAAGCAAAATATAACATAACATAAACATAATATAAATATTTAGAATTAGACATCAAGGCTAACCATGGTCTGCATCACCATGCTCTCCTAGTTGAACGAATATCAACTGCTCTGCACGAAGTGCTCAATGACGTCGTGAAAATGGTTAATTTCATCAAAATCAGACCCCTAAACAGCACGATATTTACTATCGAGGGGAATAGTTCTAACTTAATTCTGGGAATTGCTTGATGAAACTCGTATCTTTTTATTTGAAAGTGAATTTGCGAGAACGCTTAATGATACAAACTTGTCTCAAAGTTTAGCTTACCTTGCAAATATTTTCATATCTGAACGATATTAAGCTTTGAGAGAAATGCATTACTAAAAATGGCAGTCACTGTTTTGCAAAGTTAAAGTTTTGTTTTTTAAGTGGTATTTTCAATTAACTTAAGAGAGCATTTTACAGATATACGTACCTACACCACCTTAAAATCTACATATGCACATGACGGCATTGGTCCATTTTGGATAAAATTAATGAGAAATTTCCAAACGCATCGTAAAAGAATTGATGCCTTTCGTAACAACTAATCTCTGTGAGAAATTATTTTCCAAATCCAATCATATGCAACTTCAATTAACATCAATCCAGTTCTATAACGTACGAGTTTTATACCAGTGTTTATAATGAAAGCAGAGACTCATCTTGTTCATAACATATCTAACAAGTAATTATAATAAGGCATATTCACCCCCAAATCCAAATCTGGGCGTGTGACTGGACGAAGGGTTCCATAAAAAATTTATCCCAAAAAAGAGTTCCGTGCGACAAAGGTTGAGGAAACTTGTTTTATAGGATCTTTGAATTAGAGATTTCGAAGTCAAATAGCTGAGAATGAATGATGTGAGTGTATCGTATTTTATCAACTCATTATTCTCTATGATTTATCAAATGATATATATTATCTTTTTACATTAACTCACATTTTAATAGTAGAGAAGTAGTTTTTTACCAAAAAAACCTCAGACTTTATTATGCTACAAAGTTAGATATATTTTTTGGATAAAAATAATAGGATTTATTTCAGGTCATACGATTTTTTATATTCATTATAAACAGATATACACATATATCCAAACATTGTACGGATTTTATCACAATAAGAAGAACTGAAATTACCAAACATTTTACATAACTACGTAAAATTGAAGCAAAACCAATTCAACTGAAAGAAATGATGAATACCTTCTCCACAAACGTAACAACGTAAACGGGTAGGTTGTTTGCTTCTTAATAAGTAATAAAATATTCAGAAATATTCTTCATCTTTTAAAAACTTTTGCGAATCCATTTTGGGTTGGGAATTAAAATTTTTTTATTATATAAATAATCTTACGATGTATCTTGGAAAAATTCCATCAGTGATGCAGATTATGTGATTAAAAACAACATACCTTTTACAACTGATTAAATACAAAGTAGCTTTTTATAACTAATTAAAACGCAGGTAGCCGTATTTTTTTTCGATTATGTAGGGCTGTCACTTTTTATGATTAATGGAATAATGTCGTATTAATCTTTATAGTATGCTCGACTGTGATTTTAAATCTGTTTAATTTTATTTTTAATTCAGTCTTTCGAGCAAAAACTTTTCGAGTGCAATTAAATCATTCAAGGTTGAAAATTTAAATTTAGCAAATAATTTATTGTCACATATCGATGTTTTAAACATTTCCTCCGAAATGGTAGTAATTTTAGAGAAAAAGGCACAATATAATAAAATGAGATGCTTACGTGTTGTATACGAGGGTAACCCAAAGGTTCCTCCTTGATTTGATGAGAATCCCGGAACACTACGGCTCTGATTACACCCCTAATGTGTTCATCAGGCCATACTCCAAGTAAAATACGCTGTGGGCGACCTCTTCCTTTTGGTCTGAGATCTGAACAAGATAAAAAAATAAAAGTTTTTTAAATAATTAATAATTTAGATAATTGCGAAAAAAATAACGAAATAAGATATAATTATTATTTTATGGTTATTATTACATACTATTAAAAGATTTCGTTGCCAAGGTTATCTATTAAAAATAATTTACGAGTAAATAATAATTATATACGCCACCTTTAAAAACTTTAATTTTCTTTGACGTTATAATCAAAGTTAAATTTAAAATAAAACCTTAACTGGTACTTATTAAATCATTATTTTTAATAACGCTTTGAAAATATAATTGTTTTATAAAGCGAGTTTTATTTATGTTGACACCGTTTAACAGAAATAGGAATCGATTTTAAATAAATTTTCTATGTATTACTCCTAGAAATTATATCAAAACCGGTTATCTTTAAATTTTGCGAAACTACGTCAACAATAAATTGATTGATCTTAAAATTAATGATAATTATTTAATTAATTTACCTGAACCTCCATCAGCAGATGGCCCTAACATGTTGTGAACTCGGTTTGCGTACAGAACGAATGTTGGATATGGAATATCGTATTTTCTGGCTGCTTGTGAGAGTGATAATCCTTCTTTTAGCACCGAGAATATGGCTTCAGCCATGGTTTCAGGTCGCCAGGATTTTAACGGTCCTCGTTCACGAAAGCGCAAGTTATGAACTAAGCTTTGATTGGTATTCCAACATTTCTGCCACATCGATTGAAGTTGATACTGGTAGCTATCTGCTGAAAAAATGAGCACCAAGTTAGTATACCGTTAAACAAGTTATTTATTTATTTATTAATAAAAACTAGATGAGTTGGTCAATAATAATAAAAACAAAAATTCAGAAATAGTAAGAAAATGGTAAAATTGAACTCAGCTAGTTTTTTTTATTATATCTAATTGATGATTAAATCTAACATAATATACATGTTATAAAAAATTATTATTACCAAATGTGTTGAATTTTTATCTGAAACAGAAGAAATAATTACACGTGTGAGGGATGGATAAAAAAATATTAATGTCACCGTTGTGTCTGTAAAAGAATGAGTTATGATTTCTTTATTTTTATAAAATTACGACAGCGGCGTTATATTCCCCCGTGGGGTAATTTCTATAATTGCGAAAATGATGTAGAAAACGATGTCGCATTTTTTAGACCCTCGTGTACCTAATGGGCGCTTCGTCGACGCACCATAAGAAAATGTAGTCAACGTATACAAAAAATTTAATATGATGAATAATGAAACATTCATGTTCACGACGATTTACGGAGCCGTGGTGTAATAACATCACAATATATCGTTACGTTATTGTCTTTGCTCATTCCCCCATTTGTAGCAAATAATCCATGTTATTTCCGTTGGTAAGGAAATTACATTAAATTCGAACGAACGATAGACACAAAATAAACTAAACGCAGCTGCGTTTGAAAGTCTTTATTTCAAAAAATATTTTTTTACAAACAAACGATTCAATTCTACAACTAAGAAAATAAGAGTCTAATAAAATAAATTTCATAGAAATGTTTTGTTTTAGGTAACAATTAAAAAAGTAATAATAAGAAATATCGTAAATTGGGAAGCACTTGAAAAGGCACTTTTTAACAAATAATAAAACAAAACATTTTTTTGTACAACGTATTTAAAAAGATAAAGTATAATGTTAATTTTTATTGCTAACGATTTATTTATTAACTAACTAAAAAATTATATTTAAACGTAATAATATACAAAAAATTATATGTTTTGATCTACAAAAAAAATAATTATTTTAGAACATTGAAAAAAATTAAGGATGGAATGTGACTAGTATTGGAATTGTATTAAAGTAAATGTGGTAGTCAAAATAGTATTAACACAATTTATATTTATTCATTTAAATGTCTTTCATTTAAAAAAATAAGAAAAAACGGGTGGAATATCGCTTAATTTTTGTATACAATGTTGAAAGTAAAATGTCTATTCTTGGAATGCTATATAATACAATGTTTGGGAGAATTGCTATGAACCTAGAAGAATCTGTTACAAAAGTGTATCATGTGAAGGTTCCTTATTTTTTAGCGGCATCATCAAAATTTAAGCAGAATTTCTGATTATGAATAAAACATGTGAGAACAAGAAAACTTCAAACGATTTTTAGCATACAATGCAAAATTATTTTTTACCGAAATAAAAATGACTCAATTAATAGCGTTAACAAAAAGTTGGTAAAAACAATCAAACTGATCGATTTGGATGGGTATATAAAAGATAGCAGATTTTAGTTTGATAGTATTGGTAAATACGAAATGTTAATGATTAAACCAATTCAAATTTTAAACTAAGCTATTTGATGAACCAATCTATACGTTAAATATCATATTTACATAGAGGGAGTATTAATTGTGGTGGACGAATGACGCTCAAATTCTTTTCACTTATTATATGAATGCCATAACACAATCAAAATTCGTTTATTATGACAAGAAAAATTGGGAGCAAATACGTATAAAAATGAATCGTTGTACCTCAAACGTTTCTATTGAACCAATTTGATATGAAAATTATGAACTATAATCGAGGTCATTATTTACGATACCTTATAGACATAATAACAGTTGAAGGTCAAAGTTAAGATGCCTCGACTACTAGCAGCCTCGGCTATAATATCTTCTTCGTTTCAACAACGAAGAGAATAGAATCAATCGTTATAAAATTGATTAGTAGTTAATTACTGCAATTTTTGGACTACGAATTTCAGTTGTATTCTAAGGAGATGGGTAGCGAGATCCTTGTGGCCGAAACTACTAATTTAATTATTGCAATTTTTGATTTACGAAGTTTGATTTGTAGGGGGGCAATGCATAATAATTGTTGATATTCAAATTTTGGGGCTTGTTAATGTTTATAATTTTTACATATTAGCGATACTCCTATTGAAGGTAAAAATTGCAATCACCCCATTAGTAATAAGCTACAACAATCTCTGATGAATAAGTCATAAGGGACTATTTTGCTAAAACCTAAAATTGACAAATATTGTTGCATTCTTTGTACTGATTCTTTTGATGATTCCTTTATTATTTGGATAGATATCTTACGTAAATTCTTGCATTATAATCAATGTAGTACAAACGGCACTATCACTTACACTGTTTAGGACAATGGTAGAGTTTCATATTTAAATTTTCAACTTGTTTTAAACACATTTTCTTACATTAGTAGGCTGGAAAAACTGTAATAAAAAGCTTGTAATCAAGTTTTCAATTGTAAATAATTTGAAAACTTAATAATATAAGGTATTATTACTGAACTTATGGTAGAACTGATCTTACAAAACTTCAATGGTTATGGTATTAATGAAGTATTGAGGTCAAAATATGGGGTTTTAAATGTTTAAGATTGTATATATATCATTTATTATATTAACACCTTTTGGACACACCTATTGAAGATAAAATTGAAATCATAACAACAGTAATAAGTTAAAACGACTTACTTGTCACACAAATAAAACTCTATTTTTGATATCTTTTTCACAAATTGTTGCCTTTACGACACAAATGGACATAAACTAATGAAAAAAAGTACGTAAAAAAGTATACTAATTCAAAGTATGTAGTAAAGCAATGAATTGCAAATAATTTAAAAATTTATTAATGTAAGATGTTATTATTGAACTTATCATAGAACTGATCTTCCAAATCTTCATATGGATATGAATTAGGTTAGGTCGGGTTTGTTATTTAATGTACATGGTATTGATTTGTCTAATTATAAATGTAGATGAAAAGTTCCACCACATCACATTATGCTACAACATTAAATAATGGTGACGTTTATGAAGTAAGTCATAACAAATGATGGCAAATTCCAATCAACTTTAAAGGCAGCTTTAGTGCGAGGGAGAATTGGGTATTTGTGTATCGGGTATTTCGTTCTGATTGGCTGATGGCAAAGGTCCTGGCGTCACGTGGTACACAAATGTCCAATTCTCCCTCGCACTAAGGGCAGCTTTAAGCTAGAATACATGAGAACAAGTGAATTGAAGCTCTCATTTACACTTCTAAGATAGTATTGCGTACCAGTGAATTAAATGAAAAAAAACGCTAATGAGCTGGATTATTGTGTTTACATACAAAAAAAATGCAAGATTTGAAAGAACACAATTTTTTTCTTGTTAATCTGGGTGAATTATGTATATATTATATCTGGGTGTATTTATGTATAAATAAAAGAGAAACATATACAATATAGTTCTGAAGGAATTCTGTGGTTTTTACAATTTCCTTGTACGCTTTTGATGAATTTCTTATACAAATTGTTGCCTTTATGGGACAAATCGACATGAACCAATGAAAAGGGAAATGCATTATGAACGTAGGAGTAAAAAGAGTCAGATATTGTACGAATCAAAGCAACACAAATGTCATTTACAACGTTTAGTACAATATTGTTTTAAGTTGTTGGAAACAGAGTCTCTATATTAATGGGTAGTTAAGTATTTAGTAACGGATAATTTGAAAATTTTCAATATAAGATTATTACTACTTGTTACGATATTGATTTCCCTAATTATAAATGTAGATGATAAAGTTCTATCACATAATGTTATGCTACAATATTAAATGATGGTGCCGT
This sequence comes from Onthophagus sagittarius, assembly GCA_036711965.1. Lineage (NCBI taxonomy): Eukaryota > Metazoa > Arthropoda > Insecta > Coleoptera > Scarabaeidae > Onthophagus > Onthophagus sagittarius. Next base: position 55,673,254 of record JASERS010000001.1, read on the forward strand.
TTATGGAGTAACTCACAACATAAGATTGCAAATTCCAATCAAATTTAAGAGTCGAACACATGAGAACAATTCATTATGAATTCAAATTTTCATTTACACTGGTAACATTGCACTATGTAATAATGATTTGAATGAAGAAATATCGCTACAATTAAGATTAGTTGAAATTGTTAGGTTTAGAAACAGATAATAATCTATAAGACTAATCCTATCTCTGCATAAAAGATTTAAAATATTTTTGATATGTTTTGGCAAATTTATTTTAGTTTTTGGTATTTTTGTTATCTAGGTATGGAGAAAATCGAAAATCATTATTAATTTTAAGTAAATATAGAACCTAAATGTTGTAAATATTCAAATAGTTTGGTTTCTCAAACGGGTTTCATCAAATTTTCCCGTTTTTGCCATCAATGTTACATAAGAAATTAATAAATAATTCCCCCTACCCTTCATAATTGTGATTAGCATGTCAAATTTGGTTTGATCTAAAACTTCGCTAACGATCTTAATTAGTGTTTACCAACCATCGAAATATTGCAAGTTCAAGTCTGTTCTAAATAAAGATTATAAAACGAATTTCATCAGCAGATAAACCTTTATTAAATATCCCATAAATTGTTACTAGATTTAATTTAAATCATGAACATGATTATGAATTCAACTCTCGTTTGCGCGTTGTAAAAAGGTCGCTATAATTATGCTGAGTTGGAATTGTCGTTGAGTTGTTGTGAAAAGCTCTGCGAAGAGACTTTAAGATGCTTATGTTATGTTTTGGCAAATTTATTTACGATGTTTTGTATTTTCATTATCTAGCTATGGGGAGAATCTAAATATAGCAACTAAATTGATGTAAATATTCAAATGGATTGGTTCATCAAATTTTGCTGTTTTTGCCATCAATGTTATGTGAGAAATGAATAAATAATCTCCTTCTCATCCTTCATAATTATAATGATCATATTAAATTTGGTCTTCTAATCATAAACCTCCTCCAACGACCTTAATTTAGTGATAGTATGAAGGAAAATCATTGATGTTGTAAGTTCAAATCTGTTCTAAATAAAGATTGAAAACGAATTTCATCAGCAAGTAAACCTTTATTAAAAATCTCATAAAACTCATTACTAAAAGGAATTTAAATCATTAACTTGATTGTGAATTCAAACTCTCATTTTCACTGCTACAATAGCATTGCAAGATTTACTGATTTCATCAGATTTTGCTGTTTTTGCCGTCAATGCTGTTCGAGAAATACATAAATAATCCCCTCCTACACCATCACAATTATAATTACCATAATCAGTGGCAGTTGAAGAAAGAAATCGAAATATTGTAAGTTCAAATCTGTTCTAAATAAAGATTATAAAAAGAATTTCATCAGCAAGTAAACGTTTATTAAAAATCTCATAAAAATTGTTACTAAATAGAATTTAAATCATGAACTACATCAGTGATTCCCAAACTGTTCAGGCGCCGCGAAGTATTGCTTTTAAAAAGGAACGTTTTCCAATTTTGCAAGAAAGTAGAAGTGTTATTTAGTTCCAGGAGAAATTACGGCAATCTAAAGCTAACTAAGAATTAAAACTAGAACTAACACTAGACCTACAATTAGAAAGATTCGGATTTAGTCGTGCGTTTTCAGACGCACGGCTAAACCTAAATCTTTCTAATTCTAGGTCTAGTGTTAGTTTTAGTTTTAGTTCGATATAAGTAAAGAACAATTTAAGACGGAATAACAACGAGCAGTAGAGCTATTATTAAAACTAGAACTAACATTATTGTTGTAAATTCTTCTGGAACTAAAAGAAACTAGGAATTCTAAATTTCATTCATTCTTCCAACTAATACTAGACCTTCAACCTAGTTTTAGTACTGACACTAGATCTGGAACCAAAATCAGCCGGGTTTAGGCGCACGTTTCTTAAGACGAAAACTAACGCAACCTAACTATAGAACTAATGCTAGACTTAGAACTAGAAATATTACGGTTTAGCGGTACGTCCCTTAAGATGGCTAAACTATAATGTTTCTAGTTCTAGGTCTAGTGTTATTACAAAAGCTAGGTTGTAGACGCACGGTCTAAAGTATAAAGATACACGGCTAAAGCACGGTCTAAAAACGCACGGCTAAACCGAAACATTCTAGTGTTTGTTCTAGTTTTACTTCAATACAAGTATACGAATATTTGGGAATGAAAAATAACTAAAAATAGACACTAACACTAATGCCACAGCTAACACTCGACCTAGAACGAAAAATATTTGGGTTTAGCAGTACTTCTTTTAAGATGAAACTAACTAAGAACTAAAATCATTAGGGTTTAGCCGTATTATGAGACGTACTCCTAATCCTTAAAGCTTGGTTGTATGTCTAATATTAGTATAAACAGGATGAAAAAAAAATTGCGATTATTTAGGGAGTCGCAAACCAAAAAAGATTGGGAACCTCTGAACTAAATGGTAAACCTAAAAATAATTCAAAACATTTTATAAGTCCTAAAATAACATAATATTTCCTTAAATTTTATTTCATCTACAAAAAATTTTCATTAAACCTTCAACTAAACTCCGTGAATTAAAAAAAAATTCTTTATACAAATAATAACTACTAATGCATTTACTTTAATTATTACGATGGAACAAAAAAAATTAACCGTATAAATCAATTAAAATTACTATTAATATAATTATTATTTTTTCTGTAGATCAATTTCAATTTAAATCTAAATAAACTCAAAAAATATATATGTACAAATTGTTCAATTTACATTCATGTATAAATACATCATCCAACATAAATATAATATTCTAGAACGAGTTGTTTGCGAACGTCAAGGGAGTTTAAAAACGTAAAGGATATCGGTTAGTGTGTAGAGCGCGACAAAACTAAAACATGTGTTCTGTATTTGCGCAGCATTGCATGACAACTACATACAACAGTCATATAACACAGCACGCATATATTATTAACTGCAATTAGATGCATAAATATAGTCACAGCTCTCTTTCTCCCTCCACGTACGTTTACACTGTAATTAATGCAATAGTAATAATGGCACATTGATGTGCATTACGCAAAAGAAAAACGAATGGAATGCAAAAATAGAGGAAGCACGCTTATTAAAAATATCAATAAAGAAATTAACATAAAATTAGTAAGAATATATTGAGGAATGTTTCATTTAACTAAAGTAAATTATTGCTATTTTTTTTTTGATTTTGTTCATATCAATATATTCCGTAAATGGCAGTTTCGAATCATCTTAAGAATTAATGGTTTTAAAATCATTACAAACAGTCTTTTATTACATTTTTACGATTAATGACTATTTTGAGGTTGATGACGTAAAAGAAGCACTTGATTGATTTGATTTATTTTAACGTGATTTTTACTTTTTTTCGGGGCTGCATGTGCCACTGAAAACAGTATGGCGTCGAACGTTCGAAGTTAGAGGCAGGCACTTTCAGTCGCAGTTCGGGTTTTGTGAATTTCCAATCGCGAACTGGCGAATTGAAATCACGTCGAAAATAAAAACAAGTTTAAATTGCGCAAGCGACGCAAAAAAATATTTTCGCGCAAAAAAGACACGGCAAAAGCGCGCCATTGTGCGATTTTTTAAATTCCGCTGGAACCATTATTGCAAAACTGAATCGTATCTCGCAGCAAACGCTGCGAACTTTTTTTTTGTAGCTCGCGTTTTTGTGTTTGTCGCGTCCATTTTTTGAATGGCACCGATGATGCGCAACTTCTAGGAGGCAGGAAAACGCCAGTAATTTTTCGACGAGAGGATTAAAACGAAGCCCGGCTACATCGAACTATTTAACTTACTTCCGTTATTTTCATAGTATAATGAAACGATACTATGCTTTTTACAGAAAGCCCACCACCATCTAAACCCCGATAAACCCGTAAACATAAACTCGGGGTCTCTTAATTTTCTTAAATTTTCGACGTAAGTTAATATTGCTTTTAAAGATTTTTTGGTTCGCCTATTATATGGCGAAACTGATACGTCACAGCAAAATTCTAAAACTGCCGCTTCCTCATTCGACGTCAAACCTGCTTCCTCTAATACAGCCATTCGTTTTGCTTTTCCTAATATATTATCGTACAACGTCCCTTTTGGAATACCGTATCTAGCCGAAGCTTGAGTAAACCTCATCCTTTGCGTTACAACGGCTTCTATAGCTTCTTTAAGTTGATCTTGGGTCCACGTCGGTGTTTTTAACTTTAGCAAGTTTGGATAATCTGAACGTAAAAAAATAAAAAACATAATAAGGTGCAATTCTACTAAAGTGGTATTAACAAAATAACAACAAATCTACAGAGCAAAACGTACACAAAATAACTTTAAATAATTTCATGCATAACTCAAAAATATATAAAAAAATAAATTAGAATCAAAGCAAAACGTTAAAAAGAAACAACAACATCAATCCGTTTGATCTACCTTTTTATTCAAATTCATTTATATTAAGTATTCCTTTTGCGAATCCTTCTAGTAGCAGACGAAGTTGTGTACGTATAGAAAAAGAAACACAGAAACGTTAGAAAGTGTTCTTCCATTGGACTTACAAGAGAAAGATAAGAAACGCTTCCGAAGTGGCTACCGGGGTAGAAGGGTGGCTGCCATCTCCAACAACAATAAAATCACGAAAACCCCGACGAACTCGCATAAAACTAACGAGAAAACTTATCCAATACTAATTCTATATATTTTCTCCTGCAGTTCGCGAGAGAATGTTATGAGATATACTTTCTGAGTAAAACAGTGAGGAATGCCAAGAAAAAGGTATACTTTCAAAGTATCTTTGTGGAATTTAAAACAAGGCTTTTTACGTTGCTCAGAAAGAATGTTCGGTTTTGTTCCAAGATTTAATAAAATCGTCTTGACACAACGCGAAATATAAAACCAAAAATAAGGTTGTGATTAAAAGAAAGATTTTATTCGAAGAAAAGTGAGCATGTGTGATAAATAAGTACGAAGAAATCCCACCTGTATGTATCCGAGCGTTCCTTCATACTTAACACATGCCTCAAATAATTACTTAATTAATTTCCCTACCGCGAACATTACTTTCTGAGAACACCACTAACCACAAAGCAATAAATTATCCGGTTAATACCAAGTACAATGGGTTGTCCGTCGAAGGATAATTGCACGGAGCAGGTGCATCCCCCACGACATGTGCACACTTCTGTCATTTCTGATGGTTAATATGAACCCGTCGCCTTATTTCTATACCGCGCACAATATTATATCTATTGCGCCCCTCCGACCAAAGACGACATAATTACGGCGCTTCAAACCCCGACTTTAAGACTTTAATAACGCCCCCGTTACATAGAAATGTACAATAGACACGTGGAACAGTACCTGCCCCCTTGTCACGTACGCACAGACACACCTTTTAACCAGGACATATGGTCTACACTCCCTCTTACAATTGCAATTGTTAAACGCGATTCGAGGAATGAACCAATAATTATTAAATACGTGTAGAACCCCTATAGAAAGCGAGTACATATTATTTTATTTTTTTCTTTTCACATATGATCGAAAATATTGTCGCGTTGTAAATACCCCTATATTAAATTACACGAGTGGTTGCTTGTCGTTTCTTACAACACGTGGTGGCGTGAAAGATCTCGATTTATATAACGTAATGCTTTTTTTCTCTCGTTTTGTATAAATAAACGTTATAAAAACATTTATAATTTTATAGTTGTTGATATTAATCAACACCTGTGGTTTCTGTTCTTGTATTTTTTTTTTTAATTATATAAGATTGCATTTTTTTCTGGTGGAAACGGTGTTTGCAATGTTAAGATTTTTATTTATTAATTATTTCTAAAAAGTGTTTATTAAAGTTTTATCGCTAAGAACTATGCAGATTTGTATAAGTTATGATGTGTATTGCGACTCGTTTAATGAATAAAAAAACTTGTTAATGGCAAAGTAAGAAAGATTTTCCAAGAATTCAGACATTTATTCGTAATTTATAAATGCTATAATCTATCCATTATGTTGAAACTTTAATAAGTGGTAAGTTTAAAAAATATATTTTTACATGTACAGGGTAGTTCAAATTCGATGTCCGAATGGTCTTTTGGTTTTTCGCTAGAGATCAAAACTGAAAATATCTTAAAACTAACAAGTATAATTATCTTGCTTATTATTATAGTTAGCTACGACATTATATGGACACCTTTTCACAAAGTTCTTTTTGCTTTCAGTTTTGAGATATTTTGACACATGCTACAAAAAATGCTCAATTATTGGCTACCCCTATATTATTATTTTTTATTATCAATTACTTTTTGCGTTAATAAAATATTTATACTTGATGGCGCTAGATGGTAGCGTTTCAAAATGTTACAATAAAGGTCTGTTTTCCTTTATTCTAAAACAAAAGGATTGTTTTTTTACTAATAAGTCTAGTCGGTGAAGTTGATAAACCGAAAAATTAGGCCATTGTTGATAGTATTTCAGTAAAACACATTTAGAAATTAATAATGTTATGTTTTAGAGTGACATCTATTTATTTTATAGTTAACTATATACAAAATGTAAAGATTAATTTAAAAAAATCTTTTTTTTTAACATATTGTTTAGAGAAAATTATAATATATTTAATTATTAACTAAAAATTATTTTTAGCATTATTTTAAAACAATAAGAAATATACTTGTACCGTATTTAAAAAAAAAAATCACTAAAAATCAGTGATTTTTTCCGTTTAACACTACAAAAATTTTTATAGCATCTCAATATCTCAATGCGAAAAGAAATATTTTATTACGTCATCAAATTCTCTGTGAAAAAGTGTCTGTATAATGTCGTAGTTATAACATTTCACCATATAATATTATAATATAATACCATATAATAATAACTAAGATACCACAAAAGAGGATTGCGCTTTGAGGTTTTCGACATTGGAGCTCCTTTTTTTCTAAGTTTTACAGCTTTCAAGATAGACTATTTGAACATCAACTTTGAACTACATTGTACACATATTTTTACCATTAATTCATATTTCTACTTTGATTTTGAAAGTTTGTAGCTGTGACTGCTAGATATGAAATAGTGATCCTGTTTAAGGTTTTTATTTCTAATACTGAAATAAATGTATACACTTACATGAATATTACGTTTTAATTTTATTACTTATTTTATTTAGAATTTTCATAATGATAATCAACAAAATTTGTTGCGACGTTATTTTTGGGAGTTAGGTTGGGTTAAGTTGGGTTGGGTAATCTTATACACTTCTGGGGGTTTATAGATAACTATATCTAGTAAAGCTGCCTGCATTCGGAGATTTGTTTGGATTGACAATGATTACTAAGAGCTTTCTGTGTGAGCTGTTTGTTTCGGTTTGTATTTTGAATACATAATTAAATTGTTCGAAATGGGTGTATGCTACAACAAAAATCGGCCGATATGCGGCATATTTTTCAATGATGCAGTTGCCAAAAATTTCCCAATAATATTATTGGTTCTTTTTCAATCCCGAAAACATCCGATTTCATAAATGCAAAACCAACACGGATTACTTACAATTTTACTTTCAACCGTTTTAATGATTTTTTGTCTTGTATCCTTGATGAATTTGTAGTGGAGTTAGTGAAGTTATATTCCTCTAAATACAATTCTGATTTGTGATCGACTATATCTTGTTTCTATGTATTTCACATTTCAGTTTTAGGGACAATTTTACCAACCTTCAGTTAAAGTATCTAGAGATAGTACCATGGTTACCAGTATATACCAGTAGAACTCTCAAGAGGTGGCAAAAGTAGCACTTACGAAAACAACTTTTACAATTCCGTACTAAGTAGTAACTTACTTCAGATTTCATCCACATCCACAGAGATTTTGGATGAGTATATTGAAAAAGTATTTCAGAGTATTGGCTAATTATTCAATTTTGTGGTAGTATAACTTTTTTTGAGTACTAGTAAGGGTCATTTTTGCCAACACTTGATAAATTTGTCTTCTGTAATCATGGCAACTCTCCTATAGATAGTTTAACTGGAGGTTATTAAAAGTGACACTAAAGTAGAAATTAAAGTATGTTGACTTAATTTCACTAAATAAATCTTGAATTAAAGGTGTCTAGGCTAAAGTGTCGTAAGAATCCTCTATGACAGTGTTTTCGAAACTAAAGCTTCATGTAATTTGAAACCATTTCCCATTATAAGAAAAGGTTGAATATAGTCTGTTGTATCCACTGACTGAAATAATTGGTGTTTTGCAAAAAATATTTAATGTTCTGCAAGTAAAATCTTATCTATAATATATTATCACAATCACTTTCTGCTGATCTATTAAAAAATGTAGTCTACAAACACTATTCAATGTTTTACTAGCAAGATTTAGCCTTCCACAAGCAGTATTTTTTTGTATAAGATAATCAGCATTCACTAGTTATTGCTACAAAATAACTAGTCTTCGATAAACAGCATTTTATTTGTTGTAAGCATGAGCAGTATTTAATCTTCTGCAAGTAGTATCTAGCAAGGGTATAATCGCGTCTAGAGTTTTTGGAGTACGACGTAACATAAGCACTTGTTTAATTTGTAGCCAACATTATGTTATGAAGTTCTTCAAAGTTTAATTCTTCTGTATCATCTTCAAAAGTTAGAGTATTTATCTAAACTTCTTCGTATTCAGTCTTCGTAATGGCTGACCACAAAATTATCTTTACCATTAACAAGTATAGTGGCGTCCATAAAATAACAATATTCATACATACTTGCATTACAAAATTTAATCAGCCTGTTTTCAAGTATCGCGAAACAATATTTTTTATACAAGACAGCTAAGCAAAATAAGTAAATCTAGAAAGATCACGGTCGAGTCCACAAAAAAAACAGACCTATATGTACGTGTAATTGCTAGTGTAACTATTTTTAGACATCAAAATTATAGTTTGCTTAATGTTTCCAATTTACCAGAATATTAGAACCAGTTTGGTTAATTATCAAATCCACTTTAGATGTTTCAACTTTCAGTCATCATCATTATAAAATACAAAATTCTTGTAAATTCTTTGCGTAGAAAAATATTTTAAATGAACACTTTTAAAAAATGTTAAAATTGTAAAAATTACCTTAACAGGCATTAGAAGTATGTGATAATCATGTACATACATAAGATGTGTGAAAATCAAAACAGAAAATCAAAGCAGATTTACTAATTAACCAGTAGTAAAATACAGAATTTACAAATTTTAATAATACATTTTTCTAAAATAATTTAGTATTATAGAATTTATTATAAGAAATCGTTGATAACTACATTAAATTAAATGTGGTTAAAAACGGTTCATAAACTATTCTAAATAGGATACAAGAACACTTTCGATTTCATCAATTCTCACATCACCAACATTGTACTTTAATGTAAATGAGTAAATTTGTAAATATTTATAATTCGTTAATAAATATTTATTATTATTGTATCGTACTTACTTTTATTTCAAAATATTTTGTTTATTATACCATTTTAATAAATGAATGTGCTAATTGTTTACTGCAATTATATTTACTATTGATAAAATAATAAATTATTAATATATATATTTGATTATTCTATATTCATTGTGGCGCGGTTGTAAATATGTTTATATTGTGCAATAACTATTTTCATATTAATAAACGTAAATAAACGTTTGATTTTTAATAATATTCAACAAACACGAGAATCGTAACATATTTTTATGTAAATATACGTTTATATACATATATACATATACATATATGTACATACATATATACATATATATGAACGTTTTTAGTGTAATTTTCGTCAACGATGTTTTTAATTAGAGCAAACAAAAGATTCAACTTTAAATAAAATCTAAGAAAAAAGAATTGAAGAAATAGACAAATCAGTGAATTGGTGTGTAATTAACTGTCAATTTTGCTCACAAATTCTTTGTTCACAATTTTGTTTTAGAACTTGGGAATAATCCCAGGAATACGTCAACAGAACATTTTTCCCAATTAATTGATTTTTAACGTGGTTATATTATTGGCATGAGAGGGGCAGACTTTCGCTAAGAGAAATTGCTCGTTCAATCTGACGTGTTACAGTAGTATTGAGATGTTGTGTTGGTCCAAATGATGCTAGAATCAGATGCAATAACGTCGTAACCTCGATCCGGACATCCCTGCAGCACTACAGATCGCGAAGAATGTCTTATGTCAAATGAATCGATGAGAGATATAGGACCCAGAATGTCTATGTCATCTGTTTTTCGCCTGATAAGGTCTATGTGTTGCATTCATTTTGTTCATTATTATTAAATATTAATTATATTTTTTCTCACACCACTCCACCGTCCACGCAGGCTACCATGGAGCAAATTGAGCCAAAGAATGGCATCGATTTGTGTTTAGTGGCGAGTTCCGATTTTGCTTCTAGGCCCACGTCATAGGAGATTTTTTGTGGAACGTAACGTAGACCTCACACAAGGTGTATGTACACAATATTATGGTAGCAAATCACTATTGATCTTCATTAATAGCAACTTAAATACCATTATACCATTGTTGAAAAAAAACTTATTACTTTTTGTTTTTTTGTTTTCAAATTTTAAGCCTTTGTTTGTTCTAATTAAAAACATCATTGACAAAAATTTCAATAAAATCGTTCAATAAAGTCTAAGTGTTCCAATTTTTACGAAAAGCATTATATGACGTTAAGTATGTTTAGATACAAAATACCTTCGATCCGATGGAATGCGTTCTCAAGATACAAAAGATTCGTTTCATGCTGGGCCGTTTTAATTTAATTCAAACGATAATCGCGAACGAATGCATGAAAGTGGTTGCTATACTTGCGAGCGCTGTTAAATAAAAGTAATAAATAACCTGTCGGGAGGCCGTCGTCGTCGTTAATAAATAACATCTGGCGGCCACGCGGTTTTCAATAAGAGATTTGTTTCTGGTGATTGTTTATTCTATAACCGCGCGCTAAACTAAATACGAGCACGTAATGATTGCTTTTATGCGAAGATTACAATTGTCGATAACATATGAACGTATCCTTGTTAGTCTCATTTGAAATCATTACCTCTGTCTCAGCTATTTTATTTTGTTCGTACGCATATGTATATGGACTGTAAATTACGACTGAAAGACGACCGATAGGGTTAGGCGAGTTAAGAAAAGATGAATACTTTTCTTTGTATTCTTCATTCAAACACCAAGAATTAATGGCTTTTACAAAATGCATTCATGTGTAAGATTGAAAATAAAAGAAGTAATGAAGATGAATTTTTTTGTTAGGTTTAATTACTTCGGTTAAGACAGAATAAAAAAACTAATGTTTGTAAGTAAAGTAAAGCTGCAGGGTATAAATTTAACAACTACTGTAGGATATATTTCGGTATAAAGTGTATTTTATCGGGGCGGCTGGGATTAAATCGTTTCTGTGTACTTTTATACACCGTACAACATAAACTAGCTCACCGAACTCATTATTCCGATTATAACGCCCGCGGACCGTGTTTTTAATAATATTTATTACAGCCGTTAAAGCCGCTCCTATATTTATATTGCAGTCGTAAAACGTTCTTTTCTAATAATAATATTATTTTCAGTTTTGTGTGGCGGCGGTCCTGAATCGCACCAAACGAATTTTAATACCTTTTTATCCCGACCATCCGAATACGAATATATTAATGAATAATAAAACCGGGCCGATATTTAATGTCCGCAGTTAAATAAAACAATAAAGCGGCCGTATAATAGTGATACGCGCTTTTGTGGTAATTGGCGTTTTATAAATAAATAACTACGACGAAGACTACGTGTGTGGTCCCCATTTCGAAAAGACATATAACATAATTAAAAATTAACGATCGATTTGATAATGTATTTCAAATACTAAATAAACCGGGTTAACGTACGCCACACATCTATTCAATTTCAACGGTATTAAAAATGCAGCAGTTCGCAGCGACCGCTCCGAAAATTGGCTTTGATTTGTTAAACAGCACTTAATCCAGCAATAATGGCGAGCTAATTTGATTTGTAACCGCAATAAAGCTAAGAATCGATTCGTGTATGTGAATTTTATCTCTTCGTCCAATTTCAATGGATTAAATTTAAAAAAAGCATTTCCAATAAAAAGCAATTTTAAGTTACCATTTTTAAATCAAACAGAATAAATTTCAGCATATACTTCAGAAATACCAATAATATTTGTTTGTACCATCAAGAATGTATTAAAAACATAAACTGTTTACCTAACGAAACACGTAAACAAAATCATATGTCAGGGATTTTATGTATTTCGTGGAATTAATTAGAAGTGGGTTTATTCATGATTATCTAAGTGAGTTTCGATAAGTACTATGTATCATGGATATACCTTGGATGAAAGGGGAATTTTATGAGTAATACGAAATATCATCCATGGGATCACCTTTGTCACCTGGAATTGCTAATTTTTAAATGGAGTTGTTGGAAGAAAATGGAAACCAAAGCTATGGTTTCGTTTCGTTAATGATCCTTATATGTTCAGGACGAAAAGGAGCACCTTCTAGAATTTCTAACTAGACAACCTTCTATCACTGAAGTTTGAAATTGAACTTGGTCTGAAGTAAAGGAGCATCTTATCGTAAGTATTTTTAATATCGCCCTGCAAGGAGTCTGTGTGTTCTTTCCTCTCTTCAGCAATAAAACGAGTTTGTCATTTAATGTTATGTTTTTCATGACTATTATCCATATTATCACCATATACAGAAGGGTACCAATGGTGTGAAGATTGTATCCTCTCTTTATCCTTATCCTTGTCGTTTTATTATTTTGCTATTCAAATTATTTAATTATGCCGAATCAGTGTGCTAATAACAAAAACAAGTGAAGAAGCTAAACTGTAATAAGAAGTTACAAATGTAGAAAGAAATCAATGTACTGAGAACACCAAAATCAAATCGAGGGAAAATAATCTAATATTTTTTAATGTTCCCAATTCTAAGGATGATGAAGCTGGTTTTGTAAAAGCGTAGAAAGTAGAGAAGAACATTTCGAGAACTAGAGGACATCTTCAAAATCGGATTCCTCCATTAGAATAATTTGTTTGATAAGTGTTGATAATTTCATAATTACGTATTAATAACTCAACTTGTGCTAATTTTTTGAAAAATAGGTGAAAATTGAGGTTGAACACGAAAGTAAGAAAGTGACATGTAGTTAACTATCAATATCTCAAAAACTAAGACATTTTAAAAATTGATTTCTTTAATTAAAATGCTTATAATAAGTGCCGATAGTTTCCTAATTACATATAAAATAAATAATTACATTTTGTTATGATTTTATGAAATCGAAAAAAATACTTGTATATCCTGATAATTAAAAATATTTTATTAATTTATGTTTAAAAATGAATAGAAAACTAAAAGAGATATTCAAAATCGGGTTCTTTCACTAGAAAGCTTATACTTTTGTTAATAAGTGCTAATAATTTTATAATTACGTATTAATAATTCAATCTGTTCTGATTTTTTTGGTAAATAGGTGAAAATTTTGGTTGAATCCGATATTAAGACAGTGACATTCTTTGGAAAACTTATAATTCGTTTAATAAGTGTCGATTGTTTGTAATTACATATTGAAAAGCCGTTTTGTTAAAATTTTATGAAAATAATTGTATAAGCTGGCAACCAGGCTAAAACCAGAAAATCGTGCAGAGAAGAATATCAGTCTTAAAACTAGGCATAGCATGGTGTTGATTTAAAGCTTCATGGTGTGACGTTAATCATTAGTGATAATTGGTTTTCGGCGGGAGACATATTGGATAATCCGTCGTTTTTTGAAGAAATTTATTATGTTTAGATTATTCCATCTGAGTTCATCTATCGTCACATAAAGCTAACCTATATAGTCATACACGAAAGGGTGGTACAAACAGATTATTCTAGTCTTGTTACACAATCTCGTCGTGTACAATTGATCATTTAAATGTGTGATCATTGTAACCTTTTGATGCTTTGTTTACATCGGTACTCTTTGAGGGCGATATTATTGCACTATCATAAACGTGGTACATCATCGAGTAAATCATATTCTTTGATTATTTTGGACTCCCATTAATAATGACGTCAGGATTGATCGCCCAAGGAACGTGGTGTGGCTTTTTTCGTACGAAGTGATATCAAGAAAATTAAGAAGGACCAGAAGCATCAAAGTGGATTTAATTCAAGAGACGGATATGGCTGAAACACCTGTGGAAAATATCAACAGAGGATGTGGGGTGCAAGATATTCACTGATACATCAACCACCGAACAAGAAAAAAACCAAAGGTGTGATTAATTGCTTGAGTAATTATGGAGAGGATGTAACCGTCTTCCAGGTGAAGGGATGGAACAATTTAGCTCAAAAACGAGAAGAATGGAAGCATGTTATAGAATTGCCAATACTCTGTGAAGTGAAGGAATTTACTGCACACTAAGTACCACAGTAGTCGGTTTTATCTGTCTTCCTTATGTTTCTGGTGTGATGAAGAGGATATAGCCAATAAAATTCAGAACGGTAGTCCGATGGCTAGAAGCAAGCAAACCCTATTATAGAGATCAGGAGTCTATCGCTTATCATGCAGATTACTACCTATCATGAATAAACATTGGAGAGATATCCAACTAATAAGATTTCAACTTAAAAATTACCAAGCTATTTGAAAATATTCATCTTGTGCGTTTCAGTTTCTAATGGTGCTTTCTGCATTGTTAAGATGAAACAAGTCAAAATATAAATTATAATTTTTTAAAGATAACAGTAAGTGTAAACCAATAAAAATGTATTTTAATACTTTAATTCTCGGAATTTAAATAAGACCCAGTACTCGTAGTCGCACCACATTCCCACAAAGAGTATTCCTCTTTGTGGACAAAACCATAAATTTCGGTAAGAAGGATTATAAGCGAGACGACAACAACTCATCGACATAGGAAGAACGAGAATAAAGAAAGCGGTTTAAAGCTTAGCCACACTTAAAAGATGCTAGGTAACGTAACGAACTCTCAAATCCACTCGGATTTGAGATTCTTATTGACAATTATGTTTTCATGTATTGTTATATACTAACAGATTTCGTCAAATAATGAAAGACGGATCGCTTAATCTGCAAGTTTCTAATGATAGTGCTAATATGCGCTTAGGTAATACCAACTGTGAAAGCTTTCGTGCTTTTATAAGTCTAAATTAAATTAATTATCAGTTTTATAAATAATTAGTAAGATTCAAGTAAATCAAAATTATTGTTAAAAATAGCTCATTGCATTTTAAACTTTACGTTGAATTTAAATTGATTACAACAGATGGTCGAACAATTACAAACAACTCATTAATTCGTTAATGTAAAACAAAATTGAATAATACCAAAATGGTATAATTGTTTGTCTAAAAATTGCGGCATTTTCAAATAAACGAAGTAGAATTCATTAAAATTCATAAAATTTTATGATTTGTTTAATTAATTCGTTTAATTATTTTCTTAAAGTGACAATGAATGAGTTTGTAATTTGTGGAAATAAATTTAATGTGAACTTCTTTTACATAAAATTTTAGGTATAAATCCCGAGTAATTCCACTTTTATTGTTTGAGACGGATTGTCTGTCGGTCAGCGTCGAGCTGTGCTTAGCATTTATGAATTTGACATTTAGTTTAAAATACCAGAAGGCCCCTATTATTATTCTTCGTCTCGTAAATACATCGCACGATTCGTTTATTATACGATGCGGATAAATATCGACTTTGAAGTGGCCCGGCTTGCACCGGAAAGGTTACGTTAATAAAATGTTATCGCGCGCGTTATACGCTCCTTCCCCCTTCCCGCGAGTTCTTTCTATATATAAAGGACATTGTCGCCTTGAAAAAATTTATAAGAATAGGAAAATGGTAAGCGGTCATCTGCGATGTAAATTTTTTCATTTATCAGGAGTGGTACCACAATTCTGTAATGTTAATTTTCATTGTCCTTCACATTTGCAAATTTAATTCGAGAATAGTTGAAATGTTTACAGCAAACGATGCATTAATATTAATATGCAATATATTTTTTTCCTCTTTTGTATTATTAGTTATGATTTATTCATTCATTTCTTAACACAAATATCAAATACAAAGTAAAACGATGACTTTTAGAATTGCATTGAATAAATACAATTGCAATTTTAATAATTTTAGCAATTGCAAAAAGGGGCAATTTACATAGGCACCGCCATTAATCTAAAATAAATTCAAATATAATCGTCTCCGCTCCGTTCGTTTGGTTCTCGCCGCTGGTCCGCCTTATAAAATAAATGTAATTATTGCTGAAGGCAATTATTTTGCAATCTTCCTTTCTTCGTATTATGCGTATTGCGGCGTGCCTACGCGAAATTACCGGTGTCCGTCGCGCCTCCTCCTGCATTTATTATTATTAAATTATAATCCCCGAACATCGTAATGACCTACGTAAACACGACACAAAGAATACTCGCATAAAGAAGAAAGACGAAGAAGAAGTGGAGGAGGTCGACGATGAACTGACATTGTTGCTGTTCTTGCTCAGGGCTTGGCATTTCGTTTAAATATGAATTTACATGAGATGAGCGAGGGAATATGTATGCGCTATAAGCAACTGTTAAATTGTCAAGATAAATTTGTTAGGCGCATTGAAGTTAATATCTGAGATGTTACCTACAGCACGCTAATTAAGAAAATTAAAGAGGTAAAATATTTACAATATAATTAAAATTCCTGAAATATTAATTAATTGCGAAACTCTCCGTGATATTTATTGATTTAGGTTTCTCAACAAAGTGGTCAATGTTAAATTGAATTGATAATAAATTACTTTGTGATAATTTTGATTTCAATAAATTTGAATAAAATTTGGGAAAGACAGGATGCGATTGAAGAAGATATTGCAACAATAGAAAAGTGAATTTCTTTGGTGTTCAAATTTGGTGACTCTTCGAACAATAATGCTGGGATGCAATATTTAGGTCATAAATCACAACGTTTCTATCCTGCAATTAGATTGCAGATATTAGCATTTATGCTTATGTAAGCTAGTTATGGTATTTAATTAATTAAATATTCTACTTGAGTAAGAAATTAATGCGATATTTCTAGATTGATGAAGTTGCGAATATTAAATATATTACATTCGTTTCCATTTTTAAGACATCTGAGATTTAATCCAATTAAAAAAGACATGGTGTTTTTTATTATCCAACTTAATTTGATTGATAATTAATCAATCTTATTAGACAATTTTAACTTCACAACTTCCTCACTAGTGACCCATCATTAATTTTAGCTCTTAATTCTAAAAAAAACTACGCTAATAAGCCCTCGAATATCCTTCATATTTAATTATACTATAATGAATATTGTGCATGAAGAAGAATTTGTATTATCTATTTACCATTATCTAGTAATATTTACTATTCGGATACTGAATACAAGTAAGAGATGCTCTATGCCGGTTTTAGCTGTTAGCAAGTGAAAAATTAAGGTATTTGTAGCAATTTAGTATTAGTGCTGGCCTTTTTGATGTGTTGCTAACTATAACATCAACGACAAATTAAAGAGTTTGGTTTCTTTATACTATATTATTGGTGAAAAACTAGAAATTTATAAAATCGTTTTCATTGATTTATAAAATTATTGGACAATTATTGATAATTATTGAATTTATTTGTTTTATTCGACACCACCAACGAATATGGTATTTATTTAATAGACATTTTATTGGTATTGGCATTATTGACGATTGTTGTTAATACAGATGCTACAGATATTCAAAAATTTTGTAATCCTAGCAATTTACTATCAAAGTTATCATATCTAATGAATGGAAGTAGCTGGGATGAAATAATCGGTAAGATTTCATAATTAGATTTTGAAATTCAACATTGAGTGACAAATGTTGGGTTTTGGTAAACAACATTTGAACAAAATGTTTTATAAATATATTGTGTTTTTAAAAAGAAACATAAAAAAGTTTAAAGAAACATATTGTATGATGGTGTTTATAGTGCAACAATGTATGATGTATAGTTTATAACTTCAATATTAAGTTCGGTAAGGTTGAGTTACTTTAGATTAAGTTGAGTTGGGTTTGGGTGTTGTGAGGTTGGTTGGGATCAGCTCGGGTTCGGTTGAGATTTCTTTATTGTTCTGAACATCAACACCATGCAAGAAAGGTGATTAAGGGGTTACAATTCTTCACATCCCGTTAAGTCCAAGTATGGTAGATATGATAAATCTTTAAAAAACTAATTGCATTTTATTTTGAATTATTTTAACGCAAGCACCAAATGTGACCTAATGGATCATAGAGAAGTATAGTAGCAGTATATCTAGACAGAAAAGAAGAACAGTATTTAACCTTTGAAGTGATTTTTCGAAGCAAAGTCTCGTTGGGTTAAGTTAATAACGACATATATCGCTGACTTGCTAGGAAACGGATACGAATGAAAAAAACGTCAATTTGAAATAATCCAGTTTAAAAATTATTTATTTCATTATTGCATATGCATATGGCCGTTATACTTTCTTGTGGCTTCTTTGGAAGAAATTTGCATTTCATCAGAAATAGACAGTTCCTACATTTTTCTAAATTTCGTTTTCTTCACAGAATGATTTGTAACATATGGGACAAACTGAAAGGGTAGGATCAAACTGCAAATATTTCGGGGTTATTTAGACAATGCATAGATAATTAATATAATAAAATCATTGTAATATGGTAAATATAGCTATTTAAAAATTAGTTAAAATACTCAATAACTGGTACTTATTAAGAACAGCTGATATCATTGTTACTAGTTGATTTAGTTACCTAGCAGTGATAATGAAGCTCAAATTAGAATTAGTACAAATCAAACCTATACTGACATTTTACCCCATGTATGGTCAGACGAAAATCTACACGCCTTTCATCAGGGTTCTCTTCGACATCGATTTAGAGTGAATTTGTAGACGAGAATTGTGAACAATCCTTTAATAGGATCTTTTGAATAACCAACAAGACTTAATGGAAATGTAAGTATGAAGGCTTTCAAGGTCGATGTTGATGCCTGAAGAAAATTGCAACATGGCATCTGAAATATTATCTCAATAATACTTTTCTTCAAAAATAAAGGGGTCGGGATGGACCTATTACATGGCCACCAGGTAATCCCAATCTTAATACGTTAGACTTTTTTATGAAGATTCATGAAAGAAAGAGTATACGCTACTGAGGATTACACAGTCATATAACGCAAAATCCAAAATTTTCATATAATTTTACAGATCTTTCAAAAATGAGGATAGAGTTGACAAATATTTTAATTGTTTTTTACTGGAAATCAGCGATTCTCAAAAGTGGATGATATGACTTATTTAATAAATAAGTTGACTTATTTAAAAAATTAAGATACGATATTTATTAGTTACACTATGTAACTAAGTTAAAATTTAAAAGTTTCGAACATTTTCTCATTTGAAACAGATTATACCGGATCAATCAGTCAGAATATATCATAAAATATGATGTATGATTAAGAACATCCAACTCGTAAAGTATTATGATTTTTTAAGAAATATAAATGAATTCTCACATCATTGTGCTTATCAATCTAATAAAAATAACATTATTTTGAAATTTGTCGAATACCGTACTATTATATCAAAACAATAAGTAATTTTTAACAATTGCTTATACGATATTCTATTTATGACTCGATTTCAACAAACATCCATAACAAAATAAGCTGTTACTGCAATAGCAAGCTTTACTTATGTGGAATGAAATTAAATCATTTTTGATCACTGTTGAAAACAAATCGTCGTCCCAATTAAGTTGTTGAATGAATTTCATTCTGTTAAGATTCAGTGAGTCCGTTATTTTTGCAGTTTTCACAATTCAACAAATTTATGAGGTTGTCGACAGAACAGATGAAAATATTGATAGCTACACAACATCAGTAAGATGTAAGAAACGGTTTTAGGCTGTGTTTGTGTTTTGTATTGATGAAGTGTGAATAATGCTTGGCAACTTTGTAGAAACAGAATGCAGATCATTATATATTTCGACGTATAATAAAACTTCATCCTTAAAAACGTGAAGAATGTTAATTAACAACATGC
Organism: Onthophagus sagittarius; assembly: GCA_036711965.1. Classification (NCBI taxonomy): domain Eukaryota; kingdom Metazoa; phylum Arthropoda; class Insecta; order Coleoptera; family Scarabaeidae; genus Onthophagus; species Onthophagus sagittarius. Next base: position 55,693,402 of record JASERS010000001.1, read on the forward strand.
AGATATTACGAGGGGTTGTTGTAGTAAAATGTTAATAAGTATGTGGTAAAAAATGTATCACTTTAAGGTGGTAAAGTTTCATTTTCTTTCATTTTAAGGTAAAGTCCCATTTTTTGCTTTCTGATTCTGATACTATCTGTAAGTTTTTGATTGAACATCCCGTATAAATTAGATATCGTATTTAATCTCCCTTTGATTTGATTATGATTCTTCAACTTTTTGTGTTATTCATTATTTTCATATATGCCATTTCTCCATTACGGAGAAAAACTACATCTATCAAACACAAAATATGGGTTTGGTATTAAACACAGTCTAACAGTATTAATATGCAACGTACATTTCTAATTATTTATTTTAGTGATCTACATATAACTAACCCATTACCACTTAATGTAGATTTCAATAAATACCGTATTAGAGTTGCTAAGATGCACACCAATATTAAGAACATGTGTCTGATAAAAATAGTATTTGGAGTATATACAATCTAACATTGAATAACAACCACAACCAGAAGTACAACTACATCTAGCATTAAATCTGACACTAGACCTAGAAACATTCGTATTTAGCCGTACGTCTAAACCCGGACGTTTCTAGTTCCAAATATGGTTTGAGATTCTACTTTAAGTTCATTAAAGATATATTACATATATGTACTGAATCATAAGTAAAACTAGTCTTTGACGCACGGCTAAAACCGAATATTTTTAGTCCTAGGTCGAATGTTAGTTCTAGCTTTAGTTTAATGGAATATACAATCAGAACTAACACTACAGCTAGAAACATTTAGATTAAGTCTCTTAAGATGTTAGAACTTTACAAACAACAAATGTTAATAACACCTTAATATAATTTTTAAAAATTAAATTAGTTTAATTCCAAATAATTTATTCGAATATAAAGAAATTTTAATACGTTATATACGGGTATTAAGGACTAGCGATATCGGTTCAAATAATGGAAATATAAAACTTATCGTTTGCATGCGAGGGGCCTTTATTGTTTTTATGCCGGCTTTATTGAGATTTAATACCGAACCCGGGGTTAGGATTTCAACAAATAGCTGGGTCGGCTTTAAATTGGAACCTTTTTAGTTTGGTTTTTAGTTTTTCGCTACTTCCATTCGCGACGCGATTTATTGTTCGATTCGAGGCGATTTACTGTTGTAGGCTATTCACGCGCGAATTCAATTGCGTTTTAAAAGAAGATAATAGTATTATATTGTATAAATATGATGCGGTAACGTTTCCTTTTAAACCGTTTCCGACGAACCCCGAAGAAATTGATGGGAATATATTAGAAATAAAAAATAATGATAACGGATTCGGGAAATAAAAAAGTATTAAATATTTAAACGTTTATTTTAGTTGTCCGAAAAAAACAAAGCGAATACTAATAAAATCGACGCATATCGTTCTTCGATCAACAAAACGTATTTTCGACGTTCGATACCGCCCATCGTTGTTAATTTACTTTTACGGGCCATTTAAAAATGATGATTTAGTGGCCCATTAACTATATTCTTCGCGATAGATTTTAATAATGCAAATAAAAAATAAAAATCGCGTGTATCTTTATACTCGTTTTTATGGGAGGCCTTTGGATGCAAAAATATAAAACCAGCTTTAACGTTAAATCGTAAATGTTTATCTTGAAATAAAACATTATAAATCTCCCGCGAGTACGTTGTAATTGCAATTTTTCGAAACATCTCGCTTGAATGCACGTCATCGAAATGTTTTATTACGACGTTTAACACAACTATATTTTATTTCCAAGGTAGGTATAATAACAACAAATAATTAAGATAGATACATCCTAATGCCTATTAGATACTTAAGTCAAAGTCTTAATAAAACATCAACCGGTAAATGGTATGTTTACATTTCAAAGTCATTAAAGAAATACTATAAGTGAAATACAATGACAGTTAGCCGTTTTGTAATTACAGAAGTTTTTTTAACGTTATTTCTATGTTGGTAATGGAAAGGTTCTTCCAATTACGTTATTATTTTTTAAAACGACCCACCCCATCATCGTTGAAGGAAATCAAACTAGCAATAGACCAGGTGACGTGGCAATTTATATTTCATGGACGGCTCAATTTTTATTTTATTTACCGCTTGAAATACCCCAATACTCCGTACTTTTAATATTTTAGCGGTTGCGCTCCAGAGACTACCGGCTTCCTATAAATATAAGAGACGGAAATCTAAGTGCGCCGCCAGTGGGCGAATTTAATATTCGTTTTTAGGCGTGAATATTTTATGTCGAAATGATCGAAATCGATTAAATGATTTGAATTGAATCGAAACTATAAAATATGATTGGAATTCTTCAATTACGTTATTATATCGAAGACATAAAATATTGATGTAAGAATTTTGTTGCGCAGTAAACTGTTGGGCGTACTACAAAATGACCTCAGTTTATATTATATTATTAAAAATGAATGTGGGATAGACATTGAAAAAATATACCTTCCATTAGTATGAATAATAATATCATAAAAATCATTATATTAGAGGTATTTCTTTAGCGGAGAGAATTAGTGTTATTATGCGAATTTATTTATTTTATTATCACAAATTTTGTTATATTGTTTCTTTCTTTATTTAGGATACTTAAGTTAATATAGCAGGTGAAGAGAAGAGGTAAGGTAATATGAATTTGGAATCAGAAACAATAGAGGTGAGAGACTAAAAGAATTTGCATTTTTATTTAATGAATACTTTCTCCGATAAGCTGCAAGACAGAAAATGGACGTAGACAATCTTGGGAGGACAAAATAAATTGGTTTTTCCTTAACCTCATTTTCATTAAATGTCAAATTTAACCGAGGCATTAAATTAGTTTATAAAAAATGCTGTTCATTCTGGAAACTTAAAATTTCGTGCCAAGTACCATTTATTCATCATTTATTTACCCGTTCAAAAACGTAAAGGTTCATTTATTCCATCAAAAGATTTGGTTTCCCAATTATATTTGATTTGACTCGTCAATTTGTAATCAATTATAAAAAATGTATAAAGAATACTGGTTAAATTTGGTCCTCAATTATTTATTTATAACCCCAAAGAGTTTCATTTCTCAACCTACAATTAGAGGAAATTAATGAATGGTAAGTAGAAAGTACAAGTATGAGTGAAGGAGGATTATTTTAAATTTGTAATCGAAATCACTTTGTTCAATCAAATCAAGGTATTCACTAATAAGGAAAGTCTGAGGAAAATGGGCGACATTTCTCGATAAAATTTTATCGTTAACCGTTTATCTGTGGTTTTCTTAGAGGAGAGATTGACCTTTTCCCCGATAACGAGAGGACAAGGTAAAAAAGGTGAAACAAGTGTTCTAATAAGAACGGTTACTACATACAAGTCATTATTTGTTTGTATATTCATACAAATATAAATAGTGCAGAAAACATAAAAAAAACTTTTTCACACTCTGCATAGAACGGCAATCTCCGAAAATAATATATTTTCCATATTTATAGACACTTCTCAACTTCGGTTAAAAGTAAAAGGTAATAGTAGCGACCTCCCAACAGTACACCTTAACAATACAGAATATAGAACTGACCAGCAAAAGTGCGTCTAATTTGCCAAACACTTCCAAAATGCCTTCACTCTCTATCTAAATAATGACGATGCTAAATACAAACATTTCATAAATTAATGAATAAATGTCATCAGATCTAAACATAGTCATGATCAAATTCCGGAAATAACATAAGCAGAATACGACGAACACCTAGCCAAAGGAAAGAAATCATGTTCTTATAACCAAGAAGTCATATGCTTAAGTTCCACACACAAAATTGCATATTTCTATTAATATGGAAGAATTAGACAATTATAGCAATTCCCAAAGCTGGTGTTAATCACTCTACTCCTCAAGGATACAGTCCTATCATCTCATTACCAGTAATCAAAAACATATTTGAGAGTCATATCAAATCTAGGATACTTAATGTTATGAATTACAAAATTCCGATACACCAATTCGTCTTCAGACCAAAACAGTTTACCATCAAGGTGTAAACAAGACATTCGATACAGTTTAGCGCGAAGGTTTAATATTTCAAATGGGGCAGATTGATATTCCAGTACCATACATAAATAAACGAATTTCTGCGCAACAAAACGTTGAAAATCAAAATAAAAAATTGAGTATGTCGTCATCAATCTCTACACTGCAAGGAGTAACCCAAGGATCTCCATTATTTCTGACTTTATACAACATCATCAGCTATGGCTTTGATTATACATATCTAGATAGCTCACCTAATGCGAAAATTTGGAAATCAAAAATGTAATGTGGGTAGCCGAAACTCTGGCGGAAATAATTATTTTTAGGTAATGTTTAATAGGTAAATGTGAAACTGACGGTTAGGTATTTGGCGTATAGATGGCTTGCTAAACAATGACAAGATTAAAACGTAATAATTTATTTAGTAAAAACTTAAAAATTATAAATATTTGAAATAATTGTAAAACTTTGAATTTTTCTTTAAAGTTGTTGAGTTAAATCTAATGGTAAGCGCTATGAAACGCAATACTAAATATTTTACGTCCAGTCTCAGCCGCGCCGTGCTGAGACTCGGTGGCTACTCAGCCAGAGTGGACCACAAAAAGTAATCTGTGCTGGAGCCATTGAGTACAATCAGATCTAGCCATGTCGGTACAGTTAGACACAGAGACATGGTGTTGCGACAAAATCGATTCTTTTTGGGTAAAAAAATACTACCATTTAGTATTTTAATTTTATTAAAATTCTAGATCAGTAGTGGTAATTACACAGGATGATAAGAACCGACACAGAGCAGGGATATGTAGAAGACAATAAATTAATATGATTTAACGCACATTATTCCTGTACTAAGTTGAACTCCTGAGGAGTTACAGCCCTTCAAAGGTGGATTATAATTTTTTTAACATTGGATATCTCAGTAATAGATAAAGTTAGAAAAACAAAATTTGGTATACGTTATGAGTATACCATGGGTTATTCATTGGTAGGAAGTTGAAATCAATTGAGGCATTTCAAAGGGTTAATGTATGTTAGAATTTAATTCTAAATTTTTTTTCACTCATTATTTATTAAAAACTTATGCTCTTTTAATTAACAAACGAGCATAAGTAAAAACATGCATTTCTTTAATGTTACTTGAAATCATTGAAAATTAAGTAGTCACGAGTAGAACGGTAAAAATTGAATAAGTACGTTTCATTTTTATATATAAAACATACATAATGTATACACATTTAAACCAAATAGCGTGAAAATATGGGATAGATTACGCAAATAAATAGAAAATATTTTTTATCGCCAATCGGCAGCAAAAGTATACTGTATTGTTTATTGTCTTATAGTCTAGTAATCTGTGCCATTTAGCGGCAGACAAATAATTATTACGTATCTAAAATTTTAAATATCTTTTTACCTGCTTTAAGATTTTAAAATTATGCATTGAAGGGCTATAACTCCTTAGAGACACATCTTTGTAAATTGCATTAAATGATCTTAATTTATCGTCCTTTCCATATCCCTGCTCTGTGTCGGTTCTTATGTGAATCTCCAGTATTGACAATTTTTATATACGTAATTTAATTTGCTCAATAAGTTTTTAATATTTTAGTTATCAAGCAGTGTTCACGACGAAAACTAAGAATTATTGTTTTTATTACTATCTTCCTCCGAATTCGATTCATTTTACCTCAAGGGGTTTTTAATGTTTTATGGCCAATTTAATGTTGTTTAATTTTTATATTAATCGTAATTATAACATCGATTAATAGGTATATGTATAAGTAATTCATTCACTAAGGAAACTTGACTTTTGTAAATTAAATTTGGTCCGCGTCCTATATCTTTTTTATGTTTAAATCTAAAAAGTACTAGATTTAAACATAAAAAACATCCGGTTTTTGAGACATCTGCACATATCGTCACTTAATAATGATTTTTTTTCTCAAAAAGTATGAGACCAAAAAATTTGGTATGTCAACAGGTAATAGTCTATGTTCTACATACAAGGCATACTCTATTTATTTCATATTTTGTACACTTTCGCGAACTTTCGCAGATTAAGGGGAAATGAAAATGGTTTGATGGATTTTAACGTTTTTTACACTGAATTGTACGCAATAAATCGATATGTTGATGTTTCAAAATAAAATTTTTCCGATTTTGTGGAGCGAGTAAAGTATTTGAAAGAAACCAGAATTATACAAGCTGAGGGATGCCGGTGCGGGCTAACGGGCAAGCGATAATCGTCCTCAGAGAACCCGAGAAACCAGAATCACTGAGGTGACTGAATGTCTGGTGTAGTGTCGAAGATGCATATCAAGATTATTATCCATGGTATAACATTAATTTGTTGATAAATATTGTTTACATTATTGTAAATTTTAAACACACAAATATAATTTGTTGTAATTTGTGTTTATGCTATACAAAATAGATATGGTATGTATCTTCCGTCACCGCGGCCTTCCTGGTTTATCGGGTTCTCCGAGGGCGACACTTTACTCACGTTAAAAGAAATCAGAAAAATTTGATTTTGAAAAACTATTATCGTAAAATCTGGTGTTTTTTATATTTAATTCGCCATAAAAATGAACTGAGAAATTTTCAAATTCAAGTCAAAACTGCAGAAAAGATCACTTATTAAAACAAAGTTTACTGAACATATTTTCGTTGAGCTGTTGTTGTAGATATCGATCTTTAAATAACTTATAAAATTATTTCTAAGCAGGTGTAGTACATCGTAAATGTAAAATATTGTACTGTTTTTATGCACTGCATAAGTTTTACTTGTACTAACATTTAGCTTTTTCATAACTGAAGTGTTTCCTGGATCAAAATCACAGGTGATCACTTTGAGAAGAAAACCACAATCTTCCATATAATCTATTGCATTAATAATTAACTCCTGTAAGTTTTCGCTGTTTACCCTGTTTCGGTAAAGAAGTATGCAATTGGCAGTTTTCATTTTTCAAATAATCCACTTGTCATAAATACCATTGCTTTCTTTGGGTATAAATTACGTCGTCCTAAAGCTTCATAACCCTCTATCAAATCAAGGGCCTTCGAGTATTCTAAAATTTTTTTTGTAGATCAAAACAGAGAACGCAAAAAGCACTTTGAACACTTCGAACCAGTTTCTGAAGAAGGTTGCAACGTGGCATCCGAAACGTTAAACATTTTTTCAAAAAACACACGTCAAAACCCGAAGATTTCTAGTTTTAGATCTGGTGTTACTTCTAATTTTGGTTCAAAGAACGCAACCTCTCTGAATTTTAGTCATTGTCTGAGTCTTCACCAGTAGCTGTTTTTTAATGCTAATATAGAACCCGGGCAAGATGGTTGCGTATAGCCTACCCATCGTCTTATGGTACTTATACCAGGAAGAATAATTTGTATTTTCATTGTTCGGTAGGCACTTGGGCTGGAATAAAATAGCGATAGTGACAGTTGTTATTTCCACTATCACGTTGATCCGTCATTTTTATTATTAATAAATTATTAATTAATTTTTAATAATTTTAATATTATCACACTCGAATTTCTTCAAACTAAACGTGACGTTCGCATAAATTGAACTACTAACACACAAATAACGAGTTAATGCTTTTTTTTCCTGGTGCCTGGACACCCTCCTAATAAGCGAAGACGTTGTCACTTCCTTGTAAGATAATAAAAAAATAAGTAAGAACGTTACAAATTCGAATTCAACGTACGTCGTTTCAGTACCGTTGGAAAATATTTTTATAACGTTGCTTAGGTTTATTAATAATTTGAATATTAAGTTATCGTTATTTATTATTTCATTAATGTTTTAATGAACCAATAATAATTGTGTAGGTGCGGTTTATGTTTATTAAAAAAATTAATGCTTAAGAGAATATTAAATAATTATCATAAAGAATTAAAATATAAAATTAACAATTATTATTATTCTATAATTTATCATCATAAATCATTTTATGGTTTAATAACTAATTGTAACAGTTAATATTCTATAAATATAAGCTACGTTATCAAGTAATGTCATCACACTTGAACAAATTTTATTACAATACTTCATATTAGGAATTGCATTTGAAATCGCAAGACATTTAAGGCCTACCTAACTGGCGAAAAAATCGAAACGAAATTCGGTGGTAAACACCCTCCGAATCTCGATACCGGTCATGAATCGATCGATACGTCGCGCCAGAGTAAGCTGTCTCGCGTCAAGCAGGATACATCTTTATGAAGAACTATATAAAAAAATTTAAAAAAAATAAGCAATGGCTGAATAACAAAACAGAATGTTTAATAGTACTTTTAAACAGAGACATTTAGTATTGAATAGGAGAAGCTTTGTATTCAGGGCCGATTACACTGCCTACTTTATCCTACTTTAACTCGCGTCCCACAGCTGTTATACTCGCGTCCCATTATATGCAATTATTTGTTTCCCAATTTTACCATTAGGTGGGCTATCTATATATGTATAATCAAAGGCTATGGTATTTACAAATCAAACACCAATGCAATAGACTTTGACGCCTACATAAATTCAGTATGCGGATGACAAGACATTAATAGCACATGCTAAAAACATACAAGTTACCCTAGAAGAATACACACAGGCGTTGTACATGAGAACACCGATATAGTTTAAAAAATGATGAGTTTCTCTCAACCCAGACAAATTCCAGCTACCGATTCTGCACTCCAGAGAATACCAGAACCTTTAACACATATCATGACAAGCACATCTATTGTCAAACCAACAAACACAGTCAAATATCTGAGCGTTTATCTCAGCATTTCTCAACGGGGTTTATATTGACCCTCAAGGAGTCGACAAATGATGCTTGGGAGGTCGATAAAGCTTTAAGGGTCAATTGGGGGTCGATATAGCATTAAGGCGTGCGGCCTTTTCTTAGACGGTTAAGTATAAAAGCACTGCTTCACTTGTTTTGGCTTCTATACTTGGCTTTGTGGAAATCCTAAACTACTGAAAGTATAGTGATCTTTTTTCTTTAGTCCCTAATAAAAAACCGCAGCCTCTCGTATAAAATCGTCCGTTTTAAATGGGGGTCGATTCAATTATAAGTATTCTTCAGTCATCGCAGGAGTCATCGCAAAGAAAAGGTTGAGACACAGGCCATAAATAGAAATTTAAATCATACTACAAAAGAGTCCAAATGGAATTAATAAAACAGCCAAAACATTTCCGATTACATAATAAAGGTATTTATTTCTGTAGATTCAACAACACAAATATATAAAAGTATATGTAGATTACTGCTCGTTTACAAATACATATCAACAGAAGGATCACCAAATGCAACCATATCACAGTACCAAATATTAAAATATGAAACAATTGTGTTTTTTATTGTTTCTTCTTTGGTTTTGTTAATTGTATTTTGTTTTAACATGTATATATTAGTTTACTATATGTTATAATAATTGTAATAATATTCCGATAAGTGCGATAGCTTAAATAAAGATTTATTTCTTTCTATTTATTCTTACAGACGGAAATTCTAATTATCATCACAATCTGTTAGAAATCGAGGACAAGTATTCTGTATTAAAATTGCATCAAAATATAAGTATAAAAATATGCATTGGTAATGTATGAGGATTTATGTGAAAATTATTCGCTAATCAGATTAGTATTGAAAGTTTTAAATCGATGGTTTGGCGATAGTATACTCCAAGGCAAATATGTATTACGACTTAAAAATAATTGAGTTTGATCGATGAAGAATAATATATTACCATTTCAGAAATAATGAATTCATTTAATATATTGTTTCATAGTTAAAGCAAGCATGGATGTATAAGAAAAGGATGGATATCAAATCAACGCGAATAATCTCTATCCAGAAAAGCTTGAAAAGGACAGGAAGAGAATATAGAGATGCAAAGATCATTTGATAAAAAGCAAAAGCTTTATCCTGGAATTGTGAGTTAGTTGATAAATCCAAGAAAGTTGATAAAATTAGTATTGGAAGGTTTGTAGAGATGATTATCCTAAATAATTAGAATTATTAGTATATATAGGGTGATTTATAACATACAGGGCAGGCTAGGTTGTAGGTATTCAGTCCACCTGACAAGATTTTCTTAATAAAGTTTTGTTAAAAGTTAAGTTACATGGATATCACATGTTATTTTTATAAATTTGACTTATTTCGTTCACTTTTAAGAACCGCTGTTTTTTAATAAAGAACAATATTACAACAAAATCTCATTTTTGTAAAAAAAAATGTATAAATTTTGTACAAAATATTACTATCATTTTTATTAGTCAATTTACATACCTTTAGACGTGACATGTCTGAAAACATGATCGCAAATAAACACCAGTTTTTAATCATTATGACAGATTTTTAAATTACCATATATGTAATATTACAAACATTTTATTAGTTTTGTTAATTATGCATTATTTAACTTTAACGTTCTATATATTTGGGATTAAGACTTATATGAAGAAGTCTTATAGATGAAGATTAAGACTAATAAGTTGTGGTCAAAACATTATTGAGAAAATATCTTTAATTTGGTCAATTTGGCCCCTACTACCTACCCGTTTAATCTCCTTCGTTTGTTGTAAATGTTCCCGTATAATTGTAATAATAAGCTTTTCAAATTATACAAAACGACTTTTCAAAAACGTTTTACTTCTTGAGATATTAATTTTACAGCAATTTCCCGAATAATACTCTAAAATCCTAGATGATGTTTCTATTTTCCTTGAAATTGATACATTTTTTTACGTTTTTAAAAATTTTAAAAAAAGATAAGGCCGCACATACCGTTAAACCCCTCTAAATTTATTTGAAATTTCATTATGATCTAGCCTTATAAATTCGTAAAATAATAAATAATATAAAAAGTCTCAATTTAAAAAAATTGAGTTTTGTTGAAGATTGACCCAGAGCCTATTTTATTTTACTATTAATTAACTACAGGTAATAATCAGTAATGATAACTATTACGTAAAAATCTCCGATCAATTTTAATTTTGGTGTTAATGGTGTTATTAATCACCCATCTGTTACTCATGGGGGCAATAATATTACCACAATTACAGATAACGATGAGTTCATTATTTCAAAAAAAAGTATAGCGGCGTTTTGCTTTGGCTATTAAGTCATTTGGTAGTTCCACACTGTAATTTATATTTCAGTCCCTCCAGCCAGACTTTATCAAACGCTTTTACCACGTGTATGTAGCGACTCACCGTGAACTTTCTATTCTCAAACCCTTATTTAAGGACGGTAGTAATGCATCTCATTGTATGTTGATGGATAGTTGAATTATACTTGTGAAATTCAAACTGTATACTTAAGATTAGACTTAAATTACCATTTTGATTTGATAACCTTGCATAAATAGTTTTCTGAATATATTTAAGTTGTTTCAGTTGTTGATGAGACTACAAATTTAAATCATTCATGATTGCTTTTCCAATAAATATCCATTAATTATATTACAATTCAATATTATGTTATAATATTAAAATTAGATTTCTTGAATTACCTCCATTTGGTTTATTTAGCCTGCATTCCCCAGCACTTCTTTTGACTATTTAAGCCTCCTATGAGTTAATTTGCTACAGTGTTATCACATAATTTATGCAAACACAAATTCATGAAATAATGTACTGTCTTTTAGAAATTTAGATATGAGAGAAATCTGTTGAGATTATGAACTTGAAAAAGTACAATTCGATTTTTTTTATCAGATGTGATGTGGAGGTAACTCGAAGAGTTCCTAGGGAGTATTCGTTTTGTGCAAATTAATATGTTTTTGTACACAAAAGTTATTGTAGAGTTGCTGTTAGCTGTAGAAGTCCCTTTTTGAGCTGCTCGTCGGTTATTCTGTTGTACATCAATATGCGTTTTACACCATTTACAACATTCATCTGGATGAGCTTTTGCATAGTTTTGATTGGTTGACATTTAAATCATTTTCTCAAATTTGTAGTAGTATGATAGTTTTCTTTGTCGCTGACGCATTTAGACTTAGTGAACAATAACTATTTGTGTGCATAACATTAACAGCTTCAAAAAATGTTCTGTGACGTTTTGAGTGATACACGAGGACATGTTATGTAAAAGTACTACGAGGGTTTTCTACGGTGCACCTCAAAAATTGAGGAATTTTGTGTTATTGGTGTTGTTCTCAAATTTTAAGTTATTAGTGTTACATGAATAAATTCGATTTTATATACCATTCTATAACAAATCTTAAATAGTATAAAACAGTTTAACAAAAGTAAGTACAGTTTAGTCACCTTATACTAGATGATTACTAATATTTGTTCAAAAATAGTTCAGTTTATGTACGCAAAATGACTACATTTTTAATTGAGTATATCTAATTTGTTGATTTCAATATGGCATCTAAACTAATATTATAAAATCTTATAAATATTGTAAGATTAACTAATGAAATATGTAGACTTAGGAATATAAAAAAAATGTTGACACTTACCGGCGATTGAAGAGCTGGAGGGAGCACCGAGCCAAGCATGGGATGATTCCAACAGCTTGGCCTGAAACAGAAAAATCCGTTAGGGCCGTTTGTCATTGTTGGGCAGAGCGTTGGGCCGTGTGTGGCGCTACGTTGGTGGAATAAATGCGTTTTAATAGCGCAATGTACATAAAATTATCATAAAATACGGTCGACTCTTTATTTATAATTGTTGCCGTAATTAAATTCTCTTAATTTATGCTACGCCCGGAATGTAATTTGTGTGCGACCATTAAAGGAATGCGTGGCCGGGGCTGTTGACTCCGCCGCTTTTTCCTCCATGTTGTACGTTTTTTTAATAACGACGCGGCTTATTAATTAAATTCGTCCTGTCAAGAACTCAAAAAGCCGCGCCGATTCCCCGAAATAAAATTACCAGTACCGTTTTATCGCAAACTAAATCTTCGTACTACTTGGTTATATGTAGTTAAAAACAAAAGGGATTAAAATAAAAGGAGTGAGGATCATCTCGCGCGTGTCACCATTTACATAATACCGTAAAAATGCGTACCGGGCTAAGTTATTTGCTTCCGTTGGAAATTTAAATAAATAAGTCGCTTCGCACTTATTGTGCTTCCTCCCACCATCCTTTTCTTTCGTTGAAATAATAACAGACGAGCAAAATACCCCGGGCAATAGACTTTTCCGCACACTGAGAGAAAATAATGAATACAAATTTATCGCCGCTTTTTTGCTTTGTATAATTCTGAATACATTAACGTCCACCTACCACCCTTGTGAGCTGCCGGCACGTGTTTTATTTGCAGCTTTTTGTGCCGTGCTTCCGCGTAAAAGGAAATTTATCCATTTTTAAACGGCAACTACAGTCGAACCTGAATAAATGAAATCTCATAAGGCCTCTTCAGAATTTCCCGCTCACAAAAGTATTTTTACTAACACATCTTTCTCATTCATTGCAATAAATTTACAAATTTATACGAAATATAAAGATATGAGCTACCCACTTATCTTCATCGTACAAAATCATGTAAATATATACAATGACAACGTCGGATATCAGAATGACCAGCGGCCGAATGTAATATATCATGTAAAATGTACGGCTGTCCATAGTCGTTGGACTTCGGCACGAAGAAATATAAGAAGAGAGGTAGCAAGAAAGGAGGAGGAAGGCGAAAAGAAGGAGAAGGCTCGTTAAAAATACAACGGTAATTACACGGTGTTCACCGCCTGGTCGGGAGTATTGGCCATCGAAGGCGAGACATCGACCAATAGCGAAACGCCGACATCCAAGAACTCACGTTTCGAAGCACTTCTTGTACGCCTTGCATGACTTGCCGCTATCTTGGCGAAGTTTGATTGCTGCGATTCCCGTCGTCATTACGATGTCGACGATGGCTGTTGCGATTTTGTGATTTGGTCTTTGTTTCTATAAAGAATTGTGGGAGGAGATTTCCTTTTTTTATTCACGATTAACCTTTTTGGTTCGATTAAAAAGTATTCTTTATGGATGGGATGGATAAAATGATTCTGAAGTAAATCAATCGACGAAACGGGCCAATAACGCGGTATGAATTTTACAATATGTGTCGTCGGGGAAAATTGCGGTAAAAGTGGCGGTGGGGGCGTCATTAAGCCTTAATAGGGTATCGACGTGCCGCCGACGACCTCCTCTTGGCAATGCAGGAAACCGCACAGAAAGAGAGTAAAGGAAACGAAAAAAAAGTAGGGGGACCTCCGCAGGAATTTATGTGACAATTTCAATTGCGCAAATAGTTTTACCGGGGTAGCCCTTGTTTACGACCGCTTCTATATAAAGGTATACTCTTTACGACTTGTCCAGCTTGTTAGGTATACTTTATTGTCCCCGTTGATGTATTCCTGCGTCGGTCTGAACGGCAGTCAAATTTAAAAGGGCCCGTCCGTGGACCGCCGATGCAATAAATATGAAGGCGCATCCAATAAAGAAGAGAAATAACTTACTTAGCGGAAACTGCGTACGCCCCATTCGGAGCCTAAAGGTTATTTCGTGCTATTAGAGCCGACGGTTTACGTTTTAATCGCGAATGACGGACTGCGTTGTCGACTAAGATAGCAACCGTAAGAAAGCTTTCTTTCACCGTTATAGCTTATTTTGGTATTTCTACCATATTTCCACTTTTTGCAAGTCTTGAGTACCTCCAATATAGGTAGATGGAGCAGCTGCTTACATATACAGGTATTAACAAGAATGGTACCGCAATAAATAATATGTTGTTACACGAACCCTTATATAACTTGACCAAGTATAAAGAGGTTAAAAAACACAACTGTATTCTTTTATTGTTATAACTTGATATAAAGACATATTTATTACCTACAGCAAAACCTTGACATAACTTACCTCGTTAGAACAGTTTTTAGATACAACGGACAAAATATTCTTGTGCTATGTTATTAATGTTATCTATTTAATACATCTCAAGTTATTTATTCCCCAAGGTGCTCTATTCCATTTTCATAGATTAATTAAATTAGCAAGAGAGTTTTAGTTTCAATTATTATTCAGAGCATTATTGTTTATTACTAAATAATTTGATTCAGATCTAAATATATTAAAATATTCAGTTTAAACTCGAATGTTGCTGGTTCTAGGTCGAGTGTTAGTTGTGGTGATAGTGTTAGTTTTCATTATTAGTTTTCATTAATAGTTATTAGTTAATAACTATTGATTAATTTGATAGTTGCCAAGAATTCGAATAATTCAATATCTATAGTAAATGTTATCATTTATTTGAACGAATAAATGGTGTCATGTATATAAGAAAAGGGGAAGGGGTCATGTATACATACACTGCACTTAGGCCACAATGGGCTGTTAAAAGGAAAATATCAACGCGGAAAATAATATTGTTAATATCAAAATGGATACAGAAAATCTGAGTTACTCATATCTCTTTAAACTTATTAAATGATTATTAATTGATTATATTAAATGTTCATGTTTTATAACTTTCAAGGTCATATTATAAATTTTTAAAGTGTTTCATGTCATTCTTTCGATCTGTTATTCTTACAATCGAAATATCAGTATGAAATAAAGTGTTTTTATTTTTCAACAGATCGTTTCCACGAATAAATATTTATATTAAATTAAATCATATATCTGAAAGAAGTTTGTGACACATAGATTTAAAGTATGCACTATACATGGATTATGTTTTTTTTTAACATTATCAGTCATTGCTTTTTTTATATTAGCACCATTGCCACTTACAATGGTAATTATGCTATTGAATTTCCCATGCATTGAAAACCTCTGAATGAATAAAGGAAATGATTATATTTGTATGCGCTTCAAGTATGTCTTTCGTTTGTAAAACAACATTGTGTATTAAGAAGGTTACTAGTTGCTGATAAAAATGTTTTAGTGCTGTCCGAAGTCTATATATCTATAGTTATAGCGGCATGACCAACTTTTGCTAGTATCACTTAACTTTACTAGCAAACATATTCTTTATAACAACATATTTGATCATATTTGTTTAGTAATATTTTCGAAGATAATAATTCTGCTTGGTGATTTGTATAGTCACTGCAACTTATTAGAATATTTCAAAAATCCAAGATTTTCTGCAATTGATAAAGGCTGGTAATCAAATCATTTTTATCTATCATCTATTTTTTATGATAACAATCATTTTTATTAAAGTTTGAGCTATTTCGACATTTTCAATTTCTGCGAACTGGGTTTTATCTGTAACATATAGTTTGATCCATAGGCACCGGGTACGTAGATGTTCTTGATTCTGCATTTTTTCGATTTTATTGTTATAACCTGAGAGGAATTCTAAGCAAGTAGAGAAAAAAACCTGAATGGTATACACGTAATGGCACAAATAACTGTCATAACAATCATATTTGGGTTATCAAACACAGGCGGTTCGTCATAATTATCTACAGTACAGATTTTCGAGAAACGTTTTGGCCGGACTGGTCAATTGACAACTTATTGGTCCTTTTGTATTACTAAATCGCTTTACTGAAAATGATAATCTTGTTTTTGCAAAATTACTTGACAGAGCTACTGGAACAAGTTTCTTTGAATATACAATCAGAAAAATTGGTCGGACTGGTTAATTGACAACTTATTGATCCCTTTGTATTACTAAATCGCTTGACTGGAAATGATAATCCTGTTTTTGTAAAATAACTTGACAGAGCTACTGAAAGAAGTTTCTTTGAATATACCTTCAGAAAATATGGATTGATAGAGGTGATCCTGTTTTATGGCCTCACTTATCCCCTTGATTTCTATTTATGGGGCGTTACGAAGACCTTAGTATACACCAACGAAATAATTGATTAAGATGATCTTCATAACTGGGTTTAATTTTAAGTATGCCAATTCATGGATAAATCGAACAACTCTTTGCGTTCAACAACACGGAGATAACTTTGATAATTACTATAAAGTGGATTCCATAAAAAAAACTACTAAAATATTTCAGTTATCACGCAACCTTTTATGCGCCCCTTAAATGTTTAAGCGCCCCTTGAAAATAAAATCACAAGACCGTAAACACCCCGTGAAGAAATAAATTATTAGTGTTAAATAATGGTAATAATCACTAATAGTTCTAGTATTATCGTAAGCTCTAGTTTTAGCTTTTATTTGCCGTTAGATTGCAGAAACCAACTCTTTATCAGTATAAGTGCAAATTAAATTTTTTTTTTATAATATAATTTTGGTTATAAGGGACACTCCCTTCCTCATATTAATCAGTTATATCCAGGTTTTATTGTATTTATTACCAATTGAAGATGTTTTTTGGATGAAAAGTTATGGTTGGAATTTGTCTGGGAGTGCTGAAACGCATTATCAATGCATAATTGCACCTGCCCACGGATACATTTCAACAAAAGAAGTATGATCCTTTCGAGTTACATAACCGTTCGCAGGGAATAAAATTTACGACATTCCACCGCAATTTATATTAATACCTATACACCTATCGGATCTTTTTGTTCGATTTTTCCGTTCGTTTATTGTTGGGCTTAAAGGATGATGTATGCATCGAATGGAGGGTATAAATTCGTATTTCGTGACCTTAATCCAACTTACATAATTAAAATACAAAACATTGCCGTCTCGACTTGTGATTTATCGTTCTACTTGTACATGAAAATAGTCCTCTTGAACGTTATCTGTTTTAATAAAAATTTTTATTGCATTTATTGAAAGTATGGGGAAAATTTTTCGACTTTTTCTCATAATTTTTGTACGTTTCGACAGTTTCATTTCCTTCTACGGGGCACGTCACTCAGGGCAAAATATTCGAGGGCAGGTGTGTGCCTGCCGCTTGTTGGACGTTGTTTTTCGGCCAGAAACGAGGCTCCGCTTTTTTTAAAACTCGACCGGCAGAAAAATGCATACGTACAGTTTCGCTAGCTGTACATCAATATCGAGTACAGGGGCATTTTTTAAATCGTACTCTCTACGAACGTTAAATCGCGGTCGGGAAATTTTTTCTTTGTTCACTGGGGGCCTTCGTTAAACGACCGCAACGTGTATCCGCAATATAACCGACGTCTGTCGCCGAGGGCATCCTACATACACATCGACATGCGGCAACGATGCGAAAGGTAAATATCGAGCACGGAAGAAATGTAATAAATATCGCCCCGTACGCCATTATTTTCTGCGAGCTGTGCAAGTTCGTGCAGCAAAAAATTGCAACGTCCGCTCTAGTTTTCGTGAATTGACGCTCGAATACCGATTATTATTTAGATGCTTAAAATAACGAGAATGGAAGTTTCGAATAACGATTTTTTTAATGCGAAAATCATGCTGTTATGGTTCAAGATTATACCAAATAAATAAAACATTTTGTCCAATTTTTGAAATTATTCCAGCGAAATGGAACGAATGTAAAAACGATTGGGTAAATTGTGAATACACGAATTAAATAGTTAACCATCAGCGCGGTGCATGTCAAATGCGGTCAGTTTCAATTTATTTAAATATATTAGGACTTTTATTAAACGAAACCGTGAAATTGGCCTAAAACCAAACCGTTTTTAGGTTTAATCTCTCTGTCGCGCACATTGGCGTCAAAGAGGCACGGCAGGGTTGACACGTGTCGTCCGCAGTGGCTGCGATGACCGCGCTGCCGCCTGTCACGGTTTTGTACTTTTCAGAATATCTGAATATTGGTAATGGAAATCTGTGTTTTCGGACCGAAACTGAAAACTGCGATTTGTTAAAACAGCACCCCGATTTCCTCTCGACCACTTGTAAAATATTTACAGCGATTCAGCGGGCTACTATCAACCAAAACTTCCGATAAATTCGATGTTTTGCCCTTCCAACGGTTTTAGTATCTCTTTGCGGCACTTGTTCTAACGAAAACCAACACGTCCGGTGATACCACGAGTTGTTCACGTCCTTCAATGTCTACAAACCATCAAGTTTGTTTTTTAACCAAAATGTATTTCAAAACTAAAAATTTTGTAAAATTGTTTTGTGGAATTCAATTTAAATATCTCGATTAGTTGAGATAAAAATCATGAACTTTTATAAAAAAGGGCAAAAACTTTGATTATGAATGAGACTATTAATTTGAGATGAAGTAATGTTGCAATTAATGAAAATTATAGCTGAGTAAGGTGTTTGATTTAAAATGAGCTGACATAAATACTTCTATGATGGTTATAAATATGCTTAAGAAAGGAAATGAATGAGTCGCATCGTTAGTTCTGATATAAAATGTTTACTAAAGTATCAAAGAGAGTGCCAGGAAGATGAATATACTGGAACGAGAACCAAACGGTTTCAACACGTAGTTGTTGAAGGTAGAGATTAATTGAAGACTGAGGTGATGTTTGATTACATAATGTTCTGGTAAACAACGCCATACTAGATCTACCTGATGATGAATAATTGGAGCTCTTTGCAAAAATCGCGATTAATTTTTTAGATACATATAAGTTTTTAATTTAAATTTAATTCAAAATTAAATAAATAAAAATATTCAAGATTAACAGTAAGTGATTTCTAACACGAAATGATTGGAATTGTGAAGTCCCATGATCCGTACAATAATGAGTTCACGAGACATGATTTTGTAAAATAAATAAGATTCAAATTTTTCTTCATACTCATGCACGTACGTTGCTATGATGAGTACGCTCGTCAGCTAACTACGATCTGAATTTATTTATCATGTATACAAACGTTTCTTACAAAGTAATTGTGCTTATAGATAGCGAAAAAAGTCATTTCACTGTGATTGAATCTGTGAAATACTTTATGCTAAAAAATTAAAATCAAAGGTGCTATTTGTTGTACTGCTAACAAAACCTTAAAAGTTTTGGGCATTATTTTTGAAAATCCTAATAATCAGCCGAAATTTTGATATCAAATATACAGGTTATTCTTTTAAAATTAACACAAAAGCTTCATATCAACATAAGCTGACACACGCTTTGTTTTGGAGATAGTGGTGTTCAAATGAAATTGTTAAATTGATTTTTTTAAATATTAGACTTGTGTATCAACCAACCTTGTTCAAATTTGGTACACGGATATTTTTTGACTTGAGAAATTGATGACCATAACGTTTCTGACAATATACTTTTTGCCTGAATAAAAATTGTAGTTTTTTAAACAAAAAGTGTGTTAAAAAGTGTTATTATTCGGTATAAATAGACCATTTTTTTAGACGATAATTAGAGATAGTTAAAAAGATATCTGCTATAAGCGTCTTTCTCATACTAAAACTCCTCCGTATGTCACATGAATAAAATCAACTGAAATACACGTGCTATATCAAACAAAAATCAATTTAAATATTTAGTTTGGACACCCTGTATCTTTAAAGCAAAGCATTGTTAATCTATGTTTGTATGCGGTTTTGCAGTACGTTAATTTTAAAAGATTTATCGACTGTTGATGTCCTGCTGCAGAAACCTGAACAACGTATACAGGGTGTATACTAGTGATGAGCGATATTTTAGTAGCGATATTTCACCGTTACTAAAAAATTACAGCTGGCAACGGTGACGTAATGAATCATCATAAACGGGTTAACATCTAGAATTTTTGGAATTTATATCAATTTGAAGCCAAGCAAATATTAATCAAATTCTTGGAATCTCTCGAATCTGCTTCTTGGTACAGGTTTTATTTATTACAATCAAAACCTACCTTTTCTTCGATATCTTTTGAACGAATAAAGATATTTCCAGATTGATATCTTAAGAAAAAGCTTGCTTAAGAAGAATTTCATTCCAAACTAGTAGACTATATTGCAATATTTAGAATTTTTGGAGTATCGGTGTTTGAATGAACTTAAAATTGATAAAATCGACTTGAATTCATTATATTCTATATCTTTTGAATATGTAAAGATATTTTGGTGATTAATATCTCAAAAAATTCTCCAGTTCACATCAAGTTAAGGCTGGTATTATGCACATTATATCAATCTTATATCTATATAATCTATATAATCTCATATTTTTTGAGCAAATAAGCATATTGTGATGATTAATATCTTAAAATAATGTTGGGTTGGGTTCACATACCATCACTTTCTTGCCTTCTTGTAAACAACTTCTTTTGCTATGTTATCATAATATTTCTTTGATGTTTTCTGTGCTGTTTGCACACTAATTTCTACCATTCCTTTCATCTTTTCAATCGTTCTAGTAATTGGAAACTTTAACTAACTACTGGTGTATTATATTAATAATTTCTACAAAATATAATAAATTAAAAGTTCTGCCATGCCAGAAATATTTTAACATGCTTAACGGAAATCAAATTTGTCGCCCATAAGTATTGCATCATCAATATACTCTCCCCAGATCTGTTCCTATCTTTAAAGGAAATTCAACTTTAGAAAAAAATGTTCAATCATCCTTTTACAACTGATTCGGAGTCAGCTACTAATGATGTTTTTGTTATATTTCTGGAGAAATATGGACACTTCTGTTTGTGAAAGTTAAAAATCACGACGATTGTGAAAGAACAGTGACCGATTACTACATTCCTCAAAATTCACGGGATCGCTCACCTCTATTGTATTCGATGTTGAGTTTTATCCTCATCATATAAAAAAAATATGATATATATACAGGGTGTCTCACGTAACTGGTTCATTAAAACTTTTTTAGATTCCACTATTCGTAGAGGCTTGAAATTTTGGTAACATGGGTTGTTCATTCCGATCTATTAATCTAAAATATTTTCAAGATGGCCGCCACCTCCGGTCTACCGGAAGTAGACTTCAACTACTTTATTTTAAATGGAATGCTATAGTTTTAATTACACCATTCAATTATACATAAGAAAATATGTTGACTTTGATAACAGTTGTTGGTGCCTACCGTTTTTTGTTTTCGAGTTATTTTGATTTTAAGTGTTTTTTGGCAAATATCACCATGCTCTTTACAAGCCCATATCTCAGCCAACGTTAATTCAAAAACGTTTTGCATTGGTGCGATAACTCTTCATATGCTGCTAAATAGATTGTTACTTGTTGTATCAGTATATCTTATACAGGCTGGTCAGAAATTGAGTTACCGTTTCTCTGTATTCAATTGCGTGAAAGTCTAAAATTTTAAATGGAACGCCCCATATTTTCATACCCTATCAGAAAGGAAATATAATTCTCTACAAATTATCTATAAATATTCCTATACCTATTTATTATAGTTTTCTTGCTATTGAGGAATTTATCACAATCATAGGTAAAATGCTAGAAACCGTGTGTGTTTTTGTTAGCAGGCCATGACATTTTGACAGTTTTTTGTTTAATTTATTTAAATTATTATTAGTATTATTTCTAGAATGAACTGAGATTGAATAAACTTTAGATTGCTAGCTGTAATTTACCAAAAATAACCAAAAGAAAACCGAATAAATGAAACGATGAAAAACAACAATTTAATGATAAAAATTAAAATCAATAACATAAAAGAATGAAAAACTGAAAATTACAAAAATAAATTATGGGAATTTAATTCTCTACAAACTATTTAGATACTTTCCTGCGCCTATTTGTTGTAGTTGCCCTTATATTTGGAAATTAATGGACGCATGCAATGCTGGAAACTTCTTGTTTTTATGTTAGAAATCCATGGAGTTTTAATAGCTTTTCAACCATATTTATGTTATTGTTATCATTACTTAGTTGTGTCATCACTTACTGCTGTTAATGTCTTTGAATATCATGGCGAATTATTCCCACGCCAACATTTTAAATTCTTCTTATATTCATGGCGGGTGTAATAGTTTTGGATAGGATAAGAGACGTATCTCTTAGTTTTGGAAAGATCAAAATAACAAGAAAACATAAATTTCTATCATCGGCAGCTTAAGATAATAGAATAAATGTTTTGTCATATTTTATTGCTTTACCAAATTCTTCGGTAAGAGGTGCTTCGGTCGATTTAGACGAATATATTTTACAAAAAAGCACCGTAAATAAATAAACTGAACTCTCTAGGAACATCTCGCGCATCATTACGTCGAATATTACGCCATATCATTGTTTTTCATTGTTTCATTTATGCGTTCTTCTGCTGGTTATTTTTGGCAAATAAAAGCTAACAAACTCAAGTTTATTCAATCGTAGATCATTCTAGAAATAATACCAATGATAATTTAAATAAATTAAACAATAAACTGTCAAAATATCATAGCCTTCTAATAAAAACACGACCGGCTTCCAGCATTTTGTGTAGGATTTTGATAAAATACTCAATATGAAGAAAACTATAATAAATAGGTATAGCAATATTTATAGATAATTTGTAGAGAATTAAACTCCCGTTTAGATAGGCCAAAAGGATACGGTGCGTTCCATTTAAAATTTTCGACTTTCTCGCAATTGAATACAGCGAAATGGTAATTCAATTTTTGACCACGCTGTATAAGGTACATTGATATAACAAGTGACAATCTATTTAACAGCATATGACGAGTTATTGTACCAATGCAAAACGTTTTTGAATTAACGTTAGCTGAGATATGGGCTTGTAAAGACCATGGTGATATTTGCCAAAAAACACTTAAAATCAAAATAACTCGAAAACAAAAAACGATAGGTACCAGCAACTGTTATCAAAGTCAACATATTTTCTTACGTGTAATTGAATGGTGTAATAAAAACTATAGCATTCCATTTAAAATAACGAAGTTGAGGTCTACTTCCGGTAGACCGGAAGTGGTGGCCATCTTGAAAATATTTTAGATTAATAGATCGGAATGAACAACCCATGATACCAAAATTTCAAGCCTCTACGAATAGTGTAACCCAAAAAAGTTCTAATGAACCAGTTACGTGAGACACCCTGTATATATATATATATATATATATATACATATATGAAATATTTAAATACAGTAAATTAGAAATATACATTATTATCAACTAATAAATATGTATACTTTTATATTTTAAAAAGTCCTTATTTGGAGGGAATTTGAAGGGCATAAAGTATATTGTTGTACTTTATACCCTTAAATTAGTTTCTGTGTGATGATAACCCTAACATGAACGACAAATTAATAATAATTTAATACCTTCCTATTTAATTGAATATATCAACTAAACGATATTGGGAAAATAGTTTATATAGTTTATTATTAATTTCAAAAATAAACATAAAACATAAAGAAGCTTGGATATTATACCTCAAATACACATTATCATAACCAGTTTTATTAAAGTAGTCATCACATCATCAGATACGATATCAAAGAGATCAAAACAAAGAAAATCGCAGAAAATGCAAGTGTACAAGACAAAAAATTGTTAGACCACTTTGATGGGAAGACTCACAAAACTTAGTCGCAGTAATTTTAATAAAGTATTTATCATCATTCATAAGTCTTCTGTTTGAATTGATAAATATTATTATTATTTTACTCTTATTAGATATCCAGCGAAGGGAAAATTCAATTTTCAAATATAATTTGATTACGTTTATTTCAATATAAAAAAAAGATTAAATAAAATAAAATCTATGATTTATATATAAATTCCTTTATAAAGTAACATAAATAAATCAAAAATATTTCGAGCTAAATTTATTTCATTTTGATCCGTTTTGCTACGGTTATCAGCCATAAAGTTTAATGCCGACTTTGTGCCGCTTCAGACAAGTACCTTTCCTGAAACGATACCAAGAGAAAACCGAGAGGACGACGATATGCGATATTTACAGAATGGTATAGTAAAAATATATCTCGCGGCTTACCTTTTTACGGCGTGCCAACGTGCAACTTCATATTACTAGATACAAAAGAATCGCTTGTGAGCCAGACAATTTAGAGCCGATATAAAAATGGCCACCGTTCCGGGAAATCGCGTTTCCGGCTTTTCTCCCCCCTCCCGTTCCACTTAGCGTCGTCGCAACAATCGTTGCTCAAGTAGTAATTTTCAGAAAAGAAGGCAAAAAAATATGCGGCCATGCGGTTTTTTATACGGACATATGCACGATTCGCGGAACGTAATGGGTCGTGGGGCATCATCTTTTGCGCACCTTAATTCTTTCCCCCCTTTTGCATGCGTTCTATAAAATTAGCATATACGGGCGTGTTATACTGCACTGTTACACTGGAAAATGGAGATCAACTGAAACTCCTCCCTCAATAATTACCACTACTGTATAAAGTTGATAGAACTAACAAAATATTTTAAAATCATACTACTATTATTTACTTAATACATACATATGTCAACATATTTAATAGCGCCCCAGGACTGAGCTACTCAGACATGTACAGTGGGCACATGCATGGTGGGGACACCAAAAATTTCATTGAAAAATCAGGCGCCCACAAGAGTTGGCGCCCCAGGGCTGTAGCCCTATCAGTCCTCCTCCTAGTCAGTATATACAGTTAAATGTTTATAAGTGTTTAATCTTTTCTTAAAAACAAATTTATAATTCTCATTTATTTTCATTGTAATTCACAAACAATCCCCAGAACTTAAATTTAAGCCACCTATTTCTATTTTAAGCTACATTTCAAATAGTGAATTATTAAAAGGACGTTTCTTCGAATCCAACGCCCTTATGTGCTCAACGTTCTATCGTTTGATTTCTATTTCATGCAATCCGCTGCATTAGTAATGCCCGCGCTTCACATATGACCCCAACTCGCGCCAAGCGGACACGTCAAAGGCTTCCTTTCAAAGAGCTGCATTAAAGATGCGTTCGGTTATTTCGTGTTAGAATCTGCCAGGATCGATAATCCCATTAGAAGAAGAAGAGGGAATCGTGCACGCGCGCCACCCTACCCGGTCGGTTTAAAAGCCTGCTAATTGATCACTTCGCAGTCGTCGGAGTTTTACAAATTACTCGTTTCCTTCCGTCCTCGAGTTACTCTAGTTCGAGTTGACCACAAAATCGTATTAATAGGGACGATTAATACATGGCTTTAGCACCATTTTTACCTCGTTCCATTATGTCACGATTTACTTCGAGATTATTCCCAGATGTCAATCCCCCGAGACAATCCCTTTTCAAAATTTAACCTTTAAAAAAACGTTTTGAGTCCATTATGCTACATGTTTGATTAATGAAAAAAAAATGTGTAATCACTTTCACATTTGAATACAACACCCATTAAGAATTAGACTACAATTTTGAAACCTCGGTAGAATTATGTTTTTTTATCAACTAAGAAACGATGAAAACAAAAATGAACATTTTTCAAGAAAATGCATTAACCCATGCTCTCAATTAAGTAGGAGATAATCTCCTAGGGTATTCCATTTCATGGAACCTCTAAATAGAGTCGAAATTCATTCATGCATCGTTTAAATGGAGTCGTCTGGGGCATGGATGCCTACCATCAAATTACCCATCACTACTAGTCCGACCCATCATACTCCACACATTTTCAATCGGCGAAATCTGCAATCCAACCTAATTCAGTAACCATCTTGTAACCATAGCAGTATGGGGTCTTGCATTATCTTGTTGGAAAGTGATATTAGTGTGCCTGGAACGAACGTAATCCCTAAACTACAACCATTTCGTTTCACAAAGTCATATCATCATGCATTTTACAAATCTACAGTTATAATATGCAAGTTCTAAAGAATTATTGACAATTTTAGAGGAACACTATCTATTTTTACAGGTGTTTCTCGCATATTTATCCAATTTACAATTTTACTAATGTAACAAAATATTTAAATTTAACCTAGTTTTTGGTTCTTGTAGTTTTCTTTATAGGCAAGTCTTCATTTGAAAAATGTGGGAAAGATCTTTTAAAGATGAAGAGGAAGGTATCCAATAATGCGTATAAAGAAGAAGACTTTTTAGACAAAGGCTACATGTCATTTTATTACAGTTTACGAGTTTAATGAACCTTTTAGGATGATGTAGAAATTAGATGAATTTCTTAGATCTATTAGACATAGACTAGCACCCCACAAAAAGAAGTCAAACACTATAATCTAAAATGCAACTATGCATTGCTCTCCATTGGCTAAGCACAAGTGGCCAATGGTGCCTGTTCTCGAATTGTAAAGTGGAATAAAAATATAAACAGATAACCCTTCTTATCCGCGGTCAACATATGGTGTCCCTTCCTTATTACCCGAGGTGGCGAGTCTTGGTATCCGCGTTTATCGGCCCAACTCAGGTAATTGATATTTGTCAAATTGCGCTCGCGGGGAATCTCTCGGCTCTTTGTTATTTTTAAGCAATATTCGTGATTCAGTGTCTAAATACTGCGTTAGAATAATGGCGGAAATGCACAGTGCTAAAAGGGCTAGGAAAGTATTAACTTTGTACATAAAAATAAAAATATTGGATTTATTTACCAGGAGAAATAAATCGAAGGTTGTCGGAGAATTTTGTGTAAATGTCTACCATAAGAACAATTAAGAAGTTTGAAGACGTTATAAGGCCAAGTGTTACCAACGGCATTGAAGTAGCTGCTTAGATCACACATACCACACGGATGAAAACTTGGAAAAAATTGAAAGGGCATTGAAAATTTGGATGAATGACCAAATCAGCGGCACATACGTAAGTATCAGTGCGTTACTTATAATGACAAAAGCTAAGAAAATATAGCAGCATTACGTTGATGGCTCTGGAGGAGACGTTCACAAATTTAAAACCAGTAGAAAGGTTGGTTTGAAAATTTTAAGAAAAGTACATAACTGGAGGTAAATTTCCAGCTGAACTTAAGGCGCATATAGAATATGATGGATATTTCCCTCAACAAGTTTTCAATGCCGATGAAAGGGGGCTCTTCTGAAAGCGTATGCCAAAAACTACATTTCTCGATAAGAAAAAAAAGACGAACACACGGTTTTAAGGTATCAAAGGAGAGACTAACGATCCTTATTTGAGTCTTTTGATTCCTGCATACACTTTTTATGGAGACTTTTTATTAAAACCAATTCGAGTCCATCAATTCGAAAATCCGCAAAGACTAAACCCGATTACCGGTTCATTGGAGACCAAATAAGAGGGTTAGAATAGATTGATTTGAAAATGGTTTTACGCCGGAAGTAAAAAAAAATTGATAACAAGGCGCTATTGGCGATTGATAATGTTATAGGCCACCCACACCACCTCCTTAATCCAACTATTGGACCAAGACGCGTTAACCAGCTTCAAAGAGAATTATCTAAAACAAAGCGTCCTCAATTCTGCCTGGAAGAGCATATATTCTGCCAGAAGTAGTTACTTCTTTAGCCAACAAATTGCTTGTCGTATTTCTGGACTGGAGTTTGTAGACTTAGCGGAAGAGGACATTGAAAATGTTGTGAAGTCCCATTCTGAGGAGTTGTTGGAGAAAATTGTTAAGTGACGAAGAGGATGAAAATGCGCCTGTTTAGAAAAAGTAACTTACTCCACTCACACAAAAAGTACTACAAGATTTAAAGTAGATTTGCGAACAATTTTGGCTCTATACGAAGAATTAAAAAGAGATTTTATTCAAGATTTAAACGTTTTTTTGTGGAACAGCAACCTTTTGAACCTCAACCGCCAACTTGTAGCTATTCTTCTAAATAAAATATAACCCCTAGCACAGCTTAAGTGATAGTGAAGAATCTGATTGTTATTAACCTATTATTATTTTCTTATACAAAAAGTTTTATTTTAATTATTTATGTTTTTCTGTGTTTACTTCTGCACAAGAATTAGTATTAGTAAGGCATCCATTGAAATAATTTTGAGAATTTATTTTAATTTGTTGAAATTTATAGTAAGTATGGACTTGTTTTATATTGAAATGTTTTCAAATGGACTCATATGCCCAACGTAATCGTTTGTAATAATTGTGTAGATGGTACACGTATAAATGATGACAAATCTCATCAGCACGAGAAACAGTTTGCTGATCATGATGGGAATCAATCGCTCAACTGTATGGCTGTTAGCAGCTCGGGCTGTTTCTTTCATTATGTTAATAATGGTCCCATAGCGTTCATGATAGTCATGCAGGAGGAGTGGAGACCCATTTCCAACTTTATCCTTTTAGGAGGATTTATGGATATCCATTACTGGGTTAGTTAATCACGTCAACGAGTCGTAATCTTGATGAACCAGTGATCATTTTCAACAGAGCTCATAAGTCAAAGTAGAAAACTCTATAGGGATACTGCCCTTTCACTTGTAGTTTTGTGAAACTACAAGTGAAAGGGCCCAGGTGTGAAGACTGAATGTCATCTTTGAACGAATTCCAAGTTCTGTAGAAAACTTCTGCTGTCCATTCATCGATAACTTGAAAATGTAAAGTGTTATTCAAACAGTTGCCATCGGTAAATATTCATTCAATTGATGAATCCTCCGTTCTTGACAGCATAGGAGTCTGGCTGCTCTATGGGGATGGGTTAATGGAAGAAGATAAGGACTTCTAGAAGCCCAAAGGAAGAAATTATTGTGAAAACCATTTTCATTGCCATTGAGAAGTGTAGGTTCAAAGATCTCCCCCAATCCATAGATATCAACCTAATTGTTTGAAATCGATCTCTGATAACTATCCGCCCAAGGAGGCGGCTTCACGTATTTACGTTGTTTCTTCGGGCGGGTCTTCCTGCAGGATAGCGCTTCTGAGTGTCTTTTTCGGGATATAAAGACCATATCAGAGCAACTGTAGTGTGCTCCTATTTCAGCTTTCTCTCAACTCCCGGAATGAGAAATCCGCCTCTTTTATACCGATAATCGGACCCTATCAATGTCATTGATATGTTTAATAATCAAATAAACTGACATATTGTGGGTAGAAGCTCATAGAAGCTCAGCTTTTCATTGCTGGAAAAGAATATTGACAGTTGGAGATAATAATGGAACAGAAAACATAACAGTTGAGTTTTTTCGGCGAAAACTCTCATCGTTTCTTAATTGATAATTGATCATAGTTTCAAAATTATAGTTTGAATTTTAGTGGGTGGTGGAATCCATGTGAAACTGGGCAACTTAATTTTAATAACAATTTTTTACGTCAAAGTATAAATCAATTTTATTAATGTTTACGAAGATATTTATAGCATGCATTTATTTTCGTAGTCAAGAAAGAAGGTGCTTAAAATACTGGTATCGCCCACACATCGGGAACGTCAAATAAAGAAAAGCTTTCGTGCGGCTGTTAACTTCTCCAATTACTCTTTGGGTTGGGTAGATGTAATCTCGGCAAAAGTAAAGAAGGGGGAAACACTTACGTTTTGTGGAAGTAGCTTCTGAAACAATAGAAATCGTACTATAGGACACACCATAAATACAAAACGGCGATGCGACGGGGAGGAGGGCACGAATTATGGTGTAGGTTGACGCGGAATTTTTATATCAAACCAACCGGAGTTTCGTGCGGGAAAAGTTATATAAATTATAATAACGGTCGGCGTGTTTTATTCAAAATGTCCGCGACGATTGCCGCGACCCTTTTGAAAAGTTCGCTACAAACACGCACGCTGGCGCCACCGTGTACACATACATACGTCGTCGCGTGTGTTCTAGTCCCATTAAAATCGCGTATAAACACCTTGTCACAATTAGTTGTGCGGTAGCGCTAATGCGTTTTGCGATAAGTGATTACGGCTACACGACGCTTATCAAGATCCTCGCTTATTTTACTTTAATAAGCTTCGATTTTGCATTAATCACCATTCCTATCAACTCACACTTCACTACAATCATGCTTCCTTCTTATTAAACTTTATTATTCCAAAACAATAATGTAACATTCCGAAGTTAATAACAGAGTAATAATTCAATTCGTTCTTAGAATAATTTAAATTCTCGTATATTTTCAGTAGCGGTCTATAAGTCGATTCGATTTCCCGGTTTAAGAGTTGGGCTACTGTTTCTTATAGGCGTGTTCTTATCCCTTAATGCCCTGTTCGATTATGTAAATGCGAATTCCACAGATAGTATCGCCAATTAAAACCGCGTTTTGCCGCTTGTTTGTAATATCGAGACGGTGCGTGACGAGTTGGGTTTGCGTTCATTGCAATAGCTATTCCGAGAGTGTACACACATTGTAATTACCCGGTCTCTTGATTAGTATGATGAGGGCGAATCATTTTTATAAACCATTTAAATTTATGACATCTGCGGACGACGACAGAACCACTAAATACTTCGAGAAAGAAAGAAACAGCCATAAGTAAAAACGTCACGTTTACTTACGCGTACACTCCGCGCAACAACAAAATTCTTTGAAGATTTCATATTCTTGCGAATGTTTCTTTGATGGAGAAAGAGTTATTGTGATTAGTATTTTAGTAGGTATGTTACGTAAGTTATTTAAATTAAAGAGTTGTAAAGAATGTAAATGAGACACCCTGTATCTAAGTACATTTAACGACTTCCTTTGAATGATGGATTACATAAATACATTCTTAAGACGTGTGGTATTCCTCTACCGCCCTCTTCAAAAGAAAAAAAACGATGTGGCGTAAGTAATAATTTTATCGGATGGCAATGTGCCGCGACGACATGTGACTCTCGCAATCAACATTATGCAGTCGAGATCGTCCCTAATTACAGCATAACCGCAGAAACGGCGCGTATTAAGCCGCGCAACTAATATGACATATGACGAATGCGATCGAAATCGCGCTCCCTGCCTCTTTTTTTGTAACGAAGAACTTCGAACGTTCGCATCTGTCATCGAACGTCTCGCGCCTAATTTGAACAACTTCATCTCGAAGAAGACTCATAAGAGAAAATTGCAACGTAAGATTCGTTTTTCTTGTCGCCGTTCAGCGGCAACCAAGGCTGTTGAGAGATAGGAACCTAATGAGATGTTGCAATCCGATATCTACATTTTATTTACATTGGTACGTACGAAAAGGTGCAATCATCGCCCTGACGCAAGGGCGTGATGAATTGCTGCCGACTCTTGCGCTCTCGCTTTCGTTACAACAAACGAAATTACTTTTTAATGGCAGCCGCTGCCCCGCGTTATTTATTTATTTGTTCCGTCGCGTAAAACGCGGACCGGGGGCGCCGCAATTAAATTTAAAATAAACATTGCCTCCCGGTCATTACTCGTGATGGGATACGAAACTATAATTCCAGGCATGCTTTTCCTCCTTCTCCTTCTTACTTTCCTTCTCTATACGAATAACATTTGTTTTTCTTTCCGCCCCACAAATATTCAACATGTTTTATTCTAGGAGCTCACAGTCTAGAAGACGATAGTAAGTCGTAAAATTTAAACCAAACTAATCAATCCTAGTTATTTATTGATTTAAGCTTATAATAGACAATTAATGTATAGAATGGAGGAAATGAGATTTCTTATCTTATAAACAACCGTTTAATTTATGTTTATCATATTTTATTGCTTCAAAAAATAATATTAATATATTAAGCTCAAGATTTCGGAAGACAACTTAAATGAGAATAGATTATGCGATATTAGAATCTATGCAGTGTCCTCAAATTTTCCCAAAACACATTAATCCTTGTAATGAGACGGAAAGAAAAACAAAAAATAAACTGATCTAAATGAGTTATGTTTTGTTTCAATTTTCAAATCGTGTAAATATTACTGAAAAGTTTTAACGTAACGTGTTAATTTACTTCTACGATGAGAAATTGTTCCCCTAATAATCAAAAAGATAAATAAACAAATGCTTTAAAATTGAAACCTCACTCAGAACAAGGCCAACATTATTGCAGATCTATAAAGTTATTTGCATAGGCTTGTTGCACTTGATAACTACCACTAACGGTACCTTTTCGTATTAAATCGAAAACTTATTTATACGAACATTTTTTTCTGTATGATGAAAAAAGAATGTCGATGTCGGAAAGGGAAGCTAAAATATATAAGAAAAACATGTTATATCAACCATGGCCATATAAATCAAACAATAATCTGCAAATTAGAAAATTATCTTACAATGACTGAAGAAATTAAGTAAGTTGGTATTAAGGTCTTAAAAGAGGAAATGGAAGACAGATGGAAGAGGACATAGAAATAATAATATTTGATAAATTCGTGTAAAAAGAGATTAAAATTTAGAAATAATACAACAAATTTTTTGTGGAAGTGTGATTCGTGCTTATACCGGCTGGCAGTTTCCGTAAGTCATACATTTATACAAGAATAAAAATGATGCCTGAAATTGTTGGTCTAAACCCGAGTGTGAGTATCTCAATTCGTTGCAGATTTGCACTTTTTCGAGAACAAAACCGTAGGTGTGCATCTTAATCCGTTTTTGAAATATAAGGTAATGAAATCAACTAACAATTGTAGCATTTCACAAAACTTAAAATTTCCTGAATCATATTTGAAAAACAGCAAAAAATCGAATTTTCAAGATAGTTTGATGAAATTTTGTGTGATTAATAAGGGAGATTAAATACTTTTCAGAGTACAAAACCATACGTATCTTAACCCTTTTTTGAGATGTCCAGTTTTGACATCTCAAAACTTCAATTATTTTTGAAAATTCGTAAAAAATCGAATTCTTAAGATAATTTGATGAATGTCTCTGTGATTTATAAAGGACAGTATGCGCTTTTTTGAGAACAAAACCATGTATCTGAATCCGTTTTTAAGATATAAAGTTTTGATTTCAACCTAAATTTGTAGTATTCCATAAAATTAAAAATTTCATTAATCGTTGTTAAAATATCGTAGGAAATCGAATTTTTTAGACATATTGATGAAATGTTTTGTGATTTATAAAAGAAAGTATGCACTTTCTCGATAATGGAACCGTACGTGAGTATCTCAATCCGTTTTTGAGATATTAAGTTTTGATTTCAACCTAAATTTGTAGCATTTCATAAAATTAAAAATTTCCTTAATCATATTTGAAAAATCGTAAAAAATTGAATTCTTAAGACATCTTGATGAAACTTTTTGTGGTTTTAAAGGACACTGTACACTTTTCAGAGAACAACGGTGCTTGAGTATCTCAATTCGTTTTTGAGATATCAAGTTTTGATTGCAACCCAAAATTTTTAGTATTTCATAAAATTAAAAATTTCCTTAATCATTTTCTAGAATCATAAATAATCGAATTCTTAAAATATCTTGATGACTTATTTATGATTAATAAAGAAACGTATACTTTTCTGAGAACAAAACTGTGTGTGAGTATTTCAATACGTTTTTGAGATATTAAGCTTTAAATTCAACTTAAAGTTGTGGCATTTCATAAAATTAAAAATTTCCATAATCACATATGAAAAAATCGAATTATTAAAATATTTTGATAAATTCTTTTATGAAATATCCTGTGTATTAAGTAATCGTGTTGAATCAAGAATGAAAGTGTGAAAAAGGTATAAAAAGAATTTTTTATTTTTAAATTGTGTTAAATTAAATTCGTGTATAAAGAGAGTTAGGTGTATACATTCTTGGCACTTTAAATCGTCAATAAATGTGCTTTAAAATATTTTTAAATGTGCTCTTGATATCATGGTTTATCTAAAATCCTGTTTTTCAATTAAATTTAGATTTTAGGTTGGATGAATTTGCATCCTCAAAGTTACTTAATACTACACAGATCTGTGTTATTTTCCCTCACTTGTGCTGTGATAGCTGCACAACACTTGCAGATTTCTAGATTTATTGACGTAGACCTTCCTCCTTAGTTGTCCTCATAAAAATAATCAAGAACTGTGAGATTAGGGGAATGAGAGAAACGGAAGAAAATGCAACGTGAAACTTCCATTGCGGCACTTGCTGTAGGTGTTCTAACACTATCGCGGTAAATAAATAAGCGGTAACATCTACCCTTTAGTTTTTTACAAAACAAATTTATTTCAATTAAAGAACAGCTAAGTGTTATTTTCGCTTCAAAAACGCCCTTCTTTTAACCCCATAAATAATATTTTCAACGTATTATCTTATATACCAATTATTTCTGGAGATATGAATTTTTAATCTCAATATATTTTAGATTAAAGAGAAAATTTAATCAGAAATCCTATTCATTATCGAATAGTGTTATGATATGTGGAATTGTTAATCAATTTTGTTATGGTAAAGTTTAATTTCAGAAATCTTATTTAAATGCGGAGATAAAAATCTGTAAACATAACCG
Source organism: Onthophagus sagittarius (assembly GCA_036711965.1). Classification (NCBI taxonomy): domain Eukaryota; kingdom Metazoa; phylum Arthropoda; class Insecta; order Coleoptera; family Scarabaeidae; genus Onthophagus; species Onthophagus sagittarius. The sequence continues at coordinate 55,728,453 of JASERS010000001.1, forward strand.
TATATTAGAGATTAATTACTATTAAATAATTTTTAAGCAAATTATTAAAAATTTATATGTGACGAAATTGTTTTGAACGTTAAGCAAGTTATCAAGACAATAATCAACTTTTAACGATAAAATTCGTATTTGAAAGTCACAAATTATATATTTTATCAAAATAGACTCTTTCTGTAAGAATGTACTGTAAAGTACGAGAAAAAGAATGTAAACCTAGTTAGCTAGGTAGTTTTTCAAATACAGTAATGTCGCGATGTAACGGTCCAGCTTAACACCTAAATAAACTATTTTTTAATCATCTTATTATCGTTATCTATTTAATACGTCAGTATTTTTAAATATAAATATTAGAGCCCATGGATATAACAAAACACTATTCCTCGCGATAGAGACTACGCTGAATGAGCTGTCATTAGACATTTTAATCAGGGCGGTTGTTAAGTCGTGATGATGTTGCTTCGATTGCAATCAGTGAATGAGCAAGTTATTTAAACGGGAATAATCCGGAACGAGCTCTAACATGCACAGAGCTTCACATCCACTTTTAAGTAAGTCACACTTTGGCATTAAAACGATACTCCAGAGCAACCTTCTCATTTCGTTAGAGCCGTATTGCACGACTGCTCAAGCCGAAATAACCACATCAAATAAACCTGCCAATGTGATCATAGACTCTAAAACAGTTGGCAGAAATGTAGTAATCTGCACTGATATGCATCAAACTACATCATGGTTGGTGAAGTTTTGTCGGCAGCCACTCAAGGAAGCAAACTTATATAATAATGTCATCTTAATGTAATAAAAAGGACACAATACAATTAAGGGACATGAATAAATGAACATGTTGGAAAGGAACGGCAGACAAGTCTCCGAATGACGCTGTTAATACATCATGAAAGCTGATAAATTCCATATCCCATCGAGCTTTTTTCGATAGATAGGATGAGGTAGGAAGAAAAATCTGCTCTACCTTAACTGAAAGAGGTCTACTCAGTTTCTATCAGACACTGTAGGTAACGCAACCACATGTTCAAGATGCAGTTGGCAAACACATTTCTCTGCAGAGGGTGAGAAATGCAAGACGAGACGGTAGGTTATATTGTTTGTAACTATCCCAATCTCGCGTACTAAAGTGAATCCATTTTTGGAATACCATACCCCCCAATTTCGGATAAAATGAACATAACTTTCTGTTCTAAATTAACATTCATGAAAGTATTGGGCTGGTTCTCAGACCCTTGGATGAACTGTTAATTGTGGGGACGTACAAAGGGCCCGGTGAGGCCTAAGTGCTGTGGAGGAATTCACCCCTATGTGAAACTACATACATGCACTTCCCGATTTTCCGGGATTTGTCCCACTTTTAAATGACTTGTCTCGGTGTGTCGAGAAGTTCTTTCGGTATAAATAACTGTCACGATTTTGAACTTTTGGCAAAAAGAAGGATAAGTAATGAAGTGAAATACATTATCATACACATGTCATCGATATTTCATGCGTAAATGGAATGTGATTGATTGTGGGGTATATCCCAGTTGGGGTCTAAGGCAATGTGGACACCCTAATTATTCCTCAAGTTGTTCTTTCAATGGGATATTCCATCTTTATGTATACATATACTCTGAGTATCCCAGATATTTCCTAAGTTATCTATACAATAAGTTTTCGTTTATTTTAGTTTTTATTGTTATTCAGCGCTAGATTATTGTCTCGAATTTAGCCATATATGTATGTCTAGTTCTAAGTGTAGTGTTAGTACCAGTGCTAATGTTAATTATTGTTTTAGTTGTTATTGAGCTTTAGCTTGTTGTATATTTTTCATTAAACTAAAAGTGGATCTAGGTGTCCATATTTTCGCCGATCCCATCCGGGACAAGCGACCAAAAAATAAAAAAAAGGCCCATGCAAAAAATAACGATAAATTCGATCTTTAATTCAAATTATCTAATTACATGACACATATAAAAAGACCGTAGAACCTAGGATTCTCTGCAATTGTTCGATCGCAACCACTTTGCTTCAAGTTTCATGTCGCCACTTGCATCGTTAAGAGGAAGTAAATAAATTTATTCCATAAATCGGGACATTTCCCTGCATCAACAAAATTTTTCGGGACAACAGGACAAAACAGTTAAAACCGTGACAAATCCAGGAAAACCGGGCCGTATAGATACCCTAATCTAGACCTACAACTATAAACATTTTGTTTTTAGGCATCTTAAGAGATTTAAAATTAAGGTTGGCTATTTCTATTCTTATGAAATAGCCAATCAATTCATTTCATTTAGAACAACTAACTATTATTTATGAATCATTAATATTTAGATTAGGAAGAAAAAGTATTATATAGTATTTGTAAATTTATTAATTTAAGTTATTACTTAAACTCAATAACGATAAGTTATTTCAAATGAAATTAATTGATATTAAAACGATAAATATTTAAATCACATTTTTGATTCAAAAATTAATATTTCAGACATTATTGTCTAGTCAATTAAACCGCAAACAGGCCGATAACAGTTTCACAGTCTGTCTAATTTGTGTGGAAAATGAAACGTTCACGTTGAGCGCACGAGTCGAAAACGCGAACACACGTGCGCGAACGCATCCGGGTTTCGTCGTTTTCATTTCCATTGTTATTCATGAATTAATTTGTAACCTGAATCGGTAAAATTCAAATGATTAGTTGGCGCTGAAATTTAAATTACTCAAGAGACGAGCGTGTGCGTGTTCGTCGGCGGATCGGGGTTGCGCGCGATTCCGGCTTGTGTGTGCGTACGTGTTAGCGCTTGTTCCGCGACCACTGGATCCGCCGCACGAACAAATTTCGGGATTTCATTCATGGATTTATTCATTCATGCCCCTATTAACGTGCGTAACAAAATACGCGGCGAGACTTGTATTTTAGCAAAATTGCTGAATTTTATTGCAGGTGAATTTTTTATATGCATACATAGATGTATTTCGTTTTTCAGGATTTATATAGAGGGTGTTTGATTCTTTTAATAGAATATCAATCAAAAACTTTTTAAACATTTCATTTGAAAATTTGGAAATAAAATTGTGGTAATTTTAACCAAATACAAACCTTTACGAGGTAACAAGTACGAATAAGTAAATCTAAACACGGTGCATAATTATAAATTGGTGTGATCATTAAATGAGGTCGAACGATCGCCACCGAAGACTGTGTAGATCAAACGACGCGTTTGGTCCGAAAATAGCAAGACGCATTAAAGCCGGGAGGCAAATAAAGATTTATAAATGTTTAATTCCGATATAATTGAACGCGCACGTGCCGTTTCAAGTTTTAATGAAATTATTGCGACGGCATTAAAGGCTTCCACTTTCCGGGTACGCCTCGGAGGCGGCGCTGTGCAAGTAGCCAACTCCGGGCGAGCAAACGTTGCCCAGTAAACGCAATAAGTTAATTATGACGCAAAGTTGGTAATTGTAATTTAAATAATATACCAACATTTGTAATTAAGGCCCCAGTTGGTAAACAAAATGGCTGTGCAATGGTCACGGTGAGGGGGCGCTTATACTGAAGTCTTATGAATACTTTATCAAAACTATTAATGAAAATTGGAGTATTAACACGGAAATAAGGAGATGAAACTGTTTAATTATGTCGATTATGTTTTCACACCCTTTCGACGTGCGATATGCACCAGTTCAACGTTAAAACATTCACGTCAAATAGGGAATTTATCGTTCCGATTCAATATTTAATGTTGATGAACAGACGTGACGAACCAACGATGGAGACACTTTTTTTAATTTACAATGTGTAACACGAAAAGCGACGTAAATCTAAAAACGATGTAATTTAAAAAGAGATTTAATTCGATATGCGTTTATACGACGATTTACGATATCCTGGATAGGAGCATAAGTCACGCTCGACGCATTTTTTATACAAAAAATGATAATTTACCTATGTTTAGATATAGGAAAGCTACGACCCAGGGCTTGGCATCTACTATTAAATGTACATTAAAGACGGATTTATTAATAATATTTCACGTGCTTGCACGGCGTGTAATGACACTATTAAAATATACCGCGCGAGACTGTGCATTATTTATAGAATCAAAACGATCATGTGCGACCGTTAACGGAATAGATTTTATACTACCTTTCTTAGAAAGAAGATATTTATAGTTGTATTTTTTTAAAATGTGATATTGATACAAAAAATACTTGATATATACTACATCATCTCATCAGTTTTCAAAATTTAATTTCCATTTAATTTTAATAGCAGTAAGCAAAATCTCTGAAGTGTAGACCAACTACTTTAATTCACAATAACATTCAAAGTACTCATCAAATTTATTTCAGACCACAAACCTCTTAACAATATATAAAAATTCGATATTCTGTGGTTTTAAATTATAGATTGGATGCAATGTACACGTGAATGTGTGCTGGATTTTACCGATTTTGCATACCATAAGTAATAAAAATAATTTAACATCAATAAAGATGTTTCTTAAAGTTATCCCGTGCATTTTATCATGTATTTTAAGATATTTCTCTATCATCCCGAACAACATTAAATATCATTTAGAACATGAAAAAATGTTGTTGATGGATTGATATCGTTAAAGTCATTGCAGAAAATCATCATTAGTGATTCAACCCTACCCAACCTAACTTTACTCAACTCATTCCATCCTAATCCAGCTCAATCCTAAATATAATCTTCCATTACTCTATCATCAACGCAAATATTTCTCAGTAGTTTTCAGAAGAACAAGATATTATCCATTATAATTCGTTACTGGACTTTATCCAGACACAAGCTTATAGAATTAGTTGGTATAAGGTTTTGAAACATTTTAAACACCTTTGGCAAAATATTTATAGACCTTTAAAACGTTTAATTTTTAAACACTATATTCATGAACCATCATTAAAGTTTTGTAATTTAATGTTGCCCAGTATGTTATATTAATATTGTCTTCAGTTTATTACACTATTTTAATAAATCTCTATTAGAAATATTTAAGTGATTATGAAATGAAAGTGGATACGAGGTAATACAAGAAGTCACGTATAAAACCTCCTATGAACATGTACCATGGAGACTATAGTTTTAAAACTTCTCCATTAATACTAAGGGTGTAACGGATATATGGTAAATATCCGGTATCCGGCCTATTTGGCCACTTTGTAAAATCCGGCAGGACACCAGATAGTTACTGAATATCCGGATTTTGTAGAATATTAAGGCAGGAATTTAATTTCTTTTTCAATATTTTTTTTATGAAATGCTATATTTTAATGAATTTTTTAAACGCTATGTTATTAACATATCGTAAAAATTCGATTTTTTGTAATATCATTGGAATTGCAACCTTCGTAAACTAATGAAAATTCCGATTGTGTTTGAATATATTAAAAACGGATAGAGTTTTTAAATGAGGTTTTGTTTATGAAAAAGTACATGTTTTTCTTTACAAATACCAACGATTTCATTAACATATCTTAAGAATTTGATTTTTTACAATTTTTCAAAAATTATTAAGGAAATTTTTGATTTATGACATGCTATATATTCATCTAAAAAGATATGTCAAAACCGTGATGAGATATTCATGTATGGTTTTGTTCTGTGAAAAATTCTCTACTTTATCAATCACGAAAAATTTTATCAAGATATAATCTGCATCTGTATATTCCTCTAATCCAGAAGATTACAGATAACTGTATATGGTATGAACTGATTTTGAAACTGTCCGGCTGAAGATGATGCGGAATAGCCGGCAAAAACAGTATCCGTTTCATCACTAATCGGTAACAATAATATCATTAACAATATACGTAAACATCATGCATGATTATGACGATTTTTCTCGAATTGTGGTATTTGTTATCAACAGAGACACAAAAATTTGCATCATTTCAAAGATGTATGCGAATCAACAACAGGTAACATAAGAAAAGCTAATAATAAATATAAAAAAATTAACATTGTCATTTATTTTGGTACCTAAAAAACATGATTAATTAACCAGGATCAGGTTAATCAGCATGAAACTTATTCTAACTAAAAGACTCCTAGTACTTTAAATAAAGTTCAATTTTTCAAAATTTCAATTCATGATAAAACATCATCAATATCTAACTACCTGGGATGTACTTCTTTCTAGTTATAAGTATCATTTGACCAAGCGCAAACGAGAATGTCTCATAATATTGATAGGTATATAATTTGTAAATAAGATAAAGTATACGAGAATAAGAGGAATATGAGTACGATTAGATAAAGAGAAAAAGTTGAAACGAATCAATCTCTTGGGTTCGCCGAGATTTCAGAAAGAACGAATTATACTAGGAATCCAATTAAAAATCCTCACCGGCTAAAAATCTGTTACAGCTTAGTCTAACTTAATATAAGCTGAAATTGTGGGATTGTTATTAAAATAACAACGAAGATATTGCTTTATACTTTAACGATGGAATTTTATATTTTATTTTTTGTTTATGTTTCTATCGGTTTCGGCCTAGTGATAAACAAAAATCAAAACAACACAGGGTGTCCGACAACGTGACTGCTATAGCTTTGGTGTTGTATACATCCTAAACTATCATAACCGAGATACAAGCATTTGAAATTTTAAATAGGTAGCAACAATATCACGCGAAATTAAATTAAGTGATGTTTACTACCACGATATTATTATTTACAACCAGCTATACTTTTTTGTTATGGTAGTGTTTTTGGTATACGTTCATTAGACATGTTTGGCTTGAAATCACCCCAGCGATTCCCAAGCAACTCCCTAGCTATGGCAGTCACTTTGTGGGGCAGCCCGTATATAAAAAGCTAAATACAAAAAGCTATAGAAAAAGAAACAGTCATGTTCTAATCAACAATGGAAAACAAATTGGCTCTATCAATGAAAGAGAGGAAATGAATAAAGAAAAGAAATGTGCTAAAAAGAAGTAGAACTTACTGAACGTCACAAATAAAATCTGGTCTACTTCTGCGCAAATAAAGGGCAGAAGTAGATAGATAAATTAATATGCAGAGACTCTGCAAAGGTTAAATATAAGCTAGTCATCCCAAGTTATATTATCTTAGAACAGTATTCGCTTCATTAAGCTGAAGTTTGTTATATGTATATTCAGTTCTGCTATATATTTGTATGATATCCCGGTTATGATGGCGACAAGTAAAGAAGAAATTATTCAATTTATAGGGGATATGAGGATAAACCCTTCTATCAAGCAACAATTTAACTTGGTATGTTCTTCTTTTATTGTATCCAATATTTAGCTTATCAGCCTATTTCGATGTTTCACTCTCTATATGCAAAACGAATTTCATTTTAAAAACATACCAACCTAATCCTTATTAGTTGGTATCTTTATGACAGTAACAAAATAAACCAGTTCGATATATTTATATCATCGGGTTAAAACTTAAAATAAGTGGACATTCTAAAAACAGCAATAACAACCTTGCGGCCATCTTCGACAGTTGTTTATAAGTAAGTACAGATATATGTCAACAACATAATTTGTCCACTTCAATGCTTTATATTCGACCTTGAATGCGTTCATTGATATCAATCCTCGAGTACAATTTACAATGAAAACGAAAAAAAAATCGACTTTGTGACCTTCTTTGATATTATGATCATTAAAGAAGATTTATTAATTACAACTACCCATGTATGAAGATCAATAAATTTAATTGTATGCAAAATAGGATATTAAGCATATCGAATATCAGATTCTCCAGCAAAAAGTTATTAACGCTTCATCAATAATAACTTCCCTTCCTCTCTCATCTCGAACATCCCTTTTTTTATGCATCGCTTCTAATCATTTTCCATTGACCAAGAATTAATTTTATACCACTTTTTATTAGTTATCTTTGAAGCTAGTTTAAAAGAAAACTAATTGAGGAAGCACTCAACTAAATAAAAAGTAATAATTTTGCATGTAATAAGTTAAAATTGATTATAGCCCATAACAGTTATACAAAATCTGATAATTTTTCCAAGTCAATTAAATGTCAGCTACCGGTTTGTCTATTAGTCGTATAATGTACGAACTCCCAGTGTTCATTATGCATTTACACTCTTGCGTGTAATTACTATTTAGCAGTATAATTACTAAACTGAACGTCCATTAGGTGTTCGGTTCTTATGATATCTACTGGTAGGTCTTTTCTTTCGTTACGAAGAGTCGTTACATGGCGCGCCTATCGGTAATTATCGCGCCCCGTTTTTCTTTGGTCAATACATCAACGCTAAAAGTTTCTTTATAATGTTACACATGAGAGAAATGACGTTGAAAAGGATATTAATAGGTATCGACGCCTTGTGGGTAATATTTAAACAAAAAGGATAGGTTTGGAAACGAATGCTGCTACTTCCTGGAAGTGACTTAATAATGAACGAGGCCTGATTATGTGGTTACTGGTATGTGTGTTATTGCGACTCGAGTTAATAAAAGAGGATTATCGATACGTGCCGGTTAATAATTTGAAGTTTGGCGTCGTTACGTGGCTATAGAAGCAAATGTTGGTCGAATGGTTTGGTTGATATCTATATGCGTTGTAGTGACGGAAGTTTCGATGCCGCACTGTGCAGAAACTCTAAATAAAAGACGGTACATTATAATCAAATCCTATTATTGGATCTGGCACGCCTACCGCCAGCCGCATCTGTAATATGTATCATTAATTAATCCATTTCACAGGCACTAACGACATCGAGGACAGTACAAGTTTTGCATTCCGTCGACATTGGAGACGTTCCGTCATATTATATCGCGCCATCTCAATAAAACAGGAACATTGATTGCACGCGACAGCGAGGAAATAATTTATGCTCGTTTTGAGCGGATTGATTGTACGCGAATATTTTATTGACGACGATAATAGAGGACGTCGGGGGTTGGGGCGGCGTTGGCTTCGGCCATACATCGGTGGCAGAACGGTGGCGGCGGCAACGCCACCCGCAGCAGAATCCATCACACGTGCTGTCATGCGGTGGCATGATTTAATCGTCTTCGGTGAATTAGCCCGTCCGACGGACGAATTGGCATCATTTGTTATTTATGCTTAGTGTAAATCTGGCCTGGTGCTGTCTCTATTCAAAGCGACGACAGCTGACGGGAAAGGATAATATTTCTTCGAATTCCTGCCAGTTGCAATAAGACATGAAGGAAAAGTGAATAACACATTGCACTCACCATTCTATTTAAGACCTTAAATCCAAAACAACCCTCAATTTCAACTTCCATATTTAAATTTATGTAAATTTAAGGTATAGTTGATGTTAAAATTGCAAACATTACAACGGAATCTATGTTGAAGATCATAGAGATACAGCAATTTTTGAACAAACCTACGAGACGTTTACAACGTTGGTTTGTAAGTTACGAGGGTCCGAAATGTGCTCATGAGTAACAACCACCCCAGTGACATTTGGTGAAATTAATGGCCGTACAGTGCCTCATCTACGTCGCTAGTTGGCGTGTACTATATGAAATAGTGCTACTACGTTACGCGACTCGTTGAAGTCGAACTTGTTCACGTCTGATAGTGCTTAAAGCTGCCGCCGACGCGACGTTAGCACTCCAGGTCGAAACGATGGACGAACACGAAAGTTGACAAATTTAACGAGACCGAGATTCCGTGTAGTGAAATCTCGACCGCTAAAGGCGTTTCGGTGGTGATTTACAACGTCCCGATCCGGGACGGAGTTGTTAAATTTGTGGGATTTAGTACGAGCGTGTTCATAAGGACGGAAGGAATCCCCAGCCGCTTGTTGCTTCTTGTTTATAGCCCGCTTTTTGTACGCGCGTTCCGACCCGAGGGCGGTGCTGCGATCGCCCAGGAATGCGAAGTCGGACGCAATAAAATCCCGAAAGCTCCAGTCCCTTTGACGTAACGACGGCTTTATCTCTTCCGTTGATAAATCCTGTTCGTTTGCCTTTTCCCATTTTACCATTTGACTTCAACCTGTTACTTCAAAACGGGTCCATTAAGATTTACCTAAATACATCAAATTTATTTTACGCCCAAAAAGAAAATAATGTAAAGAATGTAGTTGATAAAGTGATAAGATATTAAGTTGAGAATAAAAGGGGTAGTAATTTGGTGGAATAAAAAGCGTATGCTTTTAATCTTTGAAAGCCTCGACGACAGCATAGGTATTTAGTTGATGTTTACGAGAGCGACCAAAAATATGAAATTAAATTTTGCCGAGCGTATTAAATATAAAATTAATAAAGCGATATTTACGATGGTAATTTTTGGCATGGGGGCAGCTGCGGCATCGCGCCGTTCCCGGTTCCGGGGTCGTCCGTTCATTCCAGATTAAAACAGTTTATTTTAGATATTTATAATGGGTCGGTGGCGGCGAAGCCAGGCTTACAATGCAGATCAGTTGTCGGAGGGGGTCGAGCGTTGCGGCGGTTCCCAGACCTGCTTTAAAAAAAGAACGAAAAGAACAGCGCGAAATGTGACGTTACGGCGAATTTATTGTTTTAATAATGGTAAATAAAGCAGCAGATCGGGATAGCGAACCCGGTCGGGTCCAATCCCGGCCATAATCGCCGTTCTGTGTGCGCTTCTGACACCGCCGTCACCGTGGCGGAATAACGACACGCAAAAATTGGATTTTTATGTCGTCCACATAAATTACCGCCTGCGGGGTCGCCGCGACGCCTGCACATGTAAATAAACATTCGCTGGTAAAAAAAGCGACGTCCGACCTGAAATACGGCCTCGCGGAATTAACGGCTGTTCACTCACAATTGAACAAAAAAATCAGCCAGCATAAATCTAAGTTAGCCCCAGTAATTGCGCACCCCACGCGGTCAAATATGGATATGTTTGTTTTTTTAAATCTTTTCTACCAAAATGTGATACACCTGACAATTAGAATCAATAATTTTCTTATTGTTGAAAATGACGTGGTTGAAAAAACATGTTTGTTTTTAATTTTAAATAAAGTACATGTTTTTTTTTTATTTTTATTTTTTTTATTAAAATAATACCAATTGATGAAAGTGCTTTCATCAGAAAATGCAATATAATTATTAACATTTCAGTAATTTAATATTTCAGTACCAATCTCAAAACAGAAATCCAAACGTTTGGCATCATCTTTGGTAGTATGGTACTTTGGTGCTTTGGTACTACTTTTAGTTCCAGAAAAAATTACAACAATCTAGAGCTAAGCAAAACATAAAACTAGAACTAACACTAGAATTGGTAACACCTAGCTAATACAAATTAAAAACATTTGGGTTTAGCCGTACGTCTCTTAGTCCCCCAAAACATTAATATTCTTTTTAACGATTTAGTGGCGGGATTAGATGAGGCGAGACTTAAGATTGTGTTTTAATCAAATAAAACTTGATTTAAACATGTGTTTTAAACTAGCAACCGCACACCTGTTTATATTAGAAGTCAATATTATTCGGGGAATCCCATTATAAAACAAAAAAATCTTTACCAAAACTATTAAAATCGTTTAAAGATGAGCTCATTAATGGTGATTTTTATGAAATGGATTTATGGAAAGACTGTTTAGAAATTACATCAACTCCCGCTCATTACTTAGTCGGTATACTAGATAATCAATTTTGAAGGGCAATTCTCAATCAAGGACAATTAGATAAATTTCAGGGTAAACAGTTCACCATTTAAGATATACATATTTCAAAATAGTGAAGAGATGTCTAATCCTTAGCATGGACGAAGTTTTTTCAGCCCTTTGAGGTTATTACAGAATAATTCGCTCGACGGCTAACACGATACGGTAGCATCATCTGCTAGTATTGAGCGACTTCTTTAAGACTTAATACAATCCACATTTAGCAACAAATTAGGACATTATAAAGCAGCAAAAGTAGTCTGTATAGTTCGAGAGTTAAATAGAGTAAATAAGACATTTACCGAAAATGATGTTTGTTTAAGTTTGCCTTGGTAAACAAATAAACATACATAAAGAAAAAATAGAATATAATTGGTATATCTCGTACTCATCCCCTCATTCAATCCACAAAAAAAGGTGAATTTGCAGCTCTAAATATAATTGGTATATCTACAAAACGCAAAAACTCTTTAATTTCAAAATGCATGCGTCAATGTATGCGTATCTTGTAAAATGATCGACAAGAAGATGCAAGTATTTTTTTTGTTGATCTGGATCTTTTAAATCCTCCTATTGTACATATCTACAGACAGTATTTCAAAAGGTTTCGTGGCTGCACCTAAGTGAGAAAATAGTTCAATCTTGTCTTGTCCTCGCGACTTTTTTTATACATATCTCACAACTTTTGCAAAAGTTATTAATATCATTTGTTAAATATTTCGCAGTAAATGCCTCATCTCTTCTTTTGCATTTATTTCATTCCTATATGACTATAGTGATAATGAATGTCATTAAGAAGTTTTAAACTGAAGTGTCTGATAATATAACTTTTTTTTATATTTTATTTTTTGATTTCGATAAGGTTTTGATTGTACACTTCATTCATTCTTTGATCATTTATAATACCTTCAATACTTATAAATTGTACAATATTTAATTTTTCTGCTTTATTTTTGCTTGCTTCTAACTCTAAATATTCCGCGTCTAAGTTGTACTTTCCAGGAAAATATTTATTTAAAAATCATATTGTGATTTATAATCTCTTAATTCATCATCACTTCTCGCGTTGACGTTTAATTTTTCTACAGGTTTGTGTTTCGAGAAAAATAATAACATCAAACAAGATATTTTCATTTCCATTTAATTTATGATGACAAAAAAAACGAACAGAAAATCTGGAAGCATGTTCTTGTCATTAACAAGTACTAATAGAGACTGTTCAAGCAAAACCAGCTTTCAAAATGTCCGTTGCGTAAGGTCAGTGTGATTGATGGCGGTGAGTTATTGTTTATGTCGCACGTAAGATAGTTACTACCAGTTTCTTTTTTTTCTAGACAAGTCATAAACATTCCTCACGACACCAAAACAACACAAATCTTGCGTAAAATCAAATTTTCTTAAATATTTCTAACGTACTGTATATTTTATTGCGAAATTCAAATAGATGTTAAGGGACATAATTCTGGGGCATTTCTGTCTAGTTCTTTAACGTTTGCAATCGTTCGAATTAACGAGTCGCATATTTCCTGCAATGCAAAGATCATTACAAGCCATTAGATACACGCCCATGTCCGTCAGTGGCATCAGGGACGCTGGATTTGCAACGTTTAGTGGTAAACGCAGCGGCGGACGTTCGGCCGACTCGAACCGTCGTAAATTGACAAACAAACGAGACAGCGGCGGCGCAGCAAGGAGGGGCGGCCGCAGGAATAATGTCCGGCGATGTATCATTATTGTCGATTTTGACATAAATGAGCGGCCGTCCCGGTCGCTGATAAATGCGTACAATTGTAAATAGAGAGGCCTCTGGGAAGCGGAGAAGCCACCGTTTCTTGCTGCGGGCGCCGCGGTGGGTGGCACCGCTCACGATGACGACCCCCGCAAGAAATCATATATACATATATAACGGGGCCCACGGCGATCTCACGTGCCTCTTAATAAATAAAGAGGTAAGCGAATACCTTCTTCGGTTGCTGCCATTCCTCTTCCACTGCGTTCAACAACGACGACGACGACAACACGAGCTACCGGAAAGAAAATACTCAGTGGAGGACGTAAGAACTCCGTACACGATCTCCAACTACAATTGACAATTATTACAATAGAAATAATGTTCATGTTACTGAATCAGAAATTTTTTGTTGGAACAAAAATTTATGGTACCAATTAAATTTAACTCTTCAAATCAATCGCTAAAGGTCAAATGTTGTACAAACGTACATATATCCACGAGAGAGCATTTACCGTAACACGAGGTGGAGTGCTAATGTTTAGTAAATTATTCAAAGTGCATAGAGTGAACAGTCAAGCCGTTCAGCGCCTGTACTATTATCGCACCTCCGCGCCGCGACGCCGTTTGGTCGACGAATCCATTAAAGAGCACTTCGGCCCTTGACTGATTGATATTTCGATTAAATTATTTCTAAAACAACTTGCTTACTTTACAAAGATGCGCAATAAAAACGTATTAAAAAGACGTTTCAATAATTTTCTTTGATATCAAAGTCCTGACAGACAACGGTTTTAATTATATCGATTTCATACGTGCACATCCCCCAGGTTCGAACATTCCGCGTTGCCATAGTGGTCGGCCCCGCTGCTCCCGCTTAATAGAATTAAGCACGACTACGTCCAGATTATTAAACCTCTACCCATCCGTTCGGGATTCGACCACCACCCACTGATACTCGCCAGCCTGTCATATGTATCACACAATTAACCGACTCATAAACTCTCCGATGCATGTCAGATATCATTTTATATGATGAGAGAATATATTACCACCGTAGCCCATCAAATTGCGCAGAATAGAGAAAGGAAACCTATGCGTTCCTATTATACCCACCTACTAATTCAACCAATTCCCGTTCAACAGTAACATGAGTTATTTAAGATCTTTTTTTTATGTGGTTATTGAACATCAAATAGATGGAAATCGTTGGAGGATGAGGTGAGTAAAATCGGGGGAGAGAAGAGCAATTAAAATTCACCGCTAAAACATATTTGACTCGGCAATGATTTATAAGCCGGGTGGATTTTGCCGTCTGGCTCGAAACCAAGATTAATTTTAAATACTTTTGATTTAGTGTGTCTGTTCGGATCGCCGCGCAACCCCTCGGACGCCCGAAGAACTATACGCCTGCGAAAATATACGGCTTCGCGGTGCGCATTTAAAACCGCGCCGGTATTAACTGATTTATAAGCGCGATCCAGGATGTACGGAGCGAATTATGGGGGAAACTTTGAGATTCTGCGGACGCCGACGACACATTACGCCCGTTTGACGCCGAAGAAAATAGTTTAATTACCGGCGAACGCCGCTATTTCGGTTCAGACTCTTGGCAGTCATTCCATTTGAGAAAATTAACACCAATGAGATATTTTTTGTTTTTTACTATTTTAACTTTTATTATTTTAAATCTCATACTTTTATGAGGAGTACTTTCATACATATCTCTATGGAAATATCTTATGACAGAGGTCGTTTTTGCAAAATTTCTTTCTTGCAAAATTGGAAATCATTCCTTTTTAAAGCCGTGACGTTGGTTATAACTAACGGTTATACTAGACGTTGGATTATAACTAATACTAGACCTACAACCTAGTTTTAGTACTGACACTAACACTAGACCTAGAACTAAATCATTACGGTATAGCCGTCTTAAGAGACGAACGCCTGAATCCTCTTAAGGAGTTCGGTTCCCTCTTAAGATTAATACGGCTAAACCCAAATATTTTTCGTTATAGGTCTAGTTCTACCTCTAGCGTCAGTGTTAGCTCTATTTGTAGTTGTTATTCAGTCCTTAAATTGGTGTATACTTGTATAGCACTAAAACTAGAATTAACACTAGACCTAGAATTAGTATGTTTCGCTTAGGTTGGTTTATGTTTAGGTTGAGTCTGACCTCACCCTGAGATTCTGACGACCAAAAAAAAAAAAAAGAAATTGCAAATAAAATTTTCATTCCCTCAGTTTGGATAATAAACTTTTTATTTTTTTCGAAAAAGAAAAACAAATAGTCTAAACAACAAAAGTTTGTTCCAAAAAAATATTCTAAAATAAAACATTGCATTTCATTTTCTTACTTTGAATAATAAATTTTTTTTTAAAAAACAACAATTTAAACATAATGTACGTAAAAATAAAACAAAAATGTTACAAATTTTCACTAAAACTGTACAACTTTATATTACTTAAATAAAGCATGACATTATTTGTAACTTAGTTTAGTTACGTTTTTGAAACTTATATTTGCTGTTACTTTGGCATATTTTTAATAAATTATTTTGTTCGCGTTTTTCTAAATATTCAGCAAATTGTCGGCATGACATATTGAAATTTAATTTTGTACATAATTCTGCCTTTACCAAAGCCACGCTCATGCGATTATGTTCGTCAGTCCACAAGTTTTTCATTAACGAAAATATTCTTTCGGGGTAAGCATTGCTTACGGGTATCAATAAAATTTTAATGACTATTTTCGTCAATTGTGGCATATCTGCAGTTTCAAATATCTGACACCATATTTTGTCTATGCCCAATTCCAAAGTAACCGAATTATCTTGTAGAGTTTTAAGGGTTTTTCTAAGAAGAAGTACCTCGAAATGATCGATTATATGATAATCGATCTTCATCTATATTTACTTTGATAACATTTTTAGCTTCTAATATTTTTTGATACTCAATACTTTTATTTTTTTTTTTAATTTAAGCATTCAAAATATTTAAAAGGTGAGTTTTCAAAATCTAATACTGGTTTAAGTAATTTAAAGTTCTTTGATAAACTAATATAGCTTCTTTTATAAATGTTTATTTTTGAGATGGTGTAAGATATCCCAAAGCCATTGATATTTTGCTTCCAAAAAATTGATCTTCCAGTCGGCTTTCTATTTGTTCCTTTAAATCCAACATTATATTATGTAACTCTAAGCTTGTTATATAATTACTCTCCAGTTTCATTATATGCACGTTCAACATATGCATATATTGATGCAAGAAATAAACATAACATTCTGAAAATGAAATATCAGGTTTTAAGTCATTATCCATTTCATGTTCTTGACTACTAAAAAAACTCCATATGTTTTTATGACAATTTTCATCGCCTAACTCTAAAAAGTATTTTTTAACTGCTGGCCAACATCATATTAAACGTTCAAGAGCAGCATATAGGGAAAGTCATCTTGTTGTAACATGCCTTAGCATTTTTTGATATTCAATGTCCAAATAATCAAAACACTCTTTTAGAGATTCTGTTTTTTTAGCACTATTTGAAAATTCTGCATAAATTTTTAATATTAAATTTTCAACATCAAAAGATAATACTTTACAAGCATTTCTACCAGCATTATGTATAACATGGCAGTTACAATTAGCCTTTACAATTCCCTTGTTCTCAGCGCTCAATTTTTGGTAAACAGAGTTATGAATGCCATAATTTACAGATGCATTATCCGCACTGTATGCGCTTATATCGGATGCTTTTAGTGAAAACATCTCCAATGTTTTCAGTATACTATTATTAATTGATAAAGAAGATTCATCATTATTTTCAATAAAGTCTAAAAGTTTGTTTACTACACCATTCTTGAGACTGAAATATCTGACTGCTATTGGAAAGAGCTTTTGACTGCCTTTATTTGAAGCATCACACATAATTGAAAATGCTATAGAGTTGGGCGTACCAGCGCCCATTTCTTCCAATACACGTTCAACACTTTTAGGGCCCAAACAATTTGCAATTATTGCTTCCGCTTTTGTTCGACCGCACTGAACCTTCTTTGCCAAATCAGAATCACGATAAACATAAGAATTTAATTTAATGCCGCAATCAGTACTCAAATAACTATGATGATGATTTACGGCGTGATAAATTTAAGACACTTCAATTATGGTTACATAGTTATCTTCGTTGGAATGTTTGTTTGGTAAAAACGCTGTAAGTAGTGTATTTTTGGACAATGTGTTAGCGGTCTTAGAATGACCTTTACTATTTAAATGAGTTTTTAAAGATTTTTCACCATCATGTTGAACAGTAAATTTTATGTTGCAGATATTACATTTAGTTGTAAACTCATCTATTTTCACCAACCAACTTTTGTATAGCGGATTTTGTCTCCAACTGTCCTTAAAATGCGTTGCATACTTGGCCTTTTTATTTTTATGGAAGGATTCAAATGACGTAGATGCACTCGAATTTTCTCTGTTATTGTTTTCACTCATTGCAAATTGCAAAACTGTAAATAACTACAAAACTTTTTAAAACTGCAATCGTTATTAATAATAAACGGTAGCGGTAAACAACAAGTTCACGTGATGAACATCGGAAAGAAGCGAATAAGTGATTCCCCTATCCTTTTCCTATTTCGATTACAGATTACTACGTAAAAGGACTTATTTAGTGCAACAGATAGCACAACTTTGATGAAAATAACAATAATATGTGTTTTCTTATAACTTCAACAAAAAATTAGTTCTGTTAAAATTAATTACTCTTAAAATTTAAGCGTTATTTTTAATTTTTAACAGGAATAAATGATGCTCTTAGACGCAAAAAAACTTTATTAAGCATTACAAATGTTAACGATTTACCCGATAGACAATATTTTGAGTCTTAATATTTATTATCTTTACCATTCTTAATATGTTTTCCTGTTGCAAAAGAGTTTTAGATCTTTTCCATTATTCTTTTGTTAAATACGTTTTTACCCGGAGAAAATGTGTAGTGAACCGGAGCCTGGAGACCGCATGTCAAAATCCGGAGTCTCCGGGTCAAACCCGGAGAGCTGGCAACCCTACGTACGGCTAAACCAAAATTTTCCTAGTTCTTAGTCTAGTATTAGCTTTAATGTTGTTATTAGCTCCAATTTAGCTATTATTCGGTTTTAGATTATTGTATACTTATATTTAACTAAAATAAGAACTAATACTAGACCTAGAAAGATTTTGAGACCTTTAACGTTCTTATCAACACAGATAAGATGAATGAGATTGTGTCTTATCATTCCTAAAAATCGTTTAAACGCGAAAGAATGTTTATAATCCAACCTCAAATGTTTTCTACAGGTGTCCCAAAAAGATTTACAGAAAATGGTACCACGGAATATTTTGTTTCAAAAAATTGTCATCACCATCATCGTTTAACAATTTGCATCATCATTTTCTACATTTTAGATCTCTTTGTAGTTTTTTCTTCCGATTCATATTTCAGTCTTAAAAAATGTTTTTTCTTTCTTATCTAAAACGTTAATTTTCCATTGCTCTGGTAAGTATCTTTAGCAGGTATTGATATAATCGAATTCATTGACATTCATTAACATAATCGAATGTCAGAAAAACAGCCGAAATGATTAAAATTATGTGTTCTAGTGAACATTTTTTTGTAAACTTCATTCAAAATACGCTTGCGAAGATGCTCAATTTCAACGAAAAATTTTATGGAAAAAATGTATGTTACAATGTTACATCAAAACATGTCTTTTACTGCTAAATGAGTACATCACGAGTCTCATTAAAATCTGTGGTGATATTCTCCAGACATAGCACAAAATATGATTTTTTCAAGAAATTTGACGATCTCAAACGGAATACATTTTCCCTTTACTCTTTAAAACCAATCTTCATCTTTTGAACCAATATCAAAATCGTTTTATGTACTACTTTTCTAACTGTTTTCAGTCATCAAAGAAGAATTATTAGTTTCACAGAAACTCGCAACTATATCAAAAGGTATCGAGTCATGAACATAATAACTATATATTTTCAGAAGTATGACATTTTGTGGGAAAAGGTATAAGCAGTTATTGTATGGATGGCGCTCAATCAAAGAAATTCATCAATCATTCAATCAGCTGTTATAGCGCCTGCCGTTGGCTGCCAAGACACTTTCTAAATGCCTTAATAATATGATACAATTGACTATAATGAATGAAAAATTTTCAAATGACCATGAGAACTATCTGATTCACACAGAAGTTTTTTGATTGTCGAAAGGCAACATTCTGGAAAGAAAAAAATAACTTACTGGAACGGTTTTCTGTTATGACATCTCAGTTACACTTGGCTTATCTTATGAATATGTATTCCCGCATTTCAATAAATTGCATTTACAATCACAGTGATGAGAAAATAAACATTTGGAAGGCGATGTAAATATATTATCTTTGAAAATATGCTTCAATTATAGATTAGTCAACAAACTGCTTGATGACAAAAAGTATGATACATTTAAGAAAATCATACAAAAAAATATTAAATGTCGAACGTAGCAATACAAACGCTGAAGTTAACCAATTACTGATACGCAATCCTTTTGAAACTATTGGAACTAGAGAAGCTGAAATTGCAATTCAAGATGAAATTGAACTGTAAAATGATAAAAACTGAAAGTACGCGTTTCAAGTAAGGATTCTCGTCGTTATTAATAACGAAAAACATCCTAAGAGTTCAACAGTTTGTGCAGAAGATGACTTTTCACAACGTTCCGAATAAATTTTGTTGACCATTTTGAAATGAAAGTAGTCTTTCCTAATAATGTTCACTGATATAAAGTGATAGTTTAGTGTGCTTTTGTTGCTAAAAGTGTGATTGGACCAAGTTTTTGTCACTAAAAATGAGTGTCATGTCACCGTCAAAGTAAAATAATAATCTACAACAGTTCACTATTCAATCATGAAATTTATTTTTAACTTCATGTCTGTTTCATAAGCAAATTATATTAATAGATAGTATCAAACCTGCAAATACTTCATTGCACTACATTATATCGATCAGTTTATGACCATGCAATGAGCATTTGATATCAAAAGTCATATTTTGTCGTTAAAAATAATTACCATGTCATACTCAATATGCCAAAACAGTTTGGAAATAGTTCCATGTTCAAAAAGTACTTTTAACCACAATTGAACTGGCTTGATTCAATGATTCCAACAAGTTGATGCAATATACCATACAGTTGAGCAAATAATGGATCTATTAAACAGATCACTGTCGTTGATCGCATGGGCGCGGTGACCTATGCGATTTAACGTCGTAAGATTTCTTTATATGGTGTTCCGTTATGTGATTTGCAATAACAATTATAGAGTTGTGAGGGCAATATCAAAAACGAAATTGCCAACGTTTCGGCCGATATGCAAAAGGTTTGCTTGTGAATTTATTATGGCGTCTTATTTAAAAGCTTCATTTAGCACGATCAAAATATTATCTAAATATTCTCAGCCATAATATTGTTACAGATCTCACATCCATAACAGTCTGCATTTTACAAATTATATTATTAGGAGAGTTTGCAAAAATTTTATATTAAGAAATTTTCAAACAAGAAAAAAAGATTATAGTATGAAAGTAAAAGTTTGTTTGTTTTGACTGGTTTGGCAACCGAATGATGTGGAGTTGTGGATTTGCTTTTATAAATAGATTGGGATCGGTCTCCTCGTGTTCATTAAATTTAACACTTTAGCAGTTCGTTTGTGTTTTCTCGAAAGAGGCAGTAAAGGCGGCGACGAGATCGTCGCCAACGCCGCCAGCAGGACGTGATTGAACTAATGAAATTCCCCGACCGCCGTATATACGTCTTATAAACGATTACTGTTATGATTATTGTTATACGCGTGCAATGTACCCGGGCAGTTTCACGATTATTGTTATTATTATAGAATATAATAATATCAACAATAACTGCCGGCTATTGTTGAACGTAGACGCGCCGTCTCGACGACGTTTATTTTAGGAATTGGATTACGTTTTAAGAGCGCCATTTGAATAACGCGGCGCCGTGCGGAATAACTTCTTAATTTCTGTTATTCTCCAAGAGAAATGGCTACGATAAACCGGCTTAATAATCATATTTATGGCTCTTTCTAAGTTATTTTACCTTAATATAACTGAATCGTATACCAGAATAACTAGTAAGTAGGCAGAGTAAATGGGCTTAGAGGAAGAAGTCAAAGTTGTAAACAAGATAAAATACTATCAGTTTTAATCAAGTATTATTTAACATTACAAGAAACTCTGAACGAGGGAGGATTAAATGGTTCTGAAAGCATCACGAAAACACGAGCATAAATCGGACGGACATGAGTAACGACAGTTGCCGGTGAAAAATAATTGCGAGCATCCGAGGTGAGTGGGAGCGCCGACAAAACAGCATTGTGATATAGACGCTCCTAGACGTCCGGGGCGCCATTTATTATGAGCACCCGGGCGGCGCGTAACAACTTCTCCCAGAAAATAACACCGATATGTAAATGTCACGCTGGGAAATTCGAGTTAAAATGATCGAGGGCACGCTACACATCATGTTTACGGGATAATTCGCCGTGTAAACTTCGGAGAAACGGCCGGTTATGTATGCCGCGCAGTTTTATCTAGTGACCCGACCGCTCCGGGAGTGGATTGAGCGCCCCTTTGAACCCCCGGTGCACATGCCCTATCTCGCCCTGTAAAATTGGGTCGAGCATATCAAAAGTGACGACCCCCGTTTTTGCTCTACTATCCCGCCAACGATATTTCTTTATATAGTTAAAAGTTTCACCGTAGATGAAAAGGTTTTCTTTGGTATTCAACTTTGAAAGGAAAAAAAATGTGCTTCTTTTTAAGGTAGATACTTTTTTAATTACCAACTTTAAGTTATCTTACCTGGCAAATTTATAAAATTTAGGTTACGTTAGCAATCAATATCAACAAAGCATATGGCCTTCATCATTAATAAACGTTTAGAAAGTTCAATACATATTGGATGCAGAGATACATTTGATCGTTATTCAATTGTGGTTTATTTAATTTTTGATTTAATCCTCTCTTTTCGTTCTATTACTTTTGTCAATAAAGAAGTTTCGACAAGTGTTTTTGCGTCCTCAATTTAACTGTAAAGCGAAATTAAACTTGCGAGAGTTAATTACGGGGGGGAACTTTTCGATAAATATTGACTCCCGCTATAACTTAATTTATACACGATCTTAATTTCGAACGGTTTGGAAATTCGCAGCTAACTAAATAATAACAGTGCGCTCGGCGGCTGCGGCAGAGTTTCCCGTCGCTGGCAATACCGGCAGCCAGTCGAGTGCAGAATAGTAAGTAAACTGAGCGTGTTTATTATTAACGATTGTAACTGCTGAGGCGGGCTGCCGTGTGGGGGAGAGACCGAGAAACAATAATATTATTCGGTCAGCGTTATATCAAATAGGAACAATAAGATGCGAAACTTGGCCGAAACTTTGTGGAAACAGTCTAGACATAACATAGGCATTCCGACACATCTCCGTCGTCCTAGGCACAGAACTGTACCAACTTCTCGAATATTATTATAATAGTTATTGCTTTGTTATTCGACGGTACTTGAGATTATGCTCTCTGCTTGGACCATTTCACGTTTATAAATACCATTGCTCTACAATCAGTTAAAACAACGGTTAAATTCGCATTAATTCCACATCTTAATTATAATTGATAAAATATAATGTACATTTAGAATTGCATCTTAAAAAAAACGAAGCGTTCTTAAAACGTTGTTAACAACCCCACTCGCTTTCCGAACAGTTGCCTTCAACGGGAGAAGAGCCCTGTAGAAATTTTCAGGGCAATTTATAATCCCGGCATAAATTGCTGCTCGGGCCGGAGAGAAGTCGGGCGTCGCGACGCCACCTCCCCTCACCCCTTCCACTCATAGCACCGGATTAATGCCGGCCACATTACGGCCACGCCAGCACCGCTTTTCACTGTGCCCGGCGCTGCTTGTAATTGAGCCACACTGTGCCCGAATTACTCACAAATTATTATAATTGGGGCCGGTGTTTGATGATAAAATGTTTTATTTACTATCGACACGTCGCCGTTCGTTTCAATCTATTTCGAACGGCGCCATCGATGATAAAATTGCGATCGGATGCTGCTGACGCCGGCGCCTCACCGTTGTCGTTCCGTATTTCCATTTCACCCGTCAAACCAACACGGTCAGATGAACGTTGTAAATAGTGGTTTTGGAGCTCATTATTTGTATGTATTGATTAATGTTGATTTTCGATAGACATTTAAAAGAATTAAAATAATTAATTAATTTGTGCAGATTTTTCAGTCCAATATCTACCGATGTTGATTGGTTGCACTAGAGTACTGATTGTACTGCAGTGTAATCAAAAAGGGTCCATATGGAAACCAAAGAACGTATAAGATGTCTAAGAGTTATAGCAATGTATTCAGTGGCTTTATGGTCTAGACTTCATTTTTAAATGCCGAGGAATTTACAACAGCTTAGAGCTAAATAAGAATAAAAACTAACACTAGATCTAGAAATAGAAAGATTCAGATTCAGTCTAAACCGAAACTTACTAATTACAGGTCTGGTGCTAATTATAATTTTAAGTCGATACATATACACTAAGGGAAAAATGTTCTGTAACAAAAAATAGCACTCTTAGCTCCAGCTTATTATATTCTTATTTTATAAGAACAAAGAGACAAGAGCATCTTAAAATTGCGCCAACAATCTCATTTTCATGGAATAAATCTATTAATATCTTGAAACTAGAATATGTTTGTGTTGCACCAACAATTTTATCCCCTTGCAATAAGTATATTAACAATGTAGAAACCAGAATATAGGCGTCGCACGAAGATAGGACATAGAATTTTATAGAACTGCAATGGATTTGATATTTAGCACGTCGATAATAGGCCAAAGAGATCAATTTTTAGGGGTAGTTTCATGTCTCAATCACTTTCGGGCATGAACTTGACTTTATTATCATCTAAATTTATAACACTTATAACAATTTTAGCCTATTCTCAAAAATTTCAGATAATGCTAACCATATTTAGACTATTAGAAACATATTTTAGACAGTTTTTGATCATTTTAGATATCTTTAAACAATTATTCAGTCATATAAAATAGACAAAAAATATACAACAATAATATCTACATACGTATAATAAAATTAAAATGCAATATCTTTTTACAAGCTAAACAGATCTTAATTAGTTATGTAAAATCATTTTGTAAACATTATCTGCGATAAAGAAATCCTATTTTTTATATTCTCTACGCCACTGCAAATTTTTTCAAACAGGGAGAATTTTTAGATAAATGTCATCATTTATCTCTCAATCTTCATACAAATGTTTGACGAAAGCAACAGTTTTTGAATAATTTTCCATATGACCACTCTAGTTTTGATGGGTATTCTTGTGGTAATAAATATTGGACACGTTGAAAGTGATGCAATTGTTGTTCGTGAAGTCTATACTTGGATACTTGTTGGAAAATTGTTGCTTTAATTAAAGTTTTGTAAGACGTAATTTAATAAATAATTGATAGCTATACACAAAAATACTGCCTGTTTGACCAAATCATCAGTGGCGCAGAAAAAAAAAATAAAATAGGCATTTTTATTGGTGATTTTTAATGCTGTAACTATTACCTCCGGTTTTTTTGAATCGCCCTGTATATACAGATGTGGAATTGTAATTATATTGTGACTTCCAAAAAATTTCCTCACATCATCTTCATACTGTAATCCCATGATAATACATATCATTGCCAAGCAAAAATCATACTGTGGTAAGTACATGTGGTAAGTATGATCCCATAATATTATATGCATACGATGCAACAGACTGAATTAAAGAAAAATAAATCAGCAACGTCAGTGTTGTGCTGATTTTGCTAAATAGATTTCTTAGAAGATAAATGGTCTTGAGATAAACTTCTAGGAACATCACTTTAGTTTTATCAATACGTTCAGATACTGAAAATATAAGTTTCTCTGTCTTTTCAGCATTTAATTTTAGTCGATTTGTGTAAAACCATTCATATAAAAGCACTTGAGAAGATTTAAGCTTTAAAATTAGAATTATTAGCTATTAGAGACATAGTTTAATGAGTTTCTGATGATTTTATATAGTTTTTGATGATTTTAAATAATTTTAGATAAATTTAGACATCTGAGATAATTTAGATAATATTGAATGATTTTAGACAAATTGTAGACGATTATAAAGTAATTTTAGATAATGTTAGATGTCATTAACGAGTTTAAACAACTTTAGAAAATTATAAACGATTGAGACATATTTTAGACAATTTTTTTTTAGCTTAGACATCTTTAAGCAATTATTAGCTATTAGAGATATATTTTAGACAAATTTTGGATGATTTGAAACAACTTGTGGATGATTTTAACAACTTTAGACAAGCTTAGATAACTAGATTAATTTACATAATATTGGGCGATTTTAGACAAGTTATGGATGATTCTAAACTAATTTTAGACAGTTATTAATGGTTTTAAATAACCTTACAATTTGACAATTATAAACGATTGAGGCATATTTTAGACAGTTTTTAATTATAAGATATGTTTAAACAATTATTACCTAATAGAGATACATTTTAGACAAATTTTGGACGATTTTAAATAACTTGTTGATGATTTTAGATAATTAAAGGCTATTAGAGACATATTTTAGACAGTGTTTGATGATTTTAGATATCTTTAGATAATTATTATCTATTAGAGATATAATTTAAATAAATTTTAGATGATTTGAAACAACTTGTGGATGATTTTAGACAACTTTAGACAATTATAGGTTATTAGAGACATATTTTAGAGAGCTTTTGATGATATTAAACAATTTTGGACAAGTTTAGACAACTGGATTAATTTAGATAACTAATTTTGGATAATTTTAGATGGTTGTTAATGATTTTAAATAACCTTAGACGATTGAGAACATATTTTAAACAGTTTGTCATGATTTTAATTAAATCATTTTATATAAATTATTCTTAATTCATACAAATATTTATGACTACAAACGATGTTGAAATATACGTGTTTTCTGTTATCACATATTTAGATAGTGAAAATAGAAAAGAAAAACTACCCAGAAATTAAAAATAATTCAGGATGGTGATGAATTGTCGTCTTGTTAGAAGACAAAGTCAATTACGGTAATAGTTTAAAGGCCTAGCTGATTATCTTCCCAGGAAAATGAAATTGCAGGTGAAAAACTCTTGTTAACTGTAGCAGTTATTGTTAGATAAAAGGATGTTTATTTTAGTAAGAATGTAATTGCAAAAATGCTTACGCTATGGTTTCACGATTATTAATTGATTGGGGTGGAGTGCTTAAAAAATCTTTTAGTAAACGAAAAATTTTGCAAATCCCTAAAAAATGATTCTAGATGTCAGACAGGATCGACAAATTTTATTTCAATATTCTGACTTTTACAATACTTAATTGGTAAATTAAATGCTTAAAATATTAACATTTGTTTTTAATAAAATACAAACACATGCCAAGTTAATACTGTCTTTTCAGAAATGTTATATAAAATGTTATGTTAATACTGTCTATTTAATTCCTTTTAGAACAGTTGCTTGTCATATCCGTTTTATATCTTCAACTTAGCCATACAGATACTAAAGAAATATTACACAATAAACAATAATATCGCTACAGATTTTTCAAACCATCGAGAAATTACATTCAAAGAAATTTTTAATAATTATTATTTAATTAATATTTAAATTAAATTTATTTGTTGCATCCCATGATGCAAAAAGTTCGATCAAATTTTTTGAATCTGATTACAATATTTTGTCTGGAAATGGGTTTGGTTAACAAATTATTTGATTAATATCCTGATACATAAACTTTACACACAATCAAGAAGGATCTAATTTAGAATGTTTGCTGAGTTATTTTATAGCATAATTTATGGTAATTTATGTACACCTTTGTAGCCGGATGTCGTCATTTTCATCGGATATACTATCAACAACTGATTGAATTTTTAAACTGCTGAAAGAAATACTTAATAAACGTACCGTCATTATCTGTCAATCTGCGATGTGACAGCATAATGTCGTCAACTGCAGAAATATGCAGACGATAGTTATCTATGCATTACTAAGCGATTACTAACCAATTAATGCCTGGCCGGTAATTGTTGGTGCGATAATCTATGGATTTATCTTATTCTCCGCATTTAGTGAAGCGAAAGGAAATAAACTTTAAGTAGCTAAAGAAGAAAGCAATTAGAATAGAAAAGTTCTTTTTGCCGTCAATTACAGCCGTATTTATGATTCTAGACTACCTGATGTTAATTGTGACTTTGAATTGTTAGTATGCATAATATTTATTAAATTTTTTTTAATTAGTTATTCATTTTGTCATGGGGATAGCGTAATGATGAAAAATATATAATAATCCATTTAGAAAATTGACTTAACATTTGGAAGACATAGGCTTCTAAAGTGTAATAAATAAGTAATAAAAACAACAGGATATTTTCTCTCTGTATATCATAAAAGTTTTATCTGAATTTTTTTTGTAAAAAATTTAAATGAATTATAAAGTCGTCTCAATTTAAAAGCCTCACCCGGTATATAAAATGTAACTAATTTTAGATACTTTCCCTCATTAGGGTTGAAAAATCAATGAGGTATTATAGGTCAATAGCCACTCTACACTTCAAAGTTCTTCACTGCAAAAATTATTTTTGTAACATTACACTTTGCTAAGAAGAATTATAAGTGTATTGATTATTAAAAATATAATATTTAACCTCTGAAAATAAATTTTCCAGATGCTTTAAAAACACAAATTAATTATAAAGAATATAAAGGTGTCCTGAAAGAAGATTGACTATGATCGGACGAGAGAGATGGGATTCACGTTTTATCCCAGTTCGGAACGGAAATAAACTTCAAGAACGGGATTTTCGCATCCCCCCCGCTTTTGCTAGACTGCAATAAGAAAATGTATCGGTCTTTTGACCCTAAACGGCGCCGCTCGAGGCCCTGGATTTCATAAACAACTTTATTCCGCGCAGTAAATATATATAACGGCACGGTCTGAGTGTCGACGACTACTGGAGAGAGCGGCAGGGTAATTACCGTAAAATATTATTTTTGGGAATAATATAAGCACGGCAAACCATTACATGGTAGCTTTATACTCGCCGAATTATTAATACGGTAGCATTATTTAGTGTGATTTACTTCTGCGCTCCCGTATTAATATTTAGTGTATACTGGACTGCTACTATGTATAAGTGGCGAATAAATTTAGAATATATTACAGGCGGTCTGGTCTATTTATAATACCTAAATAGATTCCCATAAATTTAACACGTTAATGTAATGTAATAGGCAATATAGTGGGGTTATTTAAAATTTAAAGCGTCGACTGCGTTTTGGTAGGACCAACAAGACATTAAATCCCTATAACATATTCTCTTTGCAAGATTACTGATAATTTACAATATCTTTAAAAAATAATTTGAATAAATTATGAAAGCATTTGTAATAAAACTGAAATCATATCAACGCAAAAGAAAATAGCACAAAAAGATTCCCACAGCGCTGTTTTAAACCTTAGGCATAGTGTCCCCATCATGCATGTACCATGTTAAATTTTGTATGAAAAGAGGCGCACTCATTTTGATCTTCCAACCCAGCCCAAAGGCTTACCGAATGTCTTAGGACGACTCTGATTACAATATACACGGTTGGGTTGGGTTGGGTTTAGCTCTACACATGAAGACATTTTTTTAACGAAGGCTTCCACAATGAATAGTTTCTGAAATACAGTACTTTACAAACTGATTTCACAACTATGTATATTTCAATTGAAGTAAAACTAGAACATTGGATCTGACTGTAGATTTCGGGAAATATTCGGGTTTAGCCGAACATCTTTCAAGACGGATAAAGCTGAATGATTCTAGTTCCAGGTCTGATGTTAGTTCTAATTTTACTTCAGTTCAAATATACAGAGTTGGGTTGGGTTGGGTTTAACCGTACATATAAATAGTTTCTGAAATGTAGTACTATACAAACTGATTTGGGAACCATGGATATTTGAATTGAGGTAAAACTAAAACTAGCACTAGATCTAGAACTAGAATCCTTTTTTTTTCAATTTTGTATGAAAGGATTCCATATCTTAGGACGACACTGGATTTTCACGAAGTATATTATTGGCGGGTTAGAATCCTTATAAATTACTAAACACAAAGAATAAATTCTTAATGTTATGGTAGGATATTCCGGAGTTTTGAAGTAAAACTAGACGATATATTAAATTATTCCTCGTGTTTTATGGATGTCGATTTTGAAGAGTTTCGCAACGTTGCTTTATTCGCCAAGAGATCGTTAATAGAAAATATTCCGCAACTTTCATGTTTTTCAGAAATAGTAAAGCTATAAAAGGGGTGAATTGAGAAAGCTTATTTGTTAATTTTGAAACACGTAGACGTATCAAGGGCCGAAGGATAATTAGAGGATTAAAAAGGCTTGGCAAGTGATTTTCAGGCTCGAGGCGCCGCGCTATGAGCTCGACCATTTCGGGCGCCCTCTATACTCTCGTGACTCCGAGGCGAATTAGTTCTCACCGTCAAGTTACACGCAACTGAAACAGGCTGAGGGTGTCGAAACTTTTACTCTTTCCTTACTTCTTTTTAACGATTTTTTTGGTAGTTACGAATTCAATTTACCGAGTTGAGGAAATTAAGTTTTAAAATATTTTTTCTCAGAATCGATGCTTTTGTGTTGTTATTTTATGCGTTTCTTTAACGCCGGATGTATGGAGCCCCCTTCTTTAACATATTCGTTTACAATTACAAATATTTGTTCACAGCCATCTTGCCCAAGCCTGTGATCTTAAAAATAGACGAGACCGACTGTTAAGGACCGTTTATTTGCATTGGTAATTAGTTGAGTTTTTAGTGGAACGTATTAAAATGTATACGAGAAATGTGTTTATGTTGCTTCCATTACCGATGGCCGCACGCAGCCGCCGCTTCGGCGGACCCTAAGTAAGTTTACTTTAAGTGTTAACGACTTCAGCTGTTGCGCGTTGTCTGTCGTCGTTTTTCGACCGAGTCCGAAACTTTTTCGCCCACGATTCTTGATGGATTGTCACTTGGGACAAATCACTCGCACAAGAAGTGAAACACATTTCTTCGCCCGTCCGAGGTTTTGTTGCGCGAAAACGACGTGACGATAGCCGCCGGAAAACACGAACAGGTTCGGGGGCTCAACATCTTCGACAATAGCTCATTAAAACGGAAGATGGATGCCAGTTTGGACACACTATCTCGGTCGTTTATCGAGCCCAGCCGAATCGCACGGGTGTTTTATAATCATATGGAATTAATTTGGCGTCCTTTCATTATTCGGAGGCCCAAGACAATACGCAGTAAACAAATCGGATTTCGCGATCGGTTTGCTTCTTCTTCTTCTTCGTAGTTGTTGTTCTTCTTCGTACGAACCGCGGAGAACGTCGAGTGGGCGGTCGACTTTGTTGGCGGCGGCTTACCATCAAACGGCCTACCAAGTCCAACAGCTGCTGCTTTAAACAAACACCATTGTTTTAAAGGACCCATGCCTTATGCGACCCGCTTTGGTTAAATATGTTATTAAATTGTTTTATCGCTTCCGGAAACTAAGAACTGGACGTTAATGAGGTATAATTTAATATCTAGTTGAGTTAGTTATAAATGGAAATTTTAATTGGGTGAATTTGTAATTAAAAAAAGATTTATTTTTAAATACAAGTTCTTATTCTGTACAGCGCCAAACACAGCAACAATATTTAAATACAAATGCATACTAATCAAATAAAAATGCGAGAATTACTTTGTAATTTTTTTAATACAACTACAGAAGGTGCTCTACAGCCTTTGTGAGAGATCATGTGCATGTACAATTCACAACTTATTTCTACAAAACATATTATATGTATACTACTACTCATACTTGTCCGGGGAATTACCTAGTTCACAAAAGTAGTCGAAGTTATCTCGTATAGTATATCTCGTTAATATATACAGTGCACTCCAGGTAATAGACCCATTGGTTAATAGAACAACCGTACAACGTTTTATACGTATTTTATCTTCGCTTATTAGGTCCAATAATTCGGTTAATCGGTCCAACTTGTCTAATTTGTTTTAATGAATTTAGATTTGAATTTGAACATTTGAATTATTAGCTCAATAATTCTTGTATAAAACAGCGATTATCATACACCATTTTAAAGGAGACACCTTCACCTTCTATTTAAGCCATTTAAGCCATGCATTCCTTTACCTCGATTACTAAAGAGGACATGTTCGTCTAAAATTTGATCATGATTCATCTCATTATCTCCATTATTTTAGCCAAGGCAATTTTTTTGAATTCTCCCATTTTTATTATTTTACTATTATCTAAGTTGAAACGTAATCTTATGTACTCCAATTTTTATCTCAATAGTTTTTGAATAAAACAGCGGTTATCACATAGTATTTTAAAGAAGACATCTCAATCTTCAGCTTAAGCCATGATTCATTCCTTTATATCCATTATTAAAGCATGAATAATATTTGAATAAAGCAGTGGTTGGGTTGGATTGGATTTGGTTAGCCTATATCATTTTAAAGAGGGTTTTTTGTCTTTAATTTTATTCATAAATCATCCCACTATCTGTATTATTTTAACCAAGGCGATTTTTTTGAAATCTACAATCAGTGTCCCAATTACCAATTAACTGAAGTGCACTGTATTTGTAATGTGTTTGCAACATGAAACACATTACAAATACATGAAAAGCTGAAGAGACAATTGTAATGGAACGAAAAATAATTAAGGTCACACGTGCAGAAGTAATACTGTGCAAATAAGGGGAAAATATTTAATAGAAACCGATATACAGTTAGAAATATAATAAAGCGCATATCTTGTAAATACAGATTGAAAAATCTGCATCGATCAGGTTTACTGCGAAAATTGAATATAATATCCCTTTAAAAGGAATATTATAAAACGATCTAAAGTAATCAGAGATTGCCGCAATGTTAAGAGAAAATTTTAGTGTACCAATCCTCAGTCAAACAGTGAGAAAGACTGTGATATGAGCGATAGAGTTTGCCAATCTGTATATCTGCAAAACTAATAACTTTTGGGACACTACTATAGTGTTCCAGACTACTCACATTTCGATGTAATGGTCGAGTAAAAATGCGGATAAAAGCAAACACAGATTTTAATGTTAAAAATCTGCAAGTCACAGTAAAACATGGGGGTGGTGGAGTTATGGTATGAGGTTGTATGGCGTCGCCTGGAACAGGAAACCTCGTCTAAATCGATGGTATTATGGATTAGACATTTTGAAGATAAGTGAACAAAAGTTAATTCAGAGGCCAATTGCGCCGTTTTCGACAAGACAATGATCCACCACATATCTTGTGCGACAATCGATTGTGATTGTGAACTCCATCGAACATCTTTGGGCAGAATTAAAACGAATTTCGTCAGAAGAATGCAACAAAATCAGCGTTGATTGTTTTAACACGATCGGTCAAGATGACAGGTATTGTTTTCAAAAGATTTTCTCAAAATTTCCTTTAATATTTTATGATAATGTTATGACTATTTCAAATTTTATGTATTTAATAAAGTTGTAGATGATTTTGATATCCCACTTCCATTTTTATGATAGACGTATGCGATATACTTATATATACCGACCGGTCGTTATTTTTAACGTTTTCAATATGAGAACATGAAAACTTCTCAACAACATCATATCACATACTTCAGGACCCCACTAAGGTCACAGCGAATTAAAATTCCTAAACTAAAATTACAGCTTTTCCTAAGTTTTCTGAATTTTGCAATATTTTGTGATGCATTTTTATTTTTCTTATTATATTTGAAATTCACGCAAGACTCAGTCATTTTCTTTTTGGCAAATGTATAATTTGACTTACACAATATACTTTCCTTCAGGATAAACAAAATTGCGTATATGCCTATGTATAGACAAGAATCGTATAACTCATTTACACACTCGTATAGTATTCTATTGTATATGACTAAAATAAGAGCAATTGATGTGATAAGTGGAGTTGAACTAATTAAATGTATTATTATTAAATAGATTTCTTTCCATTTAAAATTGTTGTTACTCAGATAGTAAGTAAATGTGTATATTTTTATTATAATGAGAGAAAATATATTTAGAATATTTTTAGCTTGTTATAAAATTTTATCCTAAAATGCCGAGACATCCGGAAGTGCACAGACTTTTAGAGGACATAACAAATATAAGGGAAGATTTTTCTGATATTGACAAAGGTGATTTTGATCCTGAAAGTAGTACACACTAGCAGTTATTTCTGACAATCAATAAGAAATAGAAGAAATGTGTATTTCCTCAGACATATCAGCAATAGTGACGAAGAAACATCCCGAATGAACGTATATCAAGAAAAATTTTGAAATAGTTCATCTTCGGATGAGAGTGACGATCAGAGAGATGAAATCGCTGCTGATGGAACTATCTGGATTAAAATAAAAGCTGAGTTTACACCAGAAAGAAGAACCAAAAATACTATTTTCAAAGGATCAACTGGACCTACAGGATATGCAAAATGAAACATAATGACGGGCATAGTAAATAGTGCTTTTTTATCGATAATCAATTGGCGAATTATAGACATATCATAGCATATAATGAAAAAATGTGATCTATCTCAATAAAAATTTTACGCTTTTCTTACATTTTTATATGCACGTGGTACAAATGAAGCAAAAAATTTAAAATTGTCCTACTTATGGTTTAAAAATTGGGGATCAAAGTTATTTGTAAAAATATGAATATGTGATGGTTGTAAAAATCATGTATGTGATAAATGTACATTAAAAAAAATCTCTGTATATAAAAATTGTGGTGATCAAAATAATAACTGAACCTACATAAAACACAAATAATATGACTTTTTATGTAAATACAATATTAGAATGAGAAATAGTTTATTAAAGCTAGGAAATATTAAATAACATTTTTTTCTGAAGTGTGCTAATTGATGTGTGTCCACTTACACTAAATATTGTGGCAATACTTATGTAGAGCATTGCATGACAGCTGGTGAGATGATTGTTGAGAAACTAAAGTGACGAGACCATTAAACATATTTTAGGAGTTATAGCAAGGTATCGTCAAAGAATAAACAATACGAGATCCATATCGGCATCGTTTCGGCGTTGACGTAAAGAAGCAGATGGACTCATCCCATCCGCGCTCCCATTGTCCGATTTAACATCCCGATAGTGGCGGTACCATAGCGAGAAATCGGCTGTTACCTTAACGCTCCGTCGTTATTTCCTTGCCGCGGTTTCTGGTTCGGCCGCCCGTTCCGGCCCCGTTTATTTGTTGTACATTGTTACACTAAAGATGTTATCATACCCTACGCCTTATTGTTACCCGTTCCGATTCGACACGGGTGGTGTTTTTAAGGCAACTTGTCCCCTTCGCGTCCGCCGCGTTATGGAATAATAACGGTCTCTGCGCCGTTTATGAATATTTCATATAACTTTCGCCCAGTGTGTGTATATGTGCGGAGAGAGAGAGAGGCGGCAATTGGTATAACGTGGCAATTGGCATTTTGTAAAAGGAGACTCCTTATTCGAGTACCATTTTACCGCAACTTTAACCGCCGCGTACTTTACGGTCTTCTCTTCGTATTAACAAACCCTCGGCATTTGCAAACAATAGGTACCTACCTCCTTCTCAACCGATGCGTACTATAATAACACCGTATACACGCTCTATCGTAAATACTAAGGTGAAAGCGACAATCAACGAAAATGATCAATCAGTGATACAAATACGGTCTATCTTTACATTTGACTTTAAATTTACTTACTTTCTCTTTATACCATTTTAACCTTAATCTTTCATAAGGGAGTTTGATCCATTATATAATAAATCAGTACCAATTTTCAGATGAAAACGAGCGTACTCAGTCCACTGTGTTAACTAGTCATAATAGAGATGGGGAAATATATGGCGCAGGGAACGTTGATCGGGTGAAAACAATTCAAAATGCTACAAATAGGTGTAATTATCATGATAAACAAAAACAATTAATCAAACGATTCGTGTAATTTCGCATTCCGCAATCGGGAAACGGTGGCCTCCAAATAACGGAAAATTGAAAATAACAGGTGTCAGCCGCTAGCGCGAACGGCCGTGCCGCTAAATGCCGAATAAACGGACCGCATAAAAATGAATAAATTCGAGGTGTATATTGCACGCGCGGGATAGTTTAATGTTTTTACAACGGCTGATTGATTTTTACACCGATGGATTATGCAGAAGGTGGAACGTATTAAAATACTATATTGTATTAAATTTTTTTTATCAAAAGTCGATTTGAATATTTTTGAATACCATTAAAATTAAATTAAATGTAAATTTTTTTAAAGTTAATTTTAAATAGGTTTTTATATGTAGAAAGTTAAAAGCAAATTCAACATGGAATTCTATTAAAATTGCTTCAAAAAAAGGCCGGAATTCAGGAAATATTTATGCTTTTATATGCAATGTAAAATTTTTTCAACTTATCCAAGTCCAAATTAAATAATAGAAATAACAGTTTTTGTAGAATATTTGTTATACAGTATATATATTTTTTGTATTAAAAGTATTTGTAGATTATAATACCTTATACACACTTAGGTAAATACAAGTGTGCGTAAGGTCACGTTAAAGAATCAGCGCCGTCCTAAATCTAAGGGTAATCTACAGTCTACAGCTGTAGGGGACAAATCCTGAATGCCGAGATGCGAACCTTTTAATACATATTTTTTGGTTTTTATCGCTTTCTGTTTATTTTCGACATATTTCTGCATATTTCAACCAATTTCTAACATATAAAAAACTTTATATGCTTATTTTATCGCATATAAATCCGTACCTTAGTCATCAATTTTTCAAACCGATGTCGCCTACGGCTAAAGCAGTTATAGACAAACAGTCTTTATTATACAGGGTGTGTCAAATGTTTGGAATATAGCCAATAAATTCGTCATGCGCTGTTTTAAAGAAAAATGTTTGTTTATTAATTTTGGCGTATTTCCAGGCGATATATTGTCTACAATGCTTTTTATTTTGTTATTATGGCTACCTATATTGTTGTTTTGAATGGAATGCATATGTTTTTTTTTTGCATATTTTGATAGAAGTTGAATCCCTCTACGAGATAAACAAATTAATCTTTAACTACCATTGGGACACATATACGCAAGTAAAAAATGAAAAAAATCTCAATATTTTATTTAGCTGATTTAATTGATGTAAATAATTTTGTTATTTATTAGTTTCTAAATTATATTTTTAAGTATTTCTCACTGGAAACAATTTGTCAGTGCCACTATACTTTATCCATGGTTAATAGAAGCTGTAATTTTTTAACGGTATTTTTATTTCAAAATATTTTTTCTGGACGTCCAATGAATCATCTTAAATAACTAATATGATTCCATAAGCTCCTGAAATCTTACGGTCCCGCAAGGAATAAATAATACGATTGTATAAGAAAACAAATCCCGAAAAAATGCGTTTTCTGAAAATATTAAATTATCAAATTACAACCAAAGTACATGTTGAAATAACGTCTTTAAATGTCAAAAAATTGATAGTTTTAACAATTATGAGAAATAATAATGATAATCATAATCCGTTATGTGAAAGAATACAACAATTCCCAGGTGATATTCTTTTGAGTAGTGTGGATAGCTTTAAATGTCGTTTTAAAAATTGTTTGAATGTAAATGCTTGTGGAAGAATTTTAGTATATCTGATCGATAACTACTTTCCGGCCATCATTAGTATTTGATAATTATTTGAAACTGATAATTTTTTGACATTTAAAGCTGTGTCAATGACGTCATTTCAATGCTTTCAATGATTTTACTTGCTGCATTAATATTTTTAAAAAAATATTAAGAAAGAGTAAAGTCTATAAGGTGATTTATCCTCTATCATAATAAGCGAAAAATATGCATCCACAATTGGTACAAGCAAATATTGCGTGAAAATGTGCCACAATTACTAAAAAAACTGTTAGGTATTTGAAACAATTTTCTTTAAAACTGCGAATTATGAAGACACCCATATCTAAAGCTTTATATTAATATGTTATTAATTGTACTACCTCAGGTGTACTTGACTTTAAAAGACTTCATATCTTTGTAAGTTTAGACGAACAGATTTTGTATTATTTTTGATAATAACGTTGGTGAGTGTGATATATTAAATCTTACAGAACTTTATATATTTACTAAGATATACAAGGAACGAAATTGCTTTAAGCCACTGCTATTGCCTCAGTCGCTTGCAGGCGAGGCACTTATTGTTTTATTACGTATTTGAAATATCAACAAAAAATAGTTCATTATAAACGATTGCAGTGCCTCGCCCGCAAGCGATCTCGGCGAAGAAAAAATAAAATCGTCTTATAGGATACTTTATATATTTATTAAGATATACAAGGATCGATTCCGCCTCAAATCGCCGAGGTCGCTTACGGGCGAGGCGCTGTATTTCAAATATCAATAAAAAATCGTTCAAAAATTGTAGCACCTCGCCCGCAAGCGACCTCGGCGAAGTGAAATTAAAATTATTTTGTAGGAGGCTTTATACATTTACTACGATATACAAGGGACGATTTCGTCTTAAGTTGCTGAGGTCGCTTGCGGACGAGGCATTGTATTTGGAATATTAACAAAAAATTGTCCATTTTGGAAGATTGTAGTGCATCGCCCGCAAGCAACCTCGGCGAAGTGAGAATAAAATCGTTTTATAGGATACTCTATATATTTATTAAGATATACAAGGATCAAATTACAAATTAATGAGAGATACAAACAGTCTTTAGGGTACCAATCATTAACTGTTTGTAGCTATTCAACGTAAGATATTCGTAGCAAATTTTAAATAACAAAATTATTAAAAATTATTTAGAATGATTTTCATAAAATATCTTGACATACAAAGTAATTTCATGTAGCACTTGAATCGAAGTCGCGTGACTCTAACGTTCATCGTACAGTTAGTAAATATGTCGAACACAAGATTGCACTTGAGATTTATTTTCGAATACACGTTAATAAATAAAACTGATAAATCGTGAATAATATGCAGAACCCATTATTAAGACACATAGAAGCTGTCCAATTAAAAACGTCCTTCTATCAATTTAGATAATTATTCGTGTAATACATAAAAGCATCCCCTTGTATAAACAAGAACAAACATATTGAACTAGATATCAAATTTACATACATTTTATATTGTAATATTCATATTACAAAATTTGAAAGTTAAAGTATTATGTGAAAATTATATGATTACGTTCCTAAAGTAGATATTAAATTGTCTAAACGAAGCGGATTTGGTAAAAATACAATTGCATAATCAAAAGGAGTATGATTAATTCGTACTAAATTATACTTGTCACATTTATCACAAGATTTTCCACCTGAAATCAAAATACTTGCTATACGTGAGAACATTGCTTAAGATTATTGCCGCAATTATTGCTAAGATCGTGAAATGTTGCTATGTTGTATACAAATAAACGTTCCCAGGTAATATCGACCGAGCAAAAGTTATTTAATATATCGTGTAATATTAAAGTCGATATTTCTTATCAATCGTTTTAATAACTCCAATTTAAATTTACCTTATGGGATACGTCCAATAAGTTAATTTCCATAAAAGAATCAATTTATTAGGCGGCCGTTATTACATAGTGCTTAATTACAGGTAGAAATTATGTAGAACATAATAAATTACAAATGTAAGTACAATTTAATTGCGTGAGCGTCGTTCATTCGAGCCGGTTTGGATCGTTTTTATTTTTATTTCCACTTTTTTCTTACTTGGTGCTTTCTTTGTTATGAAGAGGTCGAGACGGTCCACGGTACAATAGTTGACTGATTCCCCACGTTCCATTTTGAACGCATAATTAAATTTAATTATATGGACACGTTTTGATATGATCAGCGCAGACCGAAGAATAAAAGTAATTATCAAAGGAAATGATTTCCTGATCGTACCGAGTAGATAAATTTTTAAACGACGGTGCTACAACTCTTCTTGATCGGACCCCGTATATTCATGCCAATGTATTCATTTAACTCATTCGTAAGATCTAGATAATCCATATTTGGAATTTACAACATGACAATTAGTACTTATCAGCTCTTCGCTAAGTATTTTTTCTTTTATTCAAATCTAATAAACCGTTTAATTAATGAGATTATTTTTGAAAAACATTAATTTGTAGTTTCATGACTAATTCACGTTTAATTCAAACAACTTTCCGAGTAGGTACACCACACCGTGTCCGTTTATTCACGAATTAAATCCGCCTTAAAATATACAAAACACGTTTCGCACATTTCGTTGGTACGAATGAAAAGTACACAACAACGAAACGAAAATCCGAGAGAACGATGTCGAGTTGTGTTTATAAAATGCCGAGCATTGAGCGGCGGCGACGTTTTCTGCCCCTTCTATCCCTTAAGTGGCCCTGTTCGCCATTTAAATTTAACCGCATCCTCGCGAACGCGTCGGGATATTACTAATTTACGGGACGCCCCGGCATCAATGAATTATTAAAAAGGCTGCTCGCGAAACTAAACTAAACACCGTCGACATCTTGTTGCATTTTAATAATTTTCTGCAACATTCATGGGCCGCCGCGCAGACTTTGTGTATTATACGTGTCCGCGTCATAAAACTGTTTACGTTAACGCGGATGGCATCAATTATGCAACGTGGCGTAACTCACCCTACGTTCTATCCACCTAAAACTCATCTATTTTGAATTAAAGCAGCTTAGGAATTGCAAAAAAAAACATAAGAAGTTATAATTTAATTAATGTGGAATTTACAAATAACAGATTAATACAGGAGCTGAGGCTATGCTTCTTGGTTTTTAAT
This sequence comes from Onthophagus sagittarius, assembly GCA_036711965.1. Classification (NCBI taxonomy): domain Eukaryota; kingdom Metazoa; phylum Arthropoda; class Insecta; order Coleoptera; family Scarabaeidae; genus Onthophagus; species Onthophagus sagittarius. Next base: position 55,768,877 of record JASERS010000001.1, read on the forward strand.
AATAATATATTTAGAAACCGAGGCAGCTGTGCTGTAAAGGTAGTGGAGCCAGTACTTTGAATAAAGTAAAGTTTTCTTTAATTACATTAAGTACATTACTTAGAGAAGCCGAGGCAGCCTTGCTGCCGAGGCAAAAGTTCTAGATGCATGAATTAGAGAAAAGTTTTCTTTAAATACATTAAGTATAAGTTAAGAGGTAATGTTTCTAGGTTTTCCATAATGACGTATTATTTAGATATCGAGGCAGTTGTGCCTTAGGTACAGTTATCGTCTTATACCTAAGGGCTAATAGGGCTACAGCCCTGGGCCGCCAACTCCTGGGGGCGCCCGTTTTATAATGAAATGCATGATGTCCCATTATACATGTACCTAGTGTCCCCTCTGAAGTGCGGATCTTTGACTAAAAAATTATGGTATATCAATACATAAAAATATTATGTCGTTGGTTTATAGAAATGTTTCTATTTTGTGTTTTTCAAAATTAAATCAATTCTGGCTACCATTCTTATTTGTAGGTGAAGGTATAGTGAATATAGCATAAAAAAGAAATGTTGCACCAACGTGTGCTTTCAAAAGAAAAATGGTAGTTAAAAATTAATTATCACATAATTATTGATCTCACATTTATCCTTCTTATGGTCTTTATCTAGCTTATTTATTCGCTTATTCTAAATAACTGAGTTTGAAGCAAGTTGTCTTAATACTGAAGAGAAGTATGTTAACGTTATACCGCTCATAAAGTGCTTGATTTCTAACGGAAATAGAACAAATGTTTTCAGGCATTCCATGCACGCTTTGATTAATTTTCCAATGCGCGGGAATCTACAATAAATACACATACCAATGTTTTAGATAATTTGTAGAGAATTAAATTACCTTTGGGGTTAAATTATAGGGTTAAATTGGACACTCCATTAAAAATTTTCGACTTTCTCACATTGAATATGGAGAAACGGCAACTCATTTGAAAATTAAATTAGAAAATAAATATATTTCAAGTTTCTTTTTACAATTACATATTTATATTTTTAGATGTATTACGTTTTTATCGTATATCATACGTTTTGTATTGTTATCGTAGGTAAAGTTACCAGAAAATTAGATACTGTTTATAGAGGACTAAATGTGATTGTAGAAAACAAAGACTGCTTGAAGATTTTGCTCAATTTAGATTCTGCTCAATAATGCTTGCAGAAGACTAAATTCTGCCAATGATGTTTGTAGAAGACTAAATTTTGATAAATTATGCTTGTAGAGGGTTTATCCTAGTTGCAGAAGACTAGATTCTGGTCATTAATGCTTTTAGAAGACATACACTGCTTGAAGAAATCTAACACCGCTTTTAGAAAACTAGATTCAACTAATTAATGCTTGTATAGGACACATATTGGTTGAAGACACGATTCTGCTCAATAATGCTTGCAGAAGACTAAATTTTGTTAAACAACGCTTGTAGAAGGTAACCCTGGCTTGCAAAAGACTAGATACTGTTTGTGGAAGACTAGATTATGTTCAGTAATGCTTGTCAAAGACTAAATTTTACTACATAACCCTCGTTAAAAATAAACTCTGCTTGTAGAAGACTAGATTCTGCTCGATAATGCTTGGCAAATGGCAAAGAAATACATAGAAACCGTAGGACAAGTCAACGTAATTTTGGTTGACGAATTTAATTTAAATTTTGATACTACATTTCCCTTATGGTCTCAAAATCATATACAAACTGTTATAATGTTAGCTTATTGCTAACTACAAAACAATATTTTGATAGGGCTTTCCAGTTACTCCAGTAAGATCTAACGCTCAATAACAACTAAAAGCATAGTTAACACTAGAGCAATAATTTCAAATTTTCAATAATAACATATTATTTAGAAAAATCTAATATTTAAAATAGAGCAGAGTTTTCTTTAATTACTTAGAATTTGACGCAGACCTGCTATCGATACAATAGTAATTCTAATAAGCTTTCACATATTTTCAAAGACATTTTTTAGCAAAGGCCAATGCAATGAATAGTTCTGAAATAGAGTATTTTACAAACTTATTTGACAACCCCGCATATTTCAATTGAAGAAAAACTGGAACTAACATTAGTCTTCAGATGCACGGCTAAACCCAAATCATTCCACTACTAGGTATAGTGATAGTTCTATATTTATATCATTAGAAACGAAGGCCTAAAACTAGAACTAACACTATAGCTAGAACTAGAATTTGTTTGAACTTTGTATGAAAAATGGCTCACTCGCTTCGTTCACCCAACCCAGCCTTGAGGCGCCAACTATCTTAGGACGGCATTGAGCAAAGGGGATCTACAGACACTTTCAGGCTTCTTGGCTAACCATGCAGCCATCAATTACCATCTTAAACAAACTGAGGATCAAACTTGTTGATTTTGCAACGACGGGGCAGAAATAGCTGAACATATACCGCATGATTGCGTAGCCAGAAGCCGCCCAAAACAAAAAATTTTCGATAAAGTTTTTATAACACCTACCGATAATAAAGGAATAAAACCTTGGTGCCATTTAAAGGTTCATAAAGGATCTACATTTGCCCTAAACCTATGAAGCGCTGATGTTACAATAAATGTCGTAGGTAGCGGTGATTGATGCCCTCAGTCTTGCAAAAATAATAATAATAACATATTATTTATAAAGCGACGTAGTTGCTCCCATAAGATCTAACCCTCAAGAATAATTAAAATTGTAGTTAAGACCATAACTAGAAGTATCAGGGTTTAAGCTTCTGAAGTTCTAGTTAAAATACAATAAAAACAGATAACAAGCGACATCTAGTACTAATTCTAATTATAATTAGTAATTCTAGTTATAGTATTCAATAGAACAACCTAGCTGAATTAGATTTAACATTAGTATTAGAAGGAATACCGAAACTTTCTAGTTCTAATTATAAGTCTATTCTTGGTTTAAAAGATACTCCATAGCTTAATACTGAATTACAATTAAAACTAGAACTTCCGTCGTATACAGATCTACTTCATACATACAACTCGGGGAATACTCCGACTTTATCTATAAACATGGAACGGGGCAACTTGGGGAATAACACGAATTGGATGTTATATATGATATAAATGGCTAATGTGTGACTTAAATATATTTTGTCTATTATATTCGAAGTTCACTCTATATTTCTCGTAAAAGGTACTATAATATAACTCATTTGTAATGAATTGATAGTTTCGAATTCAATTTAATTTTCCAGGAAGCAACCATTTCCGGCTATTACGATAATAAAAAATTGTATAGATTACAATTTAGCGATTTTAATATAATTATTATTTTAACTTTGGATGTCGGAGTATGAAGTGTAATGTTACGGGATATTACTACACGTGGTCAGGGAGTCCGAGATATTTTGAACTCGTGGACGGGACGAGTCTGGCGCCGTTACGACTGAGTTCGTACTTGCGAAAATGTAATTAGCTGTTTTATTGCAGCGCTGTCATGTGTTAACGTTTTAAATCCGTGTGGTTTACGGTCGTTTCGACGGCCATTTTTCTCGCACTCCGCTACTTTACTTGTACACAAAGTTGTTTGATTTATATCGCCGCGTATAATTTACCGTCAAAATGCGCGTTACCTTAACAAAGAGCACCCGGTTAAAATTAGTTAAGGGACAATAATAAATGCACTCCGCACTTGCTTTCCTACACTCCATATAATTCTGGATTTGTCTCCTTTGAGCAGTTAGCCACATACACTTGACTATATGGACATTTATAGACGTTATCCAATCGGTCAATGACTTTCTCTTTGTTTGTAGTAGACCAAGAATGATTTTTAATGTTTAAAATGCTTGTGAAAGTGATAATAGAATGAATTGTTGAGGATTTGTTGCGACCAAGTGATCAAAAAACAAACTGGTGCTTGTGTGGAAAAATAAACGGAGTGAGTGGCATTGTTGGGCGCGAACGCGTTAGTGCTGTTGCCAAACATTTTAAACGGCAAATTCGGCAAGCCATTAATTAGTCGTTTAATTATACAATCTGATACGCGTATACCGGTGTGTGTATCATGTAATTTTCACCTGGCCTGATTAAGCGCGGTTATCAATTAAGCTCCTGAGTAGGAGAGCCGCGCGACACCGCGTTTCCAATTTATAAAACCCTTTAAACGCAACCAAAATTGAATCAAAAACACTTAATTCTAATCCTACCTTTTACGGCCCAAGAATGTATTATTAATGCAAAATTTACGTACCTGAAACAAAAAGAAACGAATATTAAAACCTAAAAAAAACCTAAAAATAAAAATATTGGAAATAAATTTGGTGTATTCTTTTGAAGATTATAAAGACCAAAGGTATTGGGAATGATTTTATTATAAATTTTATTGAAAAGATAAATATTTTACTTTAAAATAAGCGCGGTCGTAAAAATCACCGAACAGATTTAAAAATAAGACTGAGTAATATACGAGTTTTGTAATATATCGAAGTTTAAAACCGATATTTACATTTTTCGGAGGATCGTAAATTTTAGTTAAAAATGTTTAAATGTATTTTTAACGGAACGAATTTCAACGACAATGTGTTTCTTTGTTGATAAATCCGTCGACTGACTTTGAGTGTGTCGTTCTTTCTCGTTCCGTTTCATTGCCTAATATTAAAAATTATTAATAATACCGTTGTTCTCCTTATTGTAACCTTCTACTACAAATAACCGTCTTATTACGTCGGGTTCCGTCTTCATGAAATATATATTGCTCCCCGCCTTCCCCCTATGCTTATTGAAATTACTATGCATCGAAATGTCTGCCGGGCCGAGCCGAACAGTGGTACCTTTATTAAAACACAAGACTTCTCGGTTCATGTTCAAAATCCAATAACTACACCCCACGACAAGCAAATAAACGTACGTTATAGGGAGGGAAAAGCCGGTAGCGAAATGCTTTATTATCATGTTATTAAAGAAAACGACGTTAAGGAGGTGGGTACGTCAAAAAAATCATTGTTATATCAATTACCATTTTTTTATCAATGATCGTATAAGTAATAAGGGAGTCATCGTTGGTACACAGATGCGGTTTTGTACAACGAGGCTGTAGGGGACGAGAAGCAGGCTCAATTTAAATAATTGAATACATGAATTTAAGATAAGTTGGGGAGTGTTCTGTTTTGTGTGGGTGAAACAGACTTTTTTAATTTATTATAAAAAAATTATTGAATAATTATTGCTTAGAAAAAAATATGCATAAAAATAAATAATTTTTACTTTTTAATCATTTTTTAACATCATTTCAAGCTCACAATCAGATCAATATTGAAGATTTTTGGTTAATAACCTTCATTTTCATCTTCACACTACGAATTAATTCATGTTATAAGCAGCTCTGTTATGTATAAAACATTAAATTAAACATTTCTATAACACATTATTTTATCAAATAAACCAAATGATTAATCAAACGCAGGAGATTAACCTAACTATAGCGGGGGAAAAATCTAATACTTGCTAAAGTAACTTAAACTCGATTAAGAATGTAACTTCCCAAGGGTTTAAATAAGTTAGATGCTAGACTAAACCAACAATATAGACAAGATCAATATAATCTATGTATTGATTTTTTTTCATAAATTTGAAAGCTATTTTTAAAACGAAGTTGATAACATATGGGGTCTATAATTAGATCCATAATAAAGAGGTGTTTTTTTCAAATTTTGAATTTGTTTTTTTAAATCATATTCTAACTAATCAGTATTGGATAACAGCCACATAGCAACAAACACTAACGTGTATGTATCACCTTAATATATTTAATACCCAATACTGATTAAAACATAACTATAAATAAATATACATATTCTAACTGTTTGGAAACATTTGTAGATGAGTGCCCGCAGTGTTTGAGCATATCTTTATTGGTCAAATAAATAAATCATGATTTCAGCTCAGTGATTAACATGCTTCTATCTAATGCTCAGCAAGTCAATGGGAATAACATTAAGATATCAACGTAAACGACGAATGTTGATGACCAAGGTGGATAATAGTAGTAGTTGCTGAAGGTGCCAACTAAATAGAGGCGTTTAGTGGGTTGGGTTGCTTAATATGCTTCCAGACTTACATCTGAATACTCAGGAAGTAAATGGGAATAACATTACGATTTCGTCGAGGACGACGAATGTCATTGTTGCTGACTAAGATGATACAGCCTGACTAAGTGGAGATGTATGGTAATCGGGACTCAAAAAATAATCCATTTTTAGACAGGAAAGATTTATTGTATAGAAATATATTTCATGATGCAGTTTCGTCATCCCGTTCCAACCTATAATAATAATAACAGATTTGTGGTATAACATGTTATATCAAGTCCAAAAAGAGATTTGAAGAAAAAGTTTCGTTGCGATATTTTGAATGACTTAAAGAAAGTTGAGGATTTAAACGACTTTTTTCTTAACATTTCAGTTATTCTAAATACCACGCCGTTTGATTCCTCGATTTTAAGTTTTTATTCAAATTTATTTAGCCAAGATTAGTAAAGAAACTCGTACATGATTTAAAATCGTCTTCTGAGAATAGTGATGAAATTAGTGCTGATATGATTAAGCTTTTCTGTACTATCATTTTAACTTACCTAACTCATATCATACAACTGTTGCTTTGTAGAGGTCCGTTTTCGGATAGTTGGAAGCATGCTTTAATTAAACCGATTATAACAACTCAAAATTCGATAAATTTTAAACATCTTAGACCAATCAGTTTATTGCCTGAATTTTCGAAAATTCTTGAAATGGAGTTCTAGCATCAGCTTATGAAATATCCTGATACATTGAATTGCTTCCTTCATTTCAGTCGAGTTTTCATAACAAAGTTAGTACTACAACTACAATGACGGCCACTGCATTCTTTTATCTATCTTATTTCTTTGAAATTTGGTATGATTTGGTATGCAGGAGATCTCAGTGGTAGGGTTCCATTTTAGGGTCAATTTTATTTTTCGTATATACCAGTCTCCTTTTTGATCATGTACGCAGCTGAGTTACTCTTTTCATCCTACTGATTGGCAAGTAGTTATTGATTTTATTAATAATGATCTTAATAGCGTTTATGAGGCTGCCTCTAAACTTTGTTTGAGGATTAGTCCTTTAACCCTGAGAAGTTCGCTGTCTTGTTACTTGGAAACATGCCAATAAATTTAGAGCTTACTAAATCCGCGGGCATAATTATTAACACTACAATCCTTCCAGTAGTTGATAAATATAATTAGTCTTGGAATGGAACAGATATCTAAATATATTAAAAATGCATATTTCGCGTTGAGATTTAAATTTATGCTATGCTCTTAATTTGTCTCAGTTTAATTATATAGTACCAGTTTACTATTCAGATTTAACCTATTCAGATTTAAATTATTTTATTCAGATTTAATTAAAATTTTAAATTAATTTTTGATTCAAATAGAATTAAAAAAATGCAAAATTGTTGCCTACGGTTCATTTATGGGAACCGAAAATTTAATAGAATTTCTCATAAGTTAGTTGAAACTGGGTGGTTGTTAATGAAAAACAGAAGGTTTGGAGACACCTTGATTTGTTACAATAAATTAAATTGTTAATTTATTATTAATTGTTAAATTTGGAGGGAATATTCATGATCGCATGATGCGTATTAATCAGAATTACTTTTTATTGCGGAATTATCTAATTGCGTCAATTTTCTGCATGTTTTTTTCTCTTTTTTGTTTTTTTTGTAAAATAGATTTAATTTTAATTTTGTTTTTTTTTATATTTTTTTGAGGTTTCTGGTAGAAGAGCAGGGCTTAAAGGAAATATTTCAATTAGAGGATTATATGAAGTAGTTCTATAAACCCAACTCAACTTATAGATAAAAATTGTTCGATTTTGCATTTTCTATCGTTTTAATGGGATATGATATAACTCAAAACTCTAAAGAAAGGAAAAGCTTTGAGTATCAAAAAGAAGCTATATTAACCCAAAAAAAATTTTTAGTACATTATTGAATCCCACGAAATAATTCTATGAACGCAACCCAAGTTTATGTAAAAATTCTTCGATTTTGCTTTTCCAACAGTATAATCGATTGTAACAAAAAACTCAAAGGAGATTGGTGAAAACTTTTAGTACCAAATAGAATTATCCACTCACCGATACATAAACATGATTTTGTGATTCCAGTTTCTAATCCAAAACTTTTGGATAAACAAGCTTCAATCACATTACTCAGTTTGAAATGATTTCAGTACATTTTTAATGATTTCAGTAAATTTTTAATGATTTCAGTAGTTTTTTAATGATTTTGTACAGATTTGAATTAAATTATTAAATCGATTTTCAATCATTTTGACAACACATGTACCAATATCAGGATTTTCTAAGCAAGACAAATATCGGAAGAAACAAGCTTACTTACGAAAAATATTTGAAATTCGAATATTAGAATATTGACAAGATTATTACAATTATAAAAAAGTAAAATAGCTACATGGCTTTACCCTAAGCTATCTCATTATCCAGTACATTAATTTTATTACACTATCAGCTCCATATAAAATCGTTGGTTTAGCCTTGATGTCTATGGGTTACTGATTAAGATATATATAATTATATTGTTGTTCTGATAAATCTAGAACGCCAAGTAATGTTAGCAAGGCAAACTGGGATCGGATGGTGGTAACTCAAGAGACGGAATAAAAAAGAAAATCTAAAAACTGGCACAATTAAAATTAAAAATGGAACGCAGGTGTTCCAAGAAAAGGGGCTCGCCGCGGTACAATCGTAATAATAAAATTGATTTCTCATTGGTTTGCTACCGATACACAAATTCCTCAGATATGATCTGATACGGCGTTGGCCGGTCGCGGTCAGTGCGGCTATTAAGGGTCCAATATTTATAGCCGATTTAATCTTTAATGTATAAGGTCTTAAAATTTAATAGTTTCGACCGTTTATCTCGGGCAAAAATAATATTTAATATCTCGACCACTGCGTCTGATCGGACACGCTCCGAACAAGTGTGTGTGTTGTGCTATATACGTCGGCGCTGGTTATAACCATTCTTATATTGAATGGTCGCTCCAGATACGCAAGAACTGTCGTGCGTAACTGTGTGTTTCATTTGGTGAGATTCGATCGCAATTCGTTATCTTTGGTAACCTGCGGCATTCGTTGTGTAACGTGTACCATTCATATTGATCATTTTAAAAACAAGGCGCGCAGCTGTTGCTTTCCTCTTTGACAATGCGAAGATGCTAAAATCAACTTGGCCGAATGAAGGGAGTGCTGACGAGAACTATTTTTGAGGCCCTTGACGGCGATTATTCGACGCCAAATTATGGCTAATGAATTTTAATGCGGGCCGGCGCGCAAATTTATACAATTTACAACGAATTCAATTTAACACACTCGAATTAATTAAAATGCATTATTCTTTTATTTTACATCTGTTGATGTCGGGCGCCCCCTATTGCAACGGTGCGAACTTGCCGCTCCGGTTCTTAAAACAACAATCGCTTTTCACCTGTTTTGCTAATTGGCGACCGCTACTACTCGAACAAGCGGGCGAGGAAACAAAAAATTGCAAAAAGAATGAAGAGAAACGACTCTCGCACAGGCGAACTCGAATAGACACCGGGCAAATTTAAAATTGAATCCAGTCGGCGAGGGACGAGGATAAATGCGATAAGAGACTGGCGGGTATTAGAGCAATTACCGAGGATTAAAAAAACTACATTGATTTCATTTAAAAGCGATGTTTTTAATAAAATTGAACTATCATCCACACACAACCCATAACTAATTATATATATGACGAAAGTCATCAAAATTGAATTTTTCTGCGGAACAATTTTGCATGGAAAATGGCGTGCTAACGTGATTTTTGCGGGGAAATGGCATTAGCGCGGGCCGATGAGGCCCGAACGAGTTTTCATTTAGATGCGTGTTAATGAACATTAAAATATCGATTAATCTTTCTCCGGGCGTATTACCGGACCCTATATATGAGTTTGAACCCTTTTAATTCGGTGCCAATGCGTACCAACACCACCAGCGAGGCAACAACCCCCTTCGCATCGGCAGACCGTATGAAACAAGATTAAATCTCAACATTTAACGCGATTAACACACATATTAGAGTTTAGACCCGTACCATCAACCTACCTCGGCCTACCTGCCGCCCTCATATGAAACAACACGTGTGGAGCCCTTTATGTGTTAGTTCATGTGAGAGCAAGTTTTCAGAACCGGATTAAGCAGGACATTACATAAAAAATTTATCATATGATCGAAACGTTTACAAATAATTTAAATTAACGTCAATAATTTAAAGCTTTATGAAATAGTTATTTATGAAACAGTGCGTGAAGTAGATTTTTCGCACGAATGTGATATTTAGCGTACGAGCAAAGCAAGTTCTACATAAATAACACGCAAGTGCACAAAAAGCACTTTACGCACAGCTTCATACAACATATTTACAACTTCTTGGATAAGTCATCAATAGCACACTCATTTCAGGTGATTCCAGTTATGTAATGAAGTTCATTACCGCTCTGGCTTCATTATGTAACGCATTTATAGGCCAATCAGAAGAAAAACATTACTATTTATTATAAACATTGATTGTTATGGTTTTACATTTCGAAATGCTAATTTTAGATGAAATTGCTGAATTTTGAGTTGTTATTTCGCAACTGACATTAATTCAAAATTGGCAAAAATATTTTCAAAATATTTTTATAAATCTCAAAATAGATCTTTTAAAAAAATGATTACTAAGTAATTTTCAGCAGTCATAAATAAAATGTTGTATATCACACGTGGGCTAGAAAATAATTACAGTACTCGTATGATTGACACGACCTCATTGTACAGAATACACTCGTAACATAATTGTGCTTCTGCGTCTGTTCATATTATTCAGAATTTTAAACACTCTGTAACACTCTGTCCCGAGATTTCAAGAAGCGGTATTAGAAGATAAATCTTTAAAACCAATTTGGGTAATCTTTAAACGCATTTCATTTATTTCTTTTTGTATTTCCTATTTGGTGTATTTTGTTACGTTTCTCTCATTCTATATACATTTGTTTTATTCAATTGGATAAGTCCATAGGCGCCGGTATTTGAAAATACATATGGATGTTGAGTGCTTGAAAAAAGTGAATTGGTAATACTCTCGACGACAAATGATGGCTCTCTAAAAAGGCCTAAATTGGGTCTAAAAAGGTCTGAAAGAAATTACAATATCATACGTGCTATCCAAAAACGTAGGTGCTGTCACCGAATTGGAAAGAATAAGCTCATTCACCAATTTTCTATGGACGAACTTTTGAAAGCATTTCTAGTCTTTTGATAGCATTTCAAGTCTTCCAGACGTAATATAATGATAATAAAATTTTTAAATTAATGATATGGTAGTACATTATGTATCAACTTTAATCACTTATAACTCAACAAGAAAAGAGTTGCAAAACTGTACTCATGTAAAAAGTTTGTGTTATTTTGGTAAGCACTACATCATAGCGAAATTTCCCGATTAAGATCTGGAATAATCTGTGTAATACTCTATATGCATAATAACTCTGTCTTGATAATGTAATAAAATAGTGGGTGTCGTAAAAACACATTGCTGAAGAAGTAGAGGTACTGCCAATATTAAACCAATTTTTATGCGCAGTTTGTTCATCAGCAGTTAAATCAGCTTGCTGAATTAGCAGTTTGATCTTCATCCGTTGAGAGAATATTTTCAACACTTGAGTTTGTTCACTCTACTGCACGAAGCATATTAGGTGTTTAACAGGCTGGAAAAGCTATTGTCTTATACCCTTACAACATATCAGAGACAGAGATCACAAAGATATAGAACATTAAAGTTGAATTAATGGAGAGCATTTCTTGCCATATAGAGTAATATACTGCCTTTAAACTCAAATTGCAAATATTTTGGGGTTACTTATACAATGTGTATGGCTATTTGAAAACTTTAAAAACTGGTGTTTATTTGTTGAGAACAGCTGATTCCAGAGGCAATATCATGTCTTCTGACAGCATTTCAAATCTTCTAGAATCAGTATCAAGTTTTACAGAGGCAATATCAAATATTCTGGAAGCATTTCAAGTCTTCCACATGCAGTATCAGTTTTTCTGGAAACATTTCAATCCTTTCAGAGGTAGTATCAAGTCTTCTGGAAACATGGCAAATCTTTTAGAAGTAGTATCAAGTTTTTCAGAGGCAGTATCAAGACTTCCGGAACCATTTCAAGTCATTCAAACGCTACATCAAGTCTTCTGGAAGCGTTTGAAATATTCTAAAACTAGTATCAAGTTTTCTGAAACAATTTCAAATTTCCCTGATGCAGTGTCAAGTCTCCTAGAAGCATTATAAATCTTCCAGAAGCAATATCAAATTTCCTGAAAGCGTTGCAAGTCTTCTGGTAGTATTTTAAGTTATTTTATTTTATTTATTTATTTATTTATTCGTACAAGTATATTTACAAGTAGGAAGCAAACACGGGACATACCCAAAAATATTGCTCCACAAAATTAATTACAATAAGCAGCAAATCAACGTCGAGATATATTTGCATATGTATATATACAGACAGTAAATAAAACTAAACAATGAACTATAAAAACAAGAAAAAGAAAAAACAAAACAAAACAAAATGAAAAAACAAAATCAACTCGAAAACTAAAACTAAAAGTAATTTTGAAAAAGCATTATAATTTATAATATACTATATATGCTATGTTCTTAAATTAAGTTCATCAAATTGATTAGACGTCACAATAACGTTACGGGCCAGAGATCTATACCTCAGTCTATTATACCTAAATAGATCAATGCCCAGACGGTCTACTGTTCTCTCCATTCTAATAATTGGAAAATTTTTGTAAGCGACTGTGCGCGGCGTAGGCGCATAAAAAAGAAAATCATACCGTAGTTGGCGAGGAGGGACATGAAGATCAACACGTGATAATACGTAAGGAGTTATCTTGAACAATTTCAAATGTTCCTGGAAGCAATATTTAGTTTTTCAGATGCAGTATCAAGTTTTCTGGAAGCATGTCAAGTCTTTCAGAGGCAAAATCAAGTCTTGTAGAAGCATTTTAAATCCTCTAGAAACAGTATCAACTCATTTAGAGGCAATATCAAGCCTTCTTGAAGCATTTAAAATCTTCCAGAAATAATATCTAGTCTTCCAGGAGCAATATCAAGTCTTCGAGAAGCAACATCAAGTCTTCTGGAGGATTTTCAAGTCATTTAGAGACAACGTCAAATCTTCCGAAAACATTTCAAATCTTCTAGAAGCAGTGTCAAGTTTTCCACACGCAATATCAACTCTTCGGAATGGATTTCAAGTCTTCCAGTTGTGGTATCAAATCTTCTGGCATTTCAATTCTTTCAGTGGCAACATCAAGTCTTTTGGAAGTATTTCAAATTTTCTAGAAGCAGTGTCAAATCTTCTAGAAGCAGCTTCATCAAAGCCTTCGAGAAGGATTTCAAGTAATCCAAGACTTGACAGATAGATAGGCAACAATATTGATTTTTTTGAATATAAAGTACTGAATCTTTACACCTCGCGGTAAGTTCAAACTACTTATGAAAAACTCCATCAACTTCTTAAAGCTCCAAATAGCAGCCACAACTCTAAATTTCGTCTAAAACAACAAACAATTCCATTTTCTAATATTCCAATTTGGTATTAAATTCCTTCCCCTTCCTATCGACGTATTGATATTCCAGAAAAATTTTCGTCATTCGATTTTCATTGCTTCAATGATTTTGGCCTCATATGAATTCAGATATATCTCTTTGGACAAAATCCAAAGATTCAAAGATAGACAAATCTCCCATTATGAAGATTGATATTCCTAAAGGTCATTTTTTACATATATATATTGAAATTGTAGGCTCTCTTCTTCCATCTGGTGGTTGTTCTTATATTTTAACAATAATAGTGGATTACTAGATAGACAGAAACTTTTTATCTTTCATCAATTTTCACTGCACTTATTATTATTGAGACAATTTACGATCACATTTCCCACGTTTTGGTATTCCACATTTTAAATCTCAATTATTTAAAGAATTTAATTCATTTTTGGCTTGTTTCAAACCTTAACTTTAGAATACCATTCTCAAAGTAACAGTATTGTTGAAAGGTTTCATTCAAGGAACTTAGACTGCACTCATTGCTGGGGAAATACAGGTCATTGGAAGATGAACTCCCTATTATTCTTTTGAAAGCATTTCAAGTCTTTTGGATGCATTTTAAATCTTTTAGCAGAAGTATCAAGTTATCTAGAAGCAGTATAAAATCTTCTGGAAGCAACTCAAGTCATCTACAAGCTGATCAAGTCTTTTAGAAATAGAATCAAGTCTTCTAGAAGCAGTATTAAGTTTTCTAGAAACAGTATCAAGTCTTTTGAAAGAATTTCAAATCTTCTGGAAGCAGTCAGAGCAGCCTCCTTGAAGCAAGATCAATTCTCAATTCAAAATACGTTACAGATCCTGGGACCAAATTGAAAAGAAAAAGCTAAATACTACATTAAAATGGAAATACATTCTTACTTCACGACTCTTTCGTTAGTATATTGACTTCTGTCCATAATAACATACTTTACGAATTAAAAGGTCTTCAAAATAACAATTATACAAACGAGAGTAGATAAAGAAATTTTGAAATATTTAATGAAACATTTCTGATTAGAAAGCTGTTAAGGGATAAAGATATTAGTTAAGTCCGGCACTGGTTCTAATTCAAGTTCGATTCGAAAAACGGAAAATCAATCGTACATTTCAATTTAAGCGTAATTGCATTATGACACGGTACGAACGAGTTGGCTTCCGTTTTTATAAGCGCCCCGTCCGAAATGGGACGGAATGCGCGGAGGCGGGAATCAACGCCGCGCCGGCCTCCTCCCGCCCCCGAATGTGGACGCGCACTCACGTACACACACGCGCGCGTCGGGAAATTTTTGAAAAAAACTAAAGCAAAAAGACCGCGACGAAAAACTAGGCGCGGCAGCACAACAACGGCATTTATGTTTACAGTTTCCATTCGGGCGTGCAACAAAAATGCCCCATAATTTTAGTTACGAAAAAGTAATTTACTTTTTGCTTTAATTTGCATCGCTCAAATGTCCGATACGTCCGTTCAGCCGTTGTATGGAATCGCTTCCCGGGCCCGCACTTTTTATTTCCGTTCAGATGCCTTTTTTTGCGAGAGTACGGCCTAGCGCGAGCCGCTGTTTTATTCCGGCCGCCCGTTATTTGTTGCTAGTTTGGCAATTTCGCTCACGAAAATGTAATTGAATTTTTACATTAATCCCCCGGCGCACGTGAAATATTACTTCTGTACGTCTGGACTGGAAATTTGCTGATCGCACCGACTATTGTATGCAAGAACAAAACCCGATATTGCCCCAGCACCATGAAAAAATTCAGTTATCTGGATTACACTTACAACAAGAAAAAGAAATCCGATATTAAACACTTTTTGAATTGATCCTGTTTGATTATTAGTTTTTGACTCATTTGGCATAAAGTTTACTTTTATTTATATTCGAATTATTGCACATTATCTGTACCAATGCTAATCAATAAATTCTAATTTACAAACTGCGGCGAACTAGTGCTGGTTTAGGGGTTGGTTTGGACGAATAGAGCGTCGCGACCAGGCGCAATATAATAATTATATAAATACACACATCATGTCACCATAACTAATTAACGTCAATATTATATGATTAATGCTCGGGTGACTGGTCCACACTAAATTCGGGGAGATTAATTATGTTGACTTATCGGCTGTCTTGCTTCCACTTTATCATGGTTAGCGGGGACGCGGAGGACGGACGCACTGTTCCGCATAAGTCATTTTCCGAAATGATGTAATTACTACACGCCATTGGCGGAACCAGCAGGAATACACTGGATGTCGATAACAGGACAATGTCAGCATTTCCGGTGTCAGATATGCGCTTCCTGTGCGCTCCAGGATACCACCATCCTTGTCGTATTAACCGCGCTCCCGCGTCCTTTTAATCCCTCCCGCCACCTCCCCGTATTACACCACTGAACCACCCTTGCACATCTATGCATCATCAAACCGACCAACGCCACTGACTATAGATATGTCGTGCTTGTGTGTGTGTGTATGCGATGAAATCCCTTATTCGTTCCTCCCTGACCCTGTCTGAATTCCGGTTGTCCTTCTCCATTGTAGTAGTCTCTAAGGGCCTAATTCATTTTGAAGGACTTAAAATTAATGTTACTAAACTGAAATCATTAAAAAAATTAAGATTAAGAATAAAAATAGTATTAAACATAAAAATGTGAATACTTTCGTAGGTTAATATCAGTGATTTCCAAAAATTATGCGGTGTCGTAATAAAAGATACCAAAATATGGGTAATCGCTTTCAAAAAGGAAAGTTAAAAATTTTAAAAAATCGAATATATTAAAGGCGATGTACACTGGGTACAACTTCTCCTAATTAGATGATATTGACTTAAAATTTTGAGAATTGAAATCTAAGGAGAAATAAATAATGAATATTCTAAGGAGAGCCATAATGAACCATAATTTGAGATATAATAAAAATTCTTCAGTTACAACTGAAAACACTTTTTCATTTTCTCTTGATTTGTTTTCTAAAAGTTGGATATGATGAGATCTTTTGGGGTAATGATAACGAATTAGAAGTCAAAATTATGAATTTTTCAGAAATCAAAATGGCGGATACTACATAGAGGACTAAAATTGCAAGAAACAGGATAGTTTACGCAAAGCGTGATATCTAAGAGGTTTTGTGGTCAGTTATGGCTGGTTCATGAAGCATTCCAGCGCGCTGTGCAGAATACCGATTCTAACTAAACACAAGTGAAAAAAAAATGTCAGAAATTACGGTTTGCATACATAGGAAGTTTTTCTTAAGGCAGGCATCAAGAAATCTAATTCCACAAAAAGTTATTACTATAGCAAACAAGAAGAAGAGTAAAGACATGAGGAATTCACGGTTCAGCATACTAGAAAGTCTCTAAGTAAGACTCTTAAATGACGATACTTTGTTTAGATTTTTTACAATTCCCCAGGGTTTTTATATCTAGATTGTGTCGGGTTATTGACTAAGCATTTGTTTCATTACCAGCAATAGTCATGCAAAAAGTACCCCTCTATTTGTTATGATTTTTGATTGATGTTATGATTTACATGCTGAAACCCCGAAATTATGATATTTTGAAAATTTTTGCTGTATTCCTGCAATCTTCTCTTATCTCAGTTCTAAGTGGATATGGATGATGCTTTTCTACATTATTTTGAATAATCTTAGTGAATGAGATATCCGATCATCCATTTTGATTTTTGAGTTATGAAAGAGTTTTGCTATAAAAACCATCTATAATGATATTGTCAAGATTTTGGCGTTGTTAATGTATAATGTTAAACGAGAGGTTCTAAGAAGTTGTTTATTATGAATCCTTAGACAATAATGAATAATTTTCAAGATTCTTTCTCCTTCGACTTTAATTTTTTAGTTTCAATTAATTTTATAGCAACACTTTTAAATAATGACATTTTGGAGATTTTTGAGAGAATCCTTATATTTAGGTCGTATTTAGTTAAGGATTAGCAGTCATCGCAAAAAGTTGTGCCTGTTTTAGTTTTTGAGTTATAGTTGAGATTTATACTGAAACTTTTTTCTTTCTTCTGATTTATTACAACCAATATTCCTTTAATAGGTTTTTCTCCAACTCTTGTGATTTTTAAGATATGGTGGATTTTTTAATGAAAATCCAAAATAAAGACATTTTGAAGATTATTAAAAAATAGTAATATCTGTGATAACTTAGTGCAGAGGATTCTAATATCATTTGATCTTGTTATCTTATTATTTTCTAGCCGTCTAACTCTTCTTAAGCCCATAAAATAATATTGTTTTTTTTGTGTTCTAATGTTAGGTCTAGAGTTAGTTCTAGTTTTAGTTTGATACAAGTATGCAAAAATTTAAGACTGAACAAGCTAACACTAACCTAGAATGAAGAACATTTGGGCTTAGCCGTACCGCTCTTGAGACAGAACCCTACCCAACCCAATCTAGCTTCAAAACTAACACTATACTTAGAACTAAAAACATTGGGGTTTAGCCATACTTATCTTAAGACGAAACCAAACTAAACCCAACCTAGCTTCAGAACTATCACTAGACTTGGAACTGGAAACGTTAGAGTTTAGCCGTCTTAAGTGACGTACGGCTAAATCCTAACGTTTCTAATTCTAGGTCTAGTGTTAGTTCTAAAGCTAGATTTAGCTAGGTTTAGTATTAGTTATACCAGTGGTTCTCAAACTGTATCGCGGTGCCGTCTAAAGCTGCCTCAAAAAGGAGAGTTTTCCAAATTTTCAAGAATGATAATAATTTAAAAAAAATCAGATGTATTAAGGGCGCCGTGGAGGCAAGTTCCGATTATTTAGAGAGCCGCAAATCAAAAAGGACTGGGAACATCTGGATTAATACTATTGACTATTGTTGTGTGCTTTTCCATTATACGATAGCCAACCTTAAGCAAAGGTCACCTTTCGATTACATTTTACTTTTTAAATCGCATTATAAAACGCATGACAAACAACATTTAAATTCTCTCACACTTTCCTATAGTATAGAAAAAAAATGTGAAACTTCCATAAATAAAATGTACATAATCTACATGACAATAAGGCGTTAATTTTAAATTCTGATTTTACGAATCATTTCCGTAATGGACACACAAAATGTTTCGCGATAATTTTCGAAATTTGCATAGATTTTTATCGATGGAGTTAACTTTAAAAACTGCGCGCTCCGATCCGAAATCGGCAATTAACAGCACCATTTTGATGTCGACAAATAAAAGAATAATTTTATATGAATATTTATAACATTTCGCGCCTATTATTATTTACAGATACCTTTTTGTAAAACGTTAAAATTCAAATTGGCGAGTGTCAAACGAACCGGACATTCGGAAGTAGATTACAACGGAGTTTTCCTTTTGTTCCGACCTCCGTTGGCGGCGGCGGCGGCGGCGGTCGCTATCGATCTGATTAAGTCGATGGAAGAAAATCGCAATCCTGCAGCCCGGCGGAGGTATATAGTCTGGAAAATTGATGTCCGACAATTTCATTTTCAGGCGATTTCACACCGGCGCGCTGAAACGTGTCGACCAAGTGTAACGTCGACTCGAATTATATTGACTCGAATTCAAATTATCCATTTCTGATTTTACATCCGCTACGTTTAGACAGCGCTCAGTAAGCGTAGTTAATTGCTGAAAGATAGATTTTGTTTTCAGATTTTTCCTTTCAACTTCAATAAGTTACATCAAACTTGTTTATCGCACTCTCAAATAACAGGTGATTATTAACTAGTCAACGGCATTTGAATTTCTGTTTGTAAAAATCCCCACTCAAATTGAGAATGATCAATGAACGTCAAGCATGTGTGAATTTGTTCATCCTAAATTGAGCCGGACGAGTTTAAATTGGTCGGTTAAAAGCTCAGAAAACAAACCCTTTTGAGTTTAATTTGATGCTCATACACGTAAACGGCCGCGAAAATCGCCAGACGTAGACTTCGAAAAACGGGGCAAACCGTAGCTGCAATATTTATTTATCCACTTAACGCGTTCCGGGCTACCAGTAAAAAAGTACCGTAAACACGCTGCGAGGCGCACCCTCCGGTGCCAGAAGCTTGCAGCTTTCTACGGCCGAAGCCGCCAATGTTTTGCCGCAAACATTGAAAGCCACCCTGGAGCCGCTTCTGTTATTTCTGGCGAATGTTTACGACACTTTTCTAATAAAAAGTTGGGTAAATATTTTCATATTTTCAATTACATTTCTTTTCCGTTGTACTTCTCTATACGTATTGCGGAAGTTCAACTAGTAACTTTGTGTATAAAGGCCGTTTGAATACAGTTAATAAAATTTATATAGCATAAACCTTAATATAATAGATGACTAATAATAACTAAATGTCCGTTATATGAAACATTTTTGATTTGTATTTTAATGTAGAGATGAGCGATTACGTGATTTTTAAGGAACGTATTTACTATTGGTGACAATGATCACTGATTACCTATTACACACAGAGGGTGTCCATTTTTCTTCAGGCGTATGACAGAAACACTATTACAAGTAGCTGACTCAGAATCAGTGGTAAAAATATTATTAAACATATTTTCTAAAGTTGCTTTTCCTTCGGAGATACAAACAGATCTGGGGAGAGTGTTAGTGACATAGTTACGGAATTATTGGAACAAAGTGGTATTAAAATAATGCACATGTTTGCATACCAGCCTCAGTCAAACGTAGTCAATTTTACAGAATACTCAGAACTTTAGATGGAAAAGAGTGGGACGAGTTATGTTATGTGAGGCAAATTAGATCTCCGTCAAGCATGTTAAAAGATTTATGGAATGGCAAAGAAACTAATGAACCGTACGGAACGATAGAGACACGCAAGAAACACATAACAATCAAATATGGATGTGTTGTCACGACATTTTTGGTAGATACTTGTGGAGAGTGTGATATATGCGATATAAGGCAGGAGTATAGAACAGTGTGCGAAAATGATATAGGCAGCGGAAATTGTTGAAAAAATGATGGACTCAAAGTCAAAATGGAATGCTTTCGTTACTATGTTTACGAAGATCATCAAATATAAACAGAAGATCTAGTACCAAACTGAGGCGCATGAAACGAGGAGGAAAGAAGATGCAGGGAGAAACCCCTCCGTGCAATGCTCTACAACGCGGAACGCAAATGCGCGCCTAACCCAATAAATGATGCTTTTGCCATCCAAATTGTTATTAATGGTACAAAGTTGTATTGGGCTGGGTTGGACTTCGAAATTTCAACCCAACCCAAAGATTCGAAGATTTCAATCATCCAAAGTGTTATTCATGATAATTGGGACGGCTGACATCTTCAAAGTCGACCGAGATTATTTCATTTAATACAAAAATTCTTCCTCAACCTAAATATTCTCCTAAATACACTGCTTTCAACATGTCTTGCTTTCATGTTTCACCCGATTTTGAATGTCGGCCGCTGACAAAGTATCACTAATTGTAAGTTGAATTGAATTGGGTTAAGTTGGGTTAGATTTAAAAATTCCAACCCAACTCAACATTTCGATCATCTATAGTGAACCACACTATAGATGATCGAAATATAGAAAATCTCTATAGATGATTATTGGGGTGGCTGAAATCTTTGAAACTTTGGGTTGTAGAATTTGAAAGTCCAATACAACCCTGTGATATTTTGGGCGGCCGACATCTTCTATGGTTGGCCGAAGTGGATTTGGGATAATATTAAGGTTGAGGAGATTTTTTTTTCACAAGAAATAATTCAGCTAACTTTGAAGGTGCATATCGATGCTTTTCAGACAATATTGATTTATATTTCGTCTGGGTTCCCGCTATTTGGAATCCCGGAAATCGGTATTAAAAGCGATGAGACGTACAACGAAAGTAAATCTGCTACCAACTATATATAACAAGAATTTACAGGAGCACAAAGCGCATCTTTATATGTAAATTTATTGAAACCTTATTTTGAAAATCTGAAATAGTTGAAACGTATGTAACATTTTTGGGGGAAAAAGAGATAGGAACGCATGAATTTCTTCATGCGTTCTTCATTAAATATTTCAATGAATTGAAAAAAAAGAAACAAACTTTACTGGCTACAGAAGTTTTACAACAAGCAAAGGGAATTAGATCATTTATGGAAGAAAAGATTTGAAGAATTTGATTCAAGCATTTCAAAGAGAGAGTATTTTAAATCGACTTGGAAGAACCAATTGGTTCAACATGATATTGCTTTGAAGGAAGAAAGAATTATCCAAACCAAACCGTATTCACAATCTCCAAGAGATATTACAAACGAAGAAATAGATAAAACACTTGACTTAGGCATGATTAATCCAAGTGACAGTGTAATGAAATGTTCCTCGAACATATTGAACATTCTTAAATTAATAATGATGTAACCCATTCAAACAATATCACCACTTGGGTTAGGTATATTCATGATATTTTTTTTTTTGCATTTAGAATGGAAATATCTGTAATCTCACAACTACCTCAATCAACTCGCTAATCTACATTTCACGTTGGAATTTGAAAAAAAAGAAGTCGCTCAATTTTCTCAATTTACAACTAGCTCAGTTATGATGTATTTTGGAAACCAACCAATGTTCCCATATGATTCTTCTCATCATACTTCATAAGTTAATAAATTTTCGATTTTTATTATTGTTATTATTGCTAACAAGTCTATACTGAATTTACTCTCAAATTGTCATACTGGATTAAGATGTAACTTTGAAAAGTTTTAGGTTTATTTAGTGGATTGTTCTTTCTGCAATTTATTTATTAATATGAGGTAGCAACGATAGGACAAACTCAATAAAGTTGCTCCACATGATTGGTTGTATATATAACCTCAAGGTAAAAATTCTAGTGGTGTACACGGAGTATTGAGAATTCAAAATTACGCTCTCTAAGTTTAAGATGCTTTTGACATATGCATTGTATATACTTATAATCTTGTTATTGTTGCCATCTACATGAACATCGATTGTAGATTAACTAGAAGATCAATTGTAGATTAACTCGATGCAATTCTTCAATGTTAAGATTGATTTGATAAGATCATATTTTATGTAATCCTTTTTCCTGGCGAACGTAATGTTGTCACTTAGAAAAGTTTAAGTGTGATTGATGACTTGTTCAAAAATTGTAAATCCTTACAAGATCTGCTTGTAATTTAACACAATCGTCAATGCTTTGAATATGGCAGCATAAATGAACAATATTATTGAAAATTGTTTACTTCACAATGAAGTGATGGGAACATAAATGCTTGATCACAAAAATAGACGTAACTCTAACAACTAGTCATCTAATAATAATATTAATAAAGTATCCTATTGCAAATTTATACTTCAATGTAATATGGGTTCAATAATGGTTTTATTGAAGCAATACGAAATATAGAAAATTAACAGAAATAACGCAGTTTTAAACGATCAATTCGACTATGAATATATTCCATTATTTAAATATTTGAACATAGCTTAAATTTCATATTTTATTTATACCATTTAATGCTTCAATGTATTTTTCAAGGGAATACAATCGAAAAAATTGTATTCCAATTTTTGTTATGTTAGGTAATCAATCTATTAACCAATAGAAAACAAAATGAAATAAATTTAAGTAATGTAACATTTTTAATTGATCATATATATAGATATTCTAAGAACAATGACGAAAAATAAATAGTTTCCTTTAAACGAATTTTTAATGACTATGATATAACATCAACATTTATGCAATATGAAGCATTTTAAATAATTCAAAAAAACAAAACCAATATTCTAGATGATACATTAGCATTTATAAGATAGATTGTGACACTTCTGATGTAATATACATAGGTGAAACAGGGAGAAGTTCATTCTCATCTATAATAACCATGAGTTCAATATCAACAAAAATATGGAATGAATAAAAGTGATAAAATGGAGATAATGGAAATGTGTGTAATGCAGAAATTCATAAAGAATAATCCTAACAAAGTTATTTTAAATGGTCAAACGTCTTCAATGTTCCCACACTTATATAAAACTTTAAAAAATCCATTTAGACCCTATTGATAGCCTCTACTGACTCCTACATTCAATAAAAATATACGTAAAAATGTCATTTTGAGAAAACAGCGAAACAACTTAAAAACAATTGACTATACAATTAACAATTGACTATAGGCAGTAAAGTTCAAAATAAAATAATTATCACCACCGTCAAACATTTTTAGTATTTAAACAATAATAATTAAGTAGTACAATGGATAACATTAACTCATAGTTTTCTTGTTAGGGTACATAAATTGGTAAAGAAACTCTAATGGTATTTATGCTACGTGATTCTTCTTAACTAGTTTATGCACCTTTTGTTATTCTGGCTGATGATGAGCATTGATGTTTGAAACTGATCTTGATAAATATTTTATTTGTAAGCAAGTAAGAAGTTCTATAGCTAAGAATTGCTTTTAACCAAAACAACTAACACTAACACGATCATTAGAACTAGAAACATTGGGTTTAATAATATATATAATATAAATAGTTCTACTGTTCTTTGTCCCTATCTTATTTAGATCGAGATTTTATGTTCAGCAATAACTTTTAAAGCAAAAATTGATGTAAGAAGAAATAAAATATATCGACCAGTTTTAATAATGACGGTCATCGTTAGCGATTACTTAACTCCCACGAATAAATAAAAGCCCATAAAGGATTCATTAAGCAAATGTCAACGTTGCGGAACACGTGCCCGAGCTCGATTCCGCTACAGGAGCAATTATCTTTACATAGCAAATACATTAACCGTAATAAGTAATGCACAATTGTGTCTGAGCCCCGCGACAGATCTGAAAATAAAAGCTCATCAACAATTTAACCGACCTGAAACAAGTAATACATTAAAATTCCACCTAATGATTTATTCATAAACATTTGTTATTGTATCGCGGCGTCAACGAAACGGTGTACTGACAATATTAATTTTTTAATGTATTAGGATGTTGAAGAAAAAAAAATATGTTGAAATGATTGTAATGATGAAGTTGAATCAATAATTCACTTTATTTTACGTCACATATGAGGAAGAGAGCGCAAATTATACCTCGCAGCGTTCGAATCCGATTTTAATTGAATCCTGCACCTCTTGATCTGACAGGACAATCGGTGCCGGTGCAAGATCAAAAAGTCCTCCGGTATCAATTTAGTACCGTGACAGCCGCAAGGGGGCGAAGAGTGTCGGACCGTATTAAATCACCGAATTATAATACCCTCTCTTCCCTTTTTGCGCTCCCGAAATTGAACAAGGAGAACTGCTAGCACACCACACCGTGTGTGCGGCGGTAGAGGGTGCTGGCGGCGGCGGCAAGTGAGAACACTGAAACCGAAAAGGGGTTGCTGACATCTCAACCCCAGCAGCGCCCTCCGACCGTCGACAACGCAATTAACAAACCGGTCCGCCGGCGCCTACTACAAGCTCTACCACGCTAATTAAAAGATCTACAAACGGGATTTTTGGGGTCGCTCGAAAACCGCTCGCTCTCTACGCCTTATAAACAGGATTATCGTTTAGGTTTTAACCGAGGTTCACATTTAAAACACACATTTCCTTCATTATTGTCCTGAGTAGTTCGCATTTCTATACTTTTTAACGTTTTAACTAGAAAATTGTTCTACGTAATTAGATACTCTTTCTACATTCCAAACGAAATAATAAATATAAATAGCTAGTTTGGTCAATAAGATTACTTCAGTAAGCATTACATCACGTAAAGTAATAACAAGATTCAGAAATCGCTACTCAAAAGATCTCTTCGAGTATAGAAGACCAATCGTGCGTGGCACACAAAAGAGTAATCGTCCAATTGACGGTTACCTTCAATCGACGAAGAATAAGACTGTTTACTCGGTTTCGATCGATCGACTACACGATGGCTTAGCATCGTCCGTTATAATTCCAAAGAGTATTCTTCTCCCCTTAATTGACGACATTTTAAAGTTGGATCGTAAACGAGCCTCTAAATCATCCGTTCGTTCTCTCCCCCCTTTGTCCGAACTTCGTGCGCCACGAGCAAATGTTAAGGTGGCAACATCGGTAAACTTTATAAGTGATATATGTGCATTGTAAATTACCCTCTACCATTACTGGCAGCGTCGCACAGAGAGGAGCCGCTTTCGAAACAATAAGATGCAGCACGGCATTAGCGATATCCATTATCTTACCGAGAGCACAATGAGCAAGGATGAGGAGGTTAAGAAGAGGAGAGGATGATGTCTACAAAGACTACTACACGGGATGGATATTCAACGTTAAAATTTAACTATCGCGACGATTTAATGCAAACAAGAGGAAATATTACATGTCATATTTTGAAGATGAAGGAAATATAATTTCGTACATTTACTATCTTAAGTGCTGTTAACTATATGCACCCTTGGTTCGAAAAGCTAATTAAATTATTTCGTCCATATATTATCAAGAGGAGATCTGTCTCGGAGTTACGAAACTACTTCAAGATAATTGAAATGCAGAATACGCAAACGGCCGTTGCCGCGGTGTGGCGTGAACTTTCGAAGCGGAACATAATTCAATATTTAATATAATATATAGAACCAAGCGCCTTATGCAAACCGGGGGTTAAGGGTATCTTCTTTCCTCCCTCGAGAAATTAATTTCTCGGTAATCCAAGGCGAGTATTAATTAAGCGGTCTCGCGGATCCGGACGGAATCTCAACGATCTATCATTGCGTTTATGCCCAATTCCCAGTATCGTTCAATTAAAACGGATTCTAATTCTGGCGGCGGCGCCTCCCCGTTCGCCCCCTCCGGCCCGATATCAAATTAAATACCTTCCCCGGGACCGACGGACGATCCAACGGCGGCAACGAGCAGAAATGGAAACGCATTTCGTAGCACCCCTAACGACTCATTCATTTTACGCATTTATATGCACCCGAATCCGGCTCAAATCCCTAATGTATAAGGCGGGACCCGATGCATTAGTAATTGGTGTTGAAATCTGGTTGCAAATGCAAAATGAATCATAATGGGATGCGGAAAGAAAGGCCCATCGTTTTAAATCTGTCTATTGTATATTTTTGTTTTTGATGAATACTGTTGATATAACCGTGAATAAAAAGAGCTTATATTATTTTTCATTTTAAAAGAGGTCCTGCAGTATGAATTCAAAATTAATGCAGCTCCTTAGTGCTCCATAAAATACCTTGCCAGCGCATTAGTATTCGATTCATATCTCGGGATCTCACAAAGGAATCTTTTAACTTCCTGCTCGTAGACGTATGCAAGTTAATCTAGAGCGACGTCCATATAGAAATGGGCGCTCCCAGACAAAAAAACCCTTAACACTGGCTTCAAAAAGCGTCGGTATGTAATGGTGGCGGGAGGGTGTAAGTGCGACGAACACACGTACATAGACGAAAGCAACGAAAGGAAGGAAGGAAGAAGGTCCGTCCGTTTTTGCCCTAAGATAAACAACGCGGGCCTTTCGCGTGTAAGTGTAAAGTATAAAAGAAGTGGAAAAGGTGGAAGGGCGAAGGCGCGGAAGGTTGGAAGGGATGTTCGCTGTGTATTACGTGTAGCCGGTTGTCGTATTCATCCTTTTGATTCATATTTCATCCCCTATTAATAATGTATAGTGCAATATATGTCCTGTTTATGACGCGAGAAGTGCATATTTTTGCATTGAAGTTGTCGTTTCGGTACATGAATCATGCATGTTCAATACGGTTCGACACTTTGATAATGAAGCGCCGCTTTTTTCGGTCCTTTTTTCTGCGATACGTGCTCCATTTTTTATCACATTGACTACGGGTATTACGTTTTACATATGTATGTGCGTGTGCATGCTTTGTTTGTTTATTTCAGAGGATGCATCGAGATTTATGTATGTGCAGGACGCGGCGGCGACGCCGACTCCCTCTGCCGTCATTGGCGCGCCACCCTGCGAACCGGTGCATATGTAAACAACCCTTAAATTATTCCCACCTACGCTCCCGGAAAACGTATAAAAAGGATTTTTATGTACAGTATATATTAAGTAAGATATGGACCTGTGCGTATTTTTTCATTTCGTAGGCCGGCGGGGTCGCCCGGAAAAAAACCGATAAATTTTATTCGCGCTTTTACCGACCCTAGTACATTTCGCTGTTGTCTGCCTTTTATTTGTACAGGTGTGTGAGGAAAATGCACCTCTCGCCCTAAAATATGAGCTCTGTATCAACGATACATATGTGCCGTCTGCCTACCCCATTACACACAACTCTCCGGATATATTACGATGACCACAAGAAAAAAACTAACCATACATTCCATTGCCCTTTAACCAGTTAACCTAATCATCGACGAAAAATAGTTCAAAAGAAAGATTTGATACAGTATGTCCCAGGATCGAGTAGCAAAAAGGGAACAAAATTTTATTATATTTTTTAAATTTTATTAAGTTTTTCTAAATTGAAAAATTTTCTATACAATAGAATTAAGCTTTTCCATACATTAGACTTCCATTAGACTCGAAACTAGAAACATTTTGGTGTAACCAACTTAAGAGACATGTGGCTAAACCCTAATGTTTCTAGTTCTTGGTTTAGTGTTGGCTTTGGTGTCGGTATTAGCTATACTTTTAGCTGTTATTCCATTTTAGATTACTATATACTTGTATCGAACTAAAACTAGAACTAACAGTAGACCTACAACTAGAAACTTTCTAGTTCTAGGTCTAGTGTTAGTTCTAGTCTTTTTCTCGTTTAACTCTAGATTGTTCTAAATTCTTCCCGAACTAAAAATATAACTAATACTAGACCTACTACTCAGCTTCAGAACTAACACTAGACCTAGATCTGGAAACATTTGGGTTTAGCCGTCTTCAGACGCTCAGCTAAAACCAAAAGTTTCTAGTTTTAGGTCTAGTGCTAGCTCTAGTTTTATTCTTGTTTACCTCTACTTTGTTTTAAATTCTTCTGGAACTAAAAGTATAACTAATACTCGACCTACAACCCAGCGTCAGAACTAATCTTAGAACTATATATAGTATACTTATATAGAGTAAATATTAGAACTAACTAGTATATAATGCTATAGTATTGGTGGATCATATTTTCGTGTAGTTAGACAAAACTTCCAGCAAAAACATCCGAACACAAGAATATCTCACGTTGGGGCTTGCAAACTTATAAAACATTTTTGGAAACGGGTTCTGGATGGTTAATAAACCATCCAGAAGCAGAAAAATAAACTAAATGAGTAGAAGGATGCTTCTCTAATTCGAAGAAAACCATCACAAATTCAAATTAGTAAATCCAGAATTTACAAAGAAAATAAAATGAAGCAATTTAGATTACCATTCAAACAGACTTTGGATGTTGACGAGCATTGCCATTGAAGACGTAATGTAAATTCAAATTTTCCACTCTGTAGACAAAGTTAACATTTCAAAAATATTAACTTTAATAAATGTGTTGTGTGCTATAATAAATCGGGGAGTAATTGGGCCATATCTTCGATGGAAATGTAAATGAAAAGAAACATTCGGATACGTTACAAAATTATTTTAATGAACAACTTGATTTCAGTATGACGGTTACCCAACTCACCATTCATACATTTTGACCAAATGGTTAAATTTACAATTTGACAAAATGATTTTATTTTATGGTCAGCACGTAGTCCTGATCTTTCAATTTTGGATTTTTATTTTTGGGGACGATTCAACACAACATTTACAGTGTTGTAAGAAACGATACAATCTATACTGTGGTGATAAGATACAATCTCTATCACCACAGGAAATTCCTAATTGTAATAAAGAATTTAGAACTAGTCATTAAATACGTTCAAAAATGAGTAATAATTTTTTTCCTCTTTGTAACTTGATCTGGGGACACACTGTACGTGTTGTGATTTGCAATTCTTTCGTCGTAAGAACGCCAGCTTTGAGCAGCCCTCTTTTGGACTTGTGACGGAATAAAAATGCATTCCTTAGAGGAAAATAATAACTAAGCATTGTGTTTTTGGAGAGTGCGAGCACGACGCGCATCATCACGTACGCGGCAAGAACAGATGTTTTCTCTAATCTGCGCGACATCAAAGTGAGAGAGTGCAGACCTAAGGCGTCGTGACGCCTGTGAGCGCCTCCCCCTCCGACGAAAGGCAGGTCAGTAACAAAGCGACGCCGCGTGGCAATGTTTTTACACTTAGTTGGCAAGGCACTTATCCAACGCAGAGACGGTGGGCTATATTGATTTTTCGGCAAGGAAACGGCTTTAAAAGTGTACACCTTTAAAACATCACTTCTTTTCATTCCCTAAATACAACGTTGCGAATTTGAATAAAAAATTTTAATTGAAATATTTTTAATCCAACCCTGGTGAAGCAGTTTCAGATACTTCAGGTTCAGTCCTTTCTTCTACTTTGAGTGATAGGCTCGTTTATGGACCTGGTCGTTGTGTACAAATACCTAGAAGGGGCTCTAACTTCAAACATTTCCCTCTAAAAATATATCCCTATTGAGATTCTAAATTGCCCTCCTTTATATTATACCCTTTTTTGAATTTTTAACGCCGAACTACCCTTTGACGCACACCTCTACCGCACAATCCGGCAATTTTTGTACAGAAAGGAACTTTTTTGCTTTCGCCTCTGAAGATCTCATCTAAAAGGATGCGGTGTTGCATTCAGATCCCAAAATGTCATGTATAAATTGTTAAAAGACCTTCGAGGTGTTTTGCGGGAAACGGGGACATATAAAAAGTATTAGAGAGATCTTATCAGATTCTTCTCAATGTAACAAGAGGGTCAGGTGAAACGAATTTAACATTGCAAGTTCTCTTTCACCCATTTTGAATTTCGTTTAGTATTTATTTCACATTTATCAAATTGAACGTTACCCACGGGAATTGGAGGGCCGCGTTTCGTACCACCAACTCGCACCGTATATAAATTTGTATTCTATATTTTAAATTAGAATATATACGTACGCGGGGGCGCATATTTCATGTAAAAATGTACGTCGGAAACTTTTGAGATGTACTACCGTTTCTGCATTTGCATATTATGGAGAAACTTGGCGGCGGCAGTGGAGGTGGGAGATTGTAGAGGGGTCGTTTGGAAGGCTGAAGGGGTGAACAGGAAACTAAAGTAGTGTGGGAAGCGGTCCTCGGGCGCGGGAAAGTTTAAGACGACCGAGGGGGTAAGCGATATATAAAATGTAATAGTTAGTTTAATTTTAATAGCATACGAACAATGAATCACGGAAATTGCCGTCTACAGGCATCGCGACGGTCGACGTCGCGTTCAACTTACGTATAAATCTACTTAGTATCGCGGGCCCCAGCCGGCGGCGACGGCAACGTCGGTGGTGGCGGCGTCTGTACAGGGGGCGGCATCTGCGCAGACTTTAGATAAACTCGGCAAAACAATTAAAACGTTAACGAGGTTCTAACTGCGAGTTTAACGACTCGTTTCAAAGGTGTCTCGCGGCATACAGATAACTACTAATGTCAGTTCGCCCCAACATACAAATTTAATCCGGACTGTAATGTTTTTATATTATATGTTACAGTTGATTAAAACAACATTTTTTAATGAAACAAATTAGATCCTAATAAATAATTTTCCCGAATTTAAGACGCATCCCATTATTGGGAACCCTGTGTGACTAAAGACGCACTAGGTCTAAAATAATCGTACCTCGAATGCTTCCAATCCTAGTTCTAGTTTTAGTTCAATAGAAAATATACAATCTAACATTGAATAATAACTACAACCAGAACTATCATTAGCATTATTTAGCCGTACTTTTTTAAGACGGCTAAACCCGAATGTTTCTAGTTCTAAATCTAGTTTGAGTACTAGTTTTAATTCATTAAACATATATAACATGTCTGTACTGAATCACAAGTAAAACTATAACTGACACTAGAGTGACTCTCAAATGAAGTAACACCAATTATAACACTTAATCAACATCATTTAAAAAAAGGGAATTTTACGCTTTAATTTGATACACTATTCATTTTGGAGGTGCAGAACCTCCAAAATTAAACTTGTAATGAATTTTTAACTATAATTTAACTATAATTTTTCGTTAAGTTTGAGTTTAACTAAAATTGTTGCATTTTTGTTAAACAAAGATTTTGGAAACAATTTTTATACAAAGTATTCAGCGTTATACACCGCTTTAAAGATAAAACTTTAAAGTTTAAAAATCAAACTTACTCATTTCCCCAAAAATTGTTTTTGGTAGTCTTCCATTTAGTTTCTAATATTTATTAAAATTAATGGAATTAATTTTAATAAATATTATACATCATTAAAAAAGATACTTTAAGCTTTAATTTGATATGCTATTCATTCTTTCATCTCAAAATTAAAGTTGTAATGCATTTTTAAAGTTAGTTTCTTTTAAAGTCTTCTTCCATTAATCTTAATAAAGTTTATACATCATTGAAAAAAAGAAACTGCGCTTTACTCAACCATTAAATTGCACAAACATAACTATCCATTATGTTTAATAACATATTGTAATATGTTTAATAACATCTATAAGTTCAACTAAATACAAAACAGCCAAATTCTTGATAGACTTATTTGAGAATACAATTAACCTCCAAACTTAACAGAATACCAATTCAAAAAGATTATCTCAGTTTTCTACGATATTACGAACTTATACACCAACATACCAACCAATGAAATCCTAACTATACTAATCGACATTTTAAAAACCAAAAGAACAGACAAAATAAAAATTGAGTTTATACACAATCTATTTAAAATATGCATAGTAAATATGTATAATTGAAAATATGCATAATTGAAACATCCATAGCTTAAGATATGCACACACATACATTAACAACATACACCCAAACATAAAATTTATCATAGAAATTGAGAAAGATATCAAAATAAATTTTCTAGACAAAGAAATCAAAAAATAGATAATATAATACAATACGACAAAAAACACAAACTATCATTCCATACAACTCCTACATACATAGTTAGAGCTTTTAATACACAATTAAACACGAACAATCTAGAGAAAGAACTAAACATCATATAACAAATTACTAAAACCAACCATTTTCTAGAACACACTATTAATAAAATGATTTAAAAGCAAAAATGACAACATGACCTTAATAACATCTCCGCATTTTCCATATTACAAACCCATACAATATCCTGGAATGATGGTATCAACAAAAGAATATATCCTCAAGAAATAATCTAAATATTACGTAAACAATAATAACATCTCAAAAATATTAAACAGTACTAAACACCAATTCAACAAACTAGAAAAGAGTGGAGTCTACAGATTGCAGTGTGCCACCTGTAACGCTAGAAAATTTATTTGTAATAACCCAAATCAACACTATAACAAACTCAAATCGAGCATTTTGGTTCTGCAACATTTAACTTATCCTATAATTCCCATCAAATCCTTACCCCCTTCCTCCTCCCTTACACCCACCATCCAGATTCGATCACTTAACCTCAACATATCCCTCACCATCAACAATTTTGCATTCTCAACAATCTTTCATTTCACCTTACACCTTAAAACCTCTACCCTATTATTCTACATCAAAAATCAAAATTCTATAGAACGGATTTATCAAATTACATAACAAAAATTTACAGAAAGTATTTTTGATCTAACACGACGATTCATATTTAAACAGATATGAGAGACGGGGAAAAATTCCAAAGCTTATTATATATGTTATTATATGTTATAGTTAAATGTATAAACACATTTAACTATAACGAACAATGGCCACTAAACGACACGTAAATTAAATCAATTTGGAAGCTCACCAATATGTATATAGCTCACCATATCCCCTAAAATTTTCATATGACAATAGAAAACCAAATTAATGAGATCGTAACTATTCAAAATTAGAAGTAAGTAACCTTAATTTCGATTGTTTAATATCTTTTAAGCAAAAATAGTAGTAGTAGAATTTAACTTAGAAATTTAGAAAGTTAAATAAGAATATTGTGTAATTAATTATATAAGAATTATAAGTTGGTAATTGTTAATAGGACTTCTTCCTGATGATGAAGGGGTCGAGGGTTCTGCCCTCGAAGACGCACAGCTAAACCTGAATATTTTCAGTTCTAGGTCTAGTGTTAGTTTTAGTAGTTCCATTTCAATTCAAATATATAGGGTTGGGTTGGTTTTAGCAGTGCTTCTGAAAATATTTTTTTAATGAAAGCCTCTACAATACATACTTTCTGAAATAGAGTACTTTACAAACTGATTTGACAATCCTGTATATCTGAATTGAAGTAAAATTAGAACTAACACTAGACCTAGAAGTGGAAAGTTTTGGGTTTAGCCGTCTGAACCCAAGAAGTCTTTCCACATCTAGGTCTAGTGTTAGTTCTAGTTTAATATCATAAGATCTAACTCTACATCTAGAAACGTTGGTGTTTAGCCATACATCTATCAAGACGGCTAAACCGGAATGACTCTGGTTCTAGGTCTAGTGTTATTTCTAGTTTCATTTCAATTCAAAATATATAAGGTTGGGTTGGGTTTAGCCGTGCATCTACAGACATTTTTTTAATGAAGGTCTTTACAATGAATGGTTTCTGAAATGGAGTACATTACAAACTAATTTGGCAACCATGTATATTTGAATTGAAATAAAACTAGAACTAACACTAAATCTAGACGTGGAAAGTTTTGGGTTTAGCCGTGTGTCGAATCTTTCCACTTCTAGGTCTAGCGTTAGTTCTAGTTGTATATCATAAGATCTAACTTGATCTAAAAACATTCGGGTTTAGCCATACATCTCTCAAGGCGACTAAAAGTCCATTCGAAATAGGTTTGAATCTAAGACGCACCCTATCACTCGGAACATCTTTTTGACAAAAATAGTGCATCTTAAATTCGAACGAATACGGTAATAAGTAAAGAGGGTTATCACATTAACCTATTCTACGTGGAAATTGCTTCAGAACCCGAGATTGTTAACCTCAAAATTCAGGGTCGTGGTGGCTCTCGGCGACTGCACCGCATCAAACTTTAACGTCCCCATATTACTGTATTTGACATTAAGATGTATGCCCTCGTCTCGACCAGGCCTGCATATTTCATCCGTCTTCCTTCAAGTCCACTCTCTCCCCACCTCGGGAACATATAATATCTATTCATGCAGCGCATCAATATGTTTGCATTTTTAAGGGGGGCCTTTGAATAATTCCCATCCGTTGGGGCGAGTTGCAAACTCTGGCGACGGACTCAGGGAATCACGATTTATGGAAATCAGCGCCCTCCCGCGGCGCATTATAGGTAAGGACTTAAAAAAGTTACGAGAACTTACCCGTATGCCGGATAATAAGCCGATAGCGGATCGAAGGGGATTTTAAACTTACCTGAAAAAGAAAAGAAGAAGAGATACAAAAATGATTATAAATTAAAAATGTGGCTTGAGGGATACAATTAAATTAAACTTGATTATACGTAATAATACAAGTTCCTATGACGTCGTTAAAGTGGTTCTTGAATTGATCCGCTGCAATAATAGAATAAAATTGGATTGCTATTAATAATTTAAAATGGACGATCATGTATAATAGATAAAACGGCTTACGTATTTATATGCATCTTTTATAGAATTACTAGTAGATTTAAAAAGCGAATCCGCCTTGTAATTTGCGTTCCCCGAGCTAAACGAAAAGCTTTGTCGGAATCGCCGTTCCTCGTCAAGAGGATTTCGCAAATAAAAATCGAATAGCCGGAACCGAAATTGACAAAAACCGATGCACGACTCAATGTAAAAGGGCCTCGGCGCCGGTATTAATATCGATTGACACGTATCAATTTTATATATTGTAGCAATTTATTTCAATCACCGTTTCTTTCCGAGTGAAAAATTACCATCGACAGTTGCACTCATTCATTATTCATAAATTTTAAACGGTTTTATTATAAACCCGAATTACATTACCACCCGCGCCGACCATTCTGCATCACGCTTCTGTCTCCGATTCGCTGAATTTTAAACACATTCGTTCAGCGGTTCGGGGGAAAATCACATTTTCCGAACGATGTGTAATTTTTTCCTTGTTAATTGAACCGGAAAATTGACATTGAAATACCGTGCATAACAGAAATCTTTAGAAATTTATCACCTATTTCGTAGAAATTAAACATTGTACTATTCAACGTAAAGTGTTTTGGGTAGTTAACTATGTAAAAAATGTTTTTAAATTATAGTAATGTAAAGTGGAATTGGAATTATATGGGAGTGGTATAAATGCGGTTCTATGGGAAATCGTTTTACATGGTGGTAAGTACGTGTGCGCGCCGCCGTGGGGATGGAGATAGTACGAAGTAGTACGTGTGTATGTAAATGAAGACGTACGCTCGGGATACGACGGCAGCGACGCAATTCGTCCGTCGAATTAATCAAAGTTTAAGCTCTGTAATAATGTGGAGCGAATGCACGTCAGCATTATTCCTATTTTACAGCAAAACTCAATCAGGGACTAATATATTAGAGCTGTAAATTGGCAATCAATGTTTCCATGCATATGTATGGTGGTGCCGGCGCCGTACGTGCGGCGTCGCTGATGGCGAACAGGTACACATCAGATAGATAGGTAGTTTGTCGGGTAGTTCCCGGCGCCGTCGTCCGCCGCCCCGCGTCACCCTGAACGACCACCCGTTTGAGAGAAGAGAGGAGCTGCAGCGGTACGGGGGCGGCACCTGACGGCGGCGGCCGTGTAATAACAACGGTAGATTGCATCGTATATTAAGCAACATCCAATATAGATAGCGACAGTTTTAAAATCAAATTTTCTCTATCTATCATGCGCGCGGCTTATAATTTCCCGGGCATTAATACAATGCACACAGGATGTTAATCTGCAATAACCGTTCCCGTCGCGGGGATTTGGCCCCGATACGAGGGCAGGCATTACGATTGCCCCCGATCGAATCCACCGCCCCTTCGAGTCCCCGCAAATACCGTTTTCCGCCGTCGTTCCCCGCCTGCCACCCGACTAATTTAAGGTTTATGTGTACGGGCGGTCCACCCCCCGCACGTTTGTGTCGTCGCACCGCGTAACTACCTTTCATGTGGGCATTCGTCCTTAATCAACGACCACTTTTATTTCGACGTAAATGCGTTTGCTGTGTTACGTTACGATCACCATCGTTTCGATACAGATCACCATCGTTTTTCCAAACCAAAATTACTAAATAACTTATCTAACAATACGTTCAAAAAAGTTTTATACAAATATCAAAACAATGTTGATAACCAATATTTTATTAACATATTAAGTCTCATGTTATTTTGTTTTTCAATTTAAAATAAATTTTGATTCTCAAAACGAATTAGATCCACTAATATACAATGTGAACATAATTATATTTTTATTTCTTAACTTTTCACAATGTTTTAAATATTATTTAAATAAAAATAATATAATAAATGCAATTTTTTAAAATATTATATATCTAACGAATAACAAAATTTGTTCATTGTTTGACGAAAACATAAAAAATAATAGATGAATAGATTATTAACTTCTTTCGAAAACATACTTACATACTTGTTAGTTAATTGCATTTACAAAGTTATTTCTATAGTGAAGAAATTTATTCAATCAGGTGCCGTTAATTTCTAATTTGTTATTCAATGATTACAATGTCTTTTTATACGTTTTACAATCTGTGGAAATATGTTATATACATACATAAACTACCGTTAGACATTATTATGGATAGACGCTCTGCTTCTTCTTAAGCGAGAAAGAGGGAGAAAAAGTTGAAACAGAAGTTGTCTGAGAAAGAAAAGTTGTCTGTGGTATGAACGTTTCAGCTATCTCAAAAGTAGTAGTCATGATTACTAGTATAAGTAATAACTACTAAATAAAATGTAAATGCAAATTTTTCTTGCTCAACTCTCTGTATCGGTTCACTCTGCTTCCTTCTTTAACTGAATCTGGAGTCTATCTTTATTCTTATAATCTAATTTATTAAATAAAAACAAAATTCATAAGCCTAGATAATATATCGTTCCATTATTTCTATTTTCCAATATTAGTAACATGTGTCTGATAAAAATAATACGTCTTAGATTCGTATAATAATAATAATTTATTTAATCACTTGGCTACAAATAGTAGATGTGACAAGTTCAAACCATATACAATATATAATAGACAACATACACGATATTCAACAAAGAAAGGGAGAAAATTAATTACGAAATGTGGCTTATATTAATTAACTAGGAGTACTAGCAGTCGTAAAATGCCCTTTCCACCAGCATCATTTTTACTTTATGTCTAAATGAGCTAAGCGTATCAGCTTTTTTAATCGCAAATGGTAAATTATTATAGAGCTTTGGGAAGTCATACTGTGTACTCTTTTCAAAGTAAGCCATATTATAATAATCCAAACAAATCAAACTTTCAGATCTAGTATCGTAATTGTGCTTCATGGCAGGGTACCCATCGATATGCTCCCGCACCCGAACAACTGATTTATATACACTTTATATACACTTTTTATTATACACTTTGAAGAGTAAGAAGTGAGTTGGCCTTAAAAGTATCTCTACATGATTCTCTATAGTTGAAGTCAAATATTAATCTTATAATGCGCTTCTGCGCCACAAAAGCACGCGTCCACTACGGCGATCTTCCTCACAGCAATATATTTTATGAGAAATGCGAATAACAGAGAGCATAATTTGAATCTAATAATCCCGATAGCGGAAGTCATCCCTTCGATTTCAGAATTGCATAAAAGGAAAAGTTTAATTTCGAAACCAGATGATCAATATATTTGTTAAAATTAAGCTGCTCATCTAAATAAGCATCCATAAACTTGCAGCTATTTGATAGAATGATATCACTGATCTGCGATAGCATTCGTCTCTTAAGAAAATTTACAAACAATGTCTTCTCCAGATTAAGAACAACACAATTTTGTTTGAACCAAGCATCAAATGACTCAACGGTATGCTTTACTTAAGAGAAAAACATCTTAGCATCAGTCGATGCCAGGACAATTGACGTATCATCAGCATACATGACAATGTGGTCATCGGAAAGATACTCAGGAAGATCATTTATATACAATAGAAAAATTAATAGGCCCAAAATTGAGCCCTGGGAAACTGCCAGCAAAACATTTGATTCCCATGACACCAGACCAGAGAGGACCACCTTTATTTTCCGTTCCTCCAGAAATGATTGAAGCCAGTTTAAAATCGTGCCCTGCAAACTCAAAGCATACAATTTCTGTATGATGTTCAGCAGTGTAAGCGAATCAAACGCACGCGATATGTCGAAGAACAGACCCACAGCGAAATCACCTTTATCTAGGCTAAGATAAAGGTTCCGCCGAAAACCATGCTGAGCGTTATTAATGATATTGAACCTGTTCAGAAAACTCAAATAATAAATCAATATGCATTATGCATCTCTCAAATACTTCATCCCTCATCGGTTAAAACAAATGCAGTTTTTGTTAAGTCCCTTTTTGCATCCTTTCTAGCAGACTTGGCACGTTTTTGTTCCAGCAGACTTTGTATTCGATAATCACTCTTCTTTAAACGGCAATAAATTCCTCTCTTTTCTTATTTTTCAGAATAACGACTTTTAAAAATTATATATCAGACACCAATGCAACAAAAACAAGACATCAAACCAAAGAAAAGCAAGATACCTCAGAACATATAAATGATAGGATATATAAATGAGAGGCACTCCACGTTAATACCTGGCCAAGAGATATAACATTTGTGTTTAAAGGGGATGTAAATGTATTGGACAAAGTATGTCAAATTTACAAGAAGCTACGAGAAAAAATGCGAAATGTTAAATCAAAACTATTCAAAAATCAAAACTAATCAAAAATCAATTTATGATTATTACTATGCATTAATTATTATAATAGCATCAAAACATTTGTGAAGAAATTATAGAAAATTTTGTTTATAACACAAAATTTAATCGTTAACAAAAATTATTACAAGTACACAGACAAGTTTTTAGCAGTTTGTCACCGGCGTTATTTTCGAATATATAAACACGAGAGCAGTTGAGTGCCGGCGTATCGGTACATTTGCGGTTGCACTGCACACGCAGAGTGCTGGCTGGATTGGGGAGACCGGCCGTGTGATTTTTCGAACGTGCGGCGCCGATCCGTTAATTGGCAATAATATTAACGTTCACAATAAATAATCGCATTAGTGGGGAACGGGAGCCGTCAAAATGAACGCGTTTCGGTCCGGGAACGGCGTTAAAATGACATTCGGCGAAAAGCGCGAGCAGGTGAGGGTACCAGGACGGACGGATGGACAAATGGGGGTGCGGGCCGCCCGCCGCCGCTACCGACACCGCCGATGGTCCGGAAAATGAGAGGCGCGCGCGCCAAATCAAACAGCGGTCAACATTCTACGATAGTATTTCATAATTAACACACAATGTGATGATTGTATTATATCGATTGATCGGCCGATTTGCGGGTCTCGGCCTCTCCAACCCTCCCCTCACCCCAATTCGCACCATTGCTACCGCCACTTTTCGGCCCGTATACATTTGCTCGCGTAAATGATAACGTTCTCAATTTCAAAATAACACCACTAGCAATCAGATTTGATATATTCGAATTATATTTAATAAAAAATATATGAATTTGGGGTTTTCGGCAATCATCACCCTGTATAGAAAGTTCAATTTTTTTGAGCGGTTATGAAAGGGGTTGAGTATTGATTTAATCGTAAGGGATGAGTGCACGCAGTCGTTTGCCATTTTTCATACAAATGCTTCCAGAATATCACTGTTCGTATTTATTACGGTACCCAGAGGGTGGTGGGTATTTGCCAAGAGGGATGACGTAAATGGGCAACAGAGTGGGCTATGGAAGCTTGAATCGCGTAGCGCCCCCGGCGGCTGTGGTACTCAACCACCCGGAACGCTTCAATCAATCGAAACTGGCATACTTTTTACGTTCACTTGACTTAGCTATCCGATCTTTCGTGTTTGAATTTAGATTATTCAAAAGATTTTAGTGCGTATTTTGTTGGTGGCAAACGATTTGATTATCCAGAGAATGCAAACGGGTGCAAAAATAAAAGAACAGGTGCATGTGCAGGTTAAAGATAACGCACGGGCTGCTATCAACAAAACAAAAGCCTAAAATAGTTTATTTGTGTGAATTGGAGGTGGATGGTGACGCGGGTGGTGGCGCGTCAACGAGTCGCATTGTTTGACGGACGGCCGGAGGGGCAGCAATAATAACACCAATAGTAATAATAATGATAATAATTGATCTGTTTTAATCCCGAGTTTTGGCGGCGCCGCGGCGGCCGTGTTGAAAACTATCGGCCGCCGCCGGCAACACTTCGCTTCCGCCGGCGAGCGAGCGTACATTATTTCCGGGGATGCAATTCTGAAATTATCCGCACTGTCAATTAAAAGTTAATTTTCATTATAATATAATTCGCGCCGGGACCCGGCCCTCTCTCTTGATAACGTGCACCGCCGACTCCCAACTTCCAATGTAATTTAACATTTGGATGGCACTGCCGGAATGTAATATTACATTTACGCAAGTTATAATTAATGTGCCGCGATATAACCGAGAGTTCTACTATTTAGTCGAGGTGGCGCTGTAGACGCTCCAGTTTTGACATCTATATTTCGCCCTCTCCCTTCCCTGTACAACGCTAAATTGCGTCTACATTTATTACCCTCTCTCCGCTCTCACCAAATGGATTTTCAAGATATATTAAAGTTTTAACATTGATATAATGATAACCAAACAAAACAAATATGCATAAACTCCGAAATTTTGTAAATTATTATGTCTCGAGTTTTCTCTTAATAAGATATAAGCTCACGAAAAGGTAATTCAATTTACCTCCGACCACATTCTTAGAGGAGGCTCATCACGTTTCAAAATTAACGGCCAATCGTAAATTTCCGCCCCCGTCTGCCAACCCCATCACGCCCCGCGCTTAATAATGCAAACCCGGGTTTACAGTCATCCAAGTTTTATCGGTACGCAGATAGACGTATATATTATACATGTCTGATGTAAACACGGGCCCCGGGCAAGTGGAGTGGCTTTCGTGGGGACCGCTGCGGAGCAAGGGAGGCTGCTACGTCGGTGGCGGCGGCGGCGGCACACGGTTGAGGGCTCTCTCAACTTGAACGCACTCAAAGTTCATAAGCAAAATGCCCCCACGACCCCGTCACGTGTTTGAGACGAGCCGAGCCGCGGAAGAATCACAAAGGGAGGCTTATTACGTATAGATGGCTAATTTATATTTACCGCGCGATGTAGAGAAAAAGTAACGATCTTTGTAGCTCGGGGGAATTCAGAGGAATAAATATCAATTTGATGTTTTAGACAAGCAGATGTTTTGATTGTCACAATATATTGTTTCAAAAGAAATCATCACATGAA
This sequence comes from Onthophagus sagittarius, assembly GCA_036711965.1. Taxonomy (NCBI): domain Eukaryota; kingdom Metazoa; phylum Arthropoda; class Insecta; order Coleoptera; family Scarabaeidae; genus Onthophagus; species Onthophagus sagittarius. Next base: position 55,810,983 of record JASERS010000001.1, read on the forward strand.
AGAGAGAAACTAAGTTGATGTAAAAAATAAAAATAAGAACTTTCTATTGCATATTAATCCACTATCTTACATATTTTCACCAGATTGTATGATTAGCGCTTTGTACCGCGTATTACACAAGACATCCGTAAATAATAATTCATATTAAAAAGTTATGTATTTGCCGCGAATAGTGATTTTTGACTGGATGTCATACTAATTATACTAATGGAAAATACACAAGAAAAAGTATCAAATAATAGTACGCGATCTCTGAATTTTCTGAAATCTTTCAGCATCGCTGTCAAGCTCTTTAACCAGGAAGTAAAATTCGTCTCCAGCCTCTCTCTTTCTATTCACTGGATGGACCCAATATTTTCTCTCACTTTCTTTTTTCAAAAAAGTTGCCTTTATCATAAAATAAATATCTTCTTCATAATCTGAATAAGATGCAAATCATTCATAGGAAAACATTACAAACCCACGTATGAATTCTCTGAGTACTACGACTCTATTGATTGAAAATATCGTCAAAGTGTACCAGAACATGATATATAGATGTGAATGCTAACGTCTTCAGACGCACGGCTAAACCCGAATCTTTCCACTTCTACGTCTGAGTTCTATCTAACACTAGAGTATATTCGATCTAGAGGCTAAAGAAGACGGCTAAACCCGGATGATTCTAGTTCTACGTATAGCGTGTGTTTTACTTCTATTTCAGTTGAAATATACAGAGCTGGGTTGGTTGGAAAATTCTTCCGTGCATCTGAAGAATTTTTTAGTAAAGCCCACTACAATGATTACTTTTGAAATATAGTAATTTACGAATTGATTTGACGGCCTTGTAGATATATTTCAATCGAATTAAAACTAGAACTGTCGCGCGTTAGTTCTATGAATAAAATGATTCCAATAATAACGATAATAACATTTCACGTAATGTGTTCAATAAGGAAGACAATGTTGAACTCAAACAAATAAATAGCAAATAAAGAAAAATAACAAATAAAAAAAACTTTTATTTTTTTCAAAAGATTCTTAAAAGCAAATGATTGTAAAGGACAATAATAATATAATAACTTGTGTTTGAATGGTAAAATTGCACTTGAATAGAAAAAGAAGCGACCCATCGGCCTAAGTGTAATCGTTCATCCGTATCTTTTTAATCAAAAAGAAGTAGAGATGAGCCTTAGCCAATATGTAACATTACGTCTGACAACATTAGACATTGGCCGTTAGGCATGAATAATCGGAAAAAATGTAAAAACCACAATTGTTACAAAATTTCTCGGACTATGTGTGAAAAATGTAGAATACACTTCTGTTTTTATAAAGACAATAATTGTATTAAACAATTTTATTGGGATGGTAAACACCTAGTTATGCCATAAACCACCAATATTATCGTTACATGTTTATCTTGTTAATTTCTCTTGTATTTCTAATTTTAATATAAATTTTGAAAAACTGTATTTTTTACATATATTGTTCCCAACAAATATTTCTTCGTTCAAAAATAAATAACAAAAACATATAACATAAATTGTTTCTTGTAAAGTGTAGTAAATCGTGAAGAGAGTTAATGTAGAGTTACCGTGACGAGAGGGTAAATGGAACTTCTTTGTAACAAATTTTAATGGTATTATTAAAGTATAGCGACAGAGATTTAAGATAGGTTGTAAGATTCGGGTGGGTCCCTATCGGCAACATTAAAAAGCCGTTGAGATCGTCCTGATCAGATGGCGCCCCATATAAAAATTACAGTACACGGGCATTAACGCGATGCCGATAAGATCTTACGGTAGCCAGTTAGCCTTGAGCATTTTTGGTATCTCGTTTAGTCTGATGGTCGGCTACGCAGGCTGCTGATGTCAGATCGGTTTAGTGTCAGATTTGACATGGTTCGGATTATCTTAGATCGTCTCCCGTTGCTTTTTACATGTACGTCCTTAATCCTGTTTACTGTATGTTCTACTGCAACATTGTATGGGCAGTATAAAAAATACCATCCACTTTTTTATAGTTATTTTGGGCGATTCGAGTTTTTATGTCGCCCGGCAAGTTTCTTTTTTAGCAATAGAGGGCAATCAAATTTTATGCCGCCGCCTGTTGTATAGATAGAAATGGCGCGATCGCGTTTTTATTTTATACGGAAGGTTTTATACTTTTCGCTATAAAATTTATATATTTCTTCGTACGGTATTTTTTTTTATCGGGGGCAATCTCGAAAACAAACGAACCGCGCCTTCCTCCTCGTCATTAGGAGTGAGAGGACGGGGCGGAAGAATTTCCGCCCCGAGGCAATTTTCTTTTCAATTCCACGAAACAATGGAAAGTGTAATTATATAGTCCGGTTAGATATAAAAAATTTAAACGAATCGGCAGCCGGCGGCGAGATAGGGTCCCCTCCGCGATGAGAAAATAAAATATTAAATCGAATAAAAAAGAAGAATCGAGAATGGCCACGGACTTGGTGTTCTACATCTTGAAATAAAATTTACAATAGAATGAAACTGGAGAAAGCGGGCTCGGGGAAAGATAAAACGTGGTGTTGAGGGGTGTGGTTCGGATGCGACAAAGGAAAATTTCCATCCATTTTGATGGTTACAGAAATGTAAAATCTTCTAAAAGAAAAATTAAATGAGTAAATTAGATTAAAATCCATCTTCGGATCCATCTCCTCTAAAATTAAAATTTTAAAATTTTTATTTTTTTGCACTTATTTTTCATTAGTAGCTTTTCGAAACACCCTTTTTTATTATTGTATGGATGGTAAACGAGAATTTTCTCATAACCGTGTCGTTTATCCAACTCTACGGTGATCCTTTATTGGTAACAGTACACAGAAACGGGTACACAGCGACACATGAGGGATTTTACGTGCGTTTTTAGTAGATTTTAGTATACAATATGAGCACATTTCTAAACAGACGTAATACCGAGGGCCAGAGAGCGGTTTTATTCTGTTATATGAAAACTTTTTACGTCCCCCATTTGACGGTTTTCCATTACTAGAAACAGGGGCGACGATCAGAACTGCAACGGCCGCCGTATCCGACTTTATGAGACCCGTTCCGGGCTGTAAAGGACATTATAAAATGTAAAAACGTATAGGGCGCGAGAAAGAGAACTGGAAGGATGGAAAAATCCAGACAAACAAACGAAGAAACATTGTAGTTTTTTTAAGAAATCCCAGTAGTGGGAAAGTTTTAGTGGGCAATAAAAATATTACAACGCGACGAGATTCGGGTATACAATGATAATAAAGGTAGATTTCTAATTTTGCAAACTACCCCTTTCCTCGTTTCGAGTTCGGTATTAAAGTTTTATGTTGTTTTATATTTTATTTCATTTTGTCCGGCAACTTTATTTAAATAAATGTATCTTCACCGAAAAATAAATTAAATACTTCAACTTCTTCTTCGCTCCTCGTGGCCGTTTTCCAACTGCTATTACTTATATAACTTTGCCTCGAATGTGCTAAGTTTTCGAATCTACCGACGCTTCCTAACTGCCCCTTTACGTTTTCTCGTTCTACTTACATTCCATCTCTTTTTATGGAACATTAGTATTGGATTTTAGTACGCAAAATTAAAGCACTATTTCTTTTAAGCGAAATTTTATATTCCATTGAATATTTAAAACGAAAATTGTTGAAAACTAAACGACAATAAACACAAACGTGAGTGAGAGTTTGATAGCGAAAAGTAAGAGCTAACATAGTTTGAAAAGCGTAGTCGGGTATACCGTGTGGATCCGAAAATATACATAAAAGCTGAAGCGAAGGTGTCGGCCTTAAAGCGGATGTGACGATGTTCGTAGAGCTTCGGGGTCGGTGCCGTTCAGGAAGCGCCTCCGCTCTTTGGCGCTGCTCCCTGAAAGTGTGCGTCTCGTCGTCCGGTGAACGTGTTCGTGTACTCGTTTGTGTGAGTGCACGAACGAAGTCGGGACGTCCCGGGAACCCGCAGGACTCTACCGGTTTTACTTTCAACGGCGCTACGTCGTTGCCTTCCCGCCGTCGCTGCTGTTGCTCCTCTGCTCTGCTCGCTTTCCCGGATTACGACCGGCTCAAATCGTCGGAACCGCTATTTGCATCTCCCAGATATTGTCCTGGCATCCTGAGCTTCTCATCGTACCGTTTTACTAGATGTTACTCAACGTCTTTTTACACCTAACATTGTACACTCTTTTTAGTTCTTTTTTTAAATAAAAATATTTAGCTTAAATTCTGTAATGTTGTATATTGTTTTCTTCAATTAATTTCGATATATTCTAATTTTAGATTCATCTAATACAGCCAAAAATCTGTTATAAAAAACATTTTTAACTTGCACTTTACAAGTACGAATTGACACTAAAGACTAAATTCAAAACTCTTCGACTAATGTTCAGTAACAACTAAAGCTAGAAAGTTATATTAATACCACCACTAAACCTAATTAATACCCCATTCATTCCTGATTGAAGTGAGGAACCCGTTTAATTCTGGATACTGAATCTTATAGTGCTGCTTTTCATTATAAAACCTTTTTTGACAGTTCTGATACATGAACCTGTAACAGAACTATTTTCGAAGACAGAATTGTCAGTTTGATCGATTTGGCAGATTTGACATAGTAATATTTTTGATTGTGTTGTATACATTTGTGTACGGAGGAAATAATACAGGTACTCAATGTTAGTGTCCTCTTCTGAGCTGCAAGTCATTTTCTTTGGCATTGGATTTTCAGGGCCTGGATTGGACTTTCATCCAACCAAACCCTGAGCCGACGAATATCTTAGGACAGCTCTGGTTCAAATACACTGGGTTGCCTTGGGTTGGGTAACCCGACAAATTTTCTTTAATGAACCCTTATACAACTAACACTAGACGTAAAAGTGGAAAGACTCGGGTTTAGCCGTGCGTCTGAAGACTTCTAGATCTAGTGTTAGTTCTAGTTTTATTTTAATTCAAATATATAGGTGTCCCGTAGATTATACAATGTTTCTTCAGCATATTCTCTGATCGAAAGTAAACAAAAAATACAACTAAACATAGGTCTGAAATGAACCATTATTGAGATATTCATTGTATTAATTTTATAAGTGGATCTATTGTTAACATCATTAATTTTATAACTCTCTCATGTAGTTACTAGATAATTCGATAAACGAACATACAAAAAAAAATTTTTTTTTAATTTAATCTAAAAAATTTTAGTTTAAAAGAAATGAGAAGCGTAACCCATCACCATTCCGTGGAAAGACATTACACAAAGTCGATGGTATTAGAAGAAGCTGTTTTGAAAATGTCTCAACCAGCATTGGAAAAATTTTTGTACAGGAAAATATCAAGAAATCAACCGTTTACTGCACCCACTGTTCAAAAGCAAAAGTTTACTTAATACATTCATGCATTACAAGAAAATCTACATCAGTGGCGATTCAGTTTTAATGTAATGGCAGGCGTTGTAAGTGACCAGTTATTAGGTTTTTTTACAAAATGAGCTGAAAGTGTTTTTTTTTTGTTCTGCTGGTTTCGGTCTTGGTTTACCCATCTTCATGAATCTTTTGAATGAAATGTTAAATTCCTTTTAAAGAATTGTACTTAAAAAAAACAGAATAAACAAAAATAATAAAATATAATAAAAATGAATAGATAAAATTATATAAATTAAGAAATAAGGGGGTAAAAGGAAAGGAAGGGAGAAGAAAACAAGGAAAGAAGTAGGAAAGCTGTTACCGTGTCTTAAGGTCTTCGTTCATGTTGGATTTTTTTAGGAGGAGTACATGGATTTTTTAAATAGAAATTCGACAGTGGTTCATATATACTGTTCAATTGTTCGTTTAGGCATATGATGTGTGGATGATTATGTTTAAATTTGATTATCTCATAAAATTCTAATATCTCAAGTAAGTTGATCTTGTCTCTATAATGTAGTCTACCACATTTGTTTTTCATATTCATTAAATTAGTGGTCTTTATTATTTATGAGGTTTTGTTCACTAAGTGAAGAATTTTGCTGTATGCAGTAATTATCCTGTCATTTTTATAATCTAATTTATCTCATAATATGTCTTTTAATATGTTCAAAGTGTCATTAGTCGGGATGCCTGTGCATAGCTTTGTGATAATGAGTTCAGATTGTTTACGAGATCTTTTCTGTGTTTTATACAGTATTTTGTTTCACAACCTGTAACGTCTTTAAATATGTTGACCAGAAGCTTTGAAATGTTATATGTGGTTGAATCATTTGATGAAATAATAGAACGTATTGTTTGTTATGTTTATGAAGTTATGAATCTTGGGGTTCATTGGTAATAGCGATCTCGAGTTTTTATTAAATTTCTCTAATATTTCTTTGGAATCCATTACTTTCTTTTTGGCTATCTTATGAATTGTTGTCGTAGGATCTCTTAAAGTGCTTATAAATAAGTGTTTTAGTAAATTTCTATTTTATGCATTGTTGTGGTAGGATCTCTTAAAGTGGTTATAAATTCAAAGCGGTTTAGTAAATTTCTATTTTAATATAATATTTATAGCACGAAACAACTAAATCGAGAATGCTATCATTCATAGGCTGAAACAAAAAAGGTTTGGGAGAGTGCGAATACTGATTTGTGAAGAAAAAGTTTAGTATAGCATTAAAATATTATTTGAAAACCATTAAATGGCAACTTCAATCAAGATAAAAGCATTTGTATTTTGCAAAGCTTGTATGAGAGCTCTGCACCTATTAAGTATTTTGTATGGATATTTTTGCACCTATATTATACACATATTCGGCACCTATGACAAAAAACAGAAGCAGAATTTATCTTCAAATTCAAAATTTGATAATGCTATAATCTAATAAGAATTTAAAGACATATATCTTGATGACCCTTAATTATTCATAGCCTATGCTGCCATGTTAAATTACAGCTTTCACATCTTCCGTGCTCTTCTGAGTCTCTGTTTGTTTTTTTAAGTCTATCAATGAACCTTGTATTTAATTCTTACCCTTGGTGGTTTGTTTTTATTGTAATATTATCATTTTGATATCAGGTTTCAAAAAAATGAATTATTTGCTTATTTTTAGTATCTCAAGAGAAGATTAGAGATTAGTTAACATACCATTCCATGTTCCTGTTTTGCTAAATTACGTCCCTTAAGTAACAGAAATCAAACCTTTTTTATTGTTTGAGCTGCAACTTTTTCGTAGAGACTCTCTTACACTTCGCAATGTTAACTCCAAAACACTTAAAATGTAAAATATTTTATGCTATTTTATAATAAACATGACTTGCTTTTATTAGAGATTTTGTTTTTCCTTGATTATTATTTCTTACATTGTTCAGGATATAAACAAGTTAATCCCCACAACAATATCCACTAAGAAAAACAAAAAAAACAAAAATAAAGAAGAACAACTAAAAAGAAGAACTCGTTTACAAGAAATTAAAAATTAATAATGAAATTTAAATGATAATTGTAATTCAAAATTGTAGTTTGCAATTTAGTTGGTGGTGGATTTCAGATGAAAGTGGGCATAATTAATTACTACATGGAAATAAACATCAAAAACTAATAAATAATTAAATGTGTAGAGATAATGACTTGGAATTTCGAAAAAGGGACAAGCATTCTCCATTAACGCGTTTATTTTGAGAGTTATTTCTTTCGGGCCGCCTCTTTCAAATAATTTACTGCCGGGTTGGTGGTTGAATATCCAGGGTTAAGCCGACGAGAAAACGGGGTCTGGAAGGGTCGAGAATCCCGAGATTCCGCCAACAAGTGTCCGGTTGAATCCAGACCGCAAGCGTGCTAGAGCAAAAAGCCGTCCGGGCGTTAGTAAAGCTGTGATCTGCATCACGAAAAGAGGAAGAATGTTACGAAACAGAATGGCGCAAATTCGACGTAGAAAGGACGCGATAAGGTTGGAAAAGCATCGTTTCAGAGACGTCTCTTCAGGGATTTACAACCAAAGAGAGGCCGAGAATTGGATCGGAAAGCTTTACGACCGTCGTTCCGCAGTTAATTGTACCAGATTTAATCAATTAAAAGGAGACTTAATTATCGACGCAAATTGAATATTTTGTTCGCCGTTTGCATCTAATTAAGCCGACCGGAGGAGATTCGCGTCACCCTACGTCGCGAATTATGAATGTTTATTTATAAATTATGCAAAAGCTGGCCAGAAGCGAGTTCGTTCTGTGTATATTGAAGTGGACGGGATGGTCTTTTATTGAGGACATTTCCTTCAGCCTGACCCCACCCCAACGCGTCCTTTTTTTCATATTTCATACGTTTCGCCGTAATCTTCGCATTTAAATATGCAAATTTCCCTATTGTCCTCCTTCTATCTCGTTGAGTTATACGTCTATTTTATTCTCATCATCTAGCAACCTTCCTGAAATATAATGGGAGCCAGCTATCGTTTATTTCAATGAGAACAAATGGTTGACGACGGACGTGGCCAATTATAATTAACTTTAATTAAAAATTCAAAGCTGCAAAAATCTCGAAATTAGTTCGACCTAAATAAAAGCACACGCACGATATATCTGCTATATCTACTCAACTCAAGTTTAGGTCTAAATCGGAAAATCACGCGATCGCAATGGGAATAACATGTAATTCTTCTAATGAAACGGCTTAATTGAAAAAGTGATTTGTTTGAAACCGGTTCATGTTAATCACTTTTCGGATTTTTACGGGATTAAAATACTGGGGACGATTCATATCGAAGCCGTTACGGCGGTACCGAAAATGGGGAAGAAGTGTGGGAGAAATACCGGATTATTGTGCGTATTGTATGCAAGGCTTAGTAGAAGAAGAACCGGAGGCCGAATATTTTGTTATAAATTATCGTTTTTATTGCGCCGTAAACCCTAATCCGAAATTTATTGCGGAGAATATTAAATTATTTTGTTGCTTCGGTACTGGGGATAATAAATACGGCGGATATTAAAGTTAAAGACGCGTCTCTGCTTTTATTTTGATACAGGCGGGAGGACGAGGATCCAGATATATTTCCCGAGATATAAACCCGGCTATTAAAGATACAAGTTTATAATCCCCGAACCCCTTACTCCTCGTCCGTTTTTATATTACTTCTAATAACCTCGGCGTTCGCCGGTACAGAAAAAAATTTATTTTTATCGTCTCATTTTATCTTCGATTAGTTCAGACATCGTTACACCAAAACATTCTTCCTTCATAATTCATTGCCTAAGAATTATATCCAAATTAAAATAGCTTTAGTTACAAGATAAGACCATACTCCAACAGCAAGCAGTAAATGATGACATGACGACTATATGTGTATATGATCAACACAATGTTGCAAAAGCCTGCAATTTCGTTATTAATATACTTGAAATTTTCTTATTGTGACTAAAATTGTTTCCACAACGGATGCATTATTGATACTAGAAAATTGTTGCTGTACATATGTAGCAAATCTGTTCTCAGCAAACTGAAAACTGGTATGCTTTTAGCAATAGCAGTTTACAATTAGCAGTACATTTCTGCTTTTGATTATTGCAAAATGCTTACGCAAGTTTAATCAACTTCTAATTGTGTTAAACTTCAATAAGGTCTTAATTGCTTACAAAATTACTGCACTAACAATTCTCTTTATCTAAATTATGATAATTGCATATTACGTTTAGCAAAAAGAGATTAAGAGCTTGAGATTGAGAGTGCTTGAGAGTTGGCTGTAGTATAAAATATCTAGGCATCTTTTTCAATTCAAAATTATTTTTCAACAATCATTCGGAAGAATTACTCTAGGGCTGATAGGTTGCTGGGTTACATCATCAGAATCTTCAGACCTTTTACTAACTTACAGTGGCTCCAATCCTCCTACATGGCCATGTAAACAGTGTGCTAACATATGCATCGGTTGTCTGGAATCTTGTGTCTGCTGTACATATTGACTATCCTGAGATATTACAGAAAAAATTTGTCGTGAGGCATCGTTTATCGTATATTACCTCCAACATTTTTTTTTGCTTCTGTTGCTTACATTAATTATGGCACCACTATTTAGTTTCTTATTTTCATGATTAACTAGTTGTTTGTATACTTTATATGAAGCTGTATATTTAATCAGTTGCAGCGATTATGCCTAAAGAATCGACTAAGCAATGAGAATGATAAGAATGATCGTCTTCAGTAATGAATCAAATGTTTTGCTGATGGGTGAATGATGGTCGTAGAAGGGTGCGGCGATATCGACGGGAAACACAGAATTTGGAGTTCGTTCAAAAATGACACAGAGGGTTTCACTCTCTATACCTAGGGTTATGAGTACGGGAGAAATATGTGCTGGACGAATATCACCCCTTACGTCCATTACTGGCACATTAAAGACATATCGTTACATCGACAACGTTCTGAAACCGGTGTTGGTACATATCATGTAAACGTTTCAGAATGCGACTTTCCAACAGGATAATGTAAGACTCCATACTGCTGTGGTTACAAGATGGTTCCTGCAGCAGGTTTTATTGCAAATTTGTCTTGGCCTGCGCGTCAACAAAGAGCAGAAGACTGAGGCCTAATGGGAATCTGGACGAACTTCGAACGTGGAGGATATCGACCACTTAATGGAGACCATGGGTGGAAGAGTTATCTACTATTGTCTGCTTCTTAAAAAATGTTAATCTTTGTTTTCTTGTTTTCAGCTAAACTTTCATCATTTCTTAGGTGACATTAAAGCATAATTTTAACGAAGTTTGAAAATTGTAGTCTAATTCTTTTATGTATTAGTTCTTGTTGTATATTTTCATGTAGTAATTAATTACGTTAACCCAAAACGAATTTATTTTACGCATTCGGATATTCGTGCTTCTTGTGGATATGTAGATAACAAAGTTCGGACCGTCCTAAGTTTCGTGCTTGGAGGCTATTATTTTTTGCGGAGCCAAGAACGCGGTGTGGCAACCGTCTGCCTACGAAAATAATCAAGCAAAGTAAATATTACTACCGTAAATTAAACGTGGTTATATATCGTCCGAGATCTATTATTTGCATATTTGATTCATTCCGCGAAATTACAATACTCAAAGCTGCGGGGGCGGATGCGCACGGAATCGCAGCGGCGGCCGATGTGGTGGAACCATTCCGATAATGATGTACACAGACTTGTATTACTGACAGCCACACACGTAGGTGTACACTCACACGTGAATAGGAAAGCTCGAGTTATGACTCCCCGATGGGCGCTTTATTCCATCGAGGTTTCAAGAAAGAGTGATTGCCACGGGGTGGTTCAATGACGTGAGAACTTGATCTTTCAATAGATAGTTAGATTGAAAGTAGATTATTAAGACACGAAATGTTTGATTATTTTGAAATTTATTAATTTAGTTTATTGAGGAAGGAAAAGAATGTGATTATAAAGGGAGTGATAAATAATTTAACAACCACGTAATATTCTGCAAACCATTCCCATATATATCGAATAATTTCATATAATCTATTTATAAAATTATGTATGCAAATTGTGCTCCACCCTAAAATCATTAATAAGTAATAGCCGACCATACTCGGTAGAGATACCAACGGAAACACAGGGTTCCCATTGTATGTTTTATAAATAATTAACAGGGGGCTTGGAAAACCCCTAACATAACACACATACGCATGCCCACCTGACGTGGTCGTGGCAGCCACGCATAAAAGAGTAAATAATCGCCGAAAACCCGAGAGCCTCCGGTTCTCGCGAAAAATGTTTTCCCCCTTTTTGTTATTTTTTCGTGTCCGTATCGAACGAGTCTCTCGCCAAATTCGGATTCACAATAAATACAACGCAAGGGTTATTCCGTTAACGAGATTTTTGAATTTACGCCCGAGCCATAGCGGACCGCTTTTTTTGTGATTAATGAGAAACGGAATAATGAAACCCTTCGATCAGGATTTGCGATAGCACTTGCACGTCATGGAGCGGACGTGTCCCGTGCGTGTACAAACTCGTTCTACGGTGATGCGGCTCGTTTGCTCGACGCTCGGCGTCAAACGTGTTGTACCCGGGATAAAATACTGCTTAACCGGTTGTTGGTGTTCCCGTGATATGAACAGCTTAGTAATGCTCCTGGTGTTACGTTGTTTGTTGTCCAACGTCCGATATTCATACCTTTTCACACATAACTCAATTTAAACGGTACCACTTATCTAAATAGATCAACACACAACTTTTTTTGATATGATAACTAAGTATTTCTAAATCCGCAGTAATGAGACTCATTTAGTTTATCATTATGTATCACAAAACATAACTAACAATTTATGTATGTTATTAGGAATTAATTCGAAAACAGAATAACAGTATGCACAACAACGTTGATCGTTAGATATTTCGTAAAATTACCAATAATATAGGAATTGCATTGTTAAATCAGATTTAATTGTTCCTAGAAATTTATAATAATCGATATAATTTATCAGTTGGGCTAAATTCAATTTAATTTTACGATTAATTCCTTTCTACATATTTAACATAAAGTTAATACTTTGTGGTTGCTCATTAATCTGCATGATTCGGGTCATTTTTTAAATCGGAAACTCAACTTATTCTCCCACCGAGATGAATTTGGGTATTCATTTAAATAAATTAACTCGAAGTTTAATGAACTTTAAGTAACAAGGAGACTGCATAATATCTTTAAATCGGATACATTTTAAAACTTTTTAATGAATATGACATTATATGCTGTGTTAAAATGAATAATCTCATAGTAAAACAGCATGTATGGACGCCAATAACCGCGTCCGAATTAGATCCTTATCTTGCAATGCTTTTGTTCCTGAGTATTAGCCGATTAAACTACGAGCATATACGCATGATATGTGGAAAGTATCCATTTATCCACTTTATGTGACATAATAAAGGCAAAATAAGCGTGACTAAGATAAGATGGATTAATGGCTAGAAGAATGTTCGTGTTAAACGCGAGCAAATCTATGATCGTTAGCATATTTTTGTAATATACTGGATGTTGCTATATTTTAATAACAAATTTATCTAAAATTATTAAAACACCAAGATTTACTGATATTAAAAAATAAGTTTAGGTATGTTATATTTACTTTAAAACGTTGTTTGCTTTACCAAAATATCTCAATTAATTGTTGAAACAGAATATTTAAAATTCGACAACGTTAAAATTATCGGTATTGTGCTAAAATGAACTCCAACCAACGTGATTTCAAGATTTATACGACTTTAAATACGTCTTTTTTGTTTAGAGAATTTACATGAAATTTATTTCCTTTATATGTTTTTAAAATACACTATTTTAGACTATTGAGATTGGTCTTTAAAATTGGCATTCGTGTGGAGAAATGAATTTAAGAAAACATAATATCTTGTGGCCGGATAACGGATAGTTGCCGACTATTAAGGATTTTTATTTTCCTTATACTAGTCTAAATTATGCATGGCATCGGCTTAATATTTCCAAGGGATGTTACAATAAAAATCTTAGGACACTTTTCTTCTTAGATCATACATATTGAGAGAAATCATCTCAGTGGTAACACGTGGTAATCAGAGTATGTTACAAAATGCTTTTAGAATAAAAGTTGTAGAAAATTGTATTCTCAACAATATTGCTATTTTCCATTCTTGCTTTCAGATGCATCATTAAAAAGTAAAATACTAAAATGTGAAAGTTTGATGAATTTTGTTTGTTTACAACAGTTATTATCTGAATAACTCTAAACGAGACAATGAAACCTTCCAAATTACAAGATTATTTGAGTAAAATTCATGCTGATTAAAAAAATAAGGATTAACCTCAAATTATTGGAGAAGAATTCAAATTAAATTCTTCGCAAATTATTGGCGAAGAACTGATTATACCTGCCATAAGTGAAGTATTACCTTTTCGCAAATGTTGATACAAAAATCTTAAAATTGGCAGTTTTTGAGTTGTGCTTGTATTCTAGCAAATGATCGACATGTAATTAATGCTTTCAACACAATCAGAAATAAATCATTGAAAGACAGACTTGGTACTGCTTCTGGAAGACTTGAACTATTTCCAGAAGTACTGAACTGCTTCCAAAGTAGTTCAATACCTCTCAAAAGAGTTACTACTGCCACTAGAAGACTTGCTACTGCTTCTAGAAGACTTGATACTGCTTCTAAAACACTTGATATTGTTTCCAAAAGGCTTTAAATGGTTCCAAAGGTCTTGGTAGTACTAAGTATTGAACTGCTTCCAAAAGAGTTGCCACTGCCACTGAAATACTTGATACTACTTCAAGAAGACTTGAATTTATCTAGAGGACTTGTATATTGCATCTGAAAGACCCAAAATGCTTCCACAAGATTTGATACTGCTTCTACAAGACTTGAAATGCTCCCAGAAGACTTCATACTGCTTCCAGAAGACTTGATATTGCTTCCAAAAGACTTGACATGGTTTCAAAAGACTTGATACTGCTTCCTAAAGACTTGAGACTGCTTCTAAAAAACCTGATATTGCTTCTAGAAGATTGAAATGCTTCTACAAGACATGATACTGTATTTATGACAAAACACTTTCTGTACAAATAAAATTTTGAACAAAGGGAAATCAGCCAGTTCCAAATTGATCATTAGATTTTGGTCCATTTTTCAAGCGCAAACCCAGAAAAGTCTCTGTAGTTACAAAAAGAACTACAAAAGGAGATCTCCTACAGCTTATCCTGAAATATGGGTTGTAATTCAAAAGTTCTTAATTGCATTTCTTTCATCATATTTAGTAAGACGTGAATTTAGAGACTCATTAAGATGATATCAAATGTTTTAACTTTTTTGCATCATCTTTCTATAAATAGTTGCAAAATTTTAAACTTCAGTGTTTCTAAGTTATATCGTTCTTTACAATGTTTTATGAAAATGATAATTAATACAATCTAACTTTCTGTTTAATTGCTATTAAAGTTAAGCAATGTATTTTCTGAAAATGAGGCGCTAGGCTGAGTAGGTTGGGAATCGAACCACAAAGAAACTTTTCATTATTAAAATATTTGCCTCTCTACTTTTTTTGCCATTAAATGCATCAATAATGAGAAAACTGTAAAAATTTGATCAGGGAGCATTTTGAGTACACTAAATAGAAAAATGTTTCAACCATATTAAAATGTTAAGTCAATTTAAAAAATTGACAAGCGAAAAGCACAGATGGGGTCTTTGAAATGCAATCTTAACCATAAAGAATATTTTCCCCCTTCATATGTTAAAACTTTTTAAGGAAAAACTACTCAAATTACCATGCGTTCCATCGCTAATATTAGTTATGTTGTACTAATTCTACAAGAAATTTGCTTTAGCATGTTTGTTAATGCATGACGATGTCTTAAATAGTTGTTGAGATGCAGCTATTTAAAGTTCAACAACTTAACCTTTATTGTATATAGTTCAATGTTGTGCAAAATTAAATTCGAAATATAATGATTTCTAAGTTTATTCCAATTCAAAATATCAGATCGGGTTACTTGACTTTGGAAGAAGTTTGTTTCAAAATGCTTTTTGTTTTATTGCGATATCTCAATTTATTTCAAATAAAAGATTTTTAAAATTCATGCTTTTTAACTTTCAACACTTTTCCCATAAAACTAGAAATAATGTTTGTAGATGATTGTAGTTCTAATTCTAGAGTTATTTCAAATGCTAGTGGTAGTTATAATTTTAATGCTAAATTTTCATGCCTCAACTTGTATACTTGGTAACCATTCAGACTTTTCATCGTCTCATTTAACAGAAGTTTCGAGTAGCCGATGTAGTAATGGATTTGACAAATAATATATTGATAAGATATATAAAACAATAAAAAAACGTTAGAAAAAATGTCTTTAGATGCACGGCTAAACCTAATCCAATTCAGCCTGGTATATGAATACAAGGAAAACTTGGTTGATACTAGACCTAGAACTAGAATCATTCGGATGTAACCGTACATCTCTGAAGACGGCTCAAGCCTTCTTGAACGTAGTTCCAGACCTAGCGTTAGATTTAATGATATAAAGCTAGAACTAACACTAGACCTAGAAATGGAAAGATTCGGATTTAGCAGTGCGTCTGAAGATATTTCTAGGTCTAGTGTTAGTTCTAGTTTTACATCAATTGAAATGTACAGGGTTGCCAAATTAGTTTGTAAAGTGCTCTATTTCAGAATTCATTAATTGTAAACATCTGCAACTAATATCTTCAGATGCACGACTAAACACAACCCAACCCTGTATATTTGAACCAGAGGATTTCTAAGATATTCTAAGACCCCGGGGCAAGGTTCGAGGAATAAAACGAGTGCACCTATTTTTATATGAAATTCATCCCAGGAAGACTGTAGCCTTTAAGGTTAGGACAGCGCTAGCATTGAAACATGATCTATCTATCTAACATTGATCTATCTATATAAACAGTAGGTAATCCAAAAACCTGTGCTTCAGCATTAAGATTCATCAGAACTTTCCGTAATGATATCGCTAATAAATTCAATGTAATCTTATAATACATAGTAAACAGTTATAATTATGTCAAAGCTATACAGATGTAGGGAATAGAAAACCATAACATTACAGATTTGTAAAAATTGTTTTCATAAAACCAACGCATACAAATTTCTTAATAAGAGATCTGTTTGATGATATAATCGCTACAAGACAGACATTTTAAGGACAAATTTAAGCTAAACTGTTGTTATGTAAGAACTTGGACTTTAATTGGTTTATTTGCAGTTTCTTTCAGCTTAATAATGTACACGAATAATTGAGGTTAAAAATTCATGAATACAAACTAAGAATACTTTATTCATTATTTATAAAAATCTCAAAGCTTCAATTTCAACTAGTATACAAAATGTATTGAAACAGCGATAATACACAATAATAAATGATACATCCATCATTGTGTAGATAAATGAACAAAACAGAAATAGAATAGAAACATAATGCGCCTACAAGGGGTTGTTAGTTCTTTATTTTCTATTTATTTTTGGCAACACCAGACGGCGCCGTCGATCCGTCCATCGCCGTCCGCACGGGGAAATACGCGAAAAAAAGAAGGAGTAAAAGGGGAAGAGGATTAATAATAAAAATTGGCGAGGCGCGGAACCGGGCCAACTGCGCGGCTACAAAAGCAATTATTCCAAATCGGACTAAAATATAAAAAGCAATAACTTGATGCGGATGGCGGTGTGGCCGGAGAGGCTCTGCCGGTCGATTTCCTCGCCGTATTTCAATTTAGTTTAATTCGCGAAACGAAAGGAGACGAAGAAAAAGTATTTTCTAAAGTGGGATGAAGTCGGAAGGAGAGATATTATTGTATTAAGTTGAATTCGCACTGACATTAAATGGAATTACAGCGCTTCCGACGGCGTTTTGTCAGAAATTCAAGGGCGTTTGATTGGAGGCGATGTCTAGGCCTAAGAACTTATTTCTTTGAAAAGTTTAGAGCTATCAAGAAATATTAGTTTTCAAGCGAATTTATAGGAGATAACGTTTAATATATTTATGGCTAGAAGAAAAGAAAGGCTTTATATCCAATATTTTTGTATTGTTATTTATAGTTGTAGTTTAGGGGGTAATGGAGTGTTATGGCTGGAATCGCGTGATACTTATATTCACTCTTAATCTAAAGATTCCTTTTTTCCAAAAGATTACGATAATCTAATTTAAAAGTTATCTGGAACGCCGGCCGAATACAAGAGGAGAATTTTTACGACCTTCCCTTTAATTTAATTTAATATTTTTATCATCGCCTATAAATCAACCCTAATTAACTTAATTAAAAATTATTTTCTTCTCGCTTCGGCGACGCGGCCGCCGAGGAAACGGCGCCAGAAAAAGTCGGCAATCAATTTAATTTATTAGAAATTCTACTCCGCACTGCAGTAACATAATTGCGCATTAATAACGATTTACGCCACGCCTAGAAGTTACAACGCTCCCTCCAAGGGAGGAATGTAGTAAAACTAAAAGATTTACATTTTTACTTAAATTGTTCGCGAGCGAGGCGGAAAGAATTAAGATTATAGTCGTGGCTTTCGTAAAATTGCACTCGAAGTTAACGAAAAATATTACCACTTTGGGCTTCTTTTTCAAACTTGGACGTACTTGTTCCTTTGTCGTCATTTATCTTTTTGTAATTTTCTTAAAGTGCGCATAATTCTTTCAAGTTACGCACCACATCCAACTTTAAATTACACTCATCTTACTTATTAAGAATTCTAGACAACTTTTATGGATATTCATAATTACTGATTAAAATTTGATGACTAATTCATGAGAATGCTGTTGTGTGTTCTCAACGAGTTTCGTCATCTATACAATTACTTTGATTTTGTGTGGTATTCATATTTATTTATAGTCTTATTATAAATATTTTTTTTTACAAAAATTGCGTCATTATTATTTTTAAGGATAGCATCAACACTTATTGTGTAACTATTGTAGAACTTCGGATATAATGGACAACATATTTTAAAAATATACTGTTAATACTACCTATTTAAGATGCATCAGTATCTTTTATCTTTCATTGAACTAAAACTAGACAAACACTAGACCTACATCTAGAAATATTCGCATTTAGCCGAAGTGCTTCTGAGACGGTTAAATTCGAATGTAGTTAGTTATAGGATTAGTAGATGTTGCAATGCTCAAAGCTGGGTTAACTACTTGAAAAATGTAGTGGAGTATGGTACTAACTGCTTTTAGAATATGGTACTTTGATTACTAACTACTAAGTAATTAGTAGTTAAAAGTACTTTTTTAACTACATAATAAAATACATTTTTAAGGCCTAAAAACCTAATATCGTACCTAAAAAATATTTATAACCATCTATTAATAATTATCTTGTAACATTGAAAGTGACTCATAATTTAAGTTAGAGATACTGTAACTGTAATAACTCGAATTTATTTTTTACCAATTGCAAATCTTTTTTACTTCGGATATTATTTGTATTTATCATAATTATTTAAAACTTTAACTGTTTAAATAGTTAGAATACCTAAAGTAATTTATTTTAGGTTTTCTTAGGTACTACTTCTACTCTTACTTCTACTTCTTTTCTTCTACTACTACTTTTCTTCTACTTCTACTTTTCTTTACTTCTTTAGGTACTTTATTTATTTAATGTAATTATTTAGTAAAGAGGAGTTAACTACTTTCTTAACTATATTTTGAAAATGTGTCATGCTAGCATAACATATTCGACTATGACTAACAATTTTTGTAACTTCCCAACTATGGAAATGGTAGAAACAACAATTAACAAATTGTTGGTTTATTTGTTTTTCAGCGTTATTGGTTACTATATAGTACTAGAACTAACACTACATCTACAACTATTGATGGAACGGATAGTCATTTTTGAAAAAATCAACATTTTTTGTTTTAATATCAGTTTTATATGATATACAGGTGTGACCAGTACTTTCTGGATCAGAGGCATATATAGATGTAGAATATATCTTGATGAAGTTGGTTATGATTTATAAAGGAAATTATATACTTTCCTCAAAAAAAAAAACATACATAAATATCTCAATACGTTGTTAAGATATCTTTTGAGATAAATTTGTAGCATTTCATAAAACAAAAATTTCCTTTTTTGTTGGATTGATTTTTCCTCACAATAAAAGCATACTTGAATATTGGGCTTCGTTCTTGAGATATCTGAGAGAATAAAAAAATACTTTCGAGCAATTTGGACATAGTGAAACTATACGTTCTTAATTATTTGTAGTTTTTATTGAATGAGAATTAGGAAGCGTTAACTTATAAATGTAATGAAACTAAAAAATATATAAGGTTAATTACCACGTCATCCATTGTTTTTAGAAACCCTTATTATTTTGTTAAATTTGAAATGCTTTAAGTGAAAAACTATTTAAAATCGAATAAATAATAATAATTTTTTTTATATTGAAAATGAAAATTAAATTGAACTTATAAAAATTAAATTAAAATTATAGCTGAGTCACAAGTCATGTTCGAGTGTGTGGAGTGAGGATTGATGATTGAGGACTGAGGACCGATTTTATTAAACAAATAAAAGAGCTTTTATATAAACATGAACATCTCAATTCATTGGTGAGATATCGTTTGAGATAAATATGTGGCATTAATAGCTAAAAAAATAGTATTTCTAAAATATCAATAAAATGTTTGTGGAAGGAAGCTGTTGCCTAGAATAATACCATACTTGGGTATCTTCGTTTTTGAGATATCATATTTTGAAGTCAACCTAAGATTGTAACATTTTATGAAATTTAAAACTTTCTTAATCATTTTTGAAAAAATTGCAAAAAATCGAATTCTTAAGATATCTTGATAAAATTTATTGTAATCTAGTAAGAAATGTATGTATTTTTATATGCACAAAACCATACTTGAATACCTCAACTCATTTTGTGAGATATCATATTTTGAACTCGACTTAAATATGTAACATTTCATAAAAATAACAATTTCCTCAATCATTTTTGAAAAAATCGTTAAAATCGTATAATTAAAATATCGTCGTGAACCTATATTTGATTTATAAAGGAAATTATATGGTTTCCTCAGAAGAAAATCACATAAGAATATGTGAATTCGTTATTGAGATATTGTTTGAGATACCTTTGTAACATTTCATGAAACAAAAATTTCCTAAATCATTTTCAAAAATCGAATTCCTAAGATATTTTGATGAAATTTATTGTGATTTATAAAGAAAAGTATGCTCTTTCCTCAGAATAAAACTATAGCTATGTAACTCGTTTGGTTTTTGAGATATCAAGTTTGAACTCAACCTAAATTTGTAGCATTTTTATAAAAGGAAAAATTTTCTTAACCAATTTTTCAAAAATCGTAGAAAATCGAATGCTGAGGATATTTTGACCATACTTGAATATCTCGATTCGTTTTGGAGATATACTATGAACTCGACTTAAATGTGTAGAATTTAATAATAATAGCAATTTCCTTAATCATTTTTGAAACATCTTAAGATATCGCCATGAAATTGTTTTTGATTTATATAAAAAATTATATACTTTCTGCAGATCAAAACCTTACATGAATATCTCAATTCGTTTTTGAGAAATCTATTTTAGAAATCAACCTAAATTTGTAGCATTTTATAAAATTTACAATTTCCCAATATTTTGAAAAATCGAAACGAATTTCAAAAAGAAATTCGTTTCTAAAATCATTTAAGGATAATAATATAAGATAACCTTTGTGATATGGAAAAAATTGACATCATTCGAAATCTTATTTGGTTTTGTATTCGATGTTTCTTGGTTGTCTATTTTGAGTAGTGGTGCGATTGACAGCAAAACTGCTGAAAATGATGTTAACAAAAGTGTTTTTTTAATATCATTTCAAGTATTACTGTGGTTATATATTAGAGCCACATATAAAATATGAAATTTAATTTTAATTTTTAAATTTTTTTAAATTATTTGATTATGGAACAGAGACTTTTTTATGGCAATGTCTTTTATTTTATCCAGATAATTGATTCTGTTTATATATAAAAATATAACATTGCTGCCACAGCATGCTACAATTATGTTGATTCGATAACTACTTTTGGACATATACAGTCTGGATATACCTAATGAACACTTTTAGAAGAAAAACCTTTAAGGTCCTGTCTTAATACCCGGCCGGATTCTAAAAAAATGTCTGGATAGGTGCCGGATATCCGTTCCACCCTATCTAAAACTGGAAACATTCAAGTTTAGCGGTCTTAAGCAACACTTAAAACTTCTAATGTTAGTGTTAATCTTGTTTTAGTTGTTATCTATCGTTAGATTGAATGAAAAATAAAAATAACTTACACTTAGAACTCAAAACACCCCTTTCTGTGCATGAATCAATTATATCGAATATTTACTATATTATTATGTTTAATTTAAGATAGATTGAGCAAAAAATTAAAAGGAGAATTTGAACACGTTTAAAAATGTGCTGTGTGGATGCAGGTATGTGACGATAGGTTGAAAAGACAAACTAATCCTCGATGCTCCTAATACAGCTAATGAATCCCTCGGTGTACGAGGGGTAAAAGAATGAAAAAAAATGGAAGTGGGATGGAGGGCGAGAGAATCATCGCTGAGGGTGGCGAAAGGCGACAGGGATTTCGTCTCTTTGCGAATCGACGAATCATCAGGACGCTTTTTCACTCTCGTCAACCCCCACGCGTGCATCCCTTCTAACCCTTTTTTACGGGCCGTGCACGCGAAAGCAGATAGCAATATCGCGGATCGCGGCCTAGTACTTTTTTCGTTCGGATTTATTTTCCAATCGTATCGGCGGCCCAATATTTTACATATCCATCTCAAAAATTAATTACACTTTTTATTCCGGCCAGGCCAAGTGAAAATGATAGAACGGCTCGCTCGGTACGCTTCCAAATGGCGGCATTGATACCGTGGATAACGAATCTCCCTATATTTTACCCCTTTTTATCTATCTCTCTCTTATTCGTGTAACTGTTTAATATCTTTTAATACTATGTTGGAAGTTTGAAAACATTATTTGGGAATTCTCGTTATGGGGCTAAAAAGTTGAAGATATTAAATTTTTAAGTATTTTTTATTAATATTTATTTTATGGATTCAAATATATCTTTTGGTTTAGAGAAAAAGTAGCTTAATCTCGCCGGTAAACACTTCAAGCAACCAGACGTCGATATATAATAATCCCACATTCCGACTTCGTGGGCTTTTGTGCTTTCGCTGTTTGCTGAACCGATTACAAGTCGGAAAGCCCAAAGCCGACGTTGCAACCCCGTACCACCGGCTTTTACCGCTTACAACACCCCCCTCAGTTGGTTTATTTGTTGTCCCCCACCTCCAGAAACTTTTTCATTGAAATATTTAAATTATACATATACTTTTGTAACGTAATACATTAGAAATTTGATTTTATGTGTATTATTAAATTAGCAATCAACGCGGTGTGGGGTGTGGAACGGTGACGGACGAAAGGGGCTGGGGGTGTAACCAAAGCTCTGTAAGTGTCGGCAGTGAGCACCCCGACGCCGGTAGTATCGATCAAACGAGGGGTACAAGGGGGTCGTGTCCCATCCATTATAACCCTTCAACCCCATCTCGGAGTGCAGAGGGCGCACAATGCATGTATACCGCCCGATCTGTGCCCCCTCGCGCTCCACTGGCACTATACCAGAATACTTAGGGGCCAATTATTGCTCGAGCTAAAACGGTCCCTTACCCTTTAACTTTTTTCCCTATTGCTCAATAATCATCTATTCTCGGCGAAAAGGAGAAAACTAGTTAAGTGGTGAGACGATAGGTGATCCATTTAATAAAAAATAGTCCATATTTTAAGTAAATAGCTTCTCATTATATAGATGATATTTGCCTCTCTCAATGTACAATTGATTGTATATTTTCTAAAGGTCTACTCAGGTTAATTTCTGGGTTTTACATAACGAGCAGTTTCAGAGTAACAATTTCCGGTTTCCGTTTTACTTGACATTTGTTGATTTTATGGCTCGATTACATCATACTAATGGAATTTCTAATTTTCTCTTGTTAGCACTGAAAATAAAAAAAAATATCGAAACGTAATAATTTTTTTTTGTTGGTATTGGGATACGATACCGTGAACTGAAGGGAAAAATAGAAAATGACGCAATAATAAGATCAGATGAACGTTACAAGAAAAGTTAAAGCCAAAGATGAATCGCGTCCATAACTAATCCTATAATAACTTTTAAATGAATTTAATTGGTCCTGTATCTTGCGAAAGGTAATCCGCTCCTCACTGATATAATTATAGATAAATATAAACGTTAATAGCTGTAATAAAAATGAGAGAAGAACGCGACGCCCGATTGCTACAAGAAAACATCTCCGGGTGGTACCACTGTAATAATTGAAAAATAGATCTCGTGGTATACACATTTTTTCCCTTTAATTTTTAATTACATTAAATGGTACGGTTCTTAATCTTATAATAACCACGTATAAGTTAGTGTTCTGCGATCGTTAGATAATTTATGCAAATCTAAAATGACGTAAGCGTCAATTATTATTCAAGTAACTGTCATCGCGTTATTTCTTGCTGCCGGGAATTGATACGCAATCTCAAGAGAGTTACGACGGGAAGTGTCGAATTACCTGGTTACGGAAAGAATAAATGTGAATATAAATCGCGACACCCGTGCAAAGTATTTTATAGATGTAGGCAGGCTACTATTATCCCAATACTTTTTATAATTATGGTCGGCGTGATTCATTAACGTTAACAATCGGAGAGGTCTTCAGCGGGCCGATCGGTTGGACGCGTCGTGTGGCTTCTTGTCATGACACGCCTCGGACCGGACATAATGGTATAAACCTATGACTGATGTTCGGTAATGAGCACGTTCACGCCGATAATTGCGGGCCGCGGGCCGTAATCTTTTATGCGAACGAATTTTATATCAATTAGATTTTACCCATACGTACTTTAATGGGGACCAAGAAGACGGGCAACGTGCAATCAGTAGCCTTCTCGGCTCACAAGATCTAAAGGGGCAACAGGATCTGGCATACAATTAATGATGCTCGGGATTAACGCCCCAATACACATCGATAGGAGCATACAATGTGCCTTGTAATTTCGATGTTTTCATTTCTATTTTTTCGATTTTTGATACTACATAGTTTCACCTTGGAATTTAAGAGCTCTAATAGCCGTTTCCAACGTCTAAATCTTCCAGCATAATTTTGTAATCAATAAGTTATTTCGGTTCCGTCAAATTTCTCACCTATCTTAATAAAGTATTAAATTGAATTCTCGAGTTTTAGGTGACACGTTATCGCCGACATTCTGAGCGACACACATATTTCGATTAGAGATGCGAATTTATTATGAGGCAGGTTGTGCTTTGGGCGACGTTGCAGGTTTGAGGCGCAATAACACGAAGGTTTCTGGATGGGTTTATGCCCTACCTCCTTGGAGGTTGTTTATACGACAAACAGTCAAATACGATGACGACGGCTCCGAACTTGCAAGAACTTGCTGCAAACCCTTCGCGGCGTCCCTATTGATCGCGATAAAGTTGGGAGACGCCCGCGGATCGTAGAGACATACCAACTTATGAACTAATTAAACTATATCCTACACTTGCCATTCTATGACAATAGAGATATGTAAATGTTCTAGGAATGGCTCGGGTCCTAATCTACACCCACACCATCTCCCAATGTAATTTACCAATTTCCAAACAATCTAATATTTGGTGAACCTCACAAGAACTAAAATAATATAATTAAATTTATCACTTATAATGAATTTTTACAATTTGATTAAGTGCCATGTTAGATTCAAGAATATCTAACAAACTTAATATGTCGAAGTGAGGCAAAATAGTCTGGAAGATCAAGCAAAGTCAAAACCTAGCCAGTTTGACTTCAAAGTCGAAAATCAATCGAAAAAAACATAAGAAATGAAACATAAAATGGCCGATAAGGTATATCAGATCAAAGATAACTCACCATAGCCTAACATCGGAAAACCCGATACACCGTACTTGAATAAAACATGGGGTTGATGTCAATAATTTACTAAAAAGAAAACTTATGATACCTTGCTAACAGCGTCGGCCAAAATCTAAGGGCTAATATGGCTGTAGCCCTGGTGCGCCAACTCCTGGTGTTTTTGCAATGAAATGGATGGTGTCCCCACCAGTTTTATATCATTAGATTTAACTTTAGTTCTAGGTCTAATGTTGGTTCTAGTGTTACTTCAATTAAAATATATAGGGTTGGGTTAGGCTAAACCGTGCATCTGAGGACATTATATAGGAAAGAGTACTTTAGAAACTAATTTGGCAACCCTGCAAATTTCAATTGAATTAAAACTAGAACTAACACTAGACCTAGAAGTGGAAAGTTTTGGGTTTAATTGAAGACGCACTTCTAGGTCTACTGTTAGCTCTAGTTTTATATGATGAGATATAATTCTGAATCTAGTACTAGAGTCATTCGAGTTTAGCCGTACATCTCTCAAGACGGCTAAACTCGAATGATTCTAATTCTAGGTCTAGTGTTAGTTCTAGTATCATTACTTCAATTCAAATATACAGGGTTCAGTTAGGTTGAGTTTAGTCGTCCATCTGAAGATTTTTTTAACTAAGGCCTCTTCAATAAATAGTTTCTGAAATTGAGTACTTTACAAGCTGATTTGATAACCTTGTATATATGTATTGAAGTAAAACTTGAACATTAACGGTAGACCTAGAACTAAAATCTTTTCGTTCTCCCAACCCAGTCCTGGAGCGCCTATATCCTAGGACGGCACTGCTTGCTAATAATGATGTCTAAGTTGTCTTAATATAATGAAAACTAGAAAAGCCAGAATCTTATTTTGGGACACTAACAGCTTAAAGTAGCTATTACTGCTTCCAATATGTAATTACTTTCAATCTCCAGGTGTTACAATTAACCACAACCACCATATGTGAATGGAAGTAATTATTCAAGATATTTGTCTCAACTGCAAACCTCCTAGTTAGAAGTCCAGAATAGCCACATGATTCGCAATAATAAATCAAAACACATTTTTATTTTTTACTTGTACGATACAACTTGAAAATTTACTTGAAATATCTGTAGTTATCACCATTATCACTAATTCTCCCGGGAGGATAAGCGACATAATAAGAAAAAAAAAAGATTACGAGCATAACACAACCGCTTCGTCTTGCAAGTCAATTTTTCCATTAATTAAAGATCTACAAGAGAGCATTTACGGTGAAATCACCGAATTGAACTGGAATGGTTCATTGAATGTTGGAAGAAAAAAATATTTCATACTTCTTCTATTCTTCTATTGAAAATGACATCCATTGCTGTACTATCGCAAGGACGAGATAGGAAGACAATTCAGTTCAATCTAAGAATATGTCAACGCAAATCACTACGATTTCTCCAATATAACAAACGATTAGTATTGATGAGAAAATGCACAATATGATTGAAGAAGTAAAGACAACAATGAAGCATTTCAAAACTATTACTGAGCAATATTTAAAAGGTTCGCGACTCTCCCCAAACACATACAACCAATTTTTTGTGAATTCAAGATCTTATCTCGATCTTGCCATGAATCACAACAAGAACTAGACATGATGATGAACTTCTAATTCAAGACCGGGAAAAAAATCGTAAAGGTTTTTTTAAGAATTCTTGGCACGAAGTCAAGAATTCTTGAAATATTTATTTGATTTATAAAAAAATTATAAACACAAACTATTTATTGACCAAAACATGTTTTCTTAGGTATAGTCATTAATGATGTGTATACCTGATCTATATCTGACAGTATGATGAAGAGGATTCCTTGTGAGCCATAATATAAAGTATTCAGTTATTAACATCTGAATTTTGAATCCGTGAATTTAGACACTAGATTAATTACATAATTGACGGCTAATTTACATATCATTATTATTTCTAATAGATTAATGTTATATAAGATTTATATATGTTATCTAAGATTTTTTAAATATAAATTTTAATTTTTGAAAATCCGTGGCAAATTCATTAAAGTAATCTTGCTTAAAAACCCTTTCAATTTTTTTGATTTCCTGATGACCCCCTTCATTACGGCTCATGATGGGCCACGAGAATAAATGGTCGGAATTAGTGATGGTTAGCATATTTGCTTCCACAAAGTGGTATAGTCTACACGGACCACGCCAATTTAGTTTTGAAGTATGTATCGAAATTGTTAAGCAATGATACCCCACTGTGTACCCACCGCTCCCAAAGCCATCCTCCGCCATTACAATCACCATTATCTACAACTTGCGGCTACTTTAGACCATCACCTCTCCACATAATGGCAATGGCTCGCAGTGTCTATGATAAATTATAGACTACATAGACTACGAAGACATGCCATTAAATTTTAAAGTCTTTATACAGCATTCCCACGCTTCATTTTTCTTCAAAATCAGTAGGTACATAGTTATTAAACAGGATAAATTTGCATTTACTGAATGAAGACGGATTATTTATTATATCAAGATTTTCAAGGTTTATGAACAAGGATCTTGATTTTATTTCGACACAGAAAAAAGAAAGAACAAATGTCACGATTCTTGAACCAAAGCAAGACGAAAGCCTTCAGAAAATGGCCAAGACAAGATCGCTATTTTTTGACTTTGTTTCAAGACAAGACAATGAGTTTTCTTCAAGACATAATTTCTCACTTTATCGACTCCTAACTATAAGATCAGCACGAACAATAAAAACGAAATTATATTCAAAAATTTTAAGGATTAGAAGAAATGTTGTGATTGCAAGTAAAGCTTAAACCATAATTCATCACAATCTTAATGTTGTTTTATATGCACGAAAAAGTAAAAATCAAATTTAAATATCAAAATTTTAATGACTTGGTATACGTCATTTGTTAGTTAAAATTGAAAGTAAAACATGTGAGTATGAATTGGATTTGAAAATGTTGGGTACATAAAATCCGTTTTCCCTGGTAATGAAAATGCTGTCATAACTCTTTATTGGGGTTGTAGAGCGTGGCGTAGAATGCAACGGTTTTTGGGATCGTGGACACACACAACGTGTCGACGTGCCATACGGGACGGCCGTCGTTACGTGTATTTAATTGTACGGAAAATTTGAATTAAATATTACACCGCAATTAAAACACAAAGCGCTCATCAAACATGCAAATTGCATTGAAATTTTAAGCGGCCGCGAAATTTTTAATATTCATAATGTTCCTCGTACCGTTTAAATTCAAATAGTGCGGTCTAACACGTGCCATAATGCGTACGATCCGACTCTTTTTTTTTCGCGTTTTGTGGGGCCGTCGTTCGAGTTTGACGCCGCCCACCGGCAGAGGTCGCAACTTTTCCTCCAACCTATACGGTACGTGCGTTTACGCCGCACGTGCTCACATGTGAGTTTAATTAAAAACTACATAAACACTGGAGACTGCTGCATACATTTTTAATTAAAGTACGTTTGTTACCTACACGGTTTGATTTTTGTTTCGTAAATCTATTCAGCAATAAATTTAATATATAGATGTTATTTCAAACAGAAACGATGCAATTAATTGGATTAGGTTTCCTTCTTCGTAGACGTGGAAGTGACGGAACGGAAAAGTCGTTGCAAAAGAGAATCGTGACGGATCGCTTGGGGGGTATGCTGGCAAACAAGTAAGCTCTAGGGGGGTATGGTATGGTATAGCCCAAGCAGTGTGTTTGATGTATCGTGATGGCAGCAAGACATATTAATAGTTATTAGTCAAGTCTGCGAGCATGCTACATTACTATTGATTACAAGTTGTGCGCGACTCTCTTCGGCCGGGGCATCACGCGAGGGCCCCACATTGCGCCAAATCTAAACCGGCGCGCCGACTAATTGCAACTTACTCACCGCGAGACTGGCACAAACATGCCCAACATATTTCTACTTGCAACGTACTAAATTAGAAGTCAGAATAAAAAATTGAATCTATTCGTGCATCTATTCGTTTCTGTTTAGATTTGATCGACCAGAAGAAGATAATAGACATGTTGAACATATTATAAACTCAAAAAGCAAATTCTTAAGCACTTTTATTAGAGGTGAATTAAAAGTAAGGTAATGTGCCTTATTAGTGACCACGCACGAAATACTGACCATTTGCTAAGATATTTATTTGTAGGTAGTCTACAACAACAAAATAAGTTGACATTTTTATCATATTTATGTTTTATACTAAAATAAGATGTGTATTCTTGATCCATTAGACTTATAAATATTTATTTAATCAGCAAAAATAAGATTGGTCAAAAATTCGTTCTAAAAATTATAGCTTGATCCAATTACTAACCGAGAGATCACTAATTGGTTTTCATATATTACTCATATTTTTAAGTTTATATGACTATTATTGGCGAAATTATATGTAGACCATATTATGTCCAAAAGATTTTTGTAAAATTTATATGTTTTTTACTTTTAAAATATAGGTCAACATATGGCAATAAAACTGGTCGTAACTTGGTGTCGGATTGGTCACAATCGGGCTCTAAGCTTGTTTACAACATATATACAGGGTTGTGTTGAGTTGGGTTTAGCCGTGCTTCTGAAAACATTATTTTAACGAAGGATTCTACAATGAATAGTTTCTAAAATAGAATACTTGACAAACTGATTTGGCTACCATGTATATTTGAATTGATGTAAAACTGGAACTATACTACACCAAGAACTAAAGCCGTTTTCTGTTAAATTTTGTATGAAAAGGACTCACCTAGAAAGGTGCTCCTATTACCGGAATACAAATTTTAAAATTATTACAAACAATTGTTACATTCTAAGTACATCTCTATTATTTATTTAGTTTGTTAGGTATTTAATACAATGTATTTATGTTCAGTAAGTATTTTAGAAGAATGAAGTGGTCATTAATTTTCTATTAAATTTCATTGCTCAACTTGTTCTTTATATATTTTTATAATTAATGTTAATTTATTTTCATCCTATATAATTTTACATAACTATGCATGACTTTTGTAAAAGTAGAATACATAATCGATTTGAGGCAGTTCTTTAAAATGCTCCAAGTCATTTAATATAAATATTCTGCAATGATTGCTTAAGTAGTCACTAATAGGGCACTTCACCTTAGTAATAAATATTTTAAAAAGAACAATATTTTGCTACTTCTCCCCTTAGTTTTTATTATTCAACTACGAGGTATTATTACCAGTAGTGGTTATTATGGTGGATTTGAAAAATGTACAAATTACACAGAAAACATTCTGAATTAATTCTGTTTTGATGAACGATGTACTTGTTTCCCGAAACGGGCCGGATTTATGTTTTAATGATACGGCGTTGGCAGCGTCGCCGTCTCCTGAGTTTTTCTGAAAGTTTTCCGTCGTCGTTACGGAATTGTGACGCCCCGACGGCGGCGAGCGTCGCGACGCCACCGCGCCGTGTTTCGCATAATTACCTATCTTAAATTTTTCCTGAACGAGTGCCATCCATTATTTGCGAGTTCCACTTTCGTCCGAGGCTATACATCAGTTTAAACGAACCGAAACGATTCCGATTACGTTCTTATAACGGGACTGAATACAAAAATGTTACTTTTACATTATTACTAAGCGGCTAACAAAAGGCGGCCGTTTATTATGTAATACCTATGCCGAATTGAAAAGATTACTACAAGTAGAGAAGATGGTATTCACACAAAATACACACAGACATCGCTTTCCCTATTAAACCTAAAACAATGGCATTGTATTAGAATACAATAAAACAATCGGTATTTTAATATTAGTACAGCGGGGATAGG
Organism: Onthophagus sagittarius; assembly: GCA_036711965.1. Taxonomy (NCBI): domain Eukaryota; kingdom Metazoa; phylum Arthropoda; class Insecta; order Coleoptera; family Scarabaeidae; genus Onthophagus; species Onthophagus sagittarius. The sequence goes on from JASERS010000001.1 coordinate 55,842,256, forward strand.
TTTTGAGAAAATATGTATCCGCCTGTGTGGTCTCGCCTCTCACTCGCTCTTTAATCCGTGATTTAGACTTTCAGAACTTGATCCTCTCTCTCGGTTGAATCCAATATACGAGAGACGACCGCGGTGTTTGTAGATTTGAAATTTATACAATGAATTACCGGGTAATAAATGAAACAAGGCATTATAAACGCGTCGCACACAAACGCAACGAGGGCCACTATGGTCGTTGGTACGGGCCACGATACAGAACGATATGAATAATTTCGCTTCCGGAACAGTCGTAACCGTAGATACTGATTATTGTTTAAATTGATATACGTTCGGTGTACAGAGGAGTAGTTATTTCGGCGTAATTCCGCGCAATAAGGGTCGAATTAATACCGGCCTCGGCTGGATTTACGAGGCCCAATCGGTGATTAGAGTACCACCGACATCGAACGCTATTTAATCCTGCTTTCTTATCTGTACTATTCCGTATGCTAAACATCGCTGGAACCCTGCCCGCAACACTATACCGTCCCTATATACATGTTTATACCATTTCCCATTAGCAATTTGCAAGTTATTACGCGTTTACTCTGATTGATCCAAATCCACAGTAGAAGGAATTGCAAACAATTGGAATGTGGTCGTTTCATGTATCCCCGTTCCATCCAATTTCATGAAAATTTGATTACACCTACTTTGGTTAAAGTTAATTTAAATTAACAACCCAAGAAATCTTTTATTTTCGTTTATTACATAATATTTAGTGTTTACGAATTACTAAAACGAATTATCTGAAACTATGAAACAGACGCAAATCAACTGTTCCAATTACTGAAAATCAGTACGGAATTGAAATTTTGCCAATTTAACAACGATCCATACAAATACGACGATTGACTGCCAAATGGTTACAAATTTGTTCGTCGTCTTCCACAAGATTACTAAAACGAATTTGAAAAAAAGTTTTAAGAATGTTTTTGTATGTAAACAAATAGTTGTATTTGTTTTGTTAGCTACACAGGTGAAAATGTTCAAAACAACAATATCGGACCAAAATCTAATAACCGGTTTTAATATTTTGGTATTCCTATTATTTTTAAGTTGGGATAACAGAATTAGTTTTAATGGCTTCTACTATTCCAACATTAAAGTATGGTGATAAATAATAAATAATCCGCAATAGACCACCGTGAGCTGTCATGCGAAATTCAACAGAGGCGGGCGTAATAAAAAGTTAAAAAGATGAGAATTTTGGAATTATAGTTAGTGATTGGAAAATTGAAGATATTGAATAAACAAATTGTAGAACTATTGTTGAAAAATATAATGATTAAGATATAGAGTAGGATGAGTAAGTCGGAAAAGCGGCTTCAGTTAGAGTCAAAGATCATATAGTCGAATCAAAAAACTCAGAAAAATATTTAGACGTAATGATTAAAAAAACATAAAATGGAGGACACAGATAGAGTATATAGATAATAAGACACATAGAACGTCATACCCTAGTTAGAATCACGGGTTCAACACACAACCGTGGGCATAAAAGAACAGATGGATGTGCTTCTGTTCTAGAGATCTAGCTTCTTTTGTCAGCACTAGAAAAAATTCATAGTTGTTAGATCAAAGCAGATACGAAAGACTGGCCTTCTATGACGAGTTGGTACACTCAGGAGACTTGGATAACAGGACGAAAAGTTTTTACTGGGTTAGGGTGTAGCACACCAATGCCACATTATTCAGCTGATTATTGGAGGAAGGTATGCGGCAGGGATAGAGACATCCAAAGATAGAAGAGAAGGACGTCGCTCTTATCGACTATATATAAAATTTAAAATTGTTATTGAAATTGGATTTGAAAGTAATTAATTTTATTTAAAATTAGTGATTTTAGCTCTAAAATATGTACATATCGCCCGTCGCTTTCATTGAATTTTAGGCAAGATACAATTAAAAAATATATAGTGTCATAATTATGAAGCGGCTTCCGAAATATCTTATGAAGTAAGAATGAGCAAAGAAAGAAACTGATGGCCAGACTTTGTTGTGACAATGAGTAGAGAGCCAACTGGTTTCGGTTAGGTTGGAAATTCAAGGCAGATCTCTTTAACCTCTTCCCTGATATCGTAAAAATCTCAAACAAAACACAGCTGATTATGCAAAATTGAACGAGCTTCTAAGCCGAAGTGACTGTATGTTTGAAGACGTGCGGCGCCCGATAATTTGGCGATTTTCATTATTTTTTTTTGTAATCAATTTAGAAATAATACTAATATCAAAATACCGGTATTTTTAAGACAATATCAGTTTTCAATACCGCACCCAAAATATCCCTACAAAAGTATTTAATCCCGGAATATCGGTATTAAAAGCTCCAATCGCAACGTAATGATTATGTATACACAGAAAAAATAACATTATTATAAATAGGAGGAAAACGAAACAAAATCAAGTATCTTAAGACTAAACCAAACAAGTGTAGTGTGACAGAAATTGTGTATTAAAGATTATGATAGAATAAGACCATACAAAATAAAGTTGTTTGGTGAAAACGTTCGTAGTAAATAACTGAAAATTTTTCGCGATATTAGAAGCAATTTCATCTTCGACAATTTCGGCATTGCGTTCGGGTTGAGTTACTATCGGGTTATATTGCTTTCAGGTTGACTTGCATCAGCGTTAAGGTGATATCGAGTTATAGTGCTTTGAAGTTGAGTTGCTGTCTCGTTACTTTAACGTTTTGTTGCTTTGATAGAGTTTTGTTAAGTGACACTTTCGGGTTGGTAGCTTTCGAGCTGATTTTCACCGACGTCAACGAAGATCGTGATCATATTCATAAGCAATTGCTTTACAAAACACAAATTATGTTTATATTATTTACGTAACAACTTTATACTGTAACGACTGTAAAGTATGAAATTATTTTAAAAAAATACTACCATCATTCTTTACAATAAATTATAAAACGAACGAATGAAATATAAAAAATATTGTAATAATAAGTTCGTTATACCATGTTACATGAAAATACCTCTGAAGTAGTTAAATTTTACTAAATCTCAAATGGTTACCGGTTTTAAAGTATACTTTACGATTAGTTACTTTTCATCTTCACTTGAGTTACTTCGTCTTCTTTCGCGAAAGGCCTGAAGACGAAGTAACTAAATGTAACGTATACTTCGAAGCCGTTAGCCATTTGACAACGATTTAGTAAAATATAACTGCTTTAAAAATATTTTCAAGTTGTTTTATTTATAAAAAAATATTGTTACCAATCAAGGTATTTATAGAAAGTTTTTCTTTATTACGAAAAGTTATATTAGGAAAATCCACCATAAAACATGGTATGTGAATGTTATTCAACTACTAAACTCAACTCGCCCACTATCGTTCAAGCATAACATTCCTATCACAGACAAATAATCCTTGGAAAGGGCAGCGCAAATTGGCTTTCCATAAATAAAATGTTTTATTGTTAGTCCATGGTATTATTTGTTTGTTATCCTTCTATGAGGTCGATCGAGATTAAATAGTATGGTTGTCCAGAACTTTTATTTTGTTTTATAATAGATCTGTTATGAATGTTATTATATTGAACGATAAATAATATAAAATTGTATAACATAGAAAACTTTAAAATACTTTTGGATATCTGTTGCATTCGAGTTGGTAGAAATCGATTAAGATAAGAAAATATTCCACGTAAAGTGTGAGTTTATTAAATATCTCGTGCTTTCTGTATTTATTTATGGTTTTAAAGCAACAGCGAATAACAGTAATTATCAGAAAAATTGTAAATACAATGAAATATCCTTAATTCGAAACACTAATGGAACGGAAGAATATTATATTATATAAGAATATTGAATTATGGAGAATTCAAGTTAGTGAAAAAATAGTAGAATTTCAGCCATTTGTCGAAAAAGTCTTGTTTTAACTGTAAAGAATTATAAATATTATCAGGAATATTCTATTTAAATAATAGTATAAATAATAATATCTATTTAAATAATAGAGAGGAATTATATTCATCAAATGTAAGCGCAGCGATAAGTATTTCGTTTTCATCATCACCCTTATCTGATTCTTAAAAAAACAAGAATATTACGTTTGTTTTTGCTCAAGAATCTTTAGCTTCTGAGCCTGAGTCTGTGTGGTTTGAGTCCGTAGTTCTACACGTTACTGAATTCCTCCGCCCATACATATTGTATAATATATATATATATATATATATATGCACAGAACGATTGAGAGCCGTTGGGAACTACAGAATTAAAGCAAGCCTATTATTATTGGAACATTTGCCGTATTAAGGCAAAAGTATGCCAATTCAATATGTTTCAATTTAGATTGCATAGTGCGTGGATGAGCGGAACAATTGTCCACAAACAATAGAATGCTTCTCTTTTGAGTACCAAATTTTTTATCAAATCCCAAGAGCCATTTTTCAAAAATATCGCTCGTCATTCAGGCCTTTCTGTTAGGTACATAATGTACATGAATCGACTTTATGCCATGAAAACAATGCAAATTTTTTCATTTTCCAATGATTAGTAATTTTAACTTTTCCGATCCAGTCATATTATCTATAAGAATTGTTATATTCGACTCATGGAAATAAAAGTTGAGAGAATTCCATACATTTGAAACTTAGTCAAACGCTTCATGTTATAAAAATTATTCACCTTAGTACTAGACCTACAACTTAGCTTTAGTACTAAAATTAGACGTAGAATAGAAACATTAGGGTTTTAGTTGTAGGTCTAATGATAGTTCTAGTTGTAATTCTTATTTAGCCTTAGATTGTAAATATAGATGTATTTATGATAGATGTAGAACTAGAAACATTAAGGTTTAGTCGTACGTCTCTTCAGACGAATTTCACTGTAATTATTTGCTTTTGAAATTCGAATAGTAATAGTGAATAAAACAAGAATATATATGATCGGTATTTGTTTGATGAACTCAACTTTGCACCGGCACTTGTAATAGACGAAAAATTGTGTTTTGAACAAACACTTCAAACGAAACCTCAATCACAGAAATGACACTGAAAATATTTATAACTCAATTTGATATTGATCGAAGTTTTCAACGAATCACAGGAAAGTGCGGATCAAAATAGAAAGTATTAATACATTCCCTATCCAATAAAATGGCAAAGAAAACAGAATAATAAACGAGATAAAAATTGTAAAATTGTGTGGTATTTTATAAATTCGAATCGCTCCATTTTCGTTCTAGGTTGAAGGCGGCGGAGGTAATAACAACTTTAAAAAGCTTTTCGTAAAGTTTAGAAGATCCGCTTCGCATGTAATTAATATATATAAGGTTCCAAATATACAACATGCAAAATCAACTATTTGATGTGTATGCATATATAATAATAAAGACTTAGAGAAAAAAAGATATTAAAAGCGTAATAATCATTTTATCTGATATCCAATCTCTTAACATAACTTCGTGTTAATGCATTTATTTAACATAACTACCTGTATTAAACATACATGAGATATTATCCATATTAATTTCTAAAATTAAGCTAATTTAAGTATAAACAATATTTTTTAAACTGTGGTGAACTAATTGCATTAAAAATAATTTTTAATAAAATCTAAATTGAGATTCTAATGGTTTTAATGCAAACTTATTTTGAATCTGTAGATGGATGATTTTGCATTATTCATAGATAATTATACCCAAATGAATAATATCGAACGATAAATAAGAAAATAGGTTACTAGTAATTTAATGACGCAACCAAAAACTAAAAATAAACGAACAAATTTAAAACAGGTGTATAACATTTCGCGTTCATATTATAATATTAACATTGTGCTACAATTGTTATTTTGGCAATCTCCAGCAATACTTTTGAGTTACATTTAAATGCAAGTTGGCAAAGCATTTCAATTACTTACATTTTATTTTAAATAAATTTTATATAAACTTACTCGATCCCGGATAGAAACCGTTGGTGTTTATAAAAAAATAAACAACTCTTACCTGAAACAAAAAAAAAAGAAAATTAATTAATTCATTCCATTTTCATTTCGCGAAAGAAAATTACAACTTTCGAAATATTTTTATCTGGTTCCGCAATAATTTCCCGTAGTGAGTTTTCGCATTTTAACGGTTACTACTCTCCAACATGTGACATTAAGTATAAAGTATTTTTAAGCTGAAAAGGAAACTTGGTGCAATAAATTTAATAATTCCGACATCGTGCATTTGCGGGAATTTGCAACGGGCGAAATATTCATAAGTCGGGGTGCCGCAAAAACCATTTTAAATTGCGGTAATACGACATGTAGGTATGGTTATACCGAGACATACTTGCAGGCGACAACGTCGGAGTATATTATAATTTTAAATATGCGTCTTTCTTTAAACGATTTGGCTAGGAATAACATTTCATTTATATTATGAGAGTTAATTTGCTTAACATAAAAGCAAGGTTTATTTTATTTATTTATTTATTTTATATAATATATATTATAGAGAATAGTGAGTATTATAACGAATGGAAATTATATGTAGTTTATTACTAGTTTACACCTAGCTCATTTGCATCTGTTGTTATATTATAATATATTTTAATGCGATTACATTTGACAAAATAATAATTATGATCGTATTGATTTTGTGGAAAGCGTTAAATGGAGGTAACTCAGTTTGAGCACATTATGTTTTAAATTGTGAATATTTTACACGAGGCAAGTGAATTAACATTAAAATATAGCTAGATGAATTGTTAAAAAGTGTCGTCATTTAATCTCTTCTCGCTTGTGGGTATATGCGATTTTTCCGGGAACGCTTGAATTGCCACCAATTTATCATCGATTAATTATTCCATCATTTAGTGTATTAATAAAACATCCCGCTAAAATGTCAAAAAATACCGGCAAGCTCAAATATCCGTTGGAGCTGAATTATTTACAAGCATAACAATATCGTTGTTACCCGCGGTAAGTGGATTGAGGCTGTAATAGTTTTAGGAATCGGTTATTTATTTATTCATTGCGCGGCCCGGTTCAATCGATTAAAAATAATTGGATTTATTTTCAATGAAATATAATATTAATAAATGCTAAAAACCGAGTATTGTATTTATTTTCGGACGCCATACGAAAATAATGAAAATTATTGACGCGATTAAGTATTTATTTATTTCAATTTTCCTATTAATTTTAATCGAGCTTTATTATTTAATTTAAGGTCGATCTAAAAATATTCATTTTATTTACTAAATACGGGACGAAATTGACTTCCTCGTGAGATGACGCGTCGTAACAATAAAACCGACCTTAACCGCCAGACCGAAAACGATGGAGCGTAAAGACCGTAACCCACTACGAGTTATCCAACGAAGGCTAATGGACCGTTGTCGCCAAGTAACCAAATCAGGCGTGAAATTTTAAAACGCGCTATACAATTGCGACGGTGAATCGTTGGTACCGCAACCGAAGATAAATTAATAAGTTAAATTGTAGCCACCGTTTCAGCTACCGAAAGTAAAATAAAATAAAACAATCTCGAACCCAATATTTTTTTATCAAAAACGAATTTACTTGCATCATACTTGGTAACGATGAATTGGAATACATGTTGCAAGATAAAAAATTAAATATAAAAGTTATTTCTTACTTGCTTTATTTAAAAAAGATTAATCGTACATGTTTCGGGATTAAAATCATATCATTCGCAACAAGCTGTTAAAAATAATAATTAATTACAATCATTATATACTAAATATTATCTAAGACATTCATTTAAAAAAAATCAAATCATCAATTTAAGAAAAAACATTCAATTGTTCATTAAACGACCAAACTAAGAAATGATCTGCTCAGGTTGCAAAGATTTTTCTCATTTACTGATAAAATAACTATCTGATATTTATGACTTATTAGTAAAGACCGAATTTATAGAAAATTTGTCTATACTTAAAATGTAATGTATGGAAAGTCAGATTAGAAATCTATGCGAATCAGATAAAAGGGAATATAATAACATTAAGTTTTTACACCTTTTTTAATTCTTAAGCCTGGTATGGTTTTTCATGCCTATATAAAGCTTTGCGTTTCATTTTTGACTGTTCTCCAAAATTTATTTAATTACGAAAAAACGTCGTTTCGAACATCGTGAACGAATTTGTGCTATGTAATTCTTCATGTTTACTGTCTGATGTGGGATTTCTCGCGTGATCGGGTCTTTAATACTTTAAGCTCTCTTCGATGTCATAAGTTGTTTTCGGGACGGTGTAAATTGCATTTACGATACAATGCCAAATCAAAAATTAGTTGTAGAAGAAAGGATTTAAAATTACAAACATTTGTAATATGATGAGAGTATCGCCTCACTGTGGTAGTATTGTTATAACATATTTAAATAGTACTAGAATCAGCTCTATCCGTTTTCATCTTTTACGAAATAAACACACTAGCATTTCTTTAAAATTGCCTTTTCATAGCTGATTCTTTGTGCAAAAAAAATGGATGACAATATTTCTAAAACAGCGTAATTACCTCAAAAATTAAATAAACACTCTGTATAATATTATCCAATGGTATTAGTGGCTTTCGAAAAACCATCAATATTTAATAATAACGCTGATAATGAATTTTAAGTGACCACATAATTTGTTGATTGATCGAGAAGTTTCACAAAATGATTAATAACTTGGTAAATTTGTCTTCAAAACTTGATAACAAGATATGCATTTATATTTAAGACAAGTAATCAGCATATGTAAAAAGGTACATAGATTTCCATAAATAAATTAAGTTGAGTATGGTCCTGGAAGTGTGAAACATCCTGTATAGCTGAAATTTTAATGATACAGCTTTGATGGTAATGTATGATAACAAAACTTTTTTTTCGACAGTAAGCCCATTATCTTCAATTTATTTTTTTATTATAAGATTTTAGATTATAAGATTTAGTAGTTTTTTATAAAAATTTGTTCGGAATTGTATGATTAAGGAAAATAAAATGTTATTACATTATTGGTTTCTATGATTATTTTATGCCTTATTCAATAAAAATAAGCTTTTTAAAGCTTTTTCTGTTAAAATTTAATGCCTTTTCTGCGTTTTTGGTTTTTAAGTCTGGTCTACATATTATGTGCTTAAATTGCAAAAAAAGTGTCTAAACAGGAATATATAGCATTAACTTATGATATTTGAACATGTTCTAAAAACAATAATACTGTATTAATCGCTTAATCGGGACAAACCGTATAAGACATGTAAGCAAGTTGTCTAATTTGTCTTAATGTTATCTCTAACAATAAGTTGAAACGCAATTTCACATATTTTTTATTATTAACTCAATATATATATTCTTAATCACAATTATCATCATAATTTTACATATTGCAATTGTTAAATTTTCAATAAATAACCGATTATTATACACTATTTTAACATATTGATCATTAATTTGAGCCATGATTCATTTCTTTATCTCCATTATTACAGCCAAACCCAATGTTACTTAATTCAATTTTTTTCTCAAAAATTTCTGGATACAACCTTAGCTATCATCATATATCATTATATATATTATTTTAAAGAAGACATCTTCATCTTTAATTAAGCCATGATTCATTCCTTTATCTTCATTATTAAAGTCAAGATGATATTTTGAAGTTTAATTAGTTTGAAACGCAATCTTACACATTTTAATTTTTATCACAATAATTTCTGACTATAACGTCAGTTATGTTGTACCATTTTAGAGAAGATATTTTCGCCTTCAATTTGATCCATGAAATATCCTATGATCTTCATTATTTTTGCCATAGTAATTTTTTGAATTCTCTAGTTTTTTATTATTTTACTATTATCTTAGTTGAAACGCATCTTATACTATTATTTTTATCTGAATAATTTTTAATATAACAGCTGTTATCATATCTTATTTTAAAAAAATCTTCATCTTCAATTTAAATTATGATTCATCCTTTTATCTCCATTACTAAAGCAAAGGCGATTTTTTTATGTATAATTGATTTGAAGCGCAATCTTACACAGTTTAATTTTTATCAAAATAATTGCCCTTTTGAAACATCAATATATTATACAGATATTTTCGTCTTTCATTTGATCCATGATTCATCCCATAATTTCCATTATTTTAGCCATCGCGATTTTTTTAAGTTCTCCCGTATTTATTATATTACTATTATCTAAGTTGAAACGCAATCTTGCATACTTCAATTTTCATCTCAATCATTTTTGAATAAAGCAACGGTTATCATATATTATTTTAAAGAAGATAGCTTCATCTTCAATTTAAGCAATGATTAATTTCTGTATCCACATTATTAAAGTCATTGCGATTTTATTTGAGGTTTAACTAATTTGAAATAATCTTACACATTTTAATTTGTATCTCAACAATTTTTGTTTACACATCCAATATCCGATTGAACTTATAGACACAGACGTTAACATAAATGTCATAAATGGACATCGTCATAGAGTGCTAAAGAGCGATAGCAAATAGTTGGAGAAATATAGTTGGTGAGTTGGTACAATCGAATATTTGGTACAATCGTTTAATTGGAGCACGTTATGCGAGGCTTAAAATGTTCCAATTATCCGGAGTGCACTATAGTTTCAACACAACATTGGATAACAAATGAATGGGAGAAGGAAAACATTGTTTTTCAAGATGTCATATAAGCAAATAAAATTTTGATTATAACTTAATTATGGGACATACTGAACTAATTGAATCAAATTATAATAATGGCACTTGCATGATTAAGGACCGCAAAGATGCCAAAATTGATAGCGAAAGTTGTTTTATTTATTCATTGCAGCATATATCAGATATGATCGCTCAATATAAGCTTAAGATAGTATAAGGAGTACCAAGAAGGTAGTATACTACTTTTTATGTGATAGAACGACAACCTGAACTAAAAAGATATTATATTATATATTTATGAGAAAATAATACCACACTTAATCTTACAATAAATCAATGGAATTATTAGAAACAGCAGCAAATCTTTAAATACCATTTGAAGAAATTACTAGGTAAATAAATTCTACAAATTCATTAATGTCAGAGGTTGTTTCATCAGTAGTTATATTACAAAAATATTTTTCAATAAATACATTTTCTGGTGATAATACTGAAAGTACACGGAAAATAGAGATAACCAATTTCGAGATATATCTGAAAAAAATTGTGAATGGATCATTGCTTGATCCTCGGTATAAAATATCTTTCTTTCCAGAACATCTAATAGCTACCGCAAAATTCGCAATTTTAAAAGAAATGAGAGTGTTAAGTACTGAATTATTGAACAGCAATATTTCGAGCAGTATCGATAGTGACAGTGATGATGAATTATTAGCAAAAAAATGAGAAAAAACTGTCTATAAGTGAACTCAAATCTTGATGGTAATGATATTATTGGTACATTGTTTATTTATCATTGTAAATTATTTAAAGTGATGATAATTCTCTACAACAAGTTTACTTATAATAGAGCTAATTTAACTATAACAGAAGTTCTGATGCAATTGTTTGGTGGAAAGACCATGGAATACTGTTATGCAAATAGCATATATATCAAACGCACATTTTCTGAAACTTGAATAATTTATGAAGATCGCCATTCTAGTTCAATTCCTGTTAATGCAGAAAAAATACCTTTCATACACCATAGCTTATAAAAGTTTAATTTTGAGTATTTAACAGGGTGTCTCACGTAATTGGTTCATCAGAACTTTTTTAGGTTCCTCTATTTCCGGTCTACCGGAAGTAGACCTCAACTTCGTTATTTTAAATGGAATACTGTAGTTTTTATTAAACCATCCAATTATACGTAAGAAAATATGTTGACTTTGATGACAGTTGTTGGTACCTAGCATTTTTTGTTTTCGAGTTATTTTGATTTTAAGTGTTTTTTGGCAAATATCACCATGCTATTTAAAAGCACATATATCAGCCAACGTTAATTCAAAAACGTTTTGCATTGGTACGATAACTCTTCATATGCTGTTAAACAGATTGTCATTTGTTGTATCAGTATATCCTATACAGGCTGGTTAAAAATTGAGTTACCGTTTCTCTGTATTCAATTGCGTGAAAGTCGAAAATTTTAAATGGAACGCCCTATATTTTCATAACCTATCAGAAAGGGAATTTAATTATCTACAAATTATCTATAAACATTCCTATACCTATTTATTATAGTTTTCTTGCTATTGAGGAATTTATCAAAATCATACGTAAAATGCTAAAAACCGTTTGTGTTTGTGTTAGAAGGCCATGACATTTTGACAGTTTTCTTGTTTAATTTATTTAAATTATTATTAGTATTACTTCCACAATGAACTGCGATGGAATAAACTTTAGATAGCTAGCTCTTATTTACAAAAAATAACCACATAAATACCGAATAAATGAAACAATGAAAACAACAATTTAATGACAAAAATTAAAATCAATAACATTAAAGAATCAAAAACTTCAGGTTATAAGAATAAATTAAGGAATTTAATTCTCTACAAACTATCTAGAAACTTTCTTGTGCCTATTTGTTCTAGTTGCCCTCATATCTGAAAATTAATGGACGCATGCAATGCTGGAAAGCTTCTGGTTTTATGTTAGAAAGCCATGGAGTTTTGTCAGCTTTTCATCCATATTTATGTTACTCTTGTCATTACTTAGTTGTGTCATCACTTACTTCTGTTAATGCCTTTGAATATCATGGCGAATTATTCCAACGACAACATTTTAAATTCGTTTTGTATTCATGCCGGATGCAATAAAGTTTTGGATAGGATCTGCTTCTTAGTTTTGGAAAGATTAAAATAACAAGAAACCATAAATCTCTATCACCAGCAGATTAAGATAATGGAATAAATGTTTTGTCATATTTTGTTGCTTTACCAAATTCTTCGATAAGAGGTGCTTCGATCGATTAAGATGAATAATATTTTCAAAGAAAGCACCATTAATAGATAAAGTGATCTCTCAGGACTATTATGCCCATCATTTTGTCGAATATTACGCCTTATTATTGTTTTTCATCGTTTCATTTATGCGTTCTTCTGTTGATTATTTTTGGTAAATAAAAGCTAACAAACTAAAGTTTATTTAATCACAGATCATTCTAGAAATAATAGCAATGATAAATTAAATAAATTAAACGATAAACTGTCAAAATGTCATAGCCTTCTAATAAAAACTGAACGGCTACCAGCATTTTGTGTAAGATTTTGATAAAATGCTCAATATGAAGAAAACTATAATAAATAGGTATAGTAATGTTTATAGATAATTTGTAGAGAATTAAATTCCCGTTTTGATAGGCTAAAAAGGTATGGGGCGTTCCATTTAATATTTTCGACTTTCTCACAATTGGAATACAGCGAAACCGTAATTCAATTTTTGACCACACTGTATAAGGTACACTGATATAACAAGTGACAATCTATTTGACAGTATATGAAAAGCTACCGCACCAATGCAAAACGTTTTTGAATTAACATTGGTTAACACTTAAAATCAAAATAACTCGAAAACAAAAGACGCTAGGTACCAATAACTATTATCAATGTCAACATATTTCCTTACGTATAATTGAATGGTGTAATAAAAACTATAGCATTCCATTTAAAATAACGAAGTTGAGGTCTATTTCCGGTGGACCGGAAGTGGTGGCTATCTTGAAAATATTTTACATTAATAGATCGGAATGAACAACCCATGTTACCAAAATTTCAAGCCTCTGCGAATAGTGGAACCTAAATAAGTTCTAATGAACCAGTTAGGTGAGACACCCTGTATAAATAAAAACTTAATTTGAGTATTTATGTTCTGTTCGAGTTTTACATGTATAGGTATTTAAATTTGTTAAAACTTAATATATAATATCTACCATTTATCTACATTTAGAACCATTTTTCTAAAGTAAATCTTCTTTCATAAATACATATAGTGTTTCAATTAAAATAAATTCAAAATTCGTTAAAAAAACGACTATCTCGGAAACAACGAGTGATGGGGAAAGAACATTTGTTTCATTTCTTTTTGAAATACTTTGTTCTACATAAAGCGTTTGTTTGGAATTATCATTAAGTATGTAATACATCAATTCTTTTTGCAATGACATAGTGATGTTTTGATCCGGGCAGTTTTGTCAGGTGATGCGGCAGGAACCGATTTAATCGATGTCTTTTTATGATTTTAAATACATTTTTAGAAACACAGAAATGGTGGAAAAGACCAGAGAGCGTTTTCTTAATCATGCGACAAATATCTAAATAATTTCTGATTAGCTCATTTAGTTCTAGTTCTTTTTTTCTCTTATAAAATTTTGATTACATAAGTGTTTAAGCCAGAATCTTTTTAATATATGCAACCATTATTTACATTATTATGACCTTTCCATCACATCTATTGTTTTAAAATAGTATCTAAAACCATAATAAGTCGTTAATTGCACGGAACTTCTAAAAAATGGTTTAGATTGATTAACGCATTTTGGAGGTATAAAGAATAAAAGATTAAATATTATGCTAACATTATAATATAATGTTTTAAAAAATATTTGAAATTTTTAATTTTAAATCGTTCAATTAAATTATCCAACAATTTGAAAGTTATTTTGTAAATTGGTGACCTGACTTTAAAAAAATGCATGATGATGAATTTTAATTCCGATACTTGTGCGACTATTTTTTTTTAAATAAAGCAAGCGAGAAGTTACTTTGATATTTAATTATGTACAAGGTAACAAATAGGGTAAAAAAAGACAATGTAAATTTTGAGGTTGATGAGAGGTATTGGTGGGATACGGATTCTTTGTGTGTGGCAGTTACCAAACGAGGTTTCATTTTGATGATCGCGTCAGCGTATCGACGGGGTAGTTTGGAAGGGAAAAGGGTGAAAGAGGAAGCAGGACGCGGGGAAACTGATTGCACGGATCTAAAAAAATCGAATGAGGCGAAAAAAGTGAAAAAAAAAGAAGTTGCGTTCAGTAATAAAAAAAAATTCGATACAGCAGCCGCGGTTGCGTTTGCGATGGTGGCAGCGCGTTTTTCACGTTCTCCTATATCCGCGTTGCGTTCGTTCTCTTCTTTTTAAGCGTGAACGTAAACGAACGCGCACAATCATATTCAATAACCCGAAAGCTGAACAAAAATACAACACGACGTGCAGAAAGCACTTCATTATAAAAACCTTTTTACGTTTCGCCCCCGTTCAAACAAATCGGATTTGATTAGTATACCCGCGCGTGCAACGTACAGAGAGAGGGCGCTCATCGCCGGCCCACTCCATAATTCCGTAGCCGCCGTCATACGTGTATGTACGGGGGGGTTACGAATTACGAGAGAGAGAGGCTTCGTCGGTCCCAAAGAGGCAGCAGCAGCAGCAGCAGCCAGCAGCTCTCGGGTCCTGGCACACACAACAATGAAGAAACGTAATTCTCAAATGCTCTCCAACGTGCATCGCGGTATCACGGGGTCGCATCTCTGCACTGTCATATACCTCAATGGAAATTCATTTAATTAATGCATATAAAAGACGGATGGATCAGATAGTATATTCGCGTGCAAATATTGAACGCGCGGCGAAGATTTATTCATTCCGATTTGTAAAGCTTCAATTTACATCGGCGTCCCATTTACTCTCTCGCCCTTTTAATTATAAAAATAACAAGTTTTATCCGATCGGGCGACGGACGCTCGGCTTTTTTTAAACTCTGTTTTCAGTGGCGATTGAATCTCGTATTGTAGACGATTCCAAACGAATCCCGTTCCTCTATGCGTCGTCCGTAGCTTAATACGACTTAACGCTCGGTTATCGTGCATTATTTTAATATCTACATTCTTTTACTCACAATTACAATCGACTTTTATTCATTTATTATATCAATACTCTTAGTATCATTTATAAAAATTGATTTTAACTACATAAATTGAATTATTAAGCGTCTAAAATTGTCATAATTATGTTATAGTATCATGTTAGCAATGTTTTTATTAAGATCGTCACCATTTCTTTCCCATTAGATTAAAGGTTCCTCTCACCAATGTCTCTAGTCTGTAATTTAATAATCAGCCAATAAAGTGGAATAATCATAATGTACTTCAATTAATCAAAATCTGTTAATGTCATCTTCATAATTTTCTTCAGTCTATTCTATTGACGTTAATAAGAAAATGCAAAGGAAGATAAAAGTGCATTGACCACAATTACCATTATTAAAAGCAAAATCAGGTTTCCGCTATCACAAGAAATGACCACCATTATTATAATCATCAAAGGCACCTTGAATCTTTCTATGTCAAACTTGAGTTTAAATCGTTTAAAGTTAAAAATGTGCTTTAACATATTTATTTTTGCAAATAATATTAACGGAATGATTTTAGTGTAAAATTAAAACAAGTAGTTATTCTTGTTTTCGTAAATGTACAAAAGCCGTAATGTCGATGTATGGAGTTGATGAGTGTGAAGACTTTTAACTGGGGCGCAAACAGAAAGCTGCGATTAAAATCTACGAGGCGTCTCGCAAAATTTTGCTGCGGCAAAAAAAGGGTGGTTTTTAAGAAATTGATGATGACACAGCTCGTGTTGTCTTAAAATAGTCGAAAAGGTAACGTAAGCAATTTTCAGCGATTCTATGAAAAAAATTCTTTAGCCTCTTTAAAACCAACGTTCATTTTAATGAACATTCAGGTTTTTAGTTTTAGTTCTTTTTGAACTGTGACGTTAAGTTTGGGAGAATAATCTGTTCTTCTCAAAGAAAGATTAGAAATGCATTTCTAGAACATTCTATTATCATTTCTATTATGTGTAACTGACAGCTTCAAAATTAGTTTAATATCGTATACAGGATCCGTTATATTCTGGATAAGAGGAACATACAGATGGAGAATATATTTTGATAAAATTATTTCTGATTTATAAAGGAAAGTATGTATTTTCTTCAGATAAAAAACATATATAAGTATCTTAATTCGTTTTTGAAATATCTTTTGAAAAATATATTTACTATTATATAATATTAAAATTTTCTTAATCATTTTTGAAATATCGTAAAAAATCAAATTCTCAAGATATCTTGCTGAAATTTTTAGTTATTTATAACGTAAGATATGCACTTTCATCAAAATAATTGCCTACATATTTCAATATATCCTTTTGATAAAATATGTTATAATTTAGTTAATTTTAATAAAGAAAAGTATATACTTTTATACGCACAAAACAATACTTGAATATTTCAAGTTGTTTTCGGGACATCAATTTTTGAACTTTTATTAGTTTACAAAGATAACAATTGGCTCCAATCATTTTCAAAAAATCATAAAGATCGAATTCTTAAAACATGTTAATATAATAATGGCTATATATAGAGAAAAGCATGTATTTTTTCATGAATAAAACCGTGTTTAAACAACTTTATTTGATTTTGAGATACGCATTTTTTAAATCGATCAGAACTTTTATTAGTTTACGAAGATAACAATTTGCTCCAATGATTTTCAACAAATCATATAAAATCGAATTCTTAAGACATATTAATGAAATGATGTTTTTGAGATATGCATTTTTGAAATCAATCGGAACTTTTATGAGTTTAAGAACATGACGACAATTGTTATAATGATTGCTATAATGATTTTTTAAAAATCATAAAAAATATTATTCTTAAGACATGTTAATAAAATAATAGCTATTTGTAGAGAAAAGCAGGTATTTTTTATGAACAAACCTCCATTTCGAGAAGTCATTTTAGAGAGGTTAAGATTAAAATCGTTAATCAATAATATATTTATAACAAATATATTTACCCGCAATACAAACAAAAAAACTAAGTGTAACTGTAAAATCGGAGCGATATTTTTATGCATACCTTCAGATCGAAATTGTTTCTTTTATTTTCATATGAATTGAAGTGTAGAATAATTTATAAGGTTGTTGTCGACCTAGTTTAGATGTTTGGAGAATTTCAATAACAACATTTTTTTCCTATAACAACAAGACAAGAAGACAAGAAAAATGGACAAAATTTTTTGTTAACCAAGAGATTAATAAAAAGTAAATATAAAATACATATTTTATGTTTACCATACTCCTGAAATCGTGTTTGATGTCCCGTTTTTCATATTTAGCACCAGACGAAGAAGATGTCAAATTTACAACTTGATGAAATCAGACCAATTGAGGATCATTCATTATTTCATATCCATTTTTTTAATACATATCATCACCCATTTTGTTGGTTTACAGATTTTAGATATTGTAAAGTCATCCACATACAAACAAAACACATTACCTTGCATATTAGTTTCTTTGTTTATAAATTAAACAAAAGAAAATTATTTTGTATATAAATCTTAATCGAACTTTTCACTAAAACTTGGTCAAATGTCTTGTTTAAAATCATTATTTTAATTTTATTTTTTACTGTATATTTTTTCACTTCAAAATTTCTTTTGTGAATTGTTATTCCATTAAATTTCTATTTACACTGAAACCGAACATCACACGTCTCAGTTCGTGACCACGTGATATTAATCAGGCATTTAAATAAAAATAAAAAACTGGGCCAGTCTAAAGACCAATGACTTGTAAAGTTATTATTTGTTATTCTTGTTTGTTTAGATTTTATTTTATATTTAAATCGAGAGTTAAATCGAGTGTCACAACTTTTTTAAACCAATCTTAATTTTTGAACCACGGAACCTTGGGTAACACTTTAATTCAAAAATATTCATATAGCAAATAGAAAAAAGCAACCCATTATAACTAAAATAACCACAGTTAAAATGTTTTAATGATTCAAAAAAACGAATGGAATTGAAACGAATGTTAAATCAAACATAATTCTTGTTGTTGAGATGATTCGAAAATGTACAAAAGCTCAAACAATGCTTTACAAACTTATTGTCCTTAAATCGATGATCATCATATAACAACATAAATTTAGCAATCCGCGAATGATTGTCACAGTTCAACAAATAGCTGAAATTTTTGGCAATATATAAACGTCGTCCGTATTTAAAAATTTAGGCTTTGCCAGAACTTTACACAAATTTGGCAAGCGCATCAACAGCATCAATTAATTGCAGTGCCAGATTCATTGAACCAGAATCATGAAGATAATCTGTAGTAAACATTTCTGGAACTAATCTTCCAGCAATCACTAGTACTAACAATGATGTTTTAGGTCATATTTGGACTTATTCCAAACAATATTACAGTAGCATCAAATGTGGTTGTTGATGCACCTGAATATAACAGTATTTTTTAGTGGGACCCCCAATAAATATTGAACATTTCTAATAACATCAGAAAGGTCCCAAATGTTATGCCACTTATATTGCTTTTATATTGCTACTTCCTCATCAGATTAACAAGTAATAAATTGTAGATTAGATCGTAATAAACGAAATAAAAAGAAGTTGAAAATGTAAAGAACATCGGTTTGAGCGTAACCTATAGCGAATGCTAACTTACAAAAAAAAAATGTTTTGCGAATTCTAGTGCTAGGATCACGTTCCAGCAAATTATTATTTCAATAATTAGGATTTAGAAGGGTCACTTTATTTAGTTACGAAATTACAAGAAGATTGATAGGTAATAAAATAAAATTTTCTATTTCTCTTCCTATGTTTAATATCGATGAGATATTCTTTTGTTTTTGATAAAGCACAACGGAATTTAATTAGAATAATGGATTCTGGTAGATGGAACGTATGACGACAGTGGATCGACCCGCAGTAGCTATTATCCTTGAGGTGTACAACCGGCGTCCCACATACGTATCTACCGGGCCGGAATCCCGATGAAGGAAAAGTCGAGCCGTGTCTAACGTTTCCGTAATTCCAGTGGTAATAGCGGAGGCGGGTAGAATCGGCCACAACTACGACCGACGCCTCGAAAGGAGAGGGTGCGCGATGAAGAATTCCGCGAGGCATCGTCGGTCGTCGAAAGAAGAGGAGGAAGCAAGTAAAAGAAGCAAGACGGAGAGAGGCGTTTTCAGTATGAATAATAAATGCGAGAGGCGCGAATCGATGAAGAATTTTTGTGGCACAAAGCCACGTTGACGGTGCTGGCGGTGGAAAGGGGTGAGCCTGCAGGTAGGTATATGGAACCCATCAACATATATCCTCATGCGCGGAGGAAACTCATTTTAATTACAAAGATTAAAAAATCGCTCGGCGTGTACGGTGCCGCGATGAAAGACACAAAGCCCCCGCTATGATATACGGCGGCCGTATGCAAATCCACGCGAATAATTCTTACCTATGCGTTACTAGATAACTATTATAAATATGGGCGTCCGCACGGGCGTCATGTAAATGAACCGACCTCAGGAACTAATATATTTCCAGTGTTTTAACACTTTCGAGCGTTGGCCTCACCGCAGCCGCTGTTTATATAGTGATATATCACGGGTAATTAGTGACTCGGGACGTCAGATTTCGTTACGTATCAGCGAGCGATCTGCCCGTCCCGCCCCCTTTTCGCCCCGCTTTCGCCCCCCTTTGACCCCCAGCGCCGCCTCGCACCGCGCCGACGTCTTAAGTGGCCCCTTATTTATTACCCCTCGCATCTCTAATTCCCACGTATGTTAAGATTTCTATCTTAACTCTCTTTTATCCAACGCTGCGTTTATAGCTCATATCAGGCAAAACATTATAAAAGATTATCAAATTGAAAATAAAGCTTTTTAAATCTAACGACGACAAAAACGAAGAAAGCTACAGCTGCAGCTCATTTCCTTGAATTAAATTTTCTCCTTTCTCCATTATTGTGTTTCAATTTTTCTTTTATGTTAATGTCCTATGTAATCGATGATAATTCTAGTGGACTGACTTCCAACTTCCTTCTAATATATACAGTTAAGTATTGAATTTTTCTTTCAAGTTTCTTTCACTATTGATCTACTTGCACAATTACGCTAAATATGTAGTGATGGACGACAGGTAAATAACCAAATTTATTAACTGCCTAGGGTAAATACCCATACAGCGGGTATTTAACCAATTAAAAATTTATAATAGTATACGAACATATTTTTTAATTGGAATGTATTGATTTATCTACAACCAATTAAACATATCAGTTTGTACAGTCAGTAAAAAAAGTATAAAAATGCAAAAAATTGAGGGTAATCTGCTAATATATTGATAAAATGAAGAGTCATATTGTTCAAAACTGCTTTATACGTCCAGAACATTTAAGAAATATTCTTAAGAACTATATAGTTGTTAGATGGATTGATTATACTTTATAGTAAGGGAAAGCATTCTTATATAACTGAAATGAAGTTTAGATTTGAATTATCAAATTTTCGACATAATGGTCAAAAATCATTTTACGGGACCCACACGATTTCATGCTACCACTTTAATGGTGAAGAGTTAACTCAAATTTTCTAGTTCTAGGTCTAATGTTAGTTCTAGTTTTAGATCAATACAAGTATACAACAATATAAGATTGAATAGCAACAAGAAGTGGAGGTAATACTAAAACTAGAACTAACAATAGAGCTAATCATTCAAGATCATTCGGACGTCTCTGAAAACGCAACCCAACCCAACTTAACCCAACTCCTAGCTTTAGAACTAACACTAGCCTTAGAACTAGAAACATTAGCATTTAGCCGTCTTATCAGACGTGCGGCTAAATCCTAGTAATACTAGTTCTAGATCTAGTATTAGTTCTGAAGCTAGGTTGTAAGTCTAATATTAGTTATACTCTTAGTTCCAGAAGAATTTACAACAATCAAGCACTGAATAGCAATTAAAACTAGAACTAACAGTAGACCTACTACTAGAAAGATTGAGATTGAGAAAGATTGATTATAATTATCCCCTACTTTAGAGATAATTATATTATTTTTGAGTTTATGTGCAAATAACTATTGTTATTGCCTTTTATTAAAAAACAACTCGTATTATTGGATTAAACATGATTACTTTTTAGTGGTCTTTATGTTGTACATTGTTTTAAATTTTATAAATCCCTAAAATACCCAACTCGGGTAAATACTGTAAATATATAAAACCCATATCTATTTATAACACATTAGAAAAACAATTTTTAATTAAAATAAATTTCAACATTAATTATTTGATATTGATTTTAATAATAACAAAATGTACCATTAAGACCCCTAATTAAGATAACATCCTTATTTACCACTTACTAAATTAAACATTCGTTATCTTATATTCATACGCATGTTTTAATTGATATTTGAAAAATCAACATTATTATTTTTTTAATTTACGATACCCAATCTTTATCAAGAGTAATAATTAAAAACATAATTAAAATTTTAAGTGAAAATTTGAGTTTTAATGAATGAAATTGGATATTTTGAAGTAGATGGGTTCATATTCTTATTTATGAAATGAAGTTTTCATAAGATTTAGATGGCACATCTTGCCGCGATTTCTTGCGTGTAGATGGGGAGGTCAAAAGTTGAGAAAAGGAACGATGATTACAGGCTTCCATCTCGAGCGCCAGGCAAAAGCGGGAAAATAAACGAAATCGACGAGTCGCAATAAACCGTAAAAGGAGTCCGATAAATGTTAACTGCGCCCGCGACGTGATCTAATATGAATACAGGGACGGCGTTGTTCTAGTCTCGTGATGGATTTGCCGAGATTTAGCTGTAAACATTCCCGGTAAGACGTGGTGTATTAGTGATTAAGTGCAAGTCGTTGCTCATTCCGCATTGTAAATAGCTGGGTTTCGTAATATTTCGTGAAAATGCAAAATAATAATAAATTGGTACGCTTAAAAGAATTATTTAGTACGTATATCAAGTAAATAGCGTGTTTCGTGGGAATAAGATAAGTGCTCCGCACAAAATGTTTCATTTTGTAATAAAATAAATACCGTAGTTGCGTGTAATGAAATAATTAGTTAATAAAAACTTAAGTAGAAACGCGTGGACCGACCGATTTAAATTTATAATTATTTTCTATATTAATTTACGTCTGATCGAGATACATAATTTACGGTTTCCGTGCCGTTTAATAAGAGGTTTTTCCATTTGTCGGGTGAGGTGATACGGCGGCTGCGTTTCCTTTCACAATCCACGTGAAAAATCACGACCATTTTCCGCCGTTTACGTCGTCGACTCGTATATACTTGTAACGGTCACGTGAAACACGTGTGATAATTAAGATAGCGATCTGTTGGGTTTAATTTTTCCCTCGACATCGCACCGACCGCAGCAGAGGGCGTACCGGCCGCCAACGATCCACGAGCACTTCTCGTCCTCTCCGCTATCACAAATGTTAATTGGAGACTTGTCCGATAACTAATGGTTCGGGCCGGTCATGTATCTCGCCTTGTCACTACCGTAATTGTAGTTATTGGCCGCAACTATGCCCATTTGCGATGAAATATGCCTTGCGCACCGCCACCGCTGTCATAACAATAATTTAGCTAAATCAATTTCGCCATTTTTTCAGTTAAGTTTACGCCATTAAACGTAATGATGGAAATTAAAGGATGGGTCTCGGCCGGTCGTGGCAGCGCTCGCAACTAAATCAGCTAATTGTAATTAGTATGGCCAGAACGGCGGGGCCGCGGCCCGAACGAACCGCTGCCTCCACCCGACCCGACCCTACCGTTATTGATGTGTCGCAGGAATTTCGTTATAAATTCGCATTATTATTACACAAATCGAAAGACAATACTGCCACGCTGCGCGGACCAATATTGTTTTAACGTCGCCTACTCTCTCTATCAACCGATACTAGCCAATATATCATGATACATTATTCCCATCTAATATTCAATCGACGTATTACGATACTATCTTCCACGTAATACACCATTCAAGACTTCAATTACAAATCTTTATAATCATTACAATATATATATCGTTCAAATTTATTGACATTTTAACAATTTCTGTTGTTAAGTTAACGAAAAGCATGACATAACTTAATTCTTTAATTTATTAAGTAGATTCAAGTTGGAGTCAGAGTATACTCTATGATGAGAAATTTGGCCTACCAACCCAAATGACTATATACGCCGCTGAATTATTTTGTAGTTTACAAGCTATTAATAACTTACGAACTGGACTTGATTTATTTGACGACTTGAACAGACACCTTTGTCGGTTGGTCTAGAGTTGTAGAGTGTGAAGAAGTGGGACAACAATATTCAGGTTGGATATGGGAAGAATGGACCAGGTGCTGGGAAATCACATCAAGACTGAAAGGGAAATGGTATGCGAGTATTCAACCGTAGCTAACGAGAAAGAGTTGATTTCAAGAAAATCCATACATATGCAGACATTTTTGTACGGTAGTCTATTACAAAGATAAGAACTGATGTATGGTTTGTCCGAGATGAATTATCATCATCTATATGAAGCGAGAGAACTATTATTTTCAAGAGAGGTCGGGATATACAGGGTGTCGCAAAAATGTTGGGTTGCTTTATAAAAAATTTATAAACATATTATGTTTTAAAATGGTTCATTAATGAGTTCCAGTGTTGAATTTAAAGAAATTTAGTTAAAGCTTTTCAGACCAGTATTAAGTAGGTTTTCGTTTTCAGTGTAGTACAAAATGGCAGATTATTCTTTTGAAAAGGTGTTCGCTATACATTTAATGAATGATTTGGCACATTGCAACAGAATAGAGGTAAGAAGTTTTTACTCAGTCAATTTATCAAACCGACGTTTTCTAAATGAAAAAACGTTCGAAAGGCTTCACATTAGACTAAGGGAAGCAAGATCTTCCAAACCAGTAGTTCGACATCGTGGAAGACCATAAACTCAAGAACAAACAAGATCTTTGTACTTAGAGGAATGTGTGTAGGATCGTGTTGCAGAAAATAATCTCCATATAACCAAACCACCCTCGCACAAAACGTAGATTAAAGTCATATTTGGAAATAATACGAAACATTATGAAATGTTTGAAAATATTGCTTTATAATACCGATTGTTTCACTTAAACTAACAAAATGGGTGGCACTACGTTTGAGCGGGTATACTCAATGAGGGTAACAATAATTACCTCTCTAATCGCTAGATTGTGGAACGAAAAATTATTTAACTTACAATATTATTATTTCGGGGTATTATTTAGAATCTGTTTTTTAGAGCAGAATTATATTTTCTGGGAAAAAAATACATTAATTTCACATAAGATTTTCTTTATGTATTTCTGGAATATTTAAGTTGCACCAATTTTATCCACATCAGTACCTATGCATCAAAATCTAACTGGCGATGTAAAAAGGCGTCATTTGGAGCATTTAATTTAATCCAGTGGTGAGTTGACAAAATAAAATTAAAAAGTAACAAATGCAAATTTACGTAGGAGAAAAATTTATGTAAGAGAGGAAAACATAAAAACTCTAGAATAACATTAATGTAAGAGAGAGGGGATTATCTTATCCACCATTGAATGTCCGATGCATAGTTACAAGACCGGTATATGACAGTTTTGATATCTAGCAAAGAAATTTCATAAGAAACAGCATTTAACCATAAGCATCTGTTAAGCTCTAAGTAACCCTCAACAATGGGATGAAGAACATATGAGGAAAGAAGAACAAATTGTAATCTGCAACACTCCAATTAAATCATCAAATTTAGCTGGACATCTCATACTCCAAGAACAAAAGAATACAACAAAGAATAATAACGGCTGATTACCTAAACCATCTAATGATTTCATCAGTATATCGTTTATTTAAAGTGTAACCCATAAGAAGCCCGGCGACTAAGAAAGCGGGAAGTTAAGATGAAAAAACGAAAAATCAACCAATTACAAAACACCTTTTCTGCTAAAATGGAGTTTACAAGATATTTGGCACCGTATAATGTTGACCACTAAATCTGGCAAAGGAATCCAAATCATCATTTCACAAAATAGATTTCGACGAAGCTTGAAGTTAACTTCATCAATAAAGAAGCTGCTAGAACTCATGTGAAAAATCTATATGATGAAATTAACATTACGGGATAGAACTGAATGTAATTAAAAGGATGTCAAATCATACCTTAAACTACAATATTAATTTACAAATCTGTGATTAGATTTAACCGAATGGGACAACTTGCTCTGAATGCAAGGAATGTAGTGTGTGGACATGAAAAGGATAATATGTGGCAATGGAGACTTAAGCAGTTGAAGAGTGACGATTAATGTAAGCATATGTAAATTAATATACTTTGCAGACCTGTTGGTATACTAGTCAGCTGTGACGATCACTTGTAACATTTCCATTTAACCGTTAATCCACTCAATTACATAAATAAATACGTATAATTACATAATTAGCCAATAATAATTTCATTAATTAGTAAGTAATTAATTGCCAATATTATATTATAAATGACATAAATTTTTAAGTGTTTCAGAAAAAGGAGGGATATAGAAATATTAAACATTATTTTAATATAATCACTTTCATTTTAGTATTCTAGCCATATCTATATAAAACGTGGTAAACAATAAATATTTAGATATAAAATTAAGGAATAATGATTCAGCCATATTTGAATGACTAAAAAGATGTGAAATTTAAAGTTAACAAAAACACCACGGCTAAAGTCTTTGATTTCTACGCTTCTTTATTGGCTCGACTTCACAAATAAACAAAGTATAGCAAACCAAAAGGAAGTTATTCCAGCTTAATATCAACATCAAAGATCATACTTTCCATTTCCATATTACTGTATATTAATTAATTTTTGTTCGATAGGAATAGAATAAATTAATATGGAAACGAATTCGAAATTGAAAATAATTGTAGGTAAATTTTGCATAGATTTTAATATAATTGATCCCTAAAGTAACTGTTAGTAAATATTCTGTTGTTTTAATGTATTTTAATGAGACGGAGAATGGATAATGGAAACGAGAACCCATAGAATCAACGATATAATTTCAAGGAAAACAATGCGCCAATAAATTTATACCGAACGGCGTCATTAAAAGCGGAGACCGTTTATTTAAAAGTTATTTACTAAATAAAAACGGCGTTTCGAGGAAGCCGATACTATTTCGGGCTCGAGATGAAATAACATTGAAACAATAAGTTTCTGAAGGCATTAAAGGCAACATTTGATTTTGATCGTGTTTATTTTTGCAAACAGAACGAATAATAACTAAGAGTTGGATTTATAAAATTTTTTTGTATCAAAAGAAAATAGTCGGTTAGACTCGAAAACAAAACGATTATTTAATGTAGGTTGTTAATCCATCTCTTTTATAGAACAATAGAATAAGAGGCTTTAACGTTCAGATAAAATAGTTCTTCCTTTTCCAATTACGTTTGTATTTTTAATTGGTCTTTTAATTATTACCCGCGCGCGTTGCTCTCGACTACTAAAAGCTGACGTAATGCGACTGCATTCTCGCCCAGGAAACCGATGCAGACGATATTAGTTACGCCTTAGCATGAATATTAAAGTGTTTAACGAGACTAAATTGTCTTACTAATTGTTAAATTATTACCTTAACAAGAACGTTGCTGGCTTTTGCGAGTATGAGACCGCAAAAGCAAAGAAAAATCTACATTTTCTTCATTTATTAAATCCTCATTCCACACCATCGCTAATGTACTGTAAGACCGGCCTTATAAAACTTAAATCACGATAGTCTTCACGTACTTGACTGGCTAAACGTAATGTAACATTAATAGTATTTGCTAACACGTGGTTCCTTGATGAATCATAAATCGAAATGTTTTGAAATTAAGTAAAAAGTCGTGCATTAAAGATTATTCGAGCAAACTAAAACGTTCAATGAGATTTAGTAATCAAAAAAAAAATTCTTCGTGCATGGAACTTACAGAAATTCCAAATCCTCTGAAGAAGGCATTACAAACATGGTTTCCCACGAACGTAGCCGCTCAAGAGATAACAAACGTCACGTCCCGAGTCATGTCGTCATTATTATAACTTATTATACCGTAAATAACCGTATCGAATGATAATGTGCCCGTTATTGCCATGTGTAGGCTGTACTCAAATAGTATAGAGGTTGTATGATGTCTACATCTGTTAGTTACAAATGCGGGTATTAATTTAAAACAACTATTATCGAGGATATTTAGGCAATATTTGATTTAGTATTGAATTTATAAATGGATTTATAAAAGCGGCAGCTGTAGTGATGATAAAAAAACTTTGGAAGCTGTAACCAAAAAAATAAATGAGTAATTTATTTCGGAGCGAGTATAAATGTAAATTTAATGTATCGATAACAGTTGCTGAGAGTCTGGGGTTCTCGACAATTGAAAACTTTCATAAAATACGGTCGGAGCGAGTTCGAGTTCGTTCATCGCGCCGCCTCTCGGCCGCGTTAAAACTAAACTCGGAGAGTATTCAATTTATATTATTGTATCTGTTTTATTTATTTCAATATCGGCGTATAAACACGCGCTAGGAGCGACCGCATTTGCATTTCTCTCCCGGCCTAGCGCATCCGTTTCGTACAATACATTCGCGTCGCCAGATGGCAATAGCCTCCTTCTTGCACTCTCTCCCTCTGCAGCCGCCGTCGGTGTAAAAAAAAGTAATTTCCAATTTAAAATACTACTGGCCCGATATAAATCTGGCGCATAAATGCCGTCGAAGGAACTGCAAATGGCACCACTATTCATAAAATATTCTCGCAACGTTCTCCTCCTCTATTCTCATTTCTCGTTGCAGCAGCAGACATACACACCTCGAGGTGGCGCAATCTCACTCGTCCATCTTTAAGAATACATTAACGAGGTCGCTTAGCCCACTCAAAATGACGCGCATCCTCTATTTCGTTAAAGAACGAAACACTGTCCATTCAAATAAATTTAATATTTGCCAGCACCCTTCGCTAATTGAATATGCCTCGCCTCAAGCAACTTACGTTACTGTCACACAATTCTATTAAAGAACAAGAAAATATGATATTGTAAAACTGCGAAAATAGATTAATATGGGGAAAGGAGTGCCCGTTATACCCAAAGATGAATTGAAACATTGTAATGTACATAAAAAGACGAGGAATAAGAATAGGTGCACAGTTGCGAGGAACGTTCGTGACATCAGCACTGAAGAACAATTAAAAGTAGAACAAAGTTTCTGGTTTAGCTATTCATCTTCAATCTTAGAAGTCGAGGTAGCTGAGACAATAATCTATGTTTTCAATAATAACATTATTTACAAACCGAGACTATCGCCTTGAGGTGATAGTTCTAGTTTTTAAAATCAACTTACTGATTTGAGTTTATACCGGTTTTCTTCAAACTAGAGAAACCTAATCTTTGTCGTTTAGTTTCTTTTTCTACTTCTTTATGGTTCACACAGAACCCGTTTCCAAAAATGTATTTATAAGTTTGGGTGCCCCAACCTGAGATGTTCTTGTGTTGAGATATTTTTGCTGAAATTTTTGTCGAACTACACGAATACATGATTCACTACTACCATAGCACTACACAACTAAAAAGAGAGTTAAACATAAATTAAAACTAGAACTAACTAATTATATATAATTGTAATTATAACTAGACCTAGAACTAGAAATATTTGGGTTTAGCCGTTCGTCTTCAGACGAACTTTCTAGTTCTTAAACCGAACCTTTCTAGTTCTAGGTCTAGTTTTAGTTCTAGATTTAGTTTGATGCAAGTATACAATAATCTAAAACCGAATAACAGCAAAATGAAAGCTAATATCAACACTAAAGCTAACACTAGATTTAAAGCTAAATAAACATTTAAGTTTAGCGGTACGCCTCTTTAGATGGAACCAAAGCCAATCCAACATAGCTTTAGAACTAATACTAGACCTAGAACTAGAAACATTAGGATTAAGCCGTATGTCTCTTAAGACGGCTGAACCCAAATGCTTCCAGTTCTAGGTCTTATGTTAGTTCTGAAACTAGTTTGTAGGTAACAATTTGGCGTTACACAAAAGGTAAAACTAGAACTAACACTAGACCTAGAACTAGAAAGTTTCAGTTTAGCCGTGCATCTCAGACGGTTTAGCGGTATTAGACCAGACTGAACTTCAGCTACTTTGCTGCAATTCGACAATATTTTTGACCACTATTTGGAAGAAATTGAAAGATATTTATTAAAAAATTGTATTGTATACCATAAATATTCGCCTACACATGTTCAGGTAACGATGAGAGATCTACCTGAAACCAGAACAGCAATAATTTTATCCCCTTCGTTTGTTTCTGAACCAAAGCTGTTTATTTAGGGCAGGTTGTACAATATGCCGATAAACTTCCCGAAAGCGTAAGCTGGGCGATAAGTTAGTTGTATTATAATATAAGAATACTTTTGTCGAGGAGCTTATTGATCATCCAGAAGATTATTTTGGTAGGATAACTTATCGGGTATCCAGTGATACCAATAAGTCAGTTATCCGCCAGATATCTATGTTACCAAGTTTTTCTATAACAAAAAAACTTGACTGTCTTAATTTATTTCTTTAAGCAAGGCAGAGTGCTAGTAATTATACACAAGAACTAATATACATTATATTAATCTGTAATATATTATATTACATTTGCGAGAATTTCCAACCCATCAGCAATTCATCTAAATAGATATTTGATGTTTCTTTATTAATTGGAACGGTTAGAAAAAATGGTTTCGTTCCCCTGCCTGATGTGGTTAAGTCGTTGTCTAATTTCCATTTTCTTTCTTTTATTTACACAATAGCCAAAAAATTATTTTCAAACTTGCTACTATTACTCTGGCATCGTCCAAATTAAACATTATTTCAGTATTTTTGAGATGCTGATTAATTTTGCTAACAAAAATATTAAAACCATAATTGATGTCACAAATAATGATGTTAGTGCTACCAAATCTCCTATACAAATTACTAGATATAGGGAAAAAGTGTTACCAATCGCCTTTAATTTGGTCGATAGCAATCCTCCCGACAAAATACAATTTGTACAACACCGAATATACATCCTCCCGGTATATTATAGAACCGGTCCTAAGAACTCCATTCTGATTTAAAATGCAACCTTTTTAAATTGTTTGAAACGATTTACCACAACAACTACACTTAGCTGCTGATAAAGTATTGAAACGAGTTTACAAAGTACTTATAATGTTTTTGAATAATGACCTATAAATGGATATTTAACGATGAATTCAATAACTTGGAAGTCCTACTCGGGCTCCGCATTTTGGAGCAACAAAATCATTTAAACGATATCTTACAAAAATTACATCTGGAATTACGTTAACATTTGAAGAATTTTCAACATTTTTGTATCAAATAGAAGGAATCCTAAATTCTAGACCGTTTTTAGATCCAAATGACATTAAACCCTTAAACCTTAAGCATCAGTAGTTATGTTTTGATTAGTTGTCCAATGAGTGCTTTTCCTGAGAAAAAATGAATTAAATTCACCGTATCAACATTGGCTATTCGGGCAACATTTCAATTTTGACAATGACAATAGAAGAAAGATAGTAACAGTTATGAATGGAAAGCATTAAGTAAGAGCAGTGACTGTTATGTTCATTACGAGGTTTGAAAGATAGTGAAATGAATTCTTGCAAGGCTATGTAAATTATAAACAGTGCTGTCATCTGCCCACAATAATAAACATTAATAAAAAATATAACGAAAAAGAATTTAAATATAACAAAAAAGTCAGTTCTTAGACCATAGATTGGTCCCAAATAGTAATTTTGTAATTAGTAGAAATGCAAAGTCTGATAAATAAGCAAACTAATAATTTTTTTCTGCAAATTGCAATAGTGAAAACAAAAGCTTTTAAAACATAAGCTCAAAAAGAAACCTAAGCTCTTCAATCTTAGGCCGACCTAAGATTGAAAATAACCGAATTATCAGCTTATTTACATTTTAGACTGAAAATTAATGCGAATTTACTTTTCTGGACATCGTTTATTACATATTGTGTAACTTTAGAATTATTCTTCCGTCCAATGCTGTTTTGAAGATCGGTAAATTCGCGTATATCATTTATATCATTATAACACTAATAACAAAGTTACCAATGATTAATTTTTACCAATGATTTTGCTTAATTTAGAATACGCTGTATTTGTATATATTCAACCAAAAAAATATCTTTTTAACATCGTTAATGATACATTCTAATATTTATGTACCACCATGAAGAATCAATCAGCAGAAATATTTTATTACTTATTACCGGTAGTTAAGCACTTAGTTGAAGGGACATAAATTAATATTGTCGTTTAAACAGTAATTTTAAAGCCACCTGTTTATTGAACACGTATACGCCTTCGCTCCTCGCCCCACTTTATTAATAACATAATTAAGAAATAACATTACGTCGATTTCAATGTAAACTGGTATCTTCCCCATTGTGTATGACCGTTTTGCGTATTTAACGACACGACAACGGCGACAAATTACAGATTCGACATAATGTCAAACCATTTATTGTCGGTTATTATAAAGGCCGGCGAGGCTACAACTTACTAGAAACAATTAGCCCGAAGGAATAGCAGGGTTGAAGACAGCGTATAAGGAATACCTCGTTGGTAAGTACCCTGATTAATTACAGTTATTTGGGTAGATGAGGCATCCCATTATCTCTTTACCCTTTTAATAGTGGTTGTATCGTTGGAGAAATAAACGGTTTCCGCACTGATCGCCGTATTGTTGAAAGGGGCCAAGTGATATAATTTGTATGTCGGTTTCTGGAAATTACTCGATTGTGAATTCAAACCAGATGGATACGTTATTTGCAATATTCGAAACACAAAACGTTTTTTTAATAAAATTTACCATTTTCAAATACTTCATATACAATTTTTACTGAAATATGTTTTTCTTTTTTTTATTTAACTTCCGAGTTGCAATCAACAAGTGATGTATTTTATATTAAATTTTTTATCAAAGATAACGGATAATTTCATAAAACAAGATTTGGCGATATTTTTGTTATGCAATGAAACAATGAAAACGTTTTTCATCGACTGTCGAATTATAAGCACCAATTCAAATAATATATAGATGGATTGAAAAATTCATCTACAATACTAATAAAATATTGATGCCTCTTTATTTTTATTTTAAAATTTCATTATTGCATCATCAAAAATACTAAACAAATCTAATTTGAATAAAATGAGTTGTTCTTGAGTTGTTTACTATCTCTTTTTAAAGTTTATAATGGAGCATTTGCAAGATTTAGAACCCAATTAAGGATGGAATCATATATTTGATAATAAAAGTGCGTACATTGATTAGATGAGTTTAAAAGATAATCTTCTCCTCAATTCTCTTTACCAACACTTGGTTCCTATAAATATTAATTATTCGTAAAATTAACATGCCTTTCAACATTGAAGAACATTCGAGATTGTGCCTATAATACCGCACATAATTAATGATTTCTAGATTACCTCTCAGTGTTTCTCTTCTTAGTATTCGCACACACTCT
This sequence comes from Onthophagus sagittarius, assembly GCA_036711965.1. NCBI lineage: Eukaryota > Metazoa > Arthropoda > Insecta > Coleoptera > Scarabaeidae > Onthophagus > Onthophagus sagittarius. The sequence continues at coordinate 55,875,675 of JASERS010000001.1, forward strand.
ACTTTATCATACTTTATCGCTCTATCTTGAAGTCTTTTGTGACGGTATCAAGACCAGGCTTCCCTTTGGTCTTCTTGATTCATCTTGATTAATAACATTATCCCAACCCCGTTTAACTCTTGATCAAATTATGAATAAAATATTGATGACCGTTAAAACTAACGGTAATATGCAGAACATAATATTATTTTTTTACTTCGGGAGTATAAAATAATAATAAAATAGTTTTTAGAAAATGAGCCAGTTATAAGCACCATAAATGCATCTATCCAAACTTATTTCATATTGTTTAGTAAACGAAGGTTTACCCGGATGACCGAAGTGGCATTCAAAAACTGTTCTGCAATATGTAATATGCTACAATTGAAAATTGGGCTACATCCTTCTCACAGAGTAAAACAGTATTTACAAGATTCGACGTGTACCTAATATTTACGCTTCGTTAACACAATAGCAGAATGTGTTCAAAACTAAATGAAGGTTGAATGAATAGAATGTTGAAACAACTGTTAATTAAGTTAAATATAAAACGAAGAAAATTAAATAGACCAAGAGATCTATAAATGCCCTATTCGAAGAGATGTCAATGATACAAAAATTTTAATTTCGATCATAATTTTTTCATTAAGCTTAATAAAGTGCAACAGAGTTTGCTTGACACTTTACTAATGGCACTTGGCACAAATCGTAGAAGCGGTTCTGATTGTGATCGTATATTTAGTCGCTAGAGTTGATGATGCAGGCGATGGATGAGGTTATACATTAAGGTAAATTAGAAGACAAAGTGGGGAATAGTTCACACGATAGTAATATGAAGAGATGTTTACGTAAGAAAATCTTTAAAATGTAGACTTCATATTTTCAAAAAACCTTAAACGATGTTCGACATCGTAAGTATAGTAAACTATAGTAAACTAAATTTTTAAATTGTAAAATCAAAATTGTAAATTATTACAATAAAACGATCCTAAATACTTTTAAGAAAAGTAATGTAATACATAAATAAATTTAATTAATTTTATGTTCAGCTTTATCAATAGGATGGGAATGAGTCACAACTAATCAAATTTACAAATGGATTTATTGTGACTTCCAAAAGCCCGCCCACATAAGTAAGGAAAAGGTGGCAAAATAAGCAAAATACTTTTGGCTACATCATTTAAACAATTTTGACAAATTTGTCAGTATATTGAAATATCACAAAATTAAACCAACAGAATTTTAATATCATAGAAGGAGTAATGTACAAATTATAATATTTTTTTTAAAAATCCAAGTAAAATAAGAGATTTGTACCATGTCAAAATTCTATCCATTTTCTAAACTCTTAACAATTAGAGTTTAGTGTATACAGCAAATGTTGGGAAAGGTTTTAGAACTACGTAAAATATTTGCAGATGTTGCCAGCTTAAAGCATAAATTGACTCAAATTTTTAAATTATAAAATTAAATTATAAATTGTTAAACTTTAATGAAAAAACATCAAAAAATGTTAAGCATACAAGATCTTCTGTACCTCATTATAGCATATATTGCCACAGAGGCACCTTTCCTAGTAGACAGAAATAAATTCGAATATTCATCACTTTGATTCCTAAAAAGTGCTTGTTTATTACAAATGATTTCAGGAGGTATTGATAAGGAAGTGGCATTTATAGTTTCGTTTATAAGACTCTGTTAGGGATTATTAATTAGGGTATGTGACCCTAATTAATATCTTGAGATATATCGATGCAAGCTGCAGAATAATATCTTCTAACAGCTAGATCTATATTTATTTGATTAATTGAATTTGCTCTACTACTCCGTGATTGTCAGTAAAACCAAATTAATAATATGGGGTTATTTCATTACTTTCTATTATTGCAGTATAGGTTTCGAGTATCTGTTGACATAGGTTTCGAACGACCTTGGAGTGTACAGGTCTATATGAATGGTCTCTTGTGGCTTTACATATATCTGGTTTAAGAATCAAAATGACTTGAAGTTGTTTGCCAATTACTACAGAAATTATTTTAATCTAACATATCTAGGGAGCAAGTTATAGTGGTTTCAACCTCCGTAGAGAGCTCAAATGACAAAAATTTAAATATGTCCTAGATATACTATTTATACGACTTTTTCATAGTCACTTTTACCCCAGAAATTATTTTGGGCTTCGTTCTAGGTTGTTACCATCAGCATCTTCAGGATTGCCAGGAGTTAGTCCAATTGTACAAGATGCAGAACTACTTGATAAATATTTGATTGATAGTTCACTGCTACTTTAGAGGGCTTCAGCCATTTGAAGCGACAACGTTCCTTGTATATCTTAGTAAATACATGAAGTCTCCCATAAGACTTCGCCGTGGTTGCTTGCAAACGAGGCGCTATAATCTGCCAAAATGGACGATTTATGTAAACATTTCACTTCAAGACACATCCAGACACTTGCCGATTTACCAACAAACAAAAACAAAGGGTGTTGCAGCCGACTTTGTTTTGCTGTGTCTGGTTCTGCAGATTCTGAAGTTACCATAACACCAGTAAAATCTGAAATTGTATGGTTTATTAATGAAATAAATAAGATTTTATGACCCTGTTCTTTTTATGTTTAATAATACGAAGTATTTATTTTTAAGTGATCATTTCAGTTCGTACAATAAACAATCTAGTACTTTTTTGGGAATTTTATCACAGAACTGCTAAAATGAATACATCTCTTTTCATAACAAAATTCAAGTAATAAAAGACATACAAGTATCCGAACCTCAATAAAGGTGCTGAGAGGAAAAGTTAATGCCATAAAAATGGCCACATCTCAAAGAAGAAGTATCTTTGAAGTATCTCCTACTTCAATAAAATATACGTATGAGAAGAATAGTAGAATTTTACCTCCGACCTTGTGCATGGTTGCCATGTCTTCAGCACTCTCTTTTTACTGGATAAGAACTCATATCATTCCCTAATGATATTTCATAATCTAGGGTTACATGCCAGATTGCTTCTTGTAAATGTTTCGTTAGATTAATCATGGCTATATACGACCAGTTCTAATTTCATCAGAGAGGTTAAGTTATCTAAGTTTTCTCGGAATGCATTCTAATTACAAAGAGTATCTACGAACGAAGACATTGTATGGTTAACTATTGATATAAAACTAGAAAGAAATTCAACTTATAAAATAGATTACTAAAAATTTTGATGATATTTATACAACTACATATAAATTGATATATAAGTAATTACGAACAAAGCTTTAAATGATCAAAAGATGCGAAGTAAATCAAATAGCTTTTAATAGGATTCATTCTTTTACAGGCGTTCAAATTGAGTTTAAACCGAGTTTTATGCCACACTAATTGCATTGCCATCGATTCTGTCACTATCATATCTGCTGCACAAAATGCAGAAATAATTATTATGCTGCACTCTGAGCTTTTGATCTAGAAATCAGTATCATATGAATTTTTTTTGTGTTATAAACTTAAATGTTAAAACATAACATATTACTGTTAGAATGAAGCGCAACATTGTGGTTGTACGGTAACGCAATGGGGTAGTAGAAAATGCGTCCGGGATTTAATGAAATGATGGCCGTTCGGGACGACAACGCCACCATATTTATACAATGTAATGGCCTGGGCGCGCGCCGGTCGAGGTATTAATGTCTTTGGACCGTTACATTGTAATAATTGCGACAGTTTTTACGATCGGTGGAACATAAAACTTGTTTAATTAAATTTCGTTTAACGCCAGGCGACCATCGCACACATATTTTACAGTTTTATAAGCGACGTCAAGTTGGGAATATACGACATCAATCTAGCGTTTCTGTACCAGATCCTAAAAATCTAACCATTCTACATTGTCGTTGATGTTAAATTCATCTATTGCAATCCAAGTTCTAACTATTACTATGATATAAACTAAACATAACCAAACAATCCATTAATAAATACCATTAAAACCGGCGCGAACGAGTCCGCGACGCCAGCTCAAATAAACAGAAGTAGCGCCGCGGCGCTGTCTAACGATCCAAATAACCGCGTCGACATTCGTAGACTATTTACTTTTGGATAGACGATGGTTGGGGGGCTAGTCAACGGACCAGTTATGAGGCCATCTGATTTCGACCGAGCGCTAAAACACGTTCACACCCAAATTATAAACACATTCAGAAGAGTTGATGTTACAGATGCGATTAAAAGCATCCTGTATTTGAATCAATCCAAGAGAAAAATTCTTTTTAAATAATCTGGGTTAATTAATTTTAATCTAAATTTAAATAATTAACAGTAATAGTTATTATTATACAGTGAAAATAGGTCATAAAGTAATTACTATAATTTAAATTGCTAAAATAAAACCAATTATACGTTTCCCAAATTTCCATAACTTCAAAACGGTTGTAAATAATTATTACATTCTTTGTATGGAACAAAAAGTAGGCTTGAAAAAGGAAAAGATGTGGTCATTATGCCGAACAAGGGATCGCATTATAAGACCTCCGGCTTCTTACAAATCTTTTTTATTCTGAAAATTTTTCGTTGCGGTACGGCAGACAGAAAAAAAAATAATTAACTTATCCGTCAATGTCAAACTTATAAAGAAGTAATTTAAATAAAAAGACAAACCGCGCTTCGCAAATATATTAAGGTCGATTTGTATAAACTGCGCACAAGTTTTTATCTTGGGAGGGCTACGCGAAATGAATATTCCTTTATTAATGTGACGTAATCGCCGCTCGAATAAAACGTATTAAGTTTTCTTTGGTCTTAATTAACCGGATAAATTGAGACCGAAGGTTATTGTTTATTATGTTCTCATCTCAAAAATTTTTAATTTTTATTGATTAAGATTTGTAGATTTGCCAAAGTTAAAAGATCCTTCCAAGCAAATGGATCATAAATTTAAGTCTTTAAAAATTTAATTACGTTAAATAGGGAAGGAGAGAACTACCCATTGTTAATCGAGAAAGCGCTTTTCGCGTTGCTAGTTAGTGACTCGACGCTCACGGAGCGCCAAAATGGGAAAAATAAAACTGAGGCGTCTGGGCGCTCCACATGGAGAGTTGGTCGGCGGCAACGAGAACTGAAGAGAATTATTCGAGAATCGCTGAGTAGATTCCGTGTCAAGGACACCGCATTTACATTCCCATTCAAAGCTATGAATTATTGGAAATGATACTTCCACTTCACATTAAAACAGAACTTTGTTCAGTTTTAATTTGCATTTCAAGTTATAAAAAAACATACAGTAGATTAATTTCTTTGTAATATTGATTTGTTTTATTCAAATACGGAAAATGATTTAACCAAAACGTGATCCATTTTAATTTCAATTAGAACAACTGTATTATGTATTGCGTTCTTTATTGATTAGTTTTAGTGGTCTTTTCTGGAATATTAGAATTAGCAAGTTTCTTGTACCCTCTGAAATATGATTCTAGATCTTGATACTCTGAATTTCTTCTGTCTTCTGAATTTTAGTACGCTACCTTCTTGGTGACACCAAATGTGCATGTTTCGAGGCTATAATTTTAGTTTATTTTTGAAAAATTCTTACTTTATTACTAATTCTTACAAGGTAGATAATCTTTAAAGCAATTTTTATAGCTATTAATATTTTTCACACACCTCTTTTGTAATATAAAGATTCTTTGGGTGTATCGAAAGAAGATCCATACCAACAGGTACTTGGAGGCATCATCACACCACCATCCTTAACAGAAGAGGTTTATGGTCCGCTCTTTGTTGCAGCAAGCAGCGAGAATTTTGGAAGGATGTAAACTAAAGAATGAGGAATGGTTTCTACGAGACGAGCTGCAAAAGAACGGAATACTTTAAGGAACATCAACTTGCACGCAAATTCAGAACAAATTTCCGATAGCTAAGGACAAGCTCACTCCATTACAAAGAGTTGGAGTTCATCGGCTATCGTGCAGCTGCGGGAATTTGTACGTTGGCAATACCGGACATAACATCTAATGCATTTCATCAAGGAGCATGAGAGGGATGCGAAGTTGAAAAAGAAAGCATAGATACTTTAGATTATAGATCCACCCAAATAAAAACAACATCAACAGAAAGCATGGCTGGAAACTCAACATAACATGGAAGATGGTGATATACACGACCAAGACTTCCTCCCCTTCCAAACCAGATTTTCGAGAAAGCTGTTATTAAAGATAAACAACTTTTCCCATGATTCTATGTTTTGCCTCACAGAACCTTTAGGGAGACGTACCATCATTATACAAGCAAAATTGTCCGCTATTAAATTTCCTGCATTGACTGATTTCAATAGAATAATGTTTCACCATCCTTACGGATAGTAGGCAATCTATTCTAGCTTTAAGCTGAGTTACGATAACGTCTGCACTTATACTGGAATGTCTAGGTGACAGACTGGTTTCCAGTGGAGAAGGTCAAGAAATGTAATTCTGTTACAATCTAATGAGTTAAAAACGTGCTGCTGGTATATGCCTTATGCATCCAAGCTATTGACTACCCCTTCTTTAGCTACTCATATTGAAACGATTAGGTGCATTATCAACAAAAAGTTTTTAAACTGGTGGAACAGAACCCCGGGCTGCCATCTTGCCAAGGAATTGTTGAAATATTCTTCAACAACAACTTAGTTCCTCGTGGAGCTTAGAAAAAGCGCCCTTCGGTTAGTCACGCCACATTTTTCTTCACGAGACGTTATAAAGATGAATAAGCACCTTCGTAATTTAAAATCTCTGATCGACTTATTTTATGATCAGATTAATATGGTCAGAGGTTGTGTTGGAAGGATGCAGAAGGAATCTCAATATGATACACATATGCCTGTATCATAGTATTGATGAGGAGTTCATTGCCGTCTATAGATGCTAATGATGACGGCATATATTGTCTATAGACAATATTTGGCAGAAACGATGAAAAAAAGTCCAAGAAAAGGACATGTCCGAAGGCGATGATAATACAACACACTTTTTTCAGATAGAATATAATATTGAACAAAGTTTCGTTAACTCTGTACTACATGTGTGGAACAATTTTCACGAGGGGGTTACAATAAAGTTGTATCTGTCGAAAGATATGTTTGATACGAATAAGATAGCTATCTGAAATCATTCAATGAATGATTATTCAATTTTATCACCGCATAATAAGCACGGGCTGTGTAAAAACAAAGCAATTCACAGATAATGTAAACAATTTCAGCCTGTTAAAACCTATCAATCACAGAATGCCAAAAAGTATACAGTCTATTTTCCAGATGATTTATCGTTAGAGCGTCAGTCAATCACAATCCTCACAGCCTAATTATGAATAAAACTAAAGCAGATAAGGATGTCGAAGTAGTGATGTTCTGGAACCAACTTGAACCAAATAAGGTTCTCACAACATATACATAAAAAGGTTGCAAGAAAGATGAGTTTGTAGAAAAATACAAAAGCTACTTAGCATTGTTAAACTATATTGTTTGCGTAAACTATGTTTTTGATCTTAGACTAGATTTTTTGGATCGCGGTTTTTTATTTTTTATTAAGTGGATCTACTTTCATAATAAAAAAATCGGCTTTTGTTTTAATTTGTACTCTCGTCTCTTCATTTTTAGCTAATTTTTAAACAAGATATAACATTTTGGGTTTCTCCGTATGAAAAGAAAGTTTTAAAGTCAGTCTAAATCGGTAAAAAAATGGATCAGGTCATATATATTGTTTTGCAATTTCGTCATTTCTAACCGGGTTATGAAGGCTAGGTTGCAACATGGCATCCAAAACGTTAAACAATTTGCAAAAGGCGCATAGCAAACCCCGAAAGCTTCTAGTTTTAGATCTAGTAATAGTTGTAGCATTAGTTTAATTAAGACCGACTGTAAAAACCTTCATACTTATAACCTAAAGGTTCTGTCTATAACAACACACGACCCCAAAAGATAACTCCATGTCTTAGCGAAGAATGAATCAATAGTGCATAATAGGCATCTGATGCTGCCGCAATGCCAGCCCCTTTAATATTAACCCGAATAGTATATGAGAAATGTTTAATCTTGTCAACAAGGAAATTAATATGCTTGGAAGCCCAAGACATTTCAGAATTCATTGTCCAATCCAGAAATGAAATGTCTTCAGTAGTGGCAATCTCAGCATCCCAGTGCAACGCGGCGATCTGCTCAGAGTATAGTTTTTTTGTACTTATATTTATATTGTGCGCTGCAAACCAACACGCAAGTTTATTGAGATGCACAGTATCTGATTTCTGGATTTTATAATCAATGCTACACCTCGCCAAACTCTTTGTGTTATCCGCAAATATTATCATAATGTTGTTCTTTACTCGCAGTAAATCATGCACATACAGAAGGAATAACAGAGGACCCAATATGAGGAACCTGAGGTACTCTTAGCTTAACTATCCTTCAATCTGACCTTATTTCTGTTCCATATTCATTGTCGGCAACTACTTGTTCCAAGACAAGGTAACACCTCTAAACCAAGTCGCACCAATTCGGTCAAAAGTATTCAAAGATGTACACTTTCAAAGGCTTTTGTAAGAACCATCAAGGAAAATTTTGCAAGATCGGTGGATCTTCCCTTCCGAAAAACATTTTGATTCCTGTGCATTTGTTCAAATAATTAATAATTCTGCTGCGTACAATCTTCTTATAAATTTGTGCAATATTCGATGTAAGTGTTACTAGACGTTAGGTATCACAGCAGTGCTTGTCACTGTACAATTAAACAAAAAGAGGCAAATCTAACATCTAGAACTAACTCTAGACTTGGAACTAGATACATTTGAATTTAGCAATAGTGTCTTAAGACGGTATCGAACCCAACCCAACCTAGCTTTAGAACTAACACTAGCCCTATAATTGGAAACATTAGGGTTTAGCCATAGATTTCGTAAGGGGGAACCGACCCAACCCGAGATTGGGATGAATATGGAATTAAGTAACTAGAGTGGTAACTTGGTTTTAACATGATTAGTTATAATAAGGTTTTTACTTTAGTTAGAAATGATAAAATGAATGAACTACAAATTAAAATAAAATAGTTATATTAAAATGAACGCGAAGGAAATTGAATTGTAGTCTTCAAAAGCTCGTATGACCCGTGAACGAAACGAAAAAATTCGATAAAAAATAACGCCTGGCAAATTGATTTGCAGTATTGATACGGCAAAAGGAAGTCTGGCGGAACGATCGCGGCGTCCTATTTATAAATTCATGTATCTCTGCTCGCGCTTAGTCGTGCCCGATATTGTGTATGACAGGCGAAATTGGAAAAAAATATTTTCGAACAAACGCCGCATGGTTGAAAAAGTACCCGCGCCCGAACGGGGTGCGACAAGCAAAAAACTAAACAACGCAGACCGCGGGGAGCAATCATCGATGACGTCCGATAACGTGAAAATAAAAGCCCACGATAAAATCGAACTCTTTGTACGACAAAAGACTGCCAAAACTGTGCAGAGAGCAGACCCGCGTTTCGATTCGGTTGCGGGGTTTCCCTCGAAACAATCTCTTCCAAAAACTATTTTAAAGCGCAGTGAAAAAATTAAATTTCTGTTCAAAATCGGAATCAGGAAAAATTTTAAATTTATGATAAGATAAGGGAAGAATTTCTTATTATATGTATTTTACTCTATCCATCTGGAATTGAATATAAAATAAAAGTAGTCCTGGAACAATGCTCATTTATTCAGCTTTTAATTAAAAACGAGTAAATGGCTGAAGCTGCTTCTACTTAGCAATATTCTTGCCTAGCTTAATTTTTGAAATGTACCAAATAAACAATTAAATATGCTAATAGTTCAAAATTTTTGTTGCCATTTTAGTTTTTCTACTTCTTCAGCTGAAATAAGTGCATCTTTCTGCAAACCAGGCATTGTCTAGGGCAACAATATTACTTACACTACCAATGGCACTACCAAAAGACAGGTTTAATGGAGATCCATTATTGATGATGATATAATAATAATTCTCGAAACCAAATAGATATGTTGTTGCTATTGAACCAAAACAGCACACATTTATTTAGCCATAACTCTTCGCTGTTCATATAATGAATGCATTAGTTATTATGAAATAGTAAAGCAAAAACTTTATTCATTGTTTATTTACACTAAAGAACATTCTTTATGTATACAATATATCCTTTTTCTCTTTATGTATACAAGATAATTTTAACATTTACTGCATGATACTCAAGTTATTTGACATAACATCACTGTATATCATGGATCCTTGAAAACAATTTATAATAGTGGAATGTGTATCAGATTATTGTATAATGAAATTAAACAATCAACACCTAATGCGTACTGGAATAAACTACAGCCAGGTGTGATTGGATATCGCAATTCTAGATTATCATTCGAGCACGATTCTAATAATGTAGGAAGTACATACAATGAGGGGAAATGATTTCTATGATTTCGGCGACAATAAGTCTGAAATAATAATGACCGTCATTGTATAGCACACAAATGAGTGCACCAATATTTCTAAATGTGCATTCAGCTGTTAAAGCGACATAAGTGTAAACAAACTTTAGTTGCGAAATTTTTTATAAAAATTATAAAAGTTTTTATAATTTTTCAAGAAAATTAACAATTAAAAAAAATTGGATGTATTTAGGGCGATGCGGAAAAAAATCCGGTTATTTAGGGAGCCGCAAACTGAAAAAGATTGGGAACCTCTGGGTTAAAAGATAGAGTAAATGCCTTCTTGAATACAACGTGATGAAAGTTTTTTGTGTTTCCTGGGAAATCAAGTAAATGTCGTGCATGCTCGTTTCGGCTTTGCATTTATTTTTTTCTTAAGATTTCAAAATTAAATGATGATTAATTAAAAATTTATGATAATCTAAAATTTAATCATATTTAATTGTTCTTGGAATAACTCCATTATTCCATATTGAAACAGCCGCAAAACCCATACAATAACCAACAATACAATTAACAATTACAAGATAGAACAATGTCGTGCCTAACATACCTTTTGCGTTCATGTTTAAAGATAGGAAAGTTTACGCATTAAAAATAATTGCGAACCGTCGATTATAAGTTATGAAGTGTATCTTTGAAGTACAATCGGCATTCGACTGGTTTTCAATCGATACTAATTGACCGTCCCTTTGCGGGCGCGGCATTACATAAAAATCAATTAATTTCAATTTTTATAGGTGTATGTAAATGCGTCTCTCTCTCGATTATCCGGTGCCGTACAAAACGTAATTGATTTATACACATAGCCGGCATACAATTAATAGCGATTCTTTTATTATTACACCGAAGGACAACTTATAAATAAGTCTTAATAAAATTTTATTGTTTCGTTTTTTTTGCGCAACAATTTTAAATAATAGCTGGTAATCAGGATTTATTTAAATTGTTTCATTTGATTACGTCATCGGTTATTATGTTGTAATTAGGAATGGAGCTCGTGTGTAACATGTATTTATGTACATGTAATTTATAATATAAGATTAAGATGTGTTTCTGAAGATAATAATAAATTACTCGAAAAACATTAACTTCATCTACATTTTAATTAATCACGAATTTTCTTGTGGTCACTATAAAAGTAAGTAGTAATTCCGCGGTAACAGTTTACATGCATTAAACATAAACCCACGCAAGGCATCCAATAGAAATGAAAATATCAACAATGTTATGAGCATTCCTTTTCTTTTGTACGTAGAATTAATACCATATGTAATAATAATGTCGGTTCGAAATGGACAGTTCCCGTGCCCGTAACAGGTATTTAGTACGTCGGAATTGCACATTAGCAACATACGTCGTTCTTATTAATGTTTCTGTCTTTCGTGTAGTATATGAACTTGCCGGTATGGCTCCGTCTGTGACGTTTTGTAACCCGATTCTTGCGTTTACATAAACACGGCTATAACAATAACAGTAATAGTAATCGCTGTGTCGAGGGAACATTGTGAAATATCTCGGACGTAAAACAATAATAATAATAATATGTAATGCAGTATTAATTCGATCGTATCGAGTTTATTTATTAGCCTGGACGAAAAAAAAGTTAAAAACGACACTATGTTATATAAATACGTTCAGAACAAGTTTTCCATGCACTTTGGATCTCTCGATGTCAGTCCATAGCATATGCATAATTAATATATTGAAATCGACTACCAGATGTTTGCATTCCTTCAACGATCGCGATTTAACAGATAGCTCGAGGCGGATTCGGAACGATTAAAAAGCCTCTGACGACTTATCGGATCTCATTTATTTAGTTTACCGAGTGTAATGGTAATGGTATTTCGATTTATTATTTCTATCCAGTTGTAAAAAATTATGTATCAATTGTCCTCAAGGTCGATTTTATTTAATGATTATAAACGGCTGATGGTAAACAGTATTGTTATACTATATTTTATTGTTTTTAATCTACATTATTCGAAAACCGAATGTTGGAAAAACATTTTTTTGTCCTTCAATTTAATCGTAATATTTCGTTCAGTTAATTCAAGTTATAAATACGGTGTCCGGTAATAATTCGACCACGTCAACTTTTACTGAAGAAATAACGTTTCAAGGTACTTATAACCTTCTCTTGATTTCTCCTTGTGCGTAAAAATAAATTGCGTTAAAATTAGAGAGGTAGACCATTATTAATAAATGATTTTGACATAATAATTGTATTTTTAAAGTGAATTATTTTAATTACATGTATCGAAAGGTTTTCCGCCCATAATTGGCACATCAAAAGGACGTTTGGATGATTTTTTTTATTGATGTCTGCTATTATATGCAATTTTTTTTCTATCAATACTATTTAAATGCGGTGGCGAAATGACGCAAATTCTTGATTGATAATTAGAAGTAGTTGCAATATCTAAATTTTTTTCTGTTTGTAATGTATTGTTTTTGTATTATAATTTTAATTGACCACTGATTTTATTTAATGAGGACATACAAAAAATAATCCAATCCAACTTCTTGTCTTTAAAGTCATTATTACTGACTATTACAGCTTTTTCTTATAAAGCTACACCCTAGATATACAAGGATTAATAGAGCTACATTCTAGTGTATTTAGGATGTAATATCTATTTTTTGTTTAAATATTGGTTCTGTATTATAATTTTAAATGACCATTGATTTTATATATCATATATTTTACTAAAAAGAAAATGATATAATTTTTATATGATTTTAATATCTAACAAAGATTGTTATAAAGATTGCGATGGAGTATCTGATTCGTTTTCTTGTAAAGCTAATCAAAATATCTAGAATGCAATATCTATTATTGTTTTCTGTTTAATGTGTTGGTTTTGTATTGGTTTTACAATTTTAAACAACCATTGATTTTGTTTAATGATGGCATACAAAAAATAATCCAACTCAAGTTCTTCTATTGAAATTAATTTTTTAAGAATCCATCAAAGATTGTCATCAAGATAGCGACAGATTATCTGAAGCTGTTTCTTATAATGTTTCATCCTAAATATACAAAGACTGAAAATTCGCAGCAAACTCTGGTTCAAATTTCACAACTTTTTATGGGCTTACTTCCCCGACAACTTAAAACCCAAAAAATAGTATAAAATAAAATAGTATACCCAAAGTAGCGCAAGTTAATCAACTTTACAGAGTGTCTTGTTGTGTTCTGTTATGTCTTGAAGATTAGAGCGTATTCTATTAATTATACCAAACAGTGTGTTGTCATTTTTTATTCGGATGTGGTCAAGGACTCTTTAGATTTACGAAATGACAATGTTAAACTTGGTGTTTTATATGAAGGTCGCAATCTTGGTATCATGTTAGATTTAGATTTGGGATTCAGAAGATATGTTAGTGGTCTTCTACAGCTTGATTATTGTACTATCAAGATCTTATGCAGCAGTAGACACATCTTGAGTCAGAAACTGAAAAATCATTGTTGACACGCGCTTGTACTCTCAGAGTCCATCAAAGCTTCGTGTAAAGATAGTAGATTGTCTGAAGCTTTTTCTTATTAAGCTAAATATTAGATATATACAAGGATTAAAAATTCACAGCAAATTTCATCGGCGAAATTTTTATGGGCTTACCTCCTCGATTATAGTGCTTGATAAAAATCTCTCCTCAAGCCTTCCTAGATGACATTCTAAAAGCTGTTGTACAGTTCCAAGCAACGCTAAAGTTGTGCAAGTTAATGAACTTATGGAATGAAGCAGATCTTAACATGATGCGCCAAGATGCCGTGTTGTGTGTCTTGAAAATTAGAGCTTATTTTAATAATTCTACCAGGACGTGTGTTGTTGTTTTTAGTCCTGATGTGGTGAAGGACTCTATGGATTTGCGACTTGAGACAATGCCAAACTTGGTATTTTATTTGCAATTCGCAACATTGGTATCATTTTACATTTTAGATTATATTTAGATTTGGAATTCAGAAAACATGTTAATGGTCTTCTATAGCTTGTATATTCTACTATCAAGATCTTAAACAGCAGTACACATCTCTTGAGTCAAATATTGAAAAATCATTGTTGTGATATGCTTGTACTCCTAGAGTCCGTCAATTGGCTCTGATTGGATTGTCTGAGCTTTTTCTTATAAAGTTACATATTAAATATACACGAGGATTAAAAATTCACAGCAAATACTCATTTATATTTCACCGACGATATTTTTATGGGCTTACTTCCTCGATTACAGTGCTTGATTAAAATCTCTGTTTAAATCTTCCTAGATAGATGACATTCTAAAAACTGTCGTATAATTCCAAGCACTATAAAATCGCCAATTTGATCTACCAACAAAGCTCAGCTCTGGATCACAACTCCAATGTTGTGCAAGTTAATGAACTTTACGGAATGGAGCAGATCTTAACATGGTGGACCAAGATGTGTGTTGATTAGAGCTTATTTTATTAATTCTACCAAGACGTGTGTTTTCGTTTTGGGATGGATGTGTTGAAGTATTCTATGGATTTACGATTTGAGACAATGCTAAACTTGGTATTTTATTTATAGCTCGCAATCTTGGTATCATTTTAAATTTAGATCTCAGATTGAAGAGACATATTAGTAGTCTTCTACAGCGTACGTATTCCACTATCCACATCTTATATAGTAATAAAAATATCTCGTGCCAAAACTGTTCTTCACAATTTTTCTTTCTTTCAAAATCCTCTTTATTTAATTTTGGATACGCTCTTTATCATTCCTGTATTGATAGTATGATTTCTCGTACATTATCTTAGGTAGGTTGGTTTAATGTGGACAGCCGTTGACTTTTACACACATCATAAAATTTTGCTAAAATACCTCCTTATTTATATAAGATTTATTTCCGAACTGACGTTCGTAACATTAAACCAGGCCATACACGGTGATGCAAAAATTTAGCACTTGTATGCGAGCAAATATGAAACAATATTATCGGGTCATGTTTACACCTAATACCGCTTTCAGTTTTAGTATGACAGTTTTGCATCGCAGTGTATATAAGATGATGCACATGGTATATGATGAACACGAGCAAATGGCACTATAAGACCGTTTCACATTGGCGAATGCCTCAACTTTGCATCACCATGTATGGCTTCTAATATCAGAACATATTGACGATTTTGCGACACCGCACAAAGATTTTTAAGAAGTCCTTTTCATTTGGGTAGCTGTTAAATGCAAGACGATTCTGGATTTTTTGAAGCTGAGGTGTGCCAGTTTTTTTAACTAAGTTGAGAGGTCACCTACTAGCCTACACAACTAGCCGGTACTAAAAATTCCTTGTGAGGATTGGTCTGAAATACATATTATCTTGTTTTATTTTGTTTTTTAATAACTGCTTTTCTTTCTAATTTTTGCTAGAGCCAATGAAAAACATTAACAGTTAACAACTAAACTCATCTACTCATCAACTATCAACTAAAGTACCGGTTGTACTGGATACAAAGATTAAAAAATCTTGGGAATAGCAATTCTTATCTTACCCATTAGTTGCTATTGCCAAGATTTTTTAATATCTGTATACAGTGCAACCGGTACTCCGTTTAGTATTATTATTATTCCTATTCTTCTCCTTATGTAATTAAGGAAACAATGCTAAATAGACTAAATAAGAATAGAGAAAATCATATTTGGCTAGGTTAAGCATAAGAACACCAAGAAAGTTTTGGAGATAAATTTTATCGAAAATAAAAATTGAGTTGATACTATTAGATTAAAAGAAAATTATATGTATTTGCACAAATCACCACACAAGGATTAAAATATAACATTCTTTAACAGGAATAGTAAAAAAAGGAAGAAAAAACTTTATCGCATCTTAAAACCCAAATTAAATCTACATCATCGCCTACTTTAAGGCCACTGCAAATACATCGATGTAGCCAAGTACAAACGCTTTAGAACAAACAGAGCATTTGAGGAAATGACGCTCATCAGCGATTCTATTGTAGCAATGACATGTTAATTGCATGATTGTTTATTGAGAGATTGGGTTAAACAATAGGATAAACAACAGGATAACTTCCTTTGCGCCAGCGATGCCACCCGCTGCGTCTTTGTACCAAACAAAAATAGGCAACGAAACATGTACATAAAAGAATGAAAGGAAAGAGTTAATATCGGCGATGAAAAGAGATAATCAAGGAATTCACGTACAAAGCAAATACATTAACAAAATACAAGCCAAACAATTTTTATTTTAGTTTTTATTTTACTTTAAAATCGGTATTGTTGTTTAATTCGTCATAATATAATCAAAAGAAAGATATTTCATTGTTACCGGAATCTAATTCAATCCGTGGAATTGGTATCCCGGCGTGATCCTGGCAACGTGTCCTGGCTAACCATAACCGCAACGGCATAACCAACAGACATTCCTACCGAACCATGATTACAGCGCGGAATCCAGGAATTGATATTATTAGTCGCATATACTACGAGTGGCTCCAGCACAGGCTCACATATTCCCACGTACGTGGTAAGCGCACGCGAA
Source organism: Onthophagus sagittarius (assembly GCA_036711965.1). Taxonomy (NCBI): domain Eukaryota; kingdom Metazoa; phylum Arthropoda; class Insecta; order Coleoptera; family Scarabaeidae; genus Onthophagus; species Onthophagus sagittarius. The sequence continues at coordinate 55,892,624 of JASERS010000001.1, forward strand.
ATCCTCCCACCCCCTACAACGATTGAGATCGAGTTTGGCCCCATAGATGGAGCTTAGCTTAGTATGTGTTCGGGCATTTGTAAATTCGCGTTCGAATATTACAGCCCATATCTGGGAGTCCCCCTTTTCCTTGTCCCTTTCCGGCGCTCCACAACGTGTGTATGCAATGGCCAATGTCATACAACCGCAGCTATCTATTATTACCATATAGATTGCACATCCCTTTTGGATTTACATATGAAATTATATTTAAATCGAACTCTCGATTTCGTCTCCTCTCTACTTACGATAATTGCGCGGTATCTCTCGCCAGGCAAAACCGGCAATTTACTATTGTGTCCATTGTAACTGCAAATCATTAATTCCGAATGAAGGCGTGAAGAAAAAACTTGAAAAAGAAAAACAAATGCGAGATATGACGTCAAAAAAGATATTTATAAGATAGCTAATATCTTGGGTATCGAAGACGAGGTTTTAAGAGAATTAAATCTGGGTATACACATAATCGTCCAATTAAAACACAAAATATTTTTTGTCCGTTGTATAATTAACTCTGCAGTTAATTAACTTCAAATGATCGATGATTAAATTCGAAAACTCTCGCAGAAGATTATATCGACTTTCACACACCCACTATGCTCAATTACGATAAAACCTCGATATAACAGACCAATAATTTTTAAATTATTTTAAAGGTTTGAATTAATAATTTTAACTCACTTTAGTGGCTTTTATAATTATTCTAATAATATCACACTTTGGAAGAAACGAACAGCTCGAAGGGTCTTTCGTGACGTCAAGAAAGCACTATTTCACACTTTAAAGTAGCAAATGGTTAATTTATTCTGCTCGTGTTTAGTAATGTTGTTAGTTTGAGATTTAACGTTAACAATATAAAACACAAATTACCACAAAAAAAGCCAGTTTTTGAGATAGTTCCAGTTCAATAAAAATGGTGTTAGATTCTTGTTTTAACACTAAATAAATATACATATACAGTAAATTCTTTACTTATAAGACTTAATAAGAAAAAAAAATCAAAATTAAGATGTTTACAAGTTTAAGATGAGTTTTGAAAATGTGTGACCTCGGAACAATGCTGCACAGGATGTTCACAAAGACTATTTCCTTAAATTTTTTATTATAAGCCCATTTCTTTTGAAAATTATTGTTACTCTTCAATTCTTCACAATTTTCAGAAATAATTGTTAATTTGATGAAATGCTACAAATTTAAGTTGAGTTTAAAAATTTGATATTTCGAAAACGAAATATTTAGGATTAAGGTAATCCTTAAAAAAGTGTATATTTTATTTCTATCATAAAAGAATCATCAAGACATCTTAAAAATTCGATTTTTTAAACATGATCATAAAAATTGTTAGTATTATGAAATGCTAGAAATTTAAGTTGAGTTTAGAAATTGATATCTCAAAAACGAATAGTTTTTTAAAATCATAAAAAAAATCATCAAGATATCTTAAGAATTCGATTTTTCAAAAATAGTTATAAAAATTGTAAATTTTATGAAATGCTACAAATTTGAGTTTAAACAATTATATCCCGAAAATAAATTGAGATATTAAGGTATGGTATTTTTCTCAATGAAGTATGTATTTTTCTTTATAAATCACAAAAAAAATCATCAACATATTTTAAGTATTCGATTTTTCAAAAATAGTTAAAGAAATTGCTAATTGTATGAAATTAAAAATTATCTTGGAATTAAGATGTTCAAGTACGGTTTCCTTTGGAACATCTCAAGCAAATTGAAATTGAATACATTTTCGATACTAAATAATCCAGTTATTATTATTTTTCAACGTATGCATTTTTATGAATAAAAATGTGTGTTCCTTCGTAATAATATAATAAGTGTTCCTTCGTTTTGTATCATGATATTCAACTTAATGTTTAAATTACGTTTGATATTCTAACTGATGATGGGGAAGAAAACCCGAAAGTAGTTTCAGTACAAATATAAATAAATTTGCAAGAAAAGAAGTTTAATTCATATTTAATTTTTTTGCAATTTATTAATTGTTTTCCTTGCAACATGGATAAACTTGAATTTAATCAATATAATCAAAATTTATCTCTTCAAATATTTTTAATTCTTTAAACTTTGTTACAGTTATAATTTATTAGGAATGATAATTTGAATGACATTTATTTTATTTTTTTTTTCTATTTTTTTATTAATACCATTTAACTTCACTTTATTGCTTTTTCAAATGGACTTGAGTGAAAGTGGCTGATTATATTTGTTCAATTTCCAATTTCATCTTTTGAACTTTTTCTATTTTCTGACTCCATATACATAATATGATTAAATTTGTTTTGGGTCTATTGTGTTTCGCCCTTTTTGAAGAATAATTTACGTTTTTCGTCACTATATATGTTAACTGAGGAGCCGATTAAACCAGTTATATCCATATTTTGACGACAGTATTTAGTATTATTTAGGGAGCAAACGCAAAGATAACAGTATTTTGTTTTTTGCGATTAAAACATTTTTTGTCAGCAGATTTAAAATCAGTGTCAAGTCTTCTGGAACCATTTCAAATCTTCTAGAAGCAGTATAAAGTCTTCTAAGGCATTACAAGTATGCTGAAAATATTTCAAGTTTTTAGAAGCAATATCAGGTCTTAAATGCTATGCTTATGGATAATTCATCTCACTATCTAATTGTCCCTTATTGATATTTGCTCCTCAAAATCGATGATCTCTGTATCTAGTATACTGGCTACATAATGAGCGAGAATTAACACTGCGCCGGGCGTTGAAAATCTTAGGACGGGTCTAGTCCAAAGATACAGAGTTGAGTTGGATTTGGTTTAACCGTGCAACTTAATATTTTTTTAACGAAGGTATCTACAATGAATAATTTCTGAAATAGAGTACTTTACAATCTGATTTGGCAAACTTGTATATTTGAATTCGAAGTAAAACTAAAAAAGTGGAAAGATTTGGGTTGTTTATTTTTGGGATTTTATATTTGTATCGAAAGGTAAACTAAAACTATAAATAACACTAAACCTAGAACTAGAAAGATTCAGGTTTAGGCGTGCATCTGAAGACGCATGGCTAAACCCCAAATTTTCCACTTCTAGGTCCAGTGTTAGGTCTAGTTTTATATCATTAGATCTAACTTCTGATTAAGAATTAGAAACATTCAGGATTAGCCGTACATCGCTCAAGACGACTGAACCCGAATGATTCTAGCTCTGGATCTAGTGTTAGTTCTAGTTTACTTCATTTCAAATATACAGGGTTTGGTTGGGTTGGGTTGGGTTTAGCCGTACATCTGAAGATATTTTGTATAACCAAGGCTTTTATTAGAATTTTTTTAAAAATTTTGTATGAGACATTTTGTTCGTCTAACCCAGCCTTAGGGCACAAATATCTTAGGACGGCACTGAATAATAAATGGAATTAATACTAGAACTAAACCGTTAGTTTAGTTTAAAATTGAATAAAAAGTATATTAGTCTAAAACTGAATGACAACTTGAATATTAACTGTATTATTCGAACAAATACTTGAGCTAAAACTAGAAACAAGTTTTTAGTTGCGGCTGTCTTATATACAACTCGAGGAATACCCCAAGCTTTTCTGTATACAAGGAATAGAGTGACTTGAAAAATAATAAGGAGTAGGATTTTATTAACATTCGTATTTAAATATATTCATTTATATTTATGGTATGACATAAATATTAATTATAATCCTTTTATCATTTAATGAGCACGACAACTTGTTGATTGTTACAAGAAACTGATCACGAAAGATGTAAGATGTATGTGTATCAAGAGGAAAGTAATATACTATAAGTTTACTTGATGTCGCTTTCGTTTTATGATATCAGTCAAGCAGTAACAATTTTTTAAGACTTGTTCAATTTCACCACGCCATCTACGGCGGTTACGATACTATACCTACGTAATTACAATTCATTATAAATACGGGACGCTGGCTAATGTGCTCCGGACAAGAATATTACAGGCTGCAATCAATTTTCTCAGGTAATGCGTATTATTATAGCTATCTGTCAAAAGCTACATTGTACGGTGTCGGTTCATGTGCAGCTCTTGGTTCGGCTCGCTACTCGCACAAAAAGCTATACAGGGACGGGCCTTGGTTAATGGCCTACTTAAGGACCATTACACATGATTATTAAATAATATCGTATACCGCATTATGAAGGAAAATGGAAAATGATTGAAAATGGTTTTCAAATGTTTACGTTAAACGTCTCGAAATAGTAATAAAAACCGAGTAACAAGCGAAATTGTGGAAACACGGTAATTACATTATCAATAACGTAAGATCGGGTTTTAATCAACTAAAGCGCCAAAGTTTAATTATCTACGATATTGAACTGGCAATAATTAGAAAGTGGTGAACATATCGCAATGACGTTGGTCTTCGGTTGATTGGCCAGTGTTGATAACCGCTGTTATGCTAATTTTAATTACTTAATATTTGCCTTTCTAATATACTAGTACTCAAAAATACTTTATAAACGTAGCGAAATTTAAACGATATTTAATACAATTTACGATTTTGGTGCCATTAAATATGCAAACGAGCAAATATCACGAGTGATTTAAACTCGAGAAGTTAACACGATATTAAAACATAAATTTAAAATAACTTTATCGACTTAATCAATGATATCTCACGTATAACAAATAAATTGGATATAACAATTTCAAAAAGTTCATATAATATATTATAGAGGTGAAAACAAGGTGAAAATTTATGAGATATTAACATTGACGGGAAACGATTGCGTATTATTTTTACACAGAGAATTAATTATTTATCGTACCTACAAACAACGTGTTCTAAATATCAAGGTAATAGTTAATATATTCATAGATATTAGAAAAAAAGTATTATATATAAATGGGAAGCGTTTCGTTTCATTTATACAGTATGTCCTTATCTAAGCATAAAGAATGGATCGGATATATTCAAATCACTAAATCACAGGAATTGTATACGCTAACTATACAAGATAAGTAATTATTCCCATTTTTATGTTAAGATTGTATTTTTTTTAACTGAAAATTTTTCAAATTCAATAGACACAATAGACACAGACAAGTAACCATATAAATCATAAAATTAAGTTTTTCTAAGAGGCATGCGACAGAACCCAAATGTTTTTAGTTGTAGGTCTAGTTTGTCTATTTTGGTTATTTTTTTGGGATTATTGTATATTTGTATCGAACTAAAACTAGAAATCTAAAACTAGTCTGCAGACTAGTCTGAAGACGCACGGCTAAACCTGAATCTTTCTAGTTCTAGGTCTAGTGTTAGTTCTAGGTTTAATTCTTGTTTAACACCACATTGTTTAACATTCTTTTGGAACTAATTGTATAACCAAGACTACACCTACAACCTAGCTTCAGAACCAACACTAGACCTAGAACTACAAACATTGGGGTTTAGCCGTCTTAAGAGACGTATGGCTAAACCCTAATGTTTCTAGTTCTAGGTTTAGTATTAGTTCTTAAAAGACGTAGCCGTACGTCTTTTACGATGGAACCGAATCCAACCCAATCTAGCTTCAGAACTAATACTAGACCTAGAACTAGAAACATTAGGGTTTAGCCATACGTCATAACATAACATATAACATAACATAAATTTTTCCAGTTCTAGGTCTACTGATCACTGTAATCGTTGGTGTTGGACCTATCTTTAATTGTACAGTGTTATGGTACTGGTGGATCATGTTTTCGTTTAGCCATACGTCATAACATAACATATAACATAACATAAATTTTTCCAGTTCTAGGTCTACTGATTACTGTAATCGTTGGTGTTGGCCCTATCTTTAGTTGTACAGTGTTATGGTACTGGTGGATCATGTTTTCGTGTAGTTAATAAGTATTAATAAATAAATGTGTGGTTCCGTAACATATCACAGTGTAATTGGGCCATATTTCTTCGATGGAAATGGAAATCAACTGAAATATTTGTATTTGTTACAAAATTACTTTAATGAATTTGATATGTTGAGTTAAGTTTGAAATTTCAGTAATAATTTTTTTCCATTTTTGTAACTCGATTCAGGGACATACTGTATATAGAGTTATTTATCTTAACTAGTTTATCTTGCAAGGTTAAAATGAGTGTGAATGCGGTGATAGATATTGCTTGTTAGTAATAATCAACATTAGTAATGATAATTAAATTGATTAATAATTAACAATTCATTTATAACAAATAATAACGTAGTAGCAGTAAATTTTAGATATTAAACATTGACAATGCATCAGCAAATAGTTTGTATCAACAAAATGTAGTACGTAGGATGTAAATTAAATTAAATTATTCCGTCCGTGGATAATGTTTGCTTTACTATATGAATAAATTATTAATTTTTGCCGGATGACTGATGACTGGAATTGCTCGTTAGCGTTATAGATTTAAAATTGTTTGGAGATGATGATGACATTGAAAGGAAAATGAATTGTAGAAGTAGAACACGCTTTCTAAATAAGGACGTGTCGATGCGAGCCAGCCAGGCCGTTAGTAAACGGTGGGGGAAGAAGAGCCGAGAAATGCAAACAATAAGTGAAATTTTATATTTAATCAAGCCCGGAGTCGCGGAAACGCTGTAAAGTACAATTATCAGCAATTAGCTGATTGGAAGTTCACATGTATACGGTAGTTGCGCACTAATACAATTAACAAATGAAATATTGCGAGGAGGAAGAGAGGCGCGGGCAAGTTTCCCCGATAACTTTCGGGAAACCCGGGAAGCGGCCGGGAGGGAATTAGCGGAGTTATTCCCGGTTATTAAATATATCCGAAAGCGGACGCCTACGGAACGCGACTTATCGATTGCAGTTTCAGTTTGTTTTAAATTAGATCAATTTGTCAATTTTCTATAGACGAATGGGGTTGCGGGAGGGGGACGAGGGCAGCAGTCGCATTGGCGGCCCGAGCTGGAGCGTCCATTTTTCAGCGTAATAGAATTTTTAAAATTAATCCCGTCTATGCTAGCACGTAATGGCGGCAGAACTTTTACAATACCGACGGAGCATTTATTTCGCGAACTGCCGATATGTCATGATACTTTAATCCTTTTACCCGTCGGAAATAAAACGCGACCAACTTGCGAAATTGATGTACCTTTTTCTGACGATTATAACCATTTTCAGAGTGTGATGAAAAATTACTTATGACCCATCAATTATTGCACTACGATAAGTTAACGCTTCGTATTAATCATATTTATTTTAATGCAACAAAACTTCTGAACATCTATAGTCAAATGTCAAAAACTACAACTATATAAAGCTGAATAACAACTAGAACTAGAAATAACACTGTCATGGGAAATAACACTAGACTTAGATATAGAAAGTCCGATTTAGCTGTATGTTTCTGGTTCTTTTCATAGTAGTAGTCCTAGATTTGTATTTGCACTACCACTAGTAACATTTCGCCTCTTAGTTCTAAGTCTAGTGTTTCTTGTAGTTTTGCATTAGTACTGCTGATAGAACTAGTACTAGACCTACAACTAGAAACATTCGAGCTTAACCGTACATCTTTCAATGCAATATCAGTGTTATTAGAACTAAGACAACCCTAGCTAATCTTATTCTTTTTTTAGTTCTTTGTCCAAAGTTTGTATGTAGCACACTATGTTTAACAATGAACGGGAAATAAAGTAACTTAATGAACGGGAAATAAAGTAACTTAATGAACAAACTAATTTAATAAATTATTAGTGGATGCAGAGCACCATCCATATAGGCGCCAAACACTTTACGATTTCGGAGTGTCCAATTCATTTCCAGCATTTGCTTTTTTTGAGTGTAGCATGTATTTTAAATTAGGACTTTATACTGCTTGCAAAAGACTTGAAATGCTTCCACAAGCCTTGAAAAGCTTCTAGAAGATTTGGAGTGCTTCCAGAACACTTGATACTACTTCTAGAAGATTTGAAATGCTTCCAGAAGACTTGATATTGCCTCTGGAAGACTTACAATTCATCTAAATAACTTGATACTACGCTGAAAAACCATAAAATGATACCGGAAGACTTCGATGCCTCCAGAAGACTTGATATTGCTTCTAGAAGACTTGAAATGCTTCCAGAAGATTTAATACTGCTTCTAATAGATTGCAAAGGGTTCCATAAGACATGATGTTACTTTTGGAAGACTAAGAATACATTCAGACGGATTGATATTGCGACAAGAATTGACATGGTACCATAAAATTTGCATAGCGTCCGAACGACTTGATACTGCTTCCAGAAAACTTGAAATGATTGCGGAGGACTAGATACTATGTTAAAAAGATTTGAAGTGATACCAGAAAATTTGCAATGCCTCCAGAAGACTGGATATTGCTTCTAAAAGATTTGATACTACTTCTAGAAGACTTAAACTTGATATTGTCTTAGGAAGACTTGAAATGCTTCCCGAAGTCTTGATAACGCGTTTAGAAAACTAGAAATGATAGTAGAAGAATGCCTTCAGAAAACTTGATACTGCATCTTGAAGAATTGAAATGCTTCCAGCAGATTTGATATAGTCCCTGAAAGAGTTGCAATGCCTCCAGAAGACTTGATATGCTTTCAAAAGATTTGCTATTGCCTCTGGAAGATTTGAAATACTTCCAGAAGACTTGATATTGCCTCTGAAAGACTTGAAATGCTTCTAAAAGAGCACCTATTCAAAATTGTTAATGGTATTATCTGAACTGAATGTATTAAAAATGATCACTTTCAATTAATTTTAAGTATTTTTGGATTAGATTTGGATAATTTTTCAGTCTTAATCCAGACTTTTTTTTAATGAGTCGTCATTTTGAGTCTACTCCCAATCAAGTTTTTTTTCAGTGCCCAGCATTAATATGTATATTCCAATCTACAGTACTCTACAAATGATTTAAAAAAGTTTTAACACACTAGAACAAGTAATACATCAAAAATTAAGATGAGTAGTCTTAGTCTACATGTTTAATATTTAATATTTGTATCCACGTTGCAAGTTAACTAAGTATTATTAAAACGACAAAAACTTCTTCAACCTTTATTATATCTATGTAAGGGTTTCAGTCTTCAAAATTAATATTACATCCTGTTTCCTGCCTATGGTTAAAAACTTTTGAGTTACTTTTAGCATTGTACTCTCATATTCGGATTTGACCAACATAACACCCTCCACATTTAAACCATCTAATTAGCTAAACTCCATTCTGCTTTTGAAAATGTCTTTTTGATTTTTTCATGATAATTCGAAAAATATTAATACAGGTAAACTTTCCTCTCTTTCTCTACTTTAAACTTGCTTTCTCATAAATTAACTTATCAATAATATAAAACGTAAATCCATTTTGACATGCTAATGTTTTAATGTAATTAAATTCTCTTATCTTATTCCGCTCAGATAAATTAAATTTATATACAAAAAAATTAATACACATGGGCTCGGAAATACCTTCTTATCGAGATAAAGAGCGTTAAAGTTTCCTTAAAATGAATCATTATCTGCAATAGATACTTTTTGTTAAAAAATACTATACAAATACTAATAAAAATACTAAAATATTTGTTAAAAAATACTAATAATAATATTGGATAGAAGCGTGTGTCGAATCACAAGGTGGACAATTCCAGCATCTACTCTAATTATTTATTATTTTGACAAAATTTGTTGAAATGTTAGTTACTCAAGAACTGTGCATTAATCAAAGTTTTGTAAGATATCAATTGATAGATAATTAACCACATAACACAAAAATTCTACCCGTTTGATAAAATTAGTAGGCGTGGAAAATATTTTCAAAAGAGGTTTCTTTAAGTGCAGATTTTAAGTTTAATTTTAAAGATATTTTAACGCCCTCTCCGTTAAGAGGGACATTTGCGCGTCCATATTATAATAAAACTACTCATCTTAAGAATAAATAAATATTTTTTTGTACGTCTCGTGTATGTGGCTATCTTTCAGGAGCGTGTTAATTTTCTCAAGAATTCGAGTAATAACATTAAATGAAACAAGTTATAATCGACTATTAAATTGTAAAATTACTCATTTTCTAACAAAGAAAAAATGAGTAAGAAACACACATAAAGGTTAAAACACAACGTAAATATTCAATATTCATTTTAATTTTTTTTGTCAGTTTTTTTTTAATCACCCTGTATATAAATTGTATGATTTAAAAATATTTCCTAAATTATACGCTAAGCTGATTCTTATGAAGTCCGTTATATCGAAGTTTTATGATAGAAAGACTTTTGCTACCCTAGTAAAGCACATAAACTATTCATGAGTAGCACGTAATGTGTGTGGCACATACCCGGTTAAGAAACAGACAACAAAAACGTTAGGCGAAGGTGCATTTCATAACTCACATTCCTAAGAATGAATAAGCGACGAATTTGCAATGCAATGCTTTGCGGATGCTGCAAATATTATTGTAATCCACTCTAACGCAGAAGTACATATAACACAACATACGTTTTCTATATAAATTACACGCGAACACTTGTCGCGAATCCCATTAACAAGCTACGTCCGTCGCAACATTATTAAACGTAACCGATGATATGAGAATGAAAAAGTTTCTGCAATGGAATCCTTGTCGTTTCCGTTTTTTTATATTATTTATTACCCGGAGACGGTTTTGTCTACTAATTAAAATAACAAGTATTGCAAAAGGCATTGCAAAATCATGTTCTTGTCGACGCAGCCGGGCGCATCGTTTTTCCAACGTTTTGTAAATAATTTCCGATGAATCGCTGATTGCGAGTTATAAATTTTAAAAGTAATTCCACGAATTCTTCTGCGATTATTTACTTTGTCACGTAATAGTACTTACGTTCGTGCGTACGCAGCAATTGTAAAAACGAGCGGGCTTATACACCGGAAACTTACCTGTAAAGAAAATAAAAACATACATTAAATTCAAGCTAATAGGTAGGAAGTACACATATTTGTATTTTACATATACAAGAGAATCATTTTACTTCGAATTTCGAGGGGTAATTCATTTTTCGTAAGAAGCAACCATCTTGATGAATTTTAAAATATGGCGTCTTCTCACTTAGCCGAATTACGGTAATTTAAGGGTCGGCGAGAGCGGTAACGATGTAGACGACGCTGTCCTTCCCATTTACAAATTCACCCTCTCTCCAATATCTTCCGACAGCTATTAGTTGAAATTATTACGAGTTATTAAAAGAGCAAATCATTACTGAGACCATAATTGCTCGATACATTACCGAAAATGTAACACAAAATACAAGAAGTACTGAAATATGTTCAAGTTTAGAATTAAATTAATTCATATTATTTACGAAAATCAAACTTATTAGCGCATTAAATAATTGTGGTACTAGAAAAACATTATTATCACTATAAAATCGGTCTAATAAATATCGATTAATATTTGATTGTAGAAAAAATGTTAAATGGCCAAGGTTGTAAAGCAGCTCTTTTTAATACTCTCATGTCATTTAAGCTCGAACTTAACGGCAATGTTATTATGAAAGCTAACGAGGAACGTTACCATCGTGGTATATAAATAACGAGATGGTTATGCATTTTTTTTTGTAATTTTGAATCATAAAGTTGCTAATCAATACAAGTTAAAACAGTACATCTTTGAAAACTTAGGGCTTTATATAGGGGATTTATATATACATTTAGTATATTATAGATTTACATCGATATATTGGTATCATAGATTAAACCAAATCTTCACAACAAAACTTCAAAATTTATGTTTAAAGTGGCTGTTATCTAATACGTACACATATTAGATATGAACACACCTTCGTAGTAATACCGCCATCAATATAACGATGGTATTATTGATTTACTGTGATACTTAGGAAAAAACTGATCTTCCCACTATAGTTATCCCTAATTGAGTAATTATTACAGCCAAGTTCTGAAAAATGTTTCTCGACTTTTCAAGAAAGTCTGTTAAGCAAGGGTAATTAAGAGATTATTTCCTTATTTTCTATGGAAGGCGAAGTAGACTATCAAGTCTTTTCTTAGCTTTATTTTCTCTGTATACATTAAAATGTTGAAATGCATGCGAAGTACATTGATAGATTCATTAATTGATACAAAACTTTGATGGACTAGAATGTGGTGGTTAATCATTCATGATATCATTGTTTTCACAAAAGGTAAGATATTAGGAATCGGTTATATCAAGAAGCACTATATTTTTTTTTCTTTTTTCTTTCACTTTAATTAAAGTGCATATTAGTGACTTATAAAAAGAAAGTTAGCGAGAATAGTATGTCTATGATGTTCATTCAGATTAAAAAATTTAAGAATCTAATTGCACTGAACTATGCACAAACCACAAACAGAATCTATCACGTATTTTTTTCCATATATCAAAAAAAAGACTACAGATTATTTACAACCCAGCAAACTTGTCTACATTTTCAAAACGTATATCGTAAGTTAGAAAGTAAGTATATCTTTTTCTAGCTTTTACTTAACACGTTATGTATGACCATTGTAATTTTAATTATAAACTGTGTGAAAAGATATAAAATTGTGATGTTTCCGAAATCTGCTCACCTTATCTAATCCATGTTTTTTCTACTTTGAAAGAATTGAGGAATTTACAAATATATGAATGATGAAACCATATTTTGTTGCGTTGTAGATTAAACTTTCTGCATTAAAGAAGCATATTGGTAACAGTTACGTTTGAAAAGATATCATATACCATCCATATTTCCTGGATTCAAAACATTTCAATGCTACCATTATTAAAGAGATGTCATAAGAATGTATATGACAGATGCTGAGGTATGCAAAATGTGAATCGACTGAAGGAGTATTAGACGAAGTCCCAGTAAAGTACTAAGTAAGTACTTATCAGTTATATTTACTATAAGATTAATTTACAAAGGGTATATTCAAGCTGTTGATTCATCCAGTTACGTACATTTGAGAAACATCATCAAATCGAATAGTACCATTCATGTATTATATATTACTAGACTCATTTTATTTTATATGTTTACTGAAAAAGCAAAATTTTTAACTTTTCTTTATAACTTTAACACGTTGACTACCCAACACGAGATAACTCTTAGTTTTTTGATTTGTCCCTTTTGAACCACTCTTTGAAGAAAATAAACAATCAATTTTCAGAGCATTATATTTTTGAAATGATTTATAATAATTCGCATCTTGTAGAGTCTGACGGAAGATAGTCATCAACTAAATTAAAATAGCGTAGTAACAATTGAAATCTATTCCGATTCATACAGGATGGTCAAAAAAATTACATTATACATTTCGTTTGTACTCCTATAAAGTTATAGCATAGGAAAAAAACAAGGTGCCATTTATATCATAACCCAATGAAAATCTTCATTTCAGCAGTGTCAACGTCTTTATAACGTGATAACCTTTTAGACTTCCATATTTTGAAGATTCTTGTGCATCATACAATTGTATTTGTTTGAGTAATGCAAGAAAATTGTTGAAAAAATATCCGCAAGTCTTCGTATTGTGAAATATGCCGGATCCAGTTTAAAACTAATACCTTCTTGAAAAATAGATATTTCAGGATTTTGTTGATTTTGCATGATCGTCATGCAACCACATCAAATATGAATGATAATTAGGAGACAAAATCAACAAAATCCTGAAATGTTATATATCGTATAACCTTTGTCTAACAAACAAAAACATCACATTAAAAACTTAATTCACAAAAATCATCTTTAATAACATAATATGATTAAAATAATTTATTAATATGATATTAATATGAAATTATCGATTTGGCATTTGGGACCGGAATCGGAAGAGTCTTTGGTAATCCACGTGGTAATGAAAATTTAATAAAAAAACCAAATTTCATACGTAAAAATGATGGCTTTGAATGAATTTCTTAAGCAATGCAAAAATATGTCAAAGCAAATGTGGAATATGGATAATATAAACTTCGTTGACTAGTACGTTCTTGTTTAGTTTTCAGTTTCGACATTGTCACCTATCAACGTTTTCAATAATGATATTACAAGGGCATTTTAATATAAATTTGACATAAGTATTGGTTTGTTTTAACTTGTAGCAAACAAGTAATTGGATATAAACAGTAAGACTTTAAAGCAATAAAAAAGCTAGCTTGAGCTTGTTAGGTCTGTTTCATTTAACATTAATATCATAATTATTTTTATCCTGTTCAGCGTGGATGCACACCGATATAAACACGATAGTTAAAATATTATTACCTAATACTATAACCTACTTAACGTATATTGGCGTGAAATAAGGATTTACTCGCATTAAATTAATTTTATGGTAAAATGTGTAGATCTAGCCTTAAGCGATTCAAGCTATATAGGAATTGTACAGAATTATTACGACTTAGGAATTATTAAGATTTGCTTAAGTTATAAGTAGTGGTTAAATTTAATGAAATAACATTTAGTATTTAATATCTTCCAATTAAATGAAATAAATCACCTTCATTATGTATCTACAGTATGTCCCTTGGATCGAATAGATACATGTGGATTTAGTACGTTTCTAAAGTCGGAACTAAACCCAACCCAACCAAGTTTCAAAACTAATACTAGACGTAGAACTAGAAACATAAGAGTTTAGCAATCTTAGGAACGTACAGATACAAGTCGCTACGTACTCTAAACCAATACAAGTACAGATTAAAAATACTTTTTACTTTAATTAGGGCTAACTAGGAATTTAAAATAGGAATTTAAAATACTAGGACTAACTAGTTTTAATTCGATACAAGTATACAACAATTTAAGAATGAATAACAACTAAAAATAGAGAGGCAACGCTACAGCTAACACTAGATATGTTTCTAGTTCTATGGAACTAGAAACATTTGAGTTTAACCGTACATCTCTTAAGATGAAACCGAATCCAACTTAACTTAGCTTCAGAACTAATACTAGACCTACAATTAAAAACACTAAACTAAACTAGAACTGAATCCAACCTAACCTAGCTTCACAATTAATACTAGAACTAGAAATATTAGGGTTTAGCCGTCTTAGGAGACGTACGGTTAAACCCTTATAATTCTAATTCTCGGTCTAGTGTTAGTTCGGAAGCTGGATTGTAGATTTAGTATTAGTTATACTTTTAGATCCAGAAGAATTTAAAGCAATCCAGATTTAAACAAAAATTATAACTAAAACCAACACTAGACCTAGAATTATAAAGAGTTAGGTTTAGCCGTGCGTCTTTAGTCTTTAGACGCACGGCTAAATCGAATATTTCTAGTTGTAGGTCTACTGTTAGTTCTAGTATTAGTTCAATACAAGCATACAATGATCTAAAACCGAATAATAGTCAAAAGTAATGCTCATACTTATATTAAAGCTAGCACTAGACCTAGATCTGAAAATATCTGGGTTTAGCCGCACGTCCTTTGGGATGGTTAAACCCAAATATTTCTATATCCAAGTTTAATGTTAATTCTAGTTTTAGTATTAGTTCTAGTGTTAATAAATTCTTAAACTTAGTTTTATGGTTTTTATCATAAATTGAAATTCCAATTTCTACATAAAAAAAGGGAATAATTAATTAACTTCTATAGTTACAGTATAAAATTCGTATAATTTAGTGGTTTGAGCATATTTGACGCATTATTTATGCTTAGATAAAGTTAAAAAATCAGTAAAAAAAAATTCCTCTTTGTAACTCGATCCGAGAATATACTGTACATATACAGGGTGATTTACATCATAAACTAAAAGGGTAAGCCTAATTGAAGATTTTTCTTAATAATGTTGTGATCATAACTTTACAAAGATATAGAATTTATTGTTGAATTAATGAACGAGTATTTCTAACATCATGTAAATTGTCTTATTATCTTTCACAACTGAACGTGGTATTTACAAATATTTTAATTGTTCTTTATTGAAAATTTTAGAAAAAATGAAAATTTTTAATTTTTAGTCTGCTCCGTATGTTATAAATACAGACTGGATGTTAAGCATTATGCTTATTGCTCAATTTTATAAGCAAATAAGAAATATTAAGTTTCCTAATTCGCCAGGGAAAATAAGCATGTTGCGGTTTTATCCTTTTTTTAATTTAGTATTTATTTTAAACTTTTTATACATGTCTATATTATTTTTAAGAATAATACAATATAATATAAATCAATATATGCCGAAAAAAACCTATACATAACGCAAAATTGGCAACTGTGTCGCGTGATACCTCGAAGTTCACCACGAGCTAAACAAGTCTTTTTGTCAGAGGCAGATAAAAGATGCCTCGAATATAAAATTTTTTTATTATAATTTAATACATTTTACCTGGTTAGCTTATAGATTCAACCGCATAACTGAAACTATAAGATTGCAGTATCCGATTGTAAATGCAATAAAGAAATGGCAAAAAATATTTACGAAAGCTCAATTGAAAGCCCTCAGAACCAGTTTTAATAAGATGGGGAACTTGGCTAGATGCCGCCATGTACTATGTCGATCATTTTAAAGAATTTCAAAGTGCAGAAAACAAATTCATTAAACTATGTCAGAGTTCTAAGAATACCCAAACATGCACAACAAATTATTAAAAGTCATTTTAAATGTGTAAGTTAGTGTATTAAATTTTTTTAAAAAACAACTACCATTAGTAGAATCAGTAATTATTATAGAAAAAATTGAATCGGCTGCAAATAGTGTCCCAGGATCTATTGGTCGAATAGTAAAAGAAACAGTGGTTCGAACTCTCTCAACTTAAATGAAGAATTCCAAACACTGTACAAAATATCTACTATTTTAAGTAGTGCGGCACATTGCGATTTTGAAATAGATCGAACGATTATTCCAAAATTTAAGTATACACCAATAATAAGTGTTATTTTTTTTCTACATACAAAAACATTCTAACAGACAGGAGACATAATTTTAGCATGGAAAACTTGGAAAAACATTTAAGTATTCATTCTTCTAAGCATTAATTAAGAAATCTTTTAAGTATTGTATAATAGCAGATACATATTTATTATGTAAACGCAATAAATGGTAAAATATAAATATTAAATATATTATTTAATACTTAAAAAGGTTAAAAAAAAAGTTTTTAAAAAGTTTGTTTAAAGTACTTTTTCCAGTTTTTTTATACTTTATTATCTGGTATCTAGTTATAAATCACCTTGTATATGTATATATCGACATTATAACAAATATATCAACGTCCTGAAAGTAAATACTGTCTGTTGAAGCATCTTCGCTGCCGTTGTCGATAAACAGTTTGTTTACATGATTATTATTCCGGTCGAATCGTGATACTAATATAACAATGCGTTTATTATTATCAATATAATTATTATTATAACCCTTCTCACATTGACATTACTTATCCGTCCGCTGCGCGTTGTTTATAAATGAGGTTTAATTAATTCGTCCTCCGTTATAAAAAGGCTAAATTAATACTAATATTTATGTTAATTTTATTTAGCGTATTGGTCGGTAATAGAAAAATATCTAGCTTTGCTGTATGGTATGTACGAAAGCTTGTGAGATGAGTTTTGATGGAATTATATTTTAAATGAATTACATATAAAACGCGAGGGCGCTCGAAAGTTTTGTCGCGTTGCGGCCAACGTCGCTTAACGCTATTTCCCGGATTTAATAACGTAGTTATACTCGGAGCGCGTCTTGCTAACACGCTATTGCGAATCACAACGCGTTAAAGTTTTACCTGGTTCTATGAATAACGTAAATATTTAACAAGTAAAACTGTCCTATTTTAGTTATTTCACAGTACCTTTCCATAAAATATTATTCCATTTTCAAGGATAATACAAATTGGATTGTTTGATATGATTTAAAAGTTAATAAAAAATTAAATTAATGAATAACTGTTCCTTGACATTTATTTTATAAAACGAGGCACCTTTTAAAAATATAATTTGAATCAAATTATTTATTATAACAAAAAATTTATATAATTGAGCAATTAACACAACAAGCATTAACTATCTAACGTTGGTAATTAAAAGGTACGTGTAGGTATGTTGTAAATAATTTCCACTTTATTAATAATCGTTATAAATTGGTATCCAATCAGTACCCACTTTTAAAAATCACTATGCTTACAATAAATAACCTTCAACAAAGCCGGTCAGTTAAATAATAGAGTTATATACGAGAGAGGCAGAAAAGAAACCGTTCAATAATAAATTCCCCTTTTCTATTCTTGGAATTAATTTATTTTATTGTTACCACCGGTGGTAACAACGTCCCTAGATTACAGCGGACCGGGTCGTTACGTAAATAAATTATTACACGGTACTCGGTATGCGCCTTCATTTATCTTTTGTAGCAGAGATTTAGATATATATTTACTTTTACCAGTTTTGTTTTCCGTCCGTTAGATATTAATTAAGGGAAAGGTGTGCGGGACGAAACATTTTACGTATAAAGGTTAGCGTACACCGGAGGGGATCCACATGAGTCGAAATCAAAGGCTCCAATCAGAGATTAACTTTCTGTGGCGTTACAAATTGGTTCGGACACGTATTAATAACTCCCATAAATAAATTCTATTTGTATTTTTGATAGCGTATTATTAAAGCCAAGATTGTAAGAAGAAATATAAATTATATATACCTTCCCTTTTATTTTCATTTTAAAACGTCCATCCTTGAGGTGTAATTTTAATTAACTTGTACCGGTTCTCTGTGGGCGTTTTATTTACTGCATCTACTTGTTTATAATATATTCCTCACACCCACACCACGTAGTAATCTCACAACAACGTTGCTTTAATAATTAAAAAAAAACGTGCTAAGACCTCATCTATCTGTTAATAATAAATCTTATTTATTATAAATTTTATCTCTCATTATTAATTTTATTATAGATGGGAATTTAGGGTAATTATATTATTAATTGTTGGTCATTATGGCATTAGCATTTCCTTTTTACACATGAACCTGACTTATTACTCGAGGAGTGGTCGGCGCATCGACGTTTTAATTATTAACCGAGCTAGGTTAAATATCGCCATGACATTGAAAGTGATGAATAAATAAGGAAAAAGCGAATACGGCTAGTTCATTTAAAATTAATGGCAGGGCGGTTAAGGAAATTGAGTTTTTCTAGAAGTTTTATAATTAAGCGTATGAATGATTTAAATATGTAAAGTAATTTTTATAATTTGACGCGTCAATAACACTTATAATAAATGCGATTGGTAATTTTCGTTGGGAAATGAAAAATAACAGGATCGGTAATCGATTTAGAATTGAAGCGACATTTTAAAATAAAATTTTTTAATCCCGGATTTGTCGTTGTTGGCATTAATTGCAGTTCTTTTTGTGCCCTTTGCTGTACCATCGGAAGACAATTAGCAGGACTGCGTGGTAAGCGGGTTTGTTGGGTACGACCGCCCCCGATTGTCCCGTCCGCATCCTGCCCGAATCTTACCGGTTCCGGTGCGACCGCGTCCGGAGGTCGTGGTTGCGGCGCTGTGGCGCGGTGGCGGTGACGGCCATTTGCCGTGAAACAATCGCATTAAGGCAATTTGACAATAAATTAATCGAGTTACGTGCATTAAATAGGGGACCCGAGGGCTGTGCGACGGTCGACTCAAAAAAACCCTTCGAATGCCTCCGGCGGCGGCGTCTGCGTCGGTTGCGCGACGCGGAGGGGGTACTCCGTGCGGCCGCTATGCACAACAGGATATGGATGCATTTCCGTTCTCAAAGGGTTTAGTAATTATGGCCGCTAATGTGATTACTTCGTTTCAGAACGTAGTCCATTAGGCCCTTGTAGTACTACACTCGACGGTGCTCTATCTAATAATTCCATATCGGCGTCGGCATGTGTATGAGCGAGCAAGTAGTGCGTGTATGTATGTGTATGTGAACGTTGTAGGACGCGTGGGACGTCAACGCAAGGGGCGGTGGAGGCGGCCGGCGGCATCGCGGCTTTTCCTGTACGCCGTCGCTGTTTGCGGGCGTGTTCGTGTGTAAGTGACGGTCCCTTTTGCCGGACGTGTGCCTAAACTGTAGTTTAATTATTCG
The DNA here is from genome assembly GCA_036711965.1 of Onthophagus sagittarius. Lineage (NCBI taxonomy): Eukaryota > Metazoa > Arthropoda > Insecta > Coleoptera > Scarabaeidae > Onthophagus > Onthophagus sagittarius. Next base: position 55,912,669 of record JASERS010000001.1, read on the forward strand.
CGAAATGTACGCCGTCGACCTTAACGGCCTTTTTTTATCCGTTGGCCGACCGGCGCGCGGCGTTCCGGGCCGCACGTTTTATTCCATTACGACCGAAATTTGTCGTATAATTCGGCAGCCGCCCGCACGACTTAACTAAGCGGAAGCGCTTTTCACTTTTTAGATTCCTTTGATGCGATATCTAGAACGCTGAAACTCCCTTTTTACCCTCGTTTAAACCGGGTAATTTCATTTTCATACTTGTATTACATACCCTCACTACATTTTGATCTTCCTTTTATCACTTTATATATTACCATTTTATCCAATCTTTATTTCTAAAATCGAGATTTTTATTCTTTTTTGACAACACTTATTTCAACATTCATTTCTAACATATGCAGTAAAACTACGCTATAACTAATAAAATATATTTTTCCTCAATGGAAAAGAATTACACGTCAACAATGATCACACTTTATCATTGTTGACTTTCTTCCCGTGGAAGAAAGTAACATTTTGTACCTGTCAACAGGGATGAAATGTATATTTTCTTTAAAATCAATAAGATTTGTCTATATTAAGTCGTCATTTTTTCCGTAATAGAAAGAAAAACAATGTATTAAACTTGAAAAAATGTTTACTTTTCCTCTTTTATAAACATTAGACAGCACAACCTCGAGCTAAAATCTAATTCATAGCACGTTTCCATCGAAATAAGTATCAATTAGTTATCCAATAATTTCTTGATAGATTCAAAAATTGGGAATATTAACTGCTAATATTAATTTTTAGTTATAGATCAAATATTGTATAACAGCGTGAAGTGCTATTTGCACTCACACGACATCTAGTACTCGCTTTGATGATATTAAAAAAATCGGGTTTGTGGTGAAAAGGTATCTTCACGTACTGTTTCATAAATAACTATTACAGTATAGCCTCGATAATCCGAACCAATTGCTACCAAAAGTGGATTATCAAATATTGTTGCTAAATAATTGACAATATTGGATACAAGAAATAATGCACTTGAATACAAGAACTTAAAAGCAATATATTTCTCTAAACAGAAATTTTTAACTGTTAATTTAACTCTTAAGACGACTAATACTAATATTTCTAGTTTTAGTATTACTTCTAGTGTTAGTTATACTTTTAGTTCCAGAAGAATTTAAAACAATCTAGAGTTCAACAAGAATTAAAACTAGAACTAACCCTATATCTAGAAATATCCAGAAATATCAAATTTTCTAGTTATAGGCCTAGTGTTAGTTGAAGTTTTATTTTGATACCAAGTATACAATAATCTAAAATCGAATAACAACCAAAAGATACCAACACTAACGCTAGAATGGTCACTAGTCTTAGAACGAAAAATATTTGGATTTAGCCGTCCCTCTCTTAAGACAGAATCCAACTCAACCCAATCCAACCCAGCTTTAAAACACTAGACTTAGAACTAGAAACATTAGCGTTTAAGCGTCTTAAGAGACGTGCGGCTAAATTCTAATGATTCTAGTTCTAGGTCTAATGTTAGTTCTAAAGCTGTGTTGTATGGCTATTATTTGTTATATGTTTAGTTCCAGAAGAATTTAAAAACGTAGAGTTAAACAAGAATTAAAACTAGAACTAACACTAGACCTAGAACTAATTCATAGACTATCGTGAGCTGTCACGTGCGAAAATACTTTTGAAAGTTTTTGATTTTTGTGATTAAATGAATTTTTTACCTTACTTTGTTTAGATGCACATTAACAATTAACCCCAAGAAACTGCATTAAAATTATGGTGAAAACGAGGAAGCGTGGAATACAGTAGAAAAGTTTGTGAGGGAGGTTATAGTCGGGAAGGAGAGTATATGGCAGAACAGTGATGAAATGATAACATAGTGCCAAGAGGTGAAAGAAATTTGGGCCATACTATCTGGTTGCCCAACATCCCAGACCAGATGTCTGCCAGCAGATTTTTCCGACCACATACGCAAAACAAAAATATGGGTTGTTTTATGTTGCAATATTAATTATTGGGGGAGCGACAAGGATAAGACCGTCCAGAGATTGGAAAGAAGGATAAGAAAGGTGGTCCAAAATATCTTATGAAGGAAGAGAAAAAGATTCCATTGTGACAATGAAACGAGGGTGAGTTGGTAATGAACGGACGATGTGAAGAAATGGTGTCGGCTGTACGGAGAGGATTTGGAAACATTAGGACATATGTTGAGTAGATGTAGCGAGCTGAGAGAAGACAAGAACTAAAGACTGACAAATTCTAGCTTTAGGAAAGATTAGTACCATTTAAGCCGAACATTGAGTTAGGTTGAGTTGGATTGTGCTAAGTTGGGTTGGGTTGGATTATATTACACTGACTTGGGTCAGGTTATATTATTAATTATTGTTAGCAGAGAAACGTTAATTTTTAATTACTTAAATTTATTGGATTGTTAAGCGATATTTACAACGATATAATCGCAAGCAAACAAAACACATCTTATTAAGCGACTTGTGAACATGTCAACCAGTTACAACTCGGTAAAAGAGATATGGCACCAGACAATCTGACGCCTTTTATTAATTGTTTTTTAGAGGGTTTTTTAGGACAATACCGGTTTTGAATACCGCTCAAAAGTCGTCTGGGACTGTTCTAGTTCACCATATCAAAAATAATCGTGTAATCAATTAAAGTCAATCTAATAGAATTCGAGTTAATAAGGGATTTGGAAGCATGAAAACTAATGAAGAAAATGTGGTGTTTTTCAATATTTCTAGCAGTACTATTTTTATGCTTAAACCAATTCAAGCAAGTTCCAAAAGTAAAAAGAGAGTTTTAGAAATGAATAAAAGCAGTTTGAATTATTTTTCCCCTCAAATTTTATAACAGGAAGAAAGTGTTGTAAAAAGAAACAATTTTGCAGATTCTAAACCTTGACTTTTGAGTTGCTTGAAGACGTTGTATCTGATTGGAGCGAAAGTAATCATCATTTCAAAAATTGATTGCTGAAATATATGATTAAACCAGAAATTACTGATGAAAGGGCCAACCCCTAAGCACGTTTTGTTACATGGAATCAGATGTTAAAAATATAAAACCATTAAGAAACAGTATTATAAAGCAACGACTGTTACTTAAGGAAAACTAATAAGATTCTTGTATAAGCAGTAATGGTAGGCGGTACTGTATGCCTATAGATATGATAAAAGTTTAAAATTTTAAATACAAATAAAATAAATGCTATAGTTATATCATCAATTCATAGTTTTTGCATCGTGATACTAAGTAATTAATTTTACACAAAGTTGATATGTCATTGTCTGCGTTCTCGGGTTTAGTTTTTAGTTTACATTGAAATTGATTAATGAAAAATTTTAAAGCTAATTTTGAAAATGATTTTTATCATAAACTGAGAATGCCGATCATTTGGTCCACGACGGTTACCCTAGTAGCCAAAGCATTGGACGTGCCACCATCTGGAGCGCGTTTCATGAATTAATGATCTACAAACCGGCGGCCATGTATAATCTAGCAGAATGCGCACACAATACATGCTCGGGGCCATTGTGCGGCAAGAGAATGCATGAGTTGCGGCGTTGGCGGCGGCGTTCGCGTCCGTCGAAGGCAACTGCCTACCACGGCCGCCGCCGCCGCGAACATACGTCGCATGCCGCCACCGAGGACCGATAGGTTCGCGGAGCAAATGGGGGGCGACCGTCCGGGGGCCCCGGCGGGCTCGTGTGTGCAGGCAGCCGGGTACCAATCGATGGGATACAATAGTTAGTTTGCTCCTGTGAATAATTAAAGTATACACACGTAATTACGTTAGTGCGATGACGACGACCGTCTCTCTCTCAAAACGCTGCCACCGCCGACGCCGCCGCCCGTCGGTACGCAGAACCCCTCGACCCCACCACCAACTCCTCTCGACAACCGCCCTCGGGGCCCTCGTATCGATTCGGGTATTACGATTCCAATTAAGAACTCTTTTCGATTGGAACCGAATATTTTCCATCAGATTTTTAAGTTATATTATTTTAAAAAATATTCTATCAAAAAAATAATAAAAAATAAAAATAGATAAGAAATTGAAAACGATTCACCATAAAAAACTTTTCAGATCGCAGTGGAAAAGATTACCGTTTTTAAAAACTGTTTTTGAATACTTTATTAAGTAGTGTTCCAACGAGAAAGCCGTACTTTTAGGTTTCAGAATTTGCAGGTGTAAATACGGGATACACACGAACATTGAATGCCGATAGATGCGGAAGAGATGAGATGAGAGGTTAATTCAATATCGGGGCCAGCGAGTGCGCTTGGATACTTTTTAGGGTCCAGCGATGGACCGAGTGTCGAAAAAAAATGCGATAACGCGCCTAAAATATTTAACATCACTGGGAATTATTTAGAGCCGGTGCTTTTTTCCCAATTTATTGCCTTTTTAGGTATTGATGTATTCCTTCAGAGAGGCCACGCATCTAAAGCCGAAGCGCGTTGACGGACGGACGGGCAGGGGCCGCCATCGATCTCGGCCGATATTCAGATTTGCGACCAAAAATCGACACGACACGGTCGAGAGCCAGATCAAAGCTTTTCAACAAGCTCAAACTCGATTTTCGGGACGCGGGCTTTAGTGAAAGAGGCGTCGCGACGTGATGTTTTGATTCAACGGCCATACAAACAGCACCAACATAGAGTCCCTTCTCTCGAACGACGTGTTTTACGACAGACGGCAATCAGCACGTAAGTGTGGGAGAAGTTTCCTCATGTTCACGTAGAGCACGAGCCCATTGTGTGTCATTCCGCTTTCCCATATTACTTGAACGCGATTTATTCTCGGAATTTTCCTGTTCTCATCATCTTAACTGTACTTCTTATGCCATCTGTTCTATGAAACACGTATTTATAAGTGCAATTACAAAACGGTTTTTTTCTCCATTTTAGAAAACATTTTTCTCTGATTTCTTAAGGTTCATTTGAGCTCTTAGAATTTTCTTTATGGAAATTACTGTATTCGTTTGGATCTAGGACGTACTATTTTTATTAGACAAATATTCGTAATAACGGTGTTTATCTTAAAATCGAGCGAGATTTGATGAGATTTTTCTAGTCCTAGGTCTAGTGTTAGTTCAAGTTTTACTTGAGATTCAGTACAAATATGTTATATATGTTTAGTGAACTAAAAGTAGAACTTACATTAGACTTGGAACTAGAAACATTTGGGTTTAGCTGTCTTAAGAGATGTATGGCTAAATCCGAATGTTTCTAGTTCTAGGTCTAGTGTCAGCTTTAATGCTAACGTTATTTCAGGTTGTAGTTGTGATTCAATGTTGTGTACACAGTGATTCAAAAACAGCTAACAGACTACTAGGGCTGTTAATATATGAATAACTAAAGTACACAGTCTTAATATACATGGCCGTGTATGTTAGTCGTTGGTCTAGTTGTACTTGTGATTCAGTGCAAACATGTTATAACCATTTAATGAACGAAATATAGAACTCATAGTGACTTAAAACTAGAAACATTTGGGTTTAGCTGTCTTAAGAGACGTACGGCTAAATCCGAATATTTCTAGTTCTAAGTCTGTTATCAGCTTTATTGTTAGTGTTAGTTCTGGTTGTAGTTGTTATTTTATGTTAGATTTTATATATTCCATTGAAATAATATTAAGATCAACACTAGAACTAAGACTAGAAATATTTGTTTTACAAACATGTTATATCGTATTCGTTGGCATCTCAGACGCACTTTTTTTTATCAGACAGATGTTCCCCAATAACAATAATTTATTGAGTGTAAAAAAAAGTTTACAATATGCAAAAAACAAAACCAAAATTGCAACAGATCGTCTTTTTGTCTAGTTGGATAGTTGAGCTGTTCGAAATTTTTTGGTGGCTTTCTTTCTGGTGGCTGTTATACAACTGAAAATAAATATAGAGGATATCATAGATATCTTATATTTAATAAAATATTCTTTGCAACCTGTACGCTTTTTAGATTGAAAATAATATCGGTCGAATTCGATTTTCTACCATTAATACGATTTGTTTCCTAGCTGCCAAGTAGGAATTTTAAATATTATCATAGGCTAGACCACGTATCCCATAATAAAACAACTTATCCATAAGCAATGACTTCGACAGATCCATTCCTACCAATTAAACAAATTTCTTTTCATTTATTGTTGCGAATATATTGTTCTTGACAATCTCGTGTACTGCTGTGTCTACGGATCTCTCCTTACGATATACATGTTGACAATCAGTAAAAATTTCGTTTCTCAAAAACCGTTGAGATTTTATCCTCTAATACAGACAAAGACCTTCGAAATAGCTGATAAAATAGAGATTGGTCTGAAGTTTTCCGCCTTATCGGTGTCGCCTTTTTTATAAATTAAGATAATTTAATGGGTGCGTCTTAGATTCGAACGAATACATTAATTTAATAAGATACAAAAATAGTAAACGAATTTAATTAAATTCTTGATTAATTTATTATCATCAACGCCCATAAAGATATTTATGGAAAAGGTGATTTATTTTCATTTTACGACCGCTGGCCAAAAGATAGCATCGGGGAACATCAGCAAAATAATTTTCCTTTCAACCACAGCGTGGGCTAAAATAAAAATGGCCATTAATAACGGCTATCATAGAGAGCGTCACATAACTAATTACGCCTTATCAGATAATGATTGTTGGGAGGCGCAGCGGCACGCAGGTGACGGTTTCACGAAAGACTCCATTTCCGCGAAGCAAGAAGAAAAAAGAGGAATAATAATAGTTTAGGGTTCGTATTCACGTTTTCATATTAAATCATCAAACAACATTGCCGGCCTACCGCAGACAAAGTCGTTGCCTTTGTGACATCACTACCGCCATCCTCGACAATGCGTGCACTTTAATTAAAACTTAATTAAACATAATTAAAACACAACGGGGTCCGGGTAGAATAAGAGTAGAAGACATGCGGTAGCGAACGGACACACGCCCATCTCGCTAAGGATGATATAACGTGACGTTATGCAATATCTCAACGGTCATTGTATGTTTATGTAGTACACGCTGCTACGAAGAAAATAGAAATAAAGTGATATCAAAATCAACAAGAAAGAAAAGAGGGAAATAAAATCAATTTGATCCTTCAATTCCACTATACGATGATGACATTGAAAGGTGGTTACGATGTATTTTGTGTCGTGTTCACTCCACGAGAGTAGGTAACGGTAGTGATAGTAAAAGCCGGAGAACTGTGTCGGTGGTCCGGACGAGAAGAAAAAAAAAAGGATTCTCGACCGTTTCTCTCGCGTCTACGAAACCGACGTGGTTTTCGTAGGCGTTCGTTTACGTGCTGACCGATCCAAGGTCAGCACCACCTACTGTAGAACAGCTGATCTCGGCTGCCGCGCCGCCTCGAATGTCAAGGAGAGAGCAGAGCAGATGGACGCCTGGAGGCAAGCTCCAGACTCCCGACCGAGTCCGCTTTTCTCGTTCTCTCTAGGAGGCTATCGACCGAAAGCAATCCCCTCATCCCAGATAATAAACTCTATAAAATGTTCTTTTACGTCGAGTAGTAGATTTCGTACAAACTGTTTGATCAACAAAAAAAATTAAAACTAAAAAAAATTCTTAAAAAGTTTATGGACTTTTTTATTGTTGCAATTTTGAAATTATAATTGCAAATATAGGTTACCTTGTTGTTTGAGATGATTCGAGAGAGGTTCCCGTTATTCGGTACGTGTCAAGGGATCGTTGTGAGAGGTTCATAGGGGTCGAATGGCGTTTAGAGTGTGGGGGAGACATTGCGGCGTGCTGGTTGCTATGTCGAATAGCCGAGAGAGAGGGCCGATAACGGTGTATGAGAAAGGGTTGGGAGGGGGTCTCCGGCTGATGATGTCGATTTCGACGGCGGACCGCAAGCCCTCAAACAGGACGAGATAGATGTTCTTGAATCAGTATCTGCTTAATCCTCTCAAACACGCCTTGTTTGCGGTACTCGCTATAATGTATATGTGTATATGCAATTATTGCACTGCGATGCAATGTCACATAGTGGGCTGTGTCAATGTTAACTATACGGGTGCACTTCGGCGCAGTCGGCCAAACGTGCCCTCGAAAGCGCCATCGACGTCCGGTGTCCGTTCCCATTCGGCAGGACGATTGCTTATGGTCATACCTATTTGCATAGTGTATTCAATACGTATTGATCACAAGCATTTACTCTCATGATGCCGTGAATTATGGTCGTGCACTATCTATTTGTTTAGCTGATTAGTTAGTAACATTATTAGATCACTGCGATACCTGCTAATCAATTAATTATTTATGTATAATCCGACCGTTTGGCGCAGAGCTCCCTGCCGCCGCTGCCGCCACTGACGGTTTGCCGCGTATGTTTGGATACCAGGATCGGTCGATTTTATGCCCTCGTGAACCATCCCAAAATGGCTTCATATTTATTATCATGTTATGTGTAACAACCACGAACAGTCACGATAAATTAAATGTCGATCATATTACGTTTTTCTTCATTCTCCAATCAACCAAACAAATATAAATTAACCGATGAATTTGTAAAATACAGGGTCTTCTCAGTACTTATCGTGTGGAATTCTTTAATTTTTGTTGAGTAAAATCTAGATGGAGAAAGAACATTTTAAAAATTATCAGTGTTAGTACATTTCCACATTAACTTACAGCTTTGAAACTTGTATAATGCGGAAGAGACGCAAAGACAATCAAAAAACTAAGCTTGTGCAGTTTTATAGAGGGAATAGAAGAGAAACAACTAAAACGGTATGGTTAATTGAACAAGAATAACCAATATGAAATTAGAAAAAGAAGAAGACTGGGGTTTATAGGAATACAGTCAGAAGTAATAAAGTGTCGCCAATGGATGATTGGATTCGAGGTCCAATCTCCAAAATAAGCAAACATTATAATTTTTAGTTTCAGGCAAATTTTCTAAATTTATGCGTTCTTTGGATTAATGCTCGCGTGGTGCACTTTTCTCTTGATGACTCAAGTCCTTCATCAAATACCATAGAAAATTATGTGGCCCATCTCGAGCAATAAATTGTTTGTGATGGTCTGAGGGATTAAATCTTTTTGATGCTGTTGTCAGTAAAATGTAACAAATCCGAAAATACAATGTTCCTATTTTTTTCAACAGTAACAAGATTCAACTACTTAGGATCAGAGTAGTTGGAAATGAGCAATGTGGGAAAAGCAGGTAAATGAACAATTCTACGTACACACTCTCATTGAATTGACACAAATTCAGTTTCAATACCACAGATAGATACGAAGCTGCTATCGATACTTAATGGTATTGATAATCATCAGTTGATATATGCAGGGTGTTTCGGTGACTCGGGCACAAATTAAACCACATATACTAGAGTGAAAATGATGATGATTCGTGTAAAAATTTTTGGTCTAAACCAATAAATGGCGGAGTTGTAGGTCATCAAAGTCAAGAAATTTGAACAGATTTTTCTAAATATTTTCAATACTGTTAAAGGTAGAGCACTGAAATTTGGTACAGTGTAAACCAGTAAAAAGCAAAATCATTAGTCACGGTGTGAGTTAAATCGATCTACGGAAACCATAGTATACAGGTACCGATGATCCACCAGTACCGATACCAGTACCGATACGCTATAGAACTAAATCCACAGCTAGCACTAGACTTAGAACTGGAAACATTAGTGTTTAGCCGTGTTCCTCTTAAGACGGAACCGAGCCTAGCCCAACCTAAGTTCAGAACTAATAGTAGATCTAGAACAAGAAACAGCAGGACTTAGTTCTCTTAAGAGACATACGGGTAAACCATAACGTTTATTAGGTATACTGTTAGTTCCAGAATTTAACTGATTTTATTTCAATTAGATAGGTTTGATCATATCCCAGTAGATTGGAATGGTTTGCTTTATTTAGTTGGGCTCCCTCGTAGATCAAGCACACATCTAGAAGCATATTGGCAACAGCTTAGATCATTTAGGTCTTAACACAACTCGAGGTCAAAAAGAAGAATGGGCAAACCTACAGCACTCCATACTATTGTTGACAAGTTTAATGACAATTTTGAGAAAACTTATGCTGTTAGCAATTATGAAAAAACTGCTAAAACCTCTTTAGATAACACAAGCGAAAAACAGGCATTTATAACCATCCCTATTCGTATTGAGTAATGACATGATTGCAGCTTCATATATACTCAAAAAAGGAAAGAATGTGCTTGTGTTGATCGAAGCTACAGCAGTTATCAGAGTAATCCAGAAATAAATACTTTTTAAAAAAGCGCAAAAAGTGGAATAGATATTGATCAAATGATCGCATCATATAATGTTTCCAGAAATAAAAAAAAACATTGGTCAATGACAATTTTTTATAATCTCAATGTAGCAGCAACCTACACTTTTGTCATCTACAAAAGCCACATATCAGATGGTAAATTTATTAGAACTTGTACACAATTTCAAACGATCTTTGTATGGAGTTACTGAAACATAAGATGTGAGATTTTTGGAATGTTTGGAGCCTATAATGATGCGTTACAACGATTTTGTAGAATTTAAAACCGAATAATAGCTAAATTAGAGATAATACCAACAATAAAGCTAACACTAGAACTGAAATTAGAAACATTTAGGTTTAGCCGTATATCTCTTAAGACAGAACCGAACCCAACCCTAGCTTCAGAACCTTCAGAAGCCATATGTCGCTTAAGACGACCAAACCCTAATGTTTCTAGTTCTAGGTCTAGTGCTAGTGCTGAAGCTGGGTTGTAGGTCTAGTATTAGTTGTACTTTTAATTCCAGAACAATTTAAAACAATCTAGAGTTATACAAGAATTAAAAGTAGAACTGATATTAGACCTACGGTTTAGACGCATGAAACTTTCTAGTTCTAGATCTAGTGTTAGTTCCAGTTTTAGTTCTATTCAAGTATAAAATAATGTAAAATCGAATAACAGCTATAAGTAGAGCTATTATCAACACTAAAGCTTTTCCATGTCTAATGCTAATTCTAGTTTAGTATTAATTGCTTAACATCCGATCCGGGATCATACAATATATTAATAGCAATAATACCTTACTAAACCTTAATACTACGCGCCCCTGAAATCTGATAATAAATTTTAAACTCAATGAATGAAAAGAATCAGAATAAAAAAGTAACAACCTAAATACTACTATAATCCATGAGTGCAAGGAAAATTTCATGAAACAGTCTGTAAACGCACACTCCGGACTTAATTATTTTTATTCTGGCAACATTATTTTTGATAAGTTAGGTTCAATTTTGATTTTTTTAATGAATATCGCATTACCCATCTACATAGTGATCATGTTTCGACAAAACATTGAATTTATTTTAGCACTCACGTACAAATATCAATACATTAATGAATTCGAAATTCTCGGAATTATATTAATTTGGTTAGTTATATGAGGGGATAATCTGGCACATACATATCTCGTGAATCATTGGAACTTCCGAACGAATCTCTTCTCTTCTCATGTGCTCAAACAGGAGTATGTGCGTCGCGACGCGCAGCCTGGCCGCTGTTAGTTGTAGAGTACGTGAGCGAGCCAAAATAGCTTATCAGGGCTGGCCCCGGACGCTAATGACTCTGGATTCAATTAAAACTAATTACAGCAACCCGGGCCGGACCGATCAATTGATTAATCATTTAATTAATCAACTAATTAACGGAGGCAACGTAACTAATGCGTCGTCGACGCCAACGACGACGACGACGTCGACGGGGGATCGAAAACAAATCGAAAATCCTTACGCAATTTCTTTCGACGTCAACGTTCTTCCGGTGATATATGACGTTTTATTGTTAGTTTGTTTTAACTCGTTATACGTTAAATCCAAATAGGCTGAAAGAAAATCAAAGTTAATTTATTATTTAAAAGCGATATCACGGATGCATTAAAATTGACGACCTTATTAAATATAGATGAATATAATAAAAGTTAATGTGTTTATTTGTTCCGGCATTTTCCTTATTCATCAATATTTTACGAAGCGAATCGCGTGAAATATCGTCGCAGGTCCGTACTCGACTCCAACCGTCGATTAATCCTAGGATAATTTTGCTTTAGAAAATACTATTTTGTTTGTTCTGTTGGGTCATTTGGCAGATATCGCTTGTGCGATAAAATGATCCATTTGCTTATACTGTTTAAGTTTAAGTTTATTCATTGCTCGACTAACAATCGACAATGGGATTATGCATACATATATTTTGTTCTTATTTTTTTTTCTCTTCTTGTGTATTTTATGTAGTTTTGTATTTTATTTGTGGCAATAAATGGTAATAAAAAAAATAAATATAGGTGGTAAATTAATTCGAATGCCGTCGTGGCGCGTCGGTAGCGTCGGGTTCGATAACAACCCCGGAAGCACACACATCATTGGAAGATATTAGCGAACGGCCAACCGCTAGATTTATTGTGTATGATAAATCGTAATATTTAATTCTGTATATATTATTGGCGTTTGTCGCATAAATTTCATATATTCACCGACGGGGTTACAATGCATTCTAAATTTATAGCAAATTGAACTAATAATAGAGTTGTGTAATTGAAATCTAAATTACTTAAACTTATTTTTTTATCAATTAATCAAAATTTCAATTTTAATGAGCTTAATGACACGAATAATACCCGGAATATACACGAGCGAACTTGGGTGATTTTTTTCACAAGGTCAAGAAACATTTCGATGAAAGAGTTTCCACTGCGGTGGATTTGTCGTGGTGATTTTTGAAGCCCATTAGTAATAGTTGGCTTCCAAAATCTCAACAATAGCACTTAATTTTTAATAATAACATATTTATAAGACGTACAGACTGTGTCTGGAGAAATGAACCAAACTCTATGGGTATACAATGTGCACCAACATGTACAAGGTTTTAGCTGTACGTCTCTTAAGACGGCTAAATCCTAATATTTCGAGTTCTAAGTTTACTATTAGTTCTAAAGCTAGGTTAACTTCACTGAATTAACTCATTCCTTCAAACCCACACGATATAATACAGTAAACTTTTCTGCTATATAAATGCATTATTGAGATACCAAGGCAGTGAGATTCTATCCAACATTTATATTTGTGTATACAATATAACTTAAAATGTTGTGTCCGTTATATCCAAAATCCATTCTAATGAGGTCCGTTATATTGATATTTTACTACACCATGAAACTACACCCTCATTCTTTAAACAATAACAACCCTAGTATTATCTTCCCGAATAGGACCGTAATAAAACAGTAATGATACCAATGATACACAGCGGCATCCGTTGTTTATCTGGATTTTACGACTTTTCAATGAGTGCCGGGGACACGATACGCCTGTGACACCCAAAATTGAATAACTACGTACCAATTATTGCGGCAGATATGCACGCTATAAAATCCCGCGGGACCGCTGTCATTAATTCGCGTTCGAACATGTTGTCGGCACAATTACACCTTTTACAACCACCCCCCTCCTCCGTTTGAAGACCAACAATGTTTTGTTGTTGCTGTTATAGTCATTTTGTAAATTAATCGTCCGGATTTTGCTATTCCGGAACAAAATGAACGAACTTGGTCGTTGTACGCGTGGCGTGATGCGTTAATTACTTCTTAACGATAGCGTGCAGACCAATTGGCCTCACGTCACCCGCCGTATTAAAGCTATATCGAACTGTCACTTTTCCAACGCTGAAGTTCGAGCCTCCAAGTTGTTACAAACACGGAAAACCGGTCAAGTTTCTTGACACGAAATGAATTCCCAACTAAATTACCTCCTTCTTAGAAATAAAAACTTTATGTGTTTAGATAATTGGCTACAAATAATTTATTATGATTAAATTTTTTTCTTGGAGATAAGATTGTTTAAAAATATTTTGATTAAATACTTGTCACTGTAATGTTATATGAAAAAGTAATAAATGCCCGTCGTCTCGCAAACGCGCCTTAGGCAAAATGCAAACGTCACTTGAGGACGATTTTTCATTACAAATCTAGCAAGATACCCCACGAACGCGCCCCAATATATACGTTACGTATTATAAAAATATAATGCCCTCGTTGCGCGGCTTGCGAGTGTGCGTTCTTATTTGTACTGTCAGAACGTATAATACATAAGACGGTGAGAATGTGTGCGTGAGCACATGTAATACAACGCGGACGTATGAAAATATGAACGGATCGATAAATGGTGAAGGGTGTGGGAAGAAGGGGGACGAAACGCGAAAATATAAAAACAGCCCTTGCGGGGGGTAAGGCGACACGGTTAGGGGCGCACATTGCACGTCCTCCGACGCTTGCCGACGACGAAGCGTCGCGTTGTCGGTGACAAACAACTGTCAGTGTACGTTCCCGGTTTGCCACCTCATCCCCTTATTCCCTTCACCCCTTCAGCCTTTGCGAAGGGTTGTTGGGATGGAACGTGTCTGATAGACCTCTGCGAGCCTTTGGGCGCAGAACTTTGATTGTCGGATGATGTTCACACGTGTCATAGACGAGGAAGATCCCTTGTGTTTATAAATGAGAAGAGCAGATGTTGAAAAAATAATCTGTACTAGATTATTATAAAATTATTGCAAAATTTTCAATATAATGAGCAACATATTTTAAACGTCATAATACATTAGTATTATGACGTTTAATTATTTTACCTATTTTTTATCAGTATAAAAAAAATAACTTTGGTTATTCCTGAAGTTTTCATAAAAAGCGATGCATTTTATTTTTAAAATTTTTGATATAGGAAAAGAGTTGGCTTGGCAATTCTTTCACATTTTGAATCGTTAGTATATGCCACTTTATCAAGGAGAGATACAACTCCATGATAACTTTTTATAAAAGCTCACATTCTATCACCACTACGTTGCATGATGCGCTCACGCCAATTTTCGGCTGACCAAACCGTCCAACAAGATGGACTGTAGACCGCTTGGTGCAACTAAAGTATTATATAATCCTAGCAGCTGTGTGGCAGTAATGTTTGAAGTGAAGAATAGATTACATCCGTTTGTGAGATTGTGAGTAGTCAGAGATATCGATTCTATATTGGTGTAAGCAGTTTGTAGCGAATTTTGCGAAATAACTTGGCTCCTCGTCTATATAAGATTACGTTGACTCAAAAATTGAACCCATTCATTTGAATCTCATTCGTCTGCACCGAATACAAGCTGACGACTTTCACAGGTAAATCATCTTTTCGGTAAAAACTGAAAGTTTATAAAAAGAAGGCGGCAACGTTAGAAGAGCTGCAGGCCAACATTCATATTATTTCAATATATCAGTCGTTTTATGTGCTTGAATGGAAAATTGGGTCAATTATGGGCGCTGAGCATCCATAAATCATAATTTGTTTCGTTTTATTGTTTCAATCTGAAAAGAATTTCCGATCAAGCAAAGAAGAAAAAACTTGAATGAAATGGTTGGCTGAAAGAATGATGAAGAATGTAACAAAAGAGAATGTGAAGTATCTCCTCAACCAACCACGAAATGTAATAGTGAACAAACATAAAGTTGATGTCTGGTTATGTTATCCGCAATTGTTGTTGTGGAATTGCACCAGAAGAATGTTCTGGAACAGTTATTATAGCAGATCCAAGTATTAAAATGGGTACCTAAAAGTGTGAAACAAATCACCCAAAGAGAGATGTAACATTCGAAACGAAAGAAATTGAAGACAAAATGTTCAAGCCCAGAAGTGCTAAAACTCCTAAGCAATATTCTGAAGAATAATTCCAGGAAGAGTATGGGCTGTGTTGGGTTGCGTTAAATTGAGTTAGTTCGGTTTGCGTTAGTTAAATTGATTGTTTTTCTATCGTTATATGGAAGAAATACTTTTGGTCAACCCAACCCAACCCAATTAACCACCCCAAGTGTGGCATTCGAACCGAAAGAAATTGAAGACAAAATGCCCAAGCCCAGAAGACGCAAGATGTGATAACATGGGATAAGGTTAACCTTCCTCTAGTGGCGTACGGTCTCACAGAGAGACGGTTTACTTGAACGCTGTATTCTACCTGACATACGCCATTAGTGAAAGGCTAAGGTGTGTGCTGAAACCCCTAGAGATATTCTCTGAAAAACGATTCCAGGAAGAATGTGGCTAGCTTTGAATTGAGTTGGTTTAGGTAGTTCCTATCATCATATACCTTCGGCCGACTTCCAAGGCGTCGGACGCTTAAAGTATTGATTATTTTTTCTTGAGGCGGTTTATGGAAGAATCGATGGAAGGGGTCCAAAAATTAAAATTTTTTGCAACTTTGTGAAGTAGGTTTAAAAAATTTTCTGCCATTTTTAACCAACTTATGACACATTGCAAATCGTTGGGTTGGGTTCAGCCATAAGCCTTAACCTAACCCAACTAGTCAGTTAAAATTAGATATTGTTAAGGAAGAACTCTCAAAGTATTGTTCATTTTACTTCGGGCGGCCGGCAACTTCGAAGTCAATCGAGATTGTTTTATTTGTTCGTTAAAATTGTTAATGATATAGAAGATATCATTAACCCACTAGCTATTTAGCATAAAATATTGTTGATATGTATTGTTGGATTGGGTTGAGATATCAGTCTTAACCCAACTTACCCAACCTAATCCAACTAGTTAGTTAACATTAGTTATTGTTTAAGGAAAAAATATTAAAGTACAAAATATTGTTATTATAATATTTTTTTATAATATTAAATTGGGTTGAGAAAAATATTAACCCATCTCATTCAACTCGTATTCTATAAATAATGGAATACCTTCATTTGAAATAAAAATCATTTTAAACAATTTTAAAAAATGTTTGACGTTTTGGATGCCATGTTGCAACCTTCTTCAGAAACTGGTTCTAACTCTGAACAAATCACCCATCGAATTGACAATCACCGAAACGTCAAACATTTTTTCAAAAAACGCACGGCGAAACCCGAAAGTTTCTAGTTTTAGATCTAGTGTTAGTCCTAGTGATAGTTCTAGTGATAGTTCTAGTGTTAGTGCTAGTGTTAGTTCTAATTTTAGTTCAATACTCCACAGGTCTTTCAACTAAAAAAAAAGTAAATGTTTCGCTCTTAATTAAAATGTATGGCATTGGTATAACTAATACTAGACTTACAACCCAGCTTTAGATCTAGCACTAGAACTAGAATCATTAGGGTTTAGCCATATGTCTCTTAAGACGGCTAAACCCTAATGTTTCTAGTTCTAAATCTACTGTTATTACTGAATCTAGGTTGGGTAGGGTTGGGCCGCGTCTTAAGAGAGGTATGGTTAAATCCAAATGTTTTTCGTTTTAGGTCTAGTATTATCTCTACCGTTAATGTTGACTCTATAATAATAGATTAGAAAAATCTATTAGTTGTTATTCAATCTTAAATTGTTGTATACATACTTGTATCGAACTAAAACTAGAACTAACACTAGACCTAGAAGTAAAAAATTTGAATCTTTTTAGTTCTAGGTCTAGTGTTAGTTCTAGCTTTAATTCTTAAGTTTACTCTAGATTGTTGTAAATTGTTCTGGAATTAAAAGTATCACTCAGAGGTTCTTCAGACGCGCGGATAAACATGAATATTTCTAGTTCTAGTGTTAGTTCTAGTTTTAATTTTTATTTAGCACTAGATTGTTGTAAATTGTTGTGGAACTAAAAATATAACTAATGTTAGATCCACAACCTAGCTGTAGTACTAAGTAACTAGTAAAAGTAGAAATATTAAAGTATAGCCGTACGTTTCTTAAGACGTTTCTCTAGACTATTTCTATGTGTAGAGTTAGTTGTGAAGGTAGTTTTGATTGAGTTGGGTTGGGTTTCGTCTTAACAGATATATGGTTAAATCCAAATATTTTTCGTCCTCGATCTAGTGTTAGCTATAGTTCTACCGATTCAAAAATTTACCTTAGATGTAGAACTAACGAAATTTAAGTTATAATGGACGCTTTCTTCCTTATATTTGTCGATGTACAAAACCTTTATATAAGTTTTGTACTTGATACAAAAAGTTAGAAAAAGTTAACGTAATGTAACCATGTTTAAGCGTTATTAATAGTGTAATACAGACAGAATATGTCGTGATATATTACGAACCAACAACTAAGTCTGGTTGATATAAAATACGTTGGATGAGCGACAGTCCATGGAGAATATAAATACATGATGATGCGACCCTTCACTGTTCGGCCCGTTCGGACAGTAGAATTTTTTTCAGTAGCCGTTTTTAATGAAATATCGGTGATATAGATGCGAGCGCCGGCGAGGCGTCCGCTTCTCGATGTGAAACGCGAAAAATAATTAAACATTTTTCAGGCATGCGGAAAAAGTTTGACAGACAAATAAAAATAGCCATTTGAAATATGAGTATAGGAAAATGTGCTCCGTTATGTTTTTTCGTTTATGCGAGCGGCCGGACCGATGAGCGAAACGAACTGTGCCGCCTCACACTCACCCCAACCACCACTTTTTCTCTTCGACCTCCCCCTGGACGTTTTTAGTTATTTTCCGTGTGGATGTGTACGTGAAATTTCGACGTGTCTGAGCGAAATGACTTTACGATTTGTTTCATTTTTATACCAGGCATATAGAGAGAGAGAAAGAGAGTGTGCGGGGGGGCGGGTGAGCGGCACCGCTTTTTTTTGTATTATTTAATATGCAATCAATAAATGGGTACGTACGATACACGTACAGAGCGAGGTTTTTATGAATTTTTGCGCGGCGCCTGCGATACGTGGACTCGCCATCGCCGATACTGTGTCCCCCCTTTTTTTCCCCCGCGTGCAGTAATTACCTTTTTTATGGAGGACGCAGTGCCTTTCTTTTTGCTTTACTGCGGGTTCGATTTCATCTCGTTACAAAAAAATGTATGGCCAAAAAGAGATTCGAAGCGATATTTTATTATTTTCGTGAAATTCAAACGCCCGTTCTCTCGTTTCGATCCGATCGATTCCAATTCAAAAGAAAAGGACAAAACAACGTTTCCAATTTTGTCACTATTCAATCACTTAAACCCACCACAACACAATATCGTTAATCCAAATTAAAAAAATTACAAAAAATAAATAACGTTCGGAAATTTAAAATCTATTCGAAACTATGTTATACGTATGTAAAGCGCAAATTCAACCTCTCGATATACGAACCAAGAAATTCGATGGACGCAAATGGGACTGGGACCTCTCTGTGTACACCACTAGACGCCAATATCTCTAATTGCAGAGCAATTTAACAAAAACCTAAATTGGAGAACACAATTCAAGATCCTATCTTGAAATTCGAGGACGGCTGCGGGCCCCGGCGGTTTGAGTGTGCGATTCCAGAACCGCCTCGTAACGGGAGCGTAGCAATTCGAAAACCCCTTCATGTGTACAGGTGCAATCCACACGGAACCCCAGGTAACGTTATAAATGTGCCGCATTGCATATTAGCCCTACGACTATGTGTAATATTGTTATACGAGGGTGCAGTGCGCAACTAGGCCTCTCTCATTCGGTTCGAACGCATAGAATGTAGACGTCGCAAGAATCTCAATTTAGCTTCGATTACAAGATAATCGAGGATTGTAACCGTTAGTAAAACGAAAGAAAAATAAAATGCTTGTTACAAATAAAATAACCAGGAAGGAAAAATTAAGGTAAGACGCTCACCTTAAACGAGTTCTAGGCTTCACGATTACTTATTATTATTATTACGCTTGCGATTATAGTTATCATTTACTTTTATTATTATTTTTATTATATGTAATTTCGCGTTATAACGGTTATTGTTATTATTATTGTGCGTCTGTGAGATAGCCAGCGATTGTTTGCGCCGGTTGGAGTAAGTGTACGCGAAAACCGTTCGATTTTACGACTCGAAATACCGCGGTTATTATAATTATAACGGGCGCGCTTCGAAATGTAAATGGAGTTACGTAATATTTGTTTAAGGATATAACGTGGTTGTCAATTAAAACAGCTGCGTAAACTATTTATTATTATACTTATGATTTTTTTATTTATTTTAGAAAAAGCCTATTCATGTTTGGATTAAATTAAATTTGGTAATCGTTTTAAGCTTTCTATTTATTATCATTTCAAACTTCTTTAGTCGTTTGTTGATGAGTTAGGGAAGTGGACGATAACGAGGCGAAAGGGACATTCTATGTAGTTTGTTTTCGCTAGTGTTTCACAGAGGCAGCTTCAAATGATATCTGTCGTCGCAGATGTTGACATCTTAAACGATTGGATTAGACCATCCACAACTCATTTTTACAGTAGAACTTCGATAATTCGAACTGCAGTAATCCAAACGCCCAAAAATAGAATTAAGAGAGTTAAGTTCAATAAATTGATGTTGCAAGCCGTAATTGCTAGGTTTAAGAGAATAATATAAAAACCTCTTATTCCTCGAGAATGAAATTTTTATAAATGAATTCGGAATCTTGCTGCAAGAAAAAGTTGCGACAGCAGTTCAAAACAAAATTTTCAATTATTTTCATCCTGTTAATTAAACCTGTGTACACCAATGTTTATGTATTTTTACAGTATGACCCCGGATCGAGTTTTTTAAAGAGGAAAAAAATGTATTACTTATTTTCAAGCTTATATTTTAACATATCCGACGTATTATTTATGCTGAAATAATACGTCGGATATGTTCAAATCACAAAATCACACGAATTTTATACTCTAACTGTAGGAATTAACTAATTTTTCCCATTTTTGTGTATAAACTGGACTTTTTTCTAAATTGAAGACTTTAGAAGTTCAATATATGAGATTTAACTATAGAAACCATAACATTAAGTTTTTCCATTCATAGACTTCCATTAAACTTGGAACTAGATTTGAGTTTAACCATCCTAATGTTTCTAGTTCTAGGTCGATATTATTTTTTGTATCTAATATTTGTATTGTCAACTATTTAACAGCAATATTTAATAATCCGAATAATTTGATCATCCAAACCATCCCGGTCCTAATTAGTTCTACTGCATTTACTTCAAAAATCTATAATTACGGACGTTACTAAAAACATAATCGTAATTCTATTCTTGAAAATGACAAGTTTGAACGAGTATGCAATGTAACCTGTGAAAAACCTCCAGATAAAGTATGGAACTTGCAATAAAATAACATGTAAAGCTTTTAACATCTCAAACCTCTTAGAAGGGAGCCTGTGTACAAGGGGCCCGTTGTGGCCTAGGTGCCGCGTATAGAAGACGCAGTCCTCACTCCAACATGTAAAGCTCACCTAGATGATAGAGTAAAAATGCGTACGTTGCATTCGATCAATGACGGAGGGTAATACGTAAGACATGGGGTTTGTCATCCAAAACTGCCCTCTGGAAAACATGTTGTACCTAATCACATCATCTCTTTATTCAAGATTTGGCACTATTGACCTTGAATCGACGAAGTATGAATTTTATTGGGAAAGATAGTAAAAATAGTGTACTCTGCAATAAAATGATGGGTTACTCGGCAATTTTGGAATGTAAAATGGACTTCAGATTGTTACATCACATTTTTACGAAGAGATATCTCATCCACTCTAGTTCCACCGAAGTAAAAGTAGCACACAGCCTTAAAATATACAATGATGATTTAACCAGACGTCACATCAGTAGGAGGTAGAGGAACGAGCTGAAGCTAGAGTTTTCTCGTACGACCTTCGACTCAACGTATCTATTCCACTAGGTAAAAGTACCATCGTCATACAAGTGGAGTAAATCGTCATACAACTTGCCGTTGACGTTATTGTCAGATAGTAGACAAGCTATTATAGATAAAGTAAAAACGATTATTTGTATTGGTTAATTTATTTTCAAATTGCAGCTGATGTTTCGACTTTTAATACTCATCTTCAGAATCTTTGTTATACAATCAAAATGATGGAAATTCTAAAAGCTGTTTTGGCCCTGTGTAGAATAACAATTACCTAAGAACTTGTTATGGATTTTGAAGAAGGTCGCAGAACGTAACTGTGTTATACTTCAATGGACAATAGGCCGTCAAGCCAGCGCCTTGTTTGCCTGAACCGATAATCGCTTCATCCTTATTAACTATAATTGAGGTAACTAACGATTTCACCCACAAAAAGTTTATGAACTGGTGAAACAGAATTAAGGGCTGCCATCAGTCTAAAGAACTGCTACGTTACCCCGCAGAAAACACAGCCTAGGTTTGGAGTACGAATAACAAAGTAAGATAAACAAGCATAAAAACATAAAGAATTACAAACATAATCTTACTGGTATTTTCTCTATCGCTTTTGTGAAGAGACCGAGGAGACTGTTCGTCACATTTTGTGTCATTGTCCGCACTGCAAGACCTCAAATTATTTGATTTATTTCGAAGTCACACAGGCCAATGACGTTTAGTATTAAAACGACTAAAGTCTTTAGAAAGAGCCCCAAACTTGTTTGCCAACCAATTCAATCCACAAGGTATCTGAGTAATGATTTATATAAGGTCGAATCTATTATAAAAAGAAATGGTTTTTCCGCTCAACCGGAGCATCTCATGTTGGCAATGATACAAGATGAAAAAAAAATACATAAGGCAGCTCGTGCTTACATCGTACAAAGGTTTTTTCGCTCATTCGCAACATTTCATGTTGGCAATAATACAAGATGAAATGAACCACAAAAGACAGCTCGGACTTACATCGTTAATAAAAATGTTGGAAAACTTTCGTAAAAAAATAATATTTTTTTCAAATTTCAACACATTTTTTACTACAAACTGGTGTTTATTGTGCAAAGCAAGCCAAAAGTCTTAGTCTCTAATTGATTCGCATATTCAGTTATTCATAGACAGTGAGCCTAAATTTTACAATCAAGTACTTAATAAAAATTTTGTTTAATTCATAAAGTCGTTAATTGCAACAAAAACAAATTAATTTTTTTCAAATTTTTGTTAAATCAAAATCTACTTTTTCAATGGCATCACTTACATAGACTTGGGTATAGGTGTATGAAAAATAATAAAACTTTTCCAAAGTACAATATGATTATGCTTATGATTAGATGCATCTAGGGAATCAGCACCTAATACTGCAAAATAACGTAACACATGAAGTAGTATGCAAATTAAAACACAAAGGAACTTGTCCAAATATTCAGGAAAATTATATGTGGCATACAACTACACCAACAAAAGCACAATGCTGACTACTAGGATGATATAAAAAATATAAGCATGCCAATTGCATGCTGTTTGTTTTTAATGCGTAAGAACATTTTTTTAAATAAATTTATAACGTATCAGAAAATCATAAAATAAACCGACTTCAAAATAAATTTGTGGGAAATATTTATATAAATAAATGAAAACTGAACAAAGGTAAATAACAATATACTACACTGTCTATAAACCTCTATCCTATAAATGAAGCAACATGATTTAAAGAAATATGGGACTTTTTGTGTAATAGTTGTCGTAAGGGAGATCGCCTTAACAAATGTCTGCAATTTCTTGATATAATCTTAGTATAAAGTTAGTTACAACAAAACACATAATAATATAATTACATCATTACCAGCTTTTTACCCGCCTGAAGAAAAAGTTACAATGAGTTACAATGACTTTAAACAGTTGAAGAAATAACTAACATTATTGCCCACATGGACTAATTAAGGCAGCAAACACATTTCATCATCGATTAAATATATTAAAAACCCAAAAAGAAGAACTTTATGAAAAAGGTGCACAAACCACTGCACATCGTAAAAATTAAACGTTAAAAATATATGAGAGAAATCAAAAGTATAAATTAAAAAACCAGAAGAAATAAGAAAGTAAATAATAGAAATAACGACAAAATAAATAATCTACAGAACGGAAAAAAGAAAATAAGAATTTGCAGTGTATTAAGATTTTAAATGAAGCTCTCCAAGTATATAGAAATAAATAAATGTTGTAATCACAACACCAGTAAAAGCATAAAATTTGCAAGATTGAAACTTATAAAAGCAGGGCAATCAACGATAAATGAGATCACCTGGGAGAGTCAAGGATCATATGTGGTTATATCTGACAAGTTTAATCGTCGATATTATTATTACAGACTGATTACAAGTAAGCATTATAAGAAAATTTGTGTAGAAAAAACTCGTGTAGAACCTCATCAGTAATTATGATGTAAAGATAAAAGTTTCATGGAAATATTACCACTTAAAATTGTCAGCGTTAAATATATATGTAGCTGCTCTGTCATATCTGGCAGGTTTAATCGTAGATATTGTAGTACAGATGGATTTAATTATAAATCAATCTCCAATCACAAGCAGTCCGTTTGGTACTTCGCCCTGTCTCATCAACCGAGTTACATATACTCAAGAATTTTAATTTAAAGTTGTTTTGATTTGATTTGAAACAAATAATTATGATCGAAGATAATTATATGACTATAAGTTATTTAGCAAGACAATTAAAGAGGGAGAAAAATGAATCAAATGGCCAACAAAGTCTTATGATGTTTAAACGAAACAAAATTTTAAAATACACGCAACTTTAATTAAACCACACAAAACAAAAAAAGCCACAATGATTGGAGCGTATAGTACGCATTTATATTCTCTATACGCGGCGAATTGTGTAGTACGATGCGAAAATTCAGCGCAATTTATAAATTTAATGAAACAAAACGAAGTGATCACATATGTAAAGCGTTATTTGCATATTTCGCGGGGTAATTTTTTAAAAACGCTGCCCGGTCCGCTTAATCAACGCCATAAAAACATACGTGTATGTTTAAAATTTCGTATTAAATATTTAAACTTTTTTCCTCGCGGTATAGGCAGAGCGACAACAATATATGTCATCTGACCCCGCGCGGTGTTTCGACCACCCTCTTTCAAAAAACAAAAAAAGCAGTCGCACTTCCGAAATAAAAATATACACTGAACAAAAACATTCCGCGCCCCGCATCATGTACATTTTATACGGCGCACTTTTTTTCGCGAAACAAAGAGCTTTGCGAATACGTAATGGCAACCGTACCCACTACAACTAGTTATGAAAAATAAAGTAATCTCTAAATTGTGTATGTGTTGATTTTTTTCTGAAATTTAAAAAATTGCCACTAAGTTATTCTATTAGTAAATTATATATAGTTTGTTTCCTATGCAATTTGAATTTCGATTTATTTAGGACTTACATACATATTGATACAAATCAAGAACGGGACGTCCGTTGAATAATACATAAGCAATTGTAGAAATATTAAAACGAAAGAGTTGCAGTACCACCTCGGTTGTCGTCCATTTGTCATATTTGTCGTTTCCGCGTTCGCGCCGCCCCCCGCGTGCTAATTTAAAATTTAAATCCCTCGCCATTTTTATATACTATACATACATATTTCGTAGAAAAGAAAAAAAGTCGGGGTTGTGAAATCGCTCGGGACGGGGGTATGTGACAAGGGGAAACTTGTACACAATAGTTCTCGTCGCGCGTGGGGAGAAGGGCTCTGAATACACTAATTAACGTCCCCCTATAATGTGCACAGGGCGCCCCATATGCGTTATTGTAAATAAGAGATATGACTGCGACGTATACTAGTATTGTTCAACCGGGTTTAATTATTATATGTAAGTGCAAGCGGGTGATTATGCATTAAAAATTATATCAAAATTTTTTTACTTCCCAATTATTTTTTTAAATCACACTGTTGCGTTCAATCTATCTAGTGAGTATCTTACGACATCTAAACATGAATTTGTAGGTATAGTGTAAGATCCACTTTTAGTAAATAAGAATACATACCTATCTAAGAATGAGTAACAAATAAAATTAAAACTAATACTGTATTAAGAACCAGAAAGTTAATCAAACATAACTCACCATAACCTATCTTCCTATTTGCCTAGAGCAAACGAAAATTAGTTACAATCTGCTGTTAGTCAACAAAAAATTAACACTGGACCAACCCATTTCCAAAATTTTTTAATCAGACTTGCATTTGTATTGCAGGTGTAACAGTTAAATTATATGTGTCCATTTTAGGTTTAATACTGGCTTGTATATTAACAACTTGTTGCTTATTGATAGGTAATGTAGATGTTCTGCCAATAACCCAATTTAGTTGTCTCAATTTCGCATCAAGTTCTTCACCTTTTTTCTTGACGTGCCCTTTTCATTTGAGTCTGATACCCAACGGCATACCAAATTATTTTGCGGTGTCGGTGTCCGGAACTCCACTGCCATTTATGGGTACTGAGACATAATTTATTTTGTATAGTTATGGTATGTCTATTATTTATATATATTTAATTTTATTGGGCGTTCTTTAATCCAGTCTTCAATTAACTTTAACACACACAATATAAATATATACAAAAGTACGAGATGTATTACAAAAGGAAAATATTTAAACCATTTATAACAAAATGTAAATATAAGTCAGTGCGAAAAGATGCTAGATGATAAACATCTTTGTTGTGCATCTTCTTAATTGTGACTCCTAACGTGGTCTAGGTTGCCAGGGTATTGTTTGAATTTGTACGGATATGAAATTTTAATTTAAGAGAATAAGTCAGTATGTAATTTAATGTATTCCTGAGCTAATTTTGAAAACCTGGAATGTTTTTGATCATTTCTAATATGTAATGGAAAAATTTATGTAATTTAAGACTCTTACAGGTGTGATTATTTAGGTGAATTACTTCAAATGATTTTGGAGCGTATAGTCTTTCGTTCATTTTGTTTCTTGTGTAACAGTTACGTTTTATTGCTGTTTGTGCATTTATGCGTTTGTAATTAAATAGAATACTGATAAACTGGAATTCCAAAAACCGAATGAATTATGGGCGGTATTGAAAACCGGTATTGTCATAATATCGGTATTTTGATATTAATATTATTTCTAAACTAATTAAAAAATAATAAAATGTGTCAGATCATCGGACGCCTCACTCTCTTCCTTAACAAGCTATTTTGGAAGCCTTTGGAAGTAATTATGTCCCCATATCCATTATTTTATTGCGCTTCGAAATTCTCATTCAATCCTAGTTTATCAAAAATACTTCAGCCGTCCAAAGTATCATGAACAACAAACAATTTGGGCGGCTGAAGTGTTCAAAATCTTGGGTTGGATTAGAATTTCGAAGTCCAACTCAATCAATCCAACCCACTGATATTTTGGGCGGCCGACGTCTTCAATGTCGACCAAAATTTGAATACAACACGATCATGAGGAGTGTATCGGGGGGTGGTCGTCGTCTTCGAAGTCGGCCGAATTATTCTTTTACACATAAACTCTTCCTTAACCTTAACATTCTCCCTAAGCCACTGTTCTTAATCGTCTTGGATTCATATCTCGGCCGACTTCAAAGACTTTGGCCGGTTTCGGCTTGATACACAAATTCTTCCTCGACCTTGCGTGATGGGTTGAACTTTGAACTACAATCCAACCGTAGTTTTTAGGATGGGTTAGGTACCCAAGTCTTAGAAGTCGACCGAGATTTGAATATAGGACGATTATGAGCGGCCGACGTCTTCGAGCTTAGCCGAATTATTTCTTTTGATACTAAAATTTTTCCTCAACATTAACAACCTGCCTAATCCACAGCATTCATATCTCGACCAACTTCGAAAGCGACGGTCGTCCAAAGTGTCACAGAGTTAAGTTCCACTTCGAAATTCTAATCCAACGTACAACGTCAAAAATTTCTTCCTCCTCAAGTATCCTGAGTAACACTTTGGATTGGGTTGGGTTGGATTGGACTTTGGAGGCCAACTCAACCCAATTGAACTTAGTGATGTTTTGGGAGGCCGATGGTTTCAAAGTCTATCGAGATTTAAATGCAGGGCGATTGATATTCGAACGAATAATAACGAAAGTTCCACTTTGATTCCACTTTGACTCTTTGACTCTGAGCTTAACATCATGTTTTCAACATTTCCACTGTCTATTTCTTCCTCTCAAACTAATATTGTACATCAGAATTATTTCTTCATAGTCTGGACATCGTGCTCGGGTGTATCACAACCTGTATTCGCTTTATCCTTTTCAGGAATCTACCAAAAATTTTAAGTGAAAAGGAATGATATCGTTTTATCGGAATAATAATTCTGCCGGATGTAAACGTGGCTTCCTATAAATTATAGTAAAATGGTTATCTTCGCCAATCTCAACATATTTAAAATTATATCATAGCTTATTTTTTAGATAATGATTCTGTAATTAAGAATAGAATCTACTGTCATGTTGTAAATTGCTATTGTAACTGATTTGCTACAATTTTTTTGCAACAGCCAAGATCGGTATATCATCTGCGACTGTAGCTATTTCTGATATTTGAGATGTTTAGAAAACACTTAGAGTGTTGGACCAAGCGTATATTCCTTGAGTGTTGCTGAATAAGCATTTTCACACTTTACTCTGTAATATTGATTACATGTTACGATTTTATTAGTCAGTGGTAGTATTTTATCCAGCCTGTAATTTAAATCATGTAAGAACACCATGTCAAAAGCTTTCAAAAGCATTCAAAAACGTTGCAGACTTTAAATCGCGTCTTTGAATCGTTATTTTGATAATATATAGTACTATTGTATCTAGTTAGTCTATTATCGCATCATTATTCCGACTAAAGTTGATATGTTGGTATTAGAGCTTTTTCATCTATGTTATCTTTATTATAATCATTTTTATCCAACCTTTTGTTTAGTCGATAATGAAAGTCATAACGAAATTTTAATTAAGCGAATCAGAGAGTGGAAGTGATTTTTCAAAACAATCATGATCCTATATTTCAGATTCAGAAAACGAAAATGCTGAATTTAGAGAATTTCTTTCTAACACTCCGGTTACCAAGGTTTCCTTTTAGCAACATCTTTTGCATTTCGAAACGAATATATTTGGTACCAGAAAGATCTGATAGCAGAGAAGAAAAGTCTGTGTTATGAAATGGAAAGACAAAAAGGACGTTGACTTCTTATTTAAAATTCACAATGCAGAAATGATAGAAATTGAAAAATAGTAAGATTCTGAAAAATTTCAAAAATTTGTCAATAATTCTATGAGCGGTGTTGACAAAGCTGATCAACATGTAACAAGTTAGTAGGATATCTATGCACAGGTGTTTTGCACCTCAGTGGTCATTATTATTATTGTGTGTTTTATCATTGATTAAATAAACATTATTAGTATTAACAAAAAGCGTGGAAAGAAATATTACTATAATATATTTCAACACATTCTTGATGAGACAATTAAAACTCTCTTGTTATATGTATATAAAAAATGGCAGTCCAAAATCTCATTTGGAATTTGGATTAGATCTAGTTCAAAAAATTATTGAAAAGTATGTGAATTAATGTATTAAAATAATTGTTGGATCGTGTAATGTAAAAACTGCTTTCAAATGCTCAGCAAACAAAATAGCCGCTTTTCTATGTCCTTAAATTAATTTCATTCACTTAGCTTTCTTGTTGGATATCTCAGAATAATGGTTTAAATAAACAGTAGGATATTTCAAATGATTTTAGATACTGTTTTAACTGTTGCTATCTGTCAATGTTCTTAATTCAGCTTAATTCTATTCCTTTCACGCTCTTTGCATTTTTTCTCTAACCAATTTAGAAGACATGTTAGATTTTAGCACCGATTTGAAAAATAAATAAAATATATCACCTTTAAATATTGATTTTCTCATCTTTTTTACTTTTACCATTATAATGTAAAGATGAACCTTTAATTTTAAATATTGCTAAGTTATGTTAGATTTAATTATTTGGTGTTAAGACCAAAACTGAATTTTAAATGTCTTAAATACTTTTCTACGATATTAATAGTACGATATAAAAATATTTTTGATCTAATATACCCGAAATCGTATCTAACGAGATCCATTATAACGAGGTTTTACTGCAGCTTGTAATGAACAAAAGTAAAATAAGGCCATAATACCTACGTTGGCATTTTCAGAAACTTCTCATTTTCGGATTTTCTAAATCGTGCGGCAAATGAAAAAGACTATCTCGTTCACCGAGCATTTTCTCTATTGTGGGCTGTTTGCATCATCAGAAATAAAATTAAAAATCCTCCGAGCGAAGCAGCAAATGGCAACAAGTCAACAAACTCGCACGCCTCCATACGGCCCGGTTATTGCAGATTAGTGTTTAATAACTCGAGATGGGGTTCGTCGTTTCTACCTCGATATCCACAGCTCTGAAGCCGCAGTTCTCTAACCTCCAAACCCACCACCGCCGCAATACATAATTATTACATACCGGGTAGGGAAATTGTTTCTGAGCGAGTGGAAATTGTTTCTACCCACGTGGGTATCAGTTGACATTATCGGCAATAAAAAGTTTTCGGGAAAGTTCGCGGTCACGAACCGTTGTTGAGAGAACGGCGGTTCACCGTTTAGCTGGAAACGAGTATAAAGGACCCGTAGAAAATAATAAAAGCGGTTCCGACTTCCCACGTGTATAATCTAAAAGTCATTAATATATTTAATGGTCTTATTTAATTATGCCTATAATTTCGTTTTAATAACGGCGGGCCGCAGATTTCGCTTTACTGTCGGCGTTTCCTTTTTCATACCTGCCCATATACATGTATATATTTTTCTCTACTTCACAAAGAAACCGTGGTTCCATGAATACCCTAACAACTACTTACGTATCTCAGATCAACTACAATTATTAAAATAATTATTATGGAAAGAAACTTGATTCTTGTCAACGTAAATCTTGAATTTTATTTATTTTTTATTTTTATTTTACGTTGATGATTATGTTTGCGACGAAATTGATTTAGGCGTACGAAAAGAAAACGAAGTTATTTCCCGAACGCAATCTAACATCTTTCAAACTTTGCTACTCGATTTGTTGCAATTTACGATCCTTCTCTCATGCAGACTCGCTAGATTTGTATCGTTATTCGCGCCAGTTACGTTTCTCATGTAACTCCATCAAGAAGGAATATGACTTGCCAAGCAAGGAAATCGATAGTTGTAGACATCGTAAGGTGGTTACAAAGATATTTCTGCGACTCGATCTCGATATGGCGTTCACAAATGGCCATTTCGTACAGCACATGTGTGTACGTTTCGCGAAAAGTGATGAAAAATGGTGAAGGGCGGTGAAGGGAGATGCTTCGATGTCATATGAACAAGCAATGAACGCAAACGATAACGCTTATTAGCGCGGCGTTTTGAATATTTTCGCGGTTAGCAGGTTTATAGTCGGGAAATATCGGCCGCAATCAGTGTTAGTGATAAAACCATCAGCTATCGGCGCGAGCGCTGATCGTCGAGCTGCGAAATCATCGGGTTTTACTGCGTGCCCCCTCGTCCCCCCAACACCGGCCGTAAACACACATACATTTTGGTCGTGTGCACAACGGTGCGCTATCGTCGGATACATTTACATTTGTTCTGGCCTAATGTTGTCGGTTACCCCTTTTTTTATAGGCACCGGCTAGACCCTATACCTAGTGTAAATGATACGGCGATATGTCCAGAACATATCATAAAACTTTTTTTGTTCGTTCTAGTTTTGAAAATCCATTAGAATTTATTTACAAACTACTTTTTTACTTACAAAGTGTGGGGAAAGGAAACTACATCCAAATGAGTACTCACCTGAAACAAAACAAAAATTGATTAATTTTACACATTAGAACCGTTTTAAACATTAAATAATTGTAGACAAACCCGTAGAAATGCACAGTAATCTTGGAAAATGCATAATTACATAATGAAACTAGTGTACTTAGATATCTACGTGTATACACACCTAGCAATTACAGATGATAGATGAGTGAACTTAGTTAGAACTTGAGGGTACATTTCTACGAGTTAAAGTGTAATTTTCCAAGTTAGTGAAGGTTTTCCCGTATTAAAAATGATGCTTATTTCTGAGATAAGAATTCGTAATTTTCAACCAAACTCAATTATTGAGCTGTTACCCGGAATGAATTTTATTGTAAACTCCAATCTGATGATGTGTGAAATTTGCATCTCCCGGCAAACGGGCGTTGATATTTATTTTGAATAATTAACGCTCCCGACCGAAATAGGCAACGGCGATGGGCTCTCCTCCTTTACAGAATCATTTACATATCAATTAACACTATGCTATGGAGCGTTCTAGCGTTTAGAATACTGTTTGCGTTCGAAGCTATACAACGTTCCCCAGATCAATCTTAAAACCGTTATTGTCGAATTGCTTATTTGAGACTCACCCATTACAAACGTTAAAGCAAAAATAAAAAAAAATAATATAATATAGAGCAAAGTATAATTGACTTTGATATATTACCTTCGCATAATATTATCTTAATATGACTATACTCGTTGTACTCTCAGCGACTTAATTAAAGTATACATTGTGTGGACGTCTCACATAACTGTAATTGTTTAACTTTCCGTGGTTCAGGTGTCATAAAAATAAACCAGGATGATGTTATCGGTGTACATTGTGGTTCGAGATTACTCCCATTCAGCTTGTTTCTCTAAAATAGTATAAAATAGGAGCGAAATAGGCTCACGACAACCAAACCTAACCACATACAGAGCGTTAAGTTTGTACTTTGAAATGGAATACACGTGGGGAGAGAGTGAGAGAGTGACAAGAAAGAGTGGAGATAGAAAGAAAGCTCCTGGGGGCCGTGAGTAGGTAATAACGATAACAATAAAATTACTACAACAAATGCACAATGAGGCTAATAAACATAATATTTATTACGTATTATTTTTATCCTACCGTGTGTGTGCGAGAGAGCCGTTATGTGTGAACGTTTTACGTGCTGCAGGAAATCGCTGCAATAATCATTACAATAGAAAACAAATAAAGATAATGGAACTTTATGCCCGACCATTCCTATATTGTATATTTTCGTACCAAGTTCCGAATTATTATTGTTATTATTACTGTCATTATTTAGGACACCGACGAAGGTGCAATTTCGGCTGATCGACCGGTTTTAACGTTCAGAACAAACTACAACTAATTTACCACATTAAATTTTACAGTGGCATTTTCCGGGAAAGCACATCAAGTTATTAAATGTAATTCCTCAGTTCCAACAATATTGATCAAGACGTTTCTATATTTTATGAGGGACATTCAATATTCACCGACGATTATGATGAGACTGAAGTATTTTTATAGTTTTGTTTCAATTTTTAACGGTAAGTGTTTCTGTAGATTAAAGATCATTAAAATATGATCGTTTCTATAAACCTTTTAAGAAGATTATTAAGTACTAATATCATAGGTAAAAGTAATACTAAAATAATTGGTAGTCTTGTGATAGTTTTCTGATGTTTCTAATATATATCACAATTTATGAATTCATATTAACCTAAGTTTAACTTTAATTATCAAAGTTCCTTCCAATCATTGAAAGTCCAGTGTTGGATTTAATTCTAATGTTAGTTCTAGTTTTAGTTGTCATTGTATATTTTCCATTGAACTAAAACTAGAACTAACACTAGACCTTTAGACCGGTTTAGCCATGCATTCGAAAACGCACTAAATCCGAATGTTCTAGTTTTCAGTCTAATGTGAGGCACGTGTGATATTATTGTTGAGGAGTCAATATCATTAGCAGCTAAAACTTTGTAAGAGGGGAAGTAACTTATCTAAAGAAATATGATTTGATGACAAGATGAATTGCAGTATGAACGAATTCTGCTTCTTTAACAATTGAAAAGTCAACTTACAGATTTAAAATTACATTCTACCATGGTAGGAAGTTATTAATAAAAACATCAATAATGACGATTGGTATACTTGGTATAAGTTATCTTTAAGAACCCTGTTTATGTTTGTTGGGGCAATCAGATTTTCATTTTTTTCAAAGCAGCTTCTATTATGTCACCTTCCCGTCTCTCCTACTCACGTTTACGTCCACATAAGGGATTCCGGAAATAGGACCACTTTATGGTGTACTGCTTAACCAATTCCTGTAGACAACAGGTTCTGGCGTGATAAAAGCGGGAAAAAAGTGGCTCTGCTGATGATGAGTCTATAAAGCTTACTATGCAATACTTCATATAATCAAATCTAAGTATACACATAGGAATAAAAAGTTCCAAATTTGTAAAAAAAATTATAAACAATGACATAGTCATGACACATAAGTAGTAAGTAAGAAAGTAGCAAACAGCATTGATGTTTTTAAGAAGAAAATTCTGTCAAAGATTATCATGCTATTGTAAGTATTAACTACTTTCCAAATATATCTACATCTAAAAATTTTGATGTGTAGAAGATGTAATCAGAATGAAAATGCATATCAAAGTAACTTCTCAATAGGAATACAAGCAAGACGGGAGGACAAGATGGATAACGACGCCTGGGTTATGCTTCGATCTATTATTTCGAAGAGAGGAGCTTTGGACAAAGACACCTGGAGGCAAATTTAGGGAAGAGAAAGATCAGTCTGTGAAGCCAATGAAAAATAGCTGTAGAGCAGAATATACACAATGCTTCACAATAAAAAGTTTAAGTGAAAACTTTAACGTATAGGTCTAAAATAAATGACTTAAGAGAATAAAGATTTATTGGCTAACATTTGGAATCATGAATTATTCGAAAAAGTAAGAAGAAATATTTGTCCCAAATATAATATCTACATATAATATCCAATCTCTGGATATGTTCAAATCTTATTTAAGTAATAATCATCGCAGGTGTCAAATTGATTTCTAATCCATTCCATGTTAATAAGAGTGTTAGGATTAATTTTGGGCCCCTACTCTCTACCACTTATACGCCCTTACTGCATAACTGTATCAAATATTGTAATGTTTATATTTATGCGGGTGACACTCATTTGTATTATGGTTTTCCATTTAATTATTATGAAAATGCTGTAAATAGTATTAATTGTGATCTTTAACATTTTTTGTTTTTGAATACGACAAAATGTGCTGCTCCTTTGTTTAAAAATGAGAAACACGTTTAACAACTACAAATTAGTGTTGATTGGTGTAGATTAAAATTAGTGTTGACAATAATGTGATACCTATATTACTATAGGAGAATAATTTGGGTATTATTATTGACAATAGAGTTCGATATCAGCAACATATTTAAAGACTTATTGGTTGGAGTTTTCTGCACGTGAAATTTTTTTATCTTCTTTAAATAATTGTATGCAGTATATTTTCGGCATAAGGAAATATGACCATATAACTTATAAACTGCAGGATCTTGGATGACTTAATGTAAAGTCTGGTATCAAAATGTTATGAGTCATACTTTATCATAACATGATTGTTGATCGCAATCCACCCTACATAACTAGAAAGATTTTAAAGGCGACTTGCTTAGTTTCAGCATCAGAAATAGAAATGTTATTAATCCTCCTAAGCTTATGACCACCAATTTTTAAGTGGTCATTTTCTTTTAGTATATATTCTCTATATAACTCTATCCCAGATTACATGAAAGTTAGGTATATGATTCTTCAATATTTATTATTATTATTTAGTTTTTCTTTTTTTAATAATTTAATTAACATTAATACAGTATCTATGTATTGTTGAAGAATAAACTATTATTGTTATTAATACATTCAGCTTCATAAAAACTCATCACCTGAAATAATTAAATTAATCATACTCAATCATAAATCAAACTAGTCAAACTAAGATCTCTTTTGAACGTGTTGCTCGATTTGAATAAGGTTTCTTTAACTTGAAAGGTCTACACTTTGCCACTGTTCCTGCATGTTTCTTTCCGTCCTCATTTTAACGTTCTTCAATTTCAGTAATGATGAATAACGCTGTTTGTTTTTCTTCTTACACTTTGAAGCTTCCTGTGGAGTGCATTGTCATAAGTAGTTAATTTTGAACATAAGGACTTGCCATCTTGTCTGTTCTGATTACTTCTGTTTTTTCTTCAATTCTTGCATTACTATTAACACCAAAGTTACAAGCTCTAAATTCAAATTGTAATTGAGCAACATGATGTTCTCTAATAACTGGTCCAGCTACTAGTCTGTATGATATCAACACCGCTTCTTTAAATCTTATCTCAATCTCAAATCTTTATCTCAACTGTTGAGATATATCGATTTTATAACACGGTCTTTGCTAAAATATCGATCTCCACGAGGTTGTGAGGTGGGTCTTTTTTGTATTCAAATACATAAAAAAATTCAAATCAAACAGTTCGTTTAAAAGCTATTGTAGTTTAAATCTGAACTTATTTAATGTGATGAATTTTTTATGCCGCTGAGTTATTCGATACATTTCCGAGATTTGGAAAATTATAGTTCTAGTTTAACAGCATAATGAAACCTTTACACAGAATAAAAAAATTTCATTGAAACACTTTCGATCGCACCATAATACAATGTTTTGAAACATAATGTTCGATATTTTTTTTAACAGTGTATTCTCTTAAAACGTGAACAAAAATACAAAACGTACGTTCGTATTGTATAGAAATTTTATTGAGGATCTAGAGTAGCGGAGTTCAGCGATAAAAAAACGAGAACGTAGGGCAAACGCGCGGCGGATGGGAGATATATTTTTAATTGAAAACATAAACCCGGGGTATCAATGGCATTGAATGGCAAAATTAAATACTAAAACTGCTATCATTCTGTACACAGCCGCACGGGAACCAATTGTGGCACACTGGCAATCACCAACCCATTATACGGACGGAGGTTTTCATCAACAAAACCGGCTAGTTTTATCCAATTGGTATTCTATAAACATAATGGGGTAATAACATATTTTTAGGAAAACGGATTTTTTTGGACGATTCAATTTAGAGATTTAATTGAAATTTTACCGCTTAGGATTGAAAATTCTGTTTGGATATATTTTAATTAAAATTTTTAGACGGTAAAAACAATTATTGTTCTTTTTTACTTTTTTAAACAGGAAGAATATACAATAAAATAATTATCTTAAAATAAAGAAACTATGCAATACGAAAAATTGATAAATCCTGTTGCATATTTTTCAATATTTTACGGGGCGTAAACATTTTAAAGTGGTGTAAATTAACACCATTCACGAGCCCGGTCGCGAAGCGTGGCAATTTTATTAAATTTTATTTATTAAAACAACGGTAAAATAGTACCAGCTTTCAGTGGTCACTTTATTCCGGTGGCCTGTACACAGCCCGACCGTATAATCAACAAGTGTTTATCGGTTTTATAGAAATACGGACAGCCTCTAAATCGGTGTTGAATCGATTGTTTACTAAAACTAACAACAAAAATTTAAAAAAATAAATAAATAAACGATCATATTTACACTACAACTATGTTTTGAGATCAACAACGTGGTCATTCAGTGTCGCCTCATTAAATGATTCCCATTTTAGATAACATTTATTATTTATCTTGTTCGAGAGAATTAATAACACTATAAGCTTTATAATACAATAGTGTTCCCGCATAACTTCATTAATCAAAACATTTTTAATAAAACGTCTGATAGAGCAGAAGGCTAACAGAGTGCGTAAACACCGACGACGACTGGGTAAAATGGGTGAGAGGAACGAAGAGTGGGACGAACACACTTTATGAACGTCCATTAATCACACAACTAATTGTATACTATAAATATACGATAAAAATATTTTTCTCTGTTTAAAATCTACATACTCATTATAACCGGAACTTAAACGCCAATATTAAAACGCACTCGAGATAAAACCCGATGATTCCATAATAAAGTTCTTAGTACCGCCAGTTTATGTGCTTTCAAAGAATTTTCGATTAAGTTAATTATGTTAATATCATATCACATAGAAGGAATTTTATAGAAAATATGCCATTACATCTAATGTGGATATGCAAGTAATTTAATTTAAATATTAAAATAAATTATATTTTATAAAATAGCACATCCATTACTATTAATAAAAATGATAGTTCAATTTCTTGCGGTTTTTAATAATTAATTTATGCAACGGGGGTATTAATACGGAATTGAATATTACGTTAATATCTTGATACATCATTTGAATAATTAAATTAACTTCGCCGACTGACACTAATTAGGTTGCTTAACTTTACAAAGTCATCTAGTATTCTCTTTTTAAAAGTACATCTATTATAAAGTAACCACGTCATCCGGTCCGTTTATTAAATTATTTCTCGTTGTGTATTTTTTTTGTAAGAAAATCGACTTCAATAGAATAAGGACATACGCACACAATAAATTCAATACAATACGTGGTTCTAGAGGTTAATCCATTATCACTCCAAACTTTTTCTTTCTGTCTTAGAATAATGATGCTGTAAAACGGATTATCACGGGGATAGGAATATATATTATGTTTTTTTATAGTGTAAAAATTTATTACTTGCTTGAATTTGATTGAACACAAATTAAAATGAAAAAAAAATTTTTGTACGAATTATTTTGTGTTAATACGATTTTCAAGTTTATTCTTTAAGCTGTTATCGTGTAAAGTTGTTTCTCTAAAAATATACGTATATGAGAGGGATTCCTGAATTATGCTATTTAGAGAGTAAAAGAAAAGAAAAGACGGTTCAGTCTGGATATTTAAAAAGCTAGTGCCGTCCTAAGATATTTGGTGTCTCGATGCGGGGCTGGACGAATGAGATGAGTGTGCCCCTTTTCATACAAAATTTAGATTGTAGTTGCCCAATCAGTTTGTAAAGTAGTCTATTTCAGAAACTATTCATTGTAGAAGACTTCGGTAAAGAAATGTCTTCAAATGCACTGCTAATCCTCAAGTTTCTTTAAACGGCATTCCATAAGAATACAACGTTGCCATATAATAACAAATTTAAGGAAGAAACTGTCTCTGCTAATGAATTTGCTGCCAAATAATTTACTGGAATAAAATTTCGTTTATCGTTTGAAAAATTATTGAAGATGGAGGGTATGTTTGGAATGTAGATGAAAGTGGTCTTTTTGGAAAAAACGCAGAAAAGAACACAAAGCTGTCGGTAGTTTTAAAGTATCAAAGGACCCTGTAACACTGCTACTTTATTAAAATGACTTTAAGACCTCATTCGATGAAATATTTGAAATACTACGTACTTTATAAAATAGACCATTATAAATATTTACTAGTCAGTGATGTGTGAAAAGTTTCTTGAAAAGCCATCAACCATCACATAAAAGATTTTGATGATCTATCATTTGACGATATAGAAAACCATCCTTGAACTCATGCTTGACATCACAACACTGGCAAATACAATTAGTGGAGATGTATTCGATGATCTATCATTTGCTGCTATAGAGGAATTATTAGTTGATAAAAGAAAATTATCGAAATAGCAATAATGACGAAAATCCTTCTAATTTAAATGCAACTCTAATTAAAGGTCTTGATCTTGCCAGAAAATTAGGCAATCACTTTGAACAACATGATCCTGATGAGGATCAATTTGCAAAATTCAATGTGGACTGAA
Source organism: Onthophagus sagittarius (assembly GCA_036711965.1). Lineage (NCBI taxonomy): Eukaryota > Metazoa > Arthropoda > Insecta > Coleoptera > Scarabaeidae > Onthophagus > Onthophagus sagittarius. The sequence goes on from JASERS010000001.1 coordinate 55,952,008, forward strand.
ATCGTGCTTTAAGAACACGCTCGATGAAGGGTGTAAATTTTAGTGAAATGCGAATTCGCTTGACAGCAAACAAAAAAGCTTAGATGACCAATAGAATCTTTGCAAAATGGTTTCAGAAATACTTCATCCAAGATGTTACATGCTACTTGAATGCAAAACGTTAAGTTCTTCTAATTCTAGGCAGTGCATCTAGCCATCTGGCTTTGGAACATCTAAATGTGTAATTTTTCTTGTTTTCACCTAATACTACAACCTTAATAGAATCGTTAGAACCAGAGATCGTTGGAACATTCTTTCCAATATGTGCTAGATAAAATAGAGTATTATGATTATATTATGGACTGCATTATTCAAGTTGAGTTAGCGTTAGCTGGCTTAAAGCCATCAACGTCGAACTCATGTTAGAAAAATATGTGGCCAAAATGTGTCAAAAACATATATCCTGATCTTGTTATCAAAGCAAGAATTAAAGATATCAAAGAAGATGTAAAAAGATGTTAAAGAAGTGGATAAAAGCTTTAGCGAATATAAAACTATAGTCATTTTCATCCATCATTCATCATCACAAGAACATATCGATAATGACGAAGTAGACCCTCCTATTTTTAATGCAAAAACGCAACATACACTTTGTCATCATGACAAAGGACAAAGCGATAATAACATCACGACAAAGTCATGACAAGATGACAGAAAACATAGCTATAATGATGAAAAAGATCATTCCATTTTAAATGCAAGTCTAATTAAAGAAGTTCTTGATCTTGCCAGAATATTAGGTAATTATTTTGAACAACATGATTATGATGAGGAACAAACTGTAAAATTTCAACGTGACCTGATATCATTAATGGCATCTTCATATAAGGAAGTGTTTAATGTCAAAAAGTGACAATGCATACAATTTTGTTATGATTACTTTAAACGTTAGCATAAGCACTAACACTAGACAGAACTAAAATCATTCGGTTTTAGTCGTTTTAAAAGATGTTCGGATAAACTCGACTGTATCTAGTTCTAAGTGTTAATTCTAGCATTGAATAACAACTACAACCAAAAGTAACACTAGACGTACAACTAGAAGCATACAAGTTTATTAATAATCCGAATGGGATTAAATCAATGAACACTAACATTTATATTTAAATATATCGATTTATTAAATAGATAATATTAATAGTATGACATAAAAATGTTTTGACCCGTTATATTCATTCTAGCGTAATTGAGGTTTTACTGTAGTGATATTCAGTTGGGGATGGTTATGCACTATAATGTTTTGCATCGTGCTCGTGTATTTGAACAATTGGAATGAGCAGAAGGGTAGCTCACCAATGGAAATGTAAGCCAACATAGTGAGATGAGAGAACGATTATAAACGAGCTGGTCGATAAGGGCGGTGTACAATACGTACGGGGTATGCAATGACAGTGCAACAATATAATAACAGAAACAATGAGAAATCCTCGCCAAGTCAATAGCTAATAATAATGTCACCGATTCTGGGCGGCCCACAATGGATATTTGGATGTGTTTATGTTACTCGACTAGGTGAATACGTGATGTACTGTGCCGGACCAACGCAACGTATAGGGCGAGTGTGGTGCGGTCGCCCCGAGCTCCCTTTTCCCTTCTCCTCATCGGAATAATCACCATAGATGAAATTAATGTCCGAACAGGTCCGGACACTGTAATGCGAGTGAATTCCTAACCGCTAAAATATGTCGTGCATAAACCCACATCTTAATGTTTCATGTAATTCTTGTCCCCACCAAGCCCGAACGTTGTTGGTTCTGTCTGGTTAACGATTATAATTTACAATGCCCACAGGCCATAATTCACCGTCGTCGGTTGCAAGACACTGATGCATGTATGCCATTTACTCTTCGATCAACCTGTACGTTAATTTCCTGTATTATTCTTTATAAATATTATTCTTTTAAGTTTATTTTTTCGGAAAGTTATTTAATAAAAACACTCGTCCTTCTTCTAAATGGTAAACTGTCAACGAAATGCTGGATAAATATACGAGCTGAATAAATATTGGCTGAACGAAAGGGAAAAAATATGTCCGCGGGGCAAGGTCCTCCCTTTAATATATATATATATATATATATATATATATACACATATACATGTATATAATTGAATAGAGGGATCCTGCGGTTCAATGTTATTTGTGATAATAAAACTCGATTTTTACGAGTGGGCAACGAGAAAAAGTCTGCCCCTTGAACGAATGTAAACGGGGGTGAAAAATGTAACGAAATGTTCTGCGTACCTAAATAAATTTTGTTCGAGTTGTTTCTTTTTTCATATTTGTAATCATAACATTTTTTTATTTTCTCTTTTTTCAATTAACCCAATCCAAACGATGATGTATCTTCAGCATAGTTTACATGCAAACAATGGTACAAAAATTATGCAATTACGGCCGGTTGTTATTGCGTTACGTGCATTAAGTTTTATTTATTGTCGTTTCCTCTCTGCTGGAACCGGCCGTTGACGGCTAACATATACACATTTATAAACGCGTGCATTCGTATGCGCGGTTGTATTCCGTCGTTTTGCGCGAGGAAGGCGGCCGACCTTTGCACCCGACAATTAAATAATGTTCTTATAAATTTTAATGAGCATCAGCAGATATATTTCGCATGGCGATCTCTCTCCGACGGTCTAGAAGCGAAACGAACAGCAATAAAAATTATTATTGTTCTACGACCTGTGACGTGCGTTCTGTAAATTACATACAGTACGCATTTTTTTAACGTCTTATAAAAAAATCTCGATTTCAATCAGGTTAATATGTAAGAATTTAATTCCCATTATGCAAATAAGGTCCTCTGAATTCGTTGTATATATTAAATTTTAATTTATTCGAGAAATTATTACCCTTATTTAAAAGAACACCTCAAAAATACTTGTAAAATATATTATGCGGGTAACATTAATCAACGACTAAGATTTATTACGGTCTTAATAAGATTCTTTCCACGATAACTTCTTTAGTAGTCTAAATCAATACATCTTTCCGGACCCGGCGAATGAAGACATTCGTGATCTTACTCTTTCGTTACTTAACGTGTATATTATGCATTCCAACAACTTAATAAAATTAAATAAAGTAAAAAATCCGGTTTCGGTTTGAGAAGATCAATAAAGTCAACATCTGGCAAAAGAAACTCAATGCATATATTCAATTAGTACGCAATTATGTTTATAATCCGATTTATGCCGGAGCGGATATTATTTTAATTGATAATTAGAGAGAAAGAAAATTGCCACAGAAAGAGACATAATGGATGCACTTTCGGATGTCTTTTGAACAACACGAAGAGGCGGACAATATTCTCTTTTTCGAGAACGTTATAAATTAATCGAGTTAGTTATGAAAAAGGCTCGATGTGAACTCAAATTAACTTTGAATTTATGTTGGTCTCAAAAGGGTGAAGACTAAAAGAAGGGAGAACCCTCGGGTTATTTTCCCTTTTGATAAATTTACTCCTTCCAATTTTTGTTACATTTCTGATAGGTAATTTTATTAGGGCATCTGTAAAAGTATAAAGGAGAGATGGAAAAATGAAATTTTCTTAAATTCTTTTTTTTGCTATTAAGTCTCGATGATGAAAAAAAATTGAAAAGAAGAATTATGATAATTTATAGAATTTGATATGGATGGCGTAATTTTTTGATACGTTAATGTAAACGTTAACGTTAATTATACTAATTTATATAAAGTTTATTATTAATTATTACTAATATTATTATTACAATTAGTGTTATTACTACAACACTGAAACATTATAAAACTTAATTAGCAATCATTCCATCTCCACTTTTATAAAAATTTGTACACTCTGTAGGTCGGTAGAATGAAGAGAAAGCCTTGTCCTTTTCCAAAAAAAAGCTGTCTTTTCCATACTAAACATTGGAGTTGTATTGTTAGAAACACGTAGATCGATTATTCAAGCGGCAGGTTATCCATGCCATAAAATGTTCATTATTTTTCTTTTATCAGGAACCTGGAAGGTATACTATATGCTCAAAAGACCACACTCTAAGATCTGTCGATGGAATGTTGTTTGTTCTTTTCATTTCACCTAATATTACGTCAATTGAGTAATTGACTGCAATTGCACAGTAAACATCGGGGCAAAAAAACGCAGTTACCGAAGGAGATGGCAATGGAATTAGCACAGAATGGCAATGAATTCAAGGAAATCGATGATAATGAGATCGAAATATGGATTCATTGACGAAAATGAGCCGGGAATTAATACTTTCTTGTTAACAACGACAGTATAATTGAAGAAATCTTGGACAAATCTAGTACAACGCAACCTTTTCATCTGAAAATAAAAGAGTGGAGATGAAGGAATTGATAACATGATATTAATCAAGCGAATAACGAAGTGGTAAGATGAAAAGTTGAGAAATGTTGTTATAGACTATTTTGAGTGGAAACAACTTCTTGTTGAAAATTGAATTGTATACAGCTTTATCAAACCCGGAACACAACGATCGATAATTGAATTTGTGACTACAACCACTATACGTTTTTCAACCAACAACGATATATTTTTCAAACAATTTCTTAAATCTATCACCATGCAGTCCATAAGACTTAACCTAGTATCTGCACAATTATTTTCTAAATTGCCTGTATAAAAAATGTTGTGGCTTGGGTGATTTAGTAACATCGTATAACCTCAATATAATATATTATAAGGGTAGCATGAAGAGAAAACCTTGTATTCTTTTCCAAGGAAAAACTTTCTTTTCCAAACTAAAAATTGAAGTTGCATTACTGGAAACATATACATTTTTAACGTTAGAACTTAACTTCGCCAAAAATAGCTTTAAAAGAAATGAGATATTGAAATAGTCTGCTTTACAATTTTTATGCAAAAATAGTGACATTTGATAGTTCAACATGACAAATTTTTAATTCTTGTGACAGGGAAAGCATTGTGATCATTGGGAGAACACCTTAATAGTGAAAAATAAATAATAGTGTTAATTGAGAGATACAAGAAAAAATGAATAAGGAAGGAAATAGTGATGGGAAGATTATATTATGGACGACGATGGGATTTTCAAACAATCCCTTTAAACTAAACGTAGTCTATTTATTTATTTATTTTATTTTATTTATTTTATTTTACTTCCGAAATAACAGGATTACCCCTAATTACAATTTCAGAACTTAAACTAAACTAATTCATTTACAAAACTTAACAATAATACATAATGTAATAAAGAAAAATTGACAGAGCAAGGCAATTCATGCATAATAGATATAAGTAAATAGATAGAAACCATGGAAAAATGATGTGCTTCATAGTATCACAATAAGTAACAGAAATCATGTTTGGCTACTGGGTGGCTGTAGGACTCATTAAAGATGCCAAATTGTTTCTAAACGATTTGACAGCAACACCAAAGAGAGGTATGAAAGAAGCAGCCGACAGTGTGTTGTACAGTAATAGGATTCTGATAAGAGGGGAATTCCGTCTAAGTTCGGTAGAAAAACGAGGAACATAGAAAAGACTCTTCAGCTTACCAGAATATGCAGGCGCATATAGACTGATATTTTCCAATAATAACGGAGCATTAATGTTATTATCCAACAATTTATGTAGAAAACATAGCGATATAATTTTCCTTCGGACATATAACCTCGTGATCTCAAACAACTCACGCGCAAACTCGTACGATCTGTAACCAATGAAAATACGGTATTTTTTAAAGTAAATGTACCTGATAAATTTATTTTGTATAGTTTCGATTAAGCTTGAATAACCAATTGATCCAGGATCCCATACTATTACTGCATACTCCAGCTTAGATCTCACTAAGGAATTAAATAAAAGCTTCAGCGTTTGCACACTTGAAAAACTGTAAGAATTTCTAATGACAAATCCTAAGAGACGTAAAGATGACGCTGTAATGGCTTTAATATACTCAGCAAAACATAAATTAGGCGAAAACAATACTCCCAGATCTCTTTTTTTAACCACAGACGTCAAACTTACATAATTAATTTTGTATACAAATTCTATCGGCTTCTTCCTTAAAGTATACGACATAGACTCGCATTTAGACACATTAAAACGAAGACTGTTGAGTCGACACCAATTAAATACATTATCCAAATCAGATTGCAAAGTCCGACAGTCATTTAAATCGTGAACAGTTGTAAATATCTTCAGATCGTCCGCAAAAAGTAAGCATCTGGTTGAATTAATTACCTGAGGTAAATCATTTATAAACAATAAGAATAATAAAGGTCTCAGATTACTCCTCTGCGGAACCCCTGAGTCAATCCCCAGCATATCTGAGACTGCGTTTTTATAAGAAACGTAATAAAATCTGTTGGATAAGTATGTGACGAAAAAAGTAAGCGTAGAATACGAAAACCGTGTTGTGCCAGCTTGCGCAGAAGTGTGTCATGATCGACCCTATCCAATGCAGTCCATAAGAGTTGACCGACTAACTGCACACTTATTTTCTAAGTACACTGGAATTATTTTTATAAAAATGTTATGGCTTGACTGCCTTAGTGCCAACACAGTGATCAACACACTAAAAGTCATCGTACAACTTCAATGTAATGTATATCTAGGTAGAATGATGACAAAAACGTTGTGACTTTTTCTAAGAAAAAATGTCTTTTCCAAATTAAAGTTTGAAGTTGCATATAGTGCTAGTTTGACTTAGTATGATTTTCGCCACTCAACTTAAGATTATGTTGCTTGCGTACATTTTGCCAATGTTGCACATTTTTTGTAATAGTCATTTCGTGATCAATAACATAATTGATTATAGCGAACGCAAAATGTATATCGAAGTTACTCAATCGGTTTTTGCTTTGAATTCACGTAAGTACTATTTATTTATTAATTTTGTCTATGTACTAAAGTAAGTGATTATTTTAGTACTAGATAAATGTTCAGGCCTTACTTCTACATCCACCAGTACTATAACCATAGCATTACAATCTGACACTTAGATGCCTATACACAGCAAAAAAATGCATATTTGACTTGTATACATATTCTGTTTAGTTTCTACCTTAGAAATTATTCCAGATGCTTATTTTTCTAAGGCAAGATAAATGTCTAATGAAAAATCTGTCTGCGATAGTAACGTATATACTACTATATAGTATATAAAATAGAAAGCACTTTTCTTTGATGCAGTTCATGATAGCAGCAACCGACCAATCTGTCTCAGAATTGTTAGACAATGATCCTAATTATATTAGAATTATATTAAATGGATTTAAATTTGTGTGTTGAACATATAAATCGCAAAGGTAAATTCATTTCTTCAAAACAAATGAAACATCTATGTAATGGTAAATGCAGAAATAAATGCCGTGAAAAGATAAGTGAGTAACATAGAAAAGAATTGTTGAATGATTTTGGAGAATAATTATAGATAAGAAGTAAGTGAAAAAGACAAATGGCAATTCAAAACGAAATTTCTAATTCTAATTATCAGTTTGTAAAACTATGTTCTTCAAATCTCACAGTATACCAGAACATTGGCTTACAACAGGTCAAATTGGAAAAACAGGATTCCTAGAGGTAGATAGAAGTGGAAAGAATTGAAGAAAAAATTAACGGAGACATTATAAATAGCATTAGGTAACATATTCAGCTTTTTCAAGTAGTTGCATCTCAGTACATTAAAAGAAATTCAATAAAAATATACTGAGAAATGAACTTAATATTGTAATAATGCATCGACTGTACTTGGACAACATGTAACACAAATATACTTGGATCAATGCAAACATGTGTGCAACCTATGTAACTGCAAGTCGAGAAGACACACTCAAAAATGCACGAAAAATACGTGATGAGCACCTTTTTGATAAGGTGTTAGGACATTAAAAGGGCTAACGATGAGGATGGAAACAAGCTGAAAATAGCCAGATATAAGATGTGCAATTTTCTCCAGAACTGCCTCGTGAAATCAAATTCAAATATAACTATAACTATATACTAATCAAGATAAAAGTAATAAAATTACAGAAAGGTATTCGTAAAAATGAAAACAGTAATACTGATGCTAACCTTAAAAACTTACATCTGCTCTACATGAATTTGAACCCAATAAATCGCAAAAAATTGCATGGTTTTTTACTAGACTTATGTAGATCGAATACATTTACAGTTTTACTTAGTATGACTGTTATTTTCCCTTAAGGCCAAGAGAGTAAAAATGGAAAACAACAAAAAAGACATCACTGAAATAGAAGACGAGGGTGAGAAAAGTGACGAAGAGGGAAAGGATTGTAATTCTTCTGTATAAAAATATGTTTTGTTATTTTTATGCCATAAGCTTCTATAGCAAAATATTTATTGCAGCATTTGAAGAGAAAATCGTCACTAACACAATGTATTTGTGTTCTAAGTGTAATGTTAGTTCTGAGGCGGGGTTGTAAGTCTAGCATTAGTTGTAGTTTTAGTTCCAGAAGACTTTAAAGCAATCTGGAGGTAAACCCTCAAGATAGTTAAACCCAAATATTTGTAGTTCCAAGTCTAATGTAAATTCTAGTTTCAGTATTAGTTCTAGTGTTAATAAATTCCCTCTTTCACAGTCATTCACGGTTAATATCATATGAAAAAAAAATCAATATAGAAAAACGTTCAGTTTTTACATAAAAATTAAAATAATTAGTTCACTTCTATACTTAGAGTATAAAATTCGTGTGATTTAGTGCATTGAACATATGCGACGCCTTATAAGCTTAAATAACTTTGAAAAGACTTAGTAGACGAAAAGATGGAATTGTATAAAGAATGCATTGTAAGGTAGGACCAAGTTAATGGAGAGATTTAGGCATTATTAAATAACTAAGGAAATGACCATGGAAAACAGTTTTTCTAAATTAAACTATCATCATGCAGTCCATAAGACTTAACCGATTATCTGAACGCATATTTTCTGAGTCAACTGGAATTGTTTTTATAAAAAATGTACTGGCATGGATTGATTTAATTTTTAGCAGTATACCAAGTAATTTTTTTTATTCTTTCAAGGTTAATGAAAGAATTAACAAAATTTACCATCGTTAAAATGATGAGAAGATTTACCATGAAAAAAGATGTTTGAGCCACATTAATCTACATATAAAAAACTTTTAGGAACTAACGGATCTAGAACTGCTATATAATATAGCAATTATAGCTAAATTAGTTTTTTATATAAGATGACGGAAAAAAATATATCACTCTTAATCTGAACATATAGTAAATGGCGAGAGATTATAGTGATTCAGATTTCTACCTGATATAGTTTTCAACGGGCCATCTGCTGTTTAACAGCCACAAAAAGAAAAGCTTCTGTTAATTAACGTGATTTTTCAGGAATATCGTCGTTATTAAATTCTTTATGGAGGAGAAAGTTGTAATTCGGAATTATTTACAATCCAAAATTATCTTCAGCCGAATATTAAGAATATTTAAAAAATAAATATTTGAAGATGTCAAAAAAATATTTTCATGTAATCCTCAAAGATGTCTTTACGACTTTCCCCATTCCTTGAATTTTTATAACTTTATTTCTTGTCCATAATTTTAATAAAATTGTTTTAAACGATATTATTACTACATGGATATAAATCATAATATTAATTAAGAAAAGGGAGTGTTTCATTGCTGATAGGACATAAAATTTAGATTTATTTTATAGCTATAGCTGTTTAATAAACATAATAATAATATGCAAAGAAAACTGATGTAAATTCTGGATGGTTCATAACTCATCAAGATACTTGAAAAGAAGTCGAGGGTAAAATATCATTAATGTAGGATACATCCCCAATACAAAACCGATTGTCCGGGCGAATAAATCATCGTCGCCGGTGATGTATCGATTGAAAAATCTCATTATTATTCTCCTGATCGAAACCTTTTATTATTATTATTACGGTCGTGCGAAAAAGACGAGTTTAAACCAACACGATACGTTCCGAGGGGCCAATTTACATCGGATATTGAGTAATGCCGGCCGCGCGGCTTGCTTGTAATTTTATTTTCACCGTACCCAGCTCATTAAAATATGAAATTACTTTATTATAATACCTTAAAAACGTCCGTGATGGATATGTGGATCGCGGAGATCAAATCGACCCGTGGGGTACTTAGCTGAAGCGACGAGACGGACGTGTCCATGTGTGTACAGCACGATGCTGCTGATGAATTATGTTGCTATGTCTCAAACCGATGTTTGATAAATAGATTGGGATAAATCAGCGCATTTTGTTGCCGTTCTCCGACCGAGTGAAACGAGAACGAAATTGATCACCTTGTGGGAGAACTTGCAATTAACTTATTTTGAAATCGATAGGTAATTTGCAATTTATCGTATCTGCATGATAAATTACGTATAAAATTAACGACACACACGCTTCTCACCACGGCGATAGAAGTGAACCTCGACGAGTTACACCAATTAATTTAGCCTTGGGAAGTAGCCACAATATTCGTTTTGTTTTAATCTCAATTTTCATAAGTACAAGGCGCTCAGTAAATTATTACTGAATGCCAACTTTAATTCCCCAACAATCGATAATAAAGCCGGTTCCACCATTTCCCATTCAAACGCTAATTCCTTATCATAAAATATTTTAAAATTAGAACTACTCATTTTAGCGTCAATTACTTATTATTACACGATCTAAAGACTTTCAGTTACGGCTTTGGCCATTACACAGTTTACTGTGGCACTTCTAAGCGTTTTCAGAGTTCACTTATTGTAAAATTTATGGCTTGAGCTATTCCAAGCGACCCGTTTAGCATGAATGAACGGGCGTTTCTTTTGAGTTTCGTCCTACATTTCTTTGGCGACTTCAAAACTCATTCAACAATTCCACGATGACGACAAAATAAGATTTGGCCCGGTCTTAAGATCTAATTCATTTGATCTCGACGCAAGGCGAATCCCCATTGTGTGCTCAAAATAAAGCCTCTCAAACCTTGAATGAAAACGCGTGCTACTGGTACTGTTACTGTCGCTGCACTCGTACGGAGCAATCTCAATGCGTGGCGGGTGAACGAGCACGGTAAAAAAAATAAAAATAAATAATGTACGTCCGGGATATTGCAATCCGGTGAAATTTAAATGCGCCACTTTTTTCCCTTTTTATTGCTAGATAGCGAAGATATACGACGTTGTTTATATCGCGAACAGTGACATTTGAATTAAATATTAAACTGGCAATATGTTCCCTTATTTCCTTTCCATGTTTACACGTTTCATTTTCGAAGCTCGGAACACTCGTCGGCATCTGGGTTACGATATTCCTATAACTTGACACAAACTATACATGTTTATGGCTAACATGTATACAATAAAACCTATTCAGGAAATTTAAGCCTCAATTGGGTTCTTTAACACAACAAAACTAACTATCTGTTATCGACGTTGATGAATTTAACACCCGGAAGTTATATATGAACTTTGTTTAAATTTGTCCCTTAATAAACAAGATGTCTTAATATGGCGGAGAATGGTGAGCGGATATATTGTAACATAATGAATTCCCTTCTACGAAAGTGATTATGTTATTTGTTGATTGAATTTATAAATAATTACGAGCACGTGGGATTGAGAATAAACCATTTGGGTAGGGCTTGTTAAGTATGGATTGTATACAAGATATTCTCGTCTAATTGAATGTGTTCTGTTTAATGTAATTGTGATTTAAATCACATTCCTTTAAAATGTTATGTAAAATCAACAAGATGTATTAGGTAATTTTAAGCAATTAATAAATTTCTACCCACAAAATTTTTGATTATTTGATTATCAAACTGTTAAGTAGACGCCCTGTAAAGTTCAAAATGCGGCGTCGTCAAATTTTGCTCATATCAATGACTTTGAAAGGAGTTGAATTATCAGTATGAAAGGGATGGATCTCTCATCTCGAATGATTGGGAGAAGGCTAAATCGAGACTACACTACATTTGGACGCATATGGTCTTTATAGTCCGATGGAATATAGATGGCACCCGGCTACCAGTATAGATGCTCTGGATGTTCGAGCACGTATATAAAGTGTGTAATGGGTGCAGAGCATCCATACACACAAATGCTGCAACAAGACTTGGATACTGCTTCTACAAGACTTTATCTGTTTCCAGAAAACTTCATATTGCGTCGAGAAAACATTAAATGCTTTCAGAAGACTTGAACTGCTTCAAGGAGACTCGATAGTGCTTCTAGAATATTTGATACTGCTATAAAAAGAGTTGACATACATCAGAAGGCTTGAAAGGTAGAAATGGTCTAGAAGATTTGAACTGCTTTCTTAAAGCATGATACTGGTTTTAGAAGACTTCATATTACTTCCACAAAATAAGAAATGCTTCCAGAATACTTGAACTGCTTTCAAAGCACGATAGTATCCCTGAGAGATTTGATACCGCCTTTAAAAGAATTGAAATGATTTCAGAAGGCCTGAACTGCTTCCGGAAGACTTAATACTGTTTCTAGAACACTTAATGTGCTTCCAGAAAACATAAAATGCATCCAGAAGAATTACTTAACTACTTTAGAAGAATTGATACTGCTTCTAGGAAAGTTGAACTGCTTCCAGATTACTTGATACTATTTTTAGAAGACTTGAAATGCTTTCAAAAGTCTTGAAATTGTTCCAGAAAGTTTGAATTGCTTCCAAAAGACTTGATAATGGCCCTGGAAGGCTGGCTATTACGTCCAAAAGACTTCCAGAAGACTCGAAATGCTTCCAATATATTTGCTGCTTTTAAAAGTTTTTAAATTCTTTCAGAAGACTTGAAATGGTTCAACAAGGCTTGAACTGCTTCCGGAATACTTGATACTTAATCTTAAACAATAGACTTTAAATTATTCAAGAAGGGTAATAACTAAATACATTCGTTCAATCCGGTCTGTTAACCTCAAATGTTAACTTTTATGTTTTTCAACCTTTGACGTGCACGATCTGATGACGTGGTAGATACATCACGAAACCGGTAGTCGATATCAAAATAAATAATTTCTTCAGAAACTGCATAGAGTTTCATTTTATCTTGATACTGCCCCTGAAAGAATTGATACTGCTTCTAGAACACTTGATATTGCTTCCAGAAGACTTGTAATGTTTTCAAAAAATTTGTAATTACTCAGAAGAATTGATACTGCTTGTAGAAGACTTGAAATGCTTCCGGAATACTTGATACTGCTTCTAGAAGATATGAATTGCGTCTATGAGAGTTGATGCTTCTTCTAGAAGATTTGATACCGTTTCTAAGACTGCTGGCAGAAAATAATTGCATCTCAATTAAACACTATTGGACAAATTGCAAAATCGAAAAAAATGATTAAAGACTAAATATTGCTAACAAGACATTATTATTACAAAAGTCATGAAACTGTTAATAAAATTGTAATTTACTTTCAAATTACCAACTAGTTTTGGCAAAATAGAATACCTTCATGTCAGAAGTACAGATTAATACAGAAGCGACACTTCTATTGACTTCTTTGATGTTGGACTTCTACAAATTCGCCATCTTGGTGGTAGTCAATAATTTGATTTGGCGCTTTTTTTAGTTCTTATGTAGCTGATTTACAGACAGAAGTCGTAATAAACATTACTTTATACTAAAGCCTTATTTATAACTTTATAAGTAAAAATATATTTTAGGTGCTAGATCATTTATTATTTAATAAATAGATGATAGTTATATTATTTAATAAAACTATCTTCAAGATGGCGACCGAGTTTTGGAAAGCTGTAATTAGCTAACAATTAAAGACTGCTTGTAAAACCTTTCATAGACATTTCTATTACTAACGTAGCATGTTGGCGACTGAATCTGGATACATGGGCGTTTTCCCACTCTTTTAGTTTCTGAACTGTCATTCGTTGTTTGATCTTTTTTTCAATTCAGTTTTTTCAGCATCTAACACCCACACATATTTTCAAAAAACGGCGCCTCTGGCTTTCAGGGATCTATTTCATACAACAACGTCGATTGCTGTAGATTGAACGGCAGCTTTGATCGGATACTTGTCGATGGTAACTGTTTACAGGAGAATTTTTTTCTTTAAACTTCATTCATATCGCCCTTACCTGCCATTAACACCTTCCGATAGAGCAGCTAGACTTGCATGGTGTAAACACAGTACTGTCAAGTGCTGAATCAAGGTTTTGTTTATGGGTGAATGATATTCGTACAAGTATGCGGCGACATCGAGGGTAAAAATGGAATTTGAAGTTCTCACAACGACCACTCACAACATTAACACCTATTATGGTTTGACGGGCGATTGTATTGGACGAAAGTGACTCCTCACGTTCATTCCAGGTAAATTTAATTCACGTCCTTACATCAATAATGTTTTGGAACCGGTGTTAGTACCTTTTATGCAGACGTTGCTGAGGACCACTTTCCAAGAGGTTAATGCAGAACTTCTACTGCTGTGGTTACAAGTAGATTCTTGGGGCAGTTTGCATTGCATATTTTGCACTGGTCTGCGCGGTCACCAAACTTGTCGCCGATTGAACATGCCTGGGTCGGCAACTAAAACAAGTACTCAGATCTCCTACGAATCTGGATGAACTTCGACACCATCTAGAGAGGTTGCATAGAACGAGATACTCCATGAAGACATGTGCTATTTATTACAGAGCATGGGTTGGATTGGGTTGGGTTGTTAATGCTAAAGTTAATGCATGCTGTTAATGCAAACTGGTAATGGGGATGCATCCCATTACTACCTTCCTCTTAAAAAATGTTAATATTTATTTAGTTTTTTCAACTAAACTGTCATCGTTTCTTAGTTCGTAGTTTCAAAATCGTAAGCCAACTCTTAATAAGTGATGTATTTTCTATGAAAGTGAAGTATAAATTTTTCCTCTCTTGTTTATTAAGAAAGAAAAAGAGATAGAAAGAAGGCCGCTTCGATTTAACCCTTCGCCAGTTCTGAAGGAGTGAGATACAATAAAATTTTACTACATTCGAAATTAATTAAATCGGGCAATTAGCGGTTTCTTCGGCGCGTTTCACGGTACGCTTGGTTTTATGTCCGCAGTAACGCGTTCCGAAGACAGTTTACCCGATGTACTTCGGCGTGATGCCGGCAATATATTTCGAGCGATGGGAGGCCGCAAAAAATGTAAATGCCCGCGGTTACCCGTGGTCCTCAGCCTGATCCCGTGTTTCGCTCCTGGCCTGTCACTATTAACTTTTAACATGCCTCTTAAACGGCTGATTTATTCTGAATTTCAATTATGTCATCTTATAACGATGTCGCAAGTGTTCATACTGTCTTTGTAGTACGACTCAAGAAAAATGTTAGAATTTACAGTTTAATATGAAGGCACCTAGATTGAACATAGAATAGGGTGTGTTTTAAGTATATTACCACTTCCATACTGTAAGAACATTAAATTTCAAGTTGCTGGGCGGAGGCTAAAAAGCTCTGACCAATGGGAGTCCGGTCCGATACCGCCGGTTTTGTGAAATAGTGGCCGTAAAAACTATTAATATCGAAGGTACACGCACAACCGGTGCCCCGCTTGAAAGAATTAAGGCTCGTAGCGCCTATTAACGGGCCCGGAATTTATTCGTTCGAAGGTAACGTTCGAGGGGGCACGCCGGATTTCGAGTCGGCCGCCATAAAGCGCGCCTGTACGCGCTTGTTCGCCGTCCGCAATTGCGAAATGTATCACGGATAATGTTCACCGGCCGCATAAAACCCATATTGTTATTATTATAATATCGCCGGTGCATACAAAAAGTTACGGCCTGGTAATGGTCGTCGAGACCCTGAGCCGGTTCCGACGGCTGCGACTCGATATTATTAAAACAATAAAATACGCAGCCGGCTCTCGTTATGAAAATGTAATAGCCGAAAGAAGCAAATATATTGTACTTTCATAAAACTCAACCATTACCAAAAATAAATTTGCACCAACAAAATTAAAACTGCCCAACATCAGCTTAAGGAGAGGAATTATCTTTACATTTTTTCATGTTTCGTGTCACAGTGCCTCTACAACGCCATGATATCCGCTGGTCCTGTAGCGGCATCGCAGTCCTTATAGCTTTAACGACTGTCGCAAACATCAATCGCCACGAAAAGTACCTGTCATACATCGACGCTGTGAACGTGTTAATGTCCATTATGCCAGGTCGAATGGAGCCGTCACCGACAGAGGGAATATTTTATCGAGAAAGTCCGGTTTATTTAGGATAATGACGACCGGAGAGAACAACGTTGTTTGCCTTTATGACTTCAAACTGCGTTCGATGTGCGTGTATTCATTTTTCACATTTACTTTTTATGTTGGATGTAAGAAAACATTTTAAAATAAATTAAAAAAATTGTTAAAATTGCTTTTAAAACTTCATTCAATTTCTTCAACATTACCTAGTTATTCAAACATTGATTAAGTAATTAAGAAAGGTATACCATGACTTGTGTCAACCATGACTTGTGACTTGTGTTAACGTAATGCCATATTTTTGGGAAGCCGAAATAAAAGAGCATGTCAATTTGTAACTATTTCTTTTCTTTTTGTGTCGACTCTAACAAAGTGGTAAACGCAAAGTGGTTTTAATAGTTTTTTACAATTTTGTTTGTTTTTAACACCATCGGCATTTCTCCCATGCTGGGTCTAATAGCAACACTCCCTACATAGCTGTAATATGCAAAGTTTAGATAAAAGCATAAATCTTTTGGATTTAGATAAAAATTGATTTATTTCCTACAGACACTTTTTGAAAGCAAAACATGCTGTTAACATCGAAGTAAATGGTAAGTCAAAGAACAATATCAAGATTAGTGCACAGAATTAGTGGAGACTATGAAACTATTTACACACAACAAATAACTGTTAATGTTAGACGGAAGTAATTCTTATGAATACTTTTTAACTTTACGGAACAGCAAAATTTTATATCTTCCTTGAATGCCACTTGTCAATAATTAAGGAGAAAGGTCAAATTCTAAATTGATCATAAACAAAAAGTATTTCTAACTATTCTGAAGTATCAGGTGTGAACAATTTCCTGGATGTGGTGCAAACATGACCCTACTACTCAAAAGCAGATCTCTTAACCTTATATCAAGGTGCCAAATACCAAATTCATTGCATCTACAGTTGTCCTATAAAATTGTATGTTCAGTAACACTGAGAATAAAAAAATATGACGCAAAATGTTAAATGTTGCAGTAAAGTGCAGTTAATGAAGCTGGAACAAGACTTAAAATGTTGTAATGTTCTGAAAAATGGAAAGCATATTAGAAATCAACAACCCAAAATTAGTTAAAAACATTTAATTCATCTACTGTACACAAAAATAGTTAAATGTTGCAGGACAGTGTTATTAATAAGACTAAAACAAAATTTAAAATATTATGGACATACATCTTCTTACACCCAGGCAATACATAAATAATAATATATAGATAGATCGTGATGGATATTATTATAAAATTAGGGTGGAAGTACTGGTTTCACTTCTTAAGAATTTAGAACAATTTATTGAGAATTCAACCACGACGGGGAAGAATTAACCTCCTTCAATCAAGACCAAGCTTTCGATAATTTATTTTTATATTCTTCAGGGTATGTTACAACGATAACCATTAACAATTTTTAATATAAAAAAACTTATTATATTTATAGGTTGGTCGCTCTGAATTTTTCCAAATTCTCCTATTTTTACTTAGACACCCCATTTTCACATATTTTACGAATATTTTCGCAATCGTATTTGGCTTGATGACGAATTTGCAAAGCTTTAAAGAACACAAACTTATTTTAATGTAGATTTTAGAGCAGTAAAATTGGATGAAAGTAATTTTTCAAATTGAACATATCAGTTATATTTCCACAATAGATTTCAACAGTTAAAATGTTAACATTGGACTGTGATAGGGTAGGGAATACCCTATCACTAAACTTGAAAAGATTCAAATAAGTTTAATTAGGATTCTTTAATATGTTAAAGATTGTTAATTAGAATAAACACAGCGCAATTGAAGTTTGAACAATATGATTGTTGCTTATAATGTTACCTATATTCGCAAAATGATTATCCAGATCGATAAAAAATACACTAAAGTGTTCTGGAGCAAAAATAAAGGGTCATTGCTCCAACTATCTATTAAGTGGGCGAATGTGTAAGAAGACCTGGTGGGCTGATAGGATTACAATGAAGAAAGTGTTGCTTTATGCTATCGGAATAAATTCCCTTCTTTGTTATTAGGAAATGATGAACACATATAGAAACATACTTGAAAACATCATTACACTTCATCTGCGTTACTTATGTTAGCGATGATTTTTATAGAAAATAATAATATGATGGTAATGAAATAACCGCCATATTTGTTGTGAAACCATATTAATGAAGACTGCAATATCTAATAATTTAATAATATTTCGATTGCTTGCGGTGGCAACTTATTCGACATTATGATATTAATTGTTAATATCATAATGTCAAAAAAATCCTGGAAGCTACATTGAAGTATCTCTTCAAATTTCATAACATTTGAACAGAAATAGCTTTCCAACAAAAGAGGGCACACAACGCAGATCCCTGCAGAAATTCAGGAATTACTTGTTAATACTTTATTTTGCACAAAATAGTGTAAATAGAAACCTGCTTGTTAGGTTATTACTGAGGATCGTATTTTCGGATATTCTTAAGTTCTAAATGGATAAAATAACTCTCAAAGCTGCCTGAACAAGGAATTCTATAAAACGATTGATGTTTTTAACTGATTTGTCATTGTCATGATGGTTCAAGGAATTTTGATTGTTGAATTGAGTTGTGTTCAAGGAAAACGTTCCACTTGCTTATCGGTACTAAACTAATATAACAAAAATAGTTGTGAAAATAGTTATGCAATATATCTCAAAGTTGGTGTTAAAAATGTGCTATCATAAATATATTCAACCCAGTAAATCGTACGAATTTTATAGCCTAAATATAGTAGTTAACTAATTATACCTGTTTTTATGTAAACATTGAACTTGTTTTCTAAATTAAAAATTTTTCAAGTTCCATTTATGATATGTAACCACGGAAACCGCCATGCTAAGGTTTTTACGTTTTCTTATATGAAATTTTTTGTTCAAGTCTCTTAAGACGGCTAAACCCTAATCTAACAGCATCTGCAGTAAAAAGGCATAATTAATGCAAGAAAGTGCTAAAATTGAAAATTAGTTGTAAAAAACTGAAAACTTTTCATGTTCAATGTATGATATGTAACCATAGAAACCCTAAAATTTAGTTTTTCCAGTGTATTAGATTTCCATTAGATTTGGAACTAGAAACATTTGGGTTTAGCCATCCTAAGACACGTGTAGCTAAACCCAAATGATTTTAGTTCTAGGTCGTGTTAGTTCCAATGGTAGTATTAGCTCCACTTTTAGCTGTTATTCGATTTTAGATTACTGTATACTTGTATCGAACTAAAACTAGAACTAACACTAGACCTAGAATGTTTTGGTTTAGCTGTGCGTTCTCAGACGCACGACTAAACCTGGATATTGTTGTTTAGTTTTTTATATGCCATGATTAAACTTTGCATTTTTTCTCAAACATTTTCTGATATATGAGTACTAGCATATTACGTCGTCGTAACAAGAATAAACATTTCTATCAAATGAGCCTAATGCAATTTGCTGTTCATTTGTTTTCTGAGATAAAAACATTTGAATACTACCTTATTATCTATGGCAAATAAAATACTCGACAAGTTTTATATAATAATAATGAAGGATGATTGAGGACAACATTTTTAAAAACTTATTACGGCATTTTTCCTCATAGTGAAACACAATCCCTAAAAAAGTCTCATTACATAATTTTTCGAATTCCTGTACAAGAGTAATATTTAACAACATCCTGCTATTAACATTCGTCTTGTTTTTATTCACGAAAATATAATCGCCTTTATTGTTCCTACTTCCAGGTACAATTTTACACCTGTCAGCAAACGGCAAACTTCCCCATTCTCTCTATCTCCATCTCTTTTAACTTTTGCAGCTCGTTTATGTTGAATAACGCCGACAGAGAAATTTTCAACGTAACCTACTTTACAAGAAGCAACAAAACAAATGCCGTTCCGAATAAGAATTGTTAATTACACAATTGTAAGCTGAGATGGGACTTGACTCTTTTTTCGGCATATCCTTCTCATTTAATCAGGTTTAATTATAATGTAGGGTCGAATTTTAAATTATGGATTCTCGGAGACCGATTGAAGTAAGGGGGCGTTAATTTAAATTTTAACGATTTATTCATGGATGTTAATACGCGTGATGACACGCCGGGAGAGAAAGAAATGGTAATTTTCCGGGAGTTGTAATTATTTCGTAATTAACAATTTGTTCCACTTTGAATTTATTATAGGGTAATTAATCAAGGCCACGTAGAACGGAACATTATTTACATCTATTATGTACGAGAATGATTCTTCGAGGGGAGAAAAAAAAGGACTAACCATGATGAACTTATATTCGTATAAAAAAAGTAGTGGATGAGAATATAATTAAAAGACAATTTCCATTACATGCCTCATCATAAAACTTTTATCAGATACTTTATTACAATGCAATGATTTACGGAAATGGTTGAAAACCCTAATCATATTCTTTGATATTGATGGCAAAATCGATAATGATGATATTGATTGCACGATTTTACGCGTATTGTAAGACGAGTTTGGGGAGATGAGACGGATCGAAAGCGAATATAATTATGTATATGTTACGATCTATAATTCCACGTCTGGGCCCGGTCGATATAAATTTATAAAGATAACAACGACGGCCGACTTTTTATTATTACATATTATTATTATATGCCGCGCGAGCGCTAATATCCGTGCCCGAAGCATGTAAATTAGAAAAAAATTACACACACCGCCCGACAGTTGTCTCAACGTAATGATACTAGACAACGGATAGACGCCGGATAGTTTTGCATCCACGGTTCGTTATTACTTTAATTTGACAGTATACAGGATCTCGATAATGACAGTTATCGAGTTGAGTTTCTCGAAAAACGCCAATAAAATTTTAACTTTGTATATTGATGATAAGGTAAGGGTAGTGTTTTTAGTGTAAATTCGTAGAAAAATTATATACGCCTCTATTCTTATCTCGTACCTACTTATACATTTTTTTCTTACTTATTCACCAAGTTCCTTTTAAATTATTATGTGAAAATTGCAAATTGTACAATGTTTTGTATACGTAATTCAAATTTAAGCAGCTTGAAATAATAATATGTGAAGAGATTGAAAGCGAAGCTAATTCAGCTTGATTGAAGAAAACTACATCTTCTTAGTTATTGGATACTTGACTATTTCCTTTTGGTTGCTTTCTAAAAAATCTCCGCTTTGTGTCTTATAAGTATACCAAACAAAATACCGGTGGGAATAGGTTTACCAATATTTCTAATCATTTGTATCTTAAAAATATATTTCAAACAGATCTTCAATTGTTGTTTCAAGTAGCGCTTCTTTTATCATCGTTATTATGGTAGTATTCGTATGTGCTAGAAAGGAAGATATCTCCTTCGATATTGTCAGTTCATGCTTTTCTTCAATGGATGTATATTTATCAATATTTTCCCGCATATGTGCAAATTAATACATATACTGAATATAGAATAAGTATATATTGTTGTTTAACATATTGTTTGCTACTTTCATAGGGTTTAAGGTTGCATAGTGTCCTCAGTGCCTTGTTTTGAAGAAGGAAAACACTTTTTGTTACTGATGATGCCCATAGTATTTCGACAATAGCATTGCTATTATAGTTCGTAGAATAAGTGAACCCAGCCGCAAACGTGGTAGTTATAATTCAAATTTTCTCCTAGTACATATTGCTGTGTTCAACACTTTGGAGATGTTTTCTAAAAGTGGTTGCCAGTTCAGTTTGTTATCAGTTTGATATAATTAATGAAAATTAATTGATAATTGATATAAAAGTGGTGTCATCCACGTACATTATGATTAGATACCGAATATGGCATATCATTAACATAAATTACAAATAAAAGAAAACCCAAGTAATATAATGTTGTGGCTCTCCAACATTAATATCATACATTTTTTGCATATATATAGCAAAAAATGTTCTATAGTTCCATCCATCATTACCATTTATTTCCTATTAGATAAATATGAAGTTATTATTATACAGTATGTCCAAAAGTTTTAATTCGATACAAGTATACAATAATATAAAACTGAATAATAGCTAAAAGTGGAATAACGCTAAAACTAACACTTAATCTTGAACTAGAAATATTTGGGTGTAGCCATACGTTTCTTAAGACATAACCTAACCCAACCCAACCTAGATTCAGAACTAATACTAGATCGAGAACTACAAACATTTATTAGCATTTATTAAGCATTTATTATTTCTTGTTATAGGTCTGGTGTTAGTTCTGAAGCTAGGTTGTAGCTCTAGTATTAGTTATGCTTTAAGTTCCAGAAGAATTTAAAACAATCTAGAGGGAAACAAGAATTAAAACTAGAACTAACACCGGACCTAGAACTAGAAAGATTCAGGTTTAGCTGTAACATTAAAGCTAACATTAGACCTTGAACTAAAAACATTTGGGTTTAGCCGCATGTCTCTTAAGATGGTTAAACCCAAATGTTTCTAGTTCCAAGTTTATTTATGCTGAAATAAGCTTGAAAAATTAGTAACCACATTTTCTTCCCTCTTTGTACCTTGATCGGGGGACACATAAAAAGTTTTTTGTAAAGATATTCTATACATAATAGACATCCTGAAGTAGTATAACAAGAATTTTTTATAGTATTTGAAGTAGATTGATTTAATCAGATTTAAACTGCAACTTTCTTAATTTTCTTCCGCTATAGGCATATCGAGTTTCTCTCCCACAATTACTCGCACTTCGATTTTTGTTATGTTCATATGATAATTAATATTAGAAATCTCAAATACAAGTACTGCAGCTACTTTCTATTGTAAGAAAATTCACTTTCATTTTAGAATATTTACGAATCTCTAAATAACGCTCTCGACCCACGTTCTCTATCTTTTATTTGTGCGATAAATATCTCGTTAGTAAAACTTAATTACTGACGCTTTCGTATTTTTTTCTTGAGAATCGATCGTATTGAAGTTAGGATCAACAGATGATTTGGAATAATAATTATGATATGAATAAATGATATAAAGGTTAGGTTATTCACGTGTTGCACACGAAGCGGAGAACGCGTGCGTGGGCCCGTTGTTTCCCTATCCTCAACTACGAACATATGCTCGTTCTGTAAACTAACAAAAAAACTGTGTGGTAATGACTCAGGAAACTTTAATTATTTTTTTACGATCGTCGAAATTAAACATAACGACTTCCGGTTTGCCCTAGTAACCAAAACCCATAGTTCGCGATGCCTCTATTTTACCGCAGACGTTAAAACATATTTTATATTATATAGTTATCTTTTTATTAAAGTTTAAAAAATTTTATTTGTTTTTTAATTGGGTTTTTATTTTTTGTTGTATTGTTGAAAACAGATGAAAAATTGCCAAGGCGTTATGATGAAGAGTCGATTCTCCATTGTGTGAGATTGTGGTGCTGGTGTGGCACTTTTGATAAATTGGATAGGAAACTATCGGCCGATTAGACGGGGATCCGGGAGCGGTAGTGGTGGCAGCGAAAGCTCGCCACCTCCGTTGCCGGACGAAGAGCTGCGAGCTTTTCAATATAATAAATCCCGGAATCCAATTTACACCTTCATTTCGGTACGGCCGTCCCTCAGTCGGTGCGCGGATATAATGAAATTTTGCAAACGGTTTGCGGCCGGAAACAATGGGCACTGCATGCGTTTTTTTCACGAGACCGCCACCGAAGCCGCATAGATTGGAAGCGATTTTTTTTGTCAGGCCGGTGGCGGCATGGCGCTCGCGCGGTCCGGTTGCCATTTTTAATTACTTGTCTGTAGTGCCAGAGCGTTATTTTTGACACCCACCGTTTAGTTTATGATGTCAAAAAATCGCTAGCCATCTACCGCCATTTAATTTCACGTTGTGTCCTGGTTGTTGTGGACGGGACCGCTTCCTGTACACGAATATCAACCTATCGTATCCTATCATCGCAGCACGTTGATTACCGTTAGTTGCATTAACTAAAACTCGAAATACATTTCTCAAAACAAAAAAATGCGGTGTCAAGACTTGAGTAAAGTAACAAAAACAAAAATGAAATTACATCCTGTAAGATAATCAATATCTTGAAGAAAACATCATTTTCAGTTGTGGATGAGTTGTATTGATTGAAGGCCAATTAAAGTTTTTACAAGTTGAACTACAACTGTGTTGCTGCCATTTAAAGGCGTGCATGCAAAAATCCAACAAGATTGTGTTGTAGACGGAGCAGCGCGAATCAATCATCGCGGTAACGACTTGCGTGCTGAAAAACCTGCTGAAGTATCAGAGTCCGGGCGCAAGTCGAGAGCTTAATAGCCAGCCGCCACGGTCCCATGGCAAGTCGCAGCACGAAGCACCAGTAGACACAGTCGTATCGGATCTCGGATTCGAACGAACCCGCGCATTAAACATCCAGATATACAATTACGCCTTTTTCTTCGTTCCGTGAGGCCGGCCCCGCGGCGCCAACACAAAACGATAAATCAGAAAAGTAATAATCCCAATTAAATTATTTTTGTTTTCACAATAATAAATGCCCTACGCTGTGTGGCGTCGGCGTTGTACGGACGCGGAATATAATAAGCGAGGACGCGGGACGAACGCATCCAAAAAATAACAATAATAAAAACAGCCTTCAATTTATGACGTAATTGCTCCGAACCCGGCCCTAACTTGTTTTGACGTTAACGTGGTCGCGCAAGATGAATGCCCACCGACAATTAATTCCTACGAAATATATTACGACCGACTATTAGTGCGGTGTAGCACCTCACCTGGACCCTTAGAGTTATAGATCTATTAATCATTGATCTAAAGCTGCCCGAAGCGGACCCAAACCATCGATACAAACCACCAGAAAACGCACATCAGTATATCGCATATTATGTTTGTCCATTTTGACGAAATAATATGTATATTTAATGCTAGGGTTTTCCCTAACAATTTATGTTATAGCTACTCATCCGTTTTGTAACCCTCAACCATCATCATTCTACACCATTTATCAAGGGAATCTAAGATAATAATTACAAGGTTTAGTAATTAATCACGATATAATAGTATGTGTGGCCAACCTAAAATTTAATGACGATAACATACTTAGTTTTAAATCACAGAGATTATTACTTTACAGATCATCTATACACATATTGAAGATATCGAGAATTTTATTCAAGGGGGAAAGTTCTCATAGCTGAAATTAGAAGCATTCCAATTTAATACAAGTTATTCGATACAGCAAGATTCTGTGCGACTCTATCGCATGTTCCTCTACTTTCTAAATTGAATGTAATATGAAACGTCACATGCTTGGACGATTTATAACAGAAATAATGTTTTGTTAAAGATTTTTAGGCAATAACGATGATTTAAGTATTTATAATAGAGTGTTCATTAATAAAATAATTACTTGGTTTACAACTTCTTCAACAACGAGGTTGAGTAGTCAGCTAAAAGTTTTGGTTTAATAAGAATTACGAACACGGGTTAGGTAACATTTTCGAGTACCTACTTGAATCTTTATCAACCTTAATCGTTTCTCAAAAAATTGTTAAATGAAAAGAACCATATTTTCTTGGGTTTGTACTATCATGATTTCCAATAAAAAATTATTCCCATAAATCATTAAATCTCATTTATATACTTTTTCGTTCCATATTCCACGTTTCAATTCATACAAACATAAACGATATTGGATAAAAATTAGTTTTCACGACAAGGTCAAGTTCTGATTAAAGTTTTTGTGAATCAAGTAAAAATTGTAAAAAGCTTGGTTCTAAAAACAATTGCCGTGGGGAACTTTATGATAATATTCCTTCTTTGGAATATGTAGATGTTAATATAACTCAAATTGTAAAAATTTATGGATTTTAAAGATTACTTTCAAGATACTGAAAATACAAGCGATCTACTAATGCGGTTAATGAAATCTTCATGCAGAACAGGAAAAGGTGATATCAAAAGTTTGTTTATTGTAATGGGAGATCGGCTAATGCGAGATTTATATAAAAAATATTGTTTTGAAATACAATGGATTGAACAAAAGGCCAGAGAGAGGGAGAATTTATTATTGAGGACTATTTTATCAATAATGATATTTATTCAGTTTGCTTACTAGTGCAACGAGTTCAAGCAATGGCCTGTTTGAGTGCGATGTTTTTGCTGGTAAGCAAATAGAAAAATACTTAAAAATTGATAAAATCGAAATTGAGTTTTAATCAAGGACTGTTATTTAAAAAGGATCAAGTTGAAATCATTAAATTTTCAAGAATTATCCTATAAGTGCTCAAGAATTAAGGTTTTGATTGATTTTTTTAAAGGTTTATTAAATAATTATAGCTAATTAAAATGTAAAATTTGGAATTATGAAATGAGTATACATAAAATTTAGATTTAAATAAAGTAAAGATGTGTGTAAAAAATGTAGGCGACTAATTTGAGGAGAATAGAAAATTATCAATAATTTAAAACTTTTAATAAAGTCGATATGGAGTCATGATGTTTCTAGTATCTGCACTAAAAAGACTACATATTCCCATGAAATATTCAAAATTGCAATAGAGAACTGATTAAATAGTTTTAAATACTTAAAATAAAATTAACCCAAAATAGATAAATCTATAGAGCTATCGTCTAAGTTTTGCAAGATTGATAGAAGAAAGATTGATGTTTAATAAAAATTTTCTAAATATGTTCTGTTCTAACTACATGTGTCAAGATATAATATGTGTTAAGTTGTTTGATTTCAGGAGAAGCTGAAACCTAAGAAGAGGATATTCCAAAATTTATACAAACAATTCTTCAAATTTTTAGATATTTGCAAAGGATTGTTAAAGTTAGTCATTAAATTTTCTCCTGGTGATAATATATCCAATTCCCGGGACAAAAATGTTTTCGGTATTCGGGACTTACAATAAGTGCTAAATTCTGATATGTGAGCTCAAGATCCCAAAATTCACAAAAATTGTCCCGAAATCAAAACACATTAGGAAAACAACATTTAAAAAGATACTTTTCGTTTTATGCTTTAGCCTTACTATAGAATTGATCCATAGCCGCCGAATACGAAGGTATTCTGGGTATTCAAGCACCTATAAAAAAATTTTAATGACTTTTCTGGATTGAAGTTGCCATGAGAGCACGTATTTTGAATTAAGACTAGATACTGCTTCTAGGAGACTTAATGTTGGTTCATAAAGTACTGAGATGCTGCTAGCAGCCTTGATACTGCCTCCAGAGGACTTAATACAGCTTCTAGAAGACCTGATCTGCTCCCAGAAGACTTAGTATTGCCTCTGGAAACTTTGAAATGCCTCCAGAAACGAATACAGTGTCTAGAAGATTTGATTCTAGGAAACTTGATACTGCATCTAACAGGCTTGAAATGCTTCCAATAGATTTCATTTTGGAAAACATTCTGACGTGCTTATGGAAAACATCGAATGTTTCCAGAAGACCTAATCCTGCTTCTAGAAGGTTCGAGATGCTTCCAATAACTTGATATTGCCTCTGGGAGACTTGAAATACTTCCAGAGAACTTGACAAGCTTGTAGAAGACTTGATACCGCTTCTAAAAGTTTCCAAATGTTTGAAATGTTATTTGATACTGTTTCTAGAAAATTTGATATTGCTTGCAGAGTACTTGAAACGCTTCCAGAAGATTTACAATGTTTCCAAAAGACTTAAAATAATTTCAGAAATGATTCCAGAAATATAACAAAACCACAAAAAAATAAAAAATAAATAAACTAAGTGCATTTAAAGATTCTCCATGTCGCTTTTAAATCTGCTAATACTCGGTATTAGCAGATTATATTTTCATTGCAAAATAACAAGCGGTAAAAAAATCGTTCCGGATATTATAATTTTTTCTTAATTTCGAGATTTTTAAAATCCCAGGTAATCCGACTGATCCCGGATTTCTTTCACTAAATCCCAGGACGGGCCCGGGGCCAAATATCGGGACTGGTTACCCTACCTGATGATTAGATTTTATTAAAGATTATGAACATTTATAAATAATTAAACACTATTTTTTAAACATTTCCAAACTATTCTAAACTTTTCTAAACTTTCTCAGACATTTCTGAACTATTCCAGACATTTCTAAACTATTCCAGACGTTTCTAAACATTTCTAAACTTTTCCAGACATTTCCAAACTTTTACGATAATTTTTACTTATTATTATTATTTATTTACTTATTTTATTATTTTACTAATAACTTATCCAGAAGTTCTTAATACTTTCCAATAATTTTTAAACTTATCCATCTATCTAACTATCTATTCCAGACATTTCGAAACATTTCCAAACTTTTCCAATAATTTCTAAACTTATCTAAAGATTTTTAAAGTTTAAACACATTAAAAATCTTAAGTTAAAGTGTTCTTAAAGTTTTTGTATTTTCTAAACATTTCTGAACTTTTCCAGACATTTCCAAACTTTTACAATAATTTTGCAGCCTTATCCAGACGTTTTTCAACTTTTCCAATAATTTCTAAACTTATCTAGAAGTTTCTAATTTTATTTAGGTGTTTCTAGATGTTCCAAAAAAGTCTAAACTTATCCAGAAATTTCTACACTCTTCCAAAATTCCTTAACTTTTCCACACACTTCTAAACTTTTCCAATAAATTCTAAACTAACCTAGAAGTTTCCAATTTTGTTTAGGAGATTCTAAATGTTCTAAAAACGTCCAAACTAATTCAGAAATGCCCACGCTCTTTCAAAATTCCTTAATTCTTAAACCATTATTACTCTAAGTTTCTAAACAGTTCCAGGTTAAACTTCTCTAATAAATATCTTTCTTGGAATTTCCTGATATTTTTTATGAATTATCAAGAAGATTGGAAGATTTCTTAGGATCTAATTTAAATATTTCTATGAAATAATAGGTTATTTTATATATCCAGATGATTAATGTGTTATTAAGAAATTCTTGGATATTCTAGAAAAGTTCAGAGAGTTCTAAAAAATATTAAATATATATATTTTTTTAATTTCACAAGTTTCCTGGAAAATGAGATTCATGAAATTTTAAGTATTTAAAAATAATTCTCATAACAAATCTGAGATAATAAACTAGAGATAAATTTGGTGTAGTTATAAATAACGAATATTGTAACATTTATTGTACTTTTAAATGGTGCTTAGGTGACAAATTATGATACAAAAATTATTATACAGTAGCACTGGTAGTTCCTATGTTCCATGAAGAGGAAAGAAACCATATCTAAATAACAATTTATATTTATTAATATTGGATTCGTTATCACTGAGAAATTCTGTCACACCTGTGAGTGATATCATCGTTAAAAAACTCTAATAAAAATATTCTTTAATAAGTCATATGAAATCTCATCAAATAAAGATTAGAACAGTGCAGCTTAAATCATACAATTCTAAAAGAATTGTTTTTAATTTATCCTATATTTTAAGGATCGAAAATTAGTTAGAATAATCTAAGTTGTTGTTTATATTTATATTTTATTACAATTTAGTGCAGTTTTATTAAAATAAAAGTATAAATGTATGTTATTATCGTTGGGACATGTCGGAAATATAATAGAGATGTATCAAAAAAATTTAAATTATTCGCAACGAAAAAGCGGCCTGGCATCGGATCCGCTGTAATTTCCGTTTCATTTGAATGATTATCGTCCATCGAATGGAACGAAAAGGAAAAAACTCGTTGCTGCCTGTCGTGCATCTTTTACTCGTGCGTATGCAATTATATTAAAACTTAACCGGCACTCTGCATCTTCTTAGGCGCCCTTAATGCGGACGTATCACGAAAAGATCCACTCGTTTACAGATGGTATTCGCAATATAATTTATAGTCGTAAAGAAATCGCCAAGGTACATTTACGCTCGCGCGCCCGATGTACGCTCTCCTCTCCCATCGTCGGCCTTTCATCTTTTTTTCACAGCTTCTTTCTTTGTGTTACTCAGTACGGTCTCGAGCCGACGCTTTTTCTCCCATATCAAATCGCACTTACCCCGGCGGTATTATTTAGTTCAAAGTTAACTTAAAGGTACGGTCGACGGAACGGGACGGTCATTAAGAAGCGACAGGACGCGAATTCACGTACCTACACGTACACACGCGCCCCTCAAATAGCTTTTTGATGAGAATTTATATCGTTAATGTAATGCATCGTTAATATATTTTGCCTTGTACCATTTATTATTCATTTAATCGACTAGTTTTTGTTTGTTACTCCGGCCCTTGCCTTAAAAGGGGGAGAAGCAAAGTATTTATATACAACGCACCTATAAGTGTTTTTCTAAATAGCTTTTTGGAGAACTAAAATGAATTATTAAAATACTTACGTAATAAAATGTGGTTGGATTATTCTAAGAGTTGTCGTTAGAAGTACTCACCTGAAAAAATAAAAGAATAAATCAATATAAAATTCAATTCAGTTTAAAATATGAAGTTATATATTAAAAGATTTCTAGGAAGTTTTGAAATATTCCTTGTCATTGAAAATAGCCCATCTATAGATAGAACACCGGCTTCGCAACAGCGCATTCTGGTTACAAATTAAACAAATTAACTCCGGGTTGTGTGGGCTGTAGGTACAAATGAGAACCGTCAACACTGTCCGCGGGTACAAGAAGTTGCCGAAGAAAGATGACAAAGCCGCGGCTCTCAGAACGAGGATGGTGAATCCGCGGGGGCTGTAGGGAAGAGAAACGAACACATATGCTCTCAGTCAAGTCGACGGGACTGTCCCAGGGACAATATAACATATATTTATACATGCGGACAAGGCAAACACATGAGGGGCGCACCGACACCGGCGGGAATGCACGAAAAATAAATAACGTGCCCCTTCCGCGGCCCCCTTTCAGCCTACGGCCCCTCGCGCACTCGGCACAAATTTATATTTACAATGATATGAAAATAAACAAAGAGCTCGAAATTCTTCTTCTTCTCATCCTCCTCAACGGCAGCGAACGCTCACATTTGGACGAACAACGGCGCGACGACGTCGCCTCGGCAAGCTTTCTTGGAAAACTTTCCAACGCAAAAACAACATCCAGGTCTTTTCTTTATTTAGTTTGTCTGTGTATGTACTTTGCCTTAAAAATTTTTAAATCGATAACCCTCCGAGGGTAAACACATAAATCAAAAATATTGGTAGTAAAATAATTATAGAAAAAGTTTCTATATAAGTTTATATTAAATTTTAGTTGTTTTTAGTTACACAAAACATTTTTAATTAGCAATTTGAATAACTGATTTAATAACGAATATTGCTAGTTTTAGGTCTATTGTTAATTGTAGTTTTAGCTGCAAAAAAACTATCGAAACACTTTTTAAAATCCGGCCGGATCTTATAAAATCGCTTTTCATTGTAAATTATAAGAAATTTCATTAAGATATGTCACGAATTAAATATTTCACAATTTTTGCAAAAATCATTACGAAAATGTTTGCGCATATCAACATTTGTGCATATCAAAGTACCTACTTTTATTTATAATCGCAAAAAATCAAGAGTCAAGATATCTTAAGAATTCAATTTTTTACGGTTTTTTCAAAAATGATTAATTGAAAATAAAGAAGATAAAGAAGAAATTCATAATTAAAGAATGAATTCAATTTCAATGATTAAATTTATTTATTAACTTGATATCTGTGCTACATATGTTTCGATTTTCAATAGGAGGGAAATTTTTAAAATAACAAATTCAATTCAGCAAGCAACTATAAATAGCAATTACCGTTGTTTATAAAGTTAAAGATGAATAATATAAAATAAAAATTTACCATTAACCCAAATGTTTAAATGAGTCGAAAATGGTTTTCCATTTAATTACGTTAAGTGTAATACTATAATACTTAATTTTGATGTCAATTTTGTGAGTTTTCGATGCTGATTTTATATAAATTAGAATTGGAAAAATTGATGTGCTGTTGCTACGGAATGAACTCATTATTTGAAAAATTTCCCTTATTTATAAACCTTACACGACGTTGTGCCTGAAGACGATTTTACTAAAAATCGTAACATATGTAGCACAGATCTCAAGTTAATTAATAAATTTCATCATTGTATTTGATTTTTTTTTTATTTATTATATAGATTAACCTGTAGAATCTAATAGCTATATGCTACAAATATATTGTAGCATAGTTGAGTTCAAAATGTGATATCTCCAAAACTAAGCAAAATACTCAAATATGGCTTTATTCTGTAGAAACTGCATACTCCTCTTTATAAATCACAAGAAAAATCATCTATATACCTTAAGAAATTGATTTTTTGATGTTACTAAATTAGGTTGAGTTCAAAACTTGGTATCTCAAAAACGAAGCGAGATACTTAAGTATGGTTTTATTTTTAGAAAAGTACATACTTTCTTTTATAATTCACAAAAAAATTCATCATGATATCTAAAGAATTCGATTTTGCAACGTTTTTTTAATGATTAAGACAATTGTTATTTTCATGAAATATGTAGCATTTCATATAAATTTAAATCAAGCCTAAAACAATATCTCTAAAACAAATTCAGATATTCAAGTACACTTTTGGGCGTATAAAAGTACATACTTTTGTCTGTAAATTATAATAAAGCTCATCAAGATATGTCACGAATTCAATATTTTTATGATTTTTCAAAAATAATTGAGAAAATGGTTATATTTATGAAATGCTAGAAACTCAGGTTGTGTCCAAAACTCGATATCTCTAAAACGAATTGAGATACTTCTCGTTCGGCTTTGTGGGTACAGATTTTTTTCTTTGTATTTCATCAGGATATACTAAAAAGTCGATTTTCTACGATTTTTTAAAAATTAAAGAAATTGTTATTGTGGAAATTGTTATTTTTATGAAATGCTAAAAATTTATCTCACAAGATATCTTAAAAGCAAATTGAGATATTCATGTATAGTTTTGTTTTGAGATAAATGTTATGAAAATAAATCCCTACTCCTTATATATCTATGATCCAAAAGTTACCGGATACCTAGTATATGATAAAAAACTGATCTTGAAACCAACACTCTGGGTAAAGGTAATGCCGAATATTCGGTATCCGGATTTTCGTAAAATTATTATCCGTTTCATCACTAACAAGAATACAACAAACTAATATTAAAATAGCATTATAACTAATTGTTTACCAACAAATAGAATCAATCGGATTTAGTGCAGCTGTTATGATGGACTAATCCCGAATGATTCTAGTTCTAGGTTTAGTTTTAGTTTTAATAACAATGCTAATACAAGACTAGAAGAAATAACCGTAGCCCTAAAAATATTTACGTTTGGTCGAATTAAAAGACTTCAGTGTAAAGTTTTTAAATAACTTAGGAATCAAAATTTAGATGTTTAAGAATGTTAGTGATACAAACAACGATATAAAAATCCGTTAATAATTCACAAAGTTACAATATAACGGATCGATTGCGTCATTCATTAGTAATTTATTAGATGCAACTGCATGTTTAATGGGGTACTCGACATTAAAATCTTTAACTGGCCGTTACTCTAGCTATACAAGCTGCCACATCATCTATAATGTACTGGACGAGAGCGTTCTATGATTTATTAATTAGACATGCACGGCTTTTATAATAAAACGTGGAATTAAATTGAAGGTTTGGCACGATAAATTAATAGGAAGGTAAATATGGATATACTATAAAAAAATCTTTTCCTTTTATACTTTACAGTTTCTTAATTGACACGCTAATCGGTGCGCGGTTATAAAATAAAATGGTACGAGTTGATTAAAAGAAAATATACCTATTTACAAGTAATGATTAACTTTTATTGCCCAACCCGGGTAAAATCAACACAAAGCGTCACAAAAGGACACCGCTATCGTTATTTACAATAAGTTGATAATAACTTTACAACTTAAGAGAAACGAGCTAATTAAAATATAAATATAATAAATACGTTTTGAGTAAATAAATATATATTATCTTTTTATGATTCGGATAAAACGCATAGCGAACGAAATAATAACAAATACGACACGTGTGGAACACGCCACGTTATAATAGTATGTATTATTGAAATTTTGTTTAAATATTTAAATATGATAATTTATATTTTAATACCATTAAATGCGAATATTTAATTATGGGTTTACCCATACCATTCTATTTCAATAAACACACCCGCAATGAAAATGAAAGAAAAATGAAAACGGAATAATTAATTAATGTCCTGGGTTAATTTTAGATTAAAATAAATTAAAATTGATTGCTCGATGTGTGTAGTCGCCTTTAAATGTATAAAGCAGGGGTAACGAAGGGGAGACGAGTTCTCTGCTGCCGTTGGCGCTCACAATGGATTTGAATATAAATAATTTATGCGCCCCCTCCCGAAAAAAAATACACTTCCTTTTCATATTTCATGACGGTCCGAATAAAAAATAATAGAATATTATATTAGTTAATGTCTGCGCCGTCGCCCGCGGCCGTACCGCGCAACAACTTTTATATTTATACGAAATTACTTATTCATATTAAATTAGTTTTTCTTCGGTGTTGAATTTTAAATGAGTCACGCAGACGTGTGGGGGCCGAAAGCACCCCCCGGTTTTCCCCCCCGCATAAGCGACACGTCTTCACACCACGCTCGACCGGTCTATCCTCCTGAAATAACTCATTCCCAGAACGGAATTTGTATCATAAAGTCTTATTATGCCCGCACTCATACTCTGTGTATTCGATTCGGATTTGTATTTCTCAAGCGAAGAAGGATCGAGATACTCCGGCAGCCAGATCATTTATCACTTCTTATGATTTATTTTATAGATATTTTACTTTTCTCTTTTACGCTTTGTAAGGACAAAGGGCATTTTGTGTTTACGATAAATTTACTGATTATGATGAATAAACCAGCTTATTCAAAAAGAATGAATAGTATCCTAATTAGTAGCTTATTATTTTTTTATTTATTTTTCAAGTTAAATTTTAATGGTTGTGTCATTGATAATATTATAGATAATATTTTAAAAAATGGTATTATATTTCATTTCTTTTTATGTTAATTGTTTCATTAAATATTAAAATATACAGGATGGTTGTGTCCCATAACTTTCGTATGAAAAGATGTAGGCGATGATGTACAGGTCGATATGCAGAAGCGATATTTTTTATTTATGTTCTCATCACCATAAAACGGTCGATTTGGGGTTGTATTCCACCACGTAATTGGATGTATTTATATTATAGCTTTACAAAAAACGTAAATACATTTTTTGTATACTTCTATGAAGAAAAATGTTTCAGTAGATTAAATTGTAACGGAAATTTGAAAGAATTGTCTTGCTTATCTCGTTTTGAAAAATGATCAAAAATTATGTCGTTGCAAATATTTGACTTATACTGATACTATATTTCTAGCGGTTTCGAAACACAAAATGTATACAAAGATTATTAATTTTTACAAAAGTGGGATCAATTTAACAAAGCAGGAAAAAAGATTGAAGAGAACACGATTAATTTTCGAATGATTATAATTGTTATTCGAATTTTAAGTAAGTCAATAGGGGGATATATAGTTACTGATTGCACAAAACTCTGAAAATGTTGATTACATAATGGATAGAACCTCAACAATGTACTTATTAATTAAACAATAGATATGTATATGGAGTGGATGAATGAATGTAACGATTGCTTTCCTAGGTGATGAAATAGACATTCCTCAAAATTAAGCAATCTGCTTCTCTACGTCCGTAAAATAATAGTAATTATAAATTTATTGACAATCCTAAACGCAACATAGAAGTTCTATATAATATATAGCAGTAATAATAACAATACCAAAACTACACTGTGCTCTTCTGAGGGGAATTTAGTTGCCCATTAAAACGAAGTGAGAAAAATAAAAAGTAAAACAATATAATGTACAGTGCCAAATAAAATCAGCCCTCGCTGTAACTTTCTTACTTACATTGTGATTTGAGCTGTTTTTTATGAACCAAATGAAATTATTTGATGAATTCTGTTTCATGCAATAAATAATTTTTTTTCAACGTTATTGGATAGTTTCTTATTCTGAATCCGTTGGTGTATAATAACTCAATATTAATTGGTAATTCTTTTGGATATTGGTTCATAAAACTTGGATAGTAAATAACAGTTACAGATTGAGGGGTTTTTTTGCGACACAATATAACTAAATAATACAATGCCTCTTATTCTGAAATAACTTCTTGTATCAGTCCTTGTTCTTCTCAAGTTTTATGATACGATATTGTGAGACATTGGCGACGCCTAATGTTAATATTGTAGATATACGTCGGAAACAGAATTTTGTGGCACAAATAGGGAGATATTACTATAATATAATATGACGACAGCACACTGCAAAATGTAATACATCGTAGTCCTCAAAGACCATACATAAATCGTAAACACACATTTTGTGCTGTCTCTATTTCACAATTATGTACTCTCTATACATGGATGATAAACCACACCACTAAAATTCAAAAGTTAAATTTAATTTGTGTGTTGCATGTGGTATTCCACTTATTTAAAAACTGGGACACGGGCATTAATAAATAGTTTAAAATAATACAAATATTATTAATTAAATAGTTTAATGTTTTTTTATAAGTCTAAAATGAAAGAACGATAATAGATAATAAATGATAAGGGATCGTGAGCTGTTATTCGTAAATGTACATCGGCAACCTTTTGACTTTTGTTCCTAACTGAATTGTTACATTACTTTGTTTAGGTACACTATGTTCATCGTTCACACATGGGTCATGCATTCTTTTGCAAATATGGCTCTAAATGGTTTATAAATTAAGACCATTAGGAGAACTTCCATATTTTTTATTCCTATTAGAAAATGGTTAAAAAAACTGCTCATCTTTCTGTGTTCATTAAAGGTTTTCTTCTGCTTGGTGTTTGCTTTACCTAATGATCTGACAAATTAGTCCACTTAAGTCGCGCCAATGAGTTGGATAGGATTGGATTGGGCTGAGTTGGGTTGTAAACGTCCAGCGACAGAAGGTATTAGTAATTGCAGAACGATGCCGATAAGAGATGGAACTTACAATGAAAGATTTGGGGACATAATCACGGAGTGGCTTAGAAAATCTTTGTGAAAAAGAAAGTGAGGGAATAAAGAAACTGATGGCCAGATTCTATTGTTGCAATGAACGCCGAAGTACTGGGTTTGGTTGGGTTGGCCAATTTATAGCTGTAATAATTACGACTGCTTCGTATGTCTCTATGATTCCAAGCCGACATAACCCAACCAAACCCAACCCAACCCAATCCATTTGCTACGAGGTTGGAGAAAATCTGCTACCAGGCGATCTGAAGACTTAATTTTTTTATGACTACTTCAAAAATAATAATAACATCAAAGTAGCAGTATTTTTAGAACGATATCGGTTTTCAATACCGTTCATAATACGTCTGAGATCCCGGTATTTGGAATATCGATATTAAAGTTTTAGTTGCATGTATGTAAATATCCGTAAATCCCGAAATGAAATGTGCAATAAAACTTCCCAGATTTAAAAACCAGGTCGATTTGTTGCAGGAAGAATGTTTCAGTTAGTAAAAGCCTTGAAGATCAATTGCAATACAGTTTCTAATCTAAAAAGTTGAATCTGTACATCATTATATCCAATTTTTAAGATTTAAGAAAATACCCCACTTATTTGATAAAGCAAGATTAGTACTTGATTTCATCACAAGAGAAAATTCACCCAAAAAACATAACGTGTATCGAATACATGATTTAAGGAGAAGGCATTTTACTATCGAACTGACTGTTTTACACTCACAAACTAACATGTTGACCAAGAAAAACCAAACCAGGTTACCTACTTATCTTAATTATAAAATATTATTACCGTTGTTAGCACCACATGTCCTATGTACAAATAACTCAATTTGTGAATGAAAATATATTAAATCACTTTAAATGTGTGAATAATAAACGATAATCATACACATTTTATGAACATATTAGGTGTCAGATGGGAATCGGGTAGACTTAAAAAATATAAATTACAAATAAGATTGATAAATAAACGAAGAAGTTTTCGCCACAAACGTTGCTAATGTGTTTTCATATTTTTATAAATTCACAAATTAATGCATTTTTGATCTCGACTATCACACTCAAGCAGAATATATTGTGTAATGTCTGTTCGTAATTAAAGTTAAGTAAAGTTGCTACGTGAAGATATGCTGAATTATTTAGGTATGTTGTAAAACGAATTTCTCTGACATAGTAAAGTCAACTGCAAGTCTGAAATATGCTGTACGGCCTATTTCCTGCAAGATCAAGAGGTATTGATAAATTATTTATGAACCATTAATAACGCTTCTGTAATTCCATCACAAAAGACATCTTC
This sequence comes from Onthophagus sagittarius, assembly GCA_036711965.1. Lineage (NCBI taxonomy): Eukaryota > Metazoa > Arthropoda > Insecta > Coleoptera > Scarabaeidae > Onthophagus > Onthophagus sagittarius. The sequence goes on from JASERS010000001.1 coordinate 55,990,576, forward strand.
TACATTTTATCAGTGTTTTCTGTTTTTTATTTGCTTATTCTTTATTCATTTGTGCAGATTTAAATGTCCTAATTATCGCTTCAATTGCTAGAAAAAAAATCAAAAATAAGCAATTGATAATTTTTGTATAACGATAATTTTCGTATACATATATATTATTTTTAAAAAAATTAACTTAAGCAAGAATTGTATCGGTATTTTACTCATTTTCTTCTGTCTCCTATGCTATCTAAAACTTCACCACTTTTCTTCTATTATACCTTATTAGTAATTAGTTAGTGCCTTCTTAGATGAAGAAATCCGTCTATGCATCATCACCACAGCACAAGTTCCATCTACTATTCTCAATATGGGAGATGATGAGACTCAATTTGTTTGATGGTTTTATTAATTTTTTGTACGTTTCCGGTGTTATAAATTATGGTCTTTCAAATTATCATTAAGCATGTTTGTTAGTTATAAGTTGACAATATACCGTTCTGAAGGTATATTGGAAGCTTAATTTAAGTTCAACGAGGTAAAAAAGAATTCTTATTTAAAATCTTATTTCGTTTATAAATAAGTTAATCGTTCTATTAAAATATTTAAAAATAGAGGGCGGTTATTCCATTAAAAATCGATCAATTAATTTTTATGCTGGTCTTCGTTTTTTTTTTCTTTTCAATTTATAAATGAATTATTTGAGTATTTCCCTTTCCAACGAGTTTTTTAGTTATTAATTGCTTTAGAGTAGAAAAAAAACTATGCCAGCTGCGCGGCGACCAGTTAACGTGGGTACTATTGATTCGACACTAATTATAAAACAATTACGGGACCCCCTCCGAGTCCAAGTATTACTATATATCCATATTAATTTTGTATAGTGAATTTGCATGGTACAACCGAATTATTAAAACGCACTTCTATACATAACGTACATGGATGTATAGAGGGCGCAGTAATTAATGAACGTCGAAGTAAAGCGCTCCTTTTTCCGGCGCCGCGAGAAATTACTAATTAGAGGAAAATTAAATTAGACCGGGGCAATTACGTACTAATCATTTTTTATTATATATAATAAGGGTTATTAGTCGGTACGCTCCCGTGAACCAAAAAACGAAACCACCTATCGAGGAAATAATTAATAAATCCGGTCCTAGCTCGGTGGAGCACCACATTGGTAGGATTTCTGGAAAAATAGCGGTGACAATCGATGTATTGTTATTTTTTGCAATACATCAACAATTATTACTCATTGCGCCAGAGCCCTGAGAGCGAAATATTTCAATTGTTATGTCGGAAATAATTCCGATATTCTCCTGTTTGATTTGCTAACACAATCCGTAATAGAGTTGGTTTTCGAGAAATCTACAAAAGCATGATAAATCGGACACATGTTGAACATATACAAAAAATTACCAACATTTAAAATTTAAATCTTTCATTTCAATAAAAATTTTAATCCCACAATCGTTTTCACGCGTTTATATTAAGCTTTTGAAAATAAATCTAAATAAATATGTGTATTAAAACTCGGAAACACGATTAAATTAATTTTATCTCGACCTCGTGATACCCAGCTTCCGATGTGTGATTAAATTACTAAAAATAACAATACACTATTAATTCTTCCAACATTCCGTTATTCCACACTCTATATTAGTATATTTAAACATTCATTTATAGATCATAAATACAAGCAAATTCTGGTAATTTCTGAAGTTGCTTTATTCCTTTTTCATAAATAAATTTGGGTTATTCCCCAACTTGTCTATACGATGTATAAATTGAGGAAGATATTTCTAGTTTTAATTGTCATTTAGTATGACAATTAATATTAGATTGTTATATATTTTAATTGAACAAAAAAATAGAACTAACTGTAAAATTAGAATTAGATATATTCAAACTTTGCCTAATATCTCTTAATACAGCTAAACTCTGATATTTCCAGTTCTAAGTCTAGTGTTAGTTTTAGTTTTACTTCAATTCAAATATACAGGATTGCCAAATCAGTTTGTAAAGCATTCTATTTCAGAAAGTATTCACCGTAGGAGCCTTCGTTAAATATATGTCTTCAAATGTACGGCTAAATCCGAATGGTTCTAGTGCTAGATCTGGCGTTAGATCTAATGATATAAAACTAAAACTAACACTAGACCTAGAATTGAAAAGATTCGGATTTAGCCGACGCACGGCTAAACCCAAACTTTCCACTTCTAGGTCTAGTTTTATTTCGATTCAAATATACAGAGTTGCCAAATCAACTTGTAAAGTACTCAATTTTAGAAACTATTCTTGAAATATTTTCGAAGAAAAATGTTTTCAACCCAACCCAACCCTTAGATTAGAACCTATTTATAAACTCCAGACCTATAATAACCTAGAAAGAAACACTTAGAATGATTCCATTTTTATGTGCGCTCTTAGTTCTTGTGTTAACTAAAAATTAGTTTTCATTATTATTCGGTGGTTTTATCTCACTATGCCGTGCGGACATTTTAAATACTCTAGTAACGTTTTTAAAAATTTTCTAATCTAGTTACTTTTTCAATACCAACCTATCATTTTATCATTATTTAAAGATTATATCGCTTCATTTAAACCGCAACCGATATCAACTATTGGAGTGTAAATGTCATTTTATAAAAGATTTGGTATTTTAACCGTATCTCTAATCTTTAAATCAACGGTTTCATTTAACAACACGATATCAAATATACTGCAAGGTCTTGGTTAAATTACCAAATCTTTCATAAGATGACATTTATACTCAAACCGCCGAGGTTGCTTGCGGGCGAGACGCTAAAACTTTTGAATTATCGATTTCGTGTTAACACATCAACTCTAGTACCTCGCCCGCAAGCGACCTCGGCGATTTGAGTATAAATTTCATCTTGAGAAAAATTTGGTGTCTCAATTAAGGCACGTAATGTACGATTTTGCTTCAAATCGCCGAGGTCGCTTGCGGGCGAGGCGCTACAATTGATGTGTCAACACGAAATCAACAATTCAATGGTTGTTGCGCCTCGGGCGCAAGCGACCTTGGCAATTTGAGTATAAATGTCATCTTATGAAAGAATTGGTATCAATCGTTCATCAATCGTTCAAAATCGTTCATTATATGTCTAGGTTGAGATACCAAATCTTTTATAAGATGACATTTGTACTCAAATTGCCCACACATCTGGCGTTTATGCATATGGATGCTCTACACCCATAAAAACATTTATATGGATGCTGTAGTACGCAGAGTAGCTACGTATCCGTCGTCTATGAAGAAGACAAAAGAAAACTGTTTGGTATAGGGAAAATTGGGAGCAGCTTAGACGATGTTGACGATATTGAGACAGAAAATCAAGAATCAATTGATACGTATGGAGTTACAGACTTGCAGGAAGAGTAATCACGTTTTGGATTCATTTAAGAGCGTTATAAAAAGAGCTGTGATACATCACAATGTCTAAAAAGCTTAGATCAGACACATTTCAAAGTGTTAAATAATAACAAAAGTACAAGGGAAGAAACCCTTGGAACACTTCCAGAAGCAGAATTGGTAAATGTTGGTCGAAAGATGTATCTCGCAGGGCTGTACACGTATTTGCAAAACAATAAATTAAAACTCCTTAATTTTTATTATATCTATTTGCCTAAGAAAATCTAAAAACTGTACTTGATTGCGTTTGAGTTATACGCAAACAAATTATGGTGGCCATAAGTGGAAACATTTACGACCATAGCAGCGGTTTTGATGGCCATAAACTGGTAAATTGATTTACGTTTGAAAATTATTTTCTGTGCTTTAAACTACATGATACATAAACAAAATGGAAGTAGCCTGTATTTTTTTTTGTCACACGTATTAAAACGTTTTCCTAAGAAGCTGAACTTAAAAAAGTTAATGAGTGCAAAATGTACTCTTATTAAAATGAACTAATAAAGAATTCATGTGTATTATATAAAATATACTATCCTTTCCACTTATTAATCAATTAATCAAAATAATTATATCGAGGTTGTAATGCAATTCAAAAAATAAAATGGAAAAGATAAAATGGAAATGTTTCATTTATATACAGAAATACCAACACAACCGCCGATAATAACTAAAACGACCGTGGTATCATTTATTGGGATTAATAATCGCCTCGATCTTCTTAGAGCGTCCCGAGGCGAAAGAACGAGGATACGATATCACATTTCGATGCACGTACTATGGAAAGGAAGAGGAAACGCAACCATAATTCTCGTTGGTCGCAGGTGCGTGCACAATAAGTGATTCGTTTTCCCTCTACTTATGGAGACCTTGACGTCGAGAACGTTTAATACGAAATAATATTTTCAACGTCTTCTCTTTGTGACATTGAAAACGGAAAACGAAGATGAGATTAAATTTGTTAGCGCAAATCACCACTGTTAAGAAAACTTAAAATAGATTAAGGATAAAGCAATTATTTGAACAAAAGCTGTGGTCAACCTACTTTTGTTTTAAAAGAAAAGGTAGTACTAAATAAGTATGGTCAGGTGAAAAAAAAGTTTTCTTCCTTTTTGCGATTAAGATTATTTTGTATGAATATGGAATTTATTGTGCAAGGTGTTTACCATCGCCTTGGGGAAATTTATTTTATTTTAATGCATGTCTTGCAGTGTACGAAATGTTTAATCGTGCTGGGGCCGCCTTTAATAACGTTATTAATATTATTAACGTATACACAAAATGTGGAGCCGTTCGAGTCACAACCTGTTTTGAATAAACCGATCGATAATCCTGAAATATTAAGGTGGCATTGCGGCGCCTTATTTAATTGCCCGCGTTATTTATTAAAATCGACAACACCTCCCAATATTTAATGGCGACCGCAATCTCTGTGCCATCGCGAACGTGATTTTATAATAAATTCATGTCGCTGAATATTTTAAAAGCCGCTTTTTAATGTATTCAATGTGTACAGCGCGTGTATTTACTTCTGATTTTATCGGAAACGTCATGAAAACACAATGTTACGTTTAAATAAAAGCGGGGGGTAAACTATAAATTTGTAAGGGAATGTGAGGCAGGTGTTGCTGTAAATAATTGAAAGCTGTGGGATTACTTGTAAATTTTATACATTAGATTGGGTAGCGGTTGCATAAAATATGACTTTTCGCGGCGCAGCTGCGATGGTTGTTATAATAACTCATAATCTAATATAACCAAATTTTAACATCTTTTAAGAATTCAAATTTTACCATAATATTATCTTTAGATATTGCATCAATCAATGAAATGCATTTCAGCAAAGTTATATTTAACGGCTTTGTTAATTGGTAAAAAGGAAAATATTCGGAAATAGAAATTTTGAAACGTGTTGTTTTCACCCGCACTTCTGACATTTACTGCTGCCCGTAAATTAACATTTCACCATTAAAGCTTGTTTTCGCGTTCTTAAATTGAAAATAAAATTCTATCGGGCTACGGTTTATTGAATCAATTGAAAACTTTTCATAGTCCGAGCATTATTAGTCCGGCAATTTCAACAAAACGTTAGTATTAATAAAGCGATTGCCTCAAACTATTTTCAACGTTAACATTAAATAAGAATAGAAACAGATTTACCGAAAGAAATCAATTTAATTTATTTAAATGTAACATACTAATATGGCGATTTATTATAATATATGTACAATTGTTGTTGGTCTGTGGTAGAAGTATGAAAAGATTTGCATTTGCAAGTATTTCAAAGTAGTCGCGCGGTGGCAGGAAAGTTTGTACCCCGTTAGAACCTAAGCCTATAAATCCGTCTCGGAGATATTTCATAGCCTTAATGTGCAGAATATTTATGAATGTTAAGTAAGGAACGTTTTGCATAAAAATTCCGAATCCGTACAGAGCCTTCCAGGCGCTTACGTACATCCAACGTTCGTTTACTTATTAATGTACAATTCTAAGTAAATATTAATAAACACCCAGAGGCCATAAAATCGAGAAGACAGCTGTATTCTTACCGGTTCTATATTTGGTTTTGTTGCATTTGACGTTTATGAAAGAACTATGATTAATGTTGTTCAGCGGGTATTTAAGCATTTTAAAATAAAACTAGAATTATAACACCTTATAGCAATTTATGGCATTTATAAATTTTACGAAGTTATTTACTCTAAAAATAATGTGGGATTAATTTAGATAATACCTAATAAAGATATACAAGTGAATGTTTATATTTTTATAAGTATCAGATAAAATACCAAACCGATTTAAAAAATTTTGATCCAATAAATTATAATAATATAAATTGAAGAAAAATTTGTTGAAAAATTAGGAAAATATAATTATAATAATTTGAATTTTTAAAAATTTTATATAGATTTTTTTAATTTGTGCAATTTGTTGTTTATTAATACGGCCAATTATTTTAGATTTTAAATCGTTATCAATATGTAAATTAATTTAAGCTTTAATATTGAAATTTAATTTTAATATCGAGATGAGTACCAACAATAACCAGTACAAGGTTGAACTTGACTATCAATAACTCCAGACAAATTGGTCTTAGAAAAATACACAGGGTGATTCATATAAGAACCGACATTTGTTAATGATAAAAAATTAAGATGTCTTATAAGATAAGGATATAAGGGCTATGAAGTCAACCAAAGATGAATCGTTAATTTTTGAAACATACAATATCTCAGTAATACACTAAGCCAGAAAAAATAAAATGGGTACACGTTATGAGTGTACCAAAAATATTGATTGGTAAAAAGTTGTGATCAATTGAGGCGTCTTAAAAGATTAATTTAGGGTGATGAAAATGCTGCTATAAAATCTTGAAACGTAACATCAAACTTTACAATTAACTGCCTTGTACACTCCTTGTGTTTTCTAGCTAAATGCATAACTGCGATATCAAATGTTTAAAAAATTTATAACTCAACTTTGAAGAGCTACAACTTTTAAAGAGTACAACTTGATATACAAATAAGCTGCATAAAGTCATCTTAATTTATTATCTTCTAAAAGTCGTCTGTGTTGCTACTTATATGAATCACCCTGTATATCAAATAAAAATGTTATAGATATTGAAAAACGGACGGGGTGTGGTGTGCTATCATGTGACACAATTTACCCTATCTAGGAATTTTGTAGAATTTTGAACAGTGATTTCAAAGTCAAGATAAGCAATAATAGTATTTACAGAAATACAGTCATATTCAATATAATTAAACCTATGCAATATACAATTTACAGGCAAATGTGTTTTTGATAAACGCCTTGATTCTATAACGAAAAATAAATTTCTATTCTAAAACTTATATAAAGTTTGTATTATTATCTGTATTCATTAGGGGTGACGTGATGTATCATTTTGATCCTATTTGTATGATTAGTATATTTTACTTCAAAATAATTTTGTACATACAGCCACATTTACTGCACTATCACATTCTAGAACATCACGTTAATAGATTAATTCTAGAACATTAATGTTGATAAATAATACGATGATCATCGGCTGGTGGATGATGAGAAAATAACCCAACTCAATTTTTCAAAAGACTTAAATGACGAATGATGGTTCTCAAAAAAAGTGAGAAAAAATGATTATGTATCTCATGCCTATGGTTCGTTTGCAATGAAAATGTCTTCTTCCAGCAATGTTTACACTTTTACAAGCAGTCTTAAATTGGCGATTTTTTAACATTTGACATGAAAAATTTTAATCTTTCCAAAAGTATTTAGTGAGTTATTTGTTGACTACTGAAGATTTTGCATTTTGTCCAATAGTTTATAATATTTTCGATACAAACTCAAGTGGTAGATAGTATTTTGTTGTTTTGCGATAAAAATATTTGCCAACAATTTTACGAACAGTATGAAATCTTTTAGAAGTAGTATCAAGTACTCTGGAAGTATTTTAAGTTTTATAGAAGCAGTATCAAGTATTCTGAAAGCATTTCAAGTCTTATACAAGCAGTATTAAGTCTATTGAGAGCATTTCAACTTTTCGAGGAGCCTTACCAAGTCTTCTATAAACATTTCAAGTCTTATATAAGCAGTATTAAATTTTTAGAAGCATCTGTCTGTCTTCTGGAAACAATATCAGATCTTCTAGATGCAGCATCAAGTATTCAGGGAGCATTTCAAGTCTTACAAAAGCAATATCAACCCTTTTAGAAACAGTGTCAAGTATTTTAGAAATATTTCAAGTCTTCTAGAAGCATTTTAAGTTTTCAAGAAGCATTTCAAGTCTTATAAAAGCAATATTAAGTTTTTTGTTAGCATTTCAAGTCTCTGGAAGCAGTATCAGTCTCGTAAAAGCTATATCAAGACTTTAAAAGTATTTCATGTATTCTGGAGCTGTATCAAGTATTCTGCAACTATTTTACATTTTCTAGAATTAGTATCAAGTATTCTGGAAGCATTTCAAGTCTGCTAGAAGTAGTATCAGTCTCGTAAAAGCTATATCAATACTTTAAAAGTATTTTAAGTATTCTGGAGCTGTATCAAATATTCTGGAAGTATTTTATGTTTTCTAGAATCAGTATTAAGTATCCTGGAAGCATTTCATGTCTTAGAAGTAATATGTACTCTTCTAGAAGCAGTAACAAGTCTTTTGGTAGCATTTCATCTTTTCTAGAAGCATTATCAAGTCTTATGACATCATTTCAAGTCTTATAGAAGCAGTCTCAAGATTTTGAGAATATTTTAAGTATTTTGGAAACAATATTAAGTCTTGTAGAAGCAGTGTCAGGTAGTTTGGAAGCATATCAGCTTTTATAAAAGCAATTTTAAATTTATTAGAAGCGTATCAAGTTTATTAGAATAAATAAATGTCATTTCAAATCTTCTTGAAGTAATATCAGGTCTTCTAGAAGCAGTATCAAATCAACCATGCTTAAATAATTTCAGCATGAAGTGTTCCTTTCCTTTAGACGAACATTCGAGTTTATTTGGATTACTTTATGTTGAAACAATCTATAAACCTTATTAATGATGATAAAATTTCTAAGATATGCAAATATAAAATCACTGCTAGTTGAGGAGGTGTGGATTGAGTAGCATAGCATCACTATTCCCGGTTCCAAGCCTGGTAAAGACGCAAAAGGTTCAGGTGAAACAATCTATCTAAACCGATTATAATCCCTAAACCAAAAACTGAAAAAAAACTGACAAGTAGGAAACAATTTTGAATTTAAAGTTACTGATGTTGGGATGTTGAATTGCAATTTCTGGTCAAATGAAATCAAACAGATGAAATAAGGTGACATGTATTAATTAATTGCATATTCCCTACCAACAAGTAAATTCAATAAGAATGAAAATTCAGGAAAAGCAGACAGGGAAATGAGGATATGAGAAATACATACAGTAATGCAGAAATCATATATATTAGCTCATATCAGCTATCGGTATACTTCACAAGAAAAAGGAATAAATTATGAATACACTAAAAAACCCTATGCAATAACCAAAAAACTCTGTTTTCAAATGTGACAGTATCTATAGGTAATAACAGCTTTTTAGCGATAGCAAAAAAACTGAAATTGAAGGAATGTCAACACATACGTTATCTGCAACCGTTTAACGCAATCCGAACGTCGCTTGTGGATCACATCAATCACTGTAATTGAAATCTTCAACACTCATTACAAAAAAAATGTATATATTGAGGTCGCATTTATCTTGAATACTCTCGATTATAACACCTCGGCCGCAAACGGCTCTCCATTCCGTTAAAAAACACCAATTAAAGTGACAAATTAATTAAACTTAAATACTTGTTACTAATTAAGTAGTGGTGTTTAAATCAAATGCCATAAAATGAAGTTGAACGTATTCGAATACTTAATTTCTCTTAATTTATAAACTGAAGAATGTGTCGTAACGATATAATATAGTATTACATATAGCAGGCACACCCACACTCGTAAATCAACATAAACGAGGAAAATTAAAATGACTAAAGTAGCACATCAACCTCTTCATCTTAGAAACTATATATAAATAAAATTTAATATAAGACACATAATTAATTGAATAAATTATATCATAAGCAGATAGAATAATAAATAAAAACAAAAGGACACGAAAAACCAAAAGCAAGATCTAAAATAATAATCTAATAATAACAACAGATAACCCATTGAATTTATTTAACAGCAAAAACAAACAATTAAAATTTAAATAATACTTTTAAGGTCAATATCAAACTCAAGTACTACTCTATCTATTGAGTCGTTTACATCTTACTTAATAACGAATTGTACAAAAAGAAAAAAGATTTTTTAGGATTAAATAACGAAGGTTTCGTGTTATCCAACATCGGTTGACAGAACTTTAAAAGAAGTAACAAGACGTGAAGCAGTAGAAATCATACGGTTACGGTAGCGGCGTTGTGGAAAGTTGACGGAATAACGTGCATTTTTATAATCGATAGAGCGCGTAATGCCATAAACGTTATCAAAGAACACACAGATAAAATTATCATTAAGGTACGTGAGTTGTCATTAAAGTCGCGAGCGCAGGGAATGTCAACGGTTTATTGCACCCTATAAAAGAAAATGTGAAAAAAAAGACCATGGTTCCAAGTTGGATGTCGGATTAACAATTTTATCATTAAATAAGATTGTGTGGCAATCGCACAATTTAAGGAGATGTTTAAGATTTTTATATTTGCAAATATGGTTGTTGATTGATGTATCTTGTTTTTGCCGCGCCTCTCGGTTGATATAGTTCGGTGTGTCTCCGCCCTGAGACATCATGATATATCCACGGTCTTGAAATAATCATATGCGGCCGCGGTCCGACGTCTCCCGGTTTAAATTTATGACCGTTTAATTCTGAAATATAGAATTCATTTGTATTCGCGTCGTTCCGTTTTGCTTCATTTGTTGCGGAGAGAGAGAAACACGTAGACTTTCTCCAGGGGCGACACCTCCTAAGCCAGATTTGAACGTCGCGTCTACCACGTTATCATAAATACGTGTTTGTCATTTTTCGAAATGCAAATGTAGGGGCAACTCGGAAGACCGGTCGTGGTCCGAGACCCCCATCTTACCAACAGATCTAATAATTTTCCTTCTTCTGTATTTATTGCCCGACTTTATTTTAACTTGAATTTTAATGCGGATTATGCACATTTATGGACATACATTTCCTATACACGGCTTTTATTAATGACCGGTCACGATAGAAACGATAAAGTATTAAACTTCTTTCCACCATTATTTATCTACAATCGCCGGATTATTTCGGATTCTTTCCTGAAGGGCATATCACGTCAAAACGTTTGAATAACTTTCTCACCAACCACATAGAAAAAAACCAAGAAACACAGAACTCTACTCGAAAGGACCTTTTTGCGCCTTTGATACGGTAAATAAGCGTAATTGCGGTCCCTTCCACCCTAAATAAGGGTTCTTTTTTCCACAAAAGATTGAAGCACAATGACTGCGTGAAAGGACAAAGGCTTCTTCTCTCTATTAATTTTTACTTCAATTCCTTTGGAATGTGTTTAATTTACTCTTCAACGCTTTTTTTTTCATATTTATTATAATTGAATAAAAAAATTCGTTCCATAGAAACAAGAAACACTAATTACTCTTATTTTTTAATTGGAAAAGTACTTAATTAGTAACCATTTTTATTACAATTTCTTTAATTAAAGAAATTAACTTTAATAGAAATCGAAATACCTTATTGTGCTTTTATCGAGTTTTATTGCGTTTCTTATTGCGATTAAATATCTTGTAGGTAAGAGTAATAGGTAAATTGTAACACCTTTTACTATAAAAGGTCAATGTCTCAGTTTGTCCCCTTACAATATAGGTAGGTATTTATAAATTGGAAATTTACCCCGGCCTAAGGTAAATACCCAAATAGTGGGTACTTAGTCAATTCAAAATTTATAGAATAGATGTTGTTTTTTATTTCAAGTGTATTATTTATTCACAAAAAATACCATAAATATCAATTTTTGTAGTAAAGAAAAGTATTTCAATACTAAAAGTTGGGGATATTCTGCAAATAACTCAAAGGCAATGTTAATAAAATGACAAGTCATATTGCTAAAAATTGTTTTAAATAAGTCATACATAATCATTGAAAAAATATTCTTAAGAACAATTAGACGGAATGATGTTTGTTCTTTATAGTATTGGAAACCATCTTTATATAAATAAAATAAAGTTTATATCTGAATAAGCAAATTGAAAGTGGTGAAAATTTGCAGTTCTGTTCTGTACCGAAACTTTCTAGATCTAAGTTACAATTTATTTTTAGTTATTATACTTGTATCAAACTTAAACTAGAACTAGAAACTTAAACATGACCTAGTACTAGAAAGATTCAAGTTTAGATTTTTTTGTTGTTTTGCTACTAAAACACAATACATTTTGGCAACAACATTTAGACGAAGCTGACGTAATTTAGATTAGATATTATGATTAGAAGTTAATATATTATATAGAGCAGTGATTCTCAAAATATATGCTTTTCGTAAATATGGGCGAAATACGGAGAGTGTTCACTTTTTAAAAGGAATGTGTTATAATTTTTCAAGAAAGCTAACAATTAAAAAAAAATCCGATGTATTAAGGGCACCGCAGAAAAATCTCCGTTAATTTAGTTATGGTGTGGTTTAGATGATAAAAATGCAGATTCAAGGAGTTCAGATAGATGATTTGTGACTGTTAAAGCTTTTGCGATGCCTATTGAAAACGATAAGTACACATAATCTATAATTGGCAATAAAAGAAGAAGGTTACTCAATCTTATAAAATTTTTTCTTAAGGTGTTGGGGTATCTTTTGGGCCAATACTAATTTCTGAAGTAGTTTAGGATATATTTGTAGTTCTTCTAGTTTACAAAGTTTCGGTTAATTAACATGAATCGTTATGATTTCGAAACGTTCGCGTTATGATTTTTTTTAATATTTAAAAGATTCGATTTGGAATCAGAGTAATTAAGAAGGGTTTGAGAACACTTATACATTGTTTGTGATACATAGTTCAACTTTTTAGTGTGAAATAAATTATTAAAGATGATGAATTTTTTAAGATAGTTGCATGTATTTAAAAACGCTGTAATAAACAACTCTTATTATATATATATATATATATATATATATTTTAGTCCTGAATTATTTTCATATACAGCAAACTTCAGAGAACGAGATTGTTTTTCTTCAAGTGACTTTGAAGTTGAACGTAGTGATAACGCAGCATATACACATATGAATTGCATTCATAAACTTGTTTGAATTTGTTCTTGTAACTCGAAAGAGATGGTTTGAGGGGCATTCAAAGTAATAAATTAAAAATTACCACTTATAATAACCTAAGAAAAATTAAAGAAAATATTTTTAAATAAAATATTATTTTATGTATGTTTTTATGTTGTATTTTCCAGTGTTGTGTGCATCACAATACTGGAAAATATTTTTAACTACATTTATATATTTCAAAAATATTTTATGGTGGTATGTGCAATTATATAATGATATAATTATGCAAGAGGGTATATATATATGATTTTAGAGTGAAATAAACTATGAAAATGATCTAAAAAGACTTTCAAATCTGCAAGAACTTGAGGCAATTGTTAAAGATCGTGATCGACGAAATATCAACGAAATAATTGATATTTGTATCATTGAAATACAAAATTTGCCATCTATTATTATTTGAACATTGGACATATTATTACTAAACAATGAAATTGCAACAACGTTGTCTATGGTCGAAGTTGAAAAATCCCATAAAATTGCGCAATTGAGATGGAAGTTGACGTAGAAATACAACTATCAAGTACTGAATTGCTATTAATCTTTCAATAGACACACATGAGATTAGCAGTTCCAATCATTTTCTTAACATTATTGCATTTACGTATAAAGTCGCGTCTACTTGAGGGTTAAAACTGGAACTAACACTACAACTAGTACTAGAAACATTTGGGTTTAATCTTGCGTCTGAAGACGCGCGGCTATGCCTTAATCTTTCTAGTACCTCTGTTAGCTGTAGGTGTATCTGTACCTGACTGAAGACAGAACCCAATCCAACCCAACCCAACCTATCTTCAAAACTAACAATAGATTTAGAACCAAAAATATTATGATTTCGCCGTCTAAAGAGACGAACGGCTAAATCTTAATGTTTCTAGTTCCAGGTGTACTGTTAATACTAAAGCTAGGTTGTAGGTCTAGTACTGGTTATTCTTTCAGTTCCAGAAAAATTTTCAACAATCAAGCACTGAGCGGCTAATGAAACCAGAACTAACACTAGACCTAGTGCTAGAAAGATATATAAATTTTCCAATTACTTAAGAAAGTTAACAATTATAAAAAATCGAATGTATTTAGTTCGCTGCGGAAAGAAAATCTAACTATTTAGAGAGCCGCCAACCGAAAAATATTGCGAACCTCTGATTTAGGAGATTATTTATTATTTTTGAGTCTATGTGTAAATAACTTTTGCTATTACTTTTTATTAGTACTAAAAAGAACTGAAATTTTTGGATTAAAAGTGGTTCCTTTTTATGATGATTTTGTCTTTGAAATACTTTTTTAAAATTTTATAAATACCTCAAAATTCCCATCTTGTGTCGGGATTCGGATATTTAACACTACTACGGACTCAATAGATCGTAGTATAGAGTGGGTTATGGTCGGATCCTGCGAGGTTCCGTTTGAAATCCTGCGGAATTCCGAGTACGTGTAGACAGCGCCGTCTGTCGTCGCCGTGTTAAGATATAGTAGCACAAGACGAGGTTGGGCGCGATTGAATCGTCAAATTAGGCGCACGTGATCGCCGAATTGCCGCGCCGAGGGAATAAAATAATCGTAAAACGAGCGTTAATAGAATATAAAACCCGGTGTTTATTGAATCTTTTATCGCGAACGTTTAGAATGTAAACTGGCGGCGTTTATATGTTGCGTGCTGCTCGTCTTTCTTCTAGTCATTGAAGAGGAAGAAGGAGGCAGAACGAACGCGTTTACGCCGCCGTATATAACGTGTGTGTACACACACAGTAAGGCATATTTTCAAACGTTTTATGAAACATAAAACGTTTGAAAATAATTATTAATAATATCATATAAGTTCTATATTTACAATTACGCGTTTTAGTTGTATTACATAATAACAGATGTGAATAAGCAGTAATTTTCTTTAGACGATGTTGATGTTGGTATATATATATATATATATACATGGTTGTATTTATTATAATAAATTGCTTACCATTCCATATTATTCTAGGAGGCATTTGCGGAATTGTCTACGGTGCACGATTGCGTGTTCGAATGGAAATAATGTAATTTGTTTCGAGTGCATATTTTATATTACGAAACATTTCATAAATATAAACACGCTCATGAATCCGGAAAATTCTTTAAACAATGACAACATATCAACTTCATCACAAGTTTAATATAGTTATTGTATCATTTCTTAACCGCAACTTGTAACTTATTCACTATACTTTAAAAACAAATATAAAACAACAACGACTATTATTTACTGTGATTATATTTTAGGTTGAGTTTTGTCTTTGTCCTCAACACGATTTCACTGGTTCTCAGTCATTTGTGGTACAAAAGATGTATTAATATTTACTATAATTTACTGTCCACAATAAAAATACTAGAAACAGCTGTTGACATTTGTGATATTTTTTGTAGTAAAATTGAAATAAAACTACTGTGGTAGCAGTTATTTATATTGTGTACCACTTGTCCTCATTTTGGATGTAAACCGTAGCAAAAACCACTACAATTGTAGTACGTATTACAATTGTATTACAATTGTAGTAATTGGACTCAACACGATTTCACTGGTTCTCAGTCATTTGTGGTACAAAAGATGTGTTAGTATTTACTATAATGTACTGTCAACAATAAAAATACTAGAAACAGCTGTTGACATTTGGGATATTTTTTGTAGTAAAATTGAAATAAAATTACTGAGTAGTAATATATATTATGTACTACTTGTCCTCATTTTGGATGTAAACCGTAGTCAAAACTACTACAATTGTATTACAATTTCTTTTGACTGTATGCGTAAATTGATTAAACAAGTGTGAATTAAAGATATACACAATAATTCCTACCGATGTTTAGCATTTTTCTGGCAATATTCCAGTATATGTGATGTCTTGTTGCTGGTGAAAACTTATAATCAACCTGATTTCAGCTGTTTTCCCACAATTTAAAGTTAGGCCATATCTCGAGTATCACAAACTTTCCAAATCTTCGGTGATACAAAGTTTGGCTTGCGTTAAACGAATGGAGGAAATAATCCCAAATATTTCATGAAATTAGAGGCGGCTTACGTCTTTGAAATCATCCTACATTATTTCTTCCATATAGTTGAATTAGCAGTACAATAAGTCTGCTTGTAAACCAATCCAGCTCAACTATCCAATTCAGCTCAATTTAACAATGTTAATCTTGCGTGAAGTTACTACTCTCAAAAGGTTACATACTGCTTGAAAGAAATAGCTACCGCGCGTACAAGACTTTTGTTTTGGACCTTTCTTAAAGTGTATGGATGTACTGATCTCGGCCGACTTCGAAGACGTCGACCGCCCCAGGAAGTGTTTATGACAAAAGGGGCGGCCGACGGCTTCGAATTCGACCGAGATCATTACGTCCATAAACTTTAAGAGTCGGCCGAGATTATTTCTTAAAAATTCCTACACCTTAATACCATGTTGGTACGAAATAATTCCTAGATATGTTTGGCATTTTTCTGACAGTATTCTAGTATATGTGATGCCTTGTTGCTAGTAGAAAGCTTTTAGCCAACCTCATTTCAGCCATTTTCTTACAATTTAAGTCATATCTCGAGTATTACAAAGATTGAAAAATTTTGTGATACCAACTATGGCTTGTGTGAAATGAATGGAGGAATCCCAATTCATAGAAATTTTCGAAGAATATCAGCGAGACACAAATATTTCAAGTGCTTTTATTTATCTAACTGATTTTTTTTTTCCAATGTATTTATTACTTTTATACAGAAAACCTACGTAAAAAATGAACGGAAATGGTTACGTTACGCAACTTATTGTTAGAAGATAATATTGAAATTATAACTAAGTTCATATAAGAAAGTACCCTTATAATTAGCTAACGAATCGCCCCGTGAAGTTTGGAAACGTCATTCAGGTATATCCTGTATATAGTAAGTATAAAGAAGTCTTTGATTTTTGTCTTCCATATATTAATAATGAAATCGCTTATAAACTCTGCAAATAATTGTTTTCGTAAACATACAGCGAATATATTTGAAGCCGTCCTAAAGAAGCTAATCTTAACAATGAAGCTAAGAAAACAATCAAGTCAATTGAAGCCAATTACAGTCCTCCCTATTCTGTCTACAGTCTTAGAGAACAAAGTGATGGCAGAGCAATTGAGATACTTTCTATATATTACCTGATAAATAATCTGTTTTCAGGAGTCAATATAACTGTATCATAGAGCTTCAGCTGTGCTGAAATTACGTGACTTACTTTAGTAACGCATTTGATATATTGAATCATGATTTTTTGCTGGCGAACCTTAAATTTGATGGTGTATTTAATTGTGCTGTTTCCTTATTAAGAATTATCTGTTTGATAGAACTCAGGCGGTTAATGTTTTGTGACAATATTATGACCCTATTAGATTGGTTGCAAGTGTTCCGCATGGATATCCTTGGTCCTATCTTATTTGCAATCTATACCAGCTTTTTATTCTCAAAGCTAATGTACTGTTTTTAATCTTGTTGGATTTTCTACCTAATGAGCGATCGGAAGCTTGTGATAAAGTACTCAAGAATTAAAAGAATTATGAAATCTCTTATGTTTAGAGATTAAGAAAGATATCCTTCTAATCAACCCAGACAAGACTCGATGTATTTCATTTACTAAACCTGGCGATTGTTGATATTAATATTAAGATGCTTGTCATTGATGATGAGCTTCTTAGACGTTGTATTTGATAAGTAAGAAGTCTCTATGCCAGTAAAATGCTTTTATCTAAAGTGCTTGTCTATAAAACGTATCCTTTGTGATTCTCTTATATTGTCTCACTTTAATTATTGTGATATCGTATTTGGTCCATGTTTATCTTTTATGAGCTTAAGGAGGGTGTTTAGTGGTGCAAAATTCCTATTTGTGTTATATGTTTAATATTCGAAGAAGTGATCATGTTTTCCAAGCATAGTTACCTTCTAGGTTATAGGTTAGCTGAATATGTGTTCATTACGTGTCCTTTAGCTACGGTCTTATTGCATCCTACAAGCCATCGTACCTTAGTCATAAAACTACATTCAGAACGGATGTTCAAACATGAATCTCCATCACAAATTTTGTGTAAATATTCTTTCTCATAGGTCGTCTAAATTCCGGTGTACATATTGGTACCATGTTACTCGTTTTTTGGAATTTGATTGCCGGTATATTTTGATTTTAGCTAACTTGATAGAATGTAAGCAAAACCAGTGGCACCTGCAGTTTGCCTTTACTGCTTTCCCCCTTCAGCTTAAGTAGGAAATAATAACAAAAAAGATTGCGCTCAATATAAATCAGTTCAGGTTGATGTATTTTTTCCGACGGTAAATATTGCAAACAATCACAAGGAATTGAAACGACATTTCTTATTTTTCAAAGTATAAAGAAAATCTTAGCAAATTTCAATTTGTTACTGTATATTTGCGGATGAAACTAATGTGTAAAAGCATACAGTTTTCTGAAGAATCCTGAAAATCATTCAATATTTTTTATTTCAGTTTAACCCGTAGATTCTAGCAGCATCACTCCTCATTTTGCGAACGATTGCAACAGGACTACCAGTAAGAGCCATATACAATAAATATGGCACAAAAATTTACCATAAAAATGGCACAAAATTTTTTTATTTCTTTAGTAACCAACCCTACTAAGGAAGTAATCCCATTATTCAATACATCAATATATATATGGTAATACTTAGATATAAAATTCTTATTGATTGTTTACTACAACGAAGAGAAATAAGAAAAAAAATAATCTTCTTGTTTTTAATATTAAATAAAATTTCTCATTTCCTTAATCTTATCGTATAATTAACGATATATTATGTGCTTAAAATAAATGTAGATATTATTTAATTAGCATCAATAAACCTCTTAATATCTAAATTCAAAGTAATTATAAAGTTAATCTCACAGATTAGAATAAGCCGATTATTACAAAGATATATAGATCGAATTAAGTTTGCTTAAGATATTTGCATCTTAAAATGTACAAGAAGAATGATATCTTCATTAATTCAGTTGTGGGAATAGTTAAACGTCATTTAAAACAACTTTATACTTGAATAAAAAAATTGTTCAATTGGAAAAACTACACTGCAATTACTCATCGTAAATTGGCGTTTGATTTATTACAAATATGACATTTTTTCATCGAATCAATTTGAGTAAATTGTTTAAAGCAAAGTAAATTCACAACAAAAATAGCAGCCTTTTAAATCGAAAACGTCATGTGCACAAGTTTTTTTTTTACGTACGAGAAATAATTTAATAACCATGGCTTTTGTTTCAATTTTAATTGGCATAAAAATATATTAACAGCGATGATGTGGCGAAAATAACATTTCTTCGCCCACATATCAACAAATAATATAATAATATGTGGGTAGAAATATGTTTTTATGCGTGCGTGCGTCTTTTAGTTAAAAAAAGAATAAAGAACAATATTATTTACCGAAGGCACTTTCGTGTCGTTAATAATAATATTTCTCTCGTATATGTTTATGTCGTTACGCAAGTATGTATTGTGTATATATAAAATTAATAAGCAAACCAAGGTTATTCGATGAATTTATGACTAAATAATCTTTCATTAGGATTTCTTTGATGAGGATAAAAATATTAACAAAATTAGAAATATGGTAAAATCTCGATTTAACTTATACTCTTATAATCAAACGTTTTTCAACAAACATTCGTGTTTAGTTGTATGTTTTTAAGAAAGCTAAATCTATCAATACAAGTATGTGTCGACAAATCTAATGAAATAACAATTAACACTAAAACTATCGTCCTTGATTTATGTATCGTACAGAGAGACCTTGAGAAATAAGCCGAGTTGAATTCAATCTATTCTATTGTAAGAAAATTAAATTAAAAGAAAACGTTTATTACGAAGCGAGTAGAATCATTGTTATCTACAACACTTCGATAAATAACGTAAATACAAAAGCTAATAAAAGCTAAAGCAGGTGCAAAGTCTGAATGTTTCGGCGAGAACTCCCAGTGTCTAGCCCGAGGGTGGATTTGATTAGTGGTTTTAAGGGAATGTAACTTGCTGCGAGAGTAAGAGATAAACGTAGAAACCTCTTTCTCTCTTACTCGTTTAGCTACCTTATAAATCCTTCTGAATCTGCTATAAACGTCACCGATGAGAATCACACAATTTTGATTTTATCGTCGTACGATGCTTTCGTTGATCATTATTATAATTTACGTTCACATAGTTAAAGTCTCAACCTAACGCGCTTTAGAATCATAGATAATAATAACCGCTTTTTTGGTAATCTTTTTTCTGGTTCTTTTTTTGTATCAGTTTTTTTTTTGTAAAAAAGGAATGATGTAATTTTAGTCGTTAACTTTACAAAGTAATTTTCTGGTCATTTTCTAACAGATTACCGTCTCCGAACGTAGGCTGTACTCTTTGAAAATAGTGACATCTCGCGACTAAGTTAAGCATTGGGTAATTGCGGTAATATTTCGCCTACGGTGCATTAATTTAAATAAAATATAACAAGAGCCATCCTGTCGTTATAGAACTAATTCGACCTCCAAATATAAATAAAACGCAGTCGACACGGGTCGAGACTTAATATGCAATTTATAACTTGCACTAAACGTTATCGTTGTACCATTTCCATAGTCGCACCATTCATTAAAAATATAAACATATTCAATTTGAATGAATTAAACACTTAATGGTTAAAGCGCGTTTATCTGGAAAAAGATCGAACCTACACACAACGTTTTGACAAATCTCTTCAGTTAGTGGGAAGTAACGAGAACGATAAAAGGTGAAATATAACTGAAAGTGCCCGTTTTAAGTTTTAATATTTACGTCGAGGGTGGGTGCGAGAGACAAATGCAAATCCTGTGCAATAAAACTGGGCGACAAGGACGTTGTCACTTTTACTTTCTCCTTGACATAAAACATATAAAAGTTTTACAACTGTCAGAGGAACTTTAAATTATAAATTTTCTAATTTAACCATTTTCACGTTACGTTATATACTTCTTGAAATATTTAGAAACAATTAAATTTTAAAGAATATAAAGAAGAATATTAATACGATACTTATGATGTCACGAACGCTAAGGAAAAACGCTTAATTCGCTTTTTAAAGGTTAAGTTTTGTCTTTATGAATTCCAGAAACTTGTTATAAAGTTTTGTGTCGTGGTAATCTACCCCTTTTGCGCAATTTTGAAACGTTAGCAAAGTCCCTTTATCGTGTATTACACTACCGATAAAGAAAGTTTTTGTAATAAATAGGTTTACTATTGTCATATGAACTTTCCGCAGTTGAAGTTTAAAGATTTGCGGTGTTCCAATGAATCAATCATCTAAGTAAGTAAACCAATGATACTATATAAATTGTGTTTCTTCAGATACATATTTTTTCAATCTGCAGAAATAATCGGTCCCAATATTTGTTTTGAAAGTAGACAAATTTTGTTGATAAACAACTTCTTCCAGCTATGTGCCCTGTTCCTCATGGTTCTGATTATCCTTGTTTCAAGGATAATGATAATGATGGTAGTTACGAGTACACCTACAATGAGGGAAAATTTTAGACGCAGTTGAAACTAAACGATTCGGTAGAGACTTAGGTCTCCCAAAGGATTTCCAACATTTTAAGATTGAGGTTGAAAAAATAAACATTTGTTGGCTCGTGGAATATTTTTTTTTGTGACAGAAGCAGAGAAAAAAATTGAGCTTTTTTTCTCTCAAGAGAACCTTACATTTTGGACTTATGTTCCTGGACTGACAAAGATATCCAATATAATACATCACTTCGTAAAATGGGGACTGTATATTGATTCTTGAAAGCTATTCTTCTCCATAATGGTAGATCTAATATGTATGTAAAGAATGCATGCAAAGAATTGCAGTTGGACATTCAGTTCATTTGAAATAATGTAATGAGAACGTCGATTTGGTGCTTGACAAGTTTGAGTACTCTCATTATATGTAGGCTGTTTGTGAGGATTTGATAGTGGACTCTGTATTACTAAACATAGTGGTTACACAAAGTTCTCCTGGTATCGCTTGAATGAGATAGCCGTGACCGTGTACAACAAATGTTAAGAAAAGTATCTATTAAGAAAATCTTTGCTTCCTGGAGTTAAGGACAATTAATAATAATAACAAAGAAGTAATGAAACAATTTGTCAAAGAATTACCAACAAAAGGATAGTGTTTTAGATATCTCTGTAAGCAAAACTTAAAGACAGGGTATTTGTTAGTCCTGACATAAGGAAAGTTCGAGTTGAAAATGGAAAACCAGAAAAGGAAAGTATGGAAATCTTTAAACAAGAGGTAACTGGTGTCATTGGAAATAAAAAAAGACCCAAACTACAAGAATATTGTTGCAAGTTGTTATATAGCAATAAACTGCTGGATTACAACATAAATGTTAAAGCTCATTTCATTCATTCTGATCTGGACGATTCTCAGTCGACTACCGTTCGATATTCATTTCATTCATTATCATCTGGATTATTTTCCCATATATCTTGGAGCAATAAGTGGGGAATAATGAGAATTGTTCCACCAAGATATGAAAAGAAAGGAACACATATAGCAAGGCCGCTTAGATTTTAATATGATGCCTATCTGCTGTTTGTTGATCCCGCTATAAAGAAATTTCTTCTTAATAATGAAAGACCAGGAAGGGAAAGAAATCTTTTAAATAAGTGGTAATTGATTTTGTTGGAAACAAAAAGGATAGTAAGTGGAGAACAAGGAGAACGGTTTCAACAAGATATCAAAGGAATAGAACGCATATCTTAAGGGCGTGGGAATGTTAACATGATGGCTGACTACTGTTGAATGTTCATTTCATTCATTCTTATCTGGATTATATTCTCATTAAACTTGGAAGTGGGAAACGAAGGAACCGTTCCACCAAGATATAAAATATCTGGATCTGGAATATTGCTGGATCGCACAACTAAGAGGGGAAAGGATTGCAATATCAATGTTAATGTTCATTTTATTCATTCTTATTTGGACTATTTTCCGGAAAATCTTGGAGCAGTAAGTGAAGAACAAAGAAAATGGTTCCATCAAGATATAAAAGAAACGGAACGTTAACACAATGGCTGGCTATTGCTGGATGTTAAGAAAACAGTTCTCAACTCAACATAAAAAAACGTTACTGGAAAGACTTTTAAAGGTGATATAGTAAATCCTTATCAACTTTTATTAATAATTTTTTAACATTTAGTTGTATAAAGTAATTTTAATAACATTTACAAAATTAATATCCATATAAAACACATGCGTCCAAAAAACAATTTTATTCCTGAAGTCAGCATTTTAAACTGCGTAAAAAGTAATTATTAAAACTAAAACTATAGCAATGTATAAACAAAAATAACAAATATTAATTATTATTAAATTCTTTTTGTTTTACTCAGTTTTTATAACTTTACTCAATTATTACAACACAAATTCTCAGTATAATTCCCAACTTAATTAAAAATTAAAAATATTATAAAATTTTTGACGTTTCGAGCTTATAGCTCATTATCAAGGAATCATTATTGAGTTTTGTCTTTACTGAGATTATTGAGTTATTAGTTATTACGTTGTAGTCAGCAAAAGTAGATATTTTATTGTAAATTTACGCTCAATAATGATTCCTTTATAATGAGCTGTAAGCTCGAAACGTCGGAAATTTTATAATATTTTTAATTTTTGATTAAATTGGGAATTATACTGAGCATTTGTGTTGTAATAATTGATAGTAAAAATAACAAATTAGTTGGCTACAATTTCTGGCAAAGTTCTACTGATTGAAAATCTTGTATTAAAAGTCTAGGTGTACAACAACCATGAGAAACTGTATAGTGTAAAGATGTCGCCCATCGCCACATTTTCTCATTGCTGTAAAAAACCTTTCATGTACGTGACACAATTAATGTTTGCCCACTAGAAGAAATGTCAACTCAAAAATCTATTTAAAGGCAGTTTGACACAATTGATAATATATTATCAAGGCAGCAAACATTTAATATAACTCAGCTAGATAAGCGTGTATAAACTTACTATTAAAATATTAGTAAACTTCATACATGATCATCAATTTTAACACCTTATGGCATACTACATCAAACGGCTCTAGTAATAGGAATTTATTTATTCTGCTACTTTGAAAATGCAGCAACTTTTCAATTTAAAGGTTAACAATATAATAGTTTCAACATGTTCATTATTAGGAGCTTCAAACGAAAATGCAGAGGTATGAAACGAAAAATCTGTCTTCATTTTGCCGGACTCTGCAGCATAAGTAATGAACTAAGTAAATTACTGCATTGCAATGAGATTAATAACAATAAGTTCTTGGAGATAGGATTTTGGCATTCAAGAATATGATGTCTACAAATATTAACAGAATTCAATTTGTATCAGACCTTTGTTAAATGCATGGACAACATCTAAGAAATATAACTATAATAATGGATGGTTTGATTTTATTCAAAAAAGTTTCAGAAACATTTTCTTCATGCACAGGGAGAGAATATTCTCTATGGTTTTCATAGTATTTTAGAGGCGCCATCTATGTCTCTAAATTGTTAAGTTACCTTTTTAAATGGATACATATTTTTTTTCATAACTACGCTATTCTTCATGTCTAAATAAATAACTTAGGTACATTAGAAATTCTTTTGTTTACTCAATATTATGAATTACAAAACACATCCCAATTAACATCAAGTAAGCAGGAAATATTATGATGGCCAAATCGTATATCTTTCCACGCTTAATTTGTGAATCGTATCGAATAAATCCATAGCTATAGCAAATGTTGGCAGATGCAGAAGCTAAAACAACTGCCATCTTTTATGGCGTACTTGATACAGCCCGTCTACTTGATGTTAATTGTAATGTTGCACGGTAACACCTCGAATTTCTATTATACGTTATATTCGTGGAATAATATGTCCATTTAGAAAAGCTTACTTAACAATTGAAAGATGTCTTTCAATTGTTAAGTAAGCTTTTCAGACTTTTTCAGACGGTGCTTTTAAAATGCATTAATAACTATACAGAATTTTCCCCCGTCATATTGATGAAAGTTTTATGTGAATCTTTTTTCATAGCATTAATAGTTCTTAAGTTCCATTTTCATATTAAATGTAAAAATTCACCCATTTACATAGTACACAGTTCTCATTCTTCCACATAAAACGATACCTTCTTGGTTAGGTCTTTGTTTTGATTTCATGTTATATCTCACTGCCCTCTCTATTAACATTTCTTGAAGAAAAACCTTGGTAAATTGAAGTAAGTAAAAAAAATTAGAGTTTAAATTTATCTTAAAAGAAGGCTTAAAAAGATTGCGTAACATTGAAGATATTGTTCTATTGAAATAAAATTGAGAATAAAGATTCTTAGTATACCAAAAAAAATTTAAGCCACAAAAAACGTGCTGTAATGGGCGGAACGTAAAACGGAATGTTATCCGTAATAGGTACAAAACAGTTGATTGTTACGGTCGAGTTGCCAACACGGGCCTGCATCACATCATAAAAACGTGCTGCCATAATTAAACACAGGAAAAAAGTGCGACGCACCGCTGGGTTTCTAACTATTATGTACGAGTGTGAGTGTTTGTAGATGAATTTAAAACAAATAATACGTCGACAACGTCCGTCCCAGAAAAGACGGGGCTCCTCTTTTAATATTTTTCGAACGCTTATGAATATGTAACGCGCGGGAAATATCTGAATATTCTGTGGGCGGAAGCGAGTGTGAAATTCGTAAGTAGTAGCCGCTTTTTTCCCCCACGTCCAGAAGGAACGGCAACGTTACACGGCCATTAAATATCTTCATCTGGGAAAGCACACGGTGCGTGACGACGGCCCTCGGAGGCGGAGTGGTTGACGATCCCTATCTAAATATCCACAGTGTGAAAGTGCCGATGGCTTCAACAAAACGCGTTGAAAGATGTTAAGGGGCGCTACAACGGACTCTAAATAGAGCTTTCACACCGGAGAATTTCCCCTCTTATAGTTCCGTCAACTACCAACTTGAAAACATTGCTGATACAATTACGATTACTTACTTGGAATAAATTACCATTTTATAATTAACCAATAATGAAAAAAACAAAAAAAATGTTATGTTTTTTGGATTTTGCAGCATAAAGTCTGTTTATGCTGCAAATTAGAAATTCATATTAACACTTATTGTTATCGAGGTATTGTTATAACCACTTCTTTTCATTTGAATACAATGTGTTTCTATTCACATAAGTTTTCTATTCCAATTCAAACCAATTTATTTTGAAACCATTACAATATTAATTTACGAACGATAAAACAGGAAGTGTTATCGCCAAGAGTCTCACGGTTTACAGAACGCCTCTAATAAGTTAACTTCGGACATCGATTTCTTTTCCAACATTCGAATCCGTGACCTTATTAATAAAATAAGAGTCTAAAGATGTTTTCGTGTGTCGTAATCGTTTTAAACATACGGCTCTTTAAACGATGGCGCTGACTCATGGTTAATATAAAACCGGGTGGGAGCACGGTAATTACTTTATCCGAGTGACGAAATATGTATATAGGCTTGGAATATTATTATAATTTAAGAGAAAATTGCGACGGAATTCGTTATTGCGAATCAGGCTCTGGTCTCGAATCGTTCTAGAGGACCCCACCGGTGACTCACACGTTTATAATATGCGTGCCGTTCAAATTATTGTCGCTTATTTCGACATTACTGCTTAATTGACTTAAACTGTTGTGAAATTATTATTATATTTGAACTTTTTGTGTAAGGATACTGTAAATCCTTGTTAAAACGGATTTTAGATATAACATTATACCTACACCTACTAAAACATGAACTAACACTACTATTAGAACTAATACTAGACCTAAACTATTAGATTTTAAATGTTCAATATTTCTAGTTCTAGATCTAATGTTAGTTCTTGTGACAAGTCTGTTATTAATTCAGATACTAGTGTTAGTTCGAATGAAAATTGAAGCTGCGTGCAAAAACTAAGTAGCTACACTTTTGTGCGAGTTTAACTTTTTCATTGATTTTGGTTTTCAAAATTATACTCTAGAAAATGGTGACAGAACTACGTAGTTCCACCGCTTAATATATCTACAAAACGTTGAAAGGAGCTACCTGCTATGCTGTTTCGGTGCAAAAAATCGGATAGATGCAGGTTGCCAGCTATCCGGTTATACTCTATGTAATAGCGTGTATAACCAAATAGTAACCATTTATGTATATTTAATCCTAAACTGTCATTGAGTTGGTGATTATGTTAGGTGTGTAAGTAATGTTGTAATATGGTATGAACCATGTAAATTAAGGATGAACAAAATAGGTAATGAGAGTGAACCTGGCGAACCTTTTCAGGATTCGTCAACTGATGAACGAAGTTTGTAATTTGTTAATATTAGGCACCACTACCAGTACCGTCCTGAGATATTTGGCGTCTAAAGATATTCATCCACCACAGAGTTAAGTTGGATGAACGAAGTGAGTGCGAGTTCTTGCTCAAATCAGTTTGTAAAGTACTTTATTTCAGAAGAACGTTAGACTTCTTGAGAGATATACGGCTAATCCCGACTGTTTGTAGTTGTAGAGTTAGATCTAGTGATATAAAACTAGAACTAACACTAGACCTAGAAGTGGAAAGATTTGTCTTCAAACGCACGGTTAAACACAAAACTTTCCTCATCTAGGTCTAGTGTTAGCTCTAGTTTTAATTCAATTGAAATATACCAGGTTGCCAAACCAGTTTATAAAGTACTCTATTTCAGAAACTATTCATTCTATTTCAAAATTCATTCTATTTTGCTTTCGTTGAAAAAATTTTATTCCTCAACTCTCCCAACTCTGTATATTTGAATCACAGCCGTCCGAAGATATTCAACGCCTCAAGGCTGGGTTGGACGAGCACACCTCAGAGGGAAGACTAGGTATATGTATGATGGGAACAGTTTGCATTCCATTGTAAAAACAGGTGCTTCTCCAGAAATTGGAGCCCCAGGTCTGTAGCTCTATTAACCCTTAGGTTTAGGATGGCGCTGACCACTATCATAAACAGGACATAGTTTTTGCCATGTCACTATTTTGCTCTGGCCGAAAAACAGAAAATGAAGCAGCAAATAGTGATATTGCCCAACGAGTAGACGCGCGTAGTAAAATAATACATCGAAGAAGTTTGATATAGTTCATCTACACAGGACGTGATATTTGACTATCAGACTTAGTACCCCATTTCAAGAAAACCATAACAAACGGACATAAGGAAGTTCAAGAGGATTTGAAAGTTATTTTAAAGTATAATAAGTTGACATATATTTTAATTAACAATTTCCAATCTTTCTTGTAACATTAACACCGTTTTTACTAAATAAAACTGAAAAAACTAATAGTACATGACAAAAACAAATAGCTCCATCTCAAAATTTAACTTTTGTTTTCAAATTGTGGTGAATATTCTTGTTCAAAACTATGTCAAAAGTATCAACGACAAAATTTTCTAACAATAACAACCAAAATCAAAATGGGAGTGATACATTGCTTTTAAAACAGTTTTCTAATGATTCCTAAAATACTGGAACTAGCTCATTTTTGCACCAACATATTAAATAATTATTTTATGTTTTAATTTTTGTACATTAATCATTAAAGTAAAACGGGAGCTACATTGCATGACATTACCCTAAGGATCAATTTTACTGCCATAGATCATATCATATCATGCAGTCGAATGACACTTAACGAACATTAATGCTTTATATGGTAAACATTTTTTTTCAGATTCTTATGAGAGATAATCTGTGGTTCAATCTGAACGAGACTTTGAAGCGATTGACAGCAAGGTAATGCTATAAGATATACTCAACCGACTAATGGTTCTCTTTAACTTAACCGATTTTAATCGACAGTACTCCGTAAAGACAGTCATTAGAACTAAAATATTTCTGGATTTGACAGTGGCGATGGCAAAACATAAATTGGCCCCTCATTCCAACAGTCTCAGGTACACCAACTGGTGTCTCTTGCCCCATAAAAGCATTAGTACTGCTCTCTCGTCTTAATTCATCTGTTGCTTCGTTGCCAACAACTCCAAAGTCACCTGAGAGCCAGATCAGAGAAATTCTGCTATCACCACTCAGTATGTTCAATATTCTCTTACAGTCATTAACCCCGTTTTAACGGAGTCGACGCCGTTTTTACAGGTTGCCCAATCATGCCCCTGTTCTCTACCCCTCTGTCTAGAAGGATTTTATTTCCCATGCTAACATCAAATGCTTCTACCTGTGATACAGTACAATAAGTAACCAGGTTGTAAAGTTATTTGATGAAAAATGTCTGGAGAATCTTCATTTTCAATTCAGGACTACCGTTCAGGCAGTTTAATCCGATATTGAGCATTAAGCACTGACAGTAATTTCATTAAATCTGGCATTGATAACACAATACCAATGTCTATAGTATCTTTCGTAGGCCATTAGATAACTAAAACTAACACTAGACCTTGAATTAGAATTGATCGGGTTCTTCAGTCTCGCCGAATTTTTTATGATTGCCGTTTTATGAGTATTCGTACCAAATACTCTAAAAAGGGCTAAATCTAAATGTTACTTGTTCTAAGTCTAATGTAGTGGTTTGATACATTAGTGTCAGGTTGACTAATAGATGTTACAAATTGATAGATTGTTCAATATTTATCATTAAATTAAAACTAAATTTAAACTTAGACGGTTTCGGTTTTCACCATACCACTATTAAGACGACTACATCTGAATGATTCCAGTTCTAAATCAAGTATTAATTCTAGTGCTGATGTTAGCTTTAATTTTAGCTGTTATTCAGGAGTAAAACAGAACTAACATTCGATTTAGAACTATAAGCGTTAAGGTTTAGGTTTAACCGTCAATTAACTCTAATTTTAGTTGTTATTTATCGCAAAATTATTTATTATTGTTTTATCACAAAAAGGATCCTTCCCCGTATTTATTCTTTACATAGAGGTTTTGCTGTATTAAAACAAATTAATTGCGGTTTATTTTGATAAATTTAATATTAATAATCGTAGAATGAAAACCTCAATATTAGTCATTTAATTTTTGTGTTTATTTAGAATTGTGATGAATATAAATTAAATTATAAATAATACAAGGTTTAGTGAAATTGGCAAAAATATAATAAATTAAATGAAAATAGACGTAAAATTTAATGCGACGGACGTGCTCGTAGAAATAATCAGGTAAATGAATATTAACCGTTTAAAATATTTAATATTTCCTCATAAACAAAATTCAGTGTTTAATTAATGATTTAATTTTTACCCAACGGAGTCCGGTGGCGCGCAGTATTTTAAACGTGCCGACAATATTTAACGCGACCGAAATTTGTAAATTGGATATATCGCGAAATATCACGAGCAATCCATTGGGAATAAACGTGTAATGATCTGCACGAGGGATCGGGGGTTCGCTCCCGTTCGGGACAACGTGACGGTTGCGGCGCGAATTTTAATATTTGTTATTAAAGTGCAAAATTATTATCAAACAAAATCGCCGAAAGTGAGGACGCATAAATAAAACACGGACCTGAACAAACAGCGGCTGTTCGAGCGTGGCGCACGCCGCGTGTTAAATCCGCTGTATAATAATACAGAGAGCACACCACCAAATTTTCGCTGGATGGCGCTCACCGAGTTGGTCAGAGAGGGCGTAGGGAAATCTGGCTCGAAACAATTGTGATATGATGACGGCTGTGGCGCCACTGTGGACAGTGGCGAAAGTAATCCGACACCGGTTCGCGTGACACTCTAAATCAGCGCTCGCTTGATGTGTCTTTTAACCATCCCAAAACAACTCTTGTTTAACAAGATTCTTTCATCAATCTTGTTTTCTTAGAATTTTTTAAATAAGTTATTAAATGTACCAATTACTACTTGGAGATCCATTAATCAAAAGATGTAATAAAAGTCTAACGTGTTTTCAAATTAACCATTCAAAAATAAATTGTAAATAAATTACTTTTTGAACGAAACGATTAAAAACGGAAAATAATCAATTTTTATGAAAAAAAAACCATAAATAACAAAATTATTAGTGTTAATGAAGTAGGACAATTTCGTTTTGGTATTGTTATAAAGTTCTTAACAAGTTTTATTAATAAGAAGGTTAATTTTATTAACCTTGGTTACTTGTTATAAAAAATAATATGGCTACTAAATATAGTCGAGTTTGTTTTCACAAATAATATCACGCATCATAGATTTATTGCGTTGAATTGATAATTAATGATGAAATATATCACTAAAATATGAAAAAAATACGTTTCCAAGAAACGAATATTAAGAAAAGTGATCACAATAACAAACCAATATCAAAATTATATAGAATATTAAAGTATACAGAAATTTAATAAGTTAACATGAATGAAAAGAAAATATTTATCAATTTTTGTCGATTTTTGATACTAAAATTTTAGTATTTTTTCTGTAACAACAATCTTGAGGGTTGCTGCAAGTCGATAGTTTTTTCGCAGAGAAATTCTAATTGGACTGTAATTTGACTTTATTTTATTTGTCTATAATCTCCAATCTATCTTGTCTACAAAATACAAGCCTTTAATACTAAAACTAATACAAGACCTAGAATTATTCGTGTGTTGTCGTCTTGAGAGATATGCGGCTACACACGAATGTTTCTAGTGTTAGATCTAGAATTAGATCTAATGATATAAAAATAGAACTAACACTAGACCTACAAGTGGAAAGTTTCGGGTTTAGCCATGCGTCTTCAGACGCTAAACTCAAACCTTTCCACTTTTACGTCTATTGTTAGTTCTAGTTTTACTTCAATTCAAATATACAGGGTTGCTAAATCAAATCGCAAAGTAGTCTATTGCAGAAAGTATTCATTGTAGAGACCTTCATTAAAGAAACACGTTCAGATCCACGGCTAAACCTAAACCAACCCAATCCTATATAGTTGAACCAGAATCGCCCTAAGACATTTGGCACCCCAGGGCTGAGTTCAAAATTCAATGCCAGAAAAACAGGTCTGCACCTCAGACGGGATGTTGGGTGCATGTATAACGAGGACACCATACATTTTATTGCAAAAACAGGCGCCCAAGAGTTGTAGCCCTATTAGCCCTTAGGTTTACAATGGTACTGCTTCTATTATTTTTATAAGAACAATTCATATTTCAATCATCAATTTCGTCATTTCATATTTTATTTGCCAAATATTTGAAAAATTTCGTCTACATGATTACGAAAAAATAACCAATTATAGTGTTGAATATATAAATAATTATCTTATCCCAATTTTCTACAGGCTCTTCTAATAAGCATTTAAATCTTTCGCAATAATACCAATTAAGTGACTTGTAATTTAGACGATGATTACTCAAATAATAATACCTTTACTTTTAATTTAATAACTGATCATTATTATACCCGTCAAAAGATAGCCACCCAATTTCATAATTATTTATTGAAACATCAGATGAAGTTATGATTAGTTAGTGATTTGAATTTCTTAGTACTATTTTATGTCAACACAGTCATAATGACGTTCCGTGACTAAGAGAAAAACAGGTTGTGTTAACAAACAATGCGCTGAATCTTAAAACAATTATATAGCAGCAAATAATACACTTATTCAAGTGATGATGTAGAGGAAAAACTTATGAAACATGTTATAAAATTAATCTAGAATGGTGATGCCAACAAGTTGGTACCATACAAAAAAATGGTTGTGTGATTTTACACTATTTAAAGTAGACATAAAATATGATGAAAATATAATAAAATCATCTTCGATTATAAAGACTTCTCTTTAACAATTTTTATGTTCTTATATGACCAATTTGGTTTAAAATGTAAATATATCGCCATGTTGTTCTCGTTCCTAAGATATCTGGGAGACAACAAATCAACCAAACTGCAATTTCAATGTACAATACAGGTGATTCATAACCCGTGTGCAATGTTTTGGATTCTGATTCAAAATATAGTTTGCATTTGTTTACAAGTTATACAAGTTTTGCACATTTTCGAATAAAAATTTTATAAGTAATAATTTGTTTTCGGAAAAATGCCTGAATTTACTAATCAAGAGTTGCCGAGAGAAATGCTGATGTTATTTTTGTTTATGGGTGTCTCAATAGCTACTGCAAAATATCGCCAAAGCTCGAGTATTCTTCTCTCTGGCCACATTTTTTGCCATAATGTACAGACAGAGGAAGCTCTTATTGACGCGATTGCTGATGAATGTTTGGTAAGCACCAGAAGAGTTTTCAGAAGACTGTTTCATCTGTATCACATTCAGCCAAAAACATTCATATTCATTGCAAAATTTACAACCTGGAAACCAATGAATAGCATAGACAAAATGTAAAGTTTTTGTTTTAATTATTTGATCTGACAAAACAACTGTTACTAGAGATGACGTGCTCAGTCGAAAATTCGGACATCATTATCAGGGCTTTGTAGCAAAGGAATCTTCAAGATGTCATCTTTACTAAAAGCATTTTGCCACCTGTGCTTATGTGAAAGATTAAATTTAAAAGACTACCTGAATTAATCAGAAAACATAGTGGAAAATAGCAAGGATGATATTTTCTTGTTACAGTTGGAAGACATTTGCTTCCAACATAATGGTGCACCTCCACACAGCGAAAACAGCAAAAAGAGTTTCATGGTTAAATGACCATTTTAATGCAAGGTGCATAGGTCGTCATGATCCTCCAGCATGGCCTTCAAGTTTACCAGACCTTATCTTAATCTACCCTATTCACCACCTATCTTAAATTATTAATAATTATAAAACTTACGTAGCGAAAAATTTACATTTTGAAAATAATATACAGGGCGTTTTACCAGAAGCGGAGAAGACTAGAAGGGTAGGTTTTAGGGGCCAACGTCAAGAGATTTTCATAACAAAGTTTTATTAAAAACTTAATAGTTATATGAATACTGCATGTTATTTTTTTGTAAATCTACGTCTACATTTATGAACCAATTTGCAATAAAGAACACCTACATTTTTGAAGAAGCTGTTAAAATTGATTAAATTATTAGATGTGACATTAGATACATGACATTAGATGTGACACGTCTATATCAGCGGTTCTCTAACGATCTTCTCACAGGTTTTTAAATAACCACATCTGCCATATCACAACGACTTTATAATTTTTGTTATTTATACATTGTATACGTAATCTCGTTTTTTTTGTATATCGTAGGAACTCCTCGGTCATTAATGCAACTTTAACCTTCTATATCTTTGTGATTATTAAATTATATCCACAATATTATTAAGTAAATATCTTCACTTTACAGCCCCTCCATATGCTGTAAATCATCCTGTGTAAAAGCAAAACGCAAAAATTTTATTCCTGTTTTTTCTGTATACAAATTTATTTTATACCAGAATTCGAAACGTTTCATACGAATTATGAATTACTCTGTATATAGTTTTGGACAGCTTACATCGATATTGGTGAAAAATATTGCTACTAGTAATAATAGCAATACCTTCAAATTTTTATATAGACTTAGCAGACACATGGAAGCATTTTAATTGAACTTGATTACGTGTTACATATGTATAAGGAGTTACTTACAATAAGTTAAATTTATGACAAAATTTAACAACCCTTTCATCAACATATCCTGTGTTTAATTACGAGGTACTAGGTTTCGAAGCATATTCTCCGGTTCTCTCATTAAATATTTATTATAAAATGCCTTATAATCGTCGATTTTCTCCGGGCCAAGGGAATTTCTTCAGTAATTATATTGTCGATCCATCTAAATTCATTATTGACCATTAAATCCTTTCAACGAGGAGATTATAAAGATAATCATTATTTATTACATAAAGCAGCAAAATTGATTTATTTGATCAAATATTTATATAAATTTCTCTACATAAAAACAGTAAATCCTACTTTTGGTAGAATTACATTTTACATTTCATGGTGCGTAAAACAGTTCACCTACTCGCTCCATTGATCAACCAGAATTTCGAGCCGTTTGTCTTCTCTCCCTATTCGCCAGGCAACATCGACCTTTAAAAGCTTTTCGCCGAGTAAAGCTCGCTTTTCGGCAACGGCTTCTTTCGCGGCGACGGACCCATAGCGTGATGCGGGCCCATTCACGGGGGTTTTTCAACCCCGCCCCGACCCTAATTTGTTCAGATTGTGTCGGCGTGAATGTGAACAATTACCGTGATACCGACAAAAAAATGATAAAACTCCTGTTCCCCGGATTAAGCAAGACTCAGAAGGGCAATCGACGTAATTTAGATAATGCGCCCCTAATGAACATGGGAATTTTGTGTAATCTGACGAATTGCGTTGTGGTCGACGCCGTGATTACGACCATAATTTGCATATGTCTCGGTTAAAAATATCGGCGGAATAATTTTTTTGTTGAGGAAAGGAATGGGTAGCATGGTACTTTTACAAAACAACATATATTACATTTAAAAGTTTCTGTCGCTAGCAGTGGCGTGGCCATAACTACTGAGAAAACTTTTAAAATTTCGCTGCGAGACAAAATATGTGGCACTTTCTGGAATTTCCAACCAAGATCCATTCCAAGTTCTCCGCGACGGTGCGGAGCGGAGCAGGACGGCGGAGACGTGATAAATAGAGTGTGCATTACAAACACCGTCACGGGTCATTTATAAAATTAGAAACAGTCTCGACTGGGCGGCGCGGAACAAAACTTCCTACTTGTCGGAAAACGTAACAATAACGGGCCGAGGTGATTAATAAGCCGCTTCGCGTTTCGTGCACCCAGGTGGAGGAGAGGTAGTTATATAAAATCGCTCTGGGGAATATGCATTAGAACAATGTATGAAACATTGCATGACGAATTCGGTCGGAAGATTTAATCTCAACGAAGGAACCTAATTTGAATACAGTCGAAAAATAAAACAGACTTCTAGGATATGTTAATTTCAATCCGACTTATTAAAACACACATTTCATCCACCAATTAAGTATGTGTAACGTTTTGTATCCAGTTTTCCATATAATTAATGATGAATAATTGAATTTCCTAAAATAACATTGAATACAAAATCAACAACAGCGTAACAAATAAACAACAAGATCCGAGAGCGTCGACATAAAAGTATCATAAAGCCACGAAGCCATATTAAAGCAATGGACCATCGTCAAGAAGCAATAACGAAGTTTATGGCTGGGTTGGAGGGAGGGCGTTGGTTATCTCGCATCTTTACAGCGTTGACGTCGGTGCCATCGTCCATTGTCACATCGCCATCACGTCGAAAAAGATTACTTTATGTGTATATTAAAACTGTAACTTTAATGGATTTTACGATAGGAGCAACATGCTGATACAACAAGCAATCTGTAACGTTCCAAGGTTAACGAGAATGTTGTTCAAGAATGGCACCGAAAAGTGCAAAAAGAATAAAAAGGTCGAAAATGAAATATACGCGGATTTTGCGTATCGTTTGATGTTGGAAAAAAAGGGAGAGGATTGATGGATATCAGTCGGGCATCCGATGTCCGCGAACGGTGCAGTTTTCGAAACGGAGACCATATTGCGTGTGCATAAATTCAGTTTGATTAATTTTAATTTGATTCGCTGGGAAACTGGCGGTGGTCCGGCGAACGCACGCATAACCATACGAGAAATGGAGAAAAAGGAGCAAAAACAATACAGTCTCCCTGTTCATAAATTTGAGCGGGGTCGGGCGCTTTTTTTCCCCGCGCACAAATCGTTGCGAAAGGCAGTAAATATCAAAAACTAACGAACTGTATTTTTTCCTCTTTTTTTTTGTCGTTTTTCCTGTTGTCGGCGCGCCCGTCCGCGCTCGCGTTAAATCGCGACATGTCTTGTAAAAATTTTCCTCGTTCGCGTGTTGTTTCACCGACAAAATTACATTAGTGCCGCTGTTTTTAATATTTACATAAAGTTATCTTTGTTATGACTAATAACAAACCTGCTGCACCGGTGTCTGCGGCACGCCAAACGCATGTATACCGATCCTGATGCTGTTAAAGCACGAATATAACAACTCAGCAGAAGTAAATTAACATTTACGTCCAAGCGAATAGAAATAAACTATGTTTTAGATCTAATTATTATTTAGTGCTAAATAGTTGAATATTTTTAGAAAACTTGGAGTAGAAAACATTAAGACCACGCTGCTAGTCTTGTGACCACTAGCAAAGAAAAGTACCAAAATGCAGAAAGTTAAGGGTAATCTACAAAAATTGCACTCAAAGGTTAAAAGCAGTTTTAAATGCAAAGAACATTTAAAAAAATTAACAACTACGTAGTATAAATAAAATAAAGTTTAGATCTGAATTAATACTTTTCGACGTAAAGTGTATATGGTCAAAACGCATTTTATGGGATGGACACGATTTCATACTACCACTTTTATGGTAGTATGGAGATGTGCCGATTGCCAGTTTGGTTAAGCGAAATATTCTTCATTTTAAACGATCCCTAACCTAACACTAACACCCATCTACAATAATTTTTTTAATTCTCATGTCCAGTTGGTATTCTATCCACCCCTAGGGCTAATTCATCTTATGTAACTACTTTAGCCAATTTGTAAAATTATATTTTTAAATATTTCTCACTATCAATGCATCCAGTAGCAATAGTACAAGAAAATAATATCGTTCAGAATAAAAGTTATTCTAATTATTGGCGCTATATATAGTATTTTCTAATATACTCCTGTTAAGAGACTTGTCAAAGGATGTTGTTAACATTGGCAAGAAAGAAACTCTAGTAAATCTTCAGTATGTGACTCTCTATAATGTTTTACCTTTGGAACGACATCATGCCAATTCTATGCTTTAGTAATTAGTGCCTTTCTGATCAATATGGTCCAATTAAGAAAAAAGAATAAAAGAAATAAAATGTAGTCATTTAGTTCATTTATTATAAACATTTCCACATTATTAGCATTGCTTTCTGTTTAAATAAACTACAAGCCGTATCACTACTACAGCAACAAGAGTTCTTTCTAAGTGCATGTTTGTGTCATTGAATCTATGTAAACCCAAATCGAGTTAGTAACAGTCTAACTCGAATTTAGTCGAATTAACCCGGTTTAATAAATCTAGTTGACCCATCTATAATTACGAGCATATTCTCCTTCTGATTGAGAATCGTTTCGAAAAGGCGGAACGTTCATGGAAATGGACAAATTTATCGGCTGGTAAGAATAATGATAACGATCTCTGTCACCTTTTGTACCAGTATACATTGTAACTATGGACAACCAAGCGAATGCTTTTAGTGAAAATGTTGTGCCGATGAACATAACGAACGAAATTGAATCACCAATTGACATTTTTTGATTTCAACAAACCTTTATGGAACGAATCTTTAAGCAAGACGACCACAAAAGACATTTGTTGCGAGCTATCGAGATTACTGGTTATCTCAAGCAATATTGGGAGATTCCTACATTTCAACTCTAACTTCCACTTAGATAAACGAAAACGTGCTTCGAGCAATTTGTGGTAGTGTTGATTTAGAAACAGTATACAGAGTTAGGGTGGAAGTACTGGTTAAGAACACTTGTTAAGAATTAAGAACAATTTTGGTTGAATTCTCAATAAATTGTTCTTAATACTATACAGTGTTCTACAGATCATACACTAAAAACACTATCTTATCCGAGTTACAAGATGTTTTTTTGTTATTTATTATGACAGTAAACGTCAATTAAATTAATTTTAGATATTTATTTTCATGTGTTACATTAAAATACCCTTAGAGGCTATAGAAGGAGCTAAAGGAGCTTTTGTAGCTTGGTTACGGTAATATTTTGGGTGTATGATTATTAGGAATTTCTTGACGTAAAATCACCTTAACAACCCACTTCTAAGCTATGGAAATCATGACGGGGACACTTGTATAAATTGCAACCGCTTTTGAATGTTGTTTCGCATAATATTAGAGTTTACTATAAATTACACCAGCAAAAAATGCCTAACAATCCTATAAAATGGGGCTATAAGATTTAGACTCGAGCAGATACAAGTGGCTACATCGATGAATTTCAAATACACATAAGAAAAATCAGTGAAATCACATAAAAACAATGAGGACTTAGGATTATTATTTATTTGACCAGGTCTCAAATTGAACGAGATAATTGTGTCCATTTTGGCAATTTATTCATGTTATTGCTAAGAGAGTTACAGAAAGACATAATTTACACCATAAAAACAATCAGGAAAGGAAGAAACGAAATACCGGAGGATTTCAAAGCTGTTAAAAATATGAAGAATGCTGATTTTCATTGAAGGATCAGCGACAACGACATTTCCTGTGTTCAAATAGATGATCCGAAACAATCTATAAATAAACTTTATTATTGTTATGAGAAAGACGAAAAATGTTTCTTATTCGATGGCTTTTAAAAATTATAACCATAACATGGGTTTCACCGATATATCAGATATGATGAAAAATCTAATGAAACAGAAAGAAAGAGCAGAAAATGATGGCCACGCATATTTTGGCATATTCTGACTACGATATGAGCGTATTCTCATTGACTACTTTATAACCTTTCAGCAAAAATGTAACAATAGTAGCGACAAGAATTTGAAGGCGTTTCGTATAGCAGTAATTGCAGGATTGATAGCATATGGAAGGAAAGAAATAAAGAAAGGAGAACATAGTTTGGAATAGACTACTTTAGACAAAATTAACTTGTGGCATTGCATTATATTTATTTATCCGAATCCATTTTTCTAAATGTTGCACGCAAAAGGTTAAGACACGAATGGCTAAACTCAAAGTCTTAATAGTGCTAGGTCTAGTAGTAGTTTAAGTGACTGAAGAAGAACTGGATCTAGAACTAAAAACATTCAGATTCCCACCTTGCCCTCATTAAACCATTATATCGAGATTTTATTACATATTTATATATAAAATCTCGTTTACTCTAAAATATATAAATTTATTAAACGCTACAACATATGGGATCCAGATTATGAATAAACTGATTTTAAAGTTTATTGTAACACATGCTGGTTAAGTAATTTTAAACCATAACACAAACCAGGAAGTGTATGAGCAAATACAAAACAATAAATAAAAAAATATAGTTGTGAAATATTACAATAGGATTTGGATAGATTGTTTCTTTGAATAAGCTATTATAAGGCATTAGTTTCTTCGCAATATTTCACCACAAACCCTTCGAATCGGGTAATTTATTCATCAAGTATACGTACAAAATAATTAAGCTGACT
Source organism: Onthophagus sagittarius (assembly GCA_036711965.1). Lineage (NCBI taxonomy): Eukaryota > Metazoa > Arthropoda > Insecta > Coleoptera > Scarabaeidae > Onthophagus > Onthophagus sagittarius. The sequence continues at coordinate 56,031,102 of JASERS010000001.1, forward strand.
GAAGTACAATCGATACTTTTGCTGCTATTTCTTTAGTCTTGGCAATTTTCCCAGCCACTCAAGCCCAGCTGGGGAAAAATATAATTCAACCATTAAAAATTAAAACGGGTGAATTTCCCACACCACTCTCTCGCCACCGCCGCGCCGCCACCACTCTCTTTTAGCGAAGAATAAATTATTCACGTACTTTTAATTGAGAAATATATTTAAATGTCTGTCTGAAACTGGCCAGTAAAGTTCTCGTTGCAAACGATTCAACTAAAACGGAACGATTAAGCGAAGTTTGGGTGGTGATGATGAATCACGCAAAACAATCGTTTAACATCATCGGAGATTTGTCAGGATGTTTAAATTCTTATACCACCACGTCGAAGAATATATTTAAATATACAAGAAGTATGCAAACATGCCTTCACAGGAAACCAAAGTGTATATGGGTGTGACAAGATTAAAATTCGCATTATAATCGCAGCGTAGTCCGCAATTATTTCTTTTCTTGGGAAACCTCTAACAATGAATAATAACAATGAAATGTTATTATTAAATTATACACACACGTATACACGATCGCATATATTTGTTTATGTCGTTAGTTTTTTTTAATTCAATTTCCTTGAATGCTGATACGTTATAATTACATGTTGGTATTTTATAAAAAAAAATAATATATTACAACGCAATTTGTATGTAATTTGATGAGAAAAACATGACGCAATAAAAATTTACTGGAATAAAATGGGTCGTAAATTTTAATAATTTTATACGATTATAATCAAATAATACACGGAAATCTAAAAAAGTAAATATTAATAATTTATATATCAAGTTACAAATATACTTATTTACACAGCCATTAAATCATATCTCGTGAATAGAATATTCTAAGAAAAATTTGTTTCGTTTTAACCAAGTTTGTTCCATTTACTGTAGCGGTCAAAAATCCAAACCAAATAAATTTGTGTAATTTAAAGATAGACGAAAATTAAAACAACACAAAAGACCAAAAAACAACCATGAAATGAAATTTATTTCAGTTCCGAACACATTTTATTAACCATATAACCTTAAAACGATATTCAAAAACAAATATTTCAATAAATTATCATATGAACGCTTTTCGTGTCAGTTGCATGTATAATATTTCAATAATAAAAATATAGAGTTATTTAAAAATAGGATTTTCGTTTTTCTTGTATTATTTGAGTTTACTCGAATAATATTTGATATGCTTTTACTTTTTTATTTAAAAAAATACCCAACTGATTAAGTACGGCAACATAAATATCCAACAAAAATGTTTCATTGAAAATTTTTTCGAGTAAAATCTTATTTTTTCGGTTTACATCACTAAAGCTTTTAGTATAGCACGAATCGAATAGCATTCAAAACGGTGAATTATGCAAGTACCCTTTTTTGAATACTTTTTATTACCAGGCCTGCACGTTCTTTTTTTATAACAAAGCTAATGCGTGTTTACCTCGGACGGCATTTTTTTCAGATTCATTCACTTTATATTGGAAAAATGGGTGGTAAAAAATATTCGAAGTATCGATTCGAGCACGTCGAATTATTGCAACGCTCGGTTTCCATGTGCATTTTGTATATGTATGTGTATATGTACCGCCTTTCTTGGGGTTCGTTCCACCGCACAGGCTCAGAAACTACCTGTGCCGGATGAAATACGATATATTTTGCCTCAACTTATTGAGTTTATCAACCTTCGAATGCCTCTGAACCCGACTTTTACTACCTGTATTTGGTGGTTTCTTGATGGATATAGCAACACACAATCGTCTACCTTCATAAACATAGAATAAAAAATATTTATTGAAAAGGAATGTATGGAAATGAAATAAGTTGGAAATAAAGATTTGTTGTTTTATTTTAAAAAATTTAAAGATTTAAAAAACCCCAATAATAAAAAGACTAATAATATTTCTCGGCTTTGTATTTAGTGTTAATATAAAGCAAAAAAATTTATTAGCTGAGGGTTCCTTTGCGTAAAATTTTCAACATCTTCTATAAATCTTCATTATCAACTTAAGGATTTGAAGGACCCTCTCTCAGAATGTGTCTCTCACTAATTAAGATTTATTTCTGGGTGCCCTAAACTAAAAGAATGCTGATATTATTGTGATATTTTTCTGTACAAAAACTGTGCACTCAACTTAAAAATAACTATTAATATTTAATTGTTAAATTAGTTAAATAAGAATAACTAATAAAAATTAGTTGATTTATATCAACTAATTTTTTGATAATTTTTGAGGTTAACTTGTATTCAAAAGGATACTTGATATCAGCGCCGTCCTAAACCTTAGGGCTAATAGGGCTACAGTCCCTTCTCCTGAGGGGGCCTTTTTTGCAATGAAATGCATGGTGCCTCCATGAAACATGTACCCAGCACTCTGAGGTGCGGACCTTTTCTTTTGGTATTGAATTTGGAATTTGGTGTGAATTTGGCGCACTCGATTCGTTCGTCCAACCCAGCCCTGGGGCGTTAAATATCTTAGAACGGCTCTAGTTCTACAGGGTTGAGTTGGGTTGGGTTTAGTAGTGCATCTGAAGATAATTTTTAGCAAAGGCCTCTCTCTACATGAATTGTTTCTAAAATAGAGTACTTACTAGAACTAACACTAGACCTGGTAGTGGAAAGTTCTGGGTTTAGCCGTGCGTCTAAGGACGAATGATTCTAGTTCTAGATCTGGTATCAGGTCTAGTTTTATTTCAGTTCAAATATTGTTGTTGGGTATTAGCCGTGCATCTGAAACTATTTTTAAACGAAAATTAATAGCATTTAAAGTAGAGTACTTTACAAACTGTTTTAACAACCCTATATATTGGAATTGAAGTAAAAGTAAAACTAGAATAATTTTTTTTTTAATTTTGAATGATTTCAACCCAGCCAAATATCCGAGAACGGCTTGATATTATTATATCAAGCCGTTTGTGTATATCATTTATTAATGATATACACAAATGACCCAAAATAATAAATCCCAAAAGACCTCCCAATATTCTGATCAATTTGTATTTCAGTATGATCGTTAGATAGCTATCATTAGAACACTTGTGATATTGAGATACTTCCTCTAATTTTCTTATTCTCTTTACTCTAATAGTTACCTTCGCAAATTTTGTAAACATTTTTTGAACGGTACATTGCATATAATGGCGTATTTACCAATTAATTTTGGCAGATTGAAGTATCCACAGATTTTGCAATACAATTTAAAAAACCTTAAAAGTGGTAATTTTTTGCATCGTGTAATTTTATGGATTTAATAAAAAACGATTTATAAAGATATATTGAACAAGCTTTATCATGACGACGAAAGCATCGTCGAGTACTGCATTAAAGCATTCAACATCATCATCAACATCTTCATCAACATAAAAGCAAGTTAAAGTTTAATAAAGCCGTTATCGTGGAGCTTTTATCAACCTTTTCGGAAGTCTTCAATTACCTCAAAAAATAGTTTTTGATATATTGCTTTTACTAATAAAATATATTGAATTCATGACATGACATAGGATGTCACAAACTATCAGATCAGAAGGATGCCTATCATGCTAAAAGAAAAACATCTGCTTTTCCTGCAATTTTTTTCAATGAAAAAACTACTAAACTTTTATCAAATAGTTGTTTTACTTGTTTTCTGTTTAAGCAAATAAGACTATAAATTCATATTTTCATTAAAATCAAAAGATAAATTGCTTTGTAACGGTTTATAAGATGATGTAAAAGGAGTGAGTTTGGAGAAATATTTAGAACGCAGCTGTTGCTCCTGAGTGGCTATAAAGCATCTTTCTTCTTTTTAAGTTGACCTGACTTACTCTGTCACTTCAAACAGGGTATATCTTCATTAATGTTGATAAAATTTATTCAGCACTGAAACGTACGAATCAAACAACGAACGTCTGCGTTATAACTTTAGCTAGCAAAATACTAAATTACCAATAACAAGGATTATCGTTGAAAAGAAAAGCCGTTAAATTCCTACTTTCAATATGTTGCAATCACGCCAAACAGACCTATATATAATTTCAGTTTGCAATATTAAAAATTGATATATATATATATATATATATATATATATATATTGGTATATAAAATTGATTTGGCATTGTTTGAAACGTTTGTAATAAAAAAAGTATTGAAAATTAATTAATCAGATTAAAAAAACAAATAAACTTTTGACTGTGATAAATAAAAGGGATTAATGGGAACAAAAATTATAGTGTTGCTGTAATCAGACAAATTTAGCGTCACAAGCGAGTGCAACAATCTATTAATGTCATACGCTCTTTCACACATCTACACCGCAACCACGCGAGTGCATGTGATTTTGATTATACGAGTGCGTCGTTGCAACCTTCAAATCGGTTTTGAGTCCTGTTTAGTTTACGTTTGAATGAAAGAAGAGAAAGCTGGTTAAGCGAACATGACAAAATGTAATTGATGATAGTTTTAGATAAACGTTGTGACATGTTTTGAATCTATAACATTTACTAGAATAAGGAATGTGAATTGTTTTAGATAAAATAATTAGCTAATAATTACGAAAAAGATGTTTACAAAAAAATAATAAAACTCAGTCTTTTTGAAAGGTGTTATTATGTGTATTATTAAAATTATAAGTGCAAGTATATATGGTATTTTTGACGCAATCAGTTTAATCAGCTAAGTGCTTTGCAAAACTTGAGATAAATCACTAACAGGAAAGACTACCACAACATATCCAATTTATAACCATATTCAAACAGGTTTCATAAAGTATTATCGCTCGAAAAGACACCACTGATTGGATTCAATTAAGTTCAATATTGCTGAATGTTTTAATGTTATCAAAAAGTATCAGAATTTGGCTTATACTGGTACAAATAATAGAAGAAATTAGAGACTAGCTGTTAATATAGCACCAAAGCTGGTAAACTCCATTTCCCATCGAGCTTTTTGCGATAGATGGGATGAGACAGCAGATGCTGTCTCTCTGTCAGACGAGACACAGCATCTGATAAAGATTTGCAAAGAAATTTCTGCTCTATCCTGCTCCTCTCCGGAGGAGATCTACTCAGTTTCTAAGAAGATTAAAAAGTGATTCAAGGCTGCTCACCTGTATTTCCTGACCGGACACTACAGGTTATGTAAACATATGTTCTACACGAAGCTGGCAATCAAAACCTCTTGTAGAGGGTGTGAAATGAAAGACGAGACGGTAAATGATTGTTTGTGTCTGTACCAACCAACCTTGCATACTGAAGGGAATAAATTTTTGGAATATCATGGCCTCAAATTTCAGATATAAGGAACATACTATTCTGTTCTCTACCAATGCTGACGAAAACATTGAAAGCTTAGGTGCTGTGAAGGAATTCACCCCAATGTGAAATTACATACATACAGTATCGAGTATCTGGCATGATTATAATTTTTACTGATATAGAAACAGAACTCTAGATAAGAGAATCTTCTACTAGATGCAGTGTCGCCCTAAGATATTTGGCGCCCCAGGACTGGGTGGACGACCGAAATAAGCAAATTTTGCAATTTTCTATTAACTACTTATTGTAGACGCTTCGTCAAAAAAATGTCTTCAGAAGCACGGTTAAATCCAACCCAACCCAACCCTGTATATTTGAACTGATGTAACATTAGAACTGACACTAGAACTAAAATCATTCAGATTTAGCCGTCTTGAGAGATGTACGGATAAAGCTTAATGTTTCTAGACCTAGACTTAGACCTATTGATATAAAACTAGAACTAACACTAGACCTAGAAATGGAAAGTTTTGGGTTTAGTCATGCATCTGAAGACTAGTTTTACCTCAATTCAAATATACAGGGATACCAAATCTATTTGTAAAGTACTTCATTTCAGAAACTATTCATTGTAGAGGATTTCGTTAAAAAAACGTTCGCACATCAGAAGAGACATTGAGCACCATGCATTGTATGGTAGGGACACCATGCATTTCATTGCAAAGACAAGCGCTCCCAGGAGTTGGAGTCCCAAGGCTGAAGCCATATTAGCTCTTAAATTTAGGACGGCGGTAACTAGACGTACATCAAAACAAAATTACGATGGGACATCAAAACAACATCAACTATTCTACCCACGTTATTAGGCCCGCAATTTATTTCACTAAAACTATTAAAGTTAAGAAGAGTACCAAAATCTGCATTTTGCATATCATTAACACCTATTAAAGACGATGAGTTAAACCCCCTATAAATAATTATCTTAATAGTTTTTAGAGGCAATCAAAAGTGGGTCATAAGCAGAGCCTTTTTATTTAATACAATAGGAAATAACGTATTTATACAAAAACTTAATAAAATCAAAAAATCACTTCCCACATTAATAATAATGCGTAATACATGTATAATATATATAATTTTACTCTGCGATATTAAACTTTTAATAAAAACTTGAACAAGATTTTTGAATATAAATTGTCAATCCAACACGAATTTAATAAGACCATAACAATTTATTCCACTGACTTCCGCTGCTGTGCATATCATCAATATTTAACCGTTGCTTAAGAAACATACTTAGCGTCATATGCCATATACAGGATATTGCCAAGATTTAAACGGCTCGAGTTGATCACAAATGGTAACAATTACGTTATAATCCGTCTGAGATTGCAACTTGTAAAAACGGTCGTAACACTCTCAACAAAGTGCACGTTTAGCGCGCTCGGTACGCATCTGGGATCTATAATTTTATGTATCGGAGTCCTATAAAAGCGGTAGATAATTAGCCTTTTAAATATACACACTCGATCGAATAATAAAAGCGTACGTGTACCGCCGCAACTTTTACCGGCCCCTTTTTTTAAGATTCTGTTTTATGCGACAACCGCTCATTGCGTTATTTCTATATTATAAAAAAGTGTACGTAATTTAAAATATAAGAATCGTACCAAGAAAGGTTTTAAAATACTACTGGCGTCGTAGAAGTAGTAGGTAATTACAGGTTGCCCGATGTTTGTTTCACGTGAAGGTAGCGGTACAGGTACCAAAGAAAGGTTATTTTGTTTTATACGGTAAAAGAAAAAAAGAAATTTATATATAAATTACCTTAGCGCATAATTACGTCGTGTTCCTGTTGTGTAACGTGTAATACTTGATGGTGATTGTTTGGAAAATTACACCGCGTATAAGACTGTAATCGAAACGATAATAGGATATTGTACGAAATGTAAATAGGTGTTCCACGAAAAAATACCTTTTAAAATTGGTACACGAGATTATATTCTTTTTATTTCAATTTATTATTATTAATTTATTTTGTGAAGTAACTTTCAAATTGGTTGCTAATTATAAAACAAACGTTTGACGGATATTTTAAAAATCATCCCGATTTTTTATTTACAAAAACAATTAAACGTCACCTTGAATACCATTTACTCCAATCTAATTTTTATCTACGACTTAACACAATGCGAATTTACATATTTGAATAGAAATAATTCGCAAATAGATCCTTTTTTCTCTTCATATTTAAAAGAAGGAGGGAGAAATGTGCGAATAACAATGCCGACAAGAAATTCATAAATAATTCATATAAAACTTGGGAAGAAAAATGTGTTGAATTGCTTGTTCTTGGACATAATTTGACGTGCGCAGTTGACGTGTACAAATTGCTCCCCCTTGACACCGATAGTTGACATGCGGCGCAGGTGGAGAACCTTGCTTATTATTATTATCATTCTCGAGATGGCAATACACGACTATATTTTTTATTTACAACTATTCTTTTTACCGAACAACTTTAATATTAATATTAAATTTGGGAAGTTGAAGCAAATTTCGTTAAAATAAAAACAATCTTATTTTGTGAAACAGAAAGTTTTGTTTTATTAATAATTCTGTGGAATCGAGAATATTGCATTTTATAATTAATAATTTACTAGTTTTACTTCGCATGATTATAATCTAGGTGATATTGATTTCTACCAGGTCCCAATAATAGAAAGAAATTTCCATAATTTTAGTTTTACTTTTTAGAGGTCATAGAAATATAAAAATTTTATTGATTTATGCATATGGAACAAGAAATATTATAAATTTTTATTTAGCATAGTTGAATTGCATAGTAGTTAGGCTCCTTCGTGACGTCAATGCCAAATAACAATTAAAAGTATCACTACAAAGTTTCCAGAGACTCCAGTACTTTAAATAAAGTAATATCTTCTGCAAAACAAGTATACAAGGTGATTCAAAAAACGACTGAGTAAGTCATGCAGGTAATATATGACAAATTAAGATCATCAGTCTTAATATACATGAAACTCCTTGTGTAAATAATTTTCGTCGCCACTGCTAGTTTTGTTAAACATATATTGACATTAGTACCAGTCTATATTTAATATTATTGTAAATAGCATACCTCCAATATGTGAAACTTAAACCAATCGAATTACAAGTTTTCTAGAAATGCGTATTTCTTAAAAAAGAATCGTTAGCGTTGTGGGGTATGAGAGACCCCAGTGTTAGTTTTTTGCACTCATTACTACTTAGCAGATCTATCATCAGATAGAAACATCAGTCTTATCTTTGGCAGTTGTGTGTTACATGGAACTGAAAGCGATTGGGGTATGTTATACCCAAGTATACCAAATTTGTTCATTTTTTTGTAATATTTTTATCAACTTGCAAAATTAACTTTGAAGGGAAATACATGACTATCATTATGTTTCACTACATAATGACTATCATTATTGTTGCTTACTAAAATTGTAACAGATCTTTTGTAAGATGTCTTACTAACAGAAAAAGCAACGGCTGCAGGCTTTGTGGGATGATGAATAAGATGGCGAAAAAAAATTGTGGTCTTCGAAATAATAAATAACCAGCTAGTTTAGTTTGACCGAACTGTATAAAGATAACTAGTCCTTTCAATTCCGGACCAAAATCATAATACCGGTTTTCGGCATTCCTATTATTTTAAACCCTGAATGAAATTAAATGGTAAATGAATTACAAACTAGAAACAAATTTGCTCAAAATGTCCTCCTTTGCTTTCAATGATATTATTCAGATTTTGTCATACACTTTCAAAGGTATTTTTACTTCATATATGCAAATTCGTGAGATCTTCAATTTTTTTCCCTTTCGCTCTAATTTATTTCTTCACCATACTAAAGTTCGTGCAAAAAGTCGAGGCCTATCACTTTATAAATCAATATCTTAAGCACTCCCAAAAAACTAGAAACTTTTACCATAAAAAAACCAGAGACCCGGGTCTTTAATTAATTTTACATATGTTTATTATTAGCATATGATACGCAGAAATGTTTACTGATTAAAACAAACTTTGCAACAATTTGCCTCATTGAGCGGTTATGAAGATAACGGTTTCTAAAGTGAGGGGTCTTTACTTTTTGCACCGACTTTAGAAATTTTACGTAACTACAGAAGAAAAAATTCTATCATATTTAATTCTGGTCTTCTCGCAAACCAATTATAGGATCCTGCAATTCAACGGCCCGGGATTGTTGCATTCAACCAACTACGCACATATCTACTACAATATTTCATAAATGTTTGAACGTTTGTCAACCGGCTATTAGAAAACTTCACTATTTAGTCTCATAGCACTAACAATGAAATCGCATTAACCATATATTCGAAAAAATTCAAAAGAATGTCCAATTGACGTTTTTTTGTCAAATTAAAGCAATACATAGGCAAAGCATGCTAAGTATACTTCATTTTCCAGTAGTACCCAAACCAAGTTCACCACTAGAAGATCTTGGAGTACATATCATTTTCTTTCTATTAGGAAATGATGCCAAACAAACTATTCATCGTTGCGCTTTCTGTGTTCATTAAAGGTTTTTTGATCCATGGTGTTTACTTTTCTAATGATCTGACTGATAACTTCCACTTAATTTGTGCCAAATAGTTGGGTTGGGTTGGATTGCGCTGAGTTGCGTTCTATGTTGCGTGGGGTTGAGTTGTATTATTAATTATTGGGGAAATGTAAGCAACAGAGATAGAGACGTCCAGATACAGATTTTATTAGTTATTACAAAAGGACTCTGTTAAGAGAGAAAACATATAATGAAAGATATGGAGACATGATTATGGAGCGACTTACAAACTATCTTGTGAAGGAGGGGAGTGAGAAAAGGAAGAAACTGGTGGTCAGATTTTGTTGTGGCGATGAGTACCAATTGAATCGTAATTCTGTATGATTCCTAGTCATGTAACGCTCGAAGATATGACGCTTTTGTTTACTATTTTGTTTTTTTTTGTAATTAGTTCAGAAATAATACTGATATCAAAATACCGGTTTACAATACCGTTCATAATTTGTACTAGATGTTGGTATTAAAATTTCTAAAATTAACAGACATAATATGGTGTCAAACAATGGTTTTATTTATGATTATTACAAACCTTGCATGCGATTTGATATCATTCAAAATAGAATAACTGAACGACATAAAGTTGGTCAAATAGAGGCATTTATGACCAATTTATCAAAAATCGCCAGAAATATTGTACTCTCACAATTGACAAGACAATGGCAGCTTTTCGAGGTCGGGTTTCTTTCCAAAATTTGTTGGAAATAAAAGGTATAGTTTAGTAGTCTCTTGGCATTTTCACCCAAAAATAACGAATGTTTCACACTCCCAAAAACAAATGTAATTTTGTTTTCTACACTATATCACACTGAGAAGTATTCCGTAAACCGAATACAAGCAACTTCTAGAAATAAATGAATTGTATTAAAGCAACAAAGAGAAGGGTGAATTATCCTGGACGATGAACGATGACACTCTTTTACTCTCTACTCATCACTGCTGGTGTGCATACGCAGATACTATACAAAGCCAAAATTAAAGATTATGGTATGAAAAGGCATTCATTTCTGAACCAGTTAGATATATTTTTAGCAGAGGACTATTGAAATATAAGACACAATAACCCTCGTATTCGAAGCGATTTACGACAAGAGGTACCAGGGACGCCTGATTGTTAATGAAAATGTACATCTTTTTGAATGGTGCAATGGTGCACTAAAATAGAAGTATATTTAATACAGATACATTTCTCCTCGAACCTGCTTTCTAGGGGAGGAGGTTCTTACACCGGCAAATCATATCTAATTAAATGTCAACGCAGTCATGTTGTGGAGATAGTGGTTCTAGTAATATTTATTTTTAATACAGATGTATTTCTAATAAGCAAAGGTAGTGATGCTGCTGAGACAGCAGTACTATTTTTAAACATACCGATTGTTTTTTTAACGTCAACCCATCAATTAGAAGCCGAGGCTTATACTTAAATATGCTGAATAGTAATTAAAAGGTTCCAGTACTTTAGTAGAAGAAAAAAATTTTGTAATACGAATATATTATTTACAGGTCGAAGGTATTATGGCGCTGAACATTCTCCTTAAACTTATGCTCTTGGAAGAGGTTTGTGTATATCTGCAGATTCAAGAATCTGCAGATATACTGGGTGTCCCATTTAACCCGACAACTGGTATACTACTGCAGAAGTTATTAAAATAAAGTAATTTTTCTTTAATAAAAACGTATTACGTAGATGCCGAGGCAGTCATACTATGGAGGCAGTGGTTCCATAGTATACAACCCAGGCAACAGTACTAATTTTCAAAATAATGGAAATTTAATAAATTTAATCTTTTCTTTAAGGTCAATGAAGTATTTAGAAGCGGTGGCAGGGGTTCCAATACTTAAACTTGTTAAATAACAATTAAAAGACTCCTAAAGAGAGAAAGAAAGAGTACTTTACAAAGAGTATAAAGTAAAATGCTATGGGGGCCGAACCTCTTCTTTGAACCTGTGTTAGAACACTCCTAGAGGAGGAGGTTCGTGATTCTACAAAAAAACTGAGTGTCCCATTTAACCTGATTTTACTTCCAGTCTTTAAACCTAAAGTAATCTTTTCTTTAATAAGAACGCATTACTTAAATGCCAAGGCAATATATATCATATATATAATCATACGCAGTGGATCCAACACTTGAAAATATTTTACAGATATATTTCTAACAATACAAAGCAGCAATAATAGTTTTTTAAATAATATAAACTTTTCTTTAATATCAATGCTCAAGTACTTAGATCCGAAGCAGAGATTCAATATTTAAACTTGCTGAATAACAAATAAAACTAAAATTGACACTAACACTAGCACTAATACAAGACTAAGAAATAAAAACATTCGGCTTTAGCGGCTTGACAACTAACCCCAGCACTTGTATTAGAACTAACATTCAGTCTCATATTTGCTTTAGTGACGGCGTTATGCACTAAATATCATTATGTTGTGTGTTTTTATTGAAGTAAAACAAACACAAGACGATCGAGATTAGTGAATTTTTATAAATTAAAAACATTTTGTCCGTTATATCCGAAATACATTTCAGATCCGTTTTACTGGGAATTTCCTTTTATATAGGATATTAATGTTCCGTTACTGGCAATATAAAGTTCTAAAACGGGGTTTAATCAAGATTTATGATCTGATGTATCGGAATGAAATTTCTCTTTGAATCCGATATAATAATTTACAAGTACTCCCATATCCTTAACTGGATTAAATGTGTACACAGGCGGGGCGGCGCCATTCGGAATGTAAATATTTTTGAAACGTGGCCGCGGCAGCCGCGTTGCTGGCTGGCGTCGTTCTTGCCCCGGCAATAAAGTTAGAGAAATATTAAAGCGGAGGAGTAATTTTTCTAGTGCCGCCCCTGACCCTAGCCCTCTTCTCCCATCACCCCCCATCACAAACCTCGACGAGATCCTCTTAAAAATTCTCCACTTCTACCTGAAAACCGCTGCGGCAAAGTATTATTTATATTTTAATGGCGGCCCTTTTTTTACGTCCAGATAAATTAATCTTATTTTTATGTAAAAAGGGGCACCGTATAAATTACATTGTGTTCTCTCTCTCTCTCCTCGTTTCGAAATGAGAAAAAGTTTTTAAGAGAACTGCCTCGAGATATTTCATTATTTATACTTTCTTGGAATTTTTTTTAACATAATTTAAATTAATATTTTAATTTTTTTAAATAAAAAAAAAAATGATAAATTGTATTCTTTGTGGTTTCATTGAGACCCTATCGAAAGCAATCGACAACGGAAGACAATAAAAAAAGGCGGGAAAAGGGGTCCCGAAAACTAGTAGCACAACGACGACGTCGTCGACGAACGGAGTCAATTGCCGATGGAGCAAACGAAAACAACCACGAAAACCAAAACGAGGAGGGGCCCGGCGAGCGAACGTCGGCATTGTATTCCAATTCCATTATGTGGTGCTCCTAGCGAGTAATCGATTCCGTGACACCGCGAAAGAGAAAGGGGACAAATTAAGTCCTTCGGCGGGGAGGGAAGAATTTTCGGCACGACCACTTAACGTCTCCCTCCCATCGTCCCCCCATTCTCAAACGTTAATTTTAGAAAAGATCCAAATAATACACCCCACAATTTTCTTTCAGATATGAAAAACTCGATAAATATGAGCTGAGTTGAACAGATGAAGATTTATTTTAATTCGCAATCACACCATAGAGCGTTAGAGCAAACAAACCGTGCATAAAAAACAAACACATAATCTATGAATAATTTAAGCTAACAAACAGTATAATACGCAACTGCGCACTAATCTTGAATATTAATAATTAATAATAGCTGGGGCATATAAATATTTAGAGCGAGGTTGAATCACGCTTTATTCAAAGAAAATTATTTCTTATGTATAAATGTTTGAGCGAATTAAGGCGGCCCCTTTGAAATTATCTCAAAAAACTAAGCTTTATTATACTTGATTGTAAATTTTTTTAAATATATATGGATGACTCATCACAAATGATACATATTATCTAAATTAGTTACAGAATTATTTAAAATAGAATTCTTGGAAGACATTAATATAATATGCGGTATATTTCAATGTAGCATAAAAGATCAAAATCAAAAATATTACAATGATAATTAAGATTAATCCTAAAGATTTCAAGCTTTTATCGCGGATATATAATGTTATAATAATAGATCAAGATTATATTAAGAAGAGACAAGATTAGCACCAACACGGGACAATTTGACTTAGATTAAAATTATTATCAATTAAACTTATTAAATATTCCGAAATGGATAACTTTTATTATTATTTGGGCGTGGTACGAAAAAGCGTATTAAATCAAAAATTAAATTGTTTACTTTTTGTGTAATTAAAACCGTTTCTTTTGATGTTTATTACTATGCTTGCTACACCAATTTTATTGTACATATGGTTACTGAATCTTATATTGAAGTGACTCTACTCACGCAACCAATATCCTATTGTCGAAGTAAAAGTATAAATTGTCTCCTTTATACTTAACTAAATCTACGAATCGTTATATCACTATTGTACTAGAATAGAGTGGGAGGATAAAGTTAATTACTATGATTCAGTCTACTTTTGACGCCTTTAAAAACAAAATAAATTTGTTTTAAGAAATAGCTTTTTATGATTTTTGAAACTACTTGAACTCTATCAGTACGAAGGGTTTTACGGCCGGTGCTGATTAACATTAGAACTATTACTACGACTAATACTAAAAGCTTTCGAGTTTAACCGTGTGTCTTTTGAAAACATATTTGATGTTTTGGATTTTTGAACTTTGAATTTCTTCGCATGGTATTCGAAACTTCAAAAATGTTTTCAAAAGACAATAAGTTAATCCCAAAAACTGCTTGTTTGTATTAGTAATGGTAATAGTGTTAGTTCTAATTTTAGTACCTCAACTCTGATTCTACTTCCCACTGAACATTAAATTATACTGCGTTACAAACAAAGTGGAATGCTTAATTTGGGTAACAATGCTAGAAATAGAAGTGAAATTGAAACAAAACACTGAATTATTATGAATAATACCATATTTATCAAAGAAGTTTTAAAATAAAAAGAGGTATACACTTGATTTTAAAGTAATCAGGGAAATAATTGAAAAAAAAAAGTATTTTAAGTTGTAGTGATACAAAAATTATGGTTCCTATAAGAGTAAGCTTATGATAAATATATAAAAGATAAATCTCAAAATAAAAACATATATGATCAATCCGTAAATGTAAACATAGGTAAACCAAAGACCAGAAACATAGAACCACAACATCTGTACAGTACCAGATTGGTATATAGGTTATTAAATAATAAACCAAAATTTTGGAAATTGATTTTCTATATAATATTATTCACCGAAGTTGACAATGGAGACCTTTATCAAACAATAGAATACAGATTGTTTCGGTGCCTCGAGGAATAATTTTAACTACATATACTAGACTAAAAATGGGGATGATTCATGTAATAAAATTGCAAGGATACAGGCCGTCTAAGTTGGAAAATTTTAACACATTTTTCTAAATATCTTAAACACTATTCATCGTAAATCTTTAAAATTTGATACAGTATAAATGAATATCAAATATGGTATACACGTTGTTATTAAAATTTTTTGGCTCGAAACTCTTTAATTCGATCGTACATTTATTTTAACAGCTTTTATAAAAAAATTACTTTAGAAACTTTTATCACTTTCAGACTTTTAAACTTTTATTCACTTACATGAATTGTTATCATTTTCACTGTAGTATATGTATGTGCTTATTATACCTCGAGTCACTGAAACATCCTGTATCATTTTGTCTTACATTACTGTAACACAAGAGCACAATAAACCTCAGTTACAGGGTCAAATAAATCATGATTTTTATAAAAAAAAAACAAAATATTAAGAAAATCTTGATTTTTTTTAAATTTTTAGATTAATGATATGATAGTAAATTTTGGATCAACATTGATCACTCATAACTCAAAGAGTTGCGAAACTATATTCATATAAAAAGTTTGTATTGTTTTGGTAAGCACTATATCATAGCAAAACGTTTACGATTAAGATTTGGACCACTCTGTATAGTTTTAGTAATGTAAGTGCCTTCCAATGGTGGGAGTCACAAAAACATATTGTTGAAGAGGTAGAAGTACTGCCAATATTAAAGCGATTTTTATGTGCAGTTTGTTCATCAGCAGTTTGGTCATTATCTGTTGAGAGTAATTTTTTAACACATGAGTTTGTTCACTTTACTTTACGAAACGTGTTAGGAGTTTAAAAGGCGGGAAAACTTATTTTCTTATACAGGGTGATTTACAACATACGCAGAACAAGGATCACAAAGATACAGAACATAAAAGTTGAATTAATGGCCGAGCATTTCTTGCCATATACAGTAATACAGTACCTTAAAATTAAAACTGAAATATTTTGGGGTTACTTAAACAATGCATAATAAAATCTTTGTGATATGACAGATATGCCATCCATATCTATTAAAAAATTAATAGATATGCCTGGTATCATGTTTTCGAACATGATATTACAGTTAATACACGCTTATGTCACAGCAAAACACAAATTAAAAAAGAAGTCAGAAGATCATATCTTGTGTCCTTGCAAAGTTTTAGTCATTACAATATATCATATAAACATAGTTAAGTTTAAAAACTGTCTCTTTATAAAAAATTTATTACACAAATTATGATGTAAATAAACATAGTGATGACTGCAATAAATGTGTCAAGTATAAATTCTATCAAAAATCTTGAGGATAAATATTTATGTTTGATATTAATTTTTGCTATGCAAATTAGTAAAGTTTATGGCGTCTTGTAGGTGATCAATTGCAGTTACAACGGTAGATACCGCTCATTAAGTAGCCGCAATTAGAAAATTTTGCAATAACCATGTTGAAATTGAGGAAAATCTCGATTGAGTATTTAAAGACAGCTTTCGGCAAAACAGATTTGAGGACTCAATCATGTGAAAAAAAATTGTATATTACTCGTGTATTACATTATTTTATTAACTTTAATTAATAGTTGGACAATTATGATTGTTCCAACTCATAGAAAGCTTTTAGATATAATTTCTTACCAATTCGATTTAAACATAAAATAACTGAATCAGGTTTTGAATTTGACATTTGTTTCTATTCGTACTTGAACTTGCTAACTTCTTTATGCGGTTTATGCAAACATGTAAATTAAATCACTTTCCCAAATTTAAAAACCATAAAAGTTAGAACTATAAATTGGATAATATTTCAATTTCCTTATTTTTGAAACTAATTTGAATTATCTTGAAAATTTGTCGAATAGAATGCAACTCGAAGCTGACATAAAATTGACGACATGAAAGAGAGTTTAAAGCAAGGTGTCAATTTTATGTTGGGATTTGATTATTAAGGCATTTAGACCAAACAAAGTATGTCATCTGTTTTTTGGTATCCGATAATACTTCATTGGTGTAAAATGTTCTTTGGGGACATGGAATGTGTGCTAGCAAATTAATTGTTCCAACTAATTACTTCTTATTTGTTTCAATGTGCGTGAATATTCTGAGATTCAAATTCCTAAACCTATGCAATACAGCTTCATATAAAAGTATTGTTGGGTTGTGATGAGATTAAATAGTTCAAGATTAAAAATGGTTTATTTTATTATGGCATCATAAATTGACGATGTCGTGTATATTGACACAAAAATCTCAAAATTTATTTTGAGGTGTATCTATATTCTAGTAAATGAGCGATATGAATCTCAAAGCTAATTTCTCGTAATTAATTTTTTATGTTTAAAATAAATTAAGTTAATTTAATGACTAATACGGATATTAGTCACGATTGCATAACGTTACAAGATGTTAATTGCGTAATGACAGATCTTTAAGTATGTAAATGGTGCATGGAATTAATAAATAATCTTTACGAACTGTATTTATAATAATTAATAAATTATACAAGTCAGTGGCGCAAGTTATTTAAAAAAAATCAGGTGGAGTAACTGGTATAAACAAAAGATAAAAAAGCTTGGCAACATCGCAACTCAGTTGATTCAACTCCATAAATTCACCCCTTCATACACAAATAGGAGGCTTCAACGAAGCCTCCTATTTGTTTTAGTGTCGGGTTATCAATATCTAGTTAAGACGATATATTTATTATATTAAAAAAATATGAACAAATGATATAACATAAAATCTAAATATAACTTAAAATAGAGCTTATAATAATGTAATATTTACAGCAGAAAAGATTTGCTGATAGTTTTAGTAAACGAATAAAAATGTTATAGAAAATAAGTAACATGGTAAAAAGATAACATGAAAACAAAAATATGAATGTTGTGAACCTCGTGGTCTCGTTCCACACCTCAAAATAATGTTGTCTTTGTTTTGTAATATAAGCTCAACCTAATAATATGATATTTTCCAACCTATAATAATTCTAATAATATAATCCCATCTATAAGAAGGTACACCACAAGATTTTGATATAACACGATTTTTAAATTTCATTATGCTTCATTAAATAAAATTTCCAACTGATCCTTCTTCTGAAAATGTACGTAGCGAAGGATTTTTGAATACAATTTTGTTGTAATTTTGATTTTTGTATTTCATATTAATATACAGCGACGTCATAAACCGAAGGACTAATAAGCATATAATCAAAAACAAAATCATCAATTTTTCCCATCATATATGTACCCAGTTCACCCTCTGAGGTGCGCACCTATCTTTGGCATTGAATTTTGTATGAAAAGGGACGCACTGGTTTTGTTCATCTAACCTGGGGCGCTGAATATCTTAGGACAGCTTCGATAAAAATAACAGGGCTGGATGGGGTTGGGTTTAGCCGGAAATCTTCTGAATACACTTTTTTTAATGAAGGCCTCTACAGTGAATAGTTTTTTGAAATAGAGTAGTTTATAAACTGATTTTTCAACACTGTATACTTCTATTTAAGTAAAACTAGAACTAACACTAGACCTAGAAGTGGAAAGTTTTGGGTTTAGCCCGTTAAACCGGTTGGTAGGTTAGTTCTAGTTTTGTATTATTAGATCTAACTCTAGATCTAGAATTAGAAATGTTCGGGTTTAGCCGTACATCTTTCAAGATGGCTAAACCCGAATGCTTCTAGTTCTAGGTCTAGTGTTAATTCTAGTTTTACTTCAGATCAAATATACAGGGTTGGGGTGGGTTGTGTTTAGACTTGCATATGAAAACATTTTTTTAATGAAGACCACTATAATAAAGAGCTTCTGAATTAGAGTACTTTACAAACTGACTTGGCAGTCCTATATGTTTCAATTGAAGTAACACTGAAACACTAGTTCTGCTTGAATGCAAATATACAGGCCAAATCAACTTGTAAAGTAGTTATTTCAGAAACTTTTCATTGTAGAGACCTTCGTTAAAAAAATGTGTTCAGATGTACGGCTAAGCCTAACCCAACCCAACCTTATATATTTGAATTGAAGTAAAACTAGAACTAACACTAGAACTAGAACTTGAATGATTTGGGTTTAGCTGTCTTGAGAAATGTACGACTAAACCCGAATGTTTCTAGAGCTACAGTTAAATTTAATGATATAAAACTAGAACCAACATAGAACTAGAAGTGGAAAGATTTGTGTTTAGCCGTGCGCCTAAACCAAACGCAACCTAACTCAATCCTGTATATTTGAATTGAAGTAAAACCAGAACTAACACTAGAACTAGAACTTGAATGATTTGGGTTTAGCTGTCTTGAGAAATGTACGACTAAACCCGAATGTTTCTAGATCTACAGTTAAATTTAATGATATAAAACTAAAACCAACACTGGAACTAGAAGTGGAAAGATTTGGGTTTAGCTGTGCGCCTAAACCAAACGCAACCTAACTCAATCCTGTATATTTGAACTGAAATAACACTAGAAACTAGAATCAACTAGAAACATTCGGGTTTAGCCATCTTGAAAGGTGCACGGCTAAACCTGAATATTTTTAATTCTATATCTAGAGTTTAAATCTAATAATATAAAACTAGAACTAATAATAATAGAACTAATAATATAAAACTATCTAATAATATAAAACTAGAACTAACACTGGACCTGGAAGTGGAAAAATTCGGGTTTGGCCGTACGTCTGAAGACGTGACCTAGACGTAGAAATAGAATCTTTTTTTTAATTTAGTATAAAAAGGTGTCAAAAATCTTAGGACGACACTGTTAATGTAATAAAATAATGTAAATAATAGATTTGTTATGTTTTAAACAAACTGTTTTAAATATATTTAAAACTGTGTGATAGACATGTTTAAAACTATATTTGCTATAAAACAAAATCTCTTTAAATCTCTTAAAAGAACAGTTTTGTTCAAAAATTAGCGTGTTCTATTTCTTATGATTATTTATTGCCAAACCTACATTAAAACTAAAACATAATATGTGGTTGAAAACTAAGGCAAAACTTATTAAACAACTATCTTTACTCGTTTAATATTTACTCTAATAATAATAAGCTCAAAACTAACTCTCAAAATATACAGACTACTTTTGTTGCTTTATCAATTCCTAACTTATTGCTTAATGCAGATTGTATTAAGTCTTAGAAAGAAAAAGTTCGCTCAGTATTGGCAGATGCTGCAACCACAGCGTATGTATGTTAAACTTATTTTAGTGTAATAGCATCCAAAACGCTAAAAAAAACTTCCACCAGATTAAGAGTTTGACATTATCTCTTAACTATTTTGAAAATATGTACATCTTAAATGGTTGACTATTTGCCTGGAAATTTATGAGAGGTGATAAGTAAAATTATTGTACTACTAATTGTCCCTGATTGAGATTTGCTCCTCAAAGTCGTTGATCTATTACATTGGTGACCAACGCTTATAAGTTTCTGGACCAAACTCAGTATCTACTAATTTTTTGGACCGGATGTAAGTAAAAGTAGACAATTCGAAGTCGGGGATATAGTCTATTCGCTTAGTAATAAGCGAAAGATAACACCATAACTAAACGGTTTAGAACTTTTTATACATCCATTTCCTTAAAAATCACCATAAATAATTTGATTTTTAAATAATTTTAAGTTTTAGTAATGTATTTTTAGTTTTATAATGGGGTTTCCCGAATTATATTGATTTCTAATATAAAAAGTTATGAAGTTGACAGTTTAAAACACATGTTTAAAACAAATTTTATTTGTTTAAAACACAATCCTTAAACTAGTACATAAAAAACATTTAAAACAAAAAAAAACAATTTAAAACAAAAAAAACAGTTTAAAACAACAGAAAAAAATGTATTTTGTTTAAAATTAAAAAAAAACATGTTTTTCCAACAATGGTAAATAACATAATATGGTCGTTGTTTATAATTTAAGAGCTGGACAATATCCTCATCTTCATTATTGTCTAATAAATATTCATGTGAAAATTCCTATATAAAAGAGGTTTTCGTAAACAACGCACAATACCAAAACAACACAGGAATGATAATCTCTAAAACATGATCAGCTGTTTATACCAACTTTACAAACTAATGTCAATTATTCAAATTTGACCAATTACGTTTTGTTTCGTTTCTAAAGGTAACGGTCAGGGGTACCATCTTTGTTCTATCTTATAGTTTGTTGCTTGTCTGATAGAAAGTTGTTGGATAAACGCTTCACTGAAGTTAACTGTTAGGCAAGATTTAACTCGACATTAACGTACCAAATTATTGCCAATGCTGATAAAAATGAAAGCGATGACAATAAAGAGATTAAAGAACAAACACACATTTACTATATTTTTAGTGTGTGTAATTGTAAATAATTATAAAAAAATCATATTTTAATTCTTATTAGATTTGATTAAAATTTCTTTAAGAAATTGTACTTTCTTTTCTCTTTAAAACGAATCGATTCACATCAATTCCCATTGAACCAAAACGTTTGAGTTTGGGTTCATTCAAGAAACTATAAACACGACCTCGACTCGTTTGAACCGACTGGGAACAAGATCGTAGAACAGCTGGCACGTCTAACCCGCTGCCGCCAGGGGATGTAGGGGTCGACGACGACGTCGACGACGCTCGAAACCGACGCCGTCGACTCACGCTAACCTCTACCGTCGTTTTCCCTTTCTACTACCACTTTTACGAGTATTTTTAAACCTCGGAAAAACAACGAAAACCGAGACGAATAACTGGCTCTCGCATATTTATAGAGATTCGCGCCTTCGAATCTTCTTTTCTTTTGCGATTTTTTTTTCTTTTCGGTATCAGTTTTTTGGCGCCGCTTTTGTTTTTTGTCTTTTATTAATCTTTTTTTAACGCGGTATATCTTTTAAACAGCCACCCTCGAAGATTTAGTTTATTTTAATCCTCCTTTGTTCGTTGGCTAGCGGATTAAAATTAATTTATTTTTCGTTAAAAAATTTAAATTGATTGTCCGCAAACCGAAATAAGATTGCGGAGTTCGTGGATCTTTTAATATATATTATGTTTACGATTTACATTAAACAACATCATATCGTTCCTCGATAAATAATACAAAATAAAACTTTTAATATTTTCAAAAACAATGTTATGAAACATCTCGTCCGAATTAATCATTTTGTTAATACACATTTAAAAAAAATTTAATCTCAAGAATTTTTATTTCTCATTTAGAATTTTTTCATTAAATACCACCTTTCTAGAAAGGCTTTATCTTCAAATTACTTTTACAACAGATTAATAATAACTCGATTATTTAATCTCAACGTTAATAGTAAATCAACTAATTAGTTACTAGGCGCCAAAAATATTTCCTAATCTTGTTATGAATTCGCATTAATTACGTTAATAACGTTCCATTAATTAACTTGTAAAAGTCGATTTTTTTTAAAATTTTTATGCCAACATCGCGAAATACAATCTCTAGTTCCTCGCGAGTAATGACATCATCCATTCATTTTTATTTATCACTAATGGTTTTGACACATGATGCGGCACAACAGGTCAACAACTATTTAAAGCGCATCCTAAAAATAGCAATCGGAGGAGCGTGTTTTGATGCGCGAAGACGAAACTTTGCGGCCACACCAATTAATTCGTATATTTACAAATAAATTAAATAAAATGTAATAAATTACAGCGATTGAATTTGTTTTTTCCTGGTTTTTGTTATCTGTTCGAGTTTGGATAAGCTCACAAACAAGCACACGAAGCACATACTATCTATCCCGGGGTATTATTTACATAAATTTATTTAAATCGTAACTATTACGATAACGATTTGAATGTTTATTTTTTCGGGGAATCTTATCTGTCTATTTTTATAACTATATGTATATTTGGTTGAGAGAGATAAGTTATGGAATGTCAACATTATGCTTTAATTTTGTTTTAGGGCGGATTTTTTGATGAGTAAGATATTCTTTTTTTTTTTTTTTTTTTTTTGTATTTTTTTTTTACCAAAAGCTCCCAAAGGTGTTATTTTTTTGACAAGTCATCAGAGTGTCAAATTATAAATAATTAAGTGCAGTAAAACAAGATTACAAAATTGGATTTGTTTGAACATATTTTTTGGCGAGTTATTTCTGATGTTTTAAATTATTTTGGAAACGAAATGAATGGAGATGATTACAAGTGTTTCAATTTCAATTTTATTCAATTATATTTTTCTTTTCAAAAGCTGCCAAAGATGCAATTTTTTAACTAATCAGGAACATGCTTACAAAGTTGGATTTGTTTTGAATATAGTTTCTGTTATCATTTCTGATTATTATTGTTAAAGTAATAGTCTTTTCATTAAAAAATTAGGATACAAATTTATTTTTCTTATAAAAAGCTTCCAAAGCTACAATTTTCTAACAAGTCATTAGAGTGGGACTTATAAATAATCTAATGTAGCAAGACATAATCACAAAGTTCGATTTGTTTTGAATATATTTTTGACGACTTATCATTTCTGTTTCTGATTAGTGATGGGCAACAAGTAAATACTCAAATAGGGGGTACTTAACTAATTAAAAATTTAGTGTAATACATGTGTATATGTATACGTTTATAAGTTTCTAGTTCTAAGTCTAGTGTTAGTTCTAAAGCTAGGTTGGGTTGGGTTGGGTTCCGTCTTATGGGACGTACGGTTACATCCTAATCTTTTTATAATCTTAATTCCAGAAGAATTTACTACAATCAAGCACTGAATGACATAGTTTAGACCTAACTTATTTTAAAATTTTATAAATACCTAAAAATACCCATCTTCCCTTGAAAATAAATATCCGGGAATTTAACAACATTCTTCTCTGATAGTTTAAGTTATTTTGAAAACGAAATGATAGAGATGGTTTCAAAGTTTTATGCAGATTCTTTTCGTTCAAAAATTGCCAGCAAAATTTTATGTTTCTTATCAAAAGCTCCGATAGATGCATCTTTTTGCCAAGTCATCAGAGAGGTACTTATAAATAATCAAGTGCAGCAAAACAAGATTACAAACTTGGATTTGTTTTGAATATATTTTTTTGTCAAGATTTTGTGATAGTTTAATTTATTTTGAAAACGAAATGAATGGAGATGATTCCAAGAAATTTTATGAAGATTCGATCAAAAATTGTAATGTAAATTTTATTTTCTTATCAAAAGGTCCCCAAGATGTAATTTTTTGACATCTCATGAGAGTGTCATTTATAAATAATCAAATGCAGCAAGATAAGGTTACAAAATTGGATTTATTTTGAATATATTTCTGTCGACATATCATTTTTTTGATAGATTAAATTAATTTGAGAGCGAATTAATTGAGATGGGTTGAAGAAATTTTATGAAGATTCTTTTCGATCAAAAAGTAGGATTTCAAATTTTGTTTTTCTTATCAAAAGCTGCGATAGATGCAATTTTTAGATGCAAAGTCATCAGAGTGTAACTTATAAATAATCAAGTGCAGTAAGACAAGATTACAAACTTGAATTTGTTTTGAATATATTTTTGTCGACTTATCATTTCTGATACTTTAAATTGTTTTGAAATCGAAATGAATAGAGATGATTTAAAGAAATTTTATGAAGATTCTTTTTGTTCAAAAATTGCCATATAAAATATTTTTTTTTATCAAAAGCTCCGATAGATGCATTTTTTGATAGAGTCATCAGAGTGTACCTTATAAATAATCAAGTGCAGCAAGACAAGATTACAAACTTGAATATGTTTTGAATATATTTTTGTCGAGTTATCAATTATTTTGAAAATGAAATGAATGGAGTTGATTTCAAGAACTTCTTTTCGTAGAAAAATTGGGATATAAAATTTATTTTTTCTTAACAAAAGCTTCTAAAGATGTATTTTTTGGCAAGTCATCAGAGTGTCATTTATAAATAATCAAGTGCAATAAGACAAGATTACAAACTTGGGTTTATTTTGAATAACTTTTTGTTGAATTATCATTTCTGATGGTTTAAATTATTTTGAAAACGAAATGAATGGAGATGATTTCAAGATGTTTTATGAACAGGTTATTTAAGATTTTTCTGCCCAGTCATCGATTTTTCAATTAAAATTTTGTGGTTATAATTACGGGGGGGTAACGAAGACCAAAAAAAAATTAAATTTAAATTTAGGTACTTACCCGTTCTTCCTCGCGAATCATCTCGGCAATGCCAGGTTTGATTTCCATGTCGTCAGAAGAATGCGATGGGTGTTGTATTGGAAGAGTCAATGGTAGTGGTTCTTGGGGTGTTTGCGGTGGCAAGGGTGTCGCGGGTGGTGCTGGAGACATTTCCACAGACGGGGCAGGTTCTGGCATATCAATGCTCGCGCTCTCTGCCGGACTACTCAGGCTGCTTCTTTCGCCCGATCTTCGTCTCTTTTTCCCCCTGGGTGGTACGTTTTCGCCACCCTCGGGACGACTTTCCCATTCTGGGGTTTCTGGAGGTTGTTGAGTCGGGGTTTTGGTGACCTCACCGGCAGCAGCCTGAGTGGTGGGTGTCGTGGTGCCTATTACGTCTTGCTCACCGTTTACATCAGCGAGACCGCGGATCTTCAAAGATTCCGCGACTTTTAAGAGCGGTCCGATTTGTTCTTGGGAGACGTTGATCTCTCCTTTATACATAAATTCAACGGCCGCTTTTAACTCGGGCCATTTGATGTCTCTCATGATCACGATCGGATGTTGACAGGGGTTGTCGAAGAACAACGATTGAAAATAGGGACTGCACGCGGACAGGACCATTTTGTGAGCTTTGACCGAGTGACCATCGCAGGCGAGGGTGACGTCTACGAACGACTCGCTCTGGAGAAGCTGGTCAAAGACGTTGGTCAGGTTACTCTGGTAGTTGTTCCAGCGCAGGCAGAACTGCTGGGGCGAGCCCGTCTGGTGCTGCATGGCGTCTTCCGTTTCGGACGTCGTCTTGGCGGTGTTTATAATCGCGGTCACCTGTAACGAGCACCAAAGTTTCGAAACACAAAAAAAAACAACGAAACTGTCGATTTTGTTATTATTGGGGGTGGTTAGTTTTCGCACGCACACATTAAAACAGTCTATCGGGAGAACAGTCACTAACAATAAGAAGAAAGATGAGCGAAGAAATGCGGTCGGTCGGTCTTTGCGCGATTGGCGACGGCGTCACCACGTGGGGTTGTTGTTGCGTCGATATGTTGTCGGCGTCGTAGTCGTCGTCGACGTTTAGAGAGAGCGCGGCGGACAAAGCGTCACCACAGCAGCTGGGGCGATACTGGCGCGAGCGTCGGACGGGAGGTCCGCGGACCCACCTCTCGCGCACGCCTTACGGGTCCCCACCAGGACGCCGGGACCGCCCCCACCCAACCCATAGCGGCCGCAGACCGCGTGGACTCCACGGGTTCGGACCGATCGCGGCCTCGCCGATAGACGCACGCTAATTACGCGAGAGATACTTCGACACCTGGAGGCCTAAAAAGCGGGCCGAATCGGTGGCGGCGACGGACCGCCCGCAGCCGCCTCCTTTCCACGCGTTTTACCCCTCGACGCCCCTACACGCCGCCGTTTTATTGACTAACTACCTCTCATATACATACATACATATTTTCTATTTGTTGCAAATATCTACCCATGTCGATGTAGGAAGAACCAAATGTCTAATTACATTTTTCTCTTATTATTTAGGTGATTTAAAAAAAAAATCATGCAAAACCACACCAATCGAAGAAATCTTTAGCAAGGTTTTAACTTCGAACCAGTTTCTAAAGAAGGTTTAGAAACTGGTTTAGACGCTTTGAAAAGACACAACCTGAATGCTTCTAGTTTTAGTTCTAGTATTAGTCTTAGTAATAGTTCTAGTGTTAATTCTAATTTTAGCTCAAGTCTTCAGATATTTCACTCAACAAAGGTACTGTGGACTTATGTTAATGATATTTGTTACAAAAAAAAACTGAAACAAGATTAACAATTCCTTTGTAGCTTTTAGTTGATGATGTAGTTAAACCTACGAATTCGGTACTCATTTAAATTAAAAACTATATCGCAAGTTTGAAGTTTAACCCGTCAACTGTCTTAAAAACGTAGCTAATAGTCTTTCGTAATATCGCCCAAAATTTACCGCATGAATATATAGGGTGACAGTGTGGAACATAGCAAATATCTTCGCTATTTTTACTTTTAATAAAAAATGTTTCTTATAAAAGTTTTTAGGTTTATTATAACGCATATTTCGTATAAGTTTGATTGTTTTTATTGCTTATAGTTTGGTTACCACGGTAACATTTTTTTTAATTTAAAGTGGGACGAAATTTTTTTTCTTATTTATTAATAGAGTATATCGTTCTCTATGTGTTGAGCATGTTATATCATAAGGTTACATAATAATAAAATCTGAAAACGATTTATTTCTAAAATATTAAGTCAGACATTTTAATGGAAGTAGGCGCTGAAACAACGTTGATACCTAAATTAATACAATAAAAAGAATCGAAGTAAGCATTAACATGGTGTTAACAATTGAATTAAACGTTAAAAAGTTGTGGATTTATAAACTGTGGTGCAATTAAACGAAAAACAGCGCATTAAGATTTTGATGATGTACGGATTTGGCGATAGAACACGAACGCAAGAACAAATGTGTGTTCTATTTAACAACCTTCATCCGAGTTCTCAAGAGCAACCCCAAAGTTCAGTTCGCAGCATAGGTCGGGATGTGGGGGATTAGTCGTGAAGCGGTCAGATGAATATTAAAAAAAAGAAAAGCTTTTCCCGTACAAGGTACGTTACATCCACATTGCGATTTATTGAATTGTATTTAAGTAAGAATTTTTTCTTAATTTATCAGGTTCAGTTATTGCACGAATTGGGTGATGACGATTTGGTAGGTTTAATGATAATCACGAATTGCCGTTCAATATCCCTTTTTCCGATGAAGCAATATTTACACTAAATGAAGCAGTAAATAGTCATAACTGCCGATATTGGGGTGAAGCCAATCCACATTGAGTTCATGAAAGCCACACCTAACATCCTCAAAAAATAAATGTATGGTCTCCAATTCTTTGTAGCCTTGTTATAAGACCCGTTTTTTTTGAACACCACTCTAAATGTAGATAGGTATTTAAATCTCCTCCATAATCAAATTCTCCCTACTGTTGAAGCATTATTTCCAGTACAGGACGGAAGAATATATGAAAATGTATTTTTTCAACATGATGGACCACCTCCACATTATTCTAGGTGCTCCATCTTGTTGACAAAATTAGTTTTTATGTATTCTTCCATCCTGTCCTGGAAATAATGCTTCAAGAATCGTCAAATTCGACTTTGAAGAAGATTTAAATATCTATCTGCATTCAGAGTGGCGTTCAAAAAAAGGGTCCTTTGAGTGTGCGGGAGTATTTGCACATACATTTTCCTTGGAAATGGATTGGTAGACGTGGGCCTATTGAGTTGCCATGAAGGTCTCCCGATTTGACACCTTTGGGTTTTTTTATGGGGTTTTTAAAGGACAGGGTTAGTAAGAATAGACCTCATAATCTAGAAGAAATCTGCGAAAGAATATGTGCTGAAACATGAGAAATTTCAGTTGATATGCTTTCTAACTGCGTACATAATTTTAGAAAACGTCTTGACGTTTGTTTAAAAGCAAATGGTGGTCAATTTGAACATTTGCTTTACGTTAAATGTCCTCAAAGTACCAAAGTTAACGCAAGAAGTTTGATAATCGTTGCAGGTATAGTGGTCTTTCTGAGCAAAGTGCAACAAAAATTGATTAAGATAAATTGTTAGTTATATTAAATTATAGCGGTGTGCCGAATTTTATAAAATTATAAAAGAAATAAATAGATAATAAAACAAATTGCAGATTCTAAACTATTCAATCTTAACTAAAGTTTTTTATAAGCTTTACTTGTTTCGACTTCGAGTCATCATCGGAAGCGATTAAGAGAATTACAATTAATTGAAATTTAAACTTACTCGTTATTATAAACTTTGCGTTTAAATAAGTTTGCTCTAATATCTTCAAAAACTTATACCATAAAATACGCAATCCAAAATCTTTACTAAACAAAATATTGCAAAATTCTTTAAAATGAACACCTTCAAATTTTAAATGCACGATTATAAAATATAATAAAATTGGTAAATTATACGAAAATATTACTTTTAGCTCAAAAACCAGAAACAACGAAAAATAATCGTTGTGAATGTAATGTGTTCTTGTATGAAAAATAAGACATTATTTCGTTAGAAAATATTTTTTAATTTTTATTTTATTCATTTTTTAATTTTAATTAATTGCGAGGTTTAATTTTGAAATTTTTGGACTTTATCAAAACATCATTTTCTTCCTTTTAATTTAAAGTAATCAAATTTTAAACCATGAGATCAATAACGTTTCGTGATCATCAAAAAGAAAAGAATATAGATATAAAAAATGTAAAAAGAATGCAAATAAAAAGAATAAACCAATTATTGGACAATCCTTAATTATACAATTCATGCCTAAACAACTTATAACAACTTTATAACAATTAGTTTTAAAATTGATGTGGGATGAATAGGGGCGCATTATGTGGATACTTTAAATAGATTAGTTCTATGACGAAGTGAGGCAGATGAAAACAGGTTCCCAAGACTTGATTTGTGTAAGATATTCTTATTTGTGTAAGATATTCATATTCTACATGTTGTGTTTAAATGTAAGAAAATAAGTGTTTTTTGTGTAAATTGGTTCTTTAGGAATGTTAAAGCCTGATAATCAAAATAGCTCCAGAAACGTTGTTTCAAATGTAGTGATTAGAAATTTTAAACAACCATTAACTTTGATTTATTTTCTATTGTATTTCATTTTACATAGATCTATTATTTATATATCTGTTTATATCCTGTCATCGTCTGATAACTCTTGCAGTAAAGCCTGTTTATGGGGATGTTGTTTCTCCACATAACAATCCCACAATGACGCCATAATTTGGTTATTACCTTTATAAATAAAGGTTTCAATATTTTGAAAACAATGCAGTTTCAAGCATTAAACCCTTAAAATATACAGGATGTTTCATTTAAAAAAACATTCATTAGATTCTAACTCAAACTGCCGTCAGCATTTTTATTTTATTTCTACAACAAGAAATTGTATTTATTTTTTACTCTTTACTTATTTTTTAATATAAGTTGTCTTTCTTATTTTTTATATATGTTTGTGGAATGATTATTCCATCCTTTTTGTACATCCTATTAAATATCCACATTACGAAAAATTCTTGTAAAGGTTGTTTAATATTTTATTTGCTATGACGCTATTCAAATGTTTTTATTTCAGAAGATAAATGACGGTCGATTTTTTAAATAGGAATGGATCCTCTCATTAGACTCATTTGATAAAGATTTTTAACTCTTTACAACGACGACAGAATGTTAGTAACCTTACACTAGAAAAATTATGAAAAAATATAAAATTAAATTAATTTCAGTAATACATGAATAGTACCCAAGATCATGAAGGAATACTTGTTGATATCGGATATCTAGATTAATGTTACTGAAGAAATTATTTTAATAAACAACTTTTAATTTTTTCAAAAATGCTCTGGTATAAGAGTACTAATATTTTACATAGTCGTAAAGAGGATGGAAATCTCTGTCAAACGAATCTAATGAAAGAGTACATTTGTATTAAAAAAAAACTGGTGTTATTCCTTGCTCATTTGTATTCTCCAATAAAAACAATTGAATAATTATAATGGCAAATTAAATACAAAACAACTTTTATATAAAAAAATTATGAAGGTCATATTTACGCAGATATATGCTATATTCTTTATATAGTTTCAGATTTACATTTTATATTTTTCATAAGTAATGTCTCATTTTGCAAATGAGAGTGAATTTAAATAAATCACTCTGTATAATATTTTTCTCTAACACGAGCATATGCTCAGTGGTAATTTTTCGTTATTTCTGATGTTTGAACAAAAAGTGGTAATTATTTATATAATTTTAAAAATAATTAATTTTTATATAAAAATATAATTTTTAAATATTTTGTACAGTATTAAACATTGTATACAACACCATTTGTATTTTGTGACGTAACATTATGAAAATGTTAAGAGGTGCAATCTTACTCAAACGTCAACTTTATAATAACGAGTGGGTTTAAATTTTAATTAATTATGTATACAATTCAGCATTGTTTGCAATTAATTCTGTAGCGCTTCCGATGATGACTCAAAGTCGAAACATGTAAAGCAGATTTTTACTTAGTTTAGCGGTAATAAAATACAGACACTACAATTATTATAATATATTTTCTAAACTGATAGTTTCTCAGGAAAACATTACATAATATGTAGAACGTTTTAATGTACCTCTCTAAAACAGACGAGTTGGAGATTTGTTAAAATCGTTAAGTCTGAAATCAAAAATACTTCTGGTTTTGATAAAATAAGCACAGAAACTTTCAAATTCATATCATTGCATCTCCCCTATCTGCAATTATAAATAACTGTTTTGTTGTTGGTTACTTTCCAAAGGCATTAAAGTTTAGAGTAATAAAACCAATATTTAAGAATGGTGACAAAGAACTAATTGAAAACCATGGACCAATAACATGAATTTCAACATTAGTGATGATGATGTATAAACAAAATTTTAAAGCATAGACTTGTGAAGTTTTTTGATACAAATAATGTGATTTCACCTAACCAATTTGTTGCAATTTGTACTTTAACCAGGAAAATATATGAAGTTATGGATGATAAAATTCCTGCAATGTGCATCTTTGTTGTCAACAGCACTTGATACGGTCTCTCACGGAATATTACTAAAAAAGTCTATACACAACAAATGTTGTGTGATTAGCGAAACAAAAACTACTATTTATGATGTCCCACATGAT
Organism: Onthophagus sagittarius; assembly: GCA_036711965.1. NCBI lineage: Eukaryota > Metazoa > Arthropoda > Insecta > Coleoptera > Scarabaeidae > Onthophagus > Onthophagus sagittarius. The sequence continues at coordinate 56,063,299 of JASERS010000001.1, forward strand.
CCAGTTTTAGGGACTTTCTTGTTCAGCATATACACTAAGAATTTAATGAATTTTAAACAGAAGTGATTAGTGATCAGCTTTGCTGACAACACCCCTATATTTTATAGATCCCAATCCTGGGTTTAATTAAAGATGAAAGCTGAAAGGGATTTTACAATGGTCTAAATATGGTTTCAATTGAGCAAATTATCGTTATAGAAAAAACTAGATATCTGTCCTTCACTTTATATAGCAATCATCCCAATAGGGCATATCTTTTAATTGACCTGGAAACTTTAATTCCACAAGAATCGGAAAAATATTTAGGCATAATTATTGATTAACTTTTACGTTGGAATTTACAGTCTGATAAAATTGTAAAAAAAAATCAAAGGACTAACATATAGATTTAGATATCTATCGCAGTTCCTAGTTAAAAAGACACCTGAAAGTGTTTTTCTAATTCCATGTGCATTCACTAGTATTCTACATAAACCTTTGAAACGAATAAAAATAAAAACATTCATACTATATAATCGGAACTTTTAATATACCTTAATCAGAAACATTTTAATAAAATTTAAATTAAAATTAAATTCGTTTTTGTAATTAAAATTGACGTGTAATTGTTTAAATGAAAAAGTTTGTTTAATTTATTGTTATAAACTTTTAATTAAAATGTTTACAAAAATCAAAAGTTATTTTGCTATATTTACGAATACAATGCAGTACACAATATTAGCTGAATAATAATAGCTGATTATTACTCAGTTTTAATAAACACTATTAACCGATATCCCTAAACAACTCATAAATATCTAAATAGGTTTTTATTCTAAACACAAATGAGTTATTACTAATTTAGTAATGTCCCTTTTTACAGCAATATAATTTATTAGAAAGATAGACAAAAGGATTTGTAATTGTATAAAATACCTAACAATTCAGATCGCGTAATAATAATTTTAAGATTTAATGTTGCTTACACTGAAATCGTACAGTTCAAAGAGTCCTCAGATAAATCTAGAGGATTTGCACCACCGGATATCCTTACAATTTGTTTAAGACGTTTATTGTGTAACGGATTGCTTATGTTGCAATAATTTACTTTACAGATTAAACCGCACAAATCGTATTTATTTTCAGAAGCTTATATGCGTTTCTCTATATTTATATCTTGACCGGGCGCAAAAGGAAAATATTATTACGAATGTATATGTATATCCCAACAAATTAGAAATCTGTCCAACTTAACAGTTTAGAAATAATGGTGTTATTTTTAAATTATGCATTATCTATTTTCTTCTTCTATTTTTGTATAAATTATTTGGGGAATAACTTGGAGTAGATTCTATTTGTAAGTGGTAAGAAATATATTGAAATATGTTACAATATTAACGGTAAACTTTAAAATATTTTGTTCGTTATATTCGATGTCCTTTCTAACGAGATCTGTCATATTGATATTTTACTGTATAGCTGTCCTGGCTTTATAAGATTTTATAAAGAGATTTGTCCCCCTTTAAAATTCTTATTATATTTTTAGAATCACTTTGGTATATTTATATATTCAGTTAAATAGAGGAACGCCTGGTTCTCTATTATATTAAAAAAGCAAAGAATCCGACTAGACAAGTTTTCAGTTCAAAACTTTTTTTATAAATCTACCTGCTTCCAACAATTGACTCGAAAACTGATGGGATAGACATTTTTTTTGGTCCCAAAAATTCCCTTAAAATTTAAATTATTATATTAGTACTTTGTAGAACTATAAGGAATTATTTATTTTAATACAAATTGTTTAATACGATTAAGCCTTAAATAGATTGTGATATTAAATAGTTATAATATCTATAATTATAATAATAAATAGTTATAATCTAAAGTTATGTAGCAGAAAACAAAGAAAAAACAACTATATATAATATATGGTTGTTATAAGCTTCATAATCTCAGAGAAGATGTAAAGTTAAAATATTCTAATATGGTCCAAGAAGAATTAAATAACTTCCACCACCTTCTAGTCTAAATATCGATAAAATGTAGCAACATTTAAATAACTGTTTTGGTAAAAGCACTTAAAAGGAACATACTGGTGAAACGCCAAAATTAAATTAGAATTATCTAAAAAGCTGTAGAAAATATATATTAGAATCCCAACAACAAGTAATCTTAACAATTATAAACAGCAACGCAAACATACCAAGTCAACAGTGCCGGAAGCAAATAGAAATGGGGTAAGTTAAATAATATGAGTTAATATATATGTTAAAAACGAACACTGCTTCATCAACAATAAAAATGGTAGATTATTAATAAGATGCTAATGATATTATAGCAAGCTGGAGAGAAAACTATGAAATATTGCAAAACTCTAAAAAACAAAAGAAGATACGGTCTTCTTTTAAATACAACCTAAAAATTACACCAAAAACTGAGGATCAAATAACAATTTAAGAGCTGAAAAAGCTGATACAAAAAATTAAATTGATAAAATCTGCTGGGTGTGACATCAACCCTGAAATGATAAAATATAGTGGGGTAAATGCTAAACACTATATATTACATTATACAACAATTCTTGAGGAATGGGAAAATATTTTCATATTGCTAATCCTTAAGAAGCTGACACACTCTTTGCTTTGCGTGGCGGTCAAAATTGACTATATATTAGTTATGCAAAAAGAAAGTAACCTTACGTTTACTAACACCAGGAAGGCTTGAGATACCATCAATATCGAAGCATTATGGTAATCGTTTGAGGAGAAGCAAGTAACCAGTAACATAATTGATGCCATTATATGTCTATATAAAAGAACAAATAGTCAAATAAGTACACATGATCTTGCATCGGAAAATATGTTTACAAACGAAGGAAGGGAGGTAGTCTCAATTCTCTTCTATTTGTGAGTACAATCGATGATTTGGTTTGAAAGAGTAAAGCTGTCTTTACAAAATACTACGTAGGGTACCAATATTGGGCCAACAAATATTGAGATATATTCATATTGGCGCATAGGAACCAGTTTGTGAAAATACCTATGGGTGTACCTATGGAAAATCAAGTCTCCGGAAAACATTTCAAATTTTGTAGATAGTATCGAGTTTTTTGGAAGTAAGTCTAGTCTTCTGTGAGCTATGTTAAGTTTTCTGGATCCGGTTCAAGTCTTCTAGAAACAGTATGAAGTCTCGTAGAAGCAGTATCAAGTTTCCTAGAAGCAATATTATGTTTTTTGGCATTTCAAGTTTTTTAGTAACAGTATCAAGTCTTCTGAAAATAAATTAAGTGTTTTCAAAGTGGTAAGAAATGCCTTCTGGAAGAATTTTAAGTCTTCTGGAAGCAGTATTATGTCACCTAGAAGCAATATCAAGCTTTCTGGAAGCATTTTCTTTACTCCAACAGATCAGACATGTTGCAAAAATCGAATGTTCCTGTGCGTAGGAAGTCTCTTTATCACGATAATTCATAAGGTTTTCAAACATAGTTCATAAGGTTTATAACTATATACTAATGAATTATAATCTTCGACCGTTATCTATATTATTATTCCTTGCTTCAAAGGTATCTTTGAAAAGGATAAAGAATATCGTTTGAATAAACTACTTTAGGTGTATTATTAAATGTAAATTATGGACTAATTTTAGATTTGTACTCCATTCTTTTTACAGTGCTTGGACAGAATAATTTACCTTTAATCCTACAAAAAGAAAAAATAACTCTCAGAGTAATGAGATGTGAAATGGAATTGGATATGGCTCTATTTTTAGATGATATTCAGTTTTAAATTGTTATATACTTGTATCGAACTAAAACTAGAACTAACACTATACCTAGAACTAGAAAGATTGAGGTTTAGCCGTGCGTCTGAAGACTATGCACTGAAGGCTAATTGCCATTCGGTGCTTGATTGTAGCAAATTCTTCTGGAAGCAGGAGTATAACTAGATCTACAACATAGCTTTAGTATTGTCACTAAACCTAGAGCTAGAAACATGATGATTTAGACGTACGTCTCTTTAGACGGCTAAACCCTAATGTTTCTAGTTATAAGTCTACTGTTATTTCCAAAGCTAGGTTGGGTTGGGTTGGGTTGGGTTTGGTTTGGTTGTTATATACTTGTATCGAACTGAAACTAGAACTAACACTAGACCTAGAACTAGAAAGTGTTGGCTTTGCCGTGCATCTCTAAACGCACAGCTAAACCTGAATCTTTCTATTTCTATGTCTGGTGTTAGTTCTAGTTTTAATCCTTATTTAGCTCTATATTGTTGCAAATCTGCTGGAACTAAAAGTATAATTAATACTAGACCTAAAACTTAGCTTCAGTACTAACACTATACCTAGAACTAGAAAGATTAGGGTTTAGTCGACTATTCGGATACTATTAGAAAAATTGATTAGAAGAATATTGTTTTGAAGAATCCCGCTTTGATTATAATAGTTATAACGAGAATCATAACAAGAAATTTAAAGAAGACATTTGGTGCCCAACAGTTTTGTATAATTGGATATAAAATATAAATTTTGGCAACAATACGATACCATTATATGAATCTGACATAATCTAGTTTAGATCAAGTTATTATTACTAGAACTCAATGTATTTTTTAGAGTTTATTATATTATTTCACCCGGGTATTTAAGAACACTGCTTTTATGAAAACTCATACCAGTACTAGCATTAGGACTAACACTCGGCCACTTAATTATAATCTGAAATTTGGAACGAGATAGCACGACAAGCAGGAGTACAAATCAATATAGGCAAATCTGAGGTAGTGACGTCCAGAGATGACACTACCGGAGATATAACTGTCCACATAAATGAACACAAAATTAAAACAAGTTGCTCAGCATAAGCACCTTGGTATAACAACATAATCAAATCAGTCAATGGATTGAATTAAGTTCTAAAACAACAAAAGGTTTTTATACAAGAAAGTAAAGAAACGAGAATATACAGGGTGTTTCTGTAGGTCGTGGTGTAACGGTTTCGTTTTCTTTATTTGATTTTCTTTTTTTGAATTTTCATTTTTAGTTTTATTTCCGTTAATTATGCGTGCGTCGATGAGGTGGTTGACCATATATGGTAATAATCGATTTCCTGAGTTTCGATTGGTCGGGGTGTTATTCTTCTTAGAGAATCGAGTGCGTCGCGTCCCTGTTGTTCTTAGACGCTGGTGCGTAGAACTTCGTTTGTAAAAGAAAGCGTTTGGTTCGACGTGTAGAGAGTGTTTGCCATTTGAGAAAAGTTCCTCATTGTTGTTTGGATTTGGAGGATCCTTTTCATATCGTTTTTACGGATTTGGGCTCACGATCTAATTCTGGTTTGAATTAACCAACGGTTTTTCCGGATTTCCACGTTGAACGATGCTCCATCGTCAAGCCGTTTAACACCTAAAGGTATGTTTGGTCTTTCTCTCACTCGACGGTCGCATAATTGGTTTTCTTTGTTTTAGGCTTTCAGTTTTATTTTCAATTTCATTTTTATTTTATCTCTTGTACTTATTTTGGTACATAACATCGTATTACTACTGATGTAATAATAAGAAGTTGCTATTTTGGGTCTGGTTTTCGAGAAAAATCCAACGGCGTGTGACCTTGACCGCCATATCAAAATATTGAGACACGTGGGTTATCCTTCGTTGTAGCCAATTAATCAAACCAGGAAGGATATTGGTTACCCCGTGCATTAATTGTTGGGATTCTTTGACGAATTCAAGGTTCGGAGAGGTCGAGCCGAGGAAATTGGACAGATAAGCTTTAATTTTTAGTTAATGTTTTATTGATTTAATTTTTATTGTTGATTTTTTTTTTTTTTGTAACAGTTGGACTCTTAGTTAATTGTTATAAAATTTAATTTCATTTATTGCAACTAATTAACTTTAACTTTTTTATTGTACACGTCATCGCAACATTTGGGTTAATTTTTGAGACGAGTACATTTAAGCTATTTTACATCGAGATCACGTAGCTACTTGAATCGGTACGCGTTAATTTATTTTTTTTTTTGGTGTGTTTGGTACACCAGGGGGGTCATTTAATTTGTGTTTTTATGTGCGATTTCGGTTTCGCCGATCACTTTTTATATTTTGTTGATGGTTGCAAAAGAATTAATAATTTCAACTATTTTTTTTAATAATTGTATTATATTAATACATTTAATATATTTTCTTTCAATTTATATTTCGATTATAAGTTGTTTTTTTTTTGTGTCCGTTGTTCTTTGCTTCTTGTACTAAGTTCGGACTTAATTGGTTTGTGGCAGTTGTCAATAGGGACTTTGAATAAGTCCGTGGCGCCCTTAAAAATTCGAACTCCCCCTTCTCCACTGTTTAAAAGCTGGTCAGTGGTCAAATCCCTAATTGAGGCTTGCATTGTCTGGTTTGTGTTTTGTGTACGTCTCATTTTTGGCGCCCAACGTGGGGCTCGATTTGTGTGCCTTGTATTTGAGGGCCTGTTGTGCGAAACTTGTTGCCCTAAACTTGTTTGTGATTTTGTTCTGTTCTTTTTCTGGTCTCGATCTCCGATTTCAGACACTATGGCACTTAAGGTTACTGTTAATTATCTGTCTAAGGAGGAATTGTCTTATGAGTTTACCGTTCGAGGTATAGAGCCTTCCACGGTGGAAGATATGCGTAAACGATTACCCCCTATATTTCATAAGGAAAAGTTGAGTCCGGAAATTTTTGACTTCTACCCGAATAACCCATTTACTGACGAGGAAGATACGGAAGCTGTCAAGGCTAAACTTAAAGAGATCGCTTCTTGGTTAGAGAAATTCCGGAGTAGGGATGCAAAACGTATTGAGACTAAGCTTTGGTTTGTTTTGGGACGATTGAAAAGAATGAATGAACTATCTGAGAGTCGAGTCAACCTTTTAAAAGAGGGTTTAAAGTTGAAGGAGAGATATATAGAATTGATGGCCACTATTTCTCGCCCGGTTGAATTGGAGGCTCTTGAACGTTCTTTAGATATGTCTCTTAATGAGGGTGCTTCTTCTACTTCCGTTGAGGGTGACGGTGTCAATCCTTCTTCTTCGCGTGCTTTGATTAAGTCGGTACCAGTTCACAGGTGGGATTTGAAGTTTTCTGGTAGATCAGGTGTATCGGTGGGTGCATTCCTTGAACGGGTGCATGAGTTGTCTATTGCTAGAGGTGTTCCGTTGCGGCAGGTGTATGTGTCGGCACTAGATCTATTTGAGGGTCCGGCCTTGTCTTGGTATCGTTCTGTTAAGGATTCTGTGACTTCATGGGGCGAATTAGAGGCTTTACTTCGTGACGAGTTCTTACCCACAGATTATAACGAACAGCTTCTCGATGAAATTCGACGCCGAACTCAGGGTGAACATGAGTCCATGACTATTTTTGTAGCTAATATGTTGGGATTGTTTGGTCGTCTTACTTGTCCGTTGTCAGAGGAGGCCAAAGTCAAAATTATTAGACGTAACATTTTACCGTGTTTTCAGGGACAATTGGCATTGCATTCTATCGATACGGTTTCTGAATTGAAAACATTGTGTAGGAAACTGGAGGATTCTCAAAGGGCAATTAAAGATTTTCATCCACCTAAAACCCGTGGTAGAGCTTTGGAACCCGAATTGGCTTATGTTAGTACCGGAAGTTCTAATTCTTCGATTTCTGGGGAGCCTTCGATCAAGTGTTTCAATTGTGGTAATTTGGGCCATATGGCTAGAAACTGTTCAGCTCCTCGACGATTACATTGTTATAAATGTAAAGCGGTGGGTTTTACTACTAAGACTTGTCCTAGTTGTTCCCCTAAGGTTGTTGCTTCTTCGGGAAACGCCGATCGTCGTCATTAGCGGGTCGTCTAGTTGACATCGACGGTGGAATTCCGACCAAAATTCAAAAGTTTTCTACGATATTAGATTTCATACTGGAGAGTTGTGGTGCCGATGAACGTCCTTATTTAAAAATTTCTATCTTAGGTAGGGAGGTAATGGGTCTTCTTGACTCAGGTGCTTCTCGTACTATCTTAGGAGGTGACGGTTGGAAACTGGCATCTGATTTGGGTTTTAGTTGTCGGTCATTGAATACGTCTGTTAGAGTTGCCAATGGACAGGAGTGTCGTGTTTTGGGTTCAGTTTGGATTCCTGTGACGTTGAGGGGTCGAGTTGTCCTTATGGATGTGTTGGTGGTTCCTGAGTTGCCTCAAACGCTCATTTTGGGCGTAGATTTCTTTAGATCATTGGGTGTTGTGCCCAATTTACGTAATGATTCTTGGAATTTTGCTAATGAATCGATATCCTTGATTGATTCTCCCGAAACTAGATTATCTTTGGTAGAAAAACAACAACTAGATTCCTTGATTGGGAAATTTAAGGATGAGATGGGTGAAGGTTTAGGTTGTACACACCTTGTTAGCCACGTGATTCGTACGACGGCAGATCCTGTCAAGCAAAGGTATTACCCTGTTTCTCCCGTGGTTCAGCGACATATTGATGAGGAGCTAGATGAAATGTTAGCTCAGGGAGTGGTGGAGCCTTCTTTTAGTGCATGGTCTTCTCCTATATTGTTGGTTAAGAAGAAAGATAATTCCTATCGTTTTTGTGTCGATTTTAGACGCCTAAACGCGGTTACTGATCGTGATAGTTATCCCCTTCCTTATATTTCAGCGACCTTAGACAAATTAAAAAATGCTAAATACCTGTCATCATTAGACATTAAATCTGCATTCTGGCAAATTCCTATGGAAGAGTCATCGAAGCAATATACTGCTTTTACGGTTCCTGGCAGAGGTCTATATCAGTTTACACGTATGCCATTTGGTTTACACAATTCTCCAGCGACTTGGCAGAGGTTGATAGATCGTGTGTTGGGTCCTGATTTAGAACCGAAGGTTTTCGTCTATTTGGATGATGTTATTATCGTGACCGAAACTTTTCAGGATCATGTTACGGTGTTGACAGAGGTTCTCACTCGTTTATGTAAAGCAGGTCTTAGGTTGAGCTGGGATAAATGTCATCTGTGTAGATCGGAGTTACGTTATTTGGGCTATGTTGTCGATAAGTATGGTCTTCATGTTGATCCGGAGAAAGTTGAGGCCATGTTGAGAATTCCTATTCCTCGTAATCAGAGGGAGGTTAGGAGAGTGTTGGGCACATTTTCGTGGTACAGGAGGTTTATACCTAATTTCGCTTCATTGATTTCCCCTATTACTGGTCTTTTGAAGAGAGGTGCACAGGTTGAGTGGACAGAAGAGTGTGAGAGGTCTTTTAGAGTTATTAAGGAGAGACTGGTTTCTGCCCCGATTCTTTGTTGTCCGGATTACTCTCTTCCGTTTGAGTTACATACTGACGCTTCAGGTGTGGGTCTCGGTGCAGTTTTGTTGCAGCCTGGTGTGGATGGTGATCGTGTGGTATCCTATCTTAGTCGTTCTTTGAGTGCTGCTGAACGAAACTATTCGGCTACTGAGAGGGAGTGTTTGGCTGTGATTTGGGCGGTTGAGAAGTTGAGACCTTATCTTGAGGGAGTCCAGTTTACTGTTGTCACGGACCATTACTCGCTGTTGTGGTTGTTGAGGTTAAAGATTCCTACTGGTAGAATTGCGCGGTGGGCGGTTAGGCTTCAACAGTTTAGTTTCGAGGTTAAACATCGTAAAGGTAGCGAAAATGTTGTTCCTGATATGCTTTCACGTGCGGTTGAATCCATGGATTCTATACAAACCAACAGTAGTCCTGATTTTTCTAAAACATCTGATAGCTGGTATCTTAAATTGAGGGAAAACATTCAGCATTCCCCCGATAAATTTCCCTTGTACCGAGTTGAGAACGGTGATGTTTATAAGTATGTGGTTTCCCCTATTTTTGGTCGTAATTTGGAGCCCTGGAAACGTATTGTTCCTAAGGATTTTAGGAGGGAAATTATGTCTTCGGCACACGATTCTCCAACTTCGGGACATTTAGGTAGTTTCAAGACCATGGGTAAGATTAAGGAATGTTATTTTTGGCCTAAATTAAAATCAGACGTGGTTAGGTATATAACTGGATGTGGGACTTGTGCTGCTTTTAAGGTTCCTAATACTAAGCCCGCAGGTCAATTCGTTCGTCAACCTGATTGTGACAAGCCATGGCAGATGATTTCGATAGACTTAATGGGTCCTCTCCCTCGCTCTAAGAGAGGTAACCAATACATCTTTGTGATCTCAGATTATTTCAGTAAGTTTGTTTTGACGTTCCCTTTAAGATCCGCTACTGCCGATAAAATTTCGCAGATATTAGAGTCGGAAGTCTTTCTTAAATACGGTGTTCCTAGAGTCTTGATATGTGATAACGGTCCTCAATTTCGTTCTAAACAGTTGGCTTCTTTGACGCAGGAATATAGAGTTACTGTTAGATTTAACGCTAATTACCATCCACAAGCGAATCCTGTTGAACGTGTTAATCGTACTCTTAAATCAATGGTTGCTATGTATTGTAAAGGTGATCAGAGAGTCTGGGATGTTAGCCTCCCCAAAGTTACTTGTGCCATCAATTCTGCACGACATGAGGTTACTAAACTCAGTCCTTACTTCGTTTGCACTGGTCGTGATATGGTTTTGGATGGTAGTCATCATGATAGAGTTATAGGGGATGGTGATCAGGATTTTGGTAATAAGGAACTTCTTCGTGTTTATGCTGAGGTAAAAGATCGGATATTGAAGTCGTCTAGGGTGAACGGGGAGCGTTATAATCTGAGAAAGCGTCCTGATAGATATCTGGTTGGTCAGAGGGTTTGGAGGCGTAATTATGTGTTGTCTGATGCATCTAAGTGGTTTTCAGCTAAGCTGGCACCAAAGTTTGTGGGTCCTTTTACGATTTATAAGATTTTGTCACCGTGGTTATACGTGTTGAGAGACGAAAAAGGTAAAGGTGTAGGTTCATGGCATGCCAAAGATCTTAAACCCTATGACGATAAGCTCAATTCTCCTTAATTGTTGATTCGGCCCACCTGGTAGGGGCCTATAATACTCCAGAAGCCCGGCTGTTTCCAACCCTGTTTTAAACTTTAGGGAGATTTGATCATTTGTGTTGGTTGGTGGTTTATCTGTGGTAGGTTATCTTGTTGTTTTGAGGGGAAAATTTTATTTTGGTAAGGGGTGGGTTCGGACCATCAAACCCGTCTTTGTTTTCCAAACCTTTTCCACTTTGCATCCTTTATTGTAGTAATAAACCTTTTTTTGTTTTGTCCCGTTAGAGTCGTTATTTTTGTTTTTGTTTTCGGAACATCTTCGCTTCACGAAGTGTTCTGTTTTATGGATTTTGGTTTGCGGTGTGTGGTTTGGAGCGTGGTGTGGCCGTCGCTTGATCTCTTGTAAGCCGTATGTTTTGTATAAATTTTCCTTTTCATTTCTACCTTCTTTAGGTACCTCTTAGCCTTTACCGGTCTTGAAGACTGAGGTCCATTGTAAATCCGGGTAGGTCTGTTAACTGTCCTTTTTCTAATCTTCTCTTTTTATGCTATTTTATGATTTCCATTTTTTTGTTTACGGACGCAAGAGGGTTGGGTGGCCGTTGCACACGCGTAGCCAAATCCATATCAATCTCCTTAATCCTTTGTTTATTATTTTATTATTTTCTTTTATTATCCTTCCGGCCGATTTGCCGAAGACCTGGTGGCTTTGGGCAAGTGGTGGACCAGGTAGATGGTTCCGAAATTTTATTTGGGAAGGGGTTGGATTGTTTGTTGTAGTTTGCATCTCTGGTTGGAGGTGTCCTGTTGTTTTCTTCTTTTTTTATCTCTTGTAGGAGATTGGTTAAAGTTTACTGGGTAAACTTTCTTGAAGTAAGGGGGGATTGTAACGGTTTCGTTTTCTTTATTTGATTTTCTTTTTTTGAATTTTCATTTTTAGTTTTATTTCCGTTAATTATGCGTGCGTCGATGAGGTGGTTGACCATATATGGTAATAATCGATTTCCTGAGTTTCGATTGGTCGGGGTGTTATTCTTCTTAGAGAATCGAGTGCGTCGCGTCCCTGTTGTTCTTAGACGCTGGTGCGTAGAACTTCGTTTGTAAAAGAAAGCGTTTGGTTCGACGTGTAGAGAGTGTTTGCCATTTGAGAAAAGTTCCTCATTGTTGTTTGGATTTGGAGGATCCTTTTCATATCGTTTTTACGGATTTGGGCTCACGATCTAATTCTGGTTTGAATTAACCAACGGTTTTTCCGGATTTCCACGTTGAACGATGCTCCATCGTCAAGCCGTTTAACACCTAAAGGTATGTTTGGTCTTTCTCTCACTCGACGGTCGCATAATTGGTTTTCTTTGTTTTAGGCTTTCAGTTTTATTTTCAATTTCATTTTTATTTTATCTCTTGTACTTATTTTGGTACATAACATCGTATTACTACTGATGTAATAATAAGAAGTTGCTATTTTGGGTCTGGTTTTCGAGAAAAATCCAACGGCGTGTGACCTTGACCGCCATATCAAAATATTGAGACACGTGGGTTATCCTTCGTTGTAGCCAATTAATCAAACCAGGAAGGATATTGGTTACCCCGTGCATTAATTGTTGGGATTCTTTGACGAATTCAAGGTTCGGAGAGGTCGAGCCGAGGAAATTGGACAGATAAGCTTTAATTTTTAGTTAATGTTTTATTGATTTAATTTTTATTGTTGATTTTTTTTTTTTTTGTAACAGTTGGACTCTTAGTTAATTGTTATAAAATTTAATTTCATTTATTGCAACTAATTAACTTTAACTTTTTTATTGTACACGTCATCGCAACATTTGGGTTAATTTTTGAGACGAGTACATTTAAGCTATTTTACATCGAGATCACGTAGCTACTTGAATCGGTACGCGTTAATTTATTTTTTTTTTTGGTGTGTTTGGTACACCAGGGGGGTCATTTAATTTGTGTTTTTATGTGCGATTTCGGTTTCGCCGATCACTTTTTATATTTTGTTGATGGTTGCAAAAGAATTAATAATTTCAACTATTTTTTTTAATAATTGTATTATATTAATACATTTAATATATTTTCTTTCAATTTATATTTCGATTATAAGTTGTTTTTTTTTTGTGTCCGTTGTTCTTTGCTTCTTGTACTAAGTTCGGACTTAATTGGTTTGTGGCAGTTGTCAATAGGGACTTTGAATAAGTCCGTGGCGCCCTTAAAAATTCGAACTCCCCCTTCTCCACTGTTTAAAAGCTGGTCAGTGGTCAAATCCCTAATTGAGGCTTGCATTGTCTGGTTTGTGTTTTGTGTACGTCTCATTTTTGGCGCCCAACGTGGGGCTCGATTTGTGTGCCTTGTATTTGAGGGCCTGTTGTGCGAAACTTGTTGCCCTAAACTTGTTTGTGATTTTGTTCTGTTCTTTTTCTGGTCTCGATCTCCGATTTCAGACACTATGGCACTTAAGGTTACTGTTAATTATCTGTCTAAGGAGGAATTGTCTTATGAGTTTACCGTTCGAGGTATAGAGCCTTCCACGGTGGAAGATATGCGTAAACGATTACCCCCTATATTTCATAAGGAAAAGTTGAGTCCGGAAATTTTTGACTTCTACCCGAATAACCCATTTACTGACGAGGAAGATACGGAAGCTGTCAAGGCTAAACTTAAAGAGATCGCTTCTTGGTTAGAGAAATTCCGGAGTAGGGATGCAAAACGTATTGAGACTAAGCTTTGGTTTGTTTTGGGACGATTGAAAAGAATGAATGAACTATCTGAGAGTCGAGTCAACCTTTTAAAAGAGGGTTTAAAGTTGAAGGAGAGATATATAGAATTGATGGCCACTATTTCTCGCCCGGTTGAATTGGAGGCTCTTGAACGTTCTTTAGATATGTCTCTTAATGAGGGTGCTTCTTCTACTTCCGTTGAGGGTGACGGTGTCAATCCTTCTTCTTCGCGTGCTTTGATTAAGTCGGTACCAGTTCACAGGTGGGATTTGAAGTTTTCTGGTAGATCAGGTGTATCGGTGGGTGCATTCCTTGAACGGGTGCATGAGTTGTCTATTGCTAGAGGTGTTCCGTTGCGGCAGGTGTATGTGTCGGCACTAGATCTATTTGAGGGTCCGGCCTTGTCTTGGTATCGTTCTGTTAAGGATTCTGTGACTTCATGGGGCGAATTAGAGGCTTTACTTCGTGACGAGTTCTTACCCACAGATTATAACGAACAGCTTCTCGATGAAATTCGACGCCGAACTCAGGGTGAACATGAGTCCATGACTATTTTTGTAGCTAATATGTTGGGATTGTTTGGTCGTCTTACTTGTCCGTTGTCAGAGGAGGCCAAAGTCAAAATTATTAGACGTAACATTTTACCGTGTTTTCAGGGACAATTGGCATTGCATTCTATCGATACGGTTTCTGAATTGAAAACATTGTGTAGGAAACTGGAGGATTCTCAAAGGGCAATTAAAGATTTTCATCCACCTAAAACCCGTGGTAGAGCTTTGGAACCCGAATTGGCTTATGTTAGTACCGGAAGTTCTAATTCTTCGATTTCTGGGGAGCCTTCGATCAAGTGTTTCAATTGTGGTAATTTGGGCCATATGGCTAGAAACTGTTCAGCTCCTCGACGATTACATTGTTATAAATGTAAAGCGGTGGGTTTTACTACTAAGACTTGTCCTAGTTGTTCCCCTAAGGTTGTTGCTTCTTCGGGAAACGCCGATCGTCGTCATTAGCGGGTCGTCTAGTTGACATCGACGGTGGAATTCCGACCAAAATTCAAAAGTTTTCTACGATATTAGATTTCATACTGGAGAGTTGTGGTGCCGATGAACGTCCTTATTTAAAAATTTCTATCTTAGGTAGGGAGGTAATGGGTCTTCTTGACTCAGGTGCTTCTCGTACTATCTTAGGAGGTGACGGTTGGAAACTGGCATCTGATTTGGGTTTTAGTTGTCGGTCATTGAATACGTCTGTTAGAGTTGCCAATGGACAGGAGTGTCGTGTTTTGGGTTCAGTTTGGATTCCTGTGACGTTGAGGGGTCGAGTTGTCCTTATGGATGTGTTGGTGGTTCCTGAGTTGCCTCAAACGCTCATTTTGGGCGTAGATTTCTTTAGATCATTGGGTGTTGTGCCCAATTTACGTAATGATTCTTGGAATTTTGCTAATGAATCGATATCCTTGATTGATTCTCCCGAAACTAGATTATCTTTGGTAGAAAAACAACAACTAGATTCCTTGATTGGGAAATTTAAGGATGAGATGGGTGAAGGTTTAGGTTGTACACACCTTGTTAGCCACGTGATTCGTACGACGGCAGATCCTGTCAAGCAAAGGTATTACCCTGTTTCTCCCGTGGTTCAGCGACATATTGATGAGGAGCTAGATGAAATGTTAGCTCAGGGAGTGGTGGAGCCTTCTTTTAGTGCATGGTCTTCTCCTATATTGTTGGTTAAGAAGAAAGATAATTCCTATCGTTTTTGTGTCGATTTTAGACGCCTAAACGCGGTTACTGATCGTGATAGTTATCCCCTTCCTTATATTTCAGCGACCTTAGACAAATTAAAAAATGCTAAATACCTGTCATCATTAGACATTAAATCTGCATTCTGGCAAATTCCTATGGAAGAGTCATCGAAGCAATATACTGCTTTTACGGTTCCTGGCAGAGGTCTATATCAGTTTACACGTATGCCATTTGGTTTACACAATTCTCCAGCGACTTGGCAGAGGTTGATAGATCGTGTGTTGGGTCCTGATTTAGAACCGAAGGTTTTCGTCTATTTGGATGATGTTATTATCGTGACCGAAACTTTTCAGGATCATGTTACGGTGTTGACAGAGGTTCTCACTCGTTTATGTAAAGCAGGTCTTAGGTTGAGCTGGGATAAATGTCATCTGTGTAGATCGGAGTTACGTTATTTGGGCTATGTTGTCGATAAGTATGGTCTTCATGTTGATCCGGAGAAAGTTGAGGCCATGTTGAGAATTCCTATTCCTCGTAATCAGAGGGAGGTTAGGAGAGTGTTGGGCACATTTTCGTGGTACAGGAGGTTTATACCTAATTTCGCTTCATTGATTTCCCCTATTACTGGTCTTTTGAAGAGAGGTGCACAGGTTGAGTGGACAGAAGAGTGTGAGAGGTCTTTTAGAGTTATTAAGGAGAGACTGGTTTCTGCCCCGATTCTTTGTTGTCCGGATTACTCTCTTCCGTTTGAGTTACATACTGACGCTTCAGGTGTGGGTCTCGGTGCAGTTTTGTTGCAGCCTGGTGTGGATGGTGATCGTGTGGTATCCTATCTTAGTCGTTCTTTGAGTGCTGCTGAACGAAACTATTCGGCTACTGAGAGGGAGTGTTTGGCTGTGATTTGGGCGGTTGAGAAGTTGAGACCTTATCTTGAGGGAGTCCAGTTTACTGTTGTCACGGACCATTACTCGCTGTTGTGGTTGTTGAGGTTAAAGATTCCTACTGGTAGAATTGCGCGGTGGGCGGTTAGGCTTCAACAGTTTAGTTTCGAGGTTAAACATCGTAAAGGTAGCGAAAATGTTGTTCCTGATATGCTTTCACGTGCGGTTGAATCCATGGATTCTATACAAACCAACAGTAGTCCTGATTTTTCTAAAACATCTGATAGCTGGTATCTTAAATTGAGGGAAAACATTCAGCATTCCCCCGATAAATTTCCCTTGTACCGAGTTGAGAACGGTGATGTTTATAAGTATGTGGTTTCCCCTATTTTTGGTCGTAATTTGGAGCCCTGGAAACGTATTGTTCCTAAGGATTTTAGGAGGGAAATTATGTCTTCGGCACACGATTCTCCAACTTCGGGACATTTAGGTAGTTTCAAGACCATGGGTAAGATTAAGGAATGTTATTTTTGGCCTAAATTAAAATCAGACGTGGTTAGGTATATAACTGGATGTGGGACTTGTGCTGCTTTTAAGGTTCCTAATACTAAGCCCGCAGGTCAATTCGTTCGTCAACCTGATTGTGACAAGCCATGGCAGATGATTTCGATAGACTTAATGGGTCCTCTCCCTCGCTCTAAGAGAGGTAACCAATACATCTTTGTGATCTCAGATTATTTCAGTAAGTTTGTTTTGACGTTCCCTTTAAGATCCGCTACTGCCGATAAAATTTCGCAGATATTAGAGTCGGAAGTCTTTCTTAAATACGGTGTTCCTAGAGTCTTGATATGTGATAACGGTCCTCAATTTCGTTCTAAACAGTTGGCTTCTTTGACGCAGGAATATAGAGTTACTGTTAGATTTAACGCTAATTACCATCCACAAGCGAATCCTGTTGAACGTGTTAATCGTACTCTTAAATCAATGGTTGCTATGTATTGTAAAGGTGATCAGAGAGTCTGGGATGTTAGCCTCCCCAAAGTTACTTGTGCCATCAATTCTGCACGACATGAGGTTACTAAACTCAGTCCTTACTTCGTTTGCACTGGTCGTGATATGGTTTTGGATGGTAGTCATCATGATAGAGTTATAGGGGATGGTGATCAGGATTTTGGTAATAAGGAACTTCTTCGTGTTTATGCTGAGGTAAAAGATCGGATATTGAAGTCGTCTAGGGTGAACGGGGAGCGTTATAATCTGAGAAAGCGTCCTGATAGATATCTGGTTGGTCAGAGGGTTTGGAGGCGTAATTATGTGTTGTCTGATGCATCTAAGTGGTTTTCAGCTAAGCTGGCACCAAAGTTTGTGGGTCCTTTTACGATTTATAAGATTTTGTCACCGTGGTTATACGTGTTGAGAGACGAAAAAGGTAAAGGTGTAGGTTCATGGCATGCCAAAGATCTTAAACCCTATGACGATAAGCTCAATTCTCCTTAATTGTTGATTCGGCCCACCTGGTAGGGGCCTATAATACTCCAGAAGCCCGGCTGTTTCCAACCCTGTTTTAAACTTTAGGGAGATTTGATCATTTGTGTTGGTTGGTGGTTTATCTGTGGTAGGTTATCTTGTTGTTTTGAGGGGAAAATTTTATTTTGGTAAGGGGTGGGTTCGGACCATCAAACCCGTCTTTGTTTTCCAAACCTTTTCCACTTTGCATCCTTTATTGTAGTAATAAACCTTTTTTTGTTTTGTCCCGTTAGAGTCGTTATTTTTGTTTTTGTTTTCGGAACATCTTCGCTTCACGAAGTGTTCTGTTTTATGGATTTTGGTTTGCGGTGTGTGGTTTGGAGCGTGGTGTGGCCGTCGCTTGATCTCTTGTAAGCCGTATGTTTTGTATAAATTTTCCTTTTCATTTCTACCTTCTTTAGGTACCTCTTAGCCTTTACCGGTCTTGAAGACTGAGGTCCATTGTAAATCCGGGTAGGTCTGTTAACTGTCCTTTTTCTAATCTTCTCTTTTTATGCTATTTTATGATTTCCATTTTTTTGTTTACGGACGCAAGAGGGTTGGGTGGCCGTTGCACACGCGTAGCCAAATCCATATCAATCTCCTTAATCCTTTGTTTATTATTTTATTATTTTCTTTTATTATCCTTCCGGCCGATTTGCCGAAGACCTGGTGGCTTTGGGCAAGTGGTGGACCAGGTAGATGGTTCCGAAATTTTATTTGGGAAGGGGTTGGATTGTTTGTTGTAGTTTGCATCTCTGGTTGGAGGTGTCCTGTTGTTTTCTTCTTTTTTTATCTCTTGTAGGAGATTGGTTAAAGTTTACTGGGTAAACTTTCTTGAAGTAAGGGGGGATTGTAACGGTTTCGTTTTCTTTATTTGATTTTCTTTTTTTGAATTTTCATTTTTAGTTTTATTTCCGTTAATTATGCGTGCGTCGATGAGGTGGTTGACCATATATGGTAATAATCGATTTCCTGAGTTTCGATTGGTCGGGGTGTTATTCTTCTTAGAGAATCGAGTGCGTCGCGTCCCTGTTGTTCTTAGACGCTGGTGCGTAGAACTTCGTTTGTAAAAGAAAGCGTTTGGTTCGACGTGTAGAGAGTGTTTGCCATTTGAGAAAAGTTCCTCATTGTTGTTTGGATTTGGAGGATCCTTTTCATATCGTTTTTACGGATTTGGGCTCACGATCTAATTCTGGTTTGAATTAACCAACGGTTTTTCCGGATTTCCACGTTGAACGATGCTCCATCGTCAAGCCGTTTAACACCTAAAGGTATGTTTGGTCTTTCTCTCACTCGACGGTCGCATAATTGGTTTTCTTTGTTTTAGGCTTTCAGTTTTATTTTCAATTTCATTTTTATTTTATCTCTTGTACTTATTTTGGTACATAACATCGTATTACTACTGATGTAATAATAAGAAGTTGCTATTTTGGGTCTGGTTTTCGAGAAAAATCCAACGGCGTGTGACCTTGACCGCCATATCAAAATATTGAGACACGTGGGTTATCCTTCGTTGTAGCCAATTAATCAAACCAGGAAGGATATTGGTTACCCCGTGCATTAATTGTTGGGATTCTTTGACGAATTCAAGGTTCGGAGAGGTCGAGCCGAGGAAATTGGACAGATAAGCTTTAATTTTTAGTTAATGTTTTATTGATTTAATTTTTATTGTTGATTTTTTTTTTTTTTGTAACAGTTGGACTCTTAGTTAATTGTTATAAAATTTAATTTCATTTATTGCAACTAATTAACTTTAACTTTTTTATTGTACACGTCATCGCAACATTTGGGTTAATTTTTGAGACGAGTACATTTAAGCTATTTTACATCGAGATCACGTAGCTACTTGAATCGGTACGCGTTAATTTATTTTTTTTTTTGGTGTGTTTGGTACACCAGGGGGGTCATTTAATTTGTGTTTTTATGTGCGATTTCGGTTTCGCCGATCACTTTTTATATTTTGTTGATGGTTGCAAAAGAATTAATAATTTCAACTATTTTTTTTAATAATTGTATTATATTAATACATTTAATATATTTTCTTTCAATTTATATTTCGATTATAAGTTGTTTTTTTTTTGTGTCCGTTGTTCTTTGCTTCTTGTACTAAGTTCGGACTTAATTGGTTTGTGGCAGTTGTCAATAGGGACTTTGAATAAGTCCGTGGCGCCCTTA
Source organism: Onthophagus sagittarius (assembly GCA_036711965.1). NCBI lineage: Eukaryota > Metazoa > Arthropoda > Insecta > Coleoptera > Scarabaeidae > Onthophagus > Onthophagus sagittarius. Next base: position 56,083,209 of record JASERS010000001.1, read on the forward strand.
AAAATTCGAACTCCCCCTTCTCCACTGTTTAAAAGCTGGTCAGTGGTCAAATCCCTAATTGAGGCTTGCATTGTCTGGTTTGTGTTTTGTGTACGTCTCAGTGGCATAATTTTAATCACAAATAAGTATTTGTAGTAGAATCTTTTAGCGAATAACTCGAAAAGGATGCATCTAATCAAAATTGTCTAAGAGTGAAAATAGTTTTAAAATGAAATAGGCTTTTGGAATCAGTTGTAAAATTTAAGAGTTTACGTTATAAAAAAAAAGTTTTAATGAAATAAACTTTGTGGACACTCCGTATAGCAATGATCCCGTGGTTGTGTGTTCAAAAGTGATCTTAAATGATTTCTCATTATAACATTGCATTGTCTGCGAAATTTTATCTTTCTAAGACAAACCATATTGAAGATATTTAAGAAAATGTTAAAAAATTTCTCAACTTTGAAGGCCCATATCTTAGCCATTTATGGGTTTAGACCAAAAATTTTTACACAAATCGTTATCATTTTAACTGAAGTATTTGTGATTAAAATTATGCCACGAGTTACAGAAACACGCTGTATATACAGCGTATACAATTATAGGCTGTATGTTTAAATTAGTTCAAATTAGTACATGACCAGTACATAATCAGCCGACTAAAACTAGTAAAAATGGTTGGACAATCCACCAGCAAAAAGAAACTACTAATCTAAGTACTAATACAAGATATGATTATGCATGGAGAAAAATCGCAACAGTTTAGTTAATTGATTTTTATTATAGTAGAATCGCATATGCTGAAATTGTTTATTAATTACAAGTCGATGACACTAAATAGTAAATGAGTTTCTGATTATAAATAAATAAATAATAGTGTTATTAAACTTAAAAGCTTAATGTAGCTGTACACTGTTAGTTGATTGTAAATAACGTAGTCGTTGCACCATTATAGATATTACATTTTATTACTTTTAGCGGCTTTAGTAAAGTTGGAGTTGGAGTTTACGATTATAATATACACTTCTTATCGGTTTCTATTACTTTAACATGAAGGGGAATTACTTTTAATACTACTCGTATTAAACGATTTCTGGTAACTTAAGTATTAAAAGGAAATAATGTTTGTTTTCAGTTTAGCTACGAATTATAGCTTGGTTTATTTCTATTTCGATTTAACGAGAACTAAAACTGTTCATTGTCTGGAGAAGACGACGGCGGCGGCATCGAACGGTTATACTGTAATCGTAATTCGTAATTAGTAATTGTAATAATTATTCTGGGAAACGGTATCGGCGCCGAGCAATTTAGTTCCAACTAAAACAATAAAACCGTTTATTAGAATACACATAAATTTTATCGGTCCATGCGAGTGCAAGCGCGGCGTGCGCACGCGGTTTATGTCTTTTATAAATTAAGCCAATTCATTAGAACATATGCATTAATATAGGGCCGTAAAAAACGGATTATACGATTGTTCTCCCACTTTTGCTAGTCGCTTAACGCTTCTCTCGAATTGTGGTGGTCGAACCGTTCGGATTATGCGCGAGCTCATTGTTTCGCATTTAGAAGGGTAACGATAACAACCGTAACAGCCAAGGTAAGTAAATGCAATGGCATCCGAACCGAACAAACCGATTTGCATTCGAATAATCAATGCGTCGTCCATTTCCGTATAATAACTTCACGTTTGTCCGTGCTAAAACACAGTTAATTACGTATACAAGGCACACACATGAATTATGTCGAGTGGACGTTCGAGTTAGAAAAAATCATAAAATAAAGGACAGTCCGGATAGATTGAATTGACAATGAGACAGTGTTGGCAAATGTGGCTACGCTGAGAGAAAGACAAATAGTTCTATGAAACGTTTCATGTTAATTAGTTTTAAGAACTTTCTGAGCTATTTAGATCATTATTATCCCCGACTTCTTGACAGGTGGTGACGTTCTTAAATAAAGCGCTCTTTGTAGAAACTGTTTTAATATTCTTAACGTTTACGATCAACCATGAAGTGAAATTAAGATTCGGTCGAAAACGGCCGCGAAAGAATTAATAAAGATCTCCCTCCATAGTCGTCCGCCCAAAACGAAACCACTTCTATTGCGGCGTTTAAAAATTTTATCACATCCTGAGTTCGGTTCGCTTTAATTACTTCATTAAGGCGGCGGTTATTAACGCTGACCATCAATAATCGAGTGGAGGCCGCGGGAGACGCGGATCGAAAGTATTCGAGCAATAGGAAAATGTAAATCGGCTGTCATAATTCAATATAATTATGAATAATAATTAATTAAGAACGGGGAGGAATGCCTGTCTCGAATTGAATGCCTGTCGGCTTTCAAGGGGGCGCACAATGATCCGTTTTGTCTCCTCTCTCTCACTCCCACAACCGACCAATTCCTCTCATTAGGTGTGGTACCGTTCGATAAATGAATGGAATTTAATTAATTTTTATCGAATCACGATCATTGCTGTTACTTTCGAAGAAATGAATTCATTTCTTCCACAGTTTGAAAAGTTATTAAATTTAATAAGTTTCAAAGTTTTCATTTTTTATCCAGAACTTCACAATAAAATGGAAAAAAGTTTGTTTTATTATCTTTTACAGTCTTTGTTTCCTGAGGACATTTTATAAAGTAATAAAAATGTCATGCCTTTACATAATTCTGTTTTATAAAACATTCTTATCAAACAATTTTACAGCAAATTTCCACTAATTTAAAACTTAATATTTCTTTGTAAAGTGTCTACACATTATATGCACAATCTTGGAGTAAATTTTCAACTTACAAACACGTCTATTTATAACTGAAGACATTTACTACATTCATTAAGTACTAAATAAAAGATAGATTATATCGTGTAAATGTCAGGTAACTACTTGGTATTTCAGAAATAATCGACAAACACTGTATTCCGGAAATAATCGGTTTTGGTTAAAGTTCAAACGAGTGTTTTAAACGAGTGTCAAGATAAATTAAAATATGGGCTAATCGTAAAAAGTGGGAGATAATTCGAAACTTATTTTATATTTATGAATCTTAATTTGTACCAGACAAATGAGAAATTAACTAACTCCTACATTTATAACCGAGAATACATTTTCCACAAATGTATTTTTCAAAATCAGGATGTATGCAGGACGAGCATTCTAATCAGGAAGCTTTACTAGGATATAATTAGGGCTGAGTTAAAGTACCCATATATCGATAATATCGATACGTACCGATACAGCTGTAATCTTGATATATGGCTACATTGATATATTGATAAACTGAAAAAATTACAAATTGACAATAAATTGAAAAACAACAAATTAACCAATTGTTAAAAGAAAATAGAGTCGCCAACAGTCAAGTTTCCCAACTCTTACAAGTATGTGTCCAGCAACTTTTGCCATTGGTATCAGTTTTAAATGAATATAGAGTTGGAAGATAAAAATAATTTTCAATAACACCGTCCGAAATAAACGTTTTACAGGAAACCGTTACATACATGAAACTAACAGTTTTTTAATTATTGATAAATAATGCTGAACAATGAAAATATATATGCAAAAAGGAAATTTGAAATAATAGCATATTGTAGTTATACTATCATATACTGATCTTAGAAAATAATCCAGTGGAAAGGTGAATGTGTAAAGAAGACAAATTTTCTATGTTAAGTAGACTGACAACAAATATTTTTGCGTTATGACTTCAAGTATTCCATCCGAACGAATTTTTAGTAAGGGGGTTTGATTTTGGATTATAACAGATTCCAAGTAAAATCACGTTTTAATCTATCAAACCTTTTTAAGTGATTTTAAAAAGTAATTTTTAGGGTACCTCATTGATCTCAACTTGCTACCAATTAACACTCTCGATACTGAGATATCGAATATCTTCAAAATTTAAGATCAACATTCGAAGAGTTATAACTCCTCAGGAACACAACTTAGTATATAAATACGTTTTGTTAAATCTTCCTACTTTATTGTCCTCTATATGTCTCTGCTCTTCTTTGTTCGTTCTCACGTGAATCACCTGTATAGTCAAGATGAATAACTGACCTTTTACGCGAATTGCGAAGGTATGATTCTCATTTAATAAGGGTTGATTTAAGGTTTATGTAACCTTAATGCACATACAAATGTGCTGTGATCTATAAATAGCGGCGTGATGGAAATTTGGCTACATAGAAAGTTAACTTCATAGAAACATGGTGAATACTTGAGGTAGAGATTCTTTAAATTCTGTGATAGTGTCCCAATGTAAACTACATGGAGATATGACACAGATACAGTCAACCCTCCTATAATGCGGTACCCTCAGAACGCGGTTTCCATATAACGCGGAGCTGAAAATGCGACAGCCCTCCTATAACGCGGTACTCTCAAAACGCAGTTTCCATATAACGCGAAGCTGACAATGCAACAGCCCTCATATAACACGATACTCTTACAGCGCGGTTTCCGTCAACAGCATCCCATAAGTTCCTTCCGCGTAGCCTAAGAATGTTTAGCCTATGTTTAGTTCGTTAGGGCCTATTTGAATTATAAGTGACCAAGTCTTTCTAAAAATTTTTCTGCACCGTCCGTTCATTCAGTTTTTTGCTGCTTAATTTGTGATTTATAATTGGACAACATTACACAATACTGTAAGTAATATTCTTCATTTGTTCTAATATAATAATAATAAAGTAATTATTAACCCTAGATTTGCATCATGTCAAACACAAAAGAAACAAGGAAAGGGTTAAAAAGAAAGTTTATATCTCTTGAAGATAAGATCGAAATTCTAAATCGTTTAGAAGGTGGGGAAAATCTATCGTCGGTTGCAAAATCAACCAAGTTGAATGAATCTACAATTTGAACCCTCAAAAAAAATGCAGACACTATAAGGAAAACTGTGGCAGATGGCTGTCCGTTAGGTGCGAAACGTGTCACTCGCACACGAAATTCTAATATGGTTAAAATGGAACGGGCGTTAATGATCTGGTTGGAAGACTGTATAGCCAAAAAGATTCCTATCAGTGGAAATCTTATCAAGCAGAAAGCACTTAAAATCTATGAGCATTTAAGGAATATTGGGCATTTTTCTGCAGAGCTAGAAAATCATTCGTTTGGCGCGTGTAAAGGGTGGTTTGAAAAACTAAAAAAAAGGTACTCATTACACAATATTAAGTTTCAAGAAGAACAGGCCTCAGCAGATGCTGAGGCTACCGAGAATTATAAGCTGGAATTAGCTAGAATTATCAATGAAGGAGGCTATTCACCTCATCAGATTTTTAACGCCGATGAGACGGCATTATATTGGAAAAAACTACCATCTAGGACCTTCATTTTGAAAAATCAAAGGCGTGCTCAGGGGTTTAAACCTTCAAAAGAACGTGTCACCCTTCATATGTGCAGCAATCTTTCAGGGAGCCTGATGATAAAACCTATGATAATAAATCGTTCTTCAACTCCTCGTGTTATGAAAAACATTAATAAGACCGAATTACCTGTATTCTGGCGATCTAATAAGAAAGCTTGGATGACCCAAGATTTATTTAAGGATTGGTTTTATAATTGTTTTATTCCGGCAGTTGAAACCCATACGATGGAAAAAAATTTGTATTCCAAAGTTTTATTGGTTCTTGATAACGCTGGTTGCCACAACATACAACTGGATCATCCAAATGTAAAAATTGTCTTCCTTCCTCCTAGCTGCACGTCATTAATACAACCTTTGGACCAAGCAGTCATTCAAACTTTAAAAATGTATTACACACGCTAAGTTTTCCAAACCATTTTCGACAGATTAGAAAGTAGTGAAAATAAAAAACCTTAAAACCCCCTAAAACTCAAGTATGGATGGAATTTTCTATTTTAGATTGTATTAGAACCGTGTCATCGGCTTGCACGGAAATTAAACCATCAACGCTTAATGCGTGTTGGAAACCCCTTTTACCTGAAATGGTTCAAACAATACAAGATGATTCTACAATTTCACTCCCAGTTACAGAAATAGTAAACATTGCTTCTCGTTTAGGCGATGAAGAATTTACAACAAATCATCACCCACCTCAAATCCATTGGTAAACGAAAATAAGGAAAACGAATGGGTGCCAAATGTCGATTTACAAGATCTGAAAAAAGGGCTAAATTTGGCTAAAGAATTAGAACTCCATTTCATTCAAACTGATCATTCAACGGTGCGTAGCGCAAAGTTTAAAGGAGAGTTAAGAAATTGCTTAGCTCCCTATAGAGAGGTTTTAGTGGAGTTAGAAAAAAAAGCTACAATCGAAAACCAATGTGAAGATGAGCCAAATCAGGAAGACATTTTGCCTATTAAAAGAAGACGAGTTAGGCGACTCATATTATCTGACAGCGAGGATGAGTGTTGAAAGATTAAATTTTATAAAAGTCTTTCTTATTTTTGTTGGAAAACAGTTTTTCAGTTTAGTTTTGGTATCATTTCTTTATATAAACTCTTCAATTCAATAAAGATAATTTATAATTTATCTGGGTTGACTGTATTTCAAATAGACATAATTGGGGAGTTATGGTCCCATCAAATTAGAACTGCATAATATAAATTTGATATTGACTTCAAAGACGTAGTGCAGATTTAACACGTTTGCGACATCCTGTATCATATGTAGAGCATGATTTGTATTGTAAGTAATACATCTGAAATTGGCGTTGTGAATACTTGAGGTAAGGATTCTATAAATTTTATATGATACTGTACTATATTCTAAACAGACATCAAATACAATTACTTTTTTTCGAGTAATTTGTAACTGTATTTAACTATTTTTTGTTGAAGTAACTTGGAATAGTAATTGCAACAAATTAGTAGTTTGAATTATAATGTTATATAAATGATTGAATAATATAATTATATTATTCAATTATTAATTAGTCAACCATAGCAATGGCAAACGGTGTGTCAAAATTGAAGAGTAAAATATCCATAGGCGTAATAAACCATTCCAATAGGCGCCGAACATGTGGAGTATACGGAATGAAAGTGTCAATGTTCGTTGTAATCGCCAACTAAAAATCTTCGACTTCATAGACTAATGATTATGAACTTAGCACGAGTAGTGCTGTCAAAACAACAAAAATAGTGCAAAGAAAATATGTCGAAGACTACATTTGTTATGGTTTTTCGTAGTGTAGTGACGAAAAGCTCCGAAACCAGAATGCATCATTTGCGGTGAGCGACTAGCAACGTATTGGTACTCAATAAGTTGAATCGTCACGTAATTTCAAAACATCCCAATTGAGCCAAGAAGGATAAAGACGATTTTCAGAGAATTTTAGCTCAATATTTAAAACGCCTCTGTTTTATGTAATAATATATGACATCCACTGTAACAGATTCAGAAAAAGCCTTACAAGCTAGTTATCATGTTGCAAAGCTAATTGCACGTCAGAAAAATTCACATACTATTGATGAAAGACTTCTTAAATCAGCATGTACAGAAATTGTACAATTAATGTTTGAACCCAATGAAGTTAAGGAAGTGAGTAAAGTTGCGCTGTCGGCTGATACTGTTATCAGACGTATTTACGAGAGATATTATGAAAATACTTATTTCCAAATTGATAACTGATCATAGTTTATATACAGTTGATAAATTTTCACTTCAAATCAACGAATCAACAAACATCAAAAATCAAGCACAATTAATAACCATATAACGTTTTTCCTAAAAAGCTTCCATAGCCAACTACTGGCCATTTTACCACTTATAGATGATATCTTCAAAATTTGTAACATTTCGTGAAGTAATTGCATTAGTGTTTGCATTTATGTTAAGGCAATGATAAAAAGTTGTTTTAATTGTTTTAAAATAATAAACATAATTATATCAATAGCTTTAGATTCACGAATTTTTGGAATAATCTGCGACGAAATGGGATCGGAATATAAATCCCTACTGTTTTATATTGAAGCGCGCTGGTTAGCTCGAGGCAAAGATTTGGATATATTGTGTGAGCTTCGTTACGAAGTGTATCAATTCTTGTTAGATCAAAATATACTCGAGTTCTATCAACACCTCGAAAATAATAGCCAAAATTGCATTCATGGCCTATATATTCGAACATCTGAATGAACTTAATAAAACATTATAAACATGGAACGAAAATATATTGACGTTCTCTGATAAATTTCAGGGATTTAAAACAAACCCGATCTTTAACAGCAGCAGTTAGGGCAAAGGTCCGAGGAGACAACAAGTAAAAATAGGCAATTAATTGTATACTTAGCGTCAACTTTTATCATCGCACTGAACCCTTTTTTGAGATAATTTCTTTATGGAGCTCTTTATTTAGTACATATCCGGTTTTGATTTTAGTTGATTATTATCCTTTAAATGTATCCAAAATGGAACAATATCATTATGAGGGAATGTAGATTTTAATGTAGATATTGATGTCGGTACGTATATTTATAATCGCAAAGATAGATATAAATATAAGTACAAAGGCTTTCACGACCGGTGTTAAATCAACTAAAATTAGAAATAACACTAGCACTAACACTAGAACTATCACTAGAACTATCACTAGGACTAACACTAGATCTAAAACTAGAAACTTTCGGGTTTCGCCGTGCGTTTTTTGAAAAAATGTTTGACGTTTCGGATGCCATGTTGCAAGAAACTGGTTTTAACTGATAGATATAAATATTTTCTTTTCTATATTTTGGTGATTTACAAGGTATCCTCTTTCTTTAATTGTACTCACACCATTGCACTCATTAAAAGTATTTTCAGCCAAACTTAAATTATTGCAGGTAGGGGGAAAATATTCCAAAAATGTCTTTTCTAAGCTAGATTAAGGTTACTAAATGGTTAGCTGTCAAAGCTTAAGTTTAAATTTTAGAGAATTATCGACTTCAAAAGATTTTGTATTTTTTATTTGAATTGAAAGGTTAACGTCGCTCAGGTCGTTCAAATATATGATATCCATCTTACATCAGTATGAAAAAGGAGAATTTTAGATAAGGTTCTCGGATTATCACACAATATCCAATGGTAAATATCCAATGGTTTCCGTACATTTTGAGTATTATCACGATCATACCAATTCGATCAGCCAATTCGGGTTTGTTTTCTTCTCCACTTTTGTCCATCGAATGTTGTTAAAAAAATTGGTCGATTTTTCAAGAGAGCAAGCTTTCCTTCAAATTTTGATTTCAGTTTTCCAATTTGAAGCCAATTCTAAATTATGTTTCTGAAGGATTTTGGGGTAGGTTTAAACAAACTATAGTAATTGCTTGCCTTTGTAAAAATTAAACAAATAATCTAGGTGTGCACCGAGTATTTGAAACTATTTGACTGTTAAAGTGCAATGTGCATCGTCCTCGAAGAATTTAAGCAACTGAAGATATGGTTTCAATTGACTCTTAGAACCCTGATGTTTGAGTGGAACCCTAGGGTTCTGCTCAAGAACACTGGAGTAAATCATTGCGATTGCAACACAAACTGGTACTAATTGCAAATCAAATGTTGTTTACCTAAAACCGAATACTCAAGTTATATAAACCAATGGAAAGATTCAACATATCTTTCTGCTAACTGGAGGAGTTAGCTCGAATAGTACCTATGATTGAATTTATGTATTTAGTAAGTATGTTAAGAATAGAACTTTTGTTCTATTTCGTTTTGTATGTATTAGAATGACAGTAATGGATGAACATCTTCAGTATAATCAAATCAATTTCAATTGGTTTGGGGTTGATAGATGGCAAATGAAAATTACCCTTCTTAAACGTATGTTGTGAAAACCATTGAGTAAGCTTTAGTGTAATTTAGATATAATCCCTTCTGCAGTATTTTTATAATAGACCACCTATAAATAATATTTTGTATTAAAATAATATAATATAAAACTCTTTTGATAGTTTTATTAAAGGTTTATTACAGAATTTTATCTAAATATATTCTGAATATTGCTTAATTTAACTAATCATAATTGGTTACACATGGCCTTTAACATAATCATATTTAGAGTTGCTAATAATCATACATGACCAAATCTCGTAGCTAATTACCATAGTTTCTATTTCTGCACACATAGAAAAGTAATTTCACCGTCCATTACATTTATTACTTTCTCTACAATAATACAGAGTGCACGTCGACGAATGATAATAACAACCTCCTGGGCAAAATAAGCCTTTATCGTGTCATGAAATTACGGTATGGTTTCATTCGGCGCGCACTTGGCGTTCCATTGAACCAAATAATACGTCGTTCTATTATTATAACTGCGAACAGTATCTCCCGGCTACGGGCATTTACGACGCAAGCATTTAATAGAATAACCATTTAAACAATTTACGTCAATTAAATTTATTAAAGTAATACTTAACCGTCTGTGTTCGACCAGCTGCGTTTGTTATAAATACGCACGCACGTAAGATTTTACTGACGTGTAATGATGCCGACATCACACCCAAGTTTTGTTTTCGTTTAGCAACACATTTTCAAAAGAGATTCAGTTAACGAACCGCGAAAAAAGGGTTTTTAACGGTTTCGCTTAGTCATTCCCTATTTGTTCTTTGTTTCGTCAACAAATTATTAACCAAGAATTCTTATATTCATCTTACATAAAGTTTTAACTTCACCCTTGAAAATTTACAACCGTTGCAAGGCTCGCTTTGAAACCACGCTACTAACAGAAAAAAACATCAAGTAGTACAAACGACCACGTCGAAACGCATCCGATGTTAAACTTTTCAAGCTCCCGGCGTGCACAGTCGAAACAAAGGTTGTGTCGCCGAGCTTCGAAATTATTTTAACGACCGGTCGCCGCGCCGACAACCCACGCCAAAACGAAAGGGGTCCCAAAGCAGTAACGGGAAAGAAAAAAGGGGGGCCATTTACTTTTTAGTTAAAACAACGCCTCGACCAGTGAGTTACTAATTGACTGTTGTTTTAAAAACGCGAGTCACTCAATTTAGAGGAGCACGACGTGCTGTCACCTTCATTAAACACTATTATTTTTGGACGAGAGAGACGAAGAACGAAGGATAATAGAACCTAACCAGAATGAGTCGTATAGGCGTTTTCAAATCAAATGAGGGATGACGATTTTAAAGTAACTAGATATTTCCAAATTGGCGAAAAAAATTTAAACACGTTAACATTTTTCTAAACCTTTTTTAGTCTTCCTTGTCATTATTCCTTTCGTTAAAATTTCAAATGCCACACAGAGAAAATAACACACCGTAAACCAATTCCTCAAGTTGTGCTTAGAACGTTAATTTTGAGTCATCGTGCAAAACGGACCTTAAACAAAACGAAAGATTCTCTCAATACACCATATCATTTTCGCATTTGGCAGGTGAACGCATACTTCTTCGCACCTGTAGAAGATATTCACCTCTCTTTGTGTTATTGTCGGGTGAGAAGTGGTGGCGGAGTTCGAAAAAATCCATAATTGCGTTTTAATTTCAACGTTTGGAAACAAATAAAAGGAAGTGTCCAGTTGCGGCGGCGGTCGTCTCGCGGTTCTCTCCGCACGGTTCTCCTCGTCTAAATAACACTGTTTAAGACGTACAAATTGCTACGTTAAAATAATGGCGAGCGCGGCATTAATTGCGGTCCGGGCAACACCGACGGTGTGCTCCAGCACCAACGAGCGATAAACGTGGTTGTTCTCTCGGATTGGAGCGGTTTTGAATCCTAACGAGAGAGTTGAACAGGAAATGGAGACTGACTTTTGACAATTAAATTTGATAAAAAATAATTCTTTATGATTAAATTCAAATTCTTAGAGCTTTGGTTGAAGTAAAAAATCAATATTTTGTTCAAATTATAGTTGAATAATAAGTTGCATTGGGTTAGAAACAAAATCATTAATAAAATATATATATATATATATATATATATAACTTAAACAATAACAGATTGTTCTGGTCTTTATTTCAGAAAGTGTTCGAAAAAGTATGTGTAAGTGTTTTCTCAATTTATCAATTAATAATTAGTAATTGTATTATAATCTTACACATGTTATGCAGGTGTTCCCAAGAAGAAGTACAGAACTTGTTACCATGACATTCTTTAGTTCAAAAGAATTGATTTAACAATTGGTTTAAAAAAGTCTAAGGAAAACTGTCTCATTTGGCAGTTATTGATGCTTAAAGTCAAAACAGTAATATTTTTGCTATGTCGCATCCGATTAGATGCTAATGTTATTGCTTTTAAAATGTCGCAAAAGTTAATAAAAATGTCTTGCCGTTAGTTTATTCTCGGTGTCTATAGGTTTTGCATAAATTATCGATTTGAATGTTCCCCTTAAAAAATCTAAAAGTATGAGATCAGGAGATTTGGCAGACCACTCCACTGCAACCACTGGAAAAAATAGTGTATGAGAACAGAAAGAAGAAAGTTTGAAAGTTAAATACGAATTCAAAGAAGAATTACTAAGAGATCGAAAATATCGGAAAATGATCAGTAAATTTCCAACAAAAATATGATTTACGCAATCAATAAAAAGTTCTATAAATAGATAAGCGATGATGGTGATGAATTTTCCACTTGCCCATAGTGGATAGACATGAATGTAACATCAACACATGCCTTCTAATGATAAATAAATACACCATGAATCGCATTAAAGTCGGTTGAGATATTCTCCAGGCAAAAAGTATGATTTTTTCATGAAATTTGACCATCAATAATCCAACGAGAGAGACAAACGAGACATTTTCCATATATTTAAAAAATCTTACTCTTTTAAGCTAAAGAATTTTCTGGTACCAATTTCTATACTTTTCTTCGGGGACCTGTTCATTATTATTAGCAAATAATAAGTAATATTAAATACTCCATTAATAAACTTAAGAATTAGTTGCTAGGGAAGACAAGCAAGGATGGTGCCACATTGAATTTGAAACATCAAACTTTAATAGAAGCATTAAATTTTATCAAGGCTAACTTACTGGTATTGAAACAGTAGAATGGTTATTGCATCAAGACTGTGATAGCAGTAGATAATATAATCAAACTAAATAATAATAATAGTAACTTGTTTTGGAAGGTGTTTTTCGCAAAATTTTAAATAAACTGAAATTTTTTGTCCAGATGTAAAGATTCTTCTAAGAATAAAGTAGTGAATATTTTGGACACATTTTTTATTGTTAACGTTAAATACGGTTAATATTCTTTAAAAAGTATCATATAGTATCGATTACAAAATTTGAATCTTAATTATTATATAATAGAAATTAATGTCAAAAAGTGCTATAACATTGATGTTACTTGTCGAAAACCGCGAATTAAACAAGAATTATTGCAATGATAGCAACAATAAAGTAACTAACTAAACTGACTAAAGAATAATAATGTAACATAATTCGATGAAATTGCAGCGGATTCAATAAAAGGAGGAAAAGATAAGTTGATGCAGGTAAAAAAATAATAACCTTCTTGAATTTGGCGAAAAAGTTTTATCTATTTTGTAAGACGTCAAATTTTCGAAAAGCTAATGGATTCTAACATCAAATAAGTTTGCCACTTTTGAGAATGCCTTTGACCTTTTCCTGTAATTTTTATATGTAAAAGTTGAATATACCCATCTAGATTTGCAACAAATGAAGAGCCATCAACATCGTATTCTAAATGGTTACACGAGATGCAAGTGCTAATATAACGATCACAATTAAGAATAAAAGCGAGCCTATGCAAACGTTTGTTGATGATATTGACATCAACAAGGCATCATATGTTTGGAAAGCGAAAGAATTTTAATATCAAAACAAATCGAATAAGTTTATCAATTTTGAGAGAGTATGAGCAGAATAATTATTGAGGGTGGAAACACTATGATTTAAAACAAATAAAGAGCCATCAGCATCGTACTCGGGATGGTTACACGAGGTGCAGGTATTAGTATGAGCAGCACAATTAGAATAAAAGTGACCCTATGCAGATGTTTGTTAATGATGTTGACATTATAGAAGCTTTTTGTTAGGAACTGATTTTAGATCTTGAAAATTGGATGATTGGGTTGGATGGATTATATAAAAATGAGGGATGAAAAAAACCTCAACACGGTTAAAGTCTTAAGACAGGTATGGACCAAGTAGAATATGCCTATAGACGCAAAGTGCGGAACAGAACTAAATGACGGAGAAGATATGTGGATGGATTATATGGAGAATGAGGGATGAAGAAACTCCCTACAAAGTTACAAGTTTTAAGACTGGATGTATGGATCAAGTAAAAGAAACTTGCAGAAGCACAATGCGATACATTAAAATAACAGAGAAGATATACAGATGAGCTATATAAAGAGAATGAGTGACGAAGAAACCCCAAAAAGAGTTACTAGTTTTAAGTATGGACCATATGTGGAGGAGTTATATGGAGAGGATGAGAGACAAAGAAAACTCCAACAGAGTTACTGTCTTAAAATAGAATGTATAAGACCAAGTAGAAAAACAAAGACCACAGAAACAAAATGCGGAACAGTACGTAATGACAGATATTTGCAATTATATTTATTGTAAATCTTCAAATAAATATTTGGCAAAAACACCATTGCCGTTTAAAATCACATTGCTAAAATTTGATGCCATGATAGCTAATATATGTTATGCTTTAATGATTTTAAAATCTTTATTGAAGATATCCGGATAGATAATGTATAGTCAGGAAATTAATATTCGTCACACTTAATCAATCCTAATGACTAATATTTTAATCAAATGGTTGCTTCATGCAACCAAAGGAAAGATTTTCGTATCTATTGATTTGACAAATTTTCAATACTGTTATTATTTTTATGGTTACAGGTTTGTAAAAGTCACTATTGATGTTCCTGGTAATAGAATTGAAATTATATTGGAGAGAACATTATTACCTCTAACTTCGAGAACAAGATATGGTATTTTTGCTTTTAATATTTCACGTTATTGTGATATTTATCGCATTCATTTCATTTACTAGAAAATACACGATTAGCAATATCCTGTACACATAAGGTAATTTGTGTGGGCGCTCTATAAAATATTAAAAAAAACAAATTGTTCGTTGAATTAATAAAAACTTTCTGCAAATTTCACTATTTAGTATTTTTTTAAGAAAATGTAAAAGAATTATAATCTGTTTTCTAATTCATACTGTGATAATTTACAGATTCCATGTACATACAACAGGATTCCCATACCTTCAATAATAAAGGTTGTGGGGATTATAAGTTTCTTGTTGGTTAAAATGTAGTATATAGGTAAAAACATAGTTGAAAAAATTAGGATTGTGTTAATTTTCGTCTAATCGCCGTGTGCAAGAACTTAAAATACATAAGGGTATTTTTTAACAATTTTTGCTTTCAAAATACTCTTTAAGGTTTTAGAAATCACCTCCGAAATATATTATACAGACACTAACTTATTTTTTATTTTATAGGAATGTTTTTCGTCTTGAATTAAATGTTTATTTAATAATTTTTTGCACTTTTATTAACAAGACGATAGTATTTTACACAATGTTACTAACGGTTTCGGTTACGTTTAAACCATCTTCAGGAAATATATTTAAAGAAAATTGTTGATGTTATTGACATTTTATTTTGCGATTAATGTCATGTTGTGTCAATGTGAAAAATTAAAATAGGATTAAAATAAAGTAAAATTAAAATTGAATATTTCCCAAACCAAAAGTTCAAATATCTATTGTAAATTTGGGAAGGGAAATATGGGAAAATGTTATTGCGGTTTGAGTTCATTGTATATGTTAGGGTTTTTTAATTTTATTTTTAGGTGGAGTAAAATGATTTGTCAAATACATATATAAAGGTTTTTCTGTGTAGTTAATTTGGTCATTCAAACATAAAATTTGTGGATGATTATGTTTAAATTTTCTAATTTCATAAAGTTCAAGTATTTCCAAAAGGTTACTTTTATTTTTCTTATGAAGTAATGTTGTGTTTTTTGTTTCATTAAATTGGTGTTCTTTGTTAAATATTATATGTCTTCCAAAGTTAGATCTCTGTTGTGTTCTATGTTCTTTTATACGAGTTTTTAAACATCTCCCTGTTTCACCAATGTAAATGGCTTTACACGTATCACATTCTAATTTGTAAACTCCATTATCGTTCATTTTATTGATTTTATCTTTGTTGTTAATTCAAATTTTATCTAGTGTGTTGTTGCTTTTGGATGTTATAACTATATTGTGTTTCTTAAAATTTTTTTTCGATTTTATTATGTATGTTACCTTGATATTCTATTGTTCTATAAATATTGTTTGTGTTATTTGTTATATTTGTAAGAGTGGTAAGTTTTATGTGATTCTGTTTGTTTCTGTATTTGTCAATCATTTTGTTGATGATTTGTGGTTTATATCCGTTATTTTGGCCAATTTGTTTGATAATGGATATTTCTGTTCTAAGTTCTTTTTCACTAAGTTTTGTGTTGAAGGCACGGTGTATATATGCGTTGAAAGTTGCCATTTTATGAGTATAATCATGAAAAGAATCATTTGGGATGATAGTATCTGTTTGCGTTGGTTTTCTATAGATACTGTATTGAAGTTCGTTGTCTGTTTTTAAAATTGTTAAGTCTAAAAAATTTATGCGGTTGTTATGTTCTATTTCGATTGTAAATTTGATGTCTTTATGTAAATTATTAATGTAGTTGTGTAAGTTGGTTATTGTTTCTTGTCTGTCATTGTCGATAAAAACGATGATATCATCTACATATCTTAACCATGTTATGATGTTGTGTCTATATGGGTTGTTATTGTTTATTATAAGTTCTTTTTCAAGTTTGTCTAAGAAAATATCAGCTAGTAATCCACTTAGTGATGATCCCATTGGAAGGCCCTTATTGTAGGTGTAGTAAGTGTTTTTAAATTTACAAAAATTTTGCTGTATGCAAATTTTAAAAAGGTTAAATATATTTTTTCTGTCGGTTTCATTATTAATTCCATCTTTAAGAATGTTGTTTAAAATTTGAAGGGTTTCATCAGTTGGAATGTTAGTGTAAAGGTTAGTGATGTCAAATGAGATCATTATGTATTTGTCAGGAAAATTAATTTTTGTAAGTTTATTAATTAAATCGTATCTGTTTTTTCTTTTTCTTTTTTTTCTATCTGAAACTAGACACACCATGTGTCTAGTTTCAAATCCTGTTATATCTTTAAATATGTTGACCAAAAATTTTGCTGTTTTGTAAGTGGAAGAATCGATTGAGGAAATGATAGGGCGAATCGGTATGTTTTGTTTATGTAATTTCGGCAAACTGTATAATCTTGGTGTTTTGGGATTCATTGGTAAAATAGAATAAATGTTTTTGTTAAATTTTTGTAGTGTTTCTTTGGATTCAAATATAATTTTTTTAGCTGTTTTGTGGAAACTTGTAGTTGGATCCTTTGAAACAGTTGTAAAGCCGTTTTCTTTTAAAAAATCTTCAGTTTTCTTTATGTATTCTTCTTTGTTCATTATTATTAAACCTGCGTTTTTATCAGCTTTGGTGATAGTTAGATTGTTTTGTTTGATTTTATGTTTTATGTTATTAATTATTCGTTTTTCTTTATTAATTTTTCGTTCTTTCAGTAACTCTTTATTTTTTGTTGTTCTTTTTGTTTCTTCTTTAATTAATAACTGTTGAAGTTCTCTATTAATTGTTTCTCTGGTTGCCATTTTCTTCGTTATTGCTTCCAATTCAATAGCGGTTTTTCTCAAATTGGGTTTAGTTGTTAATGCATATTTATGGCCTTTATTAAGCATTTCTAATTCTTCTGGGTTAAATGTTATGTTCGTTAGATTAGTTATCCGTTTATGAAATATATGTTGTTTCATGTTGTAATCTTTAGTTATCTTTCTATTTTCTTTTATTATTTGTGTTTTCTTTTCTTTTCTAAGGTTATCTAATTTCCTTTCTTTTGATCTCCATTTTTGATTGATTTTATCTTTATTCCAAATGGTTTTGTTGTTCATTATTTCTTGGATTTCTATATTGTGGTAGGTCTTTGTTAATTCCTGGTAGACGTAATACATCTCAAGATTAATTTTGTCAATTTTCTTGTAATGTTTCTTAATTTCTATTTTAATTGTTTTCTTTATAACTTTTTGCACTTGATTCTTTGTCATGTTGTTGGGATATTTGTGTCTTGTGAATTTAGGTTTTAAATTTTCTTCTAGACAGGTTTTCAAAAAGGATATATGTTGTAGTTCAAATATTAGTTTGAGATGTAGATCTCTAAAGTTGTATAAATTATAGGTCGTACTAACCTTGTTCATATTTTTTATATTTTTTATTTTATAGGAATGTTTTTCGTCTTGAATTAAATGTTTATTTAATAATTTTTTGCACTTTTATTAACAAGACGATAGTATTTTACACAATGTTACTACCGGTTCCGGTTACGTTTAAACCATCTTCAGGAAATATATTTTAAAGAAAATTGTTGATGTTATTGACATTTTATTTTGTGATTAATGTCATGTTGTGTTAATGTGAAAAATTAAAATAGGATTAAAATAAAATAAAATTAAAATTGAATATTTACCAAACCAAAAGTTCAAATATCTATTGTAAATTTGGGAAGGGAAATATGGGAAAATCTTATTGTGGTTTGAGTTCATTGTATATATTAGGGTTTTTTAATTTTATTTTTAGGTGGAGTAAAAGGATTTTTCAAATACATATATAAAAACAGACAACGGACTTCAATACAGTATATATAGAAAACCAACGCAAACAGATACTATCATCCCAAATGATTCATTTCATGATTATACTCATAAAATGGCAACTTTCAACGCATATATACACCGTGCCTTCAACACAAAACTTAGTGAAAAAGAACTTAGAACAGAAATATCCATTATCAAACAAATTGGCCAAAATAACGGATATAAACTACAAATCATCAACAAAATGATTGACAAATACAGAAACAAACAGAATCACATAAAACTTACCACTCTTACAAATATAACAAATAACACAAACAATATTTATAGAACAATAGAATATCAAGGTAACATACATAATAAAATCAAAAAAAAATTTTAAGAAACACAATATAGTTATAACATCCAAAAGCAACAACACACTAGATAAAATTTGAATTAACAACAAAGATAAAATCAATAAAATGAACGATAATGGAGTTTACAAATTAGAATGTGATACGTGTAAAGCCATTTACATTGGTGAAACAGGGAGATGTTTAAAAACTCGTATAAAACAACATAGAACACAACAGAGATCTAACTTTGGAAGACATATAATATTTAACAAAGAACACCAATTTAATGAAACAAAAAACACAACATTACGTCATAAGAAAAATAAAAGTAACCTTTTGGAAATACTTGAACTTTATGAAATTAGAAAATTTAAACATAATCATCCACAAATTTTATGTTTGAATGACCAAATTAACTACACAGAAAAACCTTTATATATGTATTTGAAAAATCCTTTTACTCCACCTAAAAATAAAATTAAAAAACCCTAACATATACAATGAACTCAAACCGCAATAACATTTTCCCATATTTCCCTTCCCAAATTTACAATAGATATTTGAACTTTTGGTTTGGGAAATATTCAATTTTAATTTTATTTTATTTTAATCCTATTTTAATTTTTCACATTGACACAACATGACATTAATCACAAAATAAAATGTCAATAACATCAACAATTTTCTTTAAAATATATTTCCTGAAGATGGTTTAAACGTAACCGAAACCGGTAGTAACATTGTGTAAAATACTATCGTCTTGTTAATAAAAGTGCAAAAAATTATTAAATAAACAACTAACTTATTTGTTCTTTTGTTTTGTTTTATTAAGTGTCCTACGCGAACACGATAGCTATAAAATTGAATGAACGCAATTTTGGATAAACCTCTATCTATACTATGATCTTATCAAAACTGAATTAATAAAACGTTGCTTGAGTGCACTCACAACAGTGATGAAAGTTTTAACGCAACTGTATTAGACGATGGCAACTAAAACTTCATCCAGTGGCATAAATCATTATGAGACTAATGTAAGCTTTATTTGTCACTATAAATAGTAACTGTTACAATTATTGCATAGATGCAAAATGTATAAGGCTTTTAGAACGACCATCCAGCAACCAGGTAAAAGAAGATCAATTGAGAAGATGACAATTTTCAGTATTAAGGAATGACTTTAATACCGCAGATTAGCAAATTGAAGCTTTATTAATCATTACTAAAAGATTTTCACCACATCTCTAGAAATGTTTATTATTAAAGTTTTAAACGCATTTTTCTAAAAACATGGAATATAATTTTCAAATGGGCTAGCAGAATAACTCAAATAATATTTAACCGAATGATTTCGCATTTGAATACTAACTTACAGTCAATTCTGTTTCGTTATTTAAATAAAAATACATTTATATATAATAACTTATATATAATACATGTGGGCTCGCAAATACTTCTTTAACGAGATATATGGCGTTAAA
This sequence comes from Onthophagus sagittarius, assembly GCA_036711965.1. Taxonomy (NCBI): domain Eukaryota; kingdom Metazoa; phylum Arthropoda; class Insecta; order Coleoptera; family Scarabaeidae; genus Onthophagus; species Onthophagus sagittarius. The sequence continues at coordinate 56,103,642 of JASERS010000001.1, forward strand.
GTTTGATCAAACGGGCAGTATTTTTGAGTCAAGTGTCATCAATCATCCTTCAATTCTCTTATAAATATTTGATTAACGCAACAGTTTTTGAGTAAGTTAGAATTCTTCCAGCGGTTCCTGAACCATCGAATATGTATTTATTATTAAGACTAAGGACGTCCTAATAAACCAATACAATTTAAACTACTGAAGAATCCTGAAGAAATTTTTATTATAACACATATTTTTATTACACTAAACCTGCATTAAGTAATACAGGTACTTACTTAGATGACCAGCATTTGAATAAGTTGTTAGTATATAAATTTGCGATCAAACGCTTTTGCAAAATTTATGCCAATTACTGCAATTTGTTAAGTAATGTTAAATCTAACATATTCTATAACACACTTCCTTGAAGAGAGGAGTGACTATTAGCTGAAAAACAAGCATGTATTTTACTTTTAAAAAATCTTTGACATAATTCATAATATTTAACCTAAAAGCAAACATTTTGGTATCAAAGTCTCTTAGAACCAGATAAACGAAACTGTAGTATTTTAGTGGTTTTATCGTAATAATAATTGAATTGTTCTCGGTCGAGAGGGTTAGCCGTTCCGATCTATGTAACAAATGGTTGAACGGCATAATGCATGACAACGTAATTTCGCCTGGTGATTTGATAATGAAACTACGTACCGGGCGGCCTAATGATGATTGATTTACAACTGCAAGGAATATACATATGGGAATTGTTAACGTCTCGCCGCGGCACTCGGCGGTTTATAAATAATTCTAAATTTTAACGTACTGCCTACGTAGAGACCATGTACTACACGCAGTGATTACATCGGGCCCCACGGTGACCACCAGCATTAATCCTTCTGAATGGAATCGCCGTTCGAACAGCCATTAGTGAGAATCTCGCGTTGTCGGATATAATATGGAGGATATAAATTAATTTTGTAATTGGCCGGTTTACAAACGGGCGACTTTACGACGCTTTCTATAAATCTGATCGTATATTTCGACGTGGCTCTTTTATGTTACGAAATAATAATAAATACGAAATTGAATTAGAATAAGAATTTGCAATTGTAATAGATAAAAAAATTAAAATTGGAAAATAACTTTTTAATTATATAAAATAAATCTCATTAGCAGACAAATAGAACAAATGTAGCTCGTGTAATTTCGGGTCGGTGGGGTGTTAATGCTTTAAATCAAATGCACTGGTTGTAAAATTTCGAAAAGCGATTAACATCATCACCGCGGTTGATTTATTTTTAATTGGGTGTCGTTCAAATACCGACACCATTGGCCACCGTCGGACGAGTTGAGTTGCGCCGGTAAATGGTCAGCGTCAAGAGCGAAATTTCAAAATAGCACCTGTTTTATTTTAATTGATCGCGAAACTGTGCGGGACTCCGGTGGTGCGGGCAACAATTAATCGAAAAATCCGCGCCCGACTCCGCTTTTCAATTCCGCCGATTGTTAATGTAATCGCCGTCGCAATAAAACTATTAAAATACATATATCGATACCGACCGTTTAATCTAAAATATTATTGTTTAAATTGAATCTGCTCGCGAATTGGGGCGAGTCCAAACAAAAACCGGAGTAAAATTGTTCGTTTTGTTTGTCGCCATAGGTTAATTATAAAAGCTGCCGCCAGGTTTGGTAATACGCTCCAATGATATGCGCAATTAAGCGATTTCAATTTTAAAATGTTATGCCGACGCATTCAGAAATAATTAATACAGCGGTTTTAGAATGGTTGCATTTCCATACCTAAACTAAAACGTTCCTTATAGATTTAGTTTCGAAATAATAGATTCGATATTAATGCTAGTATTAATTTGGAAAAATAACATCGTGATCGGTGATGAAAAGTATAATATATCCTTAATACAACGAAAAACAGAAAAAAAACATAAATCTCGCTCTTATTGGTGTTAATAATAATTTTAAATACTTTTACAACAACGAAAACATGTAGTTGTCGGCATAGTGTGAATCTAGTAGTAATATTTCTTTGCCGCGTTTTTATAAGGTTTTGAGGTTAGATAAATCGTGTAGTTCGTAAATCAGCAGCACAAGTGCACGTAAAGAAAGAAATTTAGTTTGCGAAGTGAGGGAAGTTTTGTAGAGTCACCTCAACGCGTTCAAGATAAACATACCAAGATACTCGGAGAAATGAAATAAAAGATGGAAAGAAACTTGATCAAGATTAATATTAGTTAAGATTATAAAAACTAAGGTAAGCTTTTGACTTTTGTTGTTACCTTACTTTGCTTAGGTACACCACGTTCATCGTTAACACATGGGTCATGCCTTCTCAAGTGATGTCAAACTGATTGTTTACCATGCCCTGTTCTGAGATCACCAAACGGTTTTTTATCCATGGTGTCAGCTTTGTTTAATGATTTGATAGTCCTACTTAAGTCGTACCATTGAGTGAGATTGGGCTAAGTTGGGTTGAGTTGGGATGTGTTGGTATTTATTGTCACTTAGTGCGATGAGTATAATGATGAGTATAAGTGCGAAGAGACAGGTATAGAAACGTTCAGAGACAGGAGAGAAGGACGCTGATAAGAGAGGAAAGGTATAATCAAAGATATGAAGATATAACGGTGGAAAAACTTCCAATATAGGTTGTGAAGGAAGAGAATGAGAGATGAGATATAGCGAACGAGTATGCTGACAAGCCTTCACATTTAAAATATGACATATTATACCAGAAAGGTATCTTATGCCACACCAAAAGGTTAAATCTAAAATAAAAGACACGACTTTGTATTTTGACACTTGATGGCAAAGGTGCAAGACCAGACACACTAATATCTTCAAGACATTTGAATCCTTCCACGACAATAAGACAATCAGACTCATTTGTATACCTTTAAAATCGACACATACCAATCTTTTGAAATAAACCTTCTCGTTCCAATGCTCAAATGCCTCATTAAGCTACATAATGAAGAAAAGAGCATCAGACTGATTAATAAAATTTCTAATACGCCAAGGAATAAGGTAGCTAAAACCTTATGGGCTTTTCTTCTTCAACAGTTCCAACATAATTTAAAACATGCAATAGAAAAACTCAAATGAACTTATTAGGATCATCTTATCAGTAGAGTTTTCCTATGAGTCGTTTGAGTCTGATTCAGATCATGAAGAAGATATTCATTTCATGGTATAATATAAATTACACCATAATAAATTTATTCAATTGGTGCCATTCTGATGTGTTGTGTTAAGACGGGTCAGAATGGAAAATATAAATGTGTTTCATTGCGTTGAATCACGTCGCATATCACTTAAAATCATTGACTGTGCATATTTACGTCATGGGACGTCACGCTACGCTATTCAATTTAACAACTTTACTAATCAACTTTTTTATTTGAAGGTAGTTTCATATGGTAGTATTCTTAGACCATTTGAAAAAAAATAGATCTTAGATTGTTCAAGCCAATTTGAGGGAGAAATGAAAGACTTTTGAATGATTGTCGTATTCTGCACTTGGTTCGAATATGAATTGGTATCCATTACTTGACTGGCCATCATGTGGTAATGTGACAGAATTTGTTGCAGAAAAGATAACAATGACATAGATCCTTTAGAGGAGATGAGAGACAACACCGAATGTTTTTCCGATTTTCTTCCATATGGCGCTCCTAATACAATTTGGTATAACTGTATACTAATTTTGGCGTGCTCTACTCGGGAAAGCCGTTTTACAGTTTTGGTCGTGGTTAAATAAGACATATTCATGTCATACCAATCGTTTTGTTTTGAACTCCCAGGAATTTTCCATTTCTCTTAATTAGTTGTACCATTTCTTGAGCAGTTTGGTAAAAATTGTCTGATGGTTTTCTAAATTCAGTCAATGCAACGAAAAATCTGAACATTCACAGTTTATGTGATGAATTAGCTGTTTGATGACCGTGGTTCTGCAGCGATGTGTGGCGACACGCTGCTTAAATGTGTTCCTACCTTTAATCTATACCCAACTCACATCATCTCAAAATCCTAGAAATATATTGATTTTTGAATTTATTAAAAATAGTCTGCAATCAAAATTGTTTTGCGTTCAATGAGAAATTTAGCTAAAGGTCAGATGGTCTCTCTATGGGGTCACGCGTTTCGAGTATTATGACACATATCTTTGACTTCGAAATAAAACCCTTTTTTAATAAGTACCCCACGTTTATAAAAGATATAGTCTTCTATGCCAGACACGTACACAACCTTTTCATGAAATGTTACGATAAATTCAGAAAAATAACTGCCATAGACAACATATTTAACAACATTAACAACTTCAATATCCTAGAAACAGACTGATTTTTGGACTTATTAAAAATTGTCTGTAATCAAAATTGTTTTGCGTTCAAAGAGAAATTTTGTAAAACGTTAAATGGTCTGCCTATGGGGTCAAGCATTTCGAGTATTATGGAACATATGTTTATAAACGACTTCAAAACAAAACTTTTTTCTAGCCAGATATGTACACAACCTTTGCTTGAACTTTAACGAAATTCGGAAAAATAACTGCCATACACATCTTTAACAATATTAATAACCTCTCTTTTAGACTGGATATGGAAAAGATTTGACACCTAATATCCAAGATTTACAAATCTCTAATAATCCAAATGAAAACTCGCTTCAATTCAATATATACAGGAAGCCAACATTAAGAGACAACATCTACCTTACATATACTATAAATAGTGCATATGTAAGTTATATAGATGATATTTGTAAAAAACAGTTTTACTTTTAGCAACTATCGATAAATCAGGTCCTAGTAGACCTGGTATCCGTATAAATTTGAATGAACCAGATGACCCGAGATGTTGGTTAACAGAACGAATTTATACGATAAAAAACATGATAAAGTAGCAGATGATTCCTGCCAAGATCCTGATGATATTTTAGAGGATAGTAATGATTCAACCGATGACGAATCAATTGAATCAATGTCACATAAATTAAATAATAAAAAAAATGGTTTTCAGTGGACATTGACTAAACCAACAAGAAACACTGAATCCAGATCGCATATTATCATCACAGGTTTACTAGGGTTAACTATAATTTCTAGAAATTTAGAAAAATAACTCTTCTAAAGAACAGATTAATGAAATGATCGATGAATTTGTTTTAGATACAAATGAGAAAATGAATAATACGAGACGGGTTTTTTTAAGTAAGAACCGCTTTGAAATAAATCATGATATGATGATGAAGATCATTCTTCAATACAATGCCCGCTCACACACGGTCGATCGAATTCATGATCATTCGTCAGATCATTCAAAGGCTAAGAACAATTTGGCCACCTTGTACAGTCCTGATCTAGCGCGCAGTGACAACGTCTTAATATAAATGGCTTAATATTGATAGGAATCATTTGGGAAAGTATCTGTAAGTACATGTAAAGAAATAAAGAAAAGTTATTAGTACTTTCAGAAATATATCCCATCGAGTTCAAATTCTAAATAAACATTAAAAAAGTTTTCATCGTCGAACACGGTTTTATTTTTCTAAACTTCCTCCGTAAAGTTTAATACCATCATTTTTTTATTAAGTGGAAACATCTTTTAACAAATTTGATCGCGACACACCGCGGTGGGAACACGTATTCTTGGGATTTCAAAAGCATTTTAATTGCCCTTTTAGCGTCTGCCTACCTGTTACCTGTTATAGTCGACATGGTACGAATAAAAAAAATAGATATAGTGTTAGTTTTACGATGTAGTAATGAGATGTAAATTATAATTTACTTCACGAAATTCGGACGAGATCATCCGGGTATAAATAACAACGAATGATAGTCATAAAAATGCGACACCCTTGCCTTATTCCTGTTTTAATACGATGAGCGTTAGCTTTACCCGCATAATCAGTATTATACATAATATATTTGATTTTTTATGCTATAATGGTGTTGGAAATATTCCCCGAGTGTTTTCTTCCTTATAAAGTAAAATTTATAATGATAAAATATTTTATTTTTTAATCCTTTCTTATGCAAATCCTTGACTCGGTTATCTTAGCCTTCAAACTCTATAACAATTTTAGAAAGCGATAAATTTAAGTAACCTAATCAATTAATATCAATTAGGCTGGTGAACGTATACGTGCAAGTATTTATGGTAATCGCGGGGACCTTTATATCAACGTCAAACAAATTTAGGAGCCGGTCTGGCCTAATTAAGTAAATTATGCTAACAAATTGATATCCGAAGGCTTCTATATTTTTCTACCTGGACGAGTCGCAAACTTCGTGAGTTAACTTCGTATACCGAGAAACGCCAAACCTGGAAGGAGACGGAGATAGGAACTTAGACCAGAACTAATTTGCAATTCAGGCTCCCTCTACAACTAATCTTCGTCTAATTGAATTTGCTAGATTGCCTGACCCGATAAAATATACATTTACCTGGCACTCAGTTTCATCTGGATTTATAATTTGAATGTCGTCCTACATCTATTTAGATAAACTTGGGTGCCATAAATCGTGCCCGTTACATCTATTTATATGGAAATTTTGGATATACTTTATTTGTTATGTAAACTACTGATATCGCAGATAAATTGGTTTGACCCATGCTGCATCAAGATCGTTTTGATTTCGATATTTTCATCAACCCTTCATTAGAGTTTGATAAAAAAGATAATAAGCAATGTTATCGATAGCTACCCCATAAGGTCCTTTGTAACTATGTTCGAATCGTCCGATATGGCAAATACAGCGTATTTATCCTGACATATCCGGCGGCCTCGCGTTTCGTTCTACAGAGAGCGTATCAATTTTGCGAGTACTAAAAGGGATGCAATCCGAAATTCGAATATTTTCGACTGTTTTTGGGAAATGCACGACAGAAAAAACTGCCTCTTTGTTCTGCGGCGAAACTAATTATTCGTGTCGCAAATAAAAATTCGACGTGGGGAACTCGCGATATTTTTTTCCTCGTGCTTCGCGGCCACCTCATTGTTCCGATATTTCTATAGTTTTGAAATATAGTTCGAGGTATGTGCACTCTACCAAATCCCTCGATATAGGCGTACCTTTATATCGAACTTTTAAAAAAATCACTCGACGTTCTCGTTAACTAAATTATTAGATTCGATTTTTTTTGTTGATTTAAATTTTGAATTTCAGGTAAATGTAACTCTCTGTTAACTTAAAAAACGGTGTATCGATGAAAAGGTGAAACCTGCCTATTGAAATTTTTGTAGAGAACCGAACTATCACATATCGTGTTGTAATATTTCTCTGGTCGATTCGGAAAGCAATGCAATGGTAGGAAGTATCCAATTTACTATGACAATAATTCGCATGAATGTTAATAAGACCAAGATTAATAAACCGTCGCTTGGGCGGTGTTCTGTGAAATTGAAATATATAGATTCTGAAATGGAGTACTTTATAAACTGACTTTGTAACCCAATATATTTGAATTAATGTAAAACTAGTACTACCTATACGGGTTTAGCCGTGCGTCTGAAGACCCTCAAGACGGCTAAACCCGAATGATTCTAGTTCTAGGTCTAGTGTTTATTCTAGTTTTACTTCAATTCATATACAGGGTCGGGTTGGATCTTATTTGAAGTTTTCAGCTAAATATAGTTGATTGTCAGTACTTCTGGTCGAAAAAAGTAATTTTGAACATTAATAATTCTTAAAAACACTTTAAAAGTTTTCGTGTTTCATTTATTAGTGGAAATGAAATTCTTTTTGGAAGCAATTATGGCTATAATGAAATTATAAACAGATTTGGACAAATTCATTGAATAGAATACAAAAAGGGAAATTAAAGAAATTTCGACAGAATTTAAAAAAACAAGTAGGAATTTTAAAAATGAAAAATATTTCCGTTTGGCTAGAAAATCACAGGGAAATGAGCCAACCGAAAAAGAAAGAGATTGGAACTCGAACCAGAACCGATGGATTATTTTATTTGGAAGAAAAAACTCTTCTAACTTTTGAAGAATGTAAAAATATCAAAATTTTAAAATGGGTTAAAGAATCATATACAAATGTAGAAAATAAAAAAAGGTAACCCAAGGAAGCGATAGATTAATGGAAAAAGGATTCAAAGAAAATTTAAAATGAGATTTCAGGAATTAGATGAAATAAATGAAGATATGGGAGTTATTGAACAGGTTTATATAATTAAAATTAAAGGACAAATGAAGGAAAAAAGTAGAAAAAATGTAAATTTTTTTAATAACAACTTTTTTTGAAAATACAGATTTTTTTTTAATATTAAAATATTGAAAGAAAAAGAATAAATGACAAATTAACTGTTATACATTAAATTAAAAATATGCTTACTGAAAAATTAGATATAGAGTGTAGCTTTCATACATCTGATACAAAGAGTGATTTGAAGAAGTTAATACCAAAAGACCAAAAACGGAAAACCTATGCTTTAGTTATGGAAGGAATGTGAATGAAATCAGTTAAAAGCACAAAAAATGGAATATTATTAATTACTATGGGAAAAGAAGGAGACACTTTACACAGAGTAAGTCAAGCGATAAGGAAAAATGGAGAGACCATGACTTGTAAAAAATTAGGGGGGATGATACTGAAACTATTTATATAACAGGTACGGATGCCCTGTTAAAAAATATATTAAATAGGCAATTGTTTCTGCATTGGGAAGTAGTACTCATGATCTAAACATAGGAGAATGTCGACCAATGAAAAATAACTAAAGCATTAACAATTAAATTGAATAAAAAAAGTAAAAAGATTTTACTTGAAAATAAAAAAATAAGAATTGGGTCAACAATTTGTGATTTAGAGAAACGTATGAATATGCAAAAATGCTATAAATGCTGGGGAAATGGAGATTTTATTAAAAATTGTAGTGGACATAATAGAAGAAAGTTATGTTATAAGTGTATTAAAAAAGGACATGAGGCAGACAAATGTGAATATCAAGAATTCTGGCCAATATGTAAACAAGAGAGACACAAAGCTGGTACAAGGAAATGCAATGAGTTTGAATGGTATTAAACAAATTAAGGAAGGTGATTAAACAACAGACAAAAGAGGATGCGTAAGGAGACAAAGAAAGGAGGTCTACAGCAAAATATTGAAATCAAACAAATTAACTAAATGAAATTAATTAATAAAAGTAATTAATGAATTAATTCAGGAAATGGTGATTATTGTTATCATGTAAGAACCTAATAAAAAAGTTGAGGGGGCTAATTGCTTCACTAACAAAGATTGTGATGTAGCAATAAAATTAATAAATAGTGAAATAAAAGTTTATAAATGGGAAGAAAGACTTGGGTTTGTAGCAATAGAGACGACTATAGGTTTATCGGTTGGCTGTTATTTGACACCTAATGAAAAATTAGAAGATTATGAGAGAAAATTAAATAAAATTGCTGTAAAATTTTTATTAAATATTATTAGAAGTAAAAAAAACCTACATGGAGAATGGGAATCACGAATCATATATCGATGTAACGATGTGCAAAATTGATGTATTTAACTTGATTGAAAATCGGGAAATTTTAGAAGAAGCAAATCTTAGTAATCATACAACTATTAAATTTGATGTTAAAATTGGAAATGCACAACAGAAATAACAGATAATTCAAAAAAAATATGTGATTTAGGAGGTTAGGTTTAGTAAATGAATATCAAAATGTAATTAAAAAAAAATACAAATGGTAGATGTTCTTCATCCTGCTGACCTGATTACAACAGTAATAGCAGCCTGTGATAAAATTTATCGAAAAATGAAAATAAAATGCTTCAATGGAAGACTCTTGTCTTCCATTGAAGGTGGAGATAAGGTTGCAGAAGCACATGTCGAATAGGAACAGACGTGTATATACAAGAATTAATTCACAGAATGAAAATGAAAGAGAAAAGTAAGCAGCAAGAATAGAATATAAAAGTACGCACAGAATAAATAAAGATGAAATTAGGAAAGCAAAGAAAGATGCTTGAAGGAAACTTTGTGATGAATTTGAAGATGATATATGGAGTGATGCCTACAAAATAGTTTTAAAAGGAACAAAAAATTATTAAATTAAATACGGTAGAAGAAAACAGAAATTGTGTTGTTTAATAACATTACCTACACGTTAAAAATGCTGTTGATTCCGCTCCATGGGAGCAGATAGTTAGGTATATGCTAGAAAAAATAATTATACAACTAATTAATTGTATTAAAAATTATCTTAGTGAGAGGTCAGAGTTCTGTTTTGGGACCATTACTTTAGGATATATTTTTGACCAAATTTTAACAGAAAATGTTAAATTAGTGGCATATGAAAACCAGTATGCAGACGGCCATTGTAGCTTCCGGTTGGGATTGCTAACAAGGAAAGAATTGCTAACATTGCACAACGAGTTATCAAAGAAATTATGGATAAGACAGAGTTTATGGGTTTAGAACTGGGTCCAGAGGCAGCGGAATATGTGTTAATGAAAAGTGAAGAAAATGGGGGGGAAATCGAAATTAACGTAGCTGGACATGTTTTAAAATCTAGTAACTCACTTAAATACATAGATGTAATGATTGGTAGAGACCTGAAGTGGGAAGCTCATGTGGAATATACTTATTCAAAAGCACAGAAAACGATGTAAGTGCAAATTTCGAAAATTAGAAAACGTAAAATTTGCATTTTGTCCCTTGTAATCCGAATTTCTAAAAGATTCGTTAATCGTAATTAATAGATTTTCGTTCTATCTGTAGAGTAAGAAGTTATTTCCAAAACAATGAAGATCATTTGTATTAAGAATGCTGGGTTTATGCTTCCTAATGTTTGCGAATCCTTGCAATTTATTAGCAAAATGCTAGAAAAATATATTTGGATAATCAAGTGAGAAAGAGGAACCTGATGACGCCATTCAATTGTCCAGTCAGCAATTAAAAGAAATCGATATTGCAGAAAATAAAGCAGTTCTCTTCATGAACCCGCTGGGACAAACGAATTAAGTGAGGTAGCTAGCTTCAGTTTATCATATTACTGAAAGCTAAACTACAGACAATTGCAGTATCAGATAACGCAAGAAAATACTATCTGCAAGATAAATTACAAATAGATTATTTAAGCTCGTTACTACCATCTTCTGCTTAAGCTATCTAAGGGATTACTACCACGGTTACGGCTACTTTACGCATTCTGATTGGCTATTGGATGAGTTTATCTATAACATAAATTTAACTAAAAGATGGTAGTAATGGACCTTGATACAATAAATCTATAATGAATACGCATTTATAAGACCTTTTTGACAATACCTAAATATGATCCAATAACCCAAATGCTCCAATAATTTGAATTTAGCTGGTTTTAATTGATTCGAATTAGCGAAGCTTTTCTGTATTTTATGCTTGTAGAAGTTGGAAAGATGCCATGAAAATTAAATAGCAGGTTAAAAAACTGTAAAGGCTATTAGTAAACAAAATTATTTGTGCATATAAGACTATATCTGGTGAGGCTCTTCTAGTTATAGAGAGATCGTTACCAATTAATTTATTAGTTCGGAAAAGATGCCAAGATAAGTTGATAGATGAGTGGAGAATGGATGGAATGTAGATACTACCAAGGCTAGATGGATAAAACGTATTCTGCCAGACATTGCAGGATATTTAGAACATGGGGTTGCGTAAACTATTTTTGGACCCAATTAGTACTAAGTGTATATGGTAAACATAAAAGAGCTGAGAATGACAGATCCTGCGAGAATGTTAACAATATTGAACAGTTTTTAATTGATAAAAATGGACAGAGAAAACGGAAGAAATGTGTAGAAAGATTTGAATGTCGTTTACACCAGAAAGTTGAATAAGTATTGAATTAGACAGTCAGAAAAGTTGGAATGGATGGAAAAAAGCCGTTTTAGAAGTATAGCAAATGTGGAATTTATTATAATTTCTCCGATGTAAACCCTTATGGGTAGTTACTGGAGCAGACGAGCATACGGGTGTTTAGTGAGTCGGGGAATGTCTCTCCCAATTCCAAAATCTCACAATTCCAATATTTGGCTGCCCATTATCCTAGGCTTGATATCTAGTTAGCAGATTTACCCAGAGTTCGTTAAAAGAAGAGTTTAGAAGTATGCATCTGAAGAAATTTTTTAAAAGAAAGCCTCTACAATGAATATCTTCTGAAATAGAGTATTTTATAAACTGATTTGGAAATCCAGTGTATTTAAATTGAAGTAAATCATTATTAAAGTTTATATCATTAGATCTAACTCATAGAAACATTCTGATGTAGCCGTACATCTCTAACCACGGCTACATTTGTACGATTTTAATTCTAGGTCTAGTGTTACTTCTAGTTTTATTTAATTTCAAATATAAAATGTTTGGTTGGATTGGGTTGGGTTTAGCTGTGCGTAAATCATTATTTAGTTTACGCTACTCTTCTTTATTGATTTAAATTTTGAACTTCAGGTAAATGTAACTGGCTGTAAACTTAAAAAATAGGTGTATCGATGAAGAGGTGAAACCTACCTATTGAAATTTTTGTTGAGAACCGAACGATCACATATCGTGTTGCAATATTTGTCTGGCCGATTTGAAAAAAACGGAAAGCGATGCAATGGTAGGAAGCATTCCAATTTACGATGACAAAAATTCGCACGAAGGTAGCGCGTCCAAATTGGAAATTGCACAATCCCAAGATTAATAAACCGTCGCTTGGGCGGATTTTTGAGGAATCGTGATTTTGATCGAATTAAAAACTCGCTGCATATTATCCCCGAGCGGTGGGCGCGATTTTTTGCCGTTGTGCCGGTTCCACTAAAACGGAATTCGCGCATACGCGAAAGAGGAATTTCAATCGCAAAATATAGGTTCGCAGAAAACGTTCAGTATATCTATTTTCAACACTCTCAGAGGTCTTTCGTTATACCAAAAAAGTATGAAATATTTCATAAAACTCGTATATAACATTCCGCGTTACAACGAACATGTATATTTATCGATAGGTCTTATACAATCATGTCAGTTTTATAAGACCTATACAATCTTGATAAAAAAGAACGTTAGGTTATACAAAGTAGGTATACATAACGACATCAAAATGGTTATTATTTCAACATTATGGAGATGTTTATAGCTTGGATGGTCTCTTTTCATTTCAAAATACCACATAAGCGGAACGATATGCACAAAACCAGCCGCTTTCGGGATACGAGGAGCGAGATGGCAGATATACGCATATAAATAAAATTCGTTTCCGAGTCCTCGCTCAACAATAACAAACGATCCGGGCAATAAAATTTATTTATTAAAAAAACGCGGCCATAATGGATTTATCGCATCTGAAACAGTAATTATATAAATAAGATCGAGAGATTTACGCCCGTCTTCAAAATCGAGCACGTGCACGAAAGAGCGCAATACTTATTATAGATTTATTGTAGCCGAGGATCGTAAAGTAGCTAACTGTATGTATCGAAAACAGCAAAACAACCGGCCCCTCAGATCGCCCGATACGTAAACACGGGCATAAAGATTAAACGTTATAATGGTTTTAATTCAATATGAAATGCGCTCGGGGCCACGTGTTTGATGTTAAATTTGGCACACGTTTGTATGTACGTATTTAAAGGTTTCTTAAGAACCATTACAAAATCTATAAAGATGACTAAAATTATTAAGATCAAACAAATCTTTTATTATTATTTGCGAATTTATAAATATCGTTTCGATATTATATGAGATATTTATTTTATTGTTCTTTCTCATAAATCAAACGAAACATTTTTAACTTTGATAGAAAAATTGGTAGATATGTTGCGGTAAACTAGCAAGTTGGAGCCGTTTGTTTTAACGGTTTATAAGAGCTATAAAAGTGGCAAAGAAATATAGTTTATGAATGTACTCTTTATTAGAGAATAAAGAGTTGGCGCTTGTCTTTGCAATGAAATGCATATACTACTAAGGTGCGGACCTCTTTTTTGCATTGAATTTTGTATCAACAGGGCCGCAAACATTGTATAAAATGACAATATCACTAAACGTGTATACGGTGAATAGTATAAAATAGAGTATCATATAACGTATAGCCGTCATCATAGTAGTAATGATTTATCATCACAGCTTCGAATAACAGTGTAATAATTTAAAAACGTATGGACACATAAAGAATACTTTGTGGGTTCAATACCCTATATTAATAACAAAAAATGCGTATAAAGTGGTAATGAAGCTTAATTCATATCAACTAACCGTGTCATTGCTTGAATTAAGGAATTAAGCAGAACAATGATATCAAATTTGAAATGTAAGCATTAACTTGAAAAAAACCTTAAAAAGTTTTCATTAAAGCTTTGTATGCTGAATTAATTTAGAAGATGAAATGATAGATTAATACTGAAAAATCGATAGTGGAAAATACTATCGGAAACTGAAGGAAAAGCAAAATTCTATCGCAATATAAAGTGTACTATTTTGAAAGTACCTGAATGAAGAATAACTGGAACCTTCATTCACCTTCAAGAATCATAAATTACACAATAAGGACTATGAATAATACCGACATATACCAAAGATTAGAAAGAAGAAATTGTTTCGAAAAACATTTTTTCGTTTTATTGTTTCAATCTGAGGGGAATTTCCGGCCAACCTGAATTAAATGGTTAGGTGAAAGAGGGAAGGAGAATATAAGAGCAGAGAGATATTCCTATGTTATTCGGAATTGTGGAATTGCTTCAGAAGAATGTCATTGAACAGTCATCACAGCAGATCCAAGTGTTAAAATGGAGTGACTAAAAGTGTAAAAAAGCCACCCAATGAGAGATGTTGATATCGAAAGAAATTGAAGGCAAAATGCTCACGCCCAGAAGCTGTGAGATGTGATAACATAGGATAAGGCATGCGGAACCCCGAAGATATACTTTGAAGAATGATCCCAGGATGAGAGTTGGTTGGATTAGGTTAGGTTGGGTTGAGTTGTGTCTATCATCATATGGGAGAAATACTCTCAGCTGACTTCGAAGACGTCGGCCGCCGAAAGTGTTGTTCATTTTACTTGAACAATATTTCTTCGTTAAAATTATTAATGGTATAGAAGATGTAATACTAACTAGATATTTAGCATAAAATATTGTTTTTGGGTTGACTTAATCTTAACGCAGTTCACCCCACTCAACCCATCTAGTTAGTTAACATAGTTATTGTTTAAGAAAGGAGTATCGAAGTAATGTTCATTTTATTTGGGCCTAAGTGCGAAACTATGACAAGGTATTTTTATAGTTTTTAAGTATTAAATAAAATAATAAAATTTTTGTGGTTTTATGATACATTTTATGACTATATAGTAATAACGCAACATTAACAATGTCTGGTGTTATACCGGGTGTCCCATTTAACATAAAAAACAGAATATCTCAAAAACTATGTATCGGATTAAAAAAACTTATGGGAAGAAATTTGTTTGGCTTAAAGGGTAATTCAGTGGTAATAAAGATCTCATCCTTTACCCCCAGACGGCAGAATGGAAAATAACAACAAATTTTAAATGGGATCCGTCTTTTTTTATAGCATAATCAGATTTTTCGGGATAAATTGAGCTGATTTGATTTACAGTTTTTATGCTTTTCCTTGCTTACAAAGTGTCCCATCTAGCTTGGTAAAGTGGAAAATCTCGAAAACTACGCATCGGTCAAAAAAGGTTTGAATGAAGAAATCTCTCTTGGAAAAATTACATTGATTATGACCCAAATCGATGTAATTTGCTTTAGTCCTATTTTTTTTTTTTAATTTGTAAGTTGTTTTCATTTCCGTCATCAGAGGTTGAGAGACGGGATGATCTTTGCAACCATTGAATGTCTTCATCCATTCTGGTTAATTCAACAACAAAAAACACAACAAAAAGTTTATTTGAAACTTTTTTTGTCCGATGGGAAGATTTTGAGTTATTCTGTTTTATCAGTTTAAATGGGACACGTAAGCGAAGAAAAACATAATAGCAGTAGTTTAAATAAATGTAATTTTTTATGGAGATTCTAGTTCTGCTATTAAAAAAGGGGGTTCGTATTTAAAATTTGTAAATAGTTTTCCATTACGTCGCTAGGGAGTGAGGCACGGACTCATCTTTAATACCATTAAATGTCCCTAGTTTTGTCAATGGCGATCATGTACCAAGTCCATATATTAATATGGTGTACATATCTTAACCCTAGGATGATAAATGGTTTGCTAACAACACGCTAACCAAATGTAAAACCCATTTAAACCATAGCAAATAGCACCATTTTACAAGACACACGTCGAAATTGTGTTATCAAAATGTTCTGGAATATTGTGGAAACTCAGAAAGATTATATTGTTAATCCATACAGCTTTCTGAACGTTGTTTCTTGCAGTCAAAAGAAAAGAAGAGCTTGCGACTTAACTAAAGTCTGCGCAAAAAGTCAAGACCCCTCACTTTAGAGATCGATATTTTCGAATTATTTAATTTAACGAATATATTTCAACTGATGGTACGACGTTATATTCTTAATGTGGAACACATTTGATTTTATCGATATTCCATAAAGTTTCGCAAAAAATCGCCATTTAGTAAGATTATTTCGAGATTTAAAGCGGTTATTTCGAAAACAATCTGGCAGATTTCAATACGATTTTTACCAAAATATGTCAAATAATGTCATTTTGTTGAGAACAGATCGTAAACTAGACAAATTTACTGGCACTCTTAAAACCCGAGTTCCTTTTTTACTGAGCTCACGATAAAAGTAAATGTTACTAATTAACACAATTAAAAAACGTAAAAACCTATTTGCAATTTTTATGCCGGGGAATTTATACTGGGGAAATTAAAATAAAAATGATAAAATTTCATTAGGTATTACTAACCTTTATTTACCGTCCCTATTGAATATACTTTAGAAATTACTTCAAAAAATAACTTAAAATTATTGCACTTTCAATAATGAATATTTTTTTTGCTGAAAGTCTTCCTACGGGGATGCCTCTATCTGGTCTTTTAGCAGACATCTTCCTAGACCACATTGAAAATAACTTTATAATGAACAATATTAATCTTTACAAATCATACATTGTTAAATGGTCAAGATACGTTGACGATGTCTTTTTGCATTTGGATAGGAAATGAACAAGAACTTTTCAAATATTTCACCATTGAAAGGGAACAAAATAATAAATTGAATTTTCTTGACCTTTCATTATTTAGAGATAACAACAAGTTCATAAAATATGATATTTACAGAAAACCTTCAGCTATTCCTACTGTGATTCCATATGATTCTGGACACCCAAAATCTCATCAACTAGCTAATTTTAGATCTTTGCTTCACAAGGTTCTTAGTTATCCTTTATCTGAACAAAATGAAATAAAAGAAATCCATCCGCGAAGCATTACGAATTACCAAAAGAAATAAACTATATACACAGGCTGCTTCCGCTTAGCTCCTGTCTTCTCTAGCTCAATTATTAATTAAAAGTGAAGAGTTTGATATTTTGTAGGTTTATACGGTACCTCAGACCGCATTTCAGGAAATTATTTTTGATTGTATAGGTTGTCCCAAAAAAAGTGTGACGCCAAGATGATATATTTTTTAAATTGCACGATATATCTTTTCTCGAAATCGGCTGAATGCACAAAAAAATAAAAGCGAAGAAAAATCGTATTTGCATCGTTGGTTTTAAAAATTAATTAAAATTACAAATTGTGTCTCATGAATAAAATTTCATAACTAACTTATTAAGTAAGGTCTAATGATTTTGTGAACCAAGTTCTATTAGTTTAAATTTCTACAGGATGTCCAAAATCGAGTGTCAAATCTTTCAAACTTCAAAGCGTCTTATCGTTCTTATTTAAAATTGTATAAATTATTTTTCATACCATCGATTTTTATTAGTTAAACTTGCCGTTGGAATACATGAAATACGAGTTTTAGGCAAATAACTTTTTCAAATAACTTTATAAATGATAGGAATTATGATGGGGTTGTTATTACAAAATGTTTTTGTCTTTTAATTCTGCGCCGACTAATATAAAAATATGTAGGGGTCCAATTTAATATAAGAAAGATAATCTGCTTTAAAGCTTGAAACTTTTGACACTAGTTTATGGCCACCCTGTATAAATTTGAGCCAATTTTGTTCATGAGACACTGTTTGTAATTTTAATTAATTTTTAAAACCAGCGATGCAAATACAATTTTTTTCGTTTTTATTTTTTTGTGCTGTTGTCATTAAGCCGATTGCAATAAAATTTTAGAGGGATGTAGGCACCCATAAAAAATGTGAGAAAATATTTATCTTGCAATTTAAAAAAATATATCATTATGGGGTTACACTTTTTGGGACAGCCGGTATAATCAAAAATAATTTCCTGAAACACGGTCTGAGATTATAAAATTATTATAAAATAATACTTCAGTAACGACCCCGTTTATACCAAAACTAATTATGATAAACATTTCAAATCAATTGCCTATAACTATATTACTTCACTTGCTCAAAACATTTGATCCAAATTCGATATATCTTTAGCCGTTTCTAATAAAACATTATCATCAATGTTTTGTCAAACTGCAACATGAAAAGTAATGACATTATGAAAGAATCTAGTGTTTATTCGATAAGAGCATTTTAACACTAGATATTAACTGTGAATCCATTTATATTGGACCAACTGGACGAAAATTGGAGATTCGCATTCGTAAACATAAAACTAAAGAAAATTCCAATGTACTTAAACACGATCTTGAAACTGGCTACCACATTAACTATAAAGATACTAAATAAATACATAAGAATGAAAAGGGTCCAAAATTGAATACTTTAGAGCTATATAATATAATGGCTAAACCCGAATGATTAGTTTTAAGTCTAGCGTTAGTTCTAGTTTTACTTCAATTCAAATGTACAGGGTTGGATTGGATTTAGCCATGCATGTGAAGACATTTTTTGACATTTTTGCATGTGAAGACACTAACTGATTGGGCAACTCTGTCTATTTCAATTGCAGTAAAACTAGAACTAACACTACAATTAGAACTAGAATTATTTCTTTTTAATTTTGTATGAAAAGGGGCGCACTAGTTTCCTTCGTATAACCAAACTCTGGGGTGTTGAATATCTTAGGACGACACTGAACAGGTTATATCTGTGTTATTAATGTATTGAATTGGCTGCACAAATCATGTTTACGAGCTAGCGTCTCTCAAAATTTTATCATAGGTTATAATCCATAAATAATTTGAAACATTCCTGCTTTGATTGAATGCAACATTGATATTTTGACAAATAAATAACAAATACACTGCGAGAATTCAGCAAATTTTAACACAATCTATCTCATTGTACGATTTGATTACCTCTCGATTATCATTTATTTCATCCAATTCTGAGACAGTTAAAATATTCTATAATCTAGAATTTCTAATTCATGATATAATAACGACATCGCTCTTAAGCTTTCAAAATAATAAGGATACTCCTTTAACCGAAAAAACGACGAATTTTCCCTTGTTGTAACTCACAATTAAACGAAACGATTAAAGTTGAAATTGAAACCTTCTATAACAGCACTAAGAAAAGAAATGATGTAATTATGAATTGCTCTTTACGAAAACATTCCTCGTTAATATTCCTTTGAGGTTAGTATACACCTTCAACCGCCTCTCACACCTCATAAAATAATGTAGACACTAACTGACATCGACATGTAGATCCTGCGGATTATTGCTTGACAGTCGATAAATCTATAGTCTACTATTAACAAAACTGTTATTGGATGGGTGTTTAAATAATTCATGAAACCAAACCATATCTTGTACAATAAATAATAACCCTCGCGACTAAAACTCTGTTAACATAATATTATAAATAGTTTACGTATGGTATTTAAATCACGTATATCATCGTATGTTACATCTTACAACTACAAGTAATAAAAGAGCCTTGTATTTAAACTCCGACCATTAAGTATCAGGTTTGTTAAGCATCTCGGAACAGTGGGGGCTTTAATTTTAATACGCCGCGGCAGGCGCATATTGTAAGCGTTATCCGACAACTGCATAATCTCTCCTCGTACGTTCGCGCCGCCGCCACCATCCGCCGCCCTTCGTCGCCGCCACCGACTCCGCGAAAACGCAATCCCCGTCTTATCTCGACTACGCGATGAATTATTAAGTGTTAAACGGTGCGGGGAGAGCGGTGGAGTCGAGGGGGACAGCTTCCGAAGAGTGGGCATCCCGTAAGATGCTGCGCCGCCGTGTGTGTATTAGTGTAGTAGTTGAGCGTGTGTGCTGCTCTTTAAGGGGGATGCAGACGCCGCGAGGGGACGCGTCTAACCACGTCATCATTTATTAACGATTTTAGAGTAATGCCCTGGCCGTTTTCATTATTCAAGGCTTCAAAGTATTTCACTTTGAGGAAGTGGCCCACAAGACACACGGATTGGACTAAGCTACACATACACAGTGGTATTATCATTATCTGCGTTGTTGTCATAGCGAAAAAGTTAATTATGAAGTTTCTAAAGGAAGATGGTCACTGAAAAGTAAAGTGCTCATAATTTAAAATGCAAAATGAAAAGAAGTAAGCGGATGGTCTAAGGGATGTTTCTTATTCCACCCTATTGGAGAAATGATTGATACAAAGCTTGTCCAGAGAACCAGTACGTAATGCATTAACAAATTGCAGGGAAGACGGCCCTGGAGGACGTCGGGCCGTGGGCATGAATACTTGAGTCGAATCAAACTCGGCAATAAGACAACACGGTATCCCCTTCCAAGGGTCATAAATATTTCCCTGTGCATTGTAAATAACCCTAAACGCGCAGACTACAAACTTATGAATTATTTCGGTTCATTTATGTAATATTTAAGGTGCAATTTGAATAGAACTCGCTCTTCTATGCCAATCCGTTTGGTAAATAATTCAATTGTTCGAGAAGCGGGGCTGCCGAGAAAACGGAGGAGCCTTGGATTCAGTCCTCAACTCCCTGCCCCCTTTAATATTAACGTTTATGTTTTAAACTGAACCCGAATCGTTGCTACGCTAATTTCGCATTTTAATACGCCGCTCCAAACTCGGCCGCTTTATTCTTTTGTTATACGCATCGAAACGGAGAGGACTTTGGGGCCGAAATGGGACGCGAAGGGAGAAACCCTTCAAGGTCTAAGTGTGGAGTTGGAAATTATTATTTAAAACATTCAGTATTCCTTTAAACCTTAAATTAACTGCCTTTAATATTAAAATGGGAGCAGATTGAAAAAGACGTTAAAGGATAAGGGGTTGTGCGGCGCGGCGGAGGCTTCTTATCTCTTCGCGCTGTCAGAAACATAAAGTTTAAACTCTGAGAAAAATTCAGAGGAGGGTGGCCTCTATTAAAATTAAAAGTATTCTGATGTAAATTTTAAATTACAACAAGATAACGTTTTAACTTGAGACAATATTAAAATTTCTTTTTGTTTCAAATCTAATTTAGAGTATATTGTGAAAGAAAAATCAATACCTCGTACTTTTCCAATCGGGGTGCTTTTATAAAAATAAATAACGGCATTATTTGACGAAGGGCACCCTGCCACACCCCGCCCTGTTAACCAGACCGACCCTATGCAATTTTAACATCATCCACTCTATATTTAATTATTGTAATATTTATAAAAGCGAGCCTTCTCAACGGGGGTCGGTCCTCGCCAGAAGAAGAGGGTGAGCATCTAAATAAGTAACAACGCTCCGACGTCTAATTTACTCTAGCGAACTTTTATTATATATAAAAAGTTTCGTTCGCTTCGGCCCGTTTCTCATTCGCGATTTATTACCCAAAAGACGAAGGTTTCTCCCTCCATTCGCGCATTCTTTTTGCGATAAAGTAAACGACTGCCTTAAACAGTTCAGGAAACTTCAAAGTTTATTCAAGTAGAATAGCATGATATATTTTATTTTTATTTCATACGCATTATTATGGGTGTCCCACGTAAGCGGCAAAGTATATAAATGGCATTAAGGAATCGAATTAGAGTAAAGCTCCATTAATTGGTACACCCCCAAATTCGAATTTCCTTGTAATCCAAACAAAATTAGAAAACGTAAAATTTGCATTACGTCCCTTGTAGTTCGAATTGGTAAAAGATACTAGAGAAAATACTAGAGAAATGTATTTGGATAATCAGATGAGGAAGAGGAACCTGATGACGTTACACCATTGTTCATTTAACAATTAAACAAATAAGTTAATACTAATTGTTGCAGCAAATTTCAGCGACAGTTCTTTCCATGAAGACGATGGTACACACGAATTAAAAGTGAGGAAACTAGTAAAAACTTCAGTGTATCATATGTACTGCAAGATAAAGTACAGATATTATTATCTAGTACAATATATATAAATATAAGACTATATTGCAATATCTGCTATATTACAATACCTAAATCTGAATGAATGATAATCTGAATTAAGCAGGTTTTAATTAATTCGGATTAATTTTTTAGTTATAATAAACTCTGACGAAGATTTGAAATAAATCAAAACATGAGGTAGTTTTTAAAAAAGATCGTATTTCTTAGAGAAATAGGAGAAATAACTACCATTAATTAAATAGGGATCAAATAAATTTTCCGATGTACTATGGTTTTTACAAAGCAAAGCCGACATTTAATCAGATATTGCACATAACATATTGTGATATTCGTTGAAAACCTTTCTTATTAGAACTCGTGGATTTCTTGGCACAAACGGCTAAAAAGAAAATTATAGAAGTGGCAAAAAAACCGATTTTTGTTCTGCAATCATGGCTTTAGATCTAGTAATAATAATCTCTTTATTGGTCTTATAAACATAAATTGTATAAATTGTACATATTGATTAATCATATAATCAATATGTATATCATATTCTTATATACAGGTTGATAAAAACCACTGACAAACTTTTATTCGATAATAATAATCGTATATTTCACTTTGTTTCTGAGATATCCAACTTTTGAATTCAACCTAAATTTATAATATTCATAAACTTAATAATTTCCTTGATGATTTAAAAATCTAAGAAACAAAACTCATCACAGTGCATTGTTTTTGAGATATCAAATTTTGAATTTAAAATCTTAAATTTGTAGAATTTTTTCAATTACTTCTTTGATAACTAAAAATAATTGTAAAAATTGAATTCGTAAGATATTTTGGTGCTTTTGTTGTGTTTTATAGAGAAAAGTGTGCACTTTTTCAACCTACATTTATGACATTTTATAAAATCAAAATTGTTTGGCCATTTTTCAAAATTCGAGCAATCAAAACCATTCTTGAATATCTTAATTCGTGATGGCGCTATCAGTTTTTGAACTAAATCTAAACTTGTAGCATTTCATACAATGAACAATTTCCTTAATCATTTTTGAAAAATCGTGTTAAAACAAACAAAAATCTTGTAAAAAGAGAATTTGATGTACTAACACTATTAAAATTTTCAAATTGTGGATCTATGTAGCTTTTTCTTGTGTTTTCAAAAAAGGTTTAGAAATGTTGGTATAGACGAGTAACTGCTTTCCAAACAAAAGCTTAAATTGTGGGTTTGAAAAATTCTTGAAAAATGCAAATCAACATACATGTTCTTCAAAAACACGTTCTGTTGGCACTAAATTGGGAAGAATAAGTTCAATAGTATTTTTTTTCCGTTTTTTTTCACAACGACAACAACTCCCCCCAATATTTTCCTTATTAAATTCAACAGTATATTAAAATTTAAATGTTCATTGAAATTGATAACTTGAATCCAAATAAAACCATTAACAATTTTGTATGGATGCTTTTTTGGAAGTATTTCTAGCCTTCAGGAAGCATTTTAAACTGTCTGAATGCATTTCAAGTATTTTGGAAGCAGTATCAAGTCATCCAGACGCAATATCAAGTCTTCTGGAAGCAGTGCTTATGCATCCAGATCACCCACATCTATGAATAAGACCTATATTGACACTAAAGTAAAAAACTCAATGTACGTTTATAAATGTTAATTGCAAACGTATTTTGTTTTTGGCACGCTTAGCCCAAGTACTGGGATTTAGCCCCGAATCACGAAAACATGTCTAGTCCCGGGAAATGAATGCCCTAATTGGGCGTCCTAAAAGAGGACGTCATAAACCAAAGTATGAATTTGGAGATTACTCTTACGCATAAAGGTAGAAACGACTTAGACGGCATTCAGCTAGTGGAAGAGTTGAGCTTTATTTCAAATCTTTTAAAACCAAGTGATACAGTTACTGAAGTTTTGAAATATATTTTAAACAACAACTTAATTGTTATACAGAGTGTTTCGTAACGATTGGACAATAATTTACCAGCAATTTTTCTGATCGAAAATATTTGACAAAAAGTCAAATAAATATAAGTCCTAAAATTATTGAGATATTCAAACTTTTAGTTTCATAAGTAGACCGGTTGTTAACATCATTAATTTTATTTCTTTTATAATATAACCCCCTCATATACACTACATAGTTCGAGCAGCGAAAACACAATAGAAAATTTTCAGTTTACTTGTACTATATAATTATTTTTATATTGCGGACATAGTTTATAGGACAGATTGGCAGAGGGGCAGTTGGTAGAGGCAGTGATCGGAAGAAGGAAGATGCACGTACTGGCATATGCTGATGACTTGATGGTGATTGCGAGGGACGCATATGATATTAGGCCAATGATACGGTGGCTGGAAGGGTATTTTGGCAGAAAGGATGGTGAACGTGGATATGACGAAAATTATGAAGTTCTGTAAAGGGGGCCATAGAGAAATTGAAAGGTTGGAGATTAAAGGGCAACGTAATCGAGGAAGTGAAGAAGTATACATATTTGGAGAACAACAAGATGGGACGACAAGAATATTGGTACCGACGGCAAATCGAATTAAGGAATAGGTTTGGGGATGGGGTGGGAGAATTTTTGGGAGAGGTGTGGGAGGAAGGAATTGAATGTTTGAAAGCTTAGTAAAAAGCGTAGTTATTGCATAGCGTGGAGATATGGGGATGGAAAGAGCAAGAACTCTTAGAGGATATGTAGGATAAATAGTTAAGGAAGAAAGGAAGCTAGATAAGTTGAGGGTGGAGGCGTGTAAGCGAGCAGCTAATGCCATCTATGTATTTTGTCGTTTACGTGGGAAACCCTGTATAAAGCTTTTTTAAAAGTTTATCAATCCATTTTATTACATAACCAGACCTTTCTCCTTGTTTTTTCCAATTTACAAGTGTATAATTACTCGACTTCAACCATTTGAAACACAACAATATACGATTTAAGTTTTCTTCATCTATCTTGTTTCCTCCAAGGTAAAATATGGCATACAAAACAAGCTGTGCAGAATGATATAATCAAATATTCAAATGAGTCGTCGTAAATGCAAATTAAGGATTAAATTAAAATCCGAAAATTATATATTTTACCCTGGAGGGGACGAGAACAAAGATTGGCTAAAACACACGCTTGTTCTTTTGGTGTGATCAAAACGGCTACTTGTAATGCACACATGTAGTTGGTTGAGCATATTTTAAAAGACCTGCCCCCTCGTTTCTGCCGCACATTTCTGTTTCTATCTCTATTTTATTCAGCGCTTGGCGGCGTCCATTAAAGACAGGGCGGGTTCTTTGAGCAAAAAGGGTTAAATTCAAATTAGCAGTCCGTGCAGTAGTAGCGATACACGGTTCACATTTGCCGAGTGCACGTAACCGACTACCGCAAACGTGTGAAAAGTCGCTTACAAAAAGGTTAATTCTCTTTAAAGTTTATTTTGATCGAGCGAAGTAAATATGTTTACAATAACCGAGGCGACGTGAGGATATAGTAGGGGCCTTTATGTAAAAACGAGTAAAAAAGAATTAAAGCAGGCGAGGCGAGAACGAGTGCAACGCACTTAAAAATTACAGATTTATTTTTAGTTTGTCTGGTATTTATTTATAATTAAAATATTTATGGCTCGCAACGCACTTGGCGCATATTCGATCTGCAGCTACTCAACGCCTACGGGTCAAAAGCATTGGGCATATGTGCACACGTTCTGTCTCGAAGTGTGGAATATGTTGCATGTGCCGGTCTTGTGACAGACTAATGTGCCATTATTTTACCAGCCATACAGCTATTTTGTATCTCTAGCTTCGTATATCTCATAATTTCAACAAAATTTATAACTTTACATCTTCTCTCATTTTAACAAACTTCATTAAGGGCACTGTAATCATATACCTTACTTATAAATAAAGCAGGTATTCAAACGATTATTTATAGAAACTGGGTTATAGGTTTCTTGTCGAATCACACAATCATGTTTACGTTACCACACACAATAATAATTATAATAAATATACAACAAAGAAATTACCATTGTTACAGTAAGTTTTTAACGTTTATAATGAATTCTTGATTTAAATTAAAAAGGGAATAAAAGGAGAAAAGTTAAAAGTAAATTGAAGTGTATAAGAAATAATAAGAGCCCGAAGGGTTCTTAATACATTTTATATTAATACTTTCCGTGTTGAAATTGCGTTCGAGTGCGATTTTAATAAAAACATAATGAAAAAAAATGAACACTACAACAAACTTGCAGGTGAGAAAATATTACTTGTATCTTGAGGCGAAATATACTGGCAAGTACAAAACCATGCATTTAATTATACAGTCTTTATTGAAAAAACGAAAGTGAACATCAAAAGAGAATAATTGCTTAGTGGTAAGTAAGCAAGAAGCATTGTCATTGTTAGCATCACTGCAATCTAGTAAATATAAAAGGTTCGAATTCCCCAGAATTTAAGAACTGCTAGTATTTTCTTTCTACCTAAACTGATCTGTCTTGATATGTTAAAAATTTTCTGTTTATGACTGTTGTTAAATAGCTGGGAAAGAATAAGTGTCAGAACCAACGATACATAAATTTGTCAAAGTAAATGACGTAAAAATCAAGATTTCTTTGCTCACTAACATATATTATTACCATGCTTGGCATAGAAACTAATCTTTATTTCAGCTTAACACCGAAAGGACAATCGTCCTAATCATACATAATAGATCAAAATCTTCACTCATCTTTAGTATTTTGCCCCCTTTTATCGCTCTTATTGACCTTCAGATAACCTCGAACTTTACATAACATAATAACTAAAATGCCACAACGTATTAAAACACATTTACATATATTGTGATTATTCAAGACAATTGAACGTATTTACATTTATTTGTCAAGCAAGTAGATTCGTTTGCTCACTAATGAATTCAACCATCCATCTTTAATGAAAGCAATCAAGGGACGCTTTCACTTCATTGAATGATGTATGGTATGATTAATCCACTATATGGAACTTTGTTCAAATCATTTTTAAGTTCCATCTGATGTTCTTGACCTCAAGTAATTTGCAAAAATTTTTATCATTTAATATTACACTAATTGAGTATCCTCGTATTTTAAATTCTTATTGATTATTACATGGTAACATTAGGTTAATATAAAATGATCAATTTAACACCGTTGACAGGATATTTTAATTAGATGTATCTTGAAAAGCTTCGGTTAAATTAAAGTAATACAATTTCAAGTTTATGAATAACACAATTTAATAAGTATGCATGTCAAGTAAATTGAAATTTAAGTTAATCGTCAGCTTTAGATTAAGTTAATATGATGTTTATAAAGTAAAACACTAAGCGTAGATATAGAATGTCTCGATGGTTTATAACTTTATTAATTAACCACGGTTTAGTATTTGATTATGGGGCATATTTGCCTTTTAATTAACACTAATGACCTTTAAAGAAACAATTTAAAAACTATGTCTTCAGTGTGTCTATAACAAGTTCAGAATCAGACAAACATTTTATTTGGCATATATTATGGAAATTTTAAGTTTTTAATAAAAAAATGTTGTTTGTAACACATATTAGATATCATCTATTAATTTTTCGCTAATTTTTGTTTTATTTATGCTAATTTTAATATAAGTTTGCGAAAAATATACACACGTCGCAACGTTGTTTATTAATGCTTTTATTTATTTTATATAAGATGGATTAAACAATTTTAAATGTCAAATGGCAATGTGGCAAAGTGTAAAAACTTGATTCTAAATTTCGTTAAAATTCCGTAATAACGCTAAAATCTTGCGATGGTACGCGAAAATAACAGAAAAATGACGTTTATAAAGTGTTTACAACTCGTAAACAAATCGATTATCAATGATTATCAAAAACCATACGTTATTTGATTCGTTATACATTCTTGATTTACCACGTCTAATCTTAATCGACTTCCTTTAGCTTTGTACAGCACTCGGAATAAGACCATGTTCGGTTGTTTATATATGGAGGCCCTAAAGTTTAAACACCAATATGAAATAATTTGACCAAATCGACTATAATTAGTACAACTAAAAATGGATTGACGGATTACAATGTTTTATACTACAAATAAAAGCTGACGTCTAGTTGTTATGTGTAAACGTTCGTTTTTAAATATTTACGGATTTTATACCAATCGGGATATTGTTAATAAAAATTGGCAAATCAATAAAGCAGATACTTTGGTTTTGAAAATCGTATACTTCAACACAAGTATTCAATCAGACGCAAGCTGCTTTTATGTGAGATATAAAGCATTAAAATTGATCAAACTTTTCTCTAGTTTTAATCAACATAATACAAATTACACCCAACTATTTTCTTCGACACGCTAGATACGTTCCTTAGAAAACAAACAAAATACAAAAGTATAAAAACTGTATTATATTTCGTACTCATTAAAACAAAACTAACCAAAATCTATAGTCGACTTTTACTAAATTTAGCAATAGAGCTAGCACAATTCAGAATCAGGGATCACATTTCACACCATAGGCACATGATATGAAAACGACTGCTTAAATTTGGTTGATTTGTGCCTAGGAATGGTAGCACAAGAATGATGCTTCAAATTATGATGACGAACTTTCCATGAAATAATACTGAATTACTCGACTGCATACAACCGGTAATTCGCGGAAAGAAGCTACATAACAGCTGCGCATCATCCGCATGCAAATGATATGAAAGGCCACTTAAATCTGAAAATAGATTACAAATAAAAAATGTGAAATATATGGTACCCAAGATGGCCCCTGTGGTATACCAGACGCAATTGCCAGAGAAGACGAGATTGTATCATTCACCCTAACTGACTGTTGCCGAGATAAGATAATTCCGAAATAACTCAACTGACGCATCACTAATTCTAATGTAATACAGGGTGTCTCACGTAACAGGTTCATTAGACCTTTTTTAGGTTCCACTATTCGTAGAGACTTGAAATTTTGGTATCATGGGTTGTTCATTCTGATCTTTTAATTTAAAATATTTTTAAGACGGCCACCACTTCCGGCCTACCGGAAGTAGACCTCAACTTCGTTATCTCAAATGGAATGCTATAGTTTTTATTACACCATTCAATTATACGTAAGAAAATATGTTGACCTTGATAACAGTTCTTGGTACCTGCCGTTTGTCGTTTTCGAATTATTTTGATTTAAACCATCATGCTCTTTAAAAGCACATATCTCAGCCAACGTTAATCCAAAAATATTTTGCATTGGTACGATAACTCTTCATATGCTGTTAAATAGATTGTCACTTGTTGTATCAGTATATCTTATACAGACTGGTCAAAAATTGAGTTACCGTTTCTCTGTATTCAATTGCGTGAAAGTCGAATATTTTAAATGGAACGCCCCATATTTTCATACCCTATCAGAAAGGGAATTTAATTATCTACAAATTATCTATAAACATTCCTATACCTATTTATTGTAGTTTACTTGCTATTAAGGAATTTATCTAAATCATACGTAAAATGCTAAAAACCGTTTGTATTTTTGTTAGAAGGCCATGACATTTTGACAGTATTTGTTTAATTTATTTAAATTATTATTAATATTATTTCTACAATGAACTGCGATTGAATAAACTTTAGATTGCTAGCTGTTATTTCCCAAAAATAACCAAACGAAAACCGAATAAATGAAACAATGAAAAACAACAATTTAATGACAAAAATTAAAATCAATAATATAAAAGAATCAAAAATTAAAATTATAAAAATAAATTAAGGGAATTTAATTCTCTACAAACTATCTAGAAACTCTCCTGTGCCTAATTGGAAAGCTACCGGTTTTATGTTAGAAAGCCATGAAGTTTTCTCAGCTTTTCATCCATATTTATGTTATTGTTGTAATTACTTAGTTGTGTCATCACTTACTTCTGTTAATGCCTTTGAATATCATGGCGAATTATTCCAACGCCAACATTTTAATTTCGTTTTATATTCATGGCGGATGCAATAAAGTTTTGGATAGGATCTGTTTTTTTAGTTTTGGAAAGATCAAAATAACAAGAAACCATAAATCTCTATCACCAGCAGATTGAGATAATGGAATAAATGTTCTAAAATAAATGTTTTGTCATATTTTGTTGCTTTATCAAATTCTTCGGTAAGAGGTGCTTCGATCGAATTTTTAATAAATAAAGTAAGCTCTCTAGGAATATTTCGCCCATCATTTTGTCGAATATTACGCCATATTATAGTTTTTCATTGTTTCATTTATGCGTTCTTCTGCTGGTTATTTTTGGTATATAAAAGCTAATAAACTAAAGTTTATTCAATCGCAGATCATTCTATAAATAATACCAAATATAATTTAAATAAATTAAACGATAAACTGTCAAAATGTCAGCCTTCTAATAAAACCTGTATAAGATTGACAGCAATAGATCATGATTTAAAATAACAAAAACCTTAGTGAAACCCAAGAGAATCAAGATTGTCGACCTTCCCTCATTAAGAGATCAAAAGACGTCATCAGTAAGGTCCAACAGCGCAGTAACACAACTAAAGTATTTGCTGAAATCCGATTGTCTCTTAAGGAAAACATTATTCTGAATCAAGTGGGCGCAAAGCTGTTCAAGGTACTCTTTCGAGTACCTTGGACAACACTCGAAGTATTGTCAAAAAAACCTTTTTAAAGAACCTTTAAAGATTTTGGATGGAAATTCAGACTCCCGGAAACGGACATTAAAAATGTGACACAAAACATCATGTATGCGAGGATACAACTTTATCATATCCAAAGAACGCTCATCAGAACCCATTGGGTGTCAATTTTAAGAATGATAACAAATTCTCAATTTTATTAGCTGAAACAAGTTTAAAAGTCAAGTACCATTTACATACATTACGCATCCTATTGTCACGATAATAACAAAAACAAATCCTGATTAGGAGGAACCTGAACATTTTGACCTAAATCAACAAAAAATTTATTGACTGCTATAGGATCACTTAAGATACACGGCAAACAGCAAAAGATGAACTAACAACATTTTATCTTTTTAGACGACTCCATAAGATGCAAAAGTCGCTTGTGTTACAGTTTTGTACAAGAAACTTAATCGTCGACTTCTTTATTGTCAGAAACTGTCGTAAGTTTGATCAAATAATCCTCATCAAAAGGGCTTTCTCGCATCATTTTTTCAGTGTTAGCCATTTGCATGTTATCAAAACCACCAATTGCATTGGATAGTTATTACTTTAGAAGATACATGACTTCTTTACTACTGAATTTCTATTTTTGACGCAAGCTTAAAATATTCTTTGCAACAAGCATTTAGGGTCGATTGACGGATCTGGTTGATGGCTAATGAATCTTGCGTTACACAATCCATAATTGGAAACTTTCTCCTTACTTCCAAAACACTTAATGATCCAGCACATTATGGATGGGTGCATTATCAAGCAGCAAAACTATTTTGAAGTGTAAACTCTTTTCTTCCACATATTTCCAAACTTCAGGAACAAAACAGTTGTAGAACCAATTTGTAAACAGATCAGCCGTCATCCCTGCATTTTATTCGCCATACAATGAGTCGGAAGTTGTTTCATGTTCTTACATCATATTACATCTTAGAGCTCGTGGGATAAGGGATTGATTAATAGAGCCTTTAACATTTTATCACCAGATGCGTTGTTACAATATCAGGAAGTCATCCCATCTTTGGCAGCTCTAAAGTTACCAGCAGATATTTCAGAGTTTGGTATATATGTCCTCCCGGGCATTTTTTCTCCAAAATAATTTAAATAACCTGGAAGGCTTTTTGCAGCGTTTTCGTTCGCTAATGTTACTTCTTCTTTTATTTTTACGTTATGAAATGCGTGTCTTTTTAAAAAACCTGCTAACCATCCTTTCCCTCGCATTAAATTCTTGTTTTTTATTGCCTAAAGACTTGTTGATGGGTTCTAATTCTTGAAAGTGGCTGTATATTCTAAATGTTTTCTCTTTTATAATTGTCCCATCAATCGGTATTCTTTTTTTAGTAAATTTTCTGTCTAAAAACCATGTTTTTCCGTTAGAACTGAGTTTCGAACCAGGAATTATTGATTGTTAAATGAAGTTCTCACTTTCCCTAATTGTTCTTTTAGCACAAACCAAATGTTTGCCCACAGATGTGGGATCTTCACCTCTCTTTAAGCCGTCTAGAATTTTTATTTTAATGTCTAACGAAATTGTTCATCTTAATTTTGTCAAATATTTTGTTGTTGCTTACATATTTTATTAATAAGGGCAGTATAGAAATAATGTAAAATTATATTGTTTATAGAATTTGTCTAAACCGAAAAGGGAATTTAGCAAAATATTAACTTTTTAAATTGTAGTAAGATAGAAAAGATAGAAACAAAAAACTTCTATTTGAACATTAAGTTTTACAACTATGTTAAAATTGTTTATTGCATTTTACGAACTGAACACCTCAACAAAAAATATTGCACTGAATAATGAAAAACTGTTCGACTAACGAAATTAAGATACAAGTCATAAAATAAATTCGAGTACTACCCAAAACTCCAGGAATACAGACTATACAAGCCATACAGCAGATCGAATCGACTGCAATATAGAAAGCCTGAAGCTGGGGTAGTCCCAGCGCGGACTTTACTAAAATTAGAACTTCTTTTTTCAGATACGTGATAGAAGAAAAAAATACGTGTAAAATGTATGTTGGTGGACCGAGTTACTTCAAAATTGTATTTATTCTTCGTATTATTTCTTATATATTATTTCGTATTTATTACTTATTGGCAGTTAGAATTTCACTTACGTACATAAACAACAAACCGAATTTCAGTATTGTTAAATACCCTACTATTTATTTTCAAGAGAATATATACCCAGGGATATTTACCCAAATGGGTA
Source organism: Onthophagus sagittarius (assembly GCA_036711965.1). Classification (NCBI taxonomy): domain Eukaryota; kingdom Metazoa; phylum Arthropoda; class Insecta; order Coleoptera; family Scarabaeidae; genus Onthophagus; species Onthophagus sagittarius. The sequence goes on from JASERS010000001.1 coordinate 56,136,859, forward strand.
TTTTTAGATATTTATAACAAATTACAAAAAAGTAGAACAAAAACAAAAACCATTAAAAAAGTAACTACGTATAATCTAAAAAAATATGAGTTATATTTTAATAAAAAGCAGCAAGAATAGTTATTTACACATAAACTCAAAAATAATATATTAATCTCTATATCAGAGGTTCCCTAAATAATCGGAATTTTCCTTCACATATCTTCAGAATTAACAATACACCTACAACTAGACACACTTAACCGTACATCCGTTTAGACGGCTAAAGGAACGTCAGAAAACGCACGGCTAAACCAAAACTTTGGGTATAGTGTAAGTAGACCCAAAGTTTTATAACCTGAATCTTTCTAGGACTGGGTCTAATGTTAGATCTAGTTTTAATTGCCATTCAGTGCTTGATTGTTGTAAATTCTTCTGGAACTACGAGTATAACTAATACTAGGCTTAAAACCTAGCTTTCGTATTATCACCAAATTTAGAACTAGAAACATTAGGATTTAGCCATACGTCTCTTTAGACGGCTAAACACGAATGATTCTAGTTCTAGATCTAGTGTTTGTTCTAGTTTATAGCTAATACTAAGCTATACTTCTCGTTATTATTCAGTCTTATTGTTAGATTGTTGTATACTTGTATCGACCTAAAACTAGACCTAAAACTAGAAAGTTTCGGTTAACAGAACTGCAAATTCGCACCACTTCACCATAATAGGGGTAGCATGCAGTTGTGTCCGTCCTTTAAAATGATGCTTGACCATATCCCCTTTATGTCGAAAAATTGCTAATTTAGATCTAAACTTTATTTGATTTATTTAAAAAAGCTTTTCCATACTATAAAGTACAAACATTATTTGGTCAAACAACTACATAATTCTTAAAAATACTTTTTAAATGTTTTGGGCATTTAAAACAGTCTTTAACAATATGACGTCATTTTATTAACATTCCCGTGTTTATTCCTTTGAGTGCAATAATAAATGAAAAATATTTAAAACAACTTCTTTACATCTTTTACTAAAGAGTTGTTTAAAAAAATTATCTACAATATCATCAGATAAATCTACAATTAAAAGGATGGATGATATATGGATAAGCATAATATGAGGTAGGAAGAATTTGAAAAACGTAACGATATTAAAATCTGACAAATTATTTATTTACATTATTCATAGCCTAATATATGTGTTTAATAAACAAAAATGAATATGAAATAATTAACAAATTAATTTTTTTTATTTAAAAACTTAAAAAACTTACGCCAATGTTGTGACGTCATGTCAGAAAGAGGGTACAATACAAGATGAAAGAATAGTGTGATAGAAAAAATTTTCCTGGAATAAAACCGTGATTTAAAATGTTTTTATAAAGGAATACAAAGGAGTATAAAAATTCGTTGTTTGATCATTTAATAAAATGAATTCTTTATTTTTCTTATGTATATCAATCTCGTACATCTACAATAGGTTTATATTAAGTTCTTTGTTAAAATGATGTAACAATTTTGCATTTTTGTAGTCTATGGCATATCCTCTGGAGTGTCCATGGAGTATTTAAAGACATTAGAATTTTCTTTTGTTTTACGTTCATGTAGTCTACCTAATTTAGTTTTTTTATACCTAATTTCCGATTTGTTTGTCCTACATATATAGGTTTGCAGTTAGAACAGCCAACGGAATAAACCCCACTTTTTTGAAGCTAGTTTATTTTATTATGACAATTAGATCAGAATTTTAAGAAAGAATTCTGATTTGAGAATACCAACGTGATATTGTGTTTAGAAAATATGTTACTAGATTTGAAGCCTAGGATAAAGTTTGTTAATCAGTTTATATATATATATATATATAATTTCTTTATTCCTGTTGGTATTTAATAATAGATATTTTAGTATTTTGTTTAATAAGTGATGTAAACTTGCCAATTTATGTAAAAATGTATGTACGGAGTCGAAGGAATGAAACTTAGTACGATGCCTTTATTATGTCGTGTTAGATTAAGTTTTCTTTTGGAATTTTTATACTTTTATTTACTAAGTACACAAACTGATATGTTTAATTCTTTGTGAATAAATTAATACATTCGAATTTGAAAACATGTTCATGTATTACTAGAAATTTTTAATTAGTACCCACTGTTTGGGTATTTACCTTAGGCCGGGGTAAACAACCAAATTATAAATCACTTATAACCCATCACTGTAATTATAGCGTACTTTTGCAATATTTTAGCGTTTTTGAAGAGTTCGAAAAAGATTTCGAATCGAGTATATATTCTAAATACTACTCTTTCGAGTAGTATTTAGATGAGATATTGTTTATTAAAATCAGTTGAATGATTCCCCTTTGGTACTAAAAATAGGATACTTGTAAAATACTATCTAATTGAAAAAGGTTCCTATTTCACATAGATCGATTCAACGGTATACTTCTGAGATATCATATAAATGAAGATATAAAAGAAAATAAAACTTAGGTGGAATAAAACGACAAAAAAGTGAAACTTGTGAAATGAAGCATTGGTTCAATGACGTCTGAAAAAGCAAGCTTTTGGTGTAATGGGAACGCCGATATCGGTTTCAGGCACGTTATACAGGAAATCGCGCCGGTAAATAATATACGATGGGTTGGTTTAAAGTTTACACAAGTAATGGAATGGCTGCCGTATCGATCAATCAGTAATAACACTAATCTCGTATCAAGCTGCACTCCTAATATTTTATTTAAACGTGGACAAAATAACAATTTTCCTGCTATTTTATATATTTCGCCTTTACGGTTTCATGTTGATTTAACCCAAAGTCTATAATACCCAATTGTATTTTATTTTTCCATCTACTACCTTCCAATATCGAATAAGTTACTGATTAAAACGAATTATATGGAGACAACAAAGAAAGTGACGTTTTAACAACTTTCTCTCAAAGTTCGACAATAAAATAATTTTAATTCATTAAGCTTGGTTGAGAGAGTGGAAATCGTGTAAATCGCGACAAGGCGACCTCTGGCGGCACACGGAGCGGTATATTCCGGGAGCAATTTAAATATTTACTTAGTACAACCCGCCTGCGAAGACAAATTTATCGCGTCCCGAAGAAATTTCAGCACTTAAAAACGGCCATTCTGCGCAATGAGATCGTTTTAGCACGCCGTAAAGTCGCCCGGCTGCCTATCGAGCCGACGGTCATTATCCTTGCACATTAGATTTTATATTTGTTGACGATGGTACGTTATTAAATCCTGTAATTAACGGAAATAAAATTTTCTCATTTTAGTTACAATGTGAAAGTTTCACGTTGATCAATATTTCAATAAAAAGTTAAATTAGATCCCAAAAATAAAAGGAAAGGAAGTTTTTATTTCGATCAATATAGAGGTTTGTAGTTCATCGCATCATAAATCCCGGCGATCAATCAATCAATCACTCCACTTGTAGCCAACCGTATAATACAAACTTCTAACTCACCTCGCTCCGTAACTAAGAACAAAGCTCCTATTAACACCGTGTGCTCGTGATAAAACTTATATTTCTTGGGCTATACCGTGCGAGACGAGAGAGTAAATCGCGTTTGGAAATCGTTTGCAACGACGCGATAATAAAATTATTGTGTGCGTATATTATATTTTTACAAATACATTTGCATTGAATCACATCTGGCGTTATTATTTTTACTAGCAATAACCTGTAACAATACGCTTTTGTTCTATTTAAGAAAAACGTTAAGTGCGGCACAATGGCGTTATGTTTTATTACCATATATTAAATTACAATATCCATTATCGGGACCGATTAAATGGATTTCTTGAAATTTACATTTCTAATCCGTCACGTACGCCAATTGTTGAATCCTTTTATGTATTGTTCTTATTAATTTGTAGTTGGATTATTTAAAGGATTAAGATTTTAAATGCCCCCTATAAACACCAGGAACTTTATTTGGATGTAAAACGTAGATGTTGTTCTCTTAATACACAAGCTGTAATTTACCGACCATTGTAAATAGATAATGACGCGCTGTGGGGAACACTTTGTGTTGGAATTATTAATTTCTTTATTGTTTAAAAACCAACCCGTGAAGACGAAATATATTTTACACAGCTGTCACGACGGACATAGCTATTAACAGTACAAACTCTGATGACACTATAATTATGAGCTATTCTTCTGATGAGGCTTAGATTATAAAAATTATATTATTAAAACAAAAAGTTTATTTGGAATTTCACACAATCAAAAGCAGGGTTGTTGGTCTCAAGAGCTTATTATGTATCCATAAATACAACTTAATCGATCGTTAGTCTAATAAAACCTAATACAGAAAAGGTAACCTATCGAATGAATTATGATCGCATATACGGCACTTAACACAATTTGCCTATCTATCGGTTCTATCGGTTTTTACACGCGGTAAACGGCGTTTATGGTAGACAGCAAGTCCACACCCATTCCGCATAATCCGAACCCAATAATAACTCAATGGCGAGATTTCGCCCGAGTAGAGCCAATGACGCACTATATCAGTTTTATGGTGCGAGCGGAGTCGGGCGGCGTTAAAATTGTCAAAAAGTGCGGCCCGTCATAATTCAAGTGGACTTTCTGCATATTTACATTTGTATGGAGAGTGCAACGTGCTAGCCGAACCGCCGTTTTCGGCGATAAATAAAGCCCTCAGGATATGCGACGTAATCAAAACGCGTTCACTTCGGGCTGCATTGCATCAACTATGATCTATTATGCATAATCCATTTTTTGCATTACAGCTAATTGCATTCAAGCGTTTTAAAAATACTGAATGTCGATTTAGATAAAAATAATAATGAGTATGTAGTGTTTATTGCTAAACTGTTACAAGAAATCTGTGGTATTAAAAATCTGTGTAAGATTTTTTCTTGAAATATAGTTATGTGCAGTAATATATATAATTATTAATATGCAGTAGATCGGATGAACACTGACTTATATAATTTAGCAGTGTATGCTTCTTAGCTTTATCTAACGACTAACCCTTCTAAATCATCAGTAGTTATTTTTGAAACCAGCAGCGGCAAACTGATAGATGATTCGGCTCTTTAAACAACTTTCATTTTGCTTTGCAAGGTACCCATTTATCAACTTCTTGTGATTTTCACAATCTGTGTGTTATTATGGACTCTCGTTTGAGGTTCACGAAACATGTTTGTAGACTTGTTAACTTGGCACACTCCACCTTGAAGTTATTCTATAATAATCGATATATGCTACATCGCTATTGTGATGCAATTAAATAAAATAATTGTGATATAATTCAAGCCCGAAAAAGGTAAAGTTGGGGAGTGAGCACTATGGAAACATACGATAAGACATTATAAAAGGGATGGAAAACAAACCGTCAAAAAAAATTCAAAAACATAAGAGTTTATGGCTAACACAAGACGTAGTAGAAAACTAACAGATAACAGTCGCCAAGCTGATGTAGCTGTCAGATTAGTTGTAAGCAGTCATCAGAGTAAACCCTCATTGAAGAGGCATGGATATAACTGTTTCATACTAAACTATATACGCTGAAGCAAGACAAGGTCAAAGTAGCCTAATAGCATGCAAAGACAGGAAAAGGTATTCTGTAAACTAGCAGAAAAAAAATACGAGACAACAGCAAACGATGCTAGGCTCGCATCTAACTACAATATCGAAACCAATTGTGACAACAAATAAATAATACCAAAAGAAGAGAGCCAAACAATAATTATTGACTCAAGTAGTCCTGTCAGGAAAGGTTTGAATTATTAGAAGAACTAACAAAATATAAATTTAGTTCCTGTCAAGTTCCTGAAAAAGATTTGTGGAGTTTTGAGAGGAGAGGATGAAGAAGTTAATGATATTTTAATTAGTCAATAATACGGTACACAGCCCTCTCTACCGGCTATAGTAAAACGGACTCCAAGTCTTCTTTTCTCATTCGAAATAATTTTCTTATAGAAAATTTGAGAATGGATAGAAATACAAGTGTAGTATTAAAAAACTTTAATGTAATTTGAAAACAAAGCATTTGTCGACGGTTGCGATGTTTATATGCAGTTGTGAAGACTGTTAAAGTCCTACAAAAACTTCAAACTTTGTATACTATTAGTTACAAATATTACAATGCAATATTAAAAGTAGTATTTTTGTAATACTTCCATATGTGAGTATTAGGGTATCCAGTTCTGGTACTTAGTCCCGTTTTTTCTACCTACTAATTTTTCTACCGCCAATTGTTTTCTAATGAAAATACGCTCGGTATTAGGAGATAAATCTTTAAAAGCAACTTGAAGAACCGTTAATGGCACTTATTTTGTTTTATTTCCTATTTTATGCTTTTTGCTACGTTTATCTATATCATTCAATATAAATTTAAAACTATGGGTACTAAAAAAAACTGAATAGACTAAAACGACAAATGACGACTCTCATAACTTCAGTCCAAATAAAATCATTAACAATTTTGTATGATTGCTCTTTTGGAAACAGTATCAACTTTTCTGCAAGCAATATCAAGTTATTCTGAAGCAGTACCAATTCTAGGTGGATCATCATTAAGTTCTTTTGAAGCAGTATAAGTCTTCTGGAAGCATTGGAAGTGTTCTAAGAGCATTCTAAGTATTCTGTAAGTAATATCAAGCTGTCTAGAAGCAGTATCTAGGCTTTTCGGACAGTAATAATTTTTTGGGAGCAGTTCAATTCTTTCAAAGACAATATCAAGTTTTCTGGTATTGTCAAACATTTTAAGTCGTCTACATGCAGAATCAAGAATTAGACTTCTGAAACCAGTAGCAAATGTTCCAGATGACGTATCGAGCTATTGGAAGCATTTCAAGTATTCTAGAAGCATCAAGTCTTCTGGAATTATTTCAAATACTAACACAAGAATTCTGAACATTTTGTATGTTGTTTCTAAAAATAGCATTTAAAAAAGGAGAATATAAACTATCTGTGTAATTAAAAATTGACAGAACTAGAAATTCACAAAGAATTTGCTTGCATTTTTGATTAATATAATGTTTATTTCAATAAAGAATTATGAGATTGCAATACGGTTTTTGAATGCATTTATTAATATGGTTTTGAAAAGTGCAGTCACAATCAACAAGAATTGCTAAGATTTTTACGCACTCTTTTATTGTGAGCCTTTCATTATCAATATAAATTTTAATCCTATCTACTAGTTCCTTTATTGTTTTTTGGTTCAAATAATATAAGTGCAGATTATTCAGATTATATTCCTAGAGAATATTTTCAAACATTTGATGTGTTTTTATACCTCTTCTCAATAACTTCTCAAAATCAACGTCAGTTATAAGCCATGATCGTTTGCAAATGTTAACTACCATTAAATATGAAATGTAAACTAGCATTAAATATTAATGATTATTATATGTATAAGGTCCTCTAAATCTTGGCACAACAAATGTAGTAGAAGTTGAGATTTCAAAAGAGAATCTTCAACAGATTCAATTGATAGATTATTTTCTCTTTTCGTCCACTCAAAAACATTAGAAAATGTCTGAAAAAATATTGTTTATTAAGTTAATTTCACGAATAACATTAATTTGGATAAATGATAACAACTTGTTTATATAAATAAGATCAAAAACTAAAGATGGTTCATTTAACATAAACTGATGAATGGAAATTGTAAATATGGTTGGTTATGGGGATCAAACAAATACAATAAAAAGTATTTAACATTTTTAATGAACGTTATTAACGGTATTTTCATAGAAATTGATGAAAATACAAAACTTTAACTCATTTTAAACCATACTGTAAGTAAAGGGTTCATACACAAAATATTGCATTCAGAAGATTTATAACCATACAAACCGACGTTATAGCAAGAATTATTCGAAGATTACTGCAATCGACTTGTATTTTACGAATTTGTGATGGAACGAATCAATAACAATCCAAATTCTCTCAAAAATATTTAGTTTTTTGACGAGGCTACATTTTGTGTAAATGGAAACGTAATTAGGATCCCTATTGGATGGTTTAAAACATAACAAAACATAATTGGATTATTCTTTATTCGTGGTACTCAAACTGGTGAGCGTCATTTGCAATTATTACAAGTTATCCCAGCTTGGCTAGCGAATTTTTTCCCACTATCATTTATGTGCGACGATATTTAGATATGTGATATGTTATTCCTGGTCTGTTAGACAAGCGGACGAGAGCTTGTGGAGCGGCCAGCCCGATCTCTCTATACGTCTTACGATTTCTTCTTCTAGGGATATTTAAAGTCAAACGATAACGTTACAGAAATTTCTCCCAGATCGGTAAGATATTCTCCGTAAGCTTTTTATTTTTATTATATATTGGGTTACTGCCTTCCAATTAATGTTGAATATTTTGAATATTTACATAATTTCGTGTTCATTTGTTTTAGTTTTGAATGTACTTGGATTTTATTTACGGTTGAGATACTTGATGATCTTAGATATTTAGATAAATGTTGTTGAAATAAACATTATTTATATTTTTTTCAAAAGTTTTCTATTTAACGTTTTATGTTCTCGAGAAACGAAAAAAAAATAAGTGTCTAAATATTTCTATTAACAAAATTAATAGGAGATGAATTCTCATACACGATACTCCTTGCTCATTTGCTTTTTTAAATATATTTTACTACGTCCACTACATTCTATCCATAATGGACGCCCTGCCATATTATTATTAATTCCGGAAAGAAGGACGGCGGTATACACAGTTAGTTTAGAACGTTCTTTGATACAACGTGAAAATGAAGAAATATGTCACTGTAATTTCCAAAGCAAGGATTACCAAAGATAAAATGGTCGTAATAAATTATAATTTGGCCTTAGATGAAATTAAACTATGCTGTCTAAAGAAAAGAGTTCATTTTATAGGATCTGCTAATTACAAAAAGAAACATCAATATGATATATATTATAATAATAGTAGAATGTAGTTTAAATTAATGGACATCTTCAAGTTTAAGGATACCGTAAAACATATTCAAATAACATCTTTGTATACTAGGACGCTTGAGTTTTTTACAGTCGTTAGGTAACATTATTCATAAAAATACTGAGTACAAAACTGAATATTTTCCGTATACACATTTGTTTTACAATATTTAAGATGACTAGACATAGAGAACGTAGAACAACAACGCCTTAAATTGTTATCCCTAAGTACCCATGCTAACTTGTTGCGTTCTATATATGAGATCGAAAAGATAGAGGTGACAGAGAACATGGGATAATACAAACGCACCCAACGCTGTAAACACAATCTTATCACTGTATCTTAAAATATCGTCAGGTAACTTCGGGAAGCTCCGGAATGAAAATGTGATATGTATTAAATAACTGCAAATAACGGAAATAATGAGCGAGCGTTGAAAAATAGTCTATTCATAGCATAATCCCAATAATTCATTGTTTATTAATACTCTTGTATATTCTGTATGGATCCTAAACCAAATCAATATGAGCCGTGTAGCTGTCGTCGTTCTTTCCTATTCGAAACCACGAGAGTTAGCATAATGGTGCTCGCGTAAATCTAATATGACGCGCAGCCATAATACGCGGAGCGGTCGTATATGGCAACCGCGCGCTGCGCAAACATTAGCAAATGATTTGTAACTAAAATTAAGCGTCGCGAACTGGATAAATTAGTTTGATGTTTGATTCATCGGGCCAGGTTCCCATGGCGTAGCCCACGAAATCCGTCATGTTTACGACTTGATCTCACTGCCCCCGCCTCGGCATGTTCCATTAAGTTATGATTCTTTAATAACGGAATCGCGTTTTCTCGTTAGCGATTATATTTTGCTGAATGCATCTGCGCATAATAATCGAGCCAACGGCCACCCATCTCGATCCGCCCGCCGTCGCCGTCGCGACTCCGATCACGGTTATCCTTGGAACCAGTGGCGTCCCAATTAAGGGACAAGAAACCATAAAACCAGCATAATAATTTAATCTTCTTCGTAGAATTTGGGACAGATGTATTGATAATTCCATTGTAAACTTATTTTAATGACAATGTTAAAAAATCGATTAAGCGGTTCTTTCGTTAATTATCTTTGATGTAATTTTGAACAGTCATTAAAGAGCTAAATCGTGTTTTAAATTAAACTTTATGTGGAGAAAGAACTCAAATAATCGTTTATAAGTAATGTTAATTTAGTGTTGTGTTTTATAAGAAATGTAAATATTTGTACTGCATCAAGATACGCCTCTGGTAATTCATTAAAGTTCTCTACCACCACAATAATATCCAACCGCTACGGTCTACGCTTGATCGTTCGTCTTGCCCCAGCAGAGTTCACTTTCGTTTACAGCGTCAACTCAACCATTCGATATCGCCCTTCATTACACGGATCGTTTTTTAAATGTAATGGAAAAGGTAATTTGCTGTTACGGGTCAAAGATCGAGGCAAACACATTACCTTTGATTTTGGCCAAACATCATTGAATTAATAATAACGTCAAATTAGCGTTGAAAAATATAGTTTGTAAGTACAATATACAACAAGAAATTCAATAAAGTTGCCGCGAACAAATTTAAGCTCTTATTTAGTTAATTGTTACAATCTTTTCTTGTTTACCGTTTAAACATAGGTTAAACATAGTTTACGTTAGTATGAGAACACTAAAGGTTTAAATGTTTCGATGACATGCAAAAGCATGTAATTGCTAATGGCTACGGTACCTGCGGACGTTGCCGTTTAAAATTAATTGAAATTAGCGTTTTGTTGTAATGACTGCGTACGGTCGAGTTCTCGGTAAACTTGCCGTTGAATTGTGCTCATAAAAATGAATGCTCACGCGAAATGTTAATTAATTCAGCTCGAGGACGCATCACTCAAAAAAGAAGAAGCCGATTCCTAGTTAAGTAACGTCGATATAACGGACAAAATATTTTCAATCCTACTATTAATATTAATATATACAGGATGTTTAGAAACTAACATTCTTCGCCCGACTCTGAATCAAAAATCTTAATATTAAAATGTTGTATCGTATGTGTTGCTTCGTATGGTTTCAGGAAGCACTTTAAATGGACGTAAATATGTGGCAACATTGTACTTGTATTCTACTGTGGGTTCTGAATGAAGTAAAAATTTTAAGTTTCAGATTTTGTATAATATTAATTGAATTTAATGCTTACTTTTTAATGTAACACTCTACTTATTTACGTACATTTTGACATATTTACATAATTATCTACTTTCAACTTTACTTTTTGCTATTTCATTTAGCCGTTCTCGAGTTTTTCGTTTTTCTAAAATAATTTGTTCTAGCAGATATATGTTCAAAAAAAGTTAGAAAATATTCGATTTTTGGCATTTCAATCTAAAATTCAAAACATGTTGAAGTATAAAATATGTTTTGGTGGTGAGAACAGCTGCATAGATCGTTATGGCACCTGAACTTTTTGAAACTTAGAAGTGCAATAACTTAGTTTTTTTTTAATGACACCTCTCATATTTTAATACTTGTCTTCGGGATCTCATTTTACATCTCTTACACCCGGCATGGTCTACAGAAAACATTAATAGTTTTGGAGGTAATTAGGCTTTTTGGAACAATTCACACATCGATATCAATCATAAATCATGAATAACTCATAAATTTAATGATTTATCGTCACAGTCCAATTTACGATGTTTATACTTTTTAAAATATAAAGTAACACAACTTCTTTACTTGCTATTGTTTATTTGTTCGGTACCGGTTTCGAGTTTTACAATCTCATCATCAGCCGAATCTACAAATTAAAATTGGAAATCAAATATAATCGTCGATATTTTGTTTATTCAATTATATGTGTTTTTTTGCAAAATATTTCTTTAAAATTTAATAAATAATAAAATTAAAATTAAAAACTTACGTCAAAATATTAAAATACTACAAAATGGTAATAAATATATAAAACATTTACACAGAACAATTTACATGAACTACACAAATACAGAAGAAAACTTGAAATGGACAGGTTTTATTGTATGCTAAAAATTGTAGGTGTATCTTCTTTGAGCAAAGTAAGAGGGATTGATTTAGAGAAGAAGAGAAGATACAAATTAAATTTTGAAATTTATAACGTTTTGAGAAACGTAAATAAAGGATTGTAGACGTGTGTTACTTGATCATTTAATAAATTGAAATTTATGTCCTTTTTGTGTTTGTCGATTTCGAACATTTCCAATAAATCCATTTTAAAACCTTTGTTGCAATGGTGTATCAATTTAGCATTTTTATAATTTATTTTATGCCCTGTTTCAATGGCATGCCTATATACATTAAAATTTTCTTTTGTTTGATGTTTATATATTCTAGTTTCTAGTTTTCGACCCGTTTGTCCTACATATATAGAATTACAGTTTGTACATTCAATGGAATAAACCCCACTCTTTTGAAGATAATTACTTTTATTATGACAATTTGTTAATAGCTTCAAAATTGAATTTTGATTTGAAAAAGCCAGTGTGATGTTATTGTTAGAAAATATTTTTTTAGATTTAAAATTTAGTGTATTAAAGGGTATTGGTTTATATAAATTGTTATTTGGGTTTTTTTGTATATATTGGGTCTTGTTGTTTTTGTAATTTTTGATATAGTTTATTAATTAATTTGTGTGGGTATTTATTTTGATCTGCGATTTTAAGTATATATTTTAATTCTTTATCTTTGTTAATGTTCGATAATGGATATTAAAGAACTCTATTTATCAGATAGTGAAATCCTGCCATTTTGTGCGAAAATGCATGTGCGGAGTCATAGGGAATAATAGTAGAGACTACTGTAGGTTTTCGATATATATCATACTCGATGCATTTGTTACGTCTTGTTAAGGTTAGATCCAAAAAATTTAATTTTTTGTTTTTCTCTGTTTCTAAGGTAAATTTTAAATTATTATGTATTTCATTTATATATTCAAGAAATTTGTTTAAAGTTTCGACACCCCCTTCCCAAATAAAAAAACATCATCAACGAATCGTATCCATTTTACAATGTATTTTCTATAAGGATTTGTATTATTCATGTCTGATATGATACCTGATAAAGGCATTCCCATAGGTAGTCCTTGAGCAATTTTATAGTAATCATCGTCAAATGTACAGTAATTCTGTTCAATAATATGTTTAGTTATTTTATTAAGACCTTCAATTATGTTGTTATTTTTATTTCTAAATGTATTCTTGAACATTGTTGATATTAAATTTAGTGTTAAATCTGTTGGAACATTTGAGTATAAATTAGTAACATCAAAAGATACCAGTAAAGAATTGTTGTTTAGTTCAATGTTACTTGTTGCTTTTATAAAATCAATGGAGTTTGAAGTGGTAAATAATGGTTTAAAATTTATTATACGTAATACATTCAGTATAAAGTTAGCTAATTTAGAAGTAGGAGAGTTTTGGAAGGCTGTAATGGGTCGTATAGGCATATTTTCTTTATGTAATTTTGGTAATGAATATAATTTGGGAATTGTTGTGTTCATGTGTATAAACTTGTTGCTGAAAAAATTATTATTGCCATGTGATTGATTTAAATTAGGGGAAAATTCGATTAGAGTCTCTTTATATTGATTGATTAAATTTTTTGTTTTTCTGATGATTGTATCTAATGGATTTTTGTTTAGTTTCACATAATTATTTTGTTTCATATATTATTTAGTTTTTTGATTATATTCTTCTCTATTGATAATGACAATACCAGCTCCCTTATCTGCTTTTACAAATACGGCGTTTTTTTTGTTTTAAGTTTTTCGCGGATTGATTTTATTGTTTTCCAATACGTTAAGTGAGTTTTGTTGGTGTTATTGATGGATTCATCTTTTCCAGTCTTTTTTATGAAAGGTATAAGATCATTTTTTAAATTTTCGTGTTCTGGAACGTTTTTTATTGCTACGTCGAAGTCAATAGTTAAAAGGGGAAGATTAATCCTTGAGAATAACGCGAATTTATAACCTTTATTTAGAAGATTTGTTTCTTCTTGGTTAAAAACGATGTTTGTGTAATTTCTGTATTGGGTGTATACATTTTATTTTATTTGCGATTAAAACTTACCAAAAAAATATTGTGTAAATAAATTTTTATTATTTTTACAGAACCTAAAACTCGTCGTTAGTGTTATTATTAAAAGAATTATTAATTGTTGATAAAGAATTATTAAAAACTGAGAATTGTCTCTACTGACTTCTTAAAAAATGTCTTAAAGCATTCCAACACTCTGTAAGGTCCTTTAAATCAGGGAAATAAAGAATATTTGAAGTTTTGTAATTAAAAGAAACGAATTCAGAAGTCGGCAAATCTTTATGAATGAAACGTTTTGATATTGAATGAAATTTTGTTTGAGTAGGTTTAACATTAAGAAAAGTTTCTCTCAAACTTGTATATAAGGCTGTTGTCCCTATGTTATGTTTTATAGTGAAAAAGAATTCTCTTTGTAGGCGCAATGGCTGCCCATAAACTAGGTCAGCTAGGGAACAACAGATCTTTCTTTAAACAGGATCTTAAACCCAGTAAAATTATAGGAAGATTGTTGTTCCACCTATTGCTACCACATCAATGGCATTTTTTAAGGTTCCGTGAAACCTTTCAAAAATGTATTGCTTTGAGGATGATAAGAAGAGATGTGGATCTGCTGAGATTCAAATAACTTATTAAATTGCCGAAAGAGATGTCCGACTCATATGCCTTTTACCCATTTTAAATGATCCAATTATATATATATATATTATAAGTTAACACATAAGAAAGAATCTAAATTAACATTAAAAAAATTGCCCTTGGATGAGGGTTAGAGTGGGCCGAGGAATCGACGGTGTGGAAATGGTTGAAGAGGGTAGAGGGTGCAATGAACTAAGCGCCAAAAACAGTAGTGGTAGTAATTATTGCTCAGAAAAGATACCTGGGCGTGATTTATGATAGACCCTCCCAGCGAACTATGTCCACGGATATACTTCTGTTTTATTTTATTTTATGTAAATACACGTATCTAAATGTGATCTATATATTCATGTATTATAAACACATGAACATTTAGAGCACTCATGCTGATATGAAGTCTCAGAGGCTTCAACTCTGCGGATTATATGATATACCCGGCTCAGAGATCCAAATAATATATTAAATTGCCGAAAGCTTGTTGAAGCTATGGTTTCAGATGTTGAATCTGGAATTAGATAGGCTTCTGGCCATCTAGTAAATCTATCTATAACTGTAACGATGTAGGAAAACCCAATGAAGCCCGTAAAGGACCTATTAAATAAATGTGTATGTGCTCGAAACGACCTTTTGGTATTGATATTTGATCCATTGGTGATTTTGCATAACGATGCACCTATGTGACCAAAAAATCTTTCTTTAAATTTAAAGTAGCTTTAAAATCTGAATGCAATAGGAAATGAAATTTATTGAAAATATTTCGCTTGAAACAAGTAGAAATGTATAATTTAAATTTAGAAAAATTTTCATACCAAAGATTTAAATTAGAATTTGTCATTCTATTTTTAGAAAGGTGGTGTCGTTTGTTATGGTTTGATACATATTGATTTGATACAGAATTCAAACAGTTTATATTGATTCATGAAACGATGTCTGAAACAACGATATGTTTCCCTTTTGCATAATTAATTTGGAAAGTAAATTTAACTTAAAAGTTATCAAAAGCTTAACGATGATATATGTAAGTATGAAGGCTTTCAAAACCGGTGTTGATTGGACTAAAATTAGTACTAACAGTAGCAACTTTCGGATTTTGTCGTGCGTCTGTGTTATGTTTGAATAATTAGTTCGAGTCACTTTAAACCAGTTTCTGAAAAAGGTTGCAACATGATATACGACTATTACTATTTCTAGTAATAGTTCTACTGTTAGATCTAATTTTAATTCAACTTAATGATGATTTAAATTATATGGTTAAATATAATTTCCAACGTAATTTTGTTAGTTCAAATATTTGCGATGCTTTAAAATAGTCAAGGTAAATTAAAACGCATTGATTACAACAACATATTTTTGAATGTTACTACTGTCAAATACATTAAAAATATTTTGACCTTCTAAATCTGCTTCTTCTTATCAATATTCTTTGTGTAATTTGTGGCGTAAACGTCTCATTTCGAAATAAAAACAGCTTAAGTAAATTTAAAACGCAAATGTAGAACAAAATATGTTATTTATTAATAAATTCCATTGAGTAGTACGGAAGCTTTCATGGATATCTCAAAATTAATTAAATGTCATATCAATGATAATGCAAAGGTTTGTAGTACACCGATAATACCAGGGTTCACATTATTGATTTCCATGATTATAACCAAATAACTGCCGGAATGCTTGAAATTGGGGGAAAAGGGCGAATTCTTATTTTTGATTAAAGTTATGAATAAGATGGACTATTTAATATATCAAATTTTAGCTAATGCAGTAATTTGTGTGTAGTTGATATAACGTTGATTAATTTGTATAAAAAACGATATGCTAGACACTAGACTTCCATATTTTTCAAATATTTTTTGGGATAAACAGGGTATTTCAGTGCAAATGATGGTGATTCATGTACAAAAATTGGCAAATGTTCATAAATTGCAAAGATTGCCTATATCAATTTACAAAGAAAGAGATCATCAAAGTTGGAAAATTTTAACACATTTTTCTAAATAACTTCAACACTATTTCTGGCAAAGCTTTCAAATTTTAACAGTATAAACCAATAACAAACAAAATCAATGGGCAATTTTTGAGATAAATCAGTCTGCCAAAACAATACTATACAAGGTTTGTCTAAGATATGTTTATTCAGAACTTTTTTATTCGGTCGTAACCCTATTATTTTTTGAAAAAAAAATTAATAAAAGTGAAACAAGTTTTTGAATTAAATTATAAATGAAATGAGGTAATAATGTATAAAGACACCACAAGATGAAAAAAAAATGACTAAAATTTAAGGTGTCATTACCCTTAATCAACTCTTGAAATTTGGTTTTTCTTGCTTTACCTATTACTGAGATATCCAACCTTTTCAACCTTTTCATTGTGACGACCCCACGTAAGAATTTTTATTATTGCATCGATCCCATTAAAAACAGAAAAACAGATAATATTACTGTTTTATAGGCGACTAAAGAATGTTAAGGTCACTGGAGTTTCGATAGTTTAGGATTTCCAAAAAGCAAAGTGTAGAAACCAAAACAAGTGGAACAATACTTTCAATCTTTAATGACTAAAACAAGTCACATACTTACAAGTTTATTGACCCCCTTAAAGCTATATCGACCCCCTATCGACCCTCAATGCTTTATCGACCATTTATCGATCCCTTCGATCCCCCCACATTTATCGATCCCTTTGGGGTCGATAAATGTCACCCCGTTGAGAAGCGCTGCTGTAGAGCCAACTTTTTTTTTAAATTGAACACTGTTACATATTTTTTTACATATTTGAATTTATCTATTTTGAATGCTTGTGATTAACTTCACTTTTTATAATTTCATTCGGCCGTTCTCTACTCTAACAGACATTTTTTTTTAATCTGACACTCGATTTTAGAGACCGGTACTGGATGCTGAAGAAACTGAATTGGAAGAAGACTCAAACAACGAACGTCGGTTCTTAAAAAAATGAGTAAAAATATGCCCTTGTACCTGGCGTTTATAGTTAGTTTGCAGTGGAAATGTCTTCTGTCAGCAGCGTTTTACAAGCAGTCCTTAATTGTTAGCTAATTGCAGCTTTTGAACTTCTGACATGAAGATTTTATGTTTTGCCAACAGTATTTAGTACTTTGGATGTCAAATCAAGTTTTATTAATGACATCTGCAATAAAAATGTCTTTTGTTAGCAGTATGTAATCTTTAATTAACAGTTTGCAGACTGCTTATGTCAAGATTTTGCAATTTATCCAGTAGTATTGAATGTGATGAAAACATTTTCCGCCAGCAGTTCTATAAGCAGTATCAAATCTTCTAGAAGCAATATGAATCTTCTAGCAAAAGTATTCTGGAAGCATTGCAAATCTTCTGGAAGCAATATCAAGTAATTTCAAAGCAGTATCAAAAGCAGTATCAAATCGTCTAGAAGCATTTCAAGTCTTGTGGAAGGAATATCAAGTCATATAGACGTCAGAAGCAGTATCAAGTCTTCTGGAAGTATTTGTACGTATAGATGTTCTGCATTGAATAACAATTTTTTATGGGTACTATCAAATCACGTATCCGACTTATATGCTTTTTACCCATTTTAAGTGATCCAATTATAGATATATAAGTTAACACATAAAAAAGAATCTAAATTAACATTGAAAAAATTGCCCTTAGATCAGGGTTAGATTGGGCCGAGGAATCGAGGGTGTGGAAATGGTTGAAGAGGGTTAAACTGTAAGCATGTTATTGTTACTTTAAACCAATAAAAGCTGTTTATACTCTTAATAAGTATTTCAGTTTGCGATATTTTTAATCTTTATGAAATTATCTATTATTTCAACTAAAAAAATAAAATGAAATGTCGAATATTAAAGCAATTCCTAAAAACCGACTTTTTTATAGAAACGTAGGTAGTTGAATAAAATATTATTCAGCAAAGTTACACACACCCTTTTTTTAATTTACGTTGAAAATATACAAATGAACTAACCGCCAAAAACAGTAGTGGCAACAATTATTGCTCAGAAAAAATACCTGGACGTGATTTATGATAGACCCTCCTAGCGAACTAGGTCCAGGGATATACTTCTTTTTTGTTTTATTTTACGTAAATATATGTATCTAATTGTGATCTACATATTCATGTATTACAAACACATGAACATTTAGATTACTCATGCTGATATGAAGTCTCAGAGGCTTCAACCCTGCGGATTATATGATATACCCGGCTGAAGTACCGATGTATGATAAACTAATACTGTTTAAATTTCGCTTATTATTCCCAAATGTTACCATTAAGATCTTATAAAACAACAAAATTTGTAAAATTATTCTTAAAATTCTCATATTTTCGTATTAAAGATGCAACACAGCTATATTGTTGAAAATAAAGTTTGCATTAACTCTTGTTCTAAAAGTTTTTCTATAACATGCTCCGATTATCAAGTATTACCATCAAAAACTAACAAAGAAAAACATGAAAAAGTAACTAATTTAACTAACTTTAATATTTTCGAATATTTTTCGATGTCAATGCATTTAACAGCTAAAGTGTAACACAACAATATTCTTCACATTAAAGTTTGCTATAATTATTAATATATTATTGATTATACAATTCTTGATGAGAATTGTCAAAGAATGTTGTAAACAGTTGCAAAGAAGAAACTCTTTTAGCGTTATTTTTTATTTTTCCTCAGATTAATCTCTTAGAAATGGAATACTTTCTGAATTATACGTGCATTAGGACAAATAAAGAGACCGAAGTATACGAGCGCCCAAGTCACTTGAGAAGGGTTAATGCAATTAATTATGTTGTGCACACAGTAACAAAACAAAAAACAATATTCTCCACACAATGCCAATAAATGGAAAATAGCTGTATTTTAACGGAGTTAACTGAAAAAGTTCTTAGAATTTAGACATAAAACATTGGCGACATGTTTTTGGATATTACTATTATCGAATAAGATGACTTACAAAAAAAAATTTTTTTTTACCTATTTCGAAATAAAAACAGCTTAAGCATGTTTCAAACGCAAAAGTTAAAAAAGATGTTATTTATTAACAAATTACATTAAGTGGTATGAAAGCTCATCGATATCTCAAAATTAATTAAATGTCATATCAGTATGGTTCACATTATTGATCTTCATAGGTTTTGTTTCTCTTTGTTACTCCTCAAAATTGGTCTATTCCGTGTTCATAGATAAACCATCGTATTCCTCGAGTTGTACATACGACGTATAAACCTAAGACGGTAGTTTTAGATCCAATTTGTTATTCAGCGGTGGATTACTGTATATTTTTATTGAACTACAATTAAAGAAAACTTTACCCTCGTATTTTTCCAGCAACAACATAGCAGCAACAATAACTTTTATAAAATGCTTGTATTAAAGAAAAATTTGCTATACTTTAAAAACGAAAACCACTGCGTCTAGTAATACATTTTCTTAAATTAGAATTGGTGTTTAGGCAGCGTAGACGCCTAGATACATTGTGAACTGTATATGTATATTAAAAATCTTAAACTACTACCACGGCAGCTTAGCTGCTTCGACCTCTAAGTGATACAATTTTATTAAAGGAAACTTTATTTTAGTACTAGAACCACTGCCTTTGCAGCACAGCTGTCTCAGTTTCTAAGTCCGAAAATGTACGTTTAAACCCGAAACTTTCTAGTTTTAGTGTTAGTTCTAGTTGAAATTGAGCTTTACTGTATTTATTTTTAATAAAAAGGCAGTCGATAAAAATGAATGAAACAATATTATTTTCGCATCTTGCGAATGGTGATGGAAAAATGCTAAAGTAAATACGACAAAGTTTTAATTAAATAAGGGAAAGCGAATTTCGTAATAAGGAAAATTCAGATTGGGGACTTAGTAAACAGTTTTAATGAAACGTCGAAAAAATATGGTTATTAAGGGTATTATTCACAAGTAATTAGAATTTCCATCTCGAAAAATAAAGAGCGGAGCTTTCCTCGCTATCGAGCGGGTAACTAAAAGTTACACGGAGTGAGATGGGCTATGAAAAAAAAGCAAAGAATAAAAATTCAAATAATTCTTGGAGCGAAATAAGTTTTCTTAATTAAATTAAAGCGAGAAGGAGGACGCAGCGCTTCCAAAGGGGGGTAAGAAGGCTTCGAAGGCGCTAGAACCAGACTTGAATTTACTTCGAAAAGAATTAATTAAAGAAAAACTTAAGCGTTTCACGCAATATATTTATAATCGTTAATAACAGAAATTAATTTTATTGATCGACAGCTTTTCAGGAAAATTTCCTACGTCCACGACGTTCGCCCACCATCCTCACTTTACACCCCTTCCACGGCCCTGAAAAGTTCCCGTTGAAAGCTTGCTTTATGCAATGACTGTTTAAAAGTTTTTCTTGGTGATTTGCACTCGGGCTTCGCTTGCTAACTAGCTTACTGTCAAATGGACCGGCGACCAACTTTTAAATCAGGAAATACTAATGGAAAGCAAAATATATTTACGCCCCCTTCCGTACGAACGTCTAGCCGTTTGTATTTTTTTTCTCCACCAACAGCGGTAACGACAACTTTTAATGAAATACTTTAAATGAACCAAGAATGATTTTAAAAAGTTAAAATGTGTGAAACCTTTTATAGTATGTCTCCGGATCGAGTTTCAAAGTAGAAAACACAATTGTTACAGATTTTTCTAACTTATACCAGCATAAAAAATGCATTGCATTTGTTCAAATCACAAAATCACACGAATTTCATGTTCTAACTTTAAAGATTAACTAATTATTTACATTTTTATTTAAAAATTGAACTTTTTTTTCGAAATTGAAAATTTAGTAGTGTTAACTTTTTCCATACGATGTGAATCGTGAATGAAGATAGAATAAAAAATCGAAGCGAATTGTAAAAGAGATAATTTATTAACAGTAGAACTAATACCACAACTAGAATTAATATTACATCTGGAACTAGAAACATTTGGATTTAATCATCTTAAGAGACATGCAGCTAAACCCAAATGTTTCTAGTTCTAGGTCTAGTGTTAGCTTTAGTGTTGTATTCATTTTACTTTTAGCTGTTGTTCGGTTTTAGGTATTTGCTAGGTACTTGTAATTAGTAATAGCGTTAGTTCTATTGAACTAGAACTAACAAGCGATCTAGAACTAGAAAAATTTAGGTTTCAGACGCACGGCTAAACCGAAATTGTCTAGTTGTAGGTCTAGTATTAGTTCTTCTTTAAGTCTAGATTGTTTTAAATTCGTCTGGAACTAAAAGTATAACCAATACTAGGTCTACAACCTAGCTTTAGAACTAACACTTATGTGTTACTACATGAATTTACATTTAAAACATTTTATTCAATTATTTAGCCATATTTTAATAATTTGACCCAATACTTTTCACCAAGGTTGCTACGTTCTCACGATTTGATATGTACTTCTCACGATTTTTTCTTGCATGGCACACATTAGATAACGAGTGGCAAGAACAACATAATTTGGATTTTAACAAATTTAAGGCAGCTGTAAATGTTGAAGAATTTAAAATTTTAATTTTGAAAAATTTAAATAATATTAATATTATATCCAATTTTGGAATTTTCAAAATTGGAAATTCCAAAATTGGACAAACATTAATTATATGTTTGTTGAAAAGTAGAGGAGACTGTTATAACTCGAGGTTATTCAAAATCTAAAAAAAAACGGTAATAATACACAGTATATTTCTTCCAGTTTTAAGGGCTCTGATATTGATTCAGATTAATTTATTTCAAAAATATTTACCCAATATTAGGTATTTCAATAACATATTTTAATCTTCTGTGTTTTGCATTTTACATTTTAAATATATCATAAATATGTAATTGCTTTTCAAAAATTCACAACTACAAATGATTGATTGCATCAGATGGCGATACAGTGGACAAGTTGAAGAAGACAATTCGCATTCTTTTATTACACCTTCTTCAGATGCCTGGTGAATTTAAAAAAAAAGTGAGCGAACTTTTGCTGAAGGTGACCTCCAGTAGGTAGTGGAAGATAATAAATGTAGTCGGTTTACAATATGTCGAAGAAAATAAAATAAAATTTCCAGAATATTGGAAAAAAATGGACAATCTGTTTATGACTGATTTGCTGAATTTATGAAAAGAGATCCTACATGATCAGCGAATGAATGTTGTGACAAATTAAATACCGTTATGGAAATAAAATTTAATCCTGTAGATATATACACCCAAAATGAAACAGGAATTACCACAATGCTTCTGGTAGTCAAAGTAATTGGACAGAAGGGTGAAAAGCAAGTTGATCAAGTAACTTCGAGAGAGCGAGAAGAACTGATGACAAAAGTTGGTATAATTTGTGCAAATGGCAACTCTTTACCTCCAGTGTTTGTGTTTGCTCGTATCCGTTTCGATAACCAACGAAATGAGTGGTGCATCACCGTCTTAGATCGTCAATATATTTCTTCGGATTCTCCTGGCCCTAGCACTTCTTCAGAACCTGTAGTTGGAAGAAATATCACCACTACTTTCAATTCTACTGCCGCAATTATCTCGACTGTTGAACCTCCTACATCAATTCTTACATCAAGTAATCAGTTAATCAACTATGATTGCTACAGATTTACCGGAAAAGGCAAAAATTGAAGAAAACGAAGTCAGCAAAAAAATTGAAGAATCTTTCGATGATAATATGGAAGAAAACATCGTGAAGGATTCTTCTCTTGACGATGCTATTGAAGGCGATTTTCTAATAGTAAAAGTGTTGTCGAACAAATGGAAGCTGCTATGAACTTTGTAGTAACAGTAGATACTATGTTGCGCGACGGATTTGAAGTCAATTTCTACAAGCAACTGCCTCCGTCCAAACGGTATCAACCTACTACCGAAGAATCTTCAATAATTAGTTTTTCACAAGTGATTGTGGCACTTCCTGAGACCTCTAAAAGACAATCGCTTCAGATTTAAGAACATGTTGTGTTTCAACAGAGACCTGTTAGAATTTAATCTGCAATAATTTATTTTATGTAGTTTTTACTTTTATACTAAAAAATACACGTACAACAAATACTTTTATAGCTTAATTACGCTTTATGAACTTCTAATAGCATGTCCATGTCATCCCCACATCCAGTCGAGCTATCCCCTTACATGGGGATAGTTTGAACAGATGTAATACCGTCAATTTACAGTGTTTTTCTGAAAAATTATAACTCATGGAAAGTTTACATCGTAAAAAACTAAAAATGAGAAACTGCTTTAAACATTAGCCAAAATATTAAAAAAATATAATATTTAGAAAAAAAATAAAAAATATAAAATAAGGTGCCAAACCATCCCGGTCTCCCCTGATTCATAATTATTATTAAAAACGTGATATTATAATGTAAACGGTTTAGATTCATTAACGTGTTCTCAAATTATCAAGAATAAACGAACTTTTTTTGCTAATATTGAAGTCCTCTAGCAGCAAAATGAAGCATAGATAGGTTAACTTAAATCGGCCTATTTTGAGCCGAGGAATCTATGGTATTTCGTTGTACACGTATTTCAGAGACATCCTATCTATATATAGGATGTGAACGCACTATATATGTATATTCGTAGTGCTTCACGGATGGAGATGTATGTATTCTGGTTGATCCGAGGTATCACCCGTTCATCTTCTTGGTTGTTCCCTGTGGACAGGGGCAGACGTTTCGCCAAGATCTCACTTGGCATCTTCAATGCTTTGTCGTAGTCTTCTGTTGATAGGCTATACTCTAGACTATATATAAGTTGAACGGATGATACCTCGGATCAACCAGAATCAGAATATATATATATATATATATATATATATAAATTATTAGCAATAGGTCTTCAACAAATATGCTAGAAATGGTCAATTTCAAACTTTAATTTGTGACTTTTTCATGCATTTTACAGTAGCACTACATATTAGTTGAAATATTAACTCAACATAACCCAACCCTACTGGCTAGTTAGGCCTATATACTGGTTGGGTTGGGTTAAGCGAGTAACCTTAACCTAACCCAACCCAACTACTTAGTTAGCACTAAATAATAGTTAATGGATCAGCCCAACGTAACTAATATTTATTACATCTGATAATTAGCTACTTGGGTGAGATATCAGTTGGGTTGGGTTCATTCACAAACTTTAACCCAACCCAATCCAACTGGATAGTTAGCACTAAATATTGGTTGGATTAACTTGAGCCATCAACTTTATTCCAACCCAAATAGCTAATCAGCATTAGATATTAGTTGCCTTGAATTGAAACATCAAAATTTAAAATTGATCAATTATATTATATTATTGAAATTGTGTGATTTTTAAACAAATATCAATGACATGGCTAACGACATTCTTTGTGGAGACATACTATACGTAAGTTTCCATTTATCTCAACAAGAACATGAAAATAAGACATAATAAAAATCTACTTACTCAGTAAAGTCGACAAAAATGATTTTGATCCGAGTCCGTGGATCCCCACTTTGCCACCGTTATTCCAAGATTGTCCACTTACATCAACAAGATCTCCGTGATCAATCGAAACAAGAAACTGAAATGAAGAAAAATTGATTAAAAATATTATAAAACTTATAGGAGGTATAACGTAATATGCAGAATAGATAACAATATTAATAATTTAGGATAAAAATTCGAGTTCGAAAGCAAAGTGCACTGAGCAGCGAATATTTTATAGTTTTCATTAAATCGCGGCCATTCCTTTTATGACGCCCATTTCGGTAGCGCGTTGAAAAATCCGAGTGGAAAAACGGAACGCGGTACTGGAAATCGCGGAAAACTGGAACCTCGCCCGCGCCCCTCGATTAATATTGCAGTTTTACGGTATAACAAAGTTCGTTTCTGGTGTTTTATCGCGATTTCTAGGGGGGTCGACTCCCAGCAAAACAATGTAAAATGATTACGGTTTTATTGCGGCCGTCGACAATTCAATCGTTGATGCTAAAAACGCGTGATATACGACGGCAGCGAAGCGTGTGAGAGATTTTTTTTATTAATTAAAGCGGCGTCGCCTAAAAAAGGAACAATATTGTATGCAAACGTTCGCCAATTCGCGCAGAGATTCCTTTTATTTTTATTTTGGCCTCCATATTGCGACAGTCGAGCGAAAAAATTTGCAGTAAACCTAACGGACTCGAGGATATCGGAATATTTCTACGTTAATTACGAATTTCTGTCGAAAAATGAGTTTCTCCGGAGAACGATTTTTTAACTGATATTATATTTTCAACAAAAACTTTTCCGAGAGTTTCCCCCCATCCTATTTTTCTTTAATATTCTCATTTCAAGTTTTAATGTTTGCAAAGTAAATTGTATTTTTAATTTAATGCGAAATATTTAAATTACAAACCGGGGAGACTCCGTCAGCATAATTTATATGCAAAAGGTAATAGTTTCGCAGACGTATCTCGCGACCCTTTTCGCGATGGGTGGGAATCCCTTCAGTGGGGTAATAACAAATTAGAATTTTAACGCTCCTGGTGCCCGCGACTACGAGAACGTGCGATTTATAATGCGTTTTTCACATAATTTCCTCGAAGACGCGGACCCAAGCATTACCGATTTAAATTAAGGGAATTTTAAATATAACGAGCGACGAGCTCGGAGCGAGTTTCATTAAAATATATATAAAGCGATTTAACTTGAACGTTTTTACATTTATATTAAATGCGAGACCAGAGCTCTTTAATACCATCTGCGATAATCTCTAAAGCTTGATGGAAATGTGTATTTCTAAAATATTTCACAGTTGCGGTTAACTCAATTTATAAAAATAGCTTTATAATTGAGGTATATTTTAAATGATCTTTGTGAAATGTGTAGAGTACTACCTATATTAAATGGGTTAAATGCTAAATAGACTGTAACGGTGTTTCTCTATGGGTTGGGTACTTTCATGTAATTGGTACTTCAGTATAATTAAGAGTAACTTGCGTGGTGCGTATATGCACAAATATTTGTCAGAGAGACTATATTGCAGTAATTGTAAGACACATTTACCGTTGGTTTCCAGCTATGTTTCTGCTCTATAATAACTAAATATGTTATTAGTAATTAATAATACAAGTAATTTAAATTTAGATACAACAGTTGTTTATGTTTAATTAAAGTATGCACCATTTAATCGAATTAATTGATTATTCGAAATGAAATTATAGTTAAAATTATTCACTCATCTTTTATGTATTAGTAAGAATATTTTTTGGCTTTATATATGGAATAAATTTGATTGGTAGAATTTCCGATGAGCGTGCCATAAATCTAATTGAAATTTCATGATTGTAATTATTATATGAGCTGTAGTGACAAATATCACCAAATTTTGCTTATTTCTATATTTTACACACCGCCAAATCAAAATCAGTATAAAACAGACTCATTCGAAGAATAATTTTGATACTTGTTTGTTTTACTTTTATTTACTGTACTGTATGCATATTTATTTCACGCATCGCTTTATTCAGAAATATTACGATAATAATGAAAAGAAATACATTACTTCGTCCTTATTTCATACGTTATATGGAATAAGGATGAAGACTACTATATGGAAAAAGGCTTCATCTACTGTCTGGTAATATTATTTAGACGTCGGTGTAATTTCTGTTGCTTGAGCTGACTAAATTTTTTTTAAGTATCATTGCGAGAAAGATATAACTACTACTAGTTACTAAAACTAGTTCTATAAGTTAAGTATTACGTTATAAGGCCACGTCAACAACTGAAGACCATCGACGAGTTTGAAAATTATTTTCAGAAGTTAAACATTTACAAAACAAGACGGTAACAGACAGATCGAGAAAAGTTGGAAAAAATTGGGAAAATGACGAACAAAATATTTATTATACACTTCAAGCTTCTCAGTAAAATGAAATTATTCAGCTATAAAGTGAGTACGAAGACAAAGTTAATCTTGTTATAACACCCGTGATAATGCCCAGTATGTAGTTGGACTACATCGGCTTGTAGTCCGATACTGACCTCCTGCACATTTTCAACTGTAAAAGTCCTCACGAAACGATTTCACACATAATGTCTAAAATTAACGTCGTATCACAGTGAATTCATTAGATAGGATCATGCATGCTACAGTATAAGGAATGCGAAAATAAGGAATAAACTCGGGTTCGAAAATAAGTACAAAAAATAAGGTTGAATGGAGGAACAAAATTTGGGTTGCAGAGACTCACAAAAATTGCAGCCTCATCATAGATAATGATATTATATATATGCCGATAACTTTATTCTATTTCTCCCGCTTTTTAACGATAAAAAAGAATTTTTAAAAAATTAATGCTAATATTTATATTTGGCCTGATCATCATCTTTTCTTCTATGGCTATGCCTGTAATATTGTGTTTTGGCCTGATCATCGTGGAAGAGGCCGTGCCGGTAATATTTATGTTTGGCCCAATCATCGTACTACTAGTAGCTACACCCGTAGTTGTAGGCTAAGGGGTTAATTTGGTACAAATAATAATAATATACTTACATATACAGGTAATAAATGGCGCATTACTTTTTACGAAATTTATTTAATGATTCACCACTCCTAATTGTCTTCATCCCAAGTACCGTATACTTTAAATCGCAAAATCATCTCATCTGTTGTTAAGTCAGTTTGTCGTAACAAATAATTGTTTGAAAAGATTTCTGGAATATCTTAATAATATGCGTCCCTTAAGAATATTTTTTATGAGTACTTTTCAAGTTAAGCAAATTTTTCTACTCATGTACAATTTCTCCGACTTCACCAAACTATGTAAGATCGGTGAGTGATAATTTAGCAGATTCGTAGAAATTGCTTTTAATTCATAATTCTGAAGAATATAAAATTCATAAAAGATACCTTTTTATTTAAAAATTGTAATATCATGTTTAGCTTCTTTGAAATCTTAAATTTAAAAATAAATCTTAAATTATGAATTAAACATAATTCTGAAGAATATAAAATTCATAAAAGATACCTTTTTATTTAAAAATTGTAATATCATGTTTAGCTTCTTTGAAATGTACTAAGCCTATCGTAATGGACTACATCCGAAATTTTATAAAAAGAGGAAATTTCTTATACTAATATGAAATGAGTTTAATAGATTAAGAAAGTAGAGTTACTGATTTAAAAATAAAAAACATTAAGAAAGCAAAAAATCACTTCTATATTGTTGTTGATTATGTAGTTAATGATTGTCACGTTGCCAATTTTGGACGTAAATAGTATAACGGAAACCTATTTTTTGATTATAAAACATCTCAACATAACTAGCATTGTATGGTTGTTTTAAATTTGCAATAAACTTATATTACTAAAGTCGATTAAATTATAATATGATAAATATTTAAGCAAATATAAAATTTAAGTAGTTAGTTAACTGACCTTAATATTTTAATAAAGTCTTCATCGAAAATTGGATATTAAAGTTTACTTTTATTAGATACATGATAATTATTAGAAAAAATGTTCAATAAATTGGAAGAAGAAAAATTTTGAGCGCTAAATTTTACGTCGGTGCGACGCGTTGGTCGTTTACAAAACTGTAAAATATCTTCATCTTCATCTACAGTAAAATTCTCCTAACTCGAAAAGGAGTGGAAGAAAACTTCGAGTTATGGAAAATTCGAGGCAGAGAAAAATTAGTAGAATTCAGCTCTAAAAAAATCAGAAATGTATTTTTCTAATACGTACAATTATGTACAGTGCACTCCGGTTAATTGGGATACTTTGGGCCTCACGCAACTCACGTTTAATGATTGTCCCAAATACTGGATTGTGAAAATATTTACAAACAATAATAATCACAATTCATAAAATCGTCATGGCTAAAACAATAGAGATAATGAGATAATTTATGGATCAAATTAAACATGAAAATGTGCTCTTTAAAATGATAAGGATAACGTACAGTTTCATGACGAAAATTCCCATTTTAAAATAATATAAGAGAGCTGACGTAATACTTAAAATCAAAATTTAAAGAAATCGCCTTGACTTTAATTATGGAGATAAAGAAATATGATAAGATGAGGAGGTCTTCTTTAAAACAATGTATAATAACAACTGTTTTATTCCAAAATTATTGAGGTAAAGATTGAATGTAATATTGCATTTAAAATAATGGAAATCATGGATCAAGTTGAAGACGAAAATACCCTGTTTAAAATGATCCAAGATATCTAACATTTTTGAGAAATTATTGAGATAGAACTTAAAATGTGTAAGAAATTAAAATAAATAATGGAGATAAAGGTGTTCATGTTTTATACAAAAGTTATTGGGCTAATAATTTAAATGTGTAAAGTTACGTTTCAATTTAGATCTTATAATTTAATTATAATAAAACCTAAATAAATTATTAAATTATTATTATAATATAATTTAGATTTTAGATAAATATCGGTACTATAAAGGCCTTATACGTTTTGTCCTGTTTAAGCGGATATTCTTATTACCCGATAAGCCAATTAACCGAAGTTCACTGTATGTAAAACAGAAGCATTAATAGTATTGCAAGTATATAATTAATCAAGTTTTTTAAAGTAACCCGTAATTTTCTTTTGGCTTAAAGTGGACAACCGCTCTTTGTCGAAAAAATCTATTAAAGCCAAGTTTATTCATCTTTGGTTACATTTTCCATGGTTACTGTAATTGCACTTGCCATGATTGGCTATTTAACCTATAACTATGGTGAATATCTGATTTATCCGAAAACGAATGAACTGATTCTAAATGTTAACAATTATGAATGTTATCTAGCACATTCTGTCTTTATAATACCAAGGTTTCAGCTTTCTAAGCAAGGAATAAATTTCATGAATGTAGCCACAACGATAGGTATTTCATTTTCTAAATATCATTACCATCATCTGGTTCTGAAACAATAAGACTATTACAATTGTTTCACTTCAAGAATCTATACTTTCTGAGTCTGTATCATTTGATAGTAGTTCATAGTATAGTAGGTTTCATAGTATATAGTTCAAGTTACAGAGAAATTCGAGATAGTGAAATTCGACTAAGGGCTGGTTTATTCATCTTTGGTTAAATTTCACTACTGGATATTTTCCATGGTTACTATAATTTCACTTACCATGATTGGCTATATGACCAGTAACTATGGTAAATATCCAATAGTTATATTTAATCAAAGATGAATAAACTGGGCCTAAGAGCACTAAAAACACATTTGAAACCTAGTCAAATGCTTGAGTTTACGAAAATTATAAGACTAAGGCCTAGTTTATTCATATTTGCTTAAATTAAACTATCGGATTTTTACTATACTTACTGGTCAAATAGCCAATCAAGGCAAGTGAAATTGGAGAATATCCATTAGTAAAATATATTTAAAAGTGAGTAAACAGGGTCTAAGAGGATAATAGGAGATATAGAAGTTCAACTTGGGGGAAATTTATTGTATGTTTTTTTGGAAATTATTGTTCAACAAACTATTTGGCGCGCTGAGGGCTGTGTGAAGAATTAAATTTTGTAATTTGGGTGGAGGCGATGGTAATCGCCTTTTATCACGTATATTAAACATCAGAATGACCGGAACAGATTATTTGACTTTTGTCAGATTAATAATTTGTCACTTAACATATCGAAGTGTTGGACTGTTACTTTTGCGAGAAAGCAGCAATTCATAAAATTTGATTACTGGTACGGAACAGGTTTCCTGAATCGTGTTGACACTATTACAAACCTGGGCATTACTTTAAATATCAAATTATTTTTTGATCAACATCTTGTTGCAGTTTGTGGCTAAAGTTAATCGGAGGCTGCGATTTCTAATACGCATTTATACTTTGTATATTTCTTTACACGATGCTTTCGTCAATAGTATTTTATCGTTGTGCAGTACAGTTTGGAACTCTCAATATAATAATACATACATTAATAGAATAGAGTTTCTGAAGTATTTCTCGTATAAATTCCGGCATCCTTATCATTGAGGTCTTATATATATATCTAGAGTGCGTATGCTGTTGTCCCCACCACGCCAAAAATGATTCCCGAAAGATCGCCATGTTAGATGTACCAAGTTAGCGGGAATTTCGAAATTCTTATATAACTTATGCAAGAATTTACATTATTATAAACTGAAAAGACAGAAAATAATAACCAAAACAAAACACAATTATTGATAAATAATTATGAATTATATATTGTAGAAGAACTTAATAATTTTTAACAATAACCCTTATAAATTAATATAAACTAAGAAAATATTTAAAAAAATCTGATTGATCACCTTAATTTTTATCTTTATAAATATTTGTTAGCTTGTTTTAAAAGAACTAAACATTCCTTAATAATAAACTTTACTTAAACTTCACTTGTTAATTTCAAATCAAGTAACCAGAAACATTGTGGACTGTTGTAAATAATCTCCCAACCTATCAAATTATAAAAATATATATCGCACACCTAGTTCAATAGTGCCATAAATGCAAAAATTGCATATTTTCACTTAAGACTGTATTGCTACAGTTTATTGCACTCGGTATGCACGGGTATATTGTATTGTACTTCTGAACAGAAAGCATAACAATATTTTCATATATTTATATTCTAAAATATTTCAAAAAGCTGCACAGATAAAATTGTTTTCTTGATTTTTGTAGTTTTCTAGAAGTGTACATACGGCATTATTGAACTGGATGTGTGATATGAAACAAGAATTCGAAAACCTTCAACAAAAATAAAATTTTAATCAAAAGAACAAAATAAAAGAAACTTAAAACAATATTGTTACTGATTATGAAATAATATTAATTTGTTAAATTTATTTCGGAGAGGACGACCTTTTGCATTTAAATTAAAACATTTATTTATGTAATTTAATCTTATTCTGATATATACTGCAACAATTTCCTTTATCAATTGAATTATATGTTGTGAGGGCAAGTCTTGATCTAAAACATGAAATTTTAAATTGTGAAAAACCCTTCCAAAATTTCTATCCACTTTCTTTTCAAAATCTCATTGTCTGGAATTCTAAATAAATAAAATAGAATTATTTATAAGGTTATTTAAATTCCGAAAAAAGCAACTTACTGGTGGAACGTAATATTTTTGTTTTTATAGGAATTATTACAATTGACAACACTACATGTTCGTCCCATGTTATCACTTCCGCTTGATAAAATTTGTCCTAAGAAATACAATAACACAAACCAAACACAACACTGAAAAATAACCGAAATACGAAACCGTATTCGAAACTACGAAAGTGACGTTTATGAGAATTGTTAGGTTATAATTGGTTATAATGGTTATAATTCTAGGGACAATAGCGACTTGAAACTATTGCTAAGTTCAGGTCGGTACATCCAACATGTCTGACTTTCTGATTGCCCCCACCACCACCACATACGCACTCTAGATATATATATAAGATCTCAATGATCCTTATACAGATTTCCACAGACACTTCGGCTGCGCAGAACTTGTAGTGATGCCTCCTTTCTGTTCGGGTTGATCAGAGGTTACTATGATTCTTGCTATCTTCTCTCACGCATTGATCTCCATATTCCCCCTCGTTGGATGCGCTATGACTTTCTGTTTTAAGTACCGACTGCTCCCCGAACAAATTCGTAGAAATAGAAATTCTCCAATACGTCGCATGGAGAGGACAGTGGACCGTCTTCGGTTCAAATTCAAATTATTCGTAATTCCGTGCTTGATTGATTGATCGATCATTAATTGGTCGGCCATTAATTGGTCGAATTTCAATTTTGTGTTCATACAATTATTGAAAATTTAAAATTATCAATTATTGATTTACATACAATTATTATTGTATATGAAATGTATTACAGTGGAGTAGCGTAAGAGGTACTGTGTCCTATTGCTACTCCTGTGTGTATAATTAAATAAATATACGTATTACCATTAAATAAATAAATATATATATTTGGCGTACTATCAGAAAAGATAGAGATGCGCCGCTTAAGAAATAAGCAGCTATTAGTTGCCGCTTACGTTACTTCTCCTATCACCTGTTATCCCTTAAAATCCTAACATGGGTATATTCTAAACGTATTTCTTTTGTATGTCGTAAATGTAATTTGGGAGGCCTACACGAACGCCTACAAGTCAGCGCATTTCTTTTTGTTCTGATAGTACATAACTGTTCATACATAACACATTTCCTACTTAAATACTATTATTGGAACGCTAATCCTGTCGTTTAATAACTCTATTACTACTCTTTGGTTTTGGGGTTTCAATCGCAAAACCCCCTCTGGATCCCTCTACACTAAATTTTTATTCTTATTTTTATCACATTTGCAAACGAGCGACAAATAACAATGGGTTCTGGTTCAAAAAAAAAGAGATGAAAAACAAAATAATAAATTGTTATAAATGAAAGTAAATAATTCTTTAATTAATAATAAACGAAAATTAAATAAAATGCAACAAAATAATAAAATAAAACAATACCTTAAAAGATTAGCGGCGGGGCGATACGGAAAAAGAGTTTTTACGAAAAGTATTGTTGGTATCACTGACTTCTGGGGTAGTCGGAGCGAAAATGATGATGAACCAAATTGACGAACACTTTACAAAAAAACAAAACGTGCTATTTTAGCATTCTAATAAATTTTGCGAATTGTATATCTGTTTATATATAGATAGCATATCGAAATTATAACGTTTTGATCTTTTAGATGTTTAAGACGCGTACTTGAATAGATACTGCAGTTATCTTTTCGATAAAGTAGTAAAGGGGTTGCTACAATTACCACCAAATGAAAAGTTTATGTTGTTTACTAACAGTGATTTATTTATTTATATATAAAATATATAAGTATTTGAAGACTACATTTTCTAAACTTACAAAGTTCAAGATAATTATTCGTAGATAAGACTGAATTTCTGTAAAAAGTTGTATAGAACATATTCAGTAAGAATGTGTTAATATATAATTGACAGCATATGTAATATCAACGAGTTACATGAATGTTTAGGATTAATATATTGTTCTTATTTCTTTCTTCCAAACGATAGGTATTTAATTCACATAGATTAAGCTAAAACTAAACTAAGTCCAAGGACATAAGTAACATTTGAAAAACCATAAATACTAAATAAGCACAAAACAGCAGTAAAGCAATAGTCCGTATTATCTGTATACTACACTCAAATATTTTTTAGAGCATTGTGTTAGAATGTCTTTCCTTCATCTGTTAATTTAACGTATTTTAAAAATGTTGAACATTACTCATTTCTTGCACGTTAATTTTATTAACGGATATTACATCATATATTACATCATATATTATATATTACGATATTACGTCATTACATTATGTAATGACTTTTCAATACATTATGGGAGAGCAGAGCAACAGTATAAGAAACAGTTTTTGGTCTTAGTTATTGAAAAGATCATTTATGTTTTAATGCTTGTATGTACATCTATCATAATTGAGTCAATCATTAATAAAAGTGACTCCATATGTGATAAATAATAAGCCTTTTTTAATTGATTTTAACATGAAAATAAAACTTGAATCTATTATCTATTATATTATATAATGTCTATTGAAAAAACAACTTGTTAGCCTTTGCTTTAATATATTCTCGTCATCGCTTAATAGCGTCATAATAATTTAATTAATAAAGTGATTAATAATTCAAATAAGGTTTGTGTCCATATTAGAAAATGAATTTTTTTAATATAAATAATTTATGAATAAAAGAATATAATAATTTGATTAGCGTAAAATCCGTCAACGCGTTAGTGTAGAAATGGTTTTGGATGTAGCCTATAATTAATCCCGTAATTGTGTGAAAAACCTGTTGATTCCGCGGTGCGGGCCGCACGCAAACGGGCTGTTCAATATTAAATAAATAAATTGGTACGCAATAAAAATTACAGCGACTTTTAATCGATTGGGCGCAATAAGCGTTCGCACCCGACCAAAACCGCACGGTCGGTGAATTGTTTGTTACATCTGTACAGTTGAACGAGCGTGACCGTTGCACGTACGCCGCTGGCGACTCTAATTATACAAATTTAACACCTGAAAATACAACAATTTGGGGACGGGCTTGCCGAGATGTATACCGTCGAATTTTGTGCCGTTTTTAATTTTTCGCCGAGCAAAACAGACAACAAATCAGAATGGAAACGGTCGAATAAATTTCTTTTTTTCCCCATTTCCTATCGGACCGTAAAACAAGAGCGCTACGTAAAAAATAAATATTCCCGTCTGAATAATGCTTCATTGAAAAAATAGCGCGCTAACCCCGCGCGCGGCAGTTGCCTTTTTATATTTTTTTCCTGGCGCGCTCCTTTTTTTGTCCGTTCCCGTTCGAACTGCTGCAAAATAATAAAGGCACATCCGACAAAAATATATTGATACATTTTCCACCATTTTTCCTCATCACTCTATTCGACACATGTTCAGAAATTTTCCCTATTAAACATCGCAAAATTACTTTTACATTTCAATCAACTCTTGAATTTACAGTGTAAGTTGGTTATAACGTACTAACGTAATAATCCAGAAAATATCTCCATTGATCATAACCTAAACAAATTTGCCTATAACGCAAATAATCCGCGTACAACGAAGTTTCGGATACAACGATCTAATCACTACTGAAGTGGTTCCAGTTATAACGAACTCTGTGCCATATAATATGTTGATTCTACGTCAACAAAAAAGATGAAATGTTTAATGATAAAGACGATCCGCCACTTATAAAATTCATTTCGCAAAGTTGTATTGGTACCGTCGAAATGAATTTTACGCGAGACTACGTGAACTGTGATGAAAATGTGTCCAATTGGGAATTTTTGATGGATGACGAAATTTTTGGTATAATTCTGTATAAAAAGACTTGCGAAGAAGATGGAGCGATGACAAGAAAACTGAAATGTTGTCGTATCATTTCAATTAATAAAATTGTATGAAATATGGCGCACACTGGGCTAGGTTAAGATTTCAGTTGGACAAATTTATTTTATGGGTTTAATAAGAAGTAGAACACTTGAACAATTTAAGAAGATAATAAAATAACATAATATGAAAGAAAAACTAGATGTTGGTTGTAGGTGTTTTTTCACATATTGTTTAAGGAAATATTAGTAAAGGATTATATGGAAAAATAAAATAAATACTAATTTAGTTTCTAATAAAAGGAAGTATTATTTTTTAAAAATGTAAAATCTGAATCACCTTCATATTCACTTATTCCTTCTTTCGAATACCCCCATTCACTATGCTGCTCATCAACCATATGTATAATTTGCGATGAGTACAGAACCAAAATCCTAATACCAGTTTTCGGAATTATTATTTTAAAACCGAGATACCGGTATTAACACCGATATCAGTTTAATGTTTTTTAC
This sequence comes from Onthophagus sagittarius, assembly GCA_036711965.1. Taxonomy (NCBI): domain Eukaryota; kingdom Metazoa; phylum Arthropoda; class Insecta; order Coleoptera; family Scarabaeidae; genus Onthophagus; species Onthophagus sagittarius. The sequence goes on from JASERS010000001.1 coordinate 56,173,888, forward strand.
TAGTCCAAAATGAAAGCGCAATGATAAATAAGAAATGATAGGATAGTACCTTGCTTTGTTTAAGTGTACTATCTTCGTCGTCCACTCAAAGGTCATGCTTTTTTTTAGGAATATGCCCATAAAGGGTTTCTAAATATGTATGAAGACGAGTAGTTTCTATTAAGAACTAATGCCAAACAGATTCAAAAAGGGTTCTATATTGAGGCCAGTATTGTGAAATGTCTTTTTCGATCAAACAAAGATATAAAATTGATCGCTTATGCTGGCGACATTGCAATCATATTTAGCGGTTTAGAAATTGAAGATATTGAATAAAATGCACAGCTGGCGTTGGATAATTTAGTGAGAAAGAAAGAAGAAACTGTTAGTGTAAAAGATAATGTAGTCGAATAAAAAACAGTCGTTGAAGTGTTTAACTGTAATGATTGGAAAAAGCTTAGAATGGAGGACCCAGGTAGAGTATATAGAAAATAAGACGCATAGAAATGTTAATACATTAAATAGAATCATGGATTCAACACACAGACCGAGGGGAGTAAAGAGTTGATCCCTGAAGGAACAGGGACGATCAAACAGGTGAAGAGGGAGGCTATTATAGTATCTCCTGTCGGCTCTGGCTTATGTTTTTGAACCATAGTTGATGCTCCGAAGAAAGCCCGAGAGGATGTTTCCGGGGAAGGCGAGGGGTTTTTAGTAGGTCGGGGTGTATCACTCCAACCCCACACTATTCGGTCACTCAAGATCCAATACCGGATGTCTGTATAGCATATTTTCCCCGACCTCTTAAAAAAGCGTTGGATTCTGTTGGGTTGGGTTGTATTGTTAATTATTGGGATAAGTATGTGATAGGAACAGTGACGTCCAGAGACATAAGAGAAGGACGCCGATAATAAGGAAGAAGCTGGTGGACAGAGCCTGTTGTAGTAAGTAGAGAGAGAACAAGTCTTCGGTTGCGTTGGCTAGTTACATCTCAAAGAAAACACATCTAATTGAGTAAAATTGAATGTCCAAATTCTTTATGTTTTCCATAAACCCTGTTTTTAATTAACTATAAACGCTAATCCGTAATTAGACACAACCTAGATATGAAGACTCGGCGGAAATCATTAAAAATCTCTAAGATGTTATCATTTAAGAGCCTTAATATAACAATTAATTGAAACTCAAAAATTAAAATCAATAATCTTTATAATCTTCATATCTAAATCTATATGCATCTATAGATTTAGATATAAAGATTGCGATTTTTATTGCGATATTTTCATACCTCAAAAACCAAAATGAATGGTCAAAAAGTTCATTCAATAAGATTGTCCATACTGAACAAATAATGAACCGTTAAAATAACCTAAACGGAAAGAATTTGTGGAAATTCAGCAAATATCTTCAAAATATCATAATTCTTTCTATTATATTTGTTTATTATTAATTCTTTTCAATTTATAATAATTTTAGATTTTCAGGACAAAAATCAATCACAACTCAAAAATCAAAATAGACAGCAAGATACATCATCAATTATTTAAGTCATCATTTAAGTCTCACTATAAAAAAATAATCGAAATCATTTGGACTTTGAATACCCCACATGATGTTTCACCACAACATGATGTGGGGTTCATGTTTCCTCTCTGAAAACAGCACAGTAATTTCTTACTCATTACTGTTTGCTATACTAATAACAATGTTTTTGTTGAAATAGATATTCTGAAGTCACCTGCCTTAAGGAAATTCATATGTCTGCAACCCGTAAGTTTTGATATTATCTTTAGATTTTTAACCAACTAAAACTAGTTGAAGGCTTCCTGTACCAGAAATAAATGATCTCAAATGCCCGGGATAACAAGCTTTTCGTAAATTATCTTGTTTCTTGCAATTTTAGTTCCCGACGTTATATCCGCCATCTTAATTTTAATTATAACCCCTATTCGTATTCAGCACCACAAAAAATCGCACCATTGCAAAGATTTATAAAAAAACAACGAGAGAAAATGAAAAACTCAACTATATCTCAATTTATAGTTCGTTACGGCCTTTATATCATTGGAGCGTCTTTCGCACCCTCGATTTATAACAATTGGTTGTTATATCGACATAATATTATTTTCCCATAATAATTATATAATTAATATAAATAAAACATTGAATAGATACAAAAATCTTTTGTAAATTAGTAATTAATTAACATAAATTAACAAATTTAGAGTTAAACCAAAATAAACTCTATAATTGGTGACCACCACAAGATTAATTCACCTTAGACAACTTTTTGAACAATTAGATAGTTTTGAAATAAATATTAAATCATCTAAATGTGTGTTTGAAGTAAATTTAATAGATTTTAAATCCAACATATATCTTTGAAAGGGTCTCATCCAACTATCCTTCACTCAATTTGATATTAACAACAGATGTCTCTAATACAGGTTTAAGCAACTTTTAGCAATTCATTAAACGTTTCAAACATTTTTTATACGGCAATTTACGACGTTTACCAACAAACCTCTAATTAATTTCATCAATTCTAAGTCGGATAAAACTCTATATTAGATAAAACTAATATATTAAGTATATTAGAGAGGAGATTTTAACATTGTTAGATGACCAACAGCGTTTTCAATTATATATACTTTAACGACCATCGTAGCAAATACACTTTTTCAAAATTATTTTGCACGGTATGGTATTCTATACACACTAATACAGGACAAAAGGTGACAATTTGAATCTAATGTTATTTCAAAATTTACAAAATTACTTGGAGTTGCACAGATTAGCACATCTGCTTATCATTCACAAACCAATGGATTTTTTTTAATTCCCCAAAAACTCCATTGTTGCACGTGAATGGAGCAACAAGTGGTTTCATGATCTCTAAGTAGTTATATTGGGAGTCAGATCTTCTCTGAAAGAAGATCTGAGATGTTCTGGTACTGAACTTGTGTTTGGACAAGCAATCCTTTTGCCAGGTGAATTCTTTTCCAAATCTTCTATATATAAATTAACTACTTATTAGTCTACATGAATCTTTTGCAAACTTGGGCCCCACTCACAAAATTTTCATTCGAAATTAAAACCTTTTATCTGCAATAAATAATTTATATCAAATTTCGTTTTGGTAAAAGTACGACAAAAAAATTATTGTTATCCAGATTTAAAGGTCTTGTATAAATACATGTTGGTAATTTAGAACCACCATTCTTATTGAATGAAACCCTACATAAAATTTGTATTGTTAAACAAAATTCTAAAAAAAATAAATTTTTCATGTTTATAATTTACTCTAAAACTGATTATTACAATTCATAAAATGCCTTTCTTGTACGGAATAAAGGCGATTGTTACCATGCTCCTTAATTTCATTAATATTTTTCATTTGTTAAATTTTCTTGGAAGGAGGAATAATTGTAGCGCATCACGCACCCTCGATTTGTCTAATTGGTATCTACCGCGTATCCCATTTAACAAAAAAAAATACCTTAAGAATTAAGCAGCGGACTAAAAATAGTCTCGGATAACATTTGTTCGGATTGAAGGGAGACATTTAATGGTGATGATGATCATTGCGCCCCCTGGCGGCGTAATGAGAAACAACCTTGAACGTTTTAAGTTCTAGGTCTAGTATGAGCATTAGTGCTGGTATTAGCTCTAAATTAGCTGTTGTTCGGTTTCAAATAATTGTATACTTGTATCGAACTAAAACTAGAACTAACACTCAACCTAGATACAAAAAGATGCAGGTTGCGTCTTCATACGCACGGCTAAACCTGCATCTTTCTTGTTCTAGGTCTAGTATTAGCTCTAGTTTTCTTGTTTAACTCTACAGTGTTGTAAATTCTTCTGGAACTAAAAGTATAACTAAGACTAGAACTAGCTTCAGAACTAACACTAGAACTAGAAACATTCGGGTTTAGCCGTCTCTTAAGACTAGTGCTAATTCTGAAGATAGGTTAGATTGGGTTCGGTTCTATATGGCTCACGGCTACCCAACCCAACTCAATCCAACCCAAATGTTTCTAATTCTAGTGGTACTGTTTTTTTCTCTTTGTAACTCGATCAGGGGACATACTGTATACATCTTTTTGGGAAAGAAAATGGATACAGAAATGAATACATAGTATACATACCAACTCACAGTTACGTGACCTGGCATCTCTCATATAACTAATATGTTTCTGCATTTTAGAAGATACTTGACTCAGCTAAAACATGAAACTCTCTTCAATCATCATTAAATGAATAAAAATGCCTCCTGAACTTCATGGCATAATGCTCTAATTAATGTGCCAGATAATATAAGTACCAGGCACGTAAGTTATTTCTACGTGCATCCACGATCTAATCCACAAACTATATTTTCGCTTATTTTTGTTAATATATTCAAAATCAATATTAAAATCCATTTTAAACAGTAATTATAAAAGTTAAAAACAACAATGAAATTGGTTTTCCTTGTACTTTGACTGGTTTAAAATACAGTCTTTGAATCAAAGAATTATCATCAGTTATTTATTCTTTCAATTTTTACATGTTTCGTCTAATCAGTTGCTTCCACTCCTTAGAAAATGGGTTTAGTTGAAATTCCAAAAACAAATTGCACCATATAATTAAGTTATGTTTAACTTCTTATAAATCAAGAAATATTCGGTAAAAAAACATTCATATAACTAAAATATTATCCGGAGTATATAATCTTTCGTGAAATCATAATGTGATCGGTCAGGTAATACATTCAAACGAATTTCATTGTTGTTTTTAACTTTTTTGTTAGTTCCAAGGAGTACATTTAGAATACCACATTGATACTAGTGCCAAGAATATCACACAACGCCATTATTATTACTGTGCCAGTACACAATTATAACGTTTATGTGGAAACAGCTTCTGGCGCCACTAAACAGGCTTAGCTTAAGAGGAATCAAATTCTAAGACGTATCCCAGTATTAAGAACATTTATAGTATCTATAGTCGGTCTTAGATTCGAACGAATACGGTAGTAAAGAAATTCTTAATTTTCCAAATCTCTATGATCATAATAATACAGAAATTCTCAAAATTTGAAGTCAATATGATCTAATGAAAAAGTTGCTTTCTTTAATCTGACGTTTTCAGTCCTTAAAATATTTTCCTAAAAAGTATCTTAACAAATTAGTTTAACACAAAAATAAAAATAAAAATCCTGTCCTCAACCGATAATATTATTATATTACAATAGATTGTATAATACTAAGGATAATCATACTAATGAATAACGAAAGCGATTGACACTGTATTTGCATTCAACCATTTTTGATGTAACTACATAGAATGATTCACTATATTAATATTAAAAATTTTCTACACCTGAAAAAAGGTGCAGAAATATTTGCGACAAATTCGCAAATTCTAATAAAGCTTAGTGAACTTTTTTAAGTAGCTTGTTACTTTTATTTTCTGTTTAATTTCTTCTCAAATTATATAATTTCAGTCAATTTAGAAATGATTATATTGTCAGTTTAATTGAATTCATGATTTTCTAAATCAATTTTCAGGTCCCTTTAGGATTCGTTATATCCGAATTACACCGTATATAGCAAGGAGATTTTTAATTAATTTATTTAAACGCTACATCCGTAATAATTTTGTAGGAGCTAATAACGAGTACGCATAAGTCAGTTAAAAAGCAGATTAAAATTTCCGCAATTACCCCAAATGGTTGCAATCGACCATTTAAACTTGGTCATAACACAAAACGCTTAAGCTGTTCTCCTTCATTTCCCCTTCAAGAAGTAGAAACAAAGCGAACGATGTAAATTACGATGTTTTTAATTTCGCGCGTCTGGCGTGTTCCTCGTTCCTATTTTTTTCTTTTATTTGCATCGAAGGGGGAAAGCCATTAGTTTTAAAATTAAAATATACATCACTCGCGGGCCCGGCACCGAAGCAAAAACAAATGGCACCCGGGCCCTTCTCGCGATATTACACTATGAAATTTATGATAAGTTATAAAGAACGGGGCCACGGCTAACACAAGCGCCATTAGCGCAAGCAGTTTGTGTTGTTTTTTTACGGCGTAACCACAACATCGAAGCGTTATAAAGACGTGCCGACTTTTCTGGATTTATACTTCTCCGGTTTAGATTTTCGGGTGTGTGGTATGGTTCGCCATCGTGACGGCGACAAAATTATCGAAACGAGCAACTTTGCTTTCGCCTCCGCATAATTGAGTTATAGTTAATGCGTTTTGTCCCCCTTTTACGTGCCTTGAACTTTTGTATCGCCAGCCCTTTCGCGTCTCGCCCGTGTTTACCCTAATTAACGGTTTGCGTCAAGTTGCCACAACGAAAAGTTTGCAGAAGTTTCATTAAAATTCTAATTGGAAAACTACGTTTTAACTGTTCAATAGGCACGTTTAACTTATGATCAATAACAAGCTCCGTACAATTACTTATGGGGAAAAGTATGATGTATTAACCCATTGGTAATTAATAATTGGGTTTTATAAAAGATACGGTTATGGTTCGTTTGATTGTCGTACAAGAAGTATATGTAGGTTATTTTTCCTTAACTACACCATTAAATCAAACCAAGTTCCATCAAGATAGTAAGGAGAATACAAAGCGGTTACACGAAACGAGTAAAATATGCAAGAGGTCGATGGTATCGGGCTGCCTACGGATGACGACATGAATTTATTAGTAATTATTTAAAAGTGTAATTTATCACGGTTTTATGGAAAGACGTCCTGCAGACAGCTATTTTCGGTCCGCCCCGCATAAATATCGTTTATTTACGGATGCATTATTCACGGCCGTTCTACGTAAAACAGTGATTGACGCTAATTATACGTGCGCCTATTTATTTGTTGTGCGTGGGTAAAATGAAAGGGTGCCAAATGTTTACGCCGCCCGGTATTTCTTCGCTATATTAATAAATAAACAAACATGAATTAATTAGTGCGCGAGCTTTACTATTTGTATCATATCGAATAATTTGTATTATTGTTTACTGAATAATATCACCACATTTTATACATTTTTTTTAATCTTTATTGCTAGTTATCCAAACAGTTTAATTATCATTTCCGCACGAGAATAAATTACTGATTTCCTGATTTATTCAATTAAATAGAAGATTACCCAATTAGCATTGAGTATGTGTAAATAAAGGATATGTTTACATATTAAATCATTCACCGGACGTTAATGGTAAAGTGGGTAAATGTGATCCAGAAAATAAAGATAAATTTATCCCTATAATGTTCAATTATAGTGACCTAGTAAAAATGAGTTATTATTTTCTTTTTAATTAAAACATTTTATAAAATGTACACAAATTATTATGGCAATAAATTTAAATAGATTTATGTGAAATAATAAAAAGGGAACTCAATAGCGCAATAAAATAGTCATTTAAATTTTTGATATCATAAGATAATATTGGTACAGCAATTACATTCAGTAATATTGGTAATAATTGGTACAGTTGAAAATGGTCTGCATTGCATTATAGTTAAGATATTTATAGAAACCGTCTCGATTTATGATACAATTACCCGGTCAATGGATTTCCCGCATTCTCATCCAATGCGAATTGAAAAAGAATACAGAACGTTATCAATATAAGCAAAAGATTGATGAATAAATTGAATTCATTGAATTCTGTACAAAAATTACTCGAATTAGTACTTTAAATTATCTGCTTCATTAAAATTTTTAGCAGCTGGACAACTTGATCTTGCGATTTAAAGTATTCAAGACGGCCACTTCCGGAATACCGGACAAGTTATTATTACATATTTTGAATTCCTTAATAATATGATATGTTGACATTGATTGATGTTGAGGAGTGTTGATACCAGGTGCCTTTAATTTTTGCTTTTAAATCTCCATTCTTCTTCATTAAATCAAAAAGAAAGCTACAAATTGGTAATGTTGTGATCCATATATTCCGAAAAGAAATACTTAGTTATATCAGTCTATCTTATACAGAATGTTATAAAATGTAATAACCGTTTTTTAATTACTACAAAACAAAAATTTTTAAATGGAGTGCTCTTTTATATACTATTTAATTTCTTACATTTACGTAATTAATTAGGTATCGTGTACCAATATGTTGAAGTTTTTGAGATAGAGGAGTACCTCGGTTTATGTACTTAACGGAGAACAACACACGGTTTTCGCACGTAAAGTGAAACAATGCGTAAAATGAAAAGAGTTTTATATTGTTATCACAGATATGTGTGGGTACTAAATGCTTGTAACAATTTATATCTTAGTTTGTCTTAATAATAAAATCTAATTCGACATCCGGATTATCAATGCTTATTTGATTAGTCATCATTTATAATGTAGCAAACAATTCGCAATTTGATATGAGTTGTTGAAAGCACAAAAGATTTTCGTAAGTATCATATTTGCAGATAGATAAACTTACAGAAAATACTGTTAAAGATATATACAAAGTTTTAAAAGAAGTTTCAGTTCAATCACATACTCCGTATTTATCACGGAGATCAACTCCATATTTCGTTGTAAAATTCCAAAAGTATTTTCAACTTCTTTTGGTACAGGATAGACGATAGTTACTTCATTCTCCAAACTTGTATAGCTATAATGACTTCATTAAATGTCTCATCAAAAGTAAAGCATCACCGCTTACAAATACATATGGTATTTTTTAACTAAAACCTGACAATTGCTCCAGTGCAACCCAGGTCAGGAATATATAAATCGTCATTCTTTAGCTTCTCAAAAAAATGCCAAATCACTAAAAAGACCAGTATCTGATGTCGAGCCATTCATGATACATTAACCATTAAAAATTGCCAGTTTTCATCAAGAATTTCCATCAAAATAATCGAGAAATTTACTTTATAATTAAAAAACATAATATCTAGAGTTAGAGGGTTTTATAATGTTAATATGTTTTTAATGCATGAAGAAAGTGCCAAACGTCGCTGCTTGTGGAGTAAAAGCTGTCAAGAACTTTAAGTCTTTAAAACTATTTCCACAACATAAAAACCGTAATTGCTTTTTTCTTTATTATTAATGGAGTAACTTTTCTTATTAATTGATAAAAATTATGTATATCCATTCTTAAATAATTATATAAATCATTGTCAGCGCTAATTTCCAAATCTCTTAGAAATTTAGTATCAGCTAATTCTTCTTTACCTTTTAACCATTTCTTCATCCAAACAGACATTTTTCTCAGGATAATAGCAATAACTAACCATTTCCATACGGTGCTCACAAGGTTTGACCTCTTTTTAAAGTTTTTTAAATATTTAGGGCTGTTAACAAAATTTATAACTTTAAATGGAATATGTCCACTTGCAATGCGCATAAAAATTCGCACAATAACAATTCGCATTAATAATAATCTCAATATTGAGGTGCTATTGAAACATGATTAAATTTTGTCAATGCACACATTAAAAAAAAACTACATACTTACGTAGATTATGTTATTTTAAACGTAAATAACGTTAAATAAAAAAAATCCAATGCTTACAGGAATATATCACTAACGCATTGAAGAATAGATTAACAAAAGTTTAAATTTCACACCAAACATAATTTACACCACCATACAAACCAGTAGCTCATAGCGTTACAAGCATATTTACATTACATCAGAACAGACTTACGACAAACAAAAATATAAGAAGAATTTATGTTTGGTACTACCTAATTCGAGGACATTCTGTATAAAAACCTGTAACGACTTAGATTAGATATTTTAAATATCATCGGGTCTTGTTATCACAGCCCTCAGACTGTTCAAGAAAGGCCATTTAAGAAGTTGAGTCACGGTGGAGTCTTGATGAGCGAAATAGCGAAGCGTAGAAGTGATCTGGATGAATAGAACTTTGAATTTAAAGAAAACTCAGTCGTATAAAAAACGCATCACCTAAAACGATAACCAGTTTCAAACCACCCAATGACTATTGAACATATTGCTCGACTCTTTGTTGTTAACACTAAAGTTACAAGCTATGAAGCATAACGCTATTCTGGATATTGACGAAAACATTTCAGTGAAGATTAGTATTGTAAGTTTAATGTATTCAAATCTTGCAAAAGTTGCTCGGTGGTTTTGGTGAAAGATGGATGCAACACTTGGTATGCTGCTCGTGTTCTTGATGCTATTCAAACATTCCTTAGACTGGTACTTTCGTTAGTGAACGTGCAGTATGGAAGAAATTTGAAGAAACAGGTTACAGATCACAGAGATCAGCAAATAAACCATAGCTGTTTCGTAAACATTATTTGGTTCGATTACAATTTGGACGAAATCAGGTTTAGTGGACCAATGAGAAACAAAATGCACTGTTCACAGACAAGCCGACATTGGTTCCTTTTACTCCATTTATTGGTAACAACTTTATGTTCATGTACGATTATGCACACTTCCGTATATCCCGTATTGTTTAGCTATACCTAGATGTTGGAATATCTACAGAATAAAATGGCCTTCAAGTTTTAAACCCCATAGAACACATGAGGGATATGCTAGGGAAACGAGTAAGAGTCGCTATACAAATACTAGAATATCTTCGAATAGCGCTAAAATAAGAACGAAACTATACCGTTTGATTTACTGTTACAAATTAAACTATAACTACAATACCACTATTTCTATAACATTCATAAATAAAATTGTTTGTGTTTTAAACATTATTGCGTCATACTTTAATTTATTAATTTATCAAGACTTACAATCGCGAAGAAAGGGCGCCTCTTAAATTCAAGTGAAAATGGTAATTTGATATAATTGTTTGATATTTGAACTAAAATTAGAACTAACACTAGTACTATCACTAGAATTGTCACTAGGACTAACACTAGATCTAAAACTAGAAACTTTCGGGTTTTGCCGTGCGTTTTTTGAAAAAATGTTTGACGTTTTGGATGTCGTGTTGCAACCTTCTTCAGAAACTGGTTCGAAAGAGGGGTGACCTTCAGTTCTCTCACATCTTAGTGTTAGTGCTAGTGTTAGTTCTAATTATAGTTCAATTAACACCGGTCGTGAAAGCCTTTGTACTTATAATAGTTTGATATGATTGAAGATTCTCACCTAATCCACGAATTTGGTAAGAAAACAATTTTAACTTCATATTTTTAGTTGCACTGCTAAAACAACTCAAAACACACCTTTAGCTTCACAACATACCATTCTAACCCAAACTCAAATGAAAACAATTTCGACATCATCATGATTGCCGTTGCCACCTTGCAATTATAGCAAGAAGAATGAATCAATATGAGTCATATAAGACGTAAGTGACTCTTATTGCCACTTATGCCATCGTATAACTGACGGAATTCAGTCAGATCAGCATCTCGGCAAAATATTCAAAATGTATTGTCAGTTATCTTGAGTCTATTATTGCAAGAGTTTCTTATACAAATGTCTTGTATAGGGGAAAGTATATGTGTATACGGGGCATCGTACGTAACTGATCTGGGATAGGTAAATTTGTGTTGCAATATTATTGTGACATTCTGCGCTATTTTTAATTTCAAAATTTTCAAAGAAAAATTCTTTAATTTTCATAATTTATTGTTTTAGATATTACATTTTCTAGTTTTTAGTTTACATACTATAATCTATTAGGAATCATAATTCTCATTTGAAACCTTGCCAAGTGTCGTTGTTTATTTATTTTAGAGATTTATTCACTTATAACAACATTGGGACAAATGATGAAATTTCTGTCTATGAAAATTATTCAGGCAATGAAATAGAATCAGAAAGTGAATCTCAGAAAGTGTGACTTGAATCTTATCGGAGGGTAAATTCTATATTATGGTATATGATGATTTATTTTTTTCCGTATAAATACGTTAATAATTAAATTTAAACTTGTTTGATATAATATTGTTAAGATTAAAAGTTACAAACCGTGGCGCGTTTTATCTAAACATGACTCACTTGCCCCCTTCTCCCCTACAATGAAAAACATTTTACTAGTTCCAGAGCTATAAATGCAGAGTTTTTAAAGCTGTAGAAGCCAAGTATATCACAATAGAATGGAGAAAAAGTGGTGTATGCTTGTTTTTAACATTTGAAGTAAAATGTTAAAAAAATAATTTACAGATACGCTATATCATCTAAATTACTTGTGGAGGAAAATGTTAAATGTGGGAAAAATGGTCCATCATTCTTAGCAATAGCAAAAGAACAATATTTTATTTATTTGTTTTATGAAGGGAAGATGATACATTAAAATATTAAAGGAAAATAACGAAGAGGTGTTCACACGTGCATTGACTTCAAAATTTCCCTAACAACAACTAAAATATTTGATAATGATAACCAAAGACTAGAGAAAGCGCTGAGGCAAAATTATTGGAATAGGAGTAGGAATTTAATGACAGATCGATTTTAAGAATTTGCTAATTAATAATCTCCGCTAAAAAACATCAAAATTGTTATTGAATGAATTTATCACAAATAAATAGTGAACCTATACAAATATTGCAAAAAAAGTAAACATATCAAGAAAAAATATAGAACATACTTAATATAAAAAACTGTAGTAATTTTCGGCTTTAAATACGTTAAGGTGACTTTGTTATAAGCTACAGCAGCTAAACTGATTTAATAAAGAAATGTAACAAAAACCTTACCTAAAAAAACTTAAAATCCTACCAGTTCATTATTAATGATAATCATATCACTTAATCCGAAAACTCGTTCCGTTGCTAGCCAAAGCTCATTTTCCTGGCTTAAAATATTATAAATTACTTACACATTAACCACAAGCGGCACATTAAACATTCAATGCCCGGACGTCATGCAGTAACCGCCCCCACGACTTCTCCCTTTACAAGCCTTGTAACGCAATATTTCTGCAAACGGTGAAGTGCTGAAACGCAGCTCGCGTTTAATGCAATTTCCAACGGTAAAGTAAAACTTAATAGCTTAATTTAAATTAAAAATCAAAGAAACCTACCAGTAAAGTCGACGTGCTTACGTAAGCGCAAGCTAAAATGCATCGTCCACCGACGAATTGTGACGCATTAAATGAACGGATTGGTTTGCGCAAGTTTTTACTCCGCGTAATTATTTTGATGAGTTCTAAATCTAGTAAGTGCTTATTAAATACAGCCGTGTGGTACTCAATTTTGACCATAAACTCTGTTATTGCGCTTGTATGGTTTGTTTATGAGTTCCATATATTAATTACCGCCAGGTTGATTATGAGGAAGAAACTATTAACAGAATTTGCATGTTTTTACGCTTTTCGATTCGCAAACACCCATATAAAATCTATCAATTTAATGGCCAAGACTTTCACAGTTTTCCTAATAAAGTTTAATAATTTAGGATCATTTCTGTGGGTGGATATATGTATTGACCTTTTCAAGATACTAATAACCCAAGTAGTAATCATGTATACAGACACCCACAGGTTAAGAAGTAATTAAGAAAGAGAAATCAGATTAAAGTGCTGTTAGTTAACTTATAGTTCGTTTGTTGGTATATGAAAGAGTTTTAAACGTGCAAATAGGTCCGTGACGATGTTTCCTGCACGTCATATTTCGCCAGAAGAGGGTGCGCGAAATTATAACCGTGCACAGTTGCCGTTTCGCCGTTTTGCTCTACTCGGGCTGTACAATGAAATGAAACCAGTGTATAGAGCGTTTATGACGCCCGGTCGCGTTTCGGGAGAGCGCCTCGCGATATCGTCCGGAGATCGGCCTCGATTTGCATAGAAAAGGTATTTAAATCGAAAATTAGAATAGTAATAAAGTAATAAAATAGCGGCAGCAAGTTATTGTGCGTCCTCCGGCTGACCTGAACGTCTTCCTCAACATTTGCATACCTTCGCGTATGACGTACGTGTTGCGGTACTCGTACGATATGTCGTCCACACATGGTCGATTGTGTGTGAAGCGGCGGTTCTCTCGTTTGCCGCCGGCCGAACTTTAACTTTCACCTGGTGGGAAGTAACAGAGAACGGGGGCAGAGATTTCAGATAGATACGGGCAGATGGTCGGGGGTATTGTAAACGTGTCTCCGCAGCTGCTTAAGACACTGATGTACGAAATTTAATTATAAGGAAACAACGCCAGGGAACAATAAAAATTACTGGCACAGAAAAAAGAGAAAAATTTTAATAAGGAAAGTGTCTTTGTTGCCGTTTTTGAATCAAAACAGGTCCTTAGGTAAGCCGATATAATTATAGGTCACTAAAAGTTGCTCCATTTGGGAACATGAAAAAGTGAAGTCGGTAAAGACTTCTTAGTTAAATATGATGTTAAATAGATATTAACGTTGTTCACGTTTATAAAATGAATTCTCTCCCACCTTCCTTAAAAAACTTAATTAAATTACCTAAACCAGAAAGAAGCATTAGACCCATTATTAGTAATTCTAATACACCAACAGAAAAAATATCGAAACGTTTTAAAAAATATTTAAATCTTTAAAGCTAATTTCAAATATAATATTGAGAGCACCTTAATAAAAGAAAAATTAATAAAAAGTCGAAATTAATTTCTTTTCATATAAAGAATCTTTATAGTAATGTTCTGATTAATAATTCCAGAGATATTATTCACAATTTTCTTCTTAATAATAGGTTAATGTACAGGAACGTCGGCTACAACGACATTAGTATGTTATGTTTGCCTGTGGGATCTCCTATAACTGGAGTTGTGGCTGACGTCTTTAACGGATTCAACTTACAAGACATTCAATCTTCTTATAATAATTTACATAAGAACTACATTAATAATTAAATGTTTCCCAGATATAAAAAAGGTCAACGTTACATTAATTGTAACGTTGCCTTAACACAAATTAAAACATATCTTTCTTAAATATCATATTATTCCTGCCTTTTCCTACCACAATAAATTATGTCATTTACTTTACTAAACGTAAATTTAAAGATAGAGACGGCTAAATCCTGATGTTTGTATTTCTACGTCCAGTGTTTGTTCTAGCGTTAGTATTGGATCATGTTTTCGTGTAGTTAGAAAAACATATCCGAACACAAGAATCTCTTACGTTGGGTCAGGTTGGGTTGGGTTGGATTTATGGTTACATACCATAGATTGCACTTGGAATATTTTTAATTTAGAAAACTTTTTACATAAAAATGGGAATAATTAGTTAACTTCTATAGAGTATAAATATGTGTGATTTAATGGTATGAACATATCCAACGCATTATTTATACAGAGATAAGTTTGAGAAATCAGTAATAAGTAACTTGATCCGGGGACATACTGTATATAAATAAGCACTAAAATAATAAATTAAAATACAAAATTGACGCAACGCTCTTACAAGATATTTGCGTTTATATGCATATGTGGAAAATCTTTTCTCACATAGACACGTTGTGCGAAAATGTAACAAAACTTTGATATTTTTTGATAAAATAGCGTATTTATATCAAATATTTAGCCAAAAGTCTATAACAGATTGGTATTCAAAAATCGCTTTTAAAGAGCTATCGCCAGATAACTCAATAAGATTTTCTTTTTCCAATAAAGATGCAAAAATCGCCAAATTTAGATCTCTATGGAAAGGCTACATATCCAACTATTTTTTTAACTGAATATTCGGGTAAAAAGCTGCAGAGCGAATTAAAACCTGCGTACTCATTCATCTGCATACAATGGATCATTATTAATATGGATTTAATTTTTTACACAGCGAAGATGAGTCTTACTGTGTTTGAAATATATCAGCTAAACATGCTATTTTTTGCAGCCAAATATACCATATAGACAAGAAATGGATAAATGAAATGGATGTTCAGTAAAAAACGCTTAAACTTCAGATTTTAACTCAAACTTTGCTACGGGACAGCCATCTAACATCCATGTGAAGTAAAAAGAATCATAAAGACTTAACAAAGCACGCAAAATAGACGGGAATCGCAATTATATAAAGTTTGCAAGTTGCAGCATCACTTAAAGAGTTACATGCCTTTTAAGATTAGATATGAAATGAAATTAAGAATTAACTATTACTCACAGTTACACTTCAACAAAGTAAATATTATGGGTACTGATTTTTTTTAGATACTTATATTCTGCATTTTGTATCTATTATAGTATACTCTACATTTTTATACATATGATGACATTGCGATTTGATAGCATGATTAATTAGTTGCAATAAAGACATTTTATATGTCAATTAATATATGTCCAATATATATATATTTAATTTCTTCTGAAATTTGGATGGAGGGGTCACAAAGCTAGATTTCCTGGTCAGGAAAGTCATCAGATTTACATCCACTGGATATGCTTTGATGTACATGGACAATCAATTTCAGATTGTACAGGAATGTGTATTTTTTTGTGTCAATTTTTAAAAAACCAGAGAATTTTCCTGTCATTAATTTTGCATCATCTGTGCACACACCCACACAATAAGACCAGTTTATTCCATCTTTTTTTCAAAATAACTATACGTTTTTAAAGCGTTTGCATAGAGCACATTCTTAATGGAATTCTCAAAAATATATCTAACATACACAAGCAATATTGCAGCGTTTGCTACATCGGTCGACTTGTCAAGCTGGAATTTTTTCTCTTTATTGGTGCTAAAAAAATTAATTTTTTAATAGACTCAAACGACGAATGACGGCTCTCTAAAAAAAGTCTGATTATGTCTGAAAAATTACTTGCTGTCCAGAAAACGTTCGCAGTAAATGCTTGCAATGAATTGGGAAGAATAACTTCAATATATTAAAATTAATCATAATTAATTATAGACATAAGGTCATCAACTTATATAATCATTAATTTATACCATTATAAAAGCTTCTATAAAGAATAAGGACATAAAAGGCGCCAATTTTGTTTTTTCTGAAGCTTCTAACAATAAAATCTTTTGAGTCAATCATGAAGACATACATAATATACAAATAGACAAAATTAGACAGAATTAGCTTCAGTTTGCTTGAAGTATAATTAAGCTATATATGTTCTAACGAGGATTGGGACGTTTTCGTCAAATAGCAATACAACCCTACTTTTGGCAAAAAGATAAAATTGAAATTGAAGAGATGATTTGAAATCTATACGTCAACGACAATATATACAAAATGGCTGTACTATCAGCTTTTTCCAACTATATCATAACTCATTTCCTCGTCATATATTATGAACACTGACATCCCGTTCAAATACTTTGAAATAAAATTCATCGTTCATAATAATTGTAGTGTGATGATATTCACAAACGCTAAGGATTAAAGAATGGACAATACAAAGCATTTAATAGCTTGATCTTTCTCTGATGACGTTGTAAGTCAAGGACACCCAACAACTACTGGTTGAAAGAAAGAAATGATAATACTGGTGAAAGAAATAATAATAGGTCTGGGACCACGAAGAAGTCCCGAGATTTTAAAAATCTTGCATCTAAAAAAATATATTATTTTGTGTTTTTGTTGTTTCTCTGATTTAATATAAAATTTATTTTATTCTTATTCCGATTTTTGAAAATACGTATGGGTGTTAAAAGAAACTGAATCGGCAATAGACTCAAACGATGAATGACGGCTCTCAAAGAAAGGTTTGAATTCGGTTTGAAGAATTCAAATCATCGTATGCGCTCCCCAGAAAAAGAATCGCTCGCAGCAGATGCTGGTACTGAATTCTGACGAACAAACTCGATAGCGCATTAAAATTTTAAAAAATAATTTAAACTGATAATTTCAATCCACATAAAATCATTAACAATTTTGAATGGATGACCTGTTGGAAACATTGTCACCCTTCCAGAAGGAAGTACAGGTCACATCAACTCTTCCACAGGTAATATCAAATCTTCTGAAAGTATTTCAAGTCTTCTAGATGCAGTATCAAATTCTCTAGATTAAACATTTACCTTAGAAACATGAGTTTATGCACAAGTAGAGTATCGTATATAAGTACTACTACATTTTTTATGTATTTCTTTTCTTACATTTTATTGTTGGTGTCCAAATAATGGAAAGAACAAAGATAAAGAGAAATAAATTGCGCACCCTTACTTATATTCCTAACCCGAATATTTTCTTGAAATTTTTTTATTGTACTCGTACTTATCATCTCCTATTCTTATGGGTACTTAGCACCTATTAAAAATTTTATATGGGTGCTTGCGCATATGTAGGAAGCCAGCACTTATGTTGTTTGTAAAGCAACATAGAAATATGTTTCCCTTTTCCGTCAGTAGCAGCTTACAACTGCGGTAATACAATGATAGACGCGATTTTAATTGTAGTCATTTTGTAGAAGGATGAATATTCCCTGATCAAAATGCGTAAATGGATTGAACATTTCTTTTAGAATCAATTATAGGATGGTGATGTCAATTATTTCTGCTTCCGCCTGAAGTGTTTCGTTCTCTACAAGTTCAATTAATTCAGCATGCGAAAGTGGACAGCGGTCAGTATCCAATAAATACACGACATCATCTTTATGATATGTAGTCCTTCGTTTCATAAGCAAAGTGACTAGAGTTGTTTGAGTCTAGTATCACTGAGGTTACGCCATAAATCGAAACATAGTAGACCGTAAAGCGAAACAGAGACAAGCACTTTATTGCAAATTGAATGTATCTGATTCTTCCTCAGTAAAGTAAAACCTCATTTGTAAATAGTCATTGTTATATTCTCGTCTTTTTCTTTTGTTCTCACCAGTATCATCAATTTTCTCTTTATACTTAGTTATCTGAAATGATAGCTTACCACAGCTTTAAGAATTTTTGACCTTTGTTGTTACGAAATCAGTTGATCACGATAAAGAATGGACAATTAACGTTTTTAGCGTTAAATTAAAATTGCGGAATAATAATTATTAAAAACTTTACACGTTCTCGTTATATTTATTTATTAACAAAACTACTGGTATCAGTTAATTATTTGTCTGGTAATAACATTTTTCTTAATGTTTTATAAGTTTTAAATCGTTTAATTTTTTTTTATTTTGTCAAATTTTATTTTATTGGAAACTCTTTTGAAACAGCTCGCAAACTACCGGTTGGTAATCAGTGGTGTAACCCAACACCTCATAAAATAAGTATCCCTATACCTACGAAATAGCACATACAGTCGTAAATTAAAATATTAAACCGGATTTAGCAACATAGTAAGATCCACCTGGATGCCGAGCTATACGTAAAGCTCTCCATCGTGAAAATCCGGCAATATAGATATGTTTATTGCAATATAAAGCAGCGCATAGTACGTGCGCCCGGTAGGTCAACATTCAAACGAAACTATTAAGATATGAATAACTTTGTTTGCCTTTAATAATAAGCGAGCACGAAAACCGCCTCCGTCAGAAGAGGGCGCTACACGCGGTAGAGTGGCAAAGCGACAGAACGTGCCCGAGCAAGTAAAGAAGCCGAGGTTCGAAGACACGGTGCGGTGTTTCTCTATCCTCGAGCCCGCTCGCACGGATAACATCGCCATTTTTGACGGTTAAATTGCTTAATAAGGGCGCGAGAGCCCGTATCTCACCGATCGCTAAATGTCGCATATAAATATCAAAGTAGTGTTATTTGTCATAATATATTTTAGCCAAATTACTGGTTACGGTCGGTTATAATTCAAACATTCGGAGCATCAGGCTGGCCGCCCAAACGTTGCTGATTACACGGGAATTATCCTCATCAGATTGTGTGAGCGTTTAGAGCACGAACATCCGCGTGCAACGCTCTTTATTGCATTATTTCTGATCTACATAACCTTACACTTTAGCTCTTTGCACATTCCATTTTCATATTCAACTTTACCAAGCCCTCCTAACGTAATACGTATTTAAGTTCTTAATGACTCGGCATTCATTTACGGTTGGACGAAAACGTTCGAACATGTGTCAATCAAAAAGCGAGAATTGCGTGCAATAATACGGTAGCAGAGTGCGAACAGTAGCCTGAAGCTATACTAAATGAACGTTTAAAACATGCTAACCCGGCATTGAGTTGTGGTTTTCACATTTACAACGCGCTCATGTTCCTCTAATGTAACACTGCACGAACTAACTCGATACAATATATCTTTTAAATTTGAAATAGGTTTCCAATTACTTTAAAAAGAAATGATGTTTTATTATTCACGTATTCGCAAGGTACTAAAATAAATTGCGAAAAAGCGATGGTGTTAAATATATATTATTGGCTTACGATTCGTTCCAGGAATCATTTGCATACACATGAGAATCAAAATAATATTCTGTGAAGCATTTCCCATCAAACACAAAGAAATTGCCAGGACTTGAAATATGACTCAGGCGATCAGAATAAATAAAATAATGCAATTTCCGCACGTGTTCTGGCGCACATAAGCTTTATTTAGTCAGGGACAAAGGAAATGGCACGTCCTACACAAAGGATTTTTATTTCCTTAATAAATTTCGTTCTGTCTTTACCTCTCCTTTTCACCTCTTTTTTATTTTTACTCGCGTTTTCTATTTAAAGCTGTATAAATTTATAGTAAACTAATCACCGATGCCAGGTGTTAACTACATTCGTATTAAGCATGGGATATTTCGTTCGTCCACATATCTTTATGCGTGTTGTAAATACTCGCGTCCGCCTGTAAAGAAAAATAACCCGAGCGCAATTATAATAAACGGAAATAAGGCGAACAAGAGAAAATTATTTATTAGGTAGGTATTATAAACCATAAATACGATCCATTCATGGAGTCGAGTTCGTTGGCCCATCATGGACGATAAAGGGGTAGAGATGCGTTCTTTCAGCGAGGGACTTTCGAAAATTAATTCGGCGTCTCCCAGATGTCTCTTATTTCATGATTATTTATTGCGTCCGCACGCAAGGATGTATATAGATAGGTGTTTCATTTTTTATGCCCACGTATGGCGGCCGCGTGTAGAAGAGACGAGACCCCTCAAGGCGAAGTCCGAGGAGATAATTTAATATATTCGCGAATTAAGCCCCACGGTGTAATTTATGCCGAAAGGCAGGAGAATTCAATCAAGCCGCGGTTAATAAGTATGCGCGGCGACGTCGATTGTTTATTACCGCCGAAAATAATGTAAACATAGCCGGTAGCTGTTACGCGGATTTATTGCCGAATTATGATCAATAAGTACTTCGTAGAAATGTCAATGTATGTTAATAATTCAAAATGTTAAACAGGTTCCGATGCCGATCATTTACTGTCTAGTTTTAAACCGGACGAGGTGCGTGGCACAAATATAACTAAATGCAGAAAAATACGTTACTAAAACTAAAATTTACAATAAGTTGAAAGAACCGTATAGGAACTTTTCATAAACAAGTCAGACAAGTTATAAAGGAATCTGCAGAAACAATATTAAAACTTAATAAAAATCTTAAGCCAGTTATATCTATGAACGTTAAATTCCACGGCTATACTCTTCCCTAAATCATATCAATAATATCGTCAATCGATTCCAGCACCTACATATTACCAAAGTTCTTAATAAATATTTTTGAAGATAACACCGGATCAAGACAGAATATACAATAGACGAAAATTTAAAACTGCTTACAAAATACAATATATTTTGTTATTTTGATATTACAAGCCTTTGCACAATAAAGGTTTTTGCCAATGGGTTTACATCCCAGCGGAATGTTGGTCAATATTTTCTTCAATATTCTCACAAAATTCGCTTCGCAATCACGTCGGTATACAGATTATTAATTGTTAAATGTGTTAAAGTTACCACAGAGGTAAAATTTTTGAAAAAATGAAAAAATTGTTAACATATGGGTGGATGATCCACATCAAAAACATTTTCCTTGACTCAAGCTGGGATAAGGAATTATTTTTGGGAAGTTGTGGCTGTTGTGGTTTTCCTAATTTGAGAAATTTGTAAAACACAACTATTCTTCAACATTGATGAGACAGGACTTTTCTAGAAGAAGTTATCAGCACGAACTTTTATTTCCGGTAAAGAGCGATCTGCTTACACAAGGTATTTTCATTTTCCACCCATGAAGATTTTTTTCATTGGCCCACCTTGACTCACTAACAATTTAAAATTTACTTGCGAGATAAGGCTTCAAGTCTCTTCGAAACTGAACTGCATTTACTGTGAAGGCAGAGAAGCGAGCTTGTTTTCATCATATTGGTGATTACACATATAGGAAACAGATGTGGTTTAAGATTTGGGCACTTAGTTTGAAAAGGAGTCCATAAGTGATATTCCGGATATTATGGAAAATGTTAATAACTTGAATGATTACTTTTTGAAGAGTATCTCTGATATTCTTAATTTAATGCCTCTTGATAAATCAGTTTTGGATTTCTATTCTAATTTGCCTGATACTGGAGGTGTTTTTGAATTTTCTACTGTGTGTCCTGCCTTGGTCGACAAATTTGTTCATGACTTAAAGTCATGGTTTGAAGGTAGTGATGGTATTAGCGCTGGTATGATTAGGCTTGCCTGTTCAGTTTTTTACCTTATTTTGCAAACATACTACATGCTTGCATTACTGAGGGACAGTTTCTGGACATTTGGAAGCATGCTCTCATTAAACCTATTCCTAAAAATCAAAATCCTACCAGTTTTCAAAATCCTGGAGAAGATCTTACAACAACAACTTGTAAGATATACTTGTAAGACTTACAAGTAGATATACTAGTACTGCTTCAATGATGTCGCTTATGGATGAGTTAATTACTGCGGTTGATCTGGGTACTGTTGTTATTCTCACTCTGTTAGACTTTAATCGTGCATTAGATATTGTGAATTATACCATTCTGTTGTCGATTCTTTCGGCAATTGGCTTTGATTCGACTGTTTTAAACTTAATTGGTGCATACATTGAGTATACACAGTCGGTTATTGTGATGTGGTGGCATCCAAATGTCGTGAAGTTACCTTCGGGGTTCCACAGGGCTCTATTCTTGGACCGATTTTGTTCTCTATTTGTACAGCTCATCTTTTTGATCGAGTTAAACATTGTAAACACTACGTTTACGCGGATGATGCGCAGTTGGTCCACTCTTTCATCCCTCTGACTGGCGAGAGACAGTTCTTCGCATCAATAATGATCTAGATTGTGTTTATAAAGTTTCCATTGCACGCCTTCTAGTGATTAATCCTGATAAATCGGCGATCATGATCTTTGGGGATATAAAATTAAATTCAGGTGTGACTTGGTCTTTTAATATTATCAGGAATGATACAAAGCTACGAGTAGTTGATAGTCATAAAAGTCTTGCTTTTGATGGTTCTTTTAGAATTTCATCTCATGTCAGCAAATATGTTAAAAACGCTTATTTCGCCCTTAGGCTACTTTTTCCGCATAGGTTATACCTATCAACAGACGTTAACAGAATGCTATGAGATACTCCTTTATTGTCTCAATTTAATTACATGGTTCCTGTTTACCATCATGCCGATTGTTGACTGATTTTTTTTTTGAAAAAGTTCAAAACTGTTGTTTACGTTTTATTTATGGCATACTAAAACATGATAAGATTTGTCATAAGTTAGTTGACGTTGGATGGTTGTCGATCAGGAACAGAGGATTACTACAGACATTGGTGGTATTTCATAAACTGATGTTGAATGACTCCATGTTATTTATATAGAAAGATTAAATTCAGATGTAACATAATGATTGATTGACTAGGTCTATTTACTTAATTTCTCCACCTATTGATTGTACAGGTCTGTTTGAGAGATCATTCTCATACCGCATTTACAAATGTTATAATCTCATTTCAATGTCTGAAAAAAAAATTAAGTGTATCGTATAATTGAGCGTATATATTAAGATGTCAAAGTACTTGTCCGTTGCAAGGGTTCCAAGGGTTCAAGGGAATGATGCTTTTGTTGACTAGTTAATATTTGTATCCATTTCAATACTTTTATATGTTTTGTATTTTTATACTTTCAATTATTAATATTTAATTCTTATTGTTATGGAGGTCCAGATGGAAGAAATCCTGTTCTTCCATTTTCTACCTTTTTTTAAATTTATCTTTCATTCATAGCTTTAGGTATAGCATTTTATATTTGTAAGATTATATGGGTTGGCAATAATAATAAGGTCTCTTAAAAGTCATACTTTGCAATGCATTTATGAAAAACAGTTAATACCCAAAACAGTAGGACAAACTGTAGGACATATTCACAACTTGAATTAAATCAAAACACCATTGGCTGTCAAAGTTGTTTACATCCTAATAATACATAACTTTTGCAGAAAATATATCAGGGCGGTACTGCAATCGATTTTGAAGAAGTGCCATAACAAGAGAATTTGATTGAAGTTGCAGGTGATTTGGGAAGATGTTACTGTTCAAGATGTAATAGAACATTTAGAAATTCAAGATCAACCACTTATAAACGATTCTTTCTGAATCATCTATATTATGTATGTTCCTATTATGTATGTATTACTATCCTTATTATGTATTCCTCTCTATTTCCCCAGACGTATGACAAAAACACTATTACAAGTAGTTCACTCAGAATCAGTGCTAAAAGGATTATTAAACATATTTTCTAGATGTGATTCTTCTTGTTTTACTGTGGTTATAATTATTTATTTTCAATTATAATAACCACCATTTCTCAATATTAAAAAATTAAAACATTTTAAAATTATTCCACGTTTTGAGCTTTATTAGCTCATTATCAAGAAAATATGAATTGTTTTTAATACGCGTTTGTTCTTTGATGTTAAGACTATCGTTTTCTATTGTTTTATTTGATTGTGCATGGATTTGTGTGTTTTCCATACAAATATTTATGGGATTCTCCTTGTTTTACTGAGGTTATAATTATTTATTTTCAATTATAATAAACACCACTTCCCAGTATTATTTTTCAATTCTAGAATTGTATGCATACCATCTTCCGTTAAATACAGCAGAAAGATTACTT
Source organism: Onthophagus sagittarius (assembly GCA_036711965.1). Taxonomy (NCBI): domain Eukaryota; kingdom Metazoa; phylum Arthropoda; class Insecta; order Coleoptera; family Scarabaeidae; genus Onthophagus; species Onthophagus sagittarius. Next base: position 56,198,736 of record JASERS010000001.1, read on the forward strand.
AACATGTTTAAGATAGGGGTTCCCAAAGTGCGGACCTCGGGCCAAATGGGGCCCGTAAAGCTTGTAAAAAGTTTTTTTTTTGTCGCTCATCATTCAACATCATGCTGTGTTTACACATTCTAAAAACCCCACTATATTATATTTTATTATTTCTTGACCCACCAAATAATTTTTAAGCCAGCATAAGAACAACTTTAGAAACTCTTGGTTTAAGAGAATACTCAAAGCTTTGACTTACGAACATGGAAAATAGTGGGACAAGTATATTGATCAAGTAATATTTTCCATAAAAAGTGCACTACATGCAGCATATGGTTTCAGTCCTACGATATTATGTTACGGGAGACAAATTATATTTCCGGTCAGTATGTTAAAAGATTTATCGAATACTAATGAACCAGTAGTTATGTTGTGAAATTACTAAAACGATTGAGAGACATGCAAGAACTTGTAGCAATTGGTATGAAAAAAGGTCAGAACACGTTAAAGAAATATTATGATCAAAGAGCAAAAGAAGTTATTTACATAAAAGGGGATAATGTAATGATATGTCAACCACCTAAAACGAATAAACTAGAACTGCGATACGAATGTCCGAAGCAAGTAGTAAAGAAAATATCAAATATCAACTACATACTAAAAGAACTAATTGAAAGAAGAAAACAAATCCTTGTATATGTAAATTTATTAAAATCTCATTATGAAAAACCTGAAATAGTTGAGATGTATCTAAATCTTCGGGAAAAGCAGAGCTAGAAATGAATATATATGAATTGGAAAAGGAAAAGAAAGAAACTTTACTCGCTACAGAAATTTTATAGTAAAGGAGTATTATACAATTTACAGAAAAACAAAGGAGGGATTTGAAGGATTTATTTTATTGAAGATTTCCCTGGATTATTTTTAAATTGACCTGGAAGAATCAATTTGGTTCAACTCTCTGAAAGAAGAAAAGTTTATCCGAACCAAACATTCCATTTATTAGTATATTATTCACAATCCCCAAGAGTACCAGAAATTATAGACAAAGAAATAAATAAAACGTTTAGCGTACACGTGATTAAAACAAGTATGAGCCCATATACCTATTATGATAGAGAAAATATAACAGAGACGTATGGTCATGTTACTATCACGGTCACCGTTCCTTTTTATTTTATGTCACCGTTGCCAACAGTGATTTTTTAGTAACGATGAAAAATCACTATTACTAAAAGAAATGAACAAATTACAAATACAAGACCACTATACATCAATATAAAATTTCCTCACTGAAAAAAACCCAATTAAAGGAGAATTACATACTATGGCGGCAATATGATAATCGTAATAATTTGGGTCTCAACGTTCATCAACATCCCTTTCATAAATACCAATCCTACCTCCTATAAAACGCCAACGTCTATACACTTAAAAAGAAAAAAAAATGTTTAAATTTAAACTTTATATGTTTAACTTCATAAAGATCAGATAAAAAAAAACAAAAAAAATCATTAAAAAACAAGTAGTTTTACACCAATATAGGTCTTCAGAAATTGGCGGATAACCTATACGTTCTTCAATAATCTATGAACCGAAAAGTAACGCTAAAATTTTTTTATACACCGTTAGGTGCTGTAGTATTTTCTAAAAATCAATCTATAATACATTTTCTCGTCAATACATCTTAAAGTAAGTATTAATGAGAATGACAACAATATTAATTAAATTCATTAAAGACACCTGATCCATTTTTTAAAATTTTGATGACAAAACTGTAAATGTTTGAGCTAAACTTAGAACTCAAAGTGACTTCGAACTAGTTTCTGAAGTTTTTAGTTTTATATCAAGTATTAGTCCTAGTGATAGTTCTAGTATTAGTTCCAATTTCAGTTCAATTAACACCGGTTGTGAAAGCCCTCGTACTTAATTATATTGTAAACTATTTTGTCAAGTGTGTGTATTTATTTTTGGGAATAACTAAATAAAGCTAAATAAAATAACTCGAAACTTCTTTATGTACTAAATTGGAGCCGCTTTCATTAACGGATATTGAATATTAATGATCATTTATGGACAATCATCCAAACTTTGGCAACCTCGGGAAGTCGTATGAAGCATTGTACATTTTAACATCACGATTTCGTTTTAGATTCGAACGAATAATGACGTTTGCTGTAAATTATCGGCAAGTTACTGAATGTCCTGTATAAGTTTGATGTAAAATATTTACATAATATAATAAACACACGTGTTTAAAAAAAAAGTAATATGGTTTGTAAATTAGAATTTTATTTTATATCTTATAACATAAATTTACATTTAATATACTGATATATAATGAAATTAATGGGAAACTTCTGAAGCTGACTGGAATAACAAATCGAAACTAGAATTTCAGGAATACACATTTTATTCCTACCTCGACATATAAATATAGACAAGCCCAGATGATAACAACAAAAAACTATTGTATCCATTTACCAATTTATTATCTCCATTACAAAGTTCTGTTTGACTGCTAAGATAGATTGCAGCCAAGATCGCCTGTTGTCGGCTCTGCTTGCTTAAGACCTTTAGACTTTACACCATTTCAGATCATCATATTATTTCTAACAATAATATATGGAATCTCTTGAGAGAGAATCTATGGATGATGCAGAAACACCAATCACAAATTTAATCATACATATTAGAAAGCTTTATAGCCGTAAAGCTTACACTCAATCGTTTAAGTCGTTAATTAAGAACTACCCTATCTTTGTCTTACAGAAAAGGCAACTCGATATTCTATCCTCACGAGTTGCAAACCTACACGGCAACGTTTTGGATTACCCGTTTGAAAATGTTGGATAACCTAACTATTGTAAAATTTGTATTTATTATCCTATTTCATTTGATGTTAATTATTCGGCATGAAAAACGTACTTTAGGACAAGGAGACATGTTTTTCTTTAAAAAGACCAGACCTACTAAATAATTGAAAAGTACTATTTCTTATCAATAAGGTCATCTGATTTAGTACTTCCAGATCTAGAAAATATAGTGATCGATGGTTTTCCTACGGCAAAATTTAATCAAGTTTTAAAAAATTTGCACATATCACCTTTATAATTAATCGAGGCATGTGACCATATGTTAGATAATATTCCTGTCTCCATTCAAGTTCAATTTAAATACCTGGAAATCCATTTATATTTGAGTTAACAAGGAGTTGGGTCTTGTAGAGGGTGTTTCTGTTAGTGGTGGTATAATTTTAACCACGAATACTAGAGAAAAATTATAACGATTAGTGCAAAAAATTTTTTATCTAAACCAAAAAAAAATCACAAAGGCTGGTCTTATAAAACTTTCTTGTTAATTCGTTAATCCTTAAATTTCTCATCTGATTCTAAAAGCCTATTTCATTTTAAAGCAATTTTGATAACATTGCACTATTTATCAAATTTTATCTTTCTAAAATAAGCTATACTGAAAATGTCTAAAAACGTTTAAACATTTCTTAAGTCTGAAGGCCCATATCTTAACCGTTTATGTATAAAAGTTAAATAGATGGTACTATATTAGTAGTTGGTGCTAAATGATGAATAATAAACCCGAACGGAAATGGGTGCCAACCTCAAACCCTACCTTCCTTCTTTATGTTATATATGGTACTACGATATGGTACTATGTTGTAATACTTAACTGATTACCCATTTGATATTTATAGAGAATTATAACTCACAAAAATTTGAACTTTTTTGAAATTATAGAAAACTTCTTTATTTCAATTTCATGATTAGGGTAAGACTTAAAAAACAGTTCTTTAGGAATACATTCTACAGCATTTGTTTTTTAAGAAATAATATTTAAGAGTATTTTTTAAACCGTTTATTTTTTGTCGATAAGTTTATAGTAAATTAGTACTCCAAAGAAATAAAATTAAATTAAAAATTAATATACATGAAAAACCAGAAAAGGAAGAGAAGTAGAACCTAGAACAAAGGATGAATAAGAAGATCTTCCGTAAAAATGTTGTAAACCAAAAGTGGTACAAGAGATTATTAAAAAGGGCATTTGTTTTGATAGTTTGATAATGCTCATCACTGTATAAAAGAAGAGATTACTAACATTGTTTCGTTTTGCATTATTAATTTTTGGTTGTTAACATCGTAATTGATCACACTGTGTGGCGTTAGGTGGGTAAATGAAAAATAACTTTTCTCAGAGTTGAAGTATAACTTAAGCTTTAAATCCCATCCAATTTTCTATTATTTCATTTAGATTAAAATCTAATTAAAAAGGAGATGGCGCGACATTGCGCGACAGGCCATCCCTGTAGAAGATTTTGTATAAAATTTAATTACAAAAGTATATAGCGCGATGATAAAGCCCGGCCCACTTCCCGCTGTAAAAAGTTTATTCTATTTACATAAAGGCTGAAAGTTTCAGCGGAGCGAGTATTTTACATACTTACCTGGGCCTTTATAAAACACTTCCGAAGTGTTCGGCGCCGCTCGCCGTCGGAGCGCCGTTTTTCCCTTGAAAAAAGAAAATATTTAATCCCGTTGAATCTATAAAAATCGACCGTGCGGCACTTGTCTTTATTGTCCTTTTAAACCTCGTTACAAAGCGTAAAATTTTAACTTCCCAGACGGGTTCTTCAACCCAACTTTTCTCATCTAAAGTTACAGCGGCATTTTAACAAATGTATTCTAGAAAAATAAAAGACTATGGTTTTACGTTCCTCCTTTTTGAAGACATTTACTCGATTATACTTTATAAAAAAAGTTTAAGCTAAAAATGTTAAACGCTCAATATTGAATTTTTCTTTCTTTTAGATTTAAAATACCGCGTAGTTCCTTTCCTATACCAAAATTGCATTTTGTTCAGAAAAAGCGCTTTCAATTTAATATAGTTAATTTAAATATTGTTTTTCTTATCATAATACATCCTGTCACTTGGACACCATGACAGCGTAAGGTATTACATTTTTTGATGATGATTTGTTATAAGAAAGAGTTTTTAATGAAGCGTACATTGCCACTAAACATGAGGGAAAAGATCTTATGATTAAGATCTCTATCTCTATTGTTAAGCTTATGCAAATCTTGTGTTCAATCTAACAAATCTTGTAAGTTTTTTGAAATTCCGCGATCTTTTCATTTGTGATGGGGTTAACTGCCAACTTCATACCTTTCAATATGAGGGATAGTATGAAGTATTCCTTCTATGGTTGACTTGGTTATATGAAGTTGAACCCAACCCAACCATTGAAGAATTTTGGATTTAATTGTTGCTTATATAAGGGATGGTATAAAGTTGAAGCTCAACTGGAGCCAAACATGAAGAAAAAGTCAAACCCAAAGTTTGGAATAGTTGGGTTGTGTTGAGCTCCAACTTCATACCATTCAATATGAAGGATCAACCCAAAAGAATGTTATGAAGTTAAAGCTCATCCCAACCCAACCATAAAAGAAAAAAATCTCAGAATATTTACAAGAATAAAAAATACTACCCAATTTTGAACCGTTCAGAATTTCTCTTATACAGAAATACAGAGCGTTCTAAGCAGAAGATAATTATATGTATTACATAATCTAACACAAATGGAAAACACAAGGACCGCATTTCTTTAGTAATACTATGACAACCAGAAATATTGCGACTAATTGACTGGAAGATTGTAAGTACTCCGATTCAGAAACTATTTTAAAACCCATTGGCTTATCAGTAAGCAAAGGACTTGATAAGTAGTTATTGAGGTTGCAAATGATTTTCATTTTCAATTATGTTTATGCCTTATTGCCTCTAACCTATTTAGAACTTTACATAGTGGTTTAGCCTGATTGATGTGTTTAAAGCTGGATATAAGATTTCCTCGATCAACGACACTACCGAGTCACTTTAAGTTATCCTTAAGAGTCACTAGGTTTCGCAAGGAGCAGCTGTTCTGTCTTAGGAAGGTCTAGAAGATTGCACTGTTCCATAAAGAATCTTATGTGAGGATTCAACCAAGCGACTGGCGGTTTAGAAATCCTTCTTGTTACCAGAGGTATATGCTTATCAAATAACAGTTTTAGGTAGTCAGTACAAAACTGCACCTTATCATTAATATCGCTGAAATGATAAATATTACGCGAAGGTATACTCCTTGGGTGATTTTTAAATTAATCAAAATTTAGATCATTGAAATCACGGTAAGTTTTAAAAAAGGCCATCCCAAGTCTCGGGCGTTTCCTGCAAACACAAAAAAATGGTTTCGTGATTTGCAAACTTTTTTGCAGAATACCACACCGCAGGTAAACAGGTAAACCTTTATTTATTAAAATTAATTTTCTTTTATTTGAAAATTAAAATTATTCGTTTTAATGTTAACTGTTCACATAAACATAAAAGCTTCTGTGTTGCTTTTTCAGTCATTGCACCAAAATCAATATTAAAATTCCCGGAAATCATCACCTTATTTGAGTGGCTTAAGAAGCTCAATGTGACATCCTGCAGAGTGATAAGATGTCAAGAGAAGATGCATAGAGTGATCATGCCGCTAGGACGGGCATATCCTGAGTTTATCTGTGAACATGGAATTATTGTATCGGTAAACGTCGCTTTGCGCTGGTTCGATTTACGCCGATTCACAAATACCGGTTGGTGCTCGATTAGAAGATGTTGACATCAAGAACGTTTATTTTATTAGAAGAACGTAACACTTCTAGTATTCATGACTGCTTAAGGATAGATTGCCTGAAGGAATCAACAATCTAAAGTCTACGTGGGATGAAGTGACAAATAATTGATTAAAGGGCGTTTGGGGTAAAGTTCTACCTAAATTTGTACAAGCTGCAAGTGAAGAAGAGGCTAACACGCAAGTGTCGATTCGAAATCCTAACAATCGAATATGACCGAACTGTTAGATCCGCATAACCAACCACTCCCAAATCAAAAACAAGATGATATTCAAATAAAGAATGAGTTCGTAGAGTATATGATTGCCCTCAATCAAAAAATCTCGAAAGGGAAAAGAAGAATGAGACAGAAATTAATAACAGGAAAATCCTAAAAACGACGGATCTAACTCGTGAGATACATGGGGAATTCAATCGCAGCGCAAATGTTAGAAGTGTCAGAGCTGCCGTTATATCTTATGCTATGATCAGAAAACTTTTTTAAAACTGTGAGAATTTAATTTAATAACCGGGGAGTTGGTATTTATTTCAAAAAGATTATTATTTATATCATATATTTTGATTGTATATAGGATTAACTAAATCTGTTATATGTTTCTTAGAATTTTGACACGGGACCAAACCTTATATCGCCCATTATATATGTGTTGATTTTACACCGATTTTTTTTATGCCGGTGTCTCTCCACCGGTGTCCGTTATATCGAGGACCTCGCATATGTTGATTAAACAATGTTCTTCCTTTTAAAAAGATGTAATGCAGATATAATTCCGGTATTATCAAAACTTTATAAAAAAAGTAAAAATGTTAAATGTTCAATATTGCATTTTTCTTTCATTTGGACATGAGATACAGTGTAGTAGCTATGCGATGAAACGATAAAATAATTAAATTCTTTTTCCTATCTCAAACCAAACGAAAAATTACGTCTCGTTCAGAAAAAGCGCTTTCAACAACGGTTAATTTAAAAATTATTACCGTGTCACGTAATTAAAAAGAGGCGGTTTTACGCAAACAGCGAACAACTCACTTAAAAAGCTCACGTCAAACGAGACACGCGGAACCTCGCCTCTATTAGATTACTTAGCGGACCCGTGTACGCGGCCGTCGGATTACAACATTTTTCCGTTCCGTTTCTGTAAGCGCGTCCAGAAAAAATCTTTTGACCGCGACCTGCACGGGAATTGCGTTTTCCCGCCTTTCCCTAGGGAGAACGGAACCCCACGGTCGTCGAGTTTCCATATTATAATAAAATCGGCCGGGATTGGAATATCCAATTTTCCGGACGTGCTCGGCTAAACAATTTAGCTTTTAGCGGAGACGTACAATTTCAGTGTCATCAAATCGTTTGTCCTCTCTCGTACTGACCGAATATGACCGACCAAAACGGCAATTGTCTGTGGACACCCACAAAGGAATATTTATTTGCTCGAGAATACGTTATCGTTGTGAACGGAATATCTTCTACGTAAGTTCAGGACCGGAATAAAAAATTGCATAACACGCCACACAGAAAACAACAAAAACAATAAATACATGAAAATAGGAACAATCTTTAATAACGCAACTAAACAGAAATCGATGAAAATCTAACACGTATAAAGGAAATTCCATTACAATACTATTGAACATTAAAGCAAATATTTGTGGTAAAGCTTACGGATGTAACACAGGATGTGGGTCCGTGGGTAGTTTACTTCATGAACAAGAGGCCGGCTCTGCTCTGTACCTTTACGTTTACCTTAGTTGAATGCGCCTCTCAAAGTGCGGTCCATTGTTTTGGACGTAATGACGTAGCAATATAATCGTTTCCATCGTAAATTTCGCATCGGTGACGTTATTAGCAGACGCGTGTACCACCGGGCGACACAATGCGAAGAAAACGTACATACCAGAAAGCCCCGTTTCGCGGATGGTAATGAGACACAGAGCGGAAACGACTTAATAGCCTCGACGCATTTTTCCGTTGCCCATCAAATGCGATCTCCGGAGAAATGCGCCAAACGCATAAAAGGCGTCGAGGAAGTGCCGCGTGGCGGGCATCGTTTATGATTTCGTTCGATACGTGTAGGAAGGTGTACTTAATGCTTTCATCCTCCTTCGGGAAAAGGAAACGAAATAAAACGTCTATTTACTAAAGGTTTTACTAAGAATTTTGTTTTAAGCGATGTTTTAAACGGCCGGCGATTTTTAATTTGATTTAATCTCCTATTAAGTTAAAAATGGGTGTCACCAGAAACATATGTTCCTTTCGGAACGGAAAGACAGAAAAGGGAGTTAAAAATTTAATATCGCGCGGCGCGATTCAGCAGAGTCTAGAGTCAACAAATGAAACTGACGTCAGTTTAGGGGAGGGCGCCACTCGACACCGGGCGTCGCGACGCTCTCCTCGGCGACCTAGCAGCCGCGCCGCTTTAAAATGTCGACATCCATTACAAATGAGGCGATGAATTATTTGCAACCCAATCGAAACTTGGAGCTAGTGGAACTTTATAAATGGATGATTATAGAATTATTTATAGGCCGATTTGCATTATGTATATGTACACCATTGTTTTAAATTCGACGGCGACGAATAATGGCGGCTGCGGCGCCAACAATAACCTGAGTAGAGCGCTCACGTGTCTAAATATTGAATGCCTATTCTATTAGCTACCACGTTAATAACATACACCATTCGATAAATGATACAACCTTATAATAGAAAATAATATTAATTGAATAAAAAACTGTTTTGCCCAATCTTAATTTTCTTATGGCTTCAAATCAAGAAGAAAATTGAATTTATTTTTTTGCGTTTATATATAATACGTAACGGGCCTATATAATATTTATACTCCGAGCGGCGTCCTCCGAAGATTGCCGTTGCATGTAAATGAGCGTCCGCTACATATGCATTTTACGATACTATTTACAAGTGAATTCGAGGAAATTGCAGCGTGAATAAAATATGATTGCTCCCCCGTCCTTTTAATAAATTATACAGATATAATTCTCGAAAATTTGAGACAAACATCATCCCATTTAATTTTAAACATGGAAGAAAGTGTAATAACGATATGAAAAAGGAAATGGAATAAATGTGATTCGTTGGAAATTGTGGGATTATTGGGTCTTCTTTATCTTCCCACCTATATTAAACCATAATACCACCAGCACAACTATAAATCCCAATCATTAAGGTATCGGGGCAATCTCGCACCGACGACGTAACAGCGAACGCACTCAACATCGCGCATGATTTATCAACAAAACCACCATCGGGCCGCAGCGCCATTTATATTCGAGAAAGACGACCGAACACGTCGGCGGAACGGGCGGTGGAGGTGCGGAGCGCGTCGATTTTTGCATTCCCGCCGCTCTCTCGCCACCGCTGAGCTTTCCAAGCGGATTCCGTAATCCCGAACGGGCTAATGCCCGCTGAATGATCGGCGTTCGCGTATTTATTGCTCCGTATATGTTCATAACGTTCCCGGGCCCCGAGAGAGCGGCATTACGGGCGCTATTAATAAATATAGTTATATCTGTGTGTACAGCCAGGCGTTCAGGCCCGGTCCTGGACGCGATGGCCGTATATCTTATCGGGGCCGGCCGGCGGCGGCGATGGCGCGCGCGTTCGCCGGCCGTGTGCGTCTCGCATTCAACGACCGCACCAAAACCAATAACCGTTAAGTTTAATCATTGTTTACGAGACTTAATATTGATTAAAGTATATAAAGCGTGAGTTACCGGGTTGCTAGCGCGGGTCGCAAGAAGCACACGATCAGCAACAGTCAGTGTAGTTTACTATACAATCTCGTCTATATGAAATATATTCATTGCATATTTACCATATATTCGCTAAATCACAGAGTAATATTGAGCTGATAACAAAAAACAATTAACCTTGTTCATACACCAACCCAGTCATTATTATCAAGCTAGAGGATTTATCCAAAGCAATCTTGAAATGTTATCATATTCACAACAAAAAACTATGTAGTAGATACATTTGCTGTCTTTAGAAACAACCACCCAACCAAACCCAACCTAACACCAGCAACCTTTACCAAGCCTGAAGATTCCTGAAATTTATTCATGCAGTGCTAATCAATTCAAAAAATGTCTATTATTGTTTTTTTCGATGATATCGTACATTAGTAAGTACTTCTTGTTATTAATGTGCACTTCCTCAAAGAGGTCCATTTTTTTCGATGTTGTAAGGCTCTTCAGTGATTTCATATTTTGAGCAGGAATATTGTGTGACGTTTCTCTTTTATGTTTAAAAACAGCTGAATTTTCTATAGTAGTGTGTTTTTTGAAGCGGGTTGAGATGTTTCTATTGGTTTGCCCTGTATACATGTTGGGTCAATGCAAACAGCTGATTTGATAATAATAATATTATTTAAAAATAAAACGCTTATCTTACAACCGGAGGAGAAAGCTGTCGCAATGTTAAATTTCAGTAGATTTCTTTTTTATTTCTGCTCTAGAAGAGAGTGGAAATAGTTGTTGCTCTTAGTTTTTTTTAAGTAACACTACGAACCAGTTTCTGAAGAAGGTACAACATGAAATCCGGAACGTCAAACATTTTTTCAACGACACACGGCAAAATCCGAAAGTTTCCAGTTTTAGTGCTAGTGTAGTTCTAATTTTAGTTCAATGAAAGTAAACATGTTTCCATACCTTTAAGATTAATCATGCTATATTTAATCGCTTTAAGGCAAAGGTAACTAACTATTCCTTTCCAATTTCTTCTAGATTTTAAAAAAGTAAACTGCTTAAATTCAACATTGTAACAGCTTTCTCCTCTGGTTGCAAGATAAACGATCTACATCTAAATAAATAAACAAAAATAGGAAAATATTTATCAAATCAGCTATTCGTATTACCCCAAAATATATATAGGCCAAACCGGTAGAAACATCTTGAGCCGCTTCAAAGAATACACTATTAAAGAAAATTCAGCAGTTTTGAAACATAAAAGAGAAACGTCACACAATATTCCTGCTCAAAATATCAAATTGCTGAAAAACCTTAAAAATCGGAAGAATCTATGAGGAATGCACTATGAACTATGTTAATTTGTACAATGAACTGCACATTAACATTGATATATAACAAGAAGAATTTACTAATGAACGATATTATCCAAACTAACAACAACAGGTATGTTTTGAATTTCATGTGAAGAGGAACATAACCTAAAAAGAGAGATTCTACGGGAATGATAATGACACCAGTCAAGAGACAAGAATAACGAAGTGATACAACGATTTAATAATAGGTTTTTGCGTAATTTAAAATTGATTAAACAATCCATTAACAACAATAATGTGGAACTAATGCAGGTTTTAACCCCACTGTCCTTGTAGAATTTTACAATAGATTGTGCAAGAAATTCAACCAAATATTCAGTAATGTAAAGAAAATTTACTAAGTTGCAGGTTAGTTCCCCCATAACATTTGTAAGAACAACACGAGTTGTTATCCTGAACGAAACAGAACCTCCACCAAATGTTAAATTATTACTTTCCTTTTGTCACAAAGCACTGTTGCTTCTGTCAGATGATTTTACCTATGAAAGGTTACCTAAAAAATCCACCGCTGCTACACAATCCAAGAACAATAGAATTGTTCAAAAACTAAAAGAACTTGAGTATATTACTGCCACTACATCTAGGTCTTTGATGTGCCATAATGGGATCAGTCCTAAATTTTATGGTCTTCCTAAGGTCCTCAAGAAAGACTACTTTTTCGAAATTTATTGCTAGCATTTTTTCAAATGCCTTCTTGGATTGGACCAGGTTCAACATCCAGAATTCCTACACCTTTGTCGAGGTTATATCTGATATTAATTTTCCAATTGACCATGTACTAGTTTTACTTACATTGTTCACCAATATTCCTATGGATTTAGTAATCAATATTATTAATAAGGAATGTGAGCGTGTAACCCCATACACTGTTTTAGATAAACATATGTTTACGGCAATTATCACCTTCCTGTTCACCTCTTCCACCTTCTCGTACAGGGAACAATTCTACCAACAACAATTTGGTACACCCTTAGGTAGTCTTCTGAGCTCTACTCTAGCCCTCATTGTGATGGATGATCTGATCTACTCAATGGGAAAGTTGAGTTTTGAGTTGTCCCTTTTATCTGCAAATATGTAGACGACATTATATGTTCTGCCCCTGCAGTGTAATTGAATGTGGTCTTGTTGGTCTTTAATGGGTATAATGATAGTACAATTTATCATGAAGACTGAATCTTCGAACTCAGTTCCCTCTCGTGAGTGTTTAGTCATCCAAGATGAGGATGGGTACATATATGGACCTATCTATAAAAAATAACACACAGGTACATATATATCAATTTTTATTCAAACTATCCCGTACATCAAAAATTAAATACAATTATGAGAGATTGAATTAGAAAGATTAGTCACCCTCGTTTCTGGAAAAGAACCTCTGCCTTTTGTCTGATATATTCAATAACAATGGGTCTCCTAGGATCTTGGTTAATAATCTGTTGTTCACATCTTCGGTGGACCATGATGTGTCCTTAACCAAGGCCACCGTAACTATAGAGAGGTTGAGATTTGCTCGCCTGTCTTTTTCCCCTCGACTTACCCACATGTTGATGGGTTTGCTCCATTGTAGCGACGAAAAGATTGCCAAATATAATTTTAGACCTCTCACGGCAGTTTTTACCAATCTGAAAGACTCCACCCAGGAACAATAAGATCTAATACTGAGTAGATTTTGGGGTTTGCACAGCTGTGCATGTCGGTACTACCTCGCAATATCTGAGGAAAAGATTACAACAACATGATGATGATTGTAGTAATCTCCGTTCGAATAAGTCAGCCCCTGTCAACCACCACCTTGATAAGGGAACATAAGTTTGATTTCAATGATACCTCCATCTTATACCAGGAAAGTAATTTCAAGAAACGTCTTTTTCTTGAAATAGTCTCTATTAACCAACATGGCAGCAAATAATTGAAGAACTAACGTTCAGAACCTGAGTGTAATCTATAAATTTTTGCTTTCTGTAGGGAACGTGAGATCGGTGTGAGACGTCGGATGTCACGTTGTGAATTTTCCAATTCTGGTTGATCTTCTTCTTTGGAGATAAAAATTTCTCAATCGATAAATTATATAAAAATGACGTCTTTTACTCAGAAATTCACACGAAAACTGGCAAATTTATAAGATTATATTAAGTGTAGATATTTTCGGACATTTATTTTTTTATTTTTAGGCATTTAAATGAAAAACTAGATTACACTGTATTTATAATTCCTTGAAAAAATTTGACAATGAGTTAATTAATTAAAAGCTTATTATTGCTTATATTAATACCCGATAAATTAATATTGTAAAGTAGTGTAATAAAAAATTAATAACGATTCTATACAATCCCTAAGTTTTGCTTGTTTCAAGTAAAAAAATTCCGTTCAGGATATTTTTTCAGGAAATACCGATGATATTGACGTTCGCCTATATCGAACACTACAATCGTTAAATAACGAGAGCTTCGTGTGTATAGAGGTTTCGTGAGGGGCTGAAAAGTATATTTAATTAATTAACACTGCCAATGGGAAGATATCAAATACACACATGGAAAGTTTCTGATTAAGAGAAATAGAATAACAGAATCCTAATCAGTTTAATTTAACTAACATCCATCCGATATCGGACTCTATTTTACGGGAAATATATAAGAAGAACTCCTCAATACGTTGAGTGAAAACGTTATATGAGGTGGAGGATTTGTCTAATCCATAAAATCAGTACAGTGTATATTACAGATAACCACAATTAGTTGTCTTTAAAACATTAAAACAGATAAAGATTTCTGCATATTTTGTAAAATTTTGAGAAGTTATCACGAAAGATTTGCCACTTCAAAGGGTAATTACTCTAATTACGTGTGGATTAACGAAAGGACAACACAAGGATTTGTTAGAAGACCAACTATATAAAAAGAACCAAACTGAAAGTTGCATTTATATACTATTAAAAATTTCAAAAGACATATACGATTATGAAGAAGATAAAGAAGGAATAGAAGAAATAAAATTAGTTCAAGAAAGTATAATTAGGGACAATATAATAAAACTCAACGTGATTTCAACATAATTGAATCAATAAAAATGACTCAACTGGATAGAATATGTAGTAAGAGTATGCAGATCTTTCTAGGTAGGAATTAGTGATGTGCGCATGAGTGACTTTCTAGACCCGCTCACGCCCGTTCACAATTTAGACCCACGCACTCCACATTTATGAATCACATAAGTCACGCAAGGGTCACGATAATTCACATGATTCACTCTCGATCAGGTGATCAAATGAAAGAATCATGTTTGTTAGTTTGATCATTAATTAATCGTGCTTGACAGAATTGCAGAATTGACAGTGTTTAGTTTTATTTCTCATGTTTTGAAATAAATGAGACTGAGAATATTATATATAAAATTAAAATAAACAATAAAAGTTGGCATATTCTTATAGGTAATATTATAAATTGATTAATTACCCACTGTTTGGGTACTTGGGGTAAATACCCAATTTATACATAGCTAACTGCTGGGTTGGGTTCTTTTATTTATTCTTTCTTTACCTGTCGCACATCACTGATTGTATACATTCAAGAAATAGAAATTTTAAGTAAACTGTTGTAAATATTGTAGTTTTCTCAAATTTATCATTTATTTAATGTTTGTTGTCACATGATAGTAATTTTAACTGGTCCAGCCCTGGAGAAGAACCATGCTTCTAGTTGGCAGACATCAGCATTTCTAAAACACCAAACTAAATCGAACGGATATCCTTCCTAGGAGGCTGACAAAGATTGCACTTTCATGAGAAACAGATCTGTTCATCAAAAAGACTGGCAATTAAAACTTTATAAGAAATTCCCCATTCCTTTGGAAATACTCATATTGTGAAACGAACAGAAAGATAACATTTCTTTTTGACATCCAAGAAAGACTTAAATTTGATAAATAAATCGTTCGGTTTCAATAATACTCCGCAAATTTCAAATCCGCAATAAAAATATTCTATTATGGAAAGAAATCTTAGAAGGATATCTTTCTAGGGAAGATTGAAATAGATTGAAGATTTAAGAAGTTTTAAGACCTTTTCTTCGAAAAGATGAGAAACACAACGAATAGCAATATATTCTGAAACAAGACTAAAAACTTTTTAAGACCTTTTTAATCCTTTCAAAGACGAAATGAAAAGTGAAGGAAATCATGAGAACGGCTAAACCGGTAATAGGAATCATTGAACATCCCTGATACTATGATATAAAATAAATTATATAATATTATAGCTAATATTAAACTTATTAACTATATTCAAACCGTTTAATAATTGAAAATAGTTTAGATACCGTTTAGTTATATGAGCTTAAAGAGCGTATCAATAAACAGGGCCGTAAAGACTCTGAGAATTCATCGACTACGTTGGCAATTATTGTTATTAATAAAACGATTACCAGTTTCCTATAACGCTCGGCGGTCGGTCGCGACACCCGAGAGCCGAGAAATAAGAGAATCGAAACTATAAATTGAGTGAATTAACAACATTGCCTCGGGCTCGCATACATTTTCACGGTGTATTACCGCCGCGTCCGCGGTAATTGAATTATTTTTTACAACGCCCTTCGATGTTCTGATAACGCGTTCGGTCGCGTTTCAAATTAAATCCTTGGCAATAAAGACGTCAATCGTGATTAGTTCATGCGGTTCGATCGCTTTTAATATCGTTACTTAAGTCCTCGGTCTCGATTATATGAGTAAGAAATGTGTACAAGTTGAATATTTAAATGAAACTAAAGACTATTTAGTAATAAATCGCGGTATCCTTTTTGAATCTTTGTAGAGGAAGTGTATGTAAATTTTGTTCAAATGGAAATTGTATTTAACGATTTGGAATATTGGCAAACCGAACAACACATCATTGGATACAACATTCTAATTGTTTATTTTAAATAGTGCACACAGTTAGGCAGTTCCGTCCTTTTCTAATGTAATGCACTATTGATTGTTAATACAAAATGTACGGTTCATAGTCGGACAAACACGCTACGCGAATATGCTAGTATTTCATAGTTAGTATTTATATTATAATAATATAAATAAGCGGGGAGTCGCAGTAACAATAATTTATTGCGATATCGAACGTGCCTAAACACGCAATATTAATAATACATAAATTCTATCAATAAATAATATAAATTGGGGCACATTCAAATATCGCAAATAATTAAAAGCAAATTACAATCGAGTTTCACTACGTTTAACGACGAGGTCGAATCGTGTTTCTATAAAACCATAACTTGTACTTTCATACGACTTAATCATTTAAATATTTTGAAATTAGTTAACAACCAATTTAATTAATTTCGTTTAATATTTTGAAAAAATTAAGTTACTCCGTTTTAAACATATTTTAAAGGACAACTTTAATTGCGTGAAAGTTTTCGTGAATACTGCACTAACTAGACGGTTCCTATAATTGGGTCAAAAAACACATGGTCCGACTGTGCACGAACAAAGAAATCTATAATTATGATCATTTGCACGGGGTAAAGCTATAATTTGTACCATTCGGGCAAAAGTCATTGAAAAAAATTAAAGTACAGGATGAGACCACCGGATAAACAAGCACTAATATTCTGTCTCGTTATTTCATAACCAAGTTTTCTCTTATTTTTAATAATAAGAACTTTTGGGTGTAGCCAAATAAAATCTTCAAAAGAGAATTGTCCAGATTTGAATTAAAATTAACAACCGTTCATCATAGCTAGATAAAATTAGCCTCTTTATCGTTTACATTGTAAGGTAAATAGGCTTTCAATGAAACCATCCAACGATAATAAGTACGTTTCCACATCAAAGTATAGGTATTATTAGCCCGATAAACATGCAGTTGCGCTGATGACCTATTGCGAGCACTAAAAAGTTGTACTGCCTCGCAAATGCTACATATTAATACATTGTGCGCAAGCATTAGCCATGTCATTACTAACCAAATAAATGTTACTAGCGGACGTCGTTGTCGTCGCAGTTCGCTGTTCGATACCATCGTCATTACGTTCATAAATTAATAAGGAGATTACGGATTCGGGTTACGTATACATGATTATCGTTCGCACATAAACATGATCATTTCTGAATAACATAAACGTGCACTTTCGTCTCTCTCCGACCGTATCGTTTATAGTGGGGCGAACGTGAGTCAAATTATACAATATTCAACCTGCTTTAAATCTTTATCTAATGTATTAATCAAAATGATTTTAATTTTTAATGTAATGATTTTGTCGAGGATTATATAACCACAAATAGAACCATGATGTGTATATTTTAATATTTTAGAATCCGCGCTTGAACAGTTATGCACAATGAGTCCAAATTATATTATTTCCTTCTTTGCTTTAAATCCGCATAACTTGTTTGCATCATAAACTCAGACATTTGCGGAACATTTAAAACTAACGCTAAATCTAGAATACGTAACATTTAATACGTAAATTACCAAACAGTTTTCAAAAATTATCGCTAGAATGATTTACGCATGCGCAAACGCATTTAACTGCTACGTTGTAGTTTAGATAAAAGTTTTATTAATACAAAGTAATAAAAAAGTGCATGCGCACAGACAATTAAAAGTTCTTTTGTAGTTTGTTTAAAAGTTTTATAAAAAAACGTAATTAACAGCAGTAATTTAAAAAAATTGTAAACTGAGTATACAAACGTTTGGGTTTACTCTTAACCCATTTGTACATATTTGAAGGAAAATTAAAGAGAGAAAACTAATCTATGGAGAGGGACATGGACGGGGATATTATAGAAAAGTGGGATACTCAATAATTCGTATAGAAAACAGAAGGAATGATGTGAAATCTGGAGAGAACTAAAGAATAAGGATAGGGTCGTACTGACGCAGGAAAGGTCACAGATCAGTGATGGGCGACAGGCAAATACCCGGTGGGTAGGTATTTATGAGATGGTGTAAACAATGGGTACATATCAATTAAAAATTTATAGTAATACATGAATATATTATTTAATTCGAATGTATTAATTTATTCACAAATAAGTAAAATAGCAATTTGCGTAGTAAAGAAATTCAGGTTTAGCCAGTTTATCGTTTGAGGACGCACGGCTATCTAACTACGGCTAAATCCTAATGATTCTAATTCTAGGTCTAGTGTTAATACTAAAACTAAGTTGTAAATCTAGTATTAGTTATATTTTTAGTTCCAGAAGAATTTACAATAATCAAGCACTCAATGGCAATTAAAACTAGATCTTGTGTTAGTTCCAGATTTAGTTTGTTGCAAGTATACAACAATTTAAGACTGAATATCTAACACTAAACTAACGCTAAAGTGTGTGACATGTAACATTGGTACAGTAACATGGTTACTATTTAGTGCTCTTTGTCTTTGTTGTAACTTTTTGAAAGATTGCCTGATTTCACTGTGGATCTGAGTGAATACATACTGCGTAGACGATGTTGTAGAGATGGTCCGCAAGCAATTTTTATGTGGTCCGAGAAGCAAAACATCCAATGAATTTAAATCTTGAATCTGGACAAAAATTAATGCATTTACCGAAATTGGTTTACTTAACATGCAACTACAATTTTTTCTGTTTTGTAACGAGAACAAGAAATGGAATTCCGCCGAACTGTCTGGAAATAGATCGAATCATCACGAGATTTTACCGCCTGTTATCGCTTCGCGGTCTACTTAAAAGGAGCCGATGCACTGAGTCACCAACAGATCGACTGAAAAATAGTTCTCGAAACGACCTTCCAGATGTACGAGAATCGAAATCCACTGATTTGGCTGTGAAGATTAAGTTGGAAGCGCCGTTATATTAGGACATGTTTTATTGTTTAGTGGTACGATTTTGTTTCTTTAAAATTTAAAGAAATAGAATTATTAACAAAGATTAAAAAATCTTGGGAAAAGCAACCAATGGATAAGAAAACAACTTCCTTTTTCGCTATCCGAGCTTTCGCAATTATTTTATTGCTTCATCAGGGAAACACTACAATATTAAAATAGATTGGCAACGTTACAAAAAATCTTAAAATTAAAGTCGACTTACAATGGAAGTAAAAAGGTTGACTTCAAAAATTAGATACAAAAAGTTTATGAAAGTACTATTAGATAAAGAATACATCGATAGGAATACCTATTCGCAACTGATTTGTCACAATGGTACAATTCCAAAATACTATGGATTGCCTAAGGTGCATAAGTTGGACTGCCCGTTACGTCCGATTATTTCTTTTGTGGGATCACCTACTTATAAACTATCTAAATTTCTAGCTAATATACTAACGTCGACGTTCGCGGAAAGGACTGAATATAATATTAAAGATTCTTTCACTTTTGCTGAAAGAATGAAGAACCTGCCTCTACCTCCCACCTACGTGCTTATTTCTCTTGATGTTGTTTCCTTATTTACAAACATCCCCTTAGAATTGGTAAAACAGACCATAGTTGATAACTGGAACTATCTAGAAAATAACACAAGTTTAGACATTACAACCTTTATTGATTTAATTACTTTCCTTTTTGATACGTCGTCGTTTACATTTAATGGTGTATTCTACAATCAAATATTTGGTACGCCTATGGGAAGTCCTCTTAGTCCAATTTTGGCCACTATGGTGATGGATAGTTTACTGGATTATTGTATTCCTAAGTTACCGTTTGAATTACCTTTCATTTTCAAATATGTTGATGACATAATTTGTTCAGTACCAAGTGATCATCTTAACACTATATTAGATGTTTTCAATAGTCACAGTATTAATATTCGATTTACAACAGAGACGAAGACGGATGGTTCAGTACCTTTCTTGGACACTCGAGTAATAAGAAGTGAGGATCAAATGATCCTCCTGGATTGGTATACTAAACCAACTTACACGGGTCGATACATCAACTTCTTTTCTAATCATCCAATGAACCAAAAAATTAATACTGTTGTGGGGATGAAGCATAGAGTTCTGAAACTCTCTCATCCTTCCTTTCATAAACATAATTTAAAAAAACTGATGAATGTTTTTGTTAATAACGATTATCCTCCGCGTCTTTTGAAGGGAATTCTCAACCATTCTTTAGTAACTTCCATAAGTCCTTTTGATGGTGACCAAAGGTCTGATATTGTTGAAGAAACAACACAGTTTAAATATGTAAAAATACCCTTCATCAAAGGCTTTACATCTAGGTTTATATCCTTTTTCGATCAGTTCAATATTAAATTTGCTAAATATAATTACTTACCACTTAATAGAGTTTTTTCAAAAACCAAGGACAACGTTCCTATTTCACAACAATCTAACATCATTTACTCTATTCCTTGCTTTAATTGTGAAGGAACGTACATTGGTTCGACAGCGCAGTATTTCGGGAATAGACTTAAACAACATCGGAATGATTGTAGGGGTTGGGTTGGGTTGGGCACCATTTTGATTTTAGCAACGCTAAGATTTTATCGGTTTATAATAAACGTCTTTTCCTTGAAATGGTTTACATTAATAAAGACAAAAATTCAGTGAATTTCAGAACTGATACAGAAGGGATAAGTTCAATCTATAGTTTTATAATTAACAACGACTTCACACGACGAGAGTTACGTCCTTCACTTTTTTAGCCGCTTTTTTCCTTTTTGCCCCTCCAGCGTTCCTCTTTAACAAAATTCAAAATTTACCTGTTTTGTTCTTGTTTTTTGAAAAACAAAAAAAAATCATTCTATTTTTAACCTTGTCATTGTCCTCTACATTGACTGATGTGTCAAGAAAATTTTCTTTTTAATTTTATAAAAATAAGTTTTTAAAATTTTGTATCTAATTTTTGAAGTCAACCTTTTTACTTCCATTGTAAGTCGACTTTAATTTTAAGATTTTTTGTAACGTTGCCAATCTATTTTAATATTGTAGTGTTTCCCTGATGAAGCAATAAAATAATTGCGAAAGCTCGGATAGCGAAAAAGGAAGTTGTTTTCTTATCCATTGGTTGCTTTTCCCAAGATTTTTTAATCTTTGTATAGATTACAACCGGTACTCCATTTAGAATTATTAACTTTTATTTAATTAAAGTTTAAATAAATAAAAATCAATTTTTCGTTTTAAAATATGAAAGTTTTTCGCGACGAATAAAATATGTTACCATTTTATTCTTTGGTGATTGTATCTGACAAAAATGAGCAAACAGATGAAACTGTGGGGATTTTTTAAGAGGATTGATAATGAGTATACTAATGCAGGATATTATACCAGTAATTGTGCCAGTGATAACACATAAATAACTAAGTGCTCCTAAAAGAAAAGCTGCCAACCGTAAGTATAGCCCTGACTACATAGCGCTTGGATTTATATTCATTGTAAAATTTGGGATCCAGTTGCCTCAATGTGTAATTTGTGCGGATGTTTTAAGCAATGAAGCTGGAAAAATTAAGTACACTTTGAAACAAAGCATAAAGATTTTGCCGCAAAACACGAAGATTTTTTAAGCGGAAGGAAGCTGAGCTGAAAACGTCAAAAATATCCTTAAATCGTATTCAACTCATGATAAAGCTACTTTGAGAACATCATATCAACTTTCTCTCAGAATCGTTAAAACCAAAAAAAAAACCCTTTACCGTGGGAGAGGAGCTGGTTTTACTATGAATTGTAGATGCAACTAAGGTCATTTTTTAAAAGCCATTGACGAATATTTCAAACTCAGAAACCTTTCCTGGCTGTGTTGAAAAAAGACTGTGTTGGATTTTGCACCTCTGTTACCATACCAATAACAGAACACAAAACAACAAAGCAGGTTTGCAAGTTTAGTCAGGAAACAAGCAAACAGTGATATTGTTTTAACACACTGCATTATTCATAGAGAGTTGCTTGCTGCCAAAGTTTTGAGAACCCAACCCGATTTAGCCAAAACACTTCACAATTTTTAAAATGTCAATTTTGTCGGTATCATCTTGCTGTTGAGCGAAATCAGTACAGATATTGGTTTGGTGACACTATCGACTAGATCATCTTTGGACAGTCTAAAACATTGGAGTTAATATTTAGCCACTTTAGAATATTTTCGTCATTCAGTTCCTCGGAGCCATGAAAATGTTTTTTACGACTAAAGGTTGCAATAAAAACACATCCAAAGTTGTAATATTATAAATTTCATGTACTTCAGCAGACACATTGCATAGCTTTCAGAATTTTTCCATTGTGACATGTTGCATCTCGAAGCGTAATTAATTTCCACAACTGTAGAGGAGCAATTTTCTTTATACAATCTCTTTATTATTTCAATTACGTCCTGATCCATGGTGGTTGAATTAGGGCTGTCACATTTGGCGAAAGATACATGTTTCAACTATATCTTCTTCTCCATCGAGAAGTAATAGCTACTGCTTTTTGAGGAAGACCTTTGAAGTCCATATATTTTTTGATGTGTGGAACAAGTTTATTATTAAACTACATTTCAAAAATAACTCGTGTCACTCACGAAGAACCGTTGTTGTAATAAACGACTGAGAGTTTCGTAATACCTTTTTTGTAATTCGATGCGGTAACAAAAGCTGTAACAGTACTCAAACGGGTGCTTTAATGAGTGTTCTTATAGCATCCGATGCTACAATGAAATTTTCAGTAACATTTTATGCGATCAGTTTAATAACAGTTGGTAAATCATAACATATATACTGTCAAATTTTACTTTATTTTCGTTTAAAAAATAGGATATAAACGCGAATTACAAAAAAATAACATAAAAAACTCGTTCCTTAAGACTTAAAACACTCATTCATTAAAAAATCGTACATTTCGAGGCTGTCTAACGAAACTTGTTGTTTAATATACTATTACAGCTGTAGGTGACTTTGACTTCCTTATTACAGCTTGCAGCTTACAATTTCTTATATACTAGCTAATCTTTACTAGTAACGTTTGATCAACATAACACTAATTCGATCTTTACTAATTTTATAACCTGGAGGAGTATTGCATGCCAATAGAGGCAGTCTCATCTTTAATAACGTTTGATAACGTGTCACAAAATATTGCAGCACAATCTTCGTCAGCAGTAAGTTGTTCTTCTTAAATTTGCAAATCTTTAATTCCATACCTTTCTGTAAAATATCGTAACCAACCTGTTGAAAGAGTAAGTCCTTCGGTGATTTGTAACTTTTCTGCAGAGAATTGTGCTATCTTCATTACATTTACCTGTCAATGAAAGGTACGCTCGGTCCACCTACCTGTTAGTGTTTAAGTCGCTAGTTTGTTAATTCTTCAAATTATTTGTTGCATAGAGTTAAACGCTTTAACTTTATTTTCATAACTTTAATGTAATTAGTAAGACGTTACATTTGTAAAGGTATAAAGCCAAATCTATCCGATTTTCACGAAATATCTCTTTTATAACACGAGCCAAACGTCGTAAAAAGACAAAATATAAATTCATAGAAACAAATAAGTGAATTTAGTTAAAAAAAATTACAAATGCCTAAACACACACCTATTTCAACCAGTCTTTCACATTTTCTATGTGAAAGACTGGTTGATGGTTTATGTTTTTTTTCTAATAATTCTAATTTCCTTACTGCAAAAACTACCCGTTTTAGCTTAAGAGCTAATACAACAGTATAGTATCTACGACATACGAATTTACACAATAGTAACACACGGTACGAAAAAACTTGATTATCATCCATTTGGGTTTCTCCGTATATGTTTTGAATTTGGGTTCGGATGGGTACTCCCTTCGCCTTTTGTAATACATGACCATTAGATTTTGAAAAAAAAAATCACGATCACAGCTAATCCGAACCTCGATTAAATGGACCACGAATAATCCGCACTTTACTGTACACCATCCTATTGAAACGTGCAATTAACAAATTTTGGAATTTAAATATTTTTAAATATTTTGGCTATCACCATAGAAAATATCCGTGGAAATGAACAAGTTCAAAATAGTACTGAAGAAAGATGTAAATTCATCTCATTACTAAACAGCAGTAAAAAATTTCAATTTTGTCAATCGAAAGAAGTTGCAGATAAAACATTCACGACAACTTTTCATAAATATATATAAATTTAAATTATGCGCACTGATAATCTTTAAGTATGTATTAAAAGGTTAAATTCAAATATTTTAAGCTTTATTCCTTTCTAATACTTAATATTAAGATGTAATTGAAAGTATGTATAATAAATATTTAAATGAGATAAAATTCTGTGTATTTGTAAAGACGTGCTTTTTGCAATAAGGTTTTTATAATAGTTGTATATCAGCAAAAAAATAACAAAATATGGTCATGGTGATATAACAGTGTAGGAATGCGACCGTAACTTATTGATGAGATGCATCACGTAAACACTGAAAAAAAGGGTGTAGTAAATCCATGCGATATTACATATAAAATATACATTAACTAGTGTTAAGTTGTGGGTCAGCGCATTAATAATATGAAGTTGGGAGAGGCCATTGCGCACCGAGAATAGGTAACGTGTATGTAAATAGTTTAGATCGGTCGGCACACATAGCTTGTGCGAAACGTTTTTGCCACTTGTAGTCATTTGCGATGACGATAATTAAAAACAGGTCGGTCGAAATAGCGTTGGCGTATGTCCGTATATAATCTGTAATCACGGGCCACGGCACGTCGGAATTATGTTATTTGGTAATGACGGAAACGTAAAAAAGCCAGAGATGATTAGCGGTTTTATTACGTTACGCCATATGCTCTTATAATTATTCGTATGCCGGTGGTTGTGCTCCTTTTTTGTAGGTGGTCGTCCACAACTCGGCACGTTACAGATGCGATAAACAAATATAGGTATAACACAACCGTATACCTTTGCACCTTAAAAAACGAACTTTTCACAAAGGATAATATCAACAACCTGGTCAAATTTTCCACTTTTTGTGCTAATTTTTCGTCATTACACTAATACACAAACAGGTGGAACATTACTTTTTTTAAGTCAATAATGAAACTAAATAAGTACTTACCAGCTTTCGAATACTGATATAGACGTTGAATATGAATCTGAAAAAAAAAGAATTTATATTAAATTAAAATAAGATTAAAATTAGAACTAAAACAAAAGTATTTGGAAGTACAACATCACTGTTAATTAAAAAAATACATGTTTTCGAGGTAAGAGGAAATATATTCGAGGCGTTGTGAATGAGAAGTGTAAATATGCCCGCAAGGTGTTATAGTAAATACCAGCGAAGAAATCGATAAATGTGCTTCTGTTTCGGACTCAGGTGGATTGGAGAAATGTACATACATGGATAGGTACTATATAGAATGTTCTACACTTTCTATGCCTGTATACGTTTCCACTTATTTGGTGAAATAACAAATATGTAACGGGTAACCCATAAAAGTTTATTTAAAGTGCAGTTCTAATTAATAAAACATATTAATCAGAACAAATATTGAAAGTTGAAGTCAGAACAAGTTAATGTACTACGGAGCCAAATTTTAAAATTATGACGTCGTATTGCTCACAAAATAACTCATATTTAACAAAAACAGTATCAATGAGTATACAGTTTATTATCACATTCAAAAAAGCTTTTCTGCATTAATTGTACTGTGTGGATATGATTTCGAATTAAACTCGTTAAAATAATAATTTTATAATAAAATACAGTGTTAATAAAAACGATAACTAAATATGATTTATTAAGAAAGCTCATAAATATGGCTTGTTAACTATAAGTATGCTTTATAAGTTTGTTTCATGTGCACCTGTTATATTGAGAAGGACTAGATTTGTTTACGAGAGTCAATAAGTTCAGATAAGAAATGTTGACCACTTGATGTTTTGAAGAAGGTTTGTTTACGGGCGTCAATGAACGTAGATAAGGAGTGTAGGGCAAGGTCATAGTTGTTACGCAATGTTTACACTAATGTTGTAAGGCCAGGTTTATTTAACAAGTTCAATAATCTTTGCTAAGGATTTACTGTTTGAGATTTTAGAAGCTTCGTGCATGAACGAATCATTTTATTACGCACTACTAACGAACAATAATAATAGATGTTAATAAATATCAGTTATTTAATTTAATATTAAGATCATGAACAGAGCAGAAACATGAGTAGAAAATAAAGTTTGAAAATAAAATTAAAAATTATAACAAAATTGGGTATTGTACGTTAATAATACTACATATAAACTGAATGAACAACATGAATTGTTATTGTACTCCACTTATTTTAAGATATAGATTTTAACTATAATCAATTTCAACAGATTTAGTCCAAGAAATATTCTAGAGAAACTACCTATTTGGGGCAAATAGAGTACATGAGATTCGTTCAACTCCAATATCTTATCGTTATTCAAATATTCAACATCGAATGTGTTGAAACTCCGATATAAACTGAACCAACAATTTTAAACTTCCGAAGGTACATAAAACTCTAACAAATAACTTTACAAACAATTATAACGACAGAAAAGTAAACAAATTAGTGCTAGGTAACTGGAGTACAAGTTTAACATTTCTATGTATGCAGGCCCACATCACCCCACAAAACATTTTTAAAACAATCTGCGCAGCTTATTATCTAACAACCGAAAAGAATGGACGGTTATTTATTGCTGTTCCCATTGCAATGTTTAAAAAATCTATGAAAATATTATAGCCATTTACGAACATATTTGGATCAATTCAATATTATGCCCCAAAAGTAATTTGGGTTGACGTCAGATTTTAGTTATACCACGGCTTTATTAAATGTGGTGGATGACATAATTTCCACACTTGATGAGAAACTAGCTGCAGTTCTCGTCTTGCTTAACTTGTAGAAAAAGCAGCCCATATATTCCATAATGATACCTTGCTTGCTTTACTGCACCATGTCGGGCCCTCTAATAGCGTTGTTGATTTCTTCAGGTCTTATGTCTCAGGTCACACACAGTTGGTCAAATTTAATAATGAGTATTTGAACAGTCTTCATATATGTCTGGTGTTCCCCAAGGATCGGTATTGTTACTGCAGTTGCCCATAGTTTTTACACAAATCTTATTAAAGACGCTCAGGAAGAAATAAATTCCGATCTGTGTGCACTTATCAGTGATGCCAACAAACTATATTTAAATTTTATGTCTGAAATTAATCCAAAATACCTGTTATTGTGCTATTTGCTAATGATGGGGAATTTAAATCAATTGGAGGTAATTGATTTTAAAAAAACACGATAGCGGTCTAAGTTTAGGAAGCATGTTAATGTATTATTAAAACGTGCTTATTCCACAATGGACATAAACAATATACATAATACAATATACATAATACAATATATGTATACAGCAATATACTGTATACCAATCCCTTGTTATCTCTCACTTTTTATCTTCGCTGATGTGCTTTATCATCCCTGTACAGTGTGGGGATACATTTAGAATACAGGGTTCATTATGTATGTTTACGATTATATATAAATCGTCTTCGAGAATGGACCATAATATCTCACACTTTACAATGTAAAATATGGCATAAAGATGTATATTGCGCAGGGTATGTATGTTTTGTCGTATTATATTATGCAAATATTCTATTTTTTCTATGGGATGCCAAACATAGAATGTATAATAAATACACAGCTACAAGGACTGGTGTACATGAGCTCTCTTTTAAAAAGCGATGTTAGGTGTATGTTATTTCAGCAACAAAGGGAAGGTTTTTGAAAAATAAATTAATTGTATTCTATTGTTATATTGTTTTTTGGTCTTGAATTGCTGCTTATTTTTCTCGTTTTGAAGATCGATGAAAACAATAGTATCTACACTGTGTGAGTTGACTGAACTCTTTTTGTTAATCTTTAGTAGTAATCCTCGTTTGGCTTTTATTTTCTTATTATTACAAGTCAGTAGCATTACAAGTCACACTATATCTAATTTAACTTTACTTATTATATTTCCAAGACTTTTGATACAGTTCACGAGATTTTGTTAAGTAAATTGAAGACATATACATGCAGAGGCAATACTCTTCAGCTATTTCGAAATTATACATACATATATGTCTTATGATCTGCGAAACATTAAAGCTTGGTTTAATAATTATAAAAAGATCTCTTAATATGAAAATGTTTCACTTAATTATATTTTCGTCCGATACATATATACGATTTATGTACTAAACTATGAAATTTATTAAACAATTTCTATACATAAGTCATTAGTGATTTAATCTTAAATGTAATGCCACGTACATTACTTTGTGCTATGTGGCTAGACACCACACGCGGTAGAAATTTAGAAGTGATATATTACTTTGAATGAGATTTTGAAGAAGGTTGCAACATGACATCCAAAACGTCAAACATTCTTTCAAATAACGTACGGCAAAACCCGAAAGTTTCTAGTTTTAGATCTAGAATTAGTACTAGCGATAGTTCTAGTGTTAGTGCTAGTGTTAGTTCTAATTTATAACGTCTTCGTTTCATGAGTAATCAATACCTCATCATGACTCCAATTTGTTGACATTGTTGATTAATTCATAATTGTAACGCCTGAAGGGTATTCAGAGTAGCACCATAGATATCTTCAAACATCTCCAGAAAAAGAAGGATTTGTTGCCTTTGGTCACATGCAATCTCGTCAAAAAGAATGCTTGTGAAGACCATATCTCTGACAACGTCCATATTTATTATCTCTTTAAATGTTTGATATATAATATAATTAGCAGAGTTGGGTTGGGTTCCAGAGGCTCTGAGACTCCACGTCAGTATAATTGATCTAAATGTTCACATTATTGTTAAAAGTCTGTTGTATAACACGTTGACTGTCAAAACCGACGCACACTAGTATACCGGGTGATGAAGACACGGCAGTCAACGTATTAATTATTTTGGGGATTTAAAAAATTCTTTTTAATAATTGTATATAAAAATAGAGAAGTGTACCCCTAGATCTAGTTCGCTAGAAGGGTCTATCATAAACTACATTTTCCAGGTACTTTCCCTGGGCGCTAATTATTACCACTACTATTTCTGAGGATCATAAAAGTCACCAGGAATATGATCGGAGATTATAGTTGGAAGGAACTAGGTGTTTTTTGTTTGAACTAGATGCGTGTGATTCTTTTCTGAATAATAAAAGATTCTGAGTAATCTAAATGTTGGTTAGTCCCAACTGTAAAATAAATATGGTCCAGTTGAATCATACATCTTTCACTTTTAATAAACAATATGAAATTAACATATGTACAAAATAATGGTGCGTCACTAAGCTGTTCAATGTTGAATGAAGCTATCAGAAGGTCGGTAAATCCATAAACTTACTACTTATCATAAAGTTCCCATATAAAAACCGCAGAAATTGTAATTTCTAAAATTCTTTCGCACAGTTTTTACCCCAAACCATTTGCGTTTGGGGTAAGGTAGAGAACCTCTCCATAAACCCCCAAAAAAACAATCGATGTAGCTTTCACCAAGAAACGAAAGTTGGATAGATTAATCCGCGCTACTATCCAAGAGGAAGTAATTCTTTTCTCAAAGGAAACCAAATACCTAGGAAAAACACTAAGCTAGACTATCCTTCTATCCAAGCCCATGTAGTCTTTGTGGTATAAATTGGGGTCTTCCCCCTGAGGTGCTGTACACGTTCTATGTGACTGTATAATCACATTTGGAGCAGCCGCCTGGTACGGGAATGTCCGACAGGCTTCAGTTATCGGCAAACTTTCAAGAGTTCAACGAGTAGTTAGATTGGCAATCTCTGGTACGATAAGCACAAAGCTATTTCTAGCAATGGATGTTCTACTTGGCCTAACTCCTTTGCAAGTGAGGAATTGGCAAGAACAACGATTTATAAATTTAAGTAATGCTCAGTCAGCTTTAAATCAGTGCTTAATACCCAATGCGTTAGATAGATCAAAGACGTCGAAAGAGGTCGGATCAAGAGTGTACTACTACTGCTAGGAAGTTTACAGCCAGAGCCGACACCGTTTTCATGGCAATGCCTGATCCTCTTGACTGATTCAGTGACTGACATGACTGACTGTCTGAGAAAAATCATATTCACATTTTCTTCTAGCAAATACTGTAAATTTGTTATTGATATGGGAGCTAAAATTCTTCTAGGGAGAGGAGCGAAGAAAATGTCAATATAACTTTTCTCAGACAGTCTGTCAAGCCGCTATTATATACACTGATACTGCTATCAGTGTATATACTGATAGCAGTATATAGAGTACTCTGCAGTTTTTTCTGATCTGGATCCTAGGATACTCGGGAGTTGCTGGCAATGAAGCAAGCGCTAATGCGTTTGTGGAGCCAGAGCTAGCAAATGGCACAAAATTGAACTGTGGGCGTATGAAAGACTATGCCCAATATGGACCAGTTTTCCTGGAATGAGGCATCGGAGGTTATTTATTGACATCGACACTGTCAAATCCGGAAATACTTTAGGACTTGCTTGTGGCAATATTAGAGTTCTAACGGGTGTCTTTACCGGGCCCTGCCCTGCTGTTAATTGTATCCTATTTTCGATTTTTAGATCACAGTTAATGTCCACCATGGATCTGAAAAATTTTTCATCTAGCAAAATATTAATGTTCGTTAAGAGCATTGAACTAAACGGTGAAATTTGAAAACGTTATTTATTGGGGTACAATAGATCCTTTGGGTTGCGGCGCAAGAATAGTAGGACCCCTACGCGATATATAACTGTATAAAGTAATGTAAGAAAGTAATAAGAGTCATAAACTGATCATAGCATAAAAAGTTGGTACTACCCAAAAAGAACTACACAAACAAAATCAAGTAATAGATTAAGATAATAAACTTAACCGATACAAAATGCTTGTCTAGTTAAGAATTTAGAATATCAATTGAAAACTTGTTTAACGATATTAATTCCTTACGGAAATTGATACAAACTTGTTTAAATTAACCGCAAGTACTTTTCTATCTGTACCTCATCATGTTAAGCGATTATACGTGTTCATATTTTTTACCATCTGTAATTTCTAGCAAAAAGTGTGTAGATACAAAAGATCAGACCTACGATGTAATGTCAGCATCAATGGGCTGGTCGGGTTATTGACCAAAGCGGCAAAATGTTCAACTACTTAAACGCAACAGACCGATAAAACTTGCCATTAAATCCATAATAAATAGCCTATTAACACGTCGACATAATTTTTCATAACATGTCTAAACTAAATGAACATAATCTAAAATTTATTATTATTTTTATTATTGTAAAAAATAAATTATATACACCTCAATATTATTTTTTAATGGCAATATGAGATAATATCGTCTCAGCCGTAAGCGTTCTCAATTATACTTTCTCTCTCGAGTCGTTAAAGATAAACTTTACCATGATATACAATAACTGACAATTATATATAGTTAATCTTCTGAGTAGAGTAAGAGTTCTTTATTATCTAAATGATTAAGGATGGATTTTGAAGAGGCGAAGACAGTTGAGACGTAGAACATACATACATAAGTCGAACATATGTTTGTTGTTATAAAGCTGTTTACCTCCGGAGGCGGGCAAGGAGCGCAAATTACTTCGCAACTAAATGATTATTGCATGTGAAGCGTTATTACTTATGAAGGGAGCGCGAAATTCCGTCGTTTCACGCCATTTCGGTCTTCCTCTCTCTCGTTCTATCCCTCTTTGGAAAGGACGAGACTCACACCCGGTTCTCACACCACGCGCTCCGATGCCTTTGCCTTTGGGCATTAAATATTTACAGTGCTTAGGAATTTATGACCAGTGCGAGCGGTATTAAAATTAATTATTTAATATTAAACTCTAGCAATTTTTTTGTTAGAATAGGCCGGATAGGCGTTCTTCCCCGTACCACGCACCGATTTCGAAATATTTTATAGATTTTACGTTCGTTTAATAATAAAAGTCTCGACGGAATTATGCATAGGGTCCGGTAATTGTATTTGTGCGCGAACGGCGGCGGGCGGATTCCGGAACCAGCTAGTTTCGGATTCTTTTGTTACAGCGCGCCGATCCGGGAATACAAAATTGAAGTTAAATTAAATTTCGGAAAGTTCAAATTTTATGCGATCGCATACATTAATACTTAAGCAAAGCCCGGAATATGCCCTCTCTCCCTCCCTTTGTTTTATTACGAGGCGATCTTCAGAAAGCGGATTTGTTAAGTTTGAAATCAGGACGTCTAATTATTCAAGGACGATTTCTACGGCAACAACGGTTATTGTGAAATATATTCTAGAATATTATTTCGAATATTTACACTATTTTTATGACGAGTTTATATGTAAAAAAGGTTTGTGTTGTTTGTTGGATTGTTTCATTAAATGCAATTGTTTAATACATTAATTTGTTTGCTGTTTTAATGTTTGAGAGGACAGCATTTTTTAACAAAGTGATAATGTTTTAAATTTTAAAATAAATATATTATTGTTATTTTTTGAAGTGTTTAAAGTTATGAAATATTTTGCAACAAAAATATGATGAAATAAAAGGAATATGAACATTTCGGTTTATTTCAAATAACATTTCATCATCACTAATTGTTACTACAGGTAACGTTGGGTAGCAAATCGCACTACATATCACTGTTGTATGTTTTTATTGAACTAAAATTAGAACTAATACTAGAACTAAAAACATCCAGGGTGCTACTATATAGTACTTGCTCGTGTAATTCCTAAAAAATTCATGTTTTAACTAGTTGTTTGACACATTTTGCCATACAACAAAAGAAATAAGTATAGATAAGTTAAATCAATGAAAAACAGCTGCGGACAGTTGAAGACAAACGATGTTCCTACAAAATGAAACATTGTTTATATCAATTTAAAGTTAAATTTTTTTGATTCAATTTTCTGATTTAAAGTGCCTATTTTGAATAGTGTATAATTTGCAACAAATAAATTATTTATCGCTATTCAGCAATCACTGGATTGTTGAATACTGACTTTCTCCAAGCACTTGTTAACAGTTTGGTCAATCTCAATTCCCAATTGGTCGAAACCGGCCCATACGCCATGATGCAAAACTGTGACATTTGCACACAGCGCTAATCCACATGAAATGGCAGGATAAGATCTGGCTTGATCTTGCACATCTCGTCGTATGCAAGGTTGTAACCCGAATGTATCTAGTACTAGTAATCTAATGTTAGTTCTAGATCTAGCGTTGATTAGTTTATTTTAATTTTCTTCTTTGACCTAAAATGAGAACTAACACTAGAATATTTCGCGTTTTGCCGTGCGTTTTTTGAAAAAATGTTTGACGTTTGTGTCACTTCGAACCAGTTTCTGAAGAAGGTTACAACATGGCATCCGAAACGTCAAACATTGTTTCAAAAAACGCACGGTAAAACCTGAATGATTCTACTTTTAGATCTAGTATTAGTACTAGGGATAGTTCTGGTGTTAGTGCTAGTGTTAGTTCCAATTTTGGTTCAATTATTTTAATTTTTTTTTTTAATTTTCAACAGTAAAGTCACAATCGTCCGCCCTGCACTAAGATATATTTTAGTTAATATAGATACTAAATTCATTGCTTTATAAAGTTAATAGTTAACAAAAAAAAAAATATTTATTTTCTTGTATCAGTTTTTCAATATTAGTTCTCCCTAATGGGTATCTATTTCCGAAGGGCTTATTTCTGTTTCTCGTTAATTTATAATTCTATTAAAGCGTTCTTAAAAAATTAGGGAGACTTAATTTTGAAAACCTGATTCTGGAATCCGACAAATTTGACACATTTTGATCGAACATTTTCAAATTAACATATGATACGCAGATATATTCACTGATTATAACAAACTTTATCGCAATTTTTTTCATTGAGCGGTTACGAAGGTACCGATCTTTAAAAGAGGGGCCTTGGCTTTTTGCACTGACTTTAGGGGGTTAAAAAAAAGATTTAAATATGTTATAAATAATGAATAAAATATAGATAAAGTTTCATTAGCGTCAGAAAATATCGATAAGAACAATTGCTAAACATTGTACACATCTTACAAAATGAGCATCAAAAACAACCAAGAGAGGTGCAACAGATTATCCTGTTAAAACAAAGTCAAATCCTAAACGCAGTGAGATCTTCATTCAAAATCAATACCAAATTTTTATATATTTCGTATGAAGTCAGAGTGCAGCATGTTAAAAACGAAATGGCGACTTATATTTCAAAAACCAAGCAAAAAACTAAAATCCATTAAAAATGATCCAAGAATGAGAGTTTTGAGAAGTGCAAACATTGAGGAGCATTATAGTTATCAAAAAATTGCAAATTATTGAAAAAACTATTTTACATGTTGTGACTGACAACCAACAAATGAAGAAACAATCTAAGATATGGGCTTTCAAACATTACAATGTTACCATGGAGAATCGTTTAAAATCACTTTTAAAA
Organism: Onthophagus sagittarius; assembly: GCA_036711965.1. Classification (NCBI taxonomy): domain Eukaryota; kingdom Metazoa; phylum Arthropoda; class Insecta; order Coleoptera; family Scarabaeidae; genus Onthophagus; species Onthophagus sagittarius. The sequence continues at coordinate 56,233,793 of JASERS010000001.1, forward strand.
ATACGTAACCTTGGGGTCATTACTATACAGGTGTTCACAAAAAAATTCTATATACTAGGTGAGGCACTTAAATTGAGATGGCCTTATAACGCATAAAATATGGATTTTATTCAAAAAAGATTCAGATCAGAGATTCAAATTTTCTTCATAGAAATTGAAGAAAATATTCATTCCGTATGATTTTCACTACATTTTAGAAGCGCCTTCTATGGCTTTCAATTATGAAGTTTTTTTTTAATTGGATACATATCTCTTTTTATCTCTTAGATACTATTCTCCATAACAAAATAAATAACTTTTATTAAAAATAAAATGAATATTACGTATACTTACAATGCAAAGTGTAACCATGACAATTAGCATCAAGTAGCAGTTGTTTCACTATTCTTATCTATCAAAATATCCCTCAGCAACAATTTCGATCGTTTGATAATCATAACAACTGATTTTTCCAATATTCGTATATCATCCTAGCTAAATTTATGCAATTATAAGTAAAACAAACTGCCTTGATAATGGCAGCCATTAATCATAATAAAAATACTAATGGTTTTTGCACTAAATGGATTTTATTTTATTTTTCTCTACCGGTTTCGCCTTCTACACGGCATCAACAGGAGAATACCTAATAAACATAAATTTTTACAATCTCAATCTTAAAATTAAAAGTTATATTACTTAACGAAAATCGAAAAACAAAACAAAGGTAACTAATCTTTATAAAACTTACGTCAAAAATCACAACCAAGATGTAACATAAACATTTTATCCGGTATAATTATATATTCCACTCGAAAAGTTTACAAAAATTAAGATAACTGGAGAAGAAAACAATCGAACGAAGATAGTAAAACGTCTGTGTGTTGATAGGTTAGGAAAGGCGCGCTTTGATAACAACCATTGCATTGCTACCACACACTTTTTCTTTTTTCTTGAAAATGGGGATATTTTAAATTTGAATTTATAAAGAATTTGGTAGTCTATTATTAAAATTGTGGGAAATGGAAGGAGTTGCGGGCTATAGGACAGGATGTTGATGATGAAGGATGGGTGGAAAGGATGGGATGATGTCCATAGGACCCAGATCAGTGCGACCTCAAGATGACATCCTGTCTTGAAGTCCTCGTCTGTCTGGGGATTTACGGGGTGGGGCGTAAGGTGTTTGAAGGTATGAATATAATGGCCTGTACGTAGTTTGGATTTGGTCATTTAGGCATGTCAAATCAGGGTTATTATTAATGAATTTCTTAATTTCATATCCTTCTAGGATTTCCATGAGGTGACCTTTATTGACGTGATGTAAAATCCTTGTTTTTTTATATTCGTCGAATTCATGCTTCAGGTTGAAGTTTATATGTTTGCCAAAGTTGGAATTCTGTTTTATTTTATGTTCTTTTATTCGGAGTTTAAGAGTTCTGCCCGTCTCCCCGACGTATGTTGCACGACAAGTGTCGCATTTCAATTCATATAGCCCATTGTCATCCAATTTATTAATTTTGTCTTTGTTATTAATGAGTAGATTGTCCAAGGTTTTGTTAGGTTTATCTGTAATACGAATGTTGTATTGTTTCATTATTTGTTTTATTTTGTTGTTTATATTGCCTTGGTATGTGATAGACCTGTATTTTTTGGTAACTTGTGTCTGTTGTGTTTCTAATTATTTAATTTTTTTCTATTATCGTTTTTGGAAACGCGTTATTTCTGGCGATGTCTTTTATTATTTCAATTTCTCTGGCAATGTTTATGTCATTTAAATTTGTATTAAATGCTCTGTAGATATAAGATCTGAATGCCGTTATTTTGTGTGTTATATTGTGGAAGGAATCGTATGGGATTGTTAGGCAGTTTGAGTGGGTTTTCTATATATTTCAAATTGGATATTCTGGTTATTTTTATTTAATGTAAAATCAAGAAAATTTATTCTATTGTTCGTTTCAAGCTCCAATGTGAATTGAATTTTCGTGTGCAGTGTGTTAATGTACTGATGTATACCAGTAATTATTTTTTCGTTGTCTGTGTCAATGATTACCAAAATATCGTCTACATAGCGTTGCCACAATAGAATATTGTCAATGAAAGGGTTTTTTTCGTTCATTATGGAGTTATTCTCCATTTCATTAAGGAACATATCAGCTAATAAACCACTTAGGGGTGAGCCCATGGGTAGTCACTCCTCATAGGTATATGTTTCATTTTGAAAATTGCAAAAGCTTTGCTGCAAACAAACTTGAAAAAGTTTAAAAATATTTTCACTGTCTTTTTTATTTTCCATTTGTGTACTTAGGATATTTTCAACAATTGTTAAGGTCTGTTTTGTGGGAATGTTTGTGTACAAATTAACTATATCAAAAGATATAATGGTGCTTTTTTCTGGTAAACTGGTATTTGTTAATTTTTGTATTAGTTGTTTTCTATTTTTAATTGTATATTTAGGTTCAAAACATATGTTGGTTTTGAAAAATTGAACGAGAAGCTTTGAAATTTTATAGGTGCTGGCATCTACGGATGTTATTATGGGTCTGATTGGGTGATTTATTTTGTGTAGTTTAATGAGGGAATATAATTTAGGTGTTTTTGGGTTCATTGGTATAAAATGGTTAATGTTGGCATTATATTTTTTAAGAGTATCCTCAACTGTATTGACAACTTTTTTTACTATTTTATGAAAATTGTTTTGGTGTGAGGTTTTTTAAGATTTTTTTTGTAATTGTTATCATTAAGGAATTTTTCTGTTTTATTAATATATTCTGTTTTATGTAAGATTACTAAACCTGCATTTTTGTCGGCTTTAGTGAAGATTAATTGGTTTTCTTTAATTTTTTCTTTTATTGAACTCATAACCCTCATCTCTCTTCTTCCCTTTTCTGCCATCTTATTTTCGTTGTTCCTATTTTTCTTGTTAGTGTTTTCTCGTATTAAAACCTGTTGCAAATTTTTCCTTACTTCTTCTTCTTCCTTCATCCCCCTTACCATAGCTTCCATTTCTATTGCTATCCTTCTCAAATTTGGTTTGGTTGTTATTGAATATTTAGTTCCTTTGTTGAGAAGTTTCATTTCCTCAGTGTCAAAGGTGATATTTGAAAGATTTGTGACTCGATCATGAAATTTGTGTGGGTTACTGTAGTTTGTTTGTATGTTCTCTATCCTTTCTTTTTTCGTCTTTTCCTTTCGAAGTTCTTTCAACTTTTCTTCTTTTCTCTCCCATTCCTTTGCGAGTGTATATTCTAACAATTCTCCTACTTTCATCATTATTTCTTCGGTCTCCAGATGGTGAAGTTTGTTGGTGAAGTCCTGATAATAGTAATAAATTCTTGTGTTGAATTCATTTATCTTTCTATAGTGATCTTTAATTTCCCTTTTGATTTCTCTTTGTTCTAACTTATCGACTGTGGTTTTTGTTAAGCTCCTCGGATATTTATGTTTTAAGAAGTTTAGGATTAGTTTTTCTTCTAAACAGGTTTTTAGAAAATAAATATGTTGTAAAAGTGTTGGTTTTGAAAAATTGAACGAGAAACTATGAAATTTTATAGGTACTGGCTTAATTTTTGTTAACTTTTCGAGTGGAATATATAATTATACCGGATAAAATGTTTATGTTACATCTTTGTTGTGATTTTTGACGTAAGTTTTATAAAGATTAGTTACCTTTGTTTTTGTTTTTTGATTTTCGCTAAGTAATATAACTTTTAATTTTAAGATAGAGATTGTAAAAAATTATGTTTATTAGGTATTCTCCTGATGATGCCGTGTAGAAGGCGAAACCGGTAGAGAAAAATAAAATAAAATCCATTTAGTGCAAAAACCATTAGTATTTTTATAAACAAAAATGGAAAGAAAGATATCATTTAATATTAATCATAACGTTTTCTGGTAGTACTCTGAATTTGTATTATGCGTAATATTCATGAAATAAAAGAATACAACAAAATCTATGTATTTTATCACGGAAATAATGCACAATAACAAAAATGGGGACCTAAAAATTAATTCGTTATATCCGAAGTTAGTTATAGTATTTTTGAATCAAATTGACAATGATCATTATTCAATTGAATGAAATTAAACCATTTGGGAAGAAATCATAAGAAGTCAGTAAGAACATACATTTGTATCAACAATAAACACAAAATAAAAGTAACAAATTTTTAAAAAATAACTGAGTAACTTCTTAGAATTACAATGCAATTAAAGCATTCTACATTAATAAAGGGTATGAATAAAGACATTATTATAATTATTCTTTTGCGGTAATAACGCTTGTACATACCACCGAATAGCATATAATTTTTTTAATGTACAACGATTCGACAACGTTTCAGTTTCATCATAATTATATCGTCCTCTTCATCATCTCGTTCGTAAGTCTTATACAGGATTGTAGCGGTAATTTCGTCACATGTTAAAAATTCGGATCATAACAAGGTTTAGAAATAAACTGTATAAGTATTATGTGGACTTCTTCGTCAAATAGATTAAATAGTACTGATGTTTGCTTTGGAATTCACTCGAAAACAGGTAAACGTGCGTTATAACAGGGAGATGCACTTCAATAATAATTAGTTCGTTATAACCGGTTTACACTGGATATGCCGTTTAAAAAAGCTTACTGAACAGCTGAAAGCCCTAGATAGCGCTTCTAAATTTCAATAATAACTATATATATGAAACTTATCATAATATTCTTAAGTTATAATATACTGTTGATTGAAGTGCCTCAATCAGCATCAATTAGTATTATGGCTGAACTAAAAGTAAATTATTGTAATTTTTCATAATTAAGTGTAATTGTTCTGTTGTTTATTTTGATACCATCAGAACAGAGTGACAATATTGGTAAAAATGTTAAAATAAATATGTGGTGGTTTTTGAAATATTAAAAGCGACAAAATGTTTTGTAATGAAAATAAGACGAAATAGAAAAATATGAACATTTCGGTGTATTTCGAATAGCATTTCATAATTTCTAATTGTTAATTCACGGAACGTTCGGCTGCCAATTTGTTTTTTAGGTTTTTTTACACGGTGTGGCCGCCATTTTGGCAATTTCGCGCGTTTTGCTATTGGCGATTTTTTTATCGCCGGGCCGCCGTCCCGTTTGAAATTCGAGGATCAATATCAAGAATAAAAATCGGCGGACGGGGGACTAAATGGTTTTGAATTCTCCGCTCGTGTTTTTCTTTTCCCCCAATAAATCATTTGCGCCTACGGTACGAACTCGTCTGAATTTTTCATTTCGGTCAGCGGCGGCGCACACCAATGCGCCTCCATGTGTAGCTACGGTGTGGCGGCTACTACACAACGCAGGGGGCTCCAAACACACTCATATTAGATTCTGATTTTTTCCCTGCCATTCGGCAACCGTAGTAGCAATTATACCCGCTGATAACGAACGAATGCATCATTAAAACGTACGGACAAACTGTTCTAATGGTGCATAATTGCACATTCCCGCTAACTCGAAAACAATTTCAAGTTATTACCCCCGCGAAGATATAAATATATCCGGGAATAAACAACGGTGAGAGAGCACGTTCTTGGTCCGCCCGCCGTACACACGTCCGCAGTTGTATTCTGCCGACGATTTATGACGCAAATGACTTAATAACACAACGGCGAGAGGCGTGGATACTTTGAGAGTATAACACGTCTGTTATTAGACCATTAAAGTTCCACGGCCCCGGTTCGCGTACTGCGCCTTCGTCTCCCCTTTTTAAAAATGTATCGATATATTTCACATTTTGAATGGCTCTCACGGTAGTTATAAGGCATCCCGGCCCCACTTTGCTTCTTTACCCGTCAAACGATACCAAACTTTATAAATTACACCAAGAATTCTTCGCCGCGCGAAAGAATTAACTTTAAACTTATCTAAGTCTTATCCCGTCTACAAAGTTTTTTTCCTATTTTAAAGCACTCGCCGCATAAAGCTTTGCTATACTATACTTATAAACTACACATATCGCTCTTTTATTGCAAGTACCGTTAAAGAAACTAGGCCAGCTCATTCGTTATTATGATAACTGCGCTGTAAATTTTATATTTTGTCATTTATATGTCAACGAGCCATTCACTAAATTAAAACACTGAAAGACATACTGCTAAAATATGTAGATGGTATCAATTTTGTGACGTATTATTTTACGGAATTTCTTTTATAGAAACTTTAATGATCAACAACGATTTATATATACGTTTATTTAGTGCTTATTGCTGGTAAAAAAGTAAACATGAGTGATTAGCTACAAACAGATAAATTTTTAGCTCACCATATACATATTTATTATAACATTCCACATTCTCATTACAGTAAAACACCAATATAACACATCACGTTGGAACGAACTTTAGAGATAATAAAACAAAATGCTTATCATGCATATTAATAATCAAGGAATAGCTTATTGGGAATATTACCTAGCACCTAAACTTTCGGATTTCCTCATCAGAGGAACGATAAAGTTACAAAAAGAGAACACAAAATCTATTTACATAACAAAATTAACTAACTTAACGTTATTTCAGTTACGAAGGTGTAAATTTTAAAAATCATAAAAACGGTTATGACCCAGATCGCATTGGCCTAAGAAAGGCCGGTAAGGACGGACCATCAAATTAATGAGCCATAAATTAAGAACAAACGGTTCATCATATCAGACCGAAAACAACAGATAGCGGTGGTACCAATCTTATCTAAAAGAAAAAGAAATTTCCAAAAAGAGGCAAGTCGGAAGATTCAAAATCCACTGAAAATATTGAAGGAAGCAGGCCCAAAAGAGGGTCATCCAGAGATGGAGGGCGAGAACCGTCGTGTAAATTGATTAAGTGGCAATAGAAATTACTTATATCATTTAATTTTTGGACATCCCTAATGAATAGAATTAGGCACAATAGGACATAGAACATTTCCAAGAAAAAACGATAAATTAGAACGGCTCATAGCACACGATGAAATAAAAGCCGAAAACATTGAATATTGGATTTTTTAGTCTGCAATTTTTAAAGTGTTGGTATAGTCTATTTTTAAGATATTAACTAGTTATATCTATATATAAACCCGAACAACCCTGACAATTGTATTGTAAATGAAATGCCTTAAAAACGCCTTTCAAAGGCTTAATTATATATTTCGCCCACCTAAATGGCTTGTTATTAGCCATTAATGAGATTGTCAGTGAGACCAGAAACAAATGGTAACTTGACAAAACGCTTGATATGTGGTTCGTTCACATCGGGTGGATGAGTGAAGCACACATCAGAAATGGGAGAATCAGTATCCTGAACTCCCTGTAGGGATACAAGATTCGAACCACGAATGAAATGGATTGGTTACCATTGTTGCAGAAAGACAACAACTTAAGATTTTTTAAAACAGGGCTTCATCGCAAATACAAGCTATGCGGATATTGATGTCGTTCAAAGCGTTGATCGTCATAGTAACAGGGTGGCAAAAGAAAATTGTTGAAATCTTCTTGAATACTCTGATTTGCGATACCAATCTAGAGCAATTGACTGGTCGAGTTCCGTGGTGAATTAGATATAGGAGTTGTAGTCATTGATGGTAGTGCGCAGATAATGTCGTCGACATATTTATAGAGGAAGGACAACTTAAACTGTTATTGCCCATATGTATGCCAAATTTCTGTTTGTAAACCACATCATTAAAAGAAAACATTGAAGAGTCGAAAAGGAAGGAAATTATCTTAGCAACTGGTCTCTATCGATCATGGTGTAGGTGGCCACCAATAATCGCTAATAATTTCAATGGTCATCTCTGTCTAAATCTACATCTGAAGACCTGAGATGTAGTGTTCCTACGGATACTACATCTAAGAGAGAGCAGAACAACACGTCCGACGTTTATAGCAAAAATGAAGGGGTCTTTTATATTGTATTCAGTGGGACAAAAAAGATTTGGTCAGAATTTCTACTAGAAAAGACGAAATATAACAGGGTTGGGCATAACATTATCGATTTTTGAGAAACCTTCACATTTTGGGATGATACTGCTGCAGAATGAGTTTCCTACCAAGAACATATTAACAATATTATCTATTTAGTACTTTACTGCGAATTCTAAAGTGACATAAAAAATACTTTTCTAAGGCCGTATCAGCTCATACATGAGTCTCCAATGTGATCCACTTTACAGAATCACAAATGTTATTATGGAAGGTGGTAATAATCTCACTTGTCTAATAATTTGGCAGAAACGAATAAAGATTACACCATGAAAAAAAACACGAAATAAAGTAATACCTTTGTGATATCCTAAGCCAATGTTTGCAGTATCCGCTACGAAAATTAGTAAACTAATTGTTTTGTGATACTACATAATAGATTCTATGTTATAAAAGAATCTACCCCTAAAGAGATAGATTGATGAGGTAGATTGATATGGATAAGTATAATTTAAGGGCTATTAAGTTCAGAATCCTTAAAAATCCTGGCTTTAATTACAGCTTGGAAAATCTATTTTGGTCTATCAAGGTCAGATGCAGAGTAACAAAATATGAGTATTGACCCCCGACTTAATTTTTTTATTGTATTTTGTAGAGTGCGTTTCGCATACAGTGCTCAACAAAATAATCCGTGGACGAAACATTAGATATTTAATAATTATTTTTTATTTTCAAACAAAAATGATATCAGATATTTTCAAAATGCTTAGCTTCTTAAGCTAAGGTTATGGCCTGTTTATAAGATTCTGTTGTATTATGGTATACAGCATTATAGTGCTAGTTTCCACGTATTTGGTGAGTACAATGTTTATTAGGTAATTCTAACTCAATAAACACTTAAAAACATGTGGTGGGACCTGTTTGCTTCATTGGTGATCTCTCCATAACTTCTGGGAGAGATGGCCATATCGTTTTTACGTCTGGTTCTTTACAATTTGTCAGTTTACTTTACAATTACATCCTTTCCAGTTTATTGCGAACAATGTCAACAAACTATAAAAGAAAATTTAAATTGTGGTAACTATACCGAAGCCAATCTGAGGCTGGCAATGAAAGCCGCCAGAAATGGTTCTTCTGTGTCTACAAACTAAAAAATGTGTCCACAACTGGTAAAATGCGCGCGGATAGCATGTTAGGGTAGTTAAATGAAAATAACTTAGTGCAAACATAAAAAAGGCACAACAGTATAATTTTCCAGATGTGAGAAAACTTGCCTATAATATCTATGAAAGTCTACAAATAAATCACAAGTTCAATAAGGGAAAAATTTGCCGGCTCAGATGGCTCAGATTATTTATCATGGTTTAGGTCCTTTTTGAGCAGACATCCCTATTTATCTATTGGCAAAGCTGAAGGCATATCTATAGGGCGAAGGTGAGGGCATAAACCGTGTAGACGTGGGAAATTATTTTAATCTTCTACAAGAAATATTGGAACGAAATGAGTTCTTCGACAAACCTGCGTGCATCTATACCGTCGATGAAACAGAGCATTCAATTTAACAATCGATTTGACCATGTTTTAGCAGAAAACGGGGCAAAGAACGTTGTTACACTGAACTAAAATTAGAACTAACACTAGCACTAAAGTTTTACTAGTTTTAGATATAGTTCACACATTGTGGGGGTGAAATTGATTTTACGGGGGGACTTTGATAACCAATATTTTAATATTTTAATATTTTAATATTTTAATATATATTTTAATATATATTTTTATATATTCATATTTCGCGCAAATACAGTCCGTCGACATCAGCGCCGCGGTCATACGAAAGAGTGAAGTTTCGTCATTGTTTTGTCGTGTAAGTTTGCTGGTAAGTATCTGTTATAATCTTTTTGTAAATAGTTTGGAATATTGCTTAAAACTGGCGTTAAATTGACACTGCCCAAAATTATAATGTATTTAATTAATGCTTACTTATTTTATGAAAGTAAAGGTGATTTAAAATTAGGTGCTTTCTACTTAACCTCATTTAATATGAACGTGGCGCCAAATACGTTTATTTGAAAAGTTATTATTGGATACGTCATGTGGGGCCACTTTGATAACGCTTTCGGGGTGAGATTGATAGTTTTATCAAAGTCGTCCCATAGTTTATAAGCAATAGTATCTCCACAATTTCACGTTATTTGATTTAATCTATAGACTAGTTTTAATTTTAATTTCAGGTCAAGGGTTCGAGAATACACAACGGGCCGTATTTACAAGCGTAAAGTTGGGTGCAGAATTTATAAGAACTACAATGATAAGGATATTGATAAAGCTTTAGAAAAGATAGTCGATTCGAACTGGTCCATAAACAAAGCATCCAAGGAATTCAAGATTCCCTATGGAACTTTATTTCATAAGTACAAAGGTATGCATGTGAGACCACCTGGAGGACAAACTGTTTTTAGTAAGGAAGAAGAACAAGCAATAATTCAGTCTATAATAACCTGCAGTGATTGGGGTTTTCCGTTAAGTGTAGAAGATGTACGAATGGTTACAAAATCGTTCTTAGACAAGCAAGGACTACAGGTTCCCCGTTTTAAAAATAATATCCCCGATCAAGATTGGGTTTATTCTCTTATTAAAAGAAATAAGGCTAGTCTGACACAACGCCTAGCAGCAAATATAAAACGTGCACGTGCAGGTGTTTCCCCTGAAGTAATTCGGCAATATTTTCAAAATCTGCAAATTAGCATTGACAATGTGCCTCCGTCTAATTTATTCAATTACGACGAGACTAACATGGCTGACGATCCTGGGAAAAAGAAGTGGCTATACCGCAGAGGTAAAAAATACCTGGAAAATATTATAAACCATTCAAAATCGGCCATTTCCATCATGTTTTGCGGGTCAGCATCAGGCGTTCTTCTACTTCCGTACGTGATTTACAAATCCGCGCATTTGTGGGACCGCTGGACCGACAATGGTCCCAAAGGACATCCTTGTTGCGAGGACCGTTGTTACAGCTCTGGATCCAGATATAACCGAACGAAAAGTGGTTAGATTGAAGCCAACTGCTTTACTGATTGGTTCAGGAGTACATTTTTACCACACGCTAATAATGTGCCTGGGAAGAAAGTTTTAATTGGCGATAACCTGTCCTCCCACTTTACTGATGAAGTTTTACAATTGTGTAACCAAAATGACATTGTCTTTTTGTGCCTCCCTCCAAATTCAACCCATTTGACATAGCCACTTGATTTGGCTTTCTACAGGCCGTTAAAAACTGCATGGAGGTCAATATTGTTGGAGTGGAAAATGCAAAATCCAAAACAAGCTTCTTTAAAGAAAGAAGCATTTCCACAATTGCTACGGCTTACGCTAAAAAAATGAATTCCTCAGTAACTCACTCACCACGAGCTATTGACCACGATTTGAGGCAACGGGAATTTTCCCATTAAACCCTGATAAAATTTTAAATAAAATTCCAACGTGTGATAATAATGGTGATCAATTTGGGGCAGATTTTGATAATAATTTGGTTTCCTATCTAAAGGAAAAACGTTACAACAGCACCTCTGTTCGAAAACCATCAAATAAAAAGAAACGGTTAACTGTGGCAGCTGGAAAAAGTGTCGCTTGCCCAACAAATGAAACGAACGAAAGCAAACAAGATGATCGTATTTTGGAAGAACTATCAGATGGCACTGAAGACTTACACTATGAGGTTGCTGACGAAGTAGACTATTTACCCCCTAACCCTAAAGATATTGTGAATGGTACATTCATTCTAGTAAAAGTGTTGTCTGGAAACAGAAATTCTACAAAGTATAAATACGTTGCCCAGGTTGAAGGGCAAGTAGGCAAAAATGAATACAATGTCTTGGGATTAAAATCATTAGACACCGCAAAAGTAACGTTTAAAGTTGTTCCTAACGATTTGTTTACGGTAAGCTTGGAGGACATTATAGCCGTTCTAGAGCAGCCAGCAGAAGCTCCTGGACGGCGCGGAACAAGATATGTGTTTTCCAAATCAGTTGATGTTTTTGAATGTTAAATTTTGTTGCAAAGTGAGGTTTGCATTGATTTTTGATTGAAGTAGCGTTTATGCATTTATGTTAAGTTAAAGACTGTAGTATTTCCACGTATTACCAAAGAATGTGCCAATTTTTTAGTTTTCATACTTTTATAAGAAATAAAGTTTAATTTTGTTAACAACAAAAGAGGTTTATTTGCATGTCTACAATAATAATTTGTTCAAATACAATTCCTATGTCGAACGGTAGAGGGTGACTTTGATAAATATATGTAAGCTTATGGATAATCAAAGTCGCCCCATGTTGAGTATAACTTTGAGAAGGAGGTTATTATTGTTTTGCAACAGAACAACAATTATTTGAAAGTTGTTGTAAGCCTGGATGTATCCATTGGTCATGTGCGAATACGTTAATATTTTTCTGGACGTAAAACTAAGTGTAGTTTTACTGTAATTCACAAATTATTAATAAAAGCTATCAATTTCACCCCATTTGACGGTATTTTAATATATTAAGTATTTTGACCGTATTTATTTACATACCTGTTCGGATGAGAGTTAAGCAAAATATGTTATCAGGCCATATCAATGTCTTTGAAAGGGGGCGAATTAACGTTATAAAAGAGGTGAATCTCTGATTCCAAGAGATTGGAGAAGGCTGAATGTTGACCACACTGCAATTGCTCGGATATGGTCTTTATGGCCCGTAGAAGAAATTCAGAACCGCCGTTCTGCTGGAAGATCCGCCCGAAGAAACAACGCACCGTCAGCATGTGCGTTGTTTCTTGACTCCTCAGGTGGATTGGGCGAGAGCTTTAAACCGACACTTGTCAATGGAAATTTTGTCGACTAAAGAATTTCTTCCTGTGGGCTTCATTCATATCGTCCATACCTTAGCCTCCATTAACACTACAGCAAGCAGATTTGTATGGTGTTGCAAGGTGGGTTGACCAATACATGACATGCCTTAAGTGATGAAGCAAGGTTTTGTTTATAGGTGAATGGTTGTAGAAGGGTGCAACGACATCAAGCGGAAAGACAGAATTTGGAGTTTGTTCAAAGACAACATACAACTTAATATTTGGAGTTACGTTTTGGGAGGTATTATATGTTAGACGAAAGTTCACCCTTAATTATACATGTCTAGGATATGATGGGTCGCCGATTAAAGACAAGTACCCAGGTCTCCTGAGAAGGGATGAACTTCGACGCTATCTAGAGGAACGAGATACCCCAGGAGAACATCGACCACTTATGGGTAAAAGAATGCATGCATAGCTGCGTGTAAGTATACAACCTGCCACTAGCTCTTTCTTGTAAAAGTGTTAATTTTTATTTTGTTTATTTTATCCAAATTCTTATCATTTCTTAATTGATAATAAAGCATTATTTTACCGATGCTTCAACATTTTAGTTAAATTCTTAATGGGTGGTGTATTTCATGTGAAAGTGAGTATATTAAAAGAAATTAATACCCCTTTATAATTAAACATATTTAATAACCGAACAGATGTGGCGTATACAACTTTACAAATTCCTGTCTTTCAATAGAAGCATAATGTAAGCTATCTACCGAGCGTAACACTCTATTGTGTATAAAGTACATTTTACAAAGATAAATAGTGCTGGCGCAATGTAAATTCCGAAAACCATTACGGACATCGCGGGACGCACATGTGATTGATTCCGCATTTTAATTCTCTTCCCTCGATCTTATTTAAACCCGTGGCGATCGTCAATACGAGAACGTTACCGTTTTCAATAAACGAAGCAATTACCGGAATAAAATGCTCGCGATTGTATAAGGGTTTAATGTTACAATTAAAACGAACGTCGTTCCTTAGGGAACACAATGTCGCGACCATAACCATGTTACACGATATACCCATAATGCACCTCACTTACTCGGAAATGAAATAATAAATAACGCGGTGGAACGGTAAGGGCATAAACATAATAATCACGTGATCTACCGCGTGGTAATTTATAATTAAACTGGAATTACGCGGGGCGGTGCACGCTCGATCAAATTTCAACGGCGATATGTTTAAGGATATTTTTTAATTAGACACTTACTTGATGATAAAAATTAAATTTTTTATAGCGACATTAATCTACGTAAAACATTGTTTGCTTATTTGCTGGAACGGGTCAATTTTATTTAAACGCGCGCCTTGGATGCCTTTATAAAATTCAGTTAATAATTTTCAGAAATTTACGAGCACGCGTTTAAAATAATAATGACACTCGAACCCGGTGGAAGGGGGTCCGTTATCTTCCCAATCTGCAAGAGTAATTTACATGAAATCAACCAATCAATATTTTTAATTAACTCGCCCTCTATAAATTGCTTCTACGTACCTATCGAATATGCTCGGTTTCGATTCTGTCTCGATAAATAAAGAAAAACGACTTTTTATAGATTTCTTTATTGTTATTTAATTGCATTTTTTGAATAAATTTATGTGGCACAGTTTTATTTATCTAGTGCACTTCGGTTAATTTGGACACTTTCGCCCTCATGTAATTTATTTCAATTATATGGTTGTCTAAAACATAGGATTTATCGTCTAACACCGACTGTCTGTTATAAATTCTATCACTTGTTGTATCGCTCTTCTAGAATTCAACGATAACGTCAACAAAGTTTCTTCTAGAGTTCAATGACATGTGCTACATTAAGGTTTTACGATATTAAATTTTTTCATTTTTGACAACGCTGATGTATATTGGTTACGTTATAGAGGTAACATTGGAAGGTAAAAATTCTAATCGAATATCGTTTAAATGATCAAAGTTTGAATGAGCACGACAGTTGCCGATTAACAATGTCTTTAAAACATCGAGGCTTTGCTGCTTTGTCGCAACAGAAAACTATTGAGTGTAGGATTCAAAAATTCTTTATACCCTTCTCTCACTCTTTCTTGTAACATCAACCAGCAGTGTAATATGATAAAAGAGACGTATTTCATCAGCACTAAAACTCTGATCTGAATTGCATATAATTAGCAATTCGGAAAATTTTTCTGAATTAATCATAGCGTCACGCGTGGTGACGTGACAAGTTGGTCCATTAAACTGAATTATTGGACCTAACAAGCGAATATTAAATACGAATACGTATAAAAATTTTGATCTCTTACGTATTGTTGATCATTAACAGCTTCTTGCCTTTTGCATTAAAAATCTTCTGTCAGCAGTTATAATTTAACCAACAGTTTTTGGACAACTTACGTTAAGATTTTGCGTTTTGTCTAATAATGTTTGTTATTGTTTTTGACGATGAAAATGTTTTCTGCTAGCACTTTTACAAGCATATCAATGAAATTCGTTAAAATCGAATTTCACAGTGGAATAAATCCTTCAAAATAAAGGAACTAGAAGCGGACTTTCTAAAAATATAATAAATATGGAAAAGATATTACAAAGGATTCTCTTTGATGCTTCATTTTTCAAAAATTTAATTTCACACATTGTTTCTGCTACAAATATGTATCCAAAGCAGCGGGGCAACATAGTCCTGTGACTAAAGTGAAACTGAAAGAATTCGCTGTAATCATTTTATTTAGGGGAAAATATTAATAAAAGTATTGCCAAGTTACAATGATTACTGGTCGTCCGGATCTGAATGATCCATTTACTTTCAACATAATAAATGTAAATCGTTTTGGATAGATCTTAGGCAATTTGCACTGTAATAACAGTCACGCAATGCCTCCAACAGATTCGCTAAGATATGTTTAAGTTATATAAGGCTAGACCTATATTAGAGGTACATCAAAATAATTTTTAAAAAAGTATACACCAACAGCTAATAGTTACAGCTAGATGAGTCAATGATTCGATGTATATGAAGGAGTAGTCAAAGCAGTACATGCATACAAACCCATCAAACAAGGTTATAAAGTTTGGGTACTGGCAGGTGAATCTGGGTATTGTTAGAAATTTGACATTTGTACCGGAAAAACAAAAATTGCTGAAAAAAAAATTAAAAATTTGTTAAAGAGTTAGTGGCGGACCTGAAAAACAAATATTTAAAAGATTGTGTTGTTGACAATTATTTTAGTTCTGTATCATTGTTTGAGTATCTCAAAGATGTGATTATTAAATAAATCATATCTAAATTTACTTTAATCACATCTGAATCACACATGAAATTACTGCATATGGAATAATAAACAGCAACAGATAAAATTGCCTTTTTTGTGTAAAGTGAAATAGATTAGTTACCAATTTCATATAGACTGTAGTAGAGACAATTACCAGGAAAGAAAACAATGGCACAATAATGAAGATTGCTGTCCTATTGCAATAAAATAATACAATTTGTATATGAATTCTGTTGATAAATTTGATCAGTTAGAAGCTGTATATGAAATAAATAGAGAAAGTGATAAATGTACATTTCGTTGACACCTGTGTAGTCAACAGTTATATACTGTATAGAAATGTAAGCAAAATAGACAAGTATCCAACAAAATATCAGAATTTACTTTGAAAGACTTCAGAAGAGAAGTTGTATTCCATTGATTATCTGATTGGACAGTAAAAAGAAGATTAAAAAGGGCATGATCAGGATTACCCCAAATTATTCGGAACCACAAACCATTTGTTTCGGCAAAACAAATGGTCTTGGGACTAAAAGAATCAGCTCATCAACTAGAGCGAAGCACACGAAGAAGATGTTCGCTTTGGAGTAACAATCGAAACCAACCGGCAGTGCATGAAAATGTTCGGTTGTTGTATATATGTACCACGTAATTTATTAAAATATCTCATAAATCAAAACAGATTTTATAACAATGATGTATGACATTATTACATGATAATACACTTAAAAACATAAAAAGTAGTAACAAAAATTTAATAAAAATTGTAAATTTATTTTTGTATTGTAAAAATTGTTTGAATTATTTCGTGCTCAAAAGCGTTAGACTAAACTACGCTATCCTTGCATTGTATGATGTAAAATGAAAATTGGAATAACTAGAACTAACACTACTATTATCATCACAGCTAATCCTGTATCTAGTCTAGTTACTGGCACTCAAACCGTTTTGAAAGGATAGAATTTTTCATACCAAAATGAAGCAGGTTCAATTCACAACAGAATTAAATGGAAATATATCAAAACATTTGCATTCCTGCTCGTTACATATGTATTATCAAATTAGCACGAGAAACATTCCCACAATACAATGTCATTTCTTTGAGTCAACTTATAAATTCGGCGTGAAGCTTTATGTAACAGTTTTTGTGCAACAGATATTTGTACACCGCAGGACTAATGTAGCTAATCAGAAGACATTCAAATTTCTAGACATGTAGGCAGATATACAAAGATGATTGGCACGAAAACCATGCGAAGTTCAACACGAACCTTTGTTCATCATGTAACGCAGAACTAACCATGCTTTGCAACTATAAAAATTAAACTGTTATTACACACCGATTAATTGCTGATTCATGATGACAATAGCATTGCTGATTACACATTAAAATAGTGACACACTTTCTGGCGCAAATAAAAATATGAAAGTTAATACATAAATTGATAGCATGTACGGCTGTTGTGAAAAGGCATTTATCAGTGTTAAACACGTAACATTAATTGGTTGACGTGCCCACTAAATTATTGATAATGCTACATATATTGGTTCATGCAGAATATGCTGGTATGGTGTTTTATTATGGTTTCTGCAATGAAAATGTACTTGCTGCTCACTTTACTCGAGTATTCAAAATATTGCATGGAACCGGTTCTGTTCCAAGTAGTCATTAGTACTCAAGTATTCATTATCTACATGCAAACT
The DNA here is from genome assembly GCA_036711965.1 of Onthophagus sagittarius. Classification (NCBI taxonomy): domain Eukaryota; kingdom Metazoa; phylum Arthropoda; class Insecta; order Coleoptera; family Scarabaeidae; genus Onthophagus; species Onthophagus sagittarius. The sequence goes on from JASERS010000001.1 coordinate 56,251,531, forward strand.
GTATGAATTTGAACAAATTCAGGAGTGGTAGAATGCAGTCCATCTGTCAGCATAAGAAGAGTTTTTGCTCGCCTTGGTGTTCCTCAAGTAAAAGTATTTCATTATCAATTCCATTTTTAATCTGTACAACAAATTGACTCAACACACTTTGCAAAGAGCGTTGGCACTGAAACGTTTAAATAAATTCTCAGTTAATGTATGGGAATGATTGACAATAAATTATATATGACAATAAATATAGATATGGATATAGAGTTCTTATACAATGAGCTTCCAGTATTATTAAACGATACTTCTTTGGCTATCAGCACTAACGTGATAAGGCCGTCAAGTGATACAATACCCGAACCAAACCTTTGAAACGATGGATTGGTTTAGATGGGGTCCTCGGTATCAGTGGATATTAATCCGTTAGATTACAGAATGCTGAGATGACTGAAACGATGTTTATCAAGTAAAAGTAAACACGTGTGATGAGCTAATCGCTCGTAATACGGCCAGTGTTGCACGAATCAAGGCACATCAGGATCAATTATGTAGCACAGTGCGTGATATCTTCAAGAGATTAGTCAAATGCATCAAGATAGGTAATGGAGTACTCGAATCCTTCCTTTAATGTCCGAATTTCGACATATTATGGATGCATTTAAATAAACCAGAAATTGAGCACTAGTTTTAGGAACATTTCTGCTTAAATGAATAAATCTATAACATAATAACGCATGTATCATTTCTCTTTAAACATCCTGTATATACACTAAAGATTATAACTTACTGGACTACATACTACGAAGAAATCGAAGTGGTAACTATATGTCTCATAAATTTTGCAAGTGCAAGAATCGAGCATATATTGTCGTATAATGAAAAGAGCATAACAAATACCATCTGAACAGATAAATTAAATATTATGTCATCACTTATTTAACTGCACAAATTTTTGCACATTTTTACTTTATATTGTTTGAATATACTATATCACTATGACAAAATTTGCAAAATGAGTATAACCATTGTTTGACTCAGTATGGTATTTAAATACCATAAATAAGAATAGATGTTTTACATAATGTGTTTTTCAATGATTTAATGTGTTCAAGAATAGATGTTGTTTTAATGAGTATTAAAATTCGGATCGACAATCAACAACATTGTCTCTTAAGCTGTAGTTTTCTCCGTATAATCATCAATAACGGTTGGTAATTCAGTGGCGTCCGTGCATAACGCCACGACGGCAATCTATGCATGATTTCGCGGTAAGTTATAGCCCGTAATTTATTTAATCCGGTAAGAATAGACAATGACCGGGTCGGCTCCGTGTGCGTCGGGCCGCCGCGATATGTGTGGGTTACGCGCCATAATATCTCCGTTGATAAATAATTTATTGGGCTCCGAGAATTGATGTCTTCCCAGTCCGTGTTTAATGATATATAAATGCGCCAATTTATAGTTTCCAATATTAGCCCGATAGTCACAGTCATTCGCGCCACAGTACACTGTTATTGCCTCAGAACAGATATATCACCCGACGCCCCTCGTGGGCACAGCTCACAACCAGAAACAAGACGTGGTTAAACGCATTTATGTACATCCTAATCGGAACACGTTTACAATTAAACAAGGCCCGGCTTCGGCATTTGCTAATAATAAACAGTCCGGTTTTAACGGATCTTCTTTTTATGGCTAACCTCGATTACCGGCATTATCATGCATAATTCTTTGCGTTAACCACCGGGCTACGACACGTGATGAATTCTTCACTTTCGCGAGATTTTTAACTTGTTATATAATTATATACAGGTGACTACGAAGATTATAGGTGCCGAGGTGTACGGGAGCGTCTTCTTCGCACATAAACATTAAACAAACTGCGCGAAGGACAGTCCTATTATTGGTTGTAATGAAGCAGCTCCGAACACCTTCATAAACACTGGAAGCTTCTGCCCATTCAATGAATTTATTGAGTAAACTTTTACTGTAGGTATTACTACATGCATGTATGTATATGATTTGTAGCTAATGCTATACATTTAAATTCTAATCAAATGATGCTCATTTTCATATTAAATTCACCATAACTTCAAAAACGGCAAAATTTATTAACTAAGAAACGACGAAAGTTTATGTTTCCTGTACCATTGTTACCTTCAACTTTCATTATATTCTTCCTAGCAATTAATGAATTTTTGCAACCAAAATGTTAGTATATTTGATTGTCAAACTGTCAAGTAGACACCTTGTAATCCCCCAGTGTTAGATCGATTTATCTGTATGAAAGAAGTCTGAAGAAGGCGTTCAGAGGTGACAGAATACTTGCTCGAAGAGACAATGCACGTGAAGACCTACATCTTAGGCAGATTACCACCAGAGATCGATTTCAAATAACAAGATTGATTGCTGAGGGCTGAAGGAGATCTTTGAACAGACACTTGTCGATGGCATCTGTTTAGACAAGAATTTTTTCTTTTAGGCTTCATTTTTGCCCTTCTGCTTCCATCAACACCTCCTCATAAAGCAGCCTGATTGTATGTTTCAAGATTTGTAAGAGATTTTAAGAGATTTGTATGGTTTCAAGAAACTCAAGGGTGGACTAATCAATGGAATAACATCGTCCTTAATGATGCAACAAGGTTTTGTTTATAAGTCAATGATGGTTGCAGAAGGGTGCGCCGACATCGAAGAGAAAGATATATCTATAACACCTAGGTTTTTCACCCACCAGTTTTGGAGGTGATATGTACTGGATGAAGGTCACCCTTTTGTTCATTTCAGGCACATTAAACGCTTGTCGACAACATTCCGGAACTGGTGTTAGTATCTTTCTGTCACAGGATTTGTCATCGATTGAACATGTCTGAGAAATGATGGGTAAGTGAATAAAACCAGTACTTAGGCCTCTTGGGAATCTAGATGAAGAATCGACACAATCTAAGGCAGTGATTCTTAACTTTCTTGTGGTGGTGGAATACTTTAGACAGTAATAAAAAGTAGCGGAACACCATCTTTAGTTAGAAAGGTTAAAGATGCCTAACTTGGAAAATTTAACAACGGGCACCACAAACAATAGCTATATTAATATTAAAAATTAACTCGATAATACACAAATTATTGAAAAATAAACCAAGAATTTTTCTGCATTAAGAGATGGAAAATAACAAACTATTCGTTCATATAATAAAGATAAATATTCTGTTGCTATAGAAATAATTTCGGTTTAACTGTCACTTGAAATTAATGGGCCACTTCCAATTTATATATGCGATTATTTCAATCTTTATCAGTATAGGTGAAAATACTACTTTCAAAATAATAAAATTCACAAAGGTATGGTTACATTCTTTTTGAAAAAAGTCAAGAGCTCTATTTTGGGTTCATAAACCTGAGTCAGTCTTTACTTTTTGATACTTCGGTGTGTAAAACTAAACATTCATATTTCGAATCCGTGGAACACCAGAATTGTTTAAATAGAATGTTAAACTACAGATACCACTTGCTCTAACACTAGCTTTAAATTTGTTGGTTTTGTTTTGGAAAACAATGATCTATTTAAAAAACAATGCATATACAATGTCAGAATTTCTGTTTTTAACGAGGTCACAAAATTCCTCGATAGAACTGGATGGAGCCCCATCATAGATGGAGCTCCATCTGCAGCAGTTCCATATATAGTTAATTCTTCTAAATATTGGTCTGCTGTTCGTTCAGTCAATTTTCTGCAACATACAAACTGATTTGTTATTTAATCTTTATCAATGAAACAAACAATTATAAAATCCTTAGAACCAGGATTAGTCCAACATTAAAAAATGATGATAAACAATAAATAATAGGCCATCGTGAGCTGTCATGCGCGAAAGTATGAATTTGATGTTGTACTCTAGGTGCACTATGTTGATCGTTCCCACATGAGTCATATCTATTATCTCATGAGTTTATATGTCTTAAGCCTTGTTTTCGTAGGGACACAATATGTCGGCTGACTTGTCGATAATAACGTAAACGGAATTTATTTCTTGTCTAATGACATGTTGGTGTCGGATACAAAAATCATCCGCACATGTCGGATTCCGGTTCATTTATCCCTACGTAAACAGCCGTTGGTTTTTGTTGTAATTGAACAAAATATCGCACCATTAAAAATAAAGTGGAAAAACTCTGTCAGATCATTGTACCGTATCAGCAATCCAAAATTACCATATTTGTAACTAAATTACCTTACATTCATTTTAAAATTTTATAGAGGCTTAATGAATTCATCAATTCATCATTAAAATCTAATTTTTTTTGCACAGTCATTACTTAAAGTTTATGGTATTTGTTGAGGATATAATTAACTGATGGTTATACGACTTATCATGTCAGAATTTACTTGAAAATTTGTGTAATTACCAGAATTGTTCACACATTGTTTACTTAATAACGTGCCATTTAATGTAGATGTTATTAATTTATTTCGACATTTAGAAAATTCATCAAAAATGTTATTATTGTTTTTTATACATGGTCAGATTATCGTACAATTCACGTACGGTAACCTTTTTGAACCATATACAACAAGTACAAGGACTATACAATAAGGTGCAAGGAATCCATGGTATTCCGTTGTACTCGCATTTCAAGGGGTGATTTTTAGTGAAAATTAAGAGGTATCTATCATATAACTTTTTGTTCAAAACCCCTTTTCTTCCTAGTCACAGCCCTCTCAGAGTTTTTGGTTTGTTTCGCTGAAAAATCACCCCTAGCAATCTTCCGCATCAATTAAGAAACACTCAGTATACCCAACACAACACAACCTTTGGAAATGATATTAGAAATGATACCAACCAAACATAAACCATTCAATCAGTTTTTGTTTTCCAACCCAGTTCAATCCAACCCAGTCCAACGTTTGGGAATGATAGAACTGATACCAACCTAATCCAGTCATTACAATTTTTTTTATTTTTAAAATGTAGTCAAAAACTCAAAGTTTCGGGATTTCGTAATATGTTCGTGTTTCATTTATTTTAGATTAGAAGATCATTCATTAAAGAACTATATGCGCCTTCGATACGTCTTTTCTATTATTCTATCTTCTACGTTTTCGCTTTATATATTTTTGGGCTTTTAATAATTTTATTGCAAGACTTCCCGCCAATACCACATTAGGTGATACTGCTTGTTCAACTTGATCGTCTACCATCTTGATGCGAACTGCAAAGTTTGATTTTTCCGACCGTTTCCACGACATGTCGGTTGCCGACAACCAGCTACGTAAACACCCGTCAATTTTTAAATTTGTCGGACAACAAACATGTCGGGTCGACAAGTCGACAGGATTTATCCTTACAAAAACGTACCTTTAGAAATACAACAATGAATGATCAATTAAACATGTATAAACACCAGTATATAGTAGAACTTCCAATAAATATTGTTTTGTTTCTATTAAAAAATGATGCCAGGCAGATTGCTCATCGTGGTCTTATCGGGACGTTTTCATGCTATGCATGTTGCGCCTCTTTTTATTAAGTTATTGAGATTAACCTCATTTTTCATAGATTGTTTTTCTTTTGTTGCATACTGTTATTAAGTTTTTGGTTTTAAGAATTCACAATCTAAATTAGATAATTATTTAGAAATAAAGTCTGTTGTTTTGGTATGTGAAGGTTCTTTTTTAAATTTCTCTGTATAACACTTTTGGTAGTTAAGCCCTTTATTACATTTGCTCATCAATCATATCTGAACACGTATAATAATATATCGCTTGCATAACAACCCGAGATTGCAGCGAATAACATGATATTATTTAGAATATTATTTACTATACCAAATTAGTTATGAATGATATTTATTTGAAAATAAAGGAATTAATTTTTGTATATGTTAGGGCTAAATACATTAATTTTGAACAATGTCCGTAGGGGAATCGTTTCAATTAAAAAGGCTGTACCCAACAGTTCATTTTATTTAAACTTTAAATCCGTCCCAACTGATCAAATTTACCGGTGCCCCGTTGGTCACTCAAATGCAAAACAAACGCAACCCAATTACCTAATCCGGTTAGGAGCGTTCCAGTCGTTCGCGTAAAAGGGATAACGTTCTCGTATACGCTTGGACGACCAGACGTTGCCCTGCATCCTTCCCTTACCTATCCCAACGACGCAACCTTTGGCCGGACGCTCAAGGTTGACCCCATTATTCGATCGTCCGGCTGTGTCGGATCGTCTACAACCCCCTTCTAATCGTATACAACGACAGATTTATCCACTGGAATTTAACTTGTTTAGTGGCAGATACAAGAAGTATTAAAATAGATTTACACTGAAAAGGTATGTAAGTGAAAGTTAATTGAAGTGGAATTGTAATTTAATTACTTCTAACCACTTTTAATTACCTTTATCAAGTTTATCTTCGACAGATAAAAGTGAAATTTATTATTTCCTGATCATGTTTGACATAGTTATTATGAAAATATATCTAATACTTGTCTTTTTAGAAATAATTAAGGTTTGTGGATAATATTAAGCCAGAATGGATATAAATTTATATCACTTTATTAGCTCGGATCACGTAAGCTATTAGGAGATCGGTCGAACGTACATTAAAGTAACGCCTAGTATTAAATTCCCTCTATTTCCAATTAACTCGAGTGACTGCGAAGAGCCTTCCGTATTTTTAAAACGGTAAAGATGACGTAAGATAACGAGGTCGAATAGATATGAATATAATCTCTTAATTTTCCGATCGATTGCTGCTTTACTTTATATTAATTCCTACGTATCAATATTGCATAAATTAATAAGCTGATGGTCAATATTACAGATTGCTACCATTATGACAAAACGCTCATTAATATTTCAGTAACACAATTCGTAAAGTATTTAGAGGAGTGCACAGTTATTGTTATTGTCCTGACGGTCTCGCGCTGAAATTACTCAGACTATAGTACAATTTCCCAACCATGACAAACCCTAATGTCTGGACAGGCCGTTGTTTATAATTAACAAGGAAAGGTCTGGGAGAGTAACTTTAGCGCGAGATGATTACAACCGACGTGTTAATATAAACGAATTTTAATAATAATCTTGGCTTTGTTTCTCCAACAAGATCCAATTTAATAAATCTAATTCTGACATGCACAACGCACGTTTATTATTTATCAACGCGGGTCGCTTCGGACAATTGCAGTTGACAAACATGCACGTACACGTTCGCTAGCGCCGCGGCGCTACCGGCTTGACGTCGTTCTGGTATTGCCGATGCCAGAGCGAAGCCGATACCACCAGTAGCAAGCAGCAGCAGCGGCAGCGTTTCAGTTCCACACACGGTCCTCGGGTAACGAACGCAAACACTGCCGCCACCATCGACGACTATTATTTGAATATAACATCATGATCCACCTATCGGCTGCATTATTAATTAATACAAAATACACAACGTGCATGTTTGTGCCGCATAATTGCAACTAAATTTGTGGCACTTTCATAAATTAACTGATATTGATATTGGTTAATATTTTGTTTAAATTTGCGCGCATAAATTGCATTTATTGGAACATTATGGATTCCTTGTTATTTTGTCACAATATTAACGAGGACGACCGATAGGGTTCGCACAGGATTGTACAACGGTTACGAGTTTTCGACGCGTTGCTTCGTTTCCGTTTTCGATTTCCGATCCTGTTTTCTTTGGAGAATCGCCGTTTCTCTCTAATTACGTTGTATAAATACACTCGCCATCACAAGCGCAATTACGCAAATACTTTCTTCTACCTGTATTCCTATCATTTTAACAGGCGATTCAATCATACAATACACAACAAGCTTTAAACTACATGTAAACAGCACCTTTGTAATTTTATATGCAATTTATTACAATTTTAAAATTATAAAATAACTTGATTAGAATTTGAATATAACGTTAGGAATTTGACAATTTTGAATCTTGTCTAATATTATGCTTATTATCAAGTAATTGTAAAAAACGATGCAGTTTAGTTGCAACAAACAAAACAAAAATTAACATTTTTCAAGAAAAAGCTAGTAGTGTTAAGTGTTTAAATTTTTCTCTCTATTAAGGCCCATTACTACCATCTTTTAGTTAAATTTATCTCATAGATAAACCCATCGACTAGCCAATCAGAAAGCGTAAAATAGCCGTAACTATGGTAACAATCTCTTAGATAGCTTAACCAGAAGATGGTAGTAACGGGCCTAAGTGGTCGATGTCTCCTGGGGTATCTCATTCCATGCAACCTCTGGGTCAATGGCTCCCAACTGCCGTTCTGCAAAATATCGGTGTTCCACGATCCTTGTTCAGATAATGTTCTTTGAAATTATTTATAAAATAATAATAAATAGTTATAATACACCAATAAGAACGTGCTTGTCTACCGATCGCCAATTTGCCTTGCACGTCTGGAAGTAGAGATTATCAAATTCCAAAGTATATTCTATGTGGAGGACAATTTGCAAATAGTGCAATATATTTTGCAAAAATTATCGCGCTCAAACAGAAACCGCATAATTCGGTAGAAACTTTTATTTTATTTTGGAAATTGTAAAGATTATGAAGTAGTATTTGTCGTACTATGTTAGGTTTCGAAATAGTTTATTGAGCATAGATCGACAAGGCGCCAAATAAAAGTCTTTTTTTCCTTTTATAACGTTAAGCTTTCGGAATTTATTTTTTCTTCATCAGTACATCAAAATCTACAAGTAGAAGTTAGTGACACATCGTGGTTCATTCAGTCGTGAACAATAGTACATTCACCATTCTTAGGAAACCCATTGTTGTTTAACATACGTGACAAAAGCCCTAGGTTCTTTTCTCAGAAACGAGGTTGTAGAATCTTTCTGATTCTATGTCCCATTGCTGTAACTGACATTAACTTTTTGATGTAAGGGATGGCTCGAATAGAAATTTATACCAACCCCATCCTTATCTCGGATGATTAAACAATCAAGAAAGGGAATTGACTTAGAAGATTCAGTCTCCATGGTAAACTATAACATATCGTTATATCCATTGAAGACCATCAAGATCTCATCCAATGAATCTGCAGGATCAGAACAAATTATGTTGTCCACATACTTGTAGATAAAAGGGAACCCAAAACTCAACTTTGCCATTGAGGATAAAATCAAATCATTCATCACAATAAGGGCCAGAATACGGCTCAGAGGACTACTCATGGGTGCACCAAATTGTTGTTGGTAAAATTGTTCCCTATACGAGAAGATGGGAGAAGTGAACAGGAAACTAATGATTTCCACAAACATATGCTTATCTATAGCAGTGTGAGGTTCACACGGTCTGATACTCTATCAATAATATTAAAATCTATGGGAATATTGCTGAATGAGGAGACCATATAGTGATGAGTATTCTTGTTTTTCAGATGTGACTAGAGGTATTCTTCAAGACCTTTACTTTTCTGTATCTACACGTCCTTGTTATCCACGTATTTTAAATTCTCTGATGTTTATTAATATGCTGATAATACCCAAGTATACCTTAGATTTTCTAGAGACCGCAGTGGCTTGAATTAACGAGAATTTGCTTTGTTTATCAGATTATTATTATTAATTTTGATGACAGAAAAAAGTTTGGAGTTAGTGTTTGGTAAGGATAGGATGGTGGAATCTGCGAGTCGCAATACCGATTGTATCGTAGGATAAAAACTTGGGTCTAATTGTTGTCAATTCTTTCAGCTATCGTTATTATATTTCCAAAACTAATTGGCATAGTTTATCACAATTTAATCTTATTGTACTTTTTAAAGACATTTTTAACGTCAAATTGAAAACAATTTGAAACGAAACAAAAACAAAACAAGGAAAGCACCATAACCTTAGGTGAGGTGGTTGTGGTGCTTTCGTTGTTTAATTATTGTTCCGGTCTATAGTCCATGTCTTGATGTGGTTAATACTGGTAGGATGCAAAGAGAAGAACGATTGTATGCGACTTATTTTAATTATATGAAAATTTCACTATATTTCCCAGAAATTGAAGGAATTGAAATGGTTTAACATGCGTGATAGGTCATGTTGAGTCATAGTCATAAGATTCATATTCGCAGAAAAAAAATCTTATCACGTAGCTTGTTCATAATAAAGCTTTATTTAGGAGATATTTTACCTATAACATGCACTCCATGTACAACTCTCTCCCTAAGGATGTTAAGGATGACAATGAAAGATTTAATGGCGTCGCTTACAAATATATGTTTAACAATAATGTGACGTGATCGTGACTTTCCTTATGATTAATTAACTGTTTAATTTCAGCTATCTTCTCCTTTTTGCTTTTTTTGTTATCACGCTTTAGTTTGCTTGCGAACTGTTATAGATCTATCTATAATAGATAGGATAGACAATTTTGATAGACAATGTTGTTGTATTCTAACACAATCATGTTAGAATGTTAGAAGAAGCTCTTAAATCTAAAGGCTCCCTTTAAAAGCAGGAAATGTACCGTAACTTGTATTATTATGTATGTTATCTGTTGTGTTATAATAATAGCGTTATGTTGGAGACCAAACACATTCCTTATTATTATTTGAGGTCAATAATAAAAACATACAATGTATGAACAATGTCGGTGAATGTTCTCTTTAAAACATTTTTGATAAAGGCTTCCTATAAATTAGGATAATTCCTTAAAATAGGTTTTTTTTAGTTGTGACTAAAATATTTTCTTACTGCGTTGCTTTACGATTATCGTAAGATAAATAACTTTTATTTAAAATACTGTGAAAATTATAGTATTTATATTCATTTTTATTTAACTAAACCCGCATTCACTTTAAAATCCATAAAATTCTCAGAGACTCTCTTATCTCTTTGACATCACCTATTAATTAAAATATACTTCTTCTTAACTTATTTCTTTTCTGACATTTTCAAGATTTTATCTTCTTCGACTTCTTCTTAATAATATTCTGTATCTGCACTACCACTTTTTCATAAGTATCAATATCTTAATGGAACTTCTTTAGAGTGATTAACATTCTATATGGTTCTATTAATTTAATGGCTTTTTCGAAAAAAATTATTAATGAGGTGAATAAAATATTCTTAAGTTTAAAAATTAAATAAACTTAAATAAAAGAAATTTATATTATTAATGAAAGAAGTTTACAATTGAAAATTTGTATCCATTTTTTATTAATCAGCAGGGTACGTTTTATTTATTCATCTGGCAGGGCGAACAATAAATAAAGTTTGTGCAAGCAATTTTTCACCACGCCTCGTCCTTTTTACGTGTTAACCAAATTGATATTCTCGACTTACTATTAATCCTCGAGGATTGTTCGCGCGCTCGTCCGTCTTTGTTTCGCGGTTTTTAATTTCCCGCCGAGAGAGAAGTCAAAACAAAAACGTATTACTAATGCGAATTTAAGGTCCGACCAAGACGGATACTCGCCGGGCCTCTTATATTATTTACGAGGCCGCGATTTCAGTTACACAACAAAAGCAAAACACCGCCACAGGCGAGCGCGTCGAGGGGACAAGGGGGCTCCGTGGGGGCCCCTTCGAGCCAACGGTGCCCCCCCGTTGGGCCGTTATATTATTAAAATCATCTATATTCATTCTGTAGTAATTAGAATAATGGGTTGATGTTTTTGAAATATGATAGAATGTCGTGAGTTGCCCGTACAAGGAGGGACTTTGATTTATGAATTAGTATTGATCACCGGTCGATGTATGAAAGCGATGCAATGTTATAAAAGGTTTCGATTAAAATTTAAATTTGCATTATTAGCAAAACAATTTAAAATGTTTAAGTAATACTGTTGGATGTTTAAAAGATCGTTTCTCCTTTATCGCTGGACGATAGTAAACAAAGGCTGGTCGTTTAATAGCATAAGTTCTAAAAGCAATCTTGAGAATATGGATGTTAACCTCGAAGGAAGGCGTGTAATTCCTATATACATCGCAAAACTATTAATAGTTAACGGCTCGGGAGCCAAGTTAACTTAGAATAATGTAGTAATTTTCAGGGTAATAAATGTTCCCATTTCCATCGTGGAAATAACCGCCCGGGTAGACTGTGCCCCTTTGTCAACGACCCCTTCTGTTTATAAACTTTAAAATATATATACGCCCTTAATTGCCCGGTAAATTACTTAAACTCGAGCTGCCTTTATGGCGTGTACCCGTTTTGTTAGATGCTCTAGATTGGTGTCGCAACGCGCGTACACTCCGTAGACGACGACGTTTGCGTGAGTCCGTTCGCGTGCTCACGTCACCACCTCAACATAAAAAAGGGCTCACTAATTTTGTCCGCACTTTACTGTCTCGCCTTTATGATACCAACTCGTGATATACACTCGACCCGATAAATTTATTAAATTCTTTTCTAAAAATTAATTCCCCTTCGTGCTTATAACCTAACGTCAAGTGACTTCACGATGTCTTATATAACCATTACGAATGAGAAATCTCTACCAGTGAGAAGTTACCCCATAAAATCCACCCATAAAAAAGCTTTTTTGTTTGTGTACCGATTTGAATGGTAAATAGTTCATTATAGACATCTCGTTGTGTAGAGTCTAACATAGCTTTGGCTGCGCAGATTTTGGGTCATTCCACGAAACACTAGAATTCATGAAAAAATTCCCTAACTTTAGACTCGAAAAATATAAAACTAAGACCCGGTATATTCATCTTCAAGTAAAATACTGTTAGTGTCACCTGACAGAATAAGACTTACTTGTAAGAATAAAGGTATAATCTCTTGGTTAAGTTAAAATCTATATAACCTCTTGGTAAAGTTAATCTGTCCGTTAATGGTATCTACCAGAAGGTTAATTTACTTGCGGCAAATTGTTATCAGTAAAGATTTACATATATGTCAGACATAAATGAAATAAGGTCAGGTTGACTTTTTAGTTTTGGGCAATTTGTTTGTTTTTTTTTTAAATAAAATGCAAGAAAATATTGTCGATATTCTTATAGAAGAAGTTAATGTTGCTGAAAATATACAAGCCTATATACAAGTTAACTGATTCATAGTGAACAAACGTTGGGAAACCATTGTTATAACAACATTAACAGTTTCTGGGTATAAGATAAATTTCTGTTGTCTTTATCATTTGTTTATGAGTTTTCTGAGTTTTTCGTTATACCGAATCCGTAACTACCAATATTTCAAAGGTGGATTGAACACATTTGATGGAACCGATTGTGCCAATATGAAGAAGTGAGAATTTATAGATATATTTGTAGTTGTGAAATGTGTTTCTTTAAGAAACATATCTATGCACCATAAATTATAATGCAGCACAAAACATAAAAACCTCTATTCCAAATTTGACTTTTTTCCATTTTTAAATGTAAATTTTAGTTGATAATTTATCACATACTTTTCAGTACAACATCAATTTAAATCCTTTAAATAAGCTATTACATCGTAATGTCGAAGAATATTAATAAGCAATACTTTGAGTTAATATAAAATTGTTACCAAAAAAAGTGTGCAAAAAATATGACAATATGTAAATAAAAGCTTTAATTAGTATTAATTACTCACCATATTTGTTAATTGTCTTTAAAAAAATTAATATATGCATTGGGCATTAAAAGTATATCAATTAAATTTGGCGGTATTGAATAATAGTTAGGAACAAGTTCGGTCGATGGAGTTAGTGTTGACTAAACAAAGTTGAACGGTTATGGCATATCTAAAGGTTATCTATAACTTCTTCCAAGAATGTTAAAACAAACCTCGGGGGCAGAACAAGACATTTAATCTTTGTAGCAAAAATGAAGGGATCTTATATTGTATTCAGTGTAGTCAGAAAAGGCTTTAAATACAATTTTTGCCAGAAAAGACGAAATGACATAATATGTTAGTGATCGGATGAAAGAAATGATTGGGTGTAACAGGGTATTCACCTTATAGATTATAGAGAGACCATAACATTTTCGGATAACTCAGCTATGGCAAATCAGTGCTTTATACACATCAGCCAGAATGAGCGTCATCAAGATCTCCATCTTGCAGATGGAATTAAATTTACTTTGGATTGTAGACGCTCCGTCAGATTTCAGAACCTGATAAGTATATGAGTCCACTAAAAGTTGAAGGGATTTACTTACGTATCATGATTTATTCATTACCACGTTACCGTAACAGTTCATTAACTTTAATGTTTTACACAGATTTTATTTAATGTTTTACCATTACTATTTACAATGTTTTTGAACTAAAAGAAACCACAATAGGATATCATAAGAAGGAACTCTTTCGCTCTCAGAATATTAGGGGATACTCAGAATATAGAAATGATAGCGTGTGTCTGGAAGTTTATGCAGAAAAACATTAAGAGGGATCATTTGGCAGTGAATAAATGCAACAAACAATCACCCGCGTATTTTCACAGAACATGAATAGCCACAAATCTTAAGCACTCGTCGCAAGCAGCGGCAAAGAACTACGAGAACACCATCACCATCGTTCTATCACGGTAAAAAATTACGTAGTTGTTAAATTAAGTAATACAAACGTAAGAAAAATGAAAGCATGTACAAAGTTTATATATTTCGCATACCAAGTTTCGATATTCGTTCGAAAGCCTCGAATATTTTGATGGTAAATTGTAAAACAAAATATTACACATATCAAAATAATTTTCAACTATAAGAAAAGTCTTCAGTTCTGCTGATTATTACCTGAGACAGTAGTATTCATAGCCTTTTCCACGATATTTCTGCTTTGTATTTCTGAAGAGTATCGCATTGAAAGGTGTAGGATGTTAGAATTGTAAAAATTTCTCAGTCAGATCGTGAATGCGGATTCCCGGGGTCCCAGTATCGCTGTTTTCATGATAAGTCTTTGCAGCAGATAAAAATTGATCTCACACGATTCGAGATATGTATCCGATCATAACATCTTCTCCCCCGAAGGACTTCCAGAAGGGAGCCGGTGTATGGCATCAATATTTTTCCCGGTTACGGGACAGGCGATAGCCGCACCGATTCGAGAAACCACAGACTTAAGTTCTTCATTTTCTTTCTCTAGAATATCCGATAAAATTAGATTATTTAGCCTAGAGTACTGTTCCAAGTGTTCAACGCGAGATATGAGACCGGAGATGACGCTTTTCAGCTTAACGTTCTCAGCAGCCACCGAGTCGAGCCGCTTCATTCTAACCCCGAGGCCTTTCTCAAAGTGGTCTCAAAATCATCAATCTTCCCACCAGAAAAGTAGGAGACTTGAATAATTCATCGTATTTCTTTTTCATATCCTTAATATCTGTTTGAATCGATTTCAAAACCTGATGCAATTCCATAACGGAACGAGCGTATGAGCAAGAGGGTGTAGCAGGACCTCCGTTAACAATAATTGAGCAATTCGTACCTACAACCCTGGTATTTCCAAAATACCCCTTTACTTTTATGATGATGATGTTATCATCCAAATCTCTATATATTTACATGATAAAGTTTCCAAAAAGGTATCACACGTTAAAATTAAACCATTAATAAGAAACTCTTATTAAAAGCGCAAACTGATGTAATTGCGCTTTATAAAGGCTCGCCTGGTGTCTGAAGATAGGTTTGTACTTGATTACATTTTTCTAATTGTCAATATGATTTAACGATATCACCACAATTCATGTCTATATAAAAGAAAGCATAAAACTCTGATTTGGTAATCATACCTGATGTTATGTTAATTATTTTTATATTTTTGAAGCCTAAAATTAGATAATCTATTCATGAATTTTACTGTTTTTCGCGGAATTTAAGGTGTTCCCGTACAAAATCTGCCGTCAAAACTATGTTAAGCTCTACACTGCGAGATCATTTTATGAATTCAATGAATTAGTAATTCAAATCGATACATAAACAAAAATATTTTTTATGGATGGATTTTATGGATAACTTCACACTAGTTAAATCTCGGCAATTTTTAAATTTCATCTTGTCTTATTTATAACACAACCGCACGCACATACATACGAAGAGTCACCGAAAAATGAATAATATTGGCTACCAATTAATCGGAATTTTTAATTAAACACGCGGCCTTGAAGACGTAAATTGGGCCCGGCGACCCTCCCCTCGCTAAAAAAATAATAATAAAAATTGCGTGAATAATTCAGAGACCATCGGGTTTATCGACTTTTTAACGGCGACCGAAGTTTAATTGAAATTAAATTAAAAGAACGCTGCCGCGCCGCACGAAATATATGTTCGCACGTGTGCGACCGTATTCAATTAATTTTAAAACGTACGCCCTCAGGACAATTAGCAACAAGCGGACCCGACCAGAAGTGAAGAGCGAGGAAATTCCAAAACCCCCAACCCGGCCAATCCGCGCAGATTAAAGCACCAGGTGCGCCGGCTTTTCACAACTAAAAAAACAAAGAATCTGTCTACACCCCACAAAATGGAACATACACAAAATCAAAGAAAACACTTAATACAAATGTTTTCACTTTCAAATACTAATCTCTTCATCACATGTAGAAGTTAAATAATAAAAATGATTAACAATAATCTCATCCTAGAGGCATGTAGAGGTTTAGTGGTATTAAAGCGCTATTCAAGAGCAGATGTGAATCAATTTACCTATTTTTAATAAAAAATTAAATCCTCATGGAAAAGTAAGCATTACAGTGCGGTTTGTTTTATATAAAGACTGCCGTATATTTTATGAAGTCATTAGTTAATTGGTAAGAGCACACTGTTAATTGTTAATACATTTAACAGCACATGTTGTATTTTCTGCTTATTCATTAATCTATTAATTATTTTATTTTTAGTAAAGATAGAGTTAATTGGTTTTTCCTTTGGTTGATTAATTATTATTTTTTTACATGGAACATCTAAACACGAGATCTTACGGACTAAAATAAACTTGGGGATTATTTATTACACGGGAGTTGTGACGTACTTGGTATTCCGGAGATGTGGTTCAACAGGTGGTCAACAACGCCGATCTATACATAAAGGTTGTTACACAAAACTGGGTGCAAAATACTTCTTAAATTGAAGATAATTTAAAGGTAGTAAACTTTGATTTTCTTCTAAAGAGTTTGTTATTGTTATTATAAACAAATTAATGTTTAGCGGAATTTAATGATTTAGATAAATCACCTTTTTTTGTAATAATTTCTTAATGTAGTAGGTGGTTTTATCCATTAATATTTATTCACCATCTGTCTTAAACTGGGGTCCTAAGATTTCGAAATATACTATGTGTGCTCTTGAGATAATTGTTTCTGTCTGAGTAAATGTAATGCGATCAATCTTGATTAATCTGCTCATTATATATTCAAGGATACCAGAAGTGATGCTTGCATTGATTTATTTGGGATTTTAGTTAATGTTACCTTTTGTTTA
This sequence comes from Onthophagus sagittarius, assembly GCA_036711965.1. Classification (NCBI taxonomy): domain Eukaryota; kingdom Metazoa; phylum Arthropoda; class Insecta; order Coleoptera; family Scarabaeidae; genus Onthophagus; species Onthophagus sagittarius. The sequence continues at coordinate 56,268,870 of JASERS010000001.1, forward strand.
CCTTATAAATATAAAAAAAAAATCGTTGTAGATTAACCCTCGTGTAATAATCAATGTTTAGACAAGTACCAAGAAAACTTATGTATACCAAGCATGGTTATTTCATTAATATAATGTGTGATGGTTGTACAAAGTAAAAGTGTTCAAAGTATAGAAACGTTAACATCCGTTTGTTCACCTACCGTCGTTCATTCTGATCACTTGTCTGGCCCATTTCAATTCCATTACATTATGCATAATTGATGGATTATTTCTGATAAAATCGTTTTCGGCATCAAATCGTGGTTTGTAACATACTCTTGGAAACTGAATTTCAGCATTTTATGTTGAATGGCTGTTTGTTTGCGGAAAACCATTTTTTTTGGAACAGGGTTTTTATTCCATATGTGGGCATAGGGCATATGCCTTATACAACGTCGTTTACATTTACGTCAAGCATTTACGTCAAAATATTCTGTACGGTACTCACCTGACCTAAAATGAATGCTTAACTTAAAAAAGCACCACCATGAATTATTTAAAAAGCTCATTGTATATATCATTACACAAGTTTTAATCGACATTAATCGGGATTGTAAGTCACGGATACTACAGGATCATCGAGTATATACCATATCCTTGGAGAAGGACCGAAGACATAAAAAAGAAACCAAACAACTTTTGGCGTTTTGTTAACATAAACTGGAACAATGTCAGGTCACCAATGTGTTAGTTAACCAATGGATTTGACAATATTAGTTAACTTATTTACAAATCATTTCGAGGCTTTAAACTGGAGAAATTAGATTGCAACTTTAAGATAATAATCTTACAAATCTCTTTATATTTTATGTATCTAATCGTAGATAGTACGTTGAACTAGAGTAAATAAAAAACTAAATCTAGATAAATAAAGGTAACCAGGGACATACCTCAGGGTTCTATTATGAGGCCTCTACTGTTTAATATCTTTGTAAACGATTTGCCTGAGTGTTTCACTACATATTCTTGATACAGATAATGTCAAGTTTGTAGTGCGCAAGAGTATTTACCGTTTCAATTGGACCTGAATAGGCTATCTTTGTAGGTTACTCATAACATAACGACCCTAAATACATCCAAATACCATGTGATAACATAAATCTAGACAAGGAACATTGACAAGGATCTTGGGATATGGTTTGACCTTTTGACTTTTACCGAACACGTTAAGAGGCTGAGACCAAAGACTTAAAACTTTGGGTATTGTTACTAGAAATAGCTTAGAGTTTGCAAACAATAAAATGGTTCTTACTCTTTACTTTACGCCTATACGAAGCAAACTCGAATACTAGTGCAATATTTGGTCTCCCACATTTTCGGTATAAATCACCACCATATAATAGTGCAATGTAAATTGAGTTTGGTTATTATCAGCTTCATGATGAATTCAATTATCTGGCCATATTACATCATTAAAATGTCTTTAAACTAGAAGATAGAAGCAAGAGGATGTCTGTGAAAATTGTGCGCGATGTGATGTTGACTGTAGTGATAGAGTCAAATAGTCTGTTCCAGTTGAACATAAAAGTCATGTTAATTCTAACATAGGTTTTAATTCCCCCATTAATAATTAATAATAAGACCGAGCCTGTATTATCCTTTGAGATGTAATTTTCTGTTTTATGTTACATTGGTACAGTTTCTTCTAATCTTTCTAATGCCTCACATGTATCTATTACTTTAGTATTACTTAATAATAAAAATAATAATAATAATTCAATTTTTTTCTGCGTAAACTTCACAAAACTTTAAGTTTAAATTATTTTCTAACATTTTTTCGGAACAATGTATTTCCGGTAGGATAATAAAATTATTATTATAAAATAAAAATTATATCATTATTGTTGTATCATAATCTGGCTTTTTAGTAAAGTTCATCGTTAATCCCATGATGGAGTGAGTATATCTTTTGCCTCACCTAGGTTATTATCTATTAAGATGTGGAGGTGGGTAAGTCTCTAGCCATGTACTGCTTGGCAAATCCACTTTGGCCGGTGAAGGTCCGATGTGCCGTAGCAAAACGTGGGCGTTATCTCTGGTGCTCATTTCTCTATCGTATTTCACGGTGCGTTTCGTATATAGTATTCGCTCAACAAAAGTATTCGTATACGTCTGTGTAACATATTCGTAGTGAAAATTAAAAAATCTTCAATGGAAAATAAACTAAAAAATTTCTAAAAGAATTATTAACAATTATATACCATAAAGTTAACATAATAAAATTAATAATCTCCAAGAACATTTATTTTAGCGAGTGCTCGTCGTCATCGTCACAAGTTTGTCCGCTAACCGAGCAATATGGATTTGCCTAGCAGTACACTTATTCTTCATGCAAAACAGACAAGTTTCATAAAGTCGTGTTTAAAAATAATTATATGTATTTTGTACTAACATTTATGGGGTTGTAGGGTAGTTTAAATGACATGGTAACATTTGTACATTATTTGTATTGCATATATTAGACAAGCTTGGAATATAGACAACAGAGTAGATTCGGCGTTCTTATATAGTATTCATGATTATTATTAGCTGGATCATGTCCAAATCTTTACGAAAGTTCATAAATTATGATTTCTGTAAAGTTTTGTGAATAAATGTCTTTGCAGTTGGTCTTTTGTACTAAACTCTACTTAAAATATTTGCTTTATTGGCTGGTAGACCTCAAATTTACTTTTTCACTTTGGCAGTTTGTTTCTGGTGAATAGATTGTAATGGCGATTAAGAAAAGTTTTCGAGTCAATTTTTATAGAGCATTCATATGATATAGTGTCTACCATAATTTCTTCAAAAGTTATACCCAGCAATTCTTCGAATATAAATCATGAGATTTACAATGCCCTGCTTTTTAAGATCATCTGACACATTTATAAAATGTGTGTTCAGCCACATCCTGTTCCTCGCAAACATCTAATTTTCTTTTTTCTAATTCGTACAGATACGCAGTAAAACATCCGTGACCTATTAGCAGCTGATGCACTTGGACGTTCTCATATCCCCAGCTTCTGGACTTCCATCTCATTAGGTCTGAAAGCAGATGAACCAAAAGGTTCATCTGCTTTTCCCTTCATAACTCCCTTTTCCCGTAACCACCCTCCATCTCTCCCACTCCTAAAGTATCTACGCCTTTACCTCTTTTTTGTTATACCCTTTCTGCTTTAGCGGTCGTTGTTCTCTTTATGGGCAAAGAACTATCCACCACCTGCATCTATTCATATTATTGCCGCCCTCTGTAATCTTGCTAGCCTACTAACATTCTTCTTGATTCAGCATGCGTCTTCCCAGGCTCTACACGCATATAACATCTGCGCGTATACCTTTGTTCTGATTAGCCTTCTTTTCACCTCTCGGTCCAAAAGTGGAACCCATGATCTGAATGGGTACTCCATCACATATCCCTCGCTATCATGACCACCAGGCTCATGATAGGCATGATAGGCTTGTATTATTTTGACCGAGTATGCGAAGAATTTCTTCTTCTTAACTGCCTTAACATTTTCCGTTTTTCATCAATAACGCCGTACCGAAAACGTTTCGAACATCCACTGGTATCAACACGCATTTCTCCTTCTAAATTTATCGGAGTTTTGGACTTCTTTAATGACCCACTCTTTCGCATGAACCATCGACCTTCCACTGATGAAACTGTACTTATCATATGATAGTCCTCCCAGCTCGCTGAATTCATCATTAATTCTGGTCTTCATGATGGACTCAAAGACCTTACCAAAAACATTCTAAAGAGAGATTGGTATGTATTTTTTGGTCTGAACTCGATCAAAACCATGCTTGCTATTTTTCAATGTGCGGGCAAAATGACTTGAGGGGCCTTACCACTCTTAAGGTTTTTCCTAACAATATCGCATCTCAAACAAAGCAATACATACGACATCGAAATTCACTTGCTATGTAAACCTTCATCAACGTATACAAATTGAACTACTCCCCTGATACCTGACAGGCTCCATGTCTTGTTCAAACGCCTTAGAGGAATATTCAACGTTTATATTTTAAGTAAGTCAGTATGCTTATTGTTTGAAATCAATTTAAGATGTTGAATTGAACCTAGAACATGTTATTAAATATGTTGTTCGAGGAAACTTGGACACAGTTGCATTATTATTGCGCAGTTATACAACATTAAGTACATGAAATTATTTTCCTAATTAAGCTTTTCTGTCGAAACTTTTTTCCAAAACACCTTCCTGAATTTCTCTAGAATTCTCATATTAAATATCTAATTGTTAAATCTTATTAAATGTAATAATCCCCTAAGATTAAGGAAAATTATATAAGTGTTCCTTAGTAAGCAACTCATTTTTAAATATAACAGTCTTGAACATTATCTCTGTTATAGGCTATACAAAGAAAAGTGAGTGATTTATCGATTTCCATTATTATTTTCGTTATATGGTACAGATATTATGCCCGTAACTAGACGTATGTTAGAGTGTGAATACGTCTGTATCGTACACTTTCAAACGATAAATCACTCTCGCATCGCGTGGTATAGCATAACCACATCAATTCACAAATTTCTTGTAGGCTATGTAAATGTCTCGACAGATTTCTTTCAGCTCATTCACTCTATATATTCACACCTTCCATAAGATAATCTAAATGTAGTCACCAAAAAGTTTATGACAGGAAATTATTTCCTTTAAATGATTATAATGTTAATTTGGAAATCATTGAAATTATAATTAAAAGTCAGTTTAGTTTATTTCTATGAGTATCAATAATTATTTCCGGGTGCATCGAAAAATGTACAATTGTCGAAAATAATTGTTGGAAGGTAATTTCCATTTTTGAGAGGTGCAAAAATAATTGTGAAGGGGATGTTTAATTTTGCACTGGCATCCCCCGACGCCAGTTCTATTAAAGTTTTGAAAAATTTCATTAATCCAAGCTGTTCCCGTGTGGTCCTTTATTTGCAATACAAAACAGATTGAGCCGTAATTCGAAAATATTCCCGACAAATTCCCACAGGTAAACATTACGTACATATACTGGTGTATGTATAAAACTGATCAATTTCTGTTAATAGGTACAATACTTTCATAATATCAAATTAAATTCTATTATGGGTTTTATTATAAGAAGAGATGAAATGTAATTTCGAATGACTAATGAAGTCGAAGGTTGATTACTACAATATTATTTCCTTCCCATATATTCATACACCTATTATTTAAATTGTTGTTATGTATCTCTAGGAGTGGCTGCTCCGGTGAAATTAGTTACGTCTCTGTGATTATTAAAATATGAATACACCTAATATTCTGACTCACGGCCAACTATTAAACAAGGCGTGTTTAACTTACAGATTAGAGAACAATAGGGCAACAATCCGATGTTTTAATGCATTGCTTTTAATAAATGTGCACACTCCCCGTTACCGATACGGCCGTTTTATTATTAAACGACAAACGTTCACCTAAATGTACGTCGGTTTTCGAACTTTCACGTTCCTCGTAAAGCCGAGGAATTTGCCTAATTACTCTTACAGGGTATTCGTAAATTTTTTATTTCTGGCGTGATGTAAGGTGTAAATAATTGAGCGGAGGCGAGCTCACGGGACGCGTATAAAGTAAATTTTGCTGAAACCCCGTTAATAATGTACAATGAGCAAATAACGCATGAACCGTTTGGCGGTAATTATTAATTATACATTTTTATGCCACGCTTACTCTCCTGTTTCGTTGTTATTCATTAGACCCATAACACTCGGGTACATATTTATACACTGCTCGTTACCTTACAATACCCCACAACACTTTATAAACTAAACCCTTACTTTGTTTGTCGAATGAGCAAAACGCTATGTTTATTATTTATTTTTTCCTTTGTGTGTAAATTAACGAATTAGGATTTTAACGTCTTAAATGTATATAAATTGATTGGTGTTTTATAATTTAGATTGAAATCATCCGACACAAACGCTGAGTAAGTAAGTGACTATTTAGTTCTCGTGACGAATATTGAACCTGTCAGGTACTACCGTTTGCCCGATGGAAGCGGTACTAAATTCCGCATTGAACTTTTACAAATCGACAGGGAACAATTTATCTGCGTTGTCATCGGACTAGCGTCGCGACGCTCGCCGTTACCGCCGTCCGATGAATGAAACGCGAAAGTTTTATAATACAAAATAAACCCTATTATGTACAGGTTATTAATTATCTGAACAATTTAATAGGAATTTTATTTTAATTATAGGTTATTCAAATTCTTCTCCTAGTAAATTTCTACAATTATTTTGTGGAAACGTATTACTAGGAATGTATTCCTGTATCAATAGGAATAATAGTAAGTGCTGTGATGAGCTTGCTTTGTATCATAATAGGTGCGGCTGTTTTGCTCAAGTTACGAGACATTAACTTGGAAGATAGCGCATTGTGTGGAGATAGTCTAACTATGAGTGAGATCAATTGAGTTAGGGATCGATGCAGGGTGACAGTTTAGCCATCGGTATTGAATTTCGTCCTGGAATATGTCATGGGCTAATGTGAACTTGATGCTAAAGGCATAATAACACGAAACAAGGCAAATCATGGGATACCCTGATGACATTGTTAATAGGTTTTGATTCACAATAGGAATGAAGGAAAAGTATAGCCATTCTAAATAAAACCAACGTAATGATCTAATCCTGTAGACATTAAATAAAATCAATGCTTATAGACAAAGAAGATATAATCATACATTTAGGTTTCAGGTTTGGAAAGAAAAGCATAAGATAAAAAGCAATTTTTACATGAAAAGAACTGTATATAGTTATGTTAGGCATTTTGTATAAAACTATAATTAGGACTATGCTCTGTCACGGATGTAAAAGCTTGGCTCTCAATAGAAGAGTGGAATTAATAATCAATATGTTTGAAAGAATGATAGTTAGATGAATCTGGGGACCGGTTAGCAAGAGGGAACGTAGATAATAAGAATCGACAAAGATTAAACTTAAAAGATTGCAATATTTAAGTCATTAACTGGCAAATTGGGAACAGAATGTATTAAAAAGCGGTGTTAATAACAGAGGACAGTCGGAAAGCTGGAAGTAGATGGGTAGATGCTGTGGGGTGGGATGTAACGCGCCTTTTGGGTTGAAATGTTGGATATGGGGGCTGAGGACAGGCAGGAATGGGAAGTTTCTTGAAGAAGGTCAAGGTCTACCTAAATATATTGGATTGTCGCATTATAAAGAAATAAATCTTAATATTAGTAGGAGTAATATTTAATTTGCAATTCTTGCGTCTGTTCTTTCGTAATTACTGGTTGTACTTATTAAGATTGGTTAAAAACTTTTTGAAAATGTAACTAAGAAAGGTTAGGAATTAAAAACCCCCTTTAATAGAACCAAGCTTTGAATTTTTTATTTCAATTTTCATCATCGCATATAAAAATATCTAAATACAAAGAACACTCGTTAATAATCGCGCGATAAACGTGACAAGTTTGACGACTGTCTCAGTGGTGAACTTGAGGAAAAAATATACAAAACAGAAAGATGGCGTTGTAAAATTAAAAATGAAAATCAACAATTTTTAAACGAATTAAATTAAATTAAACAACAGAATAGCAATTACCAATTATTAATTGTACCTAGTAACTGCCGGCGGCGTTAATAATATCATTCACTGAAAACAAAATATCGAAGGTTTAGATTGGAAGCATACTGAACCCATAGAAAAAGCAGACTGTGTTGAGAGTGGAGAAAATATACAAAGACTATACTAAATATACAAAGAATATTGGTCTGATCAAAATCAAATTTGTGGCCCGTTTCATCACTTCATCATGGCACAATCCCTCGTAAGATCTCCAACTCTAAATTTAAGATACTGAAAAGTGGTACCAACGAAACACCTCTCACAACAAATACATTTAATCTTATACACTAGGTTATACCGGTGGAAGGGAGAATGTTTCGATGGTTTGCAGGTATATAGCAAACTTTAAAGGACACTCACTCAAAATCTTAACCAGATTGTTAGTGAATCCAAAAATGAAAGGCACCTTGACCAATTTTGGAAGTAATTCCATCATCAGAGGGACGGATCAAGGATCAATCCAGTTGCGACATTCATTCCATTATTATATTATACAACATTATCTTTAAACTTATGGTGGGAGATGCGAATGACTTCGCTTTTCATGCCCTAGATGGTGTTAAACCTTTATATAAAGGGTATGGAAAGAAAAGAAATTGATAAAATAACCTGAAAAAGTGGACTCCTATACTTGTCTACTAGTGCTGAAATTAATTGATGTGATTTGTATGTTTGGGCTTGGTTGCTGATTCCCTCATTTAGATGTGTTTTGTGAAGTGTATCATAGTTTTTACTATTGATGAATTGTTTCACCTCTAACTGCCATTTGTTTGCTGATTTTATTAATTTATTTTCCGATATTGTTATAGAATACCCAGGCGCAGATTGAAATAAAAAATCGATAACTTGGTTCTATTAAAGGAAGCTTTTAACGCACATCTTCCCTACTGGGGTGCACTTGCACCCCAAATTTAATTTTTCTTAATAAACTATCTTAATATTTTTTTAAGCCTGGGCTTATGAATAGCTTAATTTAATTGATTTTTAATTTAAATATCTTAGTAAATATCTTTAAAATATGAAATAAACATATTGATTTTTGTAGAATGGAGAATTATGTTTCTTCATAGTTGTTCTATAGAATATTACTCATTCCATAAATTATATTTGACCACGTATTAGTGCTTTTGTTTTGAATGCTATGAGTACTTTTCTATAACAAAACAGCTACGAGGAAATTGATCATGTGTTAGCTGATGAAGACGAAGACGATGAAATTTCTGGTGATATATGAAATTGACGGTGCAGCGAATGATATGCCTACGTATCTAGCTAAAGATGGCAATAAATGGTCAAAAAACCCAAAAAATATAAAAGTGAGGATATCGCGAACAAACAAATTGAGTGCCACTGCTGATCTAACAGCCTACAGTTTGCTGTAAAACAAACCTGCGAAATACGGGAATAAGGCTTGAACCGTGGCAGACTGTGATTCTGCATACATAATAAATATGTAGGTATATCTGAGTAACACTATGATTTAGGTAAAAGTATATTGGTAGGAATGGTGTACTTTTTTTAGCAAAAATCAGTATACATCCAGAAAAGAACCAAGGAGAGAGAGTCGTATTAGATTTAGTAAACTTACCAGCAGGACATGGAATAACTACTGAAAATTTTCTCACGAGCTTACAATTATCGGATAAACTTCGGTTGAAAGGAATGACCTTCCGTGGTAACCTTAGGAAACATAAAGCGTTCATGCCAGACGAATTGCTTTCTAGACCACATAAACCTATAAATTCTTCTATAGAGACACAATATCGCCTCTCACCTAATCAACATCACAAAATCCTTCCAATACCACCCTCACCCACTTTACTCATAAAACACAATTCCTACCCCCCCAACCTACAACAACTCCTCACAGTTACCCAATCCACAAAATACCTAGGAATAATCCTAGACAAAAAACTGACCTTCTCAAACCACATCCGTACAATTCAAAACAAGACACTCTCCAGGAAAGCCAAACTATTGCATAACAAAGCCTATATTTAACCCATCATACTCTACTCATGTCAAATCTACAGCAACACTAACAAATTCAACTACAAGCTCCAAATTTGTTGGAAAATTGTCCCACCTAGGTTTCGTAAACAAATCCAACACTGACATACGATTCACCCACAAGCTAATTTATCATATGTACCTACAATAACATTCCCCAGTCCCCTTCAAACTCAATACTGCCGTGAATGTTTTTATGTTCTAGGACAAGCCACTGTCAGCTCAAGAATCAATGCATTTAAGGTATGGATACTCGCTAATGATAGATGACGTATGGATGATACAGATGAACAAAGAAAATTTCTCCTGCAGTTGGGAAATGATTTAGCAAGAGAAAACATCGTTCGTCGTTACAAGCACAAACATATACAGCGCCAGCTAAAAAAGCTGATGACACAAGCTATTCCGGAAGAACCAAGCCATGAACAATGATAAAGCCATACATTGACAAAATAAACACAAGAGCAACTACAAAAGTACAACACCGGTGTTAGCCTTGCTGTAGAAAACGGGACAGAAAGACAAGACAACAGTTCACTCTGTGCAAAAAGTTTGTTTGTACTGAATAATCCTCAAAAAATGGTTGTATTAAAACTGCAATGCTTAACATTTTAAATGTATTTGATATATTTCCAAATTAAACTTTTAGTTCCATAGCACTGGTCTTTCTTGATATCAGTACCAATTCCTTGCAATATCAAAAAAATCAATTTTAATTTCTTTTGGGAATTCAAACGTTGGGGTACAAATGTACCCTACACGGTAGTTATCGTTAAAAAGATATATTGGGAGGATGAGGGTTGATTCTTGAAACTTTCTTGGTTGCATTACAAAAACGCCATCTATAGAGCCATTGGTTCAGTGATAAAAAAATCTTCATTCAGTGTAGCCTGATACATTGATGAAAGACCTCAACAAGTATTTGATGGATATTGGAAGTATCAGTTTGTTACTGAAGTGTCTGTGTGACATTGAAAAACAACAGAGATCTAGTACATTAGTGTCACACCTGTTGTAAAGCAAAATACAATAAAAATCTTATTAAAGTATAATTTAGAGATGTTCTGTTGAATAAAAAGGTATTCTTTCTAGGTCATAGATCTTCATCTCTTAAGTCCCAGCTGAACGTTTTTTATTTCTGATACATCGTATTAGCTGATATAGTTATATAGTTGTTATCACACCGCGGTCGAAGAACAGCATTCAAAAACAAATTTTTATTATGAATCTGTCATTTTTGTATATTTGATACGGTCCTATCTGATCTGACTTTAAAAATATTTGTATCTACATGAAGTAATTATATCTTTAAAAATAGTGCAAAGGCAGAACCAAGCTGATGGTTTCACTACGGTTGGGTGCGAATTTATCAATCCAGATTTAAATCTGAAGAATTAATTCTTCAGTTGTCCTGAACAGTTATTACATCAGGAGGCTATCTTGTGCAGTAATTCTTAGTGATCCTATATTTCAGAAACTATAAATTTTGGTCTTCCTTGACTTTGAATACCGAGTGCTGGCGTTTATTTTATTGAAGCATATTTCAATTTCTACTTGCCTTCAGTAAATAATGGCATACATTTTGACGCATTTTATGCAAATCTTGATCAGAATCTTTAGTTTAGAGAGAGATTTGGGTATTTGGAAATTCGTTCAGACTGACCTATGCCAAAGGTCGAATCTCCAAACACTCAAATCTTCCTGGCACAAAAAGCAGCTTAAGTATCCATGTACTTAAACTTAAATATTTTAAGGGACAAAAAAATTGTGAGTTATTATTCGCATCATTGTAAAGTTTCGCGGCAAAGGAAGTATTTAATTAGAACAAATTGTGTTACAAATGTTATAAATCACTTTATTTATTATTGAAAGCTTTATATATTTCGCGATACATTTCTTGTTAGTATTAGTAAAGTATTTATTATTGAGGATTGATTACATAGCGAACATATCATTTACACGATAGTTTCTGTTTTGTCCCTTACACTCCTTTTCACATAAACAGAACCGTATATCCTTACGTCAGTAAATCAGTCCAATGCGAGCAATAAATATTCGTGCATTGAATGCATGCCGACGCAAGTTATTCGTGGCCGTTTGGTCCGCGGACTCTCGCACTATTATGTACACGTGCTCCATAAATTTATATTTAAAAGAACTGTTCGCCTTTTTTACTGTCCGTTTGTTTTTACATTACGGTAAAAGTTTCGAGAACACCGGCGTTCTGAATTGGTCGTTGAAATACTACCAGTAATTTCTCATCTTTCTATGTTGTTGGTACACAAACTGTGATCAAGTAGATACAGTAAAATATTAATGTAATTATTTATAACAAAACATGTTACATACAAGGTATAAAAAGTTTGCTGACGATATCTTAGACTAGAATGACGTATCATATTTATTTGCATTCGTGTTCAAGGAAAAATAACATTTTAATCTACAAATCAATCAAGAAGTTGATTAATATTTAATGAAGGTTTATTTAACTAAGTCGCGTATAGGGGCGACCTGGAAAACATGGCAAACAAAAAGGAACACGAATTTCAAATAAACCATAATTACGACGTCGACGAATGCGGACGACGAAAAAAAAATTGGAAAAAGTACTAACGAACACGCCATACATCATTTCTATATAATTAACTATATAAAAAGTATAATTAATATTCGTGTATTCAATGGACTAAGGCTTGTACCGAAGCCTTTTTTTCAGCTTCGACCTCTTTCTCTTTTTTAGACAAACGTCGGCTCGTGTTTATTTAAACACATCAATGGCATGATTAATGGTCGTAGACAATTAAAGTAAAATTCGTTCCCGCGGCCGACGTCAGCCTGAGGAGAGCGCATGTTTATCTACCGCAGAACATCGTGAATATTTGCTAAATACCGCTAATTGCCACTTTATTGTTTCCCCCCTCAGCGTCTACTTCGGCCACTAATGACACCATTCTTTATTCTATCAAATAGAATAATATTTGCAGTGAGTGAGACAGAGAAATACCAGTAGCTTATTTATCAAGTCGGTTTGTGTATATTTTATTCTTGCATGCTAGCTTGTATTGAAACGTTAATTACAAAAAGAGAGAGCAGGTTAATATAGAATTATCACGAGTTTTCGTTGTCTATTGATTCTGTTATTACCTTCAAAAAATATTTCTTTTAAAAAAATAATGTTATATAAGTTATAAAGATGCACAAACATAAATCTTCTTACATTTCAACAACAACGTGTTAATGGAGGTATTTTAAGATAAATGTTTTGTATTTTTATAATTATAAATCAGCATACAAATAACAATACCGCTTTGAAGCCGTCCACTAGTAGATAATTGTATAAATTTATATTCCCATGCAAGAGGAAGTCGTTATAATAATTAGCGAATGCAACAAAACAATTGTACATAAAAAAAGAGAAAAAATACTCCGTTACAAAACTTGTGATTAAGGATAACGTGCCGTCAGTTCGAATGAGAACCTTATCCGCCCGTCTATAGGAACAACTAGACAATTTAACTATCTCATTTGTCGTATTACGCAATCAACACGTATCTCAGTATCGCTTGGCGTTACGTTGGCAATTTCCGCCATTATTTATTATTAGTTTTGTTGTTATAATAGCGATTTCGATACAATCGTCCTTTTTTCCTTCCTATTTACTCTCGTTAGGTCGCGTATTTTGTACGTGTTTATGTTGCGTAACCGAACCCGCTTCCCATCCTTTGTGCCGCCTAAAACCGGGAATTATATAAAAATTAGCCGACAAATGTCAGTCACAAACGGGCATTAATTAAAAGTAATAATGCTTATTATCCGCCTTTGTTCGGCAATGCTCGTACAGTTAACATGGGATACCTGTTACGTAAATCGCGCAAATGGCGCGTATATACATAAACCTAACGTGTGTGTGCGTTTATTTATGTATACGTTGAGTTGAAATCCATACAAGTTTCCGCTGTACTTACAATTAGCGGTAATTATAATGTCCAACGAAAAAAAACTGAGTGGCAACATGTCAATTTGTATTCATAAATGAGATAAAAATGCCGTGGCCAACTAATTGGATTGAAGCGTGTGTATACTTAGTTCGAGCTTGCATGCTCATGTCGGAGCTTAAATATTATACGTTCCTGAGTTATATACGATAACATACCGAGGTATTATAGGGTTATGTTGTGTTATTAAAGCTTTTGCTTCATTACAGTCCAGATGTTATAATTAAAGGTTATGTTCCGACAGGGTTTGTTGATTATCTAGTTGACTTACGAAGACAGTATTTACATACAGTTACTCTCAATTTTAAAGACATGTCTCAAATTTATAACAACTTTTTCAATGCAACTGAAGCACATTTAGTACTTCATAACATTTGAGATGCCTATAAAGTTAATAGACTAACGTAATTCAGCATTTAGCAAAGAAGCACAAAACGATTAGAAAACAGCAAGCAATCTATTCAATTTTCACAAGTGGCACTATACAAGGTGGTAAAATTTATTCAGTGCGGAATAATACAATGCTGACGATAATTTGGATTTTATTCCGGGTTTAAAAACCTCATGCACGCAAAGTTAATTGGGCTTTATTATCCCACAAATTAAGTAATAGGGAAATGACATCTCAGGAATGTAAACCAATTGCAAAGAAATCTCTATGAGAGGATTACATACAATTAATCTATGAAGTTTTACGTAAGAATTTTAATTTACGTGAGATATTTTCATTTATACGATTTCGTTTGATAAGAAATAATGTTTTGTTTCGTGTGGCTTTTTCGTATGTAGTCTGTGTACCATAACAAAACTCGATTGGTTAATCATAACTTCACCTACATCTTTTGGTATTCTTCTTATAACTTAATGTGGCTAACATATTTCTAGTAAATTGTTTACTCACCGCAAATATATACAGAGTGAAACTTTACAAAAACTCTAGCAATCGTGATTTCAAAAAAAAATATTTCGAATCAACATTGTTTTCTTAAATGGAATGCGTTTGTTTTCTTTGCACATTTTGACCATATTTTGATAGAGAAGAAATACCTTTAGGCGATGAATATATCAAATCAAGGTTGTATAAGTAAAAAATAGAGAAATCTCTGCATTCTCTGTAAACATTAAATCTGCAAATTAGAATCAAAGAAGAATGACGTCAATGATAGCTTCAAATGTCAAAAAATTAACAGTTTCAACAATCATGAAATTATTAGTGGTGAGTGAAATTTGTTCACTGTTCAATAATATTTACACGGATACACAAATTATACAAAAAGTGAACCGCCGAAAGCAGTCATCAAACACAAAATCTAAATCTTTTAAAAAATCTAAGCATAGATATGAAAACTACAATAAATGTTCAAATTGGATACCAATTACCATTTACATCCAAACAATTTTAAGACGACGTCCAAACATATATTCACACGATTAATATCAAGAGAGATTTGTTGTGCTTCTAATCTGCTCATAACTTTTAAAATAAATTATAACCTTAATTTGATTTGAAAATCTGATTAATATCAACTTCAAGTATAGGGTTGTAAAATGTATATTGATGATAACAATGCAACTCGATTGAACAACATTTTAACATAATTTTCTATTTTTAAGAGACGTAATCAATGGTTTATCAATATTATTCTGTAAACCATATATGGAAACATATATGTGTTTAGACTTTCACTAATCAGAAAAATAAAGAATTAATATTAAATGCTCCTGATGAAACCAAAACTAGTAATTCCAATAAATAGAAAAGAGCTTCTCTACAAATAGACTAATAAATATGCTTTCTCCCTGAGACAATTTCATAGTAGGACTAGAAAACTTTCTTGCACCTTACACCAAACTGTATTTACTACACTTTCAAAATTAGTAATATGATAACAAAAAAAGAGCAAGAAGACAATCTTCTCGCGTGTCGCCATTTAAAGATTCACAAAAATCAATGAATTAGAAGCTAAAGTGAAAAAGTTGAATTATTTATCCAATTTTACAAGTGAGTATAGTACCTATTAATTGCCAGTAAACTAAGCCAGAAGCAAACGGAGGATCAAACTTGTAATCTTTGCAACGCAACAATGAGTCACAAACAGCTGCATACATACTGTGCAAATCCGTAACCAGAGGCAGCTTAAGAATCAAAATTTTCGCTAGGCCTTTCCCAACATCTATTAAGATTTGCTCTAAATTTCAGAAGGGCTGAAAGTTACAATAGATCTTAGAGGTCGCGGTGACGAGAGAGGTCGTTCCCCTCAACCTGATAATAACAATAATAAAGCCAGAAGCTCGTACAGGTCATCGTCGTATCTATCCGCTCACTTTTGATGTCACTTATTTGTTCCCTAATCCTGGTGCCTAGTAAGGAGTTTGGAGAAGACCCTACGATTTTAAGGGTACCTTGCACCGTGGCAGGGCAGTAACTGCAGACATCTTGACATGTTGCAAAATACCATTGCCCTAATTCAAGAGCTATGGACTATCAACTAGAATGTTTCTAGTTTCGTTTCTCTTGATCGGGACTGCGCTGAAGTCATTATTCACTTCTTCCTAGCGAAGAAGAAAACGACGCTAACTCTAGCATATGTCTACTTTCCTATAGAAGAGATGATTCTCACTACAGCCTTGACAACATTAGTCAACACTAGTAAGGTAAGTAAATGGCTACTCATTGTTGGCTGCGACTTCAATGCTTACTTTCTCGCTTGGGGATGTGACGAAAGAGACTTTAGAGGTAAGACTTTGCTTGAAATTTTTACGAATAATGCGTTAGAAATAATTACACAAGGTTGTGAACCCCGTCAATGCTAGGTGTCAATTATGGATTTAACCTTGGCATCGGCTATCGTATCCATAAAGATTAATAACTGGTGTATCTGCCAGGAAGCGTCTATGTCTGACGATAGATGATCGCTTTTAAATTAACACCAACTAGATTTTTGGAAAAGAAGGTCCGAGATCCAAAGTGGACTGACTTGAGCATCTTTGCAAGATAACGGAATGAGCAAATGCGAAATTTTCTGGATGCTTTTCCTAGAAACATAAATGAATTGCAGAAGTATCAAATGTCCTGAGAACTGTATAACTCTGACTGTATGTCAGTTAGAGTTTAAACGTTTAATAAGCCAAAAAAGCGACTAACTTGGAGAAGTGGATAGCGTTACGGAGGAATAAAAACTCCTTGTGAACGATGAAAACTTTTATTTTTATTGCAAGATCAGTGCAACATGTTTCGAAATGTATAATTTCTTATAATATATAATTTCAATAGTTATGGAGAAAAGATTAAATAAGATGAACTTGAGTCCACCTCAAGTTTCATTTTCAATTATTTTCTTATATTGTCTATTTTTAAACAGTCACATTAAAATTCAATATTTTTTAAAACTAAAAATAATATAATAGTAAAAAATACCTTCAACTAAGTTAACAAGTCTTTCAAATGTTCGAAATGCTAATTACTTTTCTAAATACTTCTAAAAAAATGTCACCTTCATTTCCGATGGTCGATTTTGCATTCCATAAGAATTAATGACGTGTTTGATAAAGAAATTATAAATTTTGAAACATGTTGCAGTGATCTTATAATAAAAATAAAAGTTTTCGTCGATTTCAAGGAGTTTTTATTTGTCAATTACAACCCACGATGAACATCGAATCAATTATCACAAATCGCTGCTGAGGCCTCACGCGTAAACTAAATACTATCGCGCGGTCATAAAACACAGTTATGACATGCCAAAAATACCATCATTTCACTAATGGATGTTCACGTTTCGGGCTCTTTGCAACATTTTTCAATGCTTCTACACCAAGTAGAATTTAACAATTCTGGTAGGGAAGTTGTTAAACATAACTGGCAGATAGCCAAGCAGATTGTACAGAATGAGTTGGTAAAGTGGACAGTTGGCAGTTTTGAGCCCTTCAAGATACTCAGACCTGATGGTTCCTTTCCTGTTCTTCTTCAATGGAGCGTGGAAGATATGAAAGTACACTTGATAAGAATTTTTGAAACTTGCTTAGCATTTAATTATGTTCCCATCAACTGGAGGAAGTTCACAGTAACCTTTATACCAAAGAACGACGAAAAGACCAATGGATTTCAAAGCCTTTCGACTAATTAGTCATTTCTTTTAAAGACACTTGTAACACGATGTGACCATTACATTAGAGCAAATGTACTTAAAGCATTTCTTTTGCACTTGTATCAACATGCTTATATCAAAGGCAAATCTGTAGTCATCGCCCTACATACAATGGGGCACATTGACCAAGCTCTTGATTCGAAAGAGTGTATTTTAAGAGCTTTCCTTGAAATAGAGGGAGCGTTTAACAAAACCACCTTTAATAGTATTAAGATGATACTGGAATTTAGCAGAGTGCCGTTGGTCATCAGCTGTGCTACAACAGTGTGAACAACTCTGCAACAGTGCTAGCTGTAGCAGAGTTGTTCAGGTTAAACCGAAAGGTCACATAATAAAGAGAGTTGTGGGTCTAATCCCCATAACTTTTGAAGTTATATAAGACAGAAAACAACGACCTCTCGAGCAAAATGATGCTTGTTGAACACACAGTTAGAATATATACTGATAAGTCTGATTACAACATAGTTGATGTACACTCTATGTGTACTCCAGTGCTTGTTGCTGATGTTACCTAATAAATTTACTGCTGGTGATGATGATTTCCCTTCATTTTTCATTCGTGATTGCAGTGCAGCTTTGGTCGTTCCACTGCATTCGATAATTAACCTATCCTTAAGCACTAGTTCATCCTAAACTTTGAAAGCTCTCAGGCATTGTTCCCGTATTTAAACAGGGTAAACGTACCAGCATTACTGATTACTAACCGGTTGTCCAATTTGGCTAGGTATTTGAGCAGATTATTTACATAATGATTTTATCCACAAGTTCAGATATTTGTGACACCTTATCACTAAAGATCGGATTTATAGAAAATATGCTTATGCACAAAATTAAAGGCATTACAAATATATTTAAATATCTTTACGAATCAGTTAAAAATAAGTGAAATAAGAGTTTAGGTTAATTAGAGTCCAGGTTAGTTATGCTTTTTTTGCCTTTTTTGAATTTTCATGCCTATTATTTTTTTTATGCCTATTTAAAGCCTTTTTCCAACTTTTTCGCGTCTTTTCCCCAAAAATTGGTTGAATTATGAAAAAATATTTCGCTGCGCCTCTGTACATTTCCTCGTTGTGCCGTCTGACGTAAGATCCGCGTTTTTCATCGATCCGAATTTAAGCTTTGGAATTCCCCGTTGTGTGGTGTCGTCTTACACGGGATTCCCCGTATGTGGTTTGGCTTGCGTCGAGTCTTCATTTAGTTGTATAAAAGTTACTCGAGTGACAGTGTGAAGTTCTTGCGTAGTACAATGCCGAAACAAAAGCCAACCGTAGAAGAACGGATTAAAGATTACAAGGAATTGAAATATGTACGCAATCGTTTATTTTGCCAAGCCTGTTCAAAAATCGTAAGTATTGATGGAGTTCATCGAGTAAAAACAATTAATTATATTAATTATATTTTTAAATAATGATTAAATTATGTGTAATATCAAAGATTTTTAAATATTTAAAACCGAAATTTAAATCTTTTTACGATAAAAATTGGAAATTATAAAGAATAGCATGTCCCAAAATTCACTAGAAATAAAATTCACTATTGATTCAATGTAGATTGTTTAATAATTATGGAAGATATTATAAAATACTAACGTTATTAAATTACTGTTAACAGATTAATTGTGACAAGAAATACTACATAATTCAGCATGTTAAAACATCATTGCATGAGAAAAATTAAAACTGACTAAAAGTCAATCCAAAAAACAACAAACTATAGGTACAGCTATACAATCTGTGGCATCAACATCCGGCTACACTGAACAATCAAAATTCAATGTTGATCTTTGCAAAGCTTTGATAAAAGCAAGCATACCAATCCATAAAGTAACAAATAAATATTTCAAAACTTTTTTACAAACGTATTGTACAATGCATATTCCCGATGAAAGCCATCTCCGCCAAAAATTATATTACTTCAGTCTACAAAGAAGTTATTCAAGAAATAAAAAACATTATTGGAAATAATTATACTTGGATAAGTGTAGACGAAACAACTGATGTATGTGGACGATACGTGGCAAATTTAATACTTGGAGTATTAAGTGATGAAAATTCGTCAAAAAGTTTTCTAATAAGTACCAAAGAATTAAGTAAAACAAATAATAATACGGTAACAAGATGTATTCACGACGAATTAACGCATTTTTTCTTACCGGAGCTGGTACCGAATGATAAAATTTTACTGATGGTGCCAGACGCAGCGGCATACATGGTAAAAGCTGCGTCTAATATGAAGATTTTTTACCCTAATTTAATTCATTGTACTTGCTTAGCACACGGGCTTAATCGAGTAGCAGAAACTATAAGGTTACAATTCTCATTAGTTAATAAATTAATAAAAAGCGGTAAACAAATATTTGTTAAAGCCCCTTTAAGGGTAGAATTGTTTAGAGAGAGGTTACCAAATACCCCATTACCACCACAACCAGTTCTAACAAGATGGGGAACATGGCTAGATGCCGCTATATACTACACAAACGCCTTAGATCATTTTAAACAATTAATAAATGAATTTCTGGCTACAAGTAGTAAAGCAATACAAGATTGCCAGGCCGTCCTAAAAGAAGTGGAGCTACAAAATAATTTGGCATTTATAAAAAGCAATTACAGTTATATAAGTGAATCTATAAAATCACTTGAAAAACAGGATTTACCTTTAGTGACTGCAGTAGAAATGATTAAAAAGTTTCAAGACAGCAGGTATAGCGAAAGGACATATTGGTCAAATAATTACGAATAACTTTAATGACGTTCTGTGTAAAAATGAAGGATTTGCCACATTACAAAAAATTGCATCAATTTTAAGTGATGAAATTGTTACTGGATTTATTATGGATCCCGCATTAATTACAAAGTTCAAGTATGCACCAATTACAAGTGTGGACGTGGAGAGAAGTTTTTCGGCTTACAAGAATACGTTAAGTGAGAGAAGACACAACTTCACAATGGAACATTTAGAACAGCATTTAATTTGTAATTGTTTGTAGCATACCCTGAGGAAGATAAAAATATATTATCGAATGCTTGGTTTTGGTTAAAGGAGGTTTTTTGATTCTTCCCCGTTTTTGGTTGAATTCCCAATAATTCACACTTAATTCTTAACAAGTGCAACCAGTACTTCCACCCTAACTTATATTCCAGATGAGATTTCTTAACAACATCAGAAATACATTCGGTGACCGGACTGTCTCCAACATCAAAAAACTCATGAAGCTGAATAGAATATTAGCCACGTTTAACAACCGGAAGCATTTCCTGCTTAAGTGCCGAAGATTAGGCATCGTTCCTCGTCACATCAAGGATAACTCGAGATACCTTTATAACAACTTTGATGGGGCATCCAAGCAAATGATGGAGAAGATCGATGGATGCATACGTAGGTTAGGAATTAAGTTTTTAAATTTAGAGATCTCCAGTACATTTCTAACCTTAAATAGTTTATATAATCAATTCAATAGTTTAAAAAAAGCAGTAAGTGACTCAATCCCCCCCAATATATATATAGAATTAAAAAACCACCCAGAGAAGGGATATGTTATGTATTTTAATTATATCAAAAACCGTAATATCAAAAAGTTTAAAGATCTTTCTCAAGAATTTACGTTCAATAGATTGGTCGTTGACAACACCAAATGGTTCTCTAACATCTCAAATTGTGATATTCCCCCAGATGTTTCCAACTTTCTCTCTCTGGGTCCCAAGTTTGGTTTACCTGTGCCTGTCGATACCTCTCTTATCCCCCAGATCTTGGGTGATGTAGAGTCGATATTCAGGTCCACACCTGATAATGGTTCAAATTCAAAGAGAGCCAGGGTTACCAATCTTCTCACCAGCTTAATGAAGAGTAGGGACACCCCTTGTCCGATCAAGAGTCTGATCTCCCGTCTTAAATCTGAAACGGTCCGTTTCTTGGGAGAACCCAGGGTTGACCCCCTTTTAGTGGTCCCTGCTGATAAGGGCCAAGTCACTGTTGTTCTCAATCATTCTCAGTATGTGGAAAAGTCTCTTTCCTTGTTGTCTGATACCAACACTTATCAGGTCCTTAAATCTGACCCGACTCTATCCATCCAGAGAAGACAGAATAAACTCTGTAAACACCTGTTGGACTGTGATCATATTCCCCGACAAGTATATAGAACCTTCGTCTGCCATAATGCTGTCTCACCCAAATTTTATGGGTTACCTAAGATCCACAAAGAAGGCTCGCCACTTAGACCTATCATCTCCTTTGTCGGCTAACCCACATATAGATTGTCTAGCTACTTAGCCACGATTTTATCGTCTGCTTTAGCAAACAGAACCAGTTACAACATCTCTGATTCCTTCTCCTTCGCTGACAAGATGAAGAGTTTTGTTCTTCCACAAGATTATGTCTTAGTTTCTTTAGATGTCGTGTCTCTATTTACCAACATTCCTCTCGACTTGGTTATTGAAAGGCTGTCCGCTCAATGGGATTTGATCCAACCCACACTGGGATCTCCCATGATCTTTTCATCAAGATCGTAGAATTCTTGTTCGATTCTTCCACATTCTCTTTTAGAGATGTTTACTACAAACAAAAGTTTGATACTCCTATGAGTAGTCCCCTTAGCCCGATTTTGGCTACCATTGTCATGGATTGGACTTTAGATATGTGCATCTCCAGATTGCCTTTCAGCCTTCCATTCATATATAAGTATGTGGACGATATCATCTGTGCAGTTCCGTATGACAAACTCCTTCTTGTCAAGAGAGAATTCAATACTGTTAACCAACATATACAGTTCACTATAGAGACAGAAACTGACAATTCTGTGCCCTTCCTTGACACAAGGGTGATTAGGAAACCTGACCAACGTGTCCTGTTAGATTGGTATAGAAAACCTACCTATTCAGGTCGGTTTATCAATTTTTATTCTTGCCATCCCACCCAAATGAAAATTAACATCCTTAGGGCGATGAAAGATAGGATTTTACGACTGGTGGATGAGAGTTTTCGTGAGAAGAATCTTAAGACTCTTACAGATATCTTCTGCAACAATGGCTTCCCTAAATCCTTAGTCACTCGAATCGTTTACCATCAAAATTCTCCTATGCGACCAGTCGCTGTGTCTACACCCCCCCTAGACTGGTCGATGACTCATCCTCCAGACGATTCCTTGCCTGATTCCCCACCTACATTTGTGAAGGTTCCTTATATTTTGGGTTACACCGACAATCTAATCAGGATCTTTCGTGACTGTCCCCTTAAGTTTGCGAAATACACCTGCAGACCGTTGAGAACAATTTTCTCCTCCTTGAAGGACATTACATCTCGTCCTCTACAATCAAATTTGGTCTACAGAATTGATTGTAAGGGCTGTGACAGTTGTTATGTGGGCACTACTTCTCAATATCTGAAGTCTCGTTTGTCTCAACATCGTAGAGACTGTGCCACAATGAAATCAGGCGGTACCGCCCTCGCAGAACATCATGTTACCACCGGGCATAATTTCGACTTTGATGATACTAAGATTCTTTGCAGAGAAAATTCTTATAGTAGAAGATTATTTATGGAAATGTTCCACATTGTCTCTATCGACAACACTGTCAACTTCAGGACAGATTCACAGCGGTTGAGTGAGATCTATTGTCACCTCATTGAATTGACCAACAAACCTAATAACAACTCGGTATTGTCAGACCTCTCGTGGGGTTGTGTTCGGTTCTAACATCTCACAACTGTCTCCCTTCTGCAATTCGTTTTACAATGTGCGGGTTTTACCCATGTATTAATTTATATATAATTTATTAATATACCGCTAGCATACCCTGAAGAAGATAAAAATATATTATCGAAAGCTTGGTTTTGGTTAAAGGAGGTTTTTTGATTCTTCCCCGTTTATAGCAACTTTTTCGATTTCTAATTTTTATGCCTTTTTAAGTGCCTTTTTCCATCTTCTTTGTGTCTTTTAATCCGGTCTTTACTTATCACCATGGGTTTAGCAAGCGTCGTTCAACGAATCTTAATCATGCGGTAGTTACTGAATTGATTTGTGAATCTATGGATGAGGATGGTTAGGTGGATGTGGTATACATTGATTTTTTTAAAGCATTTGACATGATTTCATCATGATGTTCTCTTGTATAAACTTAGTGGTTTGGATTATCTCTTCAGTTTATCAAACTATTTACCTCTTACTTGTCGGATTGTGTAAATTATGTGTACTACAACGATTATGCGTCTATGGAATTTACTGATAAATGTGGCGTTCCTCCGAGCTCTAATACCCCTTACTGTTTTGGGAAAATTAATAATAATAACGAACAACTTCTGACTCGCTAATTTATATTTACTCAGAATCAGTTTCAATACTTAAAAAGTTTTATCTTCAGTTGAATAGTCATTATATTAAAAAATTTATATAAGATGTCAATCGAAATAGAGAAAACATTAATTGATACGAACTTAATAAAGACTTGATAAAACAAACAGTCGACAAAAAATGGCAACACGATATACAATGAACCCTTACTGTTTGTTATCTTCCTGAATGACCTTCTAGACAAATACTCTTCTAGCGTACTAGCTTATGCAGATCATCTCAAACTATTCCGTCCTATTTTTTTGGACCGTGATGTGATCAGTCTTGAATCCGACTTGGAAGCACGTCCAAGTGCAAACTGATTCAACCGTTATAATTAAAGATTAATATAAAATAATGCGCTTCTGTTAGTTTTACACGCAAGGTGTGTTATCTTTCATCTTCTTGTTATATACAAGGTGTTCTTCGTGAGAAACTATCTACCTTCAAGGATCTGGGAGTTTCTTTTGATAGTAAGTTGCCATTTGTACCACGCATTGAAGATATTACGCCGGAAAATACTTGGTTTCGTTCTACGCACCTTGCGAGCATTTTCTGACAACAATTTGCAAACAAACATAAAGTCATAAAGTTGGAGCGAATTCAGAGGAGATTTCTCAAATATTGTCTCTACGCCTGGATGGATCTCACCCGGATTGTGGAATAGATTACGGATCCCTGCTACGTCACAACTTCTCTGCACTGGAAGTGAGAAGAGATAACCAGTTTTTATATAAGTTGATGCAAGGTGGATCAGTTTTGTAGTGCCTATGCGTGCCATACGTAGTAACAATGAATTTTATCTAAAGAACTGTAGATCAAATATTATAGCCAACTCCACAGTGCAAAGGATGTATAAATTGTGTAATAGACTAACTAATTCATAATAATAGAGTAAGAATGCTTTCGGTTTTATTTGTTTTGTAGCATGTGTTATTTCTCTAATTTATTTATAATATTGTCCTGTGACTACTCTTTGTTAGGTAATAAAGTGAATTATTATTATTATATTGATCAAGATTATCAATTATGAATATTAGAATTTAAAGATTGTTGTGGTATTCATCATCTAACTCTGATTTTATAATACGTTCTATTAATTTTCATGTTCTTCAACGTCACCTCTGTACATTTAAAAATGGAACTCTTACTAAACACAAACAAAAACAGTTTAGGAATAGCAAAAAATATAAACTAAATTAACTGTTTAAAATAGAAAAAAAAGTTGATGGAAAATATTTTTGCATCAAATCAGTTTTTATTTTAATTTTATTTATGCATTAATAATTATGATTCTATTGAGGATGGCATGAGTAAGCAATCGTGCAATCAAACCGCCGCACATGTACAAAATAACAGCGACACAGAAAAGAGAACACGAAGTTCACTTCCTGCATATTAATATTTTTCATTATTTGGCAATTTAGAATGTTTGACAAGTCACGATATAGGCGGCTATTGTATTTTTGAAGCTCCATTGTATTTAAAACGTTTCGTTCGAACTATAAACACCAACTACAAAGTATTGTGGATAGAATGCATAAAGAAATATTCAGGTTACAAAATAAAAGAAAAACAACTATTATGTACATCGTTTAAAATTCATTTTTAAATTCATTGCAAAGAAAATAATCGGAAAGGTTTTAAATTAGGTACTTTATTTCGGTTTTCTTTTTATGAAATGTTATCGTTCGCAAAACATGTACTTCACATCTTGTATTTCCATATTTAAAACGGTAGGTATTCCGGGTCGTTTGATGGAATGGTGGCGGCGCTGGTGAAAAAAATTTAAAATGTCAGTCATTAACCGCATCCCTTTTCTCTGGCCACTATATATATACTCAGGCCATTTCAATTTGAACCGGGACCGGGCCCGCGTATACCACCGTATACGTGTGTGTACATTTGCGCGATAAAATTGCAAAGGGACGGACATATGTGTGTGAAAAAAAAAGTCCGACCGTAAGCGCGTCAAAAAAATTCAATGCAATATTAATTTAATTTTTTTTTCTGCCGCGCCGAATGTAAAAATAAAACGGACAGAATCGCCATCCATTACAATAATTAGAGGGGAATTTGCCCACATGTGATCGGGGTTGACTGAATTACTAATGGCTACCCCCGGAGTAAAGGGAGGCTTTTAGCTCACATAAAATTTCTCTTCACTTGGTCTTTTTTTGCATATTTCATCTCTCGTCCAGATTTATAACGGGTCGTATCGACTCGAAATTGTACAATATCTCCACGGTGTGCGATTGAAGTTAAAGTAACAAATCAAAAAAAATTGCGACGAAGATCAATAACGAACTCGTAATTTTACGTCGTTTTGATTTTTTTATAACACTTACTTTCCATTTAATGTAAAAATAACCTGTTATTGTATTATTCACATTGTATTTTTTTTTTCATTCATTTAAATTCAACGTTTACCTTGTAAATTATTAAACGTTTTAACACCTACATTCTACAAGTTTGTGTCCACGAATCAACAATAACGCAAACCGCGCAAATGAAGTGTATTCGTGTTAGCACA
Organism: Onthophagus sagittarius; assembly: GCA_036711965.1. Lineage (NCBI taxonomy): Eukaryota > Metazoa > Arthropoda > Insecta > Coleoptera > Scarabaeidae > Onthophagus > Onthophagus sagittarius. Next base: position 56,295,506 of record JASERS010000001.1, read on the forward strand.
ATTTCCCGATTGTCGGTCGGTTGTCCACGTGGGACACACATTTTCGCTGTGTGTCAGTGGAACTCTTCAATATTGTATTTTGAAAACTGCCAACATTTTTGACGCGGCGTGTCCTTGGTTGTTTATTCCGGGATTGTACGCGAACACCCCAGTTTTAAAGCCCCCACTCAACCGGGCCCCCTCCTGTCGCATGGGGTTGCAGTCCCGGGTTTCGTTTTCGATATAGGCCCCATGGCGAATTGCTTTGGGGGAGTCCCCAAACCCCGCACTCTGAATCCCACGTGGAGGCAGGCCATGGTTTGAGGTCCCATTGCCCGAAACCATCCCCCTGGCAAGGGAAGTTATTACCGAGAGGTAGGGCAGTGGGTCTGCTAGCACGATTTGTTTTGATTACACTGGTCCCCCCACATTTGATGAATAATGAATGTACGTTTTTTTTTTGTATCCCGTGCATATATATGTGTGCAAAAAAAAACAAAAGGGTTAGGGTCGTCCCATCGTCGTTGACGAGTGCCCACTGTCAGGATAACGGCCCCTACCCGAAATATATTTTTGGATTATTATAAACGTCATGGTGGCCGATATATATCTTGTCGGGTGGCGGCGAGGGACGGCCGATAAACGGAAATATTTATGCTACATAAAGCGGGAGCGTCGAAAAAAGGACGCTAACAAAACGACTTCGATTGTCACGTTTGATTAATCGTGCCGTAGATCAATATTAGCCGAAATTTCGAATTATTTACTCAACCGTAGCGCCAGCCGTGTGCTCTAACGCGCCGAGTTACCTTCATTCCGATGCAATTTATGCCTGTTTTGCCTAGGATAGCTACACCCAAACAACATCGTTGAGTTACTAGAAGATATCACTCACTGTAAATAATGATCCCCGGTACACAAAATTCGAGCATAATGCGAAACACATCGTGAATTTTTCGTTCTCACAGTGTTCGTTTTAGATATCGTGTAATGTCAAATCCATAAATTTTCTGAAAACTTCACGGGCGATTTAGGGACAATAAGAAGTTTGATCAATTTTTATTATATAATGAATATTAGAAGCAATAATTTACATATAATATATTTGCAATAAAAAATCAAATAAAATTAAATTGGAATTTTACTTTGGAAGAGTTATTGGTTTCTATATGCCATTACAATTATTTTTCAGGCAGTTTCATTTGATAAATGAACACAAATAATATAAACAAAGATTCTAAAATGATATATATATATATATATATATCATTTTATTTTATTTCATTTTATATATAATTTGCATATAATATTTATGTATTTATATTAAAAAAACTTCACTGAACAAATCATTATTCCTTATTCCCAACTACTGCTGTACGTATTTATATCATCTTATACTATAGAATTGGTCCAAATAATGACAGTGATGCTATAGTTTTTGAGTAGGTGCTCTTCCAAAAAATAACATTTTACTAAAATAAATGTTTTTAGCACTCGCATGTGTTAGGACTTAATTGACACACGTACAATAATTACCCCAATTATCAAAATTCTCAAATCCCGTTCAAATCCCGTATCTCAATTTTTTTCGGGATTTGGGACTAACAATAATTTCTAAATACGGTACTTTTGTTAAAAGTAGCAAAATTTCCGAAACTAATTCCGAAATAAGTTGGTTTTTTTTATTTCTGTGTCATTATAAGGCGTATCCATAAGTGCTAAAGATATGAGTTAGGTTAGGCCACTAGCTACACAAATACCCATATAAAATTGTTAACAATGTTATCTAAATTGAAGTTACCATTTTCAATTAATTGTTTAATGTACTATTGAGCTTTTTCTTCTCAATTCAGTCCTAACATCGGGTACAACATTTTTAATGCACTGCACTATTTGGCTCTCTCTTCATAGAAGATTTGATATTGTTTAAAGAAAGCCTGAAATGCTTCTAGGAGACTTAATAGTGCTTCTAGATGATCTGAAATGCTTCCAAAAGAATTAATACTGCTTTTAGAAGATTTTAAATACTTCCGGAAGATTTGATATTGCTTCTAAAAGTCTTGAAATGTTTCCAGAAAACTTGAATTTCCTTCTAGAAGGTTTGAAATTGATACTTGATACCGTTCCTAGAAGACTTGAAATGCTTCCAGAAGACCTGAAACTCTTTCAGTAGACTTTATATGCTTCTTCTAGATCTCTTCTGGAAGTCTAAAAATACTTTCAGAAGAATCGATACTGCTTTTAAAAGATTTTAAATGATCCTAGAAGACTTGATACTGCTTCTAGAAGTCTTAAAATGGTTCCATAAGACTTAATACTGTTTCTGGAATACATGAAATGCTTCCACAGGATTTGATACTGCTTCCAACAGATTAGAATCGCATTCAACAGATTTATTAGACATTGTTTGCAGAAGACTTAAAATGTTTCAAAAAGCTTTTATACTGCTTTCAGAAGACTAGATATGCTTCTATAAGATTTCATACTGCTTCGAGAAGATTTGAAATGTTTCCAAAAGACTTGATATTGCCTCCTGAAAGTTTGAGATGCTTCTAGAAGACTAGAAATGCTTCAGCAAAGCACCCATACAAAATTGGTAATAGTTTTATCTGGAGTGAAGTTAACATTTTCAATTAATTGTTTAATATTGATGTGCTATTGAGCTTATTCTTTCCAATTAAGTACCAGCATTTGCTGCTTTTTTTTTTGGAGGAACTTCTTCGTGGTCCCGGACCTATCATTTCTTTCATGAAATCTCGGGATGCATCCGAAACCAAATACCAGAACTGGACATCATAACAATAATAATAAGTTTTCAAGTCGATCAGTATTTGTTGGGTGTCCTTGATTTACAACGTCTTCAAAAAAAGATAAAGATTTTTTTAGATTCAAAATGAAATGTTTTAAATTATCCGTTTTTCAATCCTTGGCTTTCGTGAAAATTATTATACTATAATTGTTGTTAACGATTATTTTATTTCACAGTATTTGAATGGGATATAAGAATTCAAAATATATGAAAATAAACTGAGTTATGATGCAATAGGAAAAGCTTATCATTATAGCGATTTATACAACTTGTCGTTTCGTTGGCAGATAGATTTCAAATCACCTCTTCAATTTCAATTTTATCTTTTTCCCAAAATAATGATTGTACTGTTGTTTGATGATAATGTCCCAATTCCGGTTAGTATAGGTATAGCTAAATTATGCTACACCCAGACAAAAACTAATTATATCTATCCAGTAAATTGTACAACAGTCTTTATGATTGGCTCAAGAGAATTTATTGTTAAGAAACTTGTTATTGTTATTACTCTTCAAAGAAGCTTTTATAATGGTGTAAATTAATGATCCTAAGTTGATGGGCTGATGACTTTACAGAAAAGGTTTTTTGGCTTTAGAGGAAAAAGTAGTAATGTGTGGAAGCAATTTTACATGTAACGAAGAAATAAAGAAAATACCTATTATAAAGAAAGATTATTTCTGTCAGCAAACAAGAAAATAAAACATTTAAGTTGTTGGATGTTATTTTTCAAAAAAATAGTCTCCGATAAACTTGAAAACATACTATAATTAATCATTACCGACATGTATACGACGTGAAGTTGTTAAAATTTTTGAAATAATTGGAAGGAATACAGTCCAAACTTATAAGTAACTTGCATTTATCATCAGGTTATTACCTGGATAACTACAAGATAATCTGAAATAACTGTGTCACGTCGATATAACAAGACTTGTTAAATTTTATTCTTTTTCATACCTCATTGCAAAGAAAGATAAGGAAAGAGTAATAATATATGTATTATGGTGTATTTGTTATACCGTGCATTTACCTTAACATGAATTAGAAGGAACTAAAAGTTAGAATTTACAACTTTACAGTTGCTAGTATTTGTAATGCACCATCTGCATGTGCAGATGGAAACCTTCAGTTCAGAAGAGATCTTACAATTTTACAAAAAGGAACAATTTATCAGGTGATGCGCTGGTCACCACGAATGTAAATGAAAACAGTTTGTTCTTCAGTTTAATCTTCAAATTGCAGAATATTTTGCTCTTTTGCATCATCGACTTTGGCATTATTGTAATGAATAGTGCGACACTTAAAAACCTAACTAGCAAGAGTTGCTCGTAAAGGTAAATAGTTTAGACACACAAATTTCTCTTTAATAAGAGCTCTGTTGAACTTTATCACAGTTGGATACACAAGATTGCAACTCGTTGGTGTGATTAACCAATTCAGTAATGGATATCCAAATGTCTCAAAAGAATGCAGTTGGGAATGGAGCCATCCTGCATGCACCTTTTTGCGTGCGGGCGTACAAATTGCTATTCCGAAGAACTCGACTATCATGGACGCTATGAGACAACTTCGCATTAACATGATAAAGGAAACAGTCTAAGTCACTAACAACCATTATTATTATTATTATTACCATCTACACAACCGATTACATTGGGCATATGAGCAATATTATGGTATTTATTTGCAACTTCCTTTATATTGTCAGGCCATTTTACAATTCTGGGAAGCACTAATTCATTTACCTTACTTACAACAGAATGAACAGCTCGACACATATTTGCTTTTAATACTCCATGTATGCTACTGCTATTGCGTGATATTGGCTACTTGTGTCTAACCAGAGAGCAATACATAGCTGCATTTTTGATTAAAGTACTTGATTTCTTTCTGTGTGGTGTTCTAATCTTTTTAAATAAATAATTATTCAAGAAACGGTCTATTACAAAATGAACGACTTTATTTTATACTAATATTTCGACTGTTATATTTCAGTCTTCAGAGTATACTGAAATGAAGTAAATAACAATGAAATACAATAATCAAAACAGATTAGAATACGTACAAAGTTGTGTTCCTTATTTAATAATATCATTAAGGTTGATGAAAAATTTAATTGGTTTTGAAAACTATTGAAATAACGCTACTACAGATCACTTTTTAGACAAGAATGAATGACATATTAAAATTACAAAATAATATAAACCTTGTCAACCCGTTACATCAAATGTATAACTACTTTTAGGAAACATTTTTGAAATCATCGAATAATTTGAAAAAGATGAGAATAAATATTACTAAGATTTTTTGTGTCTGCTTTGAAATTAACAACATTATTTTCTGCGTTTATATGTTACATTTCGAGAAACAATCAAATAATTTGAGTCTTTGTCTAAAATTGTTGCATTTTCAAAATCAAATTGATGGTTTAGGTCAACTACGTGTTTGGATAGAGCACATGATGTTTCTTTCAATTTTGTATCACTTTTATGTTTATTAATTCTACTTTTACTTTAACCATTGTTTTGTTTGTCCAATGTATTTTTAGTACAATCTTTACAATGAACACAATATATAAGTCCCGATTTTAGAAATTTTTCCGTTTTATCTTTTAATGTTGAGAAATAATTGGTCAATTTATTTGGGTAAATGTTAATAAATGTTAAACCATCGGTTTTCAAATGCACTCTTCTTTTTTATATTCTTATTATTATTCTAATCTATAGCCAATAGATACAAGAAGTTTTTTTAGTTTCTGAGACATAATCCTACAGCGTATATTGTACTCGTAAACTGTCATAATAAAAGTCTTCTTTCTAAATAAGACCTCTCGTACGTAACATTGGGGATCTACCTTTATCTTCGCAAGATGTTTCCAAACATTTTTGCAAAACAAGATTTGGCTTATATTTTTACAGAAGTAAAATTGTAAATGAGACGAATATTCGAGAAACGCCTGTAAAATTGAAAAGTGTTCCTGTAAAATTGTCAATAATTTGCCAGAACTTAGGTGCTTACAACCGTAGTTTTGTAAAATACTTGTAATAAAATTTCCATACAAAATGTAAAACGCGTAAATAAAAAACGCCTACAAATAAGGAACTTATAAATAAGGTCCGGACAAACAAGGTTAGCAATTAGTTATTGGCTTAGCTTAATGACAGAACAGGATAAAACATGTGCTTATATGAAAATACATGCGATTATACCTAGGTATATGGATAACAAAATTTATATGCGATAAAAATGTAAAATATAAATCCGCATATAAATCCGGTCTCTACTTATAATACTTTGAAATGGGGCATAGGGGGTGCTTATTTGTGACACATAAAATGTAACATGTCAATATAATTTAACATTAGTAGTATTTCAATACACCATACACAGATTAGAATTAGCTTACAATTAGTACCATTCGGAATTAAATTTACAATCATTTTATAGTTTTAAAATTTAAAAGTGAAGGCTGTGTACAATCATCTCATTGAAAAGTTAGAGGAGTGCACGTAGAAACCAATTAATCAAAAATATTGGCATACTCTTCTCAGATAAGTAAAAAAAGAGATCCAGTGTATTTAGATTTTTGAAAAGTATCGCTGCTTTGAATTTGAAAGTCATTAAGAATTTAGACTAGGTGACAGCAAGGACAGGAATATTTTCTTTAATCAGCTGTTTGAAATCACTAAACGCCTTTTCTGTTGGGGTTATTTAAACACGTAAATATGCAACAAAGAAATTGAAAACTTAAAGTAGTTGAAGAATAGATCAATCGAAAATTGTTCTATTCCACTCTTTGCTTTTCCTAATTTTTATCATCATTTAAGTTAGATTTAAAGATTGACAGATCAATACCATTTTTCCGTTAACATACGACGTGTCTTGATAAATAATCATCTCATTGAGCTGATTTGTACTGCACTAATTTTCAGTTTTTGGATGAATTGCAGAATTACATTGAAGATACTCATCTAGAAGTATCAAACTGGGGTACCTTTTGGAAGACAACTGACAGTATTTCTAAATGAAAATTTTCGCAAAGGGTAGATATGACGAAGTGATCCTGTATATATTGGTCATCGATCTTGTCGCTTCTAGATTTTTTCTATGGGGTTGCCTCAAATCTCGCCTGTATGGTAATCTTAAACCAGATACACGCGAAGAGTTGACAGAATACTTGAAGCCACTGATTCGCTAGGAATAAATTGGCAGTAATGTATGTTTAGAAAATGACAGATTTCATTTTGAACAGCTGCTACAATTTTGCGTTAATCATTCATAAATAAATAAATTTCTTTTGTAATTTTTTTGTTTTTTATTTGCATATCTATATCACCGAAACAGAGAAATTCACTTATATGATATAACATTTTTTTATCGTAATGACTCCCAGAATATATGGTATAAATTAGTAAGTCACAAAAAATTCTTGATGGTGATCAAAAAGGATAGTATACTGTCTATAAAAATTATAAATATGTCCCTACCATAGTAGTAGCCCCAAAAAAACATTCACGGCATTCGTCCTACATATATAAGTTAATAATAGCCATCATATTCGGCTGCATAATCTTGACATAATCGGGGCATACCATTCATTAATTTCTGATTCCACCGAGGTCGTTTGCAGCCGATACGCTTAATATCGTATTATATTCACATCGTATAATATTTATGGCTTAACACTTCATATAACAAGCCTGCGACAAATATAATTATCCAATTTGGAACAATCTCGAAAACGACGAATAGGTAAAGATAATAATAATAATGGAAGGAAGTCTTTTATAACATAAGAAGAATAAATGAGTGTTATGATCACTCTTTGTTATCCGCCTTGCTTTATAATATGTTTATACACGAACAGTTAAGTTTTTTTAATAAAACTGCATTCCACGTTTTACCCAAAAATGTTCTCTACTAACAATAAGAAATTAAAGCAGGTCATTGAAGGTAATTAAAAATAATTCATCACAATTAAATTTTGTAAGACATAATATGTTTTGAACTTAAAATGCAGTTCATTTTATGTTTTTTCCAACCTAAAGTATGGTAGCAATGGACTTAATATTTCGTTGTAACTGAATTAAACAGACAGCTAATGTGAAATAGAAATCAATTATACATTATTAATATTCTTTTCGGACTTTGACAGCCCTCTTTATTGAAAAAATTTTCGCATGTATATATAAATATGCATGTGTTATTGTCGTTATTAAATCCCACATGAATGCAAATAACAAACATTAATTAGAATGCTACACAAAACATTTTTCATACCGTATCTAAAATAGACCGTTTATAATCCAAGAAGCACTGTTATAACTTTTAAGTTGCAAGTGCTATGAGGTCGTCTGAAGTGCAAAACTAAGATTCCGTGCAAGAGATAGTCCCTTTTAAGTATTAAGCACCGTCTGGTGTACATATAACATAACCACATATAAATGCATATCGCTCAAATTCACGAATTCCTAACAAAATGGCACGAACCCGGGCGACGTTTAATAGGCCATTGTTGAAAATAATACCGCACGTATTTGCAAACAATAACCGGGTGGCACGCAACAGTAAGAGTTGTACAATAGGGCCGGTTCACCGACTTTGCTGTGACCCACTTATCGGGCCGGAACAGAAGTCAGAACTACAATTATTTTTAATGAATCCGTCCATAAACCGCGGATAAAAGAGGTAAAAAATACGGGAGCCGAATGCGTGTTGCGGCGCAGGTAAATATTCGAAAAAGCGACCCCTGTGCCGCCATCTGTACATTTCAACGGGAACAACTTCTAGAATCAAGGCTCAAAGAGGAACAACAAGTACATTTTCAAAAGATTTGAAGCGTTAACACACGTAGGTATATGCGGGTATTTTTTTATTTAAAGAAAAGTTTTAATTTTTTTCCGCATATCGAAGACCTTTAAAATTCTTAACAAAAGGTGTATTGAAAACACCACTAGCAAACTTTCAACTCAGATTTTTTTATTAGAACTCAACGATAATTAAAAATTAATTAGACTCCACTTTTTATATTCGTTTTAATACCGGCTTCTACATAAAACATAGTCATATAAAGTTTTTTCTTTAATTTATATATTAGATCGAGTTAATTAATGCAGTTTACTTTATTGCATCACAACACATTGTTATTCTGAATATATTCACTTTTTTAATGTCAAGGTTTCCGTATACATTTTTCCCGTTTATTTAAAATTAATGTTTTTCTTTTTCATTTATATGATATATTCACAGGATATGAGACAACAGATTTAGAGATGAATTAATTATTAAACGGTTCCGGTTGGAATTTAGGGGTTTAGCGTTCCCAGTCTCAACGTTGATTCTCATTAATATGTATAATACAATATTTCCGGATAATCGAGATTATCAAATTTGTAAATGTTAATATTGAGCGCAAACGTTAACTTATCTAGAGCATATTACTACTCTATAAGAATAGATAGAAATATCGATCGCTATCAATAGGAGATTCAGACCATTTTGTGTAGACCCCCTATCGAGGGCTAAAGACGTATAATACAAGAGTGATATTTCGATACGATCAACGTGGTCTGACGCCTACGGACCCTGTAGAGCCATGCACTTGTACAGATATCCGGTGTCGGTTCGTAATCCGATCAAGAGAAATAGCGATCCATTAGCGAGCCAGCGCGAATCTCGAGTCGTTTAAAATTGACAATATTTGCCGTTCAGATAAATGGCAATAAATGGAGTGGTCACCACCTGTTTAATTGAGTTAAACCGAGGCGCGGAGCGGAACTGTTCCGGGCTAAATCGCCGACAAATTGGTCCCCGGATCGGGCATACGAACGTGCGTAATACCTTAAGGCCGCGTGGACAGCGCATTAAGTCAACGCGTAAGACGAGTAAGCCGGTGCTATTAGTTAATAGTCTCCGAGATAATCTCACCTGTTAATCTGCGTCCGGTGGCTCGCCGTGTAACTCTCTCTCCTTCTCTCTTTCTCGCTTTGGAACCTGCGAACAAAACGGATTTTATGGAAACAAATTTACCCACTAAAAGGTCAATTAAAATTTTATATCTTTTCTTTATTAACTTAACTCTGTATTGCATATTGCTCCCAATCGGGAACACATTTTTTAAATATATATAACATCGTTATCTTATGTTACACATTTTCATGAGATTGTATGATTAGGGCTGTGTACCACATATTATACAAGATGACCCTAAATAATTATTGAAATAAAAAGTTATTTGTTTGTCAGTGTGCGTTCGCACGAACGCACATTGACGATTTTTTTTAAATCTTGATAAAAATTGAAAAAGTCAAGGAGTAAGATTCGAAATGCATTTATTACTATACGATTAAGTAAATATTAAGGTGTCTTGAAACACCTTTTTTAGAATTATTGTAAGAATCGCCGCTGAAATATTTTAGTTGTCAATTGATTGTTTAGTAAGCAGTTATTACGTAAATAAAACGTCGATAAAAATTGTGATTTTTGATTAATTTTTTTCCTTTACTTTAATTCAATATATTTTCAAAAATTATCATGGAAACTATTGCTGGTTTGCATATTTAGATATTTGAAAAGTTTAAAAAGGTTCATATCGCAAAGGCCAAATAATAATGTTTGGGAAAGTGATTTAAAATTCTTAAAGCCTTTGTTTGGTTAATTTTAAATATATTTGGTTCCGGTTTCGATCAATTAATGATAAGTTACAATTAGATCAAAATTCAAGCAAAACAAGATTGATAAAATTACTTACAGTCACTATGAAGAAAATTATTTAGATAGGCAAAACATAGTTTGTTTCACATAAAAAATGAAAACTGGCATATTAAGTTTAAATATACGCTTTAAATATAATATTATTACGTTAATATATAATATTATTTATAAATATAATTTATAATATTATTATTATAATATTACGCTTTAAAGATTTTCCTCCATTCATCATAAATTTAAATTAAATTTTGTTTTCTTTCATTAGTTTATAGAAGTTAGGGTAGAAATATTGGTTGCACTTGTTAATATATTACGAGAAATATATATTGCTTCCACCTCTGATGCTTTTTGGGGACTCTTAATTTAACATCATGTATTGTTATACATCGTGATTTCTAAATGTAAGTTAGATTACTGTATTTTATATCAAAATTGTCAACGGTTACTGTTTGTAGCATACCTTGAAGAAGATAAAAATAAATTATCAAAAGCTTGGTTTATGGTTAAAGGAGGTTTTTTTTTAATTTTTTTAATTCTTCCCCGCCTTGGTTGAATTTCCCAATATTCGCTCTTAGTTTATAGAAGGTTTTTACAACTAATATTTACTTCGCTAACTTAAAAATTGATTAGAATTTTGACCTTAACATTCAGTTACTTAAATGTGATAATAATCTGAAAAAATTTTCAAAAATGGGATTTTGATTCTAGATAACGAAACACTTTTGCTTTCGAGAATGGAAGTTGAAAGAGAACAAAAACTCTATTTTTAATTATTCTTCAATCTTAAATTGTTGTATACTTGTATTAAAGTAAAACTAGAACTAACACTAGACCTAGTACTAGAAAGATTCGAAACTTTCTTGTACTAGGTCTAGTGTTAGTTCTAGTTACAATTGCCATTCATTGCTTGATTGTTGTAAATTCTTCTGCAACTAAAAGTATAACTAATAGTAGACTTAGGAAATTTTGGCATTTCTATACTTTTCTTTACTAACTACACAAATTGATATTTTCATTTCTTTGTGAATAAATTAATTCATTCGAATTAAAAAATATATTCATGTATTACCACAAATTTTTTAAACTGATTAAATACCCACTCTTTGGGTATTTACTTTATTTATTGTTTGGGTATCCAATTTATAAATACCTACCCACCGGGTATTTATCTGTGGCCCATCATTGATTGTATACATTCGAGAAACACAAATTTTAAATATATTGTTGTAAATATTGTATTTTTCGTTAATGCAAACTTCAACAATTTCAATATTATTATTAAAGAAATATTCAAAAATTGTTCCAACCAGGTCATGCCGGGTCCTGTCGAAACCAAAGATGCTCACGATCACGCACGTTCACGTGAGTGGTAAAACAATTGATGCCCGCTCACGGTGGGTCACGTATGACCCATCGTGATCCGGCGTGTCTCACGTAATTTGCACATCTCTTATTTGCAGATAGAAAATAGATATCAAGAGAACCTTTTCATCATAAAAATTTCGTTACTACAGAGTGCTCACAAAAAAATTTTTAACCAAATCTATAATTTTTATGGAACTCTGATTACACAAAAATCAGCTTCAGCGGAGGAAGAAGATGATGGCGGAAGACCACAAATTTCCTTCCAAGTTGTAGCCAAAAGAAAAAAAAGAGAACAGCTTATTTTTGATCTTTCACTTGTAGAACTTACATATGCTGCACAAATGGAACTTACAATTAGGTCGGAAGGTAAATTAGATGCAGCAGATGTAATAAAACAAATAGTTTTTTCTATTCCCACTCGCACATCAAGATTCAAGGTTAGGTTTTGTGTTAGTCAAAGATTCCCACCTTCCAGAGACGAAGAATTATCGCTTTTTGTAGAAGCTAAGTTAACGAAAATGTTTAAAATTTGTGTGGTGACACATGCACCTACTGTGTAGTTTCTCGATGCACATATCTATGATGATATCCCCATCACATTTAAATTTACTGGCGAACTTTAGTTTTTGATATTTTATTGCGTAAAGGCACTAACGTTGGTAGTAAAAAACCATAATAGTGTTTTCTTCTGCTTCTAGCAAGTCGAGAGCTTCTACAAAAAGGTTTCATAGTAATTGTGTACTCTTCTTATATAAAATCTTCCAATTAAGTTTATTGAAACGCTCCATATTGAGTTTATTCAACAGCACTTGAAAAGATCCTTTGCATTTTATTATTTGTGCTGCCGGATCTTACATTGAATTCCAGCGTGTTATAGCCAGCGTTTCCCAAACAATTGCAACACGTTTTAAAACATGTTTTCCAAAGTTCACTACACTTTAAAGAGGTTTTTATATTTAAGCTTTTTAATTAACGTTGGATTTCTATTAACTTTTGAAGTCTGTAGTACTTATGTTTTAGTAATTTATGTGATGTAATGTCCTCAGTTCATCTAGTTCAATAGTATCTATTACTTCTGGATCGTCATCTATTGGATATTCAACAATACCCAGGAATTAAAGTATTGTAGTTTGGTACATTTCGTCGTTTAAATTGCGAAATGAATTCGGGTAACGGATACTCTAACAAGAAATTACTTGTTAGAGTATCCTACACTCTTGCACTAGACTTAGAAATGGAAAGTTTTCAGTCTAGCTGTGCGTGCAGACGCACGGCTAACCCCAAGTATTTCCACTTCTGTGTCTAGTATTAGTTCCACTATTATATCATTAAATCTAACTGTAGATCTAGAAACATTCGGGTTTAGCCGTACATCTCCAAACACGGCTAAACTCGGATGATTCTAATTTTAGATCTAGTGTTAGTTCTAGTTTTACTTTAAAGTTGATTGGGTTGGGTTTAGTCGTGCATCAGGAGACAATGTTTAACAAAGGGCTCTACTTGAATAGTTTCTGAAACAGAGTACTTTACAAACTGATTTAACAACTCTGTATATTTCAATTGAAGTAAACTATAACTAACACCAGACCTAGAATCTTTTTTTTAAATTTTGTATGAAAAGGGGCGCACTTGTTTCATTCGTCCACCCCAGTCTTTAAGCACGATATATCTTAAGACGGCACTGACGACACAATACGACAGACAAATATAAATCCAGGTTAAAAGTTCGCCATAATATCATCCTAGGACGTAGGTAATACATATTTTATTATTGTATTTGAATTATGACATTTGAAAACCTATAATGTGCAAACAAAATTATGATAGTGACTACGATATCAGCATAATAACATTCTACATAATGTCGAAACCCAATGTCGATAACAAGGAAGACAACGTGGAAACAAATAAAACAACTTTTGTTAAAAGATTTTCGGATGCAAATAATTGTAAAAAGGATTTTGATTATCCAGACATTGTTACTGCATATAATATGCATATGGGTGACAAAAAAGACGACCAATTGGTTTAAGTGTAACCGTTCTTTCTTAACCTACTCCTTTTCCTATTTTGGTGAACTGTACATTTACACAAATTGTTCCCAACTAGGAACAAAAAACTATTTCTTCGTTCAAAAAAAAATGATTATAAATATTGTTGCTTTTACTATTACTCAACTATAATAAACATAAAAATATACACAATTTTTTTCTTGTAAAATATGATAAATCGTGTAATAGAGGGTTAACGACAAAATACCCATTTTGTGGGCATTTATCGAAAACGAAGCATTTAATATAGGTAGATTATTTCGTTTTCATTATACGCATATTTTGTTGAGCATAATTCAAGTTGTGAGTAAACGAGCTGCCGTATACATGCCGTAATAAAATATTACATGAACCGAGGCTAAGAATTTAGAAGATATACTGGCAGAGACTGCATTAAGTAAATTGTTCCTAGAATGGCACACGCGGATGTATTCTACCTACACTACCGCCACGGTAGTATAGTATAATATGCAATCGGGAGAAGAGCGAGCGAGGAGAATATTTCTAAATACAATGAGCGAAACAATGGGAGAACGGTTTCCTGTGAATCAGACGAGACCGACCGTCGCGTTCCCTCCTTCCTCTCAAACGAAAATCCTCCAAGTCGCGGCGAAACCGTCGGTATAAATCGTGTAATATGTAAACGGCGAGACATGGAAATAATACTTTATATAAGTTGCCGCATTGTTTCCGCGGCTATCTGGTAATTTGATGGAGGAATGCGTTTCTCATCGTTTAAATAAATCCGTGTGTGTCTGAATGGGACTGCTTACAAAGCGGAGGATCCGTAATTTATTTTGTACCATTGTTTAATACCGTTAGAAGATATTGTAAAGCATCCAGTGTACGTCACTCAGCTTAAACACATAAGAAGAAAACTCATCTACTTTAGATAATATACAACCGAACGCTCTAAGAATTAACAACAATGTTTAAGATACCTTTTCAAAATAAACATCACATAGGTATAGAATTAAGCGACTTCAAACTCTACTTTCTCACTTATCCAGTTTATGTACAAATGATGATTTTTTCAAAAAATGTCTTAATTTCTTACATATTTATACATTTACATATGATTCTATCCGTCCATTTTTTAATATCTGGACGGATACTAGATAGTGAATATCTTTGGCTTTGAGAATCGAAGCATGTTCTCAAAATCGGTTAGAACAACAGTTGTAGCAAATATTATTTTGAACAATATTGCTCTTTTATACTTTCGTTCTTAGATGCATGAATATTGAGA
This sequence comes from Onthophagus sagittarius, assembly GCA_036711965.1. Taxonomy (NCBI): domain Eukaryota; kingdom Metazoa; phylum Arthropoda; class Insecta; order Coleoptera; family Scarabaeidae; genus Onthophagus; species Onthophagus sagittarius. The sequence goes on from JASERS010000001.1 coordinate 56,310,672, forward strand.
GAAACACGAAAATATTAACATTTTATGTATTTCGTTTCTGTACAAGATCTCAATGGTAGACAAAGCATATTAAACAAAAGCTATTAACACAAAAGTTGTAGAAAAATAAATTTTATTCTCAACAATATTATTCTTAAGAAAAATACGGAAATATGAAAATTTGATTTAGTAGTATTATGAATACGTATATGAGTAGTATTCATTAAATAAAAAGAAGGTTTCAAACAAAAGTTAAGCATTTTGCCATAGTGATGAAAAAATGCGTGTGTTCATTTAAAATTAGATACAATAAACATTAAATAACTATACAGATTTTATTTTTAATTTATAAAAGTAGTAAGTTTTATTCAAAACTTTTTTATAACATATTTGAGTTGTTCGGTCGTCTTAAATGCAGGTGAAGCATTTAAATTGATATAATACAATAATTGTATAATATAATAAATGATAAAAGATGTATAGGTATACGTATTATTATTGAAATTATTCTAACTTGAATAGTGTAACATATGTATATTTAAGTTAATGTATAATATATGATATAAAACTGATGTAGTTGAAATTGACAGTTACGTATAATGGCAGGGTAGATACGCTGGATAGCCGTATATCCCGGTTACTATCTATAGCTGTCACTAATAATTCCCATATTTGTAATTTATCGTAACGTTCTACAAGCTATGTCATAGACATCTTAACGAATTAGGTGAGAATCTCCACTCGGCGCTAGATCTAGTACGAGTTTGTTCCCATCCAAAAATACTGATCAAATTTTGAGCGTGAATGACAGTAAGGGGTCTGGAATGGTCATAGAGTAAAATTCTGACCAGATTTTGGATGTGAATGGCAGTATAGTATATACAGCCATACAGACGTTAGATAGCCACACCATTTATTCTGTATCGCACGTCTAAATTTTGTTAAGGTAGCGCAGTAAGTCACTGCATGAACGTCGCCAGATAGATTCAAAAAAAAATTAAAACAAGTTTCTCACTTTCACCGATTTTTTGGTTCGAAGTGGTCACTTCGAAGTGACTCTAGTTTCATATCTAGTATTAGTCCTAGTGATAGTTCTAGTGTTAGACCTAGTGTTAGTTGTAATTTTAGTTCAATTGACACCGTTCGTGAAAGCCTTCGTACTTATAATACCTGCATTATAATTTTTCCACGATTTAGCTCCGAGAGGTACAAACTATGGTGATGGTATTATTGATGGTTTATATAAACTGCGTATTGAAGCAAGCAATGTGGTTTTATATAATCATTTTGAACACGGAAAAAAGAACGCAAGATATCCAAAATGGGATAATTAGTACTTATTTACGGAATGTGCTTAAGGCGAACATCATCCAAAAAGCTGAAGCGTATAGTGTTTTAGGAGACGAATCTCGGATACTGAACAATTATAGATTTAGATGCGATATTGTGATCAGGAAACAAAGAAAATTCATTCAAGAAGTATTCCCCGAATTTGTGAAGCTTGTTGCATTTATGTATAGCAAAGACAATAGATGAGTTTTTGGCAAAACATGATCTTGATCCAGTCAAATATGTTGGATTAAAATTTTTAAAAAGGCTTGATTGTCACTACAAATCACACAAATTAAATCTCGTCGTTAATTGTCTAAATAGTTGGCCTAAAATCCGGAAGACCAACGGATACCATCTACCATTTTTTCGACAAACAGTTTTGTGACGCAAATTAATACCAAATATTTTTATGCTTTGCGAAACAAGAAATATAAAAGTAATAGAGCTTTTAAAGAGAATTTTCCCTTTTACATTGGAGATAACCTCCAATGTTATAGAAACCTTGTCACGGGAAGAAAATAGCGCACTTGCCAGAGTTTCGTTTATTCTTAGCCCTATTTTGATAACCAAATACTCGGCTATAATGGAACCTGTACATAAATTACAGTATGCAATTGATAAAATCAGCATAACGGTTCAAAAATGTCAGATTTAATTATTAGTAATGCTACTAGCGTTGCAAGAAAAGTTGTTGGGAGACAATAACATCGGGACAACCATCTAACAGCAATCCTCTCTGAATTCTGGTGTAATATCATTAATAAGATCAAACTTAGACTCAATTACAAATTATACTGCAGATCGCTCTTCTAAATTACAAGAGACTCCAATTTTAGGCAAACCTTTTAAAGAGCTCGTAGAAATCTTTTCATAATTTTACAACTTATTAAATATCAAGAACAACATTTTTTCCTGCAATGCATATATTGTAAAAAATGTATTGTTGAACGATCTTTTAGTAGCTTGGGGAATAAAAACCTGGCTCAAAAGTACTAAGGAACAGCGTCGTCTCAATGGTGTTACTATGATGAGTGTGCTTCTTTTTGAGAATTTTTAGGGTTTTATTAATAATATGGTTCCAAGAAGGACCAATTCGCTAAGAACCCACACAAATCATTACTACTTTCTTCCTTTTTGTTTTTTTAAATAAGTATAAACTTCAACAAAAAATGTTTGTTAGTGTATTCTTTTTGTGCTGTGAATCTGGTTGACACGACGCTAAGTAGCTGCATTTATTGGTGCCGTTTATGCATAAATTCGATCAAAACTCTATGACTATCCCAAACACGGTTCTCATAATCTTTCGTGTTGCAATCGTCTGCCGTGATCTTCCGTGATCAGTGACGATCGGCCTGATCGCAGTTTATCATACATATTTTGCCGGTTTTTGCGATCTTTGCCGGTTTAAGGCTACAGTGACTTCAGTTAGTACATGTATTATGATGTCCTTCTTGTAATTAGCCATGAAGGATAAAATAAGTTATTAAAGAGCCAAATAAAAAGTATAAAATTATAATTCAACGACGCATAAAAATGAATCAAGAAAAAGAAGAGTGAAAAAAGGAGTGGTAGTAAAACCATTAATTTCTCAGCATTTAAATAGTTGCTGTCAGGTAAATTTGATTGATTTCCAATCACAACCAGATGGAAATTATAAATTCATTAACGCATATATTAAGATCACCTCACGAAATTACCACCCTTCCCTATAACAGGCACAAAGGAAGTTGCGTGTCATATTCTTGATATATTATTGCTTTTAGAGCTTCGCATGCTGCAATAAAGTGATACAGAATCTATAGGATGTTTCGTATGAGCTAAAAATAATACAGGAAAAGTTTTAAATAACAAATAATCTCACATCAGAATTCAATAATATGAGAAAAGATTTTTGGTCTAAAGAAGTGTTGTTTTATTAAATTGTGGTGCTATTTGTCCATAATTCAAGTAAATTTTTCTTGAGTAGCTGTTTTATTTACAATATTGCATCTATTTCAAGATGACGTATATTATGTAGTGTAATATGTAATGTCATATATTACACTTGTGTCATTTCGAAAAATTGTTTAGAATGGCTATGGAATTATTTTTAGTTTTAGAATGCCTTCAATATTTAATAAGAATGCTGATAACGAATTTTAAGTGGCTACATGATTTTTCAAACATTTTCACAAAATGATTAAGAACTTGGTTACCTTGCGTTCAAAATTTGAATAGATGATATGCAGTGATAACATTTAAGACTGCTAATTAGCATAGGCAAAAAGATACATAGAGCTCCAATTAAAAAAAATTAAGATGAGTCCGGTTCTAGAATAATGAAACACCCCGTATAGTTGAAAATAATTTTAATTAACGCAGCTTGCATGTTAATGTATGATGTCATGGTTGCAAGACACAATATTTCCCCATTATTGACTTAGTCTGTATGTTGTGACAGAAAGTCAAAACCAATTTGTCGCGCAAAAATGAATATCAGTTTTGTCATCAACTTGAACCGTCTTCGTCATAAATCCATTCCGTACCAGTTCTTTCCCTAATTATGCCTCTCAAACAAATAAATTTTCCGAATCTGGAGAACGCTTAAGAACACTTATTTTGTACTCAAGATGTATACTCTCAGAATGATCTCAACAGATGTATACTCTCAGAATGTTGAGAAGATTGTTTAAATTTAGTAATAGCTGATAAAACACCAAACGATTTGATATCGAAATTATCAAAATAAAATAAATTTGCTGAGACATGCTTGCTGCTTTGCCTATCAAGTAGGTGATCAAAAATTCCTTGGAATGAATAAGCACTATTGCACCACCTAATCCAAATATGCTACCAACGGTCTGAGCACAAATCTGATGTGCTTCGCCAATCAGTAAAATGTTATCTTTTTAAAGTCCATTATACCATCTTTTAGTGCTTACAAGTGTAACTAAAATGCTTACAATTTTATTAATTTTAAAGATTTATGATAATATTAGTTTTTCAATACATTTATTGAATTAATTTTATGTATTTAGCTTGCTAATTAAAAAGCATATTTTTTAGTTATTTCTTTCAGCGTTTTTTAACCTTACCATAACAAATATATTAGTAATATATAAATCACACCTCTCAATATGTCATCATAATATAATTAATGACTCGATTTATGGCTAGCAATTCCGCATGAAATATGTCATATAATTTTCATAATTTGATTTTCTTCAAGTATAATTTTATGCCTACTGCATAAACCATTACAGTTGTTCCTACATTCTCATTAGGTTTAGCTTCATCTGTATACATTTGAATACAATTATTTGCATTCCTTCATACTTCATTTAATTCCTCCGTAGTTAAAACATTAAACTTAAGAAGCCAATTTTTCAGTGTCATTTCTGCTGGTATTAAGATTATAGCTAAGTTGAGAAAATTTATCTTACTCTTGTGGTGAGTGCGTACGATAGAAGGATGTATTCATATACATCGTTAAGATAAAGATGTAACAATATACACTCGTACAAGTATTACTTATTTCGATATTGAAATAAAGAATGTGGACGTCGATTAATTTTTGAACGCTTTAATAAATAATGCCCTAATTACCGACCCACTTGACTTAATTATGAGAAGGAACAGTTCGTATTTTAATTCATATTTAATCGAGGGAGCTTCGTGATAGGTGAAAGATTAATGATAATGCGTAATTACCTTGTGAGCTGTAATTATGTAGATTGAAAATAGAACGAGATATGACGCCCGCTCTGATTATAAAATAGTATGAAATGTATCTTTGGTGTTATCTTGATACCTTCATTGTGTACCATTATGATAATCAACAATTAAGTGTTTTTCATCACTCTAACAACTTTTTCTAATTTATTACTGCAATGAATAATATGAATTATAAGAAAAGAGTGTCTGAATTAAAATCTTTTCAATCTTTCGCATACTCTGTTGTTAGAAATTAATATCTAATTAGAGGCAGTATTTAAGGTGGAAGAGATGAAAAATAATTTTAAAGATTGGTAGAAATGTATACAGTACATAAAACAAGTGAAAGAGAGGTAACCTCACACCGCATTAATGATAGATTAAATGGAAAATTATTGCAGATCCGACGAACATTAAACAAACATGTCAAGAGTGTTTCCAGCAATTTCTAAGAAAGCCAGATAACCCAGAAGACATTTCTCACCAATAAAGTGAAGCGCCCAAAGTGAATTACTTACATTAGAGGAAGTCGAGTTAGCTCTGTATGGCTAAAAAATAATAAATCACATATAATTCAATAAACGAACACAGATATACACCAAGGATATCAATATTGATTAATAATTATGAGTCAAGAAAGGTAGATCTACTATTAACTGGCTAGCTGGCATCAAAGAGGTACTCCAACTATACAAGCCAGATTTTCCTTTGGCAGATATATGACTTCATCAAAATAATAAGACCTGACATAATGAACGAATTCAAATACGCATAAGATTAACCAGATTGACGAAAACGTTTGCGAATGCGATTGATTTGAGAATGCGGGACGTATTCTCTGCGTCAAGAATTATATTTATTACAGTCTTCATTGAAAGTCGTCTCTCTCATATGAGTCATATTCGTGTTTTCGGTGATCCTCCCGTTTCCTTATCAGCTGGACATATTCCATTATTGTCTTATTTTTTAATGTTGTTTTTATTATTGATTAATATCTGACCAATGGTGTCAGATGTTGTTTACTTTTCTAAAAATTTTATATTATAGGACTTGAAAACGTTGCTGTATTACATGCTTTTTATCAACACAAATAATCCTCTATACTACATTACAAAAACTATAGCAATCTGTGAAAGCACTTGAAATACATGCGAATTAAATAATTTTAATACAATCACCCAGAGAAGTCTTGAAAGCGAAGTGAACAAAACTAGTAAGACTAGATGATATATATTATTTCAGTTAATTTCGGTGCTATAAACGAGATGTATTGTGATTTTTCTATAGTTCTTGGGTACGACGTCACCCAAGAACATTCTTACATCAACATGTAAGAATAAAGAACAAATTGATATTGATGATTTCCAGGTTATTGATACAAACAGAAAAATGTAAATGTGCTGAAACATAAATTTTACGATAATTATTCTTCCAGGGTTGGGTTGGAATCAATTATATTTTCGACTTAGCCACACAGAATTTAATAAATGCATTGTAGTAGATTTTACTGACTACCTATGTGCTCTTACATTAATAAAAAAACATCAAAACTAATCCCAGTTGTGTCATCAATGAGCAAGATGAGCCACCCTGTGAACTACAAGAATTTCTAATTAAATCAATAATACGGAAAGAACTCGTACGGAACGAATACGGAACGAACACCAAAACTAGAGAAGGTAACATGTTTTAGTGCACGAGAAAATGTCATACTAAATTTAACTGATATACTCCACACGTATGACTGCGTTATAAAAACAAAATAAATTATATTAACATCCAAGAGAGACAACAATACCAACCTAACAGCCAGTTTCAATCACCAAATGTTAATTCCAATGAATGTCTTTATGAAAAGACCATGGCTCATCTTAAAACTATCTAACGAAAAAAGTTATTAAAATTGGAGATGAAGTTTATTTCGGCTTTATCTCCATAGAAGAACTATTAAATGAAGAGATACAAAACGTTAATAGGCGTCATATGAAACACCATTCAGCGTTCATTAGCAGCTTTACAGCGCTACCAATTGTAATGGTAATTAGCATCACATATATCAATTTTGTTAAATAAAGTGTCAAAAAAAACCCAAAACCTAACGACACATTCAAGAGTGGGGAAGATATCCCTCTGCAGACAGTCAATCCAGACCAATCATAAAGAATGAATTCCAACAAGTAAGATGGTGTAATGAAACATAGTGTAGGGACATAGCATAAAGAAAGACAAAAGTTTTAATAGTCTACTTTTTTATTTTCTAGATGGGCAGAATGTTTAATTTCATTGTTAATTAAACAATAATTTTATTTGCTTCTGAAATAAGGTCAGTAGACAAACTGCTAAAGGTTGCTAGCCAAAAATCATCACTCTCATCGCATAACTATGTAATATAAACCGCGTGCGATTTATATTACGACCTAAATTATTTACTCTATCAATTAGCTAAGTTGGAACTAAGAATTGTATAAACCCTAAATTTTAGAGAATAATAGGTATTATTAAAAGAATATGGTATTATTGATATCTTGGTATTGCTCAATTTTATCCTAGGTTAAATGTTTGCCCAGCCCGAAGTTATATCCATTCCAAAATAAACATCTAGCTTTTCCAGAGTTCATTTTTCTCTAATAAAATATATCAAATATCTTATTTGTCCAGAGTTTGATTAGTTAGTATATTACTAATCGAAACCGATAGAACCAAAAATTAAGATCAAGATTAAAAGAAAAAATTGTTGAAAAAACAGTTTGCATCTAAAATGGGGACAAAAGCAAATCTTAGTAAAAATAATATGGTGCATACAGGGTGAGTAAATAGTACGGGGACGGAAGATTGTGTCTTTACCGTTGCAAATTATTTTTTTTTTAATTTTTGTTCTTCAGCTTTTATAAAACAGACGCACTTGCATTTGTTTAAAAATGTTTTCTTCATAGTTTATTTCTTGTGAAAAAATTAAGTTTATGCCGACGTTTTTGAAATACGTCGGCATGAAATATCTCAAAAACTACACATGTTATATATACCATATGCTTAACAAAAATGAAAGGTAATTAATAAAGCCTTCTGAAGCATTGAAGAAATATAGGCTGTTCCATTTAAATTAACAATTTTATGGTCCCCCAAACATTTCATAAATTAACCGGTTCTGGTAACCATCCTGTATAATATTATCCAATAGTATTAGTGGGGTTTGAAAGACCAAAGCTTTGTTTATCGATATGCCAAATTGCAATCTTCAATATTTAATAATAATTGTGATAATGAATTTTAAGTCACTACCTGAAATTTTCAAAAATTTTCACAAAATGATTAATAACTTGGCAACCTTGCATTCAAAATTTGAAAACAAGATACGCATTTATAGCATTTAAGACAGATAATCAACATATCTAAAAAAATATATAGGGTTCCATTTAAAAAAATGAAGTTGAGTAGAGTTCTGGAATTGTGAAACACCCTGTATAGTTGAAAACAATTTTAATCGATGCAGCTTTGATTGTAATCTATGATGACATAAAAACATTTTTTATTTTCAACAGTAAGGCCACAATCTTCCGTCCTCGCACTATTTACTCACCCTGTATACTATACAGAGAACATATATGAAATACTACCACAGAAGTTTATCAAAACTTTTATAAACATCAAAAATGATCACCGACTGTTTACAGAATTTTATTATAGACAATATACTATACAGTGTAGTAAAAACTAACAACTTTTATACCACAAATCATTGAGAACCATAATCGTGTTGAGTATATATCGACGAGCGATGTATTTGAAATTAATACAATTGTATTAACTTTTACAACAAAAAGTACTACATTGTTGTAGTAAATCAGAAGAAGCCTATGTTTACTGTATATAAACGTGTTTTTCTTGAAAACAGTTACTTTAATAAAAGTTATTAGCGACTAATTTGATACTTGCTCACTTTATGCCAAAATAGCATTATTTTTTTGACAAAATTACCAGTGTAACTGTAGATAATGATTACTTTGAAAGAACCTTTGTCGCCCTACATTTAGTTCATTTCGAGGCAATGTATGTTAAAAAATAATCCTACATAGTTTTATTGAACTAAAACTACAACTTACGTACGTTGCGAGTTTACACGGGTGAACTTACAACTTACTATGTAGTGCTTAGTGTAGTGTGATTCTAGTTTTATTTGTTATTCAGCGCAAGATATATGTTATTAGGTATGCGGGTGCGTTTTCAGACTACCTGTGCACCTGTTAGTGGAACGTAACAGTCCATTTAGATTCATTCTACCGTAGTTATATCAAACAACAATTTATTACTTCATGTTTAAATACACTGATTTTTAAAATAAAAGACAATTATCTGCACTTTAACAGTGGACTGTATTAAATAGTTACACCTTGAGTAGTTTCACCTACTAAGACATCTTTAAAGGGCTTCCCGCTCCCAAAGCATCAAAATAATTAAAACAAACAAAAAACTGATAGTTAAGTACTTATAATAAAAATTAGAGAACAAATGGAACGTTAAAGGACTTGTAACCTAAATGGAGAAAATTGATGTCAGGTTAATGGTAATTTTTAGTCAAATTACTTAGAGTATTTAAGGGATGCTAGAAGTACACAGAGAAGGGTTGGGAATTATAGCTGCTAGTAGGAAAAACACGCAGACTATAAGTAACTTGTGACTCAGAGTTGCGAAAGCTAAATGCTATTTAAAATAAATGGGAAAATAAGAATCAATTTTCAATACACATAACATAAAACTAAGAAACAAAAACAATAGTACTCCTAATAAACAATAAAGACAAAAATAATACATTGGACGACAATATACATCGAAACATATCAATTACAATGTGGAATATGAAACAAACAAAATTCCAATTTCGGAAAACTTCTGATATTTAATATAGAGAACGAATATATAATCATTTCATAATAATCATTAATTATGAAAATGCTACTCTATGCACAACTCATTATAGAAACTTGCAGTAAAAACACTTCTGACTAAAGTGGCTAAAGGAAAATGCTGGAAATTATTTTCAGATTTTATTTAAAAAAAAAAATAATTTTCTTGGAATTCTGCTATATTAACATCACACAAAAGTGTATGCTTTTTAAAGCTTAGATAAATTTTAGCTTTTTTTGTTAAAACAGTTTTGCTCTATCACTAAAAATAAAATGTTGGAGGGTGGTGAAAAATGTTTGTAAACAATTGCCGATAATTTCAAAATAGCTGAAGGGAATATACTACCTTATTTATAGTGAATGTTGTTTTATACATCGGCACTAGAGGGCGCCTTCCAATATTAAATCAGAATTTTCAGAATTAAATTGAATTTTCTTAGAAAATTTAAATCTGTTGGTGTAACTATTTTTCCATGAAAAAATAATAAAATGAATCTCAACCAAACTAGTGAAAACCGCGCCTCAAAATTTTGTTCCTAACCTAAAATATCGACAAAAGATTTTATGGGAAAATTCGATCAATTTATTTCATTTAGTTTTGCATCAAAGCTTAAACGAACGAGATTTTGACTATAAATTGAATTGTTGTTATTGGATGTTAGGTATTGTAAATGAAAACAGAGATCTTAAATCTCAAATTTTTTGGACAGATGAAGCTACTTTTAATAGTGATAAAGTTAACACCCATAATATGTATTATTGGACTGCAGAAATTTCGTATTAGTTGTGCGATATGGCATCCTCTGAGGCAACATTATCGAACCATAGTTCTGCGAGCGATCATTAAATAGTAACGTGTTTCTGGATTTTGTTGTCAATCAGTTACCGAATTAGAAGAAGTGCCATTGGAAACACAAAATTTGTTTCTACAACTTAATGATTTTCCAGCTCATTGTGATATAAATGTGATACACCATCTAAACTAAGTATTTTAACATCGATTGATTGGAAGAGCCTAGACAGAAATAGGCTTCCTATTTCTATGGCCAGCCAAATCCCCAGACTTGATCTGTTTGGATTATTACATACGGGGGCGATTAAAGGAGATGATTTTTTAAACACAACCATTAACCAGACAAGACATTGAGAATTTGGAATGCCATTCGCAATCTGCTAAGAGCAGAAATTGAAAGCAGTAAATTTTGCAGCATTTTTTATTTTAGCCATATTTTTATTAAAACTTACACAAAAAATTATTAAATTCATATCAATTAAAGAAAAAAAAGTTAATCAAAATCTATTTTATCACTATTTTAAGTTAGGAAGATGATATCGAGGCGCAGTTTTCCATAGTTTGTTTGGGATCGATTTTGCTATTTTTTTATGAAAAAACAGTAATATCAACGGAATCAAACATTACTAATTTGCTTTTAGTCATTCTGAAATTATTGGTATTTGTTTACAAACACTTTCGAATATATCCCACCACATTATTTAGAGCAAAAACAATAAAACAAAGGAAACCACTATATCTTTATTTAAAAACTGTATTCATGCCACACAATACACCACAAAATAATAGTTACAAAATAAAATACAAAATAGATACACACCACCAAAAGAACTAAGGTTCTAAATAAGCAGCATTTAGCTTCCGCAACATCTGAGTGTTTTTTTTAGTTGCAGCTATAATCCGCAACCTTCTTAAATACCTTAGCAGTGAAATTACCATCAACCCAATATTATATATTTTGTCTCTTTAGTTTACAGGTTACGCGTTCCATTTATTTCCTAATTTTTTGCTAAAAAATATTTTTATCAACTTGTTATTCAAATTAATAATGCTCAGGAATAATGATTTGATTATTTTAAAAATTTTTCTGTTTTAAAGTTTAAGATAAATAAGCTCTTAATTTTCCACAACATGCAACGATAACGTATATAGATACGTATAATATACGTATCTTGACGTATATTTGTTATATTTTAAGTATATTTTAAGTATTTTAGTAGTACTTCACAGTCAGTTTTGTAGCGTGTTCCATGAACACTAATGAGTTTTAAATATCAAATAGGTTTTTATTTATAAGTATGATACATGTAATTTATGTTTAAATGTTTTGAGAAAATAAGAGTATACGAGACATATTCCTTAAGTAGGACCTTTTTAAAATTCCGCCGTAGCGTCGCTGTGGTAGTTCATTTTGATCATGCACGTTCTGTATCGCCATATGTTCCTAAGTCACAGACATTATTTGAAAATCATTCGACCATATTTTATGTTTATTTTTGAACATTTGAAACATTCCGATTGATAATCTCGCCGACTGTGAAATACGTGCTGTAGTTCGTTGTCTTACTGCTAAAAGGTGAAAGCAGCTGAAATCCGTCATCAGATCATGATCTGACGATGAAGATCATGCTTCATGACAATGTCCGTCCATACACGACCAATCGAACTCAAGACCTGATCTGGTCATTCAAAGGCTGGTAACAAGTGGCCACTCTGTCCAGTCCCCATCTAGCGCCCAGTGACTACTATGTCTTCATACATTTGAAGAGGCATTTAGGAGGTCTACGGTTCGAAATCTGCCGTCTAATGAGGAGGCAGATTTCTACGAGGATGGCATACAAAATCTGGTTGTACGATATGACAAGTGTTTTAATATTAGTGAGAATCACGAAGAAAAGTTGCTGAAAGTACAGACATTTATGCAAAAAAATTGTTAAGGAATGTATGATGGAAATGGTTTCAATCTTATTTCAAAATGGCCCTTACTGAAAACTGAAAAACACGGTTGAGGATACCTTTGTAGGCGAAACTACCAAGACATAATAATTTAATAAAGTCCATCGTTAACACAATGGTCACCTAAGGAAATCAAAACATACTGATTTTTTGTGATTGATTCTACCAACATTTGTTCATCATAGATTGGCAACCTTATATGTAAGTTTTGTAGCAATTATTTCTGGACAGACGAGACAGTACCAGATCATAGTTTATAAGAAGGAAACGTTTCGAAATGAATTTTGACACGGAGGGGTATAAAAATTGCGAAAAATGGGATCGCCCACCCCGTGCGGAACAGCGTGCCGCGTAAACGTTCGCATATCGAGTCGAGAGAGCGATCGGTTAGAGGGCGCCAGTAGGCGAGGCAGTGGGAGCGGCGATGGGAAGTATTGGCGCAGCTGTACAATAATTGTCTTTTTCGTTTTTCCAATTTCCAGAAAACGAATTTCAAAAAATGTTTAATACAAAACAAATAAAACCGGTTTTTCGGGCGCGGCCGCCCGTTCGGTCCGAATTTTTTTCCACTTTTTAATTTTGTCTGTTCCGGATATTGACATGTCCAACTCGGTCTTGTTATTACGTTGTCGAATTTTTTATATGTAAATTGGTCAGTGTGCTGGGGCCACGGACACGGTCATCTCCAACACGGCCCTCCGTATCGATCTGTAAAATTCGTATCCATCCAAAATACTTTACAATTTCCGTTCGATTCTCGTGATCATCAACCTAACTCTATTTCCTACATGATCATCATACATTACTAAAAAAGGCGCCCTACATGTACTCAAAAAGTTTTTAATGAAACCAGATTTGTTGTGACCTCAAAAAATCTTATTAAAATAAGTAACATATATTTAAATTTTTTATTTGAAACATCATCTGTGCGGTCCAATTTCGTGGCTCCCAAAGCAACCAACCGAGTTGGGCGGGCGCATGGGTTTAATGCAAATCCATCCCGGGCAATAACGGGGAACGAAAAAATGGCGGCCAGGAAAACGAAAAAATCAAATATATCACATTTGGTTATCAAATATCGAATGGATGGGCACTCAATCAGCCCCTGGGGCATGCGTTGCTCCGCGTACGCGAATCGGTAGGAAAAAAACTCGCGCAGAACCGTGGGGGAGCCATCGCCCACGTCCCCGGCGAGGCCGGCCTTAGTAAAAATGCATAAATATAATGGATACAAATTGTCAATTCACCTCCCAGAGGGCCTTGATTGTACCGGACTGCGAAATCAGGCGATCCCTCTGAAGTTCGCTGTGAAAGTCATCCCCCGCTGACGGTGGTTCGGTAAAAAATTATGGCTTAATTTCGTGGCAACCAAGAGCGCGCAGATTGCTCTTTGTATTTGTAATTTTATTAAACGTAATAAGATCAATTTTGAACTGTACCCCAAAAAACAGCAGCGAAATAAAATCTATTTTCGATGCCTGTAAGAATGCGTGAAAAACTATAAGCCATTTTAGCTAAAACTTAACTATGCTATTTTAGGAATTGCGCAAACTTCCCGCAAAGCCCAACCGTAGAGAATACCATTACAACCAACGCAACTACCACGTCTACGGCCGCGGGGAGCGCGTTCCCGTCTAATATATACCAGGCATTAATTGTGTTTTATTACAGAACGTTAATTAAATTATAACCGTTCGAAATCCATATATATTAATTTAATTAAATTTACCGTTAACATAAATAACGCGCAATTTAATTATTGCTCGCATAATTGCGCCGCCTTGCGAATAATTTAATTTAATTTAATTAATTTATTTGACGCCGGGGCGCGCGTGCATCGTGGCGCCGACGAATGTTACGCGCTCGACCCGTCAGGTGGCGCTGCCGACGGTTAATTATTTCCGGCCGATTTCCAATACGCCTCCAGGGATCGATTGTTAGGAGCTGTAACGGAGATGATTAGTCAAAGACCTCGGTTGTTGAATACATACTCGATTTCTTAGTAAAGATAAATGCATTTAATGACTGAAATCATCAAACACAATTTCAACTTAACACTCTAAACTCATCTTTAGTAATGTTAATTTAAGTATTAATATTTGAATAACATTGAATTTAGCTTGTTCTAGTTTTAGATCGTGCCCACAAACAACCACCTAACTTTAAAAGCCGTAAAAGTAAATAATGCATTCCGAAAGTTGACAGTCGAACCGTCTCGTTCGTTTACGAATTTAAACCCGTTCGGAAAGAATAATCGAAAGACACACGATATAAATTTGCGTTTCTGTGTAACGGAAGTTAGCCTGAAACGCGCGCCCCCGTATATCGAATAGAATCCGTAACTCACATTACCTCAAATTATGGTGTTTTTTTCTCATATACATATAACAATTGCATGGCATGCAAACTGCATACTATATGTGGACGAACACGGTTGCGGTTCCTCATAAAAAATTGATATCACATGACGTATGCACGCCATCAATTCTCGAAATGTAAACGAATAAAAGAGATATAACAGTAAATTAGTAGTATAGTTAACTCTACAATTCGTGTGTCAGAATACATTCCTTATCTATACCTACAAATTTGTAAAAAAAGATTTTACGAATCCGTTTTGCATTTTATGTCCAATTTTATCTTTTGATTACTATCAAAACAGTTAATCCTAAAAATAACAAGACTTCATATGAAGTTACAAGATAATTGTTGTAGACCTATTCTACAGCTTGGTAAATATATTTTGACCGAGCAGTTGCGCAGAAGGAGTGCGGTAATCGCTGAAGTGAAACGACGACATCAATAAGTATAGCGCTCATCAAAAATTCAGTATTTACACCGTAATATAGCAGAATCTCAGAAGCACTGTGGAATCTTAATTCAAATATTTTGAAGATATTAGGTTATATTTTCCATCATCGAAGACACAATGTCTGAAAATATAAAATAACTTTGAAATATGTAATTTTTCTTACATAGATATTTTTGAAGAGCACTCTAACGAAATATAATAGATAACACACAGCTTTAAAACGGCGCATCTGACCTTGACCGGACTAAATAGATTTGTCAAACTGTTACGGTTATATCAGAATTTCTTTTGTTCAAATGTTTGTGAGGATGTTCTTTTTATTTTCATATCAATTCCTCCTTTTAACAATAAGAGGACATAGTGGCTCAAATTATTAGAAATTTTTATTCACAAAATTTTGAAGATTCGAAATTTCTTAATATTTTTATACGGATTTTCTCCGGATTATTTTCCGATCAACTATCTTAATCTTGAAAACTTTGCTCATGAACAATACAACCAGGTGAAGTGTGTTGTGTTATTTTGAAAATTTAACGATCCGTATTTAACGTGCCGCAGCAAACTGCTAAGAGATCCATCGTTTGTGACCATTTCGAACTTTAAAGAATATTGATAGTTAATCAAATTTATGTAAAATTGTCTGAGAAACTTGTCTAAGTTATTTGTGTTGTAAAACAATGAAAAAAAATATTACTACTTTTATGGAGTGTGCTATCTGGCCGATAGATTAAAAGTAATACCAAATTATTATTTATCGTCTTAAAAAGTGCAGATGTGCCAATTTTCATGTTCATCATGTGAAAGGAAACGAAATTATTCAAGAAAAACGAAAATAAAGCACGAACTTTAACATTCTGTATCTACTAGAGCAACTAAGAGTTCCGCTGTACTAACTAAATCTATTGAAACTATGACTTCTGAGCTATCAGTAGAAAAATATATAACGTTGTTCATTATCATGCCTCTAACTCGTGGTGTCCAACACGCTGTTGAGAATACATAACCAGTAACTCCCATGGAAATGATTTCGAAAACCAGTCTTCAAGATATACTGTTGAAGAGATTGGGTAATGTGGAAACTTAAAAATTTGTACAAATGCTAATTTTCTACATTATTAGACCCAATATTAAAGAAACTGACCTTTCATAAGAAAATATGTAATAAATGGTAATCAAGCCCATAAATAGATTACAGATTATTTGATTGTTGCACTCAGCATCTAGAAACTCAAGATCCTATCATATCGTGTAGTCATAGGCGTGCAGGTAAAATATTAGTTGTTGACTCATTTTAGTTAAAAGGCCTTTTTTAGTTTTTTTGCAATACTTAGTTCTATAAGAATTTTCATTACTATATAAGTAATGAAGCCATTACTTATTTTATATATTACTTATAGAGTAGAATGTATTTGAATAATATAAGCTTTAGATTCCAGCAAGAACAATCAAACAAGATTAAAGGCTAAGCAGATATTCACCATGTTAACACCCATTTTCTGTCGAAGTTCAAAGAAAACATTACCTAGACCTACCATTGGGAGATAGGAAGCTGAATCCTCTACAGTTTTGCGGTGACTGTTTCTACAGTCTATTCTTTAGATGCACGGCTAAATTTGAATCTTTCTAGTACTAGGTCTAGTGTTAGTTCTAGTTTTATTTAGCTCTAGATTGTTGTAAACTTTTCCAGAACTAAAAGTATAACTAGTACTAGACTTTCAACATAACTTTAATATTAACACTAGATCTAGAACTGGAAACATTAAGGTTTAGTCGTACGTCTCTTAAAATGGCCAATCCCTAATGTTTCTAGGTCTAAGTCTAGTGTTAGTTATAAAGCTAGTTTAGGTTGGGTTGAGTTGAGGTCTGTGTTAAGAGATATACGGCTAAACCCGAATGATTCTAATTCTAGATCTAGTGTTAATTCTAATTTTAGTATTAGCTCTACTTTTCGCTGTTATTTAGTATTAGATTGTTGTATACTTGTATCGAACTAAAGCTAAAACTAACACTAATCTTTTTAATTCTAGGTTTAGCATTAGTTCTAGTTTTACTTCTTATTTAACTCTAGGTTGTTGAAAATTTTTCTGGAACAAAAAGTATAAACTACTTCATAAATCAGTAATGGCGCCAAAAAAGACCCTAACACCTGAAGAAAACATTTTTAAAATCAAGTAAATTTTCTCTTTCATTGCAAAAGATAGATTATCTATACTTATCGTGTTTAATAGATAAAATTTGGAAAAGCTTTAACACTCCGAAATCATCAATCTGAACTCCTTAATTTTGTCATCTAAATCAGAGGTTCCCAATCTTTTTCGGTTTGCGGCTCCCGAAAAACTTTGTTGCAAAATTATAAAACTTTCCGTTTTAAAAGCGATTATATTCCGTGACATCCCGGGGAGCGACGGTGCACAAACTGGGAATCTCTGATTTATATCATTCATTATCTTTTTAAATTTTGATATCGCCGAATACAAAAAAACTGGAGGTATGTAATAATTGTATTGTACTGTTCTCAATACCAGTGTGGTATATTAATTTCTTCATAATCATTCAAATTTCTGTAAGGTTAATAAAGGAGAAGGAACACGAGTTGCAAGTTTCATTTAACCTCCACAATCCACCGCAGGAGGGTGTTGGAGATTAGTATAGGGCGTGATTACAACGCGGCTGCTGCCGGTTGTAAGTTCTCTTACTGACGTTCTGTTTTCGACTAGAAATCTGCTTCCATTGCGACTCAAGCTATCAAAGTTAAATAATAAATAGAGAAAAATAATAAATAAAAGAAAGTGGTAGCAAAGCTATATCACAATTTTATCAAAATAGTATTCGGAAGAAATCTAAATCAAGGAAATTTTCAATAATAATGAAATAAACCCAGAATTCTAAGAAATAGATACACATATAATGGTTAAAGGAATCGAAGATATTTATCACGTACATAGATCCTTAAATGACTCGGCACGACCGACGTACTACTAGTAAGTGCAGTAATTCTTAGGAGTATCATCAAAAATACGAATTATTCACAATTACTAAACAGACATCTAAAGTATCCTTTGCAAAGTTGTAGCTCACCAAGTCCTTATCCTCTTTTCGTATACCCAAAGATGTCACATAAGGTATGTTTGAATCAAAACACCGCGGGATGCGATAGGTTTTCGGTATAATGATAGAATGCTTAAAGGGGCTAGTATGTGTCAAGGTTTGAATAAGACACCGTGCCCTGTCAACGAAACCCTGCAACAACGTGTCGACGCTAATGAGTTCGCAGTCGTGCAAATACAACCATGAGAATGAACCAAACCTAATCCTAAATCTCAATATATCAAAACATTTAAAAGTACACACTAACATGTTGAGATCGAGTCCATAGCAACGTAACTTAGAGCTTAATGCTTCGACACGCAAAAGTTTCTGATTAATCAGCTAAGCAATACAACATAATCCGTAGAAATATGGGCTATTTACTGATTTCAGTAAAACTAACTCAGAAATAGTATTACATCTTAGATTAGCATTTTCTATAAAAGTTATATATTATTCGAAAGGATTTGGATTATATTTCTCCCATTGTATTCACCAAAGCTTCATAAGCCGTTAAATATTTGATATTTAATTCCAAATGTTTGGTGATACTAAACTTTAAAACATCGTACTAAGTGTTCGCTAAAACAACCGTGACCATTATTTCCATAGGTAGTTCGGTTGTTGCAACATCATAAGGTATAAGGTTCTTGAATATTTTTGTAATTCCATACTTCAAAATAAATATATTTTCAAGATTGTTTGAACCCTTTCATGATACGTAATTCCTGAATTACTATTAAAGAGAGTAATGCAATAACAGACACTCCAAGAAATCGTCACAAAATAAAGAAAAATAAATTTCTACTCAAAATTAAGTTAACGTCTTATGATTTAAAAAATCATAACACGTTAACTGTCATGAAAAGCGTAACTTCATGTAAGGCAAAATTTTCACAACAATCACGAGAAGGAATAATTGATTCTAATTGAGGTTAACTTAAAAAAATAAATCAGCGATTGCTTCTCATTGCTATAATTTTTAGAACAACCTGACATACATATTTCTACATATTTCATATAGATTTCAAAAAAAAAATGTTGAAAACATACTTGGATGTACATAAAGATATCTATTTAGTTGTCTCCATTTACGTTTGTTTTCTGTCAGCTTTTGTATGTTTCTCATAACAAACAACACTCGCTACGTGGTTGTAGTGTTGGGTTGTGAAAGACGTCCAATATGGCAATGAATTTTTTCTTCTTTATATTCACCTTTACATAAACCTGTAAAACCTTCTATGTCGAGATATAGCTTAATGCCAAAGTTGTACCTTTTGTTACTAATGTTAGTGAAGATATAAAACTTAGACGTCCTATTAAAGCTAGTAAGCTTTCATCTATTTATACATCCTGTTGAAGCGCAATAGGCTTTTCGACTTTTATTTAATAAGTTTAACAAAGGGGAAATTTTTTATAACGTATCATCAGATAATAATTCATTATTATGAAAATACCAGGTTTTCAATTATAATTGAAATCGATTAGGATAAATTAGATCTTCGATTTTGTTGATGTACAGCACACGTCTAGAGCAGTACGATTCAATGGACGAAAACTGGTAGAAACCCATCGAAATCAAAATTCCAACGAACATTTGTTCCAAACACAGTAATCAAAGGAAGTTGCGTATAAACGAAAATAATTAAAGGTGAATTCTAAAATTACGCAGTCATCAGCCATGATGAGCTAAAATTAGAATTTTGGTTCCACTTCATGTGACAAATCGAAGTGACTCCCTTCAATATTGTACGCAGTGCCGTCCTAAGATATTTGGCGCTCCAGGGAGGACGAACGAAAAGAGTGCAGTGCGCCCCTTTTCATACATATTTTAAAATTTTCTAGTTCTAGGACTAGTGTTTGAATTGAGAATATAGAATAGAATTATTAGGATTTAGTCGTATTGAGAAATGTA
This sequence comes from Onthophagus sagittarius, assembly GCA_036711965.1. Classification (NCBI taxonomy): domain Eukaryota; kingdom Metazoa; phylum Arthropoda; class Insecta; order Coleoptera; family Scarabaeidae; genus Onthophagus; species Onthophagus sagittarius. The sequence continues at coordinate 56,331,140 of JASERS010000001.1, forward strand.
CGACTCAACCCGAACCTCTCTAGATCTAGACTTAGATCAAATGATATAAGACTAGAACCAACACTATACCTAGAAGTGGAAAATTTAAGTAGAACTAGAATTGACAATAGACTTAGAACTAGAATCATTCGGGGTTAGTCGTCTTGAGAGATGTACGGCTTAACCCGAATGTTTCTAAGTTTACAGTTAAATCTAATGATACGAAACTAGAACTAACACTAGGCCTAGAAAAAATTTCCACTTTAGATGCACGGTTAAATCCAACCCAACCCTGGGGCTGCATTGGACGAAGGAGTGCGCTCCTTTTATACAAAATTTAAATAGGAAAAATGGTCCGTACCACAAAGGAGACACTGGACATTTTAAACACTGGACTTTCATTGCAAATACACACCCCAAGGTTATAGCCCTATTAGACCTTAGGTTTAGGACAATGCTGATTGAATTTAAAACAATGTATATGTTATTTAAAAAATATTTGAATAAACAAACATGATAAATCAATGATGAAACCATGACTTGAAAACCTTGAAATTGTGATGTATTGTTTATAAAATATATGAAAACTTAAACCTACTAAAAGTTATTGGATAGTCAAAAGATATTTTATGTATACAAAGTCGAAACTAATCCGAATAGGGTACATAATAGGATAAGTTTCTCGGGGAGTATATTTTAAAAGCCCCGTTACCCCTCATCCTGTTTGTTCCCTCACGATATTGCAGTAGGAGGCGACTCGGCGGCGGCACTGTGTATGTATAAATTTAGTTGATGCATTATTGAGCGCGGCCTATAATTTCGTTGTACATCAATCGGCTCGCATAAATAAGTCAGCACAACTGATAACGACCGGTTTCTTTTCTGGATTTATTACTTATTATTATATGAGTTGGAGTAATTTAGTGCTAAAACAAAGCGGCGCCTTAGACCATGTAATATTCCCACGTCTGCGCGCCACCAAGTTTATTTTCTCTCATATCAGCTTCCTTAATTGAACGATTACATCTAGTTGATCACAAGTTTTTGTTAATCGGAATTGCGATTCTGGAAGCTATAACTCATGCTATACACTGTTTTTATCATGTTTCAGCAGGTAATCATTAATATTTATGGTTTTAATAATAAAAACATGTATGGATAAGTACAAACATCCTGTGAGTACTTTAATATATAAATATATTTAAATAAAATTGTAAGTGATATTTAATAAATTCAAATAAATTGGTTGAGTGGATATTAATATGAAATCACATTAGCTTTCCACTATTGGTTTCTAAATCACTGATTTCCCAATAGTACTAGATTTAATAACATTGTTTAAATTATTACAGCGGATCGGCGCTGGCGTGATCCCGACGGAGTCGACGACATCAAGAAAAACACGACGAGCGGAAAATTTATAATACATTAATTTTATATTAACAGGCAGTTAATTTTACAGAGACGGGTGACAATGTCGAACAAACCTCGGGCCATGTCACAAGCCGTAAATCACACGATCGCCGTGATTTTTGCCGCTTGAAACTAAATAGCAGGTAATAAATCGCGCCGGTATAATTAAATTTATAATTATCAATTACGAGCGAAATATTTACACATCTAATGGCATGTGTAACGCGATCGGAATATATTATCGGAAAAATTTACGCCCGGCCGCGACCGATCGTAATACGATCGAGCCTGCTCATCTACGCTATAAATAATTACCAACGGGGAAACTGTTGCCTTCATTTTATTTTATTCATCTCTTGTATCTCATTTCATTATCATATAAACAACCCAATTTTATTAAACCTTTTCTTTAAATAAATAAAATAAAAATTGTTGCACTATATTGCGAAGTATTATTTTATTAATTTTCTACTAGTTTCGGGGCGTTTGATTACCCATCTTCAGGAAAATACCTGAGTATAAAATTAAAATATTAACAAGATAATTAACAAGATTTTACTTAAATTTTCAACACACGCATACCTAAAACAAATGAAACCAGGATACATACAAAAAATCAATCAATTAAACATCCAAATGTACTTCTACTACCAAGAAATATAAAACAGAAAAGAATTTGAATGGAGTAAGAAGAAGATAAAACCATTTATTACTAATAAAGGACCAAGAGGAATGCAAAAATGCAATACTTGGAAAGAAAAATAATAACACAAGTGGGCAGGTATTAATAAATTCGCATTTGTCCGGGTATTTACGCAGAGGTATAAACACGGCAATGAAAAAGCGAAAAAAAAGCAAAAAAATCATATTGTTAATGACAGTTTTAAAAGTTCACAACATTTTAAAAATATTCTTAAGAACTATGCATTTATTAGATGGAATGATGTTTATACTTTATAGTATAGGAAAGCAAACTTATATAAATAAAGTTTACGTCTGAATTATGAATTTTTGGACATAAAAATAACCTCTTAAGCCGAAAAATTAGTCAAAAACCATTTTGTGGGATAAAAACGTTTCCATGCTACTACTTTTATAATGGAGAAGTGCGAATTGGCAGTTCTCTTAAGCGAAACTTTCTAGTTCTAGGTCTAGTGTTAGTTCTAGTTTTAGGTTGATACAAATATATGACAATCTAAGACTGAATAACAACGAGACCTAAAAGTAATACTAACAGTAACTCGCCAATATTCCAATAGACTAAACCCCTCTTATGATCAGAAAACGTCTCATTAACTCTTAAAATCTTATTGGCGTTAATGTTTTGTAAATTGATTGCTTCCTTGGTTTAGTATGCGATCAAATTTTCTTTTCCTTTAATGTTAAATTTTATACTATGAGTAATGGACTCCCAATGGGTTCTTCCATTTCGAGAGTACTTTCTGACATTTATGTCAAACTCTTGTGAATCTGAATTGTTTTCCGATAAGTATAAACATTTTGCTAAACACATTGCCTTTTATTCAAGATGTGTGGATGACATATTTATTATTTTTAATGGGAGTTTTGTGAAATTACATGCACAAGTTTGCAATTTTAACGTTTACAGAAAACCTACAAACGCAGATAATATCATTCCAAAACACTTTTTTACATGTAATCAGCATATTAGAGAGACATTTATAATATTCCTCTCTATACAGAAAATATTATCTCGGAAATTAAAAAATTGTAAAAACAGGTCTTAGTATTATATCACAATCAAAGCCAGAACTTGTGATATCTTACATCTCTATTCACTGTCATCCCTTTGGAATTGGTAAACAGAATTGTAAATGATAAATGGGAATTAATTGCTGATTAATATTCGTGGAATAAAGACCCCTTGTTTTTTACTTGGTTTGAAACTAATTTTTGTTACTTCAATTTTTACTTTTTATAGTGTTATTTACCACTAAATTGAAGGTAAACCAATGGGATGATGTGACGGATTATGGGTTAGATGAGATCTTGCTTAATAATGGGTCAATTTTTCGTGTTAACTTTATTAAAAAACGCATAGATGATTTAATTTTGGCAATTCAGAAGGATGACGTCAATTTAGTTTTGCATTTTTCAATCATTTTTATCCGAGTATTCAGTTTACGTTAGAAATGGAAAAGAATAACAACATACCATTTTTAGACACAAAAGTAATTCGAGATTGTTTTAATAAAATTCAATTTAATTGGTGCGTTAAATAAACTTAGTCATTACGCTATTTGAATTATTATTGTGGTCATAATTTCATTTGTTTGTGTTTTCTATTTTTCTCAAAAGAGTTGATGAGTTGATTTCCAATAGATTTATCCAGTTTACAAAACAATTTTCAAGTTTACAATATATGGAGGAAAAACACTATTTATTCAACATTTTATCAAAAACGTTAGACGATTCTTCAACGTCATATTATCAATCATTAACATCAAAGGTGCAAAGCCTGACGTTTTTGATAAAATGTCCAAGAAATAGTATTTTCCCTCCACATAGTGGCAATAGTTCTGTAAACTGGATAAATCTATTGGAAACCAACTCATCAACTCTTTTGAGAAAAATAGAAAACACAAGAAAACTGGTGGCAATGAGCACATTACAGTTAGAAATAAAAATTACGATAGATAATTTAAATAAAACTAGGGTCTCTTTTGAAGATTTATCTAATCGCATCAAACCAATTCTACCTTTTAATCTGTTCAGCAATTTTATTGACTCACTTACATTTAAATATAATAAGGATTTTTAATGTGTTAAAAAAGTTAATTGTAATAAAATTAACTTTGTAATAAAATTAACTTTTTTAACTTTAATAAACTACTGTTAACCAAATCCAAAAATTATTTAAAACTATTTAATAACAATAAAAAATGGATAGTTAATCTAATCACAGTGAATATACCGGAGGAAATTGTGACTTTACTCTCTCTCTCTCTCTCTCTCTCTCTCTCTCTCTCAGTCCTAAATTTAATTTACGAGTTGTTTCTTCTAATTTTAATGTGAAGAAGTTGTTAATGTATTTGGAAAATATAATCAGTGCATTAAAATCTGAGACTAGAAATGTTGTGAGAGCAAAAATTACCGGTACCAAAAATTCACAAGGATGGTTAAGACATCATATCTTCAATTGGTGCTGCATTATACGAGTTGTCTGGCTACATTTCTGTCATATTAAGTCGCACGTTTAGCAACAGAACAAATTACAACATCACCAATACTTTAAATTTTGTAGAATAGTTTAGAGGTTACAGCTTCCAGAGGATTATAGCCTCACTTCACTTGACGTAGTAAAGTCTGTCATCCCTTTGTAGTATATTATATTGTAAACAGAATTGTAAATGATGAATGGGAATTAATTGATGATTACTGTTCTTGGGATAAAGATACTTTTTTACTTGGTTTGAAACTAATTTTGGATACCTCAATTTTCATTTTTGATGATGTTGTTTACCACCAAATTGAAGATACCACACTGGGATCTAAGATATCAGCAATTCTGGGTTTGATCGTGATAGATAATGCGTTTGATGAGATTTTGATTGATAATGGGTCAGTTTTTGGTGTAAATTTTATTAAAAAATATGTAGATTATTTAATTTTGGCAATTCACAAAGATGACATCAATTTAGTTTTGGAGGTTTGGATTTAAAATTTCTACGGTGCTTTGTAAAAAACATGAAGTCACACCAATTTTTGTGAGAAAGAGTTCTAACGTGAAAACTTAGAGTTACTTAAATACAATTTTGTTACTAATCACTTCGAATTTTATTAATGATAACCAAGTCAGTTTAATCAATCCTATACTAAACCAATATAGTGGATACTAAACCTACAATTTATAAAAAACGACCTTATGTTGATAAACTGAGTGATTCTTTGAAAAAAATATGTCTGTCATTGACAACATTAAAATAGTGAACTGTTATGAGAACAAATTAGAAAACCGTTGCATCAAATTAAAAGACAAAACAGAAGACAAATACAGATCAAATTTAGTTTACTGTATTTCATGTAGAAGCTGAAATGTAAAAAATGTAAAAAAAAACAATAATTAAAAAACAGAATCTCAAACTGTAGATATTGAAAATAATTATCACACTGACTTTTCCTTGAACTGATATACATCAAGTACACCAGGAATGTAATCAATTTCAAGACAAACACAAAATTTGAGTAACATCTATACATATTTACTCACAAAAGATAAATCTAACCAGAATTATGCCTCACAAACACAACACAACTATACAACAATTTACGCATTTAATTACTCAATTAATATGGCGTTTTGATTGAGTTTTAATAATTCGCTCTTGATACAAGTATACAACAATTTTTTAAGAATGAACTAAAACTAGAGCCAACACTTACACTAGAGCAAATAATAGACCTACAACGAAAAATATTTAGATTTAGTCGTACCTCTCTTAAGGCGGAACTCAATTCTACCATACCCAAACCCAACCTATCTTCAGATCTAAAACTAGACTTAGAACTAGTAACATTATGGTTTACCATCTAAAAAGACATACGGCTAAATTCAAAATATTTTTACTTGTAGTGTTAATGCTAAAGCAAGGTTTTAGGTCTAGTGTACTCTTACTCCTACTCATACTCTTAGTTCTAGAAGAATTTACAACAATCAAGCACTGAGCGGCAATTAAAACTATAACTAACACTAGACCTAGTACTAGAAAGTTTCGGTTTAGCCGTGTGTTGAAAGATCTGAACTTGATACACCTGAATCTATCTAGTGCTAGGTCTACTGTTAATTCTAGTTATAATTTGATATAAGTACACAACCATTTAAGACTGAATAAGAACTAAAAATACAGCCAACGCTAACGCTAGAGCTAATACTAGACCTAGGACAAAAAACATTTAGGTTAAGAATATATTTTAAGCCAGTAATATCAAGATATCATTCAAGAGTATTAACACCATCAGCAATAAACTAATTAGTAACAAAGATCAAATAATTGTAACTGATAAAAGTGGTGTTTACGAACTAAAATGCCAGACTTGTAAAGCCACCTACATAAGGGAGACTGAAACAATTTTGAACATCAGCATTAATGAATACCTAACACGGAATAACAACAATGTTGGTATATTGACCCCTACTCCCTCCTCATTAATTCCCAATTTTCCTACTTTCCTGCTCGGAATCCTACATCTTTTCCCAATTTCCTACTTCCGTTCCACCATCCTCATATCAAATATTACACACTTTAATTTAAGAAAGGAAGTTTCAATTTCTTAGGTTGGCTTTCTGAAACTTGTACCTCACCTACATTTACCGCTAAATTAACGTCACATCGTTCACATTTTTTTAAACAATTATTATTACATACAATCAATAATAAAGTATTTTCCTCATTCTAACAATACTGACGTAAGTTTGTACACTTATTATACATATATATTATATTACACGTCTTTTATCATAATTAGATAGTAACAATGTTGAAGTTTATTTTAAATTTCGCTTTATTTTTTTTTAATTGTTTATCTTATTGTTAGAATAATACTTAATTTATTTTCTTTATACTCAGGTATTTTGCTGAAAATGGGTAAAGAACGCCCCGAAACTAGTAGAAAATTAATAAAATAATACATCGTTAATAGAGTGCGTTAATTTATTGAAATACAATAATGTTTAAAAACCAAGAAAACGCATATTAATTTCTTTAAAATCAACAAAAATAATGCAATATTTCAAGAACAGAAAATGGAATTTCAGAATATGGGATCTCTATGGATTTGTTGAAAGAGAACATCCGCGCGGATTAATGAGTTGAGAGACGAAAAATCCCGAACGTCAAATTACGATCAATGAAAAATAATAACTAAGTGTAGTGTGTCAATTGAACTGGAGAGGAGATTTTACGCCGGACACTTTTAGCGCGTCCATAAATATGTAAATGACCGACGACCTGGCCCTCGATAGGGAGAGATAATGCAGACGGACTGATGTCAGTGGGACCTGATGTCGACGGCGCTTTTAAAAGTTTTTTGCCGAAGCCCCCGCACATTAAGTAGGATGAGGAATCACGATCGCGGTAGTAATGGCCATCGGCCGGGGAGCGCCGTCCATCCGTTATTTACCGGGGATTAATATAATGACATATCGATTCTTGGATCGATCCAAAATGGCCGTCGACGACGACGACGCCGTCTGAGTCGTGGATTCTAAACGCAAACGGCAAATCACGGCAAATGTATATACATAAGGAGGTACACGACCAATCTATAAGTAGCCACCGGACACAATGTGCACGAAGAAGAACTTCATGACTGTAACATCGAAAAGTACTATTGGTGACCCCGGTAGCGAAAGAGGATGACTCCTCTTCTCTTAAAGTCGTGTCGAGTGGTTAAAAACATATTCAACGAAGTTAAATTGCGAATACTGAGACGTTAATCAAGATCGACAGTCCGGTTAGCGACTCGAATCCTCCTCTCGAATTTTTCGAAGCCTCCCCTTTCAACTTTAATTTTTCGGAATCAAATTATCGGCACAACACAACGTAGTAAAACTTAAATTAAATTTATACCAAGGGTTAACTTTTATTTATAAGAAATATTCGAAAATCACATTATTAATCAATTCACCGGTATAGAGTGGTTCCCTAAGGGGATTATCTGTACAGGTCACCTGCACAATGATTGATTATCATGTGATATCATCTTATTAACTCGATTACCTCAAACAAAAGACTGATTGAACGCTAATCTTTAGGGTTGACAAATAATACTGATAATTTATTGATACAGATTTTATATTGTACAAATTAATCTGTATAATCTGGTATTCTATACAATACCTAGGCAATTTATAGAAAACCTCAACCATTTAGGTAATATATTAGATTTATACCTAGGTGTTCTATAAAATCTTTGGTTATCCATATTGCGAGTAAATAAGGTAAATATAAAAAAAAAGAGTTTAAAGAAATAAAAAATGATGGTTTATTATCCGAACAACTTGGCTGTAAGATGATGACAGCAGTGATGTCACAATCTGATGAGGTGATGGTCTGTGATTTGTATAACTCATGAAGAATAAAGCATTCCATTCAGATATCAAAAGAACTCTTTGCGAATCTTTTTGAAGACTTTTTGCCATCCAAAAAGATTGCTCGCAATAGTATAATCCTCAATTTTGAGTGGCCAGTATTTTTATACAGTTATTTTGTTTCATACTTATTACTTGATTAAATAATTTGCTTATAATGACATCATGTTAGCTGACCCAGAAAAATTGTAAGTTTAATGTAATTTTATTATAATTACAAAAAAGTCAAAATCTATTTATTTTACACATTGCCGGTTGACCAACATGTACTCTATATAATCTCTAAGAATTGGATATATTTCTTAGGTAAAGTATCTAAGGGACAATAAGATTTTTAATTCTTGTGAAATATTCATAAGCTCTCTGCACTTCCTGGTAATACTGTGGATACAGTCTTATACCCAAAACGCTTTCCAAAATGCAAATATTAATTAAAGCAAGCATTCACTTTCGCTTAAAATATTCTTATATAAGAATCTACACTCTTCAATTCGTAGATAGATCTAACAAATCTATTTTGTAGTAGGAATACTCTATTCACTGCCGAGGCAAAGCCTCAGAAGCATATCTTATTAAAGAGACTGTTCCATAATAAGTGAGGAAGACTGCACCAATGTGATGAAGAAATCTGCTGGAGAAAGTGATCTTATTTGGCCATTTTAGAAGCTAAATATTCCATGTGTTGTTTCCATTAAAGGTGACATCCATTATCACACCATGGAATTTGACAGTAGACACCAACTCTTCTCCTGGGTAACTTACCATTATCCCATTACTTGCATTCATATATTCTATTATATTGGATTTACTCATTTGTAGTTTGAGATTATTTGCACCTAACCTTTCTTCGGCGCACTCTACGGTACTAACGATCTTGTCCTCAAGAATTAATTTTTAACGATCTTGAACACATCACAGAGGTATCATCCGCATTACAATATGGACTACCAGTTGATCAATTGCTTCAGACAACGCACTCATATTCATTACAAAATGTATTGGACCCAAGATTAATTCCTGTGACATCGTTTGCTCTTATTTTAACACATTGTTTTCTGCCAACCATATAAGATTTAATTGAGCCTTTCCTCTCTAGAGAATCAAAAACCTTTGATAAATTTAAATACAAACTTGGTTTTGATTTCAAGTGTGCTGTGTATACTGTACGTATCGTAAAATGGATAACTTTATTCTAATAAAATAAGGAAATAGTAGTGAAAAGACTGTATCAAAACGAAAGAAGTACAGAAAATTTGACGACCAATATATAAATTTTGGGTTTACCTATGTTAGCAAAGAAAATATTGAACTACTTTAATATGTTGTTTGACACAAATTGCTAGCAGCTGAAAGTATGCTCCCCAATAAATTTAAATGTCATTCAAACATCTCACAGTAATTTACAAGAAAAACCGCAATAATTTTGCAAAAAATTGGGATAAATAAAACAACAACCAACATCCTTCTTATCCAGACTATCTATGTCTCCCATGGAACAGCATACATTTGCTAAAGATCTTATTTTACCTGCAGCGATTGATATTGTATTGCTAATGATTATAGAATTGGCGGAAATGAAATATAAAATGTTCCTCATTCTAGCAATATTTTAGTCGTCGCATACATGACATTTCTTAAGACATTAATGAGCAAAGTGTGGGAAAATTTTCTTTTTTTTTTGCACTGCTTAATATATTACAAGTGATCATAAGAAATTTTGATGAACAGAAATATTTCAAATTGCCTTCTCATCTTTGCAAGGCTTTTGGTCTTATAAATACCTTTTTCTTCTAACTAAGAAATTAATCAAAATAATCTGGATATCTGGCTTAATAACAACAAACTCACTAGAAAGGTCAAATATCGGAGTGGAAGAGAGTCGAAACACGAGTGCCGCAAGATTCGGTTCTTAGAGCAATTCTTTTTTTGATTTATATAAACAATTTACCGAATTTTATATCATCGAATTCACTTTCCTTTATGTGGACGATATTTCTTTTATATAGGTGGAAAAGGATATTGAAAAACTTCTTGAAAAACTAGTACAACAATGATTGAGGCAAAAAAATGGTTTCAACTTAAATAAATTACAATTAAATAAAGCTAAAACCAAGTTAGTCACGTTGTATACGAAAACCAATGAGCACGTTGCAAATCAATACTAAATTCATTGGGATAGTGTTTACGGAAACTTTGAGTTGGTCACAACACATATCGCAGCTTAAAAAGAAATTTACACATTTTTCAACATTTAAACAAGTTTTCAAAAAAACAAAAGAAAGCGATAAGAAAGCCTTCTTATCGCTAACATATGTAGGTCTAACAGAACATCAGAGTTGTGCAAATCATTTTAATACTCTAAAAATATTGACGTTACCATCTCCATTTATACCTACGTGAGATTCTGAAACTGAGATTCACTAACACAATTACAGAGTCTCTTCCCCATTGAATATCGTATATTTTGTTACGTATTCAATAAATTTATTATTATTATAGATTTTTCTTTTTTTGGTTACATAGTCGAATAAAAAACACATTTTTAACATCAATTTAATGTCAATAGGTAATTCTTATACCTTTTCTTTAATGGCAGACTTGTATTTCCCGCTAGGCGTAAAGAAGCTAGAAAAGCCTATTTACTGCATAAATATTCATAACTTTTCCTACTATCCTACTGACAAAAAAACATTCGTAGCCATTTCGTAAAGACACTTTGACAACCAAGAAGTATGATCACAGTTTCAAATCACCTTATATGTACGTGGAGGATACATACAGATTGAGCAAAATAAATGATCCATAAATACTGATAGTGTCATAGAACGGTCTTTAGATAAATGCATAAATAAATCAGAAGTACATGAGTACTATACCAAAGCATTGGCTTTTTTGAATATTGAATCAATAATCGTATTTGTAATGGAATGTTAGATTTTACTGGCAATAAGTTGCTCTCCTTGGGTCTGTAGCCAAATAGTTCTCCTTTTATTTTTTAAGCCCAAACGTCAACCATATTATTTAAGGTAATACAGGAAACATGAGAGAAGGCACGCAGAGAAACAGGAAACTTTAAAGACAATGATGCACTGGCGAGCAACAAAACAAGCAATTTCCCAATCCGTAAAAGAGAGATAATAGAGAAATACAGGGGCGAATGAAACGTCTGAGCAACAAGAATTTGTTAGGTTTAGAAGAAAGAACCTTTGCTTCCACATTTGTAAGTGGTCTTTCTTCAACATGTCATAATAAAATGTTTAAGTATTCATATTCAGGTAAGTCATAAAAACCTTAAGAATTGGACCAATCTTCGAGAAAAAAAAACTTTTCGTCCGAAATTTATAAATCTGAAAAAAGAACTGTTATCGGTTATAGTTTCCCATGGATGTTGTTTGTGTGGTTCAAACGTGAACTTGAGTGGTAATAGTAAATATTAAAGCCTTAAGTTCATCGGCGGCATGTAATTTCAGGAATAACCCATGACCAACGAATTTTTATATTCTGTAATTCGTACCTGCTCACTTCGACCTCCACACAGATTAGTACTTCCGAATATTGCAGTATTTCGAGGCAGGATCGGAAATGTTACGGTGGCTATCGGCGTACAGTATAATTTAATAAAATCTCTTGTTTATAATACGGAGAATACTCGGCGCGGCGCATCTGATCATTTCCATTGGGCTACCACTAAACAGGGATATTATGCCCTCGGGCCGGCGCACATTTATGTTCGCTAATAATGCAAATCCCGATCGTCCGATGGATAATCGACACGAAACGGACGGAGGAAGAAACGGAGGTCCTTCGGCCGACCGGCGCCAGCCGACACGAGAACCCGCGGACGCCCATTGCTATTCATACACGACGAGGAAGTGCCGTGTCTCCGATTATTCTCATTATACAAGTCGGTCGTAAATAATTTGCGCATTTGAATAGAGCTAGAAATTGATCGTCGCTCGGACTTCCAGGACCAATTCAACCGATTAATGAATTCAAAATTATTCAGATGCGCTCGATGCGATGTATCCGCTCGAGATGGAATTCAATTTGATTTACGTAACGAGTTTGACAATACCGATATACTACATTCTGTACAAGAATCTTCTACCGGAATATGTAACCTACTCTTCGATTCATTATCTCGCTAAATTATATCACATTATACATTACCGTATTCACTCGAAGCTAAGATACACTTGATTCTAAGATGCACTCCATTATGTTCCTAATCTGCCTGGCAAAAATAGCGCGTCTTAGATTCGAACGAATACGATATGTACTGGTATATTAATCAGTATGGGTATATATTACTAGTATTACTAGTAATAGTATAATAGTAATAATAATAATAGTAGTAATAGTATTACTAGTAAGTATATATTACTAGTATTATTAGCAACTAGTTATGTATGGGTAAAAATACATAAATATAAAGTATGGGTAAAAGAACGAATGAACGAATGAAAGAACCTGTAGTTGCTCTGATTTCTCGTCTCAAAGCAAAAACGGGACTCTTCTTAAAACAACGCAGACCGAATTGTGGTCCCTGCTGATAAGGAACAACTGACGTTGATGTTTAACAAGTTCCTGGCAACATAGATCCCAGGCTTTGTTAAATGGCTTGGCCACTTATGAACCATTGAAAACAGATCCTATGCTATCAATCCAAAAAAAAAAAACAACAAATTTTGTAAACTATTACTTGACAGTGAATACTCTCTTTGACTAGAGAGGTTTATAGGTCCCTTATGTGTCATAATGACACCGTTTCTAAGTTTTATGATCTCCCTAAGATCCACAAGGTCGGAAAACCACTTAGACCGATCTTAGATCTTAGACCGATTTGATTTATTGGCTCTCTAATAATTATTAGGACCTCGCCAATAAGACCAAATACAACATCAGCGACTCCGTCGTTTTTGTTGAAGAAATAAGGAATATAACGTTACATACTGACTTTCATCTGATGTCGTTAGACATTGTGTCCCTTTTTACCAATATCCCCTTGTAATAGAAACGTTATCAGTAGACACGATACAACCTCACAGACAATCCTAAAAGTTTGTTTCTTGTGGCCATCGAGTTCTTTGCACCGAACTTAAATAAACAAGGAAATTTATATCATGGTTTGTTATTTATTTACTCTATTATTCACCATGTTAGAATTAACCATCTTCAACATCGAATTCTTGTTCAATTCTTCTGTGTTGTCTTTCCAGAACATGTTTTATAATCAGAAGTTTGGTACGCCCATGTACAAAACTTCCTCTTAGTCCCATTTTGGCCATCATAGTCATCGATTGGATTGGATCTTGGACAGCTTGGAAGCTCACCTTTTCAGATCGTTTTATCAACCTCTTTTGTTGCCATCCCATTCACATCAAGGGTAACATCATAAAAGGCATGGAAAACAGGATCATTCGCATTTCCGACCATGAGATTAAAAAGAATCTTAAGTTTCTTGCGGATTTCTTCTGTATAATGATTTTTTAATAATTGATTTCCTCGTTCACTGGTCAGCAGAATTATCCACACGCTAGTCTTAACTTGATTGGCCTTTGACACATCTCCCTAATGACGAGGAGCCTCCAATCCCTTCAAATTTTGCCAAGGTCCCCTTCATTCCTGGATTCACCAAAAATCTGGTAAAAATGTTTAGTGATTGTTCTTTAAAGTGTACAATATACATCTGCAAACCGTTGAGAATTTTTTCACTGAATTTAAAGATGCCACTCCGCTTGTCCACCTATCTAACCTGGTGTATAAAATCGAATGTATGGGTTGTGATAGTTGCTATGTTGGTACCACTTTTCAGTACTGTTCCATGATGAAATCAGGGGAGACTACTTTGCTAGAGCGTCATGTGTTAACAGGCCACAAATTTGATTTTGATCGGGGTAAAATTCTTTGTAGGAAGGGTAATAGGACACCCATGGTTTTAGTGAAATTTACTGCCATTTGATTGAACTAACCAATAAAGCCCATGCTGATTCACTCATGTCTGATCCATCCATGGGTTTAATATGGCTCTAGATGACTCGAAATGTTTTCTTCTTTCATGATTATTTCATTAACATCATGGTGCTATTTTAAGTGCAATTAATAATTAGTAATTGTCGATGTTTCATTTGTTAAAATATCGTTTGTAAGTCTTAGTTATCTTTGGTTCTCTCCATCCTGTGCTGTTTTTATCAATTTCATTTTAGAGATTGATGATTTCCTTTTTCAATTTTACAACACCATTTCTCTGTCCTGTTGTTTCTTAACTTGTGTAACCTTCAACCTACTCAAGTTTTCATCAAAGACGGTCGTTTTTGTGTGTTTTGAGCCAATTACTTATTCCTTAGTTCAGATGTATTATTTTGGGGACCATATTTCTTACCATCACATTTTTTTAGCTCTAAATGTAAGTTTGTTGTTAGCTTATTTGGTTAATTATTTTCCCATATTTACAGTGTACCATGATGAAGATTATAATAAATAATCGAAAGCTTGGTTTTAATAAAGGCAAGAAAATGCCTACCTGCTTCTTGGTTGCATTCCCAAAAACTTTTAACCAGTCATATATTATATCTTTGTTCTGGATCAGTAAAACTAGAACTAACACTAAATCTAGGACTAGAAACACTTGTTTCTAGTTGTTTCTAGTCCCAGATCTAGTGTTAGTTGTAGTTTTAGTTCAATAGAAAATACACAATGTAACGTTGAATAACAACTAAAACTAGAATTAACATTAGAAAACTTAGAACTAGAAGCAGGTTAGAAATAAATTCGGGTTTATCCGTACGTCTTCTTAAGACGGTTAATCCCGAAACTTTCTAGTTTTAAATCTATTCGAAATAGATTCGAATCTAAGACGCATCCCATGTTTGATGTTGAATATCGTGGTGGCAATACATTTTATACAGAGCCGTGTCAGATACCGACCATCCAACATCATTCATATAAACAAGACAAACAAGAAAATGCCTACCTGCTTCTTGGTTGCATTCCCAAAAACTTTTAACCAGTCATATATTATATCTTTGTTCTGGATCAGTAAAACTAGAACTAACACTAAATCTAGGACTAGAAACACTTGTTTATAGTTGTTTCTAGTCCCAGATCTAGTGTTAGTTGTAGTTTTAGTTCAATAGAAAATACACAATGTAACGTTGAATAACAACTAAAACTAGAATTAACATTAGAAAACTTAGAACTAGAAGCAGGTTAGAAATAAATTCGGGTTTATCCGTACGTCTTCTTAAGAAGGTTAATCCCGAAACTTTCTAGTTTTAAATCTATTCGAAATAGATTCGAATCTAAGACGCATCCCATGTTTGATGTTGAATATCGTGGTGGCAATACATTTTATACAGAGCCGTGTCAGATACCGACCATCCAACATCATTCATAAACGCGTCACATCCGACATTTTGTCGGATCCGAAATTCGATTAGTGTGAAAGAGCCTTCCCATTATTAGGAACATCTGTCTGACAAAAATAGTGCGTCTTAGATTTCAACAAATATTAGTATTTGTTAATGGCATAAAGCTTATACTTCAAAGGTTAGAAGGACCAATCTCATAGATCCACTTGAAATGATTCTTCTAATCAGAATACAAACGGAAAGACAATTTTAATCTTCCGTGCTGTACAATAAGAATATATAATAAAAGTGGCAGAGAGCCGAAGGCGATGTCTGAAGGAGTAGGGGCAGATTAACAATCCTGCGTCTGGAGCTGAGAGGATCGCAAACAGAACGAGTGGATAATTTCTTTGGTAAATGCAGAGCAACGCGCGCCCATTTAATAAAACATCGACGAGCCGTCGAGGACATAACCCATACAACGTTCTAGTTAATTCTCTGTTTTACCAAGGTGGACGCTTTAGAATGGCTACTTTCGTACAGAAAAATGATGACATGGAAAGCTGCAAAGATACAAAGCATAGTAAATATCCTATCGGTTCCCCTTTATTTTTCTTTTTTTTAGGTAAGCTTTTAAACGGAATTGCTATTTTTATCTAGAGACCTGTAAATCATATAACAAGGAGGCCGTTTGTCTTCAGTAAAGAACTGGAAACGTGCCTTATTTGCTTGATAGGCAATTTAAGAAAATGGCCCAAGTAATTCGCGCAAGGCCGTCGGTAATGGCTAACGCAAACGGTATCAATTAGAGTGACCGTTCTTGTGGTTCGATGCGATTACGGTCGCACCCATGTTTGATCCATTTTTTGAAGCACACAAAGCATAAATTTTCATGTTTTCTCAGAAAATTAGACCGATTACATAAAAAGTATAAGCATGGCTTAATTGATATGAGTAGCGACACAAAATGTGTTAGGTTGGTTGGCGGTAGGATCCATGAAGAGACCGCAGTTAACGATCCGCTAGGAAGCTAGGAAAGCGCCGAGGCGCAGCATGCATTTCCGATAAATAATATAATAAATATAATTACGGGAGGCGGTCTCCAGGGGCGCACTCAAACTCCCGCCCCGGCAAATTATATTATTTCATGTGCACGGCGAATTTAATTTAAAGTTGCCGAACACAATATTCGAGAGCTAATATCGGATTATATTTAATCTACGAAATCGTTCCGAAGCGGAGTTCGAGTGCTCCCCACTTTAACGAGAACCGATATTAATTTATTTCGTTAGCAATGCCGTGGCCCGATACAAACTCGGAACTCGAGCGCAGGTAAAGATAGAATTATTGCACCGCTGTTTGTAATCGGTGCCGGCGTGTATGCAATAAATAAATTACGAACCCTAGATGTGTAATTGTAAATATCTTGCGCGTTGACATGCCGATATATATTCGCGAACCTAATTATAAATGCTCGCGCGGTCCCTTGATATATTTAACTGCTTGACCAAAATATTACCCATGTCAAGTCACCATCGATCGTTTTACAACCAGTTGTGCTCCAATTCAACCGCAACACATCTATTAACTTCTCAATAAGTAAATAAATTCTTACAATGGCGATAAAAAAACTTTACAATAAACTGTTTAAAAAATAACCAACATGATCAACATAAAACTAAAAACACTAAGAACTACAACGCTTCTCCAGGCGTAATCTCGATTTCCACTCGGCAATTACGAGCACATTGGCTATCGCAAATTCGAAGCGCAAAAAGAATTTATAATAAACGCCGCCGGTTTGAAGGGGCGTTCTTCGTCGTATATATCTTAATCCGTAATTAGCGGACAGATAGAGATACGCACACGGTAGCGGCTCTCGAGGGTAAGTACACACACACGAGAAGATTCGCCCCCTCCGTCACCGTCGTTTCCCGCGTTTACAAGAGGCCCGAGGCGCACGGTCAGAAGACCCCTTTAATTGCGGCTATGCTCCCCGATCCCCCCATAATCGAGGTCCGATATTTCGCCGAGATATCACCGCGCGAGATCGCGGCCTTCGATTCCAAGGAATTACGTCCCGATGGCGGTCACGATATGTCTGAATATTTTGTTTCGGACTGCGCGCGAATAAATAAGCAATTCGAAGTGCAATTTGAGCGATGGGTAAAAATCCGGCGGACGATTGCCGGCTTAGGCTCGCCGCGGCCCAATATTATCTCCCTGAGATGGCGGTTTAAATAAAAGCAACCTAAGATTAAATTAGGTAGGAGACGATCGCCAATACGAGATTCGTCGTTATTATCTAAATGTGGGATACAGCGCGTAATAGCCACGAAATTATACACCGACTCTTCGTAAATTTAAATAACACTAAACCCAATATAACCAAACTACTGTTAGTTACTTTGTATCGAGTGAATTGTGAGAACAGAAATTTTTATATTGAACACTTCGTGAGTAATAACAAGAAACTGACTTGAACATAAACCTCAATGACGCATTTGAAAAATAAGTATCACGAAAGGTATAAGAGGTCACTAACTAATACTAATCTACATATTCTAAACTTGGCCAGATAATTAATTTATCCACTCCTATTAACCTACCTTAAGTTCTATAATTGATTCCATTAACACGAACAATTGAGATGCACAACCCAAGGTAATGAAGCACTGTTTACCTCCTCCAGATGATAACGTAAAAATATGTGAGAAGAATGTATAATTTCGGAAATATCGCCATAAAAGTTAGATACATTGCAATGTTAGAAGCATTAATTTTCATATCATCGATAATTTTTAGTTTAGACATCCTCATAATTTTGAAAAGTTATCTTTCGTAGAACCTTATTTAAATATTGAATGTAAAAAATAGCTTAAGAATTGTTATTTAATTAGTTTAACCCTTTGTTTCCGAGTAGTTACCAGGTGACTCCACCAATTGCTAATGATGTATTTCTCTTTATCAATGACTTGAGTCGTTACGGCTCTAGTCAATAAAATAAACTCGGATGAACTGTGGAAGTATTCCCACATAAATGATCGAACACTCGTTATACTACTTAAATTATTATATTAAATATTATTATTAAAATATTACTATTAAATTATTATTATGTAAGTACTTTATATTAATTACTTACATAGAGATAGATGGCACCACTAATTTAAATTTGTTGTTACGGTTAAACACAAGTTTGTGTAAATACAAGAATACTTTTTGTATTTTTTACAATAATCCCACCGAAAAGAACTGAAACGACTATTCAAATAAGAAAGTTGGTTATTGCTCATCACGAAGTAGGAAAATCGGTACGATAAATTTCTAAAATTTTAAAGATTAGTCAATCAACAGTACATGACATAATAAATCGGTTCAAAGATGAAGGTAGGGTAATAAATAAACCAAGAAGTGACGCACCAAGTATTTTGAATGAGGTAGAATAAAAGAGTTATTATGCGAGAAATTAAAAAAACTCCTCGCTTGAGTGCCTCTAAGCTTGGAGCTAGTTTAGAAAATAATGGAGGACAATGTCTACACCATAGAACCATACGTCGCGTTATCAGAAGTTCAGGATATAATGGTAGAAGTGTCCGACAGAATTTTTGTATAAACGAAAGAAATCGTAAACTGCGCTTGAAGTTTGCAAAAAACGTGAATGAAATGGATATTGACTAGAGCAATTAGATAATTTTTGTGGATGGAAGAAAACTTAATATATTTGAAAAGGATGGACGAATAATAGTTTGGTGGACATGTAATGAAAAGATGAAAAAGGAAAATCTAGCGCCATGCAAAAAAGCACGGCTTTGGTGAAATTATGATTCGGGATGTATGTCGGCAGTTGGAGCGGGTGATTTGGTTATAATCTAGGGCATAATGGACCAATCTGGATGGAAATCGTCTGCAAATAAAATTGCCATCTAACTAACTTTCAATTTTATTAGGATAACGATCGGAAGCATTACGCTTATCCTGTAAAACTATGGTTACTTTATAACTGCACAAAACTCATTGAAACACTGCTACAATCACCTGACCTAAACCCAATCAAACATCTTTGGGAAGAATTAAATCTTCCAATAAAGACATGGACCAAATCCTTCGAACAAGAGCTCATTAAAGCGTTGAATGAAGAATGGGCAAACATATCCTCCACAATTACACAAAATTTGGTCAACTTAATTCCAAAAAGGTTGATAACAGTTTTATCGGAAAGGGGATATCCCACAAAATATTAAAATGCGGTTAAATAATTTTATAATGCATTATTACTGCGCATTATAGCAAATGCAGAAAATAGTGTAGTAAACGGTTATCCGCGAAAAAGCTTAAAAAATGTCAAAATGTGGAAATCAAGTATCAATAAATATTGAATTCATGATCATCAACTTGGCACGTTCCGTCTTTAACCACTACTCTAATATCACATTTCATAATCCAGGAAGCGACACATGCAATTTTTGTAATTAAACAGATATTATACTCAAGTACTTGAAGATGAACGAACGACGAAATACCAAAGAAATATCAAGACTTATACGGAGAAAGAACGAACATTTAACTCAATTTAAGTTTCCTCATACCCTAACGAACACCTATAAAAATAATTCTGATGAAAGTCTTTTAGCATTAGACTTTTTTTTCAAGCATTACCTACCCCAAAACTGATAACGGGAATATAGTATTACAAAAGGAAGTTGAGGACCTACAATTTCACAATATTAAGATGGAACAATCAACAACGTATGTGGTAGATGAGGATAGCGCTAAGCATGGATCTTATGAGATAACGAGTTACTATTACATTATTTATCTGATATTGGCAAACATATTAAAAAGGTTGTAATGATCAGCGATAATTGTTTAGGGCAGAATAAAAACATAAACATGATCTCTTTAATTTAGTCTTCATTGACGAACATATTTACAGAAATTCGACATTATTTTATACATCCTGGACATTCCTTTTTGTCTTATGACAGGGTTTTTGGACACATCGAAAAAAAGGTAAGACACGCATGTGTTTACTCAAGAGATCCTAACGTCTATTTAATGCAAAAATGTCAAAGAAAATTATCTTTTCAAGTCGTTCGTCTCACACAAGATTTGATGAAGAACTTCAGTATGCTTCAGAAACAAATAACCAAGCTTCCCCTGACAGGAGCGAAATTTAGAGAAGGAAAATATTTCGATAAATTCACACGAGTACAAACAAGGGTTTTATATCCAAAACTCATAACATAACAAAAAATTTTAAAAAACAATCAAGGTGAAAGATGATTGTTTGATTGTAGATGAAATATTAATTAAGAACATATGTTACCAATACGTTCACTGCTGCAAATCGTACAAATTTCGATGGTTACAAATAACACGGGATCCAGAGCATCAAACAGATTCAGAAATAGTTGGTAGTTAATTCGTCAGAAGATTGAACAACACCTTGCACCAAATATGAAGATAGGGTGCTAAAAACCAATTTTAGTAAAGCATAAATCTTATTAAATTTTAGTATGTACTACAAACAATTATATAAACCTCAACTCAACTATTCTTAGCGTAACTTTGGCCTCATCCACACACGTTCTTTTCTTCTCACATTCTTTTAAATTTTTTAAAATATCTCATAGCATAACTTGCAGGAGTACCTAGATAAGAAGAAGATCAAAAGGAATAAGAATGAAGAAAGCGTTGAAGAGAGTTAATAAGGAAATATTAAAGAAGGAAATGAATTATGAATGATAGCGATAAGAATGATAGGAAATGATTGGTAGAAAAAGTTGTGATTAAAAGAGAGGAATTCCGTTTTAAATTGAGAGGGGAATCAGAGAGGGTGAATGATGAAGTTTCTTGAGTGGTGAAAAAGAACAAAACAGTATACTAAAGATTGGTTGATTGTCATTATGTTTTATATATGGATTATTGCGAAATAAAAAGTGTAACCTTCTCTCAAAGTTTCAGCTTTTTCGCAGTCTAATTTACTGTCAGGCACTCGCGTTTGGTGCTAAATAATTTCGTTCATCGAAACTCAATAATCCACTCAAATATGCCATTACCTGTTCACCATTATTAATATGTTGTAACAATGTAGCACCCAAGCCAACACCATACGCATTAGTGTATAACTCAAAAGGTGGCGAATAGTCAACACATTGCAAGATTGGAGCAGATACAAGCTTTTCCTAAAATCACATTCATTCGTCCATTCAAGTGGGTTATGGTTCTTCAGAAGACTTGTCATCGAGAAAATCAAAGTAGCACATTCTGGAATAAATCTTCTATACCACGAAAAGGTACCAAGTAATTCGGATCAACACAATTTATATTTGTTCCGACTGGGCTTTAAACCAGCAGCGAACAATCTTTTAAACACATTCGGCAGGACCTCAAGATGTCTCTCAAAAATAACAGTAACAAGAACCACATCACCCAAATACACAAATATACTTGGTTAGAAGTCAGGACCCAAAACCTTATCAATAAGTCTCTGCCAAGTAGCAGGAGAATTGTGTAAGCCGAAACGCATATAACGAATAAATTGATAGAGACCTTTACAGGGCACTGTAAAAGCAGTGCAAGCCTTAGAAACATTCTCCATGAAAACCAGCAAAAAAGCGGACTTAACATCCTGGGAAGATAGAAACTTGGCGTTCTTAAGTATATCAAAAGTCGCGGAAATGTGCGGGAGAGGATTCTAATATTGTATTCAGATGACGATAGTCGACACAAAACCGAAACTTTCATCCTTCTTTCACCAAATTTATACCAAAGACTTGAGTTGATCATCATTACGTTTTATACGTGCTGATGGTAAGATCCATTCGATAACCGGCAACGATAACAAAACAAGTTGAATTATTGAGAAAGTACAACTGCACAACATCTGGTAATAACGTATAACATTTACAAGAGTTCTTTAGTGTCCGAATTTTGTTCGTCACCACTGAAAATTCTAGATACATCAAATAAATATTTATCGAACAAGAACCTGACGTAGACTTCAAACCTTTAGAGATGTCTTTTTAGTCTCCTTTCTCTATTGAATCTGTAAAGGAGTTTAAAACTTTGCGAAACCCTAGGTTAATTTAAAGAGATTATTTTTACAAATTCAAGTTTTTTATATTCTTTTAATATTAATTCTACCTTCACGTTCGGTTCACTTAATTGATTTAATTTTTTACACTAAACTATCAATATCATGTACACTACATCCGATGATCAACAAGTTTTTTATGAGGATATTAATAACAATAATAATAATAACAGATTTGTGAAATTTGTGAAAAAAAAAATTAAGACATAATTATTGTTATTTATTGCACTAGTCGAATGCCATCTTATTTTTTAAAATGGAGGAGATTTTATGAGAAGGCGTAAATCATGATTTACAGTTATTTACAGTTAATAGTTATTTTACAGCTAAATTTACGCTTAATAAGATTTTCTTCATAATGAGCTAACAAAGCTCGAAACGTCGAAAAATTTTAAAATGTTTTAATATTTTAAATAAAATTGAATAATAATACTGAGAAGTGGTGTTTATTATAAATGAAAATAAATTGTAACATGTTCTATTTTGAAAGTTAGTACAAGTAAGAAACATAAAAGATAATCCAAGAAAGGTAGTTAATGTTTAAATAAACTTTACTTTCATTATAACCATTTAATATTGATGGATATAAGTTTCCGTTGTATTTACAACCCCTAATATACAACGGGAGGAATTATGCCGGTTAAATTTCGCACAGACAACGGAGCCATTCGTACACATCCGCCCGCGCAGTAATTAAATTATCCTTGTGTCGGAATATGGATTAGAACGATGACTTATAACTATAACAAGGGGGCAAGAGCGGAAGAGTAGGTGCTGTTGGGGCGGTGTCATGCAGTCTGACGAATAATTAATTTTCATTAGCATCGAAACGTAGCCGAACGTGATTGATTAATATTGTCGACCAGCTATATCTTCGTTGATTATTATTCCACCGGGCCCCGCGGTCCTCTGTCGAGGAATTGTTGGCTGCACATACACATACATACACGACCGACCAAATACGTAGAATATGATACACGATGACGACTGTCGTTCCGTTCGAATTGTATAACATTAAGCCGTTTTGGCCATTCTTAGGCTCAGCATACCTCAAACTCTATCAATCTTCGCTTAACTACTTGTTTAAAAAAGGATGATGAATAAACTTATTGTTTTTATTTAGCCACTAATACTTCAATACAAACAGAAAATACAATAAGAAGAGTTGAATGGATGTAAACCTTAGTATTCTTAGAGGTTGAGTCAAAAAAATCTACTTCACGTTCTCGTGAAGACGTGAAGTTAATTTCGAGAAGGTTACATTATTTCAGTTCACGAAAATGATGTACATTTTTCACAAGTATAAGAATATAAGTCGCTATTGTCTCCGTCCGCCATTCAATGTTCACGATCCGATCCGAGCGCTTTGTCTTATGAATAATTTAGCGAACGATGATTCCGAACGCCGCGGAGCGAGAGTTATTTTTGTTGGAAAGGGCAAGTTCCCAAGTCGATTTTATGTAATAAATCGTTACAGTTAAACATTTCGTGAAAACGCAGTGCTCCCCCATTTCGATTTATTTTGTTTTAGGTGAGAATATTTTACCGAAACAATATAGCTCGGTATACAAAGTAATCCATACTGTAAAGAAAATCTCGTGCATTCGGGCAGTTCTGAGTGCTGAAACGAGCCACTCCTTGCTATTCTGTTATTATTTCCAATAACAAATTGTAATTTTCTAATGGCCGCCTTACAGCACGCCACTTTTTTTATCCTTTAACGAACGCCACTGGCTTACGTAATTGAACAAAATTCAGGTAAATGATGTTTTCCTAGCACACCACGGTGTTTTAGAAGTAATTTTTAAAATGAACCGTTAAACCAGTACATCCATTATATCTCCTACTTGACCTAATCTTTAAAATTTCTATTTTATTATTAAAAAAATTTTACATTAAGAAGTAGCACCTGCTTTTTGGCGTTGACGTTAAGATTTTTTAAGAGTAAATTATAGTTTAGAGACGGCAGTTTCCGGTGAGAGATGAATTGTAAAAGGAGCTGAAACGCTTGAGTTGGTAGCAGACGTGTAATAATAAAAAATATATAGTTAACGAAAATTATATACAATTTTATAAGTAATTAAATCTGAGGTCAAAATACACTCAACCTTTTCCTTTAAAATATTTAAATCCGTTTAAAGTTGAGAAAGTTTCCGGGGAAAGCGGTGATCCATGAAAGTGCGTTTCGGATCATGAACGATTTAAAATCCTCATCAATTATTTAAATCTTGAAAGCACGATGTAGTTTTGGGGTAAGAATACGACAAAGTAGAAGACAAGGGATGGACACTTTCCGATGCCCTTTGGAGGACCCTTTCTCGGACAAACGTCTAGAGATGTTGTATTCGCACGAATAATCAATGATTACCTTTTAGTAAAATCCTTGTGTTTGCGTTCGATGCTCTCCGAAACAAAAACGAAAACTACAAACAAAAATTTTATATAAAGTAAAACCCCAAAATAACTAATAAAAAAATTTTATTTGCACATTGAATTGTTTGTATGTATAGTTTTAATATACACAAACTTAGAGATAAAATAAAATAAAGCTTCTATTAACATCCATTGATGCCGCCGATTTCCAGGATGCTGTGAGGGATGCTTGCAACACCCATACAAAATTTGTAATGGGTATAGAAGCATCCATACAGCGTCAATCACGTGGGTTCTCTGGGTGTAGAAGCACTCATTCAAAATTTTAATGATCACCATTCTCAATTATTAATTTAATTTAATGAAGGTGCTGTTGAGATTTTTCTTCCAAATTTTGGGATTAAATTGCATCTGCTGCGAACGTATTTATTAAAGACCACGTATTTTAAATTGAGACTTGATATTATTTCTAGAAGATTTGCTACTGCTTCCAATAGACTTGAAATGCTGCCAGACGACTTAAAATGTTTCAAAACGACTTGAAATGCTTCCAGAAGACTTGACATTGCCTCTGGAAGACTTGAAATGCTTCCAGCAGATTTCATTCTGCTTCTAGAAGACTTGATTTTGCTTCCAGAAAACTTAAAATGCTTCCAGAAGCCTTGCAATACTTCAGAAGACTCAAAACTGGATCTCGAAGACTTGAAATGTTTCCAAAAGACTTGAAATAGTTCCTGAAGACTACATTCCGCTTCTAGAAGACTTAATAATGCTTCCAGAAGACTTAAAATGTTTCCAGAAGACTTAATATTGCTTCCAGAAGATTCGAAATGATCCCAGAAAACTTGCAATTGTCCCTGAAGACTTGAAACTACATATAGAAGACTTGAAATGCCTCTAAAAGACTTGATATTGCCTCTGAAAGACTTAAAAGGTTTCCATAAGACTTCATATTGTTTAGGGAACTTTTGAAATGCTCTCAAAACACTTGATATTGCCTTTGGAAGACATGAAATGTTTCCACAGGACTAGAAATGCTTCTAAAAGATCACCCACACCGAATTGTTAATGGCTTTATTTAAATTGAAGTTATTCTTTTCAATTAGTTTTTTAATTTTAATGTACTATTGAGCTTATTCTTGCCAATTTTGTGCCAGCATCTGTTGCAAACTTTTTTAAAGAGCACATAGTTGTCATTTGAGTCGATTCACAATTCATTCTTTTTCAACTTCCACCATCCATATGCATTTTCAAAAACTGGCGCCGATGTTAATATCAACATATTACTAAGAAACTGACACAGCTATGCTGCCTAGGTATCAGTTCACGGTTTCCAATAATAACATGTTATTTGTACAACGTGCTGCTGAGATAATGGCTCCAGTACTCAAAATAAAGTTAAATTTTTTTACACAAATGCATTACTTAGAACTTTAAGTAATGGTTTTAGAAAGTTGAAATTTTCTGTTCAAGTCATGTCCCTCTTAAGACGATTGTATAAAAAATTCTAAATTCAAAGAAAATCAATTTATGTTTATCTCAAAAACGGTATAGTCTATAAGAACATTTAGAAGACCCGTTCATGATGTCACCCATAGATTACTAACTACTGTTTCACACTTTGTATTAGCAAATACACTAACACTAACATTATAACTAACACTATGCTTAGGGCTAAAAACATTTCTTCTGCATTGGTGCTACTTTGCATTCAATAAAAGTACATCAGGTCATCAGACTTGATATACACATAGTATACATAACACTCGGGAGTACTCGGGAAACTTTGGTAGAGGACCATCATCCGTTCCTTATACCGAATAATAAGCAAACCAAACCAATCTTTCTCATATCAAGAAATACACAAATGATTAATCTAATTAAGATAATATTTATAAAAAATTGAACTTTCAACAGGTATCACAAATTTTTAAAGATATATTTATTCATTTATACACACAGGGGTAACCACAGGACACAGTCCAATCAAAAGGTAATTGTAGGAATATAAAATTAAAGATACAACAATTAATGGCCTTTAGGAATATGTCATTCTTGTACTGGTAACACAACTGGTAGGGCGAGAGCACGGCATTACGAATAATTTATTTGAATTTGTACAGCGTGATTGCAAATATGTCCAACCCAAGACGGTCCACAGTCCTCTCCATGCGAAGTATTGAGGAATTTTCATACGAATTCATCCGGATAGGCGGTGCATACAACAGGAAGTCAGTCATAGCGCAGTCGACGAGAGTGAACATCAATGCGTCAATGCGTGAAAGAACATAGGAAGAATTAGCCTCTAACCAATTTGTATAGAAAGCAGGCATCACCGCAAGTGAAATGCTTCAGAAATATAAATACTATTAACGAAAGTATTGTATAAAGCATTCAAAAGAGCGTATTACAAATCCAAGAATACTATTAGTTCTAGCCACTAGATCAATGTGTTGATCAAACAGTAGTCTGCTATCCAAAGTAATGCCCAAGTCTTTAGTAACGTCAATACGATCCAGAAAACATATTCCATATCAGCAATCAAATTTAATGAACTGCTATTTCCTTGTAGAAGTAACAGTCCGATACTGTAAATCTTGTAAATCATAATATGTAAATCATAAGATCTACTCAGGTCATTCTGAAGATTAACGCAGTTTGAAACAGTAGCAGCAGAAGAACATAGTTTAATGTCGTCAGCATGCATAAAATATTTTGAGTTAAAAAAAGACTTGGTAATGTCACCTATGTACACCGTAAACAAAAGCTCATTAATTGAATTATTTCAGTAATAACTAAACAATCTGTGGTTAAAATCCTACTAAATATAAAAATTAAAAAATCTACTATAAACAAGAAGAACATTCTCGATTCTGTTACTTTTCGATCTTTTTTCACCTTACACTTTGAAAAGCAACTTTTATTAAAAATCTGTCTAAAGAACTTCGTTCTTGCCTTTTCAAACATACTATTACCACTTATTTGAATTTGATTAGAGCCGTCCATTCTGCAACGATTTCTTTCAATAATGATGAAGAAGCTTCTACTTCTTCTTCATGTGACTCAGAAGAGAGCCCATCCATTCTAGTCTGATGCTCATCATTTTCAAATTCTTGAATATGTCTTCCAGTTATTCTTCTACATCATCATCACAAACATTCCATTTCTGTCGATTACTACTTGTGGCCACAAATTTCTCTAAGCAGAAGCATTGTTCTGTGATAAATTTCCTGCCAAGCTGTATCATTATTGAAATGATTTTTGCAGAATTCTGTCATGGTTAATTCTGTCTCGCAGCATACTTCAAAGTACTTCTGAGATAAAGCTTTAATATAAAGTTTTTTGAAATTAATTATAAACTACTGATCCATATACTGAATGAAAGGAGTAGTATTAGGCAGTAGAAACTTTATAGTAATGAAATTGAACTTATTCAAACCACAATTATCAAACATTGTGGATGAGCAGGTCATTATCCATCAGTAGAAGAACCTTCAGAGGCATATTCTACTAAATAACGTTGTACACTTGATCACCAAAGTCAACGGTAAACCATTCAGTGAAATATTATTTTGTAATCCAAGATTTGCTATTTGCTCTCCACATAGCAAGCAGTTGAGACTTCCGGACTTATGTTTTTTAAATGCCTTCGAGTTTTCAGAATAGTAGATCAGTGAAGGCTTAATTTTACAATCCGCAAAACAGTAAAGTTACTTTATCTTTCATTGGCTTATACCCTAGTAATGTCTTCTCTTCTAATGTGATATAGGTCTAATTTGGCATTTTCTTCAAAAACACACCAATTTGGCGCCAATTGAAAACTTCCTGCGGACTAAACCACTCACTTTCCACAAATTCTCCAAAATATTTAGTAAATTTATTAGCAACACGACACTAACTCCTTCTCATAACATTCAACATTATGAATACATTTCTTATTTTGAAATTCGCAAATCAATCATGCCTGACTCTAAACACCTCGCTATACGGACAAATTCCTACCTGGGTTTTTACAAAATCAGCATGAATTTTTTCAGCTATCTCGTCAACACATTGTTTTTGTGTTATCCAAAGCAAAAGTAATTCCTCAACATAGTCCTCTATCACGGTGAGAAAATTGATAGAAATTGATTTTACCCCTTTTGTAACGTTATTAGAATACATACCTTATTTATTTTTCACAATTATCGATATTCTCATTCTCGGAACACGATACCTAAGAGTTAAATCGAGTTAAATTCTAAGCGCTACCATTTATACTTAAATACCTATATTAATAAACATAACATTAAACATTAATTAAACATCTAACATTAATCGTATAATTAAAAAATGTGTTTTCTGTTATAATGTATTAGGTTAGTATTGGCCATACTTTGAAAAAAAAAGAAATTATAAAATGAGTAAAAGAGATTCGTAATAAGCCGGTACTCGGTGACAGAACTTATTAAAAAGTAATTAGGCATTTTTTCTCAGTCGCTGAATATAATCAGAGAGGGACGAAGTTTTTGACGCAATAACCCGAGGGCTAAAAATAAATAATTATATAATTAAAGTTGGCCGCCAACTTTTATGATATATAATTAAAGAGTTCGCCTCTGCAGTCGCGAAATATCCGAGAAGAGATCGAGCTCAGATTTATATGTAATAATTAGTACTGGGGGGCGAATTCGAAGAACTTCTTAATTAATCGCAATTATTTAGAAGTTAGCCATAAATTAAGAACTGGCGACCATGTTTTAGATAGGACGATACTAAGTCGCATAAATTTTAATGCTTATATTAACTTTTAATTACCTCACAAAGGTCAACAAGTTATACTGTTTTTTTATCAACCCATTTGCATTTTAGTCGACATCTTCATTTAGATCATTTATTTTTAATTTTAGTTAACTGGCAATTACCATGCATGACTCGTTGTAAAAATAACTTTAATGCTCTATTTCTTAGGTGATATCATGATAGTGCATTTAAATAGCCTCGAGACTTGATCCTTATCGGATGCGTCTACGTTCGTTAATAACCCCACCTTAGATTTCAAAAGATATACATGCTAATAATGTTCAATGTCCTTAACTAATCCTCATCTTAAAGTTATTTTAAATTGAAAAAAAATTTTTAAAAATGAAAGGCTACTGAAATATATTTATAAAAATTCTAGAAAGCTCTGGTGAAAAACAACAAGAGAATGGAACTGGACGCGAGCGCGCATACCTACATAAATATTTGATATATTAATTGGAAGTATTGAATGGACATTTGGGTGGGTTCAATACAAATAAAGGCGGAGTTATTTGAACGGCCGACCACCCATATCGTTTATTATTCTGGCTCTCTCGCGGAGGTACGAACGAATGTGCGCTGTGCCACTCTCCTACCGCCACCTACCGGAGCGTCGGTACGCTGCCCTCTTTTATTTAAATATTTGCTATTTGACCCTTTTATTTTTGTACCTCCTTTTTTGTGCAAAACATGCGCCGCGCTTTTCCGCAACACGTCCATTGGCTGTACGCGGTACCAATAGTCGAAATTATTTTGTTATAACAATTCATAGATTGGCCCAACAAAAAATTTATAGCCAACCATAATGTTCCAATAAAAAATATTTCACAGAGAGAAATAGATTTTATAGGCAAAAGTGTATTATTGTATGAAAAATAAAATGCAATGAAAACAAAAATATTATATAAGAAATGATTAACTGATGTAGTGGTGTTAAAATTGAATGTTGGAGAGAATTTGGAAAATTATGATTTTGACAGATTTATCAATTTATGATGATTTATTGTTATGAGATTAAATAGCAGTGAGCAAATTTGATATCATTCAAGGGCAACCGTATATGGTATGCTTGAATTTTATTCACATCTGCTTAATATATACCACTAAAGAATAAAATTTCAAAAAGTTAGCAAAGTATTAGCAATTTTAAGCCACAAAATACTTGAGCAAAGGGTAATGAGCTATGCCTATGGTAGGTCAAATAGATCATACAAAATTAAAGCAGATTCATCTCAATTATTACAAACCCTTATCCCTATTGACAAAATGAATGAACTTGTGTTTTGTGCACTAAGTGATAAGAATAGTATTTTTAAGAGTGTGGTCTAGTAAACTACACCCTCCTTGAAGATCACACAAACTACCTCACAGCTACTTTCTTAAACAAGCCACAGTTACACTTTGGCATTAAAACAATACTCCAGAACAACCTAAACACTGGCAAAACATGGTCAGTGCTTACACTGTTAGATCAAAGAAAGCTGGAGGGTCCGGAGTAGGAATTTTCTCGCGAGATGTCTCACGCGATATCGATACCTTTCCACTTCGCCTGAGTCGTATTGCATGATTGTCAAGCTGAAATAACTGTTATAAATATGCCAATTTGATCGTGCATAAGCAGCCAAGGTGATCAAAAACTCCAAAACAGTCTGCAAAAACGTTGTAATCTGCACTGACAAGACAGGCTATGCTGCGATTAGTAGGTATCATCATCGCTGATGAAAGCCTGTTGGTAATCACTCGAAAAGACAAATATATACAACATGATCATGCGGACAGGTTGGCAAAACAGGTAGCTGACATGTCACCAATTTCCCCTGAACCGTTTGTACCACAAGCTGTTAATACAGCATCAAAGGTGATAAACGCTATCTTCCATCGAGCTTTTTGCACTAGATCAAATGAGGTAACAGTAAGTATTTTTGCAACGAAAACTCTGCTCTACCATGATTGTAACAGATATACTCAATCTCCAGGAAAATCAAAAGATGATTTGAGGCTCCTCATCTACTTTCTGGGCAAGCACTGCAGGTTACATAGGCACTAGTTTTACATGTTAATCACTTTATTTCGTATTTTGAATAAAGACTTGATACTACATCTAGAAGCCTTGAAATGCTTCTACAAGTCTTGATATTGCGTCTGGCAGTTGAAATGTTTCCAGAAGACTTAACACTGCTTCTAAAAGACTTAATATTGCTTCCAAAAAACTTGATACTCTCCAGAAAATTTAAAATACTTCCCCGAAATTCTTGATACTGCTTCTGAAAGAATTGAAATGATTCCAGAAGACTTAACCTACTTTCAGAAAACTCGATATGATGCATCTGGAAAATTTGATATTGTTTGAGAAAGACTTGAAATGGATCCAGATGACTTGATACTACTTCTACAAGATTTAAAATATTTCCAGACTTGAAAAATATACTTCTTAAATTAACATTAAATCTTGAATTAAAATACTTCTCCTGGAAGACTTGAAATGCTTCTAGAAAACTAGAAATATTTCCACAAGAGCACCCATACAAAATTGTTAATGGTTTTATTTGGGCTGAAGTTCTCATTCTCAATTATTTTTTTAATTTTAATGTACTTTTCAGCTTATTCTTCCTAATTCAATGTCAGCATCTGCAAATGCGAGCGCTTCTTCTTTTTGAAAGCATACATGCTAAAATTTTGTATTTTTGGAGAAGCGTCATTCGTTGTTTGAGACTATTTCCAACACAATTTTTAATACCCAGCACCCATACGTATTTTCAAAAGCCTAAGTCATATTGAACCAAATTGGTTCCAGGTCGATTAGAAAATAATCAAGGAAATTTTCCAATTAAATTCTTCATCAGAACAAAGCATGGATCTTTGTTCTGTTGTAAATTGTCCAAACCTTTTTGCTCCTTGTAAAACTTCTGTATCCAGTAAAGTTTACTTCTTTTCCTTTTCCAATATTAAAATATTTCATGTTTTTCATAATAAGTAATAATAAGTGTAATAGTTACTTCTATTAGAATATAGTTGGTATTTGATATTTTCTTTAATACTTTGTTTGGACCTCTCCATTGTATTTGTTATTCGAGATTTAATTTGCCTCCCATAACATAACTCCGCAGTACTGAAACCATGTGCTCCATGTCATCCAAAGGTATAGATAAAAAATATTCCTAATGTATCAAGAAATCATAATCCATAATTATTTCATATTAATTTTTACATAGAATTATTCGAAGAAGATGTTTTGAAGAAGTGCCAGTGAAAACCACAGCTATGACTCCGATATGTGGACGACATATCGGCCGTTTGTAATATGGCAACAAGGTAGAGACACCTCTATGAATTTTTTAGATCACTTAAACGGTCAATATCCCATGATCAAGTTAATCATGGAAACGGAATCTGCAAAGCAGTTGCCCTTCCTAGATGTATTGGTCACTGGTCAAATGGTGATATAGAACTTGGGATGTATCGGAAGAAGACCCACACCAACAGATACTTAAAGACACACCATCATCCCCAACAGAAGAGGTCCGTGATCCCTACTCTGTTCCAGAGAATAGTAAGCATAGGTGAAGGAACAATGTAAAGAAAGAGGAGCGGTTTTTGCGGGACGTACTGCAGCAGAATGGATCTCCACAGAACTGAAACCTGGTATTTCTATAGCAAATATTGCTTGATCTGACAATATTAGAAATACTCGTGCCACTCTTTTCCATGTTCATAACTCTAAGCTCTAAGTATGGTCTTGATAAGATTCCATGAAATCTATCTACTGCATCCGACAAAGAATGGTATGCCTGTGGATTATTTTAAAACCATTTTGTTCCAAAAATTCCGTGCTTACGTTTCTAAGAAATACTTTTCTCACATCTGTTTGTATCTCTGGAAAAAAACCAACAGTAGAGAATAAGTTCAATAATCTTAAACTTTTTATCTTTGATTCGGAGTCACTTATAATGGTGTTTTTGTCAAATGAAAAAGATCACCCAAATCTGTGAACCCAGGTCTTCAGACTACGACTTAGTTTTTTCAATGTACTCTACAGATCCTCACTGAAATATGGACGAATAAATGTAGAAACATGCACTTATATGTAAGTATATACGGACTATATGCGGAAAAACGGAAGACTACAGGGAGCAATGTATATTTGCGGTTCATGATTCTCCAAGATTCAAAAATTTGGCAGTACTATTTCTCATGGGAGAACAAATCATAACTAGACACTTGAAACTGACGATTCTGGATAATTGACGCTGGAACTTGAGTTTATGAACGTCGTCGCCATCAATAGAATACCAAGGCAGATAGTTACAGATCGGTCATATTGGTAAAGTGCTTGAGAATCTGAGCATCTAAGGGTCCCTTCCGTTATAAGTAGAGAGCATGAGGCGCAAAGATACAAATGTTTGGAGAACACTCATTATACCTTACAAAAACTCTATGATTCTCTAGTAGCGCTGCATGTCTAATAATCTTCAACACGGCTTATCTTGTTTCTCATCGTTTCACTTGCTAAAGAACTTTTATTGTTAATTATTGTTGATTTTTTTCTCTTTATTCATTTATTTTGTTTTTTTGACTTGTTTAATTCTTTACTTAAAACGCTTAAACTATTTTTACAGTTTAGGACATTTAACATCACTTCAACCTGTTTACAAAAATTTAATTTTCTAAAAATCTTTAA
Organism: Onthophagus sagittarius; assembly: GCA_036711965.1. Classification (NCBI taxonomy): domain Eukaryota; kingdom Metazoa; phylum Arthropoda; class Insecta; order Coleoptera; family Scarabaeidae; genus Onthophagus; species Onthophagus sagittarius. Next base: position 56,365,924 of record JASERS010000001.1, read on the forward strand.
TATTAACAACATTTCTTCAATTATTACCATAATCTGCATCTAGAGGACAAATCTGTTCCTTGTTTCAACGTTTGACGCTTGCTTTTAACGGTAATTATAACTTTTGCTTTTTTCTGTCAATTTGCCTCATACTTAAGAAAAAATTGTGTAACCATTTTTAGTCGTGCCAAAGAAGAAGACCTTTTTGGTCAAAACAATTGTCACATCGAACTACTGCTTATAAATAAACAATATGATAGTATATTCTGTAGTATTATTAGTAGTATTCTGTAGTATTATATATTCTGATAGTATTTCTAATTTTATTTTAATGACGCATCTATTTGCTAATATTATCACATATCTTAATAGTTAAAATAAGCACAAATAAGATCTAGGATGGAAAGTGAAGTGATCAAACAAAAAATGATCTTCCACTATCTAGGAGTTGATATTTCAAGAGATAGCAAATTATACAAGGACGTGGAAAACCATGTGACAACAGCATTAGTATACAGCTAGCCACGAGTAGAATTTGAGTCGAGTCGAGAAATAAACACATGCAAGTAATGAGCAAAGTCAAATGATGCAAGACGATAGTTCAACCGGTCCTAACCTACAGAACAGAGGATAGAACACATAGAAGATAACCCAAATCCTAAGAACAGTAAAGATGTCCTTCAGATGAATCCTAAGACTGCCTCTACAAGATAGGCAATCAAACAAGGCGATAAGTGCAAGATGTGGCATAAAGGATTTTGACGTATTGCCTAAAGAAAGGTAACGCTAATGAAGTAAACATGTAGACAGCGTGGTGGAAACTACATTACTAAAAATGTGAAAGGTTGGAAGAAATCTTGGTTTGAATAAAAAGAGGAATCTGAGAGAGAAGAAAAATAGTGGTATTAATTTCAATCACCAAGAGGTTGTTAAACTGAACTATAACATTACATGTATACGTAAAGATGTTATTTAAATAATAGTCATGTTGACAGCTCTTTGATTGTTGATACACATGTGTATGTGCATGTAAGAGAAGGGGAGGGCATGTATACACACTCCTCACTTAGGCCCCCATGGGCCCATTGTACATCCCCCCAGTACTCGCTCCGACTATATCAACCAGCCTAGGGAATTACTGAAGGCTATGACATAGCTCAGAGGTGTGTCTGATGCCATCCGTAATCTGCCATTCGGCCCCTAGCCCACCGAAATCTGAGATCTTGTAGGGCAGAACAGTCATCATGCGATATACCGTCTCGTCATCTTGTTTACAATCACGGCAGAGTGTTGGGTTGGTTACACTTTTACCTTTTACCCTATCCTATCATTCATTGATACATATGATTTTAGTAATAAATAAGTTACTGGGATTTCTTCCCTTGACGAAAGAAAAATTTGCTTATTATTGTTTTAAGGTATGCATAAGATGTGTGAAACCTGCCAGGCTAGATACATGATTTTTATCATTCTTATTATAATGTTTTTTATTTAATTTTTATTTTTATAATAAAGACTAACAAATCCTAGCCAAGTAATTCGAATCAAATCAGATCTTTTAGATAATCAGCAAGAAAATTTATTGTTATTTGCTTACAAATAATGTTAACTATTAATTTGCAATGTCTAGGCTATAAACACAATTAAGGAGAAAAAAGGCGATTGTAACAACTTTATATTCCTTAGTTTTGAATCTTTATTTGTCTAAAGTAAGATTTATTTCTAATAAACGATTTTCTTAGTTTTTTAATTTCTAATTAATAGATGAATAAGTTAATTAGCGAATTTTTAAAATTATCTTTTAGTTTTTAAAATAACTCAAGAGAGTTTTAAAATTTTTATTTGAATAGGATTTTCCTAATCGTCTTCTACGACTTGTTTTCGCATTTTATTAAGACTTTTGGAATGCTTCCAGATTTAAAACAAGGGACGACATACAATTCTCTCTGCAGTTGGCGTTGTCTCTTAAACTTTGAACTTTTACTCCTTGCTTTATTTTAATTGATTATGATTTATCGTCCGATTTCATCTTACAGCGCATCGTCATATACACCATTTATATGAAAATTTGTAACCTTCACGGTTGACAACGTCATCTATCACTACAGTCAATTTTGAGATTAAATTTTCAAGATCATCTGGAAAAGTAACCTTCACTTACTTTAGGAAACGATTTTAAAAATAACTTCGATTTAATTTACTACTAACATATTTAAATTGAACATCCGATTAAGAGTTTTATTGATGATGTGGATAAATAAAGAAAAATGTTAAATTGATATGCAATAAATGAATATAAATGTTTAAATTGAGAGATGAACCTTCTACAACTTTAATATTACTAAAAAAATAAATTTCCATATTTATAATCCCGATTCATATTCTTGTTGTGTTTGAAATTTATGTCGGTTTTGTTCAGTTTAAGACGAACTTCTTACTTTACCCGCCGTAATTCAATATTTTTAAGAAATAAATATAAACTTTAAACCCTTAATCGCCATCGGTGCGTACACCTGAGACGAGCTTATCGTAAACAACGCATACCAAGGCGCATAAAAACCCACGCGCGGGCAACCGTGTTTAATTCCGTTGTGATAAGTCTCGCGAGTGTTTTTCACCCATAAATTCGAGGATTATTTTCAACGTTATTACCACATCTGAACGGCACGTAACGAACGGGAGGGATCGCTTAACATGGATGTTATTATATGAATAACGGCCATAAAACGTTAGTTTTACTGCTGTTGTAAATTTTCAGGCTAAATTTATTCTTAATCGTAATTGCGAAATATCGAATGTCTTAGGTGCCCCAGCGACCGCTGTAAAGCACACGCATTGACCTCTCAAAACAAAACCGAGTCCTATTAATACTTAATAACCAAAAGAAAAAAATAAGAAAGATAAATCTCAAAAACCTCATAAACAGGACACCTATATTTTGTAATAATATTATAGTATGTGGTACCCTCAATTATTTTCCCTCATACAAAATTAAGAATGGAGATCGAAGATAATTCATCATCTGCCCGGGAATGTTATCAACAATTAGCCGGTACGACCGGTAATGCCCGTGATTGGAGGTAATTTGACCGGACAGACAATATATTGTAATATCTATAATTGTGGCGGCAACCCCGTGGAGATTATGGCCGAGGCACTCTGTTATTAGGTTCGTCGCGACGGGCCATGGGACCGCCGCCGCGTCTCGCAGCGCCATCTACGAGTGGGGCAGCACGCGTATAATTCCGACAACAACCCCATAGAATTCCACCATCGTACTTCGGCCAACCGTGTATTGGATCACATATACACGTTGTTGTCCATCTTGAATTATTGAATGATCGAAATTGGCGCGCTCCATCGGTCGGTTTAGTACCTGAGGGAACTGGCAAGAATGGCCTTTACATCCGTTGCGTTACCGGGAACATTGTCCGCTTCCAAACGCAATTCTCCTCTAATAAGCTACAATCTAATTTGTTGCATAGTCTATCGTTCACGATGATTTGATTGTTGCCCCAGTCTTTGTTTTCACGACATACTAGGTGGGAATAGCGAAGGGAGGGGAACACAAATATTTAATTTTAATAGTTTCGACTCTTGAACATCAAAACTTTAAGTAAAAAGATAATTTTAAATGTTATTAACCCCAAGTTGAATCCAGACATTCCCAGAATGAAATTACGATTTATTCCCCCAGCCACAAGACCAACCCTCGACGATCCCCCGAGCCACCTCCTCCGACAAATCATCGCACCGCCGCGTTGTAATCTAACGTTCCGTTTATTAGATCAAAATATTTGCAAGGGGAGACGACGACGACCGTGGGGCTTAATGGAGCGCCGCCAGACACTCGCGGCCCCGTCGAAAACCAAGCCCTTCGCCCCTATTTCCTGACTCCCCTCGACTCCTTTCCATTTCTACCTTTCCGGAAAATGTCCCGGGGTGTTGTCGGGGAGAATTCTGTCCCTAGATCGCGATCGCCTCCACAAATCCATCCCTACAAAAAGGGGGAACGAGTATAGATAGAACCCGGGATGGAGGAACAGGTTGGAGCGTCAATCAACGTCGATGGAATATCAATTTGTGGATGCGCCGGCATCAAGAGGAGGCGATTGGGGCCCACCCACGGAGGTCTGGCGTGTGCTGGGGTCCTACTTTATTGGTCCCCAGGCTTCCCTCGATGTCAGCGAGATTCGCCGCAGGAATCGGCCGCCGATGCTCTTTGGTCGCCCGCGGCACGAGATTACTAAGTTAACGTCGACGTGCCATGCTGTTTTTCGATCAATTAGCGTTTCGATCTTTTTTATGGAGCCATATGCGAACGTCGAGTGCTCTTTTGGTGGCTTTACATCACGAACGATCTAACGCCCGAACGACCAGCGTGAAGATAAAAAGGTACTTTCAATCCGTGTTATACTTATTTTTAAAATTCATTGTTAAACTCAAAGAACAAGTCGTTTGAAAAACAAATTAATAAGTTAACACCCTATAAAAATTATCATATCAAATAAATTTCATAACTTGTTTATTACATATTCAAAAACGGTGCTAAAATTGCACCTACAAAGTAGTAGGGCAACCGAAAATATACAAATGTATATTTTTTGTCATACCTCCGACAAAAAGTTGACTAGAAAGAAATTTGTTTCAGATCAAACTACGAGTTTTGGGACGTATTTTTTATAGCATATTTTTATTTATTTTTTTATACCAAAATTTAACATAGAATCCATAAAACATGGGTGTTCCTATTTAAGAATGGCAATTTAAGCATCATATTTCTACTACTTTCACTAGGACTTTTTTTCTAAGAACATCCCTCGAACTTTTATGGAATTCATTTCATACTTTATGAGCAAATTGTAGACTGTCTTTCAGTTTGCAAATTGGTTTTACAGCTGCTCGAACATATAAAATTACCGTAAAGTTAAACTTCATTAATTTCATCCCCAATCTACCGAGTGACATATTTGTCGTGTTCTTCGCGTGTGTAAGCATTATATATTTGAATAATAAGTAATTAGAAAGGAGCAAATATTTATAAAACTCTGGAATGCCTGGAAACTGATGTCAACATGAACATGAATATCCTCAATATGTGTATTCAAAACTGATGGTAACGTACTTTTTCCAAATTCCCTCTTTCTACGTGTCTCTCGAGGATGTGATACGTCACATTTTTTTTTTGAAAAATTGAAAGTAATTCTTAACCAATACGGCATGTTTCCATATTACAAATACATATTTCAGAATATAAATTCCATACAAGGTAGGTATTTTCATCAGTATTTTTTAAACCCAAGATTGCTCTTAACACCTCTATAATATGAAAATTCTGTTTAATACCAACACCACGGCCCCAAAAAGACAAGCCCATAATATGTTTGCGAAGAATGAACATATGCATAATAAGATATGAGATATGACTGATTTTGCCAGCAAGGAAGTCAACATAGTTGGTTCAAGACAATCCAGGATCCATTTTCACTAATTTCCATTGATATATCTCCATATACATTGTGCAACAAAACGTTGGTATCGTAGCTAAAATTATACCCAGAATACTACCAGAAAGGATACTTCATACAAAATATTTTAAGCAACTTTAACAAATATCATAGACCGCATATAATAGTGCACCAACGGTCGCTTTTTGTGGATTTTAATCGACGAAACAATACATAGAACTAGCTGATGATTGCAAAATGTTATTATGGGTATTTTGGAACATGATGGGTTGATTGCTAAACAAAAAAATTTGTTAAATACAACAGTGCTTGCAAATCTTTTCTATGAGAAAGAACTCTTCTAAAACTTTCAACAGAAACATAATGTTACTCTGTATGTGTCAAATGGTAAAAGCAGCTAAAAAGCCATTAAAAAAAGGTCAACATATTCCAGGCGATGACACTCGACCATCTTAATAAAAAAATTACAGCAATAACAAATATTCCAAAACATGATCCATCAATGAGCCATCAATTTGGTAAAATATTTAGACTATAGCTTTTTCCGAAATTTTAGCAGCAAGCAGTTTATACCTTCTATTAAGCCTGAAAAAAGATCAGGAGATCCTACTGCAACTGATTTGCGTGAACTACGTTACAACCCAAATGGTACACTTGAATAATAGTTTCGACACACTGAGGACTAGCAGCCCATTCCAATTTGACGTAACAAAAAAGTACCTTTAGACATACCATTTAATGAGACTAGAACAACTCTATATCATAACTCTTTCGGTATTATTTTAATCGATTTTGTATACTAACCACAATATCACACGATCAGGGATGGCAATCCAAATCAAAGCTTTTTTAAAAATCTTAGAAATTACTCAGCAAATAAAAAATCACACATTTCATCCCCAAGCAAAAAGAATGTTGGAACGATTTCCTCGATAATTGAAAATAGCTATCATCGCTAAGAGAAACATGGTTAGATGGAATAATAATCTAGCCTTCATCCTACTGAGATTAAGACCATCTCTTCATGAAGATCTAGGTTGTTCCTCAGCAGAATTGCTTTACGGACAACCATTAAAACTTCCTGGAAAATTTTTTATTCCTACTTATCTATCTTAGAACATAAGGGGGAATATTTTTGTGTGCCACGCTACACAAGAAGTGTGTTATGACAAAATTGTTTTTATAAACATGTTATAATAAAAAATAGCAACATATATAACTAACTAAAGCTGAAAGCACATACAATTATCTACAGAATCTGATTCGAAGTGAGTTTTTTGAAGAAGCAACAGGGTATCCGAAAATTTTTTAATAAGAACGAAACTTTTTATTGTTCAAGAAAGTTTTACATGCAAACAGATAAAGTTTTCTTTGTGATAATTTAAATAAAATATTTGTTTCTATTTTATTTTTTATTTGTCTTTTGTATATTGTTCAATATTTTTTAATTGTATTTTACTTTGTATAAGTCAAACTAATAATCTCGTTTATATAAATAGAATTTATTTTTCATTTACTTCGTTTAACGTCACCTACAAATTTAGTAGACACATATTTTAATATTTAATTAAAATTTTTATACAACGTACTTTCATGCTTCACCCTCAGTTATACACGTATAATTTTGTACGTATAACCAATAATATTAGTTTTTATAAATTTTTTTACAACAATTTACAACAGATAAAACTATCTGGAAACATTTCTAGTCTTCTGGGAGCATTTCAAGTCATTCAGGAGCAATATCAAGTCTTTTAGAAGTGTTTCAAATATTATGTATCAAGTCTTTTGAAAGCAGTATTAAGTCTCCTAGAAGCAGTATCAAGTCTTCTAGAAGCGGTATCAAGTCTTCTAGAAGCAGTATTAAGTCTTCTGAAAGCATTTTAAACCATTCAGAAGCAATATCAAGTCTTTTAGAAGTGTTTCAAATCTTCTAGAAGTAGTACCAAGTCTTTAGGAAACGCCAAGTATTTTGCAAGCAATGTTAAGTTTTCTAGAAGTAATAACAAGTCTTCCATGGGTAGTAGTAAATCTTCTGTAAGCAGTTCAAGTCTTCTGGAAACATTGCAAGTGTTTTGGAAGTAGCATCAAGTTTTCCAGATGCAGTATTGAGTTTTCTGAAACCAGTTCAAGTCTGTAGGCATTTAAAGTGTTCTAGAAGCATTTAGAATCTTGCGGGAGCATTTCAGATGTTCTAGAAGCAGTATCAAGTCTGAATGTAAAATACGTGCACTTTAAAAAAACATTAATAGCAAATTCTAGAATTGCTTTAGGAAGAAAGAGCTCAATACCATATTCAAATTAAAGGCTTTTCAAGTAGTCTCATCTCGTCATATAATTTCTCTTCTTCTCCATCAAACTTAATCTTGAAATAATACCAGCCATATTCAATAAATTGTAAAATATAACCATTAGCCATCTAATCGTCTAATCATTAGTCTAAATCGTACTGTGTTATAGGGTAGCACACAATTCATCAACAACATCCGCTTATGATTTTGTGTTTTTGTAAAATTGTATTATTTCTGACATTTTATTATTATTATTATTATTGTTTTGTTTCTGTTCTTACTGCAGTACTTGATGTATGATAGCTTAAGAGTAGTTCTTTTTCTTGGTACATACGATACTAGTGTCTCGTTTTTACTATATCGGAAAAGATTATCAGGTTAATTTCAATTCTTTGGTAAAACGAATTCAGAAGGAATTTTCCGTTTATTTTTATGGTCTTAAGCCGGTGAACCACCTGGTATTATCGGTGGTAATATTTCTATCGGTTCCACATATTGGTGCTGCCAAACAAAATCTAATGTCATATTGCTGACCGCAATATATTTCCATATTGTATGTATAAAATACCTTAGCACCACTTAGACAAAAGATTTTTATCCCATATTTACTTGGCTTCGAAGAAATGTATGTATTGTTTACATCCACATCGTTCTTGCATTTCATCGATAGTTATATTTTCTCCAAGATAACAGCAAGACCTACAATTTTCCACAAAAGAAGTGAATATTTCTCTTACTGTAGCTAATTTATCTGTTGTACACCTTTGAGATGGCATTGCCTTTTTATCGAAACGAATACCTATGAGGAGAAATTTTAATCTTGTTTTATACATCTCAAAACGAAATTTTTTTTTCCAAAGCCATCAGTTGACCAATAATTATCAAGGGTTCTATGACTGTCTCGAAATACACCTGCCAAGTATAGAAGACCAGAAAAAGCTTCAATTTCAATACTTACTGGTATTGAAATTGCCTATTATTCTTCCAGTCCATGGTAGATTCCTCCACTAAGTATCAATCTCTCCCTATGATGGATATGAACAGTACTCACCAGTAAAAAGTAAGAAATTCAAACTTCTATTTACCACTATAAAAGTTATCACTTTACGGTCCATTATATCTTGAAATAAGGAAGTTTACCGTGCAATATTAACGTTAACTAACATAAATAGTTAAATCTTTCGGTTCATGAGAGACGAGTATAAATTTCGAGGTATGAATTAATGACAAGCTAACTAGAGGAGTATTCCCAGATGTCACGGAGATACAAATACGATATACTAACCCATAGGTGACCTACAGGTGATTAGATACACCTGTCGGAAAACAGCAATTTCTAACTTAAACTACTATTTTTGGAGCATATTTTTGGCTAATGAATTAATTTGTTTCAATGTTTTAGCATTGAATTACTTTACTCTTCGAAATTATTAATTTGATGAGTAGCTAATTAAATGTATGTATAAGTGAGGCGTCGAATCCACCACATTGTGATTATAGTAAAGAGCGAGGTGACCAAGCTTTTAATGGTATTATTGTGGACGAACGAGCTAGATAGGAAAAGCGAAAAGGGACGAGTGAACCCGCAAAATGTTAACAATAAAATTGCGAGTCAAGAACTGTGTAAATGTGCGGTTTACGGGCGAACAGGCGGACGCCCCCGGCGGCAGCAGCGTCGGCCCGAGAACGAAATCCTCGCAACAGGCGCAACCCCCCGTCGACCCACTTCTGCCCCTCGACTCAACCCGACGTCGGTTCACCGAAAGTGTCCTTACACTGATTTCACAATGATTTTGCAATTCCTACCCAACTGTTCACTTCCTTCACTTATTACACAATTACCTAATAATCTTATTTAAAAAAAATGAAACAAAAAAATCAAAATTTCCAAATCAATTTGTTTAAGAGAACAAAGTGTTAATTGATACGGTAAGTATAACAAGTTTTAACAGTAGTCGGAAGTCGTTTTAAAAACGCACAAAGGTTTCTCTTTCTCCGTTTGTTTTAAAACGTGCCGATCGAATTTGATATGCGCAACAGTAGGCTGCCATAAATTCCGCGGGCGCGGAAACATAAAATGGTCCGTACGTACGTACAACAGAATGGAAGATTAACGCGTTTACTATATTTGCTCAGCGCTATAATATGCAAAGTGGGAAATCTTTTACAACTCGAAAATAAATGCGGTGAGAACCGCGCCGCGTACAACCAAAGCTCTTAATGTTTAAACTGTAATGTTTGCTTTACCTCGTATTTACGGCCTCTTTCCCCTTACGTTATTCCAAAGAATAATGGCTGACAGGTACAATTCCTAAAACAAAGAAAGGAATACTTTATAAACTCGTAATAAATTTAATTGCCATCTCGAAAATCTTAATAAATCGCAATGTTTTCTAATTTCGAATCAGAAAACTCTTAGGTAATCACAATAGTAATGTTGTAACTAACTCAAAATTATTCCCGAGGCAAAACAATTCCCTCACGAAACAATTAGCTTCTTTCGCGTTCAATCGATATTAATATCGGACCGCATCTGTCATCGTACCGAGTTCAGATTGAACTTGGTACGAGGAGAACGTGCGAAGCCATAAAATCCCGCTGAGATATCCAGGATTATATTATTTAACGCCGCGAGTAGTCAAGGCGGGAGGTTATACAAAACGGAACGCGAAGTACCTCAGGCGGGCTTTCGATTTATCTGTTTCAATCGGCGGGATTCCACTTGAGGAACAAAAAGAATAAATAGCTACTCGAATAATACCATTAATTACTCAATAGATAGCATTACTTAATTTCTGATTTTTTAGAAAATGTATCTATTCAAACTTAATCAATAATATTATTATTAAATGACGTTTTACTATAAATAAAAAATTTCAAATTTTTGAACTCCTAATACGAACTTTTCACATTTTCACACTGTTCCGCACTAGTTTATCTTGGTGAATGTTGAAATACCCGCATTAGTAATGAGTTATTGAAGTTAATGTGGAGCTTTTAGTATTGGTGGTTCGAAAACTATCAAACAAATACAAAAAAAATCGAAATAACTAGAACAGCAGGTTCTAGTGGAGTTGGAGTGCAACAAGCAATTGCACTTCAACTTGTTGAAAATTTAAGTTGTAATCAAAGACGTTTAACAAATCAGCAAGAGTCTTCATCTTTAATTTTTTTGCATACTGCTACACAAAACAATTGTTATGGATTTAGGTACTCCCTAGCTTTTTTCTTTAGGTTTCAGCAAGTCTGTCCAACGTAGACACCATTACAGTTATTGCATGACATTTCGTAAACACCACCTAATTCTAAAGGGTTAAATATATGTTTATTGTTTAATAGTTGGTTTATTATCTTTTTCCCCCGTTTTGAAACCAGGTGTGATATTGTATTTAGCCAGGTTATTTTTGAATTTAATCTCCAATTAAGGATTATATGGAATTGATATATATTGTGATTTGGCCTTTATATGTGGATACAGAATGTAATGACTAACAGTACAATATTAATGTAAGGTAGAAATATTTTTGAATTGTTTTTGGTTTTTGGGTTTTGATGATTTCCTCAACTTCTTAGATATTAAAAAGAAAGAATAAGTTTTTTTGCACCGTCGCTTTTTGTATATAATTTTTGTATATTTTATATATATTTGAACTTTTAAATAACCCGGTTAAAGGCGTCCTGTGCATGTTTACGTTATCTCTTACCAATACAGGTTTCGCTTAACCTTACTTTTGCCTATTTCAACCGCCTAAATATATTAGATCAGTAGGACTTTTACAACAGCTTTAAACAATTTTCAGTTTTAAATTTCGTTTTTATCTTGTTTTTGGACGTTTTTATGTTTGATTGTTCTGATAGCCTGAACATTTACGAAATACTTAAATACTTCACCTATGTTCTAGGAATTGACGGTAAATATATTGTGAATTTTTTATCTTAGTTTTCTTTAGTTTCGTAAGTACGACGTTAAAAGATTGATAATATTATTTGCAACAATATTATTTGGTAATATTATTTGTAGTCGTGCCTGAGAACGAACCATATAAGTTCGAAATACATTTTGTATAGCACTTATGCACTGATATCACAATAAATATTTACTTCATGGTCAAGACTTATTTACACTGTAAAAATTATTTACGATGAACCTGGAGAGAACCATTGCTACAATATTTGTTATGGAATACCGTATTCCCCTCAGCTTTCTAGGTGGAAAATAGGTTGGAAAATGATGTCACGAGCACACCCTGTATGGGTAATCTAAAAGCGTGAGTCTAGCGCAATAAAATTTGGTATGTAAATATTGGTACTAAATATTGGTAGTATAACTTACCCTCAGGTGGACAGTAATCCTGCTGGAAGGGAATGCAATGACGAGAGTATCCTCCGTAAACGGCGCGTACCATCGATAGACGACATGATACTGAATTGATGTGTGGCTATATTGTAGGATGAGGGATGCCGAACTATGTCAACTCATCATAGCTCCTCAAAATTAGCTGGACGAGCCGGAAAATGGAAGCACTCCTATAAGGTAGTCTTCCACAAAGGTTTGTACAACACGCTCGATGTGCGATTGGGCATTGGCTTGCATGTATAGAAGATTTAGGGTTCAGCGAAAGTATTGAAGCACAATGGGCTGCAGCACATCATCTAAGTATCACTGAACCGTCATGGCCAGTTGTACACGCAGCTCACATGTATGTCCATCATGTGTAGTTACACCCCATATCCAAATGCCCGGTTGGGTTGGGTAGACGCTCCCCACGTCTCTAGGCGAATCAAAATGCGCGCATCATTGATGACCAATTTGAACGATGACCAATTCCGACAGATCAATTTGAATTTTGATCCGTTGGAAATCAAAATGTCCCTCCACTCTGTAACTCACCAATGTCTAGCGTTGACCCATTTATGACGTATGGGACGGTGTTCGGGTGTCAATGGAATTCGCTGTATTCCACAACGTGGTACCACCACCAATTGGGCGCGATGTTATAGATTGCGATTACATATGGTGGGTCAACGATACGTAGATGTAGTGTTAAGGCCAATTGTGCTTCCCTATGTTCAGCGGTGCCTACGTCTTCTGTACAAGCACGACAATCTTTGTGGAAGAGTTGTACAGACCTTTGTGGAGGAGCACCGTATACGAATGTTTCCACGGCCAGCTCGTTCTCTAGATCTGAGTCCGATTGAATTTATTTGATTATGATGAATCGTAGACATCAACATTATCCGGCTCACCGGCTAACGTTAAGGAACTATGAAGGCGAATTACGACAGCATGGTTGGCCACCCCTCCCACTACAACTTCATATCAACTCCATACCATCGTGTAACGATGCTACCCACCACTCATGGAGGATACTTTGTATTGTTGCATACCCTTCCAACAGGGTTGCACCGCTCTCTAAGCTAGGGTAATATATACTACTTTGGTACTACTTCCACATCAAATTATAGAGGGTGTGCTCATGAATTATTTCCAACCGTATATATATTTCGAAATGGAGGTTAATATAAAAACAACGTACTACCTTGCAGTACAAGTAATCTGTCTAGATGTTAACAGACAAGTGTTAATCGCCGTCGCTTGGGATTATCGCTAAATTAAAGACAACACATCATATGCAGCTGAGTTTATACTATATTTAAAAAAATAGTTACTTAAGACTACTTATACGTAAGACGTGCTTTAAATGCACGAATTCAAGTTGAAAAACGATAAGGAATGATCTAGTCTATTCGCGTTTAACAAAAATAAAATAAATTTTGACAATGTAGGGAATAGTTATGTAGCAGTTGGAAAACACTGTAATCCCTCAAAATTTATTTTAGTTTTATTAAGAAAACGATAATAACACGAACACGATATAAAAAACGCGTTCCATAAAACTTTACATTTTACTACATATAAAGTCCAATTCAAAATGTCATATTGACAACTAGAAAAATTAATGACCTAATGTCACCAACTTGAACTGGTTCATTTGAACATTTGAGTACAGTAATAGCGTTCATTATCGTCGCAAATTACAAAAAAGCTTTAACACGCGCAACGTTTCAATAGTATAACTTAAAAAAGGCATTAGTTGCTTCCAGACAAGTCGGGAAAAAACATTACTACTAATAAGTACTCTATTATGCTTGTTAATTGTTTATTCCGTAAGCCTAATTTCCACGATGCATCACAATAAGTCAAAGACCAGTGGAACTAGTAATACTGACAATGAAAAAAAAACCTAGTTATCAATGTTTTATAACGTAACAGACGAGGAATAGATACGACTAACAAATAGTTATATGTACTAATAATGATAAGAAATGAGGACAAAATCATGCTACAATGAAAAATGGAAATGACACACACATATTCGAAGTGAAGTCAAAGACTAGATCTACACAGCAATACTTCTATCTGTACTAACCATGTGCAACTAAGCAAAGTTTACTGTGCTGATACAGTGATATAGGCACACCTAAACGAGTTAGCGCAACGTATCAACTTGATTACGCCATAAGACAGTTGCTGATACATCACATTGGACGGTCGCCAATCAGCTGACCATGCGTCGCCTACTGTGAGCTGCATATCCTCTAATCTAATAAATCTTTGTTAATAACTATTTGACAGATATTAATAATATTTTTGACTCCGCAAAATTAGAATAAGTTACGGTAGCGGTGTACAGAATGAATTTTGTACAATGTCGCCATTATATTTATTAATAATTCTATCGCATAGCTATTGAAGAGTTTGCAGTGTTGAAAGCAGTAGTAAGTGAAAACAGTAGTCCTCTTTCTTCTCACTAACATAGACCAACGGTAGAATAATTGTGTTGACTCTTGTTAAAATTGGGTATCAGCGCAAATAACACACCGTATTGCATTTGCACTGCACAGCCCAGTATTAAACATCCCTAATCTATCTTAACATATGTAACAGAACTGAAGTCGAGATATAAGTACGAAGGCTTTCACGATCGGTGTTAACTGTACTACTGTATTAGAACTAACACTATAACTATCACTAGGACTAACACTAGACCTAAAACTAGAAACATTCGGGTTTTGCCGTGCGTTTTTTGAAAAAATGTTTGACGTTTCGGATGCCATGTTGCAACCTTCTTCAAAAACTGCTTCGAAGTCACTTCGAAAAAAAGACAGTTTTAGATCTAGTGTTAGTCCTGGTAATAGTTCTAGTGATAGTTCTAGTGTTAGTGCTAGTGTTAGTTCTAATTTTAGTTCAGTCAAGCCGAGATATTGCCTGATTTATATATATATTAGAAACAAAAAAAAGTGAAAATAGTATACAGCGTTTTTTGATTTAATTGATGCGAAAGATTAGCTGGAAGAGTACTTATAAGCAGAGAAAGATGTATATCAGATGAATAAACAAAATTGACATAATAGGTTTATTACAAAACAAAAATGAATGGACTGAGCGCATTGATCGAATTGTAAAATCACGAGAGACTAACGAGATTATAGAATAGAGCATTTATGAAAAAATACAGACATGAGAAGAAAAAAACAAAGAAAGTAATTCCGTTTGTGAGAACAATCCCTTGCACGGGTGAGCTGAATCACCCGATAATTCAGTTCCAGAATCAAAACCTCATTTATCAACACAAACCATCGCAAATAGTAAACTTCCATCATAAAGTTTGTAATCCAAGCAAATATGTCCCCTCAAATATAATCATAAAAAAAGCTAATTAATACAAGTTTTATTTAGTCTCCAATAAATGTAGATATTTTTTATCTAATATTTCATTTTATCTTTCCTCAGAATTACGTAATTAACACAACTTTTATGGAACTCCTCAATAAACGTAGCAATTCATCTGTTTAATATTCAAAATTGTATCAAATTCTTAAATGTTTAACATAAAAAGAACTGTTTTAAAAACTCGTAACGAAATGCAAATAAAATATCTACAATATCCTACGTGGATAATTAACTACAATAGTACATTTTAAGTCTCCTAAGAAAATCTAATAAATCGATTACCGTTACTAAACTTGGGCGTTTATCGTTATATATCATACACAAAATTGTTATATAAGTCATTTTATGATTTTATTTTATAAACGTTTACATAATATAATAATAAATCAGTTTTAGAGTCGGAAATAAAACTGTCATCTGTGCAACTTTAATATAACAAATCAGATTTTCAAACGTTGTATACATAAACAATAAAATAATATTACAACTCCAAATTTATAACAAAAGTCGTAATAGATCTTTTTAATTGCCAATAACTCATTGTGATAACACAATGAGGATTCTTCTATATTATAAATTTGGATGTTAATTACCTTTCTTTCCGAAATGAATATACAAGCCATTGTTTAATAAAATTATTAACCTGCGGTTAATAAAAAGTTAACATAAATGATAACACCAGTAATTAACTGCTTTCATCGTATTTACATAATCGAAAATAATTAAGCATAATTAATGTAAAATGGATAGATTTATGTTTTACATCCTATGTTTTGCGATGAAATGGAAAGTAATTGCAAATCTTTACCATCTCTTTTACTAACATCTGAAAATTAATCACTTTGCTATTAAGATCAATAATAACCCGCAATACTTTCACAATATTTACTTGTTACAATTTCCCGTTTAATTAGTTTATAATGAAAACGTTTTCTTTAGAAACATAATACTAGAGTTGGGTTCTTCTCAAATGGTTTTTGTTTCCAATTAGTTTCATAAGAAAAAGATGAAATATTACATCTTATAAATATCCTTATTGTTTTCGTCTGGTAATGGTAATATGAACATTTATACTAGTCGTGTTAAAGTAGGTTCTTAAACTACATATATGAGACACCGTCGACGACTACGAAGTAATACACTTTTCGAAGGATAAAATTAAAACGTAGTCGTAACTTTTACGAGTCTTACTACCGTCGCGCCAAGTTTTAGAAAAGACTTTCGCCTTGGGAGTTTCGACCCGAAATGCTTCCTAAACAGTTAAAATGCAATATCCGATAATAAGCAACTTTTATATAAGGACAATATAGGCGAAGCCGCTTCTCTTATTTATAAAGTGGATGGCGCTCGACTGTAAATATGTACGACGACTGGCACGCTATTAAATGTAAAGAAGTATACTACGGGTAGAGGAGGCACTTTGGCGCGGGACGGCGAACTTTATTCGCGGCCAAGCGCCATTTTTAGTGTGTATAAAACTGAAAATTGAAAACTCGACGCTCCCGACCGAGGAATTATTGGACTGCATATGGGTTTCAAGTATGAATTACGTAGATGGGATATCGCCCTACTCTCTTTCTGCCTATGTGCCTTAAGTAATATAGTTTTAGCATTTTTTCGTATTCGATGATCGTTGCAGGGAACCCGGTTAGTGGCTGAAAGGACTTGCATTAGTCCTTTTTCCCTCTTCAAGTGCGTAAGTTCTTAACAATTGTTGTGGACTTGATGCAGTACTAACCTATTGTTAACTAATGTACCTTACTCTTACTTATATAAGTACAGAAATATCCAAAAATTGTGTGAAAATCGAAACACACCAATGTCACATTTGGTTGTTACAGCATAATCTTCGGAGATATATTTATAATATATAATATTTTTATAATGATAAAATATATTTAAGTTACACTATTAATATTATTTATTTAATACATCAGCATATATTAAAATATACCGGGTTCTTCGGATTGTAAGGCAAACCGGAGAATAAGATGCACATAAAATTTATAAAATGATTTTGGGAAACATATATTTCAATATTACTTTGAGATCATAATATTTATTTATTGTTTATTTAAAATTTTAATGTACTATTGAGCTTTTTCTTCTCAATTCAGTCTCAGCATCTGCAGTGAACATTTTCTGGAAAGCACGTATTTTAAATTGTGACTTGATATTGCTTCTACGAGATTAGAACTGCTTTCAGAAGACTTACTACTGCCCCTGGAAGACTTGTACTGCTTTCAGAAGTCTTGATATTACCTCTGGAAGACTTGAATTGCCTCCAGAAAACTTGATACTGCTTCTAAAAGACTTGAAATGTTTCCAGAAGGCTTGATACAGCCTTTGGAACACTTGCTTCCAGAAGACTTAATATTACTTCTAGAAGACTTGAAATGCTTCCTGAAGATCTAATACTGCTTCAAGAAGATTCTAAATGCTCTTTAAAAGACTTGATTTGCCCCCAGAAGACTTGAAATACTAGTAGAAGAACTACAAATGCTTCCAAAAGAGTACAAAACAATACAAAATCATACAAAATTGTTAATGATTTACATTGCAAAATAATCGGCGTTAGACAAATCGTTCCGGCTATTTTAATGGTTTCTTAATTTCGGGACTTTCAAAATCGTGGGACTTCAGTGTTCACGGACCTATCATTTCTTTCTTGAAATTTCGATACCGAACCGGGACCAAATACCAGGACTGGACACCCTGGTTGCTCTTTATTAAGTGCAGCTTATTGCTGGTACTACTATACTATTATCAGAGGACGGATTATTAACAAGGCAACGGTTATTGTTTTACTTGATTTTTCTTTACATTATTCCTTTGATCCTACTCAAATGCATATTGCTCAGAATTATATTAATTATGATTTAAACAAATTGATTCATAGATGCTTCCCAAATGTGCCTAAACATTAATCCTTTGATATGTGTTTGTGGTATTAGTTTATAGTACAACGATGAGGCAATCAATTCAAATACTATTTTCCAATACTATTATCCCAATTCAATTATTACGACGTAGTTTATGATTCGTGTGTTGATATGGCTTTTACTCTTCAAATTCAACATTTGCAAAACATTTGTTTAACAATAAGATTGGTATGAGATATGGTAAGCTAATATATGGAATAAGGAGACGTTGAAAATTAGATTTTGCTTGTTTTTTTCATAAATTGCTTTTATATGGAATCCCTCCCTAATTGTCAGCTAGAATTCATTTCCGTTAGGTCATACATCACATCGTTAACGATATGCAACATTGTTTTAACCTGTCTATTCCTAGACACCGCACCCAACTGTTTAAACGCTCATTTTTAGTATTTACAATAGCATCCACTTATAAGACCTTTGGGTTTAATATTTTCTTTCTAATTTTTATTATTATGAGGTACATCAATAAATATTATTATTATCTGCACTGTCGGTAATATCACTCGTCTCGTTAATGTCACCGTTCGTATTTGTCCCGCCTGAACTATTTTGTCTCCATTTTTTAAATGACTTTATAATCCAGGTATATTTATTTTTCTCTCAGGTACAAACTGAATTGTTGGTTTAGTAGTTTAAACATTCGGGTTTAGCCATACCTTTCCTAAGATGGCTAAACCTGAACGTTTCTTAGCCTTTTTGGCACCCTTTATTAATTACTGATTACACTTTAATCGGTATACTACATATTAACAATAAATAGTTTTTTTTATGACCAGGACTATTTTCGTGCATTTTCAGAGGATTACATAAATGTTTCCATCTTTTCAAACCTTCGCTGGTAACTAAATTAGAAGCTGAATTAAGATGAAAAAAAGCAACAACAGAAATAAAATACCCCAAAAATGACGTCAATTTTTATACTTGGGAAATTCCCTTAATTGAATTTTTAAAGGTCATGACATTATAATGTGATTTCTTATTATAGTCAGTACTTTCGGCCACGCAAATATATAGTTATTCTGGACTTGATTCCCGGACTATTCAGATAGTCGCCCTGGCAAACTATTGATGTGATAGTTCAGGTTCTTGTGCTTGGTATAATTGTTTTGAACCAGAAGAAATATTAGTCAATTCTTTGCTTTCTGGTTAAGTTGTGAAAAGTTTGGCTTCTTAAACTAGAACTGTTACAAAACTTTCTTGTGGCTTTTCTGTTAAGTATTTATTAATATCCATAGGTTTTTTTTGTATATTCATAGAGTTTCTCTCTGTCTACTTTCCTTTTGCAATTTTCAGAACCAGAAAACTTTTTGTTCATGCTTGCTATGATGACATCTGACAAAGAAATTATTCGATCGTAATGATATCAACAACAATTTCACCACTACTTTGATTTGCTGTTAAATATGAAACGCGTGTGGTATGTATTAACAATGATTGCCGATTAAGTTTAAGTAAAAATAATACATTAAGGCCTCAATAAGGTGCAGTGAAAAAAGATCGACATTACATCCTTTGGTAATATTATCAAAAATAACTAACGTGCAACCCGGATTAATTGAAACTTATCTAAACAATAGAAAAAACAGTAAAAAAATTTCAAAAACAGAATTTAAGCGCTATAGCAAAGAAGTAAATTTATTGTTACTTTACGTATATTTTAGCTGCCACCGACCCCATCCTGAAGCCGCCACTGTTGCTAACTTTAAGTCTAATGTCAGTTCTTGTTTTAGTTGGTATTTAGCATTAAATTCCTAAAAGAAACGTGCGAAGAAACCCAAATGCATTTAGGTTTAGTAATAGCTCTAATTTTAATAGTTATTCAACTCTATATTTTAGACTTAAACTAAATGTCTATTATGACGACTGAACCGAATATTCCAATCTGCAGTGTTAGTTCTTATTCAACCAACTTATACAGAAAGCTAAAATAGAAGATAAAGATATAGAAAGAAAAGAAAAGAAATAAAAGATAAAATAGCTGTTCGAATTATGTGTATAAAAAAATTATTTATTCAAACAGTTCATAGCACAAATGAAAATTGTTTCATATAAGAGCTTATTTTTTCAATTCACATAATGAAAATGCTGTTTTTATAGATTTGATTACAAAGGATGTAATAATACAAATTTGCCTCGTTATGAAAATTAATAATTAAAACACAGCAATTTACATAAATAGTATGGAAATTAGTCTATATTAACACGATCGATATATGTTGGTATCATGCTGGTCCAATAACCCATCAAGTATCATCATCATTAAAATTTTTTCTCTATTCCCAATATCCTTACGATGCAGAATCTAGTAAATCGGCAATATTAATAGATCTCCCCTCATCTCACCATTCTTCACCATCTCTTTTTACTCTCTCTCTTCTCCTTTTATGCTATTTTCTTATGAGCACCATGATTGATTCGGGGAGTAATGCGATTTGACAGGTAATTTTATGTTAACAATCGCGCCGATTATTCGCGGGACAATTAAAAATTAATGATGTAATTATGCCGATAAATAACAACGTGGCCCATTCCTTCCTTCTGATCGCTCCACCAATCCCCTTCTTCGTTCTCTCTCTATTTCTACTAACTCGCGGACGTTTTGACGTCTTGTAATCGTGTCCCGGAGGCTCGGTCGAGATGTTTCGTGGAAAAATCGTCTGCCGTTATTTATTTATGATTGGAATGCAATTTAACCCGAAGCCAAACGGGACCTCGACAAAGAAGTCGCGTGGAGGAAGGCGCGCAAGCGAACACCGACGCCGCTTAATGTCCCCTCGATTACTAGGCGCAATCATCACATACTTGAGATATAATTTATGTTCTATGTAGGTGTTCCGATGACAATGGCAACCATCACGATAACGCTAATATGGATATGTAGCCTTGAATGGAATTCAATGAATATTTGATGTAATTAGTAAAGTCTATCATTAATGAATATTTTAAATATTCAAATGAGATTATTATGTCCAATAAAAAATGAATCTGGTGTATTGTAAGGTTCTTGAAATTTTATGGAGGTTTTTTCCCCAGAAGTAAAAACTTTGCCGATATTTGAAAAGTGGGGTATATAGAGAGGATGAGACAAACGGAACGTTCATCGTGGGGCTTATAACGTTGACCGTTCTATTTTTTTTCTGCGGCATCGGTGCGGGGGTCGTTCGGCGTTTAAAACAATAAAAGCCATCGGGCGATGGGTTCCGTCCGGCCGAATATAAATTAGGGAGACCAAAATAAATAAAAGGGGAGTCGTAGAGATCAATAATTTACAACTGTGTAGAGTTTTACGTTAGTCTCATATGTGCCGAGTGTGGAAATTACCGACGGCGACCGTATTTTTACAATACCAGCGTTTGTACGCGCGCGGGCCCCCATGGGGCTTCGCCCCGAATAAATGTTCGATGATATAACAGCACTACCCGGAGGATAATGTCTATTTTTCATGTGACCTAGAATACGGTCCGGAATCGTATTTGATTTGGGAATTCAGATGAAATTTATAACCGGATTGAAAAAGCTTTGGTTTCTTTCTAATTGAAACTCGAACATTTTTTAAAGAGAAAATGAACTGTGACAAAAACATTCATAACCCATATTTTTTATTAACTTATTCTTCCTCTCATTTAATTTATAGCTATTATTTAATTTCAATAATTAATTCAACTTGTTGAGCTTTACGGTAAATATTCCACTTAGATCGACTATATTATTTAACTTAAATACACCCAATGATCTACATAAAGTACTCAACAGAATCCAATTTTAACCTAGAAAATCGTTTTGAAATGTCCGAATGTTAAGCGGCACAAATGATTGAATAATATAAAATGACGAGGATAAATCTCGTAGAAGTAAGCGATATAAAAAAGCACATATAAATAGATGGACTATAGTGAAAATGTATGTATGAAATTCTTCTGGTGATAGTAGTAAGAAGAAAAGTGATGATAATCTTCAATCAGATGTGTGCACATTCACAAAGAGAAAAGCAAACAGGCTAAATCCGGAAGCCGTACGTTCAACGGATTAAAAGTCATTCAAAAATAGGGATTGGTGGACACATTTCAAACCTTTGTTTTACTTTGTACAATAAATCAGTTTTTGCAAGAAGACTCGAAATAAAACATCAAGACATAACATTTTTGAAACTTATTTCAATTTATTTTAATTTGGAGATTACTTTCAAGAATTTCTTAACGATTTTCAACAAATTATTTGTACATGACTTAAAAGTCTTTCAAAGAATTTTCAGTTATACTTACAGCACAAAAACGCATCACCTAAAATGATGACTAATTTCAATAACATAAAATAACAGATTACAATATCTTTTGAGCGTATTAGCTGATTTGAATAAGATTTTTTGTTTGAAGCTCTACCCATTTGGCAATACTTCTGCCTTCGGCACCACGGGTTCTAACTGATCTACTTAGCATATCCCACATGTTTTCCATGGGGATTAATTCTATTTCCAGGTGATGCATTCAATACCGGAGCAAAATCTTAATACTGGTTTTCGGTATTTCCATTATTTTAAAACCGATATTAATACCAGTATCAGTTTAATTTATTTAACTAATGCAACATTAAAGAATGATGATAAATAATAAATAAAAGATCATCGTGAGCAGTCATGCGCGAAATTACGTCGGCAAGTTTTTGACTTTTGTTGTTAAATGGATTTGTTACTTTACTTTGATTAGAGGCACTATGTTTATCACATGCGTCTATGAGTTGTGCTTTTTTTAGGAATAGGACCATGAATGGTTCTTTGATGCTTACTTTGTCTAATGATATGATAAATTAGTCCCACTTAAGTCGCGCCATTAAGTTGGCTTGGGCTGGATTAGGCTGAGTTGGATTGTGTTGTGTTGCCTACACAACGGTCTGCACTGGACCATTGCAAATGATAGCAAACTTACTACCAATTTAGATTATGACTAAAGGGAAGATCCGACCTCCCTGAAGAACTAGCTGCTTCAGAGACTAGCTGTTGAAACATAACATTGACAATATGGAGTACACCTTTTGACAGTATGCAAGATTGTAGGATGAAATACAGTAAACCACGAAAAAATTATGAATAGTATTAACCCCAAGTAACTGCACTAAAGTTATGGTGGAAAGTTAAGAAGGGTGGCAACAGTAGAGATGTTTGTGAAGAAGGTCATAATCTGCGAAGAAGGCAGAGAAGAGAGCGTGAAGGAACAACGTATGTAAGTAAATTGATGAAATGATGGCTTAGTGGGCTCCCTCGCAAAAAAAGTTGTGTTGGATTATATAATTAATTATTGGGGAAGGTAAGCATCCGGAGACAGAGGAGAATAACGCCGATAAGATAGAAAGGATACTATGAAAGATATGGAAACATAACTATGGAGCAACTTCCAATATACCTTCTGGAAAAAAGGAAAGCAGAAGGTGGCAATGTATAGAAAGCAAACAGGTCAGATTGGCCTGAATACAAACACAATTCCCGTGAAATACAATTTCCTTTGCTGTAGAAAAACTTTCAGTTGTAATAGGAAACTTAAGAAAACACAAATCTCCGGATCCGGATGTCATTCCATCAGAAATAGTTAGTTTGTTTGCATTGAAGCATTCAAGAATTCTTACAAATGTATAATGACTGTATGACAAAGAGTGTATTTCCGAAGATCTGCAAAAGTTTTATGCGACGGGGAATTTTTTGGAAGGTTTGCTAAGACTGCAACTTGTTATAAAAGAGAATGAAAACAATATTCTACATAAAAACCAGTATGGAAAAAAGAAAAATGTTGATCGGATTAAATCGATCGGAATAGAAAACTTCTATTGCTTCATTTATAATGTCTACGTCATTTAATAGTTCAAACCCAGGCTTTTTTGTTAAGAGTTTTCGCCATAACAGTTGAGGGTTTCATGGAATCTTCGATTTTTGACATTAACAACTTTGTTCTGTATGTTCTCCTCATAACTGCAAGACTCCCTGGTTCATAAGTTGCGTCAGCGCAGTAAGATTTGGGGGCAAAGTTTTGAAAGTTTGAAATTTGTTCATCGGAGAAGATTCAATTAACAAAACTGCCTTCCTTGGTAAATCCATTAAGTCAAGATGTTAAGTGTGTTAAATCTTTTCAAACCATTCTTGAAAAATATGCTGGGTCATCCAACCGTTCTTTTTTGATAGAAATAATCAACTGCTCTAGTAACATTGAAAGATCATGGCTTCTTAGACTTTCCATTACAAGAAGCTTCAGTAAGTGAAATTCCAGTACTGCATGGTAAGGTTGTGATTCGTTCACTCTCAATGGTAAAGTACGAATAGGAAGACACTTCCAAAAAAAACCATTTTTATCAACGTTATAAATTTGTTTATTGGATAGATTTTCAGACAACACAAACTCATGATAAATAATGAGAAGTGTCACTGGCTCTCGAATAAGCGAAGGAACAAAAATCAACCCTAAATTAAATTTTGAAAAAATAATATGTATATCACGGCACCCGCAGATAATCCACATCGCGGATGTACCGTTCACGCATAATCAGCACTCTATTGGAGTTGAATCACTGATGGGATATCAGCCCCTATCTAGTTGAACCAATTAAGAGATATTTGTCTGTTTGTGTATTTATTGTATCAATGTTTGAAAGAAACTTTATTCCTCCAAATAGGAAAATGTACGAAATGACTTGCAGAGTACCACAAAGGTAGGTCCACTTCTTATAGTTTTATATTGGACCATGATCAAGGCGTAGGAAACTAATATCATCAACGGTTAAATCTGTTATTCTATATGCTGCACCTATTTGGTGAAAAGTCCTTAAATTTAAAGGTTACCGTGAAATGCTGACAAGAGTCATTCGAAAACTCACTATTAGAATAAGTTCAGCTTATCGAACCGTTTCTGCAGAAGGGATTTAAGTTACTGCTTGGTTGCCTCCACTGGATTTACTTGCTGAGGAAGGAATGACGTTGTATAGAAAAAGTAAGGAAGCGAAAGAGGAGTTATTAAAGGCCTGATATAAAAGATGGATTCTACAGGCTGTCTCTGAAATGCGTGTACAACGGAATGCCATAGATTCCTTGGCTCAAAATAGGGCGATTTATGTTAACTTATCTATATCCAGTTGCATCGTTTCGCCGCTAAAGGACTTCAAAGTTAGCCAAAGAAAATCTTTTATACTTTATAACTCGAGACTTTAGAGATTCTTAGAGTTAATGAATCTAAACCATTTTTGAGAAGTGAGTTTCTAAGTTCAATCAACATCTCTTTATGGTTTTGGATGATGGAAAGGCCTTTTTGGCAAATAATAATCCATTTTTTTTTGAGTAGGCAACGCTTCCATAATTATAATTTCTAAATAGCTCATTTAGTTCTAAAACCTTTTTGTCTCTTATAAGATTTTGATTACATAAGTAGTTAAGCCAGACAAAAAGGAATTTTTGAGTATCTGCTACCCTTATTTACGTCATTTTGTGACTATACCACAATGTGTTTGGCACTTAAGTAAGGAACTGAATACTAGGACATTTTTTCCTCGTAGTTCTTGTTCATAATAAACTGTAGAGGCAAGGACTATTGATTTCAATGCTCCCCAGAGAAATCAGTACCAATTACGATAAGATTTTGTAATTACAATTACGTAAAAAAGGGTTGCAGATGTTCAAAAATTACAATTTTCTGACTTAACCACTAATGTATTCAAAATCTTATAAGGGGCAAAAAAGTTCCAGAACTAAATGGGCTATGTATGTATGTATGGGACGAGGAGGGCATGCAAGGCATGCAGCACCTAGGCCTCTACGGGCACCTTGTACAACCTCCGTAGGAGACTCGAGGTGTTCTGAGAAAGATCTCTGAAAAAGTCTCAGATCTCTGATAGAAATGGGCTATTCAGAAATTTTAATTATGTAGTCATCGTCTACTCAGCAAAAAAATATGGGATAAGTGCTTTAAGGGCTTTTCGATCATTTTTGTATTTTTGAAATTCCACCTAAAACCACAAAAAGGCGTTAAGTGAACCTGGGAAGTCACATCTCAAAAATGGGTTGGATTGATTATCGCGTTTTTGAGTTATAAAGAATAAATGAATTTTATTTGCTAATTTTGAAATCCTTTAGCGGCGAAACGAAGTAACTTTGGATATAGATAAGTTAACTTAAGTCGACCTATTTTGAGCCTAGGAATCTCTACTCTTCCGTTGTACATAAATTTCAGAGACGCCTGTATATGAGAGATGGACTAGAATACTTATTCGAAAAAAGAACCTTGATTCGATAGAAAGTGGGGCGAGTTGACTTTTACTTGACTCAAGCTTTGTCTGGTCACGGAGTTTTTAAAAAATATTTGTGTTAAATGAAAAAAGCGGAAAGTGAGGTCTGTTGGTTTTGTGGTAATGTAGACGGTGGAAGAACATACATATATTATTAGTGAAAGGAAATGTGGTCAGTTGTTAAACCGAGGGTACATAGTTAAAGTGATGTTAGAATCAGAAGATTTATGGACTACATGAAAGACATGGTGACAGAAATAATGAAGTTTAAAGAAAACCATTAAAGACTCTTGGAAAGAGTGAAAATGGTGAAAATGAGATATTGATAACACATAAATTTATATACTCTCCGAAGTAATGCCCTGAGGGCGGTTCCGGGAAGATAGGGGGAAGGATTTTAAATGGTCAAAGTTCTCTTCAGTCACTACGTGGCATGATATCTTCGGTGATTATTAACAGATTTCAAAATCCGCTCTATAATAAAAAAAGCTATAATTCCAAGGGATTGCGGTGCCCGATGATTTGGGCCTTTTTTTAATTTTTTCTTTTTAGTTTAATATCATCGTATTTGGAATCTCGGAATATAGGTATTAAAAGCTCTACCTGCAGGCCATTCTATGTTGGCACACTATGCGAGCTGTCTGAGAGCGTGTATTATCATGATTGAATAAGAAGTTGTTATCAATAAAGATACCGAAGGAAACCACATGTTCAACTAAAATTATTCCAGTAAACCATTACCAATGTGCAGTTCGGTCAGAAGGTACACGACGATCTTTGACTCATCTGGAAAGAGTATGTTTTGTTCCTCTGCATTGGTCTACTGAACACAATCTTGTGCAACTAGTAATAATAATAATAATATATATTTATTAACCCATATATCCAAAAAAAACATAAAAGATACAAAGAAACGAAAAATTTGCATTAATAATAAAAAAATAATAATAAAAAAAAATTGTAATTCATGAAATTAAAGAGTTAAAGAGAGCCAAGTCAATTAGCGAAATCGCAAACTGTTTTTCATTGGCCCTCGAATATTATAAATGAAATTAAACATAAAACCCATTCCAAAACCAACCCCAAGTGCATTGCTAATTTACAAACCTGATATTCATGACATGCTTAGTGATGATGATTGCTCGCCTCCACCTGCTGTCTCAGTAGTTCAATTTTTAGTTTTTTGCTAAAGCCACGTACATTCTCCAGCTTTATACAAAGTGGGATATTGTTATAAATGTTAGGCACACAGTAGGAGTAGGATCGCTTGAATACTTCAAGTCGGTGCTTCGGTATTGTTAATGTATAACGGTGCCTAACGTTAATATTACGTACGATAGCTAATTTTGTTGCTCGAATCAAACAACACGATGTTCTTAAAGGTCCAGTTACTGGTTTCCGACTTCACGGTCAGCCGTCGAACTCGTTCAAGGCGATTTCTTATCTCAACAGTTGTGGTACCTCAATTTCTTCTTCCTTACCCAGATCGAATGTATAAAATCAAAATCACTGTCAGTGCAACTACTACAAGACTTGAAGACATTTTTTCTCAAGCAAGAAAAACATTAACGGCAACATCATAACTAACAAAACATCACTGAAATCCTCAATTTCGATGGCGCTGCCGAAGATGCTGTGTTATGCTTTAGGGCTTGTAACTTTGGGGTTAACAATAAAAAATTGAATAAAAACAGAAGTGATCATAACATAGAAGACTACAAGCTTCTTATAGTTAAGATTAAATTCTTTTGTTGGTGTACTCCACAGGAAATTTCAAAGTGTTAGTAGAAAACACCCATTAGCAATATTCACCATTACTGAAATTGAAAACCGCCAACATCTGTAAAGCACATTGAAATATTGGCAAATTTAGCCATCTTGAGATCTAATGATATAAAACTGGAACTAATGTATACAAAGATTCGATTAAACCCAAAACATTCCACTTCTAGGTCTGGTGTTAGTTCTAATTTTACTTCAATTCAAATGTACTAAATGTATGTTTTGCCTTTCCATACAAAATTCAATGCAAAAAAAATGCCCGCAGCTTAGAAGAAACATTGAGTACATGTATGATGAGGACTCCGTACATTGCAAAAAGAGGAGCCCCCCAGGAGTTCACGCCCCAAGCCTTATTAACTCTTACGGTTAGGACAGCACTTTTGCTTTATGATAGACAACCTACGGATTCCGAAATTAACTGAACTAACTTTCATTGTGTTTAAATGACATATGACTGCACTAACTTGCCTTGAAGTTGAATTACTTTGTTGTTATATAATCAGGCTAATTAGGCTAACCAGGCTAATTTAGCTAATTGCTAATTGAATAAAAGCTAATTGACAAATTACATTTTTCTTTTGTTTGATCGAGTCCTTAGCTAAATGAACTACTTTTATTGATTTATTGCTACAACGGGAAGAAATAAAGTACTCTCTGGACCAATTCATAAGTGGATATACATGTTTTGACGCATTCTATAGATAGAGAAAAACCAATGAAAAAATGTCCAGAGCGATGACAGTATCAATAATACAGGACACAGTATAAAACGAAGATACCGTGATGAAATGCCGTTCTTTCATCGATGAAATGAGAAGAGATTTGAGGTTAGTGGGAAACGCAGGAGTCTCACAAGTCCGCCTGAAATATAACAATAATATTTCATCCAATAGCTTTAAGTGTCAAAAGCAAGCCAGTGTGTGTAAAAGCATTTCCACTTACTCTGCGCAAAAAAGGTTACTTTAAAATTAAGTTGCAACTGATTTAATCTAACTGTATCTATTGCTGTTTAATGTTGGGTTGGTCTGTGCATAAGTTATTTTCAGGTTGGATTGGCTTATTTGGAGAATAGGTTACTTTATAACAAGGTTGCTTTAATATGAATATAGTCAATAACGGTTTGGTGTGTCTTTTTAAAAGGTGATAACCTTTTAAATTTGTGGTCAAAACTGAAACAGATCGACAACTGGTAATTTTTAATTTTGACACGTAAACTCTTTCCCTATATATTTATACGGAAATATACAGGGTTACTGGTAACTCGACGTATTCCCTGCACTAGGTTAAAGGGCTTCCAAATGCAACAATTTAAACCCCTATGTGTATATCCAAAAATTAATAGTTTTCAAGATATTTGGGTTATTTACCAACCCAAATATTTTACGACCTTTTTATTTTAGGTTATTTACTAAAAAAAAAAACATTTTCACATTTTTGTGTTAAATAAAAAAACTGCTTGTATAATGGCATCGATTTGAATTGTAATTGAAGGTCACCTCTTGAAGGTGGCCCTCTTATCATATCTTTTGTCATAATTAAAAATCCGCACATGCTCAACAGTTCAAAATAAATCAATAGTAAAGACAGATATTTTTTAAACAAAAATTGATAATCTTGAACTCGTGCCTTCTATCTCAAAAAATTATTGTGATACCAAGTGTGCGAATTAGTAAAATAATTTCCTTGATTTGTTAGCTTTTTAAAAACGTATTATTGTTCAAAGAATAAAGGCAATTACGTCAAAAAGATCATTTACTCAGTACAGATTACGTAGAGGTAAAATTATTTTGTGAAAAAAATTAAACAAAAAATAAAAGATAACACCAGTTTTAAATTCACATATCTTGCTCAAAGTGGGTCCATCGGTTGCGAACACAGGCACGCAAACGCTTTCCGAGTTCATTTTTAACAATCCTTGAATTAAAAATCTTCCTCATTACTTCCGCTGCATTTATTATACTCTTCGACGTGGTTTACTGGGGTTTGATACACAAGATCTTTCATGTGTCCCCAGACATAAAAATCACAAAGGGTTAAGTGGGGGCTTCTCCACTTAATCCATCTATTCTGATACGTCTAGTCCAGCCACTCGCGTATTCTAACTCTAGAATGTGCTGGACTGCTGTCGTGCATGAACATTATGTTCCTTCCAATTTCCTCAGGTAATTAGTTACTCCGTCTTTGTCAAAAGTACAATCATCTGTCCATAAATTTTTTTCCCAAAAAAATCCGCACCTTCGGCATCAGCGTTTATCATAAAGCGGCAAAATTGTAAGCGCCTCAATGAATTTCCATCTTCAAGCGTTTGCACTTGTTGGTAATGAAAAGGATAGCAACCTGACTAGAGCAGTACATTCCATACCTTAATTAGGAAATAATTAAAGCAATTCGCACACTTGGTGTCATAATAATTTTTTGAAATAAAGCGCCTGATTTCAAGAATAACTAATTTTTCTACAAAAAATATCAGTCTTTGTCAATGATTAATTGATCAGCATGTTCGGACATTTGGTTATGAAAAAAGGTCTGGCTAAGAGTTGGCTATCAATTAGAATTCAAATCGATGCCATTGTATAAATAGTTTTTCTTTATTTAAAGAAATAATTTGAATAAATGGGCATTTTGGTAAATAACCTAAAATTCGAAATACCTTGAAAACTATTAATTTTCGGATATACACGTAGGGGGTTTAAATTGATGCATTTTGGTTGGTCTTTAACCTCCTGCAGGGAATACGTCGAGTTATCAGTAACCCTATATAATTTCAGAGGCGAAGTTGACACATTGAGGCAAGTATGTGACAGTCATTTTTGAGCAAGATATACTTGAGGATAGTTATTTTTTATAGCATTGAAAATATGATCAAAAACTTAAAGTAAAAGTAAAAAAGGAAACATATTTATGCAATACTTTCCAAAATAATATGTAATAATTGTGTATTTACTTATTGTATAGCACTAGTATCAATAAAATATCATTTTGTTCGTTGTCCATAACTTTCTTGCATATCTTTTCTTTTCTTGTTTGAAGGGCGTTCGACCCTGCTATCACATAAGTATAATTTGATACAGCCAGTCCAGTTAAGAATTAATGCAAATTATGATTAAAATCACAACTGCCTTAACTTATACAGAAAGGTATAACGCTCTACAGATTTGTGAACTAATCCAAATTATATGACATCAGGTTATATTAATAGCCAGTTACCTTGGATAAAGACAACGTTTAGATTATTTTCATTGGTAATAACATGGTATTCAAAATGTGAAATCTAAAGCAATACATGAATCGGTTATTTCGAAAAGGCCACATCTCAATGTTTTTATCAAAAATAGTTAAACACAGAAATTGATTCAAAATATGCTTTAAGCTTTGTTACATGCAAAAACGCCTTAAACTTCACTCTTCGTTAATAAAATCCGTGTCGGTGTTGTTCCCTGTTTACTTTGAAAAGGCCACATCTCCGGACAAGTGGCGTTTTCTAATCAAATGTACGCGTACCCACCGAACAGCTGACTACCATATCGATGCAGTTTTCTGTGATCTTGATCGAATTTTTTAGTTTATGTTGCATTGTTTATATAAAAATGAATAGCTCTAACAGTGAAAATAGTGACAATATTGAAAATAGTAAACAAAAGAAGAGAAAGAAGGGCATTTTTAACCGTTCCGAGTATAAAACTGAAGTTATTAAGAAAGCTAAAGTAAAAGGTGAGGCACATATTAATCATGTTGGAAAAAGGTTATGGTACGACAAACTAGAATCGACTGTACTTGTCGTAAACAATGTTGTGAAAATTATTTAGAATTAGATAGAATCGCTTTGTTAACATCTTTGCATCAGTTTGATGATAAAAACTCTCAAGGGTCCTACTTACAAAGTTTGATAGAAGCAAAACCTGTTAAAAGAAGTAGAAAATCTCAAAATGTCAAGAAATATATTGAGAGAACCAATAATTTTCTGTTTCATGTTTATTCGAATGGAATTCGCAAGCAGGTATGTAAAAAAGCTTTTTAGGGTTTATATGTCATCTACTAATTTCTGGAACTACTTCAAGAGACAATAGAGATAAATCTGTAAAATCTAAACATAATTTAATACCAGGTGAGGTATGCTTGCAAATAAAAGAACACAGAGAATCGTTTGATGTTAAGGAAGTACATTATTTAAACAATGTATTCAAAAAATACTTGCCTGTTACTTTGGATGTTCAACAAATGCATAATATATTTACGAAAAAGTTTCTGAAAATATTTCCATGAAAATTTTACTAATACTTTTGGACGCCTTCAAGTTGACGTATGTTTGGCCTGTGAAGAACTTGGTCAGAAAGTTAAAACTACAACTCTCAATGACAATGCGAAAAGAGTTGCTACAGCAGAACTCTTAGTACACAGAAACAGGGCTAAGAAGTTCTATAAAAAACTACAACACATCAAGAAGCTCTCTTTAGAGAAAGAGGAAATATTGGGAATGACAATGGATTACATGCAAAATTTACCTATACCACACATACCTGTACAGGAAATTTTTTACTATCGACAACTACGGGTTTTTGAATTCAGTATACATAACTTAAAAACAGGAGAGGCTAAATTTTACTTTTATCATGAGGGCGAGGCTCAGAAAGGACCCAACGAAATGTGCTCTTTCTTGAAACATTATTTTGAGAATTAAGTTTCTGAAAATGTAAAAGAAATTCATATATTTTCAGATGGATGCGCTGGGCAAAATAAGAATCACACAGTAATACGTCTCCTTTCGGCTCTCGCCTCCTCAGGAAGATTTAGAAAATTTTTCCACTATTTTCCAATTCATTTCTCCCAAGCGATAGAGACTTTGGAATAGCAAAAAGGCTTATTCGCAAGCAAGATCGAATATTCCTGAAGAATATTTTCAGCTAACAGAAAAATCCTCAAAAAAATCTCTGTTCTCAATAAAAAGGGTTGATAATGAAGAAATTTTGGACTTTAAGGAATGGTGGCCCAATTACTATAAGAAAACCACTCTGTCTATCGACTCCTATGGAAAAAAAAGTTAGAGATGAAAAGAAGACTTTTCAAATTTCTCAGTACAATGAGTTCGAATATGATTACACAAAACCTGGCATTGTTAAAGTATGCCCATTCATCGATGGGCTTATTTTCAATGAATTTTCATTTGGAAAACCATCTGGAGTTTGCCCTCCTCTACCATCAAAGCCTGCTTTCACTGCTAAAATCGCTCTAAATTACAAAAAAATTGCCAATCTAAAGAAACTTGTGCAGTATGTACCAGAAGACAAAAAATCTTTTATGATGAGCTGATTTCATGGCCTACTGCTAATAGTGATGAACCGCCAGAAGAGGATTATTAAATACCATTATGTATTTCTTAACTTTAAATCATTTTTTCTATCTAATAAATTTTTTTATTAACAATACATAATTTTTTTAATCATCAATCATGAAACCACCAATATTTGTTTAGAAAAGGCCACAACTCCAAATACAAAAGTTTGTTTAATTGCGCATTAGATTTATTTTTAATTTTTTTTTGCTTATAAAACTTTCACATGTATGTAATTTAGGTCTTTGCTCTAAAAAGAAATGGATATTGTGACTAGTACCAAAATGATACGTTTTTTTGTTCTCCTGAAAAATTTACTTTTTTGTAGTAGTGACCTTTTCGAATTAAGGGGACCACTTGATGAAAAATCGCAAAAAAATCGATTTTTTTATTGATGTTTTTATTAAGTAGAATTTCAGCTTTAATTTGATACCTCATTTATAATTTTATGTACATTCTAAGTATTCTTTTTTGTTAAATAAGTGTAAGTGTAAGAATTATTTTTTGTTTGCATAGTCCCTCCTTTCAAAAACACCTTCTTTTGATTAGTTCACTTTACGAACTAAAGGTCTCATATCGGTTTAGTTTTGTTTATTTAGGACCTACAAACAAAGTATAAAAACAATTTATAAATACATGTCTTGATAATATTTTGTCTCATTTTCACGTTCAGTTACGTATAAACCAGTTCGATTTTCAGTCATCTAACATAAGAACTATTGCGTTTTATTCTATTTTTTTTTATTCTATTGTGACTTTCCACGAGTTTTTAGTTAGTGTCCTTGTTTTAGTTATCTTATATAAGCAGATTATATTTCGTTCTAGTTTTGGTAGCTTTTAGTCAGTGTTATTTTTTAGGTATCTAATATAGGCCGTGATTTCGTTTTATTTTTGTGACTTCTCGTGAGTGTTTAGTTAGTGTTCTTCTTTATCTAATATAATCAGACCATATCTTTTTTTTTTCGCGCGATCTTCGTTTTAGACTCTTTTTATTGTGTTATCTTTGCTGCGTTTCATGTTTGTTTTATTATTGAGATATTATACAATCTAATCGAACTTACAATGCCTAGAAGTGACAGACTGCGCAAAAAACGAAAATTCAAAGGTAACCAATTTATAAACATTGATAACCGCCGCGAAAAAACGCCATGCCTAACTATCACGCCTCAACAAACAAGTTCAAAGCCTGCGCCATCTTCTTCAAAAAGTAAACTAAGTGCTTCTTTAGAAAAATACAACTACGATGACTCTCACATATACGATATTGTTGATTTGAAAAAGATTGAGCAAACCTTGCGAAATATTGCTGTGTGCAAGAAATGTCGTGGTTGTCGTTGGAAAAAACTATTACAAACAATTGTGATTCATTTCAGTGAGTATAATGATGCTCAGTGTGTTTTATGATCTAAACGTTAGATTAGTTTATGGTATGCGATTCATAGGCAAAGGTAAGGCTGCCGTTGAGAAACTTTATGGTATGTTGAATCTTATGGCACCTGTGAGTAATTGTCACACTCATGAAGCCTACCTTGGGTCTATCTCCGAAGAAATTTGTAAAGAGTCGATGAAAGAAGCAATCGAGCAAGCTGTAGACCAAAACTCCGAAGAATCTAATCCAAGAGAGCTTGCCATTGCAATTGATGGCTCTTGGAAAAAACGTGGCCATACGTCGCTAAACGGCATTCTTTCAGCGTCTTCCCTAACAACTGGCAAAATTATTGATATTGACATTTTCTCCAAATATTGTACATGTAAAAGAAATACTGGTGACTGTCGTACTGCTCATGGAAAAGGTTGCTACGCAAATTTTTCTGGGACAAGTGGTGCAATGGAAATATCCGGAGCAATTAATATTTTCAACCGATCCCAAGAAAGTTATAATGTACGGTATATCGAATATTTGGGTGATGGTGACTCTAAGGCCTACAGCTTGTATGTAATGAGGAGCCTTATGGTAATGATATACAAATAAAAAAAAATGGAGTGCGTTGGTCATATCCAAAAAAGAATGGGGACCAGATTGAGAAAATTTAAAGAAAAAAATAAAAAGTTACTGGATGGAACTGCCTTAGGTGGCAAAAATGGTTTGACGTTATCCGCAATCTACCAACTGCAAAATTTCTATGGTTTGACAATCAGAAGAAACACAGATTCTGTTGTGAATATGCAGACTGCTGTATGAGCTTTGTACTATCATGTGCTTTCAAGTGACGTAAAACCATCGCACGACCTCTGCCCAAAAGGTAAATCCACTTGGTGTAAGTATAATGCAGCAAAGGTAAAACAAGATTATCAACACCAAAAACATTTTCACTTACCTGAAAAGATTATGGACTTCATAAAACCAATATTTCATGATACGTACAAGCCAGAGTTGCTGGAGAAATACTTAAAGGGAAGGACGCAAAACGGCAATGAATCGTTGAATAATATAATTTGGTCATATATACCAAAAAAGATATTTGTCAAACTGCCTACATTGAAATTCGGTACATATGAAGCTATTACGAGCTTCAATGATGGCCATATAGGCAAATGCAAATTATTCACCAGAATTGGATTAAAACCAGGGCAAAATTTCATCAAAGTAATGAAAATGTTAGATGACAGACGCATAAAGGCTGCTGAAAAAGCGAATGAAGCGCTGGCAAAGAAAATCAGACAGCGTTTATGTTTACTAAAAAGAAAATGTGAAGATTCATATGAAGAACAAGAAGGTGAAGATGTATCATATGCATCTGGAATGTACTGAATTTATTTAAAATGACTAAAAACATATGTGTCTGTAGCAAAAAATACAGTTTTTTTTTGAAAACGTTTTTGTTGTTTGCCAAGAAACTAGTTTTTTAGTATAAATGAGTAAATATTTCAGTTTGTATAACAACTATGAATTTAAAATTTTGCAGACACATCATACCTGTAAATACGCGAAACTGGAACCTACAAGCCTTATCATACAGCCATTTTATATCAATAAAAAAAAATAAAACCAACAAAAATATAACTAAAATTTTTAAGTACAGGTAGCCCTCCTCTAACACGGTATCTTATAACACGGTTTGGCTATAACACGATTCGTAAATTGCAGGAAACCTCCTACAACACGGTATCCTACAACACGTTTTCGCTATAACGCGATGAGAAAACTGCAAATCCTTTGTACATACAACACTGTATGTACTTATACAGACCGGGTAAAGTGCCCGACGCGGCTCTGTGAGCCACGTGCACGATGTCACTTCCAAATTGCTGGAAGAGCAAGACGGTTGTTCCTCTTATCGGGCCCTATGTCCCCCGTAGGACATTGGGGTACGCCCAGTTAGGGTGGGAACACACGATTGCTGCTTAATAATTAGGCAACGCCTACGATAGTTCTGGTTTAAAATGCGGGTGTTTTTTCCTCGAAGAGTCAGTCAGTCAGTTTTCCGTGTGGTTTTCGTACGTTCTTTACTTTCATCTCCGTGGCCTGAAAACAAAAGTGTCTCACGCTGCTACTCGGTAGTCTACGTCGCGCCACGGTGTGTTAAAGAACAATTTTTTTATCTTTAAGACAACGTTCAAGAGAAAATTCATTTCTTTGGAAGTAAAGATTCAAATCTTGGATCGTCTATCGAAAGGAGAAAAAGCATCCCACATTGGGAAAAACCTTAATTTGAACGAAGCAACAATTAGAACAATCAAGAAAAATGAAAAAGAAATCAGAAGTGCAGTTGCCGCAGGATCTTCGACATCCGCAAAACGTTCAGCCCGCCCCAGACCAGCAATAATTGAGAAAATGGAAAAGGCCCTCAGCATTTGGATTGACGATTGCTGTCAAAAAAAATTCCATTAGATGGCAATATTATAAAACAAAAAGGATTAAAAATTTACAACCATCTCAAACAACAAGGAGAATCCTCTGTCAATCAAGATTTTGTGGCGAGTAAAGGTTGGTTCGAGAAATTCAAAAAGCGTTTTGCGATTCATAGCATAAAAATCCAAGGAGAGTCTGCGTCGGCTGATCATGAAGCTGCTAGGACGTATCCAGAAAAAATTCAAAACATTATAGCCGAGCAAGGATACACAGCAGATCAAGTTTTCAATGCCGACGAAACTGGGCTTTGGTGGAAAAAAATGCCCAGTAAAACTTTCATATCGAAGACAGAAAAAACTGCACCCGGATTTAAGGTGTCCAAAGATCGTTTAACGCTCCTTTTGTGCAGTAATGCATCGGGGGACTTCATGACAAAACCGATGCTAGTGTACAGATCTTTGAATCCTCGTGCACTAAAAACGTGAATAAAAACACCTTGCCGGTATACTGGACAGCAAATTCGAGAGCTTGGGTAACAGGACATTTATTTAGAGATTGGTTTTTGAATTGTTTTGTGCCAAGCGTTGAGCGGTATTTAAAGCGAAAATTTTTGAGCTGCAAAGCGCTATTAGATAATGCTCCATGCCACCCACAAGATTTAACACATCCCAACATCAAAATAATGTTCTTACCACCGAACACTACTTCGTTGCTCCAACCACTCGATCAAGGTATTATTTACACCTTTAAAACATATTACATAAGAAGATCCTTACAGTGGATTTTAGACGCAACCGATTCGCAATCAATTAGCGTAATGGAAGCATGGAAGAAATTTTCCATCAAGCGCTGCATCGATATCATATCTTTGTCACTGAATGAAATAAAAACATCAACATTAAATGCGTGTTGGAAGAAGATATGACCCTCTGCAATTGAAACGGAAAACATACGTGAAACATTAGAAAATGAAATTGGTGCGATATTAGAAGTCGCTAAATCAATCGGAGGCGAAGGTTTTGTGGATATGGCTTCCAGAGACATTGAAGATTTATTAGTGGAAGAAGAAGTTGACGAAGCGGAATTAATCGAAATGGCATCCCTAGATGCAAATCAAATCGATTTTGAGGACGCTAGCTCTGACGAAGATTGTGCAGTCAAGAATTTAACATTAAAAAAATTACAAGAAGGCCTATGCTTAGCGGAAAATCTGGAATCATTTTTCTTGAATGAAGACCCTTCGACGGAAAGAAGTCGAAAATTCAAAAGGGAGCTGCAAAACTGTTTAGCTCCATACCGGGAAATTTACAATGATCTAATAAGAACCAGCAAGCAAAGTTCCATTACAGATTTTTTTAAGAGGGGAAAACATACAAAAACTTTAAATAACGAAAAAAGTTCAGAAAGTGAAGGCGATGTCGTTCCACCGAAAAAACGTTCTCGGTTGATTATACTGAGCAGTGACGACGAGTAAATTCATTAAATTATGGTTGCGTTAGATTAAAATATTTTTTTTATACTTTGTGTTGTACATACATTTATATTTTTAATAAAAATTACGTTGTTTATGTCGAATTAAGAAAAATATTTGTTTTTAATAAGTTTTTGGAACGTAACCCCCCTTTTTGCACTAGCTCTGGGTCTCAAGCAACACGGTTTCACACAACACGGCATTTTCTAGGAACCTAACTACCGTGTTATAGGAGGGTTGTCTGTACCAGTAAAAAATTTATTACAAAAAATCTAAAGCGAAAATAATAAATATTTTAGGTTCCAATAACATAAAAAAGCAAGGTCTTTCACATAAAAAAAATCAAGTTGATATCTTTCCTGGAACCTGAGGAAAAGGTACATAAGTTATAATGACAAAGATAGGGAAAAGTGAATAACCGATTCAAATGAATAATGTTAAATTGAACTTCAGTTACCACAACGCAGCGGTCCAAGTAGATGCGGTGGCGCCATCTCATAGAGAGTATCTCAAGATCACAGTGAAGGCGCGAAAGGAATTCATAGATAACTATATTTGTCTCGTATCATAATAAAAAACTAACTTAAATATTTAAAATTATATTTCACAGATAAGACCAAACGGTTTTTTATTAAATATTGCTTAATCTTAATTATAACACACATATTTAAAGAGCTCAATATATGTGTTCATAAAGATATTTATTAAAAAGGTCATTTTTTGTTAACTAAAAATATTAATAATTTAAAGTCTTTAAATGTTTATGTTAAATAAAGATCTTAATCGAGTTTGCAATAAAAACTAACAACATCAAATTGTAATAAGTTGTAATGATAGTACAAAGTACTAAAAACCACTTGTTGATTTTAACCTAACCTATAACTCACGCCTCCACTGTTCAAATCGAAGAAAGTAAACAAAAAAACATTAGCTCTGTTAAAATAAAATAATAAATGGCAACAAAATCGCATAAAATAACGTAAACGCAAAAGAAAGTGGTACGGGAATGGTGAAGAACGACGAGCGGGACACGAAGACGCCAGGCGTCTTGTGACCCCTACTATGTTTACGTCATAAACAAAAGTGGGCACACCGAAGTAAAAGCAAAATAAAAAGCGAAAAATCTCACCTAGCAAACTCAAGGCAAGCACAAAACGGACATGCACCAACGTTCTAATCAAAAACTCAACACAAAACGTGAAAAACTGTTAAAATCGCGTTAAATGCAAGTAGTTTCGGGACGACGACAAACGGCTGTCGCCGTATAGGAATGCATGCAAACAGGTGGAGGAGAGACGCGTCGTGGCGGCGGCGAACGTCGAAAGTAGCGGCGCTATCGTCGCGGCGCCAGCCGGTCCCTGAACCTGTTCAAATCGACGCCTCAATCCCCGATGCAAGTCCTACCTTAAAATTGATCATTTTCCACCTCCGAAGAGGTTAGATGGCTCCCTCCGGTCGTTGTTTACAGTTTCAAAGTGCGAGCACGTGTTGTTTGACAGCTTGAATGAGCCGAATGTGGAATTTCTAAACCGACGGCGGTGGAGAATTTTTGAACTATAGGCGACGGCGATTACAGAAATCTTTATTCATGATAATGTATAATTTTTAATTATTCCTATCATTTTGTTGTTATTAAGCAACACACTATATTAAAAATTATATTAAGACATAGTATTAAAAATATTTAATAAGTTATATAGGTATTGAATATTATAAATAAAATCTTTGTGTAAGTTTGGTTACCTATATGAAACGTTACTTTAATGAAATGTATAAAATTTGTTATAAAATAAAAGCAAAAGCAGTTTATTATAATGTTACAGATCATTCTATCATAAAACTTTGCGTATTAAATCAAGAATAAAAAATAATTGAAACATTAAAGAGCAATAAATGGGTGAATGCGGTAAAAAAAGGCGATAATGAAAATTTTTGCTTCACTCATGCATTGTATGTATAAATACTGGAGTTAATGGGTCAGAAAGTAGACACTTGGTACAGACTATATTTAGGAATATGTATATATAAATATATAAATTGTTTGAAGTACAACTGCAAGGATAACTCCAGAGCTGAGCAAAATACCTCACAAAATTATTTTAAATTTAAAATACTAAATACAGTAATGCTTCCTTGTCCAATTCTGATTATCCAAATACATTTCTCTAGCATTTTATTAATATTTAGTAAGCATTAGCAAACATTAGGAAGAATGAAAACATTTTTAATAAAGAAGCTCATCAGTGTTTTTGGAAATATCGCCTTCTTCTACAGCTCTGTGAACCTGGAACCCGAGTTTACGATATTTTGGTTTTATTAGTGCTATTCGATAAAGAATCGTTTGTACAACCTTGAATTTCGATTGTACTTCAGGATCTAAAGAAATAAAAAAATTTCAAAATTTGCTGGAACCCCACTTTTTGATATTCTAATTTTATTAATAAAATTCAATACAGAATCATTTGTACCCGTTTCTACCACTTTCGATTTCGTTTGTACCTCAACCGGTTCCAAAATACAGCGATATTTTGATTTCTGAGAATATTGCTGAAATTTGTATGTTCGTTGTTGATAAAGATATCGGAACACGGTGAACAGAATTCGATAGAGAATCGTTGTACCTCATCCGGAATAACTGCTGAAAAGTGTGTATATATGTCATTAAATCGCTTGAGGTACTAACAAAATCGAAAGTGGTACAAACGATTTTCTATCAATTTCTGTTGGCCGTTTTCCAATATCTCTATTAATAACGATAATGCACACTTACAGCAATATTCTCAAAAATTAAAAAATCGCTATATTTTGAACCGGTTGAAGTATAAAGGAAACCGAAAGTGGTGCAAACGATTCTCTATCGAATTCTGTTGACCGTTTTCTAATATCTGTATTAATAACGAAGATACACACTTTCAGCAGTATTCTCAAAAATAAAAAAATCGCTGTATTTTGGAATCGGTTGATGTACAAATGAAATCGAAAATGGTACAAACGATTCTTTATCGAATTTTATTAACCGTTTTCCGATATCACTATCAATAACAGAGATACACACTTTCAGCGGTATTCTCAAAAATTTAAAAAAAAAACGCTATATTTTGGAACCGATTGAAGTACAAACGAAAACAAAAGTGGTACAAACGGGTACAAACGATTCTCTACCGAGTATTATGAATAAAATTAG
This sequence comes from Onthophagus sagittarius, assembly GCA_036711965.1. Classification (NCBI taxonomy): domain Eukaryota; kingdom Metazoa; phylum Arthropoda; class Insecta; order Coleoptera; family Scarabaeidae; genus Onthophagus; species Onthophagus sagittarius. Next base: position 56,408,154 of record JASERS010000001.1, read on the forward strand.
AATGTCAAAAAGTGGGGTTCCAGCAAATTTCCAACAAAATTCAAGGTGGTACAAACAGGTACAAACGATTCTCTATCAAATCGTACTAATAAACCCAAAATATCGTAAACTCGGGTTTTACGTTCACAGAGCTTTCCTTTACAGATAAAACGAAAAATCTGCCAATTCCGATTAACGAATCATTTACTAATTTGTTCTACAAGGGTCATAATACAAATTTTACATTTTCTAATTTTGTTCGAATTACAGGTATTGTAGATTTAAAGAATTTAATTTTAAGTTTTGAGTCTGTGCGTTTTTAGTTTTTACATTTTAATATATAATGTAACGAATAACTTCGCCATTTCTGGTTTAACAGAAAAATAAACGAGTCTTCATAACTTATGGCACGTTTTCTGACGATATTTACTTGTTTCAATTGTTTTTGTTGCGTTGCTATGGCAACAAACATTGTTATTTTAAATTTAATACATTTTTTGTCATATCTTGATAAAGGATAAATCCATCTAAGGGATAAACATATCAAATCATATGGTTGTATAAGGAAAAATTGAGAAAAATGCGTTTTTTAGTAGGTGTATATTATAGTAGGTGTTGAAATGATGTTGACAGACTTAGGCCCAGCTAATTCAAATTTAGTTAAATTTAGCCGCTGGATATATTCCATGGTTACTGCAATTTAACTTGCCATGATTGGCTATTTGACCAGTAACTATGGTAAATATCCGATAGTTAAATTTAACCAAAGGTGAATAAACTGGGCCTAAAATGTCAAAAAATGACGGTTTAAACAAATATGGTGCAAGTAAATGAACGACAAAAATGGCAGTATTGATGATGTATGGGCACGGTGATAGAAAACGCACTCAAAGTCAGGTTTCTACACTATTAAATAATATTGACGTGTAAGTTACAGAATCTAGAGCAGTGATTCCTAAAATGGTCTATATCGACCCTCAGCGGTCTATAATAACCTATAAAAATTATCCATGATATGAAAATGAGGGTTTTAACATACACTCATAGTTCTTTCTATTATATTTTCTATTCTAGTTTCTCATAGTCTTTGCTTAAGAGTTCGTAATCTGAAGACGAAAAAAAGGTCACATGGTGACAAGGTAAAATCCTACCTCCACAAATCCGGGTGGAAGCTTTTTTTTTTGGGATCATCTAAACACGAACTAACACTATTCAATGTTATAGTTTTATCATTCTAGCCCATGCGATTATATCCTTTTTTGTTTTTACCGCATATTTCGACCACTTTTAACAGTCGCAATATTGTATTTGCGAACTAAATACTGTATTTGCGTAATTGCAACCACAAAAGAGGTCTACCAAAAACCGAAAAACGATGCAAAAACAAGTTTGGAAATCTCTGATCGAGATCATCCAAAATACAAAAAAAATTGTTTTTAGCGAGTTCTTTAGTAATTAGTATCAAGTCGGCTGGGCGATTCTTAAAACTACATATAAAAGATTCACCCATATAAGGTCGGTATTTAAAACTTTTATGGGATAAACTAAATGTCACCGTCAAAATTGTTTGGATGTAAATGGTGCCCAGCTTGAACATTTGTTGCAGTTTTCATATCTCGGCTTAAATTTTTTGAAGTATTTAGTTTTTGTGATCGATGACAGCTTTTGGCAGTGATCTTTTTGTGTAATCTCTGCAACCTCTTAGATTACAATAAATATTATTGAACAGTGTACAAACTTCACTTTGAGTGAGTTTTCTATTACCGTACCCATACATCATTAATATTTCGATTCTTTCTCGTTCCCTTAATTGGGCCATATTTGATTAAACTGAAGCAAAAATCAAGAAACTGCGTTTTTCTCGATTTTTCTCTTATGCAACCATGATTTGAAAATGATTTGAAATATTCGTCGTGTAGAGGGATATCTGCTCTACCAGAATGTGTAAAGAAAACATATACATCCCATTTAAAATGACAATGTTCGTTGCTGTAACAACGAAACAAAAAATAATGCAAACATGAAAATCGCCACAATTAATGAAGAAACTAAATAATATTGCGTGTAATCCAGACATTTGATACACCTGTATATTAAAGATGTAGTAAAAATAAATTCAGGAACAAGAGTGACAACAGGAAGAATTGAAGAATTCGATGTAAGAAATGGGAATTGGAACTAGAGATGACTATGTTAATAACGGTTATGAATTTCGGGAGCAGAATCTTTTGATATATTGACTGATTTATGCAGTCCCATGAAACCGGAAGATGAGAAATTTGAAGATTTAGTATTAAAAATAGAAAAACACTTTAATACGAAACAATCGGAAATAGCTGAACGTTATAAATTTCGTCGCGCTATACAAGAATCAAAGGAAAGCATTACAAATTTTATAGTAAAATTGAAGAAATTAGCAAAAATTTGTAATTTTGAGCATAATTGGAAGAAAATCATTGAGATCAAATGGTGTTTGATTTAAAAAGTGAAATAATTCGTCAACGTTTATTTTCTTCAGGAACTTTAATACAGCGTGTAGATTAACTATTGGTATGGGCTTTGCATTGCGACATCCCAGATGAATAAAGTCAGCGTGGTCTTCCATCATCAACAGGAAGACAAGGTACGAAAATCGCCACTGCCCTATTCGTTCGCTATAATGAAGCATTGTAAACAGTGTAGAAAAGATAACCACAGCACCTCCAACTGTTTCTTCAAAGAAACGAAATATCACCCATAAATTAGAATTTTCAGATACAAATTTAAAATCTAAAATGTTGTTTTAGGATTTTTGCATGTAACATTAACATTCAATTATCAAGAGGTTAATTTAAATAATTTGAAATTATACGTCATTGATCATGGACAATCATGGTGGTACACCATTAATTGATTGTAATTGGATAAAAAAATTAGTCTTGGATTTGAGTAAGGGTGAGTCTAACACTACACCCCTCCTAAACGATTACATGAACAGTCGCTACAAAAAACGGACAACATGATAATATTCATAAACTCGCTTCTTTCTTCAATATTCTAAGCTCAAACAAGACTTTGATAACACTTATTATTAACATTCAACACTGTCCAAAGCAGTGAAAAGAGAATAGCTATCATGAAATACACCAGGGCACATATGAAAATATTATTTCCAATAATTTTATACTTTGAGTAATATCGATACCTCATTTAAGGTATCGTCCAGCCCAACTTCAGACCTAAGGAACATCTCACTATCGCGGCATCTTTCGTTTTTCCAAAGACTCTCAGGAGTGACTTTGCACCAAGTCCAACACGGCTTTGTTATAGGCAATTATATTAAACCAAATCCCCTGTCATGAACATAGAGCATACAACCACCTGAGATAAGGCTGACTTTAAAATAATAATAGTTGTAATCAGTGATTGACCTCTTCTATCTGTACGAGTTAGTGATTGTGTTCTACTGGTGTTTAATAATATTTTCAAAAATGTATTGAGCTATTTTGACAAATACATAGTTATAAAGTTTTCGAAATAAAAGAAATCTTTTGGTCTAAATTCTGTATCCCCAAAATAAGAAGAATAGCATTATGTCTCTTAGAAAATCATGCACAAATAGAATGAATACAATAAAAATTCCCACAACTTGATGTGACAAAAATGCCAAATTGGACAGTTTTAAAGGGAAATTTCACTTTCTATAAGAGATAGAGGAAAAAAGGATATCAATGGTTGAGACTCGATTTTTATAAATCGAATTAATCGAATTCTCCAAAAAGTTGCTTTGGAAGCGTTTTCACAGAAAGGAAGATTTTTCAAAAGGAAGAAAGTTATGACTACTTTTCGAAATTGCACTTTTTTGAAAAACAACCTGTATCTCTGAATGAGAAGACATGTCTAAAGAATACAATTTTTTAATAATTTTTTCAAAATGATTATGAAATTATTAATATTATAAAACCATCTAAATTTAGTTTGAGTTAAAAAGTTGATATCTCAAAAACGGATTATGATATTCACATATGGCTTTGTTCCTAAAACAGTACATACTTTCTTGCATAAGATGTCTTAAGAATACGATTTTTTTATAATTGTTTCAAAATGACTTATGAAATCGTTAATATTATAAAATACAGAAACAGATTGAAATGTTCACGTATGGTTTTGTTCCTAAAAAACTACATATTTTCCTGTATAAATTTGACAGAATTACCACTGTTGAGGTGTGGAAATAAAAGTCTGAATAGCGTTTCTATATTACTTATTTTATTATAACATAACAACGATACTTTCTTAACGACTTCATCACTTCTCTTCTTTTTACATAACATGCGCACTTGCTTTTATATTCGCTCATGCGCACTTTCAACTCCATTGTACAGTCATACACAATATAAATGTACCATATACACTCAACACGCCTCCTTACATTTATATATTATCTTAAATTTAACATATATCGATAGGTTTCAAATTTTGCTTTACATAAAGATTTAGTAAACATATCAGCAACATTGCTATTTGAATCAACATTAGTAATATTTATAAAACCTTCCTTTACACCTTCATGCACATAATGGTAGTGAACCTCAATATGTTTTGAGTTCTTTGTGAAGTTACCAAACTTTGCTATATTTATTGCTCCCGAATTATCTTCGTAAACATTAACCGGCTTTACTAACTCAATATTAAATATTTTTATCAGTTCTTTTACAAATTTCAATTCACTTACAGCTTCTGACAATGCTACATACTCCGCATAGGTTGAAGCTTTTGTAACACACCTTTGTTTTCTAGACTTCCAATCAATTACGTTTCCAAATAATCTAATTATGTAACCAGTTGTGGATTTTCTATCTATATGATCACCAGCCCAATCGGCATCAACATAACAATCAATGATTTCTCCATTATTGTTTCTATAATATGTCAACTTTAAATCTTTTGTTAAATATAAATATTTCAAAATTCGTATAGCATATTTAAAATGTGTTTCATTGTAACAATTCTGGTACCTACTTAAATAATTCACACTGTAACTTATATCAGGTCTTGTAGCTAAGCTTATATAAAGTAATTCACCAATTATATTTCTATATTTAACGTTTCTTTCACAATTATCGGACTTTTCAATTTTTAAATTTGTTTCCATGGGTGTATTATATAGCTTACTATTCTCTAAATTATATTTTCTTATTAATGATTCGATATATTTGGTTTGGCTTAATTTCATTTCATAGTTATGAGAATCGTATTCTATGGTAATCCCAAGATATTCTTTAATTTTACCAAGGTCTTTCATTTTAAACTTTTCCGACAAAAGATTCTTAATATGTTGTATTTTCGATTTATTCATGCCACAAATCAATAGATCATCGACGAAAATCAGTAAATAAATAGTATCATCATCATTCTCAAAAACATATAAACAATAATCCAAATTATTTCTTTTAAATCCTAAGTTTATTAAAAAATTATCTAAACACTCATACCAAGCTCTCGGACTTTCTTTTAAGCCATATAAAGCTTTTATCAATTTACCGACCCTTCTTGTGCCATCTTCATACCCCTTTGGTTGATGAACATATATCTCTGAATTTACCTTGCCATTTAGAAATGCTGTTTCTACATCCATTTGTTCGACAACTAGACCCATTTGGCAACAATATGATAATAGAACTTTCAACGTTTGCGTTTTTGCTACAGGAGAATAAATGTCATCAATTACATCAGTTTGCTGAAATCCTCTAACAACTAATCTAGCCTTATACCTATCATCAGACTTCCTTGTATATACCCATTTTACATCTAAAACTTTCTTATTTTCTTTATTTTCATCTAATTTCCAAGTTTCATTTTTATTCAAACATTCAATTTCTTTGTCCATTGCCTTTACCCAATGTTCCCTTTCATTACTTTCAATCGCCTCCTCAAACGTACTTGGAGTATCCGTTCTGCAATAATTTGCAACAATCTTACTATTGTAAACATAATAATCATCCAATCGTTTTGGAGGATTTCTATTTCTCTGATGTTTACCCGCATCAGGTTCAGTTTCAATTTCAGATGTTTTACTTATTTCTTCCATTCTTTCGTCAATACCCTCAAGGTTACTACTTAAATAGTCGTTATCAGAGTTTTCATTATTTTCATTTAGACCAATACATTTTACGTTTTCTTCGACAATGTCTACATGTCTAGCAACTATGATTTTATTATTCAAAAGTACTCTATAACCCACTTCACTATATCCCATCAAAATTCCCATATCGGCCTTTTTTTCCCATTTCGACTTTCTTATTTGTTCTGGTCTTCGCACAAAAACTTTACTACCATATAAATGTAAATTAGAAACGTCTGGTTTCTTTTTAAAAAATATCTCATAAGGGGTTTTCTTTTCAATAGTATTAGCTAAAGTACGATTTTTCAAATAAGTTGCTGCACAAACAATTTCCGGCCAATATGTTTTATGTACGTTTGCCTCTTCTAACAAACATCGTGATATATCCATTATTGTTCTATTAAACCGTTCCGCGGTTCCGTTCAATTCATGCACATATGGAGGACAATTTTTAATCACAATTCCTTTTTCTTTAGTAAAATTATAAACATTACTGTTCAAATATTCTTTCCCGTTATCACATCTTAAAACTTTAACCTTTTTTCCTGTTAAATTTTCACATTCATTTACATGTTGTACAATACAATCAAAAACTTCTGCTTTGGACTTTATAGTATAAACCCTTGCTATCTTACTATAATCATCAATGAACGAAATAAAATATTTTTCCCCTTGAAATCCCACTGTTTGAAAAGGCCCACACACATCCATATGAATGATCTCTAAAATCTCTTTAGCCTTAATTCTATTTTCTCCAAAAGGAATATTATGCATTTTATTTTCTATACATGTTTTACATTTCATAAATTCTGTTTCAAGTTCACCTGGAATACCGTCCAACAACTGATTTTTAGATAATGTATTCAAATATTTGAAATTTACGTGACCCAATAAACGATGCCATTTCTCCTTTTGACTCATGTTTTCCATTCTTTTATTTGCAATATTTACCGATAACTTTACAGGCTTTAATTTACTTTTCATGGGATACAAACCATTCTCTTTCCAAGCTATTGCCATAATTTTACTGTTACTATCTATAATTTTTGTCAAATTACCCCTCGAAACAATAGTATTATTATTATCAGTTATTTTACTGAAACTTATCAAATTTGTATACATATCTTTAGCATAAAATACATTTCGCATATTTATTTCATTTTTCTCTCCAAAAACATTAAAGTAACTTTTTACATTACCTACTTTAGTAGCTTTTACACTCCTATCATCTCCTAAACAAACATCAACAGGTTTTTTAAGTATTTTAAATTCATCAAAATATTTATCATCATTAATAATATGATCAGTACAGCCGCTATCTAATAACCAATTTATTTCATAACAATTAGCCTTATCTAGCGTACTATTATGCGCCGCGTGATGTTCAACATGTTCAATCTTCGCTACCCAAGCGCTTCTTTCTTCATTCTTCTGTCCTTGTTGGTTGGCATGATGTGCTCTTCCCCGTTGACTAGGAAAGTTGCCACGACCTCTGCCGTAATTTCCTCTTCCGGCTTCTTGTTGGTTACGCATCGGTTGCCATGAAGTCCTATTACTTGTTCCTTGGCCACCACTTCTACAGTCTCTTCTCAAGTGTCCAGTCTTACCACATTGAAAACATGTTCGCTCTTGACGGTTTTTATTCACCATAAATACATTCGATTTTCTCTCAAAATGCTCATCTTTTTGATGTTTCAGTTCAGCCATTTGAATCTTACTTTTTACATAATCCAAAGTTTGATCTTCTTCCTTTAACGTATCGATTAAGTCGCCAATATAACTATATGATTCAGGTAATGCGTTCAACATATAATTTAACTTTTCTTTTTCAGACACGCTTGCGCCCGCGTTTTTAAGCTCATTTACTGTCTTTTCAAAATCACTAAAATATGTTACCGAGTCATTATAATTTTTAAGCCTCAATTTTTCCAATTTATTTCTACATAGAATCTGCAATGCTGTAGATTCCTTCAAATATAAACCATCAAACTTCTTGATTATTTCATACGCTGTTGTTTTATCACATACAAATTCCAATTGTTTATTTGATATAGCACTATATATATAATTTATTGCTTTTAAATCATTTTCATCCCAATCCTCTTTATCTGTTTCGATTTTTGCTCTTTTTATGACTTCTTCACATTTTTTAAGCTTCAAAAACACCGATATACGTTTCTTCCACATACTATAGTCCTCTCCATCAAAGACCGGTATCATTACCTCGTTCTTCGCCATTTTTCCTTTTTTTTTGTTTACACCCGAAAAAATCTCGAATTTTCCACGTAGACAAGAATTCACTTAAACTCGATAATACTTTAACCACGGACCTCTGCTACCATGTTGAGGTGTGGAAATAAAAGTCTGAATAGCGTTTCTATATTACTTATTTTATTATAACATAACAACGATACTTTCTTAACGACTTCATCACTTCTCTTCTTTTTACATAACATGCGCACTTGCTTTTATATTCGCTCATGCGCACTTTCAACTCCATTGTACAGTCATACACAATATAAATGTACCATATACACTCAACAACCACATTTCATCAAGATATCTTAAGAATTTGATTTTTTACGATTCTTTTCAAACTGATTAAGAAAATCGTTAATTTTATACAATGCTATACAATTTATTAACACGAAGATATACAATAAGAGAGAAAAAATATATATACATTATTCTTTAATATTAGTACTAGGCCAACAAATGGTCGATTTATCGCCAAAGGCGATGTTTTAAAAACGACGCAACCAGCAATGTATATAAAAAAATAAAACAAATTGCTATGTCGAATATATGTAAAAAAATAAAATAAAATAAGTTCATGTATAAAGTAACAGAAAACGAATACGAGAGAATAAGGAGGAACGAGACTGGAATAAAGCGAAAAATGATTGGAGAAGAAATAAAGCTGTCACCTGAAAACAGAAAGAGAAGAGACAGATTGTATCAGGAAACAGTCTGAGATAGCTGTAGAAACAACAGGCGATCTCTAAGCGAAGCATTGAATACGGAAAAAATGCGGGCTTCCCGCAACTCAGTGGCTAAGTTATTCCACAGAGTTATAGCTTGCACTGTGTATGACCCATGATATATTTCGGTACGATGACTCGGAAATATGAGTGAGACACCTGATTGTGCTCTAGTAGGAAGACCGCCAGAGGCCATGAACTGAAATGCAGTGAACAGATATATTGGAGATTGAGAGGAAAGAATCTGGTATAGGGTAGTTAGTATGTGGAAGGATCTACGGTAGTCAGCAGTCAGCATTTCGAGGTGATTACGATAAGGTGTAACATGTTCATATTTTCTCAGGCCGAAGATAAAGCACACATAATTATTTTGTAACCTGTCCAATTTGTTACGAAGATCAATCGAAAGGTCCGGGTATACGGTATCGGCATAGTCCAAATGGGGAAGAATTAAAGAGTAACAGAGGTTACGACGAACAATAGGTGGAAGGAAACAACCAAGCTTGTGTAGGAAGTAGAAACAGAAATAGACCTTCCTACAGATAGACTGAATCTGGGGCAGCCTAGACAATGCAGAATCCATCATCACATCCAAGTTTTTAACAGTTCGAGAGAATTGTATTATATTACCATCAAGTGACAAATGAGTATCATTAAGGGAGTATACCTTTGTTACTAAAGGCCTTGATCCAAAAGCAATAGCCTGAGTCTTTGCCACATTTAAATCCAAGCCATGGCATCTGGACCAGTCCAGAACACTAGCAAGATCCCTATTAAGCCGCATTACCGCTGCTGGAAATTTGGAGGTCATGTGCATATAGGTGAAAGTTGCACTTAATTATTTTAGAAATGGAGTTTGTAAAGATTGAAGATATGAGTGGACCCAAGACACTGCCCTGAGGCACACCACATTGGCTTGTGACCACAGACGAAAAAGATGAGGAGTTATGTACACATAACGAACGATTAGAAAGGTACGATTGAAACCAAGCGACACAGTTCAACGAAAAACCCACAGTAGAATTGCCGCTAACAAACTATGATCAATAAAATTAAATGCCTTGCTGAAATCGAGCAAAACCAATAAGGTTAATTAAAATACCGGTCATCACAACCACGTCTAATATCATCAGTAATTTTGATGAGCGCTGATGTCGTGTTCTGATTTGGCCGGAAACCTAATTGAAAATCAGTGATAAGTTTATGCTAATAAAAATACAGCTGCACATGCATATATAACAAGCACTCTAGTGCTTTGGAAATTACGGAAATAATAGATATAGGACGAAAATCACTTAGGCAAGTGGGACACTTAAGTTTAGGTATGGGTACGACCGGAGCCTACGATATTACAGGTCGTACTGTGTTGGTGGGGATTGGGGGTACAGACTACGATGACAAAGACAGACTATAGCAGTTTAGCCGTTTTAAGAGGACGCTCACTGTTACACATGTCCGGATAAGAAAAAACAAAAATTATGAGGAAATATTAATCAAAAATTCAATTTTTTTTATAAAAAGAGGTAAATCTGACAGAAACCAGTATCAGATATGACGCAGAAAACCTACAGAGAAAAACTCTGAGAATAACTAACGTTTAGAATTTTGGGGAGGCTCCGACTACATTACACCTCAACAGTTAAAGACCGACTGACTTCAGATTCGTACCCTAAGATTCGAGGCCGTACTGTAATCTTCCCACCATTACAGTACGGCCTGTAATACGGTAGGCTTCGGTACGACGTAAGCTAGTTTCGAGGGGAAGGTCGATGTCTCAATGGAGAAGTTAAATATGTGGAGTAGTGAAGGAATGATTCATCCAAAATAGGAAGGAGCTGCTTAATACTGACACCATCAGCACCAACACCAATGGCCTTAGAATGACTGAGAGCCTATCGGACTTGAAGCTCGTCAAATAGCTCCAAGGAAAGTCTGGAATTGACATTAGCAGAAGCATTAATAGCGGTAATAGTTGATAAGGCATCAACTGAATCATCGAGAGTAATTAAAGAGAGAATCACAAGCAAAACAATTTGTGAAATGCTACAAATTTAGGTTGATTTCAAAACTTAATATCTCAAAAATCAATTGAAATATGGTTTTGTTCTCGAAAAAATACGTGTTTCCTTTATAAACGACTGAAAATTTCATAAAAATATCTTCAGAATTCGACTTCAGATTTACCTCGCACACATCACTGCTCATTGTCACTTCACACTTCACCATTTCTCCACTCCTTCATGTCTTCCTGTCTCATACCAGTCCCAATATTTCCTTATATTATTTTTTCATAATTGCTTTCATTCCCTGTTGTGTTTCCTCAATGTCTCTTTCACACTCTCCATTCATTCTACATTCCATCAGCAATTTCTCAATCTTTTTCCCTACTTGTCTCTTCCATGTTTTAACCAGTTGCAACCTTATCAGCCTACCCATCCACTTATCTTATTCAGTTGGTGATCGGAATCCAGATTCCCTCCACCCTGAATCTATCTCCATGGTTCCTGATCCACTATCATATAATTAGTTACAATTAATACTCTCTTGGACAGAGCCTGGCTTAAGTGACCTTGCCTTTCAGACTTCTTATTCCCAGTCAAAATATTCTCACTCTTCAGATCCGTACATCAATATTTTGACAACCATCAGACTGAATATAACTGAAATTAGCCAATTGCTTGGATCTAATTGTAATATGTATTTAATATAGTTCTGTGTTAAATATAGAAAATTCAAAAACAAATACAATTTATAATAATGATACAATTTATTGTGTTATAAAACCTTGCAATATAAATCCAAGAATGAAAAATAATTCTAATGTTAAAGCACCTAAGTAAAAATTTTTTAATATGGCTAAATTTTTGTATAGTATAAAAAATTTGATTATTACATATTAATAATAGAAATTCAAAAAACTTTAAAAGAAATATAAAACCCCTTCTTTCAGTCGTATCCCAATTATCATTTTCTCTTAAATTATCATTCTTTTACATCTATAAAATAAAAACAATTTCTTCATTCAAATAATTTTTGTTTTACAATTTTAACTCAAATCAAATATACCAAAACCTATTTTCTTATTGTTCATCCTTTTCCTTAGCTCCATGTTTCAAAATACGAGTAAATTCAACATAATCAAAAACTCCTCCCTTGATAGGAGCTTCCCTAAACATCTCATCAACCTCATCATCAGTAAATCTATCTCCCATAGTTGTTAGTAATTCTCGTAAACGTTCCTCATTGATAACGCCGGTATTTTCTTCATCAAAACACCCAAAAGCATTCTTAATAACATCTTCTGGGTCAGTTCCTTGAAGGCGTTCACCGAAAAGTGTTAAAAACATGGTGAAATTAATGGGGCCAGGTGCTTCGTTCATCATTCCATCCAAGTAATCATCGCTGGGGTTTTTTCCTAAGGAAGCCAACATATCATGGAGGTCTTCTTTGTCAACAAATCCATCGTGATTTTGATCAATCATGTTAAATGCTTCTTTGAATTCGGCAATTTGAGCTTGATCGAACATGGCAAAAACGTTCGAGGTGGCTCTTTGAGCACGTTTTTTCGTTGTTCCACGACGGCTTACGGTTTTGCGGGAAGACATGGTGTTCTAAAATAAAATTATGTACGTCAGAAAACGATAAGAAAAGGATATGGTAAAATACGAAAGGAAAATGTAGACGTAAATAAGCAAGGTTAAAAGTATGAACGAATATATATAAAATAAACGGTTTTAATTAAATATGAGTTACTTACGGTTTATTTAAGCCGGGTAAAAAACGGTTACAGTCAAAAGAACAACGTAGATTAACTGAAGAGGAATTTCTTGGGGTAAATAAAACTGGTCAGTGATTCAGTTTGCTCACACCACACCTAGGTTACCAACCAATCAAAACACTAAGATTTTTTAATGTTTTCGCGGGAAATTTAAATCGTGATTTCGAAAAGTAGAAATTTTAAATGTTTTTCTTAAAATTTGATCGATTGCAATTAAATATTAATTAAGATATATAATGTTGTTTAATATTATTGGAAAATAGTTTAATATCTTTACCATGTGGTGATTTTTTTGAGAAAGTTTTTATATAAAGAGGTCATGGTGGTTTTATCCTTATTTGGGCAAAATAGTCATCGATAAATGCAACATATGATAAAGATTCCTAAAATTTCCGGTTTATCTTAAATGTATACAAAATTGTTTTGGTAGTAGATAACACTAAAAAAACACAAATTTAAAAGAAAAATATTTTTACTTATTTTAGTGATATGATTTGCATTTTTAAAAAATAAGTAATTATAAAATTTTTTGTGCACATGTTTTATACACAAATAATTATTATTTAGCAATAAAGTACAATTTTCATTGCAAATAATGTTGATGTTTTACGCATGAGATATAGGCAACCCAATTAATACACTCAGCAGTCTGCGTACAAAAAACTTGTAATACTTTAATTGAAAAAATAAGAGTCATAATCTAATGTGATAAACTTGATTTTTTTTATTTTGTATATTAACTACATATAATTCTATTAATAAAATATGCTTCAATAAAACAGAAACAGTAGTTACAGAAAAAATCAAAACTAAAAATTCTACAAATAACGGGTATGCAAAAATCTGCGTACAAGTCAGGACAGTATTTATAAAAAATTCATAAATGAGATCATTGTTTCTATATTAATATGAGGTCGGATAACCTTTACGTTTAATGACCTCCCTTAAACGTTTAGGCATGGAGTGCACTAATTTCTTCGTTTCGTCCGAACTGATTTTGGCCCATTCCTCAATCATAACATTTTTTAACGTTTCCTTCGACGTTATGTTGTGTTGCCGAATCCTGCGTTCCAGTAAATCCCAGAGGTGTTCGATGGGATTCAAGTCCGGCGATTGTGGAGGTGTTTTAATGGGCCACATCAGTCATTTTTTTTTATTGTTGCATATAATAGTACAGAGAAAAATAATTTTGCCGTATTTTTTTATTTTCTTTAAATCAGCTCCTAACATCCCAAAAAAAATCATGAAAACGTCTGATTAAAAAATACGTTTAAACGGACCCATGGCGCGGTTCTGCTGTGACGTAGCAAGAACTCTCGTATCGGATTGGTTGCTACTCTTTATTAAAATTAAAATTAAAGTCATTAATTGCATGCTTAGTATTACAATAATATATTTACATTGAAATGGTCTTCACAACAATGTAAATGGGTTCGTCCCAATATAGTTTCAACATTTATTGCTTTGAACCATTTTATGCGTCGATTTACATCTTTTGGCAACTGAATAAATAATTTATTGGGAGCATTTTCGGAGTTGTTGGAACAGGATGGTACAAAACACTCCTTATATACCATGGTAATTCTAATTTAACGTATATCACTTTTAAACACTAAACTTAATTAAAAAAATAAACACAATAAAAAAACACTAACACTAAATATTATTGGCTAAGTCTAAATATTAATATTTAACAAAACTATTCAAGTTTATTTAAAACGCTTTGAAAACTGTTGATTACAATATGTCATATCAATCACATATATATTAAACACGTTACAAGATATCGAATCGTAGAATACCATATTCATTAGTAAGAGGGAAACATAATAGGGTAAACGCTATGAACAGAGATGGATATACATCGGTCACGGAAATGTACATCGATCTCAATCGGTCTCTGTCTTATGCAGTTTAAAGTTTGTGGCGAAGAAAACAAGGAATACGGTAACCAATCAGTGTACAGAGTTCCTGCTACGTCATCGGCTGGTTGCCGTTTTAAAGACTCGAATAAAAAAAGACATTTTAATTCCATATTTTTCAATAACGCGGAATTTATAACTGGGATAACTGCAACGTACGTTATTATTATGGTCTGAAAATTAGTTTCCCGTAAAAAAAACTAATATCTTTCAAAAACTGATGTGGCCCATTTGCTTTGGGGTATTGTATAGTAACCAAAGCTTAGTGTTGTGGGCGCAATGTTTGGGGTCATTATCTTGTTGAAAAAAGTATTCGGGCCCAAAGCCCAAGTTTTCGATGCTAGGCTTCAAATTTTCTTTTAAAATGTCTATATACATTTCATGGTCCATTGTCGATGTTATGAAAACCAACCTTCCCACCCCTTTGGTGCACATACACCCCCAAACCATAACTCCACCACCTCCGTGTTTTACAGTCGCTTTCAAATTTTCGGGATTAAGGGCAGTATTAGGTTTTTTCCATACCAGTTGTTTACCCTTAATGCCGAAAATGCAAAATTTGCTCTCATCTGTAAAGAGAACTTTCTCCCAGAATTCAATGGGCTTGTCTAAGAGTTTTTTTGCAAAGGCGATCCACTTCTGACGATTGACCTCTGACACAAATGGCTTTTTTCGTGCAACGCGACTGTGGTAGTTAGCTTTTTTTAACGTCCTTCTCACCGTATCTTTGCTGATAGTTTTATGAAAGTCTTCTTGTACATTTTCTACTATTTTTTTTGCCGTCAGCCTAGGTTCTTTTCTAACCTGCTGTACAATTTTCCGCTTCTCTCGGTTTGTTAAAAGGGGTGGTCTACCAGATCGCGGACGTGAGAGGTAATCTTTAGTGTCTTTATAATTATTAATTACTCTTTGAATAGAAGAGTGTGACCTGCCGACAGTTTCTCCTATTTTTCGAAAAGATTTTCCCTCTTTCCATAACTTTACAATAATTTTTCTCTCTCCCAATTCAATTTCCTTTCCTTTCGTGTCTATTCTAACTTTTAGCTTCTAAGCCTCTGCTAATATAATTGACACCGATTATCTTTTATTTAAATCGGAAAGCGTACATCGCCAACTACGTATTTAAGTAAATAAGTATATTTTGGAGAAGGCGTCTTTATTTGTACGCAAATTGTTGCATACGCATTATTTGGAGAATTTTTAATTTTAATTTTTTTTGTAACTAATATTTCTGTTTTATTGATGCATATTTTGTTAATAGAATTATATGTAGTTAATACACAAAATAAAAAAAAAATTGAAGTTTATCACATTAGATCATGACCCTTATTTTTTCAGTTAAAGTGTTAGAATTTTTTTGTACGCAGACTTCTGCTGCTAAGTGTATGTCATATTGAACACAATTCTGTTAAGGTGGTCGTTCAATTTACTCGGATTGCTAAATACGAATAAAATATATGTATAGTGCCCGCTCTGATTTGTAGCGGTCGCTGGTGTGCAGTTTAGCATTTTTAAAGTACCGATGTTTGGCTGCTACTGAAAAGTGAGACAGAAATACATCGACTACTTCATCTCACTTTTTATACCGCTATGACTAGCCGATTAGTTTTCTTCGCATTATAGAAAAAGTTAAAAAAATATATTAGTAAAAATAAAAGTTATACAAAACAATTTTAAAGGTTGTTTCAAATTAATAAAAATTATTAAATATACTTAAAATAAATTCCTATAAATATAAATTTTCTTATTTCTCAATTGTTTTTGGAAATTTAATAAACGACTAGAAACTGTTTTTATTTATTATTTCGTTGCAGCTCTCGTGTTCATAAGAGTATTCTTCGTAGAATACGATCACAGCTGTTGTGTTCAGAAGTTCCATTCTTGTTATTTCTTAATTTATTGGGTGCTGTCGAAAAGATAGAATGCACTAATCATGCAATCAAAAATTATGGCAAGTCATTACATAAAATAAGAACAGACAACTCTATAAACATACAGGATGTCTCACGTAACTGGTTCATTAGAACTTTTTTAAGTTCCACTACTCTTAGAGGCTTGAAATTTTGGTAGCATGGGTTGTTCATTCTGATCTTTTAACCTAAAATAGTTTCAAGTTGGTCACCACTTCCGGTCTACCGGAAGTAGACCTCAACTTCGTTATTTTAAATGGAATGCTATAGTTTTTATTACACCATTTAATTATACGTAAAAAAATATGTTAACTTTGATAATAGTTGTTGGTACCTAGCGTTTTTTGTTTTCGAGTTATTCTGATTTGAAGTATTTTTTGTCAAATATCACCATGCTCTTTAAAAGCCCATATCTCAGCCAATGTTAATTCAAAAACGTTTTGCATCGGTACGATAACTCTTCATATGCTGTTAAATATAATTGTCACTTGTTGTATCAGTATATCTTATACAGGCTGGTCAAAAATTGAGTTACCGTTTCTCTGTATTCAATTGCATGAAAGTCGAAAATTTTAAATGGAATACCCCATATTTTTATACCCTATCAGAAAGGGAATTTAATTCTCTACAAATTATCTATGAACATTCCTATACCTAATTATTATAGTTTTCATGCTATTGAGGTAATTATCAATCTGTATATCTTATACAGGCTGGTCAAAAATTGAGTTACCGTTTCTCTGTATTCAATTGCATGAAAGTCGAAAATTTTAAATGAAATGCCCCATATTTTTATACCCTATCAGAAAGGGAATTTAATTCTCTACAAATTATCTATGAACATTCCTATACCTAATTATTATAGTTTTCATGCTATTGAGGTAATTATCAAAATCATACGTAAAATGCTAGAAACCGTTTGTGTTTTTGTTAGAAGACCCTGACATTTTGACAGTTTTTTGTTTAATTTACTTAAACTATTATTAGTATTATTCCTACAATGAGCTGCGATTGAATAATCTTTTTGCTAGCTGTTATTTACCAAAAATAACCAGAAGAAAACCGAATAAATGAAACAATGAAAAACAACAATTTAATGATAAAAATTAAAATCAATAACACAAAAGAATCAAAAACTTAAAATTATAAAAAGAAATTAAGGGAATTTAATTCTCTACAACTATCTAGAAACTTTCCTGTGCCTATTTGTTCTAGTTGCCCTCATATTTGGAAATTAATGGAAGCATGCAATACTGGAGCTTCAGGTTTTTATGTCAGAAAGCCTTATTTTGACAGATTTACATCCAGATACTTACTTCTGTTAATGTCTTTGAATACCATGGCGAATTATTCCAACGCCAACATTTTAAATTTGTTTTATATTCAAGGCGGGTGTAATTTTTTGATAGGATCTGTTTCTTAGTTTTGGAAAGATAAAAATAACAAGATACCATAAATTTCTATCACCAGCAGCTTCAGATAATGGAATAAATGTTTTGTCATATTTTATTGCTTTACCAAATACTTCGGTAAGAGGTGCTTCGATCGATTTAGATGAATATTTTCCAAGAAAGCACCGGTAATAAATAAAGTGAACCCTCTAGGAATATCTCGCTCATCATTTCGTCGAATATTACGCCATATTGTTGTTTTTCATTGTTTAATTTATGCGTTCTTCTCCTGGTTATTTTTGGGTAATAAAAGCTAACAAACTGAAGTTTATTCAATCGCAGATCATTCTAGAAATAATTCCAATGATAATTTAAATAAATTAAACGATAAACTGTCAAAATGTCATGACCTTCTAATCCAAACACGAACGGTTTCCAGCATTTTGTGTAGGATTTTGATAAAATACTCAATATGAAGAAAACTATAATAAATAGGTATAGTAATGTTTATAGATAATTTGTAGATAATTAAAATCCCGTTTTGATAGGCTAAAAAGATATAGGGCGTTCTATTTAAAATTTTCAACTTTCTCGCAGTTGAATATAGCGGAACGGTATTTCAATTTTTGAACACGCTGTATAAGGTACACTGATATAACAAGTGACAATTTATTTGCCAGCATATAAAGAGTTATCGTACCGATGCAAAACGTTTTTGAATTAACGTTGGCCAAGATATGTGCTTTTAAAGAGCATGGTGATATTTACCAAAGAACACTTAAAATCAAAATAACTTGAAAACAAATAACGCGAGGTACTAACAACTGTTATCAAAGTCAACATATTTTAATAAAATACTCAATATGAGGAAAGCTATAATAAATAGGTATAGCAATATTTATAGATAATTTGTAGAGAATTAATTTCCCGTTCTGATAAGCTAAAAAGATATGGGGCGTTCCATTTACATTTTTCGACTTTCTGGCAATTGAATACAGCGAAACGGTAATTCAATTTTTGACCAGCCTGTACAAGGTCCATTGATATAACAAGTGACAATCTATTTGACGAAACGTTCTTGAATTAACGTTGACTGAGATATGGGCTTGTAAAGAGTATGGTGATATTTGATAAAAAAACACTTAAAATCAAAATAACTATAGCATTCCATTTAAAATAACGAAGTTGAGGTCTGCTTCCGGTAGACCGGAAGTGGTGGCCATCTTGAAACTATTTTAGATTAATAGATCGGAATGAACAACCCATGCTACTAAAATTTCAAGCCTCTACGAATAATGGAACTTAAAAAAGTTCTAATGAACCAGTTACGTGAGACACCCTGTATATGGACGAAAACATATAACCACACCAATTATAAAAGAACTACAAAAATGTGCTCAAAGAACAATTTGTAATTGTAGTGGAGATATGGAAAAATTAAAAAAAGAAATCCCGAAATCATAATATAAAATATGATAGTGGACAGATTAACAATGGAGAAGAATTAAGAATTTCAGAAGACCCGTGGTACACACATCAAGTTTGAATCATTGGTAAGCCGAATACAGAATCAGTCATCAAAAAAAATGTGCTCAAAGAACAATTTGTAATTGTAGTGGAGATATGGAAAAATTAAAAAAAGAAATCCCGAAATCTATAGATAGTGTTTTCAAAGAAAATGTAAATAATTTAAAAATCATAGGTGTTTTATATCACATCAATGGTATGATGATCTTAACTATGTTATTACTTCTTCTAATTCTTTATAAATAGGCGCATTGGAAAACTTAAAAAAAAGCCCACAAGTTAGTACAAAATGAAACCAATAATAAAGCAGAATTCTATATGTCTTTATTGGCAAAATTGAACTGTGGGAAAAGGCTAAATATAACCCAAAGAGGATCTTTTCAAACTCGAGCATATTTGCAGTACTTGGATAGAATGCAGGTATTGTTTATTTTGTACACAGAGTGTTTCTATAAGCCTGTTCAAAAATTTAGAAAATAGTAAAAAAGAAATGAGGTTTTAGAACCGGTTAAAAAATTTAAAGGACCTAAAACAGGTTTAAAGAAATATTATCTTTACATTGTATTTTGAAAAGTGATGTTAAACACGTTCTCATTAATATTGCACTGTTTGCTACTATTTGACTGTTTAAGAAAATGGCCAAACATTTCTTAAGACAGAAGGCCTCTATCTTAGTCTCCCATGGGTTTAGACTAAACATTTTTTTGTAAAATGTCATCATTTTGATTCTAGTATTTGTGATTAAAATTATAGAAAACTAATATCAATTGAAGAAACTATATTTTTTCGTATTGTTTTACAATTAGCTTTTATACAAGAAGATATCGTCTGGCATACTACTTTATATATATTATATATGTATATAATATATATATAGCAACGGAACAGTTGGACAACACTTCCTTAAATATGTTCACAAATATCAAAGTATACGATGTAGGTCGCGAAACAAGCATTTAAAACGTAAACAACGTGTTCATGGCACACAAAAAAATTAAGATTATGGAAAGGATGCTATTGAAGGAAAATTGTCACCAGCAGAAATAGCTTCCGAATCAGAAAGAATTTTACATTCGCTGCAGGTTATAACCTTAGGCTAATATAGCTGTCATTACTGATGTGTGTATTTCAAATCATGGGATTCTAGAACTTATAACCAGAGATGTTAAAGGCCTCTTTATAGAGCGACTTCTTTAAGATTTTTGATTATGGTTCAACTTACACACATATCCCATAGTACAAATGATTTGGTAAGGTAGTTATTTTATACGTACTAGAGATAAATTTAAATTCATCATGTAAAATACATAACATAACTTTAATTTTATGTGTAGCAGTTTCTTAGCAAACCTTAGTAGTTAAGCAGTAAATGGTATGTTTATTAAGTAAGTATTTATATAATTTACCACCTTGATTTACATTTCGTTTTATTGACATTTATATTCAAATGATGTTAGGTAACACATGCGCAACATTCTCAAATAGCAGGACTTACTGTGGGGCAATATTGCTCACCAATTTATATTAATGAAAAGCAGCGTCGATTGACAGCATCCAATTTTAGCGAAATTATTAAAAGGCGGGCAACAACAACATCAAACAATCTGCTCTATCGACTACTATATCACAAACCATTCAGAACTACCGTTATCATGTACGGTAGTGAAAAGGAGGTAGTAGCTCGTTGCAGGTTTGAGATGGAGTACGCCAAACAAGTAAAACCCGCTGGTTTGTTTGCTGATGAAATCTATGGGTTTTTAGGCGCATCGCTAGATGGTAATTTTTCATTACATTGCTGAAATTAAGTAACTATTTTTAATAGGACTAATAGGTGACGTCACACTTATTGAAATAAAATGTTTATATAGTGCCCATAAATCTGGCATATCATTAAGGGAAGCCGTCGCAACGAAAAACACATGCTTAGAACGTGTAATTGGAGATTTAAGACTTAAAAAACATCATAATAACTGTTATCAATTAAGTATTTTCTTTAAATTAATGAATCAGTGAACTGTTATTACTTTGTTACTAATCTTGATACTAAATCTCTGTAATATCATGGTTATTCAAAGTAATTAATGTGATAAATAATTTGCAACAAAGAATATGTCATTTTGTACAGAAATATGTTAACAACAATCCTATGTAGTTATTTTTTAACAAAAATATAAGAGAAAGCCGTGAATGTGTACCGACTGAACCACTGTCGGTCCATATAAAAATCGCCATTGAACGGTAGCCTTAATGTATTGTCCTTGTTTATAGATTATGTACATAGTTATTCAACCGGTCGAGTTGGGTTGCTCTAGCTCGTGCTGTCTCTAACGGCAAACGAAAGCAACTACATTTATGAATGAATTGGAAAAAATTCAACTTGTAGTATAAGTTGTATACTCAATCTAGAAAATCAATATGATAGGATATTAAAATTTTTACACAAAAGAGACTCTTCATAAATAATATGGAATTATTTTCTAAGACAGAATTACAAATATATTTTTTATAAAAATTACATTTTATTTAGACAATATTCATCTTACTGCAGACTTATTTCAGACGTGGTTGGCGCCGTGCGTTCTTTTGAGTAATCGGTCGACCGGGGTCGACACATCGAATCGAAATGAGTAGGTAGATAAACTAAGTTTTTTGCAACTATTTGAGTTTGGATAAACAACTTTACATCTACATTTTTTTTTAATTGAAATAAACATCGTTTACAATTGTAAAGTATAAAAATTAAAAAATTAAAATGTGATTATGGCATCTCACAATCAGTTCACCTTTTTTTTGTAAATAACATACTTCGATATAATCCGAATATATCTCGAGAAATATTCGGTAATACAATTTTCTAAACCTATTGAATGTACATCTTCATTATCACTCAATAATATAAAATATGATAGTGGACAGACTAACAATGGAGAAGAATTAAGAATTTCAGAAGACCCGTGGTACACACATCAAGTTTGAATCATTGGTAAGCCGAATACAGAATCAGTCATCAACAGATATAGTGTCTCACTAAAGAAAGAAGAAACCATGGAACTGACCAAAGGACTCCACTACGCAATCGCTACAAAGGAGGTCCCGAAGGAAGGAATAAGGAGTTTTTACTGGGGAAACCAATAAAGAATGCTGTAAACGGTCTTCGCCAGAAACTCATTGCGGAGGGATTACCAGAATATGTTTATGGATTACTGTTTATCGGCGACGTATTTTTTGCTGGAAAGGAGACTTTTACGTGCAGTTTGACGGGAAAGCCATGAAATCTCCATTGTTGCCGACTATTCATTCGAAGAAGATGCTTTGAAGAAGAGCCTGTAGAAACCAAAACTATGGCTTCGATGCGTTTGTGATATGGGAAGAAGGCAGTGAATGCCTCCAGGAGTTCTTAGATCATTTAAACGACGTCAACAACATCCAACGATAAAGTTTACCATGTTAACGGAAACTACCAAATAGTTGCCTTTCCTAGATGCGTTGGTCACTACCACGACAAATGGTGACAAGGAACTTGGAGAGCATAGGAAGAGGACCCACATCAACGTGTACTTAAAGGCAACATCACACCATCATCCCCTATAGAAGAGATCCGTGAACCACACTTTGTTTCAAAGAACAGCAAGAATTTGTAAAGGAGATAACCAACAGAAGGAGGAACGGTTTCTATGGGACGTACTGCAGAAAATCGGATATACTTTGAGGGATGAAGATGAAGTATGTACATAACCAGCTGGATTTATCTGTCAGTCAGCAGTCGGCGGTTGCGATACATTGAAATTCAGAGAGATACCGAATAGACTTCGACAAAGCAAAGGTACTGGCTAGAACTAAGAAACATCACCAAAGGCTGACAAGAGACGCCATAGAAATCCACCGGCATAAAAACAACGTCAACGGAGAAGATGACAGGGAACTCAGCAGAACATGGAAGATGGTGGTGAACACGAACAAGACTCTCAAACCAGATGCGATTCAGTAATTAGTTAGTAATAAGCCTGTAATTAGTATAAATTGATAATTAATTAGTTTTCGACCGATATATTTGAACCAGTTTCTGAAGACGGTTGCAACATGATGTTTGAAACGTCAAACACTTATTGAAAAGACACATGGCAAAACCCGAAAGTTTCTAGTTTTGTTCTAGTTTTTCACAGTAAGTACTTCTCATCAATGGGTGTTGATGTAAAACTTCTATAGTCGGTAAAGTTTCTTTCTTTTCTTTTTCCAATTCATATATTCATTGCTATCTCTTCTTCCCCTGAATATGTAATATATATCTCAACTATTTCAGGTCTTAACTTTTCATAATAAGGTTTCAATAAATTTACATATACATAGTTAGTATCTGATATTTTCTTTATTAATTTCTTTCAATCTCCTAGAGTTTTTAATACCAATATTCCGGGACTCAAAACACCGGGATTCTAAACGAAATATGAGAGGTATTGAAAACCGGTATTGCTTCGCAATTGGTCGAATTATTTCTTTTAATACAAACAAAACCTCAATATCCACTGCTTCTAATCGTCTTCCATTCATATTTCTGCAGACGTCTTCGAAGTCGACCGCCCAAACTATCACGGGGTTAGATTGGATTTCGAAATTCCACTTCAACCCAAAGCCTTCGACCACCCAATCTTAGGTCGTCTTCAAATGTTGAGTTGGGTTGGAATTTCGAAATCTAACCCAATCCAATCCAACTTAATGATAATTTTGTTGGACAACACCTTCGAAGTCGGGCGAGATATGAATGCAGGGTTACTTCGGGGAATCCATTCATTTCAACCGTCGTTCACCTTTCGCGCATTCTTCCTGAAAAGGCAATCACTTCCCATGATGCCTCTTCCTTGTGAAACCCACACGGTCCCATAGTTCATGTAGATGGAAAGGAGAAAAGCGTCACCATTTTTTCTCCTTTCTTCTGTTTATTCTCCTTATGCTAAGCGATGCTACTAAGCATTACACGGAGGGGTTTCCCCTTGCATCTTGTTATCTTTCAATCTCAATTTAAGTCAGTGTCGTGAAACAAAATCAAAGTATTGAAATTTTAGCCCTTTTTGAAATTTTAGCTTTTATTTACATATATATCTAGGTTTAGGGAGAGCCCCTAAATTATCTTCTTCCCTACTTTGTCTCATACGCCTCTTTTTGGTACTCAATCTTATGATATTCCATGATCTTTGCAATGTTTGAATCTGAGCTCAACATTATCATTTCAACATTTCCGCTGTCTAGATTTAATTTGCTTCCCATATCATAATTTCACAGGATTGAAACCGTGTGTTGTATCTAGTGCACGTTTTATGGAAAATATTGCTTGATCAATATACTCGTCCTACTCTTTTCCATCTCCGTAACTCTAACTACTATAACCGTAGCTCTGAGTATTCTCTTAAACACTCCATGAATTAAAAAAAATTTTTTTTTCTACAAAAATTTCTATTACATTTGATTGAGAATGGTATGCAGACCTGTGTATTATTTTAGTACCGTTTTGTTCCAAAAATTCCGTAGTTAGATTACTAACAACACTCTCGCTAGCTCTGTGTGTACCTCTGAAGGAAAATTAAGTCCAGAAGAATCATATATTCAATAATCCTTTTACCTATGATTTTGAGTCAGCTACTCTACTTTTAACGATATTTTTGACATACGTCTGGGGAATTGTGGACACCTCTCTAAACGGTAAAAGGTAAGCGATAATCATTGTCACCGTTTAAAATAATGGTAACTGAGAAAGCAAGACCCCGATCACTACATTCCTTAAAAATCACGCGATCTCATACGCCCATTTCTAATCTATATACAGAAAAATAGTTTCCAAGAATTTCCTGATTTAACTTTGAGGTCAGGAGATACTGTTAAGTTTTTCTTTATATAGCTTTCCCTATTATTGTTAAACCCAAATGTTTTAGCTCTAGGTCTAGCGTTAGCTGTAGTGTTGGTATTAGCTCTACTTTTAGCTGTTCTTGATATTTTGCATCACATCAGTCGTTATTTTAGGGCATCAAATTAAAAAAAAATATATTATGTATTGTATTATTTTACGTCCCATTCTTATAACACAATCTTAAATGACATGTATTATATATTTAATTTTATTGTTACTAATAAAAGTTAAATATAAAATACTGTTAAGATAAAACACATTTTAAAAACCTGTATTCACAACTAATTGATTATAAAATATAAAAATTACTATTTATTACATATTTAAATTGTATTATTATCATGTCACCCAGTATTTTGAATAATACTCCGACAAATTTCTTTAAAAGATTTAAGGCAGTTGGTGTCCTCTCATAAATCTGGTTAAATACCTACGTAAAAAATTTGCCGTTCACAAATCGATATTTTACCGACGAACAGTCTGCAACGATTCGGTATTATCTTAAGGCACAGACTACTCTGTGTCTGAAGGAGACATTATTGATTTTATTGTATACAAGATATATTGAAATACATGCAACTTATTTTACAATTTCATAGTAAAACGTATAAGGCGCGAATAGTATAATTTAAATTTTATGAATGAGCACACAATAGGTACCCTGCCATCTAAGTATCACGAACACAAACTAACTTCAGTTGAATAACTATGTATATCTATAAACAAGGGTATTGTTAATAATTTAAAACTTTTATTTTTAAATATTTCCTATATATTCTTTATATAAATGTTATAATATTCAATTAAATTTCTTGCATTTTATATTTTATTATTAAGGTTTCTAATCAATTACAATTTTGAAAGGAATCTACTGTGATATGTAAGGGATGTTGCCTACAATCTAACAAAATACAATTAACTCTTCATATTCCTAATAGCCTTGTTTATAGATATACATAGTTATTGATAGTTATCCAAAGTGACTTATGTGTAACGTGACCGTTTTTATTTCGACTGAAAACGGGACAAATCTAGGTACTTTTGTCGATAATCAGGTGCAGTCTAAAATTATTAAAATTTGGTTTTAAGGTAGACTTGATACAGCTTCTACAAAATTTGATATAGTTTCCTAAAGACTTGCAATGCTTCTAGAAGACTTGTTATTGCTGCTAGAAGTCTTGATATTGCTTTCAGAAGACTTGAAATGATCTCAGACGATTTGAAATACTTTTAGAAGACTTAGAGAATGTTTCTAGAAAGCTTGACACTACTTCCAGAGGACTTAATATTGCTTATAGAAAACTTAATACTGCTTCAAGGAGACTTGAAAAGCTTCCATAAGACTTGAGATGCTTTTGGAAAACTTGATACTGCTTTCATAGGGCTTGAAATGCTTCTAGAAAACCTGATACTACTTCCAGAAGTTTTGATATTGCTTCTCGAAGACTTAAAATGCTTATAGAGGACATAATATTGCTTCCAGAAGATTTGAACTGCTTCTAGATGGCTTGTTATTGCTGCCAAAAGACTTGAAATACTTTTAGAAAACTTGATACTATTTCCGGAAGTCTTGATATTGCTTTTAGAAGCCTTAATACTACTTCCAGAAAATTTGATACTGCCCTTGGAAGACTTGAAATACTTCCAAAGGACTTGATACTACTTGTAAAACTGTTTGTAAAAACTGGATACTGTTGATAAACCAATTGATTATGCTTTGAAAATATTAAATACTATTAAAGAAAATGCACAACCTTTACGTAAGAAGTCCATAAACTGTTAATTAAAGGTTAAATACTGCTGGCAGAAGACACTCCTATGGTTAAAAGGGAAGGACTGTTAATAAAATTTAATTTTCCTTCCAAAATATTAAAAACTGTTGGCAAAATACAACATCATCATATCTGCTAAAAGCTAAATACTGACAAAAAAACTAACAAAAGTTTAAAAACTGCCAATTAAAGACTAGATACTGCTTGTCAAATTTTGATTGTTTTATCAGACTTTTTTGGAGAGTGCAAGCCAATTCCTTCTAGGCATTACAACTGCATCTTATTATGTAGTTACAGAAATACAGTAAAACGTTGCTAATTCGTACAATCCCAAATCCGAATTCCCTGGTAATCTGAACAAAATTAAGAAATGTAAAATTTGCATTATGTCCCTTTTAATCCGAACTGGTAAAAGATTCGCTAATCGGAAAAGACTATTCGTTCTATCTACAGAGAAAGACGATTAATTCCAAAACATTGAAGAGCATTTCTATCAAAAATGCTGAGTCTATACTTTCTAAGGATTGCAAATCCTTGTAATTTATTAGCAAAATGGTAGAGATGTGTATTTCAAAAATCAGCTGAGGAAGAAGAACGCATTGATGGCGACATTCCACTGTGCATTCAATAATTTATGTATCATGTTGCAGCAAATAAGGCAATTTCTTCATGAAGATATGGGGATAACCGAATTAAAAGTGAGGAAGTTAATAAAAGTTTTAGTGTATCATGTATTGCAAGATAAACAGCAGATAATGTTATTGTCTAATACAACTTGACTATAATCCGCATGCTTCCATTATTTAAATTCAACTGATTTTCGATGATTCGGATTAGCGAAGCTTTACTGTAATTAGATACTTAACTACTAATTGTAGTAGCTGTAATGATTCTATGCTTCTATTTTCGTGGAAATAGTTAGTAATTATACTCGACTACTTTTTTCAAGCAGTTAGCCAAGCTCTGATTTTGATCAACTTTGCTAATAAATTTCGTGTAACGTGTGGGATAAAAACTGAATTTTTTCTAAAGATAAGTTATCTTTTAAACGGTTTGTTACATTCACATTCATTGCTGATATATTTTGTCCTTCGGTATTTAAAGCTACTTGATGAAAACCAACTTCTTAGGCGTGTACAAAATATAACCAGCATTCGGAGCTGGGATTGCCAAAAACAACTTCAATATATTCGGGCATTAGATGACTTAGGCCCAGTATATTCACCTTTAGTTAAATTAAACTACTGGGTATTTTCCATGGTTACTGTAACTTCACCGGCCATGATTGGCTGTTTAACCAGTAACCATGGTAAATACTTAGTAGTTAAATTTAACCAAAGGTGAATATACTGGGCCTAATTATTAGAAGAGTAACTATTAGAATGAATGCCTATTAGAAGACTATTTTCTTAGATTAGCACTCTAAAATAGTTTAACCTAACATTCTTTTATACTCTGTACATATCAAGTCATAGAATTCTTTTACAGTTTCAATGCGTACACTATAAATATTAAAAAAGTAAATTTTGACAATAATGCATTCTAAATCAATTGGTAAGCAATCGGCAGTTTTAATTACATTGTGGACATTATGAGCTTCACAGCCAATCCCTATTAGTTCTTGTTCCAACAATGTGCTCGGTTTTGTATAAATATTGTTTACACTTTTTCTATTTACCCCCTTCAAGTTTCAAAAAAATGTACACTTACATTTAGGCATGTTTGGTATAAGTCTCGCAAACAAAGAAACGAAATATTACCAATAAAAAAAGCTGTGTAAATACAGCTAGATACTTAATGAGATTTATGCACTTATGTGATTATGAAAACGGGACGTTTTACAGTTTATTCGGGACGATGGGACTACTAACTGAAGAACGGGTCAATCCCGTTCAAAACGGGACGTATGGTCACATAACTTATGTGTCGCCATTCATAAAAATTTAAATTTTACTATTCGCGCCTTGTACACAATACTATGAAATTGTAAAATAAGTTGCATATATTTCTATATCTCTTGTACACAAAAAATCGATAATGTATCCTTCAAGAATTGTACCAAACTGTTGGAGACTTTCCGTCGGTAAAATATCGATTTGTAGACGGCAAATCTTTTTACGTAGGTGCATGACCAGATTTTATAAGAAGAAACCAACTGCGTTAAATCTTTTTAAGAAATTTGTTTCAGAGTTTATTAAAAATTCTGGGCAAGGAGTTCAAGTGGAGACGTATTTTATTAAATATTAAATTTTTAGAAAAAAGGCTGTTAATTATAATAAATCATAACAATAATACCCCAAGAAACAGCGAACTGCATAGCCAAATAAGGAAAGATGCGGAGATTCAGACAAAAGCATATCAGTGTGGAGGAGGATGTGAAAACAAGGGAGACTCGTAAGAAAGGAATTGACAAAAGTAATAAAGAATAATAAGGAGAGTAAGTGGAAAAGTTTGTGTGATGAATTAGAAAACAACATCTGAAGAACCACGTATCAGATTGTAACGAAACGAATGAAAATGAGAGAGAAGGAAACAGTGGCAAACTAATTCAAAAGTTATTTCCAGTATTCCGAGAGAATTACAAGGAGAAAGATAACGATCAAAGCTGAGATCAACAATCAGAAATGTTTATCATTGAAGAACTTAATAACAGTCTGAGTCAGTTTAAGACAAAAAAAACAACAGGAGAGGATGGCATAACTAATGAACAGAAGATAGAAAAAGGAATCTCGATGGTGGCCTATCCGGATGATTTGGCGTTGGTGATGAGAATATGAGAGAGCTGGGCATACAAGTGGCGGAAGAAAACTGAGATAGTACTGAGTTTAGAAAGAAGAAGAAAGCTGCAGTCATTAAAGCTTAGAGTAAGCCAATAAATCATTAAAAGCTCAGAATCGATAAAGTACTTAGGAATCCATTTAGACAACGATCTACATCGTACGTAGACCGCTTATTAAAAAGGTCTCAGAGAAAGTCGGAAAAATTTATAATAACTTATCGCGGTTGATGCCTAGATAAGGAGGTCCATTGACGACAATAATAACACCGGTCACTTTACACGGAGCCCCAGTTTGGGAAAGCGCACTTGGGTATAAGAAATATGCTAAAATGTATATCGCACAGTAGCGACGAAAGCTGTAGGTACGCTGCATTAAAATAAATAGAAGCAAGTAACAACAAAATAATCGCCAAGGCAATCTAATGTAATGCATGAACTGGTCCGGACTGCCAGTATCCAATAGGCAAGCAAAAAGGGGTTTTTTTAGTGGTGTAACCAGCAAGAGACCGACACATAAAGTCCCTATCGCCGGCGGAGCCCCACACACCTGGTTAGATAAAATTTCCTATCATACGCACATCTGACCGGGGTTAGTGCATAAAGCATTTTTCTACTCCTAAGTGCAAAAAAAAAGTTGCGTTGGGTTGAGCCATTAATCTTAACCCGGTTCACTTAACCCAACCGTTAAGATTACTTAAGGTAAAACTTTTGAACATTTGGAGCAAGCCGTAGATGTTATCGAACTACAAGATGATTCTGCAGTAATTGAATTATGATATTATGGCTGATACAAATTTTATCCCAAAAGATATTCCAGGTACCATTGAAATCACGAATGAACTCAATGTAGATGACCAAGTTGAAGAACATGAGGGTGATTTAACAAGAAAATATGCTGAATTTCAAAGACCAAAATGGATAAAGTCCTACCCAAATTACAAAAATACCAATATTACCACCGAAGACGTTATCAATGAAAACTTGGAGAAAGTACAAACCGATTTGAAAAATCTACCGCCTCGACAGATTTTTGAAACATTTCTAACGGACGAAATTATTACCTATGTATGTTAACAGACAATTACATATGCCAGGCGAAAGAATAACCACAAAAGTTTGGAGTTGCTTCCATAAGCACATATCAATTGATATGATGATATTTCACCATAGATGTATGGTGAAATATTTTGGACATAATCCTGCCAAACAGTTTATAAGAGGTAAACAGGTAAGGGTACAAGAATCGGATGATAAGTAGTTTATCTGGATATTACTGTGTGTTGAATGTGTATTGCGGCAAAATCATAACGAAACTAAAGATTTCAAGAGAGTACCACTGGCAATGAAAGTAGTTTTAAACCTAATGAAGTACATTCCTAACCCAAGAAATCACGATTTTTTTTTCGACAATTATTTTACATCGTATCCCTTTATGGTGTACTTGAAAGAAAAAGGTATAAAAGCCACCAGGACATTACGAGAAAATAGGACACAAAAATGTCCAATGATGGACTCAAAAACCATGAAGAAAATGGTTTCAGAAAAGGTTCGTCAGATTGCAGATTACAAAAGTTTTTTTGCTTAAGGAAAAATTGTTAATAGCTATTTAGCATAAAATATTGTTGGTATATTGTTAACTAGTTGGATTGAACCATCCAGTAACTCAGCTAAGGGCCACTTTTGCTACCTCTTAATAAATTTATTTAACAGTTATAAACTCGGCTCATAGCCAATAGAAAATAAAATCGATATAACCACCGCTAGTTAGTTTAACTGGAGGTTGGTAAAAGTGAGCCTAAGCAAACCAAACAAAACTGGTTAACACTGGTCATTTTTTGAGGAAGAAATATCAATGTACTGTTCATTGTACTTGGGTCTGAGGTTCGAACCTTTTCTTTGGAATTCACTTTTTTCCATCATCCAACACCCATACGTATTTTCAAAAACCGGCGCCTATGCACAATTGGGTCGTAGAATGCAGTTTTAGTGAACCTTTGCTGATGAAAAACGTAGATTATTATCTTTGGTTTTTTTACCCATGTTAACAGATTGTAAACAGTTTGTTATAGTTTGATAGTCTATTATTTTTTTTATTGACAATGGTAGTTTTGATAAGGTTGGTAAAATAGATATTGGTCTATAATTATAGTGTATGCCCTTGTCACCTTTTTTGTATGTAGGTGTTATCTTCGTCAGCTTGAGCTCTTTCAGAAAGACATTCTTCGCTACATAATTGTTTATGACAAAACAAAAATGTTTGCTAAAAATTGGTTCAACTTCTTTTATTACCTTTGTCGTACAAATCTGTCGTATTTTTTGCTTTTTGCTTCTTTATTATTATTTACTATTTTATTTAATTATCGATGTAATCCGGTTTGGGAGAAAAAAGGATAACTTTTCCACATTTAATGGAACTGGATCTTCTGCTGGTGTTTCCTGGATTTTTCAGTTTCATGTTCAGGCAAGTTTCCACGCCGACAAAATTTTGTTATCAGAATGATTTATATAGTTCTGATAAGCATTTATTTTTGCTTGATTTACTTTTTGATGTATTCTGTTTTTTATATTTTGTATATTTGTTTTAAACGACTATCTTTCGTGACTTCAATTACTATGTGTAAGATGTCTATTTTTTTTGAATTATTCTGTTTTTAGCTTTCCATTTTAGGTTTGTACCTCTCACAGAGTTTTTAACATTCTTCTCAGGGAACGCATTTGGACAGCATTTGATAATATATTTGTTGATATCTTGAAATAAGATTTTAATTACCTAAATGTTATTCTGACTGTAAACACTATTCATGTTTCATTAAAAGTCGTAGTAGAAGCAATAAAGTTATTATATTTCAGAATAGATAATTTGTAATTTACAATAAATTCACTCTTAAAAATGTATAATAAAACCAGAAATACTTGGTTTTTATTTATTTAATTGATTCGAATTAATATTTCTTAATGTTTGTATTTGTATTTTATTTAAAAAATTCTCAACGATGAAATAATGACAAACGAATTTCTAGACGCAAAGTCGCTTATCCAAACTCAAATAGTTGCAAAAAACTGTGGTTACCTACCTACTGGGTTTCAATTTGTGTGTCAACCGGTGACTCAAAGGAATTCTCGGCGTCTATCACATTTACAATAAGGCGGCAATAAGACGAATATTGTCTAATTACAATATTACTTTAAAAAAATATATATTTGTAATTGGTCCTTCTAAAACAAATCCATATTATTTATGAAATGTCTTTATGGGTAAAAAAATCCAATATGAAATTATATTAATTTTATAATTTGAGTATGCAGCTTATACTACAAGTTCATTCAAAAATAAAATTTCTCTCGTTAGAGGCAGCACGAACTAGAGCAATCCAACTTGCGCGGTTGAATAACTATGTATATCTATAAACAAGGTTAATAGTATTCTCTAAACGAAAATTCAAAAAAATATAGTACTATAATATAAAATAATAATTAATAATCTAGTACAGATAAATATAAAATTTGGCAAACTTTCTAAGACAAATAATATAAAAAATATTTAAGAAAATGTTTAAGAATTTCTTAAGATTGAAGGCCCATATCTCAGCTGTTTAGAAGTTTAGATCAAAAAATTTTACATGAATCATCATCATGTTATGTCTAGTATTTGTAATTAAAAGGATGCCACGACTTACAGAAATATCCTACAAACTGTACAAGGTGAGCCAAACTGGACACTTTCAAAGGGAGATTCCTCTTTCTACCGGGTGTCCCATTTAACCTAACAAAACGAAATATCTCAAAAACTATGTATTGGACTAAAGAATATTTCGGGTGAAATATCTTATACGTATATACGCTTAATCGAGCGTTTCGATTTATTCAGTCTCTTATAGGAACATCGTACATATTTGATTACGTATAATTAAGCGTTTTCTACTATATAAACGACCAATTAACGGGCGATTCGAGATTTCTGTTAAAACGCGCGTTTTGCTGGCGTTTATTGCACGCTTCGAGTTGCATGGGAAATAATGTGGCTCTTCAATTAATCATGCGATTTTGAAAAAAAATGTGTCAATAACGTATAGTAATTCACTTGTTGTTGAATCACGTATGAAAGGTTAGCTGAAGGGTAGTTGCCAGGCTTATAGTAAGCCCTAAACCACTTTACCGACTGACAAGCCTAGATCCTATACTTTTGGTATGGTAGAGGTACACCTCGTGAAGGAGCAGTAACATTGTAATATTGGTCCATATTCAGGTCATAATCCATAAACCTTGAGTAATCCAAAACAAGTAGAACAAGTCTACCTAGGATTCAACTCACTGACAAAACACTTGATAAATCTTGCAACCTTGAGGAGTCTAGGAGTGGGGAGCACCATATTCGAAGGAAACGACATATTTTTTCTTAACTTGCAGAAAGGTTTGACCTTAGACCGAATCATAGTAAGTCAAAGGTTACAAAGGTCTTTGGTTGTTTCATATTCATCTTGATTTAATCAAACAAGATATATATTTAAATATTTATATATACTTTATTAAACACTATCTTTCTATAATAACATGTATACAAAGATTACAAGACTTAACAACCGCGTTGCTGTCGTCATGTCTTGTTTTTCTTCTTCTGTTGTCAAGTGGTCATTTCCAACCTACATCTAAATTTACTAACTACTTAACATTGGTCGAAGGGGGGATGTTCAAAAATACTCCAGCTGCTCCTTCCAGTCGTTTCTGACGTTTGCAACGTAGGACTTCACTTTGAAACCGGTTTAAGATTTCGCAAGCACATTTCTAGTGTTCTCCAAGCGGCTTATGCTAAATTGAAGACTTTTATACCTGTCCGCATATACTGGGAGTTCACACCAAAGCTTCATTGTGCCAGTCCCATCGTTTTATCTCGATTGAATTTCGCCGATGTGGTGTATGGATCTTGTTTATTGAGAGCCATTCCTTTTTCGTATTAGGAAGTATAATCATATATCTCATAAAATGGAAACGTTGGGTTGGTTGAACATGGCTATACGTAGGCAACTTCATCGTGCTATTCTCTATCATAAAATTTTAACCTTAAAAAAGCCTTAGTATTTGTTGGACAAAGTATGTTATCGAACTGATGTACATCATCTCAACCTAAGATTTAAAGGTATTCTTTTCCTTTCATAAAAGAATACATAAAATTTAGCATAAAAAGGAAATTTTCAAAAGATAGTTTAGTTATTAAATAACCAAAATTTACAATGGTATCCCTGATGAGATCAACTTCCTTGCACTGTCTCGGTTTTGGAGGTCGATGTTGCTATCTTTACACTTGCAACAGAGTGTATTACTTAGTGTATGTTTTCACTTGGTTTCGTGATGATTTAATTTTATTGATTTAATTTCAGTTATTTTATTTTAAAGTATATGAATACGTTGTAAAGTATATTTCTTCTTCATTTTCTTTTCGTTGGCTTAACTTGTGGTACTATTGATAAATTATGTTAAGTTAGAGGAGAAACCTTGAATTTTAAACTTCGGCTATTTTACCATTTTTTGTTGTGTTTATTTTCTATTTTATATGTAATATAGATGTAATGTAGAAATTGAGTGAAATAAAGTCATTATTATTATATTATTTTCGGATGAACACAGTTTTAACTAAAGAGACAACTTACACACCGGCTTTTTATTGCAAGATTTCATTTCGTAAAGAGCTAGAGAGGGGAAACCTTATACAGGGATTTTTTTGCTAAAATTGAAGAACAGAGCTAATATATCGGATTTGATTATATTAAAAAAACAATACCCAGATTCACTCAAGAACCCTCAAGAAATTTTCAAAATTTTATCTGTATTTGTATACGGCTTTTAGAATGTCTGTAAAGGGTCCAAATACAAGCAGTAGGTTCCGTGTCCATACTGCAATTATCAACTTTATCAATGGATGAGCGCTTATTAAACGCGTTGTCGTGTGTGCACTTTCGGATAGGAAACGTGCGTTTAAGCGTGCATTCAAAAGCGCCTCGTCCGTACCAACCTTAAAGGCGTACATTCAATGGTAATAAAGATAATTCCGTCACTCACCATGTGACCGCAAAGCAGAAAGCAACATTCTAAAACAGAATTTTGAAGTTTTTCATATAATTTTTAGGGAAAAATTAGTATAAAGTAAAGTGGAATGATAAAATATATGCTAATATAATTCCTAGTAAAAGGAAGAACTATTTTTATAAAAATTCTAAACCCGAATCATCCTCCCATTTGCTTAAAGAATCATATTTCCCGTCTTTATTTTGGGTTTTCATTCATATCACTTCCCAAAAACCGACCGTATCTCAAAAAGCAAGAATTGCCGAAAACTCTATTAAACGAATATTGTTTATTAGGTTTTTCTCTTCTTTGTTTAATACATAATGAACCAGAAAACACAATAACCAATTACAACCTAAATATGATAAGATTGCGGCAATAAAGAAAACAATCTTCAAAATACATTAAAAATCCACAAGGCATTAGCATTTGTCTTTTATAGTTTTGCAGTAATAAGGTCAAAATCTCAAAAATATTATAATTGATGATTTTTATTGCAAAATTCTTTCATAATTCAAAATGGATGGTCAAAGAGCTCATTCGCTAAAATTGTTCATAATGGTGTAGAAATGCTTAATTCATAACCAGCTACAATTTGAACATGAAGAATTTGCAAGAACATATGGCAAATATTGTCAACATATAATTTCGGATTTTCAGCGTAAAAATCAACCTCAACTCAAAAATTAAAACAGATAGAAAGATTAAAAGATGTATTGAGAGAATGATGAAAAAGCTTTTTATTTATTTTAAATTCGGTGCTATTGCAATTTCGAACGTTTAACGTTCTTCATCAGGCACGACTATGAGAAACAACAAAAAGGTATAAATTAAAATAGTAAAATGTAAAGTTATGAATTAAAATAAACAATAACTATATAAAAGTATTAAAAATAAAATTAAAAAATTAAAAAATGTGTACTGTGGATATTTACCGTCAAACAAGAAGCTCCAAGTTGAGGGTTTTCGGAAATATATTGAATCTTCGAGTATTTAAGTATGGAATTATAAAACAGATTTTCTGAAAATACAGTTAAAAATTTGAATAGTTTGTTTATAAAAAGGACGAAAAATAATTAAAATATAATCCAAACCTGAAATGGTTTTTAATTTTTAAAAACCATTTTAAAAATGATAAAACTGTCTCCCAGCTTAGTTTATTATTACAACATGTAGTCTCTCAAAATTATTGCTGTTTTAATGAGGAATACTACGAGATAAACGATGGTCTACCAATGGGTATGCCCCTTTCCGGTATTTTGTCTAATATTTTCCTAGATCATATCGAAAAGCAATATTATGTATTGCAAAAAAACCCATTTAAACACCACATTGTCAAATGGATAAGATATGTAGACGATATTTTTTGCCTATGGAGCGGTGACCAAAAACAATTAGACAATTTTCACATTTATCTGAACAATTTATACAAGAACCTAAAATTCCTTTTTCTTTCTTTTTCAAAATTAAAATAAAACATTAATTTCCTCGATCTAAAACTCGGCCATTCCTCTAGAAATATTGAGTATAATATTTTTAGAAAATCTTCCATGATACCTACAATAATACCTTACAATTCAGCACACCCTCTATCTCAAAAGCTTTCTAGTTTCCATTATTATATCAATAGAGCCCTAAACTACCCACTATCAAATGAAAATCTCACTACTGAATTTAATTTTATACAACAATTGGCTTTAGATAACGGGTAGCCCCCTAAATTAATAGACAACCTATTTAATAAAATTAAAAAACAAAAAGACCCGCTTTACATAACACAAACTAAAGAAACAATATACAGAACTACCCCATACAACTCCATCACTTATCAGGCGACAAAGATTTTTGCTAAGTATAACATAACTTTGGCTTTTAATAACAAAAACTCTATACTCAAAATCTTATCTAACCACCACCTAAAGACCAACAACAATATTTTACAACAGAGCGGCATTTACAAAGTCAATTGCACACAATGTCAATCTTCATATATAGGACAAACGGGACGCCAACCAGAGATGCGCTTAAAAGAACATAAGAAAAAAGAAATTTCCAACATTTACAAGCACATTAACGAAACAGACCATATTATGGATTTCGAGGGAGTCAAATTGATTCACAAATGTGAAAAAAATTTTCGTATGGACCTTCTAGAAATGATGGAAATATATCGGCACAATAATCGGAAAGACACCAAGTTGCTCAACGACCAACTCGAATTTAAGTGTATACCTATCTTTACGTACTTAAAATCAACATAGAAAAAGATTAGAAGAAAATTATATAATATTTATTTTCGCTCTTTACAAGAATGCCATCTCGTAGCATTTTATAATATTTTAACCTTTAACCTTGAACCCCATACAGGTTTATTAATCTTTTATCGTTTTGACAAACGTCACGTTTTAGTCTTATTTACATTTCTGTATTTTTCGTCTTATCTGTATTATATCCGTAATTTTTAACTCTGTGTAATTCAGTGAACACATGAATTTTTATATTTTATTAGACTTTTCTAATTTGACTGTAAGTAGTTTAAAGGAATTTTGTTCAATTTAAAAATAATGATTTTTATAATCATTTTTATAATAGATTCGGCTGATGATGGCTTTATAAGCCGAAACTAGTACCGAGCAAATAAAAGAAGCGAGTGAGAAGTTGATTTATTTCATTTTCATTATATTCTTAAATAATAAATTGACTTACATTAAAAAGTTAAAAGAAAATTCAAAACATAAAATTGGTCCATACAGGCTCGCGTATTGAGGTGGACTAAAGGTCAGCGTTTAGAGGGAAGTAATAAGAAGAGAGGAAGTTGAGAGAGTTTGGTGGGAGGAATGTAAATTTAAGAGTTAAAAATATTTTAAAAAATTTCTATGAACTTTAAGGTCTATTAAATCGTTGAGAAGTATATCATCATTATTATATTGGTGGATAAACAATTTTTCGTAAAGGTCAAGTTCTTTGGATTTTTTAAAAGTTCTAGGTAGTTTTGTGATTTAGATTATGAATATGTTTATAAACAGCGGATGAGTCTTTAGTAAGGTGTTCTTTGAATCTAGTGGTGATATTTCTGCCTGTCTGTCCAATATATATTTTATTACAATCATTACATGTTATTTTATGAACGCCACTTTGTTCACCCTTTTTAAATTTGTGTCCATTATTAATTAGTATGTGACCGAGTTTATTGCCTGAATTAAAAGCAGGGATAATGCCAAAATTATCCAATATTTGTTTAAATTTATATTGCAGAGAAGGGTGGTAAGGAAGGGAAATATATTTATATTTTTTCTTAATGTGAGGGTAGATGGTGTTGTTCATACGTGAAGCGTGTATCTTGTTGTAATTCGTTGTAGGTCACTCATATTAAAATCGTTATTTAAGCCAATCTTCAATATCTTCTTAAGCTCGTTAATATAATTATTATCACTGAGAGGTATGGAGATGGGACGGTTAAAAAATAATCTAAAACTTGCTTCTTTGTGTTGGTTGCAATTGAAAGAAAATTTAGAAATGATAGTCTGTCGTAGTGGATTTCCTAAA
The DNA here is from genome assembly GCA_036711965.1 of Onthophagus sagittarius. Taxonomy (NCBI): domain Eukaryota; kingdom Metazoa; phylum Arthropoda; class Insecta; order Coleoptera; family Scarabaeidae; genus Onthophagus; species Onthophagus sagittarius. The sequence goes on from JASERS010000001.1 coordinate 56,447,801, forward strand.
AATGTCAAATTCTAAATGTTTTTTGCCGAGTTTCGAGAAATAATGAGATCTAAAATGTTAAGTTTATTATCTAATTCCATTTCAGTGGTAAATTCGAGATTGGATAAGTTATTAAAAACGACTTTAAGAGCAGATAATTTTGCTGGATTACCATTGTATATCATAAAGATATCGTCTACGTAGCGGCCGTAAAATAAAATATCATTGGTAATTATTTTATATTTTCCAGAAAATAATTCATTCTCGAAATTATTGATAAAGATGTCAGCAATAATTCCAGATATAGGAGAGCCCATAGGCAAACCATCTTTCATCTGGTAAAACCGGTTGTTGAACACAAAGAACTTTGACTACACACTATTTTAAGGAGATCAAGAAAGCAGTTAATTTCATTAATGTTTAGTTGTAATATATTTTCTTTTGAAACAAGGAATTCTTTAATTTTGAAACAAGGTTGTTGAACACAAAGAAATTTTGACTACACACTATTTTAAGGAAATCGAGAAAGCAGTTAATTTCATTAATGTTTAGATGTAATATATTTTGTTTTGACACAAGGAATTCTTTAATGATTGAAATGGAAGTGATTGTGGGCACATTTGTATATAAATTCTTTATATAAAAAGAAATAAGTTTACTTTTTTGAGAGAGTTTAAGATTAGATAGATAGAAAGATACTTTTTGCTTGAACTTTGTTGATAATAAACTATAAACGCTGTTTAAGAGTTTCACTATAAAAATTAATGGAAGCCTTTTAGAATAAGAACTTAATAAGGGCTCTCAAAATTAAATGTTTTTAACAGACAATAATTGTGTTTTATTACATTATCCATATATTTTTTATTCATTTCAAATCAATTTTACTTGTTTTAAATTTATATATTTTATTTAATTAAATAATAAAAATCAAAAACCATAACTATCATAATCAGAATTAAGAGACCAATACATATAAGATAAATTTACATTGATTCAGTTTATAGCTCTTATAGCTTCGTAATTCGTCACGTCACCCCCCTCCTTGCCCTTCAAAACGCGTTTTTGTGTTTCTGGCCAACCTGATACAATGCGCTTTACGGACCTTTGATACAATAAAGTATACTTTTGCTGCCGGCGATAAAAAAATTTATAGCGTCCAAGACAACAGATAAAGGGCGTGTTTAAAGCACCATATTTAAAGTCCCTAGGTTTACCTTGCGGTAAAAAAAATTATGGCTAAAGTTGCTAATGGTGGGTTCATGCAACGTGTTTTAGTTTTAGTCGTAGTCATAGTTATAAGAGTGAAAAGTTAAGGTATTGTGTTGTAGTAGTACTGTTCATGCAAAACCTTACGGCTAAAACGGTTTTTGTCCTAGTCATAAGAGTTGCCCATGCACATTTTCTCCTTCGTACCTTTAATGGCAGTGTTTTATTTTATTTTATAAATTAAATTGGTTAATTTTTGTATTTTATTATATTATAATTATAACAATAATTTCAATCAGAGTTGTTATCTTTTAAACAAAGTGTTTAAAACAAACATTTAGACTTTTTAAAACTGTATGATATATTTTAAACTAAATTTGTTTTAAACAGTTCAAAAGGAGTTTTAAAACATGGGGTGTTGTTTAAAAGAATAGTTTTGTTTAAAAATTAGCATATTCTATTTTCCTTTATATATATTTACCGTTAAACCTACATTACAACTAAAACTTAATATGATAATTTTAATGTAATAGCATCCAGAGAATTAAAAAAATCAAATGCGAAGATTGCTCAAATCAATCTGCCAGTCAAGATTTTGCAATTTGTCCAATAGTATTTAATATTTTCGATGCAAACTCAAATAGTTGATCAACAATATCGTGTTTTTTGCGATGAAAATGTTTTTTGTCAGAAGTTTTCAATACAATATCAAGTCTTTTGGAAGCAGTATTAAGTCTTTTGGTAGTGTAACCAGTCAGAAAAAAATAGGTATCTATTAAATTCGGGGAAGCACAGAAATATTTTGAGAGTGGGGACAATGGATGAGGGACTCTAAAGGAGCGAGAAGAGAGACCTCGGGGATTCGGTGAGAAGTGTGAGAGTTGGGAGGTCGAAGAAGTAGAGAGTTGGGGAAGGTGAAAGAAAAAAATAAGGGGACTAGAGTGGCGACGGGGAGCAGGAAAAGGGTGTATTGGGAAAAGAAAAAGGAAATTAAAATGTATCAATCAACAAGCAAATTAATGTAAGTTCCATATATTTTGTTTTCTTTGATTATATTTGTGCGGTTGAAAAACGAGTAAATTAAAGTAGTATCAATAATTCAGTAAGTTTTATTTATTTTTCATTTATTTTAACATCCACTGCCTGGTCCTCTCCACCACTGTTTTCGACACAATTAACCACGTTACGAGGCTCCTATAAAGAGTGGACCCGAGGAGAATACTCTTCTCCGAGAATATACTCAGGGGCCTTTTTACCACCTCACGCTCGGGGGTGGTAACAGTAGCATTCAATTCTTCTAAGAGCATTCAGAGGTAATATCGATTCTGGAAGAAGTTTAAGCCTTCTAAAAGCATTTCAAGTTTTTTGGAAGCAATATCAAGTCTTCTGGAAGCACTTCAAGTCTTATAGAGGCAATATTAAGTCTTTTGAAGTATTACAGTTATTCTGAACATTTTAAGCCTTTTAGAAGCAATATAGCAACAGATCATTTTCGAAGCAGTATTAAGTCTATTATTAAGCAGTAATAATTGAAGCAGTATTAAGCCTGTGGACAGTATCAAATCTTCTGAAAGCAGTACTAAGTCTTCGAAAAGCAATATGTAATCTTCTGAAAGTATTTCTAGTCTTCCAAAGGCAATATCAAGTTTTTTAGAAGTATTTCAGGTATTATGGAAACATTTCAAATCTTTTCAACCAGTATCAGGTGCTCGAAAAGCATTAATAGTGCTGTTTTCGATGGACAGTATCAAGTCTTTTGGGAGCGTGTCAAGTCTTCTGAAAGAACCCACTCAGTTTATGCTTCTGGATAATTCATTTCGACATAGTCCATTGCAATAATCTAATTGTCCCCGATTAATAATTGCTTCTCAAAATCGATGTATATTGGCCAAGTAATGATCGAGTGTTAACGTCATTTGTAACTGGTCTTGATCTTTCTACACATCCATTTCGTTAAAATCGTTATCAATATGTTTTTCTTTAAATAATTTTAATAGTTTTAGTAATGTAAGTACGAAGGCTTTCACAATCGGTGTTAATTGAACTAAAATTCGAACCAACACTAGCACTAGGACTAATACTAGATCTAAAACAAGTCGAAACTGGTTCAAAATTTCTTCCATGAAGCGCAGTAAAAACCCAAAGTTCCTAGTTTTATAGGTTGAAAAGTTAAAAATATCCATTCTACCAGTATGTTAAGTTTGAAAAAATATAAATGATGGTTCAGTACTTTTAACCGGTTTATTGTTTAAATTAAGACTAGTTTCGCTTTTTACAGCGAATCTTTAGAGACTACGTGTGAACGTTACAAAAGTCAAGTTATTTTCCATATTTTATGTGATCGTTCAAAATCATGTGGATAATTAATTCCAATATTTAACTTTTTACTACATTGAACTAATTTAAGACTTAAAAGTTAAAATTTATAAAATATCTTTACATCACATTAACACGTTAAAATTATCGGATATTTTGGGTTGTTTGCAGAAACCAAAAAGCACTACTTTTCCGTGTTGATATTAATCCCGGATTTGGAAAAATTGGTTATTATATGAACAATCAACAACAATTTTTTTTATTCATGTTAAATAATGTTAGAAACAAAATATTTCTAATAAATAAAACGGTTTCATTCCAGGTTTCTTTTTGTATTTCTAGTTTGGCACGACTATTTATATGTCCAAATTTCGCTTTAATGTCCTTTGCTTAAATATTACATGAACCAATACCTTTTCTTACAACTATAGCTAATGCTAACGGTTACGACTGTGACTACGACTAAAACTAAAATATGTTGCATGACCCCACCATAAGAAAAAATGCCGGAAATTAGTTCCAGAGTGCTAAGATGGCCGCTAGGGGGCGTAATCGCCATCTTGAATTCAAAAATATGGATTCTCTCGGAATTGCGCTATGCTAATATAATCCAAATACATATGCTTTCTAAAGTTGAGATAAATTCTAGTTTTTTCTTGTTACAACATTTTCTCTCTATCTCTACACATAAAGTGGTGGGGGTGTTTGAAAATGCTTGCGAACAAGTACCAATCATTTCAAAATGGCTGAACGAAATTTACTAATCTTGGTATCGTTGAAAAGAGCTTTTCTTGTACTATAAATCCCACCTTATTTGTGTTGAATGTAATGTGGAATATAGCCACCAGAGGACATTTTCCGGTATTACAACAGAAATTGTGAGTTTTCTTAAAAAGGTTGAATGGGTTGGTATTAATGTTTTCCCATGACAAAATAGCAAAACGAATTCCAAACAAACTAGTGAAAACTGTGCCTTAATATCTTGTTCCTAACGTAAAATATTGATGAAAGAAGATTTTATGAGAAAATTCGACGGATTTCGATCAGTTCTTTCCTTTTTTCTATAATTTCTATTACACCCTCTAATTATTCGTAAAAAATATGCTGACTTTGATAAATACTGTTGGTACCTACCGTTTTTTGTTTGCGAGTTATTTTGTTATTAAATGTTTTATGACACATTTCACCATGTTTTTTAAAAGTCCATATCTCACCTGACGTTCATTCAAAAAAGTTTTGCATAGGCACGATTACTTTTCATATGCTGGTAACTGAATTGTCATTAGCTGTATTAGTGTATCTTATACAGGTGGTCAAAAATTGTATTACCATTTTTCCATATTCGATGGCTAAAAAGTCGAAAATTTTAAGTAGAATGTCTTATACAACACAACCCAATCAAAGCCAACCCTATCAAAAAGGGATTTTATATAGATTGACCATAAACATTCCTATACCTATCTATGGTAGTTTCTCTCATGTTAGGAAATTATTAATAAATTAAATTAATTTACATTTCTAATTGAAATAATATAGCCACTCGTATTCATGTATTACCATAAATACTAAAATTACTAAAATTCGATATTAATTTTTTTCTTTTTTTAGGAGTATAATTTAAAGGTTCTCGTTGTAAATTTCTTTGAAAACAACTCAGTTCAAAATGAATTGAACAAATACGTTCTATTTCGGGAATTAACTTATCTTAATATATGTTAAATTTTAGTAAATAAAACTTCTTACTTGCTAGTTATGTTTTTATATTAACGGTACTAGTTTCGGGAAAAGTAGTTTCCCATCATCAGCCAAATCTGCATGTACAAAAACTGGTTAATTCATTAAATAAAATGAAATAAATACAAATATAAACAAAAATGAACTCACTGTGAAATATAAATAATAATAAAACTATTAAAAATGTATAAAAGAAAAACACAACACTTTAAAATTATTCTAAATTGATATTTTACACAAACGAAAAAGATGACGAATACAGAATGACTGGCCCTGTTGGGAGTGAGTGAAAAAACACTTGTTTTTGAAAACGGGTATTATGTTATTATGTCTTTTAAATACGTATACAGGTGTGTCTCACGAAACTGCTTCATTAGAACTTTTTTAGGTTCCACTATTCGTAGAAACTTGAAATTTTGGTAACATGGGTTGCTCATTCCAATCTACTAATCTAAAATATTTTCAAGATGGCCACCACTTCCGGTCTACCGGAAGTAGACCCCAACTTCGTTATTTTAAATGGAATGCTATAGTTTTTATTAAACCATCCAATTATACGTAAGAAAATATGTTGACTTTGATAACAATTGTTGGTACCTAGCATTTTTTGTTTTCTTTTTGTTTTTTGAAAATATTATTCATCTAAATCGATCGAAGCACCTCTTACCGAAGAATTTGGTAAAGCAATAAAATATGACAAAACCTTTATTTCATTATTTTAAAGCTGCTGGTGATAGAAATTTATGGTTTTTTGTTATTTTGATCTTTCCAAAACTAAGAAACAGATGCTATCCAAAACTTTCTTACATCCGTCATGAATATAAGACGACCTTAAAATGTTGGCGTTGGAATAAATCGCCATGATATTCAAAGACTTTAACAGAAGTAAGTACTTTAACACAACTAAGTAATGACAACAATAACATAAATATGGATGAAAAGTTTCCAAAACTCCATGGCTTTCTAATGTAAAACAAGAAGCTTCCCAGCATTGCATGCGTCCATTAATTTCCAAATATGAGGGCAACTAGAACAAATAGGCACAGGAAGTATCTAGATAGTTTATAGAGAATTAAATTCCCTTAATTTATTTTTATAATTTTAAGTTTTTGATTCTTTTATGTTATTGATTTTAATTTTTGTCATTAAATTGTTGTTTTTCATCGTTTCATTTATTCGGTTTTCTTTTGGTTATATTTGGTAAATAATAGCTAGCAATCTAAAGTTTATTCAATCGCAGTTTATTGTAGAAATAATACTAATAATAATTTAAATAAATTAAAAAAAAAACTGTCAAAATGTCATGGCCTTCTAACAAAACCCAGACGATTCGAGCATTTTACGTATGATTTTGATAAATTCCTCAATAGCAAGAAAACTATAATAAATAGGTATAGGAATGTTTATACATAATTTGTAGAGAACTAAATTCCCTTTCTGATAGGGCATGAAAATATGGGGCGTTCCATTTAAAATTTTCGACCTTCACGGAATTGAATGCAGAGAAACGGTTACTCAATTTTTGACCAGGCTGTATAAGACATACTGATACAACAAGTGACAATCTATTTAACAACATATGAAGAGTTATCGTACCAATGCAAAACGTTTTCGAATTAACGTTGGCTGAAATATGTGCTTTTAAAGAGCATGGTGATATTTGGAAACAAAAAACGGTAGGTACCAACAACTGTTATCAAAGTCAACATATTTTCTTACGTTTAATTGAATGGTGTAATAATAACTGTAGCATTCCATTTAAAATAACGAATTTGAGGTCTACTTCCGGTAGACCGGAAGTGGTGGCCATCTTGAAAATATTTTAGATTAATAGATCGGAATGAACAATTCATGTTACCAAACTTTCAATCCTCTACGAATAGTGGAACCTAAAAAAGTTCTAATGAACCAGTTACGTGAGACACCTGTATATAGTTGATAAAGTTTCTTCCAACAACATCGTAGGAAATATATAAAAAGAAAAAGCTTTGGTATGGCTTAAAACGATGTATTTAAATTATTCAATCAAATCTTCAGTGCGACACGTGTTTCGCCAGTAACGGCATCGACAGGCTCGACTACGTTTATAAAAGAGAGAAAATTATGTTAAAATATAAAATTGTTAAATGATTGATAAATATTACCGTCAATGGACACGTTGTTGTGTTGAGAAAAATACATTGGAAAAACTTGATCTTATAAATTTGAGCCTGAAAACTATATTCAAATAGGTCAAGTGTAAAAGTAATGAAAAAGAAAATTGATATTACCTTATTTTTAAAAAACCACCCACGCTAATTTTTATGAAATATTTGAAAAATTTAAAAAATTAAGTCAAAAAGTAAATGAATTTAAGTCAAAAGTTACGCCAAAACAATATTTGTTACAAATTTTGAATTTTAAAAAACTGATGTTTGAAGATAATAAAATTAATTTTAATAAAATTAATTTTATTATATTATAAATTAATTTACACTTGACCTATTTGAATATAGTTTTCAGGCTCAAATTTATAAGATCAAGCTTTTCCAATGTATTTTTCTCAACACAACAACGTGTCCATTGACGGTTATATTTATCAATCATTTAACAATTTTATATTTTAACATAATTTTCTCTCTTTTATAAACGTAGTCGTGCCTGTCGATGCCGTTACTGGCGAAACACGTGTCGCACTGAAGATTTGATTGAATAATTTAAATACATCGTTTTAAGCCATACCAAAGCTTTTTCTTTTTATACCTGTATATAGGTCTTTCATATAATTGAACTTGTTCATTAAGTAATGTTTTTTTTTATTTTTAACTTTATGTTTGTGAATTTCTAATGATTCTAACAAGTCCAATTTAAAACCTTTTCCACATTGGTGAACAAGATGCACATTTTCGTAATCTATTTTGTGATTTGTTTCTATTGCATGTTTGTAAACATTTGAATTTTCTTTTGTTTTGTGTTCATGGATGCGTGTTTCAAGTTTTCTTCCTGTTTGTCCAATATATATGGAATCACATTCTAAACAAGTATGAGAATAAACTCCACTTTCTTTCATTTTGTCATAATTGTTGTTGTGGTAATTAGAAAAAATTTTAAGTAAATTATTATTGTTAGCAAAAGCCAAAGTGATGATGTATTTTGAAAAAATCTTATTTGATTTGAAAGTAATATTATTGAAAGTGATGGGTTTATATACATGTTCCATCTTTTCTGTTTTACGTATAGTGGATCTGTTTTAATTTGTTAACATACTACTTACCGTAACTCTATAATGAAAAATATGTAAAAATAAACACCATACACACAAAATGTAAATAATATAAAGGTCACCTCGAAACTAATTTCGCTTCGAAGTTTTTTATGGCGTCCAAAAGGTCAAACATTTTTCTAAAAACCGCACGGCAAAATCCGAAAGCTTTTAGCTCTAGTTCTAGGGATAGTTACTCTATTGTTTCTAGTTTTAGTTTAATATAATAGTTATCTATGTACCAAGTCAGCAAAGTGAATTTTTATCGAACGAGCCTGAGTTTATGAGTCGAGTGAGCGAGGCGATTAAAAGGCGAACATTTTATCGCCAACCGCTAAATTTAAGATATAAAGATTCTGTAAGTTGCAATATTTAAGCCACATACACTTAGCAGCAGAAGTCTGCGTACAAAAAACTTCTAACACTTTAACTGAAAAAATAAGGGTCATGATCTAATGTGATAAACTTCAATTTTTTTTTTTATTTTGTGTATTAACTACATATAATTCTATTAACAAAATATGCATCAATAAAACAGAAATATTAGTTACAAAAAAAATTAAACTTAAAAATTCTCCAAATAATGCGTATGCAAAAATCTGCGTACAAATAAAGACGCCTTCTCCAAGATATACTTATTTACTTAAATACGTAGTTGGCGATGTACACTTTCCGATTTAAATAAAAGATAATCGGTGTCAATTATATTAGCAGAGGCTTAGAAGCTAAAAGTTAGAATGAACACGAAAGGAAAGGAAATTGAATTGGGAGAGAGAAAAATTATTGTAAAGTTATGGAAAGAGGGAAAATCTTTTCGAAAAATAGGAGAAACTGTCGGCAGGTCACACTCTTCCATTCAAAGAGTAATTAATAATTACAAAGACACTGAAGATTACCTCTCACGTCCGCGATCTGGTAGACCACCCTTTTTAACAAACCGAGAGAAGCGAAAAATTGTACAGCAGGTTAGAAAAGAACCTAGGCTGACGGCAAAAAAAATAGTAGAAAATGTACAAGAAGAATTTCATAAAACTATCAGCAAAGATACGGTGAGAAGGACGTTAAAAAAAGCTAACTGTCACAGTCGCGTTGCACGAAAAAAGCCATTTGTGTCAGAGGTCAATCGTCAGAAGCGGATCGCCTTTGCAAAAAAACTCTTAGACAAGCCCATTGAATTCTAGGAGAAAGTTCTCTTTACAGATGAGAGCAAATTTTGCATTTTCGGCATTAAGGGTAAACAACTTGTATGGAGAAAACCTAATACTGCCCTTAATCCCGAAAATTTGAAAGCGACTGTAAAACACGGAGGTAGTGGAGTTATGGTTTGGGGGTGTATGTGCACCAAAGGGGTGGGAAGGTTGGTTTTCATAACATCGACAATGGACCATAAAATGTATATAGACATTTTAAAAGAAAATTTGAAGCCTAGCATCGAAAACTTGGGCTTGGGGCCCGAATACTTTGTTCAACAAGATAATGACCCCAAACATTGCGTCCACAACACTAAGCGTTGGCTACTATACAATACCCCAAAGCAACTTAAAACACCTCCACAATCGCCGGACTTGAATCCCATCGAACACCTCTGGGATTTACTGGAACGCAGGATTCGGCAACACAACATAACGTCGAAGGAAACGTTAAAAAATGTTAAGATTGAGGAATGAGCCAAAATCAGTTCGGACGAAAGGAAGAAATTAGTGCACTCCATGCCTAAACGTTTAAGGGAGGTCATTAAACGTAAAGGTTATCCGACCTCATATTAATATAGAAACAATGATCTCATTTATGAATTTTTTATAAATACTGTCCTGACTTGTACGCAGATTTTTGCATACCCGTTATTTGTAGAATTTTTAGTTTTGATTTTTTTCTGTAACTACTGTTTCTGTTTTGTTGAAGCATATTTTGTTAATAGAATTATATGTAGTTATTATACAAAATAAAAAAAAATCAAGTTTATCACATTAGATTATGACTCTTATTTTTTCAATTAAAGTATTACAAGTTTTTTGTACGCAGACTTCTGCTGCTGAGTGTATTTTGACAAATGACAAAATATATGACAAACGATTTGTTTTATTAATATACATCGGCAAAGATTAATTTAACATAGAAACATAGTGTCACTTTGCTGCCGCAAATGGATACAATAAGGTATACTTTTGCTGCCGGTTGGCGATAAAATTCCGGTTAAAAAATGGACGGTTAAGAAATGTTTTAACCGTCACCCATTTATTAAATTCTCAATTTCCTTTGCTAATTGCTAGAACAATTCAAAGAACGGCTTCTGATTGGTGGAATTCTTCAAATGGAACTTCATATTTCAAATTTCTTTAATATCACAAACTTTGAAATATCAGATGTGACTGTTAAATTTTACAAAATAATATTATATTATACAACAAGACGATCGAAAATACCCTATAATACGAGACGTATTGCTTGAAATAGTATAAAATAAAGTATTTCAAAAAGGCAATACGTCGAGTAAATAGCAGTAAATAAAAAAAATTGCGATGTTTATTAATAAATTGCATTGATTGTTATGGAAACTTCATGGATATCTTGAAATTATTTAAATGTCATACTAGCGATTATACGAACCTTTGTATTACAGCGATTATAATCGTTCTCCATGGTGACGGAACAAATAACCGCCGAAATACTCGCAATTGACGGAAAATCGCGAATTTTTATTAGTTGTTCACATTATGAATGAATTAGTCATGAATATTTTTGTTATAACATTAATTATGTATGAAATGTTGTAGTTTTATGTCTTTTTATCATTGGTTTACAGATTTTGGAACCTTCAACTCCAAAAACAACTTTTGGATTCCTCATCAAAACTCGAATATAATGGATAGATTTCGTTCTTGAAATGTTAAGTTTATCAGTTTCAATGGTTCAACCGAATAAATATGAATTTCAAGAAGAAATTAATAAAACACTTAAATTGGGATTATGTAACTGTTAAACTACTATAAAATTACTTCGAATCAACTTTACATGTGTTAAGTACAAGAATTAACGTAAACTGCCCACAAAACATCAAAACAAATGTCAAGTTTGTATGCTAAAGTGCCAGAATATAACATTCAGCAAGCTTTCGCCTATAAAAGGGTTGCCTATAAAAAAGTTGTTTCTCAGAAACCGTCGGGGTACAAAACGTCTTTTCACATGAAGGCACAAAACTAGCACTTAGTGTACTAAAAAGAGCGTAATTGTTAAAAATGTTGGGGGTCACATATAAGCAGCATCCCCATCATAAAATACGTTATGGTTTAAAAACCTTTGGAGTACAAAACTTTTCGTTGGTAATGTACTTTTTTTTAAAATTTTTAGCTATGTTGAAGGGCTGCCTACATAGACACCATTTCATAATTAAATGGTGAAATGAATCATTTTAGCATTTAATTTATCATTATTTCATTATTTTCACGGTATAAATAATTGTATTCCGGTTTAAAACAATCTAGAAATAATATTTAAAGTTTATAATTTTTTTTGACTTTTTACTAACCAGGTTTAATTATGCAAAAAAAAGCAGTAAACATACAAATATGCAGTTAATATTAGTGTGTAGATAAAAAAATAGCTTTATGGTAATCCTGAGTTGATAAGAGGGGACTTCCCACTTTTAAGGTAAATCCCCCCAAAACGAATTTTTTGTTGTTATTTAGCATGCGTTTTTAGCGAAGTTTGTCGTTCATTTCGTAAAAATATGAAGCGCATTTTCGTTTTCACAGGCAATATCTCTTTTTCTAAGCAACATATTCAATACCATCAGTAATTTCAAATTTACAACCCCTTAATAGTATAATCATGGCAAAACATTTAGTCATTGCTTTAATCTTCGCTTTATACTTAAACATAGTTAATAGTTAACCAATTAATTATCCCGCTTGTACCGCTCATTGTGTTCTGTTGGGCAAAAAGGGTGGATTTTGTAATAGTAGTGGTGTATGCGTTTGTAAGAATTAAATTTAAAATTTGCAATTGAATGGATTATTCTGTTTAATAAAAAATTTTCAAATAATTTACACAATTTTATTTAAAGAAGTAATTAGAACATGTTTTTGGTTATGATTTAGATTTTAGATATCACCTTCCTGCACCACACGATGAGGTCGAACCTCATTTGATTTTTAAAAGCCGATTTCTTTTTAAAGAGATATCTAGGTATGGTTTTGTTCTAAGGAAAGTACATTCTTTCTTTTGTAAATCACAAAAAATCATCAAATTATCTTAAGAAGTCGACTTTCTACGATTTTTCAAAAATGACTAAGAAACTTGTTATTTTGTTGAAATACTACATATTTAGATCGAATTGAAAACATCTCAAAAATGCTGTAAGCCTGATGGAATCAAGAATAATTGCTACAACTAGTTTTGAAGATGAAAAGAAAAAAGAGGAGGAAATATCGATGACAAACATGAAGAAACAGCTGGTAGTAAATATTGAGGGAAATGATCAAAATCTACGAGAGAAATTGGAACAAAATAAAATGGAAATGAATCCAAATTTAGAAAAGAAATTGCCACAAAATAAAGCGTGGAATATGTTACCGACATTATATATTATTTGAAGAGAACTAAGATAAATTAAATTATCCTATGGTGCTCCACCAGAAGGTACTACACTAACAGTATTACTATTTAGAATTAAATATTAATCAGAATAAATTTCAAAGATTAGTTAAGTTATCGATTAAAATTATTACCAACGTCTTTCCACAACCTCCCCTATCCCTTACATAAGCATGATTTCAGTAAGCAAATTATTAAATAACAAAAAATCTATTCACAAACCACGCAAAAGTTTACTAAGCAAATAAAATATTTTCAATAATAATAATAAGAACAATATCAAATTCGGACAATTGTCATTTAAAATAAATAATAAGAAACATTAATATAATACTAAACTTATTGATCTAATTTAATTACAAAGCAAACTATTTTTAATCAATAAGGAATTTTGAAAACTAAAAACACACTAAATCTTTCAATAACATATTCTCTAATCTACTTCTTACTTCAAAATTATCTTTACACTTAAATAATGAACAGAATCATTCATTCACGCGATTTACACAACACTGTATCACCTCTTCCAATGATGTGGAGATATTCTTCAAAATTACCGTGGTTAGTAATTGATTCCAGTCTCAGAATTAAAAAACTGACTCTTTTTACTAACCTCTGAAAAAAAATTGATATGTCAATCTACCATTAGTAGATTTATCCCATTGATTTTGCCATTCAGTTCTAAAGAAACTATTAATATTTTTCTTCAAATGTCTCGTAGTCTATTAAATTAAAAATGATAATTAAATCATCACAGATAAAAGCTTCTTTAGCTAATGCATCAGCTCTATCATTTTCCTCAATACCCAAGTGACCCCGAACCACAAAAAAAAAAATTTTATCCAATCTTCCTTATCAAATCCCAAGTTTCCATTTGCAAAGTACTTGGCTTTCTCATATTTTTTTATCCTTCTAAAACAGAGTAATTATCACTAAATATATCACACTTTTAAATTTTTTTATTAATTATATATTTAACAGTACTGTTAACACCAACTAAATCCGCATAATTGCTACACAAATGACGTAATTTAATTTTCTCACGTAATAACTTGTTATTAAGATTGCTTTCTTTGTATGATGAAATTTTATTACTTAGCACATAATTGTGGATCTTATATTTCTTCTTGTTATAATTTCAATATTTTGACGCTGTTTGGTTATTATATTTGGCTTTTATTATGTGTTTAAAATATAGTTTAACTTCGCTTAAAGTTTAAATTGGAAAAACCACAATAAACTCGATTGCCTCCTGAGGAAAGTCTTTATTTAATAATACTCCTTAATTTAACCAAAAGTCAATACTAAAGATGAGATTGCCAATCGACATGGATATAATTTGTAACCCCCATTCGGTGACGTTTTAAAATAGAAGAAATAGGCTTACACAGAAGGAATAGAAATCACTGAAAAAAAGTCCATGCAAAAAAATTGACATTGGTTTGCAAAGTTTGTTGAATAACTTTTATGAAAATATATTGAAATCTTCAAATGTGGGATCAAAAATGAAACGTAATTTTACATTGCGTTGTGAATTGGGGTTTAATGGTAGTAGGAGTCTTGCTACTTATAAGCAAAAATTCCAAACTAAACCTGACGGAAGAGATGATTCCGTTAGGTGAGATAAACCTGACTGAATAGAAGATAGTAATCAGAGCATATTGTGGAAGAATCCGTGATGACGATCATTCATATACTTTTCATAAGCTGCAGTGGTTGAAGTAGTTGAATTACCAATTGAAGAGATATCTAAAGAGGCTTGTTTTTCGCCTCTTGGTTGCAAATTCGCAGGTTTATAGTGTGTCACAAAAAAATGTGATGGAATTTAAACAAATAAGGGTTTATTTAAAAAATAAAAAATTTTGATCAAGAAGCGAATAGATTAATTATATTGGAATAATCTCCAGAAGAAAATGGTAAAGAAGATAATGATAAAGAAAGTGAGGAAGAATATAATAATAATGACGAAGAAAGCCAAGAAAATGAAGAAGACTCTTTCAATTGAAATAAATATTACACTATACGATACATCATAATTATTCTTGAATAATCTGAATGCTTGTGAACTAGTCAGTGTCTTAGAAAAAATCTACTATGAGTAAGCTTTAATCCTATGAATAATGATAATTATTTGGTTTTCTTCTTAACATCGTATGGTCTTATAGATGGTTTAAATGATTAAATAAATCAATTTATACTTATTCGATGTTATATATTTTTATTTTTCTTCTACATGTTTCGGGATTTTATGATCCCATCTTCAGGAAGTATCGTCATATGAATATAAAATACGTTTCTATTGTTATTTTGTTTTCGTTGTTGTAATCTACTTTATGTGTTCTTTTAAAAATGTTATTGGTGTATTTGTCTTCACTTTGAAACTTTCGTTGAACGTGCATGGAGGTCAACAAAAGTTTACCTCCAAATTAAGAGTAATCAGTGCAACGAAGAAGAAAAATAAAAATATGATAAATGATTCATTTAATCATTTAAACCATCTACGAATAATGATCTCGAACATCACTTCAAATTAAGAGTGTTCAGCGTGACCTTAACTTCATCAGCGTGACCTTAACTTCATCAGCGTGACCTTGTAAAATTACTATTGTATAATTCTTAGAATATTTATAGAAAAAGCTTCGTAATTTCAAGCTATCTAATCAACTAACGCAATATTCCTATTGCTTTAAAATAACAAAGCTTAATTACATTTTTCTAAATTTTAATAAATTTTATTAGATTGTAATATTCTGACACACTTTTATATTTTTCAATGTTACTTCTATTTTGTAATTGTAGTGAGTTTATTATTAATATTGCTTGTATTTGAGCCGAAAATGATACAGCATATCAAGCAGAAGTGGATCCAACGTTGCAAATTATTTTTCCTTAAAATTGTAAACGATAAATTGATTTTTTGCGTTAAATTTTTCGCTACTATATATTCTTTCTATAAAACAATTTAGAGATGTCTTTAGGAACATCTTTCCGGTCACGCAAATTCAAGAAAGAGATATGAAACAATATATATCTAATGTTTTATACATTTCTTAGTAATATTCTTCTTTTAAGAACTAGACATACCCCTAATGGCAGATTTCTTTCTTATAATAACACTAGTTTACAAATTTTAATCAAAGTTTTCCTCAAAGCCGACGATATATTTTTATAACGTAGAAGTTTTGTGCTGATTCTGAAACTCTCTTCAGTTTTTCTACGTCACGTCCAGTTTTCGAGATATACCCAAAAATGTGGAAAATCGTAAATTAAAAAACACAGTATCGGTTCATGTTCAGTGTTATTTGGCATAGTGTGCTTCTGTAACTATATGGACATGAAAGTGGAGATCTAGGCGAACATTTTGAGGTATTGACAGCAAAAATCGGACTCTCTGCTATTTTGCTACAGCCTAAAACAACTCAACAAGATCAATTTTTTTGACATTTTTCTCATTTTCTTTTCACTTAATCACTGAATCGGACCGTACTGAAAAAAGAATTGTATATGAATAAAAAAGTTAGCTATTCTATCCTATAGAACATTTAATTCTCTAAATTTTGAAGCATTGAACATCATGGTCGAATGTATATTACCATCGATATCGTTAATTTACGACAATCGTGCAAAATTTCATTTTTTGCCATTTTCACTGTATTGTTGAAACACTACTAGGAACAATTTTTTTAAATAAAGATGTATTTTAACTGTTCCAGGCACTAAGTATAAACGTTAAATTCACTAAAATCAATTTTATTTTATTTAATATAAAAATAATTTTTTTTATATTTATCCTTTTTTCACCAATTATTAAATTAGGGTCTATGTAAAAATTTACTTTTGGTGATAATTAAAATTTATTTTTCTATACTAGTTTCGAGCCTTGCTCTTCTTCAGTAGGTACCTACAAGTTTACAATATACAAAATGAACATATTAATATAAAAATAAAATAGTAAAATCTTACGTTATTACTAACAAATTAGAAAAATTAATTACAATATTTTTCAAAATTTACGTCAAAAGTTGTTGTGTGACGTTAAGTTTTTTTGTTTTTGTTTTTATATTTGTGTTTTAGGTACGGATCTCGCAGGCAACTATAGATTGGTTTTTGGGTCGGGATAATTTGTTCATTAAGGCTTATAATATTACTGTTAATTTCAATAAACTTGTTGATTTCGTACATTTCCATTATTTCCATAAGGTTGCTTTTATTAAGTTGGTGTAGTAATTTAATATTTTTATTTTCGTCAAATTCGTGGTTGTTGAAAATTAGATGTTTTCCGAATGCCGATTTTGAACTCTTTTTATGTTCTTTAAGCCTTGTTTGGATACTACTTACCGTTTCACCTATGTATGTGGCTGAACAGGTCCCACATTGCAATTGGTATATGCCACTTTTAGCGAGAGTTGTAGTCTTGTTTTTGTTATTAACTAATAATGCCTTCAGATTGTTTTTGTTTTTAAATGTCATTGTTATGTTGAACTTATGGAACATTTTCTTGATTTTATGGGATATTTCTCCTGGGTAAGTTATGGATCTGTACGTTGTTGGTTTATCAGGTTTTCGGTCGGATAGGGAAGTTGTTTCTTGAAGATTATATTTGTTTTCTATTTTCGAAAATATTCGTTGGATAAATGTCGGTGGGAAACTGTTTTCGCTTGCAATTTGGTGGATAATTTCGATCTCTTTTTCTAGGTCTTATTGTTCCAATTTTGAATGGAAAGCTCTGTGTATATAAGCCCGGTATGCTGCCATTTTATGAGTTTCATCATGATGAGAATCGAATGGGATGGTAGTACTAGTTTGTGTAGGTTTTCTGTAGATGTTATATTTAATTTTGTTGTTTGAATGTCGTAGTGTATAGTCTAAGAAATTTGATTTTTGATTGTTTTCAGTCTCGATAGTGAAGTTAATATTGGGGTGTAAACTGTTAATATATTTATGAAGATTATTAATATGTTGGTCGTCTTTAATCAGTACTAAAATGTCGTCCACGTATCTTGTCCATAGGATAATACCGTCTCTATAAGGGTTTTTGTCACACATAATTTGATTTTTCTCTAGGTTGTCCATGAAAATATCTGCCATCACACTACTCAATGGTGATCCCATTGGTAATCCATCTAGATATTGATAGTATTTATCGTTAAAGATACAAAAATTTTGTTCTAAGCATAGTTTTAATAGCGTTAAGATGGAGCGAGTTTTGTCTTTGTTTTTGAGGTCAGTCTTTAATATTTCTTCTAATATCGTTATCGTGTCGGTTATGGGTATGTTTGTATATAGGTTGTTGACATCAAATGAGATCATTTTGAAACCTTCTGGTAGCTGTATTTTGTCAATTAAATCAGGAAGTTGGTAACGATTAATTATGGTATATTTTGGTTTAAAATTGATGTCATTTATTATAAATTTTTGTAAAAGTTTTGCGAGTTTGTATGTGCTGGATTCAATGGAGGTTATAATGGGTCTTATTGGTAATCCATTTTTGTGAACTTTAGGTAGTGCATACAATTTAGGGGTTTGCGGATTCATAGGCAACAGGCTGGTCAAGGTACCTCCAATTTCTGTTATTGTCGTTTTGTTTTCTTTAGTTATTGATTTTACTTTTTTGTGAAAATTGTTTGTGGGGTTTTTATTGATAGTTTTAAAGTTATTGTCTTTCATAAAGTTTTCAGTCTTATTTATGTAGAGATCTTTGGTTAAAATTATCATTCCTGCGTTTTTGTCTGCAGGAGTAACTATTAATTCGTTTTCCTTAATTTTCCGCTTGATGTTTTTAATAATTTTTTGTTCCTTTTCTTCTTCTCCATTTCTTATTGTTTGTTTGTTTGTTTGTCTCTTTTCTTCTTTAGTTAGGATTTGTTGAATCTCCTTATTCATAATGTTTTCCTTTTCGTGTCCTTTGATAGCTGCCTGAAGTTCTATTGCTAGTATTGGGAGGTTAATTTCTCTTTTTGGAGCATATTTCAGACCTTTTTCCATGAATCTTCTTTCTTGTTCTGTGAAGATCACGTTTGAAGTATTTGTTACTTTGGGAAAAAATTTATGAATTTCTCCTAGTTTGTTTGTTTGATGTTTATTCTTTTCTCTTTCTTTCTCTGTTCTCAACTTGTTTAGTTTTTTCAGTTTCTTTTTGTGAATTTCATTAAGAATTATTGTATCATGTAATTTAGCTTCTTTGATAATTTCTTCGATTTCAATGTAATGATATTGATTATTTAAATCCTGGTAGCATTTATAAAGTTTAATGTTGAGTTCGTTAAGTTTCTTATAATGGTTATTTAGGGTTATACGTATATGTTGAATTTTCATTTTATTAACCATATCACTTTTTATATGTTGTGGATATTTCTTGTTAGTAAATTTTGGAAATAATCCCTCTGTTAAGCAGATTCTTAGAAATTTTATGTGTTGTAGTTGTAGTTTTATTTTAACTTTTGACGTAAATTTTGAAAAATATTGTAATTAATTTTTCTAATTTGTTAGTAATAACGTAAGATTTTACTATTTTATTTTTATATTAATATGTTCATTTTGTATATTGTAAACTTGTAGGTACCTACTGAAGAAGAGCAAGGCTCGAAACTAGTATAGAAAAATAAATTTTAATTATCACCAAAAGTAAATTTTTATATAGACCCTAATTTATTTTATTTGTTCTAAATGTTGAACATTAAGCATAGTTGGTCAGAAGGATTTGATTTTGGCAGAGTTTCACTATGTGCACTCGGGTATTTGGCTGATCTTACAAACGATTCTTTTCCCTGTCTTTTTATTTATATTGTCTAGGTTTGTATTACATAACTTCTAATGAATTAAATTTTTTATTTAATGTATACTACTTTACTTATTGTTAGTATAGTGCGGCATATGACTACTTGTCGACAATTTTTGTATGTCTTTGGCTCGATTTCTCTAATAACACTCCAGAGATAATCTCCCATCATCCCCGTGTCCTAGTAACCTTGTTAACATACAGCCAATGCCATTAAATCTTAATGGAACCGTTCGCCTTGTTCGTTACTTTCCGTTCCAAGATTGCATGGAAAGAAATCTAAGTGCAAATGGAGAGAATGAATTTTGAACGACATGTTTGAATTTATAGCAAAATAATTGTGCAATAAGTTAGAAATTGCAGAAATTATTACGCAAGAACTCTCATCCTTATGGTTTTCTAGAATTCCATTTTTTTGGAAGCTAATCCACGTTTACTTCTTTTGTTGTCAATATTGACATTAATTCGTTGTCATTTATTAGTATTCCTATTTGATGGCCAACAAATACGCCTACTTTTAGTTTAGCGTACGATAATTGTGGAAAGAGCTGGGTGCGACATTTAAATACTGGACTTTCTAAATTCAACGTTTTCGCAAAGTTTTTCATCAAACCCAGTTTGATGTGTAGTGGAGGCAATATAACAGATGCTGGTTTCACCAGAGGTTCATTTAAGACATTCAAAGCACCAGCTTCGTAATGTTCTCTAAAAGGTCTTTGTGCACATCGACGATGCTCTCTCGCTCAGCTATCCCCCAAACAAACTAAAAATGCAATATTTTGTAAAATCACTTTGTAAGCCTGTAGCCACCGCAATTACTTAAAAATCATAGAAATTTAAGTCAATACTTAAAAAAGTAGAAGTTCGTAAATTTCTTTACTGCGGCAATTACTTTTAAATATCCAGAAACTTTCCATTCAAATGCGTTATACTGGATTAGTGTCAAAACAATAATATTAATTTCAATGAATTTTATGTTTATACTCAGTGCCTGGAACAGTTAAAATACCTTTTTATTAAAAAAAATTATTTGCAGTAATGTTTCAACAATACAGTGAAAATGGCAAAAAAATGAAATTTTGTACGATTGTCGTAAATTAACGACATCTCTGGTAATATACATTCGACCATGACATTCAATGCTTCAAAATTTAGAGCATTAAATGTTCTACAGGATAGAATAGCTAACTTTTTGGTTCAAATATAATTATTTTTCGTTACGATGCAATTAAGTGAAAGAAAATGACAAAAGTGTAAAAAAATTTGATTTTGTTGAGTTGTTTTATGCTGTAGCAAGATAACGGAGAGTCCGATTTATGCCATCAATACCTCAAAATGTTCGTCTGGATCTCCTACTTTGATGTCCATATAGCTACAGAAGAGCAAAATAACAAATATACTAAGCATGAACCGTTACTGTGTTTTTTACTTTACGATTTTCCACATTTTTGGGTATATCTCGAAAACTGGACGTGATGGCGAAAAACTGAAGACAGTTTCAGAATCAGCACAACATTCTACATTATAAAAAAATATTACAATCTTTGAGATTTTTCTTGTAAACTAGTATAATTAAATGATAAAGTGAATCATTTTAGCTTTAATTCAAGATATAAATAATTGTATTTCGGCTTAAATCAAAGTAGAAATAATATTTAAAGTTTATAATTTATTTGACGTTTTACTAACCAGGTTTAATTATGCAAAAAAAGCAGTAAATATACAAATATGCAGTTAATATTAACTGTGTAGATAAAAAAATTATTTTATGGTAATCCTAAGTTGATAAGAGGGGACTTCCCACTTTTAAGTAAATCCCCCCCAAAACGAATTTTTTGTTGTTGTTTAGCATGTATTTTTAGCGCAGTTTGTCGTTCATTTCGTATAAATTGAAGCAGATTTTCATTTTCACAGACAGTACCTCTTCTTCTAAGCAGCATACTCCACCCAACCAGTAGTCTCAAGCCTACATTCAATTAATCATATAGCCATGGCAAAACATTTAGTCATTGCTTTAATCGTCGCTTTATGCTTAAACATGGTTCTGAGTAACGCGATTCCAAAACCAGCGGAACAAGGTAATTTTTTATCTCTAAAATTAATATATCGTTTATAAACAAAAATTCTCTTCTATTCTACAATTAAAACAAAAATTCTGTATGCTTTATTTACGAAATATTTTATTATTGCAGATGAAATTATCAGGCAAAAAAGAGTAACATGCGATGTTTTAAGTATTGTATTTAATGATGCTGCTTGTGTCGCTCATTGTTTGGTGTTGGGCAAAAAGGGTGGATATTGTAATGGTCAACGTGTATGCATTTGTAGAAGTTAAACTTAAAATTTGTAATTGAATGGATTATTCTGTTTAATAAAAAGTTCACAAATAATTTACATAATTTTATTTAAAGAAGTAATAACAACAAATCATGTGATTGATTATGATGTAGATATCATCTTCCTGCTACACACGATGAGGACAATTTTCAACAAAGTCAAAAATTCTAATAACATGTTGTATTACATTCTGTTGAGGAAAACGATGGAGTTAGTAAAAGCTACTGTCCGATATCCGTGCTGGATATAATTGAAAACTACAGTTTTGGTTAGCGACTATTTCAATATCGTCCTATTTCAATATTTTCTATTTTGTCAAAAGCTCTTGAGCGTATTGTGTATACCCAGGTTTATAATTTGCTTGAATCATCAATTGATCAGTGACAAACAGTCTGGTTTCCGACAAGGTTGTAGTACTGCTACTTCCTTGATGATACTTCTAAGATCACGGATGATATAAGACTAGTCTGTGATAGTCGTCGTCTCATAATTTTGATTTTACCTGATTTCTGCAAAGCCTTCGACTCTGTCGATTACGATCTTCTTCTTTCTATACTTTTATCTATTGGTTTTTCTTCTTCGAGTCTCTCATGGTTTCAACCATATCTTCGCATCACACGTTATTGCTTCAAATTTTCACCTTTGTGTGTTGGTATGCGGATGACCTGCATACCAACACAGCAGTTGATGACTTTCAAGTTATCGAACAGATTAATAATCATCTTGCAAAAGTGCTTGAGTGGTTTAAATTATACTGTTTGAAACTCAATGCTAATTACACTCAAGTTATAATATTTAGTACAAATCATCTACGGGGCAGGGTGGCTACCTTTTCTAAGTCGCAACTATTACTTGGTGACACTTTCTTGCACTATCTTGGCGCCTTATATTTATGTTCAGGCGACTTATAAGAGGGTTTACTCTCGTTTTCACACCCTCCATAAATTTAATTGTTTTCTTCAACTGTTATTTCTCTGAATTTTCCACACCTTGATTATGCGGATACGGTTTGTACCGACCTGTCGATATCTTTGTGTAATAAACTCCTAAAATTACAATATAATTTCATGAAAAATGTTGGAAAATGTTGTCATATTACTTCTTCCGTGTGTTAACAAATTTCTATAAGATTATAAAGACTTCGAGTCCACACTTTTTATTTAATAATTTTAAATTCTTATCTTCACACGTGCGTTCCACTCGTTCACAATCGGACATAATACTTGTATTCCTATTCCTTCTTTCATCATACGAATATATAACACAGGTCGTTTACGCTATGCGCCATATCACTCTGGAATGGTCTCCCCATAGATATTAGAAACGCTCCAACCCTATCATTTTCAAGACTTACCTTACACATTTTAACATAAAAACATATCATTTCGTTTAAAATAACATGTATTTCTTTCGATACATCATTATGGAACACCTGTATATATGAAAACATTTTTCGATTATAGTGTAATAAATTTTCTACAACTTTTGTCTAAGGAATAACTCTGCTATCTCGGCTCCTTAATGCCACTTATGTACTTTGTCGCTTACGTGGGACTCTGTATTGCATTCTCATGTCTTTCCAGTTTGTTCCACGCATAGTTGTGCTAATCGCTCGCTACTAAGTTTAAATACTGACACTGCTGACAATGAGTAGTGATTAATGTCCAAGAGTAAAAACATTGACAAATTCTGGATTATAAAATATGGTTCGACGTGTTTCATACAAATTCTTGTAACTAGTTATTCTAAATACATTACGTACAGGAATCCAAATTGAAAGACTTCCCTTGTAAGTTTGTATACTGATAAGAGGATATACACCGTGACAGAAATAATGAAAATTTATTTATGTATTATTAATATATGATGTGTGTATATTATTATAAGTATTCTTGTTTAGGAAATGTTTTAAGCGAATAATCCATGAATAGCACAGATTTATCGTGCTATTCGTTAGATCGTATTCAGCCAGTAGTCAAAGTTTAATTTTTACTTGTATTATTGATATTAAAAACATTAATAAACCAAAACATTAGTAATCTTTCTTATTTTGTGATCATGGCACACATTATTATTCCTAACTTTAGCTAACCTCGAAAAAATTGCTCTATATCGATTTCTAAAAAGCAGATTACCTTGACAATGATCAACTTTAACGCACATTGACAAGAACACCATTTTTGTTTAAAAAAGGAAGAAAAGAAGACGTTACAGAGCGCTACCGGCTGTAGTAAAACAGACTCTATAATCGTCTTTTCATGCCAAAAACCTGCATATACCAAATTTTAACAAATTTAGTTAATGTACACGTGTAATGTTAAGTAAAATCAATCTCGAAAATTTAAATTTACTCCCTGTATCTCCGAAACAAAGTGTTTGTCGATCTATGTTTATATTTAGTTTTTGTGTTCATTTTAAAAAATCTATCGAATGTTAAAATCCTGCTACAAAAATGTGAGACACCGTGTATACAGAGAAAGGCACAGTAATACTAATAAATATCAAAATATAACATTTACTTTTGAAATTGTAATGTGATTGTTAGAACCACGTTTAGACCAAGGCTATCACTGACAATTATTACACATCACCAGAACTAAGCATTTTTTTTGTAAATCATAAAACGGGCACATATGATACTGTAAGGAAGAATAGAGGTGAAACAATAGCTACTCGAAGTGGTAAAGTGTTGATAATGGAGTGGCAAGATAAAAGAGACATTTGCTTGTCAGAGACACAACACCGAAAATGATACAACCAAAACGAATAAAGACGGCAATATTATATACATACAAGCTGAAAGTTCTTGATGGGAGGTATTGATCATTTAGATCAGCATTTATATGACATTATATTACCAGAAAAGGGGGCAAAATATAATAAAAAAATATTCTTCCATTTGTTAGACATCAGTATTTGTAACGCAAACCAAAAAGCCTTTCTACGAGACCAAAATCTTCTGGAATTCTACGACTAACGGAACGGCATTTCCCAGTTTTGTTTCACCAACATCAAAAAAAGAAAGTCTCATAAGATATTGTGCTGCGTGTTGTGCTAAAAGGAATGCTAAAGGAAAAAGGAAAAGAGTTGTTACATATATAATACTTGCTGCTAGACTATGTGCTGCACCTTGCTTCGAAATATTTCAAGCAAAAGAAACTTTAGAATAATATTTTAAAATAAAAACATTGTTTTATTATTTCATATTACAATACTATTATTTCCGTTAAAACAAATAAATATTTGTACTGATAAAAATGTATTTTTTCTCGAAATAGTAATTCGAAAATTTTGTATTTTTTGCCAATACATGTTCTAAAGTGTCTTTTGTTAAAAAAGAAAAAAACAATTTTTTTGGCCTTTTTTTAACTGTACGTTAAGGGGTTAATCATTTAGTAACCTAGATCAGTGTTTCCCAAAGTGTTTTGACCCACGGACCCCTTTTCTTAGTCAAACCTTGCCGACGGACCCCCAAGGTGAAAAACTACATTAAATACATAGTAGAAAAATGAAGACTTTAACTTTGTTGTCTTAATGGTAAATGGTGACGTAAAAATAAAATATAAAGTATACATTTTGTTGAAGAAGTATTTAATGATTATAACTTTTGTACTAAAATACAATAAAATATTAATGGCTTGTATGAACCTGATGGTATGTTATGAGTTTATTTATGTCCGACTCGATGTTTGTCAGTAGCAACCGCAAATCCTCCGATTACTAATTTCCAGTCTGTTTCTTTTCTTTGTGACGAGGCTCATAACGGCACTGAATCCACGTTCTACCAAATACGAAACGGAAAAGCAATCAACAGCTTCAGTACAATAACCCATAATGCTGGATATAAAATTGGGATCTGTTTTTCTAACCAGAAATTTTCGTATCCTTGCTTAAACATTGGTTTCTGTTCCTCATTTGTGGATAATTCAATAAGTTGCTCCTGTACTGGCATGTACTCATCTGCATTTGTGCTCGGAGTTTGACTACTTACAAAAGGGTTCAACACCCAGTCGGGAATATCCAAGTGAAGAATGTCTTCAAATCTTTGAGTAAGGTCCGAATGGAGTGCCGTGAAGTGTTGACAATAAGCATGCAAATTTCCGTCTCTATTTTGCAATTTTGAAAGATTTGGAAACTAAGAACATTCTCCTCTTCCCAAGTTTTGTTTGTATAGCAAATGTTTTGAAACAAAGGAAGATATTACACTTTTAGTTTTGATTAAATTTAGTGTGTCACCTTGTAGTTTCAAATTAGTCTCCTTGAATCTGGCAAATAAATCAGTCATATAAGCGATGTCATTTTTCGAGATAATTAAATTTTGACGCAAATCATTGTCTTTCTCTCCAGGAATTCCAACACTGAATCAAAAAGCGAATAGAAGCGATTCAAACACGCACCTTTAGGCAATCATCTTACTTCTGTGTTAAGTAGTAAACGATAGTAGTATAGCTAAGGGGGTTCTGGGACCGAGAATGCTCGATGGCATGTCGGTGGTAACTTGATGGACAGGGGGGGTTTACCACTCTTCGGCAAGGTCACCGGAAGCTGAAGAACTACCCTTACGGCTGAAGAAGTACGGTGAAGAACTACCCCGATGGCTGAAGAACTACCCTAATGGGTGAAGAACAACCCCCGGGTAGCTGAAGAACTACCCTTAGATGAAGAACTACCCCTGTCTCACCTGTCCGAAGAGCTACCCCCTGTCTCACCTGTCCGAAGAGCTACCCCCTGTCTCACCTGTCCAAAGAACTACCCCTTGTCTCACCTGTCGGAAGAACTACCCCTGGCAGAAGAGCTACCCTCACCTGGCTGAACCACCTGGGCGGCCCACCCCGGCCATCTTGATGAGTCAAACCAAGGTCAAAGGTTAAAACCAAGGTGACGTCAATTGATAAGAGATTAAAAACAAGGTGACGTCAACCGATAAGAGATTAAAAACAAGGTCAAAGGTCGTGACAAAATAAAAGAAAAATTTGTTTTCATTTTCTTTATTTTTATTTTAACTTTGATATGAACCTAGAAATGATTTACATTTTGAACAATAATGATCGATATTCATACAAGAGTCTATAAAATACGGAATACAAACGCAAGGCCAAAATCTGTAATTTTAAAAATATAATAAAAATAAAATAACGTATAAAGTTTCTTTCTTACCCAAATACACATAAGAGTAAGGTAAAAAGATGAGTTCTGTGTGTAGTTTTTGTTTTGGTATATGTAATCCCTGTATGAGTACATTTCGGACAGAGAGTGATTTGAGATTTCGGACCATAAGAGGAATTCATGAATGAGCATGAATATAAACTTATTTAGAGAATGATGTTATTCGAGAAATTACAGTTACATATATAGGAAGAAAATGACATTTATAAAAAAAATAATATTGCACATCATTATTTATTTTAAATAAAACAAATCTTAAAAATTATATTATAATTTATAGAGGACTATCCTTTAGAATTTCGTAGCACTTAATGTCAATTGGACTACTTTTTCTTTTCCTCCTTCTTTCTTCATTTCTTCTTTCCTGTTCATCTTGTTGTTTATGATTTTGGATTGATGTCTTGCAAAAGCAGAAATTTTTTTCACATACATTACACCATATAGTGGGCATGATTGCAGAATGAAATGAATTGAGAGGAAATCTCTTATTTATACTTTGGTTGGATAGATTTTTTTATAATGCTGATATAAACTTATTTACATTATGTATCATCTTTAACCGGTCACCATTTCGTTGTAAAACTTCTATACGACATTTTTTTAATTTTTCTTTATACTTTTCATTATCAATTTTAATTATAAGAATATTGAATCTCATTTGTTCAATTTCTTTGTCTAATTGATCAATTATTTTTTCATCAGAATTAATTTTTTCGTATGCTTTTAGTAATTTTCCTTGTATAGTTGTAAGAGTTTCATTTAATTCTTTGTTACGTGCTGTTAGAATTACCGTATTATTTACTAATGTTTCTATTGTTGTTGAATTTGGTAAATTTTGACTTACAGATTTAATTTGGTTATAGCAAATGTCATTTAACGTAGGTTCACATTGATCACAACATCTTTCTAAATTGTTTTTACACTTTTGATATATGTTACTACTAGAATTATATAGAGCTTCATAATTCTGATACACAATTTCATATTGGTCCTTATAATAATTTTCTTCTTCTTGACTATTTAATCCATTTATTGATAATAATAGTAGAAGTATGAAAACAATCATTTTTTTTACTCTTGTTTTTCTTGTTGTTATTGTTGTATGCACTAGAACACGATTAAATGATATTAACTATCGTTGCAACTTATATATGTTTTCTTACTTACATGTTCCAACTTGTTTTTATGACGTCATATCTTGTTTATGTGTTAGTGCAATTTTTTTATAACCCCACGGTTTTGTATCTGTGTAAGAATAAGATACTATTCTCTTATCATCATGACTACTCAACGCTACCTTTTTTTGTTGAATAGTGTAAACATTATGCTTTTGTGACCTAATGGAATTTTGTTCAGTAATAAATGTTTCATTATTAAATAAGCATTGATAATAGTTTTCGAATGTTAATGTTTTTAATGATGATGATTTTACACCTTTTGCCTTTTTACTAACACCAACATTTGATATAATTGTATCAATTTCATTGCAATTTTCCCCTTTCTCAATAAGTTTGTTTTCAAGTTCATGGATTTCTTTTTTAGAAGTTTGAACTTTAATTGCATACATTTTTGATTTCAAACCAATAAATTCAGTCATAACACGACCATTGTTTTCATCCTTCATCAAACCTATTACTTTTTTGTTTTTTTGTGGAATATTATAAACATTGTTTGTTGGATAGTCTGATGTATCGAAACGATCTATATCTTTTTTAATTTCCTCATAAATATCTGATGTAAAGAAATGATAAATTAAACTATCAGTATCGGTATATAGTAATTTTGCATTACATCCGAATTTTTGTAGGACATAATTGTAGTGAAAATCGTAAAGAAATGTTTTAGAAATATCTAAAATTGCCATTCCAACGTATATTGGTTTGTTAAAGTGAATTTTAAACCTTTTCATTTCAATAAGAATTAAATCCGAATCAATAATTGTACAATTACTAAAATTTGGTTGAGATATATAATATTTTGCACCATAACGTCCAGACCATCTGTTCACTAATTTAACGTCTCTATATTTTCGAACGTTTTCCATAGTTTTACCAAAAACTGCATTATTCATTAATTTAAAATAATTTTTTCCAAATTCATTTGTACTTTCTTTTCTCATTTCAGTATTTAAATTTATATATTTTGATAGCCAATTACTTTGTGAAAATTGTAATACTTTATGGATTTTATTAATTTTTATACCTAACTTTATAGCTTGTTGTAGATTACGATAGTGGATTATGTAATTCTTTTTTGTAAAAAATGTGGTCATTAATTTAGGAAGTTTTGATTTCGAGCCGGGAGGTACTAAATGTTCTGGACATAATGGTAGATCT
The DNA here is from genome assembly GCA_036711965.1 of Onthophagus sagittarius. Classification (NCBI taxonomy): domain Eukaryota; kingdom Metazoa; phylum Arthropoda; class Insecta; order Coleoptera; family Scarabaeidae; genus Onthophagus; species Onthophagus sagittarius. The sequence goes on from JASERS010000001.1 coordinate 56,477,487, forward strand.
TTATGCAATTCATATAGCTCTGTTGGATAAAATAAATCAACTTCGTAAATGTAACCAATAGAACTTTCTGTTGATATATTTTCAATGTTTGGTATTGTATATATATCATCTACCCATTGAAAGTTTCCATACGGTAAATACATTAACATTGCCAATCCATACAAATTATTAATATCGAAATACATTAAATATGAAATATTTTGTTCTATATCAAAATTATCCATATATTTATTGTTTGCTTTTCCATACCGATTTGAACATTGTGATATACCGCCTCTTATTCCTCGCTCAACAAACAATAACATATCTACGTCAGTTAAAAGTTCCAATTTAACATCAGTAATTTTTAACATAGCATCAAAGGCCAAACCAGGTGCTGTACAATAATGTAATGGGTCTAAACCGTACGTGGATTTACATAGTTTTCGAAAGTTTTCAAAAATGTCTGCTAATATTAGTACATCTGTTTTCAGGTACAATTCAGCATACTCTTGTAAATTTCTAACGTTAAACTGATTCCAAACATTCATAGCATGTTGATATTCAGATTTAGATATTTCCTTTTTATTAATATTACTATAAAAATGTTCTATTGATGGTAATTTTGTATCTTCTAGTTTTTCCCAACTGTCTAAATACTCATATGGAAAAACTCCTTTTCTTTGTAACAGTTGAAATTCATCGTGGTTACTACAGAATTTTTTTGTAATAATTTTTTGTTCTTCCGTTAGATATGATGACAATTTATCTAAACTTGAAGCCATGAATCGGAAGGAATCAATAAATTTAAAGTAAACATTTGTATTATTAACATATTTTTTAAATGATATGTAAGTCTCTTTGTTAACTGGTAATAAACAAATTCTACCTTCAAACTGAGTACTAATAGATTTAATTATGAAATGTGAGTCATATCCAGACAAGTTATGAAAGACTACGGGAATTGAATGTGCATCTTTAAAGTTCAAATTACATTTGTTATGTGCAGCACCTCTAAAGGATCCAGTTAAATGACAATGGTCTCTAACTTTTATATCTTCATTTCCAATATACTTCGAACAAATACAACAAATTTTAGAGTTTCTATACATAAGTTCTTCATCTATAGTTAAATTCATCGGAACTATATTTAAAATTAGTTTATTTACATTTAATGCAATTTGTTCCAATTTCTTAGCAAACCAAATATTACAATCTCTACCTGTATAAAGTTCAAACATTGAAAGTGAATCATCAAATGAACATTTTAAATAGAATGCTATGCTAAAGGCTTGATGTTTTTGAAGTCTATTTAGAGTCGTTGTTTTTTTATCGTCATCATATTTTAATAATATACTTTCAATGTCAGCATATATTACAAAAGGGGCATCTAAAGTATGCTTAAAGTTACTAAATTTTAGTATAGAATCTGAAATTTTAGGCAATGTAACTTTTGTTTCATTAACATTAATACAATTTATCAAATGTTGATTTAAAGCAGTTTCGCTCATAAAATGGTTTAAACACCGTTCACATAAATATTTCTTGTTTTTAGATTTGCTAATTTGATTGTACAATAATCGTTGTAAATTTTTAATAAGAGCAAAATGAAAAATTTTTTTATTATATGAAATAATATTGTGGTAATCATCATTATCATCATCATCATCATCATCATCATTATTATCATCGTCAATAGAAACTGTAAATAGATTAATTTTTTCATTAAAATCATATTTGCTCAAGTAAGATGGTACAATTTCCTTCTTTTTACCATCATTACTTATAGTATATGTATTAATTGAAATGTTATTCATCAATTCAAATTTTGGAATATCTTTTAATCTTATAGGAAATCGAATACCATCGTATTTTAAGATTTCACTAAAATGTGGATACGATGATATTCTTGATACATTTTGGTTTATTGTACATGGATATTTTGCAGCTACAATTGACCAGAGAAAACAATAAACATCATCATTTTTTATGTTAATTACAGCTTTAGTATTTTTAATAAATTGGGGAAGGTCCTGGTAGGTTGAAGTGCCATAACTAATAGGAGAATAGTTATTAATATTGACTTTTAAATGTAGAATTTCATATAAAGCCCATCCGGAATCTCGTTCTTGAAATTCCTCTAATTTTCTCAATATTTTATCAATTACGTTTTCATTATACCAAATTTTTAATTTTGTGTTGTTATCAACTATTTCATTTCTAGTAGTAAAGTGCTTAACATCGGTTTCAAGAGTTTGAGGTTTAATGAAGTTACAATACAATATAACATTTACTTTCAATAAAGATCTTTGAAGTGATTTCTTTATTTGATTGGAAAAACATCTAAACGCTTTTTTAAGGAAAAGTTCAGGATCTACAATATTGTAATTGACAATGATTCCAGTACAAATTCTACCATCGAAACACCGGTGTGAAGATAGCAGTAAAATGTAGCAGTAGAAATTTCCGAAGATACCCGAACGTCCATAGACGTCCGTCATACCGGCAACTGGGGGTTCGCTTTTTTTCACACAAAAAGCATGAAACTAACACAGTAAGAGGCTAATATATTATGTTAGTTGCAATTAGACCAGATTAAAACATATTTAACACGGGGTAAACCACCCCTTTCAATACTTCAATAGGCTCTAGCACCCTTACGAGTTCGAAGATCCGAACCAAAGTTTGCAAACGCTTTTTAGACATCCCAACGAACAAGTTTCCATATAGAAACTTCACTTCGGATGGGTCCGCGGGGGTAAACCACCCCGCAGTAGATTATTATTTGTTCTACTATCCTTATTAGTTCGAAGATCCGAACCAAACCTTGTATACGCTTTCTAGACATCCTACCGAACAAGTTTACGTACAGAAATTTCACTTCGGATGGGTTCGCGGGGGTAAACCACCCCGCAGTAGATTATTATTTGTTCTACTACCCTTATTAGTTCGAAGATCCGAACCAAACCTTGTATACGCTTTCTAGACATCCCATCGAACAAGTTTCCGTATAGAAACCTCACTTCGGATGGGTTCGCGGGGGTAAACCACCCCGCAGTAGATTATTATTTGTTCTACAACCCTTCTTAGTTCGAAGATCCGAACCAAAGTTTGCAAACGCTTTTTAGACATCCCAACGAACAAGTTTCCATATAGAAACTTCACTTCGGATGGGTCCGCGGGGGTAAACCACCCCGCAGTAGATTATTATTTGTTCTACTACCCTTATTAGTTCGAAGATCCGAACCAAACCTTGTATACGCTTTCTAGACATCCTACCGAACAAGTTTACGTACAGAAATTTCACTTCGGATGGGTTCGCGGGGGTAAACCACCCCGCAGTAGATTATTATTTGTTCTACTACCCTTATTAGTTCGAAGATCCGAACCAAACTTTGTATACGCTTTCTAGACATCCTACCGAACAAGTTTACGTACAGAAACTTCACTTCGGATGGGTCCGCGGGGGTGAACTACCCGGCAGTAGATTATTATTTTCTCTACTATACCCTTATTAGTTCGAAGATCCGAACCAAACTTTGTATACGCTTTCTAGACATCCCATCGAACAAGTTTCCGTATAGAAAGCTCACTTCGGATGGGTTCGCGGGGGTAAACCACCCCGCAGTAGATTATTATTTGTTCTACTACCCTTCTTAGTTTGAAGATCCGAACCAAACTTTGTATACGCTTTCTAGACATCCTACCGAACAAGTTTACGTACAGAAACTTCACTTCGGATGGGTCCGCGGGGGTGAACTACCCGGCAGTAGATTATTATTTTGTCTACTATACCCTTATTAGTTCGAAGATCCGAACCAAACTTTGTACACGCTTTCTAGACATCCCATCGAACAAGTTTCCGTATAGAAGGCTCACTTCGGATGGGTTCGCGGAGGTAAACCACCCCGCAGTAGATTATTATTTGTTCTACTACCCTTCTTAGTTTGAAGATCCGAACCAAACTTTGTATACGCTTTCTAGACATCCTACCGAACAAGTTTACGTACAGAAACTTCACTTCGGATGGGTCCGCGGGGGTGAACTACCCGGCAGTAGATTATTATTTTGTCTACTATACCCTTATTAGTTCGAAGATCCGAACCAAACTTTGTACACGCTTTCTAGACATCCCATCGAACAAGTTTCCGTATAGAAGGCTCACTTCGGATGGGTTCGCGGGGGTAAACCACCCCGCAGTAGATTATTATTTGTTCTACTACCCTTCTTAGTTTGAAGATCCGAACCAAACTTTGTATACGCTTTCTAGACATCCTACCGAACAAGTTTACGTACAGAAACTTCACTTCGGATGGGTCCGCGGGGGTGAACTACCCGGCAGTAGATTATTATTTTGTCTACTATACCCTTATTAGTTCGAAGATCCGAACCAAACTTTGTACACGCTTTCTAGACATCCCATCGAACAAGTTTCCGTATAGAAGGCTCACTTCGGATGGGTTCGCGGAGGTAAACCACCCCGCAGTAGATTATTATTTGTTCTACTACCCTTCTTAGTTTGAAGATCCGAACCAAACTTTGTATACGCTTTCTAGACATCCTACCGAACAAGTTTACGTACAGAAACTTCACTTCGGATGGGTCCGCGGGGGTGAACTACCCGGCAGTAGATTATTATTTTGTCTACTATACCCTTATTAGTTCGAAGATCCGAACCAAACTTTGTACACGCTTTCTAGACATCCCATCGAACAAGTTTCCGTATAGAAGGCTCACTTCGGATGGGTTCGCGGAGGTAAACCACCCCGCAGTAGATTATTATTTGTTCTACTACCCTTCTTAGTTTGAAGATCCGAACCAAACTTTGTATACGCTTTCTAGACATCCTACCGAACAAGTTTACGTACAGAAACTTCACTTCGGATGGGTCCGCGGGGGTGAACTACCCGGCAGTAGATTATTATTTTGTCTACTATACCCTTATTAGTTCGAAGATCCGAACCAAACTTTGTATACGCTTTCTAGACATCCCATCGAACAAGTTTCCGTATAGAGACCTCACTTCGGATGGGTTCGCGGGGGTAAACCACCCCGCAGTAGATTATTATTTGTTCTACTACCCTTATTAGTTCGAAGATCCGAACCAAACTTTATATACGCTTTCTAGACATCCTACCGAACAAGTTTACGTACAGAAACTTCACTTCGGATGGGTCCGCGGGGGTGAACTACCCGGCAGTAGATTATTATTTTGTCTACTATACCCTTATTAGTTCGAAGATCCGAACCAAACTTTGTATACGCTTTCTAGACATCCCATCGAACAAGTTTCCGTATAGAAAGCTCACTTAGGATGGGTTCGCGGTGGTAAACCACCCCGCAGTAGATTATTATTTGTTCTACTACCCCTGTTAGTTCGAAGATCCGAACCGAACTTTGCATACGCTTTTTAGACATCCCAACGAACAAGTTTGCAATAGAGACGCAACTACTGTATCTTATAAATGTACAATTTGCGAGAGATTGATTCATCAAAATTGTCTGAGTAGTCCAGTAACAAGTATTAGTGATAAAGTGAACTTAACCGGAATTTGCGATTTATGCACAGTCAATCTTAAGTAATCAACAGTCTTGCATGCATTATTCGGATTTCAAACACATTGACAAACCAATTAAAAAAATTTTTTTTTGATTGATGGAGTACACACGACGATAAAACATTAATTGTTAATTATATAAATATATAATTAGTAAAACAATGTATAAGTAATCTTGAAAAAAAATTTTGCAAATTGGAACCGAAATAAAATATTAAATCTTTCATATGATATTTAATGCTCCTATGCACCGTTTGTTATAGCAGATCGATTTTATTTGTTATATCTACATTACTTATAGGTGTAATGGATCTAGATCATAAATGTAGTTTCATAGCTTTACCATATCTGGTTACACAAAAGTACCTACCAACTACCTTATATTTAAGCAATTTACACATTTTATTTAGGACAAAGGTGCTGCATTAATGTACTAAAAATGGTGGTTAACCCCCGCGGACCCATCTGAAGTGAAGTTTCTATGCGGAAACTTGTTCGTTGGGATGTCTAAAAAGCGTATGCAAACTTTGGTTCGGATCTTCGAACTAACAGGGGTAGTAGAACAAATAATAATCTACTGCGGGGTGGTTTACCCCCGCGGACCCATCCGAAGTAAGGTTTCTATACGGAAAATTGTTCGATAGGATGTCTAGAAAGCGTATAAAACGTTTGGTTCGGATCTTCGAACTAATAAGGGTATAGTAGACAAAATAATAATCTACTGCCGGGTAGTTTACCCCCGCGGACCCATCCGAAGTTAAGTTTCTGTACGTAAACTTGTTCGGTAGGATGTCTAGAAAGCGTATACAAAGTTTGGTTCGGATCTTCGAACTAATAAGGGTAGTAGAACAAATAATAATCTACTGCGGGGTGGTTTACCCTCGCGAACCCATCCGAAGTGAGGTTTCTATACGGAAACTTGTTCGATGGGATGTCTAGAAAGCGTATACAAAGTTTGGTTCGGATCTTCAAACTAGGAAGGGTAGTAGAACAAATAATAATCTACTGCGGGGTGGTTTACCCCCGCGAACCCATCCGAAGTGAGCTTTCTATACGGAAACTTGTTCGATGGGATGTCTAGAAAGCGTATACAAAGTTTGGTTCGGATCTTCAAACTAAGAAGGGTAGTAGAACAAATAATAATCTACTGCCGGGTGGTTTACCCCCGCGAACCCATCCGAAGTGAGGTTTCTATACGGAAACTTGTTGGATGGGATGTCTAGAAACCGTATAAAAAGTTTGGTTCGGATCTTCAAACTAAGAAGGGTAGTAGAACAAATAATAATCTACTGCGGGGTGGTTTACCCCCGCGAACCCATCCGAAGTGAGGTTTCTATACGGAAACTTGTTGGATGGGATGTCTAGAAACCGTATACAAAGTTTGGTTCGGATCTTCAAACTAAGAAGGGTAGTAGAACAAATAATAATCTACTGCGGGGTGGTTTACCCCCGCGAACCCATCCGAAGTGAGCTTTCTATACGGAAACTTGTTCGATGGGATGTCTAGAAAGCGTATACAAGGTTTGGTTCGGATCTTCGAACTAATAAGAGTAGTAGAACAAATAATAATCTACTGCGGGGTGGTTTACCCCCGCGAACCCATCCGAAGTGAAATTTCTGTACGTAAACTTGTTCGGTAGGATGTCTAGAAAGCGTATACAAGGTTTGGTTCGGATCTTCGAACTAATAAGGGTAGTAGAACAAATAATAATCTATTGCGGGGTGGTTTACCCCCGCGAACCCATCCGAAGTGAGGTTTCTATACGGAAACTTGTTCGATGGGATGTCTAGAAAGCGTATACAAGGTTTGGTTCGGATCTTCGAACTAATAAGGGTATAGTAGACAAAATAATAATCTACTGCCGGGTAGTTCACCCCCGCGGACCCATCCGAAGTGAAGTTTCTGTACGTAAACTTGTTCGGTAGGATGTCTAGAAAGCGTATACAAAGTTTGGTTCGGATCTTCAAACTAAGAAGGGTAGTAGAACAAATAATAATCTACTGCGGGGTGGTTTACCCCCGCGAATCCATCCGAAGTGAGCTTTCTATACGGAAACTTGTTCGATGGGATGTCTAGAAAGCGTATACAAGGTTTGGTTCGGATCTTCGAACTAATAAGGGTATAGTAGACAAAATAATAATCTACTGCCGGGTAGTTCACCCCCGCGGACCCATCCGAAGTGAAGTTTCTTTACGTAAACTTGTTCGGTAGGATGTCTAGAAAGCGTATACAAAGTTTGGTTCGGATCTTCGAACTAATAAGGGTAGTAGAACAAATAATAATCTACTGCGGGGTGGTTTACCCCCGCGAACCCATCCGAAGTGAGGTTTCTATACGGAAACTTGTTCGATGGGATGTCTAGAAAGCGTATACAAGGTTTGGTTCGGATCTTCGAACTAATAAGGGTAGTAGAACAAATAATAATCTACTGCGGGGTGGTTTACCCCCGCGAACCCATCCGAAGTGAAATTTCTGTACGTAAACTTGTTCGGTAGGATGTCTAGAAAGCGTATACAAGGTTTGGTTCGGATCTTCGAACTAATAAGGGTAGTAGAACAAATAATAATCTACTGCGGGGTGGTTTACCCCCGCGGACCCATCCGAAGTGAAGTTTCTATATGGAAACTTGTTCGTTGGGATGTCTAAAAAGCGTTTGCAAACTTTGGTTCGGATCTTCGAACTAAGAAGGGTAGTAGAACAAATAATAATCTACTGCGGGGTGGTTTACCCCCGCGAACCCATCCGAAGTGAGGTTTCTATACGGAAACTTGTTCGATGGGATGTCTAGAAAGCGTATACAAGGTTTGGTTCGGATCTTCGAACTAATAAGGGTAGTAGAACAATTAATAATCTACTGCGGGGTGGTTTACCCCCGCGAACCCATCCGAAGTGAAATTTCTGTACGTAAACTTGTTCGGTAGGATGTCTAGAAAGCGTATACAAGGTTTGGTTCGGATCTTCGAACTAATAAGGGTAGTAGAACAAATAATAATCTACTGCGGGGTGGTTTACCCCCGCGGACCCATCCGAAGTGAAGTTTCTGTATGGAAACTTGTTCGTTGGGATGTCTAAAAAGCGTTTGCAAACTTTGGTTCGGATCTTCGAACTCGTAAGGGTGCTAGAGCCTATTGAAGTATTGAAAGGGGTGGTTTACCCCGTGTTAAATATGTTTTAATCTGGTCTAATTGCAACTAACATAATATATTAGCCTCTTACTGTGTTAGTTTCATGCTTTTTGTGTGAAAAAGAGCGAACCCCCAGTTGCCGGTATGACGGACGTCTATGGACGTTCGGGTATCTTCGGAAATTTCTACTGCTACATTTTACTGCTATCTTCACACCGGTCATCGAAACACGATTCTAAATTTTCCCATTTTATATTTCTATTACGTGTAGATGATTTTCTATTCTTTAAATACCGAAATTTATCTCTATAGAATTTCAAATGTGCTAAATTCGATTCAATTTTTAAATAATTAACTCCTGGTAATTTATTTTTAATAACTTTTCGCATTATACACATTGTACTGTTCAATAATTTTATCCAATGTGCTAATTGTTTGTCAGTTTTAATTATTGCACTAACACGTTTAACTTTAGATACTATATTTGCAGAAAGTTCATTCATGATGAAGTCTATTTAAAAAAATGAATTAAAGTATAATTATAAAAATATATAAAAAAAAACTTACTTGTGTTGTTGGGTTACGTTTGCTAATAATACTTCGTAACTCACAATTTTTTGTATTATTTTCTTCTTATAGCTAGCTGTGCTGACGTAATAACAAATAAAACGGTTGCTAACATAAATTTTGTAAGAAATCACAAGGTTATCAAGTCAAATGATTTTTTTGAATACATCAGCAAAACATGTTGACGTAAATTGCACAAGGTTATCAGGTCAAATGATTTTTTGAATATATCAGCAAAACATATTGACGTAAATTTCACAAGGTTATCAGGTTAAATGATTTTTTTAAATACATCAGCAAACATGTTGACGTAACTTTTGAATATATCAGTAAAACATGTGATGTAAATTTTTGCAGAGTTGACAAATTATTTATACATAAATTTTCTCGATCGGTTCGATTTAGCATACACTCAGTCACCGAGTAAGTAACTCATCTACCGAAGCAAAAAATAAATAAAATGACTACACCACCAAGCACTTTGTTGGTAACATCAACAGACTCGGTAAATTTACCAATGAAGAGTTTACATGTAGTATGTAAACATTTATTCAGTCGGTAAGTTGTTTTCATTCTCCTTTTTTTTATTTATTTATTAATAATTCTGAATTAGGTTTGGTTTGAAAGACATGAACTTAAGGGCAAACTGTATAGTAATCAGTTTACTCTACACACCAAAACATGACACATTACAAAAAAAGTTTGGAAACCTTCCAGTTAAATACACACGACTTTCAGTGGAAAATGAGATGGAGGTTCAACTGTTATTGTCAATAATGAGAAAATATAATTTTGATTTACCTGGTGTAGAGGATGAACCACAGCAACCAAAAATAGAAGCATCAACAAACAGAAAATCGGCAACAAATATTAAAATTCTAGATGACGTTCAGGTAAAAGCTGCGATAATGCAGCAACCAAGAATAGAAGGATCAACAAAGCGAAAATTGTGTTATTAGTGTTATTGAAGAAGAAGAAATGGATTCTAAAACACATAACTTTAGAGATACAGATTATAAAATATATAAAAAGAAATCCAAGGGTGATGATGATGATGATGATGAACAAAGAAAGGCAAAAGATTTTTTGAAAAGTAGAACATAAGTGCTGGTGGTGTAGTTAGTAGTTAAATTAATAAAACCAATGAGGTGTAGTTAGTAGTTTAATTAATAAAGAAATAAAATATAATACAAATATCTTTTTTATTGCACAAACCAATCATATAATAAATTTACATTAACTAAAGAACAATTTAATGAATTAATCGCATGACCCTGACAATGATAATTAATTGAACAAGTTTTGTTTAATTCTTCAAAATTTGGACAATTAAATTTCTCCAAATTTATTATAATATTTCCCGAAACAATTTTCTTCATACGATTCACTTTGTTGAGTCCTTTAACTAAAATAATACCATCACCAACAATGTTTTTTACATAACTATTTATTTCATCAGCTTCGATGATCCAAAAATTGTGTTCGTTATCCAGATTATGATACCAATTTAATCCATGATAGTTGCATTTTAACCATTGAAAATGTCGTTGAATTTTATTGTTGAACCATGATACTTCATATGGTAACCGTACGAAGGTATGGTATTTAATATTTTTACTAACATCATAAACTGCCAACTCTCTAATATATATTTCACTTTGTCCATATTGAAATCCTTGAAAGTCTATGATAAACATTTTTTTTTCTTATAAGATCTTCACCACACTAGTTAACGGATTGTACTTTATAAGTCGATCGTGTAAAATAAGACAGTATGCAGTTGTTTTGTCGGGAACGTTTTGAGAGGTTTCGAATTCCAACCGAATATCTACTGCACCAGTCTTCACAGCTTCAGATTGATGACTGCAATCTATAATTACAAACGGTCCAAAATGTTTAAAATTTGATGGTGAAAGACAAGGTTCTGCCCCACCATCATTTCCATTTTTAAAGTAGTAGGATTTTTGAAATTGTGCATACATTTCATATAGGATAGCCCATTGATTTTTTTCAAAATTTAAATTCATGTTATCATAAGGATAGACGTCAGAGTTTAAATATAACTTAACATTTGTTAAATTACAATCATCGAATTCGTTAATTTGTTTACTAGCAGAATTTTTTCTATCTGTTTGTAATGCAAAAATTACAAATCGTGGTTTTTCTAATTGGCTAGTCGTTTTTACAGTCCATGTATGTCTTGTGCTCGCTTGTACTAGGGGGAGTTCTTGTAATTCCCAACTTCTAAATGCCACCTCTAAATCTCTATCAATATATTTCATAAGACGTAGTTTTTCAATATCTGCTACAACAACATGTGGCATTTTCCACATAATCTTATTAATTTCAATTTTAGGTTTATCGGTACCCGTAACGGGGACATTAATAATACAATTGAGATCTGTATTACTTCGTATTAATACAAGTTCTTGACGTACATTCATAATAATTTTCGGAAAATCTTCAGCAAATCCTAATAACATTGACAAGGGAATGCATACACTGAAATAACCATTTTTATTAGTTATTTTTGGTAATTCTGTGGTATTCCAACCGGCATTTTCCAATCTAATACATTGATTTGCTGTATAAGATGCAAATGTTTTTAAGGTTGTTGTTATACCAGGATTACGAGTACGATCGATTGCAGTTCCAGCTAGTTCATAACGAATTTCCTCAAATAAAAATGTAATACCATTATTTACAAAGTGCAAATCCTTACTAATCGTTTTTCCATCATCCTTTAATAATCTACCTTCTATATACAAATAACTTTGTGAAGGTAATGTATACACATCTTGTGTTTGAATGGGAATACGTATTTCATCATTATTATTAAAACTAGTTGCAGCATAAGGTTGATGAGTGTGGTATTCAAAATTTACAATTGAATTATCTGATAAAACACCTTCACCAACTCTCAAATTACTGAAGCTCATTGTTTTTTTCTAAATCGACAAGCACACAAGAACAACAATCCTAACAGTCTTAAAATAATTTTAAACCAAAAATCTACCGTTTTATTTTCTTTGAATTTTAAATCCCAAAGAACGTAAAAATTTTTTATTAGATGCTGTTAACACTTTCAACTTTCTTTTAACACTGCTTGTTTTATGGTTGTAATGTTGTTTTTTATTATTTTTTAAAATAGAATAGTAATTGTTCTGGTTATTTTGATACCTAAACACCATTTCTAGATACACACTTTAAATGAAGTCTTACTGTTACCACTTCACCATTAAAATTAATCAGGTTTCCATCTTGGTCAGTTAATTTAAATATAATTTCACTAATATACCTGGTATTGATTGGTAAATGGATAACATTATTAGGATTTTCAACAATTTTTGTACCTGGCATTACTGTTGGGTAGAATACATGTAAAATATGCATTGGATGATCATTACTGTAGGAATTTGTTACCAAATTACATTCCACATTAATATTATTAATTTGAAAAATATTTACAGGTTTATCTGATTCGTGTCTAATATCCTTGGGTAATATCTTATTGTGAAATCCTAATAAACTTCCAATATTGTTTGGTTTCGTGAAATCTATCTCTTTATTACATTTAATTTCACTTTTCAATGTATTTCGATTTATCCAAATACGTAGAGTTGTTTTTGAGGTTGTTTGTTTAGCCGTTTTTTCTACTTCATCAATATGCTTCTGTATATAATTACTGATATCATCAATTTCATATAATCCTGCAGGTAATGTAACCTTCTTATTACCATCATAATAAAAATTATTGTTTGAAACGTCAACGTTTGGAATCGAATTATAGCTAACGAAATTTACTAGACCTATTACATAGGTATCTTGATCATTTAAAATAATCGGTGGATATATTTTACTACTTAGGATTGAGGATCTCTGATGAAATGTAAACGTGTATGACATTTTTTAACACTAAGTGTGAAATGCTAAAGAAACACAATTGTCTATTCTATTTATACAATTTATTTAATAAAAACTTTATACATAGGTGACCACAATTATAAGATGGTTTCTTTAAAGTTTGATAATTTGTATAATTATAGAAAATTTGTACATTTCCGTTTGATTTAAAATAGTTTTGAACTTCTTTTGGAGGTCGAAGGTTACCATATGAATCAAAGTAAACAATTTCATTTCCTCTTTTTTTATATGCAACCCAATGAGTTCCAGGACCACTAGTATTATCCAAATTAATCACACCATTTTCATATTTTTTTCTTATTTTACGAGGAAGTTGATCTTTCATGAAAACACCACGAAAATGTTATATTCGAAATTTTTTTACATAATGTTTTATATCTATATCTGTGAGTGGTGCTCTTTTCATTGTCTTGTATACCTTCGTTGTGCTTCTATTGGATGCAAATAGAGTCCTAATCCCGTTTTGTATGGTTTTAAGTATGCACCCTTTCCTATTGCTATTGCTTCCATTGTTTTATTATGTCGTTGTGATTCTACTAAATCCTGTTTTGCCTGTTTTGCTTGATTAATAGCCTGTGCAATTTTTGCTGCACCACCACCAAGTGCTCCTAGTGCACTTAATCCAGCAAAAATCGGTATAAGTGTGTATTACCACTTATATGTGTGTATTACCACCGGTCTTAGGAATCGGTATTATGCGTTTTTTTTTATCTGTTTTCATTTTTGATTTAAATTTTCTACTCGCTTTACTTGCAATCCGTATAGCCGTGCTAATATCTCTGGGTTGATCTCGAATAATACGTTTTTTTATTGTACTAATCACCTTGCCCAATTGATTACGGATTTTCTGTTTGGATTTACATTTTTTTTTCATCTTAAAAAAAATATTCGTCCAGTCACCAATAAGAATGAAATAAGACTATGGAATTTTGAGTAATGTAATTATAATATAACTATTGCTTTATTCTTTTTTTGTTATCATCATCATCATCTTCATCATCATCATCATCTTCACTATGTTTACGTTTCAAATTTATTTTAGTCCTTTTTGCATAATTTATACTATCATCCGATTCTGTCCGTAAACGTTTTACACCACATTTAACCATTTCATTTAGTTTAATTTTTTTATTGTCATCAATATCTTCAATTTCATTATTACTTCTTTTTCGTTTATTATTAGTATTAATATTACAATCATCCACATCCATATGCTCCACATCTCTTTGTTTTTGTTTATGTAATACTTGTAACATTGCTGGAGTTAAAATTTCATTTACCATGTTTGTTTTCCCTTTGTTAATTTTTTGCTTTCTGACTTTTGGTTTTATCGTAGGTTGTTCTTTCAAACTATTCTTTATACTACTCTGAACTTCTTCTACAACTTTGATGATTTTTTTAATGTAATTTAAATGTTTATTTATAATTTTATCACAGTTATTAATATTATTAGAGTAGCCCATTCCCATTTTCACTTTAGCTCGCATTGCACCTGCAACACCTAATGCCATCCTTTCACCAGCTGTAGCATCTTTAGATTTAAATCGAACCATTGCTCGATCTGCTAATGTGTTATCAGCCTCGTGACGTGCTTTCAAATCCTTATCCAATGTATAAACTATATCGTGTTCTTTACAAGCTTCATCTAATTTATTTACACCTGAATCACCCCTTTTTAGTCGCTTTTCTAGTTTTGTTCCGGGTCCACAATAATTATAACCAGGTATATGCAGTTCAAACGGTAAAGCATTAATAACGCTATTTACCAATCCGCTTCCTAAATATACCTTCATTATACTTCACCAGTCAATTGCACATTAATAAATAAAAAGGTTACGTGTTTATTTTGTTATTTTATATTCAACAGTTTCGCGTACAATGAAAGTAGTACCACAAAAAGTTTCTTTGAGTGTTGAAAATCACGATTGTGATGCAGGTGAAGTTAAAAACAAAAACAAACATGGAATACTTTTACCATCAACTATACGGTCAATGATAATTGGTCCATCAAATTGTGGAAAAACAAATGCGTTAATTACACTAATTGAACATAAGAATGGTTTAAAATTTGAAAATATTTATTTGTATTCAAAATCGATCTATCAACCAAAATACATCTATTTAAAACGACTACTAAAACCGATAAAAGGAATTACGTTTAATTCATTTAATACTAACGAAAACATTTTGCATCCTAATGAAGCATTACCTAATTCGATAATGATCTTTGATGACGTTTCTTGTGACAATCAAAATATTATGCGAGAATACTTTAGTATGGGTCGTCATAATCATATCGATTGTTTTTACTTATCACAAACGTATGCTAAAGTACCGAAACATCTAATAAGAGATAACACAAATTTTATTGTCTTATTTAAACAGGATGATCTCAATTTAAAACATGTTTACAGCGATCATGTATGCTCCGATATGGCGTTTGATAAATTTAAGGATATGTGCAATTTGTGTTGGCAGGATGCGTTTCAATTTTTATCGATATTTAAGGATTACCCTTTAAACAGTGGGAGGTATCGAAAGGGATTCGATCACTTTATATTACCATGATAATAAAAAAATAGATTCATTATTACTCTAAACACCATTGTATTTACATAGAAATATGAATGATAAACAAATTACAAGGAGACTAATTGCAAAAAGACGTGATATTAAGAATAAACTTGATATCCTAAAACATGGTGAAATTGTAAAAGAACGAATGTTCTCACCTATTACTAAACAACTGAAGATTATTCAAACAAAATTAGATAAAAAAACTAACACTCAAGCTGATGACAACGATTATGATGAAGAAAAAATAATATCGTCCACTCCTGATGATACCGATGATAATGATGATATTGATGATAGTAATGACAGTGATGGTAGTGATGATGATGATTATGATAGAACAGGACTAGCTAAAAAATATCTTGAAGATATACAGGATGAATTGAAACAGAATAAATTTGATCATAAGTATGGTGTAAGACATGATACTGAACAAAGAAAATTATTTATTGGAGATTCACCATTATCAATATCAACGTCAGGTAATATTATTGTTAAAAATAAAACGTATAAAGGAACACGTGGTTTATATGAACTTTTATTTATGAAAAATCCTCAAAAATATACAGAACAAGATAAAAAAAATTACTCTGACATTGTATTAAAAACCAATGCACACAAACGTCATTATCTACCTGATACACAAGTTGATAGTAGTAAATCAAAGAAATATGTAAAAATTTTAGCTCCTCTAGTAAATAAGAAAGGTGCTGGTGTATTAATGTCACATATTGATAAAAATGTAGAATATACATACTGGGATAACCCTAATGAACTTGTAGATAGACTCAGACTTTTACTTGCATCACATGAATCTGGTAATACAGGTGTTATAAATGAAATTAATTCCATAATTGAAGAATTGCGAGAAGTAAACATTATAGAATAAGTTATGACTAATGAGAAGCGACAAGTTGTAGAAGAAATTCATAAAGGGTCACGCATAAATTTTCCTAGAAGAAAAGTTATTTTAAAATCTTTAAATGATTTATTTCAAGCTGATTTAGTTGAAATGATTCCATATGCAAAAGAGAACGATAATTTTAAATACATTTTAATAGTGATAAATTGTTTTTCAAAATTCGTATGGGCCATTCCTGTAAAGAACAAGTCGGGATATGAAATTTCCAATGCTGTTGAAAAAGTAGTGAAAAATACTAAACCAAAAAATTTACAAACTGATCAAGGCAAAGAATTCTTTAATAAGTACTTTAAACATGTAATGACAAAATATAAAATAAATCACTATAGCACTTATAGTGAAAAGAAGGCTTCCATCGTTGAACGTGTAAATAGAACATTAAAAAATATAATGTGGAAAGAGTTCAGTTACAGAGGAAACTACAAGTGGATTGATATTTTAGATGATATTGTAAATAAGTATAATAACACAAAACACAGAACTATTGGAATGAAACCAATAGACGTTACAAAAAAGCATGAAAAAAAATTACTTTCCACAGTGTTTAATAATGTTAAAATTACCAATTTTCATAAACGTAAATTTAATGTAGGTGATCATGTAAGAATATCAAAATCTCGAGCAATTTTCGATAAAAAATATACTCCTAATTGGTCAACTGAAATTTTCACCATTAAACGCATAAACCTTACAAATCCAACGACCTATATAATTGAAGACATTAATAATAAAGAAATTCAAGGTGGATTTTATGAAATGCAACTACAAAAAGTAAAATACCCAAACATTTACTTGGTTGAAAAAGTCTTAAAACGAAAGAAAAATATGGTGTTTGTAAAATGGTTAGGTTTTAATGATACTCATAATAGTTGGATAAATAAGACAAATATTGTTTAAAATGTACCGTAGACAAATAAAGTAATTAAAATTCATGTATGTTTTATTTCTTTCTCAATTAATTAATCTCTTATCAAGTGAAGTCAATTGTTCTGACCTTTGACCTTGTTTTTAATCTCTTATCGGTTGACGTCACCTTGTTTTTAATCTCTTATCAATTGACGTCACCTTGGTTTTAACCTTTGACCTTGGTTTGACTCATCAAGATGGCCGGGGTGGGCCGCCCAGGTGGTTCAGCCAGGTGAGGGTAGCTCTTCTGCCAGGGGTAGTTCTTCCGACAGGTGAGACAAGGGGTAGTTCTTTGGACAGGTGAGACAGGGGGTAGCTCTTCGGACAGGTGAGACAGGGGGTAGCTCTTCGGACAGGTGAGACAGGGGTAGTTCTTCATCTAAGGGTAGTTCTTCAGCTACCCGGGGGTTGTTCTTCACCCATTAGGGTAGTTCTTCAGCCATCGGGGTAGTTCTTCACCGTACTTCTTCAGCCATAAGGGTAGTTCTTCAGCTTCCGGTGACCTTGCCGAAGAGTGGTAAACCCCCCTGTCCATCCAAGTTACCACCGACATGCCATCGAGCATTCTCGGTCCCAGAACCCCCTTAGCTATACTACTGTCCAAGAATTGCACCGAATTGTTGGAGACTTTCCGTCGGTAAAATATCGATTTGTAGACGGCAAATCTTTTTACGTAGGTGCATGACCAGATTTTATAAGAAGAAACCAACTGCGTTAAATCTTTTTAGGAAATTTGTTTCAGAGTTTATTAAAAATTCTAGGCAAGGCATTCAAGTGGAGACGTATTTTATTAAATATTAAATTTTTAGAAAAAAGGCTGGTAATTATAATAAATCATAATAATAATACCCCAAGAAACAGCGAACTGCATAGCCAAATAAGGAAACATGCGGAGATTCAGACAAAAGCATATCAGTGTGGAGGAGGATGTGAAAACAAGGGAGCCTCGTAAGAAAGGAATTGACAAAAGTAATAAAGAATAATAAGGAGAGTAAGTGGAAAAGTTTGTGTGATGAATTAGAAAACAACATCTGAAGAACGGCGTATCAGATTGCAACGAAACGAATGAAAATGAGAGAGAAGGAAACAGTGGCAAACTAATTCAAAAGTTATTTCCAGTATTCCGAGAGAATTACAAGGAGAAAGATAACGATCAAAGCTGAGATCAACAATCAGAAATGTTCATCATTGAAGAACTTAATAACAGTCTGAGTCAGTTTAAGGCAAAAAAAGCAACAGGGGAGGATGGCATAGCTAATGAACAGAAGATAGAAAAAGGAATCTCGATGGTGGCCTATCCGGATGATTTGGCGTTGGTGATGAGAATATGAGAGAGCTGGGCATACAAGTGGCGGAAGAAAACTGAGATAGTACTGAGTTTAGAAAGAAGAAGAAAGCTGCAGTCATTAGAGCTTAGAGTAAGCCAACAAATCATTAAAAGCTCAGAATCGATAAAGTACTTAGGAATCCATTTAGACAACGATCTACATCGTACGTAGACCGCTTATTAAAAAGGTCTCAGAGAAAGTCGGAAAAATTTATAATAACTTATCGCGGTTGATGCCTAGATAAGGAGGTCCATTGACGACAATAATAACACCGGTCACTTTACACGGAGCCCCAGTTTGGGAAAGCGCACTTGGGTATAAGAAATATGCTAAAATGTATATCGCACAGTAGCGACGAAAGCTGTAGGTACGCTGCATTAAAATAAATAGAAGCAAGTAACAACAAAATAATCGCCAAGGCAATCTAATGTAATGCATGAACTGGTCCGGACTGCCAGTATCCAATAGGCAAGCAAAAAGGGGTTTTTTTAGTGGTGTAACCAGCAAGAGACCGACACATAAAGTCCCTATCGCCGGCGGAGCCCCACACACCTGGTTAGATAAAATTTCCTATCATACGCACATCTGACCGGGGTTAGTGCATAAAGCATTTTTCTACTCCTAAGTGCAAAAAAAAAGTTGCGTTGGGTTGAGCCATTAATCTTAACCCGGTTCACTTAACCCAACCGTTAAGATTACTTAAGGTAAAACTTTTGAACATTTGGAGCAAGCCGTAGATGTTATCGAACTACAAGATGATTCTGCAGTAATTGAATTATGATATTATGGCTGATACAAATTTTATCCCAAAAGATATTCCAGGTACCATTGAAATCACGAATGAACTCAATGTAGATGACCAAGTTGAAGAACATGAGGGTGATTTAACAAGAAAATATGCTGAATTTCAAAGATCAAAATGGATAAAGTCCTACCCAAATTACAAAAATGCCAATATTACCACCGAAGACGTTATCAATGAAAACTTGGAGAAAGTACAAACCGATTTGAAAAATCTACCGCCTCGACAGATTTTTGAAACATTTCTAACGGACGAAATTATTACCTATGTATGTTAACAGACAATTACATATGCCAGGCGAAAGAATGACCACAAAAGTTTGGAGTTGCTTCCATAAGCACATATCAATTGATATGATGATATTTCACCATAGATGTATGGTGAAATATTTTGGACATAATCCTGCCAAACAGTTTATAAGAGGTAAACAGGTAAGGGTACAAGAATCGGATGATAAGTAGTTTATCTGGATATTACTGTGTGTTGAATGTGTATTGCGGCAAAATCATAACGAAACTAAAGATTTCAAGAGAGTACCACTGGGAACGAAAGTAGTTTTAAACCTAATGAAGTACATTCCTAACCCAAGAAATCACGATTTTTTTTCGACAATTATTTTACATCGTATCCCTTTATGGTGTACTTGAAAGAAAAAGGTATAAAAGCCACCAGGACATTACGAGAAAACAGGACACAAAAATGTCCAATGATGGACTCAAAAACCATGAAGAAAATGGTCTCAGAAAAGGTTCGTCAGATTGCAGATTACAAAAGATTTTTTGCTTAAGGAAAAATTGTTAATAGCTATTTAGCATAAAATATTGTTGGTATATTGTTAACTAGTTGGATTGAACCATCCAGCAACTCAGCTAAGGGCCACTTTTGCCACCTCTTAATTTATCTAACAGTTAAATACTCGGCTCATAGCCAATGGGAGCGCTTAAAATCAATATAACCACCGCTAGTTAGTTTAACTGGAGGTTGGTAAAAGTGGGCCTAAGCAAACCAAATAAAACTAGTTAACACTGGTCATTCTTTGAGGAAGAAATATCAATGTACTGTTTATTGTACTTGGGTCTGAGGTTCGAACCTTTTCTTTGGAATTCACTTTTTTCCATCATCCAACACCCATACGTATTTTCAAAAACCGGCGCCTATGCACAACTAAGTCGCAGAATGCAGTTTTAGTGAACCTTTGCTGATGAAAAACGTAGATTATTATCTTTGGTTTATTTACCAATGTTAACAGATTATAAACAGCTTGTTATTGTTTGATAGTCCATTATTTTTTTATTGACAATGGTAGTTTTGATAAGGTTGGTAAAATAGATATTGGTCTATAATTATTGTGTATGCCCTTGTCACCTTTTTTGTATGTAGGTGTTATCTTGGTCAGCTTGAGCTCTTTCAGAAAGACATTCTCCGCTACATAATTGTTTATGACAAAACAAAAATGTTTGCTAAAAATTGGTTCAACTTCTTTTATTACCTTTGTCGTACAAATCTGTCGTATTTTTTGCTTTTTGCTTCTTTATTATTATTTACTATTTTATTTAATTATCGATGTAATCCGGTTTGGGAGAAAAAAGGATAACTTTTCGACATTTAATGGAACTGGATCTTCTGCTGGTGTTTCCTGGATTTTTCAGTTTCATGTTCAGACAAGTTTCCACGCCGATAAAATTTTGTTATCAGAATGATTTATATAGTTCTGATAAGCATTTATTTTTGCTTGATTTACTTTTTGATGTATTCTGTTTTTTATATTTTGTATATTTGTTTTAAACGACTATCTTTCGTGACTTCAATTACTATGTGTAAGATGTCTATTTTTTTTAAATTATTCTATGTTTTTAGCTTTCCATTTTAGATTTGTACCTCTTACAGATTTTTTAACATTCTTCTCATGCATTTGGACAGAATTTGATAATATATTTGTCGATATCTTGAAATAAGATTTTAATTACCTAAACGTTATTCTGACTGTAAAGACTATTCATGTTTCATTAAAAGTCGTAGTAGAAGCAATAAAGTTATTATGTTTCAGAATAGATAATTTGTAATTTACAATAAATTCACTCTTAAAAATGTATAATAAAATCGGAAATACTTGGCATTTATTTATTTAATTGATTCGAATTAATATTTCTTAAGGTTTGTATTTGTATTTTATTTAAAAAAATTCTCAACGATGAAATAATGACAAACGAATTTGTAGACGCAAAGTCGCCTATCCAAACTCAAATAGTTGCAAAAAACTTTGGTTACCTACCTACTGGGTTTCAATTTGTGTGTCAACCCGTGACTCAAAGGAATCCTCGGCGTCTATCACGTTTACAATAAGGCGGTAATAAGACGAATATTGTCTAACTACAATATTACTTTAAAAATATATATATTTGTAATTGGTCCTTCTAAAACAAATCTATATTATTTATGAAAAGTCTTTATGGGTAAAAAAATCCAATATGAAATTATATTAATTTTATAGTTTGAGTATGCAGCTTATACTACAAGTTCATTCAAAATGAAATTTCTCTCGTTTGCCGTTAGAGGCAGCACGAACTAGAGCAATCCAACTTGCGCGGTTGAATAACTATGTATATCTGTAAACAAGGTTAATAGTATTCTTTAAACGAAAATTCAAAAAAATATAGTACTATAATATAAAATAATAATTAATAATCTAGTACAGATAAATATAAAATTTGGCAAACTTTCTAAGATAAATAATATAAAAAGTATTTAAGAAAAAAGCAAATCTAATTTTTTAATTAAATAATAAAGCAACATCTTTATTGTATGACTTCTTAACACATAGACAACAAGCCGTTTCATTGGGTGGTGAACTATCTGAGTTTCAACACGTTAACTCGGGGGTACCTCAGGGCTCTATACTCTCACCCTTATTATACGCTTTGTACACATCAAACTTTCTTCAACACGTTACATACTGTAAGACCCATTTCTATGCCGACGACACCCAGCTCTACTACTCCTTTCCAGCCTCCGATGTTAAACTGGCATGTGATCGTATAAATCTCTGTGTGAAATCTCTAACCGCCATAAACTCCAAATTAATCAGAGTAAATCGAATGTTATTATATTTGGCCCACAGAAACAAAAACTGTTGGTTTCAAACGAATTACAAATTATTGTAAATAACGAAATTTTACCAGTTCAAAAAACCGTGAAAAATCTAGGCATCCTAATTGATGACGGTTTAAAGTTCCACAGACATATTAATAAATGCATCCAAAAAGCCTATAGTAGTTTACGAATTATCTATAATGTTTATATTGAACCCTACCATAAGATTGATCCCTAGAGCTTATTTCTATTTTGTGATTTATATATGTATTTTTTTTTCTATTAGGTTATCAATAAACATATTATTATTATTATTATTAAAATGTTTAAGAATTTCTTAAGATTGAAGGCCCATATCTTAGCTGTTTAGAAGTTTAGATAAAAAATTTTTACATGAATCATCATCATGTTATGTCTAGTATTTGTAATTAAAAGGATGCCACGACTTACAGAAATATCCTACAAACTGTACAAGGTGAGCCAAACTGGACACTTAAAGGGAGATTTCTCTTTCTACCGGGTGTCCCATTTAACCTGACAAAACGAAATATCTCAAAAACTATGTATTGGACTAAAGAATATTTCGGATGAAATATCTTATACCAAAATCGAGCGTTTCGATTTATTCAGTCTCTTATAGGAACGTACATATTTGATTACGTATAATTAGGCGTTTTCTACTATATAAACGACCAATTAACGGGCGATTCGAGATTTCTGTTAAAACGCGCGTTTTGCTGGCGTTTATTGCACGCTTCGAGTTGCATGGGAAATAATGTGGCTCTTCAATTAATCGTGCGATTTTGAAAAGAAATGTGTCAATAACGTATAGCAATTCACTTGTTGTTGAATCATGTATGAAAGGTTAGCTGCTCCTTCCAGTCGTTTCTGACGTTTGCAACGTAGGACTTCACTTTGAAACCGGTTTAAGATTTCGCAAGCACATTTCTAGTGTTTTCCAAGCGGCTTATGCTAAATTGAAGACTTTTATACCTGTCGACATATACTGGGAGTTCACACCAAAGCTTCATTGTGCCAGTCCCATCGTTTTATCTCGATTGAATTTCGCCGATGTGTTGTATGGACCTTGTTTATTGAGAGCCATTCCTTTTTCGTATTAGGAAGTATGATCATATATCTCATAAAATGGAAACGTTGGGTTGGTTATATGGGATGGCTATACGTAGGCAACTTCATCGTGCTATTTTCTATCATAAAATTTTAACCTTAAAAAAGCCTTAGTATTTGTTGGACAAAGTATGTTATCGAACTGATGTACATCATCTCAACCTAAGATTTATAGGTATTCTTTTCCTTTCATATAAGAATATATAAAATTTAGCATAAAAAGGAAATTTTCAAAAGATATTTTAGTTATTAAATAACCAAAATTTACAATGGTATCCCTGATGAGATCAAGTTCCTTGCACTGTCTCGGTTTTGGAGGTCGATGTTGCTATCTTTACACTTGCAAGAAAGTGTATTACTTAGTGTATGTTTTCACTTGGTTTCGTGATGATTTAATTTTATTGATTTAATTTCAGTTATTTTATTTTAAAGTATATGAATACGTTGTAAAGTATATTTCTTCTTCATTTTCTTTTCGTTGGCTTAACTTGTGGTACTATTGATAAATTAAGTTAAGTTAGAGGAGAAGCCTTGAATTTTAAACTTCGGCTATTTCACCATTTTTTGTTGTGTTTATTTTCTATTTTATATGTAATATAGATGCAATGTAGAAATTGAGTGAAATAAAGTCATTATTATTATATTATCTTCGGATGAACACAGTTTCAACTAAAGAGACAACCTACGTACCGATTTTTTATTGCAAGATTTCATTTCGTAAAGAGCTAGAGAGGGACAACCTTATACAGGGATTATTTTTTGCTAAAATTGAAGAACAGAGCTAATATATCGGATTTGATTATATTAAAAAAACAATACCCAGATTCACCCAAGAACCCTCACGAAATTTTCAAAATTTTCTCTGTATTTGTATACGACTTTTAGAATGTCTGTAAAGGGTCCAAATACAAGCAGTAGGTTCCGTGTCCATACTGCAATTATCAACTTTATCAATGGATGAGCGCTTATTAAATGCGTGTGCACTTTCGGATAGGAAACGTGAGTTTAAGCGCGCATTCAAAAGCGCCTCGTCCGTACCAACCTTAAAGGCGTACATTCAATGGTAATAAAGATAATTTCGTCACTCACCATGTGACCGCAAAGCAGAAAGCAACATTCTAAAACAGAATTTTGTTTGAATTTTGAAGTTTTTCATATAATTTTTAGGGAAAAATTAGTATAAAGTAAAGTGGAATGATAAAATATATGCTAATATAATTCCTAGTAAAAGGAAGAACTATTTTAATAAAAATTCTAAACCCGAATCATCCTCCCATTTGCTTAAAGAATCATTTTTCCCGTCTTTATTTTGGGTTTTCATTCATATCACTTCCCAAAAACCGACCGTATCTCAAAAAGCAAGAATTGCCGAAAACCCTATTAAACGAATATTGTTCAATAGGTTTTTCTCTTCTTTGTTTAATACTTAATGAACCAGAAAACATAATAACCAATTACAACCTAAATATGATAAGATTGCGGCAATAAAGAAAACAATCTTCAAAATACATTAAAAATCCACAAGGCATTAGCATTTGTCTTTTATAGTTTTGCAGTAATAAGGTCAAAATCTCAAAAATATTATAATTGATGATTTTTATTGCAAAATTCTTTCATAATTCAAAATGGATGGTCAAAGAGCTCATTCGCTAAAATTGTTCATAATGGTGTAGAAATGCTTAATTCATAACCAGCTACAATTTGAACATGAAGAATTTATTTATATAATTTCGGATTTTCAGCGCAAAAATCAACCTCAACTCAAAAATTAAAACAGATAGACAGATTAAAAGATGTATTGAGAGAATGATGAAAAAGTTTTTTATTTATTTTAAATTCGGTGCTATTGCAATTTCGAACGTTTAACGTTCTTCATCAGGCACGACTATGAGAAACAACAAAATGGTATAAATTAAAATAGTAAAATGTAAAGTTATGAATTAAAATAAACAATAACTATATAAAAGTATTAAAAATAAAATTAAAAAATTAAATATGTGTACTGTGGATATTTACCATCAAACAAGAAGCTCCAAGTTGAGGGTTTTCGGAAATATATTGAATCTTCGAGTATTTAAGTATAGAATTATAAAACAGATTTTGTGAAAATACAGTTATAAATTTGAATAGTTTGTTTATAAAAAGGACGAAAAACAATTAAAATATAATCCAAACCTGAAGAAAAACTGTTAGAGAACAAATAATAAATTGCAAAATTCTTATGCAAATTCTCAAAATTCTTATTTACATTTCTGTGTTTTTCGTGTTATCTTTATTATATCCGTAATTCTTAACTCTGTGTAATTCTGTGAACACATGAATTTTTACATTTTGTGAGACTTTTCTAATTTGACTGTAAGTAGTTTAAAGGAATTTTGTTCAATTTAAAAATAATAATTTTTATAATCCTTTTTATAATAGATTCGGTTGATGATGGCTTTATAAGCCGAAACTAGTACCGAGCAAATAAAAGAAGCGAGTGAGAAGTTGATTTATTTCATTTTCATTATATTCTTATAAAATTAATCTCGCAACATGAATTCCTATACCAAAAATCAAATACATACTTCTAAATTAATTAATGATTTTACGAAAATCTATATTAGAACAGGGATTATAAAAAACCACATTAACTTCGTTAACACATGCATAAAAGAAAATTTAATCCCATCTTTCGCAAAGATATCGAAAAGAAACCTAAAAATAGAAATAAAACAATACATCATAAGCAAACTATTTCGTGATGAGAAACGAAAACACTTCAGGAATCTTAATCACTGCACCATCTAGAACTAGAAGAACTCATTCAAAATTCCATAACACAGACCGAAATAATAAAATGAGATGACCAGCGAAAGAAAGAGAATAAACTAAAAAATTTACGTAAAAACAAGACCAACAATAACAAGAAACATACAGATGAACACTTAACGATTGCACAATACAGTAATCTCACTAACATTAGCTTCACCAGACAGGAAGAAGCATTCTTGAACAAGGGTTACAAATTTGCAATCGAAACAAAAGCCGACCTATATCTCACATCAATAGATTTTGACGTCATTATAAAAAATCATCCAGAAAGGTAAAACATAAAAATGACATCATTTCGCTTATTAAAAAAGTGGAAAGAACAATAGAATTAGGAAGAATATATCTATCATAGAACAAAACAAAATCATTAAGTCAATAAAGAAAAAGCTCACCGACAACAACGCTATATTCGTTAAGGCAGATAAAGGAGCAGGAATTGTAATCATCAATAAGGAGGAATACATCAACAAAACTTTAACATTCATGAAAGATAACAATTATAAAAAGCTTAAAAAATCCCCATTAAATACCAGTATCAGGACGACAAAGGAAATTATCAAAAAATGTAAAGAAGTTTTGATTCAACTTTCACCACATCTTAACATATCACCAAACAACATATATATCGTACAAAACTTCATACATATAAATCCAAACATTCCCAGATTATATTCACTACCTAAAGTACACAAACAAGGCATGCCAATACGTCCTATCAGAGTACATGAACTCCCCTACATCAAAAATTGCACAATTTTTATTGAATATTTTTCGACAAATCGATTTCAGATCTGAATACAGTATCATGAAGTCAAGACAATTTATTGAAAGAACCTTTGATATCGACACAACAACTACAAAACTAATTTCTTTCGACGTTACCAATTTATATTCGAACGTTCCGATAGAATATACTTAACTTTGATATAATATTTTATAACTTTGATATAATTTTTAAAAACCATTTTAAAAATGATAAAACTGTCTCCCAGCTTAGTTTATTATTACAACATGTAGTCTCTCAAAATTATTGCTGTTTTAATGAGGAATACTACGAGATAACCGATGGTCTACCAATGGGTATGCCCCTTTCCGGTATTTTGTCTAATATTTTCCTAGATCATATCGAAAAGCAATACATAATATCACAAAAAAACCCATTTAAACACCACATTGTCAAATGGATAAGATATGTAGACGATATTTTTTGCATATGGAGCGGTGACCAAAAACAATTAGACAATTTTCACATTTATCTGAACAATTTATATAAGAACCTAAAATTTCTTTTTCTTTCTTTTTCAAAATTAAAATAAAACATTAATTTCCTCGACCATTCCTCTGGAAATATTGAGTATAATATTTTTAGAAAACCTTCCATGATACCTACAATAATACCTTACAATTCAGCACACCCTCTATCTCAAAAGCCTTCTAGTTTCCATTATTATATCAATAGAGCCCTAAACTACCCACTATCAAATGAAAATCTCACTACTGAATTTAATTTTATACAACAATTGGCTTTAGATAACGGGTAGCCCCCTAAATTAATAGACAACCTATTTAATAAAATTAAAAAACAAAGAGACCCCCTTTACATAACACAAACTAAAGAAACATACATTATTTACATTTCTGTGTTTTTCGTGTTATCTGTATTATATCCGTAATTTTTAACTCTGTGTAATTCTGTGAACACATATAAATTTTTATATTTTATTAGACTTTTCTAATTTGACTGTAAGTAGTTTAAAGGAATTTTGTTCAATTTAAAAATAATGATTTTTATAATCATTTTTATAATAGATTCGGCTGATGATGGCTTTATAAGCCGAAACTAGTACCGAGCAAATAAAAGAAGCGAGTGAGAAGTTGATTTATTTCATTTTCATTATATTCTTAAATAATAAATTGACTTACATTAAAAAGTTAAAAGAAAATTCAAAACATAAAATTGGTCCATACAGGCTCGCGTATTGAGGTGGACTAAAGGTCAGCGTTTAGAGGGAAGTAATAAGAAGAGAGGAAGTTGAGAGAGTTTGTTGGGAGGAATGTAAATTTAAGTGTTAAAAATATTTTAAAAAATTTCTATGAACATTAAGGTCTATTAAATCGTTGAGAAGTATATCATCATTATTATATTGGTGGATAAACAATTCTTCGTAAAGGTCAAGTTCTTTGGATTTTTTAAAAGTTCTAGGTAGTTTTGTGATTTAGATTATGAATATGTTTATAAACAGCGGATGAGTCTTTAGTAAGGTATTCTTTGAATCTAGTGGTGATATTTCTACCTGTCTGTCCAATATATATTTTATTACAATCATTACATGTTATTTTATGAACGCCACTTTGTTCACCCTTTTTAAATTTGTGTCCATTATTAATTAGTATGTGACCGAGTTTATTGCCTGAATTAAAAGCAGGGATAATGCCAAAATTATCCAATATTTGTTTAAATTTATATTGCAGAGAAGGGTGGTAAGGAAGGGAAACATATTTATATTTTTTCTTAATGTGAGGGTAGATGGTGTTGTTCATACGTGAAGCGTGTATCTTGTTGTAAATTCGTTGTAGGTCACTCATATTAAAATCGTTATTTAAGCCAATCTTCAATATCTTCTTAAGCTCGTTAATATAATTATTATCACTGAGAGGTATGGAGATGGGACGGTTAAAAAATAATCTAAAACTTGCTTCTTTGTGTTGGTTGCAATTGAAAGAAAATTTAGAAATGATAGTCTGTCGTAGTGGATTTCCTAAAAATGTCAAATTCTAAATGCTTTTTGCCGAGTTTCGAGAAATAATGAGATCTAAAATGTTAAGTTTATTATCTAATTCCATTTCAGTGGTAAATTCGAGATTGGATAAGTTATTAAAAACGACTTTAAGAGCAGATAATTTTGCTGGATTACCATTGTATATCATAAAGATATCGTCTACGTAGCGGCCGTAAAATAAAATATCATTGGTAATTATTTTATATTTTCCAGAAAATAATTCATTCTCGAAATTATTGATAAAGATGTCAGCAATAATTCCAGATATAGGAGAGCCCATAGGCAAACCATCTTTCATCTGGTAAAACCGGTTGTTGAACACAAAGAACTTTGACTACACACTATTTTAAGAAGATCAAGAAAGCAGTTAATTTCATTAATGTTTAGTTGTAATATATTTTCTTTTGAAACAAGGAATTCTTTAATTTTGAAACAAGGTTGTTGAACACAAAGAAATTTTAACTACACACTATTTTAAGGAAATCGAGAAAGCAGTTAATTTCATTAATGTTTAGATGTAATATATTTTGTTTTGACACAAGGAATTCTTTAATGATTGAAATGGAAGTGATTGTGGGCACATTTGTATATAAATTCTTTATATAAAAAGAAATAAGTTTACTTTTTTGAGAGAGTTTAAGATTAGATAGATAGAAAGATACTTTTTGCATGAACTTTGTTGATAATAAACTATAAACGCCTTTTAGAATAAGAACTTAATAAGGGCTCTCAAAATTAAATGTTGTTAACACACCATAATTGTGTTTTGTTACATTATCCATATATTTTTTATTCATTACAAATCAATTTTACTTGTTTCAAATTTATATATTTTATTTAATTAAATAATAAAAATCAAAAACCATAACTATCATAATCAGAATTAAGAGACCAATACATATAAGATAAATTTACATTGATTCAGTTTATAGGTCCTATTGCT
Source organism: Onthophagus sagittarius (assembly GCA_036711965.1). Lineage (NCBI taxonomy): Eukaryota > Metazoa > Arthropoda > Insecta > Coleoptera > Scarabaeidae > Onthophagus > Onthophagus sagittarius. The sequence goes on from JASERS010000001.1 coordinate 56,507,928, forward strand.
TCGTGATTCATGACGTCACCCCCCTCCTTGCCCTTCAAAACGCGTTTTTGTGTTTCTGGCCAACTTGGTACAATGCACTTTACGGACCTTTGATACAATAAAGTATACTTTTGCTGCCGGCGATAAAAAAATTTATAGCGTCCAAGACAACAGGTAAAGGGCATGTTTAAAGCACCATATTTAAAGTCCCTAGGTTTACCTTGCGGTAAAAAAAATTATGGCTAAAGTTGCTAATGGTGGGTTCATGCAACGTGTTTTAGTTTTAGTCGTAGTCATAGTTATAAGAGTGAAAAGTTAAGGTATTGTGTTGTAGTAGTACTGTTCATGCAAAACCTTACGGCTAAACCGGTTTTTGTCCTAGTCATAAGAGTTGCCCATGCGCATTTTCTCCTTCGTACCTTTAATGGCAGTGTTTTATTTTGTTTTATAAATTAAATTGGTTAATTTTTGTATTTTATTATATTATAATTATAACAATAATTTCAATTAGAGTTGTTATCTTTTAAACAAAGTGTTTAAAACAAACATTTAGACTTTTTAAAACTGTATGATATATTTTAAACTAAATTTGTTTTAAACAGTTCAAAAGGAGTTTTAAAACATGGGGTGTTGTTTAAAAGAATAGTTTTGTTTAAAAATTAGCATATTCTATTTTCCTTTATATATATTTACCGCCAAACCTACATTACAACTAAAACTTAATATGATAATTTTAATGTAATAGCATCCAAAGAATTAAAAAAATCAAATGCGAAGATTGCTCAAATCAATCTGCCAGTCAAGATTTTGCATTTTGTCCAATAGTATTTAATATTTTCGATGCAAACTCAAATAGTTGATCAACAATATCGTGTTTTTTGCGATGAAAATGTTTTTTGTCAGAAGTTTTCAATACAATATCAAGTCTTTTGGAAGCAGTATTAAATCTTTTGGTAGTGTAACCAGTCAGAAAAAAATAGGTATCTATTAAATTTGGGGGAAGCACAGAAATATTTTGAGAGTGGGGACAATGCATGAGGGACTCTAAAGGAGCGAGAAGAGAGAACTCGGGGATTCGGTGAGAAGTGTGAGAGTTGGGAGGCCGAAGAAGTAGAGAGTTGGGGAAGGTGAAAGAAAGAAATAAGGGGACTAGAGTGGCGACGGGGAGGAGGAAAAGGGTGTATTGGGAAAAGAAAAAGGAAATTAAAATGTATCAATCAACAAGCAAATTAATGTAAGTTCCATATATTTTGTTTTCTTTGATTATATTTGTGCGGTTGAAAAACGAGTAAATTAAAGTAGTATCAATAATTCAGTAAGTTTTATTTATTTTTCATTTATTTTAACATCCACTGCCTGGTCCTCTCCACCACTGTTTTCGACACAATTAACCACGTTACGAGGCTCCTATAAAGAGTGGACCCGAGGAGAATACTCTTCTCCGAGAATATACACAGGGGCCTTTTTACCACCTCATGCTCGGGGGTGGTAACAGTAGCATTCAATTCTTCTAAGAGCATTCAGAGGTAATATCGATTCTGGAAGAAGTTTAAGCCTTCTAAAAGCATTTCAAGTTTTTTGGAAGCAATATCAAGTCTTCTGGAAGCACTTCAAGTCTTATAGAGGCAATATTAAGTCTTTTGAAGTATTACAGTTATTCTGAACATTTTAAGCCTTTTAGAAGCAATATAGCAACAGATCATTTTCGAAGCAGTATTAAGTCTATTATTAAGCAGTAATAATTGAAGCAGTATTAAGCCTGTGGACAGTATCAAATCTTCTGAAAGCAGTACTAAGTCTTCGAAAAGCAATATGTAATCTTCTGAAAGTATTTCTAGTCTTCCAAAGGCAATATCAAGTTTTTTAGAAGTATTTCAGGTATTATGGAAACATTTCAAATCTTTTCAACCAGTATCAGGTGCTCGAAAAGCATTAATAGTGCTGTTTTCGATGGACAGTATCAAGTCTTTTGGGAGCGTGTCAAGTCTTCTGAAAGAACCCACTCAGTTTATGCTTCTGGATAATTCATTTCGACATAGTCCATTGCAATAATCTAATTGTCCCCGATTAATATTTGCTTCTCAAAATCGATGTATATTGGCCAAGTAATGATCGAGTGTTAACGTCATTTGTAACTGGTCTTGATCTTTCTACACATCCATTTCGTTAAAATCGTTATCAATATGTTTTTCTTTAAATAATTTTAATAGTTTTAGTAATGTAAGTACGAAGGCTTTCACAATCGGTGTTAATTGAACTAAAATTCGAACCAACACTAGCACTAGGACTAATACTAGATCTAAAACAAGTCGAAACTGGTTCAAAATTTCTTCCATGAAGCGCAGTAAAAACCCAAAGTTCCTAGTTTTATAGGTTGAAAAGTTAAAAATATCCATTCTACCAGTATGTTAAGTTTGAAAAAATATAAATGATGGTTCAGTACTTTTAACCGGTTTATTGTTTAAATTAAGACTAGTTTCGCTTTTTACAGCGAATCTTTAGAGACTACGTGTGAACGTTACAAAAGTCAAGTTATTTTCCATATTTTATGTGATCGTTCAAAATCATGTGGATAATTAATTCCAATATTTAACTTTTTACTACATTGAACTAATTTAAGACTTAAAAGTTAAAATTTATAAAATATCTTTACATCACATTAACACGTTAAAATTATCGGATATTTTGGGTTGTTTGCAGAAGCCAAAAAGCACTACTTTTCCGTGTTGATATTAATCCCGGATTTGGAAAAATTGGTTATTATATGAACAATCAACAACAATTTTTTTTATTCATGTTAAATAATGTTAGAAACAAAATATTTCTAATAAATAAAACGGTTTCATTCCAGGTTTCTTTTTGTATTTCTAGTTTGGCACGACTATTTATATGTCCAAATTTCGCTTTAATGTCCTTTGCTTAAATATTACATGAACCAATACCTTTTCTTACAACTATAGCTAATGCTAACGGTTACGACTGTGACTACGACTAAAACTAAAATATGTTGCATGACCCCACCATAAGAAAAAATGCCGGAAATTAGTTCCAGAGTGCTAAGATGGCCGCTAGGGGGCGTAATCGCCATCTTGAATTCAAAAATATGGATTCTCTCGGAATTGCGCTATGCTAATATAATCCAAATACATATGCTTTCTAAAGTTGAGATAAATTCTAGTTTTTTCTTGTTACAACATTTTCTCTCTATCTCTACACATAAAGTGGTGGGGGTGTTTGAAAATGCTTGCGAACAAGTACCAATCATTTCAAAATGGCTGAACGAAATTTACTAAACTTGGTATCGTTGAAAAGAGCTTTTCTTGTACTATAAATCCCACCTTATTTGTGTTGAATGTAATGTGGAATATAGCCACCAGAGGACATTTTCCGGTATTACAACAGAAATTGTGAGTTTTCTTAAAAAGGTTGAATGGGTTGGTATTAATGTTTTCCCATGACAAAATAGCAAAACGAATTCCAAACAAACTAGTGAAAACTGTGCCTTAATATCTTGTTCCTAACGTAAAATATTGATGAAAGAAGATTTTATGAGAAAATTCGACGGATTTCGATCAGTTCTTTCCTTTTTTCTATAATTTCTATTACACCCTCTAATTATTCGTAAAAAATATGCTGACTTTGATAAATACTGTTGGTACCTACCGTTTTTTGTTTGCGAGTTATTTTGTTATTAAATGTTTTATGACACATTTCACCATGTTTTTTAAAAGTCCATATCTCACCTGACGTTCATTCAAAAAAGTTTTGCATAGGCACGATTACTTTTCATATGCTGGTAACTGAATTGTCATTAGCTGTATTAGTGTATCTTATACAGGTGGTCAAAAATTGTATTACCATTTTTCCATATTCGATGGCTAAAAAGTCGAAAATTTTAAGTAGAATGTCTTATACAACACAACCCAATCAAAGCCAACCCTATCAAAAAGGGATTTTATATAGATTGACCATAAACATTCCTATACCTATCTATGGTAGTTTCTCTCATGTTAGGAAATTATTAATAAATTAAATTAATTTTCATTTCTAATTGAAATAATATAGCCACTCGTATTCGTGTATTACCATAAATACTAAAATTACTAAAATTCGATATTAATTTTTTTCTTTTTTTAGGAGTATAATTTAAAGGTTCTCGTTGTAAATTTCTTTGAAAACAACTCAGTTCAAAATGAATTGAACAAATACGTTCTATTTCGGGAATTAACTTATCTTAATATATGTTAAATTTTAGTAAATAAAACTTCTTACTTGCTAGTTATGTTTTTATATTAACGGTACTAGTTTCGGGAAAAGTAGTTTCCCATCATCAGCCAAATCTGCATGTACAAAAACTGGTTAATTCATTAAATAAAATGAAATAAATACAAATATAAACAAAAATGAACTCACTGTGAAATATAAATAATAATAAAACTATTAAAAATGTATAAAAGAAAAACACAACACTTTAAAATTATTCTAAATTGATATTTTACACAAACGAAAAAGATGACGAATACAGAATGACTGGCCCTGTTGGGAGTGAGTGAAAAAACACTTGTTTTTGAAAACGGGTATTATGTTATTATGTCTTTTAAATACGTATACAGGTGTGTCTCACGAAACTGCTTCATTAGAACTTTTTTAGGTTCCACTATTCGTAGAAACTTGAAATTTTGGTAACATGGGTTGCTCATTCCAATCTACTAATCTAAAATATTTTCAAGATGGCCACCACTTCCGGTCTACCGGAAGTAGACCCCAACTTCGTTATTTTAAATGGAATGCTATAGTTTTTATTAAACCATCCAATTATACGTAAGAAAATATGTTGACTTTGATAACAATTGTTGGTACCTAGCATTTTTTGTTTTCTTTTTGTTTTTTGAAAATATTATTCATCTAAATCGATCGAAGCACCTCTTACCGAAGAATTTGGTAAAGCAATAAAATATGACAAAACCTTTATTTCATTATTTTAAAGCTGCTGGTGATAGAAATTTATGGTTTTTTGTTATTTTGATCTTTCCAAAACTAAGAAACAGATGCTATCCAAAACTTTCTTACATCCGTCATGAATATAAGACGACCTTAAAATGTTGGCGTTGGAATAAATCGCCATGATATTCAAAGACTTTAACAGAAGTAAGTACTTTAACACAACTAAGTAATGACAACAATAACATAAATATGGATGAAAAGTTTCCAAAACTCCATGGCTTTCTAATGTAAAACAAGAAGCTTCCCAGCATTGCATGCGTCCATTAATTTCCAAATATGAGGGCAACTAGAACAAATAGGCACAGGAAGTATCTAGATAGTTTATAGAGAATTAAATTCCCTTAATTTATTTTTATAATTTTAAGTTTTTGATTCTTTTATGTTATTGATTTTAATTTTTGTCATTAAATTGTTGTTTTTCATCGTTTCATTTATTCGGTTTTCTTTTGGTTATATTTGGTAAATAATAGCTAGCAATCTAAAGTTTATTCAATCGCAGTTTATTGTAGAAATAATACTAATAATAATTTAAATAAATTAAAAAAAAAACTGTCAAAATGTCATGGCCTTCTAACAAAACCCAGACGATTCGAGCATTTTACGTATGATTTTGATAAATTCCTCAATAGCAAGAAAACTATAATAAATAGGTATAGGAATGTTTATACATAATTTGTAGAGAACTAAATTCCCTTTCTGATAGGGCATGAAAATATGGGGCGTTCCATTTAAAATTTTCGACCTTCACGGAATTGAATGCAGAGAAACGGTTACTCAATTTTTGACCAGGCTGTATAAGACATACTGATACAACAAGTGACAATCTATTTAACAGCATATGAAGAGTTATCGTACCAATGCAAAACGTTTTCGAATTAACGTTGGCTGAAATATGTGCTTTTAAAGAGCATGGTGATATTTGGAAACAAAAAACGGTAGGTACCAACAACTGTTATCAAAGTCAACATATTTTCTTACGTTTAATTGAATGGTGTAATAATAACTGTAGCATTCCATTTAAAATAACGAATTTGAGGTCTACTTCCGGTAGACCGGAAGTGGTGGCCATCTTGAAAATATTTTAGATTAATAGATCGGAATGAACAATTCATGTTACCAAACTTTCAATCCTCTACGAATAGTGGAACCTAAAAAAGTTCTAATGAACCAGTTACGTGAGACACCTGTATATAGTTGATAAAGTTTCTTCCAACAACATCGTAGGAAATATATAAAAAGAAAAAGCTTTGGTATGGCTTAAAACGATGTATTTAAATTATTCAATCAAATCTTCAGTGCGACACGTGTTTCGCCAGTAACGGCATCGACAGGCTCGACTACGTTTATAAAAGAGAGAAAATTATGTTAAAATATAAAATTGTTAAATGATTGATAAATATTACCGTCAATGGACACGTTGTTGTGTTGAGAAAAATACATTGGAAAAGCTTGATCTTATAAATTTGAGCCTGAAAACTATACAAAACTATACAACTCACAACCGCTAAATTTAAGATATAAAGATTCTGTAAGTTGCAATATTTAAGCCACATACACTTAGCAGCAGAAGTCTGCGTACAAAAAACTTCTAACACTTTAACTGAAAAAATAAGGGTCATGATCTAATGTGATAAACTTCAATTTTTTTTTTTATTTTGTGTATTAACTACATATAATTCTATTAACAAAATATGCATCAATAAAACAGAAATATTAGTTACAAAAAAAATTAAACTTAAAAATTCTCCAAATAATGCGTATGCAAAAATCTGCGTACAAATAAAGACGCCTTCTCCAAGATATACTTATTTACTTAAATACGTAGTTGGCGATGTACACTTTCCGATTTAAATAAAAGATAATCGGTGTCAATTATATTAGCAGAGGCTTAGAAGCTAAAAGTTAGAATGAACACGAAAGGAAAGGAAATTGAATTGGGAGAGAGAAAAATTATTGTAAAGTTATGGAAAGAGGGAAAATCTTTTCGAAAAATAGGAGAAACTGTCGGCAGGTCACACTCTTCCATTCAAAGAGTAATTAATAATTACAAAGGCACTGAAGATTACCTCTCACGTCCGCGATCTGGTAGACCACCCTTTTTAACAAACCGAGAGAAGCGAAAAATTGTACAGCAGGTTAGAAAAGAACCTAGGCTGACGGCAAAAAAAATAGTAGAAAATGTACAAGAAGAATTTCATAAAACTATCAGCAAAGATACGGTGAGAAGGACGTTAAAAAAAGCTAACTGTCACAGTCGCGATGCACGAAAAAAGCCATTTGTGTCAGAGGTCAATCGTCAGAAGCGGATCGCCTTTGCAAAAAAACTCTTAGACAAGCCCATTGAATTCTAGGAGAAAGTTCTCTTTACAGATGAGAGCAAATTTTGCATTTTCGGCATTAAGGGTAAACAACTTGTATGGAGAAAACCTAATACTGCCCTTAATCCCGAAAATTTGAAAGCGACTGTAAAACACGGAGGTAGTGGAGTTATGGTTTGGGGGTGTATGTGCACCAAAGGGGTGGGAAGGTTGGTTTTCATAACATCGACAATGGACCATAAAATGTATATAGACATTTTAAAAGAAAATTTGAAGCCTAGCATCGAAAACTTGATGAAAGCGTTGGCTACTATACAATACCCCAAAGCAACTTAAAACACCTCCACAATCGCCGGACTTGAATCCCATCGAACACCTCTGGGATTTACTGGAACGCAGGATTCGGCAACACAACATAACGTCGAAGGAAACGTTAAAAAATGTTAAGATTGAGGAATGAGCCAAAATCAGTTCGGACGAAAGGAAGAAATTAGTGCACTCCATGCCTAAACGTTTAAGGGAGGTCATTAAACGTAAAGGTTATCCGACCTCATATTAATATAGAAACAATGATCTCATTTATGAATTTTTTATAAATACTGTCCTGACTTGTACGCAGATTTTTGCATACCCGTTATTTGTAGAATTTTTAGTTTTGATTTTTTTCTGTAACTACTGTTTCTGTTTTGTTGAAGCATATTTTGTTAATAGAATTATATGTAGTTATTATACAAAATAAAAAAAAATCAAGTTTATCACATTAGATTATGACTCTTATTTTTTCAATTAAAGTATTACAAGTTTTTTGTACGCAGACTTCTGCTGCTGAGTGTATTTTGACAAATGACAAAATATATGACAAACGATTTGTTTTATTAATATACATCGGCAAAGATTAATTTAACATAGAAACATAGTGTCACTTTGCTGCCGCAAATGGATACAATAAGGTATACTTTTGCTGCCGGTTGGCGATAAAATTCCGGTTAAAAAATGGACGGTTAAGAAATGTTTTAACCGTCACCCATTTATTAAATTCTCAATTTTCTTTGCTAATTGCTAGAACAATTCAAAGAACGGCTTCTGATTGGTGGAATTCTTCAAATGGAACTTCATATTTCAAATTTCTTTAATATCACAAACTTTGAAATATCAGATGTGACTGTTAAATTTTACAAAATAATATTATATTATACAACAAGACGATCGAAAATACCCTATAATACGAGACGTATTGCTTGAAATAGTATAAAATAAAGTATTTCAAAAAGGCAATACGTCGAGTAAATAGCAGTAAATAAAAAAAATTGCGATGTTTATTAATAAATTGCATTGATTGTTATGGAAACTTCATGGATATCTTGAAATTATTTAAATGTCATACTAGCGATTATACGAACCTTTGTATTACAGCGATTATAATCGTTCTCCATGGTGACGGAACAAATAACCGCCGAAATACTCGCAATTGACGGAAAATCGCGAATTTTTATTAGTTGTTCACATTATGAATGAATTAGTCATGAATATTTTTGTTATAACATTAATTATGTATGAAATGTTGTAGTTTTATGTCTTTTTATCATTGGTTTACAGATTTTGGAACCTTCAACTCCAAAAACAACTTTTGGATTCCTCATCAAAACTCGAATATAATGGATAGATTTCGTTCTTGAAATGTTAAGTTTATCAGTTTCAATGGTTCAACCGAATAAATATGAATTTCAAGAAGAAATTAATAAAACACTTAAATTGGGACTATGTAACTGTTAAACTACTATAAAATTACTTCGAATCAACTTTACATGTGTTAAGTACAAGAATTAACGTAAACTGCCCACAAAACATCAAAACAAATGTCAAGTTTGTATGCTAAAGTGCCAGAATATAACATTCAGCAAGCTTTCGCCTATAAAAGGGTTGCCTATAAAAAAGTTGTTTCTCAGAAACCGTCGGGGTACAAAACGTCTTTTCACATGAAGGCACAAAACTAGCACTTAGTGTACTAAAAAGAGCGTAATTGTTAAAAATGTTGGGGGTCACATATAAGCAGCATCCCCATCATAAAATACGTTATGGTTTAAAAACCTTTGGAGTACAAAACTTTTCGTTGGTAATGTACTTTTTTTTAAAATTTTTAGCTATGTTGAAGGGCTGCCTACATAGACACCATTTCATAATTAAATGGTGAAATGAATCATTTTAGCATTTAATTTATCATTATTTCATTATTTTCACGGTATAAATAATTGTATTCCGGTTTAAAACAATCTAGAAATAATATTTAAAGTTTATAATTTTTTTTGACTTTTTACTAACCAGGTTTAATTATGCAAAAAAAAGCAGTAAACATACAAATATGCAGTTAATATTAGTGTGTAGATAAAAAAATAGCTTTATGGTAATCCTGAGTTGATAAGAGGGGACTTCCCACTTTTAAGGTAAATCCCCCCAAAACGAATTTTTTGTTGTTATTTAGCATGCGTTTTTAGCGAAGTTTGTCGTTCATTTCGTAAAAATATGAAGCGCATTTTCGTTTTCACAGGCAATATCTCTTTTTCTAAGCAACATATTCAATACCATCAGTAATTTCAAATTTACAACCCCTTAATAGTATAATCATGGCAAAACATTTAGTCATTGCTTTAATCTTCGCTTTATACTTAAACATAGTTAATAGTTAACCAATTAATTATCCCGCTTGTACCGCTCATTGTGTTCTGTTGGGCAAAAAGGGTGGATTTTGTAATAGTAGTGGTGTATGCGTTTGTAAGAATTAAATTTAAAATTTGCAATTGAATGGATTATTCTGTTTAATAAAAAATTTTCAAATAATTTACACAATTTTATTTAAAGAAGTAATTAGAACATGTTTTTGGTTATGATTTAGATTTTAGATATCACCTTCCTGCACCACACGATGAGGTCGAACCTCATTTGATTTTTAAAAGCCGATTTCTTTTTAAAGAGATATCTAGGTATGGTTTTGTTCTAAGGAAAGTACATTCTTTCTTTTGTAAATCACAAAAAATCATCAAATTATCTTAAGAAGTCGACTTTCTACGATTTTTCAAAAATGACTAAGAAACTTGTTATTTTGTTGAAATACTACATATTTAGATCGAATTGAAAACATCTCAAAAATGCTGTAAGCCTGATGGAATCAAGAATAATTGCTACAACTAGTTTTGAAGATGAAAAGAAAAAAGAGGAGGAAATATCGATGACAAACATGAAGAAACAGCTGGTAGTAAATATTGAGGGAAATGATCAAAATCTACGAGAGAAATTGGAACAAAATAAAATGGAAATGAATCCAAATTTAGAAAAGAAATTGCCACAAAATAAAGCGTGGAATATGTTACCGACATTATATATTATTTGAAGAGAACTAAGATAAATTAAATTATCCTATGGTGCTCCACCAGAAGGTACTACACTAACAGTATTACTATTTAGAATTAAATATTAATCAGAATAAATTTCAAAGATTAGTTAAGTTATCGATTAAAATTATTACCAACGTCTTTCCACAACCTCCCCTATCCCTTACATAAGCATGATTTCAGTAAGCAAATTATTAAATAACAAAAAATCTATTCACAAACCACGCAAAAGTTTACTAAGCAAATAAAATATTTTCAATAATAATAATAAGAACAATATCAAATTCGGACAATTGTCATTTAAAATAAATAATAAGAAACATTAATATAATACTAAACTTATTGATCTAATTTAATTACAAAGCAAACTATTTTTAATCAATAAGGAATTTTGAAAACTAAAAACACACTAAATCTTTCAATAACATATTCTCTAATCTACTTCTTACTTCAAAATTATCTTTACACTTAAATAATGAACAGAATCATTCATTCACGCGATTTACACAACACTGTATCACCTCTTCCAATGATGTGGAGATATTCTTCAAAATTACCGTGGTTAGTAATTGATTCCAGTCTCAGAATTAAAAAACTGACTCTTTTTACTAACCTCTGAAAAAAAATTGATATGTCAATCTACCATTAGTAGATTTATCCCATTGATTTTGCCATTCAGTTCTAAAGAAACTATTAATATTTTTCTTCAAATGTCTCGTAGTCTATTAAATTAAAAATGATAATTAAATCATCACAGATAAAAGCTTCTTTAGCTAATGCATCAGCTCTATCATTTTCCTCAATACCCAAGTGACCCCGAACCACAAAAAAAAAAATTTTATCCAATCTTCCTTATCAAATCCCAAGTTTCCATTTGCAAAGTACTTGGCTTTCTCATATTTTTTTATCCTTCTAAAACAGAGTAATTATCACTAAATATATCACACTTTTAAATTTTTTTATTAATTATATATTTAACAGTACTGTTAACACCAACTAAATCCGCATAATTGCTACACAAATGACGTAATTTAATTTTCTCACGTAATAACTTGTTATTAAGATTGCTTTCTTTGTATGATGAAATTTTATTACTTAGCACATAATTGTGGATCTTATATTTCTTCTTGTTATAATTTCAATATTTTGACGCTGTTTGGTTATTATATTTGGCTTTTATTATGTGTTTAAAATATAGTTTAACTTCGCTTAAAGTTTAAATTGGAAAAACCACAATAAACTCGATTGCCTCCTGAGGAAAGTCTTTATTTAATAATACTCCTTAATTTAACCAAAAGTCAATACTAAAGATGAGATTGCCAATCGACATGGATATAATTTGTAACCCCCATTCGGTGACGTTTTAAAATAGAAGAAATAGGCTTACACAGAAGGAATAGAAATCACTGAAAAAAAGTCCATGCAAAAAAATTGACATTGGTTTGCAAAGTTTGTTGAATAACTTTTATGAAAATATATTGAAATCTTCAAATGTGGGATCAAAAATGAAACGTAATTTTACATTGCGTTGTGAATTGGGGTTTAATGGTAGTAGGAGTCTTGCTACTTATAAGCAAAAATTCCAAACTAAACCTGACGGAAGAGATGATTCCGTTAGGTGAGATAAACCTGACTGAATAGAAGATAGTAATCAGAGCATATTGTGGAAGAATCCGTGATGACGATCATTCATATACTTTTCATAAGCTGCAGTGGTTGAAGTAGTTGAATTACCAATTGAAGAGATATCTAAAGAGGCTTGTTTTTCGCCTCTTGGTTGCAAATTCGCAGGTTTATAGTGTGTCACAAAAAAATGTGATGGAATTTAAACAAATAAGGGTTTATTTAAAAAATAAAAAATTTTGATCAAGAAGCGAATAGATTAATTATATTGGAATAATCTCCAGAAGAAAATGGTAAAGAAGATAATGATAAAGAAAGTGAGGAAGAATATAATAATAATGACGAAGAAAGCCAAGAAAATGAAGAAGACTCTTTCAATTGAAATAAATATTACACTATACGATACATCATAATTATTCTTGAATAATCTGAATGCTTGTGAACTAGTCAGTGTCTTAGAAAAAATCTACTATGAGTAAGCTTTAATCCTATGAATAATGATAATTATTTGGTTTTCTTCTTAACATCGTATGGTCTTATAGATGGTTTAAATGATTAAATAAATCAATTTATACTTATTCGATGTTATATATTTTTATTTTTCTTCTACATGTTTCGGGATTTTATGATCCCATCTTCAGGAAGTATCGTCATATGAATATAAAATACGTTTCTATTGTTATTTTGTTTTCGTTGTTGTAATCTACTTTATGTGTTCTTTTAAAAATGTTATTGGTGTATTTGTCTTCACTTTGAAACTTTCGTTGAACGTGCATGGAGGTCAACAAAAGTTTACCTCCAAATTAAGAGTAATCAGTGCAACGAAGAAGAAAAATAAAAATATGATAAATGATTCATTTAATCATTTAAACCATCTACGAATAATGATCTCGAACATCACTTCAAATTAAGAGTGTTCAGCGTGACCTTAACTTCATCAGCGTGACCTTAACTTCATCAGCGTGACCTTGTAAAATTACTATTGTATAATTCTTAGAATATTTATAGAAAAAGCTTCGTAATTTCAAGCTATCTAATCAACTAACGCAATATTCCTATTGCTTTAAAATAACAAAGCTTAATTACATTTTTCTAAATTTTAATAAATTTTATTAGATTGTAATATTCTGACACACTTTTATATTTTTCAATGTTACTTCTATTTTGTAATTGTAGTGAGTTTATTATTAATATTGCTTGTATTTGAGCCGAAAATGATACAGCATATCAAGCAGAAGTGGATCCAACGTTGCAAATTATTTTTCCTTAAAATTGTAAACGATAAATTGATTTTTTGCGTTAAATTTTTCGCTACTATATATTCTTTCTATAAAACAATTTAGAGATGTCTTTAGGAACATCTTTCCGGTCACGCAAATTCAAGAAAGAGATATGAAACAATATATATCTAATGTTTTATACATTTCTTAGTAATATTCTTCTTTTAAGAACTAGACATACCCCTAATGGCAGATTTCTTTCTTATAATAACACTAGTTTACAAATTTTAATCAAAGTTTTCCTCAAAGCCGACGATATATTTTTATAACGTAGAAGTTTTGTGCTGATTCTGAAACTCTCTTCAGTTTTTCTACGTCACGTCCAGTTTTCGAGATATACCCAAAAATGTGGAAAATCGTAAATTAAAAAACACAGTATCGGTTCATGTTCAGTGTTATTTGGCATAGTGTGCTTCTGTAACTATATGGACATGAAAGTGGAGATCTAGGCGAACATTTTGAGGTATTGACAGCAAAAATCGGACTCTGCTATTTTGCTACAGCCTAAAACAACTCAACAAGATCAATTTTTTTGACATTTTTCTCATTTTCTTTTCACTTAATCACTGAATCGGACCGTACTGAAAAAAGAATTGTATATGAATAAAAAAGTTAGCTATTCTATCCTATAGAACATTTAATTCTCTAAATTTTGAAGCATTGAACATCATGGTCGAATGTATATTACCATCGATATCGTTAATTTACGACAATCGTGCAAAATTTCATTTTTTGCCATTTTCACTGTATTGTTGAAACACTACTAGGAACAATTTTTTTAAATAAAGATGTATTTTAACTGTTCCAGGCACTAAGTATAAACGTTAAATTCACTAAAATCAATTTTATTTTATTTAATATAAAAATAATTTTTTTTATATTTATCCTTTTTTCACCAATTATTAAATTAGGGTCTATGTAAAAATTTACTTTTGGTGATAATTAAAATTTATTTTTCTATACTAGTTTCGAGCCTTGCTCTTCTTCAGTAGGTACCTACAAGTTTACAATATACAAAATGAACATATTAATATAAAAATAAAATAGTAAAATCTTACGTTATTACTAACAAATTAGAAAAATTAATTACAATATTTTTCAAAATTTACGTCAAAAGTTGTTGTGTGACGTTAAGTTTTTTTGTTTTTGTTTTTATATTTGTGTTTTAGGTACGGATCTCGCAGGCAACTATAGATTGGTTTTTGGGTCGGGATAATTTGTTCATTAAGGCTTATAATATTACTGTTAATTTCAATAAACTTGTTGATTTCGTACATTTCCATTATTTCCATAAGGTTGCTTTTATTAAGTTGGTGTAGTAATTTAATATTTTTATTTTCGTCAAATTCGTGGTTGTTGAAAATTAGATGTTTTCCGAATGCCGATTTTGAACTCTTTTTATGTTCTTTAAGCCTTGTTTGGATACTTCTTACCGTTTCACCTATGTATGTGGCTGAACAGGTCCCACATTGCAATTGGTATATGCCACTTTTAGCGAGAGTTGTAGTCTTGTTTTTGTTATTAACTAATAATGCCTTCAGATTGTTTTTGTTTTTAAATGTCATTGTTATGTTGAACTTATGGAACATTTTCTTGATTTTATGGGATATTTCTCCTGGGTAAGTTATGGATCTGTACGTTGTTGGTTTATCAGGTTTTCGGTCGGATAGGGAAGTTGTTTCTTGAAGATTATATTTGTTTTCTATTTTCGAAAATATTCGTTGGATAAATGTCGGTGGGAAACTGTTTTCGCTTGCAATTTGGTGGATAATTTCGATCTCTTTTTCTAGGTCTTATTGTTCCAATTTTGAATGGAAAGCTCTGTGTATATAAGCCCGGTATGCTGCCATTTTATGAGTTTCATCATGATGAGAATCGAATGGGATGGTAGTACTAGTTTGTGTAGGTTTTCTGTAGATGTTATATTTAATTTTGTTGTTTGAATGTCGTAGTGTATAGTCTAAGAAATTTGATTTTTGATTGTTTTCAGTCTCGATAGTGAAGTTAATATTGGGGTGTAAACTGTTAATATATTTATGAAGATTATTAATATGTTGGTCGTCTTTAATCAGTACTAAAATGTCGTCCACGTATCTTGTCCATAGGATAATACCGTCTCTATAAGGGTTTTTGTCACACATAATTTGATTTTTCTCTAGGTTGTCCATGAAAATATCTGCCATCACACTACTCAATGGTGATCCCATTGGTAATCCATCTAGATATTGATAGTATTTATCGTTAAAGATACAAAAATTTTGTTCTAAGCATAGTTTTAATAGCGTTAAGATGGAGCGAGTTTTGTCTTTGTTTTTGAGGTCAGTCTTTAATATTTCTTCTAATATCGTTATCGTGTCGGTTATGGGTATGTTTGTATATAGGTTGTTGACATCAAATGAGATCATTTTGAAACCTTCTGGTAGCTGCTCAATTAAATCAGGAAGTTGGTAACGATTAATTATGGTATATTTTGGTTTAAAATTGATGTCATTTATTATAAATTTTTGTAAAAGTTTTGCGAGTTTGTATGTGCTGGATTCAATGGAGGTTATAATGGGTCTTATTGGTAATCCATTTTTGTGAACTTTAGGTAGTGCATACAATTTAGGGGTTTGCGGATTCATAGGCAACAGGCTGGTCAAGGTACCTCCAATTTCTGTTATTGTCGTTTTGTTTTCTTTAGTTATTGATTTTACTTTTTTGTGAAAATTGTTTGTGGGGTTTTTATTGATAGTTTTAAAGTTATTGTCTTTCATAAAGTTTTCAGTCTTATTTATGTAGAGATCTTTGGTTAAAATTATCATTCCTGCGTTTTTGTCTGCAGGAGTAACTATTAATTCGTTTTCCTTAATTTTCCGCTTGATGTTTTTAATAATTTTTTGTTCCTTTTCTTCTTCTCCATTTCTTATTGTTTGTTTGTTTGTTTGTCTCTTTTCTTCTTTAGTTAGGATTTGTTGAATCTCCTTATTCATAATGTTTTCCTTTTCGTGTCCTTTGATAGCTGCCTGAAGTTCTATTGCTAGTATTGGGAGGTTAATTTCTCTTTTTGGAGCATATTTCAGACCTTTTTCCATGAATCTTCTTTCTTGTTCTGTGAAGATCACGTTTGAAGTATTTGTTACTTTGGGAAAAAATTTATGAATTTCTCCTAGTTTGTTTGTTTGATGTTTATTCTTTTCTCTTTCTTTCTCTGTTCTCAACTTGTTTAGTTTTTTCAGTTTCTTTTTGTGAATTTCATTAAGAATTATTGTATCATGTAATTTAGCTTCTTTGATAATTTCTTCGATTTCAATGTAATGATATTGATTATTTAAATCCTGGTAGCATTTATAAAGTTTAATGTTGAGTTCGTTAAGTTTCTTATAATGGTTATTTAGGGTTATACGTATATGTTGAATTTTCATTTTATTAACCATATCACTTTTTATATGTTGTGGATATTTCTTGTTAGTAAATTTTGGAAATAATCCCTCTGTTAAGCAGATTCTTAGAAATTTTATGTGTTGTAGTTGTAGTTTTATTTTAACTTTTGACGTAAATTTTGAAAAATATTGTAATTAATTTTTCTTATTGTAAACTTGTAGGTACCTACTGAAGAAGAGCAAGGCTCGAAACTAGTATAGAAAAATAAATTTTAATTATCACCAAAAGTAAATTTTTATATAGACCCTAATTTATTTTATTTGTTCTAAATGTTGAACATTAAGCATAGTTGGTCAGAAGGATTTGATTTTGGCAGAGTTTCACTATGTGCACTCGGGTATTTGGCTGATCTTACAAACGATTCTTTTCCCTGTCTTTTTATTTATATTGTCTAGGTTTGTATTACATAACTTCTAATGAATTAAATTTTTTATTTAATGTATACTACTTTACTTACTGTTAGTATAGTGCGGCATATGACTACTTGTCGACAATTTTTGTATGTCTTTGGCTCGATTTCTCTAATAACACTCCAGAGATAATCTCCCATCATCCCCGTGTCCTAGTAACCTTGTTAACATACAGCCAATGCCATTAAATCTTAATGGAACCGTTCGCCTTGTTCGTTACTTTCCGTTCCAAGATTGCATGGAAAGAAATCTAAGTGCAAATGGAGAGAATGAATTTTGAACGACATGTTTGAATTTATAGCAAAATAATTGTGCAATAAGTTAGAAATTGCAGAAATTATTACGCAAGAACTCTCATCCTTATGGTTTTCTAGAATTCCATTTTTTTGGAAGCTAATCCACGTTTACTTCTTTTGTTGTCAATATTGACATTAATTCGTTGTCATTTATTAGTATTCCTATTTGATGGCCAACAAATACGCCTACTTTTAGTTTAGCGTACGATAATTGTGGAAAGAGCTGGGTGCGACATTTAAATACTGGACTTTCTAAATTCAACGTTTTCGCAAAGTTTTTCATCAAACCCAGTTTGATGTGTAGTGGAGGCAATATAACAGATGCTGGTTTCACCAGAGGTTCATTTAAGACATTCAAAGCACCAGCTTCGTAATGTTCTCTAAAAGGTCTTTGTGCACATCGACGATGCTCTCTCGCTCAGCTATCCCCCAAACAAACTAAAAATGCAATATTTTGTAAAATCACTTTGTAAGCCTGTAGCCACCGCAATTACTTAAAAATCATAGAAATTTAAGTCAATACTTAAAAAAGTAGAAGTTCGTAAATTTCTTTACTGCGGCAATTACTTTTAAATATCCAGAAACTTTCCATTCAAATGCGTTATACTGGATTAGTGTCAAAACAATAATATTAATTTCAATGAATTTTATGTTTATACTCAGTGCCTGGAACAGTTAAAATACCTTTTTATTAAAAAAAATTATTTGCAGTAATGTTTCAACAATACAGTGAAAATGGCAAAAAAATGAAATTTTGTACGATTGTCGTAAATTAACGACATCTCTGGTAATATACATTCGACCATGACATTCAATGCTTCAAAATTTAGAGCATTAAATGTTCTACAGGATAGAATAGCTAACTTTTTGGTTCAAATATAATTATTTTTCGTTACGATGCAATTAAGTGAAAGAAAATGACAAAAGTGTAAAAAAATTTGATTTTGTTGAGTTGTTTTATGCTGTAGCAAGATAACGGAGAGTCCGATTTATGCCATCAATACCTCAAAATGTTCGTCTGGATCTCCTACTTTGATGTCCATATAGCTACAGAAGAGCAAAATAACAAATATACTAAGCATGAACCGTTACTGTGTTTTTTACTTTACGATTTTCCACATTTTTGGGTATATCTCGAAAACTGGACGTGATGGCGAAAAACTGAAGACAGTTTCAGAATCAGCACAACATTCTACATTATAAAAAAATATTACAATCTTTGAGATTTTTCTTGTAAACTAGTATAATTAAATGATAAAGTGAATCATTTTAGCTTTAATTCAAGATATAAATAATTGTATTTCGGCTTAAATCAAAGTAGAAATAATATTTAAAGTTTATAATTTATTTGACGTTTTACTAACCAGGTTTAATTATGCAAAAAAAGCAGTAAATATACAAATATGCAGTTAATATTAACTGTGTAGATAAAAAAATTATTTTATGGTAATCCTAAGTTGATAAGAGGGGACTTCCCACTTTTAAGTAAATCCCCCCCAAAACGAATTTTTTGTTGTTGTTTAGCATGTATTTTTAGCGCAGTTTGTCGTTCATTTCGTATAAATTGAAGCAGATTTTCATTTTCACAGACAGTACCTCTTCTTCTAAGCAGCATACTCCACCCAACCAGTAGTCTCAAGCCTACATCCAATTAATCATATAGCCATGGCAAAACATTTAGTCATTGCTTTAATCGTCGCTTTATGCTTAAACATGGTTCTGAGTAACGCGATTCCAAAACCAGCGGAACAAGGTAATTTTTTATCTCTAAAATTAATATATCGTTTATAAACATTCAAAAATTCTGTATGCTTTATTTACGAAATATTTTATGATTGCAGATGAAATTATCAGACAAAAAAGAGTAACATGCGATTTTTTAAGTGTTGCGATTAAGGGAATTTCACTTAATCATGCTGCTTGTGCCGCTCATTGTTGGACGTTGGGCAAAAAGGGTGGATATTGTAATGATCAACGTGTATGCATTTGTAGAAGTTAAACTTAAAATTTGTAATTGAATGAATTATTCTGTTTAATAAAAAGTTCACAAATAATTTACATAATTTTATTTAAAGAAGTAATAACAACAAATCATGTGATTGATTATGATGTAGATATCACCTTCCTGCTACACACGATGAGGACAATTTTCAACAAAGTCAAAAATTCTAATAACATGTTGTATTACATTCTGTTGAGGAAAACGATGGAGTTGGTAAAAGCTACTGTCCGATAGTCGGGCTGGATATAATTGAAAACTACAGTTTTGGTTAGCGACTATTTCAATATCGTCCTATTTCTATATTTTCTATTTTGTCAAAAGCTCTTGAGCGTATTGTGTATACCCAGGTTTATAATTTGCTTGAATCATCAATTGATCAGTGACAAACAGTCTGGTTTCCGACAAGGTTGTAGTACTGCTACTTAGTTGATAATACTTCTAAGATCACGGATGATATAAGACTAGTCTGTGATAGTCGTCGTCTCATAATTTTGATTTTACCTGATTTCTGCAAAGCCTACGACTCTGTCGATTACGATCTTCCTCTTTCTATACTTTTATCTATTGGTTTTTCTTCTTCGAGTCTCTCATGGTTTCAACCATATCTTCGCATCACACGTTATTGCTTCAAATTTTCACCTTTGTGTGTTGGTATGCGGATGACCTGCATACCAACACAGCAGTTGATGACTTTCAAGTTATCGAACAGATTAATAATCATCTTGCAAAAGTGCTTGAGTGGTTTAAATTATACTGTTTGAAACTCAATGCTAACTACACTCAAGTTATAATATTTAGTACAAATCATCTACGGGGCAGGGTGGCTACCTTTTCTAAGTCGCAACTATTACTTGGTGACACTTTCTTGCACTATCTTGGCGCCTTATATTTATGTTCAGGCGACTTATAAGAGGGTTTACTCTCGTTTTCACATCCTCCATAAATTTAATTGTTTTCTTCAACTGTTATTTCTCTGAATTTTCCACACCTTGATTATGCGGATACGGTTTGTACCGACCTGTCGATATCTTTGTGTAATAAACTCCTGAAATTACAATATAATTTCATGAAAAATGTTGGAAAATGTTGTCATATTACTTCTTCCGTGTGTTAACAAATTTCTATAAGATTATAAAGACTCCGAGTCCACACTTTTTATTTAATAATTTTAAATTCTTATCTTCACACGTGCGTTCCACTCGTTCGCAATCGGACATAATACTTGTATTCCTATTCCTTCTTTCATCATACGAATATATAACACAGGTCGTTTACGCTATGCGCCATATCACTCTGGAATGGTCTCCCCATGGATATTAGAAACGCTCCAACCCTATCATTTTCAAGACTTACCTTACATATTTTAATATAAAAACTTATCATTTCGTTTAAAATAACATGTATTTCTTCCGATACATCATTATGGAACACCTTTATATATGAAAACATTTTTCGATTATAGTGTAATAAATTTTCTACAACTTTTGTCTAAGGAATAACTCTGCTATCCCGGCTCCTTAATGCCACTTATGTACTTTGTCGCTTACGTGGGACTCTGTATTGCATTCTCATGTCTTTCCAGTTTGTTCCACGCATAGTTGTGCTAATCGCTCGCTACTAAGTTTAAATACTGACACTGCTGACAATGAGTAGTGATTAATGACCAAGAGTAAAACATTGACAAATTCTGGATTACAAAATATGGTTCGACGTGTTTCATACAAATTCTTGTAACTAGTTATTCTAAATACATTACGTACAGGAATCCAAATTGAAAGACTTCCCTTGTAAGTTTGTATACTGATAAGAGGATATACACCGTGACAGAAATAATGAAAATTTATTTATGTATTATTAATATATGATGTGTGTATATTATTATAAGTATTCTTGTTTAGGAAATGTTTTAAGCGAATAATCCATGAATAGCACAGATTTATCGTGCTATTCGTTAGATCGTATTCAGCCAGTAGTCAATGTTTAATTTTTACTTGTATTATTGATATTAAAAACATTAATAAACTAAAACATTAGTAATCTTTCTTATTTTGTGATCATGGCACACATTATTATTCCTAACTTTAGCTAACCTCGAAAAAATTGCTCTATATCGATTTCTAAAAAGCAGATTACCTTGACAATGATCAACTTTAACGCACATTGACAAGAACAGCATTTCTGTTTAAAAAAGGAAGAAAAGAAGACGTTACAAAGCGCTACCGGCTGTAGTAAAACAGACTCTATAATCGTCTTTTCATGCCAAAAACCTGCATATACCAAATTTTAACAAAATTAGTTAAAGTACACGTGTAATTTTAAGTAAAATCAATCTCGAAAATTTAAATTTACACCCTGTATCTCCGAAACAAAGTGTTTGTCGATCTATGTTTATATTTAGTTTTTGTGTTCATTTTAAAAAATCTATTGAGTGTTAAAATCCTGCTACAAAAATGTGAGACACCGTGTATACAGAGAAAGGCACAGTAATAACTAATAAATATCAAAATATAACATTTACTTTTGAAATTGTAATGTCATTGTTAGAACCACGTTTAGACCAAGGCACCACAATTATTACACATCACCAGAACTAAGCATTTTTTTTGTAAATCATAAAACGGGCACATATGATACTGTAAGGAAGATTAGAGAAGTTGTACTAAATTGTATTCAACACAAAACATTGTAAAATGGTGAAACAATAGCTACTCGAAGTGGTAAAGTGTTGATAATGGAGTGGCAAGATAAAAGAGACATTTGCTTGTCAGAGACACAACACCGAAAATGCTACAACCAAAACGAATAAAGACGGCAATATTATATACATACAAGCTGAAAGTTCTTGATGGGAGGTATTGATCATTTAGATCAGCATTTATATGACATTATATTACCAGAAAAAGGGGCAAAATATAATAAAAAAATATTCTTCCATTTGTTAGACATCAGTATTTGTAACGCAAACCAAAAAGCCTTTCTACGAGACCAAAATCTTCTGGAATTCTACGACTAACGGAACGGCATTTCCCAGTTTTGTTTCACCAACATCAAAAAAAGAAAGTCTCATAAGATATTGTGTTGCGTGTTGTGCTAAAAGGAATGCTAAGGGAAAAAGGAAAAGAGTTGTTACATATATAATACTTGCTGCTAGACTATGTGCTGCACCTTGCTTCGAAATATTTCAAGCAAAAGAAACTTTAGAATAATATTTTAAAATAAAAACATTGTTTCATTATTTCATATTACAATACTATTATTTCCGTTAAAACAAATAAATATTTGTACTGATAAAAATGTATTTTTTCTCGAAATAGTAATTCGAAAATTTTGTATTTTTTGCCAATACATGTTCTAAAGTGTCTTTCGTTAAAAAAGAAAAAAAACAATTTTTTTGGCCTTTTTTTTAACTGTACGTTAAGGGGTTAATCATTTAGTAACCTAGATCAGTGTTTCCCAAAGTGTTTTGGCCCACGGACCCCTTTTCTTAGTCAAACCTTGCCGACGGACCCCCAAGGTGAAAAACTACATTAAATACATAGTAGAAAAATGAAGACTTTAACTTTGTTGTCTTAATGGTAAATGGTGACGTAAAAACAAAATATAAAGTATACATTTTGTTGAAGAAGTATTTAATGATTATAACTTTTGTACTAAAATACAATAAAATATTAATGGCTTGTATGAACCTGATGGTATGTTATGAGTTTATTTATGTCCGACTCGATGTTTGTCAGTAGCAACCGCAAATCCTCCGATTACTAATTTCCAGCCTGTTTCTTTTCTTTGTGACGAGGCTCATAACGGCACTGAATCCACGTTCTACCAAATACGAAACGGAAAAGCAATCGACAGCTTCAGTACAATAACCCATAATGCTGGATATAAAATTGGGATCCGTTTTTCTAACCAGAAATGTTCGTATCCTTGCTTATACATTGGTTTCTGTTCCTCATTTGTGGATAATTCAATAAGTTGCTCCTGTACTGGCATGTACTCATCTGCATTTGTGCTCTGAGTTTGACTACTTACAAAGGGGTTCAACACCCAGTCGGGAATATCCAAGTGAAGAATGTCTTCAAATCTTTGAGTAAGGTCCGAATGGAGTGCCGTTAAGTGTTGACAATAAGCATGCAAATTTCCGTCTCTATTTTGCAATTTTGAAAGATTTGGAAACTAAGGACATTCTCCTCTTCTCAAGTTTTGTTTGTAAAGCAAATGTTTTGAAACAAAGGAAGATATTACACTTTTAGTTTTGATTAAATTTAGTGTGTCACCTTACAGTTTCAAATTAGTCTCCTTGAATCTGGCAAATAAATCAGTCATATAAGCGATGCTATTTTTCGAGATAATTAAATTTTGACACAAATCATTGTCTTTACTCTCCAGGAATTCCAACACTGAATCAAAAAGCGAATAGAAGCGATTCAAACACGCACCTTTAGGCAATCATCTTACTTCTGTGTTAAGAAGTAAACGATTATAGTCATCATCATTTTCCAAACAAAGTTGAGCAAATAATCTCTCATTCTCGCATTCCTTTTGATTTTATGAACTGCTCTAATGACATAATGTAGTGATTCATGCAAACGTCCACTAAGGTTTTTTGCCACCAAATGATGTCGATGAATAAACACAATGTACCGATAGTACCAGTTGCCAGAAAGCCTCGGTGTCGTCCTACCATTGCCGGAGCACCATCAGTAGCAACGGAGATGATATTAGTCAAGGGTCTAGCTTTTACATCAAGAAATCTTTTTAATTCAGTAAATAATGTTTCACCTTTCGTATCAGTTTCCAAACATTTAGCAAATGACAATTCTTGAGAAATTTTTTCTTCTTTCACAAATCTCACATAAGCTAAAAGTAAAGCCTCATTTTCAGGTAATGTTGACTCGTCAAACTGTATAGAGTATTGAGATGTTTTTAAGTAGTCACATAAAGAGTTTTCCACACTCTGAGCCATTTCGTCGATCCTTCTTCGTATTATTACTCAATGGAAATCTTTTTATAATATCGTAAGCTGGTTTGTGCATCACCGTGCGTATTACCTCACTTATAGCTGGTAGAATAAGTTGTTCGCCAATAGTGTGCGGCTTTCCGGACTTCGCAATCATTAAAAATATATTACAAGAAGCACGCAGTCCATCATCATCTCTCTGAGATGTTGTCCCTATGAGTTCTTACAATTTCGGTGTTTTCAAATATTTTTCTTTGAGTGTTTGAAAAAACGTTAAATCCTTATCTTTTTGGCACTATGGATTTTTATTAAATGTTCCTTAAGCTTAGAAGGTTTCATTGAATCGTTTGACATCGTTTTATTACATAGAAGACAGAAAGGTAAAGTACTATTTCTTAGTGACGGAATAAAGCCAAATTTAATATATTCACCACTGTATTGTCTGCATTTTTTTTCGGTTCACTCATACTGTTATCTGAAAAAAGAGCACAAAACGATACAGGAAAGTACTTATATATATATATAATTATAATAAATAATTTAAAATTAATTAACAACGGAATACACTAAAACACAGTAATTAGAAACATTAACTGAAGAAACTTAAAATTCCTTCAAAAATTTTAATAAAAAAGAGATCCTTAGTGAGTGTTACTGTGATACATAATTTTTTTAATCAACTTAAACAAGAGAAGCCAGGTTTATACAAAAAAATTAACTGTAAATTTAGTCGTAAATTTAAGAACTCGACAGTTAGGTAAACACATTGTTTATCTTTTGTCCAATCACGAATCGAATTCTTAAATTTAAAACTAAATTTACAGATGCATTTTTTTGTAATAAATTTAAATTTAAGAGATATCAGTTTTATTGAAATATACTTACGCAATGAAAGTATACTATCTGTGTAACAAAACAAAAAATTATACTTCTTTTTGTCCAACACTCGGAAAATTTGTTGTATGCACTTCACATCACGCACAAGACAGAATTAAATTGTTGTATACACTCACTAGTTGGGATCGACGCTATTCCTGTCCCCAAGGGGCTCCTACCCTTGGGGTCCGTATGGACCACTTTGGGAACCACTGATCCAGATATACCTATTGTAGGTAATTTCTATAATCTGTGACGAAAACAATGTAAACGAACAACACTCTTTTGTCAAATTGTTTCCATACTGCCACAAATGAACTAAGTATAATTTTCATGTGTAATAGAATTAACCTGAAATTGTACGATCAATTCTAATATTTATTTGTAATTTACAGCTGCCATCTCATTTAGGAACTGTTGGAGTTGCAATAAAAAAACTTTATTGAATAAATTAAATTGTCTCTCTGGTTGATAAAAAAGTATGGGGTGTTTCTGTTAAAACTTTCGTGTCTTGGAATATGGAGTAACTGTAAATCATTTTTTAACCACCTGTGTCCCATACTGCATCGCAAATCCATTTTGGAAGGTCAAGGTCAGATGCGCTCTAGATGAGTATTATCTCCGGAGCTCATTTCTTTATTTTATTTGACAGAGTGAATTTCATATACAATATTTTTTTTTAATTCTTTAAGGACCACTTTTACAACATTTTGATAAATTTATCTAACAGTTAAAAACCGGCTCATAACCAATGGGAGCGCTTAAAATCGCTGTACCCATCGCTAGTTAGTTTAACTGGAGGTTGGTAAAAGTGGGCCTAAAATGAATTATTTACCTGTGGTTATATTAAACGAAAATACCTAAAATAATAACATAATTATTAAATATATTAAATAAATAAATATACTATAAAGTTAGCATAATAAAATTAATAATCTTCTTAAATTAGGGTTATTAGTTTCTGAAATTTTGTAATATTACGCTGTATATATAGTCTGTACCACGAGAAGTGAATGTGACTCATCGATTTCCATAAGAATTTTGCGCATACGTTACAAATATTATGCTCGCGCGTTGTGTGTTAGCGTGAAATGATTTCTAGCGCGTGCGTGTGTTCCGTACACGTTTAGGCGATGAGTCACATTCACTTCTCGTGGTACAGACTATACAAAATTGACGAGCGCTATACCTATTACCATCATCATCACAAGTTCTCTTATCTCACTTCGACGATTTGCAGTCTCACTAATTCTTCTGCGCAAATGAGCGGCCAATATGGATTTGCCAAGCAGAACTATGATATATCAAGTTACTGTGTTCGTTCGAATCTAACAAGGGAAGTGTCACAACTGTGTCTCACCGATTTCGATGAATTTGGTACAATCAAAGAATGGACATGAATAAAATTTACGTATTTTCTTACACGCCCTTGAGCCGAGTTATGGGGATTGAAAGTCTGGGGAAAACTGCTACGTAAATTTCTTAAATTGAGTTAATTTAAATTGAATTACCCTCCACTTTTTAAGGTTTATTTAAAAACCAGCTTATTGATGGTATTAAATACAGGGTGTCTCACGTAACTGGTTCATTAAAACTTTTTTCGGTTCCACTATTCATAGAGGCTTGCAATTTTGGTAAGATGGGTTAATCATTTCTATCTACTAATCTAAAATATTTTCAAGATGACCACCACTTCCGGTCTACCAGAAGTAGACCTCAACTTCGTTATTTTAAATGGAATGCTATAGTTTTTATTACACCATTCGATTACACGTAAGAAAATATGTTGACTTTGATAACAGTTGTTTGTACCTACCGTTTTTTGTTTTCGAGTTATTTTGATTTAAAATGTTTTTTGTCAAATATCACCATGCTCTTTACAAGCCCATATCTCAGCCAACGTTAATTCAAAAACGTTTTGCATTGGTACGATAACTTTTCATATGCTGTTAAATAGATTGTCACTTGTTGTATCAGTATATCTTATACAGGCTGGTCAAAAATTGAGTTACCGTTTCTCTGTATTCAATTGCGTGAAAGTCGAAAATTTTAAATGGATCGCCCCATATTTTCATACGCTATCAGAAAGGGAATTTAATTCACTACAAATTATCTATAAATATTCCTGTACTTATTTATTATAGTTTTCTTGCTATTGAGGAATTTATCAAAATCATTCGTAAAATGCTAGAAACCGTTTGTGTTTTTGTTAGAAGGCCATGACATTTTGACAGTTTTTTGTTTAATTTATTTAAATTATTATTAGTATTATTTCTACAATGAACTGTGATTGAATAAACTTTAGATTGCTAGCTGTTATTTACCAAAAATAACCAAAAGAAAACCGAACAAATGAAACAATGAAAAATAACAATTTAATGACAAAAATTAAAATCAATAACATAAAAGAATGAAAAACTTAAAGTTATAAAAATAATTTATGGGAATTTAATTCTCTACTAACTATTTAGATACATTCCTGTGCCTATTTGTTGTAGTTGCCCTCATATTTGGAAATTAATGGACGCATGCAATGCTGAAAAGCTTCTTGTTTTTATATTAGACAGCTAGGGAGTTTTGACAACTTTTCATCCATATTTATGTTATTGTTATCATTACTTAGTTGTGTCATCACTTACTTCTGTTAATGTCTTTGAATATCGTGGCGAATTATTCCAACGCCAACATTTTAAATTCGTCTTATATTCATGGTGGATGTAATAAAGTTTTGGATAGGATCTGCTTCTTAGTTTTGGAAAGATCAAAATAACAAGAAATCATAAATTTCTATCACCAGCAGCTTAAGATAATGGAATAAATGTTTTGACATATTTTATTGCATTACCAAATTCTTTGGAAAGAGGTGCTTC
Organism: Onthophagus sagittarius; assembly: GCA_036711965.1. NCBI lineage: Eukaryota > Metazoa > Arthropoda > Insecta > Coleoptera > Scarabaeidae > Onthophagus > Onthophagus sagittarius. Next base: position 56,536,352 of record JASERS010000001.1, read on the forward strand.
GGTCGATTTAGATGAATAATATTTTACAAGGAAGTACCGTAACTAAATAAACTGACCTCTCTAGGAACATCTCGCCCATCATTACGTCGAATATTACGCCATGTTATTGTTTTCATTATTTCACTTATGCGTTCTTCTGCTGGTTATGTTTGGCAAATAAAAGCTAACAAACTAAAGTTTATTCAATCGCGGATCATTCTAGAAATAATACCAATGATAATTTAAATAAATTAAACGATAAACTGTCAAAATGTCATAGCCTTCTAATAAAAACACGAGCGGCTTCCAGCATTTTGTGTAGGATTTTGATAAAATGCTCAATATGAAGAAAACTATAGTAAATAGCTATAGCAATGTTTATAGATAATTTGTAGAGAATTAAATTCCCGTTTAGATAAGCTAAAAAGATATGGGACGTTCCATTTAAAATTTTCGACTTTCTCGCAATTGAATACAGCGAACCGGTAAGTCAATTTTTGACCATGTATATGGTACCAATGTATATGGTACACTAATATAACAAGTGATAATCTATTTAACAGCATATGACGAGTTATTGTACCAATGAAATACGTTTTTGAATTAACGTTGGCTGAGATATGTGGTTTTAAAGAGCATGGTGATATTTGTCAAAAAGCACTTCAAATCAAAATAACTCGAAAACAAAAAACGCTAGGTACCAGCAACTGTTATCAAAGTCAACATATTTTCTTACGTATAATTGAATGGTGTAATAAAAACTATAGCATTCCATTTAAAATAACGAAGTTGAGGTCTACTTCCGGTAGACCGGAAGTGGTGGCCATCTTGAAAATATTTTAGATCAATAGATCGGAATGAACAACCCATGTTACCAAAGTTTCAAGTCTCTACGAATAGTGTAACCCAAAAAAGTTCTAATGAACCAGTTACGTGAGACACCCTGTATATCTATCGTACACTCAAAAATGTTAGTTAAGTGATTTTTCTCATTCGTCCTAGATCTACGCCAGCAAAGTTTTGTAATAAAACCATCAGATTATAAAAACATTTGACGCAAAGCCGTAAATTAATCGCACAATAAGAAATTTCAGATTAAAGTGAGACATACTACGTTTAGAGCTAGAGGGGATGTAAAATGTTTTGAAAATGGTTATTAGGGCTGGAAGTTAGGGGAAGTTGTAAATATAAATCTTCTGAACAAATAAGTTGTTTTATTTATTAATAAGCTGAAAATCAATTAACAAATGTAATGGTTGATTATTCCATAATCCATCATTTCTAAGTTAACTTCAGAATACATGAAAAATTGGTTACAAATGTATATTTTTCAATTACTGATTCAAAATCATTTGTAGTTTCATATTTATTATTTAAAGAAAATAAGGGTAAATCCCCCAGTAGAACATCGATATACATACAGTGTGTTAACTAATTATCGTGCCCGAAATCTAGGCAACGAATATCACAGTATTGGTATTGCAACGCGACGAATATTCCTTATTTGAAATAATTTTTTCGAAAAATGCTATTCAAAGTTAACTTTTGTATTGACTGTAAAAACGCGTTTCCTATGCTTAAAAGCGTCATAATCAACGTTGAAATCTGGGAAACGTTGGTGGAATTGCTGTATACAGCTTTGTCAGGCTGTATACAGCAATTCAACGTTCTGCGTACCGCTTCGATAATGTGCCATTAAAATAAAGGCATCATATTCCGGTGTGAACGTCATAACGAAAGAAAAAAAAATCTGAAAGAAATTCTCATTAAATGTTTTTGTTATTTTAATTTGTTTATTGACTTACCGCTTAAATCAATCGCTAGAAACAACGATAGCTCTAATAAGAACTGTTTGGAGAAATATAAAGTCAGCAAAAAATGGTTAAAGAATAAAGAAAACCCGGAAACACACAAAGCATACACTCAGCAGCAGAAGTCTGCGTACAAAAACCTTTAAATACTTTAATTGAAAAAATAAGAGTCATAATCTAATGTGATAAACTTGATTTTTTTTTATTTTGTATATTAACTACATATAATTCTATTAACAAAATACTATTAACAAAACAGAAACAGTAGTTACAGAAAAAAATCAAAACTAAAAATTCTACAAATAACGGGTATGCAAAAATCTGCGTACAAATAAAGACGCCAGTATTAAAAGAGGACAGTATTTATAAAAAATTCATAAATGAGATCATTGTTTCTATGTTAATATGAGGTCGGATAACCTTTACGTTTAATGACCTCCCTTAAACGTTTAGGCATGGAGTGCACTAATTTCTTCGTTTCGTCCGAACTGATTTTGGCCCATTCCTCAATCATAACATTTTTTAACGTTTCCTTCGACGTTATGTTGTGTTGCCGAATCCTGCGTTCCAGTAAATCCCAGAGGTGTTCGATGGGATTCAAGTCCGGCGATTGTGGAGGTGTTTTAAGTTGCTTTGGGGTATTGTATAGTAGCCAAAGCTTAGTGTTGTGGGCGCAATGTTTGGGGTCATTATCTTGTTGAAAAAAGTATTCGGGCCCCAAGCCCAAGTTTTCGATGCTAGGCTTCAAATTTTCTTTTAAAATGTCTATATACATTTTATGGTCCATTGTCGATGTTATGAAAACCAACCTTCCCACCCCTTTGGTGCACATACACCCCCAAACCATAACTCCACCACCTCCGTGTTTTACAGTCGCTTTCAAATTTTCGGGATTAAGGGCAGTATTAGGTTTTCTCCATACAAGTTGTTTACCCTTAATGCCGAAAATGCAAAATTTGCTCTCATCTGTAAAGAGAACTTTCTCTCAGAATTCAATGGGCTTGTCTAAGAGTTTTTTTGCAAAGGCGATCCGCTTCTGACGATTGACCTCTGACACAAATGGCTTTTTTCGTGCAACGCGACTGTGATAGTTAGCTTTTTTTAACGTCCTCCTCACCGTATCTTTGCGGATAGTTTTATGAAATTCTTCTTGTACATTTTCTACTATTTTTTTTGCCGTCAGCCTAGGTTCTTTTCTAACCTGCTGTACAATTTTTCGCTTCTCTCGGTTTGTTAAAGGGTGGTCTACCAGATCGCGGACGTGAGAGGTAATCTTCAGTGTCTCTATAATTATTAATTACTCTTTGAATGGAAGAGTGTGACCTGCCGACAGTTTCTCCTATTTTTCGAAAAGATTTTCCCTCTTTCCATAACTTTACAATAATTTTTCTCTCTCCCAATTCAATTTCCTTTCCTTTCGTGTCCATTCTAACTTTTAGCTTCTAAGCCTCTGCTAATATAATTGAGACCGATTATCTTTTATTTAAATCGGAAAGCGTACATCGCCAACTACGTACTTAAGTAAATAAGTATATTTTGGAGAAGGCGTCTTTATTTGTACGCAGATTTTTGCATACGCATTATTTGGAGAATTTTTAATTTTAATTTTTTTTTCTAACTAATATTTCTGTTTTATTGATGCATATTTTGTTAATAGAATTATATGTAGTTAATACACAAAATAAAAAAAATTGAAGTTTATCACATTAGATCATGACCCTTATTTTTTCAGTTAAAGTGTTAGAAGTTTTTTGTACGCAGACTTCTGCTGCTAAGTGTACGACAATCGCGACAATAATAACCTAACAACGTTCGATCTGCTGTCAACATCGCCGTTACCAGTACACAATGAGATAGATAACCAACATTACAACGTGACGTAGATTACGATAATTATTTAACACAGTGTAGATTTTTAAAGAATAATACTACGTATATACAATACTACATATTACGTTGGCAGTTTTCATTTTCGAGATATAAACAATAAACTACCACTAATTTGTAACCTCTATAACTATATTAAAAAATGTTTACTTCAAATATGAAATAAACACGCTGGCAAATTTTGTCGTAATCGACAAAAACTCTTTTCCTCCTTTATCCAATTAATTATTTAGGAATAGAAATGTATCAATTGTTCATAAGTTCTGTAATTTGAAAAAGAAAGAATGAAAATGAAATATATTTTTATTTTGAATTGTTCATAAATCAATTACATCAATTCCATTTTTTTAAATTGATTTCTCATTTAGAAACTGTTGGTATTTAAATAGAAAAGGCTTTTTATAATGCTTACGTAAAGTTTATTGATAATTTGAAGGAAATTAAATTTTCTCTCTATGGGGCATTGAATATAGAGTAGTGGTGTAACGGATATTCGCATCCGCATCCGCAACTGCGGATAATCCGCATTGTTTTGAAGATCCGCATCTGCATCCGCATCCGCATATATTTTAACGGAGCTCCGGTAAAATAGTGACAGTTTTTTGTTTCGATTTTTTAGATAAAAAAAATTTTTAGATATTGTAACATGCACGAACACGTGAAGTAATCGCGATGTGGCGACGGACGATACGACTCCTATATTGTCGCGCCGCAACGCCTCAAATCGGGGGCGCCAATGCATAGCGCTCTAAAAGATCTTAATTCCTAAAGACGATCAGTTGTTGAACGGATGGCAACTTGTATGTATGCTTTTGCGCATTTATCGTCATTCGTTTTATTGTTTGCTATCCATCGAAATTAAATTAATTAAAATGAAACCAAAAACAAGCTTTATTTGGGAATATTTCTCGGAAATTAACAGTTTGATTGCTCGTTGTAAGATTTGTGAAAAGGAATATTCACGAAAAGGACGTACCACATCTTCTTTAAAAAATCATTTGAAATCTAAGCATACAAAAATATTTGAAGAGTTAGAAAAACGTATAGCTGAAAATGCAGAACAGAACCAGCCAAGTTGTAGTACATCTACAGATACAGGTCCAAATACAACAAAACAACTTACTTTACAAGAATGTTTAACGAAGAATGTATGTTGGGATTTCTCATATACAAAATCCAAAGATACGGATCGATTAATAGGCGAAATGATTGCTTTGGAAGACATACCATTCAACTTCGTCGAAGGTGTTGGTTTTCGGCGATTAATCAATACAATACTTCCACGATATAAATTAAGGGGACGTCAGTTTTTTACGTCGCTTGTAAGTGACGATTTATATAACGGTGTGGCAAATAAAATTAAAGCACTATTAAAAGATCTTAAGAAAATATCCTTTACAACTGATGTTTGGTCAGATACAAGTTGTGGGACTTCATTAGTTAGTTTGACTGCTCATGGTATCAACGAAGGTTTTGAAAGAGTAAGAATTATTTTGAAATGTGAAATAATGGAAGGCCGTCACACTGGTCAAGCTATTTCGACAAAACTTGAAACCATTCTTGAAGAATGGGGTATAAAACAGGACAATGTTCACTGTGTGGTACGCGATCGTGGTAGCAACATGATTAAAGCAATGCAGATATCTGGATTTACTGATTTTGATTGTGTGATTCATCAAAAACAGTGTTGCATTAAAAATGTTATATTATCGGAAGAATGGGTTCAAGAAGTAATTGAAAAAGTGAAAAAAGTGTCAACACATTTTAATCATTCCCTAGTAGCATAAGATGAATTAAAAGCTATACAGGTAATAAGATTGAAGCAACCTCCAATGTCAACAATACAAGATTGTCCCACTAGGTAAGCCAACGATTGTCTATAAATTAAAAAGTATAACTAATTTTCATTTCAGGTGGAACAGCACATTGTACATGTTGGAACGTTTTGTTAAAATAAAAGATTCTTTACTTCTATACTTAACTACAAAACAACTTGTGTCATTTTCTCCGGATGATTTGTCAACAATTGAACTGTTGTTAAAATTGTTGGCACCTTTTGAAGACCTTACTAAAGAATTAAGTAACTCGAAGAACAGCATTTCTATGGTTATACCACTTCTGCACGTTACTTTGACAATATTAAAAGCTGAGAAAGATAGCTCAAATACGCCAGAAAATATCAAAGCACTTTTTGTTAAAGTTATACGAGTAATAAGTGAAAGATTTGGCGATTTAAACAGAAATTTACTATGTTCGATTTCCACGTACTTAGATCCCAGATATAAAACCAAATTTTTTAATAGTTTTGAAATAGAAGAAGTCGAAGCCACAATAGCTAATTTGTGCCTAATTCAAACGATTCATCAAGACAAAGATTGTAGTCCGATACATAAGAAAAGAAAAATTGATAAACAAATTATTACTAATTCTAGCTGTTGTTCTTCCAAACTACTGCAGTCAGTACAATCCGTTCTAAGTTCAAGTGAAAGCGAGGCAGAAGATGACCAATTAATAACACTGAAAATTGTGCTCCAAAATTATATTAAAGAAAGAAGACTACCTTTAGAAGAAGATCCATTAATGTGGTGGCGACAAAATGGGTACAAATATACCGTTTTATTGCCGGTTGTTCGTCAATATTTATCAACACCACCAAGCAGCTTTACCAGTGAACAGCTATTCAGTGGAGCATCGTTAATATACACAGATAAAAGAAAAAGTCTGAAAGGAGAGAAGGCATCAAAATTGCTGTTTTTTAAATATAATTTGCCTATAATAAATTATGAATATTAATTACTTTATTTGTGCATTAGATATTTTCAAGAAAATTTTAGCATGTAACTTTTTTCAACAACTCCGCATCCGTTAAATCCGCATCCAAAAATCTGCTTACGCATCCGCATCCGCAAAATTAGAATTAAAAAATCCGGTTCCGCATCCGCATCCGTTAAACCCACATCCGTAACACCACTAATATAGAGCAACTGTGTATGATTTTTTGACCATCCTGCGTAAGACACCACCATAAATATTTTATTAAAATTTAAAGCTTTTCTTAATAAATATTGACTGAGAAATGAATTTTTAAAGAATATGGTGAAATTTTCCAAAACAATTTAAGTCAAAATAACTCAAAACCATAGGTATAAATAGCTTCTATCAAAGTCAGTACAACTTTTTTTAATATAATATAACTACCAGTAGGCCGGAAGTAGGAAACATCTTGCAAATATTTTAAATCGTAAGCTTGATAGAAATTTAAGAATAATTTCTTGGTGATTTACAAGAATTCGTATAAACATGCCATACCATATAGGCAACTTTATTTACAGAGATATCATTACAACCATTTACAGGAATCCTTTCGACACAACAGCTTTCAAATTTTTCAAAACGTTATATCAAAAAGACGTAATTTTTCTATTTATAAATAAATAATAGTAAAGATTAAATATATATTTTTTTATGAAATCTAAATTTGTAGGCAACTCCTTAATACCAGTTAATATTTAAAATAGAGCAATTCCAACATAAATTAATGATTAAAATCAAATAGGTTATTACCTCTCTAAATGTTATTAAATAATTAATGTATTCTCTCATTCAAACCAGCAATTAGTATTTGAACTGACCCAAAAATGTAAATTTGTAGGTGGAGGTGGAAATTCTATTTTTGCCTCCCTTTAAATTTAGTTAAACCGGCATAAATATCTAAATCTCCAAATCGCGGCAGGTTCTAAAAGTTAAAGCACCTATTTTACGATGGCCACACCGGAACAAGTAAGTATTAATAGGAACACAATTGCTGTTCCATCTTCAATGTAACCGACTCGTATTTATTTACCATTTATTGTCGCTCAATTAATTATTGCCGCTTATTTTACCACAGCCGAGAATGAACTTTGAAATATTGCTTTCTCTGTCGCTTTGCTGTGCTAACCTACAGAACACACTTAAGATCACTAAGATTATCGCCTGGCCAACTGGAAAATTTATTTTAGGCTGAATTTGAAGAGCGTAGGAATGACGTAGTTGGCCGGTACGCAGTAAGCAATAGAGATTTGAAAGCTGGTGAATTGATATTTAGTGAAAAACCATTTGCTTATGGACCCAAAAATGGTAAAGTAGATAACTGCATTTCTAAAAAGTATTTTGTCCATTTTTCCTTAATTAACCTTCTCCATTTATTTCTAGATAGTCCGCCCGTATGTTTAGGTTGCTATGCTTACATAGATTGCACATATTTATGTTCAAAATGTGCATGGCCAGTTTGTAGCGAAGTCTGCGAGAATATCCCGGCTCATAAAAACGCAGAATGCGAAATTTTTGCGAATGCCAAGGCGAAATTTATGACTGTCCAAGATCCTTATGCTCCATGTCTTCAATACGAATGCATAACTCCGCTCAGAGTTCTTTTAGCTAAGGAAAAACACCCTGATATATGGGATAAACATGTTAATTGTATGGAAACACACATAAAGGACCGCAAAGAAAAAGAAATTTGGAAATTTAACACCATAAACATAGTTGGTTATCTTCGAGGACCTTGCAAATGCGATCGATTTAGCGAAGATATTATTCATCAAGTTTGCGGTCTTTTGGATGTAAACGTTTTCGAAGCTAGAACTATATCTGGAAACGCTATAAGATGCTTATACCCAAAATTATCAACTTTTTCACATAATTGCGTCTCAAACGTAACTCACTCCATTGAAAGTAACGGGGAGGGAAATGAAGAAGATTTCAAAGTTACATTAAAAGCGGCAGTTTCAATCAATAAAGGCGAAGAACTTTTTACAAGTTACACCTACACCATGTGGCCAACAATGGCAAGGAGAGCATTTTTGAAAGAAAGTAAATATTTCGATTGTAACTGCCAAAGATGTAGTGACCCAACCGAATTAGGCACTCACATGAGCACGTTGAAGTGTATGAAATGCGATAACGGGGTAATTTTATCAACAGCGCCCCTTTTAGATCCTGAATCAGAATGGAAATGTACTCATTGCCCACATTCTTTAAAGGGAACTACGGTCCAAAAAGTTTTCAAAACGATCCAAGAAGAAATCGATCAAGCTGAAGCGATGGAACAGGATGCATCAGCGATAGAAACTAGGGAATCGCTTTATCGAAAATATAGATCAGTACTTCACCCAAGACATGCTTATTTTACCATTTTACGAATTTCTTTGGCACAAATGTACGGAAAAGTTGAAGGGTACACAATGGATATTCTACCCAATGTTTTGTATGAAAGAAAAATTGAACTTTGTCAAAATATTATGGAGAATATTAATATTCTTGAACCTGGATATACCAGATTAAGAGGTAGCATCACAAAATGACTTTGGAATTAAATTATTTTTTAAATAATTTTTAGGTATGATTCTTTATGAACTTCATGCTCCAATTATAATGTTAGCAAGAAATCTTTACAACGTTGATGTAATTGATAAAGACGAATTGAGAAGTAAACTTCAAGAAGCTGTGAAATTACTGAAAGAATCCTCTGAAATATTAACATTAGAACCTGAAAATAGCCAGGAAGGGATGATTGGAAGGATGGCTAATCAAGCTTATATTCAGCTTTCGACGAATTTGGAGGATTTAATTGATAACATCTAATTTATTTGTTTCTTTCTTCTAAAATCATTTATTTGTACATTTTTAATGTTACATAAATTGTTTTTTTTTCTTTTTTAATAAAACAGATTCATTTTGGATTGGATGATTTGAAGTTGGTGTGATTTAGTTCTAAAATTAAAATAAAAAATAAACATTTAACTAAAATCAAAATTGGATGTAATAAATGTTTTGATTTATGGTATCAGTTTTGCAGTTGATAATCAAAAATTATTCATAGCGTATATTAATTAAAACCATCATTTTAAGGGAATTACAAAAATTTATTGAATTTAAAATATTTATTTACAAGTGCAACTCACCTCCTCATACACTTTGATTAGATCTTCTATTCAAACATTCTTTATGGATTATCTAAAAAATGAATTAATTATTTAACAACAAATTTTTTTCACGCAGACATTTCTTAGATTTAATTATAGTATTCAGTGAGGGCAAGTAGAAATCATGATTTGCGTATTCATAATTATGTAATATAATTTATCATCATTAAAAAGATTCAATTCTTCAAAGAGCTTCTAATATGTGAAAAGCTAGAAAAGATATCTTAGAATGTGTCAAAAAGATATCAATTGATTTTATACATCTTTAGGTTGCTTAATCAATGTAAATTAGTTAAAAAATACTAAATGGAATGTTTTTCAAAAAATAAAAGGTCGATGAAATATGGTTTTGATCAAAATGGTTGTAATGCATTAAATGCACTTCTGAGATACATAATCAATGTTGATAAACTTAAAATTGTTGATTTAGAGATATTTGAAAGAGCTTATAAAACGTCAGAAGCTAGAAAAGCCTCTTAGAGTGTGTCAAAATACTACTAAAATACACTACAAATATCTGTGGGATACTTCATGTAAATCGAAAAATTGAAGATATTTTGATTGGTTGATAATTGAAAGTGTCGTAGATGTGAAAAACTAGTAATATAAATATATCAACCAAAACTGTTCTAATGCATCAAAAATAGTTTTTGGACGCACAGCTTAACATGGAAGTTTCTAGCTTAATGTCTAGTGCGATTAATACTAATTAATGTTCTCCAACGATTTAAAATATTCAGTGTTTGGCATGTTTATTTATGCCGAACACTGATCTGCTCGGATATCCATTAAAATATATACGGATCCTTAAGACAATACGGATTTTCGGCAGCTGCAAATATCTGAAGTTCTCGGCCGTCAGACTCTTAACCAGTCTGAGAAAGTAGTCGTTCCGGAACAATTCAAGATGAAAGTCCATTTATGGTAAGTATTTTACGTTAGACCCAGCGTGATCAAATCTTATGCCGTCTTATACTGTCTTGAGACCCAACTGGATTCAATGCTAATTGCATATATGCATGTAGTTACCATAGATTTGAAATTGTTAATAAGATATATTCAATCTTATTCATGCTTTTGCGCAGTAAATAACCATTTTAGTTTACCAGTTTTAGTTTTATGAGTGTATTATTTTACTAAACTTGAAGAATTGAATAATTTGAATAAACTCAGTGCAAATATAGATACCAATACATACAAGAAGGAACAAGAATGGCTGATGCGCCTCTGGGCGCGAAAAAGATGTCATTGAAGAAAGAGGCGATACTAACGACGAACATGAAGGTGGAGAATTAAGCCTACAACCATTTTATAAGAAAAGATGACTGTACGAAATGGTATAAGCAACCACACTCTAAAATAGAAGCGTTGATAGGACTAATATACTTAGCTGGTATTCATAAAAGCACTAGAATAAATACCGAAGACTTATAGAGTAGAGATGGAACAGGATTTTGTTAATGATGTCATTGCAACGTTTTCGGTTCCTTTTGAGAGTAATTCGAACTGACGACAAAAATACTAGAGCAAAACGTAACCTATATGATAAATTGGCTCCCATTCGACATTTTTTATTCATTTACAAGAAATTGTCAAAAATACTATATGATGACCGTATTTACGACAATGAATAAACTGGAAGCATTTAAAGGATGTTGTGGCTTTAGATGCAAAAATGATAGTACTTTCAACCAAGAAATATATTTGGGTCAACAACCTGCGGAACTTTATTGGTTCACAAGTCATCCGTAAGTTCAGGACTTATGTCAAAATCACAAATTTAACTCAAACACAAAAAACACAAAACAATGTCCAGTATCCTCTAGCATGTTAAATAGCGGAATGATCGTTTGTATAAACTTAGAGTTGTAATTTTTTTCATTAATAAGAAGAGGAAAATTTATTTTCCTAGCAAAGAGTTTTCTTTATGGTGTGGTGGCGTGGTCTTTTGACAATATATCAGAAATAAGCACCACAAGTACGGACTCAAATTATACAGGATGTCCCGCATAAGAACCGACACAGAGTAAGGGCATATAGACCAACCTAAAATATGATGATTTAAGGCCACTTGCCTTATACCAAGTTGCACCCTTAAGAAGTTACAGGCCTTCAAAGTTGAGTTTTAAATTTTGAAGAAAAATTAATATCTCAGTAATGGATTAAGTTAGAAAAACCAAATTAGGAAATTTGCGTTATTAGTGTACCAATGGCATTAATCGGTAGAAAGTACGGATTTAAAGCATTTCAAGGGGTTTATTAGGGATGATGGTACCCTAAAATTTGAAAGACATTTTTAACCTATTAGCGGATTTAAAAAATTCTTACTACATTTTATGGCCAATTTAATTTTAAAACTTTTCTTACTATTATTATTTAAAAAAAAAACTAGTCATTTCCAAAAAAAAACCTGAAAAACTAAAAATAAGTATTTTACCAACTTAATCCAAAACTTAATCCATTACTAAGATATTAATTTTTTTCGAAATTTAAGACTCATCTTTGATGGCCTGTAACTTCTCAGGGGTGCAATTTTGTATAAGGCAAATTGCGTTAAATCATATTTTAGGTTGGTCTACATGCCACTGGTCTGTATCGGTTCTTATGCGGGACACCTGTATATGTTGATAGATCTATATGGATCTACAACACTGTAGCATTAGATGATAGCGGAGGAAAGGACCATACTACAAAAGTGGTATTAGTTATTCTTTTGAGTTGGCAAAGACGTATTTGTGAAAAAAATGAAAAAAAGAGGAAACTGTAGCGCTAGATATTCTGACAATATCATTGTTGAAAAATTGAGAGACAAGTGAAGTTTTGTATATCTCAAACAAAGACAAACAAAATAGTTAAACAAAAGCTAAAAAGCAGCAAAGTTGAAAGAAACCTGTTACAATTTTCCATTATAATGCAAATATGGATGATGTTGACAGAATGGACCAATTTTAGTAAGCATTAACCTACCACCTTGGCAATAAGAAAGGCATCCACTACATACTATTTTTTTAAAAGAAGATTTTACTAAAAGTTGCTTCCTGCACAAGTGATATTTGGGAAAGAAAATGTTATTACATAATTTTAAAACCTCTCCCAGGAACAAGAGTTTCAGCAAGATTTTATTACTTTTGTTAATTTTGCATTGTTTAAGCAACCCCTAATATAGCCCTATAACTTGTGATTTTTCAGTTTTCATCGAAATATTATTAAGAAGTAATGAGAGTAAGTAATTTGTTAAGAGACCGTTCCATACACTTTAAATCATCTATATATATTTTATTATACATTTAACTATTCTTATATTTCAAACTATAGATTCGATACTACTCCAATTCATATTAAAAGCAATATCATGTTAAAAATAGATTAAAGATTAAATTAGGATATCATCACTGAAGGGATAACAAAAATTATATTAAAGACAAAAATGTTATGTTTAAATTGACATCTTTGAAGATAAAATAATGTTTTATTCTTAGTAAAAACTATTTTCTGTGGCTTAAAAATTAATGATACACTCCAGATAGAAGTTACAGTTTCTATAAATTTAAAACAATATTTAACTTACTAATCTGTATAGATGGTCCCCAAGAAACATTCTGTAACAAAATAATAAAATCTTATAATCGTCCTCCTGATTTAAAACATATTTATAAAAAAAATAAGTTTAATCAGTAAGGAAAATTTCCCCACAGGTTCTATGTAAGACAGGGATAACTAAATGATCATCATTTCAGATCTTAAAATAATTTTTTTTATGAGGATAAAAACATACCTTTTAAAATTATCATGTTAGTTGTTAAAAACATTTTCGCTGCATAAAACCTATAACAAAACAAAAAATATTAAAATACAATCACACAAAAATATCAAATAACTTTTCTTATATTTTATTGATTCAGAACTATAAAAATAGCAGCCATATAATTTAATCACAGGTTGTTCAAACGGTAACAGTTGGCATCATAATAAAACATTCTGATTAAAATGAAATCATATTTTAGGTCAATTTTACCTTCTCCAATCATATTTTGTTGCTTGAATGCATAATTCCATTACAAACATCCACCCCATCCTGATTAATGATAGTTCATGGAAATAACATAGTTCAACTGGTATGGAAAACATTCCAAAAATAAAACCACAATTCTTCCAAAAAATCACATGTTTCAATTGATTCTGAAAACAAGAGAATATATATTAAAATTGAGTAATAATGACCTCAAAAAGTACAAATGATTATTTCTTTTCTTATATCAGAAGAAAGTATCAACAATAATAATTCTGTCATATGCTTGTCAAAAAATTAAATCATCATTCAATAATGAATATAAAATCAATCAATAAATATAGATTGTAAAAATTCCTTACCATGTGTAATTATCACATCCCGAAAAGAGTTGTTTTAGGAGAAAATCTGAAAATGAAAGTCTTATATCAAACACGTGGTCCAAAAAATTTTAGGTTATAATAATAATTGAACGTAATAATCAGTTAGTGAGTAATTCTAATCAACAAATTCATACGAACGAGACAAATAACTCATCATTTATCGTATAATGATTATAAAATGATCAAAATAAACTTACTTTTCTGCAAGAAGCAACAACGAAGCTTACTAGAAGACATCTTTGTTAAAAAAGGCGGTTTTTAGAGAGATGGCCGGTATTTATACCCGACGCCAACTATACTATCCACCCATATTAATATGACGAAATACTTCCAAATAAACCGGCACTATTTAGGTTATTGCATAATGTTTGTTATTATTTCATTAAAAATTAACACAATCAATAATAATAAATTACCGAATCACAACGAATATATAAAATAACTATAAAATTGAAAAATATGTAAAACCGTATTAATTTGGTTGCTCTATACATATTTTAACGGAAGTTAATTTTTCCAATGCTACCAACATATGAATAACGTGTTCATAGCAAACATTAAAACAAATAAAGTAACTAATTATTACATTTAACTTAACCTCAACTCAAAATAATTATTATTGTTAATTCGTTTTAAAACGAACATAATAATGGAAGGATCCGGTGTTTGTAGTGAAATAATCGATGATATAGAAGATTTGATTTCATCCCAAGACATAACACCAAAGCAACGTTACAGCACAAGAAAATCTATCAAAATTAGAGCTAAAAAGAAAACGGTTGAAGATGTTGAGCCCCAAGCAATTGGCGATAACATCCCTGGAACTCAAACGGTTTATGTTAAAACATGGGGTTGCGCCCACAATAACTCAGATTCCGAATACATGGCGGGTCAGTTAGCGGCGTATGGTTATAAACTTACAGAAGATAAAGAACTAGCTGATTTATGGCTATTAAATAGTTGCACTGTAAAAAATCCCGCTGAAGATCATTTCCGTAACGCTATAGAATCGGGCAAAAAGCTAGGTAAACATGTTGTTTTAGCTGGATGTGTTCCACAAGGAGCTCCAAAGTCCGGATATTTACAAGGATTAAGTGTTGTTGGGGTACAACAAATTGATCGTGTGGTTGAAGTAGTTGAAGAAACTCTTAAAGGGCATGTTGTAAAATTGTATGGGACTAAAAAACAAAATGGCAAGAAAATTGGAGGTGCTTCGTTGCTATTACCTAAAGTACGAAAGAATCCTCTTATTGAAATTATTGCCATCAATACTGGCTGCTTGAATCAATGTACTTATTGTAAAACTAAACATGCTAGGGGTGAATTGGGAAGTTATCCACCAGAAGAAATTGTTGAGAGGGCCCAACAAGCTTTTCAAGAGGGTGTTGTTGAAATTTGGTTAACATCAGAAGATACAGGTATAACATTTTATATATAAAATAATAAAATTTAAAAAAATATATTTATTTACTCATATCTAAGGTTAATTCTAAAGTAGTGGATTTGAACCATATTTGTACACACTTTGACTAAACAGACAAGTACTTTGTGATTGTATAATTGTGTTGTTGGGATAAAATATGATTTATCATCTGTGGTTAATATTCGGTGATTAATTTAATTTTCTTCTTACTTTTAACAATTCACAATAAAAAGTAAATAGAATGATACTTTTAACAAGCTTTATCTGGAATTTTAATTTTCTGCTAATAATTTTAGTTTTCAAGGTACCTTCAGAAATATTACAAGCTTTATTATTATCATTTCCTTGATTTATGTAAAGTACATGATTTAATCTAATATCTCTTATACAAATGTAGGCGGTTTTTGAAGTACAAGGTATTGAAAGTTAAATTTTTATTTCGAAATTTGCTGATAATTTTGAAGCTTTTTGCACCTACTGTTAACATAAAATTTGGTTTTCGAGCATTTAAAAATTTTCTTTATGTTTTATTATTTATGTTTTCGAGCATGAAAAATACGAATTTGAAACTTATTTTGTGATTGCTTGTAGAGGGCGCTTGATACACAATGTTCCTTTGATAAATCAAATCATAAGTTTTTTGCCTGTTGTCGAGCCATGACTAATAAGAGCTACAAATCATACTGAGTATTTAATTTTACATAAAAAAGTACTGTTATATAAATTGTCTAATTGTAAGTCTATCAGTTTTCAAATTTTTTACATTTAAATCTATTATTGCTTTTTGCTGTTTGTTTGATAAACCAAGTCATGACTCTTTTGTCATATAAGGTATGATGAATTTAAACCATAAATTGGAAAGCGTTTTCAATTTTACAGAAAAAAGCTTGTCTTGCTTAAATTGGCTAAGTCTACTGGTTTCCAAGTTATCTGCTTTTAATTGTTTCAAACCAATTTTTTTCAGTGAATAAGTTTAATAAATTTTACATTTAAAATCAATTATAAAATCAAAGTCATATTTTGGTGCGGATTTGCCATACTTTCTGACTCACTCTATATACAGGTGTCTCACGTAACTGGTTCATTAAAACTTTTTTAAGTTCCACTACTCCTAGAGGCTTGAAATTTTGGTAGCAAGGGTTGTTCATTCTGATCTTTTAACCTAAAATATTTTCAAGTTGGCCACCACTTCCGGTCTACCGGAAGTAGACCTCAACTTCGTTATTTTAAATGGAATGCTATAGTTTTTATTACACCATTTAATTATACGTAAAAAAATATGTTGACTTTGATAATAGTTGTTGGTACCTAGCGTTTTTTGTTTTCGAGTTATTCTGATTTTAAGTGTTTTTTGTCAAATATCACCATGCTCTTTAAAAGCCCATATCTCAGCCAATGTTAATTCAAAAACGTTTTGCATTGGCACGATAACTCTTCATATACTGTTAAATATAATTGTCACTTGTTGTATCAGTATATCTTATACAGGCTGGTCAAAAATTGAGTTACCGTTTCTCTGTATTCAATTGCATGAAAGTCGAAAATTTTAAATGGAATGCCCCATATTTTTATACCCTATCAGAAAGCGAATTTAATTCTCTACAAATTATCTATGAACATTAATACACATATTTATTATAGTTTTCATGCTATTGAGGAAATTATCAAAATCATACGTAAAATGCTAGAAACCGTTTGTGTTTTTGTTAGAAGACCATGATATTTTGACAGTTTTCTGTTTAATTTACTTAAACTATTATTAGTATTATTCCTACAATGAGCTGCGATTGAATAATCTTTTTGCCAGCTGTTATTTACCAAAAATAACCAGAAGAAAACCGAAGAAATGAAACAATGAAAAACAACAATTTATTGATAAAAATTAAAATCAATAACATAAAAGAATCAAAAACTTAAAATTATAAAAAGAAATTAAGGGAATTTAATTCTCTACAACTATCTAGAAACTTTCCTGTGCCTATTTGTTCTAGTTGCCCTCATATTTGGAAATTAATGGAAGCATGCAATGCTGGAGCTTCTGGTTTTTATGTTAGAAAGCCTTATTTTGACAGATTTACATCCATATTTATGTTATTATTATCATTATTTAGTTATGCCAACACTTACTTCTGTTAATGTCTTTGAATACCATGGCGAATTATTCCAACGCCAACATTTTAAATTCGTTTTATATTCAAGGCGGGTGTAATTTTTTGATAGGATCTGTTTCTTAGTTTTGGAAAGATAAAGATAACAAGATACCATAAATTTCTATCACCAGCAGCTTGAGATAATGGAATAAATGTTTTGTCATATTTTATTGCTTTACCAAATACTTCGGTAAGAGGTGCTTCGATCGATTTAGATGAATATTTTCCAAGAAAGCACCGGTAATAAATAAAGTAAACCCTCTAGGAATACCTCGCTCGTCATTACGTCGAATATTACGCCATATTGTTGTTTTTTATTGTTTAATTTATGCGTTCTTCTGGTTATTTTTGGGTAATAAAAGCTAACAAACTGAAGTCTCTCGCAGATCATTCTAGAAATAATTCCAATGATAATTTAAATAAATTAAACAATAAACTGTCTAAATGTCATGGCCTTCTAAGCCAAACACGAACGGTTTCCGGCATTTTGTGTAGGATTTTGATAAAATACTCAATATGAAGAAAACTATAATAAATAGGTATAGTAATGTTTATAGATAATTTGTAGATAATTGAAATCCCGTTTTGATAGGCTAAAAAGATATGGGGCGTTCTATTTAAAATTTTCGACTTTCTCGCAGTTGAATATAGCGAAACGGTAATTCAATTTTTGAACACGCTGTATAACGTACACTGATATAACAAGTGACAATTTATTTGTCAGCATATGACGAGTTATCGTACCGATGCAAAACGTTTTTGAATTAATGTTGGCTGAGATATGTGCTTTTAAAGAGCATGGTGATATTTACCAAAAAACACTTAAAATCAAAATAACTCGAAAACAAAAAACGCGAGGTACCAACAACTGTTATCAAAGTCAACATATTTTCTTACGTCTAATTGAATGGTATAGTAAAAACTATAGCATTCCATTTAAAATAACGAAGTTGAGGTCTACTTCCGGTAGACCGGAAGTGGTGGCCATCTTGAAACTATTTTAGATTAATAGATCGGAATGAACAACCCATGTTACCAAAATTTCAAGCCTCTACGAATAGTGGAACTTAAAAAAGTTCTAATGAACCAGTTACGTGAGACACCCTGTATACAGCTGTATAGGGTAATAACAACTGTATAAGGATAATAATAAACCTATTGCGTTTCATAGTAACTCTAAATATTTTACACCCAGTCTCTTTACGAACACGAAATGATTTGTTACAATCAAAATACAAAATACAACAGTCCTATCTAACGAAGTAAAGGTTGTTGAATCCATGTTATTATTGATCATTTAAATATAATATAATATTTATATTAGTAGAATTTATACTAGAATATAAGTGTTTTAGATGTACACAGCTTAACTGGTTGAAAAATGTTTATAATAAGTTTGATTAGTTCCGCCTTATAGACATTTTCAGAGACATCACTAAGATTTTTAAAGTTACATCAGATAACCAGATCTTCAAATACATTTCAAAATTGACAGGCTAGCTATTCTCATTCAAAATACTTTTCTATCTTGAGTTGTATAAAGGTATAGCTTTATCATTTGTTAGTATGTTTTTAGTCTTGATTTAGTAGTATAGCAATGGATTTAACAAGCAATTATATTGTTGGTATTTTTTTTTAAATATGGTTTCAATTTTTAAAATGATTTCAACTGTGTTTTTCTCATTGATACTAACTTTAGATTCGATGATGGCATATCCTTTATAAGAATTTCAATAGAACAAGTTTTACGCAGGTTGCAGTGTCGACTCGTTCAGAAGCTTAGTACTTTTCAAGCCTTTTAAAATCTAAAATGATGTCTACTTCAACACAGCAGTAGGATAGAATTTAGTAGGGTAGCCCTATGTGGAATAGAGAGTTAAGAAGTTACGCAGTCTCACGTCTCACATCTGAGACTATGGTATCATTCGCCATTAGTGAACGTTATCACCATAAATAGTGATAGTTGTTATCGCCTTTCCATAGCTGGCAGGTCTTTTTCAATTTATTTCTTGACTGAGGAGGATCTGTTAAAGGTGCGCTGTTGTGCCAATCTCTCCCGACCAAAAGATGATGTTAGTATTTCTAGCCAATTCTTCAATAAATTTTAATGAACTATCGGGACCTGAAGCGATCCATATCAATGTATGGTAGGTTCTCATGAATCGACAGCAGAACGTTAGGTTGGGTTGGATAAAAACCTAATTGTAACTCCTCATACTTTGAAGGGTTTAGTTGAATTTTAAGCTCCCCTCCGAGCCAATTACCTATATTGCCCACTGAATCGGTCCAATATTCTGCTTAATCGGACCACCCGGTTTCGCTTGTCGTCACTATACTGGTAATGAACGGATAAGTTATACCTATTAACGTGCATGAGTAGTTGGAAGTGAAGTCAATACGATTACTTTAAGTAGTTCGCACGTCGATACAATCTGTTTAAAAAGTAAAAAGGGTGAACTGACATAGACGAAGCGCTTAACCATACTAAAAGAAAGAACGGAGAATTTTGCTAAAAGGTTGCAAAGTTATAAGAATTTTAAAGCAAGTGATGGTTGATTACCTCGATGAAAGGTTAGACATGAAATTGAATTTGTAAAGACGCATAATTAAAAAAATCCAAATGTTGGGCGGCAATAAAATGGAAAAAAGATCAATCAAACATCTTAAGATTATATGAACCTGATAACATCGGTAACGCTCATGAAACAGGTTTGTTTTATTGTGTAACACCTGATGGTTCTCTTGTGTACAAACATACAATATTAGCTGATCATAGGAAAGCGTTAAACCGAGGATGTTATTTTAATATGTCCAGTGCTGATGAAGCGAAACTATTAGTGTTGGATACCTTGTATGATGCAGTTCTTTGCTCAGTCCTCTGTGTCCCTCACACACATGAACAATTATTCTGCCAATTCCATAAAGAATACGTCTTCAATCAGTCCTCTTGTTTCAATTTGTCATGAATGATAAATGCAGTTAAGCCAACCACGTCCAACATGTTATAAAATTTGATCCATGGTGTCGACTCCGGAGTTGAAATTGTTTCTTCGATGGCGATTAGTCGACGGCGGAATTACGGTGTTCGGTCGAGATGAGAACCAATTTTTTCTTTTTTGGTATGTATAGACATAGGGCGATGTTGTTATTGTGGTAACCGAATACTGGGCCGAATATATCCCGTTTTGAATCCAAAAGATCTCCTTCGCACGGTTATAGCGAAGGAGATGTTAGCGAAGTTACAGCGCTTGATGAAAGCTTCTTCTTCTTGAGGTTGCCGAACGTAGTAGCTTTTTCTATATCGACAACTTCAAACGCTTAGGTAGCAGCTGGAGCACTTTCATATAAGTCTTCTAAATCCTCGTCATCCCCATATGAAGTTTCGGATTCTATAACGGTCTCTGTTTCAACAGTGTCGTCGTCGCTCATAAATGTTTTTATTTCCTCGGCTTCCCATCAGCACCCGCTAACCCTATTAGGTTAACTTTTCTTTCGTTTGTCTCTTCATTTCTTCCGGTAATGAAATGGATAGCGACCTAACTCGAGCAGTGCATTTCATACCTTCCACTACGATATCCCAAATTAACGCGCCACTACGTTGGTTGAAGTGTTAGGGTCCGAATGTAAATGTAAATGACGAAGTATTTCCCCGAAAAAGAATATAAGTTTTCTACAAAAAATATCAGTCTTTGTCAATTATTAATTTTGAATTGATCAGCATGTTTGGACATTTGGTTATGAAAAATCCATAGATGCCAATGATAAATTTTGATATATTGTTATCACATAGGTGTGCAATTTGCCATGTCATTTGTTTTTTCTAACTCCAAATAATTCAATAATTTAATTAATTCACTTCACGGATGTTTACACTACAAACATTGCTGCTATACTAACACGTTGCATGTGCTCTATTCATCTGTACAGTCCCCACAGGTCTGATTTGTCTGTTTGAGCCATTTCGGCTACGTCGCTAACGCGCAAAACAGAGCAGTTATACAGGGTGTCTCACGTAACTGGTTCATTAGAACTTTTTTAGGTTCCACTATTCGTAGAGGCTTGAAATTTTGGTAACATGGGTTGTTCATTCCGATCTATTAGACCGGAAGTGGTGGCCATCTTGAAAATATTTTAGATTAATAGATCGGAATGAACAGCCCATGCTACCAAAGTTTCAAGCCTCTACGAATAGTGTAACCTAAAATAGTTCTAATGAACCAGTTACGTAAGACACCCTGTATATCAGTTTACATGCAAAAGGTTCGCACAGACCTTATTGATTCTCCTAGGGTTAAAAGAAACGAATTATAAACCTAGAAGACCTACCACGCCTTATGCAGCATCACAAAGCTCGAATAGGGTTTGTTCAGAGTACTTCGTCACTAGACCGTCACTCGTTGCGACGGTCGTATACGTGTATATAGATGACGTAGTGAACGTTATGCAATTATGGTTTGTGCTGGAATCAGTATAGACAATAGAACTGATCTTGTGGTTGTTCCTGGTAGATTAAATGCCATGAATTACATCGAAAACATCTTAGAGGATCATGTGACAATGCAAAGCCACATACTACCGCCAAAATCAAAAATTGTTTGCAAGAATGCGAAAATCACGTTGGAGACGTTGGTGACATGTGATGGGGATGACATATACCGTATTAAACCTCAGCTATCCACGGAAAACCCAACTGTTATCGATATTATGAGAGTTCAGTTAAGACAAGATAGAACAAAAGAGCAACAAGATTAATCGTATTTTACTCTTCTTCTAAAAAAGTTATTTTCTTAAATACAATGTAAAGTTTTAAGTCCAAGAAAATTTTACAAAACTTTATTAATAGAGACACTTTATTTTCACAAATAAATTATTTGCAATCATTTAAGTTATAACATCTTTTTATTTTAGGTACTTATGGTAGAGATATTGGTTCATCCTTACCAGAGTTATTATGGAAATTAGTAGAGGTAATTCCAGAAGGTTGCCGATTAAGATTAGGCATGACCAATCCACCTTACATTCTTGAACATTTGGAAGAAATCGCAAAAATAATGAAACATCCAAGAGTCTATAGTTTCCTTCACGTTCCTGTCCAATCAGGAAGTGATCAAGTTTTAGCTGATATGAAAAGAGAATATACATGTAAAGAATTTGAATATGTTGTCGATTTCTTACAATCAAAGTAAGTTTATTATAACTATCTAGAAGGAAAATAATAAATTAATTATTGTTAATAGAGTTCCAGGTATGACGATAGCAACCGATATAATTTGCGGATTCCCAACAGAAACTGAATCAGATTTTAACGACACACTTGTGTTATGTGAAAAACATAAATTTCCTAGTCTTTTTATCAATCAGTTCTTCCCTAGACCTGGTACTCCCGCGGCAAAGATGCAAAGAATTCCTGCGCAAGAAGTTAAACAACGCACAAAAAAATTAACGGAACTGTTTTATTCTTATGAACCATACGGACATAAAGTCGGCGAAGTTCAAGATATTCTTGTTACAGAAATCTCCCATGACAACGAACATTTCGTGGGGCATAATAAATTTTATGAACAAGTTTTAATACCAAAGAAAGATGAGTTGATGGGAAAACTTGTTACCGTTAAAATTGAAAGTGCGACAAAGTTCTCCATGTTAGGGGTCGTTTATGATGGAATTGTTGTCGCTCCTGGTTTAACTAAACCTTTAAAGCAGGGTGAAGTTTCTGGAGTACAAACCGTTCTAAGAGAAGGAAGTAAACTTTGGTATGCTTTAACGGCGCTATTTTTTGCTATTATTTGTCGATTGATCTGGATTTCTATATCAAAATATATGTTATAATAAAAATTATTGAAATTTTAGTTTCCCTAATTAAAAATAACATCATGACGGAGAGTTAGTAATCAGGCTTGAATGAAGGCTCTTCAAACATTATCATTTTTGTGTGCAAATTGAAGAAGTGATAGATATTTATTTGATCGCGCTTTGCTTGCGAATCTTTCGGGCGGGAGTTGCATTTAATTGATTAAGTTATACAGGGTTACTGGTAACTCGACGTATTCCCTGCGGGAGGTTAAAGGGCAGCCAAAATGCAACAATTTAAACCCCCGAAAATTAATAGTTTTTAAGATATTTGGAATTTTAAGTTATTTACAAAAGAATACATTTTTTCACATTTTTGGGTTATATAAAAAAAAAATTGCTTCTATAATGGCATTGATTGAATTGTAATTGAAGGCCACCTCTTATCATATCTTTTGTCATAATTAAAATTCCGAACATAACAGTTCAAAATAAATCAATAGTAAAGACAGATATTTTTTAAATAAAAATTGATAATCTTGTACTCATGCCTTCTATCTCAAAAAATTATTGTGACACCAAGTGTGCGAATTGCTAAAATAATTTCCTTGATTTGTTAGCTTTTTAAAAACGTATAATTGTTTAAAGAATAAAGGCAATTACAACGTCAAAAAGATCATTTACTCAGTACATATTATATTGAGGTAAAATTATTTTGTGAAAAAATTCAACAAGCAATAAATGGGCCCCTCGGTTGCGACATAGGCACGCAAGCGTTTTCTGAGTTCACTTTTAGTAATCCTTGAAGTAAAAGTCTTTCATTAGTTCCGCTGCATTTATTATATGCTGCCTCAACTCTTCCTCGTGGTTTACTGGGGTTTGATACACAAGATCTTTCATGTGTCCCCAGACATAGAAATCACACAGGTTATGTCAGGGCTTCTCGCAGGCCAAGGGATTGGCCCTCCTCTACCAATCCATCTATTCTTATACGCCTCGCCCAGCCACTCGCGTATTCTAACTCTAAAATGTGCTGGACAGCCTTCATGCATGAACATTATGTTCCTTCCAGTTTTCTCAAGAAGTCGTGCCAGCAAATTATATAATTAAAAAGCAAATTAGCAAATTATATATTATATAATTAATAATTTTCGCAGCTTGATATGGGAGGTAAAAAATGTGGTCCAATTAGTTCGTCGTTAATTACACCCATCCAGACGTTCAGCGAAAATCACCGTTGTGAGTTGGTTGGTTTTACTTTTTAGGGTTTCCGTGGATCTTTGGAGCCCAATGGTGGAGGTTATGGTAATTAGTTACTCCGTCTTTGCCAAAATTACACTCATCTATCCATAAAATTTTTCTCAAAAAGTCCGCATCTTCGGCATCGGCGTTTATCATAAAGCGGCAAAATTGCAAGCGCCTCAATGGATCTCCATCTTCAAGCGTTTGCACTGGTTGGTAATGAAATGGATAGCGACCTAACTCGAGCAGTACATTTCATACCTTCCACTACGATATCCCAAATTAACGCGCCACTACGTTGGTTGAAGTGTTAGGGTCTTCGGGAAAATGACGAAGTATTTCCCCGAAGAAGAATATAAGTTTTCCACAAAAAATATCAGTCTTTGTCAATTATTAATTTTGAATTGATCAGCATGTTTGGACATTTGGTTATGAAAAATCCATAGATGCCATTGTATAAATATTTGGAATTTTTAAAATTCCAAATATCTTGAAAACTATTAATTTTCGGATATACACATAGGGGGTTTAAATTGATGCAGTTTGGTTGCCCTTTAACCTCCTACAGGAAATACGTCGAATTACCAGTAACCCTGTATACATATATATGTTGAACTAAGTGTATTTCATATTTTGATTTTTGAAACTTTAAATCGGTGTGTATTGTGACCCTGGTCCGTTTAGTGTTGATTCGTTTTTTATGAATGAAATTGCTCCCAGTATTGTCAACTTGCTAGAGTCAGGGTCGCGAAAATGAGTGCGTTTGAGATCCACCTTCAGTCGGCGTTAGATGATGGCATGGGTTGGAACTTTGAGCAATTTCAATGTCCTTTGACTGTCTAAGGAGGTTTTATAATCGTTAATTTAAATGTACAGGGTGGGCAAATTTTGGTGTTATAATAGGGTGTCTCTGAAACTAAAAGAGATACGAAAAAAGTAGGTGCCATGTCCCGGTCTCGTTTTTCGAGAAATATTCAATGCCGCAAAGACAAAACCTCTATCTTCTTTTGTTTTTAAGTTATAGCCAAAAAGTCATATTTTCGCCATTTTAAAAAATGCTCCTATTTCGTTTATTTTTGTAATTGAAGAAAAGCGGGTAATACATTCTTAAGACACTTTTTTGAGTAGAATGTAATGCCGTTGAAAAATTTTAAATAAGGTTGATAATTTTTGAGATATAACACAAAGTTGTTTTTTTTTTAAATACAAGAGAGCACATTTTTAGCTTTCCAATGATGTATTCGATAGCTCATTGCAAAATGCTGAATACTTGCTAATTAAAATTAAGATCATGCTTAGTAGTCGCATGCTTTTAGGCACGTTCTACTGTCCACCAAATATAAATTACTTTGATCAGTTGGAGGATTTGCTACACACTTTGAACTACGTTAGTATCTTAATGAGTAATTTCAACACATGCTTTTTAAGGGTCGACTTGCGTTAAACACTTTATTTTATTACTTCCTCTCTAAATCTCTCAATTCTGCTTCCTCAGTCTACTCACCCTCCAACATCGGATTCCCTTTGGACCTTATTGTGGTATTTTGCCCAGATAGGATACTTTCTTGTGGTCAATTGCCAACCCCGCAATTTTGATTTACTGCGCGCTTCAGGTCGGACGTCAACGGTACTCAAGTGGTACCATATCTACTCGTAACTACACCCACATCAACTATGAATCTTTGGTATCTAACATATTCGCGATCGATTGACGGTATCGACTGGATCGATTGCCTTTATACTACGTGTGAGGTATCGACGCAGAAGTAAATTTTTTTAATACAAAATTGAAGAGCTTTTATGATCACCATGCACCTTGAAAAGTGGGAAAAACAAAGCGTTTGCCTGTTCGATGGCTCGATAACGAGATCAGAGATCTTATATTATATATCATATTATATTGTTATATATGATATTCTTCGCCGCAACCGAAGACAAACGGTATTTTCTCCATTATTCATAAAGGAAAATATCGCGTTTTAAGGAACCTCTGTAACCACAGATGCAGAAATGCAAAAAAAATATACTTAATAATACTTATTTAAAAAATGTTTGTTAAACATTTATTCAAAAAAAAAACGCACGGCAAAATCCGAAATTTTCTAGTTTTGGTTAGTGTTGGTTCTAATTTTAGTTCAGTTAACAGCGGTCGTGGAAGCCTTCGTACTTATAATACTTACAGTTATCAGAAGTTATTTTATACAACATCAAAAACGTTTTGGAACACCATGCGTTCTCTTCGCATACTTGAAACTTCTTCCTCCCATAGCTTTGATTATAATTCTTTAGGTGCTTATTTTGCTAATTCGTCCATGACTCTCGACAAATTAATCAAGAATTTCTTTCACCATGTTGGATGAACCTCAGGTTCGGCACGTTCTTGCAAAAACGCACTCTTCATGTGTCGGTGTTGATGATTTTAGTGTTAGGCATTTCCTTCCCATCTTGGACATAATTACTCCACCACTGCTTCATATCTTTAATTTTTCCATAGAGACTTCGAGCTTTCCTACACATTGTAAACAGGTCTGCGTTGTACCCATTCATAAAGTTAAGTGCTTTACTTGCTTAAGTGATTTTTGGCCAATATCAATACCGTCCTTATTATCTAAGGCACTTGAACTCTTGGTATACAATCAAGTGCATGGTTACCTTGATGAGCATAAGCTAATTACAGACTATCAAACTGGTTTCCGACCAGGCTACAGTACAACACATCGGCACTCATCAAGGTTACTGTTGATATTAAGCGAAGAACTGAAGATCCGTATTAGAGAGGAAATCGCCGCCATTCCGATCGTAATGTGCCAAACGCAGTTGAAACTCTCTGAGAGAGTTTCAAGTGAGACTCATGCACAAGATATAAATTGAGATACTAGATATCTTGCAGAATCCGGATATTACCAATAAACATTTGTTAGGAACACCAACGCCTATATTCAAAGCAGACCCGGATATCTATAGATGCTATATGAAATATATACAAATAATTTTTTCCGACGCCATCTTGAACTTCACGCGATTGTCACTTTCGTTTTTCAAATTGCTCCATATATTTTTCTGCACGTCATTGGATAGAGACTATTGTCTGAATCCATTGATGTACAGTACATCAGTTTTAATGTAATTTTAAAAGGAAAACAAATCATGTATATAAAGATTATACCATAAGAACGCCCAAGCTATAACTCTGCCTTTTACATTCCTATTTTCATGAACCAGGTGTCAAATGAAATGGTTTAATAAATTCTACGTTTCATACTACAAACATTTTTTTCCGACGCCCCTTTTTATCTCGAATATACTGATGTACAGTATATCCATTTTGAATGCAATTTTAAGCTGTAAGTCTGTCATTTACATTCCGATTTTCATCAGCTAGGTGAACATCAAATGAAATGGATTAATAAATATTATTCTTCATGTTGTAATACATTTTTTCCCATGCCATCTTTAATTTCAAGCGGTTGTTAACTCTTGATTTTCAAAATGCTCAGTATATACTTTTCTGTGTCATTAAAGAGAGAATTTTTTGATGTACATCAATGAATTCAGAAAAAGAATCACTATCCAATGACATGAAGAAAAATGTACGGAGCAATTTGAAAAACAAAAATTGACAATCGCTTGAAATTAAACAGTGTTCATCAAACCATTTCATTTGACGCCTGGTTCATGAAACTCGAAATGTAAATGACAGAGATCAGCTAGATGTTCTTGTGTAAAAATCTTTTAAAAAAATTAAAATTACATTTAAAATAGATGAGGTGTACGTCAATGTATTCAGAAAAATTATTAGTCAGTGACATGAAGAAAAATATACCGAGGAATTTAAAAAATAAAACTTGATAATTGGTTAAAATTCAAGATGGCGTCGGAAATAAAAAAATTGTACATTTAAGCTTAGGGCCTTTTTTGTGTGACACCCTGTATAAATGTAGTAAAAATGTGTTGAATACAAATGTGTTCTCCGGCAATTGGTGGACATTATAAATACTTGTATTGCGGAAGGAAAACTCCCTATCGACTGAAAGAGATCGTTAATAATACCCTTGCGTAAGAAGGTCAACGCCACGATCTCGGACTTGCAACCGATCAGTATCCTTTCTGTTCTCGCGAAACTTTGTGAAAGGTTGCTATGGCAGTAGATGGAAAATCATTTGATTTTGTATCGAACCTGAATATTTTGCCACAGATGCAGTCTGGTTTCAGATCGGGCTATAATTGTACAACTGCTCTTTGAAATATAGTGGATGATATTTTGAGGGCTGCAGATAATAATAAAGTAACTATTCTATGTCTTATAGATTACAGTAAGGCTTTTGATATTATTAATCATCGTCTGCTATTAGCTATTTTGTACCATAATGGATTCTGTAGAAGAGCAATAAAATTGCTTGATGATTACGTTATCGGACTTTTTATTGCTTGACTTCTCTTTTGTTTTCTATTTGTACCAGTGGTGTACCACTTTCTTTAAAACAATCCAAATACCAGCGATGTGCACGTGATACACAAATATATATATCTGGCAAGGAACTGGAAATAGATAGTGCAGAGAGATTCAGTATTTCAGATTAATAGTAGCAAACCCGAACTTGTTGTCTTTGGACCTTAAATGTTTAGAGATATTAAAGATCAGGTAAATGTAAGTATAAATGGCACCTACTTAGAAGTGAAACAAAAAGTGAAACATTTAGGAGTTATATTAGTGAGGACTTGAACTTTCGTGATCATACAAATACTTGTTTGAGGAGGATTTATATAAATCTAAAAGAAATTTATACTATGAGGCAGTAAATGCTGCAAAAATTGAAGATCATGCTTTGTAATTCCATTGTATTGTCATATTTTAACCATGCTGATGTTACTATGGTCGCATGGAAGATCAGCTAATTTGCTGAATGCGTGTCATAGGATTGTTCTCAGATAACTTGCACGATTTGCTTTTCTTTTTTTTGTTTTTTTCTTTTAAGTTAATAAATAAGTCGAATTGTACCATGTATCACTGAGAAACAATAAACTGTTATTATTATTATATTAATGTTTTATATCAACTTGGTACGTACATTGCTGGTTGGGCCTTTTGATAGACATCGCCTCTGGCAATGAACTGACCTTTTGTCAACAGACATTATTATATTCATTTATGTATTTTGTTTCTCTCCGTATGGCAATAAACCTATCATTATTAATTGAAATCATCTTGTACACAGTAGATACAAACAAAACATATATTTCAAAACAATCCTATTACCGTTATTGGATTATTGACTTATCTAGATTTAAAGCTTTATTTAAAATAAATCAATAAATAACGAAATAATATAATGAAAAAATTAAGTATTTAATTAAACAATGAAATTATTTTCTAAAATAATATTTTCCCGGATCGTTTACAATTTTTTTTCTACAAACGTCCTCAAGGTTAAGAAGCGTATAAATTTCAATTACTCCCTTTTATCCTCATTTTCACGGTGCTTAATAAGAACAAAAGAGAGTTTGGATACATGAATCCCGAGATGACCCTGGACCGCACCGAGAAATTTTTGAAGACTACCCCGGTATAAAAGACGCGAATTGCGACACCCCGGGCACAGACCGTCTCCGTCAGCGTAATCGAAGAGGAGCTAAAATGTTTGCAACGGGTAACATCAAACGCCAGAAGACTCGCGAGCAAACAAGGAGTTTGGACAACGACAACTTCCCAGGTAAGTTATACGCTAAACACAGTGGAATCAGCGTCGTGCACGTCCTTTTTAACGGAAGAATTCTATTCCAAATTTACGTATTCATATTCAACATCAGTTATGGGACGAATCGATTACAAGCCGGACGCTTCTTACACTCATCATGAAGACAACTTTTATTTCCGTTATTATAATTCGAACGAACGTTTGCATGGGAGGACCATGGAGGATTGGTTGAGACCCAGCATTTTTCTTGGGAAAGCTTTTACTCCTTATCCTGGATGTGCCCCAAGACCATGGAGCGAAAACCCAACTGGATTATACAATGTTCAAAATACCCACAGCTTGGAAAATTATAAAAGAGGAGTTCGCGCGATGTTTGAGTTGTGTATGAAAATGGGTAAGATTAATGAAATTACCAAAATTGCTATTCTTAGAACGATTTTTTTTTTAATTTTAAGGATTGAAGTATTGGTCTGCTTATGATAGAGATTTGGCACCTGAAGGAGAAACATCCGAAGAAACCCAATATAATTACGAGCAAATTGTCGAGTTAATTCAAGAGTACCAGCAAAAAAGTGGGATTCGTCCATTATGGATTGGAATTGATTTCAAAAACACCTACAAGTAACATTCTCCTAAACCCATTTACTTTTCACTTAATTTTTTTTCTTAAACAGATTTCGCAATGGGGCAGTAACCAACCCAGAAGCAACCGTTGTAACTTATGCAGGATATCAAACAAAACGCGCTTTGGACATTGCAAATAAATTAGGAGCCGAAAATGTAATGTTTTCAGGTTCCCAAGAAGGTTATTTCAACGTCATGAACACCGATTTAAATCGAGAAATGAAAAATTTCCACAAATTCCTCAAATTGATGATCGAACATAAAGACAGAATAGGATATCGCGGCCAATTATTGATGCAAACCGTTTTTGATACGCGAAACAAAAACGAGGGGAATAAATATTGTTACGATTTTTCGAGTACGCTTTGTTTTTTGAAACATTACAATTTGGATCGACAAGTTAAATTGGTTGTTAAACCCGGGCATTTTACTTATATGGCAAATGTGTAAGGAAATGAGTTTGTATTTTAATCATAAAAATTAATTTTTTTTTTGATTAAGTTATGGAAGTTTGGGCTCTGTTGATGTAAAAAACAAAAACCTTTACGACATTCATAAAGCTTCTATGACCATGAAATCGATCGTTGAAAATGGTGGGATGTCACCAGGGGGATTGACTTTTTATGTTCCGCATCATAAAAGCACTTTTGACGCCAAAGATTTAGCGGAAGCTTTTATCACTGCCGTTGATACTTATGCTAAAGCACTTCGTATTGCTATCAAATTTATCAATGATATTCAATTGAATAAGAGTATTCAGGTATGAATTATTTGATTTCCTTAAACTTATTTTATTAAGTAATCTTTTCGTTTTAGATGAGATATGTTAGTTTTTCTTCTGGTTGGGGTTCGAAATTTAATAGTTCTGAGGCGAATTTGGATGATTGCGAAGATCAATGCAGAAAACAAGAGTCGAACGTGATGTTGCCGCCTCCATCTCGTTCTGAACATTGGCAGGCAGTTTTAACTAGAAACGTTGAAACGCCATTTCTCAAGTAGGAAGAAGATTTTTATGTTGTGTTACAAGATTCAGCACTCATTACACTTTTAAATAAGTAATAAAAGTGCTAATTGGTTTAATTACCTTGATATTGGCACTTTTATTAAAGAAACCAGTTTCAGCACATTTCCTCATACACAACACGATCTTCTTCTTTACTTTTTCTTTGCAATCTCCATCTATTTTCTACATGGTCTTTGTTTATGATTGTATATTTATTATTGATTGATTGTCTTTTAAAATTATTTATTCTTTTGGATGTATCTTTATTGTTCTTATAAAAAATATGTTTCGTTAATAAAATTTCTTTAAATTGGACTCTTTTTACCGTTACAACCCAGACAAGATATTATCTAAAAAAATGTATTCCTAATGTCTTGACTCGAAATTCGAAAATTCACCATTTTAAGGTAACAAAACATACATATAGCCGATATATGAGAACTTATCTCGGGATAATTTAGTTTAGAGATGATTGGGTTTATACACCCAAAACGTAAATGAAGAATTCAATGCTACACTATGGCTTTTGACTCTAAAAGTATTCACATTGCTGGTTATTTGGCCGAAAGTATCCTCAATGGTGGTATATATCTATTTCACAAAGTATGGATGATATGCAACTTTTGCTAATTGGTCCATATTGTAAACAATGTATGTACATGCGTATGGAAAAGACTGCATGGAGGGACAGAACCATCGCACCCAAAATACGTCAAAAACGACAAGGGCGGCTCAAATAAAAAATTATATGTTAAAATGGATGAATTTGCAAATGAGGAAGGTGTTTTATACGTTTCTGGCATCATATACAACGCTTTTATATGTCCCCGTTTTTCCCAGAACGTCAAATTTTGCACGTCATGTAATCTAGCACCTACAATTTTTAGGCGATCTTAACGAGCTTTAGAACATATAGTTCGGACTTTTTCTATATTACCTGCCAAATTGTTGTAAAATTGGCCGAATTGACAAGGAGTTTTGTTTTATCTTGTTTCGAAATAAATGTGACACTGACGCGTCATCTATTATTATTTAAAAAGTCAAAAGTAATAAAATTAAAATTAATAGTAAAAACTAGCATATTCATTTGGTTAATATTTCCGTTAAAGCTTTAAAGCTTCTTCCGTTCATGTCTATATCAATATGTACTTCGTTAAAATCGTATTTACCTAAAAATTTATTAGTATTTTAGTTTTAACTATTAGTAAAGCTGCCTTTAGTATGAGAGAGAATTGGGTATTTGTGTATTGGGTATTTCTGATTGGCTAACTTTCGTCATCAGCCAATCAGAACGAAATACCTGATACATAAATATCCAGTTCTCCCGATCACTAAAGGCAGCTTTATTGACAATGTTACTAAAAATCAGGAAAGCAACATAAATTTTACAGTGGTTCTAGGTAACACCAACAAAAACCCTAAAAAAGTTACCTTGATTGGTAGGGGAAGGTGGGGCAACTTCATACACTTTTTACATTTTATCTTATAGCATTCCTTTGGATGCTGACCGCCATCTCGATTCATCAAAAATCAATAGTCCAACTACCTGTCTTTGTCATGAAAACATAACATTTGCGTAAATTTACTTGCACGGCTTTTTGCAGAAAATTAAATACATAGAAAGTACCCCATATGCGGGGCACTTTCATATAGGTACGAGACACATAGATTTATACATTTGACAAAATACACAAGTTCACTAAACTAAAATTAGAACTAATACTAGAGCTATTAGTAGGACTAAAACAAGAAGCTTCCATTTGTTTTTTAAAAAAAATTTGATATTTCTGATGCCCTTTTACAACATTCTTCAGAAACGGGTTCAATAAGTTAAAATGGTTCAATCATCAATTCACTCCATGTCTTTGCAATTTGTGTTCGGTTTGAGAATAATTATCTTCTTATAACAACTTGTGTCTCTTTCAAGACATAACGTCAAGTCTTGATGATATTGAACCACCCCATAACTATAATGATTATATCGTAGTGCTTCATAATGACTATTTAGAACTTGAGATCAAAAGGAATGTCAGAAGGGCGACGTGTCCATAATATGTCATCATGTTCAATCATCAAACTTGATCTTATTGCATCATATAATTTGTTCCCACAGCTGTTTGAACCAGTTGGGAGAAGCTTTGATTTGAACCAGTTTCTGAAGAAGATTACAATATGGAATTAGAAATATTACATACTTTTTCAAAGTACACGCAGCAGAACCCAAAAGCTTCTAGTTATAGTTCTAATATTAGTCCTAGTAATATTTCTAGTATTACACTACTATTTTGTTAAAGCTGAATGATCTGACAACGTTTGTGTTGTAATTTCTGACCATAATCATTCAGCAAAACACAATTGTGGCATCACTCAATATCAGATACCAAAACAGATAAATGGGACACATTCACACAGTATGAATGTGTATGAACCTACCTCATCACAAGAAAGTGAAAATTAAATATTTCCAGAAAGCCGTTAGTCATATATAGAATTGTTTATAAGCGGATTCACTAACTTAACCTCTAATACACCCAAACGTTAACCTGTTGATATGCGCCTTAACTTAAGATATATCTAGTGTATGATAGTGCCCATTGTATGAATCTGCCCCACTTTCCCCTACTATAGAAAAACACGAACATACATTAGTCGGCCATATAGAGACGTCCTTTCGTTTTAAAAGTCATGACGTGTTGACATACAAGAAAACGGCATTTCAAAAAAAGCATGGTACATCAGTTTCCACGGAAAAATCATATATGTGTAGGCAAAAACTGTCATTTATAATAATAATAATTTATTAGTCTCAGTGCCACATAACTGTAGATGGAGATAAGTCGTACAATACATTATTGCACATAACAAAATACACAAAGAAAAAAAAACGTCCAACGAATATTTGAGCTTGAGCAACGCAAAATACGACGAATTTAATCTTTTAGATACGTTATTTATATGTGATCCAAAACTCATTTCGGTATCAATGCTCAAGCCCAAAAAATTGGCTTCCTTCTGTAAAGTAATTCCAGCAAGATGTTCTATGGAAAGCGGTCGCCGAACATGAAAATTTACGCAGACTGTTTTCTGTACATTCAAGATTATTCTGTTTCGGGTGCACCAATCCACAAAACGCTCTACAGTGCCACCAACCAACCTATCAAGCTCACTCCGATCACGAGCAGCAATAGCGATAGAGGTGTCATCTGCATACATCATCACATGAACATTCTCGAAAAAACTTAGTAAATCATTTACAAAAATTAAAAACAGTAAGGGACCTAGCGTACAAGATTGTGATAAATATGACCCGTAAGTAGCCACCAATCTGTCCGCAACTACAGATGATAAATACTCACCAAAATGATTGCAACACTCTGACACATCATCTATCAACCTGTCATCAACAGACAACACCACAGAACTACTCTGCGGATGACGCCCCAACTGCTCGTTGATACAACACCACAGCATTCTACATTTATTTGAAGAATTATTAATTTTATTTACTAAAAAATCTCTCTTTGCCTGGTTAATTAAGTCTCTATATGTTCTTTTTTATTGTTATATTCCGCTCGAAGTTCCGAAAAACCATTTGTTAGTAACCAATGGACATTTTTTAGTTCCTGCCCAGCTTGTACGATCGCAGATGTTATCCATCTTTTATGTGAACCACTTTTTACGGGAAAATGCCTTCTAACAGTC
The DNA here is from genome assembly GCA_036711965.1 of Onthophagus sagittarius. Lineage (NCBI taxonomy): Eukaryota > Metazoa > Arthropoda > Insecta > Coleoptera > Scarabaeidae > Onthophagus > Onthophagus sagittarius. The sequence continues at coordinate 56,572,017 of JASERS010000001.1, forward strand.
GGACAATATAAGTTATAATAATACTGAAATGTCTCAAAAAAACTGGCACTTTGTATTATATATGTCAAAAACCGACACTTCAACTCAACTTCCGGTCGAGTCACCAAATGGACAAAATTTCCCATATTTACATGGTCATTTGCAGCATTTTGCAGAATTTATTGTGTCGTTTGAATCGGCACGTTGTGATGTAAAATTTTTCAACGTGTTTTTCGTTACCGGATGTCACCTTCATTGTACTTGCGTGTGGAATTGTGTACTCTGTGTGCGTGTGTGCACATGGTACGTCCCATTCTGTTGTACGAAAGTATTACATAGAACGACGATAAATCTTATTTATTACACAATTTTGTACATTCTCAATGTTCTTCACCGATGTTGGCACACATAGGTGTTGTGTTTCCTCCATCTCGATACACTCTTGGAACTCTTTGTCACTTATTTGGAACTACAGTTGTGTGTTGCAATCGATCGCTATTAAATTATTGACGTCATCTAAAGTTATACTGGACTTTGTGTGTCTTAAATCTTTAAGGGTGCGGTATTTACTTTGATAACCATAAATTCGACTACTTACGCCATTGGAAAGTAATAATACACACATTATTATGTCGTCTTGGTTGTGTATAACTTTGGTTTTTACCATTGGATGTTGAAGGAGTTCAATGTTGAATGGAAGTTTGGCATTTGTCAAGTTGATTACTTGGTTGATAGAAGCAGGAGATATGATGTCAAAAAGGCTTCCTTAATTTAGAATGATGTGCATCACTTTCATGTAGTAGACGCTAATTTCGTTGAGAATGTTAATTACGATGTGATATGAATTTAATACGTGTAGGTTCATATAGTATTCACTAATTTAATTAAGGATGTTAATTACAACGTGATAGGAATTTAATACGTGTAGGTTCAGGTCATTCATATCTATTTTGTTAAACCATCTCTTCATTCGGTACATGGCTTGTAGACCATGATCCAACTAGAACGGCGAAACCGTTCTAGGTGAGTATACATCTTGGCTTCAATGATGTTAATTGTGGCTAGAGCTGAGAGCATAAATTTGGTTTTGTGACTATATGCTTTTATGCACTCTTTCTGATTGACTTTCAGCATGTCTATGTTTCTGTACACTTCGTCGTTGACTTCAAAGGTGCTTGTTAACAGTGGGTAATCTGTTAACAAGATGTCGGAAATTCTCGCAAAGATTTTCTCCCATTCTCGTGACATTGTTACATAAGTAACGAAAATCTTATATTGCGTTTGAAGCTGTCTCCATGTCAATGGCTATTCTTGTCTTATTTATTTTTGTATCGATGCGAATAGACCACTTTCAATCTTGACGTGTCTGATGTCTTCGATATACAACGCGGATTTCAAGTAGTGAACATTATAGTTAGCCGCTGTTGCATTTTTGATCATGACCAATAACAGCATCATTGTTACTACCGTTTTAATTTCATTTGTGGAATTCGATCTTGGTTGATGTGGCAGATATTGAAATCTTACACTGTTACAGCTAATGTTCTCCTTTTAATGATCCTTCTCAAATTCCTCCAAAGTGAGGAGCTGCGGGCAGAATGAAGTGCCACCGATTTCCTCGTACCTATTGCAGTTATACGAAGACTACAATGTATCCCTTGTATGAATTGTAATTTCTTCCTTTCGTTGTCCTTGTATGCATATACGAGGTGCAACAATGGGAAGAACTGTTTTCTTGAAATTTGTAATACCCTGTGGAATGCAGCTGCTGCTGCGGAGGGTATTACCTGCAATCAAACGGTGGGCCAATCTTTTCTGAAAATTTTGTTTTTTTGGAACTAAAATTAGAACTAACACTAGCTAAAACTTCGAACCAGTTTCTGAAGAAGGTTGCAACATGGCATCCGAAATGTCAAAGATTTTTTCAAAAAACGCTAGGCAAAACCCGACAATTTCTAGTTCTAGATCTAGTATCCTTCTAGTGATAGTTCTAGTATTAGGGCTAGTGTTAGTTCTAATTTTAGTTCAATTAGCACCGGTCGTGAAAGCCTTCGTACTTATATTTTGTTTTTTTTTGTCATTCTATTATCATATATTATACAACAAGGGGATCGAAAATACCCGATAATACGGGACGTATTGCCTGAAATATCACGAGACTGAAGGTCCAGTGGTATATCAAAAAGGCAATACGTCGAGATTCGGGTATTTTCGATTGTCGAGTTGTATACGGATAGAATATTTCATGAAAAAAAATTTTTGAATTTTAATTAGAAAAGTTTGCGATGCTTATTATTAATATTTTTTATTTTATACGAATGTTTTTCGTCTTGAATTAAATGTTTATTTAATAATTTTTTGTACTTTTATCGTCTTGTTAATAAACAAGACGATGAAAGTACAAAAAATTATTAAATTGCAGTGATTGTTATGGAAACTTCATGGATATCTTGAAATTATTTAAATGTCGTACGAGCGATTATACAAACCTTTGTATTATAGCGATTATACAAAGGTTCGTATAATCGTTTTCCATGGTGACGGCCAAATATCCGCTGAAATACTCGCAATTAACGGAAAATCGCGAATTCTTATTGGTTGTTCACGTTATGAATGGCATAGTCTCTGTTATTAACGAAGATCTAGTATTTTAATGCGTTCGCCTGTGAAAACATGATGAGTGACAAAAGTAGAACTCGGCGTCTTCGTCAAATAGTGCATGTTGCTGATGTCAGTGAGAAAACCATTCGCTGAAAACTTGCTAGAAGTGGTCTACCTGCAAGAAACACCCGTGGCTGTGTCCAAAATATCAATAAGCACGCCTTCAATCTGCTCGTTTACATTCCGATTTCGTTTACACTCCAGAGGGTGTTACAAATTTCGTGCAAAAAAAGTTTTTTTCATTCTAGCACCTCCTTTTGCACAATTATTACCAAAGAGTCAACCTTACCATTAAGACAAATCATAAAAATCGCATGCGCGGGGTACGAGAAAGCCAGCTTTGAAGTTGTGGCTAATTTATGGTGACGGAGCTAATGAGAGCTAATGGTGAGCTAATTTATAAAAAGAGGTAGGTCTGACGGAAACCAATATCAGATATGACGCAGAAAACCTAGGGAGAAAAACCCTGAGAATAATTAACGTTTAGAATTTTGAGGAGGCTTCAACTACACTACAGCTCACCAGTTAAAAACCGACTGATCGGTACCCTGAGAATCAGAATCGTACCCCGAGATTCGAGTCTCCCCACCATTACAGTACGGCCTGTAATATCGTAGGCTCCGATAGTGGCCGTTTTTTTTACCGGTCAGCGTATGTGAGCATTGTGTATTAGTAGTGTCGAGAGATGGGAATATTATGGAAGAATGTTTGGGTGTTTTTTTTTGTAACATAATACGGATTTTTGAAGTCTACCTCCAACCTTAGTAGTAGTATTCAGTTGTTATTCAAATGAAAATAGTTCTTTTCTTGTCGATTTAAAAATTTTTCTGTAGCGATCTTATTTCTTCCTGGTAATCTTCTTTTTATACTTCTCCTACAATTTTCAGTAACATTGTCTTCATTTCTTCGACCGTACGGTAACATTCTTTTTTAGTTGAAATTCGGCAATTGTTTATGAATCTTCTGCAGTATGCAAGCACTCGAACCATTGTTGTTAAAGAAGAGAACGTTCTAAGAGTAGCTTGGCTTCTCCCAACCATTGATGACAATTAGACTAATCCTTTTGATTTTGTCTCTTCTTCTGTTGTCAGTTCTTCATCAGTCCACTACAATGAATCCGTTGCTAATCTCTCGGGATCAATTCCATGTGTCAGCTGGTTCTCCAACAATCTTTTGCGATTAGCCTATTGAATCCTGCTACATGATTTGCTATAAACTCAAAATAAATAAATAAGATTAAATCTCGTTGGTGATGATAAATTATTTATTTTTCATAAGTATTCGGTGTTACACGTGTTTCGGTTATAAAACCGTCTTCAGACACAACACGACTAAAAAGAGAAACAAAACGTTCATCAAATTTTATCGAAAAAATAAAAACATTTACAAAACAATTTAAAAAAATAATAATTAAAATCCTTTACCGTCAGAAATACAAATTAACCACTAAACAATCCATTTCAATTCTATTTTGGCGATACACAACTAAAAATGTTAATGTTTGCAATCTGTTTAAAAAATTATAAATCTTGATAACTTTAAAAACGAAGTATTAAATATTTAAGATTGAATAATATGTGTCGAAAAACTTGATCTTTTTCGAGGTTAGGTTCACAGAGTACAGACAAGGATAAAATTCATCTTTTTCTCTTTTCGACACCGGCAACGATAAAGCGAAATATATATTCATTATTACATTTTAAGCAAATAAATAGAAAGATAGTAGAAAAAAGACAACATTTAGCAGAGATTATAAGAGATCTTTGAAAAAATTATTTTTTAAATTATAATTCGTTGCCGGTGTCGAAAAGAGAAAAAGATGAATTTTATCCTTGTCTGTACTCTGTGAACCTAACCTCGAAAAAGATCAAGTTTTTCGACACATATTATTCAATCTTAAATATTTAATACTTCGTTTTTAAAGTTATCAAGATTTATAATTTTTAAACAGATTGCAAACATTAACATTTTTAGTTGTGTATCGCCAAAATAGAATTGAAATGGATTGTTTAGTGGTTAATTTGTATTTCTGACGGTAAAGGATTTTAATTATTATTTTTTTAAATTGTTTTGTAAATGTTTTTATTTTTTCGATAAAATTTGATGAACGTTTTGTTTCTCTTTTTAGTCGTGTTGTGTCTGAAGACGGTTTTATAACCGAAACACGTGTAACACCGAATACTTATGAAAAATAAATAATTTATCATCACCAACGAGATTTAATCTTATTTATTTATTTTGAATTCAATAGATGATAAAAAATGGAGAAAACACTAGCTAATTGCTATAAACGTTTTCCATTTTATCGGGTCGACTTTTATCCACACTAAAGTGGTTGTTGAATCCGACGAAGTAACGATGGTGGTTCTTTCTATAACTTCAGGATTGTCAGTGTTCGCTTGACGAGTTTGGGCAAAAGAACCGCAGCGCATAGCTTTGATCTAGGAAGAATGGTTGTTCTCATTCCACGTTCTATATCGATAGGTCTTGAATTAGAAGTTTGGTTCTGATTATGATAATTCATTATTGAGAGAGCCTCGTGTCTTGTTGTGTTTACTTTGAAGCGGAAGGTGTCTAATTGTGGTGCCCAACATACACCTAAAGGCTTTGTGAAACACTTTTCGATAATTTCCTTTTCGTTTTGGTCTTTCAATTCATTTGACAGTGATGAAAGAAGTTCTTCTTTCTTGGTGACCAAAAGCATATCGGTTAGTTGTTGTTGTTGTTGTTTATCGCAGACTTATTGGATGGAATCAACTCCAGAGACTTCTTTATCTCGAGCTAATTGTTGTAACGTATTTAACCGCTGTAGTCAATTTATATTCTTCAATTGGAGAATATTTGTGGAATCGCCACAAATTCCTTTAATATTGTTGATCTTATTTAGACATTCTAATCTTATGGTACATTTTCGAAATCATTGAAAATGTTGCCGTTAAAACTTTTACAAGATGCAGCAAATACTACCTGTCGATTATTACTACCGCATGGTGCGGAATGTAGTATTGTCCTGGGCTGTCTTCTTCAAATGAATCAGAGTTCAATCTATTCTATTATGAATTTATCGTATTCTGATTTCAGCTCATCATTCTTTGCAAGACAATTTTCTAATTGGAATAGCCTTGCTCCTCCCGCCTTGGATTTAGAGTACTCTAGTTCCACTTTGGCTTGAATGGTATATCATGATGTAAGTTCCACTTTGTTCCTTTATGTGGTTTGTTAATAATATTTGTCGCAATCTTGTTCATCTTCGGATTTTGGTTTCGGTTGTACCACTACTTCTATTTCCCAAATCTTGGTCAATTGTTAGTCTCCTCCTACGCGACTGACGAAACTTGTGACTGATTGCGGAAGGAAATTGCTGTTTCAAATAACCGTACAAAAACCAACTTAGTTTTGTTTTTTTGAATATAATAAATACGTCCAATAATCTATCGGTCGTCTTTTGAAGATCTTCTTCTAGAAGTTTTCCATATTCTTGTAGCCCAATGATTGCGTCGATAGGGTCTGGTATGTTGTACATTGGATCAGCAAGGATTTTATTGATTATTTGTTGTGAATTTTGTTCTGATAACTTTTTGCTTGACACGGATTGCGTAAGTTTTGGTAACAAAAGAAATGTGATTGGCATGGAAAAGTTGGTATAATGTGGGTGAATAGAAAATTTCTTCCATTTCGATGTTTTTGGACTTCCATCTCCTAGCCCGGACATTTCTACAAGTATCTTCTCTCTGGGATAAGATTGTAGCTGAGCTGCTGATTCGGTTATGAATGACGCTTGACTTCCTTGATTAACCACAATCCTTAGATACTAGATACTGGGTCGTAATTCTCGTTAGCATGATTGCTATTTATATTAGTATTTGTTTGTTCCTTATTTGTATGATGAGACTTTTTGTACTTCAAACGTCGCTTGGTACTGTTACAAGTGCCTGTGAATTTGTAACTCTGTCAGTTTCAAAGTAAATCTTCCGAGTTCACAAATTCTTCACTTTTATTTTCGGGAAGTTCTTGAAATTTGGAAGAGGAATGTATGTAATGATCTCCTCTGCAATATCTGAATGTTTTGTTCGTACTATGTTTGTTGTGTTGATACTTGATTTCTTTTTGCTTTATCAGCAATTGCTTCTAACATTTCCGATGGTGCCGGAAGGAAATTTTTTTTTTTGAAATTTTTTTATTTTGTTAGGCTCTTTTCGATACTGTTCATACAATTAGTTGATTTCGTTGTCCCATGTGCGTAAAAAGATTCTGATGATGATCGGACCCCATGTTTCTATTACAATCCCAATATTACTAATGACTTGTAGGCATTCTGAAATAGTGTTGTGCATTTCTTTGATCTTCTCGAATGACACGATCGATAATTTTGGAAGGACATGTATTTTATGGAAATGAAATATTTCTTTACAGTTCAAGAATCTTTTTTTCTCTGAAGTATTTGGATTTGAACTTGGTTTCGAATAGCTGAATATCTTCTTCCAATCTTTGGATGTTATCCATCTGTTCTTGAATTTGTTTCTTCAAGTAATCGTAAGCTTAATCTTAATTTTGGCGTAACGACCAGTTGTTCTATCCGGACCTCTTGTCTCTTGACACGTTGAGCTTGCTCGATGTCTTCTTTTTTCTTTTAAAGGCGGCCTTGCTTGGAGGATTTCCTCTTCTTCAGATTACTTGATTTGATCTCTTGAGATCCCCGCCAATTGGTTCATAACCTCTTGGTATAGTTTCTTTAGTTGCGTAATATAATTTGTGGTGAAATACGCGTGAGTCAGAGCATCGAATTCTTCCGTACTATTGTGAGTCATCTTTCTTATGTTTGCAGTTTCTTGATTAAAACTATTTATTTATTTTTATTTATTTTATTAACTATTTATTAATTATGCAGAAAAAAGATTTTCATATCCCCAAAACAGTTAGAAAATGACAGGAAACGAAAGCTGTAACAAATTAATAGCTGTCACAAATTCAGCAGTTACCACGCCTTGATATAATGTTTGCAATGAAATCTTAGTTTGAAATCTTTAGTACCTCTAAGAATACTTCGAAATCATTAAGAACATATCATGTGGAAACGACTTGATTAAAGTAGCTCTGACATTTTGGACCTAGAAAAGACGATTAAATTCTACAGGTGCCAATCCCCTGTGTTCAGAGAAGCCAAAAAGATTTTAAGCCTCAGAAACCCTAATAATAATAATAATAATAACTGCTGTTATTGACCATTACTACAAAATAACATTGTATTATACATCATATATCAGATTATATTAAGTAGAATATATTATACAAAACAAATAGAAAAGAAATAAACTAAAAATACAATGAGTCAATTGGCAAAGTCCAGACTACGACATTTCTGCCATCGTCTATTCCACTCAACCAAAGAAGAGAGAAAGACAACTTAATAAACACAGAAAGATAGCACAATTTAATCGAACATATTAGAATCAAATCACATCAGATCACTGAAGCAGCATAAGGGTCAAATTGCGTATTCTGAACATGTTGTAAGACACGACAGAGGCTCTCTTTGAATGCACTTGGCTTTTTCCGCTTTATATCTTCAGGACAAGAGTTATACAGCGAAGCAGCATTGTATGAGAACGATCTTTTATAAAAAGAAGTACTGTGAGCAGGTATGGTGATAACATGTTTGCGCCTAATATTTATATTGTGGACATCAGTCCTGAAGGTAATTCTTTCTACACAGATATGGGGGAGATGACATAAAAATTACTCTATTAAGCAAGCTTAAAAAATGGTACCTAAATCTATTTCTCGTGTTGAGCCAATTAATTGTTACCAAAGTATGCGAAATTTTCTCAAATTTACGGATGCCAAAGATAAACCTCAAGCAACTGTTCTGAACACGCTGTATATGGTGCATATCCGTCTTTGTCAGACACGGACCATACACAGTTGCGCCGTGAACAAAATTAGAAAACCCCAAACTATCACATAGCTGCTTCTTTATTGTAACATCTAATACTTAACGATGTTGATAAATGCATCTAAGAGCGTTATAAGCCTTTTTAATACATTCTCTTACATGGTTTTTGAAACGCAAGTCTGAATCTATTAATAAACCGAGATTTTTTGCTTCTGGAAAAATTAATACTTTTTCATTATTTATAAATAAAGACAGGATTTATAGAAAATATGCTTATGCTCAAAATTAAAGGCATTACAAATATATTTAAATATCTTTACGAATCAGTTAAAAATAAGTGAAATAAGACCAGGTTAGTTATGCCTTTTTTGAATTTTCATGCCTATTATTTTTTTTATGCCTATTTAAAGCCTTTTTCCAACTTTTTGGCGTCATTTCCCCAAAAATTGGTTGAATTATGAAAAAATATTTTGCTGCGCCTCTGTACATTTCCTCCTTGAGCCGTCTGAGGTAAGATTGACGTTGTGCCGTGTCGTCTTACACGGGATTCCCCGTATGTGGTTTGACTTGCGTCGAGTCTTCAATTCATTTAGTTGTATTAGTTATTCGAGTGGCAGTGTGAAGTTTTTGCGTAGTACAATGCCGAAACAAAAGCCAACCGTAGAAGAATGGATTATAGATTACAAGGAATTGAAATATGAACGCAATCGGTTATTTTGCCAAGCCTGTTAAAAAATCGTAAGTATTGATGGAGTTAATCGAGTAAAAACAATTAATTATATTAATTATATTTTTAAATAATGTTTAAATTATGTATAATACCAAATATTTTTAAATATTGAAAACCGAAATTTAAATCTTTTTACGGTAAAAATTGGAAATTATAAAGAATAGCATGTCCCAAAATTCACTAGAAATAAAATTCACTATTGATTCAATGTAGTACTTCGATCACTAAAATTAATAGAACAATATATTCATTGTTTAATAATTATGGAAGATATAAAATACTGACGTTAAAATTACTGTTAACAGATTAATTGTGACAAGAAATACTACATAATTCAGCATGTCAAAACATCATTGCATGAGAAAAATTAAAACTGACTAAAAGTCAATCGAAAAAACAACAAACTATAGGTACAGCTATACAATCTGTGGCATCAACATCCGGCTACACTGAACAATCAAAATTCAATTTTGATCTTTGCAAAGCTTTGATAAAAGCAAACATACCAATCCATAAAGTGACAAATAAATATTTCAAAACTTTTTTACAAATATTTATTGTACAATGCATATTCCCGATGAAAGCCATCTCCGCAAAAATTATATTACTTCAGTCTACAAAAAAGTTATTCAAGAAATAAAAAATATTATTGGAAATAATTATATTTGGATAAGTGTAGACGAAACAACTGATGTATGTGGACGATACGTGGCAAATTTAATACTTGGAGTATTAAGTGATGAAAATTCGTCAAAAAGTTTTCTAATAAGTACCAAAGAATTAAGTAAAACAAATAATAATACGGTAACAAGATTTAGTCACGACGAATTAACGCATTTTTTCTTACCGGAGCCGGTACCGAATGATAAAACTTTACTGATGGTGTCAGACGCAGTGGCATACATGGTAAAAGCTGCGTCTAATATGAAGATTTTTTACCCTAATTTAATTCATTGTACTTGCTTAGCACACGGGCTTAATCGAGTAGCAGAAACTATAAGGTTACACAGTTCCCATTAGTTAATAAATTAATAAAAAACGGTAAACAAATATTTGTTTACCAACCAGTTCTAACAAGATGGGGAACATGGCTAGATGCCGCTATATACTACACAAACGCCTTAGATCATTTTAAACAATTAATAAATGAATTTCCGGCTACAAATAGTAACGCAATACAAGATTGCCAGGCCGTCCTAAAAGAGGTGGAGCTACAAAATAATTTGGCATTTATAAAAAGCAATTACAGTTATATAAGTGAATCTATAAAATCACTTGAAAAACAGGATTTACCTTTAGTGACTGCAGTAGAAATGATTAAAAAGTTTCAAGACAGCACGTATAGCGTACCAGGACATATTGGTCAAATAATTACGAATAAATTTAATGACGTTCTGTGTAAAAATGAAGGATTTGCCACATTACAAAAAATTGCATCAATTTTAAGTGGTGAAATTGTTACTGGATTTATTATGGATCCCGCATTAATTACAAAGTTCAAGTATGCACCAATTACAAGTGTGGACGAGGAGAGAAATTTTTCGGCTTACAAGAATACGTTAAGTGAGAGAAGACACAACTTCACAATGGAACATTTAGAACAGCATTTCGTGATTAGTGGTTTAATAATCATATATGAATGTTTAGTTTAACGATGTATTTTTTAATGAAAACGTTATTAAAATACATTATTAATTAGGTATAGCAATTTTTTCGATTTCTAATTTTTATGCCTTTTTAATGCTTTTGTTGCCAAAATTTCATGCCTTTTTCCGTCTTTTTTGTGCCTTTTAATCCGGTCTTTATTTATAAACATCTTCACTTCGTTCGGATTCAAAGCACCAAAACACACTACCCTCGACTTTGCCGGATTCAAGATTAGTGACAATCTATTAGAGTAATCAAATAGTGACCTAAGATCCTCATTAATAACCGAACAAGTCGAAGCCAAGGCATGTCTTGGAAAAGAAATGTACAACTGCGTATCGTCAGCATACATGTAGACATTTAAGTGCTTGAGGCAATGAGGTACTTGAGAACAAGAATGGACCCAAAATGGATCCCTGAGGCACACCTGAATTAATAGGTAAAGAGTTAGAGTATTCACTATCAATTTGAACAATCTGAGTACGCCCACACAAAAAACTCGACATCAAACTTACTGCGGAATCAGATACTCCCAAATAACTCAACTGCTGTATGAGAATACGCTGATTCACCTTATTGAAAGCCTTACTATAATCCAACAATACCAAAATAGTGCACAAATTTTTATATCTAGCATTTATTATATCATCAGTAACTTTCAAGAGTGCTGTATTACAACGAAAACCAGACTGTGTAGGAGACAAAATATTATTTTCATTTATATATTTACGTAATTGCATCTCCATACAACGTTCCAGCACCTTTGAAAGAACTGGCAAGATACTTATGGGACGCAAATCCTCAAAACCCAAGGGATTAGGTTTCTTGGGTAGAGGCACCACAAGAGCAACCTTCCATGGATCAGGAAAAATCGATACAACAATTAATAATATAAGTAATGTATAGCACTATATCAAATCCACATTTTTTAATTACACCAATGTTTAAATCGTCTATTCCGCATGTCATAGTCTTAATACTGTTTAATATACTAACTATATGTGATGTATCAACCAAGTTAAATCTAAATTTATTATGCCATGGAGGAAAGTGCGCACTAGATTTATAAAATTGTAATAAACTGTCATCTGCAATAGAACAACCTGAGGATTGAATAAAAAATCATTAATTTTATTTACATCTTGTATATTAGGGGGAATACACGGTTTAGGTTTATTACCAATATTCATTTTTTTGAGAAGTATCCAACTGGTTTTTGTATCACAGTTTTTCAGTTTAGTAGATAAATACACCTTCTTCTCACGACGCACAGAAGCAGTTGTTAGGTTCCTTAATGTTTTGTAATAATCAAAATGTGACATTTGTTTAGTTCTTTTAAACCTAGCCAAAGCCTTGTCACGCAAACTCATCATAAATTTTAAATTATCCGTCAACCATGGGGCAAATGGCTTAGCAATCAAGCGCAAAGGTCGCAAGGGTGCATAAAGATTTAACAAATCCAAGAGACAGTGCTGTAAGTGATCTACTTTACAAGGTATATAATTAATGTAGTGTATGTTTTGAAGTGGCAATTGTAAAAAATCCGGTACAAAACAATCGTCATCAATTCTATTAAAATTACGACACATACGCACAACCGGTGTTGACTTTAAACCTGAAAGCAAAATATCGCACATGATCAGATTGCGATCTGATATATCCATTGGAAAGCTATTATACTTAATACCACTCTTTAAACAAGTTAAGGGTTAACAATATTAGTAGATGGACCAGCCTTTTAGCAATAAATAATTAAAAACCAGCGGATTTTCAAGAGTTAACTTTCGATCCATGTCCACTCCACAACAATATGGAACCCAAAACAATTTAATTTTTTGATTTCCACACCTCAATTAGACTTTCGTGATTCGTTTAACAATTAAAGGCTGATTGCAGCCTTCCGCGAACGAGAATTAAAGGATCAAATTAAATACTATTTTTTAATAATGCTTGATTTATTGTTTAAAGTACATAAACGAACATTAAAGGTGGTAAAACCTAAAAAATTAAACTTAAGTATTCTTAAAGCCTTGGTACACTTTTTTATAATAGTACATTATGCCAGTAAGATAAAGACTAGTAATAAAAAAATTCAATAAAAGTAGAGCCCTAACGAATAAATAAAACCACAGATAATACAATAAAATTGTGCAGAATTTTCCAATTAATATAATAAAATACAGCAGCAACAAAAAATCGAGACTAGATCTTATAACTTAAGCACTAAAAAACTTAAGTATCTCATAACATAAGTATTTAAAAATTTCATTTCTTTCATTATTTGTATATTTAAAGGCAACTTAATATCAATGGTGATAAAAAATAACCCCTTAATTTTATTTTAACACATCAAATTATCTTAAATCACCATCAACTTAAGGGTAATAAGATACATTACGGTGTTGTGTGTGTATACTTTTTTCTTACAAAAAATTAACTGCATCTATATTTTTTTTAGAGTACTCTATCCATACATATATTCGAGCCTATTAAAAGAAAAATAAATATCGTTCTATCAAATTCTTACACCAAATTAACATAATTACAATCAATATCACCTGAAAAGCTCCTATTTTTATCCTTTAACATTCGTCCGACGGTTCCGTCCCAAAATATCGATCTCCAAAATTCCCAATTCCAGGTAAAACATAAAACTTATCGTTTATTTCGGGATCAACGGCCGTCGTAACGATCTGTACTTTTGGAAAGGCGTAAGCGATTGCGTGGACTCCTGATTCCGCCATTAAAAGTGAAACGATTAGAATGTTTGCTTCATCTACATCGTGATCTAATAAAACTCTAATTGCCATCATCGCTGCTGCACCCGTGGCTACCGTTGCGTCCATTAAAATTACTTTGTAGTCTTTAATATCTTTTGGAAGCCGAAGATAAAATAACTACAACAAATTTATTTAAAAAAGTAATTAAATAAAAGTTATTTTATGCAACCTCTGGTTCCCCTGTATGAAAATTGGTTTGGATTAAAATTTTTCCTATTCTTATATCTTTACAAACATCGGAAAAAGCTTGCTCCATAGTTTCTCCAGCTCGTAAAATTGATACGCCGCATATTTTATTTGAGGCCATCCTTTTACCTAATATTAACACGAAAGGATTTACAAAAATTACGTGTTTTTAATGATTTTATTACCACAATACTGAACTCCCTGAGGTGTATCAACAATTTTTTCTGAAAACGGCATTAACGATAGCGTATACTCTATAACCAACCTAATAAGTCTTTTGCTATAAAAAATAAACTCATCCCGAGGAGTATCTTTGTTTCGTATAAAAGTATGTAATCCCTGAATTTGTGGAGTTGTAGGTAACAATCTTACAGTATCTGGTCGTGGTAGATTTAAATTACAATGAGTTTGTGCTAATTCTTCACGTAATTTAAATCCTCTCTATAAAAAACAAAAAATATTCATCATAGTATATTATTTAAAAATATAGAAGGACAAATTGTTGCATAATTGTTTAGCTTTAAAAGTATTTAAATTTAATGCAATTGAGTGAATGCTGTAACTGATAGTAATTCTCAGGATTGGAAAAAATATGCTTTTTTTCATTTTAAACAAAATTCATGTTATAACAGTTTTTTTGTTTAAAATTATTTTTGTACACTAGTTTAAGGATTGTGTTTTAAACAAATAAAACTTGTTTTAAACATGTGTTTTAAATCAGCAAAAGCACACCTGTTTATGTTTTAAATTAATATTATTCGCGGAATCCCATTATAGAACTAAAAAATCATAACCACAACTATTAAAATCATTTAAAGATAAACTTGTTCATGGTGATTTTAATGAAATGGATCTATAGATGATCAAGACCGTTTAGAAATGGCGTTAACTTCCGCTCATTAGTTAGTCAGTACACTGGATCATCGATTATGAGGAGCAAGTCTCAATCAGAGATAACTAGATAATGTAATGAATGGAGTAGGTCGAAATGATTTATCCAGAAGCATAGGCGGTAAATGTGTGGGTGCTCTAATGAGTGTAGAGTAGAGTACTGCACGTATACGTACAGCATCGGCAATTACGAGTACGATTATGAGTAATACGATTATCTCCTGTGTACTTGTACGCATCAAACATTTTTTTAATCGCATCGTTTCGCATCGGCATCGGCGAATATGACAGTATTGGCATCGTTTCGCATCGGAATCGGCGAGTATGACAGTAATCGGCATCATTTAGGATCGGTATCGACGAGTATAGTATTATGTTCGACATAATTTCACATCGTCTTTTGTGCAATTTGTTTGTGCTGAAGAAATGGATATTATGAGACCTTTATAGGCTAGTGAGAAATGGGACATAAGACAAATTTAAAAACGGAATATTACAATAAGTTTATTATAGAATGTAGTCTATTCTATCAAATAACCGCCTATAGAAAAAATGTAATAGTCTTGAATTAAAAAAGAAATTGATCGGTGGTATTATCTTAGACAAAAGTTTGACTTGGACATCATACATCAGTTGTCAAACCAGAAAAGCAACGATTGTATTTACCCAGTATCGAAAGGCTAGTAGAAATACTTGGGAATTAAATCCCAGGATTTACACTTTTGTGATAAGAGCCATGGGAGGAGACCGTGATGGCGTTAGTTCGATTACGATCAAGGAATGATAAGCAGGCTGTTAAGATGGGAATAGTCCCGAGCGAGCTCTGGAGCGAAGCTGTTCATAAACAACTCCCCCTTGAAGCTCACACAGCTACATCACATCTACTTTCTTAAATAAGCCACATTTTGGCATTCAAGCGATACCCAGAGCAACATAAGGCAAAACGCTAACTATCTACACTGGTGGATCAAAAAAGGTAGGAGATTCTGAAGCGAGAATTTTTGGCACGATCTCCAATTACACCTTTTCACTTCACTAGGGTCGTATTGTACGAACGCCCAAGCTGCAATCACAAGAAGATGAAACAGTGGCAGAAACATTTTCAAGATATTCGAGAATACAATTTCAGTCATCGTTCACAAGGCTATTCACAGGCCGTACGGTAATGGCGGGGAGACACGAATCTCGGGCTGCGAATCTGAAGTTCAGAGTACCGATCAGAAGGTTTTTTAACTGTTGAGGTGTAATGTAGTCGGAGCCTCCTCAACATTCTAAACGTTAGTTATTCTCAGGGTTTTTGCTCTGTAGGTTTTCTGCGTCATATTTGATATTGGTTTCCGTCAGACTTACCTCTTTTTATAAAGTAAATTGAATTTTTGATTAATATTTCCTCATAATTTTTGTTTTTCTTTTTTCTTATCCAGACGTATGTGTAACAGTGAGCGTCCTCTTAAAACGGCTAGACTGCTATAGTTTGTCTTTGTCATCGTAGTCTGTACCCCGAACCCCCACCAACACAGTACGGCCTGTAATATCGTAGGCTCCGATTCGAGCCATAAGGACGTAATTATTTTTTCATACATTAAAGATACGCCCCCATAGTTAAAAATGTCTACTTGCAATTCTTGACAAGTAGTGTGTGCTTGTCAAGCCGACACAAGACGTGTGAATCGATAAAATCCACGATCCGACGATTATTCACGATGCGTACTCGTCACGATACCCGATGCTACGATGCAGTTCAGATGATTACTCATAATCAGAATGAAAATGTAATCGGCGATGCATTGCCGAACGATGCCGAGTATGTACTGGCATCGGTAGTTATGTACTCGCCGATTATTTATCAGATTACTTTTTACGTACTCGTGCAGTTCTCTAGTGCAGAGCACCCAAAGACTTGAAGAAAGTGTTCCAAAACACTTGATACTGCCTCGGGAAGATTTGATGTCGTTTCCAGAAGACTTAAAATACTTTTATTATCGGATTCAAAAGATTTTACCCCTAACTTTGAACGCGAATAGAAAAACTACTTCATAGAAAAAATCGGGACCGCTTTCGTTGGACGTAAAATTAAATTTTTTATAGTGTGCAGAAATTTAAAATTTTTCCTTTCACTCCTATAGTAATTATCATAGGTGAAATGAAAAAATGTGCCCGATTTCGGCCGATCTGTGAAGAAGTTCGACTTTACGATTTTTTTACTAGGAAACGATTCGCCAAAAAAATTCTAAATGTCGACCACACATTGCCAAAAGTGTGCTAAACATGACAGTACAGTTATTTTTGATTTTTGCTACACATTTTCAAATAAAAGCATATTATGTGAAGTAGTGATAACGCGTTATCGTATGGGATTGTCGCAAACATCGTTCTAACAGTCTGATGAAACTGAATAAAAACCTAATCTGCATTGTACAGCAAGTGTTCAATACGATTTTATAATTGAAGTTAAATCAATCCACGCGAAATTATATCTACGGGTGTACGCTTTTGGAATGTATGGTCGAAATTTAGAATTTCTTCGACAAACCGTTTCCGAGTAAGAAAATGGCAAAGTCGAGCTATTGTGCAGATCGGCCAAAATTGGCTACATTTTTTCATTATACCTGTGATAGTTACTATACGAGTGGGAGGAAATTAGAAATTTCTCCACATTATAAAGAATTAAATTTCGCATCCAATGAAAGCGGTCTTAATTTTGTCTATAGAGTAGTTTTTCTGTTATTCGCGTTCAAAGTGTGGGGTAAAATCTTTTGAATCCGATAATAAAAGGCTTGATAGTGCCACTGGAAGTCTTGATACTGCTTCTAGAATATTAGATATTGCTTCCAGAAGACCTAAACTGGTTCTAGAAGATTTGAACTGCTTCCAAAAGACTAGATACTGCCCCTAGAAGGCTTGAAATGCTTCTAGAAGACTTCAAACACTTACAGAAGAATTAAGCTGCTTCCAAAACACTTGATATTGCCTGTGAAAGACTTTAAATGCTTCTAGAAGACTTAAAACTGCGTCTAGAAGACTTAAGTTGTTTCCTAAAGACCTGGAAGACTTGAACTGCTTCCAAAAGACTTGATATTGCCTGTGGAAGACTTCAAATGCTTCCAGAAAACTTGATACTGCGTCTAGAAGACTTAATATTGTTCCCAAATGACCTGAAATGCTTCTAGAAGGGTTGATAGTGCCCCTGGAAGACTTTCATACTGCATCTAGAATACTAGATATTGTATCCAGAAGACTTAAAATGTTTCTAGAAGACTTGAACTGCTTCCAAAAGACTTGATACTGCCCCTAGAAGGTTTAAAATGCTTCTAGAAGACTTTAAACGCTTCCAGAAGAATTAAGCTGCTTCCAAAGCACTTGATATTACCTGTGGAAGACTTGATACTGCGTCTAGAAGATTTAAGCTGAAAAGACTTAAGATCCAAAAGACCTGGACGAGTTGAACTGCTTCCAAAAGACTTGATATTGCCTGCGGAAGACTTTAAATACTTCCGAAAGACTTGATACTGGCGATAGTGCCCCTGGAAGGCTTTCATACTGCATCTAGAACACTAGATATTGTATCCAGAAGACTTGAAATATTTCTAGCAGTCTTGAACTGCTCCCAAAAGACTTGATACTACTTCTACAACACTAGATATTACTTCCGAAGACTCGAAATGCTTATAGATGGCATAATAATGCCCCTGGAAGCTTGATACTTCTTCTAGAACACTAGATATTGCTTCTAGAAGACTTGAAATGATTCTAGAAGACTTGAATTGCTTCCAAAAGACTTGATACTGCCCCAGGATGAGATTAACTGCTTCCAAAAGACTTGAGACTGCCTCTGGAAGACTTGTAATGCTTCCAGTAGACTTGATACTGCATCTAGAAGACTTGATGTTGCTCCCAGAAGACTTAAAATATTTTCAGAAGACTAAAATGCTTTTAGAATCCTTGATACTACTTTTATAACACTATATACAGAAGTCTTGAACTGCTTTCAAACGACTTGATACTGCCTCTGGAAGACTTCATACTGCTGCCAAAATACCTGATACTGCCGCTACAAGGGTTGAACTGCTTTCAATAGACTTAATGTTACTCCCAAAAGCCTTTAAATGCCTTTAGAAGACTTGATGACACTTCCAAAAAACTTGAAATGCTTCTAGAAGGCTTGATATTGCTTTCACAAGACTTGCAATGATTCCAGAAAACTTGAACTGCTTCCAAACGACTTGATACTGCCCCTAGAGGACATAATCTGCCTAAGAAAGAAGTGATTGCTTCTAAATGTAACTTTGGAGGCCCATATCTTAGCCGTTTATGGGTTTTACATGAAAAATGTTTATATAATTTAAACAAATCAAAAATCTACTTTAATGTGGTATATACGAAAACATGAAGCCACACATTGACCTACATCACAATCTTTACCCTCGTATCTTGATTCACGACGTATTTTTTTTCCTTTGTCATTTGTTTTTTTTTGAATTCTGTAAATCCAATTCTACCAAATAGAAAAAACTTGTTTGTAATAACTTTTACACGTTTCCTCACGATTGGAGTTTCTGACATTTTGTTATTGTAACCTGTAACTGCAATAGGTTTCTTTTTCACTTATGACTCATTTCGGGTACTTTTTTTACTTAACTCGCTACAAAAGAAAAACTAAAGATCCGACAAATTCCAAATAAATATATGGCACGCAGAAATGTTCATTAATTATAACAAACTTAACCGCAATTTTTTTTCATTGAGCGGTTACGAAGATATCAATTTATAAAATAGGGGTCCCTGACTTTTTGCAGAGTGTTTAGTTAAATGTTTTCTTGAATAGATTGTATGAATAGTTGATAGAGGCTTTCTTGAATAAAGGTAATAAATACCTTTATTTTATCCCTTTTCTCTCGCTAATTCAAAGCGATTACTTTACGACGTTGATACGCTGCTATTTCTTCCTTTTCCAATTTTGTTTTTTAGGCCTACTGGCATTTCATTTCTGTTAAATTTCGCAGTTCCATAGGTATCTGTTTTGTGATTTAATAAAATATTAGCTAAAGTAGGACTCGTATAAAAACTGTCAGTTATGAGTCCAGAAAAGGTTTTATCAATGACAATACGATTTCTGTGGATGTTGTTTATATCTCTGGATCAAAAGCAGTTCATTTCCCCGTATATATTATCATCGAGCATATATAGCCCGGACTTAGATTCACATAGAAGAAATAATTTTATACCAAATTTAGCACGTTTCAGTAATATATTCGAAAATTTAAAACATTCCTTAATGATGACATTTCGTTCAGGAGTGTATCAAATCTGATAAAATATTAGAGCCAAGTAAATATGTTTATCATACTTGTCATTGTTAACACGCAATTTTCTATTTATTTACATATATCGTTTATTTTGCATAATTTCGCAAAAAAACTGGTCGGAGAAGATGAGATCATTTTTATCTTCCGACTCGACAGAATGGTCACTTCCGTTAGAACCTATATTTTATAACAGCTTAACCACTTACGGAATCAAAATCTCGTAAGTGATACTGTCTGGAGAGTGTATATACTACACTCTCTAATACTCCAAAAACCATTGAAAACCCCTCCTTAGTAACGTGATATTAACAAAATTGAACAATATTGTCCAACATTTTAACATTATTGACACTTTGTGGAGTTTGCTTGAGCTTTGAGTATTGAATCGGAAAAAGTCTCTATAGATACTGCTAAAGTCATTAAACGAATTGGAAACCTCACCAAATACAAAAATAGAATAGATAATTGGATTTCTTTTATTAAACCTAAGTAAGCAAATACTTTTCTAGTATACTGATTGTTAGAACAACTTTTTAATGTCATATTTTTATAAGGACATTAAAGTTCTTTATTTACTTATAAAATAATACTAAATTCATATTTCAAATCAATAATGCCCATACTCATTATGAGTGAATAGTTAACCATTATTTCAACAAACTCACCTAGAAAGTTGTTTATGACTTTTGCTTTGACTTGAAGACTTGTCAATCTCCAATAACTTTCATAATTTGATTAAGATGAATTTTTAGATATTTAAATAAAATAAATACTATAGGCTGATAATAGTGTCAACCTACCAATTTTAGTGATAGATAAGAATTTATCCTTCATATTTTTAAATAGTTTTAGTTCAGTTATAATAATCATCGAACTTTTCGAGGTTTTAGCTTACAATTTTTTTTGACATTCTAATCATACATTGAACAGTCACTATGGATTCTAGTGAAGCAAAAATGTTGGCTGACCTGCCATCATGGCATGTTATTGTGAAAGATATTTAAATCCACATTGCAGAAGTTAAAGATTGAATTAAATAATACTTTAAAAATCATTTTTTAAAGTTCAATGATATTATAACACGAACAAAAAGAATAATATATAAAACTTACCAATTGTAATTGTGTATGAATATGTTGTACAATTAATTGAATAGCAACTTCATTCTCACCGCCCCGAGGTATAATTATATCAGCGTGCGCCATTAGGGGTGCAATATAATGATTGAAAGAAGGTTGTACCATCCCCGTATATTGCTTTAAAACCCCTTCCAAATCACGCCCTCTCTGTTGAATATCGCGCTTTAAACGGCGCGCTAATCGAACGTCAGCATCAGTGTCAACAAACACCTTCATATCGAGCATTGCCAAAACAGAAGGATTATAAAAAGTTAGAATACCTTCGAAAATAATTACATTCGCACCATACATAGTTTTCTAAAAATTCAGACTTTTTAGTTTCTTAAGTTAAGTTAATGATTATTAACATACAGTTCTAGCTTCTCTAGAATGAGTAACAAAGTTATAAATGGGGACTTCAACTTTACGCCCTTCTTTCAGTCGTTGCAACGTTTCTATAAGTAAATCGAAATCAAAAGCGTCTGGGTGATCGAAATTGTATTCATTTCGATCGGCTATGTCATGTTGCTTTTCGTTTAATACTTTGTAAAAGGAATCCATACTAAGTAAAGTCACCCAAGGAACACCTAAGTATTCGATTATTTTTTCTGCTACGGTTGTTTTTCCAGATGCACTGCCTCCACATATACCTATAAATTTTAATTTAATTTAATAACACTATGGAATATTTTCAGGGTTATTGTATAGGGGCGAGAAATATCAAGTCAGTACTAGGCCAGTATAATACATCCTCCAAAAGGTTTGGCGTTATTAGACGAACTTTCTTGTTGTTAAATGTAGCATTTAAGCTTTACTTTATCATAAATAACCTTTTTTTTAATTAAACAACAGTCGAGTTATGCTCATGTCAAGTACGCTTCTTTAATCTGCCCGCGTTAAATTGTTTGGGAATCAGCTAACATTTGAACTAATTAAAACTTATCTGCGCATGTATGCGGATAATACAGAGCTCTATATAACGTTCGAGAAAAATGATGAAAACGCCGCTTGTTTTAAACTCAACGACGATCTAAAAGCAATTAATCAGTACTCTAACTTGATGTCTTAACTCTTAACCCATCAAAATAAAAAAATATTACTTTCGGACCTCTGCATCTCAATGACTGCAACGTAGTGCTGAACGGGTAAAAAAACTGATATAAGATGACGTAAAAAATTTAGGTCTTATCTCGGACAGTGAGTTTAGATTTAAGGGACACGTATCGTCGTGTATACAGAAATCTAAAATATGGCACATGGAGAACGTTTTATCCCCATCGTCACACATCATCACACCCTTCCAGAGATGTTAAAGTAAATTTATGCCACAGTTTGATACTCTCAATATTTTGCGAATGCTGATGTTGTATACTGGCCCAACCTGTTGGAAGTAAATAAATATATAATTCAACGATTGTGAAATAATTGTTTAAGGCGAGTTTATAGTGCCTATATGCCCAATCGCGCTAACATAAATATCGGTCTAAACTCTCCAATAAACAAACTAATGTTATTCTGTTTTGTTAGAATTGATCATTCTGTTATTTTTATAAGATTATCTCTATACTGGATTGTAATCCGTTGGGATAATAAAGATGATTATTATTATTATATACGAAATACGTACGTATGACCGAATTTCTCACACGTTGAGAATGTGTGGTAGGCTCAATATGATTAACCGACGCAAATTCCATTTCCTGTGCTTATGTCAATAATTCTGAATCATACCTTTACGAAACAGTGCGATTTCGGAGGGACATTCGTAATTTAAATAGCAGACATAAAAATACTATAACAATCCGGGTGCACAGATGTGTAATATACAGGGTGAATCTGAATGATGTTCCCAAATTTCAGGGGTGATTCTTCAGCTAATTTTAAGGATACTTTCTTATATAGCTAGGCCTCTTCAAAATGGCGAAAAGTATTGTTTTATATCATTTATCTTGAAAAATATAAACACTAGAAAAATTAAATTTGGGGTGCTTAGCACCTCAGAGAAGCCGAAGTCACCCAAACGAACGTCATTCGGACACAGCCCTGTATACAGGTGTCTCACGTAACTGGTTCATTAGAACTTTTTTGAGTTCCACTATTCGTAAAGACTTGAAATTTTGGTAACATGGATTGTTCATTCCAATCTTTTAAGCTAAAATATTTTCAAGATAGCCACTATTTCTGGTCTAGCGGAAGTAGGCCTCATCTTCGTTATTTTAAATGGAATGCTATAATTTTTATTACGCCATTCAATTATACGTAAAAAATATGTTGTCTTTGATAATAATTGTTGGTACCTAGCGGTTTTTGTTTTCGAGTTATTTTAATTGTTTTTTGGCAAATATTACCATGCTCTTCAAAAGCCCACATCTCAGTTCTCACATCTCAATTCAAAAACGTTTATCAATGTATCTTATACAGGGTGGGCAAAAATTGAATTGCCGTTTCTCAGGATTCAATTGCGAGAAAATAAAAAAAATTAAATGGAACGCTCCATATTTTATTAGACTATCAGAAAGAGAATTTATTCTCCACAAATTATCTATAAACATTCTTATAAATATTTATCATAGTTTTCTTCATATTGAGTAATTTTGTTAGACATTGTTAGATATTCTATGCCCTTAATATACTGTATGTAATTCTAGGTAAAGGTTATGTTATTCTCACTTATAAAACAACAAGATTGTTGAGTAGAAGTATAGAATGGCGAATAATTAGATTAATTTTCGGATTGGAAAGTAGCACTTCTTGTAGAGAGGCTTTTAAGATACGCGGCATTCTAATATTTCCGTCCATTTACATTCTTAAACCAGTAGTACACATCAACACCAACCGTAATAAATATATAATAAATAACTTATACAGAGTGTTTCGGTGACGTGGGGCACAAATTTAACCACAAATGATGATATATTTAGAAAAATCAGTTAAAAATTCTTGACTTTAATGACCTATAACTCCACTATTTATTGATTTAGACCACAAGTTTTTACACGAATCATCATCATTTGTACTATAGTATATGTGGTTTAATTTGTGCCCTGAGTCACCAAAACACCCTGTTTAAGTGGACGCGAAACTAGACACCTTTACTTGCTATTGCTGCAGTACTGAACAGCGTTTTTGAGAAAAGCCTAGAATATGATTTTGTTGAATTATTTAATAAGCTGCCAGCATCCATTCAAAAAATTACCACACCGATTATAGTACCGGTACATGAGCTAATTATAATTTAATTATACAGGGTGACTTACAACATACGGATTAAATTACGGTGGTACTAGGGGTCAAATGGAAGACATTTTTGTGTAACATTTTGGAACCACTTTCATCACGTCGAACCAGTTTCTGAAGAAGGTTGCAACATGACATCCGAAACGTCAAATATTTTTTCAAAAAATGCACGGTAAATCCCGAAATTTTCTAGTTTTAGATCTAGTATTAGACCTGGTAGTAATAATTCTAGTGTTGGTGCTAGTATTAGTTATAATTTTAATTCAATGATATTCTAAATTTTCACAATTCCCATAAGTAGTCAGACAAAAATCCACACGTTATTCGTCAATGTTCTTTTCAACAACGATTTATAGTAAATTTATGGGAGGGAATTGTGAAGAATAGTTTAATAGGACCTTTTGAATTTGTCAATGCGAAACTTAATGGGTATGCTTATCTACGTTTTTTTGAGAGCATTTGCCAGCACTCCTAGCAGATATTCCATTACTTATGCCTCATAATGTGTGGTTTATGCACGACGGTTGCCCTTATTTATCCCCTTATATTCAATATCAAAAGTTACTTCGTTTCGCCGCTAGAGGACTTCAAAGCAAAAAAAAAATCGCTTAGTTTTTATATCTCGAAAACGCCATAATCAATCTAAACCATTTTTAAGATGTGTGTTCCTAGGTTTAATTAATATCTTTCTATGGTTTTAGGTGACATTTTAAAAACACAGAATTGATCGAAAAGCCATGTCTTTAGCAGTTATTACTCCATAATTCTTTTGCTGACTAGGCAATGACTATATAATTAAAATTTCTGAATAGCCCATTTAGTTTTGGAACTTTTCTGTCCCTTATAAGATTTTGATTACATTAGTGGTTAAGCCAGAAAACTGAAATTTTTGAAAATCTGCAAGCCCTTTTTACGTCATTGCAATTACAAAATCTTATGGTAATTGATACTGATTTCACTGGAGGGCATTGAAATCAACAGTCTTTGCCTCTGCAATTGATTATGAACAAGAATTACAAAGAAAAAATTCTCTAGTATTCAATTCCTTACTTAAGTGCTAAACATATTGTGATTTTGTAGTCAAAATGACGTAAATAAGGGTTGCAGATACTCAAAAATTCATTTAATCAAAAACTACTTATTTAATCAAAATCTTATAAGAGACAAAAAAGTTTCAGAACTAAATGAGCTACTCAAAAATTATAATTATGTAAGCGACGCCTACCCAGAAAAAAAAAATATGGACTAATATTCGTCAAACATATGGCTTTTCCATCATTTCCGTGTTTTTAAAACTTTATCCAAAACCATGCAGAGACGTTGATTGAACCTAGGAACTCACTTCTCAAAAATGGTTTAGATTCATTAACGTTTTCTCGAGTTATAACGAACAAACGAATTTTTTTTGCTAACTTTGAGTAATCGACCTATTTTGAACCAAGGAGGAGTCTCTGGTCTTCCGTTGTACACGCATTTCAGAGACAGCCTGTATATTTATTGTTAAAATAATACCTATTAAAAGTAACACATAAATTACATGTCTACTACGTTGTCAAATGTGTTTTTTCGAAAACTGCTATTAAAAATTCAGTTTTGCCTAGTACTCAGCTACGGTCAAAACGATACTTTTTTGTTCACAGGACGTAAATTAGTATATTACAGTCCAAGTGAGGAAACTAAGGTTTATCACTCACGCGTATGTCAGATTTACACACGAGCCGTAGGCGAGTGTGGAAAGACATACAAGTGAGTGGAAAATATTCGTTTCTCACGTGTGCTGTATAGCGTTTTGTTCAATCCTACTATTTAGAGAAAATTCGGTCTTAAAATTCGTTAATTCTTGGCTAATGTCATGTCGATATGTCGGAGACGACACTTTTTGACATTGTTATCCTCGTAATTGATTGATAAACAGCCAGTTGTGTCAAATTGTGAGACTTTTTGACGTTGTCATACTCTTAATTGATTGATAAACAACCAATTGTGTCAAATTGTTAATTGTCATCATTACGCAAATTAATTAAAATTAATAATTTATACAACTGAAATACTTCATTTAATTTTCCTTGTATGCTCTCTACCGTTTTTTAGTTCACATCCGTTACCTTTAAACAAAGAGTTGTACCTTTATAGGTTTAAATTTCGCTGATAGTGGATGAAAAAAATTAGAGTGAGTGAAAAATATTTTCACTCACCCGTTGCTATGAATGTTAGCAGAGTGAGTGAAAATAACAACTTTCAACACTAGTATCTACTCCAGAAACTGGCAATTTCAAAGGTAGGATTGAACAATAGTATATTACAGTACAAGTGAGGAAACTAAGGTTTATCACTCACGCGTTTGTCAGATTTACACACGAGCCGTAGGCGAGTGTGGAAAGGCATACAAGTGAGTGGAAATATTCGTTTCTCACGTGTGCTGTATAGCGTTTTGTTCAATCCTACTATTTAGAGAAAATTCGGTCTTAAAATTCGTTAATTCTTGACTAATGTCATGTCGATATGTCGGAGACGACACTTTTTGACATTGTTATCCTCGTAATTGATAGATAAACAACCAGTTGTGTCAAATTGTGAGACCTTTTGACTTTGTCATAATCTTAATTGATTGATAAACAACCAATTGTGCCAAATTGTTAATTGTCATCATTACGCAAATTAATTAAGATTAATAATTTATACAACTGAAATACTTCATTTAATTTTCATTCAATTTGTTCACATCCGTTACGTTTAAACAAAGAGTTGTACCTTTATAGGTTTAAATTTCGCTGATAGTGGATGAAAAAAATTAGAGTGAGTGAAAAATATTTTCATTTTGGCACTATTAATGGTTGATTTATTGTTATGGACAAATTGCAAACACACCATAACTAACAATTAATTCTATTATCATTTCATTTCCTGTTAAAATGCAAATTTATAATAGTAAATTTGTGGCATTTATAAATACACTCAGCAGCAGAAGTCTGCGTACAAAAAACTTGTAATACTTCAATTGAAAAAATAAGAGTCATAATCTAATGTGATAAACTTGATTTTTTTTTTATTTTGTATATTAACTACATATAATTCTATTAACAAAATATGCTTCAACAAAACAGAAACAGTAGTTACAGAAAAAAATCAAAACTAAAAATTCTACAAATAACGGGTATGCAAAAATCTGCGTACAAGTCAGGACAGTATTTATAAAAAATTCATAAATGATCATTGTTTCTATATTAATATGAGGTCGGATAACCTTTACGTTTAATGACCTCCCTTAAACGTTTAGACATGGAGTGCACTAATTTCTTCGTTTCCTCCGAACTGATTTTGGCTCATTCCTCAATCATAACATTTTTTAACGTTTCCTTCGACGTTATGTTGTGTTGCCGAATCCTGCGTTCCAGTAAATCCCAGAGGTGTTCGATGGGATTCAAGTCCGGCGATTGTGGAGGTGTTTTAAGTTGCTTTGGGGTATTGTATAGTAGCCAAAGCTTAGTGTTGTGGGCGCAATGTTTGGGGTCATTATCTTGTTGAAAAAAGTATTCGGGCCCCAAGCCCAAGTTTTCGATGCTAGGCTTCAAATTTTCTTTTAAAATGGCTATATACATTTTATGGCCCATTGTCGATGTTATGAAAACCAACCTTCCCACCCCTTTGGTGCACATACACCCCCAAACCATAACTCCACCACCTCCGTGTTTTACAGTCGCTTTCAAATTTTCGGGATTAAGGGCAGTATTAGGTTTTCTCCATACAAGTTGTTTACCCTTAATGCCGAAAATGCAAAATTTGCTCTCATCTGTAAAGAGATCTTTCTCCCAGAATTCAATGGGCTTGTCTAAGAGTTTTTTTGCAAAGGCGATCCGCTTCTGACGATTGACCTCTGACACAAATGGCTTTTTTCGTGCAACGCGACTGTGATAGTTAGCTTTTTTTAACGTCCTTCTCACCGTATCTTTGCTGATAGTTTTATGAAATTCTTCTTGTACATTATCTACTATTTTTTTGCCGTCAGCCTAGGTTCTTTTCTAACCTGCTGTACAATTTTTCGCTTCTCTCGGTTTGTTAAAAGGGGTGGTCTACCAGATCGCGGACATGAGAGGTAATCTTCAGTGTCTTTATAATTATTAATTACTCTTTGAATGGAAGAGTGTGACCTGCCGACAGTTTCTCCTATTTTTCGAATAGATTTTCCCTCTTTCCATAACTTTACAATAATTTTTCTCTCTCCCAATTCAATTTCCTTTCCTTTCGTGTCCATTCTAACTTTTAGCTTCTAAGCCTCTGCTAATATAATCGACACCGATTATCTCTTATTTAAATCGGAAAGCGTACATCGCCAACTACGTATTTAAGTAAATAAGTATATTTTGGAGAAGGCGTCTTTATTTATACGCAGATTTTTGCATACGCATTATTTGGAGAATTTTTAATTTTAATTTTTTTTGTAACTAATATTGCTGTTTTATTGATGCATATTTTGTTAATAGAATTATATGTAGTTAATACACAAAATAAAAAAAAAATTGAAGTTTATCACATTAGATCATGACCCTTATTTTTTCAGTTAAAGTGTTAGAAGTTTTTTGTACGCCGACTTCTGCTGCTAAGTGTATCTGACGTTCAAAAATAAATGGTGGATTTACAAAACATTAACCCAATTTCAAATGTCATTAAATAATTTGGTTATTTTATTAATTTTTAATGTTTAAAACACGCAGTTTTCGAAAAAATCTTGTTTGATACACGATAGCGAAATTCTTTTGCATTCTCGAACGATTTTTTTTGCTCGCTAACGCTCGCAAAAAGAACTTCATTGTCGAATACAAAAGTATCATCTAGAATCAAAAATAACTATTTCGTGAAAATATGATATTAAAAAATGTTAAAAACGACGTTTAAAGCGAAAGAATCTAATTTAACAAAAAAAGTTTTCAAGTTAGTTAAGCTAAGTTCAAGCTAGTTTTCAAAAATACATGTGTTAAATACATTTATTCATGATGTTTTGTCGATTTTCAGGTCCGTTGGGGGTTTGTTATATGCAGATTATATTGTAGTTTGGTGCAGCTATTGGGCACCAAAACATATCCAACATCATTTTGTTTCCAACTATGTATTAAAATATGTTTTGTTGATGAGAACATATATCCAAACCCCCATTATATTAAGATGATACTTGTTATATAATATTATAATATATTTATCAAAGATATATTATAATAGATTTATGACATTTAACTAAGATAGTGTAATATCCGCCTTAAAAAGGGCTCATCAAAAAGTTTAAGAAACGCTGAACTAAGCAAACAAATATCAAGATAAGAAAAAAGTATAAGAGGTTTTAGTACACAAGCCTAGTATTTTTGGAATGTATACAATTGGAATTTCTCACCCATCAGATCTGTGTAATTAATTGAATTATTTTTAAAAGAATTTAATTTTTGTAATTAATGTAATGGGTTTCAAAAAGAGAATGATTAATGTGGTTAAGTATGATTAATGAACATTTATAAAATGTTTTAAATAGATAACATGAAGGAATTCTATAAAAACAAAAAGTTAAAGAATTTCAATGTCAACGAAGTCATTTTTACCTAGCATAAGCTACTAATTTAAAAATATAATTTAAATAATATTGAAGTAGCACTTTTTTTGTTTATCAAAGCGAATGTAATGCAAAAGAAAGAAACAATGGAACGATAAGTGTAATATAACTCCATTTATAACCACAAAAATGTTTATGCATTTTTACATATCCAACGGAATTTCTTGTGATAAAAAAGAATTTAATATTTGCAGTTGGCGAATAAATCTTATCTGCGGTTTTGTACATGTTCTAAAGTAGTATGAGAGTTATCTACCAAAAAAGTTAAGATAAACCTTTATAAACACAATTCCAACAACAAAATAAATGACTAATTTTGCCATATTTCACATCACATTTTAATTTAAAATCTACTTGCCTATAACAAACGGCTCCACTTGTTGCCCAGCACAATTGTACCATGGGGGCCTTCCAGCCGTGTAAATTGTCCTATGTTGCTTTGTGCGCATTATGGACTCAGTGGCAGTTTTTTTATAAGACTGATTAATAGAAGTAGTTCTTTGTCGTCTTGGTCTAGGAGATTTTTGTGAACCTAAATCAATTTAAAGCGTTTTTATATCGATAACATTAAAGAGTTACAATCATTTTTACCGGTTGAAGGTGGTCGAGGACAATATGGCACAGTTATGGGAGAAGCCGGTGTATTATAAAAGTCGCCACTTTTTTCTTCTTCGCCTTCAATGTCAGGAAAGACCTCAGAAAAATCGGCTTGAGTTTCGCCACCATCGCTACAATAAAGAACGGTTGTTAGAGAAGTCATGGTGACGTTTGAGGTTATGTTATCGGTGAATTTTTTTCACGCTCAAATGAAATCAATTTAGCGGTCGCTAAAGTGGCAATAACCGGACCAATTAACGTATTTCGTCACCGTTAAGAACCAACGGAATGTCGCAAACGACTAAGCGACTAACTTGCGGAGTGTTCCGCACGTTTCGCACACGGCACACGTGAAATTCTGCGCATCGCGGTATTTCCGTACTTGATAACAAGGAACCAGGATTTATACAGGTTTTTTTTTGGAGGGGCTGATGTTTACCTGTCGGAACTAGCAGAGGACGGGGCGTCAAAATGAATCGATGCCATTATTGATTTGTAAATCTTTTAGGAACTACTGTCAGGACAAATTAGCACGTATTTTCCTTTTTGCAAATTGCACTCTCTTTAACCGTTTGCATTGGAAAGAGAGATGAATTTCGTGAAGATTCTGCGCAGTATGGATTTGTTGATTCCTTAGGATTTGCTCTATTAGATACTATTAGACAAGCTTGCTTTAAATTATAGGAAGTAAGTAGGGAGATTTTATTGATTCAGTGCCAAGAGATTACTTTTTGCTTATCTCATTCTTATTTATTTTGTATAAGTAGTTTTTATTTGCCGGTATTGAACACTACACTATTGAAATAATATTGTAACATATTTATTAAAGAAATGATGTTAGTTAGATTTGTGTTGTTGGTTTATTATGTTATCATATTAATGGTATAAAAGAACATAATTATACCTATTTCCTACATAACCTATACCTTTGTTTACGTCAGAAACGTCAGATTACTGTGAGCGTCAAAAAAAAGTAAACAGCTGTTGTTTTTCTATTAAAAGGTTAATAAAAATGCAGTTAATAACGAAAATCAAAAAGTTTTATTGCAGTCTTCACAACTCATCTATACTATATTTAAATCAATAGAAACATGAAAAAAAAACAAATCATTACCCGTAATAATTCAGATTATTGTAAATATCGACCGAATTTACGCGTCAAAAGAAAGTAAACAGAATTCGGAACTAATAGGTATTAAGTACAAAAATAAATATAATATTAACTTTTAATACTTGGTTTGAGCTCCTTTGGCCTTCAACACCTCCCTTAATCTCCTTGGCATGGATTCCACCAAGTTTTTTTTAATATTTTGAGGGATTTTCATCCATTCTTCAGTTAAAGCTTTTTTAAGGTCGTCTTTATTTGAAATTGTCCTTTCTCTGATCTTCCTGTCAAGGTAATCCCACAGATGTTCTATAGGCTTAAGGTCTGGGGACTGCGATGGGACTGGATGATCAAGGGTTTTAGGGATTCGGTATAGCATCCATTCCTTCACAATTTTGGAAGTGTGCTTTGGATCGTTATCCTGTTGGAAGATCCAGTTCTCTGATAAGCCCAATTCATTAATACTCGGGGAAATACACTCAGTAGCAGAAGTCTGCGTATAAAAAACTTCTAACACTTTAACTGAAAAAATAAGGGTCATGATCTAATGTGATAAACTTGATTTTTTTTGTTTTGTATATTAACTACATATAATTCTATTAACAAAATATGCTTCAACAAAACAGACACAGTAGTTACAGAAAAAAATCAAAACTAAAAATTCTACAAATAACGGGTATGCAAAAATCTGCGTACAAGTCAGGACAGTATTTATAAAAAATTTATAAATGAGATCATTGTTTCTATATTAATATGAGGTCGGATAACCTTTACATTTAATGACCTCCCTTAAACGTTTAGGCATGGAGTGCACTAATTTCTTCGTTTCGTCCGAACTGATTTTGGCCCATTCCTCAATCATAACATTTTTTAACGTTTCCTTCGACGTTATGTTGTGTTGCCGAATCCTGCGTTCCAGTAAATCCCAGAGGTGTTCGATGGGATTCAAGTCCGGCGATTGTGGAGGTGTTTTAAGTTGCTTTGGGGTATTGTATAGGAGCCAAAGCTTAGTGTTGTGGGCGCAATGTCTGGGGTCATTAACTTGTTGAAAAAAGTATTCGGACCCCAAGCCCAAGTTTTCGATGCTAGGCTTCCAATTTTCTTTTAAAATGTCTATATACATTTTATGGTCCATTGTCGATGTTATGAAAACCAACCTTCCCACCCCTTCGGTGCACATACACCCCCAAACCATAACTCCACCACCTCCGTGTTTTACAGTCGCTTTCAAATTTTCGGGATTAAGGGCAGTATTAGGTTTTCTCCATACAAGTTGTTTACCCTTAATGCCGAAAATGCAAAATTTGCTCTCATCTGTAAAGAGAACTTTCTCCCAGAATTCAATGGGCTTGTCTAAGAGTTTTTTTGCAAAGGCGATCCGCTTCTGACGATTGACCTCTGACACAAATGGCTTTTTTCGTGCAACGCGACTGTGATAGTTAGCTTTTTTTAACGTCCTTCTCACCGTATCTTTGCTGATAGTTTTATGAAATTCTTCTTGTACATTTACTACTATTTTTTTGCCGTTAGCCTAGGTTCTTTTCTAACCTGCTGTACAATTTTTCGCTTCTCTCGGTTTGTTAAAAGGGGTGGTCTACCAGATCGCGGACGTGAGAGGTAATCTTCAGTGTCTTTATAATTATTAATTACTCTTTGAATGGAAGAGTGTGACCTGCCGACAGTTTCTCCTATTTTTCGAAAAGATTTTCCCTCTTTCCATAACTTTACAATAATTTTTCTCTCTCCCAATTCAATTTCCTTTCCTTTCGTGTCCATTCTAACTTTTAGCTTCTAAGCCTCTGCTAATATAATTGACACCGATTCTCTTTTATTCAAATCGGAAAGCGTACATCGCCAACTACGTATTTAAGTAAATAAGTATATTTTGGAGAAGGCGTCTTTATTTGTACGCAGATTTTTGCATACGCATTATTTGGAGAATTTTTAATTTTAATTTTTTTTGTAACTAATATTTCTGTTTTATTGATGTATATTTTGTTAATAGAATTATATGTAGTTAATACACAAAATAAAAAAAAATTGAAGTTTATCACATTAGATCATGACCCTTATTTTTTCAGTTAAAGTGTTAGAAGTTTTTTGTACGCAGCCTTCTGCTGCTAAGTGTATTGTTCTTTAAAATGGTTAAAGAGTCCATTTTATTCATTGTTGATTCAATAAAAACTAGATTACCGACCCCTGACGCCGCCATACAGCCCCAGACCATAACCGAGCCTCCACCGTGATGGTATTGGTAACAAATTTCTCTTTGAAGGCCTCATTTTTTGGCCGCCATATCTTTGGTGGTTTTCTTTTACCAAAAATTTCAAATTTACTTTCATCACTAAATAATATATTTTTCCAAAAATCTGGAGCTTCGTTCTGATATTTTTTTGCGAAATCAAGACGTTTCTGTTTATTTATTTTCGATATGTAAGGCTTTTTACGGGGTGTTCTTCCATGCAGGCCACTTCTATGGAGTGTTCTTCGTATGGTACTGGAACTTATGGTTGTGTTTGCTATCTGCGATATGTCGTTTGCTATTTTAACCGCACTTGAACATAGATTATTCTTCACTTCTCTTACCACTGCTCTAGCCTGTGCTTCTATAAGGCGCTTTGGTCGTTCAACGCGTTGTAAATCGGCTACAGTATGATGTTTTGCGTATTTATCCAAAATTTTTTTTATTGTGCAGTGATTTCGTCCCATTATTTTAGCTATTTCGCGTAAGGATTTTCCTTTTTTATTTAAACTTAATATAATTTTACGCGTTTCTATACTTGTTTGTTTTCCCATGATGATTTTTGGTATTTATAATTAATTTCGACGTTCAACCACTTGCTGTTTCTTCTAAAATGTTCTAAAGTTGTCCTGGGAGGGGTTTATAAGTATTTATACGAAAAGTGTGGTACTTCCCCTAAATCTAAAATGAATTTACAACAACCGGACCGGCTGTTTACTTTCTTTTGACGCGTAAAAATCGGGGTATTTTGACTCTAAAGGGGATTTACCATATTTGTGGGGTTTTTTGCTTAATTATTTTTTACGATAGGATTGCTCACAAATAAAGTCGTAAATTTTGATATATACATTTTTATTGTAAGTTAACAGAATCGTAGTAAAAAGGGTTTTTAGAAGTAAACAGCTAGTGTTTACTTTCTTTTGACGCTCACAGTATGTACAATAATAATTATAATTTATAATGAAATGTCCCTAGGTTGTTTTAATTTGTTCGTAATAATCAAAGATACATCTATTATTCTTGAATTTTAAAACGCTTGCGTAAAGTAATTATGTTGATTAGCACCCGTAAAGTTTACTCTTAAATAAAGAAAACATGTTAATTAACTGGGGTATTTGTCTTGAGTTCTTGAACTAAAATTTGTACACATGTATACAGGCTGTATCTAAAATGCGTGTACAACGGAATACCAGATTTTTTGGCTCAATATACAGTGCCTCGCAAAAGTATTCGGAAGGTTTTCATTTAAAACAAAAAATCAATATTATTTCACAGTGATAAACTCTTTTATTGAAACGTAAAAACTAATTTTTTTCTCAACATAAATAAAAAAAAAACAGTTTAACTAACTAAAGAGGTTGAATCACGTAACAAAAGTATTCATAAAAAAATAAACTAGTGCAGTAAAACTTTTTCTAATTAATTAATATCGAGTAGCATATCCTTTCATTTTAATAACTTCTCTTAATCTGTTCTGCATCGAAAACTCTTCGTGTTGTCTCGGCTGATATTTTTTCCCATTCTTTGACTATTGCTGTTTTAAGTCTATCTTTTGATGTAATTCCATATTTTCGGATGGCACGCTCCAAATCAGCCCATAAATGCTCAATCGGATTAAGGTTCGGGGACTGAGGCTGTCCTTAAAACAAACAGGGGTGTTGTACAAAATCTAAAATTTTGTGTTCTGGGCTATATGTTTTTGATCGTTGTCTTATTGAAAGATGTAATGATCCGAAAGTACGAGTTTATTGTATATTTTCCAACGCCATTTGTACTCATACAGCCCCACAACATTACATTACCACCCCTCGTGTTTAACCGAAGATACTGTATTTTTATGGTTCATTTCGGTATTCAGTTTTCGCCAAACTTTATTACCACAATCTAGCCCAAAAATGTTAAATTTGGTTTCATCGCTAAAGATTACTTTTGACCAAAACTCGGTACCATGGTTTATGTATTTTCTTACGTACTCCAAATGCTTCCTTCGATTTTTCTCACTTATAAGCGGCTTTATACGTGGAGTACGCCCATTGTAACCAGCAGCTCTAAGAATTCGTCGCACAGTTTCATCACTGACATGGAATCCACTATACTCGGCGAGACTTCGATTAATTTCTGGCGCAGAGGTACGTGGCTGTTCTTTAAGTTTTCTGATGATAACAGTTTTATTACGAGCCTTAAATTTTACGGGCGTTACCGATCGCTGTCCCAACCAAATTCCTTTGCAAAATGCTATGGATAGTTGACACACTTCTATTTGTTGCGTTTGATGTCTCTTGCAAACTTCTCTTCGCAGATTGAATATTATTTTTCTTTTCTCAAACTCTTTTGATTTTTTCCCATTTTTTACATCACTCTCCGTATTTAATTATATCAAAAATTATTCACCAAAACTTTACATTCAGATTGAATAGGTAACCTACAGCAATGCGCGTTTGTCAACTAATGTAGTGTGATGTTGTAGAATTTTAGAAAAAAACCTACTGTATTTTAAATTATCGGGTACTTTTGTGATTATATTTATAACAGTTTAATGTATAAAGAATATGCCAAATTCTTCAACGATTTCCCTAGCATCCGCCAGAAATTTTTGAAATCCAACGTCGCTTTGACAGTTAACAAGAAACTTTTTTGTTGCACAAAGCTGATTTGTGGCAGCAGCTAAATCAAATTGTTGGACTGAAGAAGTTTGCTTGTCAAATTAATTTCATATAAAATATTATGCCATACTACAAGAGACACAACAAATTTAAAGTTCCTAATGTTTTTGGCAAGTCCTTGAGCTTCGGCTTTAACAACATTACCCGACGATCCTGTAAGGTTGGGGTCTTCAACAATATCTATTAAAGCCTCATGCAGCTCACTTAGTTGATACCGAAGTGGATTTAGAGCATCAATTCTACTCTCCCACCTCGTATTGCTTAATGATTTCAAAGTTAGCGAGGGTAAGTGACGCATGAGCACTTACCACCGTTTAGTTGAACCAGCAAAAAAGACGAATAAGTTTTGTACAATCCAGAAGAAAAATGTGACGGACAAAGAACATTTAGCAGCGTCGTTTATCACAAGATTTGAAGAGTGTGAACTAAAATCCATTGTTGAAGGCCACGTTTTTCCCTTCCATATTACTTCCATTGACGTACCCTTGCCAACGTAAGTTTGTTAATGAAAAGAAAATTTTTTCAATCTTCTCGAGAATGGTAGAAGTTTAACCAGTACCAAAAGTATCTGTAACTGATACGAATGCCAAAATGTGTTCTTTTATTTCACATTTTCTCCGTTTGATGGTAACACAAAGCGAACTATATTTGTCATTTGTTCAACATGACTCTGATCGGGTGTACAGTCAAATACTATAGCATAGATAGACAGCAGATAAAATCTTGTTTTGAACAGCATCACTTAAAAGCTTAATTAATTCGTTTTGAATATTTTCCTTATATAATGAATGTGAGTCTATTTGTTATGAATTCCTCGAAGATGCTCCTGCATGACGGGATAAAATAATGCGAGCTACTATCAAAATTTCAGAAAACTCCCTTTTGTAAACAACTTTTCCTCGCATCCACGCAATGCCAGATTTTGGGCTCCAAGTACTCTTAGCAATGCGATTAGCCTTTCTAATATTTGATGCCAAAATTTTTCTCCTTTCCTAATTATTCGTAAATGTTGTTTGTCAATAGTTTTATTCCTCTTTAATCTCACTTTCAATTCTTTCCATTCTTGAAAAATTATCACATGGTCACTGCTTTTTTCATGGCTGCCTAAGTTAGCAGAAATATTTTCCCAATCATACAGCAAAAACAAAAAACTGCATTTTTTGATTGTGAATATAGGAGCCATCCACCTATTAAGGTATTCTTTTGGCGCCTTTTGTAGTGAATGTTTGAAAACTTTCTTTTATTGTGATCTACAGGAAAGTTGAAATATTTCAGTTGAATTGGTCTATGTTCAAGAAGCAATTGACGAAATTAATCATTATGAATACTCAATGTTCCAGGATCACTATAGTTAATATCATTCTTAGGGAGGTTAGCAGCAGAAAAATTTCCCAAAAGCTCCCGCCTTCCCATCTGGCAATATTCCCCCAACTCCACCTCCTCCTCCAGTCTTCCCAACAGTATCTTCGTATAGCGTATGCCGAGTCAAATAAGTTAATTCCCCTGTAGCTATCTACACTTCCCTTATTACCCTTTTTCGCACCCCCTCTTCATACGCTATTCATCCCCTCCAACAACTTCATTCTTACCACCCTTGATGCTTCTAAAGCGGGCTCTTTCTGTATGGCAAAACACTCTATAAACAAGGATTGGAGTGTGGTTGATCAACAAGGTTGGGTTACACAACTTAGTTGGTAAGTATCCAGGGCACTCCTGGATAAAGAAGTCTTTGTTTGTGCGTTTCTGGATACAGAAGTTGTATTTAACAAAGCAATACCACAATCTCTTGGAAGAGCTGCTCTTAATAGGGGAGTGGAATCAATTATTGCGGGATGAATCCGCAATGTGGAGGTGACTGTACGCAAGGAGTGTTATTCCCCCTGCTTTGATCCCTACTGGTTGACGACCTGATTGCGATAGTCGAAGTCATTGGTGCAGAAATACAAGCATTGACAACATTGTTGTTATAGTCAAACCTGTTTGTCGAGGATATCCAAAGTTCTCCAGGATACCTCGATAAACCCGCAAAAGACAATTGTTGTACTGTTCACCAAGAAACGTAAGTTGGATCCGAAGCTAGATAATCCACCCTTCTATCCAAGGTGAAGAAATTCGTTTTCCAAAGAAAGCCAAATATCTAGGAGTAACACTAGATAAAACCCTCTCATGGAATGAACATTTGCAGGAAGTTTTACACAAACCTATGCTATCCTTATGGATTTGTCGTAGTTTTTGTGATAAGAATTGGGATCTTACAACAAACTTTCAAGAATTCAACGAGTAACTGGATTGGTAATCTCTGGTGCGATACGCACAACGCCAACTCTAGCAATGGATATTCTACTTGGCCTAATTTGTTTGCTTGTGCATATAGAGAAAGTAGTCAGAACTATCATTTACAGATTTAAGCAATACGCTCATTAGATTTTAGTGAATTTAATGTTTATACTTAGTGCCTCCAATGTTTAAAATACTTCTTTATCAAAAAAAATTATCCGTAGTAATGTTTCAACAATACCATAATGTAATTCCATTTTTAATGTAAATTCCATCTTTTGTTGGAATTTATAAAGTTTTATCATTTGTTGTCTATTTGCCTGTGTAAACAAAGGCATTACATAAGTAAAAACTGTGAGAATCGCAAAGACATATTATTTTCAATCCGTACTTGGCCGGCTTTTTTGACATTTATATCCGAAAACTACACCTACCACGAAATGGGACTAGCATTTCGTCTATGGTAATATTTGGCTTGGTGTATAATACTTCTGACAATTGGCTATGAAGATGTCCCATAATTCTCGAATTGTTGCAAGTTTATCGTTTGCTTTTCTAGCTTCCCTTGTGGCAGCACAATCAAAACACAAACAGAAACCTTTTAAGGCTCATTGTTGCCCGAAAAACATCGCGTCCGGTACCATCATTCGCAAAAAGTCGTTCCACAGTTTCATGGTTTGATTTCATTATACCAGAAAGATAAAGTAGACCAATAGAAGCCCTCAACTCCGTCATATGTAGGAGACTTACAAATGCAGGTTGAGGTGCTTTGTAGTGGTGCTGCATCTCACTTATTTTATTATTTGTGTTTACTAAAATTAGTTGCAAAAAATCTTGAGGAATAAGTAACTGCCAAGCAGACAATATATTAGACCGCTCAACATTCCTCGCTTCAGTTTTAGTGCCTGGAAGACGGATGACTAAATTGTGTTTACGTGTTCGAGTTGGTTTGGGACACTCTTGTGACCACTTGTAGCACCGTTTCTTTCCGAAATAAAATTTATCATCTGATGTAGTACCATTATAGTCAATACCTCAAAATGTTCGTCTGGATCTCCACTTTCATGTCCATATAGCTACAGAAGCACACTTTGCAAAATAACAAATATACTGAACATGAACCGTTACTGTGTTTTTTAATTTACCATTTTCCACATTTTTGGGTGTATCTCGAAAACTGGACGTGATGGAGAAAAACTGAAGACAGTTTCAGAATCAGCACAATTCTGATGAATTCTGATGAACATTCTACATTATAAAAAAAATATAGCAGTCTTTGAGATTTTTCTTGTAAACTAGTGTAATAGATTGGCTTGGCTGTAATGCTATTCATCTGAATCTTTTGCAGATTAAAATTTTATTATGTTATATTTTAATAAAATTACGTAAGTTTTAGTTGAAATGTTTTGAGAAAACGAGTTTTTTCTTATCGAAACGTTGAATTTTTACGTTTTTTGTTAATTCCTTCCCCGCACAGTAAATTAAAGAGGGGATGTTAAGATGTTTGATTGGCTACTAACACATTTTAGTTGATATGCGGACATCTGAGGGTAACAATGTAGTTTCGAAAATTAAAAATTTATTACGCGAATTAAGTGATTAATATATGAAATTTGTACTAAAGTTTAGGTGATTTTAATAACTTTAGTGGTGTTGGGATCATTGGCTTGTTAGTTTATGGATATTAAAAGGTACCTATTAATTAAAATTTGGTCGCAATAAATTAATTTATCTTTCCTTTCTAGCCAAGCTTTACAGTAAAACCCAAAGGAAATAACATCCATACGGTGAGTCCATTCTAAATTTATTAATTATTAGTTTTTATTAAAACATATCTCGATAATTCGCGATTCTAATCATATGCATTGGATTTGCGCTAAAAAGCCGTTACGACTCATTATAAGTTTGCAACACTGTTCCTTGTATATGATATGGAGCGTGAATCGGCTGTGATAGCTTCAAGTTGCTGATTTGTCGATCAACACACAACATTCATATAATATTAATAGCAAGTCAAGATATCGATTACATATCCAGATTTTCTGCGTCGTGTACATGCAATCTTAAAATACCTAATAATGGTAGACGGTGTAGACACTTATTGCAACAAAAACTCAGGATTAGATTGGTGTGGTCAAATGGAATGTGTTGATTCTTTCAACACATACCTCAATTTAATGCAGAACAAACACACAAAAAAGTTAAAATGCCTATGTATGTTTTTTCTATGAGAGTAAAATATCTGACATGAAAGAATCTTTCACATATTAGGGCAAGGGTTTTCAAAGGTTTTCTTTGGCGGGCCAATTTCAGATTACCGAAGTTTTTGGTGGTCCAAAACAAATTTAAATACCGTATTCGTTCTCTTCTAAGACGTACTCAATTTTAAGATGCACCCTATTTGCATGATTGTAAATATGATCGAAAAAAGTTCTTAGAATTTTGTTGAAAAACAGATAAATTAAAATATTACGCAATAATGTTTAAAACACAATCTATTTTATTTATTAATATTATATCGGGTGTCCCATTTAACAAAACAAAGTATCTTAAAAACTACGCATTAGTCTAAAAGGTCGATTTAAGTTAAGCGTATCTTTTCTTGTAATTCTTTCTTGTTTACGGTCTTGTGATTTTATTTTCAAAGGGGGTTTAAATAGCTCAAGAGGAGGTTACTAACTGAAAAATGTTTTAACAAAAATAACTATTAAAAAAGTTTTTTTAAAACTTTTTATCCTTTCTTATTGAAGCCTATTAACTGAAATGACGATTTTATTTTTTTTATGGAATCCACTTTACACTGACTGAAGTTATTTGCGTGTTGTGGAACGCAGAGTTGCTCAATACCTTTATGAAATAGCATAAGCTGTTCGACATTGATTTCGCTTCATATTTTCTCCGTTTCATGTATTTATTTAGCCTTTCTTCTGGTGGAGCGATGATTGGTATTCCAATTAAAAAGTGACCTGGAGCAATTACTTCTTATGTGACGTCTTCGCTGGAAGACGCATAGAATGAGTGATTGTGGTAATGGTAATAGTACTCATATCTAAAAAAAGGTAAACGTAAAAACATACGTAAAAGTACGTAAAAACGTACTTTTCTAACTACGTTTTGTACGAGAAACTATTTATGGCAGAGTTAGGAACATGAACGCCGGTTTTTGAAAATATGTATGGGTGAAAAACCGAAAAAACGGAAACTGTTGTGTTAGAAGGACTATGTTGGATGTTGAACTACAAATAGGTGAGAAAACAATAAAAAGCTCTGATTCTGTAAAGTATCTCGGTGTCCATATGGACAAAGGCCTTAGAAGGACTACACGCGTACAGAAAGTTGTAGAAAAAGCCTCAAAAAGTATTGCTGGTTTGGGAGTGAAGAAATAAATAGTCCACACCAGACAATTTTCAAGTGTGCTCGGTTCAACAAGAGAGAAAAGAAATGGAATCAGAAGTAAATCAAATGGTGGAAGAAAAAATATAGCTGATCTGCTCATAAGAAATAAAACATCGTGAAGTAGTAATGAAATTTTTAAGAACGGTAATGATGAAAAAGGAAAGTAAAGAAAGGAGACGACAAGAAGAAACATAAGTACGCCAAGAAGAGGGAAAAGGTGGCATAAGTGCCCCCCTTTCGGGTATGAGATCGTATAAATGTTATTGTAAAAAATTAGTAATATAAATTAGGAATATTTGTTTTATTTTTCATAAAATTTCAAATTGCGCCGAGACATCACAAACTTTAACGACTAGGAAGGGAAGAGGATACGGGGTACGCCCTCCGACCGTGTAAGTTGTATTAGAAAAGCTTATTCAAAAAATTAAATCTATATTTTTTTATGTTGCCGAACTCAGGGAAACTGGAAGGGAAGAAGAGAGAACGAGTTAAACCAACCAGCAATTTTTCGCCTTAGGTAGTCTGCAGTAATGCGGTAAGCGTTTCTGGACTGCCAAAATAAGGGACGAGACGAAGACAACGACGGGGGTTTTAGTGGATCGGAGACATGTAATTCCAACCCATTGAGGTCTTATATATATATCTAGAGTGCGTATGTGGTGGTGGTGGGAGCAATCAGAAAGTCAGACATGTTGGATGTACCGACCTGAACTTAGCAATAGTTTCAAGTCGCTATTGTCCCTAGAATTATAACCATTATAACCAATTATAACCTAACAATTCTCATAAACGTCACTTTCGTAGTTTCGAATACGGTTTCGTATTTCGGTTATTTTTCAGTGTTGTGTTTGGTTTGTGTTATTGTATTTCTTAGGACAAATTTTATCAAGCGGAAGTGATAACATGGGACGAACATGTAGTGTTGTCAATTGTAATAATTCCTATAAAAACAAAAATATTACGTTCCACCAGTAAGTTGCTTTTTTCGGAATTTAAATAACCTTATAAATAATTCTATTTTATTTATTTAGAATTCCAGACAATGAGATTTTGAAAAGAAAGTGGATAGAAATTTTGGAAGGAATAAAATTTTTGAATAAAATTTCATGTTTTAGATCAAGACTTGCCCTCACAACATATAATTCAATTGATAAAGGAAATTGCTGCAGTATATATCAGAATAAGATTAAATTACATAAATAAATGTTTTAATTTAAATGCAAAAGGTCGTCCTCTCCGAAATAAATTTAACAAATTAATATTATTTCATAATCAGTAACAATATTGTTTTAAGTTTCTTTTATTTTGTTCTTTTTATTAAAATTTTATTTTTGTTGAAGGTTTTCGAATTCTTGTTTCATATCACACATCCAGTTCAATAATGCCGTATGTACACTTCTAGAAAACTACAAAAATCAAGAAAACAATTTTATCTGTGCAGCTTTTTGAAATATTTTAGAATATAAATAT
Source organism: Onthophagus sagittarius (assembly GCA_036711965.1). NCBI lineage: Eukaryota > Metazoa > Arthropoda > Insecta > Coleoptera > Scarabaeidae > Onthophagus > Onthophagus sagittarius. The sequence continues at coordinate 56,615,791 of JASERS010000001.1, forward strand.
ATGAAAATATTGTTATGCTTTCTGTTCAGAAGTACAATACAATATACCCGTGCATACCGAGTGCAATAAACTGTAGCAATACAGTCTTAAGTGAAAATATGCAATTTTTGCATTTATGGCACTATTGAACTAGGTGTGCGATATATATTTTTATAATTTGATAGGTTGGGAGATTATTTACAACAGTCCACAATGTTTCTGGTTACTTGATTTGAAATTAACAAGTGAAGTTTAAGTAAAGTTTATTATTAAGGAATGTTTAGTTCTTTTAAAACAAGCTAACAAATATTTATAAAGATAAAAATTAAGGTGATCAATCAGATTTTTTAAATATTTTCTTAGTTTATGTTAATTTATAAGGGTTATTGTTAAAAATTATTAAGTTCTTCTACAATATATAATTCATAATTATTTATCAATAATTGTGTTTTGTTTTGGTTATTATTTTCTGTCTTTTCAGTTTATAATAATGTAAATTCTTGCATAAGTTATATAAGAATTTCGAAATTCCCGCTAACTTGGTACATCTAACATGGCGATCTTTCGGGAATCATTTTTGGCGTGGTGGGGACAACAGCATACGCACTCTAGATATATATATAAGACCTCAATGTTCCAACCCCACACTTCCGGCCGTGACCTTAGGCCGGGTGTCTGATGACAGATTTTTCCAACCTCGATAAAAGAAGATTAATGGCTCAACCTAACCCAACAATATATAACAACAATATTTTATGCTAAATAGCTAGTTGGGATTACATCTTCTGTCCTGATGTTATCATTAATAATTTTAACAACGAAACAATTTCCAAATAAAATAAACAATACTTTCAATGACCGACGTCTTTGTAGTCGGCCGATATTATATCTTCCATACCATTAATAACTTTATTGAAATAATACCTCTTGAGGCGGCCGACTTCGTAGACGTCAGCCGCCCAAGAAAAATAAACAATACTTTGGCACTTATTCCTTAAATAATAACTAATTTTAACTGACCAGTTGGGTTGGTTTGAATTGGGATTGATGGCTCAACCCAATCTGACAATACTTTATGCTAAATAGCTAGTTGGGATTACATCTTCTATATCGTTAACATTTTAACGAAGAAATAATCTCCAAGTAAAATAAACAATACTGTCGGCGATCGACGTCGTCCATATTAATAACTTTATGGAAAAAATACTTTCAGCTGCCCCAAGAAAAATAAACAATACTTTGATTTTTCAACATTTTCGAAGTTGGCTTCCATGTGATGATAGGCACAATCCAAACCAACTCAATTCAACACAACCCAGCTCAATCTACTCTCTTCACGCAATTCAACCTTATCGAGCTTGAGCATTTTCTCTTCAATTTCTTTTGGTTCGAATGTTACATTTCTCTTTGGGTGATTTCTTTTACACCTTTAGGCACTCTATTTTAATACTTGGATCTGTCTTTAATACTTGGATCTTCTTGGATCTGAATACATGATACATACTGATAACAGTTATATGACATCTTCTCGCCTTCTCATGCAATTCCACAATTCCGGATAGTCTGAAAAATATTAACTTTGTTTGTTATTGTATTGTTCTTCCCTCTTTTATCTAACTATTTCATTATACTAAAATAAAGATAATCGTGTGCCATTTGAGGTAGTACGCAAAATCTCATGTGTGTGACGACCATCCTTTTAAATGCAGATTTCTATCCTCCTTAGTCGTGAACTTTATTTGTCAGATAAGATCCTCAACTTATCCAAATAGGATTCACCGTACTTTTCACATTTCATGTTCAAAATCAACCGTATATTTTTTGTTTTCTGTATGATATGTCTTTTTCCTAAATCATTTAGGTACTGTAACACTTTTAACTATATCTTATCTTTGCTTTCAACAGTTACTAACAATTACTTTAACAATATAATTAAAGATAATTTAATCTTTAATGGTAAATATTGTAGAGATGACAGTATCTGTTTGTAACTAGTTGGTCCTCTATTATGGTAATAGACAAATAACCTTCCAATTTTGATACTCAATCAGACAACGGCCCTCCGTATTTATTTATTTTTATTTTATTTCCGAAATAACAGGGATACCCCTAATTACAAATTTCAGAACTTAAATTAGTTCAATTAGAAAATTTAATAATAATACATAAAGTAATAAAGAAAAATTAAAAATTAACAGAACTAGGCAATTCATGCATAACAGATATAAATAAATAGACAAAAACCACGGAAAAAAATATGCTTTATAAGATCACAATTAGTGAATTTTTCAAGTAAACTTGAAAAATCAAGTTTGGCTACTGGGTAGCTGTAGGGCTCATTAATGTTGATAAGTTGTTTCTAAACGATTTAATATCTACACTAAAGAGAAATATGTTAGAAGCAGCCGACATTGTATTGTACAGTAGTAGGGTTCCGATAAGAGGGGAATCCCGTCTAAGTTCGGTAGAAAAACGAGGAACGTAGAAAAGATCTTTCAACCTACCAGAATAGGCAGACGCATAAAGACCAATATTCTCTAATAATGGAGCGTTAATAGTATTATTCAACAATCTATATAGAAAATAAAGCGATGTAACTTTCCTTCGGACATATAACCTCGTGATCTCAAACAACTCAAGCAAAAACTCATACGATCTGTATTCGATGAAAATGCGGTATTTTTTAATAGTAAACAAAACTGATAAATTTATTTTGTACAGTTTCGATTAAGCTTGAATAAACAATGGGTCTAGGATCCGATATGAGGTAATAGGCATATTCCAGCTTAGATCGCACCAGACATTATTAATTTTGTATACAAATTCTATCGGCCTCTTCTTCAAGGTTACGACATAGACTTGCATTTAGACACATTAAAATGGAGATTTGTGAGTCGACACCGATTAAATACATTATCCAAATTTAATTGCAAAGCCCAACAGTCATTTAAATCGTGAACAATTGTGAATATTTTCAGATCGTCTGCAAAGAGTAAGCATCTGGTTGAATTAATTACCTGAGGTAAATCATTTATAAATAATAAAAATAATAAAGGTCCCCGATTACTCAACTGCGGAAGCTCTGAATCGATACCTAGCATATCTGAGACTGCGTTTTTATAAAAAACGTAATAAAATCTGTTAGATAAATATGAGACAAAAAAAGTAAGAGTAGAATGCGAAAAACCGTGTTGTGTCAGCTTGCGCAGAAGTGTGTCATGATCTTTGGAGACGTAATGCGTAAAGATGGATAAGTTGGTCTCCAGAACGATTTGGAATAAATCCATGCTGATTTATATTTGTTAAAATAAAAGGAATGTTGTAGTACATTAACTGGTTTTATTATTCAAATTTAAAGTCTAACTAGTTTCGCTAGTTATGGCATCTTCAGAGACTGTCATAGGAATGTATGAAAATAACATTAATGCGTAGAATTTATTGATACTCCTTATTTCTTTCTAATTCTTGTAAATAGATGACTTAATGCCGAGTTGGATGTAAATTTAAATGTAAAATTAGTAAAACTTCTATTTATAAAGATTAAAAAACTAATTGAACAACACGTTACATGTTAAAAACTGTAATAACCTAACTGTAATTACAACACGTTACATTAAATATATTTAAAATTATAATATTTAAATATATTTAATGAATGTTTTACATAGATTGATTTGGTGATATGAAACGTTTTGGTTTTTTTCTAGTTTTTGTTTTTAACCTGACATTGGTTGTTTTTGTACCCTTATAACTTTATAAAATGCTGACTTTGGTTGATTTCCTTAGCTTTTTTATTCACTACATTTTTTGAAACGTTAATCTAGAAATTAATGATAATCTACGTATAGAAGATCCATTTGTTGCACATTAGCACTTTGTTTAGGTCCAAAATACGCACAAGAAACTTTTACAAAAAACAACATGGTAATGAAACTTCACTATAGAGTTTGAAAATACTAAAACGAAAACTAAAACGAATAGCTATTCCAAATCGCTTTCTTCTTCATCTCCTATTAATGTATCCTCTTCCACCAATTTTTCATAAAAATAACGGTTTGATTTATAAATGTATGGAAGAAGTGTCTGTAGATCTACGACCTTCTCAGCAACTAATGACAATGTTTCAGAATATAATGGAGATAAAGGAAATGTGGTACCACTACGACGCCCCCTTCTAGATATATCTAATATTTGGAATTCTTCATTTTCATCAAAAGTTAATTTATAACATATTTTACTTGACTGTTCTTTTCTGCATTGAAGCCACTTTATTTGCATCCATGGCACTTTAAGTTTCGTAATATTTTATTTTCTATGAACATACCGCTCAGAAAACAAAGATTTAAAGTCTAAAAATTGATTCTGTTCTTTTTCAATAACACTTATAGGGCCCTGTCTTTGAACACAACGAATAAGATTAGCCCAATCTCTAGTTAGATCAATTTTCATGGTAGTTTTTTGCTTTCCTTTTCTATTGCAGCATGAATTTTACATGCTTCTAAATGTGTGTGCCTTGGTTGTAAAAACTTTTCGTTAATTATTTGCAAATTCATTTTAGAATTATTAGCGGCGTCAACAGCAAGAAAATGTGAGAACATGACAGCTACTTTAATATTTCTATTCTGAGCAGTGCAGGAGTCGCTGAACAGATTACTTCTGCACTGTGTTCTGGTAAACCAAGAAGATGCTGCCTAATGCATGAAGCCATCTCTGCTCCACCACGTTGAGCAACCTTTTCATGCCAAATATAACAACAGACAATCCTCTTTTATTTTATCACTGAGTTAAAAGTCCATAAAGACCTCTTGTAAAAAAATAAATTATTATTCAAGCATGGTGTGGGTAAACATTTCTCTAGATCAAAACTCAGAAACGCATTGTTCGGATCATTTAAACTTTTATCTTTATCCTTCTTTTTTTCGTCATATAAACTTTCAGCTAATTGGATGTGTGCTTCACGTTCTTTTATAATGCTTAATTTTTCTTTCTCACTACTACAAGTTTCTAAAATAAGTTTGGACTTATCACACTTTTCATAAGTGTCGTTTGTTGGTTGATTGAAGGATATGTTGAATTCTTCTACAAATATTTTTCTGTACATTACTTCACTAGCATTTATTTGTAATATCTTTTTCATTACAATAAATTTGATACAAGCGATACATTTTTGAAATGTTCAAATCACTCCGTAGGTATTTTTTCTCACTTCTATTTCTAGAATAGTGACTCTCATAGGCAGGAAACAAGTTAATATGATCAATTACAATTTGTTTAGCATTGGCAGACAGTTTTATTTGGTTTCCATGTTTACTTCGCCCATCTGGTGGATAACTTTAATTTTCATTAACGTAATTGAAAACTTATTTAAAACATACTTTGACAGACTTCTACGTTTTCGGTTCTGCTTTTTATTTTTAAGTAACATTTCCGTGAGAAGGTACGACGACTAATTATTGCCTCTAATTCTTTGCGTCTTTTTTTCAAGTTCTTCTACTGAGTCGCTCAAGAACTGGTTCTGACTTTCAACTGGTAGAGTATAGCATTCTTCCAAATAAATCGATCATCTACACCAATTTTTTCATTGCACTTCATTCTACACGCACAAGGAGGGTACAATACTTTGGCAGGTTTGGTTTTCCCTGAGACAGATACGTATTCTTTTCCTCCATTTTTAGCTTTTTTTTTAACATTTCTTTTCCAAGATTTTTCATTTCTTATACGTTTTCGGGATTTTTTCTCTGTCTTCTGTCGTCCTTCTCTCTTACCATTTTCACAGAATCAGTTTTGTTTTGCTCTTCTACATCTGTACTTTCCTCCAAATATGAATTCCCTTTACCGCTGGAAGAATATGGTTATAATTCTATATTTGGATAAGTATTCATTTCAATCGTGATTTCTGTTAACGAACTAAAATCAGCTGGAACAAAATATGATAATACTTGTAAATAATGAAAACCTAAGCTTTAGTAATTTAATCAACAAAAACATTGCTCTTTGAAGGAAAGGCTACACGATGCATTTACATTAAATAACGTCAAAAATCAAAATAGAAAAGGGGATTTCTTACCTTGTATTAAATCTAATGGCTGTTCACACGAACGCATTATTTTCTCTGTTGTGCTATACATTTTTTTTTCTGCGACATATTTAGAATATAACAATAAATAAACACAATAAAGTTGTAGTACTGTCAGAGCATAAACATTACCCTACTTTTATGAACCAATGTCTGTACGCTTAGGCGTACCATTATTACAACTGCAATAACAACCAATGTTCACATTCGCTATTGTTGCATACTATAATATACATACTCAATCGACCATTGTTAGTTTGGCTGTTCTTGCACTGATATTTCTTCATAAGCGTGGTTGACATTGGGGGTGGCTTTTACAATATCTCAGATAACAATCATTTTACGACATCGACTGTTCTTGCATTAAGAAATTTAAAAATAATACAATCAAATAAATAATAAATGTCATATGCGCTATTTTATGACATTGGTTGTTCTTGTTTCAAGGTACAGATATAATGACATTACAAAGGCGTCCTTGCAGCCCTTCACAATATAAGAGGGAATTCCATCTGGTCCCTCTGTGCGCTTAAACTTTAGCTTATTTATAGTCTCACCAATTTCGTTCATTGAGGAGGTTTCCAAGTTGAACAAATCCAAAGAACTATCATTGGTTATATCATCATAAAACGAAAGCGAATAGTTAGACCTTGACTTATAGACTGATTTAAAATAGTTTGCAAAAGCAGATGTAATATCCTTGCTAGAAGAAAGAGGTTTTCCGTCGAAATGAAACTGACTCTCATTAAAGTTATGTCTTTTGTGACTGATGTAATTCCAAAATACCCTTGGATCAGTTACAATATTACTTTCTATATCTCGTGTATAATTATCATGAGCTATCTTAATATTACGTTTGACCCTGCGTCTCAGTTCTTTATACGTCTCCAAATGATGTGAGGAATCTTTTCTATGCTTGAAATAAAAATGAAATGTTATCGTTATTATGACGAAGTAATTTATAATTGAATAATACAATGACAAATTACACAAAAAAAAGCGATTACTTTTGACTAGGAATTACCAAATTCTGTCAAGCAAGCATTGATAATATATGTAACATAGGGCACAGAAGAATCAAAATGAAAGATACAATGATTTTATGATGAATTCTTTTTGAATTTCATTTAGGAGTACTCATATTGTTTATTAGTTCTTTTAGGAAAGATGAAATTAAAAATACTCCTAATATTGCAAACAGAATATCTTTCATAGAGAACTTCAACACTTTTCTTGCACAGTCTTATTACATGATGGCCTTCACGTGTTAACGTTCTATCAGGCATCTTTGAAATAATTTTTTGATTTAGATTTAGTTTAGATTATATATCTACATGAATTATTTAATTCATAAAAATAAAAACACTTAGCTAAAATGATTTTTCACTTTATTCAACAATCCTTAACATTAATACACATGTTCCAAGAAAATATTGATTATGATAGAAAAAAGTAATTTATTTACTTGGAATGCATTTTTTAATATTACCTAATAACAAAAAAATTGTGCTAAAATTTGCTAACAACAAGATTCAAAAATTGCAGATAAAATCAAACGTTCTTCTCGTTTCGATTATTCCAAGAAAATGTTAATTATGATATCAAAAAGTAATTTATTTACTTGGAATGTATTACTTAATATTATCTAAGAAGAAAATTGTGCTAAAATTTGCTAAGATTCAAAAATTGCAGTTAAAATCAAGCTTTCTTCTCATTTCGATTAATTAACATAACCTTATATTCTTCGGGAATTAGTGTAATTCCAGGAATAGGAATTCCCGTTGGTTTTGGACGGTTTGGAGCATTGGTTATGATGTATTTTCTAAGAACGCCAACGAAAATCAGAAAAATATACGATTTGGCTAAAGATTCTCCTGGGCATCGTCTCCTACCTACAATCAACAAATAATTTTAGTATAAATCAAAAGATTAAAAATTTATGTTTTTTCTTAACCTAATCCAAACGGGATTAGTTTTTCCGTAGTCACCAGTTTTCCATTTTCATCCAAAAATCTTTCCGGCCGAAACACTTCGGGGTCACCCCAAATATTTTTATCCATATGAACCGAATAATTGCTAATTAATATAGTTGTATCTTTAGGTATGATATAACTATCTAAAACGGTATCACGTAGAGTTCTTCTTGGACCCGTTATTGGGGTGACATGACAAAAACGTTTAATCTCCATTATAACAGCTTCAACGTAAGGTATTCTAAAAGAATAATTGGGTAACTTAATATTATTTAATAAATATATTATTACTTGAGTCTATCGGAATAAGTTATAACATGATCTTCCTCAAACGCATTGTCAATTTCATTTTGAACATTCTTTTGAATTATTGGATGTAAGATCATTATAAGAAACGCAAAATCTAAAGTATAAGTAACTGTGTGTGATCCCGCTATAAAAATGTCGATGCAAATCATTAAGAGTTGATCATCTAAGAAAAAAAGTCATGAAATAGAATATGCAAATAGAATAATATTGAAAAATACTTGTAAAACTTGGATGAACTTCGTTTCCTGCTTTCATGTGGCTAATAAAAGCGTGGATAACATCGTCGTTTCTCCCTGGGTTCCATTCCTCATGATGTTTATCAATAATTTCTTGAAAAAATGATCTCATTTGCTCGTTTAATCGCACTATCAAATTATATCCAGTTTTTTTTGGGGCGATAAATCTCAACCACGGAAACATATTTAAACGACCTCCAGCCATGTCAAACGCGGATTGTCTAATTTTTAGGAGTTTAAACATGTCTTGGAGGCGGGTATCATCTTTTGGGAGTCGACTTCCTGCCACTAAGCGCCAAAGAATGCTGAGTACAGACATTGAGAGTATTGGACCAACTTGAACTTCCGTTTTATTGGAATATTCTAATGTTATAAGTAATTGTTCTAATTCTTCATGAACCATACGTTCGATCGTTTCTTTACCAAAACCGAGTTGGCGCATATGTTTCATTACAAAAGTTCTTTGGATTAACCACAATTCCCCATCAGCGGAAGTAATTCCTACAAAAATACATTAATTTTTGTTTTGCGACAAGATCATTAATTAAGTATTTGTACCAATTTTCTTGCCCATCGATCTTAACCTCAAGAAAAAATCGTTTGGTCTTCCGTCATAATCTTCAGAACATAAAATTTGTTTAACTAATGGATACGATAAAACGACCACAACTTTTCTATTTCCTAATTTTAACCCGATTATGTTACTTTCGTATTGTTTTGACATGAAATTGAAGGCTTTGTGTTGACCTCCTAATTTTTTTGATATTTCTCCCAATTCTTTTATACATCCCGTAAAGGGATACCAAAAAGGACCTGTTTAAAAAAATAAAATCATTAATTTCTCGTTAAGATATATAACTTAAATTAAGTAACAATTAATATCTACAAATAAGATGTAATTAAACTGCATTTATTAATATAAAATCAAGTTTGTGTTTTGAAATGAAATATTTAACAGTTCAAATATTGAACTCCATGCTCATTCACTGATAAAATTGATAAAACGATCAGTAATGCACGACGAAATGTAAATAATAATATTAAGAGCGACTTACCAGGAGGAAAGTTGTGAGGTTTTTTGCTGGAAGTTTGTATGAATAATAAACATAACAATACTAAGATAAGAATAAGGACAAATAACATCTTGAGTCCGTTGAGAAGTGAATGCAAAACACTTTAAGTGCAGTTTTGCTCGGTTAAATTGAATTAAAGTCTGTACACGAATTAATCGAGACTAAATGCCGTTGGGCAATTGATCAAGAATCTACACACGCTACTATTACTATCTATATCTCTACACATAACTTGAAATAAGAGCTTATCGCCTGGTAGGAAGGTGTTTTATATATACATATATATAAATATACAGTGCGTTCGTAAAGTAAAGTAATGGATATAGACGTTAAAGGCGAATATAGAAAAAAGATTTAATTTCTTTTGTATTTTTTTGTTATAGTTTCATTTTTGACCATTTGTAAACATGTCATTTGAGTTTTGGTGAAAAAAAATGATTATGGTATAGGCTTTTTTGATTATATTTCAAGATGAAATCTCGAAATTCGTTATGTATTAAGTCACGCTATATTGCCAGGTGGTAATTATATCATAAACATTTTTTATTGGAAGAGTAATTAGCAAATATGTAAAAATAACAACAATTATGGTTTTGTTTTTGTTTTGTTGAGTCACCTTTTTGCATCATCACCACCTAGCAAAATATGGTAGCTAAAACCTACATATTAAATATGAAATTCTTATCGTGATACCTGTTTAGTATACAGCGTGTGATCTATATTGATCTATATCGATTGATAAGAGTGTTAACTTTGTTTAAAAAAGCACGAAGATTAAGAAGAAAGCTAAATGTATACTGCCAAAACAGTTATTGTTGTTTCAGTTGGAAAGCAGAAAACGTTACAGAACATCCTTTACCGTAATTAGTAAAACATATCTTTCTTATGCCAAAAAATCTTATACAAAATTTGAATAGAGTAGGTTAAAATACTCGTGCAATATTAAAAAAAAAATAAAAAATTAATATGAGAATCTTGTATCTTTAAAATAATGGCTTATGTTTAAATACAATTTCTATGTTTATATTTTAAAAAAATATCGACTCTTGCCCAGCTGCAAAAACCTGAAACACCCTGTATATTAATTTTATGATAGTGCGTTTATATAGAAATTTTCAAACAAAATTTATTACTTCAAATAATTCAGTGCTACATTCCTTCTTAGAATATGTTTACGATTTCAAAAATATTTTCATTTATTTATTACAAGAATATTTCTCTTTTGCGGAAAATTTAAATAATCTTAAGAATGTTTAAAATTTTTTTTTTTTAGGTTTTTAAAATATTTAATAAAGTTAAATGAATTTTGCACTAAAATTAATCTAATGAAAACACTGTGATCAGTTGAGTGTTTTTAGTTAACTTTGGGTGGCTCATTTCAAATATGCCTTTCATTTGTTTGGAAACGTCACGTTTTTCTTTAATTCGCGTGTCACACTGCTGCTGAACATAGGACTTTATAGGGCAACTGAAATTGCTAAAACATCACTATTTTTAAGAAAATGTAAATATTTTATAAAACAGTTGGTTACGTAATGTAATTCTAAATAAATTTTATTTGAACAGCTTATTTAGTTCATTACAGTGTACATGAAGTATGAAATCAATTCGATATAAATTGGGGAAGATGTTCGTAGAAAAAAAGGGCTAGTGAGCTATATTATGTAGTTAAAATTGAAATGTATAGGCTGTCCTAAAGCTGGGATACCATGCCTAGGTTGACATTTTTAAATATTTTTTGTTATATTTATGGATTCCACCTTAAATTCTGAGCACTCTTCAGCTTATCATTTTGATATCCAGATATCCAGATATTGGATACTTTTAAAGGGAAACTTTTTTCTGTAAGAAATAAAGGAAAAATGATAGCAATGTCTCACGCTCGAACATATCCAAAGCAACTTTTATGTAAAATACGATGGAGTATGTTAACTTTCGCCCAATGCTATATTTTGGTAATTATTCACATAAACATAATGTTTTTTTAATTGAACACCCTATATATTTTGTATATTCGCCGAATGCATAAAATTTCCTTTCCAAAAACATAGCATACTTGATATCTCGTTCAAGATTTCAAGAAAATATACAACTTGGAAACTTTTAAGGTGTTCATCTGTGAAATTGTGATTCAAATTATAAGTGCTTATTGTTAAAGTATTTCGTAGTTGTCACAAACGTTCAAAATGGGTACACAAAACCCATTTTTTTGTAGAAACGTTTTAGCAGAATCACTAAAAAAATGATAGAATTTGAAAGAGATTGTGTATTTTATTAAGTACGTCACATTATAATTAACTAAAGTGTTTGTTAGCATTCAATAATGTTAATATTTGATTAATAGTCCTTGTCGTCTTGTAATTTTTATTTTATTAAAATAACAAAAAAAAATGATAATTTTTTTTTGCAAAAATGTTAAATTGTATCAATTTTGGTTAATCATAATAGACATTATGAGACCTTATACATTTTGCGATATTCATTTTTTTATGAGTTATGACGTCATCGACATTCTTTTCAAGGATATTTTTATTAACTTGCTTTATTTGAAAAATATTTATATCGGTACCGGTTTTGGAAATACCATTCCATCATCAGCCGAAAATGTCATAAAAGAGCTAAACAGGTTAAACAGGTTATTAAAAGAGCTAAAATTGTTGGATACATTTGCATCAAAGAAAATTTTTGGAAACGTGTAACAAATTCTTGAATTATAAAAAATTTTTAGTCTTGAATTTCGAAATATGAAACGTTGTGATGAAAATAAAATGTTGAAAAGTAAAATTAGTTAAGATTTACAAAAAAAGTGACCATGTTGGCGGAGTGAAAAGGAAAACGATTTCCTTTTCACTTTTTGTTTGTTTTATAATAATTATGGTGTCATTTAAGTGAAACCACCCAACGCATACAAATTTTAATTTTTATTGGATGTGGAGATAAAACCCGAATACAACAAGAGGTATGCAGGTAGTTTAATGCAAAGTACCTTGACAAAGTTATTAGTAGATCAACAGTTAGCAAAATTGAGAAGAAATTTAGAGAAACTAAATTGTTAAGTACGTCCAACATGTGTATGTCCTAAAATCGACGAAAACAAAGCGTATCTATGGTTACCCATGAATAATGGTATTTTTACGTTGACAAAAAAAAATAAAATTTGTACATTCATTTAAAGCTAATTTTCTCAACATTCCTTATGTAACCTATATCGGTATTTACATCGGTGGTCGCAGAAAAAAATATTCTTTCAGATTCTGTAAACATATGCATGTGGTACCTTTAAAAAATGGTGTCATAATGTGTGTTATAATCAACCAAAATTGGCCCGTTTTGCTATTTTAACTAGATGTAAAAATATATAAACCGTAAGAGATATCAATATCTTTTACGGTTTCACGTTAAGTTTTGTATAAAAATTAAGCCTCAGACACTGATATCATTTTTTTTCTATCTCTTATAGAAAGACGACATTCCTTTTAAAGGTGACCAATTTGGTCCACCGATCGTCTTCATAAGTACAGAAGGTTATTGGAATGTTGTGTATTGAATGTATCAAATTTAAGTTACTATAGAATCAAATAAAACAATGTATAGATTGGCGACTCTATAAGTATTATAATCACTTATTTTTATAATATATTAATAAATACATTTTTTATAAATAAATACTTTTTTTAAAAATAAATACAATTTTTATAAACAACATTTTTTGGAGGAGTGGTAAACCGACATAGGCAAATTAACATACATGAAAAATATTCAAAATGTAACGTAGAATTCAGAGATGTTACAACAAAGGGGTTTCTATTTAAAAATGTCAACTTAGGCAAAAAGAGCTCGTTAAAAACTTGAACATACAGATGTCCATGTTTTTTCAATTTTTGACAACTGTCCTCGAAGATTTTTTTGTGTACATAAAAAATCAGAATTTAACGTAAAATCCATAAATGCAACGAAAATGGGGGTTTCTATTTAAAAATCTCAACTTAGGCATGATAGCTCAATTTTGGAACACCTATACATTTTAATTTTGATTAAAAAATGCGCGCTAAAATATATAATATAGATCACTAGGCCTTTTTTTAATTAAAATAATTTTTAAATATAAGAACATTCTCTGGATTTGAATCGAATTGATTCTATACTTTATGTATATACTGTATATTTTGTTTTAATAACAACCGATGATATAAAATTACAATTGCAACTTGATCGAAAATAAATATGAAACGAATGGTAACGCTACAGATACTCCCCTCTTCTTATGAAATATATATTATATAAAATTTAAGTTTCAAACGGTCAATGCTAATAAATCGTTTGGAATTATTTTCTAAAATACAAAATGTTTTTAGAAGTTTTTTGATAATAAGAAACGGTCCTTCATACCTTGGAGAGAGTGAAGGTATTTTTCGTTCTATTGTGACAAACACATAATTTGATTTATACAACTCTTTATGAATAAATGTTTTATCGAGAGAATGATGACGCACTGTTGAAGGTATCAGGTTAGCAAAGTGATTGCGTAAGCTGATCAGGAGTGGAGGAATATCAGGAAGAGAATGAGATCAAGAAAAGAATTCACTTGGAAGTAGTCTTAAAAGTTGTCCATGGACCAACTCGGTAGATGAACAGCTTAAATCTTACTTAACTGTCGTTCTTAAACTAAGCAGTATTATACGTATATAGTATTATTTAAAATGTTTCCTCTAGCAATTAGAGAAAACACTTTAAAAAAAGAAAAATCTTCGATTCGAATTGTTTCCTTCATCATGTGTAATAGAGTGAGGTATTCCAGAACGAGAGAAATAATTAATATACTGTTGACAAAGAAAAAGCTTCTGTCAATCTGGTAAATTTTTCGATTACAGTAAAAATATAAGAGCTAGTACAAAGTTTTACTTTGGATAAACGGTCCACAGGATATGTTAATTAAAACAACTTTTTTGAAATGCTAATATTTCGATTGTAATTTATTTTCAACCTTCCTCAGAGCATCTTAATTATTGTTATTTGAAGCCAACGATCATACAGAATCGTCATAAACATTATTTAAAAACATTGAACACATTAAAATATTTAAAAACTGGGCTTAATTTATTAAAACTGTAAATTACATGAGCAAAAATTGGTGACAAACAAAATGGAGTAATGAAATGCTGTAAAAGTCACTTTTATAAGCTTTAAGATCTGTGACAAACGATAAATTGTTAACCTTCTAAAACATTTAATTGTTGAGAAGATAGCTAATAATTCACGATCATAAGTGGAGTATTTTGCAGCTTGCGCAGGAGAAAGTTTTTTTGAAAAGAATGCAAAAGGTTATGAAACATTGTTAATGATTTGTTCTAATGCTTCTTCAGTTGAACAATTGGAGGAGAATGTCTTCATACACTTCTTCAACAACTCCCGTAAAAATAAATTTCTTGATAATTATTTTCCTTTTACAATATCTTTTAATTTTAAATTAAATTAATTTTAAATTTCATAAACCAACAACCAGAAAGGAGAAACTCTTTTCTTTATCCGAATAAACTTTGGTTGTATGTCATCCAAATAAACGAGAAAAGAGTTACCAATTTTGTGTTAATTTTGTGGTTAAAATAAAACAACTTAATTTTGTGTTTAGCTTAAGATTTAGTTAAAAATTAGCAACTTGATCAAACGCTACAATGTCATCGTACATGATTATCAACGCTGCATCGACTTAAATTATTTTCAGCTATACAGGGTGTTTCACTATTCTAGGACCCCTATGTATCTTTTTAGATATAATGATTACCTGTCTTAAATGCTATTCGTAGAATACAAACTTAGTCAAGACATGATAAAGAAGTACGTTTTACATTTCAATTAAATTAATACTATCCCTAAAGCAGCGCAAAAAAATTGTTATAAGTTCTTATCGTGTCTTTAAATATGTTAAAAATTCACACGTAGTTATGTGCGGTTAATCAGGAGTGACAATTTAACACATTATAATACTGTTAAAAATAACAAACTACAGAATTTAAATCTGAATTCCATATTGTATGACTTTATCAATAAAATATTTAAAATATGGAGATATTATGTTGTTATGTAAGCAATATGAAGGAAAAATGAAATGTATTTTTTTCGTTCGCTGAAAAATGATAAAAACTCACATTCCGATTCAGTACCAACAGCTCTTCTGAGGAATAATATTATTTATTACGTGATGTTAAAATTGTTTTGTTTATTTTATTCAATAAAATTGTTTGTTTACTTTCTTCAAGCCTACACAAAAAAATTCTGTATCGACATACCTACCCTCTCCTCGCACCACAATTCTTTTTTTGCTACGATTTCACAATACTATTACACAATAATTATCATTCTTAATTATACAAATCAAATAATAACTTTAAACAAACATGAAATTAAAACAAAATGTTCTCATTTACAGAACAATTTATACATTATTACTTATCCTATTATTGTACCAGGCTGTTCAATTATTTTCTTAATGCTATTATCCCACACAGATCTATACTTTTTTATATTTTGTCTTTTTCATAACTTATTTCCTGTAAAAAATGTTGGAATAAACCTGATTTTCTCAAGTTTATACCGACTTTTTTTAAATATTCTAATTATTTTAATTTAAAAGTCGCGATTGCGGGTGCGAAAGATGAGAAAAACCCTAAAAAAGGTTCTTCAACAATTATAACAATTTACATCAAAATTAAGCTAATAGATTTATTTCAGAGGTAGAAGTAATTTCAGAGGACAGCATAGTTTTAGAGGAGAAAACAATTTGAAAAATCGACGCAGTAATATAATAAATTAATATATAATAAATAATTTTCAAGGAACACAACGAGGTCGCGGTCAAATCAATAATGCGAATAATAATAATAAAAATTGTAGAAGTGTTTATACTGCACAAGAATTAAATAATATAAATTCAGAAGTAAAAGAGGAAGAAAATCAATTTTTTCGTTCCTAAAGGAGTGTTCTATAAATTTTAAAATTGTATAAAAGTTAATTACAAAAATAATAAATTAAAATTATTGGTTGATATTGGAGTCTCAATTACTGTTATCTTTACGTCAGATTCAAATTACTATAATAACAAAGAGAAATGCATAAAGATAACAGAAATATCGGGTTTCACTTCGTCGCTAGAATCAGCAGATATTTTCTTTTTACTAGGTAGTACAAAAATTCAACACGAATTCTTTGTTTTAAATGATTTTTCGCAAAATATTAATGGTATTTTGGGTTCAGATTTCTTTACTGATTTAAATACTCATCAATCATAGATTATGAAAATTTTGATTTTTCTTTTTGGGTTAACGGGAGAAAAACATTTATTACCGTTAGAGTCGAATTGTAATAATCAATTCGCGCAAGATGCGAAGCAATACGTTATTTTAAAGTAAATGGTGATTCAGATTACATTGTTTTACCTGAAGAAATTGCAGAAGGAGTGTTTTCTGCAGCAATTATTACAAAATCCATAAAATATTTGTTACCAATTAAAATTTTAAACATAAATGATAGAGAGATAAGTATAAAAACATTTTAGCCAAAAATAGATAAGTTATCAAATCATAATGTGTGTGCTTTTGTTGAACTGAGTTTTTAGTGGATGGAATTGATAAATGAAATTGATGCCTGTGTCACAAAAAGACGAAATTCACAAACAAGTACATAAGTTGCTTAAACTTGGGGTCTTCGAAGAACCATCTTCAAAGAAAAAACCAGATTTAAATGTTAATGAAAAATGGCGTATAGTAATTGTTATAGGCTTCTAAACAGACAGATTGGGGATGATACGTTTCCGGAGGAGAAGGAAAGTAAATTTAAAAGTTAAAACAAGTGCGAATTTTTAAAGAAACAAATTTTGTACTTGGGTTATATTAGTTTTATACCAACCAGCACTCCGACTCGTCGCGGACTCGTCAAATACAATTCCACATGTCTAGTAATGTCGTTACACTTAAGCAGATTGTCCTGCATCACTTGATATGGACGATTGAATTTGACGAGTCCGCGACGAGTCGGTGCGCTGGTTGGAACATTGGAACAAAGCTATTATATCACCAGGGAATTCTTTCCGATCCAGAAAAAGTGAATATTATATTAAATTATCCCACACCCACAGATGCAAATGAAACTAAAAGATTTGTTGGGTTTGCAAATTATCAAAAATTAAGTACATTAAATTTATCAAAAATTTTGCAGATATAGTAACACAACTAAATCAATTATCAAAAAAGGAGACAAATTTATACGAACTGAACAATGTCAAAAATCATTTGAAACGTTAAAAAGATTTTTAGTGAAACCTCCAATTCTTCAGTATCCTGATTATTCAGATAAAAATCAATTTATTTTAAGAACAGATGCGTCGAGATTTGAGTCATGTGTTAAATAAGGTAGAAAGTAATTATTGTACTATTGAAAATGAGTTATTAAGTATCTGTTAGGCAATTAAAAAGTTTAGAACGTAAAAAAGTTCCGAATTCTCACAGACTATAAACCATTATTATATTTATTTGGTATGAATAATCCTTCAAGCAGATTAACTAAATTTAGTTTAACTCTGGAATAATAAGATTTTGTTATCAATTACGTAACTGGCAAAACTAACGTAACAGCTGACGCATTGTCTAGAATTAGTATTGAATCAATTAAAGGAGCTAAATGGTAACGTAAGTTCAAAAATATTCGTGATAACTCGAGCTCAACAACATAAAATAAACAATCGGTTTGCAGATGCTTTTAATAAAGTCCAAAATGACAACAGGCTTGATCACCCTGGTGTTATATATATTATTGAAACCTTTTGTGGATAAAGACGTAGTAGAACTCAAGGTAATATCAACAAAAGATGTTAAGAAACTCGACAGAAATATGTATGGTTTAAATAATGTCATATATGATGAAACTAAAAATATAATTTATATAGAACAGCAACTCGATCAACGTCAATATTGCATATGTTGCTGAGAATATAGTATAGTAGAATATAATATTCCGGAACTAATAATAATAAAATCAAATAATTGCGCAATGTTATTAAATGATTTATCGAAGTTTAAGAATGAAATTGAAAGAAAACTTATTTTTGGACAGGAATGCAAAAAGTGTAGAGGATTTCATAAGAAAGTGTGATGATTGACAGAGGTTCAAACATTCAATAGTGTACAGTAATGCAAGAAGTTTTATTAGATCTAGTGGGCCCAATTTATCAATGGGCCCATGGTCTTGAAAATAACCACTGCATTTTTACATTACAATGTGAATTAACAAAATTTGTTGAAGCATATCCGATTCCAAATAAAGTAGCAGACACGGTTGCTAGAGCATATGTAAACAATTTTATATTGAGTTATAGCACATGTATACTACATGAAGTAGTTACAGATCAAGGGATAGAGTTTTTAATTTCATTTTTTCAGGAAACTTGTAAATTATTAAAAATAAAAACTTTAAAATCTACAGCTTACCATCACCAAACCCTCGAAGCTTTAGAAAATTCACAAAACCATTAGGTACATTTTTACGTATTTACACTTCTAAATTTCCAAATGTATGGAGCTCTTGAGTTGCATATTGGAGTTTTCCATACAACAACACTGTCCACAGTGAGACAAAATATACCCCGCATGAATTAGTTTACAGAAAACGGTGCCACCTGCCATCGAATTTAACAAGTACGATTGATCTTTTGTTCAGTCTTTGCGCACATAATGATATTCTCTCGTTCAGCTATCCTTCAAACAAAGAAAACAGCAATATTTTGTAAAATCGCTTTGTAAGCCTGTAACCACCGCAATTACCTGAAAATCATAGAAATGTAAGTCAATACTTAAAAAGTAGAAGTTAGTACATTTTTTTACTCCGGCAATTACTTTTATATCTACAGAAACTTTCCATTCAAATGCGTTATACTGAATTAGTGTCAAAATAATAATATTGATTTCAATGAATTTAATGTTTATACTTAGTGCCTGGAACAGTTAAAATACGTCTTTATTAAAAAAAATTGTTCGCAGTAATGATTCAACAATGCAGTGAAAATGGCAAAAATGAAATTTTGCACGATTGTCGTAAATTAACATTCGGTAAAATACATTCGATCATGATGTCCAATGCTTCGAAATTTAGAGAATTAAATTTTCTACAGGATAGAATAGCTAACTTTTTTGTTCATATATAATTCTTTTTCATTACGGATAAAGTGAAAAAATAAATTGAAAAAATGTCAAAAAGTTTGATTTTGTTGAGTTGTTTTAGGCTGTAACAAAATAACGGAGAGTACGTTTTATGCCATCACTACCTCAAAATGTTCGTCTGGACCCACTTTTATGCTCATATAGCTACAGAAGTATACTATGCGAAATAACAAATATACTAAACATGAACCGATACTGTGTTTTTTAATTTACGATTTTCCACATTTTTGGATATATCTCGAAAACTGGACATGATGGCGAAATCTGAAGACAGTTTCAGAATCAGCACAACATTCTACGTTATAAAAAATATCACAGTCTTTGGGATTTTTCTTGTAAACTACTGTAATCACGGGATCGCTCGTCTCTAATTTAAACTTCAAACGAGAAGTTAAACTATTTTGCGCATGCGTAGGTCATCGTACCGGTAATTTATGAAAAATTTGTTTGATAATTTGCAGTAAATTACGATTATAATAAATATATATTACGATTATATGCTGGTAATTACGTATTAAATTACGAATTCATATCACTGCTTGTTCCGTTTAAACCAAAGTACTTTAGTGCATAACAGCTCGCGATGTTCTATCATTTATTATTTATCATCATCTATTGTTTCATTTTGGACTTGTAAAATTCCGCAATCCCAGTTTCTAAATAATAGAAATATCGGAAAATTAAGATTTTGAAAACACTATTAATGGTAAAGTATATAGCAAATGTACGTATGACAATAAATACTAGGTATGAGAAAACTTTTACAAAATGTTATTTTACTTGCTATTGAAAAGTACTGAAAGTAAATAAACTACTTAGACTAAACAAATAATTCTTCAAGTACTTCTTATATTAAACAAGTAACAAATATCCAATTAATTGCATTAATCAGTTGTCCTATAAAATCCTATATTTTGCAGCAGTGAGATACTCGAATAAAAAAAACTTGTTGTGTTACAGAAAATGGAATTCAAATCAACAACAAATTACAAATTTCTTGGAATACAGTATTATTTTTCTAAAATAATTGATTTGATGTGCTAAATATATTAATTTGTTTATTATTTTCGTTCGAATTGCACAATGTATAAATTATTTTAAAGTAATTTGCAAAACTAAAATTTTCCTCTTCACATCATTAAGCGGTAAAATTGTGAAATTACTTGTACTATGTATTAGTAACGTAATTATCTAAAGTAATGTTTAATTAGAAGTAGTGTTGAAATAATGCATTGCTATATAGCGTAGATATATTTTCTTTGATTGCGATTAGCTGACACTGGAACTAGGACGGAATGAATATGTGTTGTATCATATTTTCTTTCTTGCTACCGCATTACGTAGCACCGCATTCTAATTTTCATAAAATAAATCAAACAATTTTAAGTTATTTATATTTAATGCATAACAGCGATAAGATAAATACATTGGTCCAACTGTCCAATAATCTAAATATACAGGTTGTTTAAAAAACAGAAAAAAATAAATAGAGGTTGTTTAAAAAAATGTATCCAATATCTTACCCACATATAGTACTTATGTACACAAACAAAATAATACTATATAAATAATTATATAGATAATTAATTATATAATAATTATATAATAATTATAATAATTATATAATAATTATATAGAATATAAATTATTCTCACATAAAAAGTACATATTACACAAACTAACGAATATGTTATTTTAATAAACTACACTAAGTATTAGAAAAAACAACTTAAAGAAGATGTTCGACATGTCCACCTGCCATTTCTACACTAGCTTCACATCTTCCTATCCATTTGTTGTACGTTTTATTTAAAAAAATTCTTACTACTTTAGAAAAGTGTAGTAGGGCAACATCGTGTGAAAACCATTGATTTATTCTGTCAATTAGGGAAACATCTTTTAATAACAAGGGTAAAGTATTAGTTAAAAAATTCAAATAACTTTCACCGTTTAAGCGATTTGATAAAAATACTGGTCCTATCAAACGATCCCCAAAAATACCTAGCCAAACGTTTAGCGAATACTTGTGTTGACTTTTATTCTTCATAATAGCATGAGGGTTTTCATCCGACCAAATATGGTTAATATGGAAATTAACTACAGCATCATTTGAATCCTATGTCGAGGAAATGCTACGGCGGACATATTCGATATATTTGCTGACATAGATTTTTCTGTTTGTATACATGAGTACTATATGTGGGTATTATATTGAATACTTTTTTTAAAACCCCCTGTGTTAGCTAAATATAAAATACTTACCCAACATATATATAATCAATATAAGCAACATAACATATATAATAAGATGAACATAATTAAGTAAGATTATTTAATTATGTTCCTTGTTCCTTCTTCAGTCGAAATAACCAAATTCATGGTGGTGTGTTAATCATGATAAATGATTAGGTTGAATTTGAGAATCTTGAATACGTTAGTTCATTGTCACGTGAATTACATTGTGAAATATGTGGCGTTAAGATAAAAAAGAGTGATGTTATTGTCTTAAATATATATATATTATATGCTGCAGGCTATTGAGAGATTTCTTTACTAGCATACTGTATACAGAAAACCTACCCACACGAATCGATACTTAAATGCATCTTCTCATCATTATCCTTCACAGATCCAATCAGTCGCCAACTCACTAATCTCAAGATCCATTCGACTTACAGATAACGATAACAGATCAGAAGAAATGACGAAAGTCACCTTGGCTCTTGCTCAAAACGGCTACTCCAAATACATGGTGAAGAAAGCCATCGATCGACAATTCAAGCCGAAGGACCCACATCCACAAGAAGAGACCAGAAGACCCAACGTCGTACTACCCTACATCATAGGAACAACTGATCGCATAGGAAGACTTCTACGGAAACACGACATCAGTACCACCTACAGACCCGGCAAGACTATAGGAGCTTCTCTCAGGAATCCAAAAGACCAAATAAAATTGGAAAATCTAGGAGTTTATTCCATCCCCTGCGGCTCATGCGACAAGAACTACGTGGGACAGACCAACAGAAGAATAGCTGCCAGACTAGAAGCATACGAAACAAACAGCTCACTTCTGCTCTCTTCCGCCACCATCTGGACACAGGCCATACCATCAATTTCGAGGGTTGCAAGCAGGTAGCCAACGTTCCGCATTGGAGAACCAGATTGATCCGGGAATCCATTGAAATAGCGAAGAACGGCGCCCTCATCAAGAGGGATGATGGCCTACATTTGTCAGCAGCGTGGGGGACGGTCATAGAGCACTCCAGGCCCAGGGCTGCTTTCCTGAGGCAAGGACCATCCAATTCGGAACGGCAGGACGCCGAGTTGCCTATCATACCTGAAGCGTCCAGTGGGAGCAGCCCAGGTCCAGCAATCACCGGACAGCGGGTCAGTGGCCTCTTCTCGCCCATGGATGACGTCACCAAAGCCATATCCGGTGGAAAATCCCCAGGACCGTTAATCGCCGTACGACAGGTCAATGACCTCCCCCCACCACCCACGACTCACGTCACGTCGGACATAAACAAGACGTGCAAATTGTATCGATAATGTTTTTATCAATTTTGACAATCATAATGTTCATGTAAAACAGTACTAAAATTGAAAATAGTACTATAATTTTGAGGCCTATTACTCAGTTAGGTAGATGTAGGTTCTATCGAGATGTACCAAATATCTGTCGCAATAAAATTTGTTTTATTTATGAATAGGATGATTTGTGCTCACTGGGACGAAATGAAAGAAAATTACTGGAAAGGACATTGAAATTATCAGCGGGCTGGACGAACTCAAATCTTAAACAAATGCGGGAAAATCTACATATTTTAAATAATATCTATAACTGTACTAAGTCAGATAATATAAAATTACAACGAGACCATCTACATAGGGACTATAACAGGATGTTAAATGAGGCTAAAACTAAATTTAATGACTAAATTTTGATTGATGCTAATTATTCAGGAAAAGTAATGTGGAACTTAATAAACAGCAAAACAGTAAATAAAACCCAACAGGTCAATTCTGATTTAGGTTCAAATGAGGCTAATGTCTTCTTTACGGCGATACCTCATCGAATCCTTGATGGCTTGGATATATATTAATGGATGTGGCTATTTATATGCAGTATGTATACGCAATTGGCTATTTACACATAGAGTATGTATATGTGATTGGCTATTTAAACATACTGTATGTATACGCAATTGGCTATTTGTACATACAGTATGTGTACACAATTGGCTGTTTAGATATACTGTATGCTTGTATATATACCAATTACAGCTCCTATAGCAATTAAGTTAGGAATTTCTTTCAAATGCAGGCTTATATTATATACACGAACGTATTTTTGGAAAATATTGTCGCATATACGGCGTGGTCCAAAAAGTGTGACGACACAAAATGTATTTTCTTATATAAATGGAACACCCTATATTTTTTTGCATATTCTGATTAGCTGTCTTAAATGTTATAACTACACATCTTGTTTTCAAATATATGTAATTATGTTTTTTAAATCAAAAAATCATAACTCAGAGATTTAATGATTTGGACAAACGATTTTAAGCACGTTAAATAGCAACAAAATTTGTTTCAAGTTGCTCTTTATTTCATAGCGATATCTCAATTAGTTCTTGAGATACGAATTTTTGTAATTTTTTTGATTTTTATTAAACGCATATAATTAAATTTTGCAGAGTTTTAATCAAAAAATCATAACTCAGAGATTTAAATATTTGAAGCAAAGATCTTAGGTTCCTTAAATAACAACAAATTCGAATTGCTCTTTATTTCAAAGCGATGTCTCAATTAGTCCTTGAAATACGATTCTTTGAAAATTTCTTGATTTATATCAAACATATATGATTATGTTTTTGCAAAGTTTTAATAAAAATATCATAACTCCAAGATTCAAAGATTTGAAGAAAGGATCTCAAGCACATTAAATACTAATTCAATTTGCTTCAAATTGCTTCTTATTTCAGAACGATATCTCAATTAGTTCTTGAATTTCAATCAAAAAATCACAACTCGGAGATTAAAATATTTAAAGCAGGAATTTTAGGCACCTTAAATAACAACAAAATTTGCTTCAAACTGCTCTTTATTTTAGAGTGATATCTCAATTAATTCTTGACATACGAATTTTTGAAATTTTTTTTATTTTTAACAAATATATATAATTAGGTTTTTGCAAAACTTTAACCAAAAAATCATAACGCGGAGATTTAAAGGTTTGGCGAAACAATCTTAGACACATTAAATACTAACTAAATTTGCTTCAAATTGCTTCTTATTTTAAAGTGATATCTCAATTAATTCTTGAGACACGATTTTTTCAATACGATCACATTAATTTTTTTCTTAAAAACTACGATTTTGTTTAAGAATTTTTATCTCCATATGTAAATGATAAATTGAATTGCGACTTCTGTAATTAAAATACTGAGGATTTCTTCTATAATTATCACAAATTGTGATATCTATTTTAAGTAACTACATAAATTTTCAAAAATGTTTACAAAACGGTTAATAACATATACATTTTATTTATTAACATATATATATATATAGCATTTAAGGCAGTTAATCAGAATATGTAAAAAGAGATATGGTGTTCCGTTAAAATGAAAAATTCATTTTGTGTCATCACCCTTTTTTACACTCATATATTTAGTACAAGTCTGCGTTTGAAAGAAATTTCTAACTTAATTGGTATAGGAGCTATAGATGTCTGACACATTATTGCAGTGACCCTGTATATGTAACGTTATTATTTCGTTTAATGGTAATAACTATACAATTGTAATTATAATTTCATTTATTAAAGTTAGTTTTCAAGTTAGTTTTCAGTTTTTTGTATGTATAAACAGCTAATTGCGTATACATACAGTATGTGTAAATAGTCAATTGCGTATACTTGCAGTATGTATAAATAGCCACACCCTATAATAATAGTGTAACAAACGAACAGCATTATATTGAAGTAAGGGATGCTATAGGTTAGATATACTGAAGTCTAAACCCAGTAGAGATATCTATGGTCTGAACATCAATTTGATTAAACAAATAAAAGATTTGATTACAAGCCCCTTATGTAAACTATTGAATTTACTAATATGCGAAGGCGAGTTTCCTGATTCCTTAAAGACCGCGTTGGTTATTCCCGTACACAAGAAGGGCAACAGCAGTAAAATTGAATACTTCAAGTCAATATCTCTACTTCCGTTTTTTTTTTTAATTTCGAAAAACTGCTATCAAAGCAGATAACAAGTTTTCTTGAAAGTAACAACTTATTTACTCCCTCGCAATATGGCTTTAGAAAGGGGAGGAATACGGTCGGAGCAAAGTTGATGTGAATCAGATACTAGAGTCATATGAGAACGGAGACTTTGCTACAGGACCTTTTTGTGGTTTCAGATATTATGTAAATTCATTATGAGTCATTGGAATGAAAAAGATACAATCAAGGTTTATCGTTTCGTATACATTATGCACAATTCTATTTTACCATTTTAAAACTAAACATATTTTTTGAACACCTTTTTAATGCTATACTTCATGAGTTATTGGATGATGTTGGGACTTGTGGATATTAGACTTGTGGGGTATTTATCTCTGGAAAATTTGGGAATACTGTGTTTTTCTATTCTTGTAAAAATGTTACTAAAAAATGGTTGCGGCAATTTTGGAGGCTGAAGTGTCAACAAGAGGATAAGCTTCTGGTCATCTGGTAAATCGATCTATGGACGTAAAAACGTCAGAAAATGTTGAAGAAGTAGGTAAAGTTTCAATAAGATCCATATGAATGTTTTCAACTCTTCCAGAGGGTAAGCAAATATGTTGAAGGGAAGATTTAGTGTAACACGTAATTTTAGACCTCTGACAAAACGAGCAAAGCTTACACCAAGATTTGATTTGTTTGGTTACGTGTGGTCAAAAAAAAAAAATCTATTTTTGATCAAATGTAACGTATTTGTTATGCCAGAGTGTATTAGTGAATGAAATTTGTCAAACATGTTTTTCTAAAATTAGAAAGTATAATGTTTTATTTAATTTTGATTAGTACTTTTGTAAAAAACGTTTTAATTTTGAGTCTGAATCTTGAGAATTTTCGATCATAATTTCTTTTGGGTAAGGCTGGCTTAAAGAATCAATGTTAATACTGGACAAAGTGTCAGAAGTGACATTAATTATACCTTTAATGTAAGATATGTTATTTATGAATTGTGTAATGTAGTTGATATATCTGATTTGTCTAGAAGTCTTTTCTGATTTAATGAAGAATGAATGAATTAAAGGTTTGTGGTCAGTATAAATTGTGAAGAAATTATCATCTAAGAAATGTTTGAAATGCCTGACCGAAAGGTACATGCCTAAAAGTTCTCTGTCAAAAGTGGAAATTTACAGTATTTCAGATGTCATTTCCTTAGAAAAAAAAAGCAACTGGAACAGTTGTTCCATCTTTTGACTGCTACAGCTGTTTCAAATGCATCAGTATGCAAGAAATAAGATTTAGAGGAGTTTGGAAGAGAAGGGAAAGTTGTATCTATAAGGAATTGACCAGCTTTCAGGAAGGAAGAGTTTTCTTCTTCTTCAAAAGAGGTTATATTTTTCGATTTTTGGGAATTTATTTTGTTAACTAAAGCATGAAGAGCAGCTAGAATTTCAATGATTTTGGGAATAAAACCATGATAAAAGTGTATTATTCTTAAAAATCTTTGATGTTCTTTGGTTGGGGATATTTTGAAATAGCTTCAACTCGTAAATTGAAAGGTTTGCTGCCTTCACGCGCGTCCCAAAAAATGTAAGGGTGTAACCCCGAATATGCATTTGTTTGGTTGGATGATAATATTATGATTGTTAAGTATTTGCAAGAGAGGATATTACTGACCACCAGAATGTCATCTATATGAACGAATAGAAAAGGAAGACCTGAAAGGACTTCGTTGATAAATCTCTGGAATGTTTGAGCTGCATTCCTTAGGCCAGGAAGGCATGCGTAAAATCTCAAAAAGGCCAAAAGGAGTGGTTATCGCGGTCCTGCAAATGTCCTCTTCAGCAGTAGGGATTTGGTGGTAAGCTCTGACAAGATATATTTTTGAAAAAATAGTTCAAGATGACAGGTGAATATTGAAATTTAATTTACGGTATGACCTCCAATCATTTGAATCTTTCTTTGGGACCATATGTAAAGGGGATGCCACTGAAGAGGAAGACGGCCGACAAATCCCAAGAAAGATTATAATTTTAAATTCTTTCTTGGCTATTGAATATTTTTTAAAATCAAGTCATCTTGGTCGATTGAATTGAAGATAAGCATTGGTAATAATTTTGTAAGTCGTTATGTGCTTGACCCTGAAAAGAAAAATCAGGTCTGCAAACAAGTTTTGGGTAATTTTTCAATAAATTAATGAACTTGGTTTCGATGGAAAAAAGTTTTGGAGTAATGAAAAAATTTTTGGGAAATATCCAATTGTAGAAACATTGGTTTCCGGGTCAATCAAACTTTCATGTTTTAAATTAAATAACAAATTATAATGATTTAAAAAATAAATTTTTCTTACATTACGGTTTTTTAATGATTTATAAATGAAAGCACGAAGTTTTCCGAAAACAAAGTCATGCGTGAGTTTTCCAAGCTATGGGCCACGATCCAACACATCGAGTAACGAAATATTTGAAATGGGTTGCAAATTTTCACGTAAAACTAATAGAACTATTTTTTTTTTACCAAGAGAGCTACGTTCCCGAAAGAAATCGTGAATTAAGTGTAAACAATATTAAAAATTCTTGTTAAAGTTCATTTAAGAATTTATTTCGTTTGTTTTTTATAAAGTATCATTTTTGAGATACCAGGTTTTTAAATCAATATAATTTTGTGGCAAAATTAAAAGTTTCCTAAATCATTTCTGAAAAATCGTAAAAAATTGAATTCTCAAGATATCTTGTAGTTGTTGAGTATTTCAATTCATTTTTGAGATAGCATGTTTTGAACTTACCCTAAATTAGTGGCATTTCATGAAATTAAAAATTTCCTTAATCATGTTTAAAAACGTAATAAATCTAATTTTCCAGATATCGTGATGTGATGATCTTATAAAAGAAAGTGCGCACTTTTCTGAGAATAAATCCAACCATGAGTATCACAATTCGTTTTTTAAATATCCAGTTTTAATCTTATTCAAAATTTGTGGCACTTTATAAAATTAAAGATTTCCTTAGTCATTCTTAAAAAATCGTAAAAAGCGAATTCTCAAGATAACGTGATGAATGTTTTTGTGACTTATAAAAGAATGTGTGCATTCTTCCAAGATCAAATCCATCCGTGAATATCTCAATTCGTTTTTGAGATATCAAGTTTTGAATTCAACCTAAATTTGTAACATTTCATAAAATTAGAAATTTCCTTAGTCATTCTTGAAAAATCTGAAAAAATCGAATTTTTAAGATATCTTAATGATTTTTTTGTGATTTATCATGCAAAGTGTGCACTTTTCCAACAACAAATCCTTTTGTATGAATCACAATCCGCTTTTTAAATAGTAAGTTTTGACCTTATTCCAAATTTATGGCACTTTATAAAATTAAAAATTTCCTTAATCATGCTTGAAATATTGTAAAAAGCGAATTCTCCAAATAATGTGATGAATTTTTTTTTCATTTATAAAAGAAAGTGTGCATTTTTCCGAGAACAACTCCTTCTGTGT
The DNA here is from genome assembly GCA_036711965.1 of Onthophagus sagittarius. Classification (NCBI taxonomy): domain Eukaryota; kingdom Metazoa; phylum Arthropoda; class Insecta; order Coleoptera; family Scarabaeidae; genus Onthophagus; species Onthophagus sagittarius. The sequence continues at coordinate 56,645,361 of JASERS010000001.1, forward strand.
GTATCTCAATTCGCTTTTTACATAGCAAGTTTTGACTTTATTTTAAATTTATGACACTTTATAAAATTAAAAATTTGCTTAATCGTGCTTGAAAAATAGTAAAAAATCGAATTCTCAAGATATTGTGATAAATTTTTTGTCTTTTATAAAAGACGGTGTGCACTTTTCCAAGAACAAATCCATACGTATGCACCTCAATTCATTTTTGAGATCTCAAGTTTTGAACTCAACCAAAAATTTGTTTTTGTGATAGCAAGTTTTGAACTTATCTTAAATTTGTGGCATATCATAAAATTAAGAATCTCTTAATCATTTTTGAAAAATCGTAAAAAAATCGAATTCTTGAGACATCTTAATGATGATTTTTGAGATTTATAATGGAAAGTGCACACTTTTCCGAAAACAAATCCATGCGTGTGTACCTCAATTCATTTTTGAGATCTCAAGTTTTGAACTCAACCAAAAATTTGTTTTTGAGATAGCAAGTTTTGAACTTATCCTAAATTTCTGGCATTACATGAAATAAAAGATCTCTTAATCATTTTTTAAGAATCGTAAAAAAATCGAATTCTTAAGATAGCTTAATGCTTTAAGTACGAAGGCTTTCACGACCGGTGTTAATTGAACTAAAATTAGAACTAACACTAGCACTAACCCGTTTCGCCGTGCGTTTTTTGAAAAAATGTTTGACATTTCGGATGCCATGTTGCAACCTTCTTAAGAAACTGGTTCTGAGAACCGCACGGCGAAACCCGAAAGTTTCTAGTTTTAGATCTAGTGTTAGTTCTAGTGATAGTTCTAGTGATAGTTCTAATTTTAGTTCAATCTTAATGATTATTTGAGATTTATAATGGAAAGTGTACACTTCTCCAAGAACAAATCCATGCATGTGTATCTCAATTCGTTTTTGAGATAGCAAGTTTTGAACTTATACTAAATTTGTGGCATTTCATGAAATTAAAAATTTCTTAATCATTTTTGAAAAATCGTAAAAATCGATTTCTTAAGATATCTTAATGATTTTTTGTGATTTATAATGGAAAGTGTGCACTTTTCCGAGAACATATCCATGTGTGTGTATCACAATTCGTTTTTGAGATATCAACTTTGGAACTCATCCTAAATTTGTGGCAGTTTATAAAATTAAAAATTTTCTTAATCATTTTTGAAAAATCGTAACAAATCGATTTCTTAAGATATATTGATGAATTTTTTATACAGAAATTTCTTATAAAGGATGGTATATATTCCTTTTAGTAAACAAAATTATCCTTGAATATCTCAAATTGTTTTTGTGATATCAATTTTTGAACTCAACCTGAATTTGTTAACCTAAAACTAATTAACAATCCTTTCAAAAAAAATTCTTTTTTTTTCTTTTTAACTCGTATAAGAATAATACAGTACAAAATAAAATTTCGAATTATCTTAATTCTTTTTCTCGTGTTTTATGGGTCGCAATATAAAAAAAGGTTGGGAAACGCATTACTATAGTAGAATATCAAACGCTACATTCCTATACCACTTCAAGGAGTTTAAAGTGAAAGTGTTATACGAGTTCATTTGATCTGCGATATCAATTAATGATTTACAATTGTTACATAAAAATCTTGTTTGTGATTTAGTTGCGTCTCCACCTCTCCATCCCTGATAAGTGTCCCTATGGCTTCTCACTTCAGTACCGTAACACCATTATCAGTTTGTACAGCGACAAGTTCACCTTTCTATAACTTCTTTTTTGTTACACCCGTGGATTTCCTTTTGGTTTGCACGTAGCGTGCCTACAGGGTATGCACGTTTTTCTAACAGGCTTCCTGCAAATTTTACGCTGTATAGAAGTATATCTTATGGTTTCAAGGACACGATATTTAAAACAAAATGCAGTGGCTCTCTTAAACCAATATATGTGTATTATTTCTGGTACACATGTGTATAGTAACAACTAACATCGAAGACACTGTATTTATTTTTTGTTGTTTTATATTGTATCAACTATTAAGCGGTTACATATTATAGTCGTTTTGCAGATAAGATACAAATTCTACTTTGGACATAAAAAACACAAATATTTGTTACAATATTGATTACAACGAACATTCAATCTTAATTTACTATCACGCGGTTTTCATGTCCTGTTATTGTTTTCTTCACGAATATATCACGATATATATATATATATACTTGATATCTAAAAATTCATTTGGAAGACTGATTTCGTTAAAATCGTCTTTTAATTAATACCTACATATGGTAAAAACTATCTCTGTTGATAAAGAGAAATGGCACTTTTAGTAGTACATTTAATTCCCCTTCTTTTACTCTTTACCTTAGTCAATTCAATAGATTTGCTACAACCTAGAGTTTTAGTTGAAGAAGAAGGCAGTTATTTTCAGATGGTAACCGATACAAATTTAGCAATTTCTAGTTGTACTGCAATTTTCAAGCAAGATAACAGCGATGTAAAAATTTCTTTGGATTTCCACAATAAAAACGTTAGTTTTAGTGGTAACTTTAAGGTGAGATCATTTTAATCAATTAGATAATAAATCATTAAATTAAGAAGTTATCATAATTCTTCAATTGTTAGGATTCATTTAATTTTAAAAATCGCATTCAAAGCTTAGGATTTGGAAGATGTGGTTTCAAAGTAAATAATGTAACTTTTAACGACCCGGTGAAGTGGATTATTGTTGTTGCAAACTCTGTACCAGGAAAAACGTATAATTCTTCGTTTTCCGTTGGTGTATACAGCAAAAAACGTAAATAAAGTTTTTCAATTAGTTTTAACTAAATTTTGACTTAATTTCTCATAGAAACTGCGCCATTACACTCGGTAAAACTCGTGCATTTGGGGACAACAACTACGATGTTATGTGGAATCGAATATACTCCTCGCCTTTATTGCAACTTATACAATCCCCTTGGTGAGCTCGTTTCAAACTCCTGTACTTATACATTTGCACCAACTGCTGAAGATATTGGAACATGGATATGTAAAGTAGGTGTTGTTCAATCTATGCAGGCTTTAAAATATACGATAGAAGTTAAAATTGAAGGTGGAAATAGTAAAATCCATTAAAAATTTTTAAATAACATTGGATATTTTTCAGGAAAATCGACCTCACATAATTGGTTAGATGAAACGAATGAATATGTTTCTTTCGGTTGTAGAATAAAAAATTGGAAACGCTATGAACCACCGAGCTATTGCATGATGACATCACCAACCGGCGAAAAATTTCTTTTAAAGCCAGGACACGCAACGTCAAGATATACATCCGTTTACACCGATTTAAAACAAAATATTTGCGGGTTAGAAATCAAAAAACCTTTACTGAACTCCGAAAAAGGTCTATGGACTTGTGAAATTGACAATAGAGGGAATGTTATTTTTGTTGGAAACGAGTCCAATTATAATTTTAAAAATAATTCATTAAACCCAATTACAACAAGCCCTCAAAAAAAATTATTGTTTAGCTGCAAAGTACCGGAGTCATATTCTAAATGTTTCATTCTTAGCCCAAAAGGGAATATATTACTGCCAGATGTAATCAGTAGAGCTGAACTTGGGGAATGTACTTTTACGATTCAAAATGTGCGTTTTCAAGAACACAATGGAACATGGACTTGCTATTTTGTTAAAGATACCCAATTAATTGCACATAAACAACAACGAGATGTAAGACTTAAAAATAGTATATACATATACATTAGCGATTTTTATATATTTTAGGTCATAGTAACTACAACAAATTGCAATGAACTTGTACTTGTTAAAGATGATTATAATGAAACTTCCATAGGGTGTAACACTCCGAGAAACCCTGTTGATTATTGTTGGTTTATTTCACCTGAAGGAAAAGGTTACAATCTTAAATCAGGATATAATAACTCAAAGTAAATTCTATTAGGAATTAGGGATCCTAATATCAATTTATAACAAACTGTGATTACTTTTAGTATTTCATACGCTGGGAAAGGATTGGAACATGGTGATTGTGGAATTAAAATACATTACATTCAACGAAATCCTACGTATTGGCGTTCTATTACTTTACTTGCTGATAAAACACAACAACAAAGAAAGCATTCAATTATACGTACAGGATAAAAATAGGATGATAATATTATTTATGAAATAATGTTGTGAAACTAAAACTATTTTTTTTCAGATAAAAGAAAGTTTTTCTATTAACAATTAAATAATAATTTTTAAGCTCTTCTGTTTTTTATTTAAATACTAAAACATTCGTTATTTTACTGAACAAATACAGTTTATGGACACCGTGGACGTTGTTGGAGCAATTACAATAAACAAATTTGTTCTTCAATGTCAAAAGTATAAAATAAATTCAACCAAGAACACTTTTTTTTTTTTTTTTAATTTATTGTCTAACCGGCTTCGGCTTGCGCCATCATCAGAGACACTATAATGAAAATCATAATAATAATAATAATAATATATTCTGTCACAGTGCCACAAATAGTAGGTGGTGACAAGTCAATACATTCAACACAAATACAATATAAAATTCTTACATAATTAAATTATAATTAACTCGCGTTCGGGTACTACAACCGGCCTCAACCATCAGAGAGGTACTTCCGCAAACTATAAAATACATTTTCGAGTAAAAAAGTTTTGACTGTATTCTTAAAAATATTTAGTGTGGCAATTTTTTTAATGGAAGCTGGTAGTTTATTAAATAATTTGACAAAATCATATTCTGGGCTTTTCTCAAAAAACGTTGTGCGGTGCTGCAGCAATGGCAAGTCAAGGTGTCTAGTTTCGCGTTGACTTACATAAGTGATGTATCTATTGCGGTTGGTGTTGACGTATACTACTGCTTTAAGAATGTAAATGGACGGAAATGTCAGAATGCCGTGAATCTTAAAAACCTCTCTACAAGAGTCGCTACTCTGCAATCCGAATATTATTCGCTTCTGAGCAACAAACACACGACGCCATTCTATACTCCTACTCCACAGCAGATTGTTGTACGATAAGTGAGAATAACATAAAGCATAGTAAGCATTTAAGAGAGACTGACTATTCAGGGACGATTTAAGCTTTAGCAACGCAAAATAAGCTGAATTTAGTTTTTTACATACGCTGTCTATATGCGGTTTAAAAGTCACGCCGTCATCCACAGTCAAGCCTAAGAAATATGCTTGTTTTTGTAAAGACAATCGTACAAAACATTCAATAGAAAGGGGACGCCTAATATTAAAATTAACACAAACCGTTTTTTGAATATTTAAAATGATTCTATTTCTAGTACACCAATCCGTAAAGCGTTCAATTACATTTTTGACTTTAACAGCAAGCTCCTCCCGATCCCGAGCAGCAACAGCGATGGAGGTGTCGTCCGCATACATTACTACATGTACATCCTCCAAAAAACGCGGCAAATCGTTCACAAATATTTAAAAAAAATTAAGGGTCCCAAAATTGAGCCCTGTGGAACACCAAGATCAATAGATGACTCCTCCGACGCTGTCCCCGAAAGAACTACTCTCAATTTACAATATGTGATAAAGGAAGTTAACCATTTAAGTATATTTCCGCGGATTCCAACAGTATACAATTTTTGTTCAATAAAGTGAGGAGGCAAAGAGTCAAAAGCGCGGGAAAGATCAAAGAAGAGACCAACCACGTAGTCCCCCCTATCAAGATGCCGATAAACATAGGTGAAGTAATCAACAGTCGCAGTCTCAGTTGACAATCCTTCTCGAAACCCATGCTGGGACTTACAGAGGACTTTATATGTGTCAAAAAAATCACGCAATCGTTTTTTAATTATTGTTTCAAATATTTTCGAAAAGACGCTGCAAACAGAGATGGGCCTGTAGTTTGCGACGCTTTTGGAATCTCCCTTTTTAAACACAGGAGTTACTTTTGCCACTTTTAGCATGTTTGGAAAAAAATCTAACTCAATGGATCGATTCAAAATAACTGCTAGCGGCTCACATAAAGTATCCTTTACAAATTTAATACATTCCACGGAAACGTCATCCCAGCCTACACTTCTAACAGTTCTCAGATCTCGTATAGCATCAGAAACCTCAACATGTGTAACCTGGGAAAAGTACAAAGAGGAGCTTAGAGAGATGCCTACTGTACACATATCAGACAATGATGACCCGTCGGCAGCGATCAATTTTTCCTGAACGACTGATGAAATGTAGTTACTAAAATAATTACAACACTCCGCCACGTTAACAGTCAACTTTCCCTCAATTGACAACTCGATAGCATTATTTTGCTTCTTGAGACGTCCTAGCTGCTCATTAATGCAACACCAAAGCACTCGAGTTTTGTTTAGTGAGTTATTGATTCTATCGGCTAAAGAAGTTTTTTTTTGCTTGATCGATTAAAGCCTTGTATGATTCTTTTTGTTAATGTATTCCGTACGAAGCTCTGGAAATCCATTAGTTAGCAACCAATGCATATTCTTCAGCTCTTCACCAGCCAGAATCACCGTGGGAGTAACCCATCTCTTCCGACAAGCAAAGTTTACGGGAGTTCCCCTCTTTACATATGGGCAACAGAGATCATAAAAATATTTAAAAGTCTCAAAAAACCGGTTATATAAGACATCTATATCATTTAAATTATCAATAAAAAGCGAATTCCAGTCGAACAAGCTTAACTTGTGCAGCAGAAAGGATAGATTCTCTACCGAAAATCTCCTCCCCGCAACAGAATCAGCTCGTATAGAATTCCTCTTATCAGCACTCGAACATCCAATATCAAGTACCAAAGAACAGGTTAAATGATCAGCTACATTACCGTTAAAAACATCAAAAACACACGATGTGAGTGGTAAATTAGTTACAATATAATCAAGGGTTGACCTACTTACAATTCCATTAACATTACTAATAACTCGAGCGTAATTAGTTGTTTCTGCACGCAGTTCGTAAGATTGAAATAAATCTCCGAGAATCTTAGATTCTACGAGGTTTTTATTTATATCGACGTTAAGATCACCGCAAAGGATAACAAAATCATAGTTGCTGTACAAAAATTCAAGCATTGAGGACACAATATCGATAAAAGTATCAAAGCAACTTAACGGGGGTCTATAAATGCAAACACAAACGTAACATTTATCTGAGTGTTTAAAACGGATTGCGCAACATTCACATATCATTTCTCTGGCGAATCTGTCCAAAGAAACAGGACTGACCGAAAAATCAGACCTAACGAGAATGAGGGAACCACCATGTTCCCTAACCGATCGAAAAAATGCGCTCTTAAGATGGTATCCTGGCAAATTAATGACACTCTCAGCACCAGAGACCAACCAATGCTCGCTAATGCATAGAAGATGAGGAGTATGTTCGACAGTTAACAACTCCAATTTATTAAACTTATTGAAAATCGACTGCACATTGACGTGAAATATTTTAACCTGTGCTAATTCCGAACATGGGCTATCCCCACACTGCGAAAAGACAAACCCGTAGAGGCATTCATCGGGCGATACAACTTTGATTTCTGGTCGGGTAATTTAGTCAACATGTTACCGTTCTCACCCAAACCCGCAGACACTTCAGGAGGCTTTGCACACGTCGCCTCGAGACCTCCTTCAATCCCCGTCGAAATGCACTTACTGACGCTGCAATGATCGGAAGCAGCTGAACAGACCGACACCCTCGCACTTAGCGGGGTCACATCAGGCGAAGAACACATAACTATTGATTCACACTGTAAACTAATAAGATTTCATGATTTATATGATCATTTGCGACATCAAAGGGGTTGATAACACTCATCAGAAACTTCACTAGCAGAGTCTTGCCAATCCTATTCATATGTAAGCCGTGCTGAGTGAAGTGGCGCTCTTCCAGAACTGAATCAATTTCCAATCGTTGGATTAATGAATCTCTCACAACACTTTCAAAGATGGAATTGTTAAACTCTTCAATCAGTCCATTCAAGATCACACGGCCCGGCCAATACGGTGCAGAAACTAAAACAATGTTTGTGTACTCTGCCCACTGCTTTAAAGCTTCAAATTTTCCAGTATCAAATTTTAATCCCGATAAAACATCGTTGATTCCTCCCATAACTACAGCATGATCACAATAAGAGAAACCCTTAGTAAGCTCTGTTATGTCCTGAACAACGGCATCCAGTTTGGCATTTGGTTTAAAAATGGTCATCACGTCGTAAACATTTTCGTCCGCATATCTTCGTAGAATTTGCGTTAGTCCTCTACCATGACTATCCGCCAGTATTAAAATCCTCTTCTTCGTAGGATTACTGCTTTGTATTTTTTCAATTTCATGAATAATTTTTGTTATACTAGATGCTCTTGCTGTTGCAGTATTATTAGCAGTTTTATACGAAACAGGTATTTTATTTGTAACAGGTATTTTAATTGTTTCTCTAACATTAACATTTCCATGCGAACTCTTTGTATCAGGTTTTGTAATTGTTTTTTTAGCTGTAGGTGTTTTATTGGAAAGAGACTTAATTTTATATCTCAACTTAGTATTTGAAAGCTCCTTATGCCGCAATTTATCTTCCAAAAACTTAATTTTATTCAAATACGGAAAAATACACGTCCGTTTCTTATTTAATTTATTCTGTTTTAAGGAAGGATTGTCAAAATCATCACTATCGCTATCAATAATAGAAATTATCGAATGATCCTTGGATTTATCCAGATCATAGTTCGGATTTAAAAAACTTGAATTAACTACCGATTTCAGCATGTTTACTAAGTCCGCCTTCCGTCCAACACAAGACAATCCGCGTTTTTCAAGTTCATTTTTCAGATCGATCAATTTTAGAGATTTTATTCTTATAGGCGACGACATTGTCAAAATTCTTGTAAAGACGAACTGGTTTACGGTATGTGGCGCGATGGTTGTACAACAACAAATAAAGTTTTCTTAAAATAACAGTACTTATCTTGTCACAATCCTACTTTTCTGATTGGGCACTGCAACTATAATGTTTATGCACTACTTGCGTCAACATTTCACCAAAAAATTCACAGAAAAACATCGAAAAATCCAAAATAAAATCACCACTCGTTACGTTTATTATATCGTACTCTCTCTCTAATAATTAATATGATATAAACTAATACAATTTTAATACACGACACTCGTTATGACCAGTGTTCCTCTAGTGTGCGTACTTGTTTAGGTGTGTGCAGTTTATTCCAAAATAAAAAAGAAACGTGTGTCAATCTCTACTTTTGTAAAATAGAAAATAAACATAGCAATAAATGGTGAAAAGGCGATGTTCAAAACTGAAGAGTTCTGTTCTACCTTAACCTAAGTTATCAACAGTACCACATGTTAAGCCAACGAAACAAAAAAGAAGAAGAAACAATTGCATAATACATACTTTAAAATAAAATAATCGAAACAGAAAAAAATTCATTATCACGAACCAAGTGAAAATATCTAATGTCGCTCGTATACACTGTTGCCAGATCGAGTAAAATTTCACGACATCTGATGATTTTTTTGTGATCTAATGAAATGGTGATAACATCAGAGAAATTTCACATTTCTGGTGATATTTCAAATTTTCATGTCTTGATTGAAATTTCGAATATAGAAGTATCAAATAAACAAAATAAAACTCTCTGCTTGTTGGCACCATAAGCTACCATAAGACTGCCAAATTGTGTGCAGCGTGAGGTATTTTGTCTTAAAACTCTTGCTCATTAATTTGAAGTCTGCTACTTGTGGGTAGAATGTGCTATTATGTCTTCAAACAATTGCTGATCAATTTGAAGTTTGCCATCCTATGTAGCATGAGGTGTTACTGTCCCAAACAGTGTACATTATCTTAAAGACTGCCAACATTTTGGCAGCATGCGCTGTTTTGTATCCAAAGTCCTTCTTCTCAATTTAAAATCTGCGCACTTGTTGGCAGCATAAGCTATTACTATTCCACAAACTGTATATTATCTTAATCACTGCCAAATTATTGGTATGATGAGCTATTATGTCTCCATAGTCCTACTGATCAGTTTGAAGTCTGCCAACTTATTGGCAGCATGAGCTATTTCTGTTCCACAGACTATACACAGTAGACACGCGATAGTGTGAGTATCGCATAGCAGAAACTTCGCATAATGTGAACAAAAAAATAATTATGTAAGGCCACCGTATACCCTGAACCAACTGTAAACTGTATCTTCGTTTATGGAAATGAATTTTAATAACTTTTAAAATCAATAGCCGTTGCTTTGAGTGTAAATATGGGGTATATCCCCGGTGAAACCGGTGCTTTCACAATGAATTGACAATAGATTGTATGGGCTAGTATAAGCAGTTCGTTGTTAGTCGTTGTAATGTTCGTATGTGGCCAAAATGATCCGGCACTTCATGTGAAGGTCTCGAGATTCCAGAAAATAGCTTCGATATCAAAATACGTTTGCAAAACAATATTTGAAAAACCTGCTTTGAAATTTTTAAACATTAACGTTACTGCAGGATTTATCCATAGCAGCCGAATACGTGGGTGCTCTGGGTATCCAAGCACTCATACAAAATTTTTTATAATTTTATCTAGATTGAAGTTACTATTTTCAACACCAACTCTTTATCCCAAATTCAATCCCGGCATCTGCTGCGAACGTTTTTATCGGAAAGCACATATTTTGAAGTAGAACTTGGTACTGCTTCTAGGAGACTTGATACTATTTCCAGAAGACCTGAAATGCTTCTGAGAGACTTGATACTGCTTCCAGAAGGCATAGAATGTTTCCAGAAGACATGATACTGCTTGATATTGTCTCTAGGGGACTTGAATACTTCTACAAGATTTGGTATTGCTTCTAGAAGACTCGATATTACCTCCAGAAGATTTGAAATATTTCAACAAGAGTTGATACTACTTGTAGAAGATATGAAATGCTCCTAAAAGATTTAATATCGCCTCTGGAAGATACTTGGAAGTACTTCCAGAAGACTTGATATTACTTCTAACAGATTCGGTATTACTTCTAGAAGATTTGAAATGATTACAGAAGATTTGATATTGCTTCTAGAAGTTTGGAAAAGCTTTCAAAAGATTCGATACTGCCTATGGAGGACTTGATACTGCTACCAAAAAAATTGAACTGCTTCCACAAGATTTATTACTCTGCCTCGGAAGAGTAGGAAAACTCTTCGAGTAAAACTAAGTAGTTAAACTTGACGGAAAGACTTGCTACTGCTTCTAGAAAATTTGATATTGCTTGTAGAGTTGAAATGTTTTCAGGAGGTTTGCAATGTTCCCAGAAGACTTAAAATGCTTCCAAAAACGTAACAAAAACACAAAATAGGAACTTAAAAAAATAAAATAAGTGGATTTAAAATACTCCAAGTTGTTTTTGAAGTTTTATCTCCTAATACCGATCGTATTTTTAGTTCCGGATATTTTAATTTTGATTCACGAATTGAAAGTTGGAAAAGGTGTTACGCATTTAGCTAAAAAATACGGTGTTGTGCAATCTATAATATGTAAAATAAAACAAAAAGAGAAATGATTTCTGTAGCTGTGAAAGATACACAAGGAAAACAATCGCGTAAAAGAAAACTAGGGATACCATCGATACCGACAGTGATTTTATTCTGTGCATATCTCAATGCGGAATTAACCTCTTCCAGTTTGATTACATCAACTTATAAGGATCCGAATCAATATAAACTGTACCGAAATACTCGGCAAAAGCATCAACAATTGACTGGCCCGAAGTGTACTCTAAGTTGTTGTATTTCATAATACTATTCTAGAAATGTCCTTCTTGGACTGTGTATAACCCCAAAAAGTTTTAGGGTCACGACCAATTGCATTTTCAGTTTCAAGCATGTGCTGCTTATAAGCAGCGCTTATCAGAGTCTTTGTAAGCGTGCAATAACGATTGAATAATTGAAAATAATTGACTTTAAGGCCCGTTTTCATTGCGTAGGAAATTTATAGGTCCCAACTCCTTGAAATCTTTGTGATCACTAATCTTTGGCAACGGAATAATTAAGACCCGTTTCCATTGCGTAGGAAATTTACTATGCAGAAAGCAGCATAGTAAATTGAGCATATGAGTCAAATATGGTAGTATACAGAGTTAGTTTTGAAACAACGGAAAATCTCTAAAACTTTGCATCAAATCAAAAAAAAAGTTCTTAATAAGATTTGTTATAAACCAGGGGGCTCACTGACTGATCGAACTCGATCCCCTACCTCAACCCTTCAGAGTGGGTAGAGGAACAACTTTGAAATTTTAAATGGGACCCCATTTTTTATTGCAGCTTAAGATTTTACGCCATCAAGTAGGTACGTTTTGTTTGAAACATTTCTTTCTATTCGTAATAGATTATGCTATAATCGCAAAAAAAACATGATTGTGAAGGTATAGAAAAAATGCACAAAAAAGAGAAACAAGCAAACATGATATTGTGTCTTTTTTATTTTATGGTACAAAAAAATCAACAACGAAAAACTTTTCTTTATCCTTTTATATTCTTTTCATTTCACAAAATATGTTCGAAAATGTGCCCTTTCACTTCGATACATTTATTCAAGCGCAATTGGAATGATTGCACACAACTAAGAAGTGTTTCCGGCGTAATCCTTGCACAAGCGTTGGTGATTCGCTCAATCATGTTTTCCCTGGTGGTTGGCAATTCTCTATAAACTTCAGACTTTAAGTGGCCCCATAAAAAGAAGTCAGGGAAAGACTGATCTGGCGATCTTGCAGGCCAAGACACTGGACCACCTCTTCCGATCTATCGACGATTGTATTCTCGATCTAATACTTCTCGTGCTATTGTTGAATAATGTGCTGGACAACTATCATTTTGGAACCACATTGTTTGTCGTACGTCCAAGGGAAGGTATTCAAGTAACACTGGAAGTTCGGTCTGCAAGATGTTTCGATATTTTTCACCATTAAAGTTTCCATCGATAAAATATGGACAAATAAGCTTAGTGCCAATTATTCCACACCAAACATTTACGTTCCAAGAATGTTGATTGCGCAACCAATGGTGATTCTCGTTACTTCAGTAATGCAGGTTGTGCCGATTTACCGTACTGTAAACGTCGTTTCGTCAGAAAATAATACTCGAGCAAAAAAATTTAGATTTTTCTGTATCCGTTGAAGCGCCATTAAGTTCTTGATGCATGGAAACTCTAAATGGATGATATTTCCTACTCTTCAATACTTTGCGAATAGTGGACTGAGAAATTTCTGATCCACGAGTCTCGAGTACTAATTTGCGAATTATTAGCTACTGCAGCTAATACCGCGATTTCATTATTTTCTCCAGCAATTGTTTTTCGACGATTACGTTTTTTTTGGCTGTACAGAAAACTGCTGGACGGAAATATTCAACACTAACTAATTTATATTGATTAATAATCAGTAATCTAACGGGTATCGAACAATGTGTATGTCCGTTCATACACTTGCCAAGAAATGAATAAACGGTTTTGTATCGTTGAATAATATTCGAATTGCGAATAAAGAAATGTATCGAGGTGGCGAGCACAATTTCGAACATATGCTTGGACGTGGAACACAAATTACAACGTTGACGAACGTGAGTTAAAAAAAATCTGTGTCACAGATTTATGTCTTTACTACATTTTAAATTGTTTTAATTAATTTATAATAATTGTGATTATGAAAATTGACTTTTATTTATTTATTTCTTATGTTGACTTGTCTTTGAAGATGATGATTAGCCGAAACTAGTAAGACATTATGTTAAAATAAACGACCAGTTTAAGTACAAAGCAAAGATTTTTTATTAATTCATTACACGTTACTGGCAAAATGGATATTCAAACAAATTTTAATCAATTCATTTTTATTCGTTTTTATTGCGAATAGAAAAAGTTTCAAACAAAACGTACCTACTTGATGGCGTAAAATCGGAATCTGCAATAAAAAATAGAGGTTCCCATTTAAAATTTCAAAGTTGTTCCTCCCCCCACTCTGGAGGGTTAAGGTGGGGGATCGAGTTCGGCAACATTCAGTGAGACCCCTAGTTTATAATAAATCTTAATAAGAACTTTTTTTGATTTGATGCAGTGTGTTAGAAATTTTCCGTTGTCTCAAGATAAAAAACTCGCCTGTATATGGACAGCAGAGACGTATCATATTAACAGAGACGCCATCACTACCAACGGAAGTGAACGTAATTGAAGATAAAATAGCTACCACATCCGTCTCATCCACCGTTTGAAAAACTAATTTATTTGAACATATATTTTGCTCATACATGTTTAGGTCAACAGATAGCAAACTATTCACGAGATCATCATCACCTAGATTTTTAATACCCATCTATATTTGTCTACTACTTTGTTAATTCATTAAGAATTCAAAATATACTTTTCTCTCTTTATCGCTGCAGTGGTGTAGTTACGTAGAGGTTTGTAATAACTCCACCTGGATTATGAATCCTCCTGAACCTAATCTTCGCATGATCTCTCAAATTCACTAAATATTTTATATTCTCTATCAACCATGAACTGCAAGGTTTAGTAAATCTATATTTTTCTTAGTGGCGCGTGAGTATCACAAACACTAATTAAGCTATCATTCATGAAAGTAAGTTTCTGATCTAAACTGTCAAAATAAAATATAAAGTTAAATGGAATAGAATATAATTCCCATAGAAATTGTTCCTGATCAATCTTATTTAGCATTTTCATTGTTCTAAACATCGAGACACTCCTAGGCATATCAACACATAGATCAAAGTAAATCATATCGTGATCAGAAATGTCACAGGAAGTCACTCCGCTATTAGTAACCAACCAATTTTTAAAGCTAATAGCAAAATTAATTAACGATATACTATTCCCTACAGTTCCAATGGGCGAATTTATATGTTATTTCCAACGAATTCAATAAAGAGTAAAAATCTATAGTATATCTATGTTCAAAATTTAATAAATTTATATTGAAATCACCACAACAAATAATCTTATCAGAGATACTCAAAAGATTAGTAATACAGGTTTCAAATTCGCAAAGAAAATCGTTATAATAAGCATTAGACTGTTTATACACACAAAATTCCCACAACCTACTCAACACAGCCACTCAACATTTCTCATGAAATCTATTAATTGGTATTGAAGATTATTTCGAAGATAAATGCAGACTCCACCACCCCTTGTTTCACTATATTGTTATAATCTTCACTACTTATTCATACTTAATAAGCAACAACAATAAGCAACAATACTTCCCCAACTTTGCCCTCTTTCCTTCTGTATTTTTTACCTCGGGTATAAAAATCTTAGAAAACCATTCCAAGAAAATTTCGGATTGCATCCAAGCATTTTTTGTCCTCTGTAAGTGACAGGAAGACATGTGACATTTTTGAAGCAACGTGGATTCTTGCTTTTGCCTATCACCAGCAAGGGGTAAGTAAATGCATGCCACTTGCGTTTGAACAGACCATGGCAGTAATTCTGTCTTTACTTACTTTATATCCAGAAGCTTTTTTTTCTCGACGAGTTGCGAGAGATTTGAAGGCACGCCAATTAAACCTATGCGAAGTTAGCCCCCAATTAGATAGGACTTTACATGTATAGTATTTTGATTATAAGAAAAGAACCACTCAACCGATTTCGTTAAATAATGTCTCATTCCAAAGCTTAATCCATGGCCAATTCGAAAGTGGAATTGCCCGATTCGAAAAGTCTACCCAATTCCGCTGAATCGCAAAAATGTTGCGAAGGTACACGACAATAACACAGAAATGCCGATTTTAACGTTATCATAACTCGTAAACGACATATTCGATCATCAAGATCAATACGTCATTCGAATCGGTATAGTTTCTTCTATCGAAATCACAAAATACCCGATCTCAATTGTCTTCCGTTAACCTTGTAAAGCCCTCGAAATGTCGCCATGTTCGGCTCGTTGTTTATGAATGTATGAACGCCTAAAAGTGTAGCAGCCCCCAATGTAAAAAAATAATTGAAACTAAATCTGCTATACAGTGCACGCCGCTTATTGTGATCACAACGGGACTCGGGGTTTATGATAACAATAACCGATTGATAATAATAGCCGAAAAAACAAAACTTTATTTTAATTAAAAATATGTACATATATAACGTAACATAAACTCTTAAAAAATGTTACTACATAAAATATGTATTCCATTTAAATTTGAAACAAAATAAAAAACAAATTCATATTAAAAAAACTCATCTAGCGTTGTTTGTCTCTGATTTTCGCGGAGCAAGTTATTAACAAAAATTTCATAGTCGTAATGCGTCTGAAAATCAGATGACCTGTGCTGCACACCACGTCGCAAAACTTCCAGCGCTTTTCTCATTTCGCTCATTGTTGGGGGTTGCATTGTTTGTATGTCTACTTCTTCCTCTGGCTCTTGATTTTCAATTGATGACGTTGTTACACTTTTGCACATTACACTTTCGCAAATCTCTTCTTCTGTTACGTTCTGTGCAACATTTAACTCGTTATCTATTGCCATCCACTCCTCGAACTCACTTGTCGTCATGTCGGGTGGCTGAATGTTTAGGTGTTCAGGTTCTATGTCATCTTTTGAAAATCCACCATATTTGAAACAATTCTTTATTGTTATTTTGTAAACTTGGCTCCACGACATGATAATAAGATGTAAAGCGTCTAATAAATTTGTTTTCTTGGCTAGATCATTTGCGCTCATATTTAGGGTATCCTCCATACTTTCCAAAATTCTAGCACGCATCTCTTTCCGGTAATACGCTTTCATGGTCCTTATAATGCCTTGATCACACGGTTGTATTATCAAAGTAGTATTGGCCGGTAAAAAAATAACTTTTATATTTTTTAATTGACAATTTACACAGTGTGCAGCGCGATTGTCCACGAGAAGAGCAATTTTGCGATTTACTCTCCTATCCCATTTTAAGAGCCAGTCATTAAAAATTAAGGATGTCATCCAGGCATTTGTATTTGAATAATAATCAACAGGTAGATTTTTGACACTCTTAAAACAACGTGGATTCTTACTTTTGCCGATTACTAAAAGCTGTTCTTTGTCACCCGACATATTTGCACAACACAAAATTGTTATACGTTCTTTCGATGTCTTACAACCCTTTGCATTGTCTTTTTTAAACATGTATGTATGATCGGGGAGAGCGCGATAGTAAAGCCCAGTCTCGTCTGCATTAAAAATATCATTAGGAGTAAATTCCCCAGCAATCTTGGTCCATTCATTTTCAATCCAGTGTTCTGCACTCGTAAAATCAGCATTTTTTTGCTCGCCGTGTGTCCGTTTGTATACGATGTTTTCTCTTTTTTTCCAACGGTGAAACCATCCCTCCGTTGCAACAAAATTTTCTTTTCCCATTTTATTTGCAAGATCTTCCGCTTTCTGTCGCATCAACGGGCCATCTACACGTGCGTCATGTTCGCGGACATTCGCAAACCATAGTTTCAACGCAGATTCCACTTGAGCGTATTTCCCAGTTTCATTTCTTTTAGTCAGTAAATTCTCATTTTTTTTTAGCAGCATCTTCTATTTCCACACGTTTTTTTAAAATTTTACACAAAATTGGTTGTGAGATTTTTAATTGTGCTGCTGCATTTCGCTGACTCAATTTCGACAACTTGTCATATTTTTCTAAAATGTTAATTTTTTCACTTAAACTAAGATCACGTCTCTTTTTTACGTCAGCCATTACAAAAGGTTAGAATAGAACTGAGACGTAACGTACACAGCCGAGCGTCGCGTGTTCGAGTTTTCAAATGCAGAGTTTGGGGATTCACCGAATCGTCGCGTGTTCGAGTTTTCAAATGCAGAGTTTGGAGATTCACCGAATCTATGTCAACATTATTTATTTTGCTCGTAAAAATAAAATTTATTGCTCATGTCGAAAACATTTTTAAGAAAGAAATGTTAACATAAACCGAAATCATGATTACTATAAGCGAAAATTTTTGTTATATAATATTACACGTCCGGCCCGTTCTTCCCAAAAGTGATAACAATATCCGATTGATAACATTATCCGTGATTCTAATAAGCGGCGTCCACTGTAATTAGAAAACGGTTAGACCGATTTTAATAGTTTATACCTCAATCGAAAGGTTATATCTGACTGAATGCTGTTGTCGAAATGCCCGATCCGAAATATGTAAGGGTTTTGATTAAAATACAAAAAAAAATAATTAACCAAATACATCAATTATCTCCGAAATTAATCGACCAATTTCATTCTTCAACATCTCAATCGACAATATGATCTAAAGCGAATACGAAACTGGAAATGCCCGATCTCAAAATTTACTAATTACCCTTCGTACGGCTATTGTAATGATCTGGCGAACGTGGAGACTGGGAGGCTAGCCCCCAATATGAAAAAAAAAATTTAAACTAAATCGACTATAACTAGAGAACGGTTAGACCGATTTTAATCATTTATACCTCAATCAATAGCTTACATCCGACTGAATGCCCGATTCAAAAAATGTAAGGGCTTTGATCAAAATACAAAAAACTAATTAATCAAATACATCAATTATTTCCGGAATTAATTGACCATTTTCATTCTTCAACATCTCGATTGACAGTATGTCAGTAGAACGAATGTCAAGGTGGAAATGCCCGATTTCAAAATTTGCTAATTACCCTTCGTACGGCTATTTTAGTGACCTCTCGAATGTGGCCACTGGAAGCTAGCCCCCAATTACATAAAGCTGAAGTAAATTTAATATTTATATTCATAAAATTAATTCGTTTTATTATCTTAATGCAACAAGAAGTAGAATAGTCGAATTGTATTATTTATGTTAAAGAGGTAGGTGTGAAATTGTATCGAATACATCGTTTACGAGTTATGATAACGTAAAAATCGACATTTTTGTGTTATTGTCGTGTACCTTGGCAACATTTTTGCGATTCAGCGGAATTGGGTAGAGTTTTTGAATCGGGCATTTCCACTTTCGAATTAAGCTTTCGAATGAGACATTATTTAACGAAATCGGTTGAGTGGTTCTCTTCTTATAATTAAAGTACTATACATGTAAAGTCCTATCCAATTGGGGGCTGGAAAAATTGGACGCTAACTTCGCATAGGTGCCAATTAACGCCAGTTTCATCTGCGTTATAAATATCATCCCTTGAATATTTTTATGTCCTTACAATCTCGTTAAGTTTCATTTTAAATGCTTCTGACGCAGCACTGTCATCAGAGAAAATTTCTCCTTCAATTTGAAGCTCCCTAATTCCATGGCGTGTTTTAAAACATGCAAGCTATCCGCTACTTACCTTGAAATCGGAGGACTCTTTTAACTTTTCATTTAATAGCAGCCTTTTCACATAGGATTGGACCAGAGACAGGTTCGCCCCAACGTCCGTAAAGCGTATTGTATCAGGTTGATCAGGGACAGAAGAACGCGTTTTGAAGGGTAAGGAGGGGGTGACGTTACGAGTTACGAAGGCCTAGGAGCTGGAAATTGAATCAACGTAATTTATCTTATATGTATATACTGCTTTCTTAATGCTGATTGTGAAAGTTATGTTTTTTGATTTTCATTATTTAATTAAGCAAAATACATAAGTATGAAACCAGTAAAATATTAGAAATGAATCAATAAGATGTGGATAATTTAAAAGACACAATTGTGTGATATTAGACAATTATCTTTTAAAAACATTTGATTTTCAGAATTTTTTAAGTTCTAATATAAAAGTTTTCGACTAATTTTTATAGCAAAACTTTTAAATGATGGCACTTCGAAGATTTTTTAACAATTCCCTAGTTGTATATCGAGGATACAAGGTTACATCGATAACCAGATAGAAGGTTACGGATTAAGCGTTTATTAAACAATGTAATATTGTAATAGCGTAAATTATCAACAATGTTTATGCAAACAGTATATTTCTACTTATTTTAGTTTTTTGAGTTGTGATTAATTATTATGCAGAAAATCCGAAATTATGATATTTTGAATATATTTGCTGTATTCTTGCAATTCTTTATATTCAGGTTGTAACTGGTTATGAATTATGCTTTACCACGCCATTTTGAACAATTTTCACGAATGAGATCTTTAATCATTCATTTACATTTTTAAATTATGAAAATAGAAAACGTCAATTATAATGTTTTAGAGATTTTGACGTTAAACTGTAATAACCAAATTCTAATGCGTTAGGGATTTTTAGTGTGTATTTTGAAAATT
Organism: Onthophagus sagittarius; assembly: GCA_036711965.1. NCBI lineage: Eukaryota > Metazoa > Arthropoda > Insecta > Coleoptera > Scarabaeidae > Onthophagus > Onthophagus sagittarius. The sequence goes on from JASERS010000001.1 coordinate 56,665,550, forward strand.
TTCTCTTTATTCCCGCAATCTTGTCATATATAGGTTGTAATTGATTACGGGTTATGCTTTTCTAGTTTATTAACTATTAGAAAACCTATTAAACAACATTCGTTTAATAGGATTTTCTGCAATTCTTGTTTTTTGATACACTTAGCAGCAGAAGTCTGCGTACAAAAAACTTCTAACACTTTAACTGAAAAAATAAGGGTTATGATCTAATGTGATAAACTTCAATTTTTTTAAATTTTGTGTATTAACTACATATAATTCTATTAACAAAATATGCATCAATAAAACAGAAATATTAGTTACAAAAAAAATTAAAATTAAAAATTTTCCAAATAATGCGTATCCAAAAATCTGCGTACAAATAAAGACGCCTTCTCCAAAATATACTTATTTACTTAAATACGTAGTTGGCGATGTACGCTTTCCGATTTAAATAAAAGATAATCGGTGTCAATTATATTAGCAGAGGCTTAGAAGCTAAAAGTTAGAATGGACACGAAAGGAAAGGAAATTGGATTGGGAGAGAGAAAAATTATTGTAAAGTTATGGAAAGAGGGAAAATCTTTTCGAAAAATAGGAGAAACTGTCGGCAGGTCACACTCTTCCATTCAAAGAGTAATTAATAATTATAAAGACACTGAAGATTACCTCTCACGTCCGCGATCTGGTAGACCATCCCTTTTAACAAACCGAGAGAAGCGAAAAATTGTACAGCAGATTAGAAAAGAACCTAGGCTGACGGCAAAAAAAAATAGTAGAAAATGTACAAGAAGAATTTCATAAAACTATCAGCAAAGATACGGTGAGAAGGACGTTAAAAAAAGCTAACTATCACAGTCGCGTTGCACGAAAAAAGCCATTCGTGTCAGAGGTCAATCGTCAGAAGTGGATCGCCTTTGCAAAAAAACTCTTAGACAAGCCCATTGAATTCTGGGAGAAAGTTCTCTTTCCAGATGAGAGAAAATTTTGCATTTTCGGCATTAAGGGTAAACAACTTGTATGGAGAAAACCTAAAACTGCCCTTAATCCCGAAAATTTGAAAGCGACTGTAAAACACGGAGGTGGTGGAGTTATGGTTTGGGGGTGTATGTGCACCAAAGGGGTGTGAAGGTTGGTTTTCATAACATCGACAATGGACCATAAAATGTATATAGACATTTTAAAAGAAAATTTGAAGCCAAGCATCGAAAACTTGGGCTTGGGGCCCGAATACTTTTTTCAACAAGATAATGACCCCAAACATTGCGCCCACAACACTAAGCTTTGACTACTATACAATACCCCAAAGCAACTTAAAACACCTCCACAATCGCCGGACTTGAATCCCATCGAACACCTCTGGGATTTACTGGAACGCAGGATTCGGCAACACAACATAACGTCGAAGGAAACGTTAAAAAATGTTATGATTGAGGAATGGGCCAAAATCAGTTCGGACGAAACGAAGAAATTAGTGCACTCCATGCCTAAACGTTTAAGGGAGGTCATTAAACGTAAAGGTTATCCGACCTCATATTAATATAGAGACAATGATCTCATTTATGAATTTTTTATAAATACTGTCCTGACTTGTACGCAGATTTTTGCATACCCGTTATTTGTAGAATTTTTAGTTTTGATTTTTTTATGTAACTACTGTTTCTGTTTTGTTGAAGCATATTTTGTTAATAGAATTATATGTAGTTAATATACAAAATAAAAAAAATCAAGTTTATCACATTAGATTATGACTCTTATTTTTTCAATTAAAGTATTACAAGTTTTTTGTACGCAGTCTTCTGCTGCTGAGTATATATAGTCGATTTTTGGGAAATGATATGAATGATAAACCAAAATAAAGACGGGGAAGAGGATTCTTTACGTAAATAGAAAGATAATTCTAGTTTCGACTTTATATATAAATAGAAATCTTCCTTTTACTAGAAATTATATCAGCGTTTGTAACCTGTGACGTCACGACTAGGGCATGTCGTGGGGTTTACTTTTGGTACGTTGAAATCCGCCGCCTGGCCAACCTGGTAGAATATGGTTTACGGACCTTGGTTCGCCCAAACCAAGGTTTATATATTAAAGGTTGTTCAACTTCCTATGTTGCAATAGTTTGATTTTTTTATGTGGGCGAGAGGCTGGATATTTTGAGAAATTTTAGTTTTTATATTTTGAGAATTGAAGTGTATTCAAGTGTATTAGTGTCCAAAATTCGACATTTGAAGAATTAGAACTAGTTTAAATGTTAATTTAGATGTTTCAAAATATAATTTCTATAATTCAATTACTTCATTTTAAAAACTTGAATTAATTCCTGAAATTTTCCTCTTGTGACGTAATGCGCAGTATGGTTGCGTATAAACCTAGACAACCTTTAATATATAACCTTGCGCCCAAACTACGTTTCTGAGTAAACCATAAATAGACAGCGTCATCCAATTTTGTATTTTGTGCAATTTTTAAGGTTTTTCTATTTGTCGTTCCGTCATCCGAATCCGCTTTTGTAAGATAATTTTGTATAGATTGCCGTTTATTTTTAATATTCGGCAATTGTTGCCTTTCCCACACCATAAATCTTGGCCAGACTTGATCCAGATTTTCTCTTTTCCAGTCTATTTAAAATTTCCGTTTTTGATTGCATTGTTAATGTCGAATGTTTTCGATTTCTGGTTTCAGTCATATTGATTATTACAATATAAATTAGGTGAATGAACTAACAATAAATCGCGTTTCACAAATTCAACACGCAAACTGCATAGAAAGGAACTAATAAGAAACAGTTTGGGTACTTTACAACCCGAATTTAATGTCGCACATGGGGTGACTTGGGGTAATCCCCTTAATTTTTGTTACAATGACTTCTACTATTTGGTTGGCGAATAGTCGAATTATTGATTCTGTGTTTAAGATAATCGTCAACAGAGGTCATAATTATTGAACAAATATATGTGGTTACTGTTTTTTTTTATTCTAAATATAAATTTTTCATATTATGGTTTTAAGTAAACAAAAATATAAAATTGCATTAAAATTTTAGTGAAATTTTTATTTTTTAGCGTTCGAATTAGCGAGAGTTCGGATTACTATGGTTTGGATTATCGAGATTCTACTGTATTAACTCTTCATCGGGTGCATTATTAGTGCAAACAAATTCAGGCGCAATGCGCTTGAGAGGCACACTTGTAACAATCGCAACACACATTCTTAATTAGCACTTTAAAAGCATCTATTGATGTTCAATGGTAGTTTTAACCAAGAAAAAAAGTATATTGAAAAGAAAACGTATTTATTAAAGAAAATAATACATATAAAAAAAAATTTAACTAAGAAAAAGAAGGAATATTAGAAAAAACGAATTTATTTTCAAAATAATACGTAAAAAATATATTAAAAAATTATTGTTGTCTTGTTCATTCAGAATCAGTTTCTTCGGCAGAAGGCCGACATTAACATGCAGCGTAACAGGTACAGCACGTGAGACATGCAGATTCCAGACCGACATATTTTACATCCATAATTTGTCATAATTCTGAAATTCTTTCATCTGTACAGGTTGAACACCTACTCCTTTTTGGAGGTGGAGGAGTTTTTAAGTCATCAGCTTCATTGATGGGTTGGAACCGTTTTAGTCGCATTTGAAGCTGGGTATTGATTCTAACAGTCTTCATACTTCTCCGAGTAAGCTGTCCCAGCATCAGCTGATGGGACAATGTTTTTAGAAAAACTCGTCTTTTTAATGGTTTCAGTCGATTGCCGAGGTAAATTACTTGAGAGTTAATACCACTCACATTCAACATTGTGAAAATATTACCATGGGCCACCGCTTCACATTTCGGTTCACGCTGTAGGTAGCACACATCTGATCTACAGTATCGACAGCCGCCCTTGGTGGAATTATAAAAAGTGATTATCTCTGGCTTTTATTTCTCTTCAGATTTAGGATCGATAGTGTTGTCGTCATGTATAGTAGATACGAGAATTACATTCTTCTTTGCTCGTGGTATGTAAGATGCTAAAATGTTTCCATTATTGAAACCAAACATGCTGGTGTATTGTTTCCTTCCTTTGGCCAAGACACATGCTGGAGGCAACTGTCTTATTTTTTCTCACAGTTCCAATGTATGATAAGTTTTTCTTTTTAAAAAAATCGATGAGATCTATATCGGTAAACCAATTATCGGCTGTAATGTTACGACCGCTTCTAAATATCGGTTCAGTCATTCTTTTTACTACCTCATACGGCTTATTACTGACAGCGAAAACACCGTCAGGCTGTTTCCAAGCATAAATCTCCATATTCAACGTATAAGTCGTTTTGGCATCAGCAAGGGAAAACATTTTATGCCGCACTTGTTCGGTTTGAACGGTATGTACTGCCGAAATGCACATCGTCCACGGAAACCTGGTAGCATCTCATCAATTGTAACATTTCCTCCGACATTATAACTCTTTTGACAGTTTTCTATAAATTTTTCAAACACGTCCCGAATTGGAGCAAGACGATCGATTCCTTTCCGTTCTGCCCTGGTAGTAAAATCGTCATAGCGAAGACAACGCATCAGAGTTTTGAACCGTTTGATATTCATTACCAATCCAAATTTGTCGACACAGTCGCCTTCTTTTCCCCAAAGTTCCTGCAAACTTTGACAATTTCCTCTCAGTGCTCCTGCTAAGTATAATAAACCAATAAAAGCCTTTAGTTCGATGACGTCTGTGGGCGCGACGTCTCTTCCTCTGGAAAATTTATGCTTTATCGATTCAATATATTGGTTTGTATATCTAACTATTGTATCCAAAATGTCGTCTGTGAACAAATTATGCCAACAATCAACCGCAGTTTGAGCATTTTTAGCGTTTCCTTTGACTCCAGAACGTTCAGTTATAACATTGCGACACCGTCTATGAACATTTCTTGGTGGCGGATTTTTATACCATTTTTTTGTTTTATCCTTTCCCAAAAAGCATTTAGCTTCAGTACCAGGTTCGCACTCATCTTGAAATTCCTCACCATCCTGCTCCGTTTCTTAATCGTCTTCACGTTTTTCAACGAAATCTTCCGAATCAAAATCACTTTCTTCTCCAAACTCCTCGTTCACTGAGGGATCTTCTTTATCGTCTTCGAGAAGATCATCAAAATGATTTGAACAATTTTGGGACATTTTAGCGGAAATAAAGGACAGTCGGAACCACCAGCTATTTTAGAACTAATTTTACTTCAATATTATATCCTTTTTTATACCTTTTACTACTGGGAATAGCAACATTTGCAGTTGTGAGAATTCTTTATTTGGTTTGAAAAATATAAAACTTTTTACTTCTAGTTAGGTTTCGAAGATAAGATTTGTTCTCACGAACGGCGAGGACTCTCAAAACTCATCAATTACAATATCCCATATTTCAACAAATTTATTTGCATCATTTGACATCGGTGATTGAGGGATCACGGACAAGTCTTGGCGTTGAGTGGAAAAAAATATTTATTTTAGAACTTATTTTAGTTCAGCAAATGTCCTTACTTTATACCTTTTTGATTGAGAACAATATTTGTAATTGTGGGAATTCTTTTTTATTTGGTTTGAGAAATATAAAACGTAGCGACAACTTTTTATTATAACTAGGTTTTGCAGATAAAATATTTTTTCTCACAAAAAACATATCAATAGAAGAAAAAATAATAAATAGAAGTATCATAGAATATTACGTGATATCTGAAGAAACAACTAAAATAATCACATGATGAAAAAAATAATCGATTTATTAGCAAAAATATTTATGACGCATCCGGGCGCAATCAGCTTATGAAATCAAGGTAATAATAAATCCATTCTAAAAACTGTGCGAGCTAACGGACTAGGTATACTGTAATTATCAGGTAAAGGAAGTAGACTATAAAGAAGTACAGACTTCTACGCTTTTTAAGACTCAAGAGAAGAGCGAAAACGTTCTACTTGTGCCTGTCAGGCCAGTTGCGTGCGACGGAGGGTAAAACATTAAAAAAATTATCAGAAATTAAAAACAATTGCTTATTAAATAATATATTATTTATTTATTTTGAATTTTAAAACCATTATCTTACATAAAACCATTAAGTTTACATAAAAGTAACTAATGTCATGTAATTCGTTTTTGGACAATCTTCATCTAAAATTTTATACTTCAAAGCGCAATTATTTCTTTCATTAAATTCATATATTTCATTATATAAACAAGCCTAAAACAATTCAACATCAATAACTTGACACATTTATGAAAACGCTCCCTCTGCCCATAAATAAATCGTCGATTTAAAACTTAATAAGATTTATTTTTGAGACAGAGGAATCAACCAATTTCTTACCTGCAAATACAAAACGTCTTTAACGCCGTAATAAACCTCTAATTTTTGGAAATCTCTTTTAACACCATTCAACATTTTCGCAGCCCTTAGAATAGTCGCGTTCTTATCCGTTTCGCTTTTAAAATAACTTTCAGCCACAACACATTTTACGTACACCATCAAAGCTTGCGCTCGATTATAAACATTCCCATGTGATAATATTTGTGGTATACAATGACTTAAAATGTTCAAAGCCTCCCCTGGCATTCCTAATAACAATTGTACATTCGCTATGTGTACTTGAACTAATGAAGTGTAGTAATCCAAATAATAATCTTTACAATATGCTAAAGTTGAGTTTAGAAGTGTTAAAATTCCATATGGAACTGAACTTGGAAAAGTAATCGCTGATTGGATTTCAATTAATAAAATCATAGCTCGAACTTGTATATCCATTCTGACAACTCGCTTAAATTCTTGACATATTACCAAAACTTTATTGACACAATAATGTGCTCGACTATAATCTTCTTGATGAATTAATAATTCGGCGATTCGTAAACAAGCATCCCATTTATTTATACAAGCGATTTTCTCAGCTATAATTTCAGCTTCGATATAGTTTTGTTTATATAAAAGATAAGTAAACTGGAAAATATTTTCAGATAACATCCAGTTATGCGAAAACGGTTGATGTGGAAATCTTTGTTTTGTAAATGAAAATATGGCATTTGCTGAATCATAATTACTTTCTAAATAAACACTATTCGCTACATTGCATAAGGCTTCACAAAAACCTTCGTCGTAATGGTTCCTTGTTAATGAATTATCTGTTGTACTAAAATTTAGTAGAAGTTGTGACCATAATGATGACATATTTACTTTTCCGTAAAACTGCCATAGAGCTGATTTTTGTGAAAAGCTGTGTGAGATTAAATCGCGATGACCATATTGGCAATTTAACACATCGCTTCTTGTTATTGTCTAAAATAAATTTATTAAAAAAAAGTTTTATTGTAAATAAAGCGTGATATGAAATATATCTATGTTAAGTAGACTATACTGTAAACTTTAAAATTGTGAAAGTACATGACAGAAATTTTAGGCAAACAAAATGGGACAAAATCTCATTTTAAACTCAGTTTTTAAAATCTTTTAATGTGTTCAATATACTGTAAACGTCATAAGCAACTAAGAATAAGTATTAGTATTTATAAGAATAAGTATAGCCGAAACTCGTAGACTTTTATCTTTTGCTAATGGGTCAACAATCAGTCGCAATGGGAGGATTGATAAGCAGATGGGATGTGAAATACTACAGACCACCAATCTGTTTGAGAGGAATCATGGAATATGGTCACAGAACTCGAATAAAACGTCAGAATTGGACTGATGAAATGATGACGATAGAACCAAGAAAAAGGACAATAATTTTAACAACAATTACCTGGAATATTGAGTCACAGAAGGTCAAGCGATCAAGAAATTATTAAATAATAAATAAATAAATGATTAATGATATGAAAAACCACACAATTCAGATTTGTTTATTGAAGGGCTTCCTTACTGAATATTTGCTTATACAGGGTGTTTACGGTCTTGTGATTTTATTTTCAAGGGATGTTTAAACAACTTAAAAGAAACGTTTAACGTTCAATTCTTACGTTTAAAATTTAACGTTTAACGTTAAAATGTGTTTGCAATAAGTAAAACTTGTATAATAAGAAAAATATTACGGTTAAACGTATTTTGATTTTAATGATTGATTTTAAACCCTTGCTATTCAGTATAGCAAAATGGCGAATATGGGTATTTGAGCCCATATTCGCTCAAATGGAGGAAAGACACTACAAGAAGAACCTTCTTGTACTACTCGATAATTAAATGTTAAATTGAATTTTCTGGCGAATGTTGTGCAAGAATGGCTTTGCAACCTGAAGATTATCCGTTAGATTTACAATTTTGCAAAGTTCTGCAGAAACACGCTGAAAATCCAAGCTTTTCTTCACTTATATTAGCGACTGATAAAGTAACATTTACACGTAACGACATAAATAACTACCATAATACGCATATCTGGGCTGCCGAAAATCAACATTCTGTTTGTTGTAATCATTTTTAACACCGATTTGCGATAAACGTTCATCTTGAATCTTAAACGCATTCAAGAACCCGACGCCCTATGCGTTTTACTGAAAAACGGTTAGAGTTCTGGGAGGAAACATAATTGATTATCTTTTGAACCAACATGTTCTACAAAATGACATCGTTTTGTAAATTTCGATCCATCTAGGTTCTCTACTTTTCTACTTCTCTACATCTCTACTTTTATAGATTAATTCTGAAAGCCATTTTTTCTGAGTTCAGAACTCTTTTTCTTTTATTCCCACTCGCTCAGAAATTATAAAATAAAATACCTTGAAAGGGATACTATTGTTTATTATTAAGTTTATGCAAAGTCGGCTTAGAAAAAACAAAGTTTGAATTTCTAATTTTTGTCAAAACTAGTGTTGTTATTGTTGTTGTGCTTATCGTGTACTAGTAATATGTTCACTCACGAAGAAAAAGTAGAACAAATGCGCTAAATAGATTCTTATACAGGGTGTGGCTCTTAAGACTCCTCGAACCATAGCTCCTTTACGATAAAAGCTACTGAAAAAAATCTAAGAGCAAAGTAGTTGCTATAATTACCGTCGCTATGTTTCAAAAATATTTTTAATCATCAGTGGCGTGCCGTATTCTAGTGGCGTACTTTATGTTTTTTTAAATGGAATGCCCTATTTTTTATTGCAGATTTGGAAAGTGCTCGAAGAGTACTTCTTTTTTTATCTAACATGTCACCCTTCTTTCAAAATTGCTCCCCATTTTTGACATTTTCTTGTAGAGAAACTAATTGACGCCGGCGCCTAAATTTTGAATTGAGGGACAGGTTAAGACCTCGTATGCCTTAAAACAATTCTTTTTCGGGTAATTTATGGAAAAAAAATAATTTTTGATTGATCTTCGCATGTAGTCATTTTTTTCGAAAATTTCAAATGGCACCCCCTAAAAAAATTACGGCGTTGTACAGCCAAAACTCTAAATTTTCCATTGGTATAAAAAAATCACACATTGCATAACAAAATTTCGGAGAAAAAAGGAATTTCATCGCAAATGTTGGGAAACGTTTTCCATTCCCAAGTGTACCATGAGAAAACAAAAGATTTGTAATTGTCAAAGTAAATTATTAGACGGCAGCATCAATCATAAGTCATTTTTGATAAACGTTCTAAAAATGTTCCGAACTCAAGAGGAAATGGTTGACATGATATTTATTCTTGGAGAATGTAACAAGAATTGTTTCCTGACGTCACGAGTGTACGCTGCGAGATATCCGCACAGGGCACATCCAAATGAACATGCGTTTGAAAAAGTGTTGGACAGATTTACTACTACGGGAAGCGTGAAACGGCCAAGGAGAGTTAGAAAGAAGACAGTAATGAACTGCAAGTTCTGGAGGCAGTTATTGAAGATCTTCATACCAGTATCCGTGAAATTACTAGGAATCACGATATTTCAACGCGATCCGTACATCGTGCTCTTAAAAAGTACATATTCCGTCCATTTAAGATTCAACTGCACCAAGAATTGCAACCTCAAGATTTTCATGCCAGGCAAGATTTCTGCATGTGGGCTATCAACAAAATTGCAGGACGAATCATTTCTTATGGGCGTATTATTTTCTGATGAAGCGACGTTCCATAGAAATGGGCATGTCAATCGCCACAACTACCATTATTACGCCGATAAAAACCCACACGCCATGAGAATGATAAACCACCAGCAAAGATGGTCTCTGAATGTTTGGGGGGTGCATACTTGGAGAACACCTTTTGGGTTCTTATTTCATCGAGGGGCATCTAAACGGCAACAGTTACTTGTGGTTCCTTCGCGACGACTTGGATGATCTCTTGGAAAATGTCCCTCTAGCGGCTCTACGACAGATAGTTTTCCAGCACGATAGAGCTCCTACACATAATAGTCGTGTCGTTCGGGAATTTCTCGATGAAACGTTTCCGGACTCCTGGATTGGTCGTAGGGGTCCTGTGAGGTGGCCACCAAGATCACCAGACCTCACTCTTCTTGACTTCTTCCTTTGAGGCCATATCAAAGACGAGGTTTACAGGATGGTACCAACTATAGTCAAGGATATGAGGAAAAGCATCCGCGCGGCTTTCCGCGGTATATCACCAGAAGTCGTCAGGGCAGTGTCTAAAGCCTGTGAGTCGAGATTGCGGTTATGCCTCCAGCAGGAAGGTCGTCATTTCGAACATTTAGTTTAATTTGTTAAATTTTGTTTATATGCATTTTTTATATCATGTTGAATAAATACATATTATGTAAAGAATTACTTTAAGGCATACGAGGTATTAACCTGTCCCTCAATTCAAAGTTTTGGCGCCTGCGTCAATTAGTTTCTCTACAAAAAGTGTCAAAAATGGGGCGCAATTTTGAAAGAAGGGGTTATAACAGCGAAACCGCTAAAGTTAAGAGTATAACATGTTAGATAAAAAAAAAGAAGTACTCTTTGAGCACTTTCCAAATCTGCAATAAAAACTAGGGCATTCCATTAAAAAAAGATTAAATTCTTTTCAGTAGCTTTTATCGTAAAGGAGCTATGGCCTTAAGTGCCACACCCTGTATATGGGGAAGCAAGAATAAATGCGCGGGATGCTCAACGTATATATACAGAAAAATATTTGGAAAAAATTGCGCCAGACCGAAAAATGTTCGGTCTGGCACATCTTAGGGTTGGAAAAAATTTGCGACAGAACGAACACGCATTTTCTCAGGAAAAATAAAGAAATCGCTAAAAGAGCAACAACCAGGAATAACACAAGAAAGGTGCTAGATTATTTCAACTAAAATCTTACGAAGTCTGTTAGAAATGCGTCTGTGGAATTGAATTTGTCTTATTATGCCGTTCAACAGCGCATCCTTAAAGATAATAAGTACCACAACTTCAATGAGCACTTTCTCCAAGAGCTACAGCTCCGGGACGTGGAAATGTGACTGGTTTTAGTAAGACAGATAGAAGTTCACAGGGAAGCGAATCGGGACCTATTGCGTCATATTCTATGGAACGATGAATCAAGGTTTGTTAGCAATGGTGTCCTCAATACGCACAATAGCCATTACTGGACCAACAAAAATCCACACTGGATTCACGCAGTCAACAATCAAGGCTACTTCGGAGTTAATGTTTGGTATGGTTTGATTGGGAGATACTTGGTTCGTCCACATTTCTTTGCAGGAAATCTCATAGGGCAAAGATACCTGAATTTCCTTCAAGAAAATCTTCCTTTACCGGTAAGAAATATTCCGATGACGCTTAGAAACGTTATGTGTCTGGATGAAGTTTTTGAGAATCGCTGGATTGGAACACATAGTCCAATTAAATGGGCTCCAAAATCTCCAAACTTATCACCACCCGATTTATCCTATGGGCACTAAAAAGCGAAGTGTATAAAACAAGATCTAACGATTTAGAACACCCGAAAGAATGAGTATGGTAGTTTTGTTGTTGTAGTTAAATGTTGCAATGTGGGCTAGAACGGTGATTATCTTGGAAACGGAAAACTTTAGAAATTATTGGTAGGTATACCAAAATTATGTAAAAATGTCTGAGGAACTTGATTAAATTATGTGAGTTGTAAAAATTTTAACGATAAAAAAGATATGGCTACTTTAAGGGAGCATTTTAAGTAGTCAGTGCCATCTGGTCACTAGATAAAAACTAATACCAAACTCTTAATCATCGTCTTAAAAAATGCCAATGTACCAATTTTCATGATCATAATATAAGAAAATACGAAACTATTTAAGAAATACGAAAATAAAGTATTAACTTTAACCATCTGTATTTTCATTATTATTAACAATTGAACCAAGGTAAATTGGGTTACATCATAATAATTTGATGTAAAAAATCCACTGTTGCTCTGTGTCCTATTAGTAACGGACCAACCTGCATAATAACAAAACCATGCGGAATTATCTGAATTCGTTTCAAGTTTAGTGAGATATCCGGTTTAAAACTCAACCTAAAGCTTTGTTTTAACTCCTGATAAATTAAATTCGTGTAAAAAACAATTAGGTGTGCCCACTTTATGAAAAATTTGGAATTATGGGTTGTAACATTTTCATGTGTTGTATGTGTACCAACATAGAAAAGGTTGGGAAACGCTGTTTAAGACAATAGCACATTTCATAATGATTACCTCAAATATTTGTTTTGGATTTCCACAAGTTATCCCTCCAAATTGACCAAACGATAAAATTCCCAAAGACATGATATACGATAAATTAATTTCTAAACTTTTTAAAATTGAGTGTTCAATTAATTTATCTTTATTGGATTGGGAAACACTGCACAGCCAAGACAAAGCATATTGAAGACAAACATTATCATTGGCTTCTTGAGCACTCCTTATACATTCCTTAAGAGCAGCCAATGCTTCTTTTCTAAAATAGTTTTTTACATAAGTAATTTAAAGGCAGAAATATATTACTGTTTTAGTAAAACCTTAGTATAACAGAAAAAATATTTTTAAATCGTACTATCAATATTATCTACTTAATACATGAATGGTTAGTGTTGTTATAAAAAACATTTGGCCAAGTAAGGAAGGTAAAGGACACTCCCTTACATGTTTTAACCTATTATATTGAGATTTTACTGTATTTCTAAAAAACAAACTTACTTATGATTAAAATGAAATTTAAGTATAGCTAAATTTAATACAGCATAACGAAAACTTTTATTTTTTTCTTCATTGCTTTTACCATTTGTTGATATTGTTTTATCAAAACATAAATGTAAACTATCTAAGGCACCAGAAAATTCTTTAACTCGTAAACAATTTAAATAACTTAAAAAATAAGCTTCCGATATATCCGGATTTGTTTCCAATAAGGACCTAAGTTGTTTATGTAATTCAACTGGATTCAAAGCTCTGGTTTGGTCATGTGCTAGTAAATTAGCTTGTGTTGAAATAAATAGGTCAGCTTGTCTTCTTGACCATTGATTTTTGTTGTTATACCAATCATTACCTAATGCCATAATTTTTTCTATGATTGGTTTTCTGTTTTGTGACAAACTAGATTTATTTACATAAGCAATATACATATCTAATATAAGACTAGCTTCAGAAAATGATAATTGATCAAAATAAATGATAAAAGTTCTTAAGAAATACCCTAAAATCCAATCATTAATGTAATTATCTTCATATAAACAAAAAAAAATCTCACCTAAAATACTATTTCTTATATGCGTACTTATCCCTTGAATATTAACATCCTCAAAAGGTGGTAATCTCCCCATATTATCCAAAACATCTAATAACCATCTCATACCAATGTTAATCATACAATTAATGTTTGAAACAACCATGTCTACAATGCGTTTATTTGCTATATGATCTACACTACGTAGAGTGTTTAGGAAGTCGTCTAAAGATATATCGGGGCCTTCAACCAACTTTTGTATCACAATACAGTAAGTTCTTAACAAACTTCTCCTTAACGGTTCTTCCATTGAGAAGAAATCGGCCGATTCACGAAATTTTGAGAATTCATACACTAACATTGCTATTGATAACCTGTGGGGAGTTATGTTTTCACGCCGCGGACGCTTTTTTATTATTGAAATATCTTTAAACGTGTTCATGTCTGCGAAATATTTATAAAACGAACGTTTAAAGATTTAAACGTCAACTTGACAGATACAATTCAGAAGTTAGCTTTAAATAAAATTTAAGATATACGTCAATTTAAATTGATGAATTAATTTACAAAACTTTACATGCGCATTATTTACATTAAAATTATAATTAATTTAAATAATTGATTTATTTATTTCAAATACAATCAAATAATATAAATATAATTGAGATTGAGAGGTATATTAATACTGATGTTACTTGGAATTTAATTGCGGTAATATAGAAAATTAATATACTAATTTGATATATACTTATTTTTAAATGATTTAAATTCCAATTAAATTGTTTAAATTTTAAATTAAAATCTACAATTTATTAAACAAACATTTTTTGATTTAATTAAAATCTCCATTTCAACATAAGTCTATGACAGATTCTGCCGGTTTCTTAACGAATCGATTTTTGAGGTTATAAACACTTTCTAACAACAAAAAAATGGTAAAATCTTTTTAAAATTAATTCTCATTAAATAAATTTATTATTTTTTAGTTGTTCTACTCATTCTTCAAGTCGCTTGTAGGAAAAGATGTTGTCGTTGAACTTAAAAACGATTTAAGGTAACCTAACCTCTTAATATAGTATTTTGTTAATAACTATTTTCTTATAGTATTTGTGGTACTTTGCATTCTGTGGATCAGTACTTGAATATTAAATTGACTGATATAAGTGTTACAGACACTGAAAAATATCCCCACATGGTAGGGACAATTGTTTGAGTTATGAACGTTTTTAATATGTGTATTAATACGTATGTTTTTAGCTATCAGTAAAAAACTGTTTTATCCGTGGATCTGTGGTAAGATATGTACAATTACCAGCGGATGAGGTTGATACTCAACTTTTACAAGATGCTGCACGGAAAGAAAGCAGTGTTCCAGCAAGATAAAATATTTGATTTGTAATGATTTAACCTAAACTTAATTAATAAGTTAATTTAGAATAAGAATATATTTTCATTTATAAAGTTAGATAAGTTAAAGAATGGTACTTTCATGGAATGAAATAAAAGATTAATTTAATAATATTTTTTTTTTATATATATTTTTTTTTTTATTTTATACGAATGTTTTTCGTCTTGAATTAAGTGTTTATTTAATAATTTTTTGTACTTTTATTAACAAGACGATAATATATAGTATTTTACACAATGTTACTACCGGTTTCGGTTACGTTTAAACCATCTTCAGGAATATAGTTAAGTTTAGGTTTAGAGAGGTGAGTTTTGTTCAGCTACGTGATGTTCTTTGTTCTTTAAAAAAATCATCTAGTAGAGATGCCTATTCATTGAACGCAACTTTACTGAGGACAGTTATTGATCTCATTTGTGTTCCTTTGTGCAAGTTGATTAATCAATGCATTGTTTCCAAAACTTTTCCGTCCTGTCTCAAGATCGCGAGAGTTGTACCGGTGCACAAAAAGGGGCCTACTGATGATGTTGCGAACTATAGGCCTATTTCTATTATACCAATCTTCGGTAAAATTCTTGAGATTGTGCTTAAAAATCAAATTGTGTGTTTCCTAGAAGAAAACAATTTATTGCACTGTGCCCAGTTTGGGTTTAGGATGGGCAAATCGACGACTGCTGCTGTCAATAAACTTTTGGAATTTGTGTCGCGTTGCTTCGATGATAGGCTATATGCTCAGGTATCTTTTTACGACCTGACTAAAGCATTTGACTGCATGTCCCATGACCTTCTTCTTAGTAAACTCCGTCTTCTTCATTTTGATACTAATAGTGTTAGTTTAATGAAGTCATACCTGGAGGATCGCGTTCAGTATGTTACTTATAACAATCAATCATCTGGTGGTCTGCCTATCAAGTACGGAGTCCCTCAGGGATCTGTGCTTGGCCCTATATTATTCATTATATTCATGAACGATCTGTTATGCCTTAATAGTCATAATAATACTAAGAGCGAAATTATACTTTTTGCCGATGACACTAGTGCGTTGCATAGATCTGATAAGCTATGTAATTTGGAACAACTAGTTGATGAATCCCAAAAAAATATTTTTAATTGGTTTGCTGAAAATCGTCTTAGTGTGAATGAACACAAAACACAGTCCCTAATTTTCTCATTGAAAGCGCAATCCCTAAATGACAATAGTTCCGTTAAATATCTAGGTATTCATCTTGATGCCGGACTTACATGGGAGGAGCACGTTCTTCATTTAATTAAAAAGTTAAATACTGGTATCTATTTGATTCGCAACTTAATCAATGTGGTGTCGCTGAAGATGGCACTTGCTGCCTATTTTGCGCACTTTTATTCTCATATGACATATGGTATTATATGTTGGGGGCATTCCGCTCACGCTTCGCTTGTCTTCCGTACTCAGCGAAGATGTGTAAGAATTTTGGCAGGCATCGGTTTTATGGAGTGCTGCAGGGCTAAGTTTTTCGAATTGGGAATTCTGACATTTCCCTGTGCGTATATCTTTAACTGTTTACTGCTCATAAAGAATAACTTAAATAGTTACAGCGAAAGCCAGGATTATCATTCTTATAATACTCGAAATAAAAGTAATCTTGTTTCAAATTTCACTCGAACGACAAGGGCTAGATATGGGGCAAATTTTTATGGTTTGAAATTTTACAACGCTTTACCAGAACATGTGAGAAAGTTAGATGCGTTGAAATTTAGAATCGTATTAAAAAAATATTTGCTTCAAAAAGCCTTTTATAGTGTGGATGAATTTTTAACCGACAGTTTTACTGGGTTGATGTGACAATCTCGCCATTTTTCTTGCAACCCACCAAATTGTATTTGCTAACCGTTCGTTATTTAACTAGTGCATGTATGTGTTATTTACTGTGTTTCTATTATAACAAACAACTATTGTGTTCGCCTTAAAATATATGACTTGTGAAAAAGCTTCGGCTGACGTATCATCAATAAAGATTATTATTATTATTATTATATTTTAAAGAAAATTGTTGATGTTATTGACATTTTATATTGTGATTAATGTCATGTTGTGTCAATGTGAAAAATTAAAAATAGGATTAAAATAAAATAAAATTAAAATTGAATATTTCCCAAACCAAAAGTTCAAATATCTATTATAAATTTGGGAAGGGAAATATGGGAAAATGTTATTGCGGGTTTTTAATTTTATTTTTATTTTTAGGTGGAGTAAAAGGATTTTTCAAATACATATATAAAGGTTTTTCTTTTATTTTTCATAAGAAAAATAAAAGTAACCTTTTGGAAATACTTGAACTTTATGAAATTAGAAAATTTAAACATAATCATCCACAAATTTTATGTTTGAATGACCAAATTAACTACACAGAAAAACCTTTATATATGTATTTGAAAAATCCTTTTACTCCACCTAAAAATAAAAATAAAATTAAAAAACCGCAATAACATTTTCCCATATTTCCCTTCCCAAATTTATAATAGATATTTGAACTTTTGGTTTGGGAAATATTCAATTTTAATTTTATTTTATTTTAATCCTATTTTTAATTTTTCACATTGACACAACATGACATTAATCACAAAATAAAATGTCAATAACATCAACAATTTTCTTTAAAATATATTCCTGAAGATGGTTTAAACGTAACCGAAACCGGTAGTAACATTGTGTAAAATACTATATATTATCGTCTTGTTAATAAAAGTACAAAAAATTATTAAATAAACATTAATAAAATTTATTTACATGTTTTTCTCTAAAATGTTTTTATGATTAAAATCAATTGTTATTCAACATAAACTATGATAAATGTTCATGTTGACGTGATTTTTTATGATGAAAAGAGAGTTACACTTAGTAGCAGAAGTCTGCGTACAAAAAACTTCTAACACTTTAACTGAAAAAATAAGGGTCATGATCTAATGTGATAAACTTCATTTTTTTTTTATTTTGTGTATTAACTACATATAATTCTATTAACAAAATATGCATCAAGAAAACAGAAATATTAGTTAGAAAAAAAATTAAAATTTCTCTAAATAATGCGTATGCAAAAATCTGCGTACAAATAAAGACGCCTTCTCCAAAATATACTTATTTACTTAAATACGTAGTTGGCGATGTACGCTTTCCGATTTAAATAAAAGATAATCGGTGTCAATTATATTAGCAGAGGCTTAGAAGCTAAAAGTTAGAATGGACACGAAAGGAAAGGAAATTGGATTGGGAGAGAGAAAAATTATTGTAAAGCTATGAAAAGAGGGAAAATCTTTTCGAAAAATAGGAGAAACTGTCGACTGGTCACACTCTTCCATTCAAAGAGTAATAAATAATTATAAAGACATTGAAGATTACCTCTCACGTCCGCGATCTGGTAGACCATCCCTTTTAACAAACCGAGAGAAGGGAAAAATTGTACAGCAGGTTAGAAAAGAACCTAGGCTGACGGCAAAAAAAATAGTAGAAAATGTACAAGAAGAATTTCATAAAACTATCAGCAAAGATACGGTGAGAAGGACGTTAAAAAAAGCTAACTATCACAGTCGCGTTGCACGAAAAAAGCCATTTATGTCAGAGATTTGTGTCGAAAACTTGGGCTTGGGGCCCGAATACTTTTTTCAACAAGATAATGACCCCAAACATTGCGCCCACAACACTAAGCTTTGGCTACTATACAATACCCCAAAGCAACTTAAAACACCTCCACAATCGCCGGACTTGAATCCCATCGAACACCTCTGGGATTTACTGGAACGCAGGATTCGGCAACGCAACATAACGTCGAAGGAAACGTTAAAAAATGTTATGATTGAGGAATGGGCCAAAATCAGTTCGGACGAAACGAAGAAATTAGTGCACTCCATGCTTAAACGTTTAAGGGAGGTCATTAAACATAAAGGTTATCCGACTTCATATTAATATAGAAACAATGATCTCATTTATGAATTTTTTATAAATACTGTCCTGACTTGTACGCAGATTTTTGCATACCCGTTATTTGTAGAATTTTTAGTTTTGATTTTTTTCTCTAACTACTGTTTCTGTTTTGTTGAAGCATATTTTGTTAATAGAATTATATGTAGTTAATATACAAAATAAAAAAAATCAAGTTTATCACATTAGATTATGACTCTTATTTTTTAATTAAAGTATTACAAGTTTTTTGTACGCAGACTTCTGCTGCTGAGTGTATGTCTAAACAATATTAAAAAATTCTGGTTTCATTTTACTTAAGAATTTATTTTGTGGTTATAGGGCCAATTCAGGTTCTCAACCAATTTTAGCAGCAAATTTTGTGCATATATACATACAGGGTGAGTCGGGAGGATCGCACCAAACTCTATGAGTGTATTACTCACGTGAAAATAATGTAAAAAAAATCATATGTTCTTATCCGATTCTCATTTGTTTTCAAGTTATAGCATAGTAACAAATAAACAAATTTCACACATTAACATTTTATTAATCATAGCGTTCTTTTAATAAATGTTCAAAAATAACGCCATTTACCTCTAAATATTTTCTGCTTCTTTCTTCTTTAATATGGGCTGATTCCAACATCCCTTTCAGTTCATTCCACCATAGTAATCATAAAGCGGCAGCTTTTAGAGCTTACATATATAGATGTTATAATACTCCTTTATCAACTCAAGAAAGAATTAAAGAAATCAATATAATAGAGATGTGATCTACCGGTTTCACCTACATAGGATTCACCACAAGTACCGCATTCCAGCTTGTAAACACCATTGGTCTAATAATTTTATTTGATCTTTAGCATTGAAAAGCTACCTGTATATCAGGTTTTGTTTGTTATAAGAATTTTGTAAACTTGTAGAATTTCGTATGTTTTGTTTGTTCATAAATTTTTCTTTTAAATTGTTTATACACTTAGCAGCAGAAGTCTGCGTACAAAAAAACTTGTAATACTTTAATTGAAAAAATAAGAGTCATAATCTAATGTGATAAACTTGATTTTTTTTTATTTTGTATATTAACTACATATAATTCTATTAACAAAATATGCTTCAACAAAACAGAAACAGTAGTTACAGAAAAAAATCAAAACTAAAAATTCTACAAATAACGGGTATGCAAAAATCTGCGTACAAGTCAGGACAGTATTTATAAAAAATTCATAAATGAGATCATTGTTTCTATATTAATATGAGGTCGGATAACGCTCGGATATAAGCTCGGATAATCCCAGAGGTGTTCGATGGGATTCAAGTCCGGCGATTGTGGAGGTGTTTTAAGTTGCTTTGGGCTATTGTATAGTAGCCAAAGCTTAGTATTGTGGGCGCAATGTTTGGGGTCATTATCTTGTTGAAAAAAGTATTCGGGCCCCAAGCCCAAGTTTTCGATGCTAGGCTTCAAATTTTCTTTTAAAATGTCTATATACATTTTATAGTTCATTGTCGATGTTATGAAAACCCACCTTCCCACCCCTTTGGTGCACATACACCCCAAACCATAACTCCACCACCTCCGTGTTTTACAGTCGCTTTCAAATTTTCGGGATTAAGGGCAGTATTAGGTTTTCTCCATACAAGTTGTTTACCCTTAATGCCGAAAATGCAAAATTTGCTCTCATCTGTAAAGAGAACTTTCTCCCAGAATTCAATGGGCTTGTCTAAGAGTTTTTTTGCAAAGGCGATCCGCTTCTGACGATTGACCTCTGACACAACTGGCTTTTTTCGTGCAACTCGACTGTGATAGTTAGCTTTTTTTAACGTCCTTCTCACCGTATCTTTGCTGATAGTTTTATGAAATTCTTCTTGTACATTTTCTACTATTTTTTTTGCCGTCAGTCTAGGTTCTTTTCTAACCTGCTGTACAATTTTCGCTTCTCTCGGTTTGTTAAAAGGGGTGGTCTACCAGATCGCGGACGTGAGAGGTAGTCTTCAGTGTCTTTATAATTATTAATTACTCTTTGAATGGAAGAGTGTGACCTACCGACAGTTTCTCCTATTTTCCGAAAAGATTTTCCCTCTTTCCATAACTTTACAATAATTTTTCTCTCTCCCAATTCAATTTCCTTTCCTTTCGTGTCCATTCTAACTTTTAGCTTCTAAGCCTCTGCTAATATAATTGACACCGATTATCTTTTATTTAAATCGGAAAGCGTACATCGCCAACTACGTATTTAAGTAAATAAGTATATTTTGGAGAAGGCGTCTTTATTTGTACGCAGATTTTTGCATACGCATTATTTGGAGAATTTTTAATTTTATTTTTTTTTTGTAACTAATATTTCTGTTTTATTGATGCATATTTTGTTAATAGAATCATATGTAGTTAACACACAAGTTTAAAAAAAATTGAAGTTTATCACATTAGATCATGACCCTTATTTTTTCAGTTAAAGTGTTAGAAGTTTTTTGTACGCAGACTTCTGCTGCTAAGTGTATAAACAATTTAAAAGAAAAATTTATGAACAAACAAAACATACGAAATTCTACAAGTTTACAAAACTCTTATAACAAACAAAATCTGATATACAGATCAATAAACTACCCTGGCACAATAGCACATAAAATACAATCTATTTTCCGTAAATTTGATATTAATATGTCCTTCAAAAACGTTAATACTTTACATAAAAAACTTTTCAATGCTAAAGATCAAATAAAATTATTAGACCAATGGTGTTTACAAGCTGGAATGCGGTACTTGTGGTGCATCCTATATAGGTGAAACCGGTAGATCACTAAAAACTAGAGTTAATGAACATAAACGTAATGATAATTCCAACTTTGGAAGACACATGATCATATACAATCATGAATTTGACGTAAATAAAAATGTTACACTTTTACACAAACAAAACAAAGGTTATAAATTAAATTTATTAGAAACGTATGAAATAGAAAAATTTAAACATAACAATGAACAACTACAGTGCCTTAATGATCAGATTCACATTAATAAAACTCCCCTATACAAATTCCGAAATAATCCCTTCCCCCAAAATGCAGAGGAATAATATACTAAAACCGCAGATATTATTCGCACTTTTTGGGGTCCCCGTGTCTCACTTCTTTTAACAACTTAATAACTTAATATTTTCACTTTTCAAATACGTCATAAAATAACCAGTTCTTTCGCATGCGCACCAGGTTTCGGAAATTTTGATATTTTCACCAATTATTATCGCCATCACATTTCGTATTTATCACGTGTTCGTCAACTCTGTAAAAAACTGTTATCCATGTTTAATTAGTTTTTTCAACGAAAGAGGAAAGGTTTTTGTAATTTGTGTGAGTGAGAAGAAACTGATTTACATGAAATATGTTAATTTCTTATTATTGACTGTAAGTAATTTTAATTATTTTTCTTTCAACTTAGTCACTTTATAAATGCTTTTTTTCAACTATTTTTAATGTTAATTTGGTATTGTTGAACTTGCAGTATCTCTGAAGATGGCGGCTAGCCGAAACTAGTTAGATATTTTATAATAAAAGACCAATTAAAAGTACAAAACAAGTTTTTTTTATATATACTTCATCCAATTAAATAAGTCGACCATACCACACCACACGTTTACAGAAAGCTTATGTTGAAAATTGCTTTCGACAGATGCGTGGGGATTTTCGTCGCACCATACATGACTGTTACGAGTATTATTAATACCATCACGGGTAAATGCAGCCTCATCCGTAAAAAGTATATGGAATACAGCACGATGATTATTATTTATCCACCGACAAAACTCCATACGGTTAGCAAAATCTTCTGGTTGTAGGTGCTGTACTGTTTGCGGTACGGATATAAGCCTTGTTCGTGGAGTGTTTTTATAATTCTCTTTTGTGGAATTCCCAATTGAGTAACAATTCTTCGGGAACTGGTAGTTACATCTTCTTCTACTAGATCCAGAATATTTTGTACTTCTAAACCTTATCGAGTTGCGCGTTCAGATGTTATGTTAGCACTGGGAAGCTTACCAGTCTCGCACAATTTGTTGAAAACTCTGATAAAGATGTTTTTATCAAGATGTCTTTGATGTGGAAAACGTTGACGACATTCTTCAACAGCAGCTGTAGCATTTCCATTACAGAAACCATAAATGAACACCATATTGGCATATTCTAAATTTGAGTAAGTGTCTGGCATTTTGCAACGCTAATAATCACATAATTCG
The DNA here is from genome assembly GCA_036711965.1 of Onthophagus sagittarius. Taxonomy (NCBI): domain Eukaryota; kingdom Metazoa; phylum Arthropoda; class Insecta; order Coleoptera; family Scarabaeidae; genus Onthophagus; species Onthophagus sagittarius. The sequence goes on from JASERS010000001.1 coordinate 56,688,690, forward strand.
AAAATAAACCTTCAATTACTGTCACTGTATACTAACACCTCATCAAAACATTAGAGTTATCAAATGTCTATGAGCCTCGAACATGGCATACTTTAATTACGACAAAAATGGCGGTATTTTTGAACATTTATTAAAAGAACGCTATGATTAATAAAATGTTAATGTGTGAAATTTGTTTATTTGTTACTATGCTATAACTTGAAAACAAATGATCGGATAAGAACATATGATTTTTTTACATTATTTTCACGTGTGTAATACACTCATAGAGTTTGGTGTGATCCTCCCGACTCATCCTGTATATGTACAAAAATAATGAAAATATAGTAGGAACTAAAAAACTAGTAACAACTTAATCACGAATTAGTTATTGCTTTGCACTTGAACTTTCACTTGACCCACCTTATTATTTTTTGCTGTAATTTTTACAGAATCTGTTTTGTCATATTTTTATCGATGTTTGATACTTTTTCTTCTCTAATTTTCATTCCCTTCTTTGAAGTTACTATCTTCTGTTGCTTTTGTTCGTCTTTTCTTGTATAGTAATACGTTCACTTATAGTTTGAAATTGAACTAGCAGCTCTCCTTTTTTATTCAAGAATTCTTAAATAATTATTGTCTCTCAAAAATTAATCCGCATTAGTTAAACTTCTTGTTTTTTTGGATATGTTGATGTACTTTAACTTTTTTTAGTTCTTTCGTCTTTCTTATTATTTGTCGTTACTAATTGTTTGTTGTTGACACGGAATCCACTAAAATCAAACATTCTGCTGCATTTCCATAGACAAAGGAAAAACTTTATTCGTCCACGAAATTTGTTCCAGTGTCAAGAACTAAAAAGTATCGAATTTGTTCTCTACTACCCATTATAAAATTCATAGAAAAAATTATTGAGGTCTAATTTAGTGGTCGCAAACTAATATTTAAAAAGAAAATTCAAAAATTCAGTGGGTCGGTCATACTAATGAGGGTATTCATAGAAACGAGGCTGTAATTAAATAAATTAAATTCATTACTTCAACCTAAATCAGTTATTTATGAACAGGTATTACTAAAACTTTGTTATTCCCAAGACTTAAAACAAATCTAATCATATCCCGCATTATACTAACAATAAGTAAAGCAGTATAAATTAAATAACGGTCCGAAAATAAATTTTGCATGATTGCCGTAAATTAACGATATCTCTGGTATATATATTCGACCATGGTGTCCAATGATTCGAAATTTAGAGAATTAAATGTTCTATAGGATAGAATAGCAAACTTTTTATTCATATATAATTCTTTTTCATTACGGTGCGATTAAGTGAAAAGAAAATGAGAAAAATGCCAAAAAATTTGATTTTGTTGAGTTGTTTTAGGCTGTAGCAAAATAGAGAAGAATCCGATTTATGCCGTCCATACCTCAAAATGTTCGTCTGGATCTCAACTTTCATGTCCATATAGCTACATAAGCACACTACGTCAAATAACAAATATACTGAACATGGACCGTCATTGTGTTTTCCAATTTACGATTTTCCACATTTTTGGGTATATCTCGAAAAAAAAAATATCGAATTTGTTCTCTACTACCCATTATAAAATTCATAGAAAAAAATATTCAGGTCTAATTTAGTGGTTTTTTTTTCTGAATATTTTTTTGAGCAATTTTGGCCATAACTCCTTTTTCTTGAATTGCTTTCAAGGCGATGATTTCACTTATATTTATCGAATTTTGCGTAGACCATTTTACAGTAACATTAAATGCTTTTATTGCATCGGAATGGCAAATAATTTTTTCATTGCACTCATTTTCATCTTCATCTGAAGAAGACTTATCCACAACATCTAATGTCTTATCCTTGTCCAAATGTTCTACATCTGCAGCAGTGTAATCACACTAAAATATGCATTTATGATTTATAGTTTATTACTTTTTACTATTACTTTTATACTTTATAGTTTATTACTATCGACTTCTAAAACCACATATGAATTAATTACATTAGTTTACAAGAAAAATCTCAAAGCCTGTGATAGTAGACTGTGTGTCTTCAGTTTTTTGCCATCATGTCCAGTTTTCGAGATATACCCAAAAATGTGGAAAATCGTACATTAAAAAACGCAGTAACCGTTCATGTTTAGTATATTTGTTATTTTGCATACTGTACTTCTGTAGCTATATGAACATGAAAGGAGATCCAGACGAACATTTTGAGTTATTGATGGCATAAATCAGACTGTCCATTACTTTGCTAGAGCCTAAAACAACTCAACAAAATCGAATTTTTTAACATTTTTGCAATTTTTTTTCACTAACGGTGCGATCACCGTTACGAAAAATAATTATATATGAGCAAAAAATTTTGCTATTCTATCCTGTAGAACATTTAAATTCTCTAAATTTCGAAGCATTGGACATCATGATTGAATGTATTTTACCAGAGATATCGTTAATTTACAACAATTGTGGAAAATTTTATTTTTTGCCATTTCAGTGAACATTTTTTTTTAAATAAAAAGATATTTGAACTGTTCCAGACACTAAATATAAACATCAAATTCATTGAAATCAATATTATTATTCTGACACTAATTCAGTATAACGCATTTGAATGGAAAGTTTCTATAGATTTAAAAGTACTTGCCGCAGTAAAGAAATTTACTAACTTCTACTTTTTAAGTATTGACTTACATTTCTATGATTTTCGGGTAATTGCGGTGGTTACAGGCTTACAAGGCGATTTTACAAAATATTGCTGTTTTCTTTGTTTGAGGGATTGTGTTTTTCAATTTACGATTTTCCACATTTTTGGGTATATCTCGAAAACTGGACGTGATGAAGAAAAACTGAAAATAGTTTCAGAATCAGCACAATATTCTACGTTATAAAAATATATCGTAGACTTTGAGAAAAAATTTGATTACAATTTGTAAACTAGTGTTATTAATTTACTTTACTTTTATTATAGCTACTTCCTGTATTAAATTTGTTGTATCCCTAATAGCATCAAGGATCAAATTTTCTTCCCATCTTAATTTTTCCCTTAATATATTTAGCGGAATGCTGTCTTCGTCCGCATCTTCATTACCTTGATTAAAATTCGAGAGGATGATTCTCCAACTCTTTTCGATTACTGTTGAGCTATCTTTCTCCCACGTCGCAGACAAATGTATGATTGCATTTTTTAATGAAATCTTACCGAGTGCTGCAGCTATTCCTTCTTCTGTTGATACAACAGAACTGAGCAAATTGTTTCTATAGTACAGTCTGCTGAGCCTTAAAATATTTTGGCCCATGGGTTGTAAGGATGAAACAAGGTAAGAATTTTACATGATCACATCCTTAGTCCTCAGTTCTGTTGCTGGTGGATGGGACGGCACGTTATCCAGAAGGAGTCGCTTTCAGAGGTAATTCCTGCGCACGCAGAAAACATCTCACCTACGAATTGTGTAATATAATTTTGAAATATAATCAGCATTACAAAACAAATTGCAAATAATTTTAACTTTTATTTCAGGTACAAAATGTTGAAAAAACTATTCCTTAAAGAGGTCCCCGTTCATCCACGCCTTCTTAGTACTTTTGCACAGCAATGGCTTCATAAAATTCCAAAACACCTTGGATTTTTTGATTTCTCTTTCGCTAGGGGTTTCAGCTTATGTAAACCTGAAGCATTTCTACAACCCATAAAGGTTAGTCCTTGCTTCGATATTTTTAATCCAGGAGCAGTTTTTTTTGTTAATGATACATAAGCTTTGTCAGACAATAATCACCAATACAAACCTGTCTCACCAGTATTATAAATTTGATGCAGCTTTAGGTCATGCTTTTGAATCATACGTTTTAGATTCTCTTTAAATGGGTCTACTGCATCTGGGCTGGCCGATAATTTCTCTCCTGCGGTTTTCAAAAACCTTAAGCCACAACGGTGTTTAAAACCTTGCAGCCAACGAACACTTGCTGTAAAAGTATTAATATTCAATTGTTTTGATAATGACAATGCCTGTAGTTTCAGTAGATTACTCGAAATTCGTAAATTCTTTTCTCTTTCTTTATGAAACCAATTGCACAATTTCTCTTCTAAAAGTGGAAATGCTGACTTTTTTAAGATACGCTGTTTTGATGGCTTTAGCGTGTGAGCTACCGTATCAACAATAAGGTTTCAATTTTTTTTATACCACAAATTGTTGATTTTGGAACTCCGTATTTGTTTAGATAACGTAGTGACTGACATTTCTATTTTACCGTCTTCGATTATATTAGCTTTTTCTCTTAAACTCAAGAATTTCTTTAATTTCCCCATCTTGATCTAAGCATTCACAGCGCAATGTATTTGCATCGGAGGCACATTCGCAACTATCTTTATACACACCATATGTTGAATGTGCTTTAAAGTACGAAATAAGGAATTTCCCCGGCCGGTATATAAGTAAAAACCCCGACAGAGAGGCACAATGCACTTGTACGCACCATCGAATGTTCACGCTGTTCATACTATACGGCGTTCAACGCCAATAATTTCGTGTTCACACCATCGGCAGGTTCTCATTACCGAATGTTTGCACCATCGCGAGACTACTGTATAGACAAAAATACCAATTATTTTTAAGCATAGGAATACCAAAGAACTCAAACTGTTTAAAACCATGCTAATACTCGACCACTTTGGATGGTGATTATTAAATACCATTCAATACTAAGCGAAGTAACTCACCTTGATATTTTTTTTAACATTCAAATAACAATAGATATAAAATATAATATCAGCACCTAACACATTTAAACTCTAAATTACTTACTATTTGCTGGACAGTTTGCTTAACACTTTTCTTTACATTCAACATGAAGCTATACGCTATTTGCACTAGCCATGCGTTAACCGATTTTTTGGGAAATAATCATTTTCACTCCCACTCTAAGAACGGCTTTAAATGCACCATAGAAGTAGAAAACCAAATTTCCATATATTTCTAGACCATAGAGAATATTTTTGTTGTTATTCGACTTTGAATCACAGAATGGTCGAGATTAGAGATGTTCAAATTACGTGAGTCACGCCGGGTCACGATGGGTCATGCGTGATCCACCATGAGCGGGTATCAATTGTTGTACTACTCACGTGAACGTGCGTGATCGTAAGTATCCTTGGTTTTGACGGGACTATGCGTGATCCGGTTGGAACAATTTTTGAATATTTCTTTAATAATAATATTGAATTTGTTGAGATCCACATTAACGAAAAATACAATATTTATAGTCTGCACCACGAGAAGTCATAGTGATTCATCAATTTCCGTAATCATTTTCGTTATACGATACAGATATTACGAACGTAAGTTGACGTGTTCACTTCTCGTGGTACAGACTATACAACAGTTTGTTTAAAATTTGTATTTCTCGAATATATACAATCAGTGATGGGCGACAAGTAAATACTCGGAGGGTAGGTATTTATAAATTGGGTATTTATACGTTTATACGTATTTATAGTGGGTACTTAATCAATTTAAAAAAATTATAGAAATAATTGAATATATTTTTTAATTGGAATGAATTAAAAAGTAAAAGTATAGAAATGCCAAAAGTTCCTATGTCTAGTTTCAACAATCAAGCGCTGAACACCAATTAAAACTAGAACTAACACTAGACTTACCGTTAGTACTACAAAGATTCAGGTTTAGCCGTCCCTGTTCAGAAGCACAAGTATACAATAATCTAAAACCAAATAACAGCTAAAAGTAAACCTAATACCAACACTAAAGCTAAAATTGGGCCTACAACCAAAAATTTGGGTTTAGCCGCTCGTCTTAGGATAGTTAAACCCAAATGTTTCTAGTTCCAAATCTAATGTTAGTTTTAGGTTTACTTCAATCCAAACATACAAGATTCTAATACTAGGCCTAGTGTTGGTTCTAGTTTTACTTTGATATAAGTATACAACAATTTAAGGTTGAAGAATACGTAAAAATAGAGTTTTTGTTCTCTTTCAGCTTTCATTCTAGAAAACAAAATTGTTCGCTATCAAAATCAAAAATAGCGTCCCTTTTTTGAAATTTTTTTTCAAATTTCATTTGTTCTGGTTTGTTTTTAGCAAATAATGCTAGATGTTATATTATTACATTTCAGTAACTAAATGTTGCATAACATTACTAATAACATTGCACTAACAATGTTATCATGAGAAATCGTTTAAAATAGGTGGATGACATTTTTTGTGATTTATCAAATCAGAAAAATCAAATTGTTTAGATATCTTGATGAAATTTTTGGTGATTTTTGATTTTGAAGCAAAGTATCTACTTTCCCGAGTGAAAAATATTTGAGTATCTCAATCCCATTTTGAGATATCAATTTTTGAACTCAACCTAAATTTGTAGCATTTCATAAAATTTATGATTTTAATCATTCTGAAAACAAAAAAGAAATCGCAAGAAATGGAATTCTTAAGGCTACAGGGCTTTAGCAGGCAAAATGTAAAAGTAAATGTTTTTTTTATTGAAGCTTACTGATTCTTAGCTATAGTATGTCAATTTTAGTATGCCCTTTGAATTTTTCGAACAAATTTCTTTAGAAAAAAAAAACAAACTTTGTGCCTAAAGCCAACAGATTACGAACCCAAGTATGCCAATTTAAATTTTTATTTTTTACAAGTGCTTTCGTAAGTATGTAAGTTAACCGACCGTTGAAATTGAAAATTGAAAATTTCTAAACTGCTGTATAAACAATTTCTTTTTGCTTGTACAGCAGACAAGCAAAAAGAATTTTTTCCATGATTTGTAAAATGATGTGGTGAAAAAGGTGAAAATTTTAGATCTTTATGAACCTTTGATTAGTAGACCACGAAAGAGACTTAAACGATATGAATATGACTATGAAGATGATTTTGTTGTTTTCTTGCTGTTTTATCTATTTTTTTTTTTGAAATATCAATTTTTAATCTCAACAATTCAATATCTTGATCAAAATTTTGGTGATTTATAAATGTTTACTGATTACAATTAACTTTACCGCAATTCTTTTCATCCTGTGATTTTGAAGATATTGATCTCTAAAGTAATCTTCGATCTGTTATAATCCCGCAACAACACGGTTTTTTTTGCGTGAGCGGTCAGTGGAGACGAATCTGGTTGAATTAGTTCAGTATATTCAAAATTATATGAATAGTAACTGTCAGGCTGCTTCTGACTAATCGGTTGCAAGAAGACATTGAGAGATTGGATTCTTATTGTTTTCTATATTACTTATATCTAAATTCTGATAAGCGTTGTCAGATCACGTTCAGTAGAAAGAGATATAATGTTAACTTCAAATATAAGTTTAGTCCCTATTATCTTACTCAATCCTCTACAATTAAAGATCTTGGTGTTATATTGGGTTCTAGACTCCTCTATCGCGTTCATATTACGTTTATTGTTTCTGAAGCTATAAAGCGCCTCGGATTTATTGTTAGGATTTCTTGTCAATTTTCTAACGTGCGGTGCATTACTTCCTTATATATGGCATACGTTGTTACCGGTTTAAATTTCGCTTCAGTTGTATGGAGTACATATAATGGACCTATAATGTTCACATTGATCTTATTAAAGGCGTACAGAGAAGGTTTTTTCGTTATTTGGCTCGCAAATCTTATATTCTGTATTGCCTTTATTCCCAAAGATGCCAAGTGTTTGGTCTAAGATTTCTTTGTGGCCGTCGACACAGTACGGACCAATTATTTTTGTTCAAATTTGTTAATGGAATTCTCGACGCTCCGATTTTTTTTAAAGAGATTCACTTTAATGTTTCTTCACATTTTACTCGTTCCCCATTTTTGTTCAGACTACCTTCTACTGGATCCAATGCGCATGTCGGTTCACCTCTGTTGAGACTAATGCACACTTACAATGTTTATTGTTCCAATGTTAATCTTTTTTGTGATTCAATGATGTCGTTTAAAGAATCCGTTTTATCTTTAAGTATTTGTCATTAGTTTTTTTGTAAATTTATTCTATTCACTCGAGATGTATAACATATTTTCAGATGCACATTCGTTTAGCATATTTATTTGATTTTTTGCAGCTGGTGGGGCAGAAGGGAGAAATAATAATAATTGTCTGTTTTATAGACCTTATACTGTTTTCCTGTTCCGATTAACATCACGATTATATGAACAAATTTAGTGTCTATGTTTTTTTTCTCTTCTGCTTCGTGCTTACTGATTTGACTTTTTATTTAATTTTGTTCTTATTGTTTCATGCTATCGATGTAGTTTTGTGTTCTTATGAAGTTTGCTGTTTCTTTTGTATTATTGGAGACGACACTTTTTTGGGATTTCTCCTATATGTGTCCCGAATATATATAAATAAATTCTGAAAATCAAAAGAACCCAGTCATTTGCGGGTGACAACAATTATTTGTTCACAAATCTATGAATGAGTAAGTCGCTGATTTACACTAGGAAAAGCAAAGGAGCATCTCTGTGGTGTTCTCCACGAAACATTGTCACTATCGCTGTGTTGTTGATTTATAGCAACAAACAAGAAAATATTAAGACACATTTAACACTACACAAACTCACTTTGGCATAGTGATTGCCAATTATGGTCACTAAATATTCCTATTATAGGAGTAGGTAGATGTATTGAATGCATCACTGATATTCTTGATGAATACAATTAACGTATCATTGACCCACGTTTCACTGTGCAGGAATTTAAGTGTTCTGCGCCTTTAAAGTTTTCACAAAAATTTTTTATATTTGCCTGATGCCAGAGAGATGATCTATAATTTGTGAGCTCCGTGACATAATCTATTTTATGTCTAGTAATATCAACAGATTTCTTGAAGATATAGTACATATCGCTGTACTAAGCACTTATTTGTTAAAATTGATAATGGAGCAGACATAATCTCTTTTAATTTTTTATTTTTTGGTATAGTGTATATACTATACTAATAAACTTTTAGAATTAGAGCTTATATTATGCTTAGTCTTTTTTGTTGTTATAATCAAGAGTTTCTCCGACTAATGAGAAAAATATATGAAATTCATTAGCAATTTTATGTGGGATTTCCTTGGTGGGTCACAAATTTTGTTACCTTGGACATCGCTTTTATATGTAGCTGTAATTGTATGAAAGAAATATTTGAATTGTTGTGAAGTTCGATCTAAAATAATATTGGAAATTATAAACATGTGAAATAACTTAGAATATTGATATATGATTTATTTATTGAAAATATACATAATCTAAAAGTACATATATATTTATATATTTGGCAAAATATATCATCACAATTAATAATTCGACTGGAATAATCTATTCTGTGAGATACCACGTGTTTTATATACAGCTGTCTCGGGAAACTATATAAAAAGCTCTAGAAACAAATTATGGGTTGTACGATATGTACAAAAAATATTTGGTGTAATGTAACTAAAATATTTTCTAACCTCTTAATTTAAAAATGAGAAAATATGTTAATTTCATTTAAAGATAGAATGTTTTAATTTCCCGAGCATTTGTATTTAATCCTAAATTTAAGAATTAATACCTCAGATTGACCGTTTCTAAGGCCTATACAATATGTTTAAAAATGAGTTCTTAATATATTACACAACTTTGTCTTAAAAAACAAACAGCCTGCACTTTGTCTCCTATAAGAGCAATACCGTTAACTCTATACCCTAAAATTTTAGTTTGTGTACATATATACATTTAAATTTTCGTACACCACATTTTTATCCACATTTTATAAATTTTTTTGAGTTTAATTCCATTCAACATTACAAAAAACAATCATTTCAATTTTTTTTATCGTTTTTACTTTTTTGTGGAATTGACTAGAAAAGTAAATACTGAAGATAGACAGATTATAACTCCGTCTTTCATTGTTCCGAATTGAAGTAAGAGTTTTGCATTAGGTACAGTTTATCGATGGGGTTTGCTATACCCGTCGCGGACATTGTTTCGTGATTATGTTGGTGGGATGACTGAAGCTCCAAGTTTTGAATCGACATCGTATCAGATGTTCCTTCGTCTAAATGATCGAAATTTGTACTGTCGTCCAATGATATATCTGAACTGCAAAAACTTTCACCTGAATGTGCTGGATATGCATCTAAAATTAAATAAAAGGATAGTTAATATTTTTCTTTAAATTACAATATTATTTTTCTATCATTATATAATAGTTTACATTTTCATCTAAATTCCCATTTCAAAATGTAAACTCACCGTCTGGAGAATATGGTATATTGGGATTAAGCGGTCTCGTTGAGGTTGGAAAATGCGAGTCGCCAATATTGCCGAGGCCCATGTAATGTCCATGTTCGCTAGACGGTGATTCTTGTTTAATAACTTTGTCGTGTTTCTCACCCTTCTCTTTCTCTGAAGTGCCCTTGCCGTCGTCCTGTTTCGCTTTCCTTTGTATCTTCTTCATTTTAGCCCTTTGATTTTGAAACCACACTTGAACCACCCGCACGCTTAACCCGGTTTCTTTTGCTAAAGCTTCCCGGACTTTTCGACACGGTTTCGGGCTGACTTCAAAAGATGCTTTAAATTGTCTCCGTTGAGCCGAGGTTAATATCGTTCTCGGTCGTTTCGGACCTCTTCTTCCATCTCGCGGTCGATTTCCTTCGTCTAAAATATCATCGTCTCCCGAACTTGCTTGTTGCATAAGGTACATTTCCTTTTCAAAGTCTTGCCTGCAAAATAATTGTCCAGCGCGCAAAACAAATTGTTCTCCTTTTTGTAAAGGTTGACAGCATACCACGCAAACGAAACAAGGCAAATGGTAAACGTGTTGCTGTGCTCTCATAACCATTTCGTGGGGTAAAAGACGATCGCCACATCTCGAACATTTTATTCCAAATATTCTATCGTAATCTGTTTTGCAATAAACTTTGGTGTTTCTTGTATAACAAGTTTGATTGAGTAAAACTCCACATATACAACACGATAAGCAATGTTCGTGCCAACTGGAATCTGCAACTCTCATTAAATATCTATCGTGAATTTTCTGTCCGCAACCCTCACATATTTCATAATTTTTCTCGCATTTGATCAAGGCGTCGTCTGCAAAAAAAAAATCGCATTGAAAAAACTTTCTAAATAAAATAAATAAAGTAGGAATGGAGTGTGTGAAATAATTTCAGTAGTGCGTAGGGGGAAGAAAAACGTTAAACGTTCCGTCGGAAAGAGGAAACTCTTACGGGGAGGATAATGAATGCCGAACAAATAGACGGCGATGTTGGCGGAAAGCCTTCGGACAACGAAACCGTTTTCTCGCTGTATATAATGAATGTCAATGAGGCTGCGTGGTATGATGACTGATGGAAAAGACACGCGGGGTGGCTTTTGAGATTAAAACCACTGAAAGGCGAGTTTACGCATGAGCTGAGATGACGGAAAGCTTTATTCTGTATAATTAGTCGATTTTTATTGTTTCTTTGAGAAGTAGGGAGTGGATTTTTGATTTAAAAGGAGGTTAATTAAAGTGTCATAAATTATTTATTATGGAGTCAATTTGATGAGTGTTAATAATTATATTTTCGATTAAAATTGTTATTTTAAGACCACATTTACCATAACTTTTTAAACAAAACTCTATGATTTTCTTATATATCCTGATTAGGCATTTTAAATAACCCTATATTATTTAAAATATATCATGTTTTAAATTATAAATGCAACATTACCTTAATTATATTCCTTTGTTAAAAATATTCAAATTTTTATCAATATTTAAAATACGTTATTATTAAATATTGAAAATTGCAACATAACAAAAGTTAGGTCTAAAAAAGAGCTAATACTATTAGATGTTATTACACATGTGTTTATCAGAAGCAGTTAATTTATGTAATGTTTGCAAAATCATAATATTATTATTTTATACGGAACATCCTTAACATTTCTTTAAGATTTCGGAGGGCCATATTAAGTACCTTTCATTATTCTTAAACATATAGTATGTTTAATACGTGTACTTTTTGATATTATTCCAAACTTAGGCTGTTTTAAACATGTTGGAATACATGTAGGACATACAATACCGAACCAAAATCTCAACACCGGTATTCGATACTCAAAGTTTTTAAAACCGGGATACCGGTACAAATATTACCGTTAATGTCTCCAATACGATATTCCATGAAATAACTAGTTGTTTCATAAAATTCCGACCGACGGTAGTTAGAATATGGAATAGTACTTTATTTGAAACTTTAACTAGTCATTTAAGGTATATCGCGTTGGCTTCATTTAAAGTGTAATAATTTGTCATAACACATTCTTAACCTCAAGAATCATGTTACTCAATATGTACCATTGAAAAAAAGTGCAGTAAGAAGGAAAGTAAAGGAACAATTTACAGACATGATAAATAAAAAAGAAACGAAGGCGAATAGTGTTATACTAACAAATGAAAAATGTGTAAGTTTAATGAAAGATATAAAATGAAAGAAAGTGAGGAAAAGGTCTCCGAGATTACTAGTTGCTGCAACATTACGATAAACTGGTAATAAGGGGTACTGAAAAATTAATTGTACCGATGAACGAAACGGATTCTGAAGTGGTCTTTTATGTCACGAAAGATGATTTATTTAGTGTACTTGATAATATCTACCCTGCAATTGGACATGGAGGAAGAGACCGTATGGTTAATGAATTAAATAAAAGGTATAAAAATATAACACAGGAACAAATAATTTTTTTTTTAACAACTGCGAATTATGTCAACAAAAGAGAAAATGTGAAGAGAAAGGAGTGGTAGTAAAACCAATGCTTTCTCAGAATTTTAATAGTCTTTGTCAAGTGGATTTGATTGATTTTCAATCCCACTCAAATGGTAATTATAAATACATCTTGGTCTATCAAGACCACCTTACGAAATTTGTTGTGTTAAAACTTTAGAATCTAAACGCGCTGAGGAAGTTGCCCGTCGTATTCTTTAAATATTTTTACTTCTTGGAGCTCCTAGCATTCTCCAATCAGATAATGGCCGCGAGGTTTGCAATAACATGATAGAAAGTTTACGGGATATGTGGCTCATGCTACAAATTGTATATGAAAAGTCGAGGCACATCCAATACCAAGGCAGCGTGAAAAGACCCAATCAAGATGTGGAAAACATGCTCACCACTTAGATGCAACAAAATCATACAAACAAGGGTAGTAAATGCGAAGATTTTAATCAAGTAAATCTTTTTAATGGTTTGATCAATTTGGACAAAAATTATTTTACTTTTATGATTATATAACGCAACCCAACCTCGGCTTGGTTGGGTTGGGTTGGATTTCTGAGATAAAATTATAAAAACTCTTTTTTTTAATGGGGCACCCTATATAATGTTAGATTTTCTAAGAGATATAATTATTACCTATTCAGTGATATATTAGTATACCTAGGTTTGGACATGTAATTACTTAAAAATTGCGATTTATAATTTTCAAACAATTTATGTTGAACATTCCCTGTTCCAATATTGTTGCTTTTTGAATATTACAATCGACTTTAGCAATGGACATTATCAATTTTGATATAGGTAGAACATAATCATAACTGAATAAAATTTGGTTGTGTATTGTGTATTTTTACACCAATATAAACAATTTATGTTCAACATTTGTTATTCTAAGACCGTTACTTTTTGAGTTATGATCTACTTTAGTAACGAACATTATCAATTTTGATATATTGTAGATTTTCAGATTATAGCTGGAAAATAATCATAACTGAACAAAATCTGGTTATGGTTTATGTATTCGTACTCCAATATAAACAATATGTGTTTAATATCTCTTGTTCCAACATCGTTATCTTTGAGTTAAGGTCGACTATAATGATGAGAAGGATCAATTTTGATATATTATGGATGTCCATATTCTAGATAGAATATAACCACAAGTAAGCGATATCTGGATATGATTCTTACTTTATTACGAACAATTTACTTCAAATAATTGTGGCCTAGCTTTTCGTTGTTGAGTTATGGCTAGTTTTTATACCAAAAGTCATCAATGTTGATCTGTTGGGGATTTATAGATTCTAGCTATAACATAATCATCATTGAACAATATCTGATTATGGATTATGTATTCCTACATCATTATAAATAATTCATGTTGAACATTTCTTGTTCCAACATCGTTATTTTTTGAGTTATGGTAAACTTTAGTAACAAACATGAGCTATACTGATATATGGATTTTCAATTTCTAGCTAAAATATAAACATAATTAAGCCATGCCTGGTTATAGATTGTGTATTCTTACACCATCATAAGCAATTTATGTTCATTACTTTTTGGCGCAACGCTATTACTTTTGGAGTTATGACCGAACATTTGTAATGAACCCCACAAATTTAGGTACGTTGTGGATTTTTGAATACGTTCTAGAATATCGTACACCATTGTAAACAATTTATGTTCAACATCTCTTGTTAAAAGACCGTTACTTTTTGAGTTATGATCGACTTTAGCAATGAATACCATCAATTTTGATATATTGTAGATATCCACATTCTAGTTAGAATATAATCATAATTAAACAATATCTGGATATGATTCTTACTTCATTATACACAAATTAGATTATATAATTGTGCCTTAGCTTTTAGTTGTTGAATTATGGCAAATTATTATATCAAAAACCATCAATTTTGATATATTGGGGATTTATAGATTCTAGCTAGAACATCATTATAAGTGAACAATATCTGTTTATCTTGTTATGGATTATGAATTCTTATACCAATATAAACAATTCATATCCAATATTTTTAGTTGCAACAACGTCCATGTTGTAGTTATGGTCGACTTTAGTAACGAACACAATCTATATTAATATGTTGTGAATTACCAGATTTTAGCTAGCATGTAATCGTAATGAAGCCGTATCTGGTTATAGATTTCGTATTCTTACACCATTATAAGCAGTTTATGTACAATGGTCTTTGCTTCAAATCCTTTAATTTTTGAGTATAACCGAATAATCCTCATTTTGTTTGGCCTATTGAGGACTAATTATAGAAATGAAAAAGGTCGGTGTATCTTGTCAAGATGTATATGAGAGCGAGACATCGTAAAGTTGCACCTTCTCTCATGATCGCATCATTCGTTTTAAATAAAAGTGTTAAAATTGAAACAATTTTTAATAATAGTGCTCTGAAAAGAAGATGAAAGAAAATGAAGAATTTGGTTTTGGGCGATAGTGTAGTGCTATTCAACAATATTTATTGCCATCCCAAAATCTCCTGCCGAAAACTTGTACAACCTGTCCCAGAAAAAGCCACGTAATGTAGTAGAAAGAAGCTACGGTGTTTGGAAAAGAAGATTTCCGGTTTTATCATTAGGCCTTGGGTTAAAGGAGTAGGTGTCAAAGGCTGTAATTATCGCTGTAGCTGTTCTTCACAATATATGTCTAAACGAAAGTGATCACTGGGATGAAGACGAAGGGGAAGACATTTACAAGTAGACTATGAGTTAATTGATCGAGCACTGCAAGAATTCATAAGACTCTAGCTAGAGATTTGACACAGTCTCTGGGCATACTTAAACGGTAAGACGGCAGTTTTACGAACTCCAACAAAGCCTCGTTAGACCTTCTCTTGCAGACTCACTCCCCAGGAAGCTTAGTGATGGGGCTAATAATTCCACAGCAGGCTATTCCTGCATGGCAAAGCGCCTTACAAACACCGATTGCAGTGTGACTTCACTCATACATCCGTCTACCCATCAGCCTAGAGTGGTTTTTGTTGACACTCTTGAAAAAGTACTGTAACGGTATATCCCTACCAGTAGACTTATCAATCGGGAAAGAAGGCAGAACTGGCTTTATACAACTTGGTTGGTAGAGTATCCAGGACTTTCCAAGTGTATTTTATGCTGAAGAAATGTATATTGCATGAGACACTTAAAGAATTGTGAGAAAAGGTGCATTAAACAAACTCAAAAAAGAAAATACCTTTTCATAACTTCGCAACCATTGTAATATATTTCGGTTAATGGCTCAAAAAACTAGTACGTCCTTTTCTACAACTCCATTTCATTATTAACTTGTGACTGCCAATTATTATGGTTGTCAATGTGAATATCTTTATGTATATATACTACAGAATTGTACGATATCCTTAACGATCCCTACAATCCGACGTACTGGTATGAAGTTATATTATATGTCTTGGTAGTCATGAGAAGATCAAATAGTGGCAGAAAAATTTTCAGGATTTTCGAGAATACAATTTAGGCCATCCTCTATAACTGTAAATTACTTCACTTGTATTATATTCCAAAAATCGTAGTTGTTTGTATTCGGGCCCTAAGAACGCAATTACTTATGAATACGATGTAAAACTTTATATTAAAAGCATATATGAACGCAGCACTATATGAATGAATTATTATATTTCAGTATTACATTTTTTAAAATAGTGTTAAAATTATTTAGAGGCGATTTAATTTGTTGATTTCGTACTTATGAAGTGTGTAACGTATTTCTAGCAGAACACTTAGTACTTAGGGTTTTTTCAAACTTGTTGGATGTCGCATCTGACAATATGTCGGAAGCACTGCGTTTATATGGATCATGTCGGATTCAACGTAAAGTTTGTTACCAAACTGTAATTGTATGCCGTTGCCAAAAATACAAATGCATTGTCGTTGATTCACACTGACATATCTGTAGCAGCATTACAATTGCATTGCCTGGTCGTAAATACTTCATTTTGCTTTCATGTAATTTATCTCGAAAAGCAAAGTTTACGACGTAACATCGGTATACAAATTATTGTGTGTTTTCTGTTTGTTTTATTTTTGTTGAAATGACGACATAAAGAATCTTTTTGATTTTTTTGCATGATTGGGATGCACGAAATCATAAATCGATAAAAATTCGTTCTTAAAAAATTTTATTAAAAGAATTATTTGTTCTTAATCTTAAATATACGTAAATTATCATTGATTTTAAAACTAGCGTAGTTGTTCTAGGTCATAGCATAAGACAAATATCTTGTTTAACTTCAGTACTAATCTTATCATTCTTTTAAAAACACTGCTTCCCTCTCAGGAATTAAGCTAAAATTGTTAAGTTATAGATAATGTTTCAGTATTATGATATGAAAATATATTTATTTTTGAATTTATTTTTTACAACTTTTATTGCACTGGGGCATAAAGACGTTACTCGTATTTTACTATTTCTCATAAGTGCTATCTTTGAAACATCTCTGAGTCTGTTGGGTGATCTGGTTCCGAATTGACATCCAAGTGCGCAATTCTGTCACAAAAGCATCCGTATCCTTCTCCCTTGTAGTTAGTGCTCTTATTTTTACTACTTTTGTTCATAAATTGAAAAAGAACAGTTTGATTATCTCACAGACATTTTGAAATATGCTTTCTTAACTTGACTTTTTAGATTTTTTAGTGTTAATGCTTGAAATGTAAATATTGAAGTAGGAAAATTTTGTAACTTGTTTGATGGGATACTATTAACTACCAGTTTACATCTTCTCCTCGTCATTTTCTGTTTATATGAATAATATATACATAGTTCTGTTGCTTATAAATTCATTAAGCCTTTTTGGTGGAGAATAGTTGTTTACAATTTTAACAAATTTTTTGTACCATCGTATTAGACCGTACAGAGACGTTTGAATCTTAATTTTTAAATACTCTGCAAGATTCTTTTCATGTTTGCTTCCGTCTCTAGCTCTTGTTTAATTTAATTTTCATTCTTTGTAGATGCTTATAGATAGTGCATTAAGTGATTTAAGGTTATATCTTCTTATGGTTTCCCTGATGTAAGTGCTCTTAAGTATTGTATTTGCATTATATTATCATATTCTCATACGTTGATTAAAAACTACTCAATTCACATTTTTTTTATTATTTTATTACTTACGGCAACACAATACTCCGTGAATCTATTTGTAGTCAACACTTCGATAAGTTAATGACATTTGATTGGCTAGGAACGTTTTCTAAAACTGTTACGAAAGATAATCTCACTGCTTATTCATTCTAAAGTTTTTAATAATTTATTTCCGTAGAAATTGTAAAGTTCAAAACAAAGCCAACTATTGCAAATTGAATAAATGTTTCAATCTTCTATAGGTATAATAAATAACATAAAATCTTAGCTAGCCATAAATTGAAATATTGTTATTACAAATACTGAAAAATCTGATCACTATTCGCTACATCCACGGGCAACGGTATCCATTCGGTGTAACATTATCTGTGATTTTTGCTGAGTTGAAATAATTGTAAATAAAAATAAATCATATAATATTGAAATAACATGCGGTTGGGTTGCTCCGCTTTACCATGGAGACCGACAAATTGAAAGAGGAATTTTATTAAAACTAAATTTATACCTACTATAAACATACTGCAGTTTTTTAATTCAATTCTAATATTTATTCAGATTAATGAGATTTTTTTTTCATTAAGCCAAAGTAAATTATATCTGATTTGTGAGATCTGTCATCTATCATATGTTTGTAGCAAAACGTATTCACATGACGTTATAAAATAGGACCCTATCACTAGTTAGTCACTTTAGATTTTTAAAGATACAGAAAGACACGCAAGTATAAAACATTGTATGAATCAATAAAAATGCACACATTTCAAAATGGGAAAGTTAGCTATAAACACACACCATGAAGTAGTTTGTTACGTCTGCCTTCAACCCTACTATTTAATACCATATATCATTTGACTCCGATATCGTATGGTATGAAAATTGTTAAAAAATAAAACTATAAATTTTGTCATTTTTAATGTTTTTGCAAATTAATCGCAAACCGTGCAATAAAAAATGTGCCATATTCATTACCTGGTCGGTAATACATATCGAATTTGGAGTTGTAGTCAGTTAAAACTCGAACAATATGAATATTCAACAACCGATAGTACACTCTGTATTATAGTGTTTACCAATGTTGCGCAGCTAGCATATTTGTTGGGTATAAATTCGTGTGTGATGACACTTTAATGTCTTTTAATATTGTAGATGTTTATTTCAAAAAACGCGTAATTTTATGTGCTTGTCGAAATCACTTGCTTACTAATGATTTTTTTTATTAAGGTTTAATATTTTTATTTTTAAACATCATTGCTAAAATGTATTTCAATATTTAAATTATTTATATTTTAGGCTTATGATTTCTTTCTTTTTATTTAAAATTTTAAAGTAATGAAATTGTTGTTTAAATTGAAGTTACTTGAATAATGTCGATAAAAGATGTAGTTAGAGTCATAAAATGCTAGTTATTTATCGATCAAAGTACGGAATTTTTTGTGTGCACCTAATTTTAAACAATTAATTTGTCCATATTAAATAAATTCAAAAATTAATTTATTTGCTTTCATCATCATAGTTTTAAGATTAATTCTTATTATATATTATATTTATATATGAAATATATATTCTAACCGCTAGTTTAACTGTCAGCTTTAAAATCACTTTTATATCATATACAGGTGTCCGTTATCTTCTAAATCAGAAGTATATGCAGATGTAGAATATATCTTGATCAAATTTTACGTCTCAATTCGGTTTTGAGATATCTTTTGAGATAAATTTGTAACATTTCATAAAATAAAAATTTCGTTAATCATTTTTGAAACATCGTAAAAAATCAAATTCTTAAGATATCTTGTTGAAATTTTTTGTTATTTATAAAGGAAAGCATGTACTTTCATTAAAATAAATGTATACTTGAGCATCTCAATTATTTTTTGAGATATCAAGTTTTGAACTCAACCTAGATTGTAGCATTTCATTAAGCAATTTCTTAATCATTTTTGAAAAAATCACGAGGAATCGTATTCTTAAGATAACTTTATGAAATTTGTTATAATGTACAATGAAAAGTATGTACTCTTATATGCACAAAACCATACTAGAATATCTCATTTCGTTTATGAGAAATCATGTTTTGAAGTCAAATCGAATGATGTTGATGCAATGTTTTGTGATTTATACAAAATGTGCTTTTATATGCACAAAACCATACTTGATTATCTCAAGTATCAATCTCTTGGGCCGCAATTATAAAACTTAAATTATTTATTTTTTTATTACTTATTTTATTTATTAAACTTAAATTTGTAGCATTTTTCAAAATGATTTTCTTAATCATTTTTGAAAAAATCGTGAAATAATTGTTGATGCAATTTTCTGTGATAAATGCAATTTTATACGCATAAAACCATACTTGAATATCAAATATTATACAATCTGAACTTTTATTAGCTTACGAAGATGATAATTTGCTCCAATGATTTTCAAAAAATCGTAATAAAATTGAATTCTTAAGATATGTTACTGAAATGATGGCTATTTGTAGAAAAAAGCATGTGCTTTTTTATGAACCAAACTGCATTTAAAAATTCTGTTTATTTTCGAGATATGAATTTTTGAACTCAATTAGTATTTGTATTAGCTTACGAAAATGACAATTTTCTTTAATGATTTTGAAGAAAGCATCAAAAATCAAATTCCTAAGATGTATTAACGAAATGGTGGCTATTTGTAAAGAAAAGCGTGAACTATTTCATGAAGAAACTCGCATTTAAATAAAATTCGTTTTTCAGATATGAATCTTTGAAATCTATTGGACTTTTTATTAATTTACGAAGACGACAATTAGCTCCAATGATTTTCAAAAGAGCATAAAAATCGAATTTTTTAAAACGATTATTAATTAATTTTTAAAAATTAATTAATTTTTAAAAACGAACGAAACCGTTTTTGAAAAATTTATTCATTTTTAAAATATGAGTTTTTGAAATCAATTGGAGCTTTTATTAGTTTACGAAGATGACAATTTGCATAATGATTTTCAAAAAATCATAAAAAATCGAGTTCTTAAAATGAATCAATGAAATTATGACTATTTGTAGAGAAAAGCACTTACGTTTTCATAAGCAAAACCCCATTTAAAAAACTTTATTCGTTTGAGATATGAATTTTTGAAATCAATCGGAACTTTTGTTAATTTACGAAGATGACAATTTGCTTCAATGATTTTCAAGAAATCATAAAAAATCGAATTCTTACTATGTATTAATGAAATGATGGCTATTTGTAGAGAAAAACTTTATTAGTTTTTGAGATATGATTTTTTCAACTCAAAAGGAAATTTTAATAGTTTACGAAAACAGCAATTTTCTCCCATGATTTTTGAAAAATCGAATTGATGGATATGATGAGAACAGATGTATATGTATATGGTGTATATGATATATTAAGGATATGAACAATACAACATTTAAAAAATTATTCGTTTTTGAGATATCATTGACCTAAATATGTAGCATTTCATAAAAATAACAATTTTCTTAATTACTTGTAGAAGGAAAATCTTTAAGGACTTGTCTTAATATCCATTGAGGCCATTATTAGGCAACCATTATTTTATCCGGATGAGCCGGGTAGTTCCATTCTACCCCTAATATATTCGCATTTATTGTATGTAGCAATTATTGTTATTCGATTTTCACTTAAAAATATGAACTAAATTTCAACTGTTTATTATTTTACAATTATTAATCTGTGCGTGATGCGTACATGAAGATGTAGTAATGTAATTCATCCCACATATTTGGTAACCTAGATGTGATGCCGAAGTAAAGAGCATAATTATAATCTGCTTCGAAATGTTAATGTAGGCAAATATGGATTGGTAGTACCCCAACCTTTACATATAATAATAATAATAAAAGTAGTAATAATATAATTCAATAGTCAATGTAAACAAACATCTTAAATGGTCTTTCTATTCCTTCTTATTCTAAACTAACAATAAGATATCTTTTAAAACTTATTTTGCTGCGGAATTTTTATTTAGTAACTTCTTTCAGTACAGCTATTAGTGTATATAGGTTCAGCACATTTTGTTTCAATCTTATAAGGTCGTGTAACTCAACCCTACAGTGTATCATTTGGCAACAAACCTGGTAAATATGCCGATTATGGAATCCCCTCTGTAGAAGATCAAATGTTTGGTAAATATTTCTACCAAAGCAATGTAATTCGAGCTGTGGGGAAAAATGAACTGCCAAATTGTACCCATATTTTCAAGTGTTTGAATAGTTAGAATATTATAGCGAAATACAGGCTGAATTGAAATTGATGCTGAATTACTAAAGCATGAACATTTCAAAAATTTTCGAAAATACTTCAAATTTATAGCTAAATCAAAATTATAAAAAAAGATTTTTATCTTTTTTCTTATACAGGTGTCTCACGTAAATGGTTCATTAGAACTTTTTTGGGTTACATTATTCGTAGATGCTTGAAATTTTGGCAACATGGGTTGTTCATACCGATCTATTAATCTAAAATATTTTCAAGATGGCCACCACTTCCGGTCTACCAGAAGTAGACCTCAACTTCGTTACTTTAAATGGAATGCTATAGTTTTTACTACACCATTCAATTATATGTAAGAAAATATGTTGACTTTGATAACAGTTGTTGGTATCCACCGTTTTTTGTTTTCGAGTTATTTTGAGTTTTAGTGTTTTTTGGCATATCACCATGGTCTTTACAAGCCCATATCTCAGTCAACGTTAATTCAAAAACGTTTTGCATGGGTACAATAACTCGTCATATGCTGTTAAATAGATTGCCACTTGTTATATCAGTGTACCTTATACAGCGTGGTCAAAAATTGAATTACCGTTTCGCTGTATTCAATTGTGAGAAATCTTTTTAGCCCATCTAAACGGGAATTTAATCCTCTACAAATTATTTATAAACATTGCTATACATATTTATTATAGTTTTCTTCATATTGAGTATTTTATCAAAATCCGTTCGTGTTTTTAATAGAAGGCTATGATATTTTGGTAGTTTATCGTTTAATTTATTTAAATTATCATTGGTATTATTTCTAGAATGACCTGCGTATGAATAAACTTTAGTTTGTTAGCTTTTATTTGCCAAAAATAATCAACAGAAGAACACATAAATGAAACAATGAAAAACAATAATATGGCGTAAAATGCGACGTAATGATGGGCGAGATATTCCTAGATAGTTCAGTGTATTTATTTACGGTGCTTTCTTGTAAAATATTATTCATCTAAATCGAAGCACCTCTTACCGAGGAATTTGGTAAAGCAATAAAATATGACAAAACATTTATTCTATTATCTTAAGCTGCTGGTGATAGAAATTTATGGTTTCCTGTTATTTTGATCTTTCCAAAACTAAGAGATACGTTTCTTATCCTATCCAAAACTTTATTACATTCGCCATGAATATAAGACGAATTTAAAATGTTGGCGTCGGAATAATTCGCCATGATATTCAAAGACATTAACAGCAGTAAGTGATGACACAACTAAGTAATGACAACAATAACATAAATATGGTTGAAAAGCTATCAAAACTCCATGGCTTTCTAACATAAAAACAAGAAGCTTTCCAGCATTGCATGCGTCCATTAATTTCTAAATATGAGGGCAACTACAACAAATAGGCACAGGAAAGTATCTAAATAGTTTGTAGAGAATAAAATTCCCATAATTTATTTTTATAATTTTAAGTTTTTCATTCTTATTTAGTTATTGATTTTAATTTTTGTCATTAAATTGTTGATTTTCATTGTTTCATTTATTCGGTTTTCTTTTAGTTATTTTTGGTAAATAACAGCTAGCAATCTAAAGTTTATTCAATCACTGTTCATTGTAGAAATAATACTAATAGTAATTTAAATAAATTAAACAAAAAACTGTCAAAATGTCATGGCCTTCTAACAAAAACACAAACAGTTTCTAGCATTTTACCTATGATTTTGATAAATTCCTCAATAGCAAGAAAACTATAATAAATAGGTATAGGAATATTTATAGATAATTTGTAGAGAATTAAATTCCCTTTCTGATAAGGTATGAAAATATGGGACGTTCCATTAAAAATTTTCGACTTTCACGGAATTGAATACAGAGAAACGGTAACTCCATTTTTGACCAGCCTGTGTAAGATATACTGATACAACAAATGACAATCTATTTAACAACATATGAAGAGTTATAGTACCAATGCAAAACGCTTTTGAGTTAACGTTGGCTGAGATATGGGCTTGTAAAGAGCATGATGATATTTGACAAAAAACACTTAAAATCAAAATAACTCGAAAACAAAAAACGGTGGGCACCAATAACTGTTATCAAAGTCACCATATTTTCTTATGTATAATTGAATGGTGCAATAACAACTATAGCATTCCATTTAAAATAACAAAGTTGAGGTCTACTTCCGGTAGACCGGAAGTGGTGGCCATCTTGAAAATATTTTAGATTAATAGATCGGAATGAACAACCCATGTTACCAAAATTTCAAGCCTCTACGAATAGTGGAACCTAAAAAAGTTCTAATGAACCAGTTATGTGAGACACCCTGTATATTTGATATTAAGCAAAATTTAATCAAGTGAATGTGTTCTAATTATTTACTGTATTGATGACAATAGAAAGTGTATGTTACGTTAAAAATATAAGTGTAATAATGATTTCAACCTCCCCTCCGAATCAATAAGAATGTATTCGATTTTCAAAATAACCTACGTTGTGAGTGAATGATGTGAATTAATGATATCTTCAAATAAATAGATTTTAACACCTTGCAGAGGATGCACAGTTTTCACAAATACTAAACGAAGAACTTATTAGATTATTCAATGTTTGATCAATTAAATCGGTTTTAAATTTATTTCAAAGGACACAAGGTATTGATGGCCAGATAATTTGTGTTAACGAATACCATTATCTCAAACAGTTCATAAAAATAAAACCATGAAATTTGGATAGTTGAAGTGCAATATTCATAGAAACTGGAAAAAAACTACCTTTCGTTAGGTATGTAGTTATTTAGATAAGCAGAACGAAGTGATCCTTATTACACATTGAGAATGAATATAAATTTTTTAAAGCAGCAGAATACCTACATTTAAAAATGGTAGGTTAGGTTGCAACTAATGAACTTTATATGATTCCGAAACTGGTTACTGCTTGTATCCATTACCTAAGGAATAAAATTAACTTCGAATATAAATTTATATCTTAAAAGAAAGAGAACAGCCATCGCTATCCAGCCTTTAATGCTTTCAATTTGTTTTTGAGCTTGAAGATGTAATAATGTCCTTATTATTGATAGATGAAATCACACATTAACATTAAAGGACAAATCGTGCCATTTTCTAACGTTTAATAACTTATCATTTTTTCTTCTGAAAATTTCATCATAAATTCGTTACTAATATAGGAGTTATTAAACCTCATTAAGAGGTATTACTAACTTTTCATTATTACTAACTCTTCATTTATAATATTAATCTCGTCAAGATTCAAATAGAACTAATTCAAAAATGTTTATGACTAAAAGAGAAAGAATAAATTTTGCGTTAGAATTATGAAAGTACAAAAATGTTCCGACGGATTTTAAATGTTGACATCGAAAACCAACTAATTTTAAATTTCAATAAAAATATTTGGTTATATTGTATCTGTAGCACGAATTAGGGAATAATTTAAAACATTTAAAAGTATATTTGATATTTTAAATCAAATTAATAACTTTTTAATAAGTCAACATTAAATCTTGATTCAAGATTCTTGAATGATTGAAAATAAGAAATCTGACATTACTCTGCGGTAAAACAAACTCAGTAAATGTTGATTTTATAAAAACTAAAATCAAAATAACAGTAAAAAACAACCAGGGCAAATTCTAATTTCTAAGTATCAAAATCAAATATTTACCATTTCTATCATGACTTTCAGAGTTTTGCAAATTATGATCCGGCAAAAGAACCGGATTAATATTCAAATTCGGATAAAACTCCAACATCTTCACCAACTTTCCGAAAAGTCTCAAAAAAAAAGTAAATATATAACACTGTAATACACAATGCACTCTAAGCGGCACAAAGTGCTCGAAAATATTTTTCAAAAAAAAAAAGTTTATTTTCGAAAAACTCAAAAAAGACGTTTTCCAAAACACATCAAAAATGTTCTCTCACACTGTCTACTATATGTCGCACCGGCGAGCTTTGCGTATAGATTGTTACTGATATCAGCTATTAGGGTGGTGGTTTGAACGCCCCACCCTCAAAGCTCCCCGTAAGCGCTTTGAACGTCGATCGACGTCGCGACGCTCGACGTCCGCCGAAAACGTAGTACCGAAACAGGACACGCCCGGAATCGTGCGCAGCATCGTGGGCGGAGCTTTCGTTTTCAGTGCTTTGGAGCTTTTCCGATGAGGTGGTGGGGAGCTTGCGCCTTTCGAATTTTCTTTATTGTCAAAGGACTTTTCCGAAGCGACGCCGTCGACCTCTCCTTTTTTATTCTCCTCCTTTCTTATTAGTTCTTATGTTTTAATATAAAAGTCTCCATGTAAACATGGTTCTCTTTGACGAGATTGTAATAAATGAGTAGGACGGGTTGTATTGGTAACTGGACGGAAAAGATGATTTTAACAAAAAAAATTTACGAATTTAATAAAAGTGGATTAGTCCTCATCTGTTAATGTAAAAGCTTTTTTTTCATCATTTATATTTTTTTATAAACATTTTTTGTGCTACAAATTAATTACTAAGACTTAATTAATTGAAAATTGGATTTTCGATAAAATCTTTTTGACGATATTTACCCTATCAATTTTTTTAAAGAAAATAATTACTCCTATACAGTAATACATTTTAATACTTATTTTCTTTACAACTAATTCAATATTTTTCATAATCCTACCTAATCTAATCATTGATATCTTCTATTGATTTTTTAGATGGATATATAATTCTTTTCATATACTACGAGTAAAATTCGCATGAAAATTTATTAATTGATTGACACTTTACAAGTTGCTATCAATTACCAGAGTATGATGAGATTGTCTGGAATCCTGTTATCTACGCAGACGGAGGTGACGATATTCAATCAATGTTAAGCTTGCGAGCTATTTAAGACATTAAACTTAAACCTCATTTGATAAATTTCTTCTGCAGATGTGTTTACTTCCTCCTTTTGGTGACAAAAAATGATGATCGAAAAACACGTTTAGGAATTCTATAAAGTGTCCCATCGGAATAAGCCACTTCAATTATCCTTCACCGTAATAACGATATCATAGGAGTTTCCGTTTTAAAAAAGGTAGTGATCTCGTATCCATCGAATAAACGAAACATTCTTCCGCTCTATCAACTATTCGATGATGGGCAAAGCACAATCGTCAAACCCTGGAACGGATAGGGCGGAACCCCGCTCAGTTCGCTCGTTTCATGCAAAAATAATTTCATTCATTCATTCATTTCGCGGCCGGCATCAGGGACATCACGTCGATTTACGATGTGTTGTGGTGGGTTCCCCGGACAAGAGCGGCATCCAGCGGTTTTCATTGTGCAACCGAGCGAGTTAGTTGGCCCACTCGTGCAACGAGTGCGTTTCTACGAAACTGCTCATTGTCCTATATAGACCACATAGGTACGTTTATTAGGACACTTGTGCACGCATCACTACTCCGTTTCTATAATCACAAAAAGGGGTGCAATTTAATTGTTGAGTTGGACGATGTATATGTAATATAAATGTTATAAGAAAAAAATTGAATAGTATAATTAATAGTGTTCATTATTATACGGGTTGTTCAGAAACTGGCGGATAATCTATACGTAGTGACATTCTAGATTCAATTCTAAAGCGAAAATCTTAATTTTAAAATGTTGTACCATTCATCTTCAAAAGCTTCTCAAAGTTTGGGGATAATTTGTCGATAAATCGACTACTGTCGGAACATATGGTCATAAGTCAAAAAATACGTCTTCGATTTATGGCATATTTAAAAAATTGTAATAATGTAATAATTCAATTACTATACTTTTTGACTAACAATAAGGGATTGTTTTATACGTATAATTGTTTATACTTATTATTATATAAAACAGGTATATACTTTTCTCCTCAGACAAAAATGTAGACGTGGAGAATTAAAATTTGCCTTAACTGCAATATTAAAAAAATATACATACACATAACCTTATGTCCTGACAGTACTGAAATAATGATATAGTATTCAATATCTGTTAAAAAATAAAATGTAATTTAAAATAAAATGAATTTTAAAATTTTGTTTGTTTTTATTAAAATTGTTCTTTCAGCTTTAAGGTTCCTTTTTAACATTAAATACTTTTTTAACGTATTTATTTTATTTTATTTTTTTAATTTTTTAACTTCGTCACACATAAATTCAGTAATAAATTTAAAAATTCAGTAAATCATCGTGTTCTTTTCAATAGTATATTAAAAATGTCAAAAAATTATAACTGAAGTATTAAGCAACAAAATAATTGTTACAAGAGGTGACAAAGGTGCATGAACAGTTATTCTGGACAAAAGTATTTACATAGAAAAGACATTGGATTTCTTCAAAGATAATAATATCACAGAAATTAGAAACAATCCCACAAAGAATTTTAACACATAACTTAGAAAATTTGTAAAACAAAACAACCACCATTTAGTTAAATTCAACAGTTCCTTTTAAATCACTAGAAATAAACCCCTTGGTGCCATGTTTAAAATGTCTAATAAAACTACACGAAGATGATAAGAGCATCAAACCTGTTGTGGGAAATCAATATACACAACATGGCATAACAAAGCAAATTTTTCAGTAGGCTATACAACATACCTTTAAATAATGTAGATCTTTCAAATGAAATTAAAAGATTCATCAAAATAGATTTAAACAATAATTTTTCAATAAAAGAAATGCAAGAAATATACTTTAAAGTACATAATTCAAATATTAACAAGTTAATATACCCCCATATAAAAGTCAAACAAAATTATATAACCCTTCCTTCTGTTCGTGAAATAGCATCTAAACTAAAAATAAATTTAAGTAAATTTAACCTAACACCTGCTTTTGTCTCCCAAAATAAATTATACAATCACTTAATTAATACAAAAATTAAAAACAAAGATTTAAAACTTGGTGTTTATGAGTTGAGTTGTTCGGACTGTGACCGAACTTTTGACCGACTGAATATTTGACTCAAACGAATTCTGCAGTGTTTAAACATAAGGAAGAAATTAAACACAATTTTAATTTAGATAACATGAACAACTTTTGAGAAAGATAGATAAATCAAGGGATATAAGTAGTAGGGTTGTGTACACCTTTTCTTACGGTACTAAAATGTAACGATTTTGTAATGATGTTAACGATTGTTTAAGTATGAGTCCAGGACAATAACCATGCTATGTGATAGCCACAATTTTATTTTTACTAACAAGCCAGACCTTGTCAAAAGCTTGAGAGACGTCCAAAAAGGCAGAAGTGCAATATTTTTTGTTCTCCAGAGCATCCCCTGCAGGCCTTACCACCCTATGAACCTGTTCTATTATGCCATGTTGAGATTTAAAGCCAAATTGATGACCTGGTATGAGTCTTCTCTGTGATAAAATTTCCCGGAGTCTAACCAATAAAACCTTCTCAAACACCTTCGACAGTACAGGGAGAAGCCTGATAGGTCTATATGATGTCATGTTACTTGGGTCTTTATTTGAATTAGGTATCGTAGTTATTTGAGATACCTTCTATTACGTCGGAAAGTAGCACATTCTGATTATAGCATTGAAAATATACAAAATCAATGTGATTCAAGTACGAAGGCTTTCACGACCGGTGTAAATTCCTGATTCCATCATCAGGAAGTTGGTTTAAGACTTCGCTTGTAATTAGATCGTAATCGATTTCTTTGATTTCTGTCCATTAATAATATCTCTGATTTCCGACCAGTACTTTCTTGATTGGGAGCAGCTGTTTACATTCATTAGCTGGTGCTCTAGAATTAGGTGTAAGTACCTTTTGTAGATATTCAGCAAAGGCTGCTGCCCTTTCGTCTTCATTTCTTGCCCCAGTACCGTCATCCTTCCTATCAGCTGTCTTCGAGAATTGTTTCTCTTTTAGTGTCTTGGATATTTTCCATAAAGAATAATTTTTGTCCGCTGTATGGGACAGTTTTTTAAAAAGTTGACGCTAGTCAAGTTTTTATGTTTCTCTGTACAACTTTTATGAAACTCTTATGCAGTTTCACTTTGATCATGTTTAATATTTCTTGTGGATAAATGCCGATTTAGTAATAGATTACAATTGTGGGGTAGATTTCCATGCAGCAAATGCTATAACAATACAAAATTGTATTGTTACTGTTAAGTGTTTCGCTGCTTCTTCGATGTCGCTACTAGTCTTAAGAGGGTTTAATAATGTATATAAAAATAATGTTAATAATGCTTAAAGACAGACCAGTTGGTTTTTCAGTTAGTTAAAATAGGTGGTTTAGTCAGAAGGCATGGTTTCATTTTTGTCTTCACAATAAATGGAGAATGGTCAGGTGACAATTTAAATAGAGGGTCAATGTCAACATAGTTGATGAGATTCCTTTAATAACACAAAAATCTAAATGATCAGGTCCGAAGGTCCGATCATTTAGAGAGAAAATGTCCGAAGGCCAATATGTCGGGTGTCCTGTAGACAGAGTGTGCAGTTTATTTTGCAAGATACCTTGTGGTGATTTCTTCCTCTGGTGGTGATGAGTCTTGATCCCCAAGAATATTTTTTTGAGTCATTATCTGACTGTCATTGATGTTAATCGACGTTGCTTGTATATTTTCCAGACTAACATTATCAAGTTCATGATGATTCATATTATTCTTTATTATTAACACTGTTCCACCGTGTGCTTTTCCCGAAGGGTGTTGAGTGTGATACACAGAGTAATTCGCTAGTCGAAAGTAGCTTTTGTTAATCATATGAGCCTCTGATATTAACATATCATCGATTTTGTGAAGATTTATGAATGTTTTAATCTATTGTTGGTGTTTAGTGAGATCATTAGCGTTCCACACTGCAATCCTTATTTCATGATGAGGATTGCAGTATGGACATTATTTGACATTATGTGGTCGAATAGTTTATCTTAGTTAGTCATTCTCAACATCACGCTTTGAATAATACGTTCTAGGTTACCATTTGTTTTGATTGTTTGTAATTTTTGGCACATTTGATTCTTCTTGATGGGATTTTGTTACGTCAGCATAACTGAGAGTTAGTGTTTAAAACGGGTTTAGACTTTGGGATTGAGTTTGTCACTGTTCTTTGTCTGTAATTCTTTATAGACTAGACATCCCGTATACTTGGCAGAATTGCTCGACTGCAATTCGTAGTTCAGTATTTCCCGACACATTTAACACATCTTGGTTCTCGGTTACAGTATGGCTTTATATGTCTAAATGTCTGGCATCCTTGACATTGAGGTAATTCCCATTTGGGGTGTGGTGACTCAATAACAGCAACCGTATTCAACAAATTCGTAATTTTGTAGATATCTTTATTATTTGACATGTTTGGTGGTTCTACGTTGAATAAAGGTAAGCATTTTTAGTATTTCTTTGTTTAATAGTAGCTGTATTTAAAATCGGATGACCAAGAGTTTCCAGTGCGGATTTTAATTCTTGAAGATATGTTGATGGATGTAAATTATGAATAACAACTCGAAAGCCACTGTCTTGTTTCAATTGAAAAGTATGATATTTGGTCTTCTTATCATTAAGAGCTCTACTGATTTTTGAAAAATCAACTGATGTGCTTAGTAACCGTCTTATTTAGTAGGTCATAAAGGCTTGATATAATCAACATCATGTATGAATATAGGTGGTTTTATTACTTTGGGTTCATCTCCGGTTTCCATTTGATTGCCAAGTGCATCATATCAATTACTGGTTGAAATTGGTTTATTCAACCAGTATTCTTTTAATATGAATTGTTTGTTGTTTCTATTTTCTGGATTATTGTTATCGATCCAGGTTCACCAGCGATTTTCTAAACATTTATAATACTTCGCTTACCTGAGGTAGACTTGTCGACTTCAATTGTTTTTGAGAGAACTTTTGTTACTAGTCATGTAGAGTGAATTACTTTGGCTCTTGTAGGAGATTTCTGAGAATAACTTTTTATAAACTGTACACTCTGCATATTTACATTTTATCTTTATCAACCCGTAAAGAAAGAAAGAAAAAGAAGAAACGCTCCAGGTCAATCCTTCGAAAAGCGTTCTGATTTTTAAACTTTTCATACCCCAAAACAACATCGCCCTTTTTTATCAAGAGCCTTTTGAAAATCTGCTTCAGTATATTTAAACTTGGGCTTCGTTGCCATATTGGCAATAAAAAAGGATAACCTAATTCATATTTGCTAAATATTCCATATAGAAATTCCATGGTTTGATAATTGACCACTGTAGGAGTCGATGTTTGATTAACCTTTTATCCTTTTAATATTACAAACTGATTACTGCTTATGTGTATTCAATTACTTTTATTGTTATACAAAATATAAGAGAATCAAACATTAATACTTATATTTATTTTAGGTTTAAATACTTATAAATTTTAAAATCGGTTTAAAAACTCAGTGTTTGAGCTATTTGAACTCTTATAAATGACTTAAAGAAAAACCAGTTATTTACCGCATATTTAAACTGCTTAGCCGTACTGGTGTGTAAGTAAACCAATTTATCAATCAAATGTAAATGCTTGTGATATTATAAAACAACTAATTTGTGTAGTCTTTGACCAGTTGCTCAAACACTCATTTTTAAATAAGATTACCACAAGTCTTTAATCGGCTTAATTTTAACAGAAAATGAAGCAAAACGTTAATTTTTTAATAAAACTAATAGGTTGTGAAAAAGTGAAAACGAACTGAAAACTGAGTGAAAACGAAAGTGAAAAATAATGTTTTTTTTGTATGTTTTATTTCATTTTCTGTTAAAATAAAGCCAGTCAGTCTTGTTGGTAATCTTATCCGAAACGTCAAACATTTTTTCAAAAGACACATGACAAAACTCGAAAGTTTCTAGTTCTAGATTTAGTATTAGTCATAGTGATAGTTGTTAGTGTTTGTGATAGTTCTAATTTTAGTTCATTTAACAACGGTCGTGAAAGCCTTCGTACTTATGTAGAATAGTAGCATATGATTTATCTATGATAAAATAATAATAATAATTTATGGTATTAAACGTCGTTAGCATGTTTCTCGTATGTTGGGGGCCCCTAATTAGCTAAACATGTGGAAGAAAAGGTTTTTACATACCTTAAACTTACAGAACTAATATCAACAATCTCAGTACTTGATTCAGAGGTCAGGCGACAATTTCAAGGTATAGGGCTCACCTACTTAAGTGATCGTTTTCATACCATATTGCCGAGTATTTCATTGATCTTAATCATTGCTTTTGTTTTAGGTCGAGATATGAATTTAAAAAGGACGTCATAAATTAATTGTCTTGCCTTTGGTGAGTGTGGGTTCGTTAGATGTGGCAATGTTGAAGTATTCAAATTGGGCAATTTGTGGTTCTAGTCAAAGCTGTTTGAGATAAAGCCTAATCTATTTATAGTATGTCCCCGGAGCGAATTACAAGGAGGAAAAAATTTATTATTGATTTTCAAACTTCACGCAGCATAAATAATGCGTCGGATATGTTGAAACCACTAATCGCGCGAAATTTATTCTCTAAATATAGAAATTAACTAATTATTCCCGGTTTTAAGTAAAAATTAAACTTTTTTTCTAAATTAAAAAATTTTCAAGTTCGATTTATGATAAGTAATTATGGAATCATAAAAGTTATAATTTATAATTAAAGATCGCATTTTTATGTTTTACATATTTTGTAATAACTTCATATTTTGCATTTCTATCGCATATAAATATGGTTATCCATATGTCGCGGTATAATTGCATGTAGTTTTATACGAGCGCATGTTTTGTTCATATTTTAAGCATTCATGGAATAGATTGGCTCTAATAGTACGTTTAGAATATTCAGCAGTAAATAAAAAAATAATAGTAAACAAAAATGGCTGTCTCTTGTATACAAAATTGGTTAAATTGTGTACACCGATACCGAAAATTACGTCCCGTTTAGTTATTATTGCCAAAGCCAATAAATAACACATGATTGATACTGCTGTATTTTATACTGAAAATTTTGAACAAATTAAGAATTGCTCACTTTTGATGACGTTTGGGTAAGTGTGTAGAAAGTGTTTTAGACAAAAATATTTGAAGACAATTAGCTTCTGTTAAAACACATTTTTCATTGTTATCATGAAAAGTCTCTTTTTAATTGACAGTTAATATTAAAATAAAATCCTAGTATAAAAACTTGAAATACCTATTACAAAGGAATATGAAAAGTATTAATTTTGTAATACTTGGCAATGCAAATACATTTATCAACATTTCTTTTTTCTGCATTATATTGTCCATATTTCCGGGATATTTCCGAGATAACATAAAAGATCAAAATTAATTATACACTGGTGATAATTCTTTCAATGCTTATTTCTCTAATCTAGTTTCGGGCACAAGCCCTTCTTCTGTAGAATTAGAACCTTCAAACATTAACATACAAAGCTTATTACCATTAAATTACAAGTTTACTGATTAAAATTAATGTTTTAAGAAATTTTTAATAAAATTGGATATAACATATGTACGTCAAGTAGTAAGCTTAATAACACAAATTACATTTAAACACAAATTTGCAGTGTAAAAACATTATATTCAAATGAAATTGATTTTGTGAGAACAATAACTAAAAGCGAAAAAAATCATCTCTTTAAATCGTGACCTCAAGTCTAAAGGTTACGATTTAAAATGCCAAAAATTTCCAGTATCTATTGATCGCGTATGACTCGAGTTTTTCCATGAGGTTGCCTTTATATAGTTCATGTAATAATTTAACATCTTTCCTTTCATCAAAATCGTAGTTATTAAACATGAGATGTCATCCGAAGTTTGACATATTGCTGTTATTGTGTTCTTTGATTCTTTGTTCTATGTTTTGGCTGGTTTGATCAATATAGGTGGCTGAACAAGTATTAAAAGCGAGATTATCAAGTCTCGAGGTTACGATTTAAAATGAAAACATTACCTTTATTTTCTTTTTAATATTTGAAATAGAGATATCGTTGTATGTATTATGATCAAAGTCAAATTCAGTAACTAAAATCAACTGATTCAAATTCATTTTAACTGGTCATTACGATGATATATTCGTTTTATTTTATGTGATAGATGTCCCGGGAATGTAAATGGTCTATATTTTATAATTTTGTTCTGGTTTTCTTATGATGTTATTTTTATTATGCTTCCCTTGTATTCTGATAATTAATCCTTCAATTAGTTTTTCTGGAAAGAGTTTAATTTAGCTATTTGATGTATCAGTATTGTGTTAGTTGTATTGTAGTTAGTTATCATGATGTGAGAAATAAGGAATTATAGAATCGATCTCAGTTATTTATCGGAACATTTCATATTTTATTGAATATTTCTTTCTAATTAGTATGAAGTCAAGGAAATTTAGTTTATTGTTTTCTTATGATTCTATGTTTATCCTTGATGAATACTAGGATATCATCCACATATCTGATCCACACAATAATATCTTCTTGAAATGGTTTGGTTTTATGTGGGATGTTATAACATTGCAACTTGTCGATAAATACATCTGCTAGTAAACCACAGAGTGGGCAACCCATAGCTGGAGCAATTTCAAATTGGTGATATTTATCGTTAAGTAAGCAGAGATTTTGATCCGAGCATAATTTGAATATTAGCGATTACTGTCTCCATGGTCATCGTGGTGGAATTTAATGAAAGGAAATTAAGTTATCCACGAGGAAAATTTATTTAATTCTGTACTACAATGTTTCGCCCTTTCTAAGAACGTCTTCAGGTACAACGTCAAAAACTAAGAAAAGATGTAAGCGTGACACATGATCTTGTGGATAAATCCTTATAAATCGAAATATAAAAGCGAACGATGTTGGAAATACAAAAAGATAAAATATTAAAAAATCAACGTATGTTACCATATAAAGGGTTAACACAACGTTGAGCGATAGGTTTAGTTAAATTATTTAAATGCTGAAGGCAGGTGTAATTAATTTGAAGGCTGAAGGCTTGTTGAAAATCAAAAAATTTTGGCGTTAAATATCGAAAAATGAGCCGTGTGCGCACATGGCAGTAGTTTACATCGGACTACTGCCAGAGTGAAACATTGTAGTACAGAATTAAATAAATTTTCATCGTGGATAACTTAATTTCCTTTCATAATCTGAATAGTCTTTGTAAAGTTTCTGCTTCTTTTTTGTCTTTCAATTCCTTTTTGATTATGGTTTCCAAGAGTTCTAATGTTTCCAAATCAGTCGGTTGTATTTCCTGAATTTTGCAGTAGTTGAGTTGATGAACATGCTGTCCACGAAGAACATGCCGTACAGTCTTTTTTGACGTTTTAAATTGCCCAGTCATGTCCGAAGTACTAGGA
Organism: Onthophagus sagittarius; assembly: GCA_036711965.1. NCBI lineage: Eukaryota > Metazoa > Arthropoda > Insecta > Coleoptera > Scarabaeidae > Onthophagus > Onthophagus sagittarius. Next base: position 56,725,074 of record JASERS010000001.1, read on the forward strand.
GTATTATTACAAAAAATAGTTGTAGTTTGTTACTATTACCTTGTTACATCAGAAAGGAAAAGGTCTCACAGATAATGGGGGAGAAATTGAATTAAAACAAGGGAAGACAAGAATATAGGGGAAAGTGGAGCAGATTCATAAAAGGCGCACCATCATACAAGAGATATATCTTAAGTTAGGTGCATTTAAATAGAATAAGGTTTGCGTGTGTGTACAACGATCTCATGTATGTAGTTGTTGACGGAGTTTAACAGCAGTCAGTATGAAATGCGTAACTATGTGATACCAAATGTCATTCAGTCACGCGTTAGTAAATTTGTAGTTTCACTTTGAACGTCTATTCTTACTAAATGCTGTATTCTGTATTAATCAGTGTTATTATACTTAATAGATAAAGAGATTTGTTAATTGATCTGTCAATAATACTACATATGACTGACAGTTTTCTAGCAAACATTAATTTTAATTTTCTTGTAATGGGGTAGGTTGAACACAAGACAAGTGTATGGGGTACATTCATACATTATACCATTTACCTATTTTGGTTCCTGATGTTGGATTGATGCGATCATTATGTTTAGCTGAATGATTATGGCCAGAAATTACAATAAAAATAAAATGTTGGCAGATCTTCAGCTTTAACGAAACAGCAGTGTAATACTAGAACTAATACTAGGACTAAAACTAGAAGCTTTCGGGTTTTACCGCGTGCGTTTTGAAAAAAAAAATATTAGACGTTTCGGGTGCCATGTTACAACCTTTTTCAGTAACTGGATCAAATGAACAACTGCTTCTCCCAATTGGACCAGACAGCCGTTGGCGCAAATTATATAATGCAATGAGACGATGTTTGATGTTTTGACATGATGGCATGTTGTGATTACGTCGTGATTCAGGCATCCGCTTTGATCCCATGTTCCAAATAACCACTATAAAGGTCAGCGATATAACCGTTATAGTATAGGATGGTTTAACATCATCAAGTCTGATCAAAATGCTTTCAAATACTTTTACCAGCAGGTGACCTCGCCGATTTCACGTTAAATCGTATTTTATAGGTTTTGGAAGAGACACAATTTGTCACAAGAAGATATTTATTGGATTGGACAGGATTAGTTGTTCCAACAAGGCAACGGTTTAAGTTCAAAACATTGCTTCAGGGCCGTTCACGATAGGTCCGCGTAGCGTCGAGTAATAAAACCTTAATGGTAAAGCTTGTATAAAATAATTCTAGTATTAGTCCAAGTAATAGTACTAGTGTTAGTTCTAATTCTAGTTCAGCGAATGATTTTTTTAACCTTGAAAATATATACCGCAGGTACAATTTTGCTGTTGATTGGATGCTTAACTATACGAATCAATTTCATTGCCTTAATTTTGATAACTAAAATAAACAGTTTATGTGCAACTTTTTTATTTTTTCACTTTTGTGTATATCTGCTTCATACCTGTATGAAAGTGCCCCGCATATGGGTTAATTTCATACATTTTTCATTTTTTTAAAAGTGTTACAAAAAGTCATACAAGTAAATTTACGCAAATTTTATGTCTTTATTATTGAAGACAGATAGTTGAACTATTAGCTTTTGATGAATCGAGATAACGGTCAAACCCATAAGAGTTCTATAAGACGAAATGTAGAAACCGTATGAGGTTGCTCCACCTTTCCCTAATGTATACATTATTAGAAGAATAAAAACATTCTTCGAATGTCGGTCCTTGATTTTTGTTATTTGCTGAGTCCCACAAGTTAGGGTAGGATTTAGCAGTGAGCGATATTTCTTTACTACTCTCTTTGGACCACCTAGAGCTTTTAATACCTATATATACGTCTTTAAAGCCGGTCGAATGATGTCTTTGATACAAAAATTCTTCCTCGACCCTAATACTCTCCCAAATTTAACGCCTCTAATCGTGTTATATTTGTATCTCGACCGACTTCGCCGTCAACATCGGTCGGTATCACGGGGTTGGATTGGACTTCGAAATTTCACTCTAACCCAAAGCTTCAAAGACTTGGGCCACCTTAAATATCACGAATAACACTTTGGATTACCAAAGTGTTGGGTTAGGTTGGAATTTCAAAATCTAATTAAATCCGATCCATCTTAGTGGTACTTGGGGGTAGTCATCTTCGAAATCATTCAACATAAGGTTGAAGAAGAATTTTTGTTAATCGCGGCCGACTTCGGAAACGTCGGCCGTCATGTATCATGAAAAACACCAAAGTACTAAGACCAAAGTATTGTGAATTTCGAAATGTACCCCATTCCAATCCAATTTCGTAGTGCTTTGGGCTGCTGACGTCTTTGAAGTCAGGCGGGACATGAATGCAAGATGACTACGAGCAGTGTATTTAGGAGAGTATTTAGGCTGTAAAAGAATTTTTGTATGAAAAGAAACAATCTCGTTCATTTTCGAATAACGTTGGCCGTCCAAAGCATCATGAATACCACTTTGGATTGCCAAAATCTTCGAAAATTTGAGGTGGATTGAAATTTTGAAGTCCAACTCAACCTAGTCCACAATGGTGATGCTTTGATTGCCGAAGTGTTGGGTTGGGTTGGAATTTTGAAATTTAATCCTGCCCTTTTTTGTCGTTTTATCCTCTTCAGATATCTACCGAAAATGCCGTGGCAGTATAGCACACCAATTTCTTTTTTTCAATGTCAGCGAAAAATCTACGAACAGACATCTGACCTGGGATGATGGTCGGACAAATATGATGGCATTTTTGATATGAAAATCTTATGAGAGTCTCATTGTGGATTCGCACCTTAAGTGACAACTACTGCTATTATTGAAATAGAATCCTAACTTTTCTGCATTTAAGACAAAGATACCTTTATGTCCGATGTAATGTCAGCCGTTGGTGTGGGGAGAGATCATTAACCTGCCGGTCGGCGGTTAACCATTTTGGGTTTTTCTGCGACAGATATGGTTTTGGTAGGAAGAGGTAACTGGTCCGCTGCCTGGTGGATGCTGGCACTGGGGTATTATCACTGGACGTTTCAAGTATGAAAAATTCTTGTCGAAGACCGAACAGGGTCGGGAATGGTGTAGTAATTTCGCGTTTTTTTAGTGTAATAACGCGGTCAGACGTTCCTTAAATGTAGGATAGTACAACGTTGGATCTTCTGGTCTCTTCTTTTCGAGGTTGACCTTTCGGTTTGGTTTGTCGATCGATAGCTTTCTTCGCCATATATTTGTAGTAGCCATTTTGAGCAAGGGCCAGAGTTACTTTCGTCATTTCTCCTAATATATTATCGTTGTCTGATCTTAACATTAGGGAGTTGGCGAGTGATTGGATCTGTGAGAGATGATGATGGGAAAGGGCTTCCAAGTATCGGATCGTGTGGGTAAGTTTTATATAAACAGTATGTTGGAGGCTGTTAAGAGATTTCTTAAATGGTACGGCGAGGAATGGAAGCTGTTTTTTTTCAAACATCCATGGTAAAAGTAGGCATTGTTGAGGTAATCTTTGGCGAGGTCTACGATATAGTTGAGCAAGTCTTCATTTTCTCTGATCTGTTTGCGGGCCTCTTCTATGGTGATACTAGAATAGACAGATTTGACATCGAAGCTCAGCAAGATGTAACTTTTTTCAATTTGAACGTTGTCCAGGATTAAAACAAAATGTTCAGAATTTCATACGTAGGAGTCGGCATGTTGTGTTATGGCCTGCATGATCTTCGCTAGACACTTTTCAAGTTTTTGTACCGGTCAGTTGAAGGCACTGACAATAGGTTGAAGTATATATAAATTTGATTCCGACCTTCAAGGAAATGTCAAGAATAAAGGAATTAAAGATAGGTATGTTTATGTTTGTATTACTTTTTGTTTTATTATAAATGAAGGTATAAGCAATTCATTTTTAAATTTTGTCGTATTGTCATGGTATTGAGTCTTGTGGATTTAGAAAATAATTTGCAAAACAATCTCGCACCATCTTTACAATAAGATGTTTTTTCTAACATAATTATGTGAAATGCAGCAAGCTTTTATGACAGAGTCCTTATCTTAATGTTAGTAATAAGTAAAGACCGGATTTATAGAAAATATGCTTATGCTCAAAATTAAAGGCATTGCAAATATATTTACATATCTTTACGAATCAGTTAAAAATAGGTGAAATAAGACCAGGTTAGTTATGCCGTTCTTGCCTTTTTTGAATTTTCATGCCTATTATTTTTTTATGCCTATTTAAAGCCTTTTTCCAACTTTTTGGCGTCTTTTCCCCAAAAATTGGTTGAATTATGAAAAAATATTTCGCTGCACCTCTGTACATTTCCTCGTTGTGCCGTCTAACGTAAGATCCGCGTTTTTCATCAATCCGAATTTAAGCTTTGGAATTCCCCGTTGTGCCGTGTCGTCTTACACGGGATTCCCCGTATGTGGTAAAGTTACTCGAGTGACAGTGTGAAGTTCTTGCGTAGTACAATGCCGAAACAAAAGCCAACCGTAGAAGAATGGATTAAAGATTACAAGGAATTGAAATATGAACGCAATCGTTTATTTTGCCAAGCCTGTTCAAAAATCGTAAGTATTGATGGAGTTAATCGAGTAAAAACAATTAATTATATTAATTATATTTTTAAATAATGATTAAATTATGTATAATACCAAAGATTTTTAAATATTTAAAACTGAAATTTAAATCTTTTTACGGTAAAAATTGGAAATTATAAAGAATAGCATGTCCCAAAATTCACTAGAAATAAAATTCACTATTGATTCAATGTAGTACTTCATCACTAAAATTAATAGAACAATATATTGATTGTTTAATAATTATGGAAGATATTATAAAATACTGACGTTATTAAATTACTGTTAACAGATTAATTGTGACAAGAAATACTACATAATTCAGCATGTCAAAACATCATTGCATCAGGAAAAATTAAAACTGACTAAAAGTCAATCCAAAAAATAACAAACTATAGGTACAGCTATACAATCTGTGGCATCAACATCCGGCTACACTGAACAATCAAAATTCAATTTTAATCTTTGCAAAGCTTTGATAAAAGCAAACATACCAATCCATAAAGTGACTTTTTTACAAATATATTGTACAATGCATATTCCCGATGAAAGCCATCTCCGCAAAAATTATATTACTTCAGCCTACAAAGAAGTTATTCAAGAAATAAAAAATATTATTGGAAATAATTATATTTGGATAAGTGTAGACGAAACAACTAATGTATGTGGACGATACGTGGCAAATTTAATACTTGGAGTATTAACTGATGAAAATTCGTCAAAAAGTTTTCTAATAAGTACCAAAGAATTAAGTAAAACAAATAATAATACGGTAACAAGATTTATTCACGACGAATAAACGCATTTTTTCTTACCGGAGCCGGTACCGAATGATAAAATTACATGGTAAAAGCTGCGTTTAATATGAAGATTTTTTACCCTAATTTAATTCATTGTACTTGCTTAGCACACGGGCTTAATCGAGTAGCAGAAACTATAAGGTTACCGTTCCCATTAGTTAATAAATTAATAAAAAGCGGTAAACAAATATTTGTTAAAGCCCCTTTAAGGGTAGAATTGTTTAGAGAGAGGTTACCAAATATCCCATTACTACCACAACCAGTTCTAACAAGATGGGGAACATGGCAGGATGCCGCTATATACTACACAAACGCCTTAGATCATTTTAAACAATTAATAAATGAATTTCCGGCTACAAGTAGTAAAGCAATACAAAATTGCCAGGCCGTCCTAAAAGAAGTGGAGCTACAAAATAATTTGGCATTTATAAAAAGCAATTACAGTTATATAAGTGAATCTATAAAATCACTAGAAAAACAGGATTTACCTTTAGTGACTGCAGTAGAAATGATTAAAAAGTTTCAAGACAGCACGTATAGCGTACCAAGACATATTGATCAAATAGTTACGAATAAATTTAATGACGTTCTGTGTAAAAATGAAGGATTTGCCACATTACAAAAATTTGCATCAATTTTAAGTGGTGAAATTGTTACTGGATTTATTATGGATCCCGCATTAATTACAAAGTTCAAGTATGCACCAATTACAAGTGTGGACGTGGAGAGAAGTTTTTCGGCTTACAAGAATACGTTAAGTGAGAGAAGACACAACTTCACAATGGAACATTTAGAATAGCATTTAATAATTAGTTGTTTTCGTGATTAGTGGTTTAATAATTATATATGAATGTTTAGTTTAACGATGTATTATTTAATGAAAACCTTATTAAAATACATTATTAATTAGGTATAGCAATTTTTTCGATTTCTAATTTTTATGCCTTTTTAATGCTTTTGTTGCCAAAATTTCATGTCTTTTTAAGTGCCTTTTTCCGTCTTTTTTGTGCCTTTTAATCCGGTCTTTAGTAATAAGCGCTCTTCAGGAGATATACATCTCTTGAGTCTAGTGTCTTGATATGTTGTTGCTAGTTCGATATATTGCAGTAATTCATCAAAACTACATTCGATCATGATGAATTTTATGGAACAGATCTTTAAGCAGTCTTTGACTTACAAATGGGTGTACCCAATCTTCTTTACGTTGTTTTCTAGCTTTCATTCGTAATAATAGAGCTATCACACAAGCAGTCTCCACAAAATCCATTACGAATTGAAAGCAAATGTAATTGCGAAAAAGCTTGCTACATGAGTGATTGTACCTGATATTGGTTTATGCCGTACCAAACTTCAGTTTGACCATAAATGGTGTTCAAAATGTTTAGAAAAGTGTATTAAAATTTTCAAACTTTAATGGCATGTATCTCTGCACTTTGAGGAGGTTTACCTTTACTTTTTTTTGAGTCGATGTCATCTGAAGTCAGTTTTCACCATCAAAAACTTCTGTGAATATTTTTTCGTCAATGCCTCCAATTTCTTTTAATTTTTGGCTGCATTCTTACATTTTTCGGTGTTTAATTTGGTATAGATGATGAAGTGTTTATCAAACATTTTATTAAGACTAAATATTTACAATAAAACATAAACGTATAAATATTAATAGTAATTATTTCCATGAATATGTTTATTAATATTGGCAGGAACTTCTATAACAGTTGTAACAACATGTAAGCGAATTGGTCCATCTTTCCTTTCGTTTGGTTCTATAATATTTTTTGTCATTAAAACAACGCCTAAAAAGTAAATAAAGTAAGTATAAATAAATTTTATTTTTAATTTATAAAATCATGTTTACCTCTATTACCTACGCACGATATAATTGACCTCATCGCTTCTTTGTTTTCTGTAAGAACGCTATTTTTAACGCACTTCAATGTGTTTTCAGGGCAGATTAACCCATGGCAATCACGTGAACTATAATCTTTAAACGATAACCGATTTTAATTTACATTCATTTTTATTCAACAGTAATAAAAATTACTTACTTTGTCTGATGTAAGGAGAGGAAGACACGTTTAAAATTTGGATGACCACTAATATTCCGATAATTGTTGAAACATTCATTCTAAGATATTTATTTAGATTTGTTTATAGTACTCTTGCAAAATTAACTGATATAATTACGAAAGAAATTTGCCCCAATATATATTCGCGTAACTTTTTAATTTCGGACCTGATAAAATAGCCGATAATTACGCGAAATGTTTGCATCATTTTGACCGAACGAATACATCACGAACACTCTGAACAAGAATGAACGCGTTGGTGATTCAGAAGAAGAATTTTATTAATCGGCTTCCTTATTATCTAATTTTTATAATCACGTGGTGCGTATGATTGTTGTTATAATTGCCACAAGAAATGCTAGCATCAAAGAATTAATGATTTTAATATATGTACAAGCGATATAAAAGAATTAAAAAGAGAAAATTTTAAATTTATTATTTTGAAATGATTCTATTTATGTTGTTTTATTCGTTTGATAAGTTGATCTTGACCTTAAATTTAATGGAAATAACCATCTGATTCAATTCATATTTTTTCTTTCAACAAAATTATTTCCATCAATTTATGTTTATGAAAAATCTTAAATCAAAGTAAATATTTACTTACACCTGCTAAAATTTATTATCACCCTTAAATTTTCGATCTAATTTAACGCCAAATTTCCAGCTTTTGTAACAAAGAAACATTAGACAGGGGTTTCGACGTAAATACGTAGAACAATCTCGCACAGCGACAAGTGACCCCCATTTCGGACTTGGGGGCGACGACTTTCAGCATTAGGCCCCCGGTAAATGGGGTGTCACCGTTGCGTCAAACGCGACACGCAGCTGTTTCCAATTTGTCACGGCCTTACGTCCTCAGAGCAGATCGACTTCGCCCATTATCGCGTAGCGAATTCTAATCGGATCCGGAACAATACTCCGGATCACCTGTAAACCCAAAACTATTGCTCCCCCAACATTGAATTGTAAAGAGAGGATACGCAAAAACTAGTATCGTACGATTATTTTCGCCTATTTGATAGTGTCACGGTTAATTTTTGCTTCTTTTTTTCGAAATACATACTGAAATCCATTTCTTTTATTTATTCTTTTTGTGGTTAATCATGCGGTTATATAATGACTTTGAGTCTCTTTTCAATCAATGACTTGCTATTACATAACTTTTGAAATGAAGGTACTACCTCAAAATTTTGCGGTTTTTCCAAGTGAAATTTACTTCGCCAATCCAAAATTACATTTTGTATTAAGTGTTCAGAGATGTTGACTCAATAGCTAGCACAACACTCAAACCTCTGCTGTTTTGTCGCCGAGGAAGAGAGAATGTGGTACGCACGCCACTGTATTGACGGTATTTACATCTTTAACACTAGATTTACCAGCTATTTAAATATACCTATTTCTACCAAAACCAGTCAAAATGACTGGAGTATAAGAAAAAATGCTTACTGTGGCTTCCAGTCTTTATTCACTCTTAAAAAATGACAAAAAAAGTTGAGCAATATTAATTGTAATAGATAAATGGATTTATAGACATTGTCAAAAAACAAAACACTTAATTGTTTACAGTTTGTCGGTCACAATTTCTACATATGTAGATTTTGCTGTGTGTACACTTTCCGCATACACTTTTTTTGCAAGTATTGCAAATATTTGTAGTTTTATTGTTATTGCAATATCCTATTTGACACCATTTGCGTACTGAAACCGTGCCACTTGTAGTTGGTATATCAGCTTCGTGTGGTTTTTGCCTTGAAGTCTGATATTCTGAAGCAAGTTCTTCTGCTAATCGAAACAGAAAGTATTTCCGGTAGATATTTTCCCCTGTTGTGTTTTTGTACAATATTCAGCTATTTATTCCGGCTAAATCTAAAATATTAAAAAACACTTGAAGTGGCCACCTTCTGGAACCTGATTTCACCGTATATTTTCGTGCCATTTGATCGGTAACATCGACGCCAAATTTAGTTCTATTATAAAATGATACAGTTTCAGGTAATTTCTTAGCAGCTTTATCAATTTTTATGTGTTTATGTTTTGTACTTAGTATAAGTACTTTTTTATTTACTTTGCTCTTATAAACGGTCAGTGTGCATCCATTGGATTGGTACAACAACGTTGAGAAACGTGTCATGCTGTCCTTTTTCAATTTGCAAGTTTTCGGCAGTTCCCTCTTGTTTGCGCGTATTGTTCCAACCAACGAAGTATTCTTGGATTTTAATTTTAACGCCAAAGGAATACTTGTAAAAAAATTATCTGTTGTTACAGTTCTACCCTTCATGATATACGGTTCAAGAAGTTTCATTACGACAAATTCGCTTAGGGGGTTGATGCATTTCGAGCCTCGTCTTTTCCTAAGTAGGGAAAGCCATTTACCACATATTTCGTCTCTACATCAGACGCCAGCCAAAATTTTATGCCAAATTTATGGGGTTTGTTTGGCATTTACTGGGTAAATCTGCATCTGGCCTTCGTTGGAAAAAGTTGCTCATCCACGGTAATATAAGCTCCTGGTTTGAAGCAATTTTGACTGTTTTCAATAAATTTGTCCCAAATTACTGAGACTAAAGCGAATTTGTCTGTTTGCAATCGTTGACTCCTCTGATATCTTTTGTCGAAACGAATGTATCGCAGAATCTCAATAAAATCACCTCTACTCATGGTGCTTGAGAAAAATGATGGTCCCCACTTGTTGTTCCACAAATATTGAAGCCTCAAAGTATTTGCTTCATACGCCCCACGTGCATACAATATTGCAAGAAATGCCTTCAATTTTGCTTGCGTAATTGTCCAGTTTTTCCCCAAAACACGAGAGACTTCTAACTCTGTACAAATTCGTATATGTTCCAAAATATGGTTGTCAATCAGTAATAGGAACGCACTGCTTAGATTGCCGTTCATAATGTTTCTTTTAGCATGTGCTGTTAGCCCGTGTACATCTTTGAAAGTACTATGAACTGGTAATCTACCAGCAACACCTCCTTCCTTAATCTGTCTTCATCAGAAATTTTTTCATCACTACTCTCGATAATAGCACTGCTATCATCACTGTCTTGTGGATCAATTTGTCTATCTAAAAATTCACCGTCGCTATCATATAATTCACATTCTATATCTGAACATTCCAAAGGTATGCTGGTTGCATTTTCTAAATATGTAGAAACTTTTGTTCGTTTTGACATTTTCAGGGGCTGACGATCGCTATAAAAATAATTTGAAATTAAGACACTTTTTCGTATTTAGACTTCTTACTGAAGAATATATTTTTGAATATTTCTATATCCACATAAATGTTTCTTACCGGTGTTTTGACTGGTACTGGTATAAATGTCAATAACAAAAAATATATTTGTTACTAATATATATAAAGTCATATTAAGTTCATAAAATGTATTCTCTACGTATAGCTACAAAAGTCATTTCGGAAAGCAAATGTTATATATAGTAGGAATTTTGAATTGAAATTGCACGACCAGTCAAAATGACTGGTCTGGTAAATCTAGTGTTAAACATTTAAGAAACAAAAGAGTCTTGCGATCAAGAATGTGAGACTGGCTAAAAAGATTACCTATGCTAACGTACTTTATAAAATTTAATGTTTTCTATAGTTAAATTGGTGTGGTCCATGCAATTTAACTATACTGATATGGAATCTCAAAATGTTGCTACAGTGTACACAAATGTTCTCGCTTTTTCAATGAATTACGCACAATGGAAGCCTCTTCGCTTTGGTTTGGCAATTGTTGACTCCAAGTTCATTGTGTAAAAGTAAGACTAAAAAATAGATAGATTCTGATTCACAAACATGCTTATTTAAATATTATTAATTTCGATACTACATATGTTTCGTTTACGACATCGTCTTAAGGTAGGACTAAAAGATGTTAAAAATGTATAAACCCATTGAAATAAAACAGTCATTTAAAATGTTAATTATCATACAAAAACATCAGAGGGACAATGACAAGACGCACGGTGACATTCCAATAAAGCACTCTTTTTTAACCTTCGTCATCGCGCAGAACCCTTTCTTGAAATGATTTTTCTAATTAATCCTCCAAAAGTAACACACCCAGATTTGATTTTAAAAACCCTAAGCAAGAGTTAGGCTTATATTTATTCAAACAAAAAGAATAACATAGTAATAGATAAGAGCAGCACTAAATTCGTTTCGATGGATTTGTCGCTTCAATATTATTGGCTCCTTATGTTAGTATCGTTGCTCTTATCATTTATCGTAGATCCAGCATAAACATAGACTTATATATATGTTAATGACTATCATATCTGGATTAATATCTGAATGTATCTAGATTTCTCACAGAGATAGGCTGTTGCGAAAGGCATCAATTCTTTTACAACACGTTATACCGATACTTCCGGATATTTATCCAAAATGGACCATTGCCATCATATGCAAACTCAACGTATTCCCAGCAGGAGGTTAAAGGGCAACCGAAATGCATCAATTTAAACCCCCTATATAGTATAGCCGAAAATTAATAGTTTTCAAGATATTTGGAATTTTACGTTATTTACCAAAATGTCCATTTATTCACATTATTTTCTTAAATAAAGAAAAACTATATAATGGCATCGATTTGAATTTTAATTGATAGCCAACTCTTAGCCAGACCTTTTTTCATAACAAAATGTCCGAACATGCTAATCAATTCAAAATTAATCATTTGCAAAGATTGATATTTTTTGTAGAAAAATTAATTATTCTTGTCCTGATTCTTATCAAATCAGGCGGTTTATTTCAAAAAATTATTATGACACCAAGTGTGTGAATTGCTTTAATAATTTTCTTGTTTTATTAGCTTTCTAAAGGGATATGAATGTTCATAAAAAAGCTATTGAATGTCAATCAGTAACTGGTTTTTAACTAGTGTAAGAAAAATGACATGATTTGGAGGCTGTCCGTTTTTACTTGCTTTGACGTGATTGATGATTGGTTCAATCACAAATTTTGTCATCTGACTGCTGCAATCCTTTGCATTATTTCGCTGTTGTTCACTGCTGTTTTTCTTGGCATTGATATCATGGCTACGTACTCCTAATCTGAATATGCTGAGATTATGTATTGCTACTGACTTTGCGATGGTGCTGTCGCTAAAGCCCAAAGGGAATACCATCGTCGATTCCCGAACCGCCCACATATTTGCGTCTTTGGTTGCACCTATCGAAGAATTTCTGAAACCTGTATGGTTCAACGACAACAAAAAGACACCGGAAGGCCAAAAATGTATGCCCCTGAAGACGAAGAAGAGATACTTCGTCATTTCCACGAAGACCCTAACACTTCAACCACCGTAGTATCGCGCTAGTTCGGGATATCGCAGTGAAAGGTATGAAATGTACTGCACGAGTCAGATCGCAATCTTTTTCATTACCAACCAGTGCAAACGTTTGAAGATGGAGATTTATTGAGGCACTTACAATTTTTGCCGCTTCTTGATAAACGCCGATGCCGAAGATGCGAACTTTTTGAGAAAAATTTTATGGACAGATGAGTGTAATTTGGACATAGACGGAGTAACTAATTACCATAACCTCCACTATTGGGCTCCAAAGATCCACGGAAACCACAACGAAGATTTTCGCTGAACGTGTGGATGGGTGTAATTAACGACGAACTAATTGGACCACATTTTTTACCTCCCATATTAAACGGCGAAAATGCGGAGACTGAAAGGAACATAATGTTCATGCACGACAGCTGTTCAGCACATTTTAGAGTTAGAATACGCGAGTGGCTGGACGAGACGTATCAGAATAAATGGATTGGTAGAGGAGAACCAATCCCTTGGCCTGCGAGAAGCCCCGACTTAGCTCCGTGTGATTTTTATGTCTCGGGACACATGAAGGATCTTGTGTATCAAACCCCAGTAAAGCACGTGGAAGAGTTGAGGCAGCGTATAATAAATGCAGCGGAAGTAATGAGGGAGACTTTTGCTTCAAGGATTACTAAAAGTGCACTTTAAGCAAGATGTGTGAATTTAAATTTAAAACTAGAGTTATCCTTTATTTTTTGGTTCATTTTGTCACAAAATAATTTTACCTATACGTAATATGTACTGAATAAATGATCTTTTTGACGTTGTCATTGCCTTTATTCTTTGAACAATCATACGATTTTAAAAAGCTGACAAATCAAGGAAATTATTTTAGCAATTCGCACACTTGGTATCTCAACAATTTTTTTGAGATAGAAAGCATGAGTTCATTTTACGGTTCTGAGAGTACATTTTGAATTAAAACTTGATTTTGCTTCTAAGAGACTTGATACTGCTTCCGGAAGACTTGATATTACCCCTAGAAGACTTAGTCTGGTTCCAAAAAGCTTGATATTGCGTCTGGAATACTTAAAATGTTTCCAGAAGAATGACTTGATACTAATTCCGAAAATTTTGATACTGATTTTAAGTGACTTTACACTGTTTCTAAAAGACTTGAAATGACTCCAGGCAACATGAAATGCTTCTACAATATGTGATACTGATTCTAAAAGACTAATAATGCTTCCTGAAGATTTAAAATGTCCAGAAGATTTGAACAGCTTTCAGAAGACTTAAAATTGCCTCTGAAAGATTTGATCTTTTTCCAGAAGACTTGATACTGTATCTGTTCAAACTTCGGGAAAACTTAAGACTTTTTGCATATATTTTATTATATAGATCTTTAATAAATTATATTACATTTGTGAGAATTTCCAAGCTATCTACAATTCATGTAAATATGTAGGTACTTAACAGTTGTTTATTAATTGAAACCTTTAAAAAATCGGTTTCGTTCCTCTGTTCCATGTGGATAAGTCGTTGTCTAATTTCCATTTCCTTTCTTTTATTTACACATTTTACTTGGCCTTTCTCCCTTAAATCATTACCTATCATTTGACATTTTTTAAATATCTTTATCATACTTTTAGAAGTAAAAAAATAACAAAAATTGAATTTAATCCTCTACGTTTACTAAGTATTGTAACAAATTAAAATAATACTAATAATTAATTGCCAATTATTAATAATAAAAAAAATTAGAATTACAAAGTAGTCCAATGACTTACAAACGCATTTGTTTAATAAGCATTTTATAAAGCAATTAAATTTTTTGAATCCTTGGTCATAAACAATTCTTCGAAAACTTAATAATAATAATAATACATTATTGAGCTAACGATAGTACAGTAACTTACAGTAACTTCGACATATATTTAAATGTGCTCAATGTGGGTTAATCTTTAGCAACTTCTTCTATCTTTATAAAGTCTACAGAGCATGAGGTAAACTGATTCTACGTGCAAAGTTACTTTAATATTCTAATTATTAAACCTAGTTGTTAAAGCTCGTTATCTTTTACATCTCCCATAACTGCAATAATACTTTATGAGTCAGTTTTAGTTCTGTTTATATCAGGTACTTTCAAGTCTTACACTTTACTTCATTTTACAACTTCCACATTTGGATTTTTATATGAGCCGTTACTGTAATTGTTTAAATTTGATTCGTTAAATTGAATTTTGCATTTTTTCTTCTTGTCAGGATAATTTCTTTTTTCTCCGACATTGAGTCTACAGTTATATAACTTTTACAGTAATATACACACTTTACCACATTTCTTTTTCGTCCAATGTTTGCAAAAACATCGATTTCTAAGTTGAGTTGCAATGAGTTTTAGCACATGGAGTACGTTTAATATTACGGTCTATGCACAATATTTTCAGCCATCGACGTTACTTAGCAATCTCACTTTAATGATTAGCTATTTTCCTATTTTTTTATTTTATCCCAGATTACAAAGTTGACGAACCATGTTTATGTTAGAAGAGTTTTTTTGTATAGGTTGTTAAACAGGGTGTATTCTTAACATTATTTTTTATCGTATTTTTTTGTTGTTTAAATAAGAATCCTCTCCAGTTTCATTTCAGTGTTGAGATTTCCGTGGATAAGCAGCAAATTGTAACTCTACGCATTATTCTTTTCAGATCATCATGGATCTGTCAATCTGTATTTGATTGGTTTGGGGAAAAATAACAGATCAAAAGGTAAACCTCACCAGATTCACACTAAAGAAGTATTTGTTCATAAACTATTTATTGTCTTATAATGTTGTTGAAATATATCTTGCCTTTCTATTAATTTTCAATTTTGTCTATTTTTATCTTATTCGATTCTTAACTCTAAGCTAAACTTGAGTCAAACTGTTGTATTATCCGTATTAAGTATTTCTATTACTTATTTCCAATTTTAACTTTAGTTTTCGTTCTTGTACAGGTTAAAGTTTAATGTATTGTTATGTTTTCTCTGTATGTTCGGCATTATCATTCGTTTGTTTTGTATTCAATAATACGGAAATTTGGGAATTTTGGTTTGTCCTGCTCTTTTTTGGTGGTTATTGTTTTCCACCAACATTATAATAATACATAATCAAATATTATACAACAAAACGATCGAAAATATACGATAATATGAAACGTATTGCCCGAACGTATTTCAAAAAGGCAATACGTCGAGATTCAGGTATTTTCGCTTGTCGAGTTGTATACGGGTAGACTATTTCATGAATAAAAAATATATTTTTAGAATTTTAAATAGAAAAATTTGCGATGTTTATTGAGAAATTGCATTGATTGTTATGGAAACTTCATGGATATCCTGAAATTATTTAACTGTCATACGAGCGATTATACAAAGGTTCGTATAATCGTTCTCGTTGGTGACGGATAAATAACCGTTGAAATACTCGCAATTGACGGAAAATCGCAAATTCTTACTGGCTGTTCACCTTACGAGTGGAATAGTCAATATTATCTGCATCTACTCTCAGGTATTAAATCAATCAACAAACATATTACAAAACATTTGACGGTGAGTTAATCAAATAAAATTAGCGACTATATAAGTTATTAAAATAAAATTACTCCTAAAAATACTGAGACAAAATACACCACATGTACGAGACACACTGAAACGACAAGCAATTTTATTACTATATAAATAAAATTCAGTAGAGGCTCACTTGGTGGGTCGAGAATTGGCGAATTTAATGTAATATCTGTCGTCTCCTATACCTAATCTCGTCATCATTGTTGGAGTCAGACATATCTACGTTCACATTCATATTCGTAAGGATAATGAATAGAATAATGTTAAATAATGATCAATTTGACAGTTGTCAAACGTACACTGATGTTAACAACTGTACTCAGAATAATGCCGAGAATAAATTATTCTGGGAATAACTATTCCACTGATTATACCAATACTTGTAAGACCGGCCCTAAATAAGTTTCATGAGAAGACGATTATAGTTAAAATCGGTAATGTCGTTCAGTATTAAACTAGGGATTTTTTATATGCGCTATTGTAATATTTTTCGTATAGATCTAACAGTTCTGATTTCGTTAAATTGTTAATTATGGTGATTGTTTTATGACGTTTGTTTGATCTGTGGCCCATTTCATCAGGATCTTTGCAAAATGCAGAGGTTTTCTTATTGTTAGTGTAATAAGAAAACCTCTAAAAAATTGAAAATAGTTATTTATGAATTCACGTCACGGACAGTTTCATACAATATTTTATCTACGAACTAAAGAGTAATATTAATGATTGTTCACAATTCTTAAACTGTCAAGAAATGATTTGACAAGTGTTTATGTCTCGTTACTATGAAAACGCGCGAAACAGTGCTATAAACGCCGTGCGTTATAGTAAATCCCATTTGAAATACATTGCTACTTCACGCATTGTTTCGTTATTTTTCGCAGTTTTCCATAATGACGTAGTTTACGTAGATAAATATTCTCATGTTTTCAAAGTTTTAAAATCGTAACACAAAATCGCACGCGATACACATTTCGGTCATTATTGTTTTTATTACAAAACCGGACTATTGCTCATGTTTGAATCGATTAGGACACTAGGTTACTAAATCGACCTGTTTCACCTGAATGCGATGCAGGACATCGTTATCGGAAAGCTGGATGGCCTCGATGTTGGGATGATCATGCATTCTCTTCTCATGTTTACATGCGAATTAAGCAATTTCTGACGACACCTTGTGTATTCACAAAGTAGGCACTCATATATTAGCAAAATATGAATTTAATATGAAGTTCCTCACATTTTTCTTTGATGCGAGCTTTCCACTGGTGGACTGCATTGCTATTTAAGAACGCCTGCTTTCTGTTACTAGTATTTACTGTTTTCTTATTTCTGATGGCTTGTAGTTCTTTAATGACAATGCATCCTCGGTAGTTCGCTGGATGGTTTTTTCCAAAGTTGAAACATTTAGCTGAAATTTCGTTACCTTCAGTGCATTCGCTGGTCTAGTGTTCATCAGCGCATTTGCACTGGGGCATTTATTTTAGGTTTCCGTTCTCTTCGATTTTGACACGCAATCCTAATATAATTGTTATTTTATCGATTCATTTTACATCTTCTGATGGTGCAAAATCCAGCTATAGAGGAAGCGGATATATTATGGTTGCAACCATAATATTTCTGAGCGATTTGTTTAATTATTGCTTTTAGATACTTTACTGTAAATAGTGATTCTTTTGAGTGGCTTTAAGAATTTGAACTATATAGCCGTTTCATCGGTCACATTTTGTGAAAAGACTGCCGTTTTGATTGTTATCATCGTTTTATGTAGGATTACGAAAATTATTGAGGTTACGTCCTTAATAATTTTTTTAAGATTAACCAAAAAGTTGTACCGTATGTCTTAGTTATTGACTTCATGCTAAACCTGAAGAAGAAAACGAGGAAGTTTTCGAAATACATAACAGTTATATAGCTTATAGCACTGATTTAATATTAAAATATTTCGCATCGCAAGCATTACAATTAGTTAACTTCATTTTTAAGCAAGCAAATATGCAAATAAGAAGAAAATACAGAACGTCATTAAAAAAATGTTTGGCCTGAGAACGCAAAACAATTTGGAGGTTTTATTATACTGCTCTGGTACTTTCATCCTAGCTTAGAGTTTCTTACTCCCCAGAATGGCTGTTGCACTGTGTTATCAGTTGGTCTCTTACTGTTTACATTTTTTTATAATGTATAAACAAACACTCTACTTTTGATGTTGCTATGTTACATTTTTTGTTTCATTATCATTATTGTGTTGTCAATTCTTCATTAGAAATAATATTTCATTTTCAAAGTGCGTGGTGTTCTCTCTTCCATAATTCGAAAGTAAATATTCAAGTGAAAAATTAATTAACACTTACACAACTTTGATTAAAGCAACAGTTTTTACGTCTATTAGGTTTCATCTAAATGTTATCATATATTACCTGCTCTAGTAGTTTGTGAGCAGTTTCTAGAATTATCTTGTATATAATATGTAATCTTTGTGGTATGGATTATAACTTATGGTTGATGTGAGGTTTCATCCGCTCATCCTGTTGGGTCCCTTTGGAAAGGGACAGACGTATCGTATGATTTTTTCTGATGAATCTAACCTGAATATGTATCAGTTTTACCACAGCTATTGATTCAATTCGAAGAGATGTAATTTATGCTTAAAGTTTAAGAGCGATTAAAATAGAGTTTATATGCGCCAAGGAAATTATACACAAAAAAATTTGAAAAAAGTTTGAACTACGTTGTCTCCTATAGTTAGTTTGAGTTATTTACACTAACTTTATTGAGACTGATAAGTATATTTTCAGTAGAAAATTATATTAAGTTTATTATATGTTAAATTTTCCTTTTATAATATTTATAAAATTATTTTTTATATAAATTTTATAGTTAATAAATCATTTGGTAACATAAAATTATAAAAAAAGGGTCTGGTTTAGTAAAGTTTTAGTAGATGATTTAGGTGAACGTGTAGGTATATAAAAGCTTTATCTGGTTTTGTTAAAAAAAAAGGGATCAACTCTCCGTCTCTCTTTTATTTGATTCACCGGACAGGTGAAGCCCGGATTAACATCAAAGCGAGGCAGGAATGATTACTTTGTTTTGCACATTCGAGACTGCTTTCATTGTTTACGTCACGTGTCACAGGCCATTGTTCGATACTCTACCATACGAACATTAGTGTTTTATATAGAGAACTGAAAGCCCGTAGGATTCGAGATGTTAATGTAATTTCCAAACAAACAAAGACAATCTTTTTTCGACTATTTTGAAAATAAACTTAGTGTTTATAAAAGGATTTGAAGATTTGTTTGGAACAAATGCGACAAATTAGTTCAACAAGTGCTAAACAGAGCGGCCGCATTTTGTCGTACTTTATGAACGGAATCACTTCACAGGTTGTTAGGCTTTAGAGGGAAATTGTAACGCTTTGTTTACGAATTTAGCACTTCCTTAGCCGCAACCAGTCGCCACTCCTTTACCCTTTGTAATTATTCAGTTTGCAAACCTGCAGAACGGTGTCAGCTTTACTGGTTTAATCACTCTTGATGAGACGTCTATTCAACTATTGTTCCCACTGTCGCAAAGTAATCAATCTATGTTAAGTAATCTTCCACCGCCCCTAATAACCGGCAATAACACAAAAAATTCTTTTACTAATGTTTTTCAATAATTTTTTTTCAATATTAGTTTCTTTTTAGGGGTTACGAACAATGATCAGAAGAATGCGGATGGAACGTTTTTTTTTATTCGAAAAGGGGGGATTCGAAGTAAGAACCAACAATAGGGGGCTGATATCTCCCTTTTCGAATAGAGCCGCTTCTCGCTATATCAATATTGAATCCTGAAGTGGATGTCGAACACTTCACGTCGCGTAATTAAAATTCGGACCCTTTTCCTCTCAGCAGGGTTAAGATAAACTTTTGCATATGCTCGATTGCTTTTTGACTATCCTTTTATTGCCACATATCAAAAATCATTCCTGAATTATTTTATTTTTTGTAAACATATCTAATCTATCAATAAGGTAAAATATACATATAACTTTATTGTTTGATTGTATCACTGTAGTTTTCATAGATGATCACACTAAAATTTTAATCATTTAAATTTCAATCTTTCATCTCTTTGAAGTCCATCCATCCGTTCTCTAAAAATCTCCATCAGCGTTGAAATTCTTTGTCGTTCACGTGTCGATTTCGAAACGAAGTTGTTGGAGCTTTCTAACGGAAAGGGACGACCCCGAATCTCTATCGTGCGCGCCCTCCGCATATTAGCAATATCCGACGGTGCGTGGGACCAGTCAACAGTTTCGGCCACGTGTCTCTGGCGAGAAAACATTCAATTCCGGTATTTGCGGCACGTGGCCCGGCTATTTACAAATTGCCGCCGGCCGGGCCTGCCGTAGCCGTTTTGGGGGCACGCCGATTGAAACTGTGGCGCTTCGATGCGATACCGTCGCTTCCCCGGGGGCCTATGAATACTACCCCACACACCTAGTAGGCCCTTAAGCTCCGGATCCCTTCGGGAACGGTTATCAGCACCAGTGAATCAGTAGTTAAATAGTCACTACGTGGTGTGTGGTGAGTTTTGGAAAAGGGGAATCAGAAAAATCTGGTGATAATAAAAAGAAAGAGGTATCGATAGGATTGGGAATTTTGAATTTATTGATTCCCATAGATTTATAAGAAACTAGTATTATTCAGAATTGAAGTATATTGAGCGTAACAGGTGATTTAAAAATCATGAAGTGATAAAAATGTTGACCATTCAATTATTATGTGAATCGACTTCTCTTAAAATACAGATTCAAAGTTGCCCATGAAGATTTATAATAATCTCATTAATCATTACGTGTAAAATTTGTAACAGGTGTAGAACCTCACTAGTCATGCATAGCTTTTTTTTTAACTCTGAGTTTGATGTTTTTCTCGTATGTAGCAGAGTTTAATGAGGTTTTTAACAAATTGATATAATTTACAAAATTACTATCAATATCCAAAGTACCATCATACCTCCAATTAAAAGTTATAATTAAGTTTTTTCGTAGTTAACACAAGGGAAAGTCCGATCAGATCCTTCTTTTTTCGACTGTGAATCAATATTCGAAGAAATACTGAAAATGAAAGGAAAATAGTCAGTTATTCGAAATGCTAAATTCCCAGCAATTTTAAAAACAAATTAAAAAAATCTTTTTATTTTTGCACTTTTACAATGAAATTTTTGTTTATTCACTATCAGAAATTAATCACTATGAGAAATTTTGTTTGCTTTAAAAGTATACGATTAAAAATGTAAAAACAAAAAATACATTTTCATGTTTTTGTCATTTGTCATAACTTTATTCTTTAAGACAGTTACAACTACCTAATAGATTAAAACTAATTAACTAAAAATCTATGCTATTATACATCTAAAATGAATTTTTATTGAAATATTCTCGGATATTTTTCTGTTTTATGCTTTTCTGTAATAATTCCTGGCGTATATTTTTATTTATTGTACCGTATGCGAACATACATTCAGTATTGTCCGCGTAGTTGGTTGCAATGTAACGTGTCACTCTAGAAAAATGCTTCTAAAAATTCATTTTTTTGATATGTTTCGTTCTATCTCTTCATCTGATTCACAGTCAGATTCATTATCTTTATTCAACACGTTAGACATTATTTCAGTGTTAGATAGAATGGAACCAGTAACAACATTATCATCGATACCGTCTATTTTCAAACTGTTTTTCTCTGAACAACTAGACAGATTTTCTTCCACAGAGATACGCGTAATCAATTGACCAAAGCAATTCATTATTGTTTTTTTTAACATTTATCCATGCGCTGTTTAGCATTATTATGGCATCTAAAATATCGACTTTAATTTTTTGTTCAGATCCATAGCTTCTACTAACTTGAACAATAACTTTTGTCGGAGAAACGTTTTCATTGATTTAATTATGCCTTGGTCCATCGGTTGTAAGACAGAAGATGAATTTGGCGGAATGTACGCAAGTTCAATACATTCTAAGTTGTTAATATGAGGATGCCTAGAAAAATTGTCTACCAACAACAAAATTTTTCTTTTCTGACGTTTTAAATCACGGTCCCAACCAATTTTGAAGATTTCACTTGTCATCCAAGCTTTGGAATTGTTAAAATAATTTACTTGCAGGTTTTGAACGTTTTTAAAACAACTTCTTTCCTATAACACATAACTTTGTTTTTTCAGATCCGTCCATGTTAGTGCTAACGAAGACCGTCAAATTCTTCGATTACTTGCTACCTACACACTTTTCACCTTTAAATGTCTTGTTCGGTGTAATATTATGTATAAGGTGTAAGTCTTTGTATCTTCGATGATGCGAAGGCCAAACGTTCTCTTTCCAATTATTTGTAATTTCCATATTTACAGATGCAGCTTCTCCGTGGATTTTCCCTAATCGAATGTTATATTGGTTCTTGAATCTGTCGATCCAACCTTTGGAACATATAAAATCACCGCAACTTGTAAATGGTTGATCAGAAATGGATTCACCGATTTTATTAAGTTCATTTACTTTGTTTTGTAAAATCATTGTAGAAATCGCGGTTGTTTGTCTTTTTGAAGAAAACCATTATATAAGACCTTTATCAACATCAGCCCGTAAAGGTTTACGAATTCTTTTCATTTTCATATTTGTATGTTTTCTCTATAAATATTTATTTCTACTTGTCCATATTGACGACATCGTTGAACTACTTAATTTATATTCGCGACATACATGTACATTTTTGCATCCTTGTTCGAGTTTTTCTATTATATTTATTTTATTTTTTAATGTAAGAGATTTTCGACGTTGTTTTTCCATTTTTGTAACGACGTATAGATACAAGTTCACGTAAATCTAGCGATAAACTGAACTGTCGATGCTGCGTGTGCGTCCCTAGATTTCTATGTTATTCGCACGTTATAGACGATACAAAACACGCAAAAGTACAACCGAGCTCTCGTTTTAACCGAACTCTCGTTATAACCGAGATTTTTTACATTGTAAGGATAGGATTTTTCACGGGACTTGGAAGCTAGCTCGTTATAGAGCAGGTGTTCGTTATATAGCATGTAGTATAATCTTATAGTATCGAGATAGGTCGGGTGACCTTTCTTATCTAACAATATCTTCGTATTAAATTTTTATCCTACGAAAATTTTCAGTTGAAAAATGCTATTAATGTAAATCAACACGGTTTTTATCCAAGCCGCTCGGTGGAAACGAAACATACTCGAGTATATTGACTTTCTATACTCTTCCATGCACAACAACGTCCAAGTAGACGCGGTATACGCAGACTTTAGTAAAGCATGTAACAAAGTAGATTATAACTTGTTATGCAGTAAATTGTATCGCGCTGGTGTTAATGAATATTTGCTGGATTGGTGTACCTTTTACGGGACAAACTCTTGTCGTATGAATTATTGGATATTGTTCATGTGCCTTGTCAATCTCTTCTGATGTACCTCAGGGCAGCCATTGTTATTCCTTTTTTACATTAACAACATCTTTGGCTCCTTTATCCAATTGTCGCTGTCTATCGTCGGCATACAGACGACCATAAATAGTTTCTTCCCATTTATAGTGTAAATGATTGCGGAATGACTTTGACGATCTATACAAGTTCTGTTCTGATAAATGATGATATATTTATATAGTCTTATTAATACTACAACTTTAGAGCAGAGTAGTACACAATTAAAAAGTTTGCCACAGAAAATTATCCTGTCTATTACATTATCTGTTTTTATCTCAATGTGTTATCAAAATGTTAATGGTTTGCGAACTAAGACAACCGCTTCTCTCATTAATTCGTCGACGTGGTTATGATGTTGTATGTCTCACAGATACTTACCTAAACTCTTCAATCTCGGACGCGGAATTTCTCTGCTCTAGTAGTACTACACTTTTCGCCGCGACAGAAGCACATCGGTTTATAAGAAGATTGATGGAGTGGGTATTCTTATCATTGTGAGGGATAAGTTTCAGGCATCTCTGGTCCCGGAATTGTGCTCGGAGGCTGAGGAACATCCACCCACAAATGGTGGATGTTAAGTGCGATTGGTCGTTTTCTCATGTGTTATATATATCGGCCTCCTGGAGAAGAAAGAAGAAATTGATCCCCTGCTTGTGTTTTTGCAAAAATTAGCATTACTACGAGACTCCATCTCTGAGTCAACTACAATTGTAATTACCGGCGATTTTAACTTACCCTCAATCTCGTGGCGGCGGTCTGAGTCTGAGATTCTAGAGCTTCATGACAATTATTAAAAACATTTATTTTTTGTAAATTAATGCAAATCAACAACGTACTTAACGATTATTTCGAAATTTTTGACTTGGTCTTATGTAGCAGTGATTCTGTGCGTGAAATTGTATCTTGCGGAGATCCACTTGTTAATACGAATCGACACCATCTGGCTGTGCAGTTTTCTGTCGTTAATGTTCGATTAAATATTATTCAGGATGGTCTTACTATTAAATATTTTTAAAGCTAATTATATTACGCTTAATAATGCCCTTTGCATGGTTGATTGGTTGGAACGTTTTGCTGGGTTACGAGTTGAGGGTGTTGTTGATGTTTTTTTATAGTATTGTATTCGACCTTGTCAATAGTCATGTCAAGCATCGTCCGGTGTCAGGACGCCGTTTCCCTTCGTGGTATTCTGCTTCCACGGTGAGAGTCGTTCGTGAAAAGCTTAAGTTTAATCATAAGTGGAAAAGATTTCAAAACTACCATTTCTTTTCCATCCTACGTAAGCGGAATGCCCTGATCTTTTGTGGTCTTTTGTAAAAACATAGAAGGGTGGATGCGCAGGTATTCCAACATAATGAAACTTGGTAATGATTTTGCTGAAAATATGCAAGATATTTGTTCCCTGTTCGCACGTCAGTTCGGTGTGGCTTTCATTCCCGGTAATATTTCTAAATTCTCTAATGTTGGTTTGGGGGGTACACGGCCGTGGATTTTCTGCTCTGGATAAGGTTGATCCAAAGGCTGGACCCGGTGCGGATGATTTACCTGGTTATTTCATTAAAATATGCGCGAGTGGTCCCGCTAGATCTGTATACTTAATCTTCTGTTTTTCTTTGGAAACTGGCTCTTTCCCAGTTCAGTGGAAGAGGGCGGAAATCTAGGGTATTTGAAAAGATTGTTTATTCCCAAGTTTTTTTCTTTTTGAAGCCCTGCCTGATTAGGGATCAACATGTTTTTTTCCCAGAAGATCGGTTGAAACTAATTTAATTTCTTATATTAATTAGATTCATAACTCTCTTAATTGTTCTAATCAGGTAAATGCAATCTATACTGACTTTAGCAAAACTTTTGGCAAGATTAATCATAACATTTTAATGTATAAGTTAAGTCGATTTAATGTTCTTCCAGGTCTCTTGTCATGGTTGGAATCATACGCCGCGGGTCGGTGCCAGGCCGTGAGAGTTCGTGGTGTAGGATCTTGTTACGGCGCAGCTTCCTCGGGCGCCATACTTACCGTTTGGGAACTGACACACTTGTTTCGTGTGACCACATTAAGGATCTTGGTGTTATTCTTGACAGCAGGCTTATGTTTAATTTACACATGGATTTAAGATTGGGTTTTGTGATTTGTGTGTGTTGTCTTCTCGTGAAGATTTTACAAATCAGCATGCGGTCATCAGTATTTATAATGCTTCTATTAATAGCATTTTGACCTTTGGTAATTGTGTCTGGAATCTTCAATTGTCCAGTAGTAGTGATCTTGTTATATCGATAGACTTGAGAACATTCTGATGAAACTCTTAAAGTTTCTTTTTTATAAATTGCATCAAGTTTATGAAGACTATAATACTGCATATGGAAAGTATCGTTTACACACCTTCCGTCAGCATAGACTACTTGCAGATGCCATTCTCTGGAACAGGTTACTCAATACACTCTGCGATCTGAAACAAAATATTATATTAAAACAACCTTACAAGTAATATAAGTAAAATTATCAAAACTTAGACAATAAGTTGAGGTGGGTTCATTGGGTCGTTTGGTAATTAAGCCCCATGCCTGTATTTCAAAAAATTAAGAAGGAACTGCTCTACGAAAAAGCAAAAATCTAAAAAAATTGAAAATGAATAAGCTATTAAAAGCACCTACATGGCATTACATGAAAAATATAGCAGGAAGTTCCGGTTACCTTTTACAAGTAATTAGATTTCAGCTACCAAACAAAAGATGAGGTGTCACCTTACATTTTTTAAGAAGTTCCTGTTACCATATAATTTATTAATAACAGTGTAACTTGAAAATTCATAATTATTATTTTATTTCAAATCAGTTTGCTACTACCGATCATACCTCCATGAGGATTATTTCAAAGATTTCTAGACACAGATATTGCGAAATTAATCCTGTTTTTGGTTATTGATGATCTGACGAATGATATAAATGCATCATATTTTACATTATTTGACAGAATTTTGCTTTAATCAAAATCATCGACAAAACTCTGGTGTTTAAAAATCATGATGAAGATACTGGAAAAAGTGAAGTTCGACAGAGTGATTTGTAACTTATGTTATATATACAGGGTGTCTCTCGTAACTGGTTCATTAGAACTATTTTAGGTTCCGCTCTTCGTAGAGGCTTGAAATTTAGGTAAAATAGGTTGTTCATTCTGATGACTTCTCAACTTCTTTGTTTTTAATGGAATGCTATAGTTTTTATTACACCTTTCAATTATAGGTAAAAAAATATATTTTTTTAGGTAATATAAACTTTGATAACAGTTATTGGTAAGTAAGTGTTTTTTGGCAAATATCACCATGCTCTTTAGAAGTCCATATCTCAGCCAACGTTAATTAAAAACGTTTTGCATTGGCGCGATAACTTTTCATATGCTGTCAAATAGATTGTCACTTGTTATATTAGTGTATATTATACAGCATGGTTAAATATTGGATTACCGTTTCGCTGTATTCAATTGCGAGAAAGTCGAAAATTTTAAATGGAACGCCCCATATCTTTTTAACCTATCAAAACTTATGCTATCTATCAAAGCTTAAATAAAGCCAACATTGGATCCAAATCAGAGTTGTCGAAAAAAATATAAGGCTTTTTAGTGTCTACTCATCATGTTTTATTCTTGTTTGAATAAATACAACAAAAGAACACGTACCCAAGAACGGGGTACACACAACTATCACACACATTATGAAGTGACATATTGGTACTATTCCATAGAAATCCAAAGTCATAAAATAGCTTTCATTATCAATCAGTTAAAACGTACTTTCATCAAGATTAAAAGCTTTGAACAACAAATATTTCAAAAAAGTAATGGAAAAGAATTTACAACAAGTAAATATTATGAAAAAATACAAAGTATTAACTTAACGTAAAATTTTGGATATATGTATATATTGTTTCTGTATTATGGACAATTTAAATGTAATACGCTTACGTTTTTAAATAAAGTATTATTATTATTATCGTTTTGAAATAAATTGAATTATAGAATTGAAATGTGTTCCTGAATTTCCTGAATTGAAATGTACCAAATGATGTAATATATTTCCTTATAGTCTATTTTTGTGATCTTTTTGAGTTATATTGAGTTTATGTTCTCAACAAACCTGACAAAATAAATTAAACCTTAAGCTAGACATCTCATTGATTTTATTATACATCATTTCACATTCAAAATTCATTGAATTGGAATCATTTCCTTGTGAGCGCAGCGTGATGTTTCAAGGTTTAACTGCATATAATTGGATAGTAAAAGCAATTAATGGAATTAATGTTTGTTCAAAGGTCGATATGTTCTCATTAGATTGTGTATCCAGGAAATTTTTACTTTATTTTATGTCAGTTGATTAAAATTTTGTATTAGTAGCATGCAGCCAGTAATAACTTAATTAAGTTTAGTAAAACAATATTTACTTCTTCACCATATTTCAAAATTTTCTCTTAATATTGTTGCATAAACTTGGTGCACGTACAATCAACATCGCTGAGATTACCTGTTACACTAGTTAACAATAAATATCTCGAAGACTAATATTTTTTATAACGCAAAATGTTCATTTGATTCTAAAACTGTATATATAGATATATAGAAAGTTTAGGGCCGTTTAGAAATGGCATTAACTCCCGCTCATTTGAGGAGATTGTCTCAATCAGAGACAAATTGATTGTGTAATGGAGTATGTCAAAATGAGTTATTCAGAAGCATAAGCGATAAGTGCGTGGGTGTTCTGGGTACACAAACATTCATACAAAATTTTTAATAAGTGCGAAACATCTATAGCATAATCGCCGAATAGATGGGTTGAACAGCTTCAAAAAGAGTTAATACTGCCTCTGGAAGACTTGAAATGCTTCTAGAAGGCTTGATAGTGCCTCTGGAAGACTTGATACTGCTTCTAGAACACTAGATATTGCTTCTAGAAGACTTGAAGTGGTTTCGTCTTCTCCAAACAAAATTACATTTCATCGAACAAGAAAACATAATTACCAAATTTCAAGAAGATGTTTACAATTCTACACTTCGCAATAAAGAAACAAAGAAGAAACGCCTTGAAGGACTCGAGAAGGGCTCCATCAACCATAATAACCAAATGAATCGAAGAAAAACTAGTTCTAATAATATTAATCCGTCTAATAATGTAAGTGACAAACCAATTGCATATAAAACTGAGCACCTCAGTAATCTACATTTTCATGTAAAGAGAATTGATAAAAATTGTTCATCCTTTAAAATACCACTTAATACTGTCAATGAAATGTCTTTCGCTCCTAGAATAACTAATCTCTCTGACGTAGTTTTTACGGATAATGAAAACCGTATTTTCAACCTAGGGCACAAATTTTCTATACCTAAAAAAACTAACGAAATCGAACTAGCAATCTCCCTAGAATCACAGCTCATGCGTAGACCTGATATTCATAGGTACCTCCAAAACAACATAAAGGACCTTATTAAAAATAATAACACCTCTAACATGCGCGTGAGCTGTGACCTCAGGGAGATCATAAAATTAAAAAAGAAAATTGACAGTAGGGATCTTGTGATAACTTTGGGAAACAAAAACGCCGGTCTCATCATACTTAACAGAACTTCATATCTAGAAAAAACTTTTTCATTTTTCCAACAAAATAACATTAACCTTATCAATAAAAATCCAACTAATACCTATAACAATCTCCTCAAGAAACTTATCAACAATTACAGAGACAGCCTCAATAAATTAGGTTTTAACATTAACTCACTTACACAAATGAACCCACTTTCTCCCATCTTGAAGAGCCTCATTAAACTACACAAGAAAGATCATAGTATAAGACCGATAATCAGTAATAACAACACCCCTACAGAAAAAATTGCTAAACAAATCCAAAAATTCTTATATAATAATTTTAAAGACAGTTTGAAGCTTAATGTTAAAAATTCAGATGAATTAATTAAAGCCCTTCAGGATATTAAAATCAATAAAAAATCTTTGCTTGTGTCATTTGACATCAAAAATCTTCTAATGTTCCTATAACAAACTCTTTAGAAATTATCGAAGCCTATCTATCTGATAACATTCATAAATTCAACGATATTCAATACCAACACATCTTCAATTGCATTAACATATTACAACTCGTCTGCGAACAAAACTTCTTCATTTTTAATAATAAATTTTACCGTATGAAAGATGGTCTTCCCATGGGCTCCCCTATCTCAGGGATTATCGCCGACATCTTTGTTAATAATTTCGAGGAGGTCCTGTTCTCCGAGAAATACTCCTTTTTCACTAAAAATATCATATTCTATAAAAGATACGTGGATGACATCCTTCTGGTCTACAACGGTGAAAAATCTCATATTATTGCTCTTAATAACATTTTTAACAATATCAATAATCTTCAATTCACTTTTGAGATGGAGAAATGTTCTTCTATAAATTTTCTTGACCTTAAAATCACCAGGTGTCTCTCGGAGGACAGGATCCTCTTCGACATTTACAGGAAACCTACCACTACTAACACTCTTATTCCAAAAAACTCTTTCTCATCATATCAACATAAACTTGCATCATTCCGTTTTTTTTTTTCAATAGAATTTTAAATTATCCTCTTAACACCACAGATTTTAATAAAGAAATTAAATCTATTGTTAGGCTAGGCTTCGATAATGGATATTCCCTTCAAGAATTGCAAAACTTTGTGCGTTTTTGTCTCCCTCCTTTTCACCCTACCATACAAAACCAACTCTCTAATACTTTCAAGAAGTTTGATATCACTCCGGTTTATAAGAATAACACCAAATTAAGTCAATTTTTAATCAACAACAAACACTCGTTTAATGATAGTCTTAAAAGTGGTATTTATAATATTAAATGTAGCGACTGTGATTGCTATTACATTGGTCAAACTGGCCGTAATATAAACATTAGATTTAAGGAACATTTAAATAAAGAAAATTCAACTTTTAATAAACACCTAAAAGAACACAAATATAAAAATGATATCTCCTACATTAAACTTCTTAAAAACCTCAGTAAATCGAGAAAAATGGATCTTTATGAAGAATACTTCATTAAACTGCACCATAACAATGATTCTACAAACATGCTTAATGAGATTACAGAGTTTAACTACAACAGATACTTTTTATCTTTCTTGTAATTTTTTTTAATTTTTAAATTTTGCCGCTCATGCATTGGTTTGTCACATTGTTATAAAAAAATTTTATTGCCAACCTGTTTAAAATATAAGTTACTGTATTTATAACCATTCTTCTTCTTCCTTATGCCAAGATTATTCAGTCCGATGTAAACTATTGCCATGTGCGCACACGGCTCACTTCTCGATCTTTAACACCAAAAAAATTTTTTGATTTTCAACAAGCCTTCAGCCTTCACATTAATTACACCTGCCTTCAACATTTATATAATTTAACTAAACTTATCGCTCAACGTTGTGTTAACCTTTTATATGGTAAACACGTTGATTTTTTATAAAAAAATTTTATCTTTTTGTATTTTCAACATCGTTCGTTTTTATACTTCGATTTATAAGGATTTATCCACAAGATCATGTGTCACGCTTACATCTTTTCTTAGTTTTCGACGGTAAGATCTAGTTTTATAATTTTTTATTTTTTATTTTCCACCTTTTATAAACCCGTCCCCTACATAAAATACTTACTTTATATTTTTTAATTTAAGTTTCAATTTTTCTAGTTGTACCTGAAGACGCTCTTAGAAAGGGCGAAACATTGTAGTACAGAATTAAATAAATTTTCATCGTGGATAACTTAATTTCCTTTTCATTAAATTCCACCACGATGACCATGGAGACAGTAATCGCTAATTTACTCCCAGAAGACTCGAAGTGCCTTTAGAAGACTTGACGACGTTGCCAGAAAACTTGAAATGCTTGATACTACCACTGGAAGATTTGATGCTGCTTCTAGACCACTTGACTTTGCTTTCAGAAGACTAGATATGCTTCCTGAAAACTTGCTATCGTGTTACATAGTAAATTATTCGTATTACATCGTAAAAAACAAGAACGTTGATAAACAGTTTGAGTTTACATCGAAAATATTAAATACTATTGGACAAAATGTAAAACTTGACTTAAGTCCAAAAGTTGTTATTTAAGCTATTAATTAAATACTATATACTGCTGGTAGAAGACTGTTAATAAAAACTGTTAATAAAATTTGATTTAGCTTCTTAAATACGATATATACTGTTGGCAAAGTACAAAATCTTCATATCACAAATTCAAAAACTCATCCGGATTTTTTATCAAATTGACACAATTTTTTAAATTAATTGATGATATTTTTGTTATTTATAGTTGAATCGACTAGATATTTGGCTCAGTGAATGAATTCTTATTTATTTTGCATTTCCATTTTTGTTCTTTTCGTAATTCTTATCTAGAATTTGAAAAAAGAAAAATCCTTAATCCGAATTTCATATGTCAGATTGATACAGCAGAGAATAACACATTTATACGTTCAAATTTTGATCTTGCAACATCTTACAAGCAGATATTGTAACAGTGGTTATAATAGAAATTTTATTTTAATCAATTCATTTGCGTTTAAAGAAACGTAAATGAAACGTTTAGAGAAGCACGTGTAATAAATATTTGAGCTTTGGTGATACACCATTGACTTTATTATTTCATATATACCAAATGACACTAAAAGATTTGATCTAGAAGATTTGAGACTGTATCTAGAAGACTTAATGTTACTCCCAGAACTAACAATGATATTGATGACTACATTCCACTTGAAAATGAAGTCGGAAATGAAGCAACGGGAAAATATGATACCGCCGATTCTGATATTGACCTCATTGAATAAGAACTATGAAAATGTCGTATTTTTGTTGCATAAATATCCCCTAATACTAAATCTCCGCTTTAGATTCACAATAGCTTATTGATCTAAAGCAAGTACTCTCAAGAGATGGAGTAGCCATATTCCAAGAAATTTATGCGAATTGCTAAAGTAAGTATATTTCTTATTTCCGCAAACTACTTTTTACTGTTTTCCACCACTCATTTATCAGACATATTGTCTTATCTTTCGACTTGTTATTCAACTGTTGAATTGAAACCAACGATTTTGACAATACCGAGAAGAAACTGGACAATTTCGGTATTAAGGGTAAAATACAAAGGAAAATAAAAAAACGCTAAATTATCTTTCGCCGGAAGCACTTGGAATCATAGCCCAACCCAACCTCGTACCTGTTGGCTCTCTACTCATTATCGCAACAGAATCTGCTAACGAGATCTTGTTTTCAATCCCTTCCTTCACAAGGTATTTTGGAAACCATTCTGTAATTATGTCCCCATAACTTTCATTGTATCTTCCCTATCTTATTGACGTCTTCCCCGTCTGTCTCTGGACGTCAGTATTCCTGTCGCTTACCTTCCCCCAATAATTAATAATATAAACCAACACAACTTTTTTTCTCCTCTCTCCTCTGCCCGCTTCGCGACTATGGCCTAGCCGCGTAGCTTGCTTCTCCTTTCGTTCAGAAAGCAATGTTTCCAATCTAAGTATTATCCGCTTAGTCCATCTGCCCTTTCAATCGGTTGTTCTAATCTTGAACTATAGCTTAATTTGTAGTTGGCTTGTCATCACTTTGAGTGCTTCCGTGGAGACAGTTTTGTAGACAATACAGCCCAACCCAACTCAACTCAACCGAATGCATCCTAATCCAACACAATGGCACGACATAAGTGATACTAATCTGTCAGATCATTAGACAAAGTAACCGTCATGGATAAGAAATCCTTTAATAAATACAGAAAAGGGCACGATATACAGTCTGTTTGGCATCATTTCTCTATAGAAAGAAAATAATATATATATGATGTTCTAATATTGGTCTTTATACATATTTAGGCATCATTCATGGTCGCATTTCTAAGGCATATACATAGACTTATGTGATATATGACTCATGAGATATTAAATATGATTTATGTGTGAACGGTAAACATAAACTATCGCACGCTACAGCTCACGATGACCTATTATTTATTATCATTCTTTAATGTAGAATTAATAAAATACATTAATATAATACCGGTAGTAAAAATTTTGAATATCTAATACCGGTATTGAGATTTTGGTCCGGTATTGCAAGCCGTAGTTGGTTCGATTAATGCAAACGGGAAGGAAATAGGTAGCCTGTTGCATTCTTTTGCAACATGCTCGACATCTCTGCTTTCGTTTTTTTACCCAATTGAATACTAATTGGAATAGTACAAAAAAGATTTCGTAGAAAACTATTTTCGGCAGAAGCTGGCCAAGTATTATGTTTTTCTTATATAAAGTAACAAAACTCCTGATCCAGGAGTACAAATGCGATTCTCGTTCTAGATAGCGTCCGTATGCAATCAAATGAACAACCATCAACATCGGGTGCTTCAAATTAATCGTAGGTGCTTCGTTATGGTGCGATGAAGAGTAACAAAAATGCAAAAAAAAGGTTTTGTTGACTTTAGGCTGTAGCAAAATAACGAGAAATACTTTAAAGTCTCTACCTTCTCTCTACTCTGAACATTAACTTTCATACAGTCCATACAGCTACAAAAGCTTACCTACATAGTTTGAAAAATAAAAATAAAATAAAATATGTACTCAATGTATATGTACAGTTGAATGATTGAGATAGTTGACTGATAAAGTGATTTCAAGTTACATGTATACACACTTTACATTGTCGACATATCAACGATTTCTTAACTGTTATCTTCCTCATTAGTCATGAAAACACTTTCTATATATATATATATATATATATATATATATATATATACTTTCTTCTCATCTTAAAAAGTATCGCTACCAGAAACCAATGCGATTGCCGTTGCAGATAGCGTCCGTATACAATCAAATGAACAACCATCAACATCGGGTACTTCAACTTCAGAAAATGTACATGTACCATAACCATTGATATTGGAAAAGAAAGATTGGAAAAAGAGCCTGTTATCACAGGTGCCCATCTCAATCAAGTAATCTACACAACATTCGCTGCAACAAATGTATGAAATGTCGTTTAACATTATCTCTTAACTGTTTTCAAAACATCTAAGTACATCCTAACGCTAATCCGGACGTCCTTTCTAGAACCACATGCAAACTTCATGTATCAAATTGTTACAATATTAGACAATAATTGATACATTTTTTCGTCAGTTTAAAACAGTTTGTTTCAGAGACTTTATTTAAAATATAACAACTCTGCAAAAAAAATTGTCTGCATAGTGAAATTCTGGCAAAATCAATTACTCTGACCAATTGACCAATTAACAGAAGTGGATTAATGTAGTCTAGCAGCGATATAGAACATTTCAAATAACGTTGATTTCAGTGAATTTAATGTTTATACTTAAGTGGTAAGTGTAAGGTTACTTAGTGCCTGGAAGATTTAAACCACCTCTTTATTAATGAAATTTATTCGTCAAAAAAAATGATTTTGTTGACTTTAGGCTGTAGCAAATTAACGAGCAGTCCGACTTTGCTATCAATACTTTAAAGTCTGTAGTATCTCTTGACTTTGAAAAATAAGAAATATACTGAATGTATATGTGCAGTTGGATGAACGTTATGAAGTGATTTCAAGTTATATGCATACGCGCATTACATGTCGGCATATCAATGACTTGTTAATCGTTATCTTCCACAATAACAACTAATAAAGTATTAGCCATGAAAATATACCTTCTCATCTTAAAAAGTTTCACTACCAGAAACATTAGCAGCTTTAGTTATACCATGTTAAAGAAATCTAATATACATAGCGCTCCAATTCATACAAATCACCTATGTGTAAATAAGCTATATCAAAATTTGTTGAGTGTTTGTTTAACTAAATAGTTGTTGAAATGAGTGACATACTTCTTGCGCGTATCTTGCCCGCGTCACATATGCTTTATTAAATTTGTCAACGGGCGTTATTAATAAAATAATTGACGTTTATTTACTTGAGCCCAGTACGAACCGGTCGATCTCTTTATTAGATTGTTATTATGATTTATGCGAACGGAAATGAAAATAACGCCGATAACGCGATAACCATATTCAGTATAACTGTTTGCAAGCTTCGGACAATAAAAAAATTTTGACTGACTTAATAGTCCATATGGTATACAGAGTTATAATAGGTCATATTTTTTAATTATTTACTATCACAGTACAGTAACATTGATCGAGTATTTTAATTTATTAGACTGTTTATTAGGAAACCTTTTGAAACTAAATTAAGAGATTGTAAAAATAACTACTTAAGTGTGTAGTGCAGTAGATAGCATCATTGTAGTCTTGTGACCAGCACCCCGGTTTAAGTACCTGTCCATGGAGATTAGTTCCATGTGACTAGGTTATCTCGTGGGAATCTCAAACGCCAGTCACAGGTGAAGTTAGTGTCGTGTGTCGATAGCGGCGCTCTACACGTGTGCATCTTACTTTATCTAAGGCAAATAGGGTTGTTCAGTTGATCGCCTCAATATCTCCCATCGATTTGTTCCTTTGTAACAAAACATGATAAAATCATATCGCTCATTTGCTAGAATACACGCACAACTCAAAATCTGCGAAATTTGAGATTTTTACATCAACAGACGCGAAAAGGTACATTCTTTGTACACGAACAATGTGACTTTCAAACTTATGGTAATTACCGGTAGAAAGCCATAAGAAATCAAATTTCAATTATATCATGAAATTAAGTTTTAATAAATGATTCTGTCTGAAAAGCTGATTGAAAAAACCGAGTTTTTGGATTGACATTTAGGATTTAGAATTGACGTTGGCTTTATTGGACGAACGGACGTACGAGTTTAATAAGTTAATGCCGCATCCGCGAGCGGGCCGAACTTTTATGTCGGCGATATAAACACGTTCTGCGGGGGGCTAATCCTTACAGGGGCGCATCCTGTTGACGAACGGATTATAGCTGAAAGCCGCGCGTGTCTGACGCCTGCCTACAGTTAATACCGGGGACCACCCGCTGGTTCAAACCCCTCGTTCACGTCACGAAAGCATTAATAAACGGCTGCCGATAAGAACGATCTATGTGTACCAGTGATGGACAAAGAAGGAATGGATATTGGTTATTTGACAATGTTAAATTCATAAGAAATTCGTTGTGGTTATCTATTATTTATTACGTTGTCATTTATTTTTGATTATGGTTTAAAGATGTTATTGATATCGACTAAACTAAAATTATAAAATTTTAAGATTTTCATCAATGACATTTTCACATTCTTAAAGCACTCCCAATGGTTAATGTTGTTCCTGTTTTTCATGAACGTTTGTCATGATGCCAATGAAAAGTGGAAATTTTGTGTAGCGCTGTTTTGTGCGCATTCGACACCGTATCTCATGACTTACTGTTGTACAAACTTGAGCAAGTCTTCCGATTATAAAAGGGTTATACCTTTTGGGTAGATTCCAACAAGTTAAATGCGGATTTGTAATTGATACGACGGAGATAGGAAAAAGATAGCCCGCAACATTTTCTTATTACGCTGATTGGTTGGTTTGGGATCTGCCGAGGTAGTCAGGACCTATTTCCCATTGATAACTCAATCATAAGTTATTGTATATATATGTACACATACACATATTTAGTCTGCAGCGCAG
The DNA here is from genome assembly GCA_036711965.1 of Onthophagus sagittarius. Lineage (NCBI taxonomy): Eukaryota > Metazoa > Arthropoda > Insecta > Coleoptera > Scarabaeidae > Onthophagus > Onthophagus sagittarius. The sequence goes on from JASERS010000001.1 coordinate 56,762,532, forward strand.
AACTCTGAGGGTTGTTTCAGGGCAGCCCAGCCCATAATGCAGATGATTGTTGTCACGTCTTCAAACAGATGAAATTTTTTGACAATATCATCTGTTTTGAAATGTCTTTTGTACATTTACAATAACAGAAACAGTGCTTGTCTCTTGTCAGGCATGCTGACATGCAGAATTACAAGGCACGAAACTACAAAAATATTTATATAAAATATTGCCGATTGAGTGAAACGCAAAAAAGTTATAGATATATTGCTCAGGTCTTATATAATAAATTGCCCTCGGAAATTAAAACACTCCAATGAAATAAACTTCTACATGTTATGAGACAGTTTTTGCTAAGAAATGCTTTCTACTCAGTTGATAAATACATAAATAGCTGCGTTACTATGTAATTTCATTTATAGTGAGTGCGTTATATTTTACTGATTTTTGTAGTTTTGTATATGACAAGTGTAAGCCCTGGCATTGGCACAATAAAGTTTATTCTTAATATACACAAATGATCTAAAATTATTTGCATGAATTTCTTCTTTACTCGACTGCTCGTAAATGCAGCGTGACATTAACGCACTGCAACTCAATTGCAATAACAATTTTATGATACTCAATCCTATTAACTGTAACGTTACATCCTTATCAAGAAGTTCAATTGCAATCAGATATGACAACAAATTTGAAAACTTTGTTTCACCGAGATTGTATTAAATTAAAAATGTTGGTGTCACATTTGACAACAAACTTACATTTTGTGAACATGTTAATGGAGTGGTTGGAACGGCGTTGCGAATGTTGGGCGTTGTCATGGAAGCCACAGAATCTTTCAAAAGCGTTGAAGCGGCAATTTTATATTTTGTCTACGAATTGGTGTACTTAATTTTTGTACTGTATTTGGAATCTGGCGTATCGCAATTATATAAACAGAATTGCAAGAATTCATAAGAAGTTTCTAAAGCACTTAACCTATAAATTTAATTTAAACTATAAAGATTATGGTTTTGCGTATAGCTCTTTCAAACTTCTTCCACTCCACCAGCGTCACATATGTAACAATGCTCCTACATTTTATTAGATTATCAATATTATTTATATTATAAGATTATACGTCTCTCTTGATGTTCATGCATATGTAAAAAACAGACAGGATAAGAAAATTATTAGTGGACTGAATGAAGGATTTTTCACTTTAATTTACTAGAACTTATCGGTTATTTGGTCAATTTTCTATTAATTTTCTCACTTTTTTGTTCTTAAAGATCATTACAATCCTTTCTCTCAATTAACACCCTCCGTAAAAGTCTTCGTACTTATATGAATACAATTCATTCAAAACTTAAAATTTTTTGTAATGGATTCACAACGCAACCTAGAGTTTTCTAACAAAGAGTTTTCGTGGGTCACTAAGTGAAGTCTACAAAAATATTACTCTGGGTTGTAAACTACTGAGCGTGAATGAACAAGAAATAAAAAAATCACATATTTACAATGAAATTTTATTTTGCAATAAAATGTTGATAAAGTATATTTAATGAGAAATCTGTTGACTGTTTTTCGATAATTTATTAAAATCACGTTCATATTTCGTAGTGATTACTTTAACGCATTTCGCAGTTATCTGTTTTTTCATCATAATTTCAGAGTTTTAGTAGCTTTTGGTCTTGGAAAAGTGATGCGACAAACATTTAACGTTGTTTACTGTATCTATTACTATGTACGTCTCATATGTATACGAGGCCATAATATTTTCAGGAAAATTGAAGTATTTTCTGAATCTCGCAAACAACAGATGAAACTTATGAAAAGGTGAAGTGGTTTAATTTGACATTTGAAAATCGGATCTGCTAATTCCAAATTTGTTATTTATATTCGATGAAAATGTTTACTAACTCAATAAAGTAATTTCGCTAAAAAAATACAGCTAATAATGAAGGCAATTTAAACCTTTGTTTAAAATATTACAAATGTTAGTTGTTGCTTTAAATTTCACTGCCAAAATATTGCGAAAACGATACTTTACTCGATTATTAATATGTATACAAACGTGATTCAATTCGCTGTTATTTTTTCATCATCATCCACAATCTGTAGTTTATATTCAAATGCTTGATACTTGCTTTAAAGGCATTTATTTTTTGCGTGATTTCAAATTTTTTTTGAGAGTATCAAAAAGTATCAACACTTTGGTATCAACAATCGATACCTGCAAGGTATTGGTATTGAAAGTATCGAGTATCGATAGTATCGAATGCGTCGAAATATGGAAAATTGTTTTTTATGTACAGGAAGTTTCATTTACAGTATATTTTCAAGGGTGATTATGTGTTCACATATTATATGCAACAATATGTAGTTGTTGCTCATTATTTCAAAACCCGTTTGTGTTAAAAACACGAAATATACGAGTACGATAATCGAGAAAATTATTGAGAACATATGGTGGGAATAAGGGTTTGGTTCATAGGCACCGGTTTTGGAAAATTATATGGGAATATAACATGTGATGAGAACAACTGAATTGGAAAAAGACTGTATGAACTACCACTAAACTTGGTTGATTTGGTTACTATGGTTGATTTGTAAAAGAAATATCTACTGCCAGCACTGTTTAAAGTTTTACAAGCTGTATCTAGTATTGAATTTGTAATTTTGAACTTTTGAGACAAAGATGTTGTATTTTGCCAACAGTATTTGGTATTTTGGCAACAAAATGAAATTTTATTAAAAGTTTCTTGCCTTTTTACTAAAAATGTCTTCTTCCAGCGGTATTCAGTGTTTAATTAATAGTTTCTGGACTACTTACGTCAAGATTTTACATTTTATCCAATAGTATTTAATATTTTCGAAATAAAGTCAAATGGCTTATATTTTTTTTTGCGATGAAAATATTTTCTGCCAACAGTTTTACAACCAGTTTCAAGTCTTCAAGAAGCATTTCATTAAATCTTCTAGACGCAATATCCAGTCTTAATATCCAGTCTTTTAAACCTTTTAAGTCTTCTAGAAACTGTATTAAGTCCTTAAAAAATGTTTCGGAAGTATTTCAAAGCTTCTATAACCAGCATCAAATCTTTTGAATGTATTGAAAGTGTTCCGGAAACTTTTTAAGATTTCTAGAAGCAGTATCAAGTCTTCCAAAGGGAATACTAAGTGTAATAACACTTAGTGTTAATAAACACATTTCAAGATTTCTAGTTTTCCAGCAGTTCAAGTCTTCCAGAGTCAATGTTAAGTCTTTTAGAAGCATGGCAAGTATTTTACAACCAGTATCAACTCTTCTGGAAGCAATATCATATATTGAAAGTGTTTCGAAGTTAAATCTCAATACTTCAAGTCTCCCAGAGGCAATGTCAAGTCTTTTGGAAGCATTTAAAGTCTTCTATTACCAGTATAAAATCTTCTGGAAGAATTGCTGGTGTTCTGGAAACATTTCAAATTTTCTTTAAGCAATATGAACTCTACTAGATGCAGTATTAAGTCTCAATTTATAATACATGCTCTCAAAAAAACATTCGCAGCAGATGCTGGGACTGAATTGGATAGAAAAAGTTCAATGGTACATTAAAATAAAAAAAAATAATAAGCTTTCCACCATTTTAACCACAAAGTTTAAAATGTTAGAAGAAAAATAAATAAAAAATGTACTTTCTATGTACTTACTATATTATTAAAATATTATTTCCAACAATTCGACACATTCGATATTTTGAATAATATCGATACTGCGAAGGTATCAATACTCGATACCTTATTTAAGGTATCGCCCAGCCCTAGTTTTAAGTTTGAATCTTAAATGTCGAGTAGATTATATCTACACCATTTATATTTTCAAATATATTACGTTAAAGAACACAGTGCCTTGTGAATTTCCAGTCAGATTTCTATGATAGTCATACACAGGATCAAGTTCAAATTTGTTGAAAATAATTTAATTCTATTACCTCTCTACAATTTGCAAGAATGGTATGTCTTGTTCAAGGGAAATTTTTTAGGGTTTCTGGTTTCTGTTGGTATTACTTAGGATCCGAACAAAGTTTCTGATGTTTTCGTTTTAATTCTGCAATTCTGTCAAACACGATTAATATCACCTGATCGAGAGTGAGTCACGTGAATTGATGTAACCCACGCGTGAATAACGTGATTCCTGTCTAATATTCATGTTAGTGAATATTAACTAGTTAGTATAAGAAGTCACTAACGGGCACATCTCACAACTCCAATCGTCATGCAATATTTCAATACATACATTTATACTGAATATAATGAACATGAAAATGATGCGTTAATCTAAATAAGCTCTTGAATGCAAATTTCTAAATCAATTTTGGAACAAAACAAATTATATAAACGACCATTGTTACATTTTAGAAATAATATTATACAAATTTTAGTTTCTGTACTTTATTACTGGTTAAGTAAGTAAAGCTCTACTTTGCATGTTTCGACTTTGTTGAAACATGCATAATTAACATAGAAGGATTATAAATTAAAAGAAAAGAAACAATTATAAATCTTATCATTTTATAATCGTGTACTTGTAACGTCTGTTAACGTAATATTTACAATTTAAGTGTTCATTTTAAAGAATTCTTAAATATTTAGTACATAAAAGACTTTTGCAACACCAGTTGTATATTGCGATGTACTTTTTTAAAACCGTTAGAGATTGAGCAAAAACAACAATTTTTATAATATTCTTTCTAAACTGATAATCATTTGTGTCTACTATTGTCATTTTTATTACATACAATTCTACATACAAACTTTACAAAATTTTATCCATAATTCAAGTTATATAGGCTGTTTCATAATATATGTGCAGAACTTCAGCATGTGATACATAGCTTATCCAAAAAGTTGAAAAAGTTTCTATCATGTTACCAGTTCCCAAAATGCACTATTTTAGAGATGCAGGGTATTGAAATTTAATAAAAAAATCGTTTCTTGCGAATATCTCCGGACCGTTTATTGTACAGAAAACAGCTTTTGTAAGCATTTCCTACTCATAATAAGCTGTTAAGCTACTCATAATAAGTTTTGTATGAGAATTTTTTTTTAAGTCATAGTAGACGTAAAATTTATTTTTTAGTAAATATTCTTTAAATTTTACAACAAAAGCTACCTCATGTCAAAATAACAATCAGTTTGTACGTACACAACTTAAACTTGTATTCCAGAATTAAAAATTAAATACACAAACGTTGAAGTGTGCAAAATGCATTACCTTTATGGAATGGCGTGCGGTAATTCAGTAGAAGTAAGGCGGTTGTATCAAGAAAAACATCCTGATGACCCAGTATCACACCATAACTTGTTTCTACGCATTCACCAACGACTATGGGAAAATGGAAGTTTTAAGGAATACTGTTGATCATGGGCGGCTTATGGAAATTGCAAATTCCCAATAGAAAAGGCTAAAAGGCTGTTCTTAACGAAATTGTTAAAAATTTGACCTATCTCCTCGACGGTTTAAAGAATTTTAAAAAGGCAACTTTTGTATCCCTACCATATTCAAAGAGTACAAGTCTAATTCCATGCCATGATTGGCTTTCTGTATATGGATGCAAAACAAAATAGCTCAAAATCCTAAGTTTATAACCGAAGTTCTGTTTACCAATGAAGCATCTTTCTCGAAGGATGATATTTCAATTTTCACAATAACCACGTATAACCAGAAGAAAATCCACATAAAATCAGAAGGCCATCATCAGCAACAATTTTCTGTCAATATTTGGGCGGCCATCGTCGGTAATTATTTGATAAACCTTCCTTTCTTTTCCGAACAGATTTAACAGTGCAGATTGTCAACAATATCTAGAAAAAGTACTGTCCGAATTGCTGGAAGATGTAACGCTTCAAATAAGACAAAACATGTATCTTATGCAAGATGGAGCTTCGGCTCACTTTAGTTTGATTGCTCGCCAACACTTGAACAACGAATACCCAGACCGTTCTGCCGGTTGAGAAGCTCGTAACCCTTGGCCATCGTGACAATCTAAACCATGAAGTTCGGGAGGAACTTCATTGTTTAGATTTTTTCTTTTGGGGCAATCTGAAAAAACTTGTCTACGCTATTCCAGTTGAAAATGTTAACCAATTAAGAGAGCAACAATGGTCAAAAAAAATCGTCATAATCGTCGTAATTATTATTGTGTCTTGCGACGTAATTCGGAACACTCCGGGAGTTTTCCTACGTGTCAATGCATCTTAAAACCGTATTTTTTTCCTGTGGCGAAGAAGCTGGGGAGAAAAACAACCACTGCCCCTTCAAAATCTTCAGCAATTGTGACTTTAAACTTTTTTTTTCTCTCACAAAGCTTAGATTATTATGAGTAGAACATGTTTATAAAAGTCGTACAGAAAGTACGATAAACGGTTTCGGAGATATTCACAAAAAAGAACAGCATTTATCTAGAAAGTGGTGCATTTTAGAGGCTATCTTGATAGAAACTTATTTTCAAACTTTTAGACAAACTACTTCTATCACATTATGAAGTCTTGCGCATATATTATGAAACATCCTGTATAATGTATTCAAAATATACTTTGAATTTTTCGCTTTCTTACATTTTTGTTGCAATGGAATTATTTGAATAATAAATGTAAATATGATCTTGAAGATGACATGTATTGGGGGATTTCATTTCTAATTAATTTGTTAGAATACTTGTTTCTGCGTCATTGCATTCATATGTATGTAATCCTTTGATACCGTCGCTATCCACAATTTGGGCATATATTAATTCCATTAATAAATTAATGACTTATTCTTAATTGCACCTATACATAATATAGATAGCCTGCTCATTATTAAGGTATGTAAAAATGATTTGATCCTTGTTGAATCATTGCGGAATTCCATTAAATCTTGACGGTAATATGCCGGATGACGGAATTATACCAAGTATAGCGTACTCAATATTGTTATCTGTGCCTATAAAAGTTCAAAAAAAATTTGCAACCGAGTAAACCCTGAAGATAACTCGTCGATGATGTTATAACGCTGAACAACAAGAATAACAAGCCTTGAATTTCAAAATATCCCAAAGGACACTAATCGGGAGACAAGATGGTATTCGAAATCTAGCATTAGAAACTCATCAAATGTTGACAAATAAGAATTTCTTGTAGATATGGTTTGATTTAAAAACAACGTTCAGCTTCATTTGGATGATTACCATATAAAATTTCAAATGGGGATGTCTGAATTACGCTGTTATTATAAATAGTCCTTTAACCTAAATTGCACAATTATAATTTTATATATATAGGGTGAGTCAATAGTACGAGGACGGAAGATTGTGGCCGCACTGTTGAAAATAAACAAAATGTTTTTGTGTCATCATAGATTACAATCAAAGCTGCATCTACTAAAATTATTTTCCACTATACAGGGTGTTTCACAATTCCAGAACCCTACTCAACTTCATTTTTTTAAATGGAACCCTATACATCTTTTTAGATATGTTGATTACCTGTCTTAAATGCTATAAATGCGTATCTTGTTTTCAAATTTTGAATGCAAAGTTACCAAGTTATTAATCATTTTGTGAAAATTAATCTTGTGGTGACTTAAACTTCATTATCCCCATTATTATTAAATATTGAAGATTACAATTTGGCATATCGATAAACAAGGCTTTGTTCTTTGAAACCCCACTAATACTATATGATAATATTATACAGGATGGTTACCAGAACCGGTTAATTTATGAAATGTTTGGGGGACCATAACTTTGTTATTTTAAATAAAAAACACCCTATATTTTTTCAATGCCTCGGAAGGCTTTATTCATTACCTTTCATTTTTGTTAAGCATATGGTATATCTAACATGTGTACTTTATGAGATAATTACACTATTTCAAAAATGTCGGCATAAACTTGATTTCTTCACAAGAAATAAATAACAAAGAAAACATTTTTAAATAAATACAAGTAAGTTTATTTCATAAAAGATGGAAAAGTATGGATCTGTGCACAGACAATAGTATTGAGAAAACAACTGTTCAAAAATTCTATTTAAATATGCACAGCGCTGAGACCACATTCTTTGTCAAACGTCTCGTAAAACATCTTCTAAAAGTTTTGGCAATTGATTTTCTAAGAAATTTAAAAAAATGTCCATTGACGGTTGCCTCCAAGAAATACGATCTGATCAAATAAAATTCTAGAATCCCTGCCCAGATAGTTTAGGACCATTGTTGTTAGTGGGCTACTTCTCATATAAATTTACTGTTGACAATATCGTAGTAATGAAGATTAAGGTAGTTAACATAGTTATTTTTACAAAATATCGCTTATTCGCTGTATAGAAGATAATCGTAAAAATTGTATTGTTGTTGATCTTTTTCTAATACCCATTTCGAAAATTCTAGTCTTTTTTGAAGTGAACATACACACATGTATACTTCTTCATCTTTTACAAAATTGACGCACTTGAATTTGTTTAAAAATGTCTTCTTCATAGTTTATTTCTTGTGACAAAATCAAGTTTATGCCGACATTTTTGAAATAGTGTAATTATCTCAAAAAGTACACATGTTAGATATACCATATGCTTAACAAAAATGACAGGTAATTAATAAAGCCTTCCGAGGCATTGAAAAAATATAGGATGTTCCCTTTAAAATAACAAAGTTATGGTCCCCAAACATTTCATAAATTAACCGATAATAGCATTTAAGACAACTAATCAGCATATGCGAAAAGATACATAGAGTTCCATTTAAAAAAATGAAGTTGAATACGGGCCTGAAATAGTGAAACACCCTGTATAGCTGAAAATAATTTTAATCGATGCAGCTTTGACAGTAATGTATGATGAGATATTAAAATGTTTTAAAAATTTTAATGTAAAGCCACAATCTTCCGTCCCCGCTCTATTAACTCACCCTGTATATAATAATTTTCATGTGTTAGAATTATATGTTAATTTAAGGTTATTTAAGGTTGTTTTATTTAATTTTTAAGTTGGCTATATATACAAGTTTTCAAAATGTATATAAAAACCAGTTACAATAGATTAAAATAATAGTGTAAATTAAGAGCAAAGAAAAATGAATTCTAACATGGATCGAAAATTCATGCAACCAATGGATTTAATTGGTAATACGTCAACAAACTGGAGCTCCTGGAAGCAAAACTTCGAGATTTATTCAATCGCAAATCAATTGAATAAAAAAGATGAAAGAATCCAATGTGCTCAACTATTTTATTGTATGGGAGATGCGACAATACATATATATAATTCATTCTCACTTACAAAAAACAAAAAAATAAAATTGAAGTTCTAAGGAAAAAGTTCCATGATTATTTTATTCTAAAGAAGAATTTAAGATACCAACGATATAAATTTATAATATTTCGACAAGGAACAGAATCCATAGAACAATCTGTAACAATTCAGAAAAATCCAGCTACCGTTTGTGAGTTCGAGGATGAATTATTAAAAAATAACTTAATAAAAACCGTGCTTATAACTGGTATGAAGAATGATGCGGTAAGCGAAAAGCTGCTATAAGACCAAAAAATACGTTGGAAAAAGGCGATTGAATGCTGCGTTTTAATTGAAGCGGCTCGTCATTATTTAGAAGACATGTTCCATATTAAAATCAATCAAAACGGAAATTGATGCCGTCCGGAAGAAGAAACCAACAGTTTTCCAAGGTTAACCATGTTCCTCGATGTTTCAAACCACAACGAAAGAAAGACCGCTCATAAAGAATTGCAGATATGGACGAACACACTCAGTAAACAAATGTTATACTTTTGGTAAAAGATGTGAATATTGCCAAAAATTAATCCATTTTGCAGATGTACATATACAAAAAAAATTGTTAAAGAATAACAGAAAAAATCATAATATTTATTCCAATTTAATAGAAAATTTAAATGAAGATGTAAATCAATTATCTATCGATTCAATAGCATCAAATTTACAAAATAAATCATGTCATCAATATTTAATAGTTAAAAATTCACATAAAATTAAATTTAAAATTGATGCAGGAGCAAATGCTGTCATATTTTTAAAAAAGTTTAAAATGATAGATTTTGATTGTAATAAAATTGAAAAATCGAATGGAATATTATACACGTTTACAGGTCAAAAAATTCCAATAGTTGGAAACTGTAATTTAAGTATTCAATATTTGAACATTGTGAATATTTGTACATTTTTTTATTGAAAAAGGATATAATAATTCAATTTTGGGGTTGAACAGTAGTCTTGAATTAAAAATTATTAATTTGATTTAAGAAGAAATAATTAATAAAGTGAATTCAATTGATTTGGGTGATAAAAAATTAGTTAATATGTATAAAAATTTTTTTTCGGGTATTGGTCGAGTGAGTGAACCTTATCACTCACTTCTTGCAATTCTTCATCTTGCATTATTAGAAAAGTAAATTACAGCACTGTATGGTGTAGCTGATTTGTTTTAGTTAAAAAGTTAGATGGTTCGATTCGTATTTGTTTAGATCCAAGAGACCTCAATAAGGCTATGAAAAATCACAAATATAAAATACCAACTATTGATGAAATTATTTCAAAATTAAGCGGTGCCAAATATTTCTCTACGAATAGATTTTGGAATGTCCCTCTAGATACAGAAGTTCAAACTTAGGTACATTTGGAACTCCTTACGGAGGTCATAATTTTTTAAGATTGCCTTTTGGCATAAAAACAGCTAGTGAAATTAAGTAGCACCAAAGAGGAATACGATAAAAAAACTTATACAAGTATTTAAAAAGGCTGTGGAACAAAATGTTAAATTTAATTTAAATAAATGCAAATTTGGTTTAAATGAAGTAAAGTATTTGAGTTATAGATTTTTGAAGAAGTTCAATGGTTGTTAGGTTTAGTTACTTACGTAGGGCGATTAATAAAGAATTTGTTACATCATACATAACCTTCCTGTAGTACAAAAACCTTCGTTTATAATACTGATAACGCCATACATTTACCTGCAAATATTGATTTTTATTTCAGTAGACAATGAGTTTAGTGAAAGTTACTAGTTATATATGGAAGAACCGTTAGACCTCCCGATAGGTTTTAGTAATTTAGTATTTAATTTTGTAAATCCTAGTAACTCGACGTTTTAGCTGCAGGAGGTTAATGGTCAACCAAAATTTAAACCCCCTATGTGTATATCCGAAAATAAATAGTTTTCAAGAACCTAAAATGTATAGGTTAAAAAGTTGAGTTCATTTTTAATATGTGACTTGAATATAATACAACTGCTGAAAAATACATCACAGTCTTAAAAAAATAGATCTTATTTATTATCCAAAATAATCTCTGATTTCAAAAAGATATACGAATGCAGTGTTATTAGAGTCGCAGAAAAGCACCTTTTTTAGAACTCATTTTGTTCAATGTTGATCAACTTATGTTATAATATTATTTGATTTCCTACAAGAATTCGGAATCCGAATAAATTCATAAAATAAACAAACTTTAACTTTTAGTAATAAAGAAAGATTAAATATTCCTCGGACCTCTGATACAATAGAATAAGGTACCGCAAGGATTATGAAAATTAACCCATTTATATCCCAAAAGTTTAATCTCTCTGTCTCCAACGGTAATGTATTCAACGTGTTCGCGGATATAGCGGTACTTAGAACTACACCGGCTTCTCTCCTTACACTTTCCATCCGGCCCTCTTAAGATGTTTGCCTGGATTCAATTTACTTCTCTTCCCAACTATTAAAGTTACTTTACCAAGTTATTTTTTCTCTTTGAGTTTTTTAAAAAAGAAATAAGAAAAGTATTTAAATTTAAACAGATATTATAGTATTTTTAGAACATTTGCCATTGTGTTTTAGTAGTTGCAATACATTCATACATATTAGATCGTTATTTGCCACGACTGCCAACTGGTTAACAACATTTATAGCAATAAACGTCCACTCGTCGTTGTTATTAGTGTATTATTTGGTTTTGTTTACAAATGGCCCAAATACTCAACCCAATTACAAAGAGGACAATGGAAAATTTTCAATTTATAATACTCGTTATGTGTTCATTTTTAAATTGCGAAAATATATAATCAAGCTCACTTATTTCGTTAATATATTACACTACTAGTTAATGTTAGTATTTGCAATTTTATAAACAATAATTCGATAAATTTGGAAAGGTGATACAAAATACAATAATTGCGTCGTATAAATGCTTACGGACATAACAGTGAAAATTGGGTGTCGTAATTTCCGAGAAGAGTTCGCATAAGCCACGTCGTGCAGCCGTAAAACGGGGAGGTTCTCAATATTGCACTTTGACAGTTGCTTGGGGGTGGCAGTTAAGCAGCGTGACGAGGGCGGCACCAAGTCGCCCTTCGTGACAGGTCGAGCCACTTTTACCTGTTTATAAAGGATAATAAAGGTTTATTGCAGTCCTTTCACGAGCTATATTTCCTCCACCAGCCTCTTTAACCGTCCAGATCCTTGCCTTTAAAGACTTTAGTGAACACAGAGACAACAGGAATACAGGATGTACTTTATGATATGGTGCAAAACGAAAATTATTACCGTCTTTGGGTCTAATAAACAATTTTTCTGATAATATTGATTTTTTTCAAAGATATTTCTTGCAGTTAATTCTTTTTTCATTTCGTTTTTGTTGGAAACTAGGAAAAGTCTTCTGAAAACGTGTCGTGAGTCGACAAAGTATGTGCTTGGGTTCCTTGCAACGTGAATCATGCTGCCAGTTGTACATTACTGCCGCCAGTGCGTCCGTCGGGAGAATTTTAATAGGTCAGATAAATGGTCGGGGAGCGTCAGGGTGAAACGGGCGTCACGTGCAAAAATCCGGGGGCGCATTCTTCTTCGCCGACACCACACTGCCTTCGAACGAACTGCTGCTACCGCTGCGCCCTCGATGACGGTGCCAGAGTACGAAAGAAATTAAACGTCTAGTTATTAATTACATCGATTGATCATGCACGAAGAACCTTAAATGCGAAAAACGATTTCGAATTTATGCTGAATATCAAATTGAGATCGATGTTGAAACATTACTAAGAAATATTGTTTCATAACATTTTTTTTTAATGTTGTTACATCAAGTAAAACATATTTATCTTTTTTCAAGTCAATTTATTGAGGTATGATGATATAATGGACCAACATATTCCATCATACCAAAAACATTTAGTAAAACTTAATTTTATTAATTAAATTATAAAGTATACGCCGAAAAGTTTCAAAGTTTGTTCCGGTGATAAACGGAAGTTTAAACCAGGTTGTGGACCACCACGACGACCGCAATGATGAAGTCCGCAACTATTTAATGACCTCGGCCACGTGACCTTTATTCCTAGTAATAAATGTCTGAGACACGCGACTAGGGCTTTAAGGGCTGAGTTATGGAGGTCGAGTGACGCCCGTGCGACTTTGCCGGCGGTTTACTACTCATTTAAATCTAAACCTCATTATATAATTTTATAAAGGGCGGTTACCACATGATATTAATTCGCATTTATAATCGTATTTAAACTTTCTCACGCGTTCAACCAATTAATTAAATACGAACAAAATTTTAAATTATTTCTAAACTGCATACATAAAATGTCATTTATCTACTTTCGTTTGTAAAATCGTTATTTTGAAGACATTTTAGTTCATAAAGGACAGCAGTGCGTAAGGTAACGCAGGAGTGCGTGAAGTAACAATGCATTTCAAATGGAATTTACATCACGCTTTTATAGCACAGTTTGGTGCGTTTCCATAATAACAAGACACAAACAATTGTCAAATAATTTCATGACAGTTTCAAAAATTGAATACTTAGTGTGAATACCTAGAGTGAATACTTATTAATATTAATTATTAGTTTGTAGACAAAATATTGTAAGAAACCGTAAGTGCTTTTTGCGCATTCATGCGATATGTACTCACTTCGCCCGTGCTCTGAACATCATATTCGTACGGAAAAAGCTAACTTCACGCACTGTTACATAAATAACTACAGTTACAAATAACACAATTACAGCTTTATTCATAATGTCTAACCTTCCGTCGGGCGCAACTGGCCCGACAGGCATGAGTAGAATGTTTTCGCTCCTCTCCTGAGTCTTAAAAAGTGTAGAAGTCTGTACTTCTTTATAGTCTACTGTCTTTACCTGCTGATTACAGTATACCTAGTCCGTTAGCTCGCGCGTTTTTTAGAATGGATTTATTATTACCTAGATTTCATAAGCTCATTGCGCCCGGATGCGTCATAAATATTTTTGCCAATAAATCGATTATTTTTTTCATCATGTGATTATTTTAGTTGTTTCTTCACATATCACGTAATATTCTATGATACTTCTATTTATTATTTTTTCTTCCATTGATATGTTTTTTGTGAGAACAAATATTTATCTGCAAAACCTAATTATAGGAAAAAGTTGTCGCGACGTTTTATATTTCTCAAACCAAATAAAAAAGAATTCCCACAATTGCAAATGTTGTTCACGGTCAAAAAGGTATAAAGTAAGGACGTTTACTGAACTAAAATAAGTTCTAAAATAAATATTTTTCTCCACTCAACGCTAAGACTTGTCCGTGATCCCTCAATCACCGATGTCAAATAATGCAAATAAATTTATTGAAATATAACTACATTACTTGACATGGAAGATTGTAATTGACGAGTTTTGAGAGAGTCCTCACCGTTCGTGAGAATAAATCTTATCTTCGAAACCTAACTAGAAGTAAAAAGTCGTTGCGAAGTTTTATATTTTTCAAACCAAATAAATAATTCTCACAACTGCAAATGTTGCTGTTCCCAGTAGCGAAAGGTATAATAGAAGGACATAATATTGACGTAAAATTAATTCTGAAATAGCTGGTGGTTCCGACTGTCCTTTATTTCCGTTAAAATGTCCGAAAATTGTTCAAATATAACAAATCTTCTCGAAGACGACAAAGAAGATCCCTCAGTGAACGAGGATTTTGGAGAAGAAAGTGATATTGATTCGGAAGATTTCGTTGAAAAACGTGAAGACGATTCAGAAACGGAGCAGGATGGTGGGGAATTTCAAGATGAATGCGAACCTGGTAGTGAAGCCAATTGCTTTTTGGGAAAGGATATAACAACGAAATGGTATAAAAATCCGCTAAAAATGCTCAAACTGTGGTTGATTGTTGGCATAATTTGTTCACAGACGACATTTTGGATACAATAGTTAGATATACAATCCAATATATTGAATCGATAAAGCATAAATTTTCCAGAGAAAGAGACGTCGCGCCCACAGACGTCATCGAACTAAAGGCTTTTATTGGTTTATTATACTTAGCAGGAGCACTGAAAGGAAATCGTCAAAGTTTGGAGGAATTTTGGGGAAAAGAAGGCGACGGTGTCGAGAAATTTGGATTGGTAATGAATATCAACGTTCAAAGCTCTGACGCGTTGTCTTCGATTTGACGATTTTACTACCAGAGCAGAACGAAAAGAAATCGATCGTCTTGCTCCAATTCGGGACGTGTTTTGAAAAATTTCTAGAAAACTGTCAAAAGAGTTATAACGTCGGAGAAAACGTGACAATAGATGAGATGCTACCAGGTTTCCGTGGACGGTGTGCATTTCGGCAGTACATACCGTCCAAACCGAACAGGTACGGCATAAAATGTTTTACCCTTGCTGATGGCAAGACGACTTATATGTTGATTATGGAGATTTATCTGGGAAACAGCCTGAAGGTGTTTTCGCTGTCAGTAATAAGCCGTGCGAGGTAGCTAAACCGATATTCAGAAGCGGAACATTACAGCCGATAATTGGTTTACCGATATAAATCTCATCGATTTTTTGAAAAAGAAAAAGTTATCATACATTGGAACTGTGAGAAAAAATAAAAGACAGTTGCCCCCACCATTTGTCTTGGCCAATAGAAGGAAACAATAAACCAGTATGTTTGGTTTCAATAATGGAAAAACTTTAGCATCTTACATTTCACGAGCAAAGAAGAATGTAATTATCGTATCTACACTACATGACTACAGCACCATCGATCCTAAATCTGAAGAGAAACAAAAGTCAGAGATAATCGCTTTTTATAATTCCACTAAGAGCACTGTCGATACTGTAGACCAGATGTGTGCTACCTACAGCGTGAACCGAAATGTGAAGCGGTGGCCTATGGTAATATTTTTCACAATGTTGAATGTGAGTGGTATTAACTCCCAAGTAATTTACATCAGCAATCGACTGGAATCATTAAAAAGACGAGTTTTTCCAAAAACATTGACCCATCAACTGATGATGGGACAGCTTACTCGGAGAAGTATGAAGACTGTTGGAATCAATACACAGCTCCAAATGTGACTAAAACAGTTCCAACCGATCAATGAAGCTGATGACTTAGAAAATTCAACTCCTTCACCTCCTAAAAGGCGTAGATGTTCAACCTGTACAGATGAAAGGAATTTCAGAAGGATGTCAAATTATGAATGTAAAAAATGTCGGTCTGCAATCTGCATGTCGCACGTAAATATGGTGTGTGGTACCTGTTATGCTGCATGTCAATGTTGGCGTTCTGCCGAAGAAACTGACTCTGAATGAACAAGACAACAATAATTTTTTAATATATTTTTTACATATTATTTTGAAAATAAATTCGTTTCTTCTAAATTCATTCTTTTTCTTAGTTAAAATTTTTTTATAATTTTGTATATGTATTATTTTCTTTAATAAATGCGTTTTCTTTTCAATATGCTTTCTTTTCTTGGTTAAAACAACCATTGAACATCAATAGATGCTTTTAAAGTGCTAATTAAGAATGTGTGTTGCGATTGTTACAAGTGTGCCTCTCAGGGGCATTGCGCCTGAATTTGTTAACACTAACAATGCGCCCGACGAAGGCTTAAATATACCAGTTTGTGTTATCACATTGCGGTCAATTTTATATAAATATAAGAGAAAAATCAATACTTCCAGAAATATTAAATGTGTAGAGACATGTATTAGGCAAATTTGCCAGCTTTTGCATTCATAAAGCCATTACGTCTTCAAAAATCATAGTATTGAACAGCTTAACCAAATGGTATGAAGAAACAATTTATTATGATTATATTGTGTTTGGACTTCAAGAGGTCTGCGGATGGTGTGAAAAGATCAAATTATTGATAACTTAAAAATCAGTACAGTTGTAAACCATCATTTGTTAAGCATAGTAAATAAGTAATTTACTTTATTACACAATAATGATAAAAATACAAACTTAACTTTATGATACCTATACAACATAAAAAGTATATATATTTAATATGTTTTAATTATGTTTTTAATTATGTTTTCTGGGATTCGTTTCCACACTGATACAACCTATTTCGCAATTGTTGCACTAGCATTTTTAATTTTTCCGGTTGATGTCAGTGCATGACCGTCACTCACAACCATAATTCATATTCTTTTCTTAAATAATCATTGAAGGGCTTATTAATTAAAACGTCCAAAGGCTGTAATACACTTGTCATACCTCCAAGTATAATCAACAAATCAAAGTTGTTTCTTTTAACTTTGGCTTTTACATTTTTTATTAAGTGGCCTCGAAATCCATCTAGAACTAACATATTTAATGGTTTGCTTGGATATCCGCGACATCTGTTCCATACCAGATTCACCCAATCTTCCATAAGGTCTGCCATCATCCAGCCTTTCTTTTCCGTTCGAACTATAACATCATTGAGAAATTTTTAATTTTTTGGTATTGTTTTTCTAACAAGTATTAAATATGGCGGTAATTTTGTACCATCAGCAGTAACACATAACATTACCGTGATTCTCTGTTTTTCGTAACCAGTTGTTATCAATTTTATTCCTCTTATTCCTTTCTCTTTAACTGTGTAATTACGAGGCATATCGAAATAATATGCATTAACCACTAATATAATCAAAATAACAAATAAAAAATCAAAAACAATATTTTTTTTATTTTTCAAGTTAAATCATTCGAATCTTGCATGAATATTCTACATCACATTCAATAAGAGTACCAATTTTCATTTTGTTATTATTTTATTATTTTTTATTATACTTACCGCGTATAGACGAACTAAGTATATGAATATAAACGTGATTACAATAAACACGAAAAATCCATCTTCGAAGTTTAGATCGTGACATTTGATGATCGTAGAATCTAAATTGACAATTTTTAATATTAAATCATACATTCTAATGTAACAGGGTCGTTATAACAGTGTTAGGTTCCACTATTCATTTCGTGGAGAATTTAAATTTTGGTAACATGTGTTGTTGATTCTAAACATTCGATATAAAATATTTTCAAAATAGCCGCCACTTCTAGCTACATGCGGTTCTAGCATTTTATGTATGATTTTGATAAATTTAACAATATAAGGGAAACTATTGTTTATAAATAATTTGTGGAGAATTGAATAGCCTGTCTGGTAGGGTAAAAACATGGGGAAAAAAGATACAGGGTTGGGTTGGGTATCTTCGTAATTATGAAAGATAGAAAGTTGCGGTTTTCAAGAACCTGAGCTACATTTTTGTGAAATTTATAATGCGGCAAACCAATTTTTTATAGCCCTCTTCGTTTTTGATATACAGGGAGTTTCTCAAAATATACGATTTTCAGACACCCCTGTATCTCGGCTATCTGGAAACTTTGTAAAAATGTAAATACGGGTTCTAATAATTTTTTTCACGTAGAATTTAATGATGCACGTAGAAGTTTTGTAGTCATCACGGTTTATGAGTTATAAACAACACAAATACACAACAGTTATTAACAACTTAGGTTTTTTAAATAGAAGCACCTATATTTTATGTTTTTGTTGAACTAGATTTTTTGTAAGCTTTTCAAAAATATATAATACTCTATACTTACCTTTATAATTAACCTCAAAAATTTAAAATAAAATTTTTCTATTGAAAGATGCTTGGTTTATGAGATATTCTGTTTTGTCAAGTTAAATGGAATGCTTCCGCATTTTTTGTATTTTTTTTTCTATTTTTTTGTTGGTGTTGACGAACGAATAAAGTTTATTAAATTTCAGAACGAATAAAGACAATCAAATTTCCATTCTTAAAGTGGTTCCGAAAATTGTATAAAATAACATCAGTATTGTAATTGGTGGCGCGGTGATGGCGCAATGTGGGCGTCCACATGGACGCTAATTTTTGTTATAAGTATACAAAACTTTAAGATATGTGTACCATAAGAGACATGTTTTGGATCGTGATTATAAAAGATTGAATATGCAGAACGATTGTTTCCATTTTATAAATGGTACTGCAGGAGATGAAAATCTCCCTGGTTCTAACTTCATCATCAATGGAACAACGTTGGATCAACTTATTCATGGAACAACATTGACACTATCATAGTATTACCTTCTTTCATCGGATCCTAAAGAGTGGAATTCCTTTGTATTTATTTTAACGTTTACAACAGGGAAAAGTGTAAAGTACATGAGTCCGTGGCATACATAAACTACATATAAAAATACATTTGGATCAATACCAGGATCATACCTGGATCATAGTTGTTTTTCATACAGAATGATGGACTGTCTAAATCCGTTGTTTTCGAGATAGATTTTATGATAGGTTTAGTGAAGAATGATTTTTTAAAAGATGAAAATTTGTGTGGGAAGATGGTTAGCAAAAAACGAATATAATAAATAATAAACGATTTTTCTTAATAGTACTAGATCAAAATTGTAGGTCCGATTTATATAAAGAGCTTTTACAGAATATAAAAGCCTAAAATCTATTCAGATAAAATAGAAAGCTTACATAAATAGATATGTTCCCGAATGTTCCTGAAGATGATTTAATTAAAATCGAAACCGGTTGAATAAAAATAGTTTTTACATACCAATCTTTAAATAAGCACAAAAAAAGACAACAAACATTATATTACAATAAAGATGGTAGAAAGAAACAAACTTAACAATACTTTTACAGAATGTATTCAAGAATAAATCGATTAAATGCAGCATATAAACACTCTTGCAAAAATGCAAGATATTATTCTAAGTATGGTTATTTGGATGAAAATAAAATGCTACATAATGATCCTAAAAAAATACTAGTTTTTAACTTAATTTTTTCTATAAATATTGAACGGCACAGTTATTTTAGCTTCATTGTAATAAGTTATATGAGTTAAAACTATTGTGTGTAACATTTTTCCCAAAGAAACTCGATTCTTTTAATCAGATTTTTTTTTGTATTTCAAATACCTCTCAATTTAGTTTTCGTGCCTATCCTTTATTATTCAACTGTGGTTTTTGATTTTTCATGCTTTCATGTTTTCAAGTATACGATCGCGTTATTAAAGATAATTTATAAGGAAGAAAAATAAATTGATTTGTAAAAAAAATATTGCCAGATCTTCAACTGTAATAAAAGTACAGTGTAATACTAAAACTATTACTAGGACTAAAACTAGGCGCTTTCGGGTTTTACCGTGTGCCTTTTGAAAACGTATTAAACATTTCGGATGCCATGTTGCAAACTTCTTCAGAAACTGGATCAAATGAACCAATGGCACCCGCTTTGATCCCAAGTTCCAAATAACCATTACAAAGTACAGCAATAACTTCAATCATTATAATGTTCAATATCATCAAAACTGATCAACATGCTTTTAAATACATATACCTGAAGGTGGCCTCGTCGATTTCACGTTAAATCGCATTTTACATGTTTTGGAAGAGACACAATTTGTCATAAGAAGATATTTATTCTGAAACCGCCCACAAACGGAACAAAAATTGCAAAAACATGGGAGAGGATTGGTTGTTCCAACAAGGCAACGGTTTAAGTTCAGAACATTGCTCCAGGGACGTCGTTAACAGGTCCGCGTAGCGTGGATTGAGTAAAACCTTACTACTCAAGCTTGTGTAAAATAATTCTAGTATTAGTCCAAATAATAGTACTAGTGTTAGTTCTAATTCTAGTTCATTGAATGATTTCTTTTTGAACCTTGAAAATATATACCGCAAATACAATTTTGCTGCCGATTGGATGCGAAACCATACAAATCAGTTTCTATACCTTAATTTTGATAAATAAAATAATCAAATAAACAGTTTATGTGCAACTTTTATATTTTCTCACAGGTATAAATCTGTCTCATACTTGTGTGAAAGCGCCCCGCATATGAGGTACTTTCATACATTTTTATTTTTTTATAGAAGAGTTACAAAAAGCCATACAAGTAAATTTAGTTAAATATTATGTCTTTATTATAAATACAGACAGTTGAAACGAGTGAGTGAAAACTTTTTTCACTCACTCCAATTTGTATCATTATACTGGTTGATATACACTTGAGCTAAGACGCTAAAATTGTTAGTTCAATTACTTTTTTTAAGAAATTAAATAAAAATTGTAGTCAGCAAAGTAAAAATTTGAATTTGTGTTTTATGAATTGAGTGAGTTAGGGTATTTTTTGTAATTCGGGTTTTTATCCTTTTTTTTAACAATAATAAAATAAATTTCAACAACGTAAGTGTTTCAATATTACCATCTGCTACGTACCAATTTCAACCAATTTAATCAATTCAATTCAAGCCATATAAAATAGTATATGTATTTCAACCCAGCATAAGAAACAAGTTTCATAAGACTAAAGTTTCACTAGGTATAAATTCTAATTTAAATTGTCACATTGACCACTAAAAAATTGATGACAAAGCACCCGTTTGAGTACTGTAAGAGTTTTCGTTATTGTATTGAATTAGAAAAAATGGAAGATAATAGTTATTTATGAAACAGTGCGTGAAGTTAGCTTTTTCGGACGAACGCTATGAGCGAAGCGAGAGTGCACAAAAAGCACTTCACACAAGTTTCATACAGTATTTTATTTGCAAATTAAAAATGAATAATAATAATTATTCGCTATTTTTGAACTGTCAAGGAATGATTTGACAAGTGTCTGTATCTCGTTACTATGAAAATAGCTCTAAATGGTGCTATAAAAGCAATGCGTAACAATAAATCTCATTTAAAATACATTGCTATTTCACGCACTCTTTCGCTATTTTACTATTTTACATACGCTAAATGTCTTCAAAATAGTGATTTGAGAAACGAGAGTAGATAAAAGAATTTTTAGTTATTAAGAATAAACTATTAAGTAAATTAAATTTTAAGATTAAAATTCAAAATTATTCTCATCTTAAGTATAATGTGATGAAGCACAGTCTAATATGTTTTGTTATATGTAAATATACATTATTTGTATAAATTAATAAGTTAACACAGTTTTTTTAATATTTAAAATATTTGCATGCCGCCTTAAATACACTATTTCAAGGTACCTGCAAACTTTAAAATTATTGTTATGACAATTTTTTCTTGCAAGTTTTAAGAAGAACTTTCTTTTTAACCTTGTCTTGCATTTATTTCATAAAAAAATTACCGATTTTAACTGCTTAACCGGAGCGTAGACCGACCTTTAACTGACTGTTCACCGTTTACCTGGTCGATTGCATTTCGATAGGTAGTTAATGAAGATACGCTGGTTTTTCCGGGAAAATTTCGCGTTTTGTTCAATTTTTGTGCGAAAAAACAAATAAACCGATATTTGATTGTTAGGTACCGTTGGATTCGTATTGTTTATACCTTTTGGAGGACACCATAATATACTGGGTGTTCCATTTAAAAAGACAATGTTGATCCATTTTCCAAAAAAACTAAAAGTTATAATAAAATTTGCGATAAGAAAGTATTTGTACATATAAAATATAGAAATCCACTTATTTTTGTTCGTAATATATGAAAAATAAACCAGTAATGACATCAGTTGGTCCTCCTTCATTATTACAACAAAGTGATAATATAACAGAAATAATTATATATAATAAAAATAAAGAAATAATAAAATAATTAAAATAATTATTATAAATTATTTGTGTTACATGTTAGTGAAGTATCAATTACATCTAGTTTATGTTAATTTAATCTGATAATAGTTCTGGGCTATCAGAACCAAAGAGTTCTTGAGTTTTTTGTAGAAATAACAAAATAAGTCTTTAGTACTTTAAAATTCCCCTCCTCATCTATCTAAACTCTCATCTATTTGGCACGTAAGTCCTCAGTGCCAAATAGATGAGAATTTTGAAGTTTTCATAAGAATTCCGATAGTCCCCCAAAGAATTTTTTAAATAATGATAATAATAATGTAGATGGGATCAAGTTTACACACACCCTTTTTTTTCATGTGCATCAGCAATATATCAATAGTGGTTTTTATTGCAGAAGAAGCTTCGTAAATAAATTAATCAAGCCATTAAAAAGATTTTGTCATATTTCCATGCTTTACATGCGCGCTGTATATTCAGACTACATTGTTTTGTATACCATAATGATTATCAAAAGGTTTTATCAACGGTTTTGGATCGCCGATCTTTCATGTGACTCACAAATTCCTGTTACAAATATAGATATCTTATAAATTAATATTCGCAATGTATCAAAATCATAATTAATTTTATTTTGATGATCTTTATTACTATCATCTTAATTATCAAAACGTACATGCAATGAATCTACAAACTAGACAACACTTTATCCATTTCTCCCGATTCATTCGTATTCACAGCAGCGTTATTATCATGTAAAAACCTCTCACAGATTGTGCTAAGATCCATTTATCACTAAAACAAGGATGATAGATTTTCAACACGCGAAAAATTTTCATAATATCAGTCAAATTTATAAAAATTGATACATTTTGATAAATTTGACTGATGTCATGAAATTAATTGTACCTATTTTTATTTACTTATATCACTTACTAGGTATAGTTTAATATTTTGAAAAATGTAATCATTTGAAATGTGTTAAGTATAAGCGTAAAATGACTATTAGAATGTATTAAAAACTTTATTTTTTAAGAGTAGCTTATTCTAAAACAAAATGTTCTTTTAGATTTTGCAACAGAGTACGAAAGTGTGCATGACCATAAATATATTTATTGATTTTAGGAAATTATACCTTTAGATTCACATCGTCGCTATAAGCGATTTATTAATATTAAGTTTCACAATAAATATGTCAATTTCGCGTATGGATGTGCTACACAACAGTGAAAAAGAATTGATATGCTCGCTTTTCTAACAAAGATTGGCTTATATAAATGTCGAGTAGACACACCACTATTCTTACCGATAAAAAAGGGTTTTGACAAGAACCAATTTTGGAAGCTAATGTGAATTACTGGCGGATTTTGAACGAGTAATATAAGAAACGCATGAATTGCGAGTGATATGAACCAGTATCAAAAATTTTATTTGGTTTAAGTCAAAGTAATGTAAACTAAATATATACTACATAAATATAAACCTGCTACAAGCAGCGAATATATTGTCAATTTAATTTGATTCCTAAGATACTTCCTTGTGTTCCCGCGAGTATCATACCACGCTAAAATAACAATTATCACACTTGATGCTTCAGGTTTGTAAATGTACCTTGAAAGTATCAAATGGCACACACTAATAATGTGGTAGTTAATAAAGAAATTTTCATTAAATGTATCTTCTTCACATCATGTTCATAGTTTCTTTATAAAAGTCTCGCAGCTTAAACGTTTTTTACTTTATAACCGACCAAGGAAAATGTACTTATTTCTTATAGTTCTATTGCTATAAATTTTCCACGTCATGGTATCATCGGAAAATAACTAGTAATGTTTAGATATCGTAAATAGCCTGTTGTAAAGATAATCAGTCACTATAAAAGTGATAAAAATTATAGTAAATTTTGTTATTAAATATGATGTGGTCCTCTCAAATTGTTCTATCCTATATTAACACAATAAAAGTTCAATATGCAGATTCTTATAAAGAACTTTTAGAATATGCTTATTAATTTTGATGATCGTTAATGAAGGATTGGTGGATTGGTGGAGTGGTGATTGCATTACATCATGACTAACAGATTTTTGTTTTAAAAATTTTTTTAAAAATTAATTTTTCTATGGGGGATAAAATAAGTAAAATATAAATATGGGTCACCACAAAAGGTCCTCTGAATCTATAATAAATTCAGTGTCGTCAGTCTGCGCTGCACACACGAACACCTGCTTTGTCCACGACTCCACTTCCACCTAATTTATTGCGGAAAATTCGTTGCGATAAATCACCGCCCCTAAAAAGCGACCCTCGCCGGTTTCGGGGGCTATGAAGATGTCGTCGCTAGTATTTTATACATCATCGGTGACAACGCGAACGATCCACAAGTTGACTGGTTCGCATGATCGAATCATTAATGACCGTAAAACACATTTCTATTTAGACAAATAAGTCGGGTTCGATACAAAGAAAATCTGCTATTTAAAAGCGCATATTAGGATGCGCCGATGACGATGATGATAAAAGTACAGGGTGATGAGAGTGTTATGCAAACACGCTACTTCAAAATATGGTTATGTACTTTTAAAAATGTTCATCCAGTGGGATAAAACTTTTTCAAAAGAGTTTGAGTTTAAAGTAAACTAATTATAAATGAATTCAAACATCTTGTTATAAGGAGGTATAAAAGAACTATTTCAACTACTCCTAATATTTCCACACACTACATCTTTTTCTTCGTTTCAATTCTTTTTCTTTTCCACCCGTTGACCTCTTTACAACTTCTAATATGAATTTACGTCTTGGAGCCCTCGAGACTACGTCGACACTTTCGGCGCTTCCTGTGCCAGAAAACGAGGGGTTGGCTCAGTATACTGATATATAAAGAAGAGAGATCGGAGCATCTCATATGTAAGCTGCCAACTCTACGTCTTTACTTCCCCCCTCCTCCTACGATTCTCGCAACCCCGTTTTCTCTTCTCCCTTTCGAGCAACCCTCATCCGGTTGGGAACCTCTCCCTCCGCCGCCTTAGGTGGTGGTGGCGGCGGAGTCCCATTGACGTAGCTGGTCGGACTTTTAATAAAAATCTTGTCTGTTTGGATCTGATAGATGACTACACCCCCGGCGAGATATTAAAGTTGCGCCGGAGGTTGCGCTGTGACGCTACTGGTAGTATCGTCTGCAAGGAAGAACGAACTTCGGGATATAGACGAAGGGAAAGTGTTCTCCGCCCCACAGCATTGTTTATAGTGACTCGAAAGAGCAATTTCAAGTTTGTCCCTCCTTAACATAGAATGTATCTTGCGTTGCTTTATGTAAGCAAAAGTCAGTTCAAAGTTCAAATACAAGAAATAATAATATTTTTACAAAATACAAACATTCAAGCATTGAAAACAACCACATGTTTTCAATTTTAAATTTGATTACATCTTGTTATTGATAGGGATCTGATATCAATAGGACTAGGAAAAGGTCGTTATGGCAAGTATAAAGGGGCTACGCAGATTCAATTACAATAGATGATGGTAAGGTAGCTCTACATGAGGTCATGTCGGGTATTATGTAATGTTCCCTTATCGAACGGGGAGCCCTTTCGACCCTTTCTAACATAAACTTGCATTAGTGTCACCTAACGTTCTAGGTTTAATCGTCGACGTAACGATGTCCAAGTTTATTTCCGAAAAACCAATATTGTATATCGAAACACTTTATAAATGTTTTCTGTACAAACTATTAAAAGTTAATTAAAAAAATACATCATCAAACTAAAAAAATAAAATCATTCACGTAAAGAGAAAATATTAATTTTGTTTTGTATAAGTGGATTGTAAATATAAATAATCGTCAACTGGTGACAAAATGGGAACAGAAAAAACAATCTGACACATAGAACTGCGGTAAAAAATCAAAGTAGCGATTGGGCAAACACTAATAAATAGTGCCATTGTGTGCAAATGTCAGCAACGGTGATCTCTCTGAGGATGTTCACAAATATGTGTTATCAGGTGACGCGTTC
Organism: Onthophagus sagittarius; assembly: GCA_036711965.1. NCBI lineage: Eukaryota > Metazoa > Arthropoda > Insecta > Coleoptera > Scarabaeidae > Onthophagus > Onthophagus sagittarius. The sequence continues at coordinate 56,789,371 of JASERS010000001.1, forward strand.
AGGTGTAAACCTTGACGAAATGAAGGTTGAGCACCTGCGCCGCACAAGCATTTGAATCTAGCCATAAAAAAAAGCTCCCCGATAAGTTATCACGTGCATGTGTCAATAGGAGCCAGCAACAAGTGCGACTTGTAAACCTCACAATATTAATCTTCTTTCATTTTTATTATTATACCGTTGATATACATTAATACACCTGACTGTCAACGCTATTTACTCTTATCGTATGTAAATGTAGCAAATAAGAGACAAAATGATAGTTTATGATAAAAAATTTTATATAATCAATCGAAATTTTTCACAATAAAATTCGAATAATATTGTTTTCAAGAAGGATATATTTGACTATGAATCAATGATACACTAATGTATGTGATTCAATCTCAGATATTATAAATGTAAAAGTATTGTGATCCTTGTGATACATTTCCAATGCGATTTTACTCATCTTGTAAATCTGTAAGAGTAAAATATATTATTTGATTATTGCTTAGTCATCCGCATCAAAGTCAATTTGAAATCTTTATCATTTTAATTAAATAGGTTATATGTATGAGACAATCTAGCTGACTTGATACAAGTTTCAGTAATTGAATTAAATTACTTCTCACATTGGTGAAAATTTTTCAAATGGCATAATACGAAGTGCCATTTTAAGATATGCCATTTGAAAAACTGGCATAGCAAATGAAACTAGTCAAACAGATCTTGTTTAATTATCTGGATTTCAGGATAATAACGGACGTAATATGATAAACATTATACAGGGTGTCAGATAAAGATGCTCCAAGCTGTATAAAACGTATTAGTGAATTCTATATTTCAAGCAACAAATAAATTTTTTCCAACGTCATTTTCGATTTTAAGCATTTTAATTAATGCTGATGTACATCAATGGAATCAGAAAACAAATCTCTATCCGATGATGCTAAGAAAAATATACCCATTCATTTGAAAAACAAAAGTTGACATGCGCTTGAAATTGAAGTTAGCGTTGAAGAAAATTTATTTGTAGCGTGAAACATAGATATATAAACAAAATCATTTTATTTGATAGTTCATGAATGTAAATAACAGTGTTACAGGTTGGAGCGTTATTTAATTTGATACAGGGTATAAGATAAAGAAAATATCGAAGAAAGTTCATTCAATCATCTAAGTCTAAGGGATCATAGCATAAATAATCAATGTTCTTATCTTTTCGCAATAAGCATCACCTAAACGCACTTATAATAATAATAATAAATTATATTATTTATAAATTAACAAAAATTAGACTTCTCTTAAGGAATATACTATGGATGAAGCATCAACCGCATTTCAAACTCAGGCTACCTGGACGACTTGAATCTTTCAGAGATATATTTTCTGAAAATTCTTTTACTTAGCGACCAAGCCACTGGCGGAACACTATTAAATTTACAAACAATATCATAGATAAACTACCAGCTAAAGAAAGACATTCGATGGCGAGGTATTGTCAATCGGTCCTTGAATTTAATATTAATATTGTGTACATCGGTACGAAAAGTATACAAATATAAAGATGAGCGATTATTTATTATTTGATGATATATCCCAAGTAAAATTCTTTATTTAGTTCTTTTAAGGATCACCATAACATGCTCACACCACCACCTTCATATGCGAATTCCAGATATAACTTTTTCGCTACATCAATAACAGATTCTTTTAATAACATTGCTCATGGTTTTATAACCATGAGCCAACGCATTATCCCGAAGACGCATCATGCACCTAATATTTTGGGTCAACCATGTCGCTTTAGGCTTGGTAAATCTACGAGTTACCACAGGTCCGAATTTATTCGATCGGGTCGGAATGTACCCGATCAACAATGAACTGACAGACGGGGAACTATGCACTACAGAAGATAACAATGTAAATTTCACATGAAAAGCTACTCCAACTCCACGTCTACTCAGTTTATCCTGCCGTAAAAGAGTATAGTTATAAATCGCAAAAACATCATCGCTTACATTCGGCCGTAACCAAGTCTCACCAACTGCCATAACATCATAGGAAGTACACTCAGAAGGTCGCGCAAGGCAACGGAATTCGAAACCTGTGACCTTACATTATAAAAATAAAAGATGACAAAAAATTTGTCCTTGCAAATACAATTATATAATTATAACTGGATTTCTTTTACAGAGAACCGTTAAAAATAAAAATAATAATAACAATAACAGGTCAAGATATCATAATTATTTCATACGTTGCTGCAGATTGATATCATTCATCCCAGCAATTTTACGTTTTTCATTATTTACTCGCGCATAAATGCGATGTTTTTCGCGTCTATATGTCAATATCTGTAGGACGTAAACTTAACTATTACACTTTGCTTTCCGTTTTTACACGGGCCAACCGGATGAGATCTATCGATGTTGTCCTCTTGGAGATGAATATCAAGTTTGAAAACTTCAACGCTTCGCTCTCCGTATTACCAGTCGTTTGTTTTATTCCAACAATTCTCACACTACTTCGTCTGATATACTGCTCCAAGTTATCGAGTTTGCTTTGCAAGCTCTAGTTTTCCTCGCATTGCTTGGGAGAGTATTCGGTTATCTATTTACATTTCTCCATACAACACAGTGAAAGTACTAGTGCCAGTACAGTAAAATCTCCAAAAGGTTTGGCGTTCTCAGGCCGAAAATTTTTAGTATAACCATTTATATTATTTCCTTATTTTGATATCTATATGCTTATTTTTTCAGTTATAACTCAAGAAACATTGATGACTTCTCATTTTTCACCAAATTATAACTAAGGCTTAAATGCATAATTTCTATTAATATATATACTACATAAAAATATACTACGTAAAAAATTAGGTTTAACTATTTTATCGGATGAAATCTTGAAAAAATAGTGTCAATTAGTGTTGACAAAATCAGCAGCTCATCTCATATCAAATCCAAGCATACAAAGCGTATAGGACCACTGTTTATGTAAAAGTAATTGTAAACCATTTGCTATAGTTATAGATGATAAAATTTGTCAAAAATTTTTGAACAAGTTCACATAGATCGATTTCTCACTGAAAAGCAGAACTGTCTTTAAAAATGGGCACGTGTCAGAACATCTTTAAATCCGCATACATTAAATTAACAGAATGCATCCTATCAACCACCTAAAAAGCAAGCCTCTGTGGAATGCTGCAGGGTAAATTAAGTTATTTATTTTTTCCTAGCAAAAGCAGATAATCAATTTTATTAAATGCGTTTCTAAAATCGGTGTAGACAATGTTCACGACAGTTGTCATCAAAAGAATACAAAAAGTAATTACTTTTTAAACCAATCTTCTCGAACATACGAACATTGGTTTCCACGGAACGCCCAGCAAAAAAATCTATGTTGCTTAAAACTGCACGTATAGCCAATGGCTTAGTGTAAGTTGGGCATCACATTTTCCCTGGATAAGTAATCTCCCATTTCGAAGGTGATCTTCTCATTAACCTGATCTGATAGCGTCTTATCCCAGTCTACGTCGATAAAGCCGGAAAACTATAATACTTGAAAGAAGCTATCATAGAACAAATGAGAGGAATTGACATCGACCTATGTAAGAAGGTCATGAGGAACTTTGGATCGACTACAACACTGATACTACCACTTTTATTATTATTTAGAGCACTTTTCCAACCTGTCTCATATTAAAGTTGCAATTTGAGATTAATTTAGATGATAATGTAAATAATGAATTTTCAAGGACACGATAAACTACAAGGCATGTTTGACGAAAAATTTTCGGAGGGTGCAGTACACCCGGCGACTTTTTCCCTCTGTACCTGTAACTTATTTTTATTAAAATGAGTTTGAAACAAGAATAATTAGCAGTATTACCATATTTCCAATGACATAACAACATGATATATCATCAGTTGTTATGTTAAGTTTGCCTTGCTCATCGGATTAGGTTGCCAATTATCTGCTGAAGTTGTTCAGATAATGATGTAAATAATTAACGAAGATAATTGTCTTGGACCAAGTGTCACTTCGAACCAGTTTCTGAAGAAGGTTGCAACATGACATCCGAAACGTCAAAAATTTTTTAAAAAGCGCACGCCGATATCCGAAAATTTCTAGTTTTAGATCTAATGTTAATCCTAGTGATAGTTCTAGTGTTAATGCTAATGTTAGTTTTAGTTTTAGTTCAATTACCACTGGTCGTGAAAGCCTTCGTACTGACGTAAATAATGTCATCCGTTGAAGATTTCGTTCGATGAATATATCGTTCTGAAGAATGAAATGTGAAATCTTCAATGGTTCTTAAATTATAACTGAAAAACTCAGCAAACAAACATAAAGATAAGGAAGAATTATAAAAGATCATAATATAACAGTTTGGGCTGAGAACGCCTAAGCCTTTGGTGGTTTTGATATACTAGTCTAGTCCTTTTACTGTGACTTAGAATTTCTCACCCTCCAGATAATGATCTCGAAAATGTTCCAGAGTGTAATCAGTTACTGATAAGTCATTTTCGATATAAGGCATATTTCTATTCTCCACAATGTGCTAAAATTTTCGGCGAGACAAATTGTTGGAGCAGTCAAAAATGTTAATTAAAAAAAAATTAATTTGGTTCCGAAATTTGTTAAATTTAAGTATGTTGACAATTTTAGGCATAGCAAATTCAAAGTATATTTATTTATTTATTTCATTTCGGGATGTCGACTGGTTACCCCCATGAAGCGTTCACAGAACATAGGGCACGTTTATGTTGGAGCTGCGATAAACGATAAGAGCAGCGCTAAATTCGTTTCTATGGATTTGGATACAGCAATACGTACTTTAATTGATTGCTCCAACATTCGCATCAATATTATTGGCTTTCTTTGGTAGTATCGTCGCTCTTATCGTTTATCGCAGCTCCAAAACTACACTTACAAACAAAATAAAACGGTTACATAATACTATAAAGCTAATCAGACATGACAAAAAATTATTATTTGTAATATTTTGATTATTCTATCATCAATCATTTAAAAAAAATATTTGTTAAATATAATCCAAAAAGAAATTGAAAGTAAATTTCATCTGAAATTTCAACCAAACGATACAAAAGAACAATTAAATATATCAATCGCTTGGCAAATTTTATTATAAGAGTTTAAGGTGCGCAGAATAGGCGAATTATTATCGGATTCAAAAGATTTTACCCCTCACTTTGAATGCGAATAACAGAAAAACTACCCCATAGAAAAAAACGAGAATGATTTCGTTGGAGACTACATTTAATTCTTTATAAAGTGGTGAAATTTCAAATTTTCCCTCCCACTCGTATAATAATTAGCACAGGTGTAAGGAAAAAATATATCCGATTTCCACCGGTTTTCAAAAAACCTCGACTTTGCGATTTTTTTACTCGGAAACGGTTTGTGACCATGATTCTTTCCCGCAATATAATATCGAAGACGCTCGGCGAAGCCTTCCCTCGACGGATATAATTTCGCGGGGATTGATTTAACTACAATTATGAAATACTTTAATTTGAAAATGATTAGCAAAAATCTAAAAATAAATATACTGTCATGTTTAGCACATTTTGTGCAATGTGTGGTCGAAATATAGAATTTTTTCGACAAACCGCTTGCGTGTAAAATAATCGCAAAGACGAGCTTCTTCGTAGGTCGGCCTAAATCGGGTACTTTCTTTCATTACACCTATGATGATTACTATACGAGTGGGAGGAAAAATTTTAAATTTCTCCGTATTATAAAGAATTAAATTTCGTGTCCAACGAAATCGGTCTAGATTTTTTCTATGGAGTAGGTTTTCTGTTATTCGCGTTCAAAATGTGCGGTAAACTCTTTTGAATCCGATAATAGTATACGTATTAGACGATAAAAAAGATATTCTAAACAAAAAACTATCATGAGTGCGATATTACGGGGCATTAAAACTAATTAAAAATAAAAGTGCTAGGATATCAACAGTCTAACTAATTTATATAATATACGGAAGTCCCTCACAAATCTACGAGGCAGAGAAATTAATCCGAACACCGCACAAGCAACCGAATACTCACAAACTTCACTTACCTTATAAGTGAAGTTTGTGAGTGAGAAACTAACAAACCGACGCTAAATAAACTCCAAACGGTTAATGTATATGTGATACATTGGATTGATAGAATCCAATGTATCACTACTACAATACTATTCACATTTGCCATATAAGCTAATTTTATGCAAACAAGATTTGAAAAGACATAAGTAGATATGAGAATAAACCCGAAGTCTCTCATAGCATTGAAAAGGATATACTCAATGTGATCTGAAAATAATAGTTTTGAATCTTATACATTTAATAGATTCAATACAAAGTAGATATGAAAAAACAATGTTATATCTTTACCTGCTAAATGAAATTTTAGAGCATTCTTTGGAAATTTTGATAAAGTTTATTTATAGAACAATAAGTGTTAAAACGATAGAGATCGCTTATATATGATAGTGATATGATATGGTAGTGAAAATATAGTACATAAGAAATCTTAAAAGAGTATTCATCCGGCTAATTAGTATCTACATCTGTATTTGACCTATTTTTATTGTTTGAATAATATATTGCACTACTTTATATTGAGTCCTTTAGAGAACATTAAACTAGAATTAACACCGTGTTTCATTTAATGATAATCAAATGAAACACAATGAAAATTATGCAGAATATTTTTTCTATAATATTAATAGTTTATAAGATATAATGTCATCTTAATTTATTTACCTGATTTGATATATTTTTAAATTTTCTGAGGGTTGACTCGACGAAAGTCTCAAAGTTCCGCTTATTAATAAAGGCTAAAGACATACCGGGTGAGTTATAAATATCCTGGCGATCGTTTCTGTTTATAATATTTTTTTTTATGTCTAAATCATTTTTAATGAATTAGTAACTGTCGACCGCCGGGATACAAATAACTAGAGTCTGGATTTTTATGCGATTGCATATTTTGTATATAACTTAATATTTAGCACTTTTACCGCATATAAATTTAGTTCTCCATATACGTCGGTGTAATCGCATGTAGTTGCATATAACCACATATTCTCACATATATCGTGCGAAATATGCATGATATTATACATCAACAATCTAGTCAATTAAACTTTAAATATTATTTATTAAGGACAAGCTAGATTCTAAAAATGTAACATATGTTTTTTTATAACATATTTCAAATTTACACAAAACAAAACTTTTTCCAATTTAACGATAAATTTTACAAATACAGCGAAGGGCTTCCAATCAGTGGTCTTCAAAGATAATTTAATTAATAATAACGTTACATTTTGGTGAAGATATGTTGATAATATTTTGCTAGTTTGGAAAGATGATGGCATTAACATATTAAAAGATTTTCACAAATAGATGATGTATTAATACTTAAATTAAATTTACTTACTCTGATTAACTGATAACTCTGATAGTTCTATTAAATTTAAAACATACACAAAACTAACACAAACAAGCAAAATCTCAATTCAGATTCAAATTACATCAAGACGGTGTGATATGGCACGACGTACATGAAATTAACATTTCTAGTTTCAACACCATCTTAAAATCTTCTTTTTCCTCCTCCCAAAATTACATCAGCTTCACTAGAGACTTTACGCACTTCTCCTCGAAGTCTATCTCCTCTCCAATCTCCTCAGCACCAGACTCGAGACTCTCCTAAGACTCTACGCGAGACTGATTCCCAATTCCAGAATTAACATTTTTTTAGGGAGATGATTGACAGGGCAAAAGAAAATGTCACACTTTAATTGCGGTACAAAAGAAATCTTGACGGCATAATCAATGTTTGTAAACAAAACTGACCTATTTAACGTTCTGTCGGGGATGATTGACAGGTCAAAAGAAATATTTCACGCTTTAGTTGAAGTATAAAAGAAATCTTCTATACTAATACTTCTATATTAACTGATCTACTCAACATTTTTTTGGATAATGATTGACAGGTCAAAAGAAAAACTTCACGCTTTAATTGGGGTATATAATACCTCTTTCTTTTGTTTTTATCACATATTTTATTGCATATTTCGATCTATTTTAACCGCATATTAACAACTTATATTGCTTCTTTTTATTGCATATAAATCCGGACCTTATTAATAAGTCACCTTGTACAATAAGAGTAGGTATGCAAGTTTCGCGTAAATTTTTTTCTAATGAGAAATCTTGATGTACAGAGCGAATTAGAAAGAATGCAAAATCCGAATAGCGCAAACACTATATACCAAAATAATATGGTCTTCTGTTAAGTGCGGGTAACGTCTGACATACCATCTACTATGTTTTCCACTGATGGATCAATGATGTATTCAGGTTCTGATATCTGTTATGTATTTGGAAAGTATTTTGTTTCAGTTTTCGTAGATAGTTCCATTGACCTGGGTGATCTTCGGTGTCCTGGGTGTGTTACTTTGGTTTTCCGCTGATGCAGTCCTTAATGTTTTAACCCATCATGACAAGTTTTCCAATCCTAACCCAGATGGTATTCTATTTTCTTTTTGCGAGTGGTTGCTCTTGAAATGTCGACCCCAATTTTTCTTATTTTTTCGCAATCCTTACTGGAACGTACATTTCCTAGCGTCTGGAAAACAGCAGTTATAGTTCCAATCTTTAAAGTCGGGAATAGACAGTTGATATTAAATTACCGTGCGATATCTATTCTCTCGTCTATCCTCAAGGTGTTTGAAAAAATGATTTATAATTGTTTCAACAACTCTATTGCTCACTCTCTCATTACCGAACCACATGGTTTTTGTGTTAACTTTATGAATTCTGATTGACGCAATTTACACACATTACTCTAAAGCCTCCGATAAGATTACCCATGGTATTCTAATAAAAAATCTGTCCTCTTTTAACATTCCTGCTGGCATTGTACGCTGGATATTGTCTTATCGTCACTATCGGACAGATAGTGACGATATGACGGACGGATATGTCTTATCGTTACTATCGGAGAAGTCAGACAGATAAGATGGGTAGTTTTCTATCTGATTAAAACTCATCTCATCTGACATGCCTCAGGGAAGTCGTCTTGGGCCCATATAACTTTTAATTTATATAAACGACATTTCTTCTTGTTTTAAATTTTCTAAATTCCTACACTCTTTCTCTGAGGAGCAAATTGTTGCAAATTGGCTTGTTTGAGGATTGCTTCAGTTTGTGTACTTAGAAAAGCTATCCGCAAAACAAGGAAGAATCTCAGCAACACCAAACTCGAATTATACCAACTTTATCTGTTATTCAGCCAATAGTTACACACCATCATCCGACGCCAGATATTTTAATATTCTGGCTCTGAAACATCTCAGAAACAATCAGAACATCATTATGCTTCCGGCAGGCAAAGGTAACATCCCAGTGGTTATGGACTCGGTGGACTACAAGCACAAGATCATGAACTGCTCAAAGATACGGCCTACAAACCACTAGCAAGACACTTTATAGCCTACCTAGAAAAGACAGCCAAGCCGAAAATAGAGGCATCTCCAATAGACCACAGATAAAGGAAACTGTAATCCCTTGAAAGAAATCAAGCAAGTGTCGTAAACTTTATGGTCTGCCCAAAATACACAAGCCGGATTCGACCCCTTGGAGTGCCTTCAACTCACCGGTACAAAAATTTGAAAAAAAGCTTGAAAGATACCTAGCGAAGATCATGCAGCCTATAACACAACGAGCTGACTCTTACGTACAAAATTCTGAACATTTCGTTCAAATCCTAGATAACGTCCAAATTGAAGAAAGTGACATCTTGGCCAGTTTCGATGTCAAATCTCTCTATCCCTATATTTCCATAGAGAGAGGCTCTCAAACAGATCAGAGAAAACGAAATCTTGCCCAGCGATATCCTAGACCTAGACAAATATTTTTCTACTTGATGGCCAGATTTACAAGCTAGTAGAAGGAACAGCTATGGCATCAGTGTCCCCAATCATCGCCAACCTATGCATGATTTACCTACATAAGAAACCGTTAAGGGAGGCCAGATACAAATCGAAATTATGGATCTGGTATGTCAATAATATCTTCGTTATTTGGTCTTTTGGAAAAGAAAACTTCCAAGAATTCCAGGGAGATTTGAATACTATTTATTCAAATCCATCATCGAGGTCATCACGGATATAGAAGAAAACGGACAGCTGCAATTTCTCGACGTGCTAGAAAAGAAATACAGGACCGATACCTTAACGCCTCTTCCCATCATCATACTTTACAGATCCAATCAGTCGCCAACTCCCTAATTTCAAGATTCGTTCGACTTCCAGACAACCATAACAGACCAGAAGAAATGACGATAGTCTGGAAAATCTAGGAGTTTACTCCATCCCCTCCGGCTCGTGTGATAAGAACTACGTGGGACAGACCAACAGAAAAATCTTCCGCCGCCATCTGGACACAGGCCATACCATTAATTTCGAGGGTTGCAAGGAAATAGTTAACGTTTCGCATTGGAGGAACAGATTGATATGGGAATCCAACGAAGTAGCGAAGAACGAAACCTTCAACAAGAGAGATGATGCCCTACACCTGTCAGCTACGTGGAGGACGGTCAGATCCAGGGAAGCTTTCTTGAGACAAGGACCATTCAACTCAAGACAGCAGGACACCGGTCTACCCGCCATACATGAAACGTCCAGTGAGAACCCGCCGGACGGTAATCTCATTATTTAATTTCATTATTTGAAGACCTCCAATACATATGCCTATCAGAAGTCTAGACATTGCTTGGATACACAGTATTCTCCGCGATGGTGTACAATTTCGTTCTTCTTTTGGTTAGTGATTTGGTTATTATAAATTTCGTACGTTTTAATAGTTGCTTGTTAAACCACGCAATTTTCCGATCCATATCAGAAATTAGTTGGATTATGATAGGTCTAGATGTTACAAAGGATCCTATTTTTTTCCTTTGGGCCAATTCTATGTGCTCTATAAAAGAGATTTATATCAAAAGTTAACCCTAATACCTTAAAATGATACTCAAAGAAATTCACCACTGCATCATCGTATTTATGCAGTAATTCTGAACCGCTTTAAGATAAGTCTTTTTCCTACATTGTACGTTACTTTTGTTAACTTGAGCCACGTTAGCATTTTGATTGAACACAAAGAGAAGTTGAAGTCGAGAATATTCATTTTATGTAAAAATAAAACATTTTGAACATATATACAAAATAAAAAACTCGTCTAGCAATAATACCGAATATGAGTGCATTCACGCAATAACGTTATCCACATGAACGAGCACTGTGAAATCCACCATTTCTTTTATATACCTCAAGAAAAATTCTATTGAAATTATATCGGGAAAGCTAGGATATTCGTGTATCCCATTCAATAGATTCCCGATATTAGGAAAACGACTATTCACAACTACATAGTCAACACAATAGGGTGTTAAAAATAGTATTCCATATTATGGTAAAAGAATCTTCTAAGAGACTTGACAAGGTATTCGTGTAAAAGTTACTATGGAATTCATCGTTCAGTATTATTGACAGGAATTATGGACAACATATTCGTGATCAACATTTTATTAATTTCAGCACTGAACAATATGAAGATTATTATTGTGCTAATAATAACGATTATGTTGATTGCAAATTTATTGATTACAATGTGATTTTTCTTTACAAAATATTGTGAAAAGAGTGAGGAATGTGATGAGTTCCGTGTAAACTCTATAAGTTTACATAGGAACATGTTTTCTCATCGCGTGTATCTATATTATATGTTACACCTATCGAATTATAATTAATTAAATTCATAACAATTATAATTCCTTATTTGGGGAAATCGATTACATTTAATTACCTGTATCACTAGTTACTTGAAAATGTCTTCACTTTTTTTGTTACAGTATTCACAATTTTTCTAATGCGTAATCTTGAAAATAACATTTTAGTTTTAATTGTTTGTATTTTGAATATAGAGAATTTTATTTTTTTTATCTTTAAGATAACGGTTAAGGTCAAATAACTCCTAATGATCAGTTTTTTTTATTATTCTTATTACTTTTATTACTCAACATTTTTAAATAAAAGATTTTATTAATTTCATGTCTTAAAAAGGATTATTATTTTAATACTATATATTAATCAATATCAATAAATACACAATAAATAACATATTTTCTTAAGTAATAGTTAAACATACAGTTTATTTACATGCAGACACATACACGTTTAGAAGAAATAGTTCAATTTAATAGCGAGATACGTTATATCAGAATATAGAAGATAGATTTCATAAGAAAATGGTTAATACTAATAGTTCTTTTTGTATAATTAATTTGTTTTAATTTATTTCTTCTGTACAGAATTGGCACAATCCTCAGTGTTCCATCGTTGGCAAATCTTCGCTACAAAAATAGGAATTTTGCATAGAATAGAGTCGATCAATTGGATTTAATCCCGGGTTTGCGTTTCCTAACGATGGGAGCATAAACGATCTCGAACGAGCGGCTTCTATCGATTGCAATGGTATACACATTACGTTGGGTTCTTTTTTATGACTGAAATCTGTTATTAAAAAAATTAATTATTAACAAAAATTAAAAAAATATATAATTACCGGCGTAAGAATTGAAGACGTTCGTTTGGTATTTTAAAAAATTTTCTTCGTTATCGATTTCCTCTTTGATGTGGAAAAAAGTTTTTTTATCCAAATCACTATGATGCATATGTTCTAAATCACCAGCTTCGTTATCACTACTTTCATTAAAAAACGGCGTCCCAGGACCTAAAAGTTAAAATTATCAAAACTAAGAGATAATTAAGATCGTATTTTCTACTTACTTTGCTCTTCTTCTTTTACACTAAATTTCTTTTCATCCTCACCATCTTTTGCATCTTTATTGTCCTGCCGAGCTTTTTTCTGCATCTTTTTCATTTTCGCGCGTTGGTTTTGAAACCAAACCTACCGGAATGAATACGATTACGACCACCCTTTCAAGTGCCTCCTTTCAACTTCCGCATACGCTTTACCTGTACTATTCGAACACTCAAACCGGTATCCTTCGCCAAAGCTTCACGAACTTTTCTGCACGGTTTCGGACTGATTTCGAACGAAGCTTTGAAAGCTCTCCTTTGTTGGGTTGTCAATATCGTACGCGGTCTTTTAGGACCTCTTCTACCGTCTTGTGGTCGTCCAGATTGTAATAAATCGTCGTAAAGAAAGTCGCCTGTTAAAAAAAAGGATCATTAAATTTTTGTTGATGATTTTGATATTGTTTTAACCTTGACCATAAACTTGAAGCATTTCAACTTCTTTCTCGTAATCGACTTGACAAAATAATTGCCCTTGTTTGATGATGTATAGATCACCTTTTTGGAGACGAATTCCACAAACGACGCAAACAAAACATCGTAAATGAAAAACGTAATTGCATGCTCTCATTACAAGTTCTTCTGGTGATATTCTTTCAGAGCAACTAAGACATTTTTTGATGTATATTCTGAAATAGAATTTTGTGTTAGCTTTGTACGAATAATAGTTTGAAGTTTGGTGGGAAAATAGAAATGTTGTAATAAAAGGCGAAATAGGCAACCGTTTCGTTTGTAGAAAACGCAATAAACATAAAGACGAATGCCGTTATTGCAGCCAGGAGCAAAAAGGTTTATTTGCTTAAAGGGTCGAAGCGAATGCGCGTTGACAGAATTCTGAACAAACCCGAAAAACGACACGTGGACCCTATTTTGATAAGTGCCACGTCAAGGGACCGCAAACAATATGGCGAGATCTTTCCTAAATTATGTTTCCCACATAGCAGAGATTGAAAATTCAAAAATAATTTGCTTCGTCCCTTTTATTTCCGCTTCGTGGAATTTAGGAAGCGAAGCTAATTCCGGAGATGGAAGAGAGACAAACTGACAAACGTCGTCGGCGGCAATATCTGGAGTACTCCTGTTTGTCTTTCCGTCTCTACGTTGACGACGATGTCGACGTGAACTTTGTTCCTTTCGCTAAGTAAATATTTGACGATTTCCACATGACATTTCTCGAAAGTTTGAAGTAAGACGAACTCGTAAAAAAAACTTTTTATTAGAAATAAGAAAAACCCTAAAACAATTTGTAAAAATTTAAATTGAAATACGATCGTGGGCGCAACTTGGGGCAATAATTCACTGTCTCGTAAAACTCTCCCTTTCGGTATTGGCCGAAGGTCGAATAAAACTGGCGATATTCGACCCGGAAGGGAGTACGTTTTATTCGCCCTTTCGAACGGAGCGCCGTGGCTCCCCAGCCCTATCATTGTTCTATTGCCGAACGCGTGCACGAAATTAAATAGTGCCCCCTTCGCATACCGTCGTCGAAATAGCGGGACGAACAATGTACAATGTGCTTGCGATACCAAAAGAGACGCCTACACCTATCCCTCCTTGTTTCCAACGTTACGTCTCATTGGAAACGTAAATCCATTCGGCTAAACAAAACTAAGCTGTTGTAATCAAAAATTCGTTTGTTCAATTTAATATTATTATTCGAATTGCAAAAAGAATGCAGCACAAATTACCAAGTCGGAAAAGTCGTAGAAATAGTAGAAAAAGGATGCATACCAGTTTCCTTTGGTAACTAAAGGTCGATATAAAGATCGATTTACTCCATCCATTAAAATTTTTAATATAAACCCATTTTACAATTATTGCAATTTTTTATACTTTTCAGTGTAGTATATTTTACGAAACTAAGTGAGATTTTTTTTGAATAAATTTACTACTAGGCAATCTCACGGTCAGTGAAAAGTTGGTGTCTGACATTGAGTAGAAAGATGAGCAACTACAATTTCATTTTATTAGAATAAGAAATGATACAAAAAAAGAAACAAGGTTTTTATATAAATATAGCGTCGCAACTTTTTTGTATTCGAGTTATAAGTTATCAAAATTGCGCCAAGTTATTTTTTATAAACCGCCATTCAGAGCTGGGCAGTAGTTAACCAACTACTGCCCAGCTGCCCAACCCCTGTTTGTGTTAAAGTAATTGTATTCTATGTACTTTTGTTTTATTAATAGTAATACTTGAATATTGTCGAATATTGTTGCACAGTTGCGTTATTTCGAAGTATTTGATTCCGCAGTAAGTTTGATGTCGAGTTTTTGTGTGGGCGTACTCAGATTGTTCAAATTGATAATGAATACTCTAACTCTTTACCTATTAAGGCAGGTGTGCCTCAGGGGTCCATTTTGGGTCCGTTCTTGTTCTCAATATATACTTCTCAAATACCTCATTGTCTCAAGCACTTACATATCCACATATAAGCTGACGACACACAGTTGTACATTTCCTTCCCAAGACATGCCTTGGCTTCGACTTGTTCGGTTATTAATGAGGATCTTAGATCACTATTTGATTACTCTAATACATTGTTACTAATCATGAATCCAGCAAAGTCGAGGATAGTATGTTTTGGTGATTTGTATCAGAACGAAGTGAATATATTTCTAAATAATGAAAAAGTATTAACTTTTCCAGAAGCAAAAAAATCTCGGTTTACTAATAGATTCAGACTTGCGCTTCAAAAATCATGTAACAGAATGTATTAGAAAAGCTTATAACGCTCTTAGATGCATTGCAGATTATTTTGTAACCTTACAAAATAGCAAAATCTCTACGACTTTTTTGCTCTGCAATACAAAGACTTTTTTTGATTTCAAAGAGTTATCCAAAGAATTTCGAATTTTGAACAAAAAACTACAGATTTTATTTTTCTCCAAACAAAACTCCTAGCAAAAATTTTCAGATTTACAGTCAATGTGGTCTGGCGATATTTCATTAATCAGATTATCTAAACATCAAAATTTCTATGTCTCATTTCCCCATTAAAACAGTTTGTGGGACAGCAGTTTCGTATTGTAACAATATTTATTTATTTCTTTGTTGTTGTGTACTAATGATCTTAAAAAAATAAAGTGTCTGTCAGTAGGTACCATTCTTTTTTATATACAAAGATAGTGTTTATGTTATAATAAATAGAGGTATCTAATTTATTTATCAAAAACCAACTGATTGTGAGTCACGTTTTGCAGTATATTGTTAAAAAGTATATGCATCACAGTAAATTGAGAAATAAATTAAAATTTGATGCAAAAATATTTAAAACACAAACTATGTATGTTATTCATGAACATTATGTACAGGCTGTGTAACAAATTATTTTCCGAAAGATAGTGTGCGCGGGTCAAAAACACTTCTTTTGTTTTAAAGAATTTTTTTAATAAAAAGTTTATAATTTTATGAACGAAAAATGTTCTGGTTAGTAACAAAAAAAGACAACAAAACTTTTCTATACAAGTGATCTAGTTATTGAGCACCCAGGCTCTTTCATAATCTACTTTACAAACCGGAATAATAAAAACAGGTATTCAAAACTCAAATATTCGCATTTAATATAAATAAAATAAAAAGTTCTTAATAGGCTGTTTCTCAAAATGCGTGTACAACGGAAGACCACAGATTTCTTGGCTCAAAATAGGTCGATTTAAGTTAAGTTATCTATGTATATCTAAAGTTGTTTTGTTTCACCGCTAAAAGACTAAAGTTAGCAAAGAAAATACTTTAAAACTCCAAAACGTGTTAATCAATCTAAAACATTCTTGAGAAGGCAAATACAACACCAACAGCAAATAAATCACAACTTTAACCCAGCGTCATAATTAAATATTTTTGTGTATAATTATAGTATATTTTTGTGGCCATAATAACTATCAAAACGTCAATATATTTAGAAAGCAGGACAATATAACTATTATAATTTATTTCTTCAATTATTAATTTTATTTTTCTGGAATCTTGTCTTTTATAACGAAGGCGTATTATCTTCGGCTGATTTGTCTTTTGAAAATAATACCATCCGGGCAAGATATCCTTGATATAAAACCCTCCCGATTCTTCGTCTATTAATGACCTCTTGATTAATTTCATGGTTGTATAAAGTAACCTTATTTCTTTGTGGTTTTTTAACATTTCACATTGGCATCCTACGTTGAACGAAATTTCTTTTGAATGTAATCGTAAATTTGGATATTGATTCATGTTCTCTTCCCCTTAGTTGTGTATCTCGTTGTTCGAAACCTTTATCGTAATAGCTAAAATCCAAAAGTCGCAAGTCTACCAAATTCGTAACATAATTGTGTAAAAAAATTATGTCCTTTTGTATCTCCGTTCCTTTGATTACTTTGTTTCTCCATTAAAAGGTTGATTTTGAAATACGATGATAAGAAAATACCAAAAAAAAGCATCAAAGATCAAAAATTAAGTAAAATCCAGAAATATGTAGGTCAATTAATGTAATTTGGCGTTTTTGCCATTTAGTTTCAAGTCTCAGCAATATTTTTTCAATTTCATAAAATAACATTTTTATTAACAATATTTTTTAAGAAGAAATACCCAACATATAATAACAAATTCTTTCCTTTATAATCTCACTTTTTATACCCACGAAATAACAAATTTTTATGGTCAAAAAGGGCAACGATAAGACAAGGGCATCACGAGGGATCCCCCTGTATCTAATCTGGAGCATCTGCTGGCCGTCTCGTCATGTATTCGGATGGGGCAATGTCACCCCCTATCTTTTCGAACCCGACCGACCACCCCCAAAAAAATACAATAGGGCGCCTCCATGCACGTGCGACCCACAGGCGGCGACGCTAATGTATTCCAGCGGGCTAAAGAGGCGTTTAATTCGCCGCCAGTAATCCAGATCGACGAAGGATGGATGTCATCTGATGCCTTTATAGGGATGATATCGCAAGGGGAAAAACGAGACGTGCTCTTTTGATGCGTAGCAGGTGGTTTTTATTTACATAGAAAAACAAAAAGAATTAAAAGTCAAAATGTTACCAAATAAGAATTTCTTTAATTGTTGATGGTGCTTTGAAACGCCCTCCCCCTAAAAACGATTTCTTCTCTTTATGTTGAGGGTTATATAAACCGCTACATGTGACTACCAAGAAACATATTGCGCTTTGGGGAAAAGTAGAGGAAACCCAATATGGTGCAGGAGACGTTATTTGCCCTAATCCTAAACTCACATATGGTGGAGGCGGCGGAAACGTAAACGACAGAGAAAGAAGGAGAAACGCTTATTGAGATTTATCGAAATCGAATTCAATTTTATCGCCCTCTCTCCTAATCCCCCTTGTGCACGTTTAGACAGGTACAAACGACAGAATTCCGCGGACCGCGATCTCCACACCGATGTTTATTACCGCCGTATATTACGTTTATGGCGACAAGGTGTGGACCGTAACTGGCAGTCACGTTACGAAACAACAAAACATGAACGGAAAAACAATTGCCGTCGGTCGTTTGTCGTTTTGAAAAGCGATTAATGAAATTAATTGCCAAACGGTTACAATTGTGTGGTAGGTCGTTGTGTGTTGTTCAACATGATCACTCTATTGTAAATCAAAATAGATGAGTTAACAAAAATTTTAATGATCATAACTATATTCTCACCAAATTATTATATTTTCAACACTTACCTGTCATAATCTAATTTGCAATATAGTTTTGAATCCCTAACAAAACATGTTTGATGGAGACGATCACCACAAGCTGAACATTGCAAACAATACTCGTGATAAGAAACGTCTCCTACCCTTAATAAATAACGATCGTTGATTGGTCTGCAACACATGCCGCATATTGGAAGAATTCCAGCTGCTGAAACAGAAATAAATTTAAAAAAGTACATCAAAATGTAGCTACCAATACAAAATTGGGGACGTTTTATACGCTTACTTACAAAGAGTTTTATTTGAAACTAAACTAAACTATAATGGGTGCTCTATTTTTAAATTTTAAATCCCCTAACAAGCCACCTGCGGTAAAACTTCATCAATCTTCAAATTGGCAATAGGGGGTTGGGGTGCAGTACGTGCTGCAAGGGTATAGTTGACCATTTAACTCTTTATATCACAATTTCATGCAACGTCATACGAATTAACGCTTATAGAGAACCCCTGTTGTTCGAACCAAAACACCCTCTTTAAATCAATCTCCGATTAACAAAATTTAAGGAAACTTTATAGTTTAACGTTCATATTCAGTAATGGCAAGGTTTTCTTATTTTATGGGTTATATTAAAATTTAAGCGAAAACTTTTAAGATATTTAGGATATAAATATCAAATTCCTAACTGATACAGCATCCTAGGGGATACCGTGGGGGTTGTTAATAGGCACGGGACCGTATAATCGGATCGTAAGGGGGATTACTGGGCATTACTGAAGCGTGATTAATTGATTCATATAGCAAGACAGGCCTTATATTATTCGGGGGCGAAAATAATCTAAATTACAGGTGATTTCCTTATTTAAGGAGAACTACAAACAGTAATTGATTGATGATCTAAAAAAATACAAATTTCATTTATTCGTTATAATTCTATTCAATTTACATTTCCCATTTCTTTCTCAAAGTTGCTTGTATAAATTTTACAATGTGCACGACTATTGTTTACTTAAATGAGAGTTTAAATAATCGCTTTTCTATTTCGAATTTGACCATTTTTTCACTGATTCAGTGTTATTTTAGATCATTGTAAACAAAAATTATCATTGTGCCTCAAAATTATGTAGTTGTTACCAAAACGTCAACATTTTGGAAGTAAAACATTCTCGTCCTATGTTTGTTGCTAAAATTTAAACAACTTAAATTTAAATCTGAGAAGAACATTGTTTGATAGCATGGAGAAAGTGAATGAAAAGAGGTGATAAAGGCACAAAAACGGCAAAAACCATATTATTATTATACGGACACTACCATATATTATTTGAACACTACGTTAAACACCAAAATAACTACAAAAAAGAATGGATATTCGAGAAAACATTTTGTAGACTTAACACATACGTAGAATGACAACGGACAAAAAGAATAAAATATATAATTTCCACAATAGTGGGCTAAATATGGACAGGAACAAGTTTGAAGACACGAATCGCTTAAGGGTACAGATGGGATAATAAAAGAGGACTTGACAAGAATACGACAGGAGATTTACTTGGAATACGCCAGGGAATATGGATTCAAAAATACATGAACCGCTGATGGAAGTATATTCTACAGGAAGGAAGACACACATATATTTTATTATTATTGTTTTATTCCTTACTACAGATAATATTTCTTTGTTGTTTTACGGTCCCTTATTTTCTTAGCTACTTTAGGAACTAAAGTCAATAATTTTTTAAGGAATTGAGTTCTTATTGGGATTAAAACTAAGTAGGCAGTTAAGGTAAATTTTAGTGATATGTTGATAGTATTAGTGGTATCATGTATCAGACCATCCAACTTTGGGGATTTCGTTAGCCTTTGTAATTGCAAGTTGAATGATATTCCTAATGTAAATGATAAACACTGGATTTAGTTATTTACGATATTAACCTCAGTACCCGTAAATGTAATCATCCACCCACGGTTTAGTGGATGATTATAATCATCATCCCTCATTAGAAATTCAGATAAACTGTCAGATAAATAAAACTGCAAACTCTAATGTATTTATCGAAACATAAGTAATGTTGATTTTTCGTTCTTAAGTTTGTTTCACAACTTGAATTACGCATTCTATAGCATACTTAATGAACTAATTGAAAAACATACACTAATGAAAAGGGTTTATTCTAGGAAGTATCCTGTTCAGTTTAACTATGATATAATAAAAAGTCTTAAGCACAAAAACTTTCATTAAAAAACCAAAAATGCTTTCTGCATAGCATATGGTTAAATTTAAGGAGTTAAGACCAAGCTTAAAATATGTCATTAGGATAGTATACAACAATTACACGACTAAGGTGGAGCAAAATATTAAGAATGAACCAAATTCGTTTTGAAATTTCATCTAACAAGAAAGGAAACCTAAATGAAACAACGTATTTTCAACAGTGTAGTTCAACACTTTCTACTGCAGAAAATGTAAGTATGGTATTTGGCGAATAATTTGGTTGTATTTTTGATAATGTTTCTGCTAATGTGATGAATTCCTTCCAAGCAGCTTGTTGAACGTATTATCATTTATTCCCATTTTCAATAATGAATATGTATAATAATATAATATTGGATAACTTTGGAAGGTTAGAAGGACCATTTTGAAATAGGAAGGTTAGAGCCAAAAAAAAGGCACAAAGACCAGATAATACACCCCCGTATATCGTAAAAGGTTGCAGAGTTTTTTATATAAATATCTGTTATCTTTAAGCTATTAATCCTATTTCAATCGGGCCTATTGGGTACATCAAAAAGTTCATAATCTGAAAACAAAAAAAAAGCTAAAAACTCATCTTTCCTAGTGACTTTTTTTTGGTCCACAGAACATAAATTAACATTGTTCAATGTTGTATTTTTATCATTCTGCATGCAAGTACGATTTTTTTATTACGCATATTTTACTGCATATTTCGACCAATTTTAACCACATATTAATAATTTATATTGCTTATAGTTTATATTAAACATAGTGAGTCACAAAAATTAAAAATGAACTGTAGTGTTTCGCAGGGAAGCGATCTAGGGCCCTTACTTCTTTTTGTTTATTAATAATTTCCCGTCCACTATAAAAGAATTTGAATCCCTTCTATTTGCCAACCTAAAACTTTTTCGATCATTTAGAAGACTAATAATTTGCTGTAACGAGAATAGCTCCACCTTAAAGGTCTACCTATATACTTCAGTGACGTATCAATTCCGTATTTTTTCAGATTTAGTGGAATCTGCGAAAATAAAACTCCGTCGGCAACGATATCTTACAAATTTCACTAACGCATTTTTGCACGTATTTTGGTGTATAATGAAAGCGTAACTATTTAAGCTAGTGAAAAAGAACATTACATATAAATATAAGAAGAACTACAGCAAATATTAAAATTCTAAATAAAAAAATTGTAGATGAAGGAAATGAGCAGGATAGGCCAAATTGGATACATT
Source organism: Onthophagus sagittarius (assembly GCA_036711965.1). NCBI lineage: Eukaryota > Metazoa > Arthropoda > Insecta > Coleoptera > Scarabaeidae > Onthophagus > Onthophagus sagittarius. The sequence continues at coordinate 56,811,356 of JASERS010000001.1, forward strand.
TAAAGGGAAACTCTTGTCTCCCTTTAATAACTAGCAACTCTATAATAATGAGAGTAAAAATGATACCAGTATCTGAGGATCGATTTTTATAAGAAACTTAACACTAGAGACCAGCTATTTAAATACACCTATTTCTACCAAAACCAGTCAAAATAACTGGTCTTTAAGAAAAGTACTTAATAAGGTACTTAATGATTTATTTGAAAGAAATATCAAAATAAATTTAATAATATTCATTGTAATACATAGACATTTAAAGACATCATTAATTCTCATTAATTAATCAAACTTTTGATCACTTCTACAATATCCTATTTGTCACCGTTTACGTACAGAAATGGTGTCGCTTGGGCTTGGTATATTAATTTCTCGTGGTTTTTCTCTTGCAATCTGATATTCCAAAGCCAGTTCTTCAGTTAAGCAAAACAGAATATCTTTCCTTGATGTATGTGTTTTTATACAATATCCAGGAGTTTATCCCAGCTAAATCCACGTTCTTTTCTATTTTTTCCAATATTAAAAAGAACTTGAAGTGGCTATCTTCTGGAATCTGACTTGACACTATATTTTCGTGCTGTATTATCAATGTTATCGACTCCAAATGTCGATAACATCACGACTCCAAACATTGATGTTGGACCTTTCATAACTTAGTGGGGTTGATGAATCTCGAGCTTTATCTTATTCTAAATAAAGAAAGCCACTTACTACATATTTAGTTTAAAGCTAAAAAAAGCTAAAATTTTATGCCAAATTTCTGAGGTCTGTAATAACTGGTAATCTTCCAACAACACCACTTTTTAAATTTTTTCCAAATAGTTTCGTCTGAAGCAACTTGAGTTTGCTATTCTTCTATTTTATTTTAACCTTTGTCTTCAGAACTGGAAGGCAATCTCGTACATTTTCGTTTACGTTTATTTGGAATGATTTTGTAATCAATGTTGAAAAAATTCCAAAAATTCCGTTATCACTACTCTCGATAATAATACTGTTGTCGCTACTGCCGTGTCGATCATTTTAGTTCCCTAATAATTCATTTTCACCAGTATACAGTATCATCATTTCCAATATCTGAAGATTCCATAGGTATGCCAGTTAGATTTTCCAAACACGTAGACAATTTCATGCGTTTTGCCTGTTTCAGGGATGGACTATAACTATAAAAATAAGTTTTTATTGAAGAATCTATTTTTGAATACTTCAACATCCATATAAATATTTCTTACCAGTATCACAACAAAATCAAACAGCCTCGCAATTCAATGAACGAATGAAAATATATAACTAATTTAGCGATGATGTTACACTAACTTTTACTAATCATGAATGATTTTATCATTTCACATGATTAGAATCTTAACAATACTTGTAAATATAGCTAACCTCGAGTAAGTTGACATGAATCTGCTGTCTTTTTGTTAAAATTATGTTCCCCATAAATCCCACTACATTGTATTTATTAGAATCATGGTTTTCCCGGAACCATATATTTTGCTCGAAAAAATGTTGCAGTTCTTAATAATTGTTGTAGCTGCTCCAACGTCATTTAATCGCATAAAGAAATATACCAGTCATTTTGACTAGTACTGGTATAAGTGTCAATAACAAAAAATATATTTGTTAGAAATATACAGGCTGTATCTGAATTACTGTAACAAAATTCAAGGTGTTAAGCTGGGCATATGAACCATGGGCGACTTCGGTTTCCTTAAGCAGTTACAGCCCACCAAATATTGCGAAAAATTTTGGTTTTATTTATTTTTCTCAAAAATCTTAAACGCAATAAAACTGAAATTTGGGAAATATGTTTAACTTATGATAAGGCAAGTTTTGACCCCACTTGCAGTTTCAACGTACCCTACTAAACTACCACACATAACTACATAACTTTTTACATTTTTGCTAAAAGAATTTTATGTAGATGATAAACACATTAGAAAAAAGATTGACAATTGCAATGAATTTCTTACGAAAGAATGTTACTATGCTGTGGAAGTTGATTGTCAAATTTTCTTTACAAGTTTCTTTCTAACATTTAACTGTGAGCGTTTTTTAATGTTCTGGTAAGCGTTTGAGTGTTTTGAGTATATTGTAATGGGGAAATTGAGAATTCATAAAATTTATTCAAAGAATAATAAGTAGAATAATTGTAATGAGTCCAAAACACATAAATGCATGACTGTATAACGGATATGCAGCAGCATAAGATATCAAATAGATACCTGTCGACAATGCATATTCGTAAGCAAGTGTTTGAACTTTAAGTTAGTTAGTATAGAATAATCGACTGTATCGTAAAGTGGAATTAATAACGAGTTGAAGACAATGTAGGTGTTTAAAACAAACTTAATAAATACCTTTAATGCAATATACACATAAAAGGGTAAACTTATTACAATATAATCAAGGTACGCGGGTATAGGGCTATATCTCCTTAGGAAAGCCGAAGTCGCCTTTAGTTTACATATTACAGTAGCCTTAAAATTTACTAAAAAATAACCCTTGAAGTTTGTTGCAGTCATACAGATACACCCTGTATATAAAGTAATATAAAGTTCATAAAACTAATTTTTTAGTTATAGTTACAAAAGTCAGTAGAAATGTTACATTGAGCTTGCAAGACCAGTCATGTTGATTGATCTGCTAAATCTAGTGCTAATGGAGATAACCGCATATCAACACTTTTACCGTAATACAGTTGAAGAGATATAGGGCGTTCTTCAAATAACTGCAATTTTGAAAAGCATCTCTTACTGCATTGGTAATAAACTAAAAAACATTGTATGGAAAAGAGATTTAGGAGTAACATATACGCAAAACTTTGACATTGATGAGCACGTAAAAACTACAATAGCATCAACATTTACGCCTGATTTTAGTAGATATTGCTCCAAAAGATTTTAGTTGTTCTATTAAATAAATAATGAGAAAAATAAATTAATTTGAATATAATTGCAGTGAACATTGTTGGTATTTCTTAAATCACGCGTTTACAATGTAGATACATTAGTTTGTACATTACTGCTTGTTCTATGTATTATACTTTCATATGATATATTTTCGATGTTAATAAAGATTTTTAAATTAATTTTGTACTAAAAGTTTTGTTAAATCAGATTCAAACCTTAAGTATCCCATTCTAGGTAAAGTTCCCTTATAATCAGCATCAAAGTTTGGACTAATACAAAACATTAAAATCCGTAAAACCGTTCTGTACACATAATCAACTAACAAATTATTTTTTCTCGGTAAACAGGAGAGTAAAGTAAATGGGAAGGAATTGAAATTGGACAGAACACTTTCTCCTATCCCTGAACTGGTCACTTCTGAACACCTTTACAAGATCTGTTACCTACATCGAAATGAGTACAACAAAACAAGACTTGCGATGTAGATGCAACGTGACGTATTTGTATTGATTATGGAAAAATATACACAAAAAAACAAATAATAATAATAATAATGCTAATTATGTTCAGTTAGATTTTTAAACAAAACATATGTTATATATTTTTGTAAAGCATTCGATTTCAACCGAGGGTCGATTGTTGTGGATTAATGTTATCCGTCAAAATAATATCTGTTATTTTTTCCTCTACGAAAAAGTTAACATAATACATTTACTTATTTATTAAGCTTAATGCATTATACATTGATTAGATATTTCAATTTACTTTCATTGTTGTACGAGGAAATACATTATAACTGTGCCTTAAGTACACTTTATGCAAATACGTTCGCTTGAGTGTAAAATTACTGAAAGAAAGAATACTTTAAGAGGCGATAGTCTAAAGAAATATAGAAAATACGAAAGCAGTATATATGCTAAAGTAGTATATTGTTAGATGTAAAGAATAAGAGAACAACAGTAGGCACTACCAGCTACAAAGATGGACTACTCAAGAAAAGCTATTGGGAAATTTGGCCTGCAAAAATTGAGAGTCGTTGGTACATAGGATATAATAAAGTAACAATGTCATATATAGTTTATAATGTGCATGAGTAGAAAATTTTGGAAGGTTATAGATCCCCTTTCTCTGAATAAAAAGTTCTTATAGCACAAGGATCCATCATTATTCGTTCTTTTTAAGCTATGATACGATAAAGGTAACGGTTCGGAAGTTTCATGAGTAGTTGTCATGAGTAGAAAAATTTGGAAGGTTATAGATCCCCTTTCTCTGAACAAAAAGTTCTTATAGCACAAGGATCCATCATTATTCGTTCTTTTTAAGCTGTGGTACGATAAAGGTAACGGTTCGGAAGTTTGAGTACCATAGGATAATGAATTATACTAAACAGGCTTTGCTTATATATTTCTTTAATTTGACCCACAGACGTCAATTTAAAATATTGACTTTTCTGAATCTAATTTCTTAATAATATTGTACACCAAATCTAAATATACCGATATGATCTTACTGTGAGGTCAATGTAATTTCAGTGCTAATGCACCAAGATTGCAATATCCGGTGCAATTTCCTCATCGCCGGTTGCCAAATGTACAAACATTTACGAATGTAGTTCAAAGACATCTAGAAACTGGTCAGTTACAACCTAAAATGGAAAATCGCTGTTCTTAAAAAGATTTCACTCGTGTAGATTAAAAAAAAAATAATTTAAAAATTTTTTAGAACATATTGAAAACAATCCTTTTGTGAGTACCCGGTAAATTAGCAAAACCTTAAATAAATCTCATGGGTTTGTTTGAAGAATTTTACATTTTAATTTGTTATATCCATTTCACCTTACAAAAGTTCAAGAATTATTACCGGTAAAATATCCTCCAAGGGTTGAGTTCTGGTTAACTGATTAAAATGCCTCCGATAATCATCTCGTTAATAGAGTTATGTGGATAGATAAGGCATGTTTCAGTCGTCCAACAATTTAAAATTTCCATAATAACCATATTTGGAGTTATGAAAATAATATATTATCCTTTTAGAGTTACTTTATTAAAGTAAATATTAGTTTAAATATAATCTCTCTCAAAGATTCTATTTCTAGCTGATATAGGTACATTTATAAGATTTCAGTCAATATTGAAAATTGAATTCCCCGTTGTCTTCGAGAGGTTTGTTTGAATCTGTAAACACAATACAATTCGACGATAAACATTAAATTGCTTTAACCCAAGCAAAATTCTCCGGCTACTCGACTTTACAATCATGTGTGTAATGTGTAACACATTTCCTTATTTGTATCAATCTTGCATTACTCGTGGGGATTTTTCTTATTTATCTCTTTAATTAACACGGGTCAACTACTATTTAAAAAAATCATAAACATATTTTTAGCCTATGCGAAATTAGCCCCCTATTGGATAAGATTTTAGATGTCGATAAGCAATGTCTTATTCGAAAGCATAATCCTTGTTCGATACGAAACCAGAAATGTCGGATACGCAATCTCTTTCGAATTTCGGATACAACATAAAATGACATTTTTAAATAGTCAAAACTCGTAAACGATGTATTCGATTATAAGGATCTACACGCCATTTGATTTGTCAGAAGGTTTTCTATGGAAATCAAAAAACTATCTCAATTCTCTACCGTTTACAACAGATTACATTGCTATTCTGTACAAAACGACTTGATAGATTTTAATGTTTTGTATCTCAAACGTAATCTTATATTATGAAGAATTTTGATTAATAAATAATAAACTAATTAATCAAACAAATCAATAATTTTTTTATTATTGTATAAATTTAGTCAATAACATCTCAATTGAAAGTATCATCCATGATAATGAATGCGAAGGTGGAAATATCCTATGTCAAAATAGTGTAGCTAATATCTACCTACGTGCAGTTATTTAAATGACCTTATGAATCTGTCGACTGGAAGTCTAGCCCTTAATACGACAAAATTAATTCAGTCTAGATCGACTATAATTAGAGAACGGTTTGATAGATTTTAATGTTTTATATCGCAAACGACAGCTTGCGTTTAAGTGAATGTTTCTATCGAAAATGCCCGATTTGAAATATTTAATGATTTGATTAGAACAGAAAACTAATTTATCAAGCAAGTCAATTTTCTCCTTTATAAATTGAATTATTTTAGTTATCAATACCTCTAAATTTGCTACTTAATTCAGTAGCTATTAATAGGACTTATAATTTTGTCAATATAATTTATATAATTTAATTGTTTTCATATAAATAATTAGAATACTTATCTATGCCTAGATATAATCGATTTGTGTGGTTTAATGAATTGTACATATCTATTTACCGAACGTTGAGATCGAACATTTCCGTCTTTGCATTCACTATGGATAATAACTTTGATTGAGATAAGTAATTGTCTATTTCGTTATTTGAATTTTGTATTTAATCAAAATCCTTAATGTTTCGAATTGGGCATAAATAATAAACGGAATACGATATTATACAGAGGGCTGTACAAAGTAAATTTCAGGGTGCAATACTGAATGCAAATGCAATACGCGTTTCATTACCACTGCTTCTTCAAGTGTAGTTAAAACGCGAACTTCATTATCACTGAATATTTAGTGATAATTAACATTTTTCAGTGACAACTGAAACAGTATAAGAAAATTTATACTGTATAAGAAAATTTGAATATACATTCAGTTTAAGTGTACAGAATTATTTAAGTTTTTAAAATTTTTCAAATACAGACTAGATTTGTTCCAACAAACCGCCCAGTTTATGCTGCACACTTCAAATGCAATCGCCCATGTTAAATAGTGCAATAAAAATCTGATAATCGCTTTTTTCCAAGTTTTCAAGAAAGTTAACAATTAAAAAAATGTATGTATTAAGGATGTTGCAGAAAAAATTTCGATTATTTAGGGAGCCGCCAACCGAAAAAGGTTGGGAACCTCCGAGTTACACTTTTAGTTCCAGAAGAATTTACAACAATCTACAGTTAAATAAAAATTAAATCCAGTGACTCTGAGGTGCAGATCTTTTTTTAGCATAGTATTTTGTATTAAAAGGGCGCACTTGTTTCGTTTGTCCAATTCAGCAACTATACAGGGATGGATTGGGTTAGGTTTAGCCGTGCATCTGAAGACATTTTTTAACGAAAGCCTCTACATTGAATAGTTTCTAAAATAGAGTACATTACAAACTTATTTGGCAACCCTATATATTTTAATTGAAATAAAATTAGAATTAACACTATCCTAGAAATGGAAAATTTTGGAATCTTCAGACATCATACCTAAATTTCTCCATCAACGAATGAAGAACTTGTTAAGAAATTCAACGATGAAATAGCGTTCAAAACAAAAGAAAGTAAGAATAGAAAGAGACACAAATTGGAGAGATTAATTAAGGATCAAAGTAACAGCATCCAACAAAACTTACAACACACAACTATCAATAAGTTAAGAAACAAAACTGCAAGAAACAATAATAATAACAACAACTTTCGTATAAATGAATCGGATCTTGTATAAGATAAAGTTCGCATCAAAATATGAAAATCCTATACTGAACCTAGGGTACAAATTGAGTTTACCTTCCAGGAACAAACCATTGGACATAGCAATGAAGCTCGAATCCTAACTGACTTTTAATGAAAATTTGAAGATGATTTCTAAATCAAAATTCCAAATAGATATCCTACGTAATATTAATAATTTTAAATCCAAAATAGAAGATAACGACCTTATACTGATACTTGGGATACTTGAGGACAATGAAGGTGGAATGGTCATAATAGACAGATATATATACATCTCCAAAACTTTATAATGCTTTCAAAACAATATCTTAAAAGAACGAAGACCTCTACAATGAATAATTTCTGTATAAATAATTATATAGTAGTATAATCAATATAATAGTTGTTTACAATCTTATTTTGCAACCCTGTATATTTTAATTGAAGTAAAATTAGAACTTATACCAGACCTAGCTCACGGCGGGCCACGCATGATCTATCGGGCCCGGCGCGACTCATGTAATTTGCATATCTCTAGTTTAAAGCAAATAAACGGAAAAGTACTTAAATTTGAATACTTATAACAATCTAAGTAAAATATATATAGCTCGATTTTCATTGTAATAGTATTTGTTGGGAGAAATTAAAATTATATTACACATTAAATTTAATTTCACCTAATAAATAAAATGAACACCGAAAACGAATAATTAAACTAAATTATATATAAAGCAAGGTTGTTATTATATGAGCTTTTAGATGCGTACTGGATATTCAGCATATCTCAGTTTTCTATGCTTTATAATTTACTTCGAAATTTAATAAAATATTCAAAAATATTCACATATACCACCTTATATACCATAGACATTAATAAAATCCGTTATTTACCGTATACCAAAATTAATTACAGGAAAAAACATATTCTAAAACAAAATAACATCATCATCGGTTATAAAAGTAACTACAAGATTATAAATTTATTATCTAATTATAAAAGTAAAGAACCTATCTTAAATAAAAATGGAGTTGTATTAAATGTAAAGATTATGATGCTATATACCGGGTGATTCAGACCACCCATACCAGACATTTTTCTCATAAACGTGATTACCTAAGAAGTTACAATAAAAAATATGATAATAAAATCGTATGTGAAGAATCCAATGCACCCGTTTTTATCATGCTGGTAACACCGGAAATTGGTGGTAATGACACCAACTTAAAATTTTTCCAAGTTGTCATACGAATTAAGTTTTAAGGGAGAATAGACGTTTTAAAAATAAACGACTTTTGTTTTAACTCTTCTTTAATTTATGCACCGTTTAAGTACTATTGATGAAAATCATAAGAGATCAGCTTAAATTATTTTTCATTAATTTATTATTAAGTGAGCTATGACTTCCACATTTGACATTTAATATTGTATAATTAAAAAATACGTTTACCAACGAAGAAGCATTTGACATGTTAATGGTGCTGGGAGCATGTAAAGAAAACTTCAAAAAGCAGCGCGAAGATATGCAGCAAAATCTCCCGATCGTCCACAATAGTCGCGGCATGTTGTGACTGTTGATGGCAATGTTTTTGACCGTTAAATTGTCTTTACGTTTGTTTTTGTTGTTAAAAGTTTAAACAGGTGTTTAAAAAATCGTTTTTATTTGTTCAGATTATTATTTAATTAAATGCTGCAGTATGTAATATATGTTTGTAATACATGTTTTAATACACGTTTCTGTAATCAGCAATAGCACTTAAACGATACATTAAATCTAAGAAGAGTTAAAGTAAAAGTTGTTTAGTTTTAAAACATCGATTCAACGATAAAATATAATTCATATGACAACTTGGAAAATATTTAAGTTGATGTCATTACCACCAATTTCCGGTGTTGCCAATGTCATAAAAACTGGTGCATTGGATTCTTCATATACGATTTTATCATCATATTTTTTATTGCAACTTCTTAGGTAATCGCATTTTTGCGAAATATTTCTGGTACGGGTGATCTGAATCACCCGGTATATATCGGTCAAACAGGAGGAAAACTAGCAAAAAGGATTAATGAATACAAGAATACATCTTCATCAAACGTATACCAACATAAAGATGAATTCAAACATAACATCGACTATGATAATGTATCTTTAATACATAACTGCAAAAAAAGTAAAAAGCTAGATCTACTCGAACAATTTGAGATAGACAAATTTAAACATAAAAAACAAAACTTAATGAATGATCAACTTTCATCTATATAGTGGTCTATACACTATATTCATATTTAAAATTTTAGTATGTTTTTTTAACATTCAATGAAACTCGTTTTATTGTACGTTCTCGATCAATTTTAACTTGTCGTTTTGAGTCGTCCCGTTTACTATTACTATCTGTTATTTTAATCGTTTTAATCATTTTAACTCTGTCAACTATTATATTATTATTAAAAAAAAAACATTTATTTCATCAACAATCTTTTATTGATCAATTCAATTAATCAACATTTACAACGTTTCGGGAGCCGACACCCATCATCAGGTATGTAGCTATAAGAAAATACGACGAATGATATTCATAATTAAATAAAAAACAAACATGTTTACAATGATAATCATCAAGTTATCAAATTTACATTAAATATTATTAAAAAGTTCATGTGACTGTTAAAACACATGGTACAATTGTGTGTCAAATCATTTAACATTTCTCGAATGAAAGCGAAATACTGGACTGAAAGAAAGACATCAACATGTTTCAATCAAAAAACTCGTTTTACCGAAATTTATGTTTAGGGTTATCCAAATCTCACAAGAAAAAGGATAGCTAATGTTGAAATTTATTTAGTATGTCAGCGTAATGTGCTCCATCTTACCTATGTCTGTTTTAAAATTGACTGTTTTGTCTATATTTTTAGTGATAAAGATTGACTCTAAATTCTTTCTAGTGAGAGTGTTATTGCTGGTAGTTAACATTTCTGGATTATCAAAACTAAATCAAAAACTATAGTCAAAATGAGCAGGCTGTTGACATAACACTGTTTTATTGTTATTATTTACTTGTTCAGTATAGTATATGTGGTTGTTGGATTCTTCGTTTTAAATTATGTAAAATTTATCACAGTTTTGCAATCTATTTTGTAAACAATATTTACTTTATCAATATTATTGATTCTTAGTATTAGAGATTAGTTTATTTATTTTATTGTTGTTGCATTTTGCAAATAGTAACTCATTACGTTCTTTTATTTCAAACTCAACGTTATTTTGTTTGTTAATGCAGGAATGTATCCAATCTTATCGAACTTCTTGTTATTTGGAACCTTTTCTTTTTCAATGGTAACATTAGAATTAGTTTTATTTGGTGTTACTTCATCCTATGAATTTAAAAATTGTGTAATTAGGGGATGATTGTTCTCTCATATTGTTCTACGAACTACAGAGGATTTGACAATTTCTGAATTTCTAGTATCTGTAGTGTTATTGATGACTTATTGACTTATTTTATCTATTATCAAAAGTAAATCCAAATAAGGTAACGTACCATCTTTAGGATTTTCTATTGAAAGTTTTATTCTTTGATTGAAATTGTTAATTACTACAATAACTTAATAAAAGCTACCTTATGGAAATAATGGAAATGTACGAAATTAACAAGTTTATTGAAACTAACCGTAATATTATAAGCCTTAATGAACAAATCATCCCGACCCAAAAACCAATCTATAGTTGCCTGAGAGATCCATACCTAAAATACAAAAAGAACAGAAACAAAAATGACTATTTCATGTACAAGGGGAAGAGAGTTATGTGTTCGTTGGCGATGTTGGCAATATAATAATATCAATAATATCAAGTTTTGGGTTGTTTACACTGTTAAATTTTCAAATTTTGTTTTAACGTTCTGTATTACCTTTTTTTTTGTTTTAACTAACGTCACATAATAACGTTTGAAATTTTGAAAAATTTCAATTAATTTTTCTAATTCTGTAATAATTAAATTGTTAAAAGTTTGTAACAGTTCTTCGTAATTGTTTTTCTTTATAATAATCAGTAAATCTTTAACTAACATTAATGGTTTAATGTTGATATTATTTTATTGTGTGAAAATCAAATGATTCAGCACAATTCCACTAAAATTCACACTTAAACTGGAACCCATCGGTAATCCGAATATTAGTCTATATATTTCATATTTGAATGTCGTCATATTTGAAATAACTATTTTTATGCATATTATGATTGCCAACAATTTTGTGCCAATTTTAATCTAATAGTTCAACCAACCATTGTATTGATACGTTAGTAAAAAGAGATTGAACGTCAAAACTAATGAACATGTTGTTTATGTTTAATTTATTAATTTTGTTCTTCGATACTAGAGAATTTTTTATATCAAAATCATTTTGGTCAATCAAAATGGTCAACCAATTTTGATTCATTAAACCATTGAGACCAATTTTGATTCAAATCAAAGTTGGTCTTCTTTATGTGTCTTAAGTAGCACATAAAGTGGGTTTTAGGAGTTGTATAATGTATTTGAGCTAATTTTAATATTAAATTTTTATCAATGTAGTTGTGTTTCTCTAATCTTCTTAAATAATCATTAACTTTATCTACCTATGTTGGGCTAGGGTCTGTTCTCGTTGTTTTGTATGTTTTGTTATCATTAACCTTCGTCAGGCAGACAAGGTACAACTGTAACTTTTACGATAGTAAGGGTTAATATTTATTTTTGTACAATACCTGTGATGTTGAGCTTTGGTGACATCTCTACATATATGTTTGTAGTTAAGTACATAAAGATCTATAAAAATATTTTCACTTATTTTCATATTATGTGATGAAATAGATTTTACATCCTCAATTGACGTCAAAGGTACAATTGTACCTTTAACGATATTGTATGAAAACAGTATAAAGAACAAAAGTTTATGGAAAGAATACTTATTTTATTACGTAAAAGAGTGGATACAAACAGAATATTACTACCATATTGATATAATACTTAAAATAAATAGTTATTTTTGATTAATTTCATTGCAATTTATGCATGTTGTCTTCGCTTTTGAATGCTCATCGCAAACCGGCTTCAAGCAAACTGTGCACGATTTTCTCGTTTTCCGTTGTTTTCGGTTCATTTCTCGACAGATTTGACAACTACCAACGATAGGGGAATCTCCACGACTTCCATGAGGTACTTTAGGTTCTTCTGATGTTATTGAAATTCGTTTTCCAATTACCATTTCAATTGCACTTCGTAGAAAACGATTTCTCATCATAAGTGGATTGCTACTTCGAGCTTCAATTGCAGGCAAGCATAGCTGATAAGCAAGATCTTTTAGAAATTTTCTTCGTTGATCCTTTCTTCGTAAATGTGGGTTGTGTTCTCTATAAATGATATAGGACGCTAAACCACCGATATCAACCATATTATAAAGAAATGCAAGAGGTGAACGCGTCGTCCTTCTTTTCACGGTGTACTCTCCCAACATTTTGTCCATAACATCAACTCCTCCTTTCGTTTTATTGTAATATTGGATTATTTCAGGCTTCTTTGTTTGCGTGTCTTCCACTTCTCCAGTCATGTGCATGGACGATAAAAGCACTACCGCTTTATTTTTTTTTTTTTGGTACATATGAACACACTACAGCATTACGATTATACGCAAAATTCGTTGAGTACACAATTCTTTCTTTACTGCTCTGGATATTGTTCGGTAGGAATGTTTTATTTTTTCTTACTGTACCAACTAGTGTCATGTTCCAGGAATTCAAAACCTTTGCCAATTCTAAAGTTGTAAAAAAATTGTCAGTAGTGACGTTTCTTCCAGATTTCTTGTACGGGCTAAGTCTAATACTGTTTGTTCACCAACATTCACTTGTCGAGGATCATCTAGTGGTTTGCCAGTGTAAAGCTGACCTCGTAGCGGATAACTAGAAGATGCATCACAAGCCCAGAAAACTTTTATCCCATATTTTGCTGGTTTGGATGGTATATACTGTGTAAATTTAGTACGACCTCTGTAGGGAAATAATTGTTGATCGATAGTAATGCATTCATGTGGTTTATATTCTTTTTCGAAATTTTTGTTTAGTATTGACCAAATATCCCTAATCGGTGCTGCTTTATCAGTTTTAGCCCGTTCTTCACGAGTATTTGCATTGTCAAATCTGATAAATCGCAACATCATTTTGAACCGGTCACGAGACATTGCTGCACAGACTAGAGGCAGGGCATCAATTTTCCACATGTCGTCCAAATTTTGCTTGTTATCTCTGTGGACGCCACTAATAATCAATGCACCTAAAAATGCGTCAAATTCTATTTCAGTGAAGTTCTTGAATGTCTTTGGTAATGGCCGCTTCGAAATATTGGTAAATTTGTTTACCAACTCAGTGTTATAAGCTTCGCAACTTTTATTAGCTTTTCTATTTGTTTCTTCTAATATAATGGTACAGATCTCTGGAGATATTATTGATTTGAAAATTTCTTTAGGTGTATACGTTTTACTCTTCGCCGAAGGTCCACCTTTTTGGCGTAAAATATTCCTCGACTTTGTTTGAGTTTTCTGATACGGTGTCGTAGTACGCCACTCTGTTCCATCTTTAGCAGTAACACTTTGGCATTTATATTCAATACTGTCGTCAGAATCGAATTCACTTTGTTCTTCTATAACTATTTGTTGTTCACTGTCTGATTCCTCAATTGTGGATACATCTAATGGCAAATAGTTTTCTTCATCAGATGCAACATATGCCTCCTCTTCTTCATACTCAGAGTCAGAATCTTCTTCAATGATTGGTCTGCACATGAATCCAATAAAAATAAACAAATAAATAATGTAATAGATAATTATAAGAAACAATTTGAAATGTAACAGTAACTAAACAATACTAACCTGCAGTATCGTTTTCCTGCGTCCCGTTGAACGCTGGGCCCTGCTATACTGTCACTCATGATCACTGAGTATAATTTGATTTTTTTTAAACGTTACTGTAACTTCCTTAAATCAAGAATGAGTGTATTTTACCAAAACCCTCTTTTATAACGCTTAAAAGGATTAGTGGGGGTTAAATTAAGAAAAAAACTAAATATATAAGTATTTATATTGTTATCTTATCTGCGCTGGAAATAACAGGGTGATGTAAACTTTATGACTGGGTAATAAAGGACAATAGGACTAAAATGAGTTAAAAATAACAACTTGGTACATATTACTTCATGGGGTTGCTTTTGTAAGAAAACAAAACAAAAAGGTACAATTGTACCTGCTCCGCCTGTTAAGGTTTTAAACTTATGCAATCGGACAAGGGTTAAGAAGATCAGTCATTTTATAATTATATTGTTGTTTATAAATGAATGCTAATTGTTTGGTTGTATCTGTATTAATAACTAAAATATCTTTATTATCTTGAAGGAATTTTTTAAAACAACTAATGTCCCTGCTATTTGAACCTGTAAATTTGATTGTTTCAAATCTCTATTATTATATTTATTTATAAAATTGATTATTTCATTAAGTATATTATTTCTTGTAGCACTAACGTGATTAGCTACTTGTTTAATAGTCGTAAAAATATTCTACGTTAACGATCAGATTTATATCATTATACAACAATTTTTACCTAATCCCACTAGGAAATTTCAGGTTTTACATGTTATTTTGACGTGTTGTAACGTCTCATTTTACACAACTGCCGTTTCATTACACCATTTGTGCTGTAATGAAATATTACCCAACCGAATAGTGATTTGTTAAGGATGTTCGTACCAACGCACAAGTCAATTCTTTCAATTTAAATTAACTTGGTACATAGGCGTTATCAATTCATTCAGATTAAATTTCTATGATTTCGTTCAATTTTAAAGCAGGGTTATATAAAATTTTGTACTTAACACGTTAAGAAACTGCAACTTTTGTTTAATTCATTTAAACTACACCATAGAAAAAATTGAGATTAACATTATTTGACGCGCAATTTAATTCTTTATAATGTGGGGTAATATCACATTTCGCCCACTCGTGTAGTAATTATCACAGGTATAATGAAAGAATGTACCCGATTTCGGTCGATCTACAAACAAGCTCGACTTCGTGATTTTTTTCTTAAAAAATGGCTGACGAAAAAATTTCAAATCTGAAGTGACAGTAACCTGATGTGTTCTTAATGAGGAGCTTATTTTATTTTATCAATATTTCACATAGTTTCGCGGAAAATCCCGGTTTAATAGGTTGCGGTTATTGCAAAAACGACCAAACGGATTTCAACGCGGTTTTAACTGAAATTTGTCAAATAATTTCGGTTTTCGGATTCCGTTATTAGTTTTTCAAAATAATGTGTCACTATTTTTTTAAATTTGTAGAGAGATTTAATCGAACTCTAAATGAAAGGGAAACAGCAAAAAGCCATGCGGGGAGAGGGGGGTTCCGTCCAATCCGAACAGAATCGAAAACATGGTGCTCCTAGCTTAAATACATTACAACATTACAAGTTAAATGCACAGATGATTTGCTAATTATTACAAAGAAAAACAATTACGAAGAACTGTTACAAACATAACATTTTAACAATTTCAATGGAAGAATAAAATTTACAATAGAAAAACTGTTAAAACTAAAATAATATAAGAAAGATATTGCAAGTAACAGATTACTTAATATCTACAGCAATCACTCTAAATCTCAAATTTTAAACACCATTTCTCCTAAAATGTATAATTACACAAAAAGAGCGATTGAAGTAACTGATGTAATATTTTTGAAAGGAGTTAAAACCAAGATTGATAACATTTTGATGGAAAATTTTTATCCCAAACAATTGATCAACAAAACATGATATAAAACCGTTAAATATGTTGGGACTAATAAATATAGTCAATAAGTCATCAATAACACAACAGATACAAGAAGTTCAGAAATTGTCAAATCCTAATTACACAATTATTAAATTCACAAAATGAAGTAACAAAAAATATAACTAATTCTAATATTACCATTGAAAAAGAAAAAGTTCCAAAAGGGAAGATGTTCATTAAGATTAGATACATTCCTGAATTAACAAACAAAATAACGTCCATTTTTAAAAAATATGAATTTAATAAGTTACTATACTAAGGATAAGATCAATAATATTGATAAAGTAGATGGAGTTTACAAAATAGGTTGTAACAACTGTGATAAATTTTACATAATTTAAAACAAAGAATCCAACAATAAATATACGATAAAAACACAATATTAAAAACACAATATACGATAAAACAACTAAGAAATAACAGTAAAACAGCGTTATGCCAACATGCTGCTCATTTTGACCATAGATTTAATTTTGATAATTTAAAAGTATTAACTACCAGCAATAACACTCTAATTAGAAAGAATTTAGAGTCAATCTTCACCACTAAAAGTATAGACAAAGCAGCCAATTTTAAAACAGGCGTAGGTGTTTTTATTTAATCATGTATCTCATTCTTCGTATTTTTTATAGCTATATACCTGATGATGGCAATCAGCTCCCGAAACGTTTTAAATGTTGATTAATTGAATTGGTCAATAAATAATTGTTGGAGAAATAAATATTTTTTAAATTAATAATAATATAACACAATCAAACTTTTTTTACCTATCGCTTGTAGATTTAGCTGATGATGACACGCTGTATGTGTCCACGGTGTGTTCATATTATAATTGACGATAAACTTTTGAATCCAAATTCCATCTTTTGTAATTATAGTCTGTATGTCATAGAAGGAAATACAACTAATTTTTACGTCAAGTTTGTTAACCGTTGCAGGTAAAGTGGTCTTTTTGAGCAATATATAACAAAAGGTGATTAAGATAAAATATTTGTGATGTAAATTATAGCGATATGCCGAATTTTATTAATTTAGCATATAAAAGAAACTTTTTTCATTAATATTTTTCTAATATTCCGTTTTACAATAAAAACAAATGATTAGGACAGTTATAATGCAGTTTTAGTAAAAATTTTTAATTTAGTAGATAAAAAACAATTAAGATAATTCTTAAAAAGTTTTTGGAAACGGGCAATGTAGAAAATAGCAAAATGAAGGAAGCTTTTAGATGAACATGATGCGGAATCGATTGGAACAACTATTCTCCATAGGTTTTCTATAGGATTTAAGTTTGCTACCTGTTATTTTATTTTATGCAAACAATTCCTTTACAACTTTAGATTAATGTTGCAGATCATTGTCCTGTTGAAATTTATGAGAGATACGCAAATTTTCTTTATAATACGGTGTATAAGGCCTACATCAAAACCAGAAAAGCATCGCCAAACAATCACACATCATACCACCAGACATGTTTAAGATTGCTCTTATTTAATGTATCTTATCAAAAACGTGTTCTTATTTGCCATATGTTTGTATTTCTTAGCAAAGTTGTTCTATTTTTTTTTCAACCTAAGTTTTACAATTATATTTTATTTCTAATTATCTTGTTAACTTTCTGAAATCTTCATCCGATAAATACCATATAATATACACTACTATAGTAATGTAAAAAATGCTGGCAATTGATATTCCAAGAAATTCAAAAAGATTCTCCGTCAACGGTTGCCTTAAAAAAATACGGTCGATCAAATAAGATCCTACAACCCAGACGTTTAGAACCATAAATGTTGTGGGTTACTTCTTGTATAAAATTAGTATTAACAGTATCGTAATAACGAAGGTTAAGGCGGTTAACATAATTATTCTTATGAAACATCGCTTATCCGCCGAATACAAGACAATCAAAAAATTGTACTCTTATTAACTTTTTTTGTAATACGCATTATAATACTCATTTCTTGTAAAAAAATCATGTTACGTTTTTGCACAGTTTTAATAAAAAAATCATAACTCGCAGATTTAAAGATTTGAAGAAAGGATTTCAAGCAAATTAAATTTACTTGATATCGCTCCTTATTTCAAAGTCTTTCTTCAATTACCTCTTGAGATACGAATCTTTGAAAATTTCTTGATTTTTAACAAATATATATAATTACGTTTTTGCAAAGCTTTAATCCACAAATCATAACTCAGAGATTTAATGATTTGAAAAAGCGATCTTAAGCACGTTAAATAGCAACAAAATTTGCTTCAAGTTACTCTTTATTTCAGAGCGATATCTCAATTAGTTCTTGAGATACGATTCTTTGATAAATCCTTGAATTTTATCAAACACATATAATTACATTTTGCAGAGTTTCAATCAAAAAATTATAACTCGGAGATTTAAATATTTGAAGACCGATCTTAGGTTCCTTAAATAACTACAAAATTTGCTTCAAATTGCTCGTTATTTCAGAGCGATATCTCAATTAGTTCTTGAGGTACGATTCTTTGAACATTTCTTGATTTTTATCAAACACATATAATTACATTTGCAGTGTTTCAATCTAAAAAATCATAACTCGGAGTTTTAAATATTTAAAGCAAGGATCTTAGGCACCTTCAATAACAACAAAATTTACTTCAAATTGCTCTTTATTTCAGAGCGATATCTCAATTAGTTCTTGAGGCACGATTCTTTGAACATTTCTTGATTTTTATCAAACACATATAATTACATTTGCAGTGTTTCAATCAAAAAATCATAACTCGGAGTTTTAAATATTTAAAGCAAGAATCTTAGGCACCTTAAATAACAATAAAATTTATTTCAAATTGCTCTTTATTTCAGAGCGATATCTCAATTAGTTCTTGAGTTATGATTTCTTTTAAATTTCTTGATTTTTATCAAACACATATACCTAATTACATTTTGCAGTGTCAATCAAAAAATCATGACAAGGAGATTTAAATATTTAAAGCAAGAATCTTAGGCACCTTAAATAACAATAAAATTTATTTCAAATTGCTCTTTATTTCAGAGCAATATCTCAATTAGTTCTTGAGTTATGATTTTTTAAAAATTGCTTGATTTTTATCAAACACATATAATTACATTTTGCAGTGTCAATTAAAAAACTCATGACACGGAGATTTAAATATTTGAAGCAAAGATCTTAGGCACCTTAAATAACAACAAAATTTACTTCAAATTGCTCGTTATTTCAGAGCGATATCTCAATTAGTTCTTGAGGTACGATTCTTTGAACATTTCTTGATTTTTATCAAACGCATATAATTACATTTGCAGTGTTTCAATCAAAAAATCATAACTCTGAGTTTTAAATATTTAAAGCAAGGATCTTAGGCACCTTAAATAACAACAAAATTTACTTCAAATTGCTCGTTATTTCAGAGCGATATCTCAATTAGTTCTTGAGGCACGATTCTTTGAACATTTCTTGATTTTTATCAAACACATATAATTACATTTGCAGTGTTTCATACAAAAAATCATAACTCTGAGTTTTAAATATTTAAAGCAAGGATCTTAGGCACGTTAAATAACAATAAAATTTACTTCAAATTGCTCTTTATTTCAGAACGATATCTGAATTAGTTCTTGAGGCACGATTCTTTGAACATTTCTTGATTTTTATCAAACACATATAATTACATTTGCAGTGTTTCAATCAAAAAATCATAACTCGGAGTTTTAAATATTTAAAGTAAGGATCTTAGGCACCTTAAATAACAATAAAATTTACTTCAAATTGCTGTTTATTTCAGAGCGATATCTCAATTAGTTCTTGAGGCACGATTCTTTGAACATTTCTTAATTTTTATCAAACACATATAATTACATTTGCAGTGTTCCAATCAAAAAATCATAACTCGGAGTTTTAAATATTTAAAGCAAGGATCTAAGGCACCTTAAATAACAACAAAATTTACTTCAAATTGCTCTTTATTTCAGAGCGATATCTCAATTAGTTCTTGAGGTGCGATTCTTTGAAAATTTCTTGATTTTTATCAAACTCATATAATTACATTTTGCAGAGTTTCAATCAAAAAATCATAACTCAGAGTTTTAAATATTTGAAGCAAGGATCTTAGGCACTTTAAATAGCAACAAAATTTGCTTCAAGTTGCTTTTTATTTCAGAGCGATATCTCAATTGGTTCTTGAGGTACGATTCTTTGAAAATATCTTGATTTTTATCAAACACATATAATTACATTTTTCAGAGTTAATCAAATCGTCATAACTCGGAGTTTTAAATATTTGAAGCAAAGATCTTAGGCACCTTAAATAACAACAAAATTTGCTTCAAATTGCTCTTTTTTTGAGAGCGATATCTCCATTAGTTCTTGATATACGATTCCTTGAAAATTTCTTGATTTTTATCAAACACATATGATTACGATTTTGCAGAGTTTTAATCAAAAAATCATAACTCGGAGATTTAAAATATATGAAGAAACGATTTAAGGCACATTAAATTCTAACTAAATTTCCTTTAAATTGCTTCTTATTTTAAAGTTATATCTCAATTAATTCTTGAGATACGATTTTTTGAATATAATCGCATCAATTTTTTTTTCTTAAAATTTGGTTTAAGAATTTTTATCTCAACAATTAAATGATACATTGAATTGCGACTTCTATCAATGAGCTGCTGAGGATTTCCTCTATAATTATTACAAATTGCATTGTAAAAATTTTTGCAAAATGGTTAATAAGATGGTAATTTTACATACAAAATTTGAAAACAAGATATGCCATTCAGATATGATATTCAGAGAAGAGAGCTAATCAGAATATGTAAAAAATATATGATGCTTTAAAGAAATTTCTAACTTAATTGGTATAGGAGCTATGGATGCCTAACGCACTATTGCAGGACTCTGTATATGTAATTGGCTATTTACTGATACTGACAGCGTATAAACTATTATTTCGTTTTTTATATGCATAAACAGCCAATTGCGTATACATACAGTATATGTAAATAGTCAATTGCGTATACTTATAGTATGTATAAATAACCAATTTCATATACATATTGTATGTGTAAATAGCCAATTGTGTATACATACCGTATGTATAAATAGCTACATCCAAAAATAGATATTATAAAAACCCAGAAAATTATTATTTACTGGATTCCTTGTCCCATAGTGCGATAGCCAAAAACTTATCATCTATTTATCTATTTTGAAATTATTTTATGAGGATGTATTAAAAATCGCGCGTACAAGTGATGCATTTTCATATTTACAGCAACATCCCATAACTATTCTGAATGCAATTAAACGCATTACTAAGCTTTATGAACAATTTGTGGACCAAAATAGTAACAAATTTGAACGATTCTTGTACCTTGAATAGATACTGATAATTAATAGCAAATGTCAAGAAAGTGGTAATTAATAACAATACAACTTATTGATGCTATTGTCAGCACAAAATTTAAAATTAAGTTTGATAGTAACTAACTAAATTTACTTTATTTATTCTGGTATACTAGCAACGCGTTCACTTAATTTAGCTAACATACTTATAAAATACTCTTAATGAATTTTATTAAATTTTGGAGTAAATTATAAAAGTAAGTACAGAGTATTACAGAGTATTAAAAAATAAATTGTGTTTCTAACTCAAAAATCGTGATAACTAGAAAAAATCTACGTGCACTATTAAATTGTACGTGAAAAATCTATTAGAACTCGATTTACTTTTTAAATAGGTTTTCAAATAGCCGAAATACAGGCTGTCCCAAAATGGTAAATTTTAAAACCAAAAGCTTAGGTTTGCGAAAACCGGAATTTTCTGTCTTTCATAAAAACTGAAATACTTTACAAACCCATCGAAATTTGGACATCTATGTATAATATATTATGAAATTGCCAAAAAGAATTGAAACATATTCAACGTAAAATCAGTATAACTATTCAAACAAGCATTGTTGTGAACACGTGCTAAGCTTAATGCTTTCCTGACATACAAACGATTTCAAACAACATAGCTACAGGCAATAGATCTGTCTTCGACTATAAACATCTGTTTAACTTTACCGACCCCAATAACGTGAACACCTTTTCCTCGATTGTCAACGAAAAGAAATAATAGCTTTTAAATAAATCACCAACCAATTCTAAAGTATATTTTATTATTAAAACAATTTAATTTCTTTCTTTGTCCCTAATTGTTTATAATTTCGAAAAATCTAATTCAATACTAAAACTCAATATATAGTAAAATTTTCGCTAAATTTATTATAATAAATAATAAGAAAGATAAATAATTAAATTATAATAATTATGTGTTAGATTAAAAAGCTTTTTAAGCAAGCATACATTCCAGCAACAAAAAAGATAAAGAATATTTTTAAGCAGATGTAGATAGCTTACCCATTGTAGCTATTAGCATCCGAAAAAGTGTCCAAGATACAATATAAAAAATACTAATACATATAATTTTTTTTGATATAATATAGAGAACTAAGGGATGAAGTTGGCACCAACTTAGCACATGTGCCATAGACTGTCCCTCTGGTGGTGGATCACGAATTCCGCCATCACGGTGTTCCTACGCCGTGATCCAAGGGGTGGAACAACGTTCAGAGGGTGAGACCACACCCCTCCGTGGAAAAAGGGGATCCAATGGAACGGCGAGAAAGGGAGGATTCGGGCGGCCAGACAATGTCAATACATCAGGACGTAGGGTGTTTTTCGATTTTTCCCGGCGCGCCGACGACGTCTTATCCCCCAACTACGTGAAGCGCCGGGGAAGATTTTTCGCAGACACAGCTATTTTCCGTGATATGCTCGTGCCCGCGTGAAATTTTCACGAGAGATAACAAAAAGAATACCCGCCCGGATAAGTTTTATGAGAACTACTGAAAATTCCAAATTCTTTATTCTCCTACTTTTCTTTCTTTGAATTCTAATTTTTTTTTAATTATTTGCTTGAAATTTTTAATTTATTAGATAGAATATTTTAGAGAATGATACTTGTTTTACATCACATATTTTTAGGTACTCCACCATCAGAGGAACAGTTTATGGCACATGTTCTTGAACTTTATTCCTTAGCTCTCTCTCTATATTATATCAAAAAATTAAATGTATTAGTATTTTTCATGTTATCTACATCTGCTTAAAAAATTTTTTAACCTTTTTTTTGCTGGAATGTATACTTGTTTTTAAAAAGCTTTTCTTAGCATTTTATAAATTGTATAAAAACCTTAAAAAACAATTTACTACTGAATGTTAGATAGCAAACTTTATATAATTTAACTCAATAATTCCTAAATTGTGTGCCGCGGAGCCGTCATAGCGAAATATAGGTAATCGCTTTTAAAAAGAACAGTTTTCTAATTTTTCAAGAACGTTAACAATTTAAAAACAAATCGGATTATTAAAGGCACCAAGGAAAAAATCCGATTATTAAAGGAGCCGCAAAACCGAAAACGATTGGGAACCTCTAGTTTAGATGATAAAGACGTAAATCGCGGACTGCAGATTGAACATTTATGAGTATTAAAGTTTTTCCAATGTCTATTGAAGACCTTAAATACATATAATACATCTTGGGCAATTAAAGAAAAAAGATACTCGATTTTGAACATTTCTCGCTAAGGTGTTGAGGTCTTTTTTGGGCACTACTGATTTTTGAGGTAGTTTAGGTTACACCTTTAGTTTCAGAAGAATTTACAACAATCTAGAGCTAAATGTGAGTTAAAACAAGAAGTAATACTAGACCTAGAATTAGTAAGTTTCGGTTCAATTTGATACACGTACAGCTAAACCCTAATAGGAGTTTAGCTGGGTGTTGTTAAGATAAGTTGTCGGTCTAATATTAGTTATACTTTTAGTTCCAGAAGAATTTACAATAATCTAAAACTAAACAAGAATTAAAACCAGAGCTAACGCCAGACCTAGTACTTGAAAGATTTAGTTTCGGCTAAACCGAAACTTTCTAGAATCATTTCGGTTTAGCCATACGTCTCTTAAGAGGGAAGCATACGCCCCCTTTTCCTTTATGAGGTAGGGGAAAATCTCCTAAACAGACATCTGGCCTGGGATGATGAGCGGCCAGATAGTGTAGGGCTGGGGTCCTAGACCCCGACCCACTAAAAACCCTTTCCACATCTTCTCTTTTGAAAGGCATTTCTTCAAAGTTTTCACACAACACGTGCGCTCCCTCTTTTCCTCATCATCTTCCTATACGATTTCATCATCTCTTCATTGACTCAGAACTCTAGATTTCCAGTGTGCCTCGGAGAACAGAAAAAGAACATACAACTTTTTGAAGTGCGAATATATAATAACGTACCTAGCTTTGGGGGTACTTTGGGGGGTTATCGGGGGGTAATCCCCCCGGTTCGCATTTCGTCCTTTACGATTTCTGTCATTCCTGGTTTCCTTCTCCCGGTCTTCTCCCAGCATTCGCGTTTCCGATGGTCCGGATTTCTTTCCCCTGTCAAATTTTCAGTCCTCTACCCAGTTGTCCCGGTGAATTGAGTAGCAGCAAAAACAAGGAAAACTCCCTAATCCCTAGGTTTGGGGGAACCTACAAGGTCCCCCCTTCTCGCTTATCTCTATAAAGTTGTTCAGCCCTCATGTAAGAAAGGATAGACTCCTGCCTTTCCTAGGGATTTCCAACCTTTTTCCAAGTTGTCATGGTGGATTGAACGGCAGCACAAAAGCGAAGAAAACTCCATAAACTTTTTGAATTTATACCAAGCATTTACGTACCTAGGTTTGTACCTTTTAGGTTCCCCCATCTCGCTTTATCTTTATAGAGTTGTTCTTCCCTCGGGTTAGGAGGGAAAGGCTTCTGCCCCTCCGTTTCTTCCTCCATCGACGATCCTCTGGCTTTGTTTGTCTCTTTCCAACTTCCTTTCGTGTTCTTCCTTTTCTCGCATCATTTCTTTAATCATCCCCTTGATGGCAATCCATTTGTTTTCTGTTTCTAGCATTTGTTCTACAATATTTTCTGTATTTAGCCTTGTACCGCAAATTTCCTCGCATTTCGCTCTATAATTATTGAATTTCCTGCACTCAAAAACTGTGTGTGCAGCGGTATCTCTTTCTGAGCAGAACCAACAGGTTTTCGTTTCGGATTTCTTTATCCTATACACATTTGTTCTGAAAATTCCGTGTGCCGTCAGGAATTGTGTTAGAGAGTGGTCAGGCTCTCCTCACTTCCTACCCAACCATATCGAGACATCAGGGATCAGCCTCCTTGTCCAGCTCGTTTTGCAGCTCCATTTGTTCTGCCAATCACATGTTAAGCTGTCTATGTTCTCCTGTTTACTTTCTTTTCCATTTCTATACGTTCCACTTCTTTCTTTTACTTGCAAATCGATGGGTGGTAGTCCGGCGATTACTTCTACTTCCACGGTCGGTGCAGTTCGATAGGCTGATGTTATTCCTATTACCAATTTCCTGTTTATGCTAGATAGCATATTCTTCTATTTTTTTTAAGTGTTATTATTAAGACGGAACCCAATTCAACCCAACTCAACCCAGCCCAACCTAGCATTAGAACTAACACTAGACTTAGAATAAGTACTATGTCTAGTGCTTGTACTAAAGCTAGGTTGTAGGTCGAGTATAAGTTATACTTTTTGTTTCATAAAAATTTACAATAATCCAGAGGTAAATAAGAATTGCAACTAGCTGTAGTGTTTAGATTGAATAGCAACTAAAAATACACCCAACACTAACGTTAGAGCTAATACTAAACCTAGAAAGTAAAACGTTTGGGTTTAGCCATACCTCTCTTAAGACGGAACCCAACCCAACCTAGCTTCAGAACCAACACTAAACATGTTACTAGAAACATTGGGGTGTAGTCGTCTTAAGCGCCTAGCTTTACCAATCTCCAGTAGTTAGAGCGATTTTAAGCGCTCTCATTGGCTATGAGACGGTTTTTACCTGTTAGATAAATTTATCAAGAGGTAGCTTTTCATTTTTTTAAGAAAGTTAACAATTTTAAAAAATCGGATTATTTAGGGAGCTGCAATCCGAAAAATATTAGGAACTTCTTATTTAACTGATTCCTTTGTTAATAGAGTGTATGGTTAGCTCACGAGACAAGAAAAATTGGTAACCCATAAAAGATTTAAGTGCTGAAATCGCCATCTAGTGATTATATCTGTTCTTATTTTTAAATTTCAATGCACAGACTTCTATCTAGGAGTTAAATCAAGTAATAAACTATCGACAATGCCTTATCAAAATATTTCTTATACAGATATCTTCAATGAACTTTTCATAAATAGCATAACTGACTATAAGTTAAATTAAGAGGTTTACCACCTAGATTGGTTTTTGGCGAAATTTATTTTCTACTACAGCCCCTCATACGTAAAAAGCATCAATTATTACGTCTACTCTCCCATCAATCAACCCCTCCAATCAAAAGAAAAGACCTACAAAATCTATTACAACTTAAACTACTCAAAGGTATATGGCAAATTGAGGTCCTTGATGAACGCTTAGTATTCCTTAAAGGTCTTGTTTCTTTATGCCAGTTAGTGTCGAGGAATGTTTTCCGAAAATTTCATGTCTTAGACAGCCTCTGGTTTCATTCACTCAAAATATGTTCTGTCAGGTCTGATCCGTCTTTGCAAAGTCGACTACTTTGATCCTAAGCTTATCCAATGGGGAAGAGGTAATATGTGAGGATATATATTTTAGGGTCATCCTTGCTGAGACATGAAACCGCTTTGGTTTCGTCTGGGATTGAGTTAATTTTCACCTGTATATGCATAGAAGTTCTTTCCAGCACGAGACTACCTTTGAGGCTTCTTTGAACCTGGAACCCACCAAAGAGTAACTTCATTGCCCCTGGTCACTGTGATAAGGCACTTAAAGTTACCTCCTTTTGCATAGTATAGAGCAGCCGTCAGACCGTCACATCTCATTGCATCCATTATATTAAGACATGCTATATTACACATATTGGATAATAATAAATATATAAATATAACACTTGATTAATAATAAATAAAATAGCTCTGAAAATTGGTTTTTCACTTTTTGATGATGTTGCCTAATAAATTTACTGTTGGTGATGATGATCTCCCTTCATTTTTCATTCGTGTTTGCTGAGCAACTTTTGAAGCGCTCACGCACTGTTTCGACTGATATCGTTATTGTCCAATTTCGCTAAGATTATTTATATGATGGTTTATCCACAAGTTCAGTCATTTGTGTTACCTTATCAACATGGATTTATCAGGCGTCATTCAACGATTCAACCACCGCAAAATTGGTATATATGGTATGTACTGATTTTTCTAAAGTATTTGATAAAGTACTTAATAAAGTAATTCCTATGTATAAACTTAGTGTTCTTGGATGTTTTCTTAATTTTTTGATAGTACCTCTTACCTGTCAGATGGTGTAAATTATGTGTACTACAACGGTTATGCGTCTATGGAATTTATTGTTAGGTCTGGAGTTCATCAGGCCTCTAATTTAAGCCCCTCACTGTTTGTTATCTTCCTGAATGACTTTCTAGACAAATTCTCTTCTAGCTTTATGCATATGATCTGAAACTGTTCCGTCCAATTTTTTCCAACCGTGATTTGGTTAGCCTTCAGTCGGACATGGTGCTGGCGGAATATCGTAACCGTTATCAATTAAAGATTAATGTAAAAAGATGCAGCTGTTAGTTTTACACGTAAGGTGTCTCCTTTTCCATCTTCTTATTATATACAACATGTGTTTCTTGACAAACCATATATCTTCAACGATGTGGGAGTTACTTTTGATAGCAAGTTTTCTTTTGTTCCCACACATTGAAGATATTATATCTTCCGCAGTGAGGACGCTTGATTTTGTTCTACGCACGTCGCCGTTGTGAGCATCTTCGGACATCAATGTCTACAAGTTCATGTTCATGACCTTCGTTTTATCCAAAATGGAATCTGGTACTGTTCTTTCTGACCTAATTTGATAAAGAATTGAAATAGAAATCAAAAAAATAAACAGAATGCACTACGCGAATAAATCTTTTATTTTACTGGAAAACTAAATTTAATACGATTTATTGTTGTACTTGAAATTTAAAATGAAACATTTTAAAAATCGAACGACGAAGTAAACGTAGAGACGTTACTACCCTAGCGCGTGATTAATAAAAAATATGATTTTAGTTGATGTTAACAATAAGTGATAAACCATATGTGTTTTATGTGGTTAATCCTAAGACTATTCTTGTGATGTTGGAATCATCGGAGTGTTATTTCACGGATATCAAATGGTATATTAAATAGAATTAATTTAATTTCTGCTATAACAAAATGAATTGTTGTTTTTTTCAGCTGAATTATGCAAAGAAAAACAATGAAAAAACATCCGTTCGGTGAGTTGTTTTCAATTTTTTTAAATTTTTACCGAAACATGGTAAAAATGAACGAAACAACGATTACTTTTACGTTGGATAGTTTATATTTGTTTTCACAATATTAGGCGGTAATATTACACCAACAAGCAGTCATTTAAATAAAATTTATTAAATGTTATTATTATTTAAATGTTACACAAAAAGAAAAGATTGGGGAAATTTAACTAAACATCGCATAATTATCTAGAATTTGCGGTTAAAAATTAACCTAGCAATGTTATTAGTTGATATAGACATTTTCAAATAGTTGATTTATTTTGTCGAAGAAGATTTGTTGATAATATAGTTGAAAGAACTAATTTTTGAGTGATAGCTGTTTCTAATTATGTATTCATTTGATCTACATCTTTAGATAGATTGACTTAAATGGAATGAATGAATTATCTTAAATATAGTAAAGCTAAAAGAAATGTATTAGCTATTATCACCATTCCTTTAGATGAATCGTTTAATAATTTATGGTCGATAAGACTGTATTTGTTTATATTTTGCTTCTGGTCTCACAACCCATAAACTCCTAAGGGGTCCTAATCTTTTAATCACTGTTGGATAATGATCTCAAAAGTGTTGTTTAGGTGTAAGATCTGTTTGAAATTACGAATATAAGATTTGTAATGTAAGCGTATTGCATTTTGTAACTAATTAAGTTTTATTTCGTCATATGAAGAAAGAAAAACCTTATGAACTACATTAATCAGTAAAATTAAACATTCCCAAATGAGATCACCTATTACTACTGAGTCTCCAATAAATATAGGTAATAGTGCAAAAAACAATGCATTTCAGTAGCTGAAATCTTAAATTTTGCATTTATTAAGTTTAAAATGTTTAAAACATCTAAAGTGAAATAGTTTTTGGTAAATATGAAATAATTTAAAAACGGCATACTACAGATAACTTATGAATTGAAGATTTCAATCTTAATGCGTTATTTATTTCGAAATCATCTTGGTGTAGCAAGTACGGTAAAAATACCCTATCATTGAATGGTTTGACTTTATTTTTCCATACACTTTCGTAACATATGTTACTGTATTTATTATCATTTTTAAGATCTTTCAAATTATTTTGCATTGATTCAAATATGTTAGGTTGTTCAAGAAATCTTCTAATATTTTCTCTTAACGGAAATAAAACTCCTTTAGAAACATTTGACAATGTGTTAATATGAGCGCTGTCTTTTATAGTAAACTCTGATGTTCGGAATATACATCACATTTGGTAAAAAATTGTTTAAGCTGATATTCTGCCTTAAATATTTGGAATGCGCTTTTTGCTTTAAAGCATACAATGCTTTATCCATCTCGCCCTTGGAACAAGAATGAAACTCAGTTTTTAATGTTTCCAATAAAGGTAGTATGATTAAATGGTAATAAGCCTACCAGGCAAACCATCTGGACCCGGACCCAATTTAGGATTAACTAGACTTAGAAGATTTGTAATATCCTGTAGCGAGAACCAAGAATGGGACAGAAAAAAAGAACTATTAAAAATAGGTTAGTCATTGAGATTACCATCCAGATAAACGGAAGAAAAATATTTAGAGAATAATTCCGATACGTTCTGCCAGCCTTCTGCCAACAACACACCGTCGTATTCCATCTGAGCCGTAATACCGTCGCAACCACGTTTCTACTTCTAACATACGACAATAGGCGAGATGGGGATCAATTAGGATATCTTGAGCACATTTTAGTTAGGAATTATAGTCGTTTACGGACTATAATTCTTATGTAATACTTACGGAGGAATTATACTACGTTTACGTAATAATTTAAAAGACAGGAAATCTGTTTCTTCCATTTTCTATGAAATTTGAGCTGGTAGAAAAGAATACCAGTTCTAAAAGCGACAGCGTCACTCTAATAGACGTTCGCCAATGCTCCTCTAAGACCGTTCTAAACCGTGCGATCAAACCGCCAGGTAGCCTGGAGAAGTCATCCTAGGTAACGAGGCTGGTTAGA
Organism: Onthophagus sagittarius; assembly: GCA_036711965.1. NCBI lineage: Eukaryota > Metazoa > Arthropoda > Insecta > Coleoptera > Scarabaeidae > Onthophagus > Onthophagus sagittarius. The sequence continues at coordinate 56,842,008 of JASERS010000001.1, forward strand.
ATGAAAGATGAATTCTAATGCAGGATGATACGTATGCAAACCGACCAGCGGTTCATCACACGAGACTACAGACTGTATTATATCAGAATTACGTAGAATTAAATCTAATGTTCCATCAGGTTTGTTTATAATGTAGTTGAATTGAAAGAAATTACGATAGGAAAACTCAAGAAAAAACTCCATCGTCCGAGTATCCAAGTTCCCGAGACGAATGAGTCAATAACCAGTAGACTTAGACCAGGAAATATTTGAAACAACCAAAAGATAGTCAAGACACCGATCGCGCATATCCTGAAGTTGTTGAAGAATACCATCAAACGGGATAGGATTACTTGGCGGCAGAGAAACCCAGCACAAAATCAGTCCCGCCAACACAGCTTACATACAACCGCAAGTCCTTGGCCCAGTCGTCAGCATCGTAAGTGCTGTAACAGAAATCCCTCTACTAACCGTAACCAAAATACCGCCACCATTGGATTTAACGGAATCCATCAAGCATCTGTCACGACAGTAGATGATATTGTTATTACACAAAATTTCTTCATCACAGTTTGTTTCATTCAAATGCATGTCGGTAAGACACATAAAATCGTGAGTGACATTCAGTGAGTTTTTGTATGAAGTTTCAGTTTTTGTACGCAGACCACGCACGTTCTGATAGTAAACGGTTAAAGACATCATAGCGAACGAGAAAACTTACTCAAACTATTAGGTGAAGAGAACGAAAACTTAAAGTTTTTTTAGATCGGCGTCAGTTCTGATGATGTAAGATGCTTGCTAACAAACAATTTGTCTGTTGGGTTCAGAATGCAGATCATAATGCAGATGCCCGCTGGCCCGGTGATATTGTTCTTTCAGTATGATCTATCATCAGATCCGATACAACGTTCCTCAGTTTGGTGTTTTCCGCAACAACGGACTCTACCTGCTTAATTCTATCCCCAAAGCCTTTGATGGTACCTTCAAAATCCGAAATTTTGTTACAACAGAAGGCAAAAGATTTTAACATTTCATCATGCTTTGCGTTAATATTTTTAATATCTAACTTAATTGATTTCAAGATACGAAGCAACTCAGGCATGGTAAACTCCGATTTGTTTTCATTCGATGATGGAGACAATTTATGGAGACAGGATGGAGGTGCATCATCATCTACAATAATAGAGCAATTAGCTTCATCTCTACAGTTAGGGCACTTCCAGAGAACGCCATTAGCCGTTAACTGAATCAGATTAAACTTGGGAATTTTTACGAAAGCAGCGTGGAAACTATCGTCGTCTACCAGAACATTGAATACCAGGAGATCTCGAAGAGATAATTTTGTTACAAATAGGATAGTGCACTCTGAACGCGTCTTAAAAAGCGATCGCTCCGCACGACAGATTTGGTGTGCGATATAAATATCGGTTAAAAATCCTATAAAAGTAACTGACAAAAGTCTAATAACACACAACAGAAGCAGTATCCAGACCTTTCTAGACTTTTATAGCAGTTACTCTGTAAAGAGAATATAGTCTTCATTTACCAGGATCTAGCTTTCTGCCAACAGCATCTAAACTTTTTCTAGCAGTTTCTAGACAGTAGTTATAATACTAACAAATTATCTAAAAATTAAAGAAACAAAAATACCTAACTATATATATATATATTAAGACAAAACATAATAAATTATAATACATAATAATTATTATAAATAATACATAATTAAAAAAAAATATTTTTTTTAAATTAAAAAAATTTCTTTTTTAAATTATACTTTCATATAGGCCACTTTTTTAACACCTTAATTTTCAACACTCCAATGAGAACCATCTATCGGCGACTTATAAAACTAACAAAAACGTATTCTTCAGCATCCTGTTTTAACACCCAATTCTTTTTAATTAATTATTATTTACCTCCAAATATTTAAATAACTTCCTATTATTTATTTTTTACCATTTATAATTAAAAAAATTATTTTTCCAATTAAAATCATCAAAATCATAAACCTCATTTCACATTACTACCAACCTAATTTAACAAAAAATCCTAAAAACCCCGGTTTTGACAGCATTACAAACAATTTTGCAGAATAATCGCCGAGCAGTCAAAGATTTCTCTCAAACCAAGTAGAATAAGATTCTAAGTGAAAATGTTTAGAAATCAATACGACAGTGATGTCACCGTGTGGAGCCCTCAGGGTCGTCTTCACCAAGTGGAATACGCCATGGAAGCGGTAAAACTTGGCTCAGCAACGGTAGGGTTAAAAAACGCCACTCACGCCGTCGTTATTGCATTGAAAAGGGCCTCTTCTGAGTTAGCGGCTTACCAGAAGAAAATTATACCCATCGATACTCACATTGGTGTGGCTATTTCTGGCTTAACGGCAGATGCAAGAATTTTAAGTCGTTATATGCGTACGGAATGTTTAAACCATAAGTTTTCTCTAGACGATTATATGCCTGTTAGTAGACTTATTAACCAATTAGGAAATAAAATGCAAGTTTGTACTCAAAGATATGATCGAAGGCCTTACGGTGTTGGATTATTAGTTGTTGGATATGATGAACAAGGTCCCCACATTTATCAGACTTGTCCTTCTGCAAATTTCTTTGATTGCAAAGCAATGGCAATTGGGGCAAGATCACAAAGTGCTAGGACTTATTTAGAAAAGCATTTAGATGGGTTACAGTCGACTAGTTTGGAAGAACTTGTTAAACATGGTTTGAGAGCATTAAGAGATACTCTTCCAAATGAAGTTGAATTAACAACGAAGAATGCTTCAATTGGATTAGTTGGGAAAGGGCAGGCATTTGTTATTTTGGATGAAGAACAAATGGCTGCTTATTTAAGAATGATTGAGGGTGAAGAACGTAGAGCTACTGGAGGTGGTGGAGGAGCTGATGGACCAGCACCTCCTTTAAGAGATGATGCTGGTGATCAAGAACCCGAAAGAGAACCTATGCCAGCTGTTGCTATGGATACGGAATAAGATTTAAATGGAAGATGAGGGGAAATGATGATTTAATTATTTTGTAACTTTTTAATTCTTAAAATAAATTTAAATTTATAAAACTAACAGTACAATTTATTTTTTATGACTAAATTTTTCCTTAAGAATTGTTTTGATTTACAATTAAAAGCAGTTATTGTATGTAAAATAAAATCCATGTAAAACAAGTCTTTCAGTTCAATATAGATTTCTTCTTAAATATTCTAAGAAACCATTTTTTTCTTAACCACTGGGAAACATTTACCTCATTGATACTGATGTGGAGTCTTAGAGGCACCAAGTTTATTTTAAACAAATATATTGAAACCCCATTTCAAATGAGCAATAATACACCAATATAATTATGATCTATTATTTTTTAAAATTATCCTTATTATCTGTTTTTAATTTAAACTGACCGGCAAAAAAACAGACCACCAATAATTAGCCACAACTTCAAAACTGGCTTTCTCGCAAATCACACATTCGATTTTGATAATTCTTCCTTTGACCGAAAGGTTAATTCTTCGGTAATAACTCTGCGATAGAAATTTTCATTCAAATTTTAATTTGAGAATATACGGGCTGCAAGAATGGGAAGAAGATTTTATCTCGTTTGTACCACTCTGCGTGTGTTAACTTAAATCAAATGGTAGGTCCTTATTTTTCTTAATATCTGTGCATTTAAGAACAAAAATGCAAGAAAGCAAAATTGTTAAAAATAAACTTTGGTATTTCGTGAGATGATTCGATCATGAAATCGTTCCTCCAATAAATTAATTGTTTCACGAGCGGTGTAGCAGGTCGCACCATCCTAATGGAACCACATGTCCTCCAGGTTTGACTGGATTTCCGACCGCTTGCCGTACCAAACAGTAGCTCATAGGGAATTCACATTCGCTTCACTTTGCTCCATCAACTACTGAATAAATTGAAGTCGCTTGAGGTCCTTCGTTAGAATTCGATGTGTGATACTTTTCGAAATTTGAAAGTGTTGTGAATAATGCGTTATTGATATGCCCAGGTTTCTAACGATACCTTCGTATACAAGCGATGTTTTCGCGAGGTCGACCGATATATAGGAGACAACCGATCAGGTTTCATTAAATTTATTAATCAATCTTCGAATTGTTGACACATTTGGTGTACTTACACGGCCAAAAATGCCGCGAAGTTTGCGAGCAGTTTCAGCGTAACATTCCCCATGTTCGTGAGATGAAAACGCCTTGTTCCTTTGTATAGCGCTCCATAATTTATAATCGGAATAATCGTAGGTGACAGACGCCAAATTTCAAGACAATCACTTGCAGAAAAAAAAAGTGGAACTAAACTTAAGTTTGGCCCTCTTATTGAAACACCTTTTTAAGCAAAATCGACAATATTGACAACAAAGTACTTAAAAATTGATGCTGATACAGTCATTCTTTCTTTTTGGAGATTCAGATAAATCTTATAAAAGGTTAGAGCAAAAGATGGGCTCTGTATTACAGACTCTTGAAGGACATACTTAACTAATTCATAGCTCTAAGATCAATATTGTTTTTGAAAAGGAACGATTTTTTCTTCGAAAAGGTGTTTTAAAAAAATTTAATTTAGCATTTGCAAATTATTGACGGAAAACTTCTCCCAATCTCTCGGAAGAAGAGACCTGCCTCTTTCATTCCAATAATTCGGCCCTTATCAAAAGTTTATCATAAAACTTAAATGCTATTTTTTTTAACTAAGTGTCCAGTGGAGTGCACCAGGCCAAACTTATGCAAATTGAGGATATAATCTACATGGAAAAAATAAATAGGGAAGGAAAAAAGCACCATCCTCCTGCATTTCAAGGAGAGTAATAAAAATTAAGCTACACGCAGAGTCGAGCGATCGTGACTACGATTATATCACGCTGGCGGCTGATCACAGGTGTGGAGAATGAATGTTACGTCATTCATTCTCAGTGTAATTTTAATCAAATGAGAAATGAACCAGTCAGAACAAACGTTAATTGAAGAATATACAGGCTGTAATGTAAGCAGCAAACTACATAAATGGCATTAAGGAACCGAGATACAGTGTTCTTCTTTAGACAAAAGTTGTAGGACATTTACAACACAAAACAGAAAATACTTTTATAAATACAGAATGTTCCATAATGACCTACCGAAATAAAAATATATATTATTTTAAATGGAATGCTATAGTTTCTATTTCATACTATATAATACGTAGTAAGCCGTAGTAAATCGATTTTAACGGTTTTTATAAAAAAGTGGTATAAAATTTGTTGTCATTTCGAATGTTTAAATCACGTCACTTACTAACCGTCTCAAAATAGTTTAAAAAATGATGTCAATTATGAAGTATATTATTGAACATAAGACGTCGCTGACCAAATATAACTAAAAATAAACGTCAAAATAACGTGGAATTGCTTCACAAGTTAGATCCAACGCGGTCAAAATTGCTGGTGTTCTCTTTGAATTGTGGAGTATCCTTACTACAGTTTTTGAGTTACTACTTGTGTTTTTCCATTCATCAATCAATAGCACAGATTGAAAGTTTATCATTTTTTTTACAAATAAACGCAACGTTGATAGTCCTTATCTAGTAATGTTGTTGATAGACAAACTAAGGCGAAGTGGTGCTACAAAATTTTTGAAATTTTGCAACAACTTGAAACGGAACGTTACAATCAAAAAAGAAACTACTTAATTTTCTATTTATATCTCAACTTCTTGCTAAGACATTGTCCAAAACGTTATATATGGAATCTTTTCGTTTTGTTTGTTTTGCCTTAACACTTTGCTTGTACATTGGTTAAACTTTTAGCTGCCAAACATTTCTACAGTAAAAATAATGTAGTGGAAAACGTCTCATTTAGTTAAATTATCTAATAACCTGAAAGTTATTTGCCTCAATTTGGACAATTTCTTCAATATCGACGCACATATTGCTCATATTCAACAGTTTCTAAAACTGTTTAAATAGGAGCAATGGATTGATCATGGAAGTCCAATACCGTGGCCAATAAGATCGCTTGATCTAATTCACTCGGACTTCTTCTTTTGGGGATACATCAAAACCTAAGTGTACGCTAATATTCTAATGATGAAAGAAAATATGATAAATAGCAAAAGGAAAACATAAGAAACATCTCTGCAGAAAGAGGGATAATGTGAAAGCCAAATTCGCAAGTTGGTTTCATCTATGCATAGAGCATATAGGGCTGACATTTGAAAGCTTATAAATAAAGTTTGGTTGAGATTTCTTTAACCTTTCCTTTTTTGAATTATTATTAGTGCGTAATTACATATTTTCATGATCTTATATGGCTTATCAATGATAAAATGAACAAGATCTGTCATTTATTCTATGATTATTCCGTTAATTAATTCCGTCAAACCTCAAGTCATTCCGTCAACAGTAACAGATAGGTACACAGACATGCAGTAATGATTTGTAGAGAAATAAATTCTCTATTTGATAAGCAAATGGTGGGTGTTCCATTTAAAATCAACTTTTTTGCAATTGAATATGCTAAAACAGTTGTTACGTTTGCAACTGATAACATCAATGCAAGTTAACTAAGTACAGTTGTAACCTCGCTTAACGAGCATAATTCGCCCCAAATCGTACTCGTAATGCGAAATGCTCGTTATATGAAACAATGTCTCATATACATACAGGATGTCTCTGAAATGCGTGTACAACGGAATACCACAGATTCCTTGGCCCAAAATAGGCCGATTTAAGTTAACTTATCTATATTCAAAGTTGCTTCGTTTCGCAGCTAGAGGACTTCAACGTTAGTAAAAAAATTGTTTATTCTATATAACTTAAGAACACGTTAATGAATCTAAACCATTTTTGGAAAGTGAGTTCCTAGGTTCAATCAACATCTTTTTATGGTTTTAGATAAAATTTTAAAAAGACGGAATGAATGGAAAACTGAATGTTTGGCGAATATTACTCCATATTTTTTTTTCTGTGTAGGCCACGCTTACATAATTATAATTTCTGAATAGCTCATTTAGTTTTGAAACTTTTTTTTCCGTTATAAGATTATGATTACATAAGTAGTTAAGCCAGAAAAAATGATCTTTTTGAGCACCTGCAACCCTTATTTACGTCATTTTGACTACAAAATCACAACGTGCTTGGACCTAAGGAAAGGAATTAAATACTAGGGAATTTTTTCCTCGTAATTTTTGTTCATAATCAAGTGTAGAGGCAAGGATGTTGATTTCAATGCCCCCCAGAGAAACCAGTACCAATGACGATACAATTTTGTAATTGCAATGACGTAAAAAAGGCTTGTAGATGTTCAAAGATTCCAATTTTCTGGCTTAACCACTAATGTAATCAAAAGCTTAAACACAAAAAAAGTTTAGTTTTAGTTCTGGACAAAAGAGTTCCAGAACTAAATGGGCTGTTTAGAAATTTTAATTATGTAGTCATCGCCTACTCAGCATAAAAGATATGGAGTAATAACTGCTGAAGACATAGCTTTTCAATCATTTCTGTGTTTTTAAAGTTTCACCTAAAACTTTTCGAGTTATAAAGAATAAACGAATTTTTTTGAAATCCTCTAGCGGGGAAACGAAGCATCTTTGGATATAGATAAGTTAACTTAAATCGACCTATTTTGAGCCAATCTGGAGGGATCTGGAGGAATCTGTGGTCTTCCGTTGTACAGGCATTTCAGAGACGCCTGTATATGTAAATTAATGTAAAACCTGATAATGCGTTCCACTGCAAATAGATTTCAACATCTTTTATATTATCACGTTTATTTAAAAAATATATCTACATGCTTATTCATAAATGGTTAAGGAACAAAATAATCTTTATGTTTTTTTCAGTATCGTATCGAAAATACGTGGAATGTGATTTAATCATGTAGTAATTTATTTCTTATAAATTCATGACACATACCTAATCCTTTTTTACTAGAAAGCCATCTAGTGATGTTTGCTTTCGCTTGCGCTTCAAAATGTGTTCAAAATGTGACACCGCATTGTTGTAAAATATACAACTTTTTATCCTAACTTTTAGAGATCTATCTTTTTCTCCTATACTAGGGTGTCTCACGTAACTGGTTCATTAGAATTTTTTCAGGTTCCACTATTCGTAGAGGCTTGAAATTTTGGTAACATGGGTTGCTCATTCTGATCTATTTATTTAAAATATTTTCAAGATGACCATCACTTGCGGTCTACCGGAAATAGATCTCAACTTCGTTATTTTAAATGGAATGCTATAGTTTTTATTGCACACACAAAATACACAAAGTCACAAAATATGTTGACTTTGATAACAGTTGTTGGTACCTAGCGTATTTTGTTTTTGGGTTATCTTGATTTTAAGTGATTTTTGGAAAATATCATCATGCTCTTTAGAAGCACATATCTTAGTCAACGTTAATTCAAAAACGTTTTGCATTGGTACGATAACTCTTCATATGCTGTTAAATAGATTATCACTTGTTGTATCAGTATATCTTATAAATATATGAGTGTAGCAATGTTTATAGATAATTTGTAGAGAATTAAATTCCCGTTTTGATAGGCTAAAAAGATATGGGGCGTTCCATTTAAAATTTTCAACTTTCTCGCAATTGAAGAATAACAAGAATAACAGCATATGAAGAGTTATCGTACCAATGCAAAACGTTTTTGAATTAACGTTGGCTGAGATATGGGCTTGTAAAGAGCATGGTGATATTTGACAAAAAACACTTAAAATCAAAATAACTCGAAAACAAAAAACGGTAGGTACCAACAGCTGTTATCAAAGTCAACATATTTTCTTACTTGTAATTGAATGGTGTAATAAAAACTATAGCATTCCATTTAAAATAACGAAGTTGAGGTCTACGTCCGGTAGACCGGAAGTGGTGGCCATCTTGAAAATATTTTAGATTAATAGATCAGAGTGAACAACCCATGTTCCTAAAATGTCAAGCCTCTACGAATAGTGGAACCTAAAAAAGTTCTAATGAACCAATTACGTGAGACACCCTGTATTTTCAGCTCGCACAGCCAAAACTTCATCGGGGTGATGATTCGTTTAGAATGAGCAATTCTGTAAGTTCATCGGTGGTCAACTCTTGATTATGCTCTTCCACAAGTTCATCAATATCAATGCTATTTATCTCCAGTCCAATTGCATTGGCTAAAGATAAAAACTCGTTCACTAGAGGCTCTACATTTCTCAGAACGATATTCAACAACGCTTTCCTTCCAAAGTTTTGCCCAGGCCGAAATGAGGATTCTTTCAGTGACCCCTTTCCACGCCTTATCAATCATTTTGAGGCAGGCAACGATATGGTAGTGATGTTTGCAGAACTCTCTGAATGTCAGGTTGGTCTTTTCAGTGACCTTAAAACAACTTTCGAAGAGTATTTTAGTGTAAAGTTTCTTGAAATTGGAAATAACCTGCTGGTCCATAGGTTGAAGTAACGGTGTGGTATTGGGAGGCAGAAAATGAATTTTGAATGAAAAAAATACTACATGATGAGCAGGTGCGTTATCCATTACAAGTAAGGCTTGGAGTGGCAGAAGGCCCAAATGCTTTATTGATCAAGTCAGTGAAAATATCGCGTGTCACCCAAGCCCTGTTGTTGGATCTCCACATCACATTTAAGTAATTCTTTTGGATTTTATATTTTTTGAAGGCTCGTGGAGTTTCTGAATGGTGAACAACTAGCGGTTTAATTTTTCGATGTTGAAAAAGCCTTTCAACATCGTTGAGAATTCGTTCCCGTTGGGTAGAATTCCTTGTCACTCTCTTTGATGCATTTACCTCTTTAATCTTATCATTGTTGTTGAAGATAGTGCAAATTGTTGATGTACAGTGATTGTACGTGCGAGCTAGATCAGACACATTCACACCTTGTCCACGCTTTCCAATGATTTCCTGTTTCGTTTCTAAGGCTATTTTTCTTCTTTTATACATACAACCTTATACAAAACCGAATAATATCTAAACAAAAACGTCACTAACACATTAACGTAGTGAGTGGTAGACACACAGATAGAACACGTAGCGATAGCGACGAGTTTTAGAGTAGAGAAGTTTCAACACACAACAGAGTGACAAGAATAAGGGAATACCCCTATGCGTGTCACTCAATTTATTTTACTCGTTATGAGAGGTACTTATTAAGTGAGGTTCCACTGTACATATTAGAACTTATCTTGAAAAACATTTAGATTAGTTATAACTGGTTTGAAAGAACTTGTCAAACAGTTTGAAACCTTTAAGATATACACTTTTATATTAAATCATCATCTCTCTACTAAGAGATGTTGCTGGTGATCAAGAACATAAACAGAATTTATTGCTACTATTGTTATGAATATGGAATAAAATTTATGTGGGAAATGATGATTTAACCATGTTTACATTATAAACCAAATTTAAATAAAAAAAAACAACACAATTTATTTTTTTCTTTAGGACTTAATCTTTACCTAACAATTCTTTAGATTTATTATTAAAAATCTTTTCAGCTTGCAAAATATATCCGTCAGCCATAGCAACAATTTGTTGTTCAACATTTCTCAATAAATCTTCAGACAAACCATCTTTTCTCTTTAAAGATTTTGAATGCTTATTTTGAGTATCCCTAATTGAATCTTTACATTTTATAAAAAGTTGTTTGGCAGCTTTTGTTAAATTTTCTCTATGTTCTTGAGTCACCCTAAAAAAAAATTTATAGTAACAAAAATTAAAAGTATTTTATAACTAAATACTTAGGAATTGGTACATATAAAGTTGTTCCTTCTTGTTGAGGATTAAGATTAAAACCCGATTTTTGAATTGCCTTTAAAACTGTCGGTATAGCTTGTGGAAAAATAGACATATTAATAACTAAAGTAGTCGGATTTTTTCGCACAACTTGAGCAATTTCTTGAAGCGTATAATCTTTACCCTCAAAATTTATTGTAAGAAGTTCAAGAGAGCCTAAAATTTAAAAAAATAATTTATTTAACCCATAGTTTTAATAATTTTACCCGCTGAAGTTCTCAAACTAAGCTGTTTAATATATTCATTCTTCATAGCTTCTAAAGGGCCCTCAAGTTGTTTCTTAAGGTTCTCAATATTTAACACAGAAGCTATCTCATTTTCGTTAACAACAACTTTAGATTTGCCTACATTATTAAATTGTTGTATTAATTAGGTTACTAATTCTTTAACCAACGAATAACCGACCTTTCTCTTTCTTCTTGTCTTTTCCTTTCGCATAATTTCTAACGAATTGGAACTGGTGATTAAGTGGAATTTTGGTGAGTGTTACATCACTATTTGTATGAAAACTTGATGATAATGTGCGTATTGTAGCATTTCTAATAAACAATTTTTCGTAATTAATGTATTTAAGCGTAAAGGATGTTACACGTTTTAAATTGTTCATATTGAATGATTTTTTAGGTTAAGTTTTTTTTAAAATTAACCTCAATATTTTTCAACTGTCAGAAGTGTCAAAGATTCCAACGAATATACGAATAGTTTTAGAGTGTGATCTATAAGGAGATTATTATTTTAACTTAGTTTATTTATTATTTTTTAATTAAATTATGCGGAAATTAATTGTGATTCAAAATATAGTTACATTTTTAATAAATTTAGTCCTAAAAAGTAATTATAAGGACAAATTTTCGCCATAACCTCAAAAATTTTAAGCAACTAAATATAATCTATTTTGACAGATTTATATGTAAATTGTTATTTATTATATAGAATTTTTCAACATTTTCCATAAAATATCATCGAAATGGAGCAAAAGGTGACTATTGGCACATTAATTTGCTATTTACTGGAAGCATAGAGGTAGAATTAAAAACTATGGAGAATAAACTATATTATGAGAGTGCATGCAAATCCTTGCTGAAACAACAAGACAGCAAGAGACTTTTTCAAATATTAGTCGTTGTCCGTAAAGGGTTAAATGATAAGCATTTATGTGAGGAACGAATAAAACAATTAACCGATTTAGGTTGTACCAGAAACATCACTTTGTGTCTCCAACAGGAGAGTGTAGCTATTTTAGATGTAACTTTGAGCTTGATTGGGAATGCTTGTATTAATTATCATTTCTGCCTTGACTTGGTAAGAACATCAAATTCTTTTATGACTAATTTTAAAACATCCAATTCTTTGTTTGCAGTTAAAATATGGAATCTTACATACATTAAATAGGCTTTTAGAAAGGTGCCAAAAAGACAGTATCCAAGGTAGGACTTTTCGTATTATTGGCAATTTATGTGACCATTCATGTTCTTATGCTATGATGACAAAAGAACAAGATCTGGTGCCAAAAATAGTAAAATATATATTGAAGTGTTCAGAGTTTGAAAACGAAAATAATGACAATTTATTATTTATTAGTGAAGGAAGCTTAATTATGGCTATAAGAGCTTTGAGGTATGAATGTCATGTCTAATATACAGATTTAAACTATAATCCATGTTAACCATTAATAATAAAATTAAAAAGTATTTTTTTATATGTACAGGGTGGGCAAATTTTGGTGTTATTATAGGGTATCTGAAACTATAAGAGGTACAAAAAAAATAGGTGTCATGTCCTGATCTCTTTTTTCGAGAAATATTCAATCCTGCAAAAACAAAATCTCTATCTTCTTTTGTTTTTAAGTTGTAGCCAAAAAGTCATATTTTCGCCATTTCAAAAAATGCTCCTATTACGTTTATTTTTGAAATTGAAGAAACGCGGTTAATACATTTATAAGACACTTTTTTGAGTAGAATGTAATGCCGTTGAAAATTTTTAAATGAAGTTGATAATTTTTGAGATATAACACAGTTGTGTTTTTTTAAATACAACCAATAGTTGATAATGATGTTACTAAAAAGAACACATTTTTAGCTTTCCAATAATATATTGCATGTATGGTGTTATTGCGGAAAATAAGCGTTATTTTTCAACTTTAAGATATTAATAGATAATGATGAAAACTTTTTTTATAGTAGGCGTGAAAAACGTCATATGCCACTTAGTTACCATGGTAACGAGAGTTTACTTGTCATTTCATTCACGATTTGTCCTGAATTCGATATAAAATGAGACAAGAGGTGCAATTTATATATCCAAAATAACAGGGGACAATTTGAAAATTTGGTGTGATTTAATTAATAGTTAATTTTTGGTTTAATGTTTGAGAAGCTCCACTATAAAATTAGATATTAAAGGTTAAAGATATAATAGTAGGTGTGGAAAACGTCATATGCCACTTAGTTACTATGGTAACGAGAGGTTACTTGTCATTTCATTCATGTTTTTTCTCAACATGAGATTTCCGATTAATAAGTTCCACATTATCTCTAAATAAAACGATCAAATTAAATAAAGAATATATTAGAGTCTTTAAACTTTTAATGTCTTTTTTTATTAAAATGGCTTAGTAAGGCCATTTTAAAAGCTTAGTAGCTAGCTAAGGCTTAGTCATAGGTGTTAAAAATAGGGAAGATATTTCACCTTAGTTATAAAAAATAATTTGTTAATTTTACTGTTTTACTTAGTGTTAATTTAGTTTTTTATTAGTGTTCAATTTGACCTAACAGATAAGGCTAATTTTATAGTGGAGCTTCTCAAACATTAAACCAAAAATTAACTATTAAATTTATTAATCAAATCACACCAAATTTTCAAATTATCCCCTGTTATTTTGGATATATAAATTGCACCTCTTGTCTCATTTGAATGAAATGACAAGTAAATTCTCGTTACCATGGTAACTAAGTATTGTTAAATATAAAAAATACACTCAGCAGCAGAAGTCTGCGTACAAAAAACTTGTAATACTTTAATTGAAAAAATAAGAGTCATAATCTAATGTGATAAACTTGATTTTTTTTATTTTGTATATTAACTACATATAATTCTATTAACAAAATATGCTTTAACAAAACAGAAACAGTAGTTAGAGAAAAAAATCAAAACTAAAAATTCTACAAATAACGGGTATGCAAAAATCTGTGTACAAGTCAGGACAGTATTTATAAAAAATTCATAAATGAGATCATTGTTTCTATATTAATATGAGGTCGGATAACCTTTACGTTTAATGACCTCCCTTAAACGTTTAGGCATGGAGTGCACTAATTTCTTCGTTTCGTCCGAACTGATTTTGGCCCATTCCTCAATCATAACATTTTTTAACGTTTCCTTCGACGTTATGTTGTGTTGCCGAATCCTGCGTTCCAGTAAATCCCAGAGGTGTTCGATGGGATTCAAGTCCGGCGATTGTGGAGGTGTTTTAAGTTGCTTTGGGGTATTGTATAGTAGCCAAAGCTTAGTGTTGTGGGCGCAATGTTTGGGGTCATTATCTTGTTGAAAAAAGTATTCGGGCCCCAAGCCCAAGTTTTCGATGCTAGGCTTCAAATTTTCTTTTAAAATGTCTATATACATTTTATGGTCCATTGTCGATGTTATGAAAACCAATCTTCCCACCCCTTTGGTGCACATACACCCCCAAACCATAACTCCACCACCTCCGTGTTTTACAGTCGCTTTCAAATTTTCGGGATTAAGGGCAGTATCAGGTTTTCTGCATACGAGTTGTTTACCCTTAATGCCGAAATTGCAAAATTTGCTCTCATCTGTAAAGAGAACTTTCTCCTAGAATTCAATGGGCTTGTCTAAGAGTTTTTTTGCAAAGGCGATCCGCTTCTGACGATTGACCTCTGACACAAATGGCTTTTTTCGTGCAACGCGACTGTGATAGTTAGCTTTTTTTAACGTCCTTCTTACCGTATCTTTGCTGATAGTTTTATGAAATTCTTCTTGTACATTTTCTACAATTTTTTTTGCCGTCAGCCTAGGTTCTTTTCTAACCTGCTGTACAATTTTTCGCTTCTCTCGGTTTGTTAAAAGGGGTGGTCTACCAGATCGCGGACGTGAGAGGTAATCTTCAGTGTCTTTATAATTATTAATTACTCTTTGAATGGAAGAGTGTGACCTGCCGACAGTTTCTCGTATTTTTCGAAAAGATTTTCCCTCTTTCCATAACTTTACAATAATTTTTCTCTCTCCCAATTCAATTTCCTTTCCTTTCGTGTCCATTCTAACTTTTAGCTTCTAAGCCTCTGCTAATATAATTGACACCGATTATCTTTTATTTAAATCGGAAAGCGTACATCGCCAACTACGTATTTAAGTAAATAAGTATATTTTGGAGAAGGCGTCTTTATTTGTACGCAGATTTTTGCATACGCATTATTTGGAGAATTTTTAATTTTAATTTTTTTTGTAACTAATATTTCTGTTTTATTGATGCATATTTTGTTAATAGAATTATATGTAGTTAATACACAAAATAAAAAAAAAATTGAAGTTTACCACATTAGATCAGACTTCTGCTGCTAAGTGTATAAAATTCGAAAAAAAAAATTTTTTATTTGCTCTCAACTACCGGTTTCGGAAAACTTTTCCGTCATCAGGTTGTCGCTACAAAACATGATTAACAAATTTTTTATATATATATCACAAAAACGTGAGATAATTATTTACCGTCAATTAATAGCGGCCACGTTGTATGAAATTTTTGACGTTAAAATATCTCTCTTTTTTTTTTTCTTTCTTTCCCACATCATTAAATTGATTAATACGTTACAAAGAACTTACACGTTAAAACATTAAAATTTAAAAAAACGAATAAAAAACAAAATTGTCTTATAATCACAGCTGTCGAAAAGGAACTGGTAAATGAAACTTATGGATCGTTCTAAAATGGGAGATTTTCGGAAACAAGTTTATGTAGTATGTTTGCATTTATAAATGGCATAAACAATCGGTGAGGATTTATATCCGTAGCTTCGTTCATTAATAATTCTTTGTTATTATTATTATTATATTTAGCTATTTCCATTTCTTCATATAAATCTAATTTTTTGATTTTGGAAGTTATTTAATAAGTTTTATTGAGTTTTTGTTGAGTTTATGACCTGTCTCAGACATGTGTTTAAATACAGAGGAGGTTTCTTTAGATATGTGTTCTCTGATTCTAACGTCGAGGTTACGTCCCGTCTGGCCTATGTATACTTTCTCACAACTGTTGCAATTTACTATGTATAAACCGCTCTTTTGTTTTTCTTCGATCTTCTGCTTGGAGTTAATAATTAGATTGTATAGTTTTAAGTTACTTCTGTATGTTAATTTTATATCGTATTTCTGTTTCATGTGATAAACTTGATTTTTTTTTATTTTGTATATTAACTACGTATAATTCTATTAACAAAATATGCTTCAACAAAACAGAAACAGTAGTTACAGAAAAAAATCAAAACTAAAAATTCTACAAATAATGGGTATGCAAAAATCTGCGTGCAAGTCAGGACAGTATTTATAAAAAATTCATAAATGAGATCATTGTTTCTATATTAATATGAGGTCGGATAACCTTTACGTTTAATGACCTCCCTTAAACGTTTAGGCATGGAGTGCACTAATTTCTTCGTTTCGTCCGAACTGATTTTGGCCCATTCCTCAATCATAACATTTTTTAACGTTTCCTTCGACGTTATGTTGTGTTGCCGAATCCTGCGTTCCAGTAAATCCCAGAGGTGTTCGATGGGATTCAAGTCCGGCGATTGTGGAGGTGTTTTATGTTGCTTTGGGGTATTGTATAGTAGCCAAAGCTTAGTGTTGTGGGCGCAATGTTTGGGGTCATTATCTTGTTGAAAAAAGTATTCGGGCCCCAAGCCCAAGTTTTCGATGCTAGGTTTCAAATTTTCTTTTAAAATGTCTATATACATTTTATGGTCCATTGTCGATGTTATGAAAACCAACCTTCCCACCCCTTTGGTGCACATACACCCCCAAACCATAACTCCACCACCTCCGTGTTTTATAGTCGCTTTCAAATTTTCGGGATTAAGGGCAGTATTAGGTTTTCTCCATAAGAGTTGTTTACCCTTAATGCCGAAAATGCAAAATTTGCTCTCATCTGTAAAGAGAACTTTCTCCCAGAATTCAATGGGCTTGTCTAAGAGTTTTTTTGCAAAGGCGATCCGCTTCTGACGATTGACCTCTGACACAAATGGCTTTTTTCGTGCAACGCGACTGTGATAGCTTTTTTTAACGTCCTTCTCACCGTATCTTTGCTGATAGTTTTATGAAATTCTTCTTGTACATTTTCTACTATTTTTTGCCGTCAGCCTAGGTTCTTTTCTAACCTGCTGTACAATTATTCGCTTCTCTCGGTTTGTTAAAAGGGGTGGTCTACCAGATCGCGGACGTGAGAGGTAATCTTCAGTGTCTTTATAATTATTAATTACTCTTTGAATGGAAGAGTGTGACCTGCCGACAGTTTCTCGTATTTTTCGAAAAGATTTTCCCTCTTTCCATAACTTTACAATAATTTTTCTCTCTCCCAATTCAATTTCCTTTCCTTTCGTGTCCATTCTAACTTTTAGCTTCTAAGCCTCTGCTAATATAATTGACACCGATTATCTTTTATTTAAATCGGAAAGCGTACATCGCCAACTACGTATTTAAGTAAATAAGTATATTTTGGAGAAGGCGTCTTTATTTGTACGCAGATTTTTGCATACGCATTATTTGGAGAATTTTTAATTTTAATTTTTTTTGTAACTAATATTTCTGTTTTATTGATGCATATTTTGTTAATAGAATTATATGTAGTTATACTCTGTTTTTAAACTAGGAGGAGTGAATCCGAAAGTCAGATTTACACTAGGAAATATCACCAGAAAATATCCCTAGATATTTTTAGCGGTAAATTTAAATTAACAATCATTATTATTTATTTCATTGCTTTATTGTATTTATTTATCGTTTAATTGTTATCATCAACTCTAAACATACAAGTTAACAATGAAGTTATGAGTGTATTTATTTTAAAACATAGTTTTACAAAAGTATATAATATAAAATTAATTGCAAAACGGAAAGCTCAAGTATTCCAATTTTGTGGTCTAAATATCATCCTTGTCTGAAGTCTCAGCCATGCTGGTATCACTATCGCCATTTACACAGATTAATAATGGTTCGACAACTTTGTCTATAATTCCGTCCAAATCATTCATTTTCTTCTCCTCTTTGATTACGTGATGGACACAATTTTTCCAATTGTTAATGGTGACACGCAAAAAGGTTTAAGAACACAAAATTGAATCGTCGGAATATCAATAACTTAACCTCCAAACTAAAAATCGTTGTCAACAAGAAATAAAAATTGCCTGTGTGTAAACCTTCCTCGCTTTTAACCAATCACGTACAAGGTCAATCTGGTGAGAAATTTAAAATGCTCCTCCTAGTTTAAAAACAGAGTATAGTACACAAAATAAACAAAAATTGAAGTTTATCACATTAGATCATGACCCTTATTTTTTCAGTTAAAGTGTTAGAAGTTTTTTGTACGCAGACTTCTGCTGCTAAGTGTATATATAAAAAAATTTTTAATCATGTTTTGTAGCGACAACCTGATGACGGAAAAGTTTTCCGAAACCGGTAGTTGAGACCAAATAAAAAAATTTTTTCTTGGAATTTTATATTTTTTATATTTAACAATACTTACCGAAGTTAACAATGGAGTCCTTAATCAAACAAAATGGTAACTAAGTGGCATATGACGTTTTTCACGCCTACTATAAAAAAAGTTTTCATCATTATCTATTAATATCTTAAAGTTGAAAAATAACGCTTATTTTCCGCAATAACACCATACATGCAATATATTATTGGAAAGCTAAAAATGTGCTCTTTTTAGTAACACCATAATCAACTATTAGTTGTATTTAAAAAAAATACAACTTTGTGTTATATCTCAAAAATTATCAACTTTATTTAAAATTTCTCAACGGCATTATATTCTACTCAAAAAAGTGTCTAAAAAATGTAGTAAGTGCGTTTCTTCAATTTCAAAAATAAACGAAATAGGAGTATTTTTTGAAACGGCGAAAATTTGACTTTTTGGCTATAACTTAAAAACAAAAGAAGATATAGATTTTGTCTTTGCGGGATTGAATATTTCTCGAAAAAAGAGACCGGGACATGGCACCTATTTTTTTCGTATCTCTTATAGTTTCAGAGATACCCTATAATAACACCAAAATTTGCCCACCCTATACTTGTATTGGTAATTTATTATGAATGGCAGCTTTACATGTTTCGACCTATTATGGTCGTCTTCAGAAGCTCTAAAAGAGATGATAAAAATAAAAAATATTAAGTAAATCAATAAAGTAAAAATGTAAAAAATTATGACATGAAAAACAACATCTAGAAACAGATTTAAAATTACAAAAATAACTCACTTGTTAAAAAACTAAAATAATGAACATTCCAAATGTTAAATACTACCTCTGTCCGAAAATAGTTGCTACATTTCAGTTCAATTCAATAAATATTGTAAATATTTAAAGGTAAAGTGATGTATTCAAAGGGCTGAAAATATAATAATCAAAGTAAGTAAAGTGTGATAAGTAGCTGTCAAATGTTAAATTTGAATATTTAAGCAACTTAACCGCTGCTTTTAAAAAATGATTAGAAATTACGGAAATTAGTCAAAAAGGTGGTAAAAAGGATGGAGAATTTAGTAACGATCAACGTAAGCAAATTTTACATTATTTATTGCAAAATGTGACGGACGAAAAACTTAAAAGAGGTGCGATAAATGCTGCTGCACATAAGTTTTGTTGTAGCCGTTCAACCATTTCCAAATTGTAGAAACAAGTTAAAGAATGCCAAAACAATGACTCAACAATTAATGTAGATTCTAAGAAAAATAAATGCGGTCGAAAAGTGAAAGATTATAGCCATCAAATTTCAAACATTTCCTCCCTTCCTTTATGTAAAAGAACGACTTTAAGGTCGTTAGGTTATGCGTGTAAAATTCCAAAAAGTACATTGCATGACAGATTAAAGAAAGGAAAGGAAATAAAAAGAATCACTAGTTAGAATCACTTGTTAAACCATTGCTGACTGAAGAAAATAAACGCCGCCGAATCGAATTTTGTTTGAATTTTTTATTGCCATCGGGGTATTTTGAGGACTTGCTAGATTATGTACATATTGACGAAAAATGGTTCTACTTAACTAGAACTAAAAAGAGTTTTTACATATCTTCCGAAGAAGAACACCCTTATAGACCCTGTAAAAGTAAAAGATTCATTACAAAGGTAATGTTTATGGCAGCAGTGGCTCGTCCATGTTGGGATTTTCATAAGAAAGCATATTTTGATGGAAAATTAGGAATTTGGCCATTTGTTTATTCTTCACCAGCTAAAAGAAACAGCAAGAATCGAGCTAAGGGCACTTTAGTAACTAAAACTGTAGAAACAGTCAATAAAGAAGAAATAAAAAAAATGATTCTGCATAATTTAGTTCCAGCAATACGCAATAAATGGCCTGTTGGTTTTAGGAAAAATACAATATATATACAACAAGACAATGCAAAACCGCATTTGTACAGTAACGATCCTACATTAACCCAGGCATTCAGTGCAGATAGTTGGGATATTCAACTGAAATGTCAACCATTAAACAGTCCTGACTTAAATGTACTGGATTTAGGTTTGTTCAATTCAATTCAATCAGTTCAACATCAATTACCGTTACTGTTTCTAATAAAATAATTTCTAATAAATAGAAGAAAACGGACAGCTACCTTTTCTCGACGTATTAGTAAAGAAATCTCTCAACAGCCTGCAGCATACTGTATACAGAAAACCTACCCACACGAATCGATACTTAAATGCATCTTCTCATCATCATCCTTCACAGATCCAATCAGTCGCCAACTCACTAATCTCAAGATCCATTCGACTTACAGATAATGATAACAGATCAGAAGAAATGACGAAAGTCACCTTGGCTCTTGCTCAAAACGGCTACTCCAAATACATGGTGAAGAAAGCCATCGATCGACAATTCAAGCCGAAGGACCCACATCGACAAGAAGAGACCAGAAGACCCAACGTCGTACTACCCTACATCAAAGGAACAACTGATCGCATAGGAAGACTTCTACTGAAACACGACATTAGTACCACCTACAGACCTGGCAAGACTATAGGAGCTTTTCTCAGGAATCCAAAAGACCAAATAAAATTGGAAAATCTAGGAGTTTATTCCATCCCCTGCGGCTCATGCGACAAGAACTACGTGGGACAGACCAACACAGAAAGAAGAATAGCTGCCAGAGTAGAAGAACACAAGCTGAGCATCCGAAACAAACAGCTTACTTCTGCTCTCTTCCGCCACCATCTGGACACAGACCATACCATCAATTTCGAGGGTTGTAAGCAGGTAGCCAACGTTCCGCATTGGAGAACCAGATTGATCCGGGAATCCATTGAAATAGCGAAGAACGGCACCCTCAACAAGAGGGATGATGCCCTACACTTGTCAGCAGCGTGGAGGACGGTCCTAGAGCACTCCAGGCCCAGGGCTGCTTTCCTGAGGCCAATCCAATTCGGAACGGCAGGACGCCGAGCTGCCTATCATTCCTGAAGCGTCCAGTGGGAGCAGCCCATGTCCAGCAATCACCGGACAGCGGGTCAGTGGCCTCTTCTCGCCCATGGATGACGTCCCCAAAGCCATATCCGGTGGAAAATCCCCAGGACCGTTAATCGCCGTACGACAGGTCAATGACCTCCCCCCACCACCCACGACTCACGTCACGTCGGACATAAACAGAAAATGATAATACAAATTTTTTGAAAAACAGAAACATTAAACCAAAAAATTGAAATACAAGGGTCTATATTATTTATTTATTGTGCTATTTAATCTGTTTTTGGGGAAATCGATTAGATAGGTATTTATATAGAGGAACTTTTACGAAATTAATTTGATCATTGAGACACTCTACAGTCGATTTCATATGTTTCTATTTCCAATTTACTAAAGAAGAACAACACCTGCTAAATAAAGGACACAAATGTACCCCAACTCCTAACAATTTGAATTTACCTAAATTAGCTATTGAAATTGAAAATACCATTAACAAAACTCCTGGGGAAGATAAGGAAAGAATTTATAGAGTAACTCAAAAGAGAAGAACGCAAAAACAACAGCAATTTCAACAAAAGAAGGAATATTACAAACAAACCTAATTTAAATGAAAACAAAATCTTACGTAACATCAAACAAAAGATTAAAGCCAATTAACTGTTAGTTACCAACACAGACAAGAACGCAAAACTATACATTGAGAAAACTTTATTATTTTTTAACAAAAACAATTTCATAGAGAGCAAAAAGAATCCTACATCTGCTTTTCATATTAATATCAAAAAAATAATTAAAGATACACAAAATTTTCTTAAAGAAAATAACGTCAACGTTTTCAATTTCCTACCAATGAATCAAAAGATTCCTCTACTTTATTCCATGCTTAAATTGCACAAAAATAACTATCCAATTAGACCAATAATTTCTTCTATCGGTTCTAGTACTTACAACATTTCAAAATGTTTAATTCAGTTTTTTAAACAGATAATTGATTTTACAGCAGATCACACCATTTCTAACAGATATGAAATTACCAACAATTTACAAAATTTAACGCTACCTAAAAATTATACTTTGTTATCTTTCGCCATTACTAACATTGAAGAAACCTTATAGATAACAAAAACTATACTTATAAACAAAATTAAATTAAAAAATGCCAAACATGTTTATAAATTATTAAAAATTTGCATTGAACAAAATTTCTGCCAGTTCTACGGCAAATTTTATAAAAATGACCAAGGTTTTACTATGGGATCTCCCTTAAGTAGTCTTTTATCAGACATTTTTCTTAATCCGGAAAATGAAATTTTGAATGTCGATAACACCATTAATGATAATATTATTTTGTGGCGATAGATATGTTGACGATATATTAGTAATTTTATTTCCATACTTACATCAATACTTTACATCAAAATATAAAATTCACCTTAGAAGTTGAGAACAATAATAGAGTAAATTTTTTAGACATCACATTAATTAACAATAATTATTCCATTGATTATGAAATTTACAGGAAACCTACACAGACAGATACCATTATTCCTGCAAATTCGTTCCATATTAATTCACATAAAACTGCAGCTTTTAAAGCTTATCTACATAGGTGCTTTAATACACCTTCATCTAGCATTAATAAATCTAAAGAATTAAATATAATAAGAGCTATTGGTATCAATAATGGTTATCAACATTCACATTTAAATTCTATAATTAATAAATTCATAAATAAACAAGATTTAAGATTCTCAACAAGCCTTCAACCTATTACACAAAATAACAAAATTTACAGATCCATTAACTTTCCGGGAATAGCCGGAAATATACAGCCTACAATATCCAAACTATTTGTAGAAACCATAATATTAACATATCTTTTAGAAATAACAGCACGTTACAAAAAGCATTATTCAACGCTAAAGATCAAATAAAGACATTGGATAATAATGGAGTTTACAAGCTCGAGTGTGGTACTTGTGGAGCAACATATGTGGGGGAAACAGGTAGAAAACTGAAGATTAGGGTTAGAGAACATTTATAGAAAGAAGAATCGAATTTTGGAAGACATTTACTATTTCACAACCATGATTTTTACATTGATAAAAACGTTGATTTATTACATAAACAAGATAAAGGTTATAAACTAAGTCTTCTAGAAGCATATGAAATTGATAATTTTAGATCCAATAATTCGACTGTAGAGTGTCTCAATGATCAAATTAATTTCACAAAAGTTCCTCTATATAAATACCTATCTAATACGTTTCCCCAAAAACAGAATAAATAACACAATAAATAAATAATATAGACCCTTGTATTTCAATTTTTTTGGTTTAATGTTTCTGTTTTTCAAAAAATTTTTATTATCATTTTCTGTCTTATTCTCACACATAAGCTTTTCTGGCAATGTCGTTTCTTTCGAGAACTTGTTCTTTCGCACATAATACTTGCATTTTTGTTAGATTTGATACAGTTGTCTTGTTCGTCCTATTTACAGTTTAACGTTCAATTTTACTTATTTTAATGTATTTAGTTTTATGTGTAATAAATGTGTAATTAGCTTTATTTAATATTTGGAATGTTCATTATTTTAATTTTTTAACAAGTGAGTTATTTTTGTAATTTTAAATTTGTTTCTAGATGTTGTCTTTCATGTCATAGTTTTTTACATTTTTACTTTATTGATTTACTTAATATTTTTTATTTTTAATGTTCAGCTCTATTAGAGCTTCTGAAGATGACCATAATAGGTCGAAACAAGTAAAGCTGCCATTCATCATAAATTACTAATGCAAGTACAGATAAAAAAATATTTTTTAATTTAATATACAGATGTTTATAAATTGATGCAAAAAATTGTTAAGGGGTGATTTTCGGTGATTTTTTTTATGAAAATTTTTAATCAAAAATTTCTAAACTAAATTTCATCCTTCTAAATTCCTCCATAGTGAATTTATTAAATAAAAATAATTTCTCCCATAACTTGGAGAAGAATGGGTATTGGACAAAAAGTAATATAAAAGATCTGAATCTTTCAGATTCCGAAACTTTTCACATCAATTTAGAAACATCGCTAAAACTCATTGTCATTTTGACATTTTAATTGTCACTCAAAACGTCACTTTGTCTTAATTTTAAGGTTTAAATGTTTAATTTTTTTAGAAAGCTCTTAAAACATTCAACATTAAGACTTTTAGTAGAAAAATATAATGTTTTAAACGCAATAGGCCTCCTATTAATAAAATATAAAAAGCTTTGGGTAGAAAAAAACGAAAATAAAATAATAGTAGACGATATTCTGCGCCTTTTATATGCATATTCGAGATTTTCTTATTCAGGAATGCTTGTTTCAATAACATCGACAGATAAAGGCAATGCATTGTATGCTTTGGTAGATTTCTTTGATTTCGAACCGTTTAGAGTAATAAAAATAATAATGAACTGTACTAGAAGTATAACTTTGAGAACAGAGCTCCCAATTCAAGAAATTTTTCAACATTTATTAGATCGTGTTGAGAAAAAACACGACACGCAAACACGAAAAAAATATTTAGGTTTCTTGAATATGTTATTAGAACAACCAGCATATAGACAATATGTTAATTCATTAGAATCTTCAAAAGTTCTTGTTGACGTTCTAAAAAGCTTGCAAACCAAGGATAACTCCTCAGTAAGAAAAATCATTCCTAATAAAAATAAAAACTAATTAATAATTAATATTTTAGATACAATGTTCAACTTTAGTGTTATCATTGTTCAAGAAATGTATTAATGATGAAACGGCAGTTAAAAATCAAATCGCGGCGGGTGCAGTGAGCGTTTTAATTGAGAAATTAGAATGGTGTGGGAAATCTTCAAAAGAAGTCCTAGCTATTGAGCACGGAAAGAAAAAAAGGACGAGACCATACAGCGAAGAAAAAAGTAAAAAATATAAAATTTCAGACAGTTATTTTAATAATCTTAGTAATAATCTCGAACGATGTTTGAGGAATAATTTTGATAATAATCGATGTATGAGTCCAAGTGAATTGAGTGATATTTCATCAGATGGACCAAACTCACCAAGCTGTTCTGCAGTTCGAGAAGGTAAACACAAATTACATTATGTAAAATATAACTAATTTGTTTTAAATAGTAATAAATGCACTATATGATCAAGTATGAGTAATTGTGATAAAATTTAGCAATACAACTTGTTGTTAAGTACGAAGGTTTTCACGACCGGTGTTAATTGAACTAAAATTAGAACTAACACTAGCACTAACACTAGAACTATCACTAGAACTATCACTAGGACTAACACTAGATCTAAAACTAGAAACTTTCGGGTTTCGCCGTGCGTTTTTTGAAAAAATGTTTGACGTTTCGGATGCCATGTTGCAACCTTCTGATTCTTCAGAAACTGGTCAGTTAGAACCAGTTTCTGAAGAATCATTGTTTTGTTTTTGTTCCTTCTGATTCTTCAGAAACTGGTCAGTTAGAACCAGTTTCTGAAGAATCATTGTTGCAACATGGCATCCGAAACGTCAAACATTTTTTCAAAAAACGCACGGCGAAACCCGAAAGGTTCTAGTTTTAGATCTAGTGTTAGTCCTAGTGATAGTTCTAGTGTTAGTGCTAGTGTTAGTTCTAATTTTAGTTCAACTTATTGTTTGTGTGCATGTAAATTTGATAATAGTTTCACCAAAGTTCTTGAAAATCATATAAGGTAAATGAAACTAGTTTTCTGGGTAATACATGATTGTAAGTGTGTTATTTTAGTAATTAAGAGGTTTCTAACAAACAATGTATGTAAACACATGCTGTTTAAACCATTTTGAGTCCCTTCAGATTTTGAATAACAGATTCAATCCTTTCCAGCCGCACAAAGTATAAGAAACTTTTACATGTTTAAAGTATTATTTTTATAATACTTTAACAAATATACGACATTATAATTTAATCCTCATAATGTTGTATATTTGTGCCATCAGTGCACATAATACGCGTCATAAATAATATCCCTTCTTGTCTACTTTGAAAAGTGTTGGAAATGCCATGAACGGAAATACATCTCAGTTTCTTGGATGGAAAGTTTTGGATTTTATTCTCTATAAATTAAAACGGTTATCCACAGATATTGCAACCTTCTTTTTACATTATGTTTTTTTAATATTTTATCCAGGACATCTACTAGGATTTTAATTTTATTATAGTACTTGATTATCTTGTACAGTCATACCGCATCACATATATAGTGGTGATACGTTCCTCGAAAATCTACCGTAACACGAAATGCTGTATAACAATTTTTATTTAAAATACCCTTCTTTCTTTTATTTTATAATTTTAAATTAATAAATAGTTTTTTAGGTAATTTTAATAAACAATATACAAGTAAAAATATGATAAGAACCGTGGATTAACATCCACAAAAAAGGGATTTGGGAATAGACCCAAACGATGAATACCTGCTATCCAAAAAAAGTCTGAAAATACGTGCCTTCTAAAAACCGTTCGTTGCAGATCCTTGCACTAAATTTGCAAAAATAACCTCAATAGTCCATTAAAATTAAAAAATTAATTGAAAATTATAACTTCAATGATAACAATTTTGTATAACTGTTCCTTTGGAAGCATTTTTTAAGCCTTCTGGAGACATTTCAAGTTTTCCAGAGGCAATGTTAAGTCTTGTAAAAATATTTCAAATTATCTAGAAGCAGTATCAAGTCTTCTGGAAGCATTTCAAGTCTTCTGGAAGCATTTCAAGTCTTCTGGAAGCATATCATATATTCTGGGAGCATTTGAAGTCTTTTAGGCGTAGTATCAAGTCTTCTGGAAACATTTCAAGTTTTTCAATGGCAATATCCATCCCGCCTTTTGAGAACATTTTAGTTTTTTAGAATTATTTCAAGTCTTCTGGAGAAGCATTTCACATCTTCCAAAGGCAAAGGCAAATCTGGTGAAAATATTTTACATTTTCTAGAAGCAGTATTAAGTCTTCTGGAAGCATGTGTCAAGTCTTCTGGAAGCACTTCTAATCTTCTGGTTACTTTTCAAATCTTCTGGAAGTATTTCAAATCTTCTAGAAGCAGTATCAATGCGTCTGGGAAAATTTCAAATCTTTCAGAGGTATTGTCAAGTTTTGTGAAGTTTTCAAAAAATTTCTAGAAGCGGTACAAGTCATCTGGAAGTATTTCACAAATTTTGGAAGCCGTATTAAATCTTCTGCAGGTATTTCAAGTCTTTCAGCAGCAATGGCACGTCTTTTGGAAACTTTTTAAATAGTTTTTTAGACAATTTTAATAAACTATATACAAGTAAAAATGTGATAAGAACCGTGGATGCTGACTAAAGTGATTTGGGAATAAGCCCAAACGACGAATGACGGCTTTCCAAAAAAAAGTCTGAATTCCGTCTAAAAAGTTCAAAATACGTGTCTGCCAAAAACCGTTCGTTTCAGATGCTTGCACTGATTTTGCAAAAATATCCTCAATGGTACAGTAAAATTAAAAAATTAATTGAATATTATAATTTCAATGATAACAGTTTTGTATAACTGCTCCTTTGGAAGCATTTCTTTAAGCCTTAAGGCCTGAAATGCCTCCAGAATTCTGGAGGCATTTCAAGTCTTCCAGAGGCAATGTCAAGTCTTGTGGAAATATTTCAAACTTTCTAGAAACAGTATTTATTCTTCTGGAAGCATATCATATATTCTGGGAGCATTTGAAGTCTTTTAGGCACAGTATCAAGTCGTCTGGAAGCATTTCAAGTTTTTCAGTGGCAATAGCCCGCGTTTTGAGAACATTTTAGTTTTTTAGAATTATTTCAAGTCTTCCGGAAGTATTCCACATCTTCCAAAGGCAATGTCAAGTCTGGTGAAAATATTTAAAATTTTCTAGAAGCAGTATCAAGTCTTCTGGAAGCTTGTGTCAAGACTTCTGGAAGCATTTCTAACCTTCTGAATACTTTTCAAATCTTCTGGAAGCATTTCAAATCTTCTAGAAGCACTATCAAAGCGTCTGAGAAAATTTCAAGTTTTCCAGAGGCAATGTCAAGTCTTGAGAAAATATTTCACACTATCTAGAAGCAGTATCAAGTCTTCTGGAAGCATATCATATCTTCTGGAAGCATTTGAAGTCTTCTACGCGCAGTATCAAGTCTTCTGGAAGCATTTCAAGTTTTTCAGAGGCAATATCCCGCCTTTTGAGAACATTTTAGTATTTTGGAATTATTTCAAGTCTTCTAGAAGTATTTCACATCTTCCAAAAGCAATGTCAAGTCTGGTGAAAATATTTTAAATTTTCTAGAAGCAGTATCAAGTCAGCGCCTATGTTGTTTGTGGACCGATATAGAAACACTTTTCTCTTTTCTACTCCTAGTAGTAGTTTACAACTGCAGTAATACTATCATAAATGCGCCTTTATTTGTAATTATTTTGAAGAATGAATATTCCCTGTTCAAAATGCGTAAATGCATTTACTAACTTTTTTAAAGTAAAGTATGGGATTATGATGTCAACTATTTCTTCTTTCGCTTGAAGTGTTTCGTTCTCTGCAAGTTCAATTAAGGGGGGTTTCTACCTTGTTGGACCTAAAAAGTATGGATTTTTAAAAAATCTTCTCGGAAAAGTATTGAATATACATTGTTGATATTTTGTGTAGCGATTAAATTGCCTTTATTTAACATTCACATTTTCGTTTAACAAGCCTCATGCAAAGGGTAGGGGAGGCGGAGTCGATGAATGGTGGCACGTATGTGAAGCTATGTTTGGATTACGGAAGTCCTATTGCCGACATAGATAACTCACATCTGAAACAAAAGAATTAAGCATATTCTTACTCTATACTATAGTGTGCATAAAGTGAATTAGAAACTAGAAGAAAAAATAAAGGAATGGATGAATCACTGAAATAAAGGTTTCGATTTTTTTCAATTTTTTTTACAAGTTATCATTCATAAATAAAAATGTTTTCAATATTTTCCAATAATTCTAGTTTAATTGATGCTCACACATGTGATGTACGTGTTTGCCAAATTTCATTATGATTGCTAGAGCGTTTTGAATCACTTCCGTAATCTTGAAAAATGTAGTTTCGAGAAAAACGCATAAAAAGTTTTCATGCTTCACAAGACATAGCAAAAAACTACAGGACACCTGAGGCATTATTAACTTAAAAGTGATCTAGTATGCTAGATCACTTTTAAGCTAGTATGATTTGATATTACGATCACAGTTAGCTAGGTAATGGTGATTAGTATGCCACTCTGTTTCGCTTTTTACTATCAATTATAACAACGTCTTGATAGTTATCTTAAATAATATCGTAAGAATCTATAATTCTTCTATGATAATAAAAAATGAAAATATTTGAAACGATTTTTCTACCGCCTGTTGCTTTACAATTAAAATACACCCACCATTCGGAGATGTAAGGAACTTGTGGCACTTGATTTATTTTTTTGAATTTCCTATTTGGTGTTTTTTATTGTTTCTCTAATTCTATAGAGGATTATTCAAAAAATCGCCGACAGACTTCTAGGGCAGGTAACATAAAAAATTAAAGGTTTAGGTTAGAGATTATTCACAGTTTGATATACCTAAGATATGGTCACAGATATCAGATCATTCCGACTGCTATTTCTGCAACGGAAACCTAGATGGCATAACCAAAAAAAGTAAAGAAAAGTCTGATTTATCTTAATGTACGATCAGCCAAAAAGCCGATTTCTCGCAGCAACGCTTTACCAAGACGGAAGTTCTCTTGTCATGTAATCCATTTAAAGTGATCAGAGTAAAGGGAAGTGATGTCAAAATAAACCATAAAATGTCACAAAAAGAACTAACTGACTTAGCTAAATACCCGAAGTTGTCAAAGTTTAGCGAGGCAAAGTTAATTTAGTGTGATATTGACATTCCGTTTACAGCAATGGAATTATTTACATGAAAGTATTTACTTTATATGCTTAATGTTCAACATTTAGAACAGGTGTAATAATATTGATTTCAGTGAATTTAATATTTACAGTTAATTAACTAAATTATTGTTTTCTTCAGAAATTACAAATTATTATTATTTGAAGAACATCGTCTCTCTGATGTTTTAGTGGTTCTTGTAGTAGATGTTAAGTTTTAGAATATTTTCAACCATCTAAATAACATTTTTCCATCGTATTTATGACAATGTGGTTTCCTTTAGTAACTTACAAGGAAAGATTAAAAGTTAATTAAAAAGATATTATTATTATTATATAAGAAAGTACCCTTAAAATTTGCTAAAGAACACCCTGAAGTTAGGGAACGTCGTTCAAATACACTCTGTATATTGAATTCCTTTTTGCGACAAAATTATTATTTTATGTTTTCTTAAATGGTGCAGTTATTAAACTTCAAACAATTTTAAACAGTAAAGCATTGTTATTTGCTACAACCCTCTCTAGGAATTATTAATTAAGAACGAACAATTTTACATACCAGAAGTTTCAGATTGCGGTTCTCTAAATAATCGGAATTTGTGTAGAAATCAAAACAAGCTAAGCAATGCTTTCATACCGTGGTGACTAAAAACAAAAAGAAAAGGTCGCGTACCTTAAGTTGGGATTTTGAGAAACGTAAAACACATATATCTACAATTCTTTAGTTAATTGACATATTCTTTGAAATAAAATTAGAACTAACACTAGGACTCATATTAGATCTAAAACTAGAAACTTTTGGGGTTTGCCGTCCGCCTTTCGAAATAATGTTTCAGGTTTCGGATGCCATGTTGCAACCTTCTTCAGAAATTGGTTCTATATGTCAAAATTGGGAATCGTATAGCAATATACCGGTCGAAAACTAATTAATAATTAATGTATACTAATTACAAGATAATTACAGTATCGCGTCCGGTTTGGGAGCCGTGTTCGTGTTCAACAACGTTGTTTTTATGTCGGTAGATTTCTATGGCTTTCCTTTATCAATCTTTGATGATATTTATTAGTCCTAGTGCTTATTAGTACCTTTGTTTTGTCGAAGTGTATTCTGTGTCCCTCTGAATGGTAATGTTCAGAAACCGCCGACTGTTGAATCTTCTTCAGCGTCACATCTTAGCTTGTCCTTGCCCATCGGAAGTATATTCCGAATTTTGGGGACCGTTCCGTATCGCAACACTATATCGTTTTTCTTAAGGTGTCTTGCAATTCATTCCGTTACACTAGATACAAAAAAAAGGAAGACAGATAAATCCGGTCGGTTCTGTACTTGCTGCATCTTCCCCCTGCTTCCGTTGCTTGGTGGCTCGGTTGATATCCCTCAAAGTATATTCATTCTCCTGCAGTACGTTCCGTAGAAACCGTTCCTTCTTTAGGAAGTCTCCTTTACAAATTCGTGCTACTTTCTGAGACAATGGGATCACGGACCTATTTTGTTGGAGATGATGGTGTGATGTTGCCTCTAAATACCTGTTCGTGTGGCTCTTCTTCCGATACACTCCAGGTTCCATGTCACCATTTGTCGTCCTAGTGATCATACATCTAGAAAGGGCAACTATTTTAGAGATTTCGTTTCCATGGTAAACTTTACCATGGGTTGCTGAGCGTTTAAGAGATCTAAAAATTCATGGCTGCCTCTTCAAACTGTTTCCAAAACTCCCCTTTCTTACTAAGATACATTGACGATAAACAATACTCCACTAGATCTGGCAAATATTCTTGTAATCCCTCCAAAATGAGTTTTTGGCGACGATCGCCTACAGCATCCTTAATTGGTGCTCTAGTAAAAAGAGATTCTATATCGAAACCAAAATATCTTCAGCATCTAACTTGATGCTTTTTACCGAATCCACAAAATGTGTAGAGTCCCTTACATACGATTCCGTCTTGCCTGTAAAAGAAGACAGAATTTTCGCGAGATGTTTGGTTAGTAGGTGCGTTGGGGAGTTGATGGCACAGACGACAAGATGTCCCTCCGTCTGGTTTATAGATGTTCGGTAGTCGATAAATTCTTGGTGGTACCAGCGCCTGCACAAACAATTCTTTCTGGTGTTCCGGCCGAATTCTCTTAATCTTCCTGTAGGTGGTCGGGTCCAGTAGGAGCATTATTTTGGCGTCAAATTCTTCTTTGTCTACAACAGCGGTGACATTCCCCTTGTCTGCTGGTACACGACGATTTCTGATTTCTCTTTAATAGATCGGAGTGCTTTCTTTTCACTAACTGTCAAGTTGTGACACACTCGCAACTTTTTGTCTTATTTCTTCGGCTTTCAGTGCGGACATCCCTCAAACTCCTGCTTCCACTTCGTAAATTATTTCTTCGTTGAGGTCTTCTTCCGGGCGATTGCGTTAACGAATAGCGGCACACTCGATCTGTTGATGACGATCGTTTCTACTAGTAGACTATTGTTCTTCAAACTTCTGTTAGTTTGACCACTTTATCCCAGTCTTTTCCGGACATACTATTGGAAAGTGAGAGGTGGAGTCGTAGTAACCTCATACTTACTTTCTGTAGATAGTAAGTTTAGTAAGATAGTAAGTTTCTGTAGATCTTGTATATCCTTTCTCTTGGTAGTGCCTGTTCTGTCCTAATCAAGATTCTACAGACTGCAGCGAAGTCGATGTGGTGCTTTACCTTCAGGAATGTTGGCGTAACTTTCTTCTCTCTGCATCTTCATAAAAGGCTAAACTGCTTAATAGCTTACTCTAATCCGTGAGTCATCTAAGTCTCCCCAAAACTTTTTTCCAGATTCGCCACTGATGGGATATCTGCTACGCTTGAGTTTTAAATTTTTTCAAGCGTTTTTCAAATCGCTACCGTTTATCGTTTAATTGTATCAGAAGTGTTGAGAGCGGTATTACTTTAAACCCTAAACATTTTTGATCTTTTGTACGCGATAATGAAGGGCGTTAATGTGGTTAATGTGGCGTTAATGGGTACAGTTGCTGGGGATGGCGAGGAAATTTGCTCGCTATTCTCCAGATTTTTTCCTCCATGTTTATCGCAACCTCGAGTCATGTACCTGAGCCTGTTATCAATAATACTCTTTGTCCATTGGGTTGTTTGGAGTGGCCGAGGTGGAGGACGCGCTTAAGTCTATTAAAATTAGCAATACTTTATGTACTGATGAATTACTTTATGTACTGATGAAATTTTATATAATAATTCCTTGCTACAGGGTATATTTCCTGACGTATGGAAGTGTGCCTATGTTCCCCCTATTTACAAGTCAGGGAGTCGTGGTGATGTCTTTGGAGACATCACCACGACTCCCAACCTAATTGGTTATCGCCCCATATCTATCGTGCCGATTTTTGGAAAAGTATTTGAAACACTTTTATATGTTCGCCTTTTTTTCGCTATAATGTCTAAAATTGACCCAAGACAGCATGGTTTCTTTGCTGCTCGATCGGTTGAAAGCAATTTACTGGAATATACACATTATATTCTCTCCTCCTTTGATCAACATTGTCAAGTTAATTCAATTTATACAAACTTTAGTAAGGCCTTTGATCGTGTTGATCATAGCATATTATTATTCAAACTTCAAATCTTTGGTATTCATGGGGGTTGCTTCAGTGGTTCTTCTTTTATCTAAAAGATAGAAGTCAAATAGTTTCGTCAATGGCTTCCATTCTGTTGCTACGTATGTACCCACCGCTGTACCTCAGGGCAGTCACCTTGGACCATTACTATTTAATCGTTTATCTAACATAAATGATTTATTTGTGGTCGCCCAATATTCGTGTTGTTTGATGTATGCGGATGATCTTAAACTCTTTCTCCGTGTCTTTTCATCTCTTGATTGTTCTAAGCTTCAAAGTGATCTCTCTAACCTTTACGAGTACTGTCTTAAAAATCGTCTTACTCTTAACCTATCCAAATGTAAGGTACTCAGTTTCTCTAAGAAACTGAGTGCCTTACACTACAACTATTTGCTTGCAGACCAGACACTCACTCGTGTTTCATCTGGAAGAGACTTAGGTGTCACTAAGCTTTTATTTAGCGGCCACATACACTCCATTGCGCCTGATGTAGTCTCGATTTTGTTATTAGATCCACTGCCTTATTCACGGATGTCAATGCAATAAGAATTTTATAATTTGCTTTTGTCAATAGTATTCTTAATTATTGCAGTGTTGTCTGGAGCCCTCAATATTAAACACACATAGCTCGAATTGAAAAAATACAATCAACATTTTTAATAGTATATTACAGTACAAGTGAGGAAACTAAAGCTTTTCACTCACGCGTATGTCAGATTTCCATACTCGCCTACGACTCGTGTGGAAAGACATACAAGTGAGTGGAAAATATTGGTTTCTCACGTGTGCTGTATAGCGTTTTGTTCAATCCTACTATTTAGAGAAAATTCGGTCTTAAAATTCGTTAATTCTTGGCTAATGTCATGTCGATATGTCGGAGACGACACTTTTTGACATTGTTATCCTCGTAATTGATTGATAAACAACCAGATGTGTCAAATTGTGAGACTTTTTGACGTTGTCATACTCTTAATTGATTGATAAACAACCATCTGTGGTCAAATTGTTAATTGTCATCATTACGCAAATTAATTAAGATTAATAATTTATACAAGTGAAATACTTCATTTAATTTTCCTTGTGTGCTTTCTATCGTTTTTTTAGTTCACATCCGTTACGTTTAAACAAAGAGTTGTACCTTTAAAGGTTTAAATTTCGCTAATAGTGGATGAAGAAAATTAGAGTGAGTGAAAAATATTTTCACTCACTCGTTGCTATGAATGTTAGCAGAGTGAGTGAAAATAACAACTTTCAACACTCGTATCTACGCTAGAAACTGGCAATTTCAAAGGTAGGATTGAACAAAATACCTTTCCTACAAAAGTTCTATTCAATACATTGACTACGTTTCTTCGCGTAATTATTTTGATATTATGGCCCTTAGTCGGCGACGTTTTTGTACTGACATGCTCTTCTTCTTTAAACTTCTACATAACCTATACGATTCTCCTTCTTTACTTACAAGGAGACATCGTAGTTGACTCTTCACCAATTTTGATGAATTTTGTTGAAAATTGAGATGAATTTTGATGAAAATTGTGGTGAATCTATATTGAATATGTATAATTTTTACCAGTGCTTTTGATCCAATGCCCCTTCTAATGGACGTAATTTATTTTTTGTTTCAACACGTTTAAAGTTCATGTTATATGTCGCAAGGAAAAATCGATTTTCAATGACTGCGTATAGCGTGGTGGGAGATCGACACTCGAAATCGACTTATTTTTTATTTTATTTATTATTTTTCGAAGTATTTTTTTTCAACTTATTACTTTTTTATAGTCTATATTCATGTTTGTAAATCAATAATAAAATTCAAAATTGTAGTTTATATAAATAATACATAAAAATAATGTGATCATAAGATTGCACAAACGTGTATTTTTCTTGATCTATTTCATATCTGGCACTGGTTGATGGCTGGTTTTCCATAGTGGTTGATGCCGTGTTTAATAATATTCGAAATATTTGCAAATGATGCTATACAACACCTAACAAACCATTTTTAAAATCTTCTTATTCTTGTCTGTGTACATGTTCCTCCGCGTTTGTTGCGTTTTGATTATTTATTTCCCCCCTACACCATGTGCTAATGCTTTCCAAAATTCCCCCATATTACGTATGGCTACAGCTGCGGATCGCACGAATATTGATATTTTTTATTTTTCCGGCTCTCTTGTTTCATTTAAGAATCTGTTACGTCAATCAATTGTGCCCCTCACGTTTTGAAGAATATAATTATAGTTTTTTTTTTTTTTATTTTTTTTCTGATTTTCGTTGGTTTTTGGCGTATGATCTAAATTGGGTTCTTGTGTTTTTTTTATTTTTATTTTGTTATTTAAACTAGTTCTTTTCGCATTAAAATTTAATTTTCTATTTTTAATTATGGTTTTTGTGGATTATCCATTTCACGGTTTTAATTGGGTTTGTCTTGTGATGATAAAAGTAGTAACAATATTAGTAAAGATGATTTTAATATTTATTGTTTATTTTTACTTGATAATTTTTATTTTTCAGATATTTGTGATTCAGATAATTATTCCCCTGTATGTAGTGATACAGAAGATATAGAAGTTCAAAGTTTAAGATCATTAGAACCAAGTGGAATATATGATTCAGCATCTGAAGAGGAGACTCCTCCCATCTCAAGAACGTTAACCGAATTAATCAACGAAATTAACTCCTTAATTTGTGGCTATTCAAGAACAAAGCCTGTCCCTACAGAAATATACAACCCAAAATTAATAATAATCCTTATTAATTTATGGATTGGTTCAGAAAAATTACATCCATCTCCGTCTTTAGTTTTGGAAACACTTTTAAAGTAATTCAAACAATAAAATTCAATCTTATTTTATTAAAAAATATTTTTAGGCATCAAGAGTTCCTGATCCCTTTGATCGAAACGGATCTAATTTCTAACATTTACAGTAAAACAACACCTATACATAGTACATTAACTTGTACGATTTGTAATCATTTATCAACGGTAGCTGAAAACATTTTGCGTTATTTAAAAGTTTTGGCAGTTTCCGAAATAGGAAAATGTGAAATTACGCGTACTTTACTGATATTAAATTCCGATTTAAAATTAAAAGTTGCCATCTGCGCTTGTTACTTGATAAATTCAAAAAGTTTATTAAGAAATTTAATGATGTACTGCGATGGTTTAAAGACGATAATGAGCGCTGTGAATAAGACTGACGTAACACAAGGAATTATTACTAGTTTACATCTTTTAGCTACATCTTATATTCCTTATATACGCAAAATTCCTAAAGGCGATCTCAATTTGAAATATGTTCAAGTATTAAAACCTGATGATTATTCCATGAAAACCGATGATATCGAACCGGAAAATCTGACGCTTTTTGAATTTGAAGATAGTGAAGAATTAATTGCAGCTGATCGGAAATTTTTAAGCACGCAAAGTGATTATTTCCAAACATTACTTTATGGGAATTTTAAGGAATCGATTGAACGCAAAGTAAACATGGTTGGAACTAAATCAGCGGCATTTAAAGGTCTATTACTTCTTCTACGTTTTAAACGGGATGAAATTTACGTTAAATTAGATTTAGAGATAATGTTGGATTTATTGGAGATGACCGATCGGTTTTTATTACCAGATTTACACGTGTATTTAATTGAGTGTGTTGAGTATATTTACATGAACAAAGAATCGATGCCGATTATTTACCAATGGTCTGTTGAATCGAGAACGAATATTCTAAGAGTTGAATGTGTGGTGTTTGCGCTTACTTTCAAAATGATGGATTTCGAACGTTTTAATATTTTCCGAAGCTTAATTGAGTTAAATTTTGATGAACAGTTAGTTGACGATATTTCTAATCTATTATCTAGGTTTATGGTGTGAAAAAATTGCATTTATAATAACATGTTTGTACAAATTGATGGAATTATTAAGGATTATGATTAATAAATAAGATTGAATTGTTGTGATTTATTATTAATAAAATACCATTCACAGTAGTTTCCCATTAATTCATCAGTACAATGACGAATTGATTTGATTAAACCCAAAATAACCCTCAATACTATTCTGGGGTGTTTAGATACCCCATACACCAGTTTTTGCTTCATATTTTTAACCAATTTTTTTACTATTATTTGGTTTTAAGTATTCTTCGGCAACATTAATATGTTGTAACGACTTTTTGATCACATTTGAATCTGTTATTTTTGATATTTTAAGCAGTTTTAAGAGGAGTGTAAAAGTTTCAACTTTTAAACATGTTTATTAATTTCGCTTCAGCATGAAATAAAAAGAAGGAATATGTGATCGTAACGCCAGTCGGCTGCAGAGTGTCGAATACTCGCGAATGACTCTTCCCCTCGCCATCAATTCGGCTTCTTCAATTCTCGAATTCGCTCGGCTTTTAGTCGAGTTTACAACTCCAGGAAAATTCATTCTTACCACCCGCGAGCGAACAGGGTCCATACAACCTTAACGAAAATTAACGAAAGTGCTAACACGGCCTTCCTGACGAAGTTCCGCTCCCCGGAACATGAAATTACCTTTGTCTAAATTAACAAACAAAGTATCATCATTTACCAATTCATAAACAGCAAACACAATAAACATCATCATCATAATTCACACACTGAGATTCTACAAAGAGTCTACACTGGAAAGCGTTACATGTTTCAAATTCTTTAAAATCATCTATAAAGTTAATCTTACAATTTGTTACTGATTCAAGATGTCATTAATGCAATCAAGATACGCCTTCGATCTCAAAATACTTTGACATTTCAAAATCCTTCAAAACATATTTGGAATCACTAGTGCAATCCCTTCAAGATGCGCCTTCGATCTTGAAACGTCTAAAACATCTAACAATATAAACAAAATATGTCTGAGTTGCCATTGATGCAATCTCCTTCAAGATACGCCCTCGATCTTGGAACGTTTAAAACGTCTAACAATGTAAACAAAATATGTCTGAGATGCCATTTATGCAATGTCCTTCAAGATACGCCTTCGATTTTGGAACGTTTAAAACGTCTAACAATGTAAACAAAATATGTCTGAGATGCCATTTATGCAATC
Source organism: Onthophagus sagittarius (assembly GCA_036711965.1). Classification (NCBI taxonomy): domain Eukaryota; kingdom Metazoa; phylum Arthropoda; class Insecta; order Coleoptera; family Scarabaeidae; genus Onthophagus; species Onthophagus sagittarius. Next base: position 56,881,043 of record JASERS010000001.1, read on the forward strand.
TCCTTCAAGATACGCCTTCGATCTTGGAACGTTTAAAACGTCTAACAATGTAAACAAAATATGTCATTGCAATTAAGTATTCAAAATTTTATCATTTGTTAACAACAAAAAAATAACCGACTAATACCTTATAGTACTGACGTTAATATTATCTTGACATTCAATTTCAATACATACCAAAAGATCAGCCATATCAGTGGCAGTCGTCCGATCACGAGGCCACATCCGCAATTGCTCTTTAGAAGCTTTCACAATTCAATGCTTACCAACACCAACTCTTTTCAATTCATATCTTTCCTGCTTTGTAATCTTCATAATTTCATAGGGCCCAAGGAATTCGAAATTAGTCTTGCTTGCATGCATTTTACTAGCTCGATGCAACAACACAAAATCACCAACCTTGTACTGAATAGTATCCCTTCGTTTTCTATTCAACTCGATGACATTAGAACTCTTTGCTTGGAGCCGCTCACTTACACGTCGTCTGTCAACTTCCAGGATTCGAACGGTCGTCAAATCATGTGACAAATCATTCAAGGCGGCCCGTATAAGCGGTATTGTAGTGGTAATACCAATGAGAATTTGTAAGGGACTAGTGTTCGTAGATTTCTGTGTAGTAGTACTTAATACTAGTTGTATTTTCCAAATAACGGTCGGCCATTCTGATTTCAACCTTGTTTCCAAACGTAACAAATTCATAATGGTGCGCATGTAGCGTTCTATCTACTCGTTGGCACGATGAATATCTGGCGTTATAAAATGATACCTAATGTAACCTTTGGAATGCTTCACGTGTTTCCTCAGCAGTTACACTTTTTAAGGATTTTAAGGAATTTTTAAGGATTAGATTACAATATTTCATATAGCCGTCTACAATCACAAGAATGTGTTTGTAATCATTGGTTGATACAGGCAACGTTCCCAAACAATCAACATGTATAGTGTGCAGTGGAACAGTTGGTGTTTCAGGAATAACTATCGCTCCTTGCAAGGGACCATTGCTAGTCTTTTTGACAGCACATATAAGACAATGTTTTACATATGATTTCACAAAATCTCTCAACCTCGAAAACCAGAAATGTAACAAAATAGAATCAACCGTTTTGTCAGAGCCAACATGACACTGTTCATCATGAAACAATCTCATCAATCCCAATCGACTTTGTCGCGGTACAAAATATCGGATTATTTTTCGAACATCTGGCAATACTTTTTGATGATAAAGTAATCCACTGTTCTCTATAGGCTGTTTGGCATCAAGTCTTCCTTCACGTAGATCAGTAAGCATATTTTGAACTTCTGCGTTACCTCGTTGTTCTGCATGCAGCCAAGAATCATGTACTCGCAAAACTCGAACGGGATTTCGACTCAAGTAATCGACATGACTCAAGGTTGAACCCTTTCTGTAGACGATGTTGTAATTGAAGTCTTGCAAATAGGTCCACCATCGAGCAATTCGTGGAACAATATCTCGTTTGTTAACTGTAGCCTCAACGGAATTACAATCCGAAACAATGCTAAATTGATCCCAAGTAGATAGACACGAAAATGTTTCAGTGAATTCACATTGGCTAACGTATCAAGTTCATACGAATAGTAGCGAACTTCACTGGCAGTTGTTCTCTTGCTAAAATAAGCCACTACTTTAATCTTACCATCATACTTCTGCAACAAAATTCCGCCGTAACCGATAGTGCTAGCGTATGGTGACGTGCTTTCGCGAATTATTCTTTTATCTAATAGATCATTAACTATTTTTCGTACTTCAATCCCGTAAATAATCAATTAAATCACGAGTTTTCCAACTAGCGCGCAATCTTTTTAATAACGCCGTTTTGTATGCACATACGACACGTATTTATTGAAATTTGAGCTTTTATAGTTCGCGGCTTCTCAGAATAATCGCCCCAAAAAATTTTCCGGTGGGAACGCTTCTAAAAAGTCATTTTTAAAGCTAGTCCAGTCACGCACATTGGGTGACCAACTCGTATACCAAATCTTCGCGTCATCAAATAAAAAACGTCCAACTCTTACCATAATTTGTAGGTCTGACCACGCGAACTCATTTTTATCACTTCTACCTGTGCAATCCAGACTATTGATTTATCCATGTCGGCTCGGAATGGCGGCAAGTCGATTTGGTCGGGCGCGGTCCGTGCCGTTTGCAGGGTTTTGAGCTCGCTCGCTAGTAACTCCTCCATTTTGTTTTCCCTTAGATTCACCGTTCCAATACAGCTCGTACACACGACAATGGCACAAAATACAAGCACGTGGACGATTCCGCTTCTGATTTAAGTAATTTTAAGAGGAGTTAAGGTTTCAACTTATAAACACGTTTATTAATTTCGCTTCGCCATGAAATAAAAAGAAGGAATATGTGATCGTAATGCCAGTCGGCTGCAGAGGCATCAATTCGGCTTTTCATTCTTCTAAACACCAGCGAACAGTGTCCACACAACCTAAACCATACCGCTAACAATATCATCTGGTCAAGCCTTCCCTACATTCTCCTATGTTTATTCTGCCAGGCTGCCAGATCTTCGCAAGTATTGGAATTCCTTTTGATTGAGGTTAAGTGTCTTAATACTAAACTACAATTGGGTATTTTTATTGTCCTCCAATGATGAATTACTTCGAGCAACTTGAGGATCTCCTTGAAAGACACTGTATGTGCTATAACAGAGGTGGCCAGACTCTTTGTAATAAGAGCCCTAGTAAACAACCTGAAAATATTGGGAGCCACAAGAGTTTGGTATAAGAAAACAATTTTTTAAGTCACAATGTATTTAATGATAGTAATTTTTACATATTTATTTCTTATTAGTTGAAGGTTGATGAGCTTGTAATGTAAAAGTTAATTTTTGAAAACCAGGTTGATAATTGGTTGTTGAATTAGTCAATTGTGAACGAAACTTAAATTTAATTAGTGTCGTTGTTGAGTACAATGATTCGACATCATATGTTGATTCAAATATTGATAGTAATCGATAAGCTGCAATTTTTAAATTGTTGTATTAACTGCTGGTACACATTTTCAGAATTCATTTATTGATTTTGCCGATTTGTGTAACATGTAGAGACCTTGGTCTTCTTGCATATCAATAAATTCTATTTCTCCGGAAGCTGTCTCTGGTAGTAAACATTTTAATAATTTAAAACTATTATTATGGATATCAATTTCAAAGGGATTTAACAAAAACGCAATTGGAGGTTTCAGTGCAACTAAATCCGTAAATCGATCTTCCAAATCGTTAAATAGGTTTTTTATTTTTGTCTGATAACACTAGTTTACAAATTTTAATCAATTTTTTCCTCAAAGTCTGCAATTTTTTTATAATGTAGAATGTTGTGCTGATTCTGAAACTGTCTTCAGTTTTTCTCCATCACGTCCAGTTTTCGAGATATACCCAAAAAGGTGGAAAATGGTAAATTAAAAAACACAGTAACAGTTCATGTTCAGTATATTTGTTATTTTGCAAAGTGTGCTTCTCTGGAATGAAAGAGAAGCACACTTTGCAAAGTGTGTTTCTCTTTCTATCTCTGGAAGGTTATCAGAGAAATCAACAAAAAAAACTGAAAAAAATTGTCTGTAGTAATGTTTCAACAATACAGTGAAAATTGCAAAAAATGAAATTTTGCACGATTGTCGTAAATTAACGATATCTCTGGTAAAATACATTCGATCATGATGTTCAATGCTTCGAAATTTAGAGAATTAAATGTTCTACAGGATAAAATAGCTAACTTTTTTGTTCACATCTAATTCTTTTTTTCGTTTTCTTTACGGTGCGATGAAGTGAAAAAAAAATCGGAAAAATGCCAAAAAATTTGATTTTGTTGAGATGTTTTAGGCTGTAACAAAATAACGGAGAGTCCGATTTATGCCATCAATGTCTCAAAATGTTCGTCTGGATCTCCACTTTCATGTCGATGTAGCTACAGAAGCATAAATATACTGAACATGAACCGTTAGTGTGTTTTTTAATTTACCATTTCCCACATTTTTGGGTATATCTCGAAAACTGGACTTGATGGAGAAAAACTGAAGACAGTTTCCGAATCAGCACAACATTCTACATTATAAAAATCACAGTCTTTGAAATTTTTCTTGTAAACTAGTGTAATTAATGATGACTGCTAAAAAAGTATCATATTCTGAAACAGCTTTCTTTAATCGAGGAAAGTGATTGAATGTCTTATTCATTACGTCTTGTTCAAAAAGTTGTCTTTCTTTTATCTTTCTTTTAAAACTGAAAATGCTTTCACTCAACTCTGAGATATTCTTGTCCTTATCTTGCAACAATAAATTTAATTTTTTTAAATGCTTTATCCTTTAATTGCGATTATGTTTGTTTTTTTGCATCTAAAAAATCAATAATTGGTTCTAACAATATTACAAACCTATTCTGGACATCGTACATTTAATAATTTACTTATTAATATATCATTTACATATAAAATAATGATGATCATTTACTTGATAAATCATTTACTTGTTCATTTAAATCAAGTTCGTCAACACAAGAATGCTACACAATTCTTTATGTAATTGCGATAATAAATCTACAGTTATTTCTGCAATTCGGCGTTCTACTGTATATCGTGACACTGGAATACCACCTATCATCTTTAAAAGTTTTGTATTATTGGTATCTAATGATTTAATTTTATCAATAATATTTTGTTTTATAAAATCTCCCTCAATATATGGCCGTTTTGCTCTTGTTATGTTCAACACTATTTTAGAACTAACTTCTGTTACAGATTTAGATTCTTCAGTAAATTTTGACATAAAATTGACCTGATTATTAATTAAAGATTTGAGCGATTGTAGTTTTTTAATTCTTAACTCGATATAGCCCGATATTCAGATATAAATTCGTTTTCGAGTTTTTCATAATGACATTTTAAATTTCCTACCTTATAATTGTTCACGGTTGAGTTACAAATTAGACAGATAGCTTTGCCATTTTTTTCTATAAAAGCATAGTCTTCTTCCCATTCCTCATTAAAATTTCGATTTTCGTCGGCATACTTCCGCTTTCGTTTATTTGGAAGGGTCATCTTAATAAATCAATATTTTATCTATAATAGTAAATGTTAATAACATTAAATAACATTCATATAATGTGAAGTATTTTATTTAAATCCTTACCTACCGTTTTTATTCAAGAAGAGAGACTGACAAACACAATCACCGTATAGGGTCGCGATAGTTCGAATGACTTGAAAACTGTAAAAAGGTTTTTCCCCGAAATCTGTATCAGACGTATTGATTTATAGCTTCCTTATTCGCCACAAGTAACGAGGTTTGCTCTGCAAATATTCGGGGAATCTTTTTTCTTCGAAGATTTTTTATTATTTGAATTGTTAGTTGAGCCGCAATAATGTCATCGAAGAGCCGCATACGGCTCGCGAGCCACAGTTTGGCCATCACTGTGCTATAACACAATAGTACAGTAAGGCCCCAACATTCGCGAGGGTTAGGTTCTAAAAATACGCCGCGAATGTTGAATCCGCGAATATTGAAGCACTAGATATTATGAAGGATAAACTACTACTTCTATGTTCTTTTAACACGTTAACCGCCAAATGGTCACCGACGCCAAAAGTTTCATTTAATTTAATTTTAAAAATTAAAAATTTCAAAAATTAATAAATTATACATACTAAATAAAACGCTTAAAATTGCAAAATAAAACGACTGGTCTTAAAACTTTTGTATTCGGAACTAATACAGATATTAAAATAATTACAATTGTTTAAAATATAAAAAAACCTAAACTCGATAGCAATAACAAACTGCAACAAAATAAACTAAAAAAAGAAATAAAAGTTAACATTTCTACTCATCAATAATAATTGCTTTAGAACACGATGGTTTAAAAAATGAAAGGATAGTAGTTTGCAATGCTTTGTGTTGCATATCCTTTTGAAGCTCTTTGTAAGGAGCAAGAAGAGTATTCAGACCATTTTTAAATTTTGTGCTTCGTTCCGTTGATGGATCATATTCTACTATTTTTTCAGCAAGATTATTTGCTTCTTGTATAAATAAATTAAGTTCCTTCAACGTTAATTTATTACATAGGGAATTACTATTATCTTCTTCATCCGTTCCTGAAACATTTTCTATTAGTAGCGCTTCTAAGTCTGCACTGGACAACTCTTCCTCTTGATCATTGACGAGAGATTCGATATCAGCTGGTACAATGGTATGAAAATCATCTCCCGGTAGCAACCGTGCAGAAAGAACAGCTCTCTCTATTGCCTCATCAATTTCGCTTACACTTTGCGCAGTGTCTTTTTTCAACAGTTTTTTCCATGCATTACTTACGGTTGATACTTTAATGTCATTTAAAGCAAGTTTTATAGATGTAATCGCATGGTCAGTATTGTATAATTTCCACACATCTTTTATTGAGAAAACACTATCATTTTGTATTTTCTCATGTACAAAATCGAACATGTGCCGGATATAATGACTTTTAAAAGCTTTTATAACACCTTGATCTAAAGGTTGTAATAAGGATGTTGTGTTGGGCGGAAGAAATACCACCTCGACACATGGATGAGCTAATTTGAGAGCATCTACTGGATGAGATGGGGCGTTATCCAATATCAATAAAACGTGAAATGCTAAATTTTTAGATTTTAGGTAACGCTCCACTTCTTTAACAAAGCACTCTTTAAACCACTCTATAAATAGCTGAGAAGTCATCCAAGCTTTTGAATTAGCTCGCCAATAGACCGGAAGAGCTTCTTTGTCCTTGTTCTTTAAAGCTCGTGGATTAGCTGCTCGATATATTAACATTGGTTTTGTAATAAAGTCTCCGCGTGCATTTGCACAAAATAAAACTGTAACTCTATCCTTAGCCGATTTAAAACCAGGTGCTGTCTTTTCATTTTTTGAAATGTATGTTCGTGTGGGCATTTGTTTCCAATAAAGCCCGGTTTCGTCCGCATTAAATATTTGTTCAGGACGGTAACCTTTTTCTTCTATTAATTTTATTATTTCATCAGGAAATTTTGCAGCCTGTTGATGATCTGCTGAAGCTGATTCTCCACACAACTTAATGTTATGGAGATTAAAACGAGTTTTGAATCTTTCGAACCATCCTCTGCTGGCTTTAAATTTACAATCGTCTTCAGCACAGTCCATTCCACACGAAAAATGTTGATAAAGTTCCTTGGCTTTATCCATTAATCTAGCCCTAGTTAATGGTATATTTTTGCGACCATGGTCCTCAATCCAAAGATAAAGAGACTTCTCCATTTTTTCAATATTAACATCACGAACTTGTGACGTTACCTTTAATGATGACGGTATGCCACTTTTTACGCTATTTCTAATTACCTCTTCTTGTTTCTTTATAGATCTTATCGTAGATTCATTGACACCGAAGACCCGGCCTACTTCGGTAGCTCTTTTCCCTTCCCGGAGCATATCAAGAACTTGAATTTTTCTTTCTAGAGTCATAACTGACTTTGCACGTTTGGCAATTAAATTTATTTCCATCGCAGGCCTTTTTGTACCCATTTTGAGTACTGTTGTGAGATTAATATATTGTTTATAAAATTATAGTAAAAAAACGGGCGAAACACTAACCTGAACGAAATACAGAACACAAAAATAAGCACCTAACACAAACATTAAAATCGATCATAAATGAGGGATTCCCAGAGAAACGCATATGTGAAGCTGGTTGCTTGTACAGTAAACCTACGGTAAACTTCGTTTTAAATTTTTAAAAAATGACATACATACTTGCTATGTATTCGCGAATAATCGAGTCGTGAATGTTGAAAAAGGCAGCAAAATTTAAAACGCGAATATGCGAATCCGTGTAATTTGAAGCCGCGAATGTCGGGGCCCTACTGTATTAATGGGCGATTTCAATACGTGTATATTGGAGATGACCTACGTAGTGAAAAACTTCGATTTGTTACTTCTTCCTCAAATCTATCTATCATCCCTTCTCAGCCAACCCATCACCTTCCTTCGCCTGACTCTCTGCTTGACTTGATCATCTCTCGTCTTGCACCGATAAGATTATTGTTCACGCTCAGCTACCAGCTCTGCAATTTTCCAACCATGATCTTATTTATTGCGCTATCGAAGTCCGAAATGTAGTTTGTCCTCAGCGTAATCTATCTTACCGGGATTTCAAACCCGTGTTAACCTTCAAGTAGGTACTCAATTCTGATGTGCCGAGGATAGACTGGAAACCGTTATATCTTATGACGGATATTGATGCGAAAGTTAATTATTTTAATAACAAAGTAACATGTTTGTATGACAAACATGCGCCGATAAGGCAAAGGAGAGTGAAACATTTTCCCGCCCCTTGGTTAACTAATGATATTAGGGGTCTCATGAGCAAACGTAATAGAGCGAAAACTACAACTGCTATCACTCTCTGCGTAATAGGTGCAATCACAAATGCAAACGTGCTGAAAAAAATATTTTTATTGGAAATTATAAATTATGTCGACACCAACTACTTTCTGAAAGACCTTGCGATCTCTTAGCGTTACTGACTGCAAATCCACGCCAGATCCTAACTTGTTGGCCAGCTATTTTGCCGAATCGCCGGTAACGCTTGACACTACTCAAAAAGCTACCTTAACTCAAATCATTCGTGCATCAGGGAATGTGAGCATGGATGATATTCGTAGTTTTAGTGTTGACCTTATTTGTCTAAAACAAATTTTGCCAATACTTTATTTTATCATATTTTTAACTTCTCCTTTGAATTATCCTCCTTCTCATCTATATGGAAACATACTCAGGTTGTTCCCATTCCCAAATTGAAGACACCAATTTTGACTAGCGTCTATCGTCCTATTTCAATCCTTCCTATTTTGTCAATGATTCTTGAGCGTATTGTATACATCCAGGTTTAAGATTTTTTTGAGGAGCATCGATTGATCAGTGACAGGCAGTTAGTCTGGATTATGGATGATATAAGACTTGCCTGTGTTAATCGTCGTCTCACTATTTTGGTTCTACAGTGCACTCCGCTTAATTGGTACACCGGTTAATAGGGACAACCGCTTAATCGGGGCAAAATTTAAAAGTCCGAAACTTTTACATATGTAATTTTACTACGGTTATTGGGCACAATCCTCCGGTTAATCGGTCCAGTTCGTCGCGTCTTTGAGGCGCTATGCCTGGCGCTACATACAGAAGCGTCATCTTTGTCGGAGCCTTTGCTGTTTTTCATCGGCGTTTCAGTTCTGGTGTCTGTATTGAGCCCCGATCGAGCCTTTTAAATTGGAGTTCAGAGAATGTAAACACGTTCAGAAATTTATAATAAAAACACGTAAATAAACTCCAATTTAAAGGGACAATCCGCACATGAACGCCTAGCCCGATTACGTCTAGACACCTAAGTGAGGCTTCTGTTTTCGCCTCGTGTTTTCGACTCAGTTCAACGTTACACTTCTTATTCTGAACATGTAGTGACTTAAGCACTAAAACGCAAAGACTTAACATTAAAAGAAAAAAATCAATGTGCTCCGACAAATTGAAAACCAGCCACCCAATACGCCTCTACGCCAATTAGAGAAAACAGTGGCCATTCCAAAGTCAACGATCAGCCGATTAATAAAACAAAAAGATGAACTTGAAAAACAATGGATTAATGCTGACAACCAAGCGGAATCGCGTAAAAGGAAGCGAGAGGGAAAAGAACCAGAAGTTGATGATGCTCTCAATCGTTGGTTTTCTGCGATAACCCAAAAAGGCGTTAGTGTTAGTGGCCCAACACTGAAATTAAAAGCAGAAGAATTGGCGAAAAAATTAGGTCATCAAGATTTTCTATCATAAGAAATTCCACTATCGTAAAGCTTTAGTGCATCACATCATTGAAAAAATAGAAGAATTTGCTTGACATCATCATCTAGCTCCAAAGAGGTTAGCTCGAAAGTGAACATACTAAACTCTATACAATTTGTAGCAGACAGTTGGAAAAATGTTAGTTGTGAATGTATACGCAATTGTTTTAACCATTGTGGCTTCAAAGATCCCAGTGATTTGCAACAATATTTGAGATAAGAACAAAGTTGGAACGTATAAATCAAGTACAATAAAGGCCCAAGGATAGAACCCTGAGGTACACCCGATACAACACCCAAAATATCCGAGTATAAACCATTATGAGTCACGCGTTGAATTCGATTACATAGATGGCATTTCAACAAAGAGATGGCTGAATCAGATAACCCTATATAGTGTAAAATCGAAAGTAATGTTTAGTGATGTAGCGTATCAAAAGTTGTTGCAAAATCCAATAAAGCAAGTGCAGTGAGACATCCATCATCTGCTCTCCTCAATATGTCGTCAGTAACATCCAGAAGTGCAGTGGTGCAACTGAAGCCAGGTCGAAATCCAGACTGTTTAGGTGGAAGAATGTTATTATCGGTGATAATAGCCCTTAATCTCTCTGCAATAAGTTTTCCAAGATTTTGGATAAAATGGGCAAGATACTGATGGGCCTAATATTATTCAGGCCTAAAAGGTTTTTATTTTTAGGGATAGGTATTATCAGAGCAATCTTCCACTTGCCAGGAAGCACGAAAAATTATAAACAAAAATTAATGATGTGACAAAAATAAGGAAGAATTGTTGGACAAGCATTTTTTTACTAACTTTATCATTACCAATTGATTCAGTTTTGATGCCAAGCAATAACTGTGTAATCTCCTCTTCTATTGTGAAGGTAAAATCTAGAGGCGTAACATCGAACAACATTTGATGATTGTTGTTGAAAATAAGAATTCATTTGATTTTGTGTATCCAAAGAATTCGAAATGTTTAGACGTCTGTTAGGATTAATCCCCAGAGTCTTAAAAGAACTCCATAATTTACGAGTATCGTTACCAGAAAATAAGTGTGTAAGAATTGCGAGCTTTTCGTGAAGCACATACGAGTTGGTCAAATTTCTCAATGATTTATAATAATCGAAATGATGTGGATATTTAGTTTTCTTAAATTTTACGTAGGCTTTATCACCAAGTCTTATTAACTTTCTTACATTATCAGTCATGCCAGGACAGTAATCCTTGCGGACAGTAATTGTACGAAAGGGGGCATGCATATCAAAAATATTGAGAATGTGAATATTTAAAAATTCAATCTTCGCATTGATGTTTTCGAGGTAAACAAGCTCCATCCACGGAATAGTATTCAAATCAGAAGTGAATCTGCTCAGTTCAAAGTTCTTGTAATCGCGATAATCACTTTAAGTTGTGTAGCTTCAACGATAAAATCAAGAATGAGGTATATTGGATAATGGTCAGAAATGTCATGTATAGGAACCACACCAGAATCAGCAACCGGCGCGCCAATATTTGTAACAACATAATTGATTAGTGTAACTGAAGTTGCTGTGATACGAGTAAAAGATGTTAGAACTGGATTTAGGTTAAACTGTTCTAAAATGGGAACAAACCGATCATCATATGTACCATTGATATCAAGCCCGTTGAGATTAAACATGACAAAGCGTCCTGAAATTGGGACAAGAACTCCTTAAGGCTTCCTCGAGGTCTATATACCACACCAACAATTAGGTCAGTGAAATGATCAGGTACTCCAATCCATATATGCTCAATATGCTGATTGACTTCTTGTAATAAAAGGTTAAACTTATAATTAAGCTTAACGTAAATGCAAACACCACCACTTCCGCCCAGATTACTACGGCTAGATGAACTTACGCGTCCAACAAAAGCATTCACATAATTATTGATTGAGTATGCCAAGATATCAGTTTCCGAATAAATCCATGTTTCAGTAACTGCGAAAAAATCGTAATTACCATGCTCGATAACGTGTCGTGTGAAAGGGAAAGTAAATTATTTTTATGGCAAAAATAGATGTGTCATAAAAATAATGTGGTTAAAGTGGTCAAAAGTTTCACCGGCTTTTTCCAGAACTCGAGGAAAGTATAATACATCTAAAAGCCTATTAGAATGTTGGTCATTTTGATAACAGATAAGATCATATCTGAAGTTTTAGAACACACCAACTCGAAAATTACAGATTTAAGTGTAAATTATGGTCCTACAGCTACATTTGTGGGACACATAGACGAAACAGAATTGAAAGCATTCCTGGGTTTGATGCTCCTAGCTGGAGCATGCAAATCCAACCATTAAGAAGTGAATTCTATTTTTAGTGCCGACAGTTTGGAAAGAGATATATTTCGCGGGACTATGCCCAAGCAGAGCTTTTATTTCTGTTAATCGCTTTGAGGTTTGATGACTGGAATTCATAGGAATAGGAAATCATTTTTTATTAATGCATGATAATGCAAGACCTCATGTTGCCCGTATGGTCCGTGACTATTTGGATGAAGTTGGTATACAAATCATGAACTGGCCACCCTGTAGTCCTGATAGAGAATTTATGGGATAATATCGATCGTCAATTAAGGGGTCGACATCTACCACCTATCGTTTTGGACGACGTTGACAGGGTGGTAAGAGAGGTTTGGGATGCAATTGATCAAGATCAAATTCGAAACTTGACTTTAAGTATGCCTCGTCACTGTAAAGAAGTGATTCGTAGGAAAGGCGGAAATACACGTCATTAGATGATTTTGAGAGAATTGATTAGGGATTATGTAGTGTTTTTTTAGTTTTCACCTACTTGTTTAAAATGTTAATAAAAATCGTTACATTTAAACTTGTGTATCTTCTTTGATAAAAGATATACCGAGATGATTCTTGAACAAGAATGTAGAGAAAGGTTGCTATTCTAACGTAATGTAAATGGAATGTAGCGGTTCTTTCTGATAAATTCCACAGGGTGTTGCAAAATTAGAAGAAAATACAGAAACTTCTTTTTACACCCCGTATATGGGTAAAACGTTGACAATTGTCAGAAACCATCAACACATTTCTTCCTTAAAAATTAACCTATACCGTGAAGAAAGAATCATCAAAATCCATCCGTTGATTCACACAAAAAATCCCTTTAAACTTAATGCATAATTTAGGTGGTGCGATAATTTTGGAGAGTATGTAACTGGTTTAGTTCCATTGAATTAATGAAGGAACTGAGAGATGTTGGTTACACGTGTGGAGGTACCTTACGAAAGAACAAACTGATGATTCACCATGCGGCAAATGTAGAAGAAAATGAGAAGTGGACGCTCTAGATTAACACTGCCCGACTTACTCTTGTTAAAGAACAACTAAAAGGTGGTCTATAGCTATTCTTGGTGCTATTATTGATATTGCAAGATCGAACAGTTTTATACTTTACCTAGCGGCTTCCCAAGCAAATATCAAACCATCACGACGTAAATTCACAATTGATCTCGCTAAATCTATAATTCATGATCTGATCATGTAAAACGTAGACTTGAAGCAAAAGAACTGACTAGGGATCTGAGCTCTATAATGAAAAATATACTAGATGATGGTATACCTAACAAAAACCAACTCGAACTTCCAAATCAACCCGGACTAGTAAATCGTGCATGTTGCAGTTCTCATGGTCGTTGCTGCATGTGTTCTAGAAAGCAAGACCGTAAAGTCAAAACAAAATGTATAATATGCAAGAAGAATATTTGTAAAAACCATTCCAACAGGTTTGTGCACTGTAATAATTGTAGCGAGAAATGGTAGTGTAATATTAGCAATTTTTCGACAATTTTTTTCCCGTTCAAACGGGTTAAGTATAGACTTTTAGTATAGAGTAATAGAGCGGAATCTTTTTTAATGGAATCTGTTTCAATAGATACCAAAAATTTTAATTTGCGATTAAAATTGCTATGAATTTTGATAATGACCGATAATTGGGAATCAACAATATTTTAATGCTCTCAGCCACCCAGTGTTGGATCATCCAAATACTCAAATGCTGTATTTGCCGCCTAATACCATGTCTTTGATTCAGCCACTTGATCAGGGCATTGCTTCAGCATTAACATATTTATTTTATCATCAAACAATTGCGTCAATCGATCCTAAATTCCGTAGCAAATAATTAGATGTTTCTTCTCTCTCCATTTGACAACTTGCAAATAGCTGATATTGAGGCAATAATGCGAGAAAGCACTTTGAATTAGGATGATTTGATCAAACTTATCAAAGTTTTTGATAATAAAGAAGTCGATGATATAGGTTCGTTGATAGTGGCTGATTTAATTCGAGAGGGCTGGAAATTTGTTACAAGTACGGAACAATATTTTCTTACTCTTCTTACTTTTCAACACCATAAAATCTTTTCTAACAACTTCGTTAAAGTCGACGAAAAAATCAATTTTCCCATCGATTATTCTCAATATTCATTCATTTTTAACAAATTTTTCTTATTGATCTCCAGTGTAAACTATCAAGATAAAGAAAAAGTCTAACTCAACCCACAGCATAAATTTTTTTTTTTTTCAGAACAAATTACCCTTTTTTCGTAATGTGGCTTGCTAGTTCTTGGTACGACTTGCGCATTAATGATGGTACATATTTTTTATAGGTGGTACAAATTAGTACAAAATAAGTACTAAATAATCCAATAGGTCTCAACCGATTCTACCATTATGGTCTTGTCAGCTTAAGAGAGGTATAAACCTCCTTCGTTTACTTGAGAGATTTTTAGTAAAATCCGAATAAAATCAACGTCACTGATTGTCGGGGAATTACCCGACAAACCGAAAGTTCCAGCCGCTATCAGACATGACTGATTTTTTATCCTCTACATATCCTTGCTCTGCGTTTTCCAGCAAAAGTAGCAGTGATAAATAATTTTTCATACTAATTTATGTGAGCTAACGAAAAATAAAGATCGACGTGGAATGGTGGGAATGAGATATGACGCGTCTTGTCTAGTGAAAACATCGGGGAAACTATAAACAAATAAAAATATATAAGTACGAAGGCTTTCACGACCGGTGTTAATTGAACTAAAATTAGAACTAACACTAGCACTAACACTAGAACTATCACTAGAACTATCACTAGGACTAACACTAGATCTAAAACTAGAAACTTTCGGGTTTTGCCGTGCGTTTTTTGAAAAAATGTTTGACGTTTCGGATGCCATGTTGCAACCTTCTAACAGTTAGAACCAGTTTCTGAAGAAGGTTGCAATATGGCATCCGAAACGTCAATTTTTTCAAAAAACGCAAGGCAAAACCCGAAAGTTTCTAGTTTTAGATCTAGTGTTAGTCCTAGTGATAGTTCTAGTGTTAGTGCTAGTGTTAGTTCTAATTTTAGTTCAAATAAAAATATTATATAAAAGTTTTGTGAAACTTATTTTTCGTTAAAAGGATAATTCTTTTAATAATAATCCAACTAAAATACGTGTAAGTAAGTAATATATAATAAGTAAAAAGTAAAATGACTTCATCTTGACATAAACACAATATACAGGGTGAGTCAATAGTACGAGGATGGAAGATTGTGGCTGTACTATTGAAAATAAAGAAAATGTTTTTGTGTAATCATAGATTACAACCAAAGCTGCATCGACTAAAATTATTTTCAACTATATATAATGTTTCACAATTCCAGAACCCTACTCAACTTCATTTTTTTAAATGGAACCCTATACATCTTTTTCGATATGTTGATTACTTGTCTTAAATACTATAAATGTGTATCTTGTTTTCAAATTTTGAATGCAAGGTTACCAAGTTATTAATCATTTTCTGAAAATTTTTGAAAAATCTTGTTTTGACTTAAAATTCATTATCACCATTATTATTAAATATTGAAGATTGCAATTAGGCATATCGATAAACAAAGCTTTGGTCTTTAAAACCCCACTGATACAATTTGATAATATTATACAGGATGGTTACTAGAACCGGTTAATTTATGAAATGTTTGGGGGACCATAACTTTGTTATTTTAAATGGAACACCCTATATTTTTTCAATGTCTCGGAAGGCTTTATTAATTACCTTTCATTTTTGTTAAGCATATGGTATATCTAACATGTGTACTTTTTGAGGTAATTACAGTATTTCAAAAATGTCGGCATAACTTGATTTTTTCACAAGAAGTAAACTATGAAGAAGACATTTTTAAACAAATGCATGTAAGACAACTCTTTAAAAATTCTATTTAAATATGTTGCAAAAATCCTATCATAGCGTAAATCATTTTCTAAAAGATTTGGCAATTGATTATGTAAGAAATTCAAAAAGGTTGTCCATTAACGGTTGCCTGGAAAAAATACGATCTGATGAAATAAGATTCTAGAATCTCTGCCCAGATAGTGTAGGACCATTGTTGTTAGTGGGCTACTTCTTATATAAATTTACTGTTGACAATATCGTAGTAATGAAGATTAAGGCGGTTAACATAGTTATTTTTACAAAACATCGCTTATTCGCTGTATAGAAGATAATGGTAAAAATTACATTGTTGTTGATCTTTTTCTAATATCCATTTCGAAAATTCTAGTCTTTTTGAAACTGAATATGCACACATGTATACTTCTTCATCTTTTACAAAATAGACGCACTTGCATTTGTTTAAAAATGTTTTCTTCATAGTTTATATCTTGTGAAAAGGTCAAGTTTATGCCGACATTTTTGAAATAGTGTAATTATCTCAAAAAATACACATGTTAGATGTACCATATGCTTAACAAAAATAAAAGATAATTAATAAAGCCTTGCGAGGGATTGAAAAAATATAGGTTGTTCCATTTAAAATAACAAAGTTATGGTCCCCTAAACATTTCATAAATCAACCGGTTCTAGTAACTATCCTGTATAATATTATCCAACACTGTTAGTGGCGTTCGAAAGACCCAAGCTTTGTTTCTCGATATACTATATATATTTAATAATGATGCTGATAACAAATTTTAAGTGACCACATGATTCCTCCAAAATTTTTACAAAATGATTAATAACTTGGCAACATTGCATTCAAAATTTAAAAACAAGATATGCACTTATAACATTTAAGACAACTAATCAGCATATGTGAAAAGATACATAGGGTTCTATTTAAAAAAATGAAGTTGAATACGGGCTTGGAATAGTGAAACACCCTGTATAGCTGAAAACAATTTTAATCGATGCAGCTTTGACAGTAATGTATGATGACATAAAAATTTTTTTTTTAATTTTCAACGGTAAAGCCACAACCTTCCTTCCCCGCACTATTGACTCACCCTGTATGTATATATATATATATATATATATATATATATATATATGTAATATATTTGCGGTTATGTCTTTTTTTGTACAATATTTATCGCAAATTTTTGTTATGTTAGTTCTGTGAATTGATAACGTAAATCAACTGAACTCCATCCTTTTCTACAGACACTATATAGCCGTATCTTCTTTCATTTATACATTTTATATCATATGATAACGAAAATGCGTCTGAATTGAAAAACAGAATTAAGTTGCATCGACTTTAAAAGGAAAAGTATCACGTTGTACTCTTATACAACAATAAAAAAACACAAAACGCTGCAAAAACATTTGTTAATGCGTATTTCAATCTGGGTTTTTAAACTTGTTTTTTTGACTTTTTAAATTAACAAAGTAAATTATAATCAAATAATTAACACTAAATGTAAAATAAAACTTCAAAACCGCAGTTCTTTAATTTGCCTTCTTATTTCAAAATGAATTACGTCTTTAATACAAAATAACAAAAACACGTCTATAGTATAAAATAATAATAATATCTCTTTGTATTGAGTATCTAGATTAGCAGTAACAGCACGAAGTTTTTCTTTAATACTTATCTGCCTTAGATTTACTTGATAGTTGTATTGATTTAATATAGGTGTAAAATAGATTATGTGGCTTCTTAATCTGAACTTGGAACGAATTAGAATTTTTTCTGTAACCTACTATTTGGTCACATGTATAAACGTTATCTTGTCCCATGTCGTCTTCACTGTATAACGAAGAGGCGTTCAGAGATCCTGGTGTTAGTTTTCAAAAGATTTGAAGAAAATGTTGAAACTCAACATTTACATGTAAATAACATTACAACAGATTAAAAAATTACATATAAAGAATTTGTAAGTATTTTCAGTAAGTAACCCTCGCGAAAGGAAATTTGATTACCATTGAAGTGAGATAAGAAGTAAAAGGGGGGGGGGGGAATTTAGCGCTCAGTTCATAAAGAACGTTTTCATACGTACGAGACTGCTGTATCAGCACCGGTAATAGTGTGAATTTTTCTTTAAGTGAATACATTTTCTGTTCTTTAGGTGAGTACGTGTGTTGATTATATTTTAAATTTTTAATGTTAATTTTCTTACTTGTAAGTAGTGTTATTGTAATATTTTTAAAATTAATTATTCGAAGATTAATTAGATTTATCAATTATGACCTATCATCAGCCAATTAAAACAAAACGAAATGTAGATGAAATGAAAGTTGGGAATTGAGTTCATTTTTAACAGCGATACAAAAATACTAAAATTACCTCAAAACCGTCTATTTTTTGGTTATTATAAATATCTCTATTCGACAACCTTTAATTCACATTAATTTTTGCGTTGGTATCGTTTTCTAGTTTGTGAAGGTATGACAAAAGATTTAAAGTATTTTGCTCATATTACTAAAAGAAATCAAATAAAAAGTTCTAAATGAATATCGTATGCAGATAAAATCGTTGAAATATTTCGTAATTAACCTATGCCACTTATCTTATTTATAATCGATAAAATTCGTGGAAAATCCATTAAGAAATTTTAAATTGATGCAATTTGGTTTAACCTTGATATTTCTAAAATTAACTTAGGTTAACAAGGATCCAAACTTTATGTTACCTATTTTGAAATTGTATAAGCTATCTTTGAAAACTATTTATTAAAATGTATTGTGTTGGCGATTGTTCTGAATTTATATGTATACAGTGTATATTAGTTATAACGAACTACCGTAATAGTCCTCAAAATGTTTACATCAGATTCGGTTATAACGAACTTTCGGATACAACGAACTAATTGTAAGTATTATTGAAGTGGTTTCGGTGATAACGAAACCTGTTTTCGTTTGAATTTCGTTTTAATAGTGTTATATCTAATTCTGTTTTTATACGAATTATTTTTAGATGAGTTAAAAATAAAAAAAAATCGTTCTACAAGAATTGTTATATACCTCCTTTGTAAATTATAAAAAATTTCATCACGATATCTTAAGAATTCGGTCGATTTTTCAAAAATGTTTTTATGAAATATTATAAATTGAACCTGAATTCAAAACTTGATATCTAAAAAACGAATTGAGATACTCACATGTGGATTTGTTCTCAGAAAAGTACGAAATAAATTCTTAAATGAACTCTAATTCTCTTTTTTCACGAGAGATAAGTTTAAAAGAAATTCGTTTAATTTACGTATAATTACATTATAACATTTTGTCACATAAACTAAACATTTATATAGTTCCATAAATGATAAAAATGTACGAGGCTTATCGTTTTTCGGGAAATATGTCACTACATTTAGTTTTCAATTTTACTGTTTTCCAAGAAAGTTGGTAGCTAAATACTGGTAATAAAAGCTTATATTGTAGTGAAAAATGACCATATACTTGTTGAATTCTTGTAATTTCTAATTTAGGTGTAATTAAAATGTCAAGAATAGATTTCTATCAGCAAATAACAAAACATGATTTTCCCAAACAGTTCTTCAATTCTTCTAATTCTTTAATACCTACTGAATATAATGACTAGATACAACTGGAAAAAATAAGATAGTGTTAGTGTAAGTGCAGTTCTATTGACAAACGATGAGAAACTGCTAATAGAAGAAATAATACAGCTGACAAAAAATGGAGGAGGATATTGCTTCGGAATGAATTGATGATTTGAAAATAATTGACTCCTGGCAGATCAGATACTATTAATTGCAGAATAAGACTAAAACTGGTGATAATCGACAAAAAACTGATGACATATAGTATTGGAAAAAAGACTAAATACTATTAATGGAAATCGACATTTTCTTTAAGATCTTTCTTATGATTAATATCTTAAAATAAAGCTTGATTAAAAAGAATTTTACTCGAAACTAGCGGACTTCGTTACAACGTCTAGACTTTTTGGAATATCGGTGTTTGGATCAACATGAAATTAACAAAATCGACTTGAATACTTTATATTTTATAACCTTCCAAGATATTTTGGTGATTAATATCTCAAAAGAGTCCCCAGTTCATATTAATTTAAAGCCAATATAGTATATAATTATAAGCCAATTATAAGCCAATATATTCTCCTTAGTACAAGTGCTATTTGTTACAATCAAAACCTACCTTCACTTTGATATCTTTTGAGCGAATAATAGTTATTTATGCACTAATTCAGCAAAGTGAATTTTTATCGAACGAGTTTGATTGGGAGTGTACGAATGTGGCTGAAGTTAGATTTATATTCGAATCTGTACCAGATTCAGATTCACAAGATTACAATTAACCAAATAAGTCTTGAACTTACCAATTATAAAATCGTTTTCTAAAACTACAGACGTTATAAGAAGCTGCGAGTGCCTTGGATTATTCGAATAGACCCTCTATTATGTTCCCTATCTACCCCCACCCCTAGATTTACCCCCAGATTTGAATATTCTTAGTTCTTAATGGCATACGTAGAAATTATTTTCTCAATAACTAGAGACTGCAGCACACTGGGACTAGTCTAGATTATTACATTAGGTCCTCTTGTATCATTTTAGCCTAACCACACCCCCAGATACCGCTTTGGTATCTTTTTAAGCCACCTGCATCGCCAGATTTGCTGTAGGGGCCGAGAGATGAATTTTTGAATATTTCTCGTTTTCAATGACATACTTAAAAATTATTTTCTCAATAACTAGAGACTGCCATAGCCTGGGTCTAGTCTAAATTCTTGCGTTAGGTCCTCTGGTATCTGTTTAGGCCACCTGCATCGCCAGACTTGCCGTGTGGGCCAAGGGGTGAATTTTTGAAAATAATAATAATAATAATAAATTGCTTTATTGCTCTCAAAAACATTACACAGAAGATTAACTTCAATAATTAATAATAGAAATAAAAAAAACATACATGAGAACAATCTTATGGTATGGTTCAACTCGTGTTGTTCTTCCACCATACCATAGGGAGTTTAAACATGAACAAAAAGCGCATTGACTGTAGTAAACTGCCTCTAAAGAATTAACTTAAAATTTACATGTTTAAATCAAAAATCCCCTTCGCAAGCATATAATAAAAAAAAACGAAAATGATGTAAATATAAAGCCATTTCTACAAACGTGAAGATCACTGCCGCCCATGCAGATAACCTAATATATGTCTTTTAAAAGTTATTGATGATGCACGCACTGTCCACTCAAGTGGAAGTTCATTTATTGTTTTAGCAATTTGAAAGGAAAATGACTTTTTGAAAAAAGCAGAATGAAAAATAGGTGGGGATAATCTCACCTTAAATCTGATATTCACAGTGTGTACGTCCCCGCGAAAATTTATTTTGTTATAAAGGTAAGGCGGCTTATAAAGATGTAGGATTCGGTGGTAGAGACATACAGAGTGTAGCACCCTCCTTCCTTGTATGTTTAACCATTTCAATTACGGCAACTTATCACTTACATCATCACTCCGGTGAAGACCAAATAGTAAGCGTATACAGGAGTTTTGGGTTTTTTGAATTTTATCTTTTAAGACATAAGACAAAAAAGGAGAATACAGAACATCTGCATAATTAAAAAGTGACAGAATCAGACTTTCACAGAGACACTTTCTTGTATTACGGTTCAAATAATGTCTGTTCGAGTAAATAACTTTCAAACTCTCATACGCTCGTTGTATGCATTTGTTGATATGATTGTTGAAAGTCAAATTCTCATCTAACAATACACCCAAATTTTGTACTGTTTTTGGAAATTGTAACGGTTCTTTGTTCACAAATAAATGGAGATTATCTGCTACGTGCTGTCTGTGCGGTTTCGGGCCGAAAATAATGGTAAGTGACTTATTTTGGTTAATATTAAGCCCATGGCGGTCGGAGATATTACATAAATCTTGCAAATCACTATTAATATTTATACCCGCTTGAACCACCTCAGAATACATAACCATAAATGCCTCTTAGAAATTATTTTCTCAATAACTAGAGACTGCAGCACCCTGGAACTAGTCTAGATTCTTGCTTTAGGTCCTCTGGTATCTCTTTAGGCCACCTGCATCGCCAGATTTGCCGTGTGAGCCGAGGGGTAAATTTTTGAAAATGCATCTAAGAAATTATTTTCTCAATAACTGGAGACTGCAGCACCCTGGAACTAGTCTATATTAGTTAACATTAGGTTCTCTTGTATCATTCTAGCCTAACCGCATCCCCAGATTTGCTGTGGGGGCCGAGGGGTAAATTTTTGAATATTCCTCGTTTTCAATGGCATACTTAGAAATTATAACTAGAGACTGTAGCACTCTGAGACTAGTCTATGTTATTGCATTATGTCCTCTTGTATCATTCTAGCCTAACCACACCCCCAGATTTACCGAAATTTTTTAGAAAATAAAGATATATTGATAATTCATCAAAAGAACCCCAATTTATATTAATTTTAAGCCAATATTGCTTACATTATCAAAATTCTTGGAGTCTCTCAAATCTGCTTCTTAGTACAAGTTCTATATTTTACAATCAAAACCGATCTCTTCTTTGATATCTTTTGAGTGAATAGATATTTTCATGACTGATATTTTAACATGAAGCGTGATCAGGAAAAATTTCACTCCAAACTAGTAGACTTCATTACAACATCTAGAATTTTGGGAATATGGATGAACTTGAAATTGACAAAATTGACTTGAATACTTTATATTCCATAACTTTTAACTAAATGAAGATATTTTGGTGATTAATATCGCAAAGTAATCCCCAATTCATATCAATTTAAAGCCAATATTGCGCATATTAAAAGCAAATTCTTAGAATCTTTCACATCTGCTTCTTAGTACAGGTTCTGTTTGTTACAATCAAAACCAACCCTTCTCTTCAATATCTTTTATTATACGTCTGGGGAAATGTGGACACTTCCGTATGTAAAAGGTGAAGGTGATCACAGTGACCGTTTAAAATCGCGATGATTGAGACGGTCATCGATCATTACGATCCTTAAAAACCACGGGTTCGCTCATCTCTACTGAAGACTACATAACACAAGAATACCACTAAAGGTTACTAGTAGAACTTCTTACTGCTGATATAGTATTCCGCTGAGAGAAGAGTAAACACTACTAGTAGAAGATTAAATATTGCTGAAAGAAAACTAGTTACTGCAAAAGAATTGAGAGGCGCCATTGCTGCCAGAGGGTGTGATACTGCTAAAAGAAAGCAAGATACTTCTGGCAGAGGACTAGGTACCACCTAAATACTTGACACCACTGTCTTAATATACTCATGATAGAGGATAAGATTAAATACTACTAATCGTTATTTTCAATAGTCACTCTTTTCTAGCATTTCATTGTGAGGATCTGTCGAATATCTTTGCTCAGGTTGTCACACTATCTTGCTCTTGGTCCACTAGACGTAGGTCTGTCTCTCATTTATCTTAGAAACACTTTCTTTGGGGACCGTATTTCTGTCTCACGGACCTGGATTAATTTTGTGTGTTGTTGGGGAGATGTGGACTATAAACTTTATCTATAGATCATATAGTTCGTTGCTGTGTCGTATTTTCCACTGTCCGTTTTTACTTTTTGTATTAGAGTTTTGATGAAACCATCTTTATTATTTAGCAAAAGAGCGGTTAGCTTCAAAGGTCTAACAACCATTCCCTATCATTCCTAACAAGGCATTTGACATATTATGTAAGTTGAATATTTCGTCTCTGGGAAATCAAGAATGTTAGGAAGTGTTCTTTAATGCTAATTTAGCTACTCACAGAGTAGCTACTCCAAACAACATCACACTTTTCTTAAACATTTCTTTAATTTCCGACATACATATGGATCACTGCCGTGCGCTCTGTTAAGACTTTATCTTTCAAAAGATTCAATACTTCAGACGATAGATTGATTAAACAGATAAACTGTTTGAAATATTACATGTGAAGGCAATTATGACAGTTTATTCAAAATATTTTAATAAATATTTTATCTCGTTAATTTATGAACCTTGATGTTTATTACGAATTTTGAAATAGGTTTCATACATTTTTATATTTCCTTTAGATCTTTACAAGGTTGAAATGGAGAAATCAACGAGTCCAATAGGGTACATGCCATGTCCACAAGATGCTCCTTCATCCGAAGTATCTCCACCAGATTTAGCTCCACCACCGTATACTGCATCACCACAGTGTGCACCGACACCATATCCAGTACAACCTGCTGTACCAGTGTATGTACTACCACAACCTACTCCGGTACAACAAGGTAATGTTAAAAATTTTCTCTTTTTATAAAATTCTATTTAAAATTCTATTTAAATTGATATTTTCACACTTAAAAATGAATTAAAAAGTTATCTAATCACATTTACTTTCTGTTGTTTAATATTTCTGTTCTGAAAAAGAGTCATTAAAACACTAAACGGAGTACCGGTTGTACAGTATACAAAGATTAAATTATCTTAGGAATAGCAACCAAATTAAGTAGGATAAGAAAACAACTTCCTTTTTTCGATATCCGAGCTTTCGCAATAATTTATTGCTTCATCAGGGAAACACTACAATATTAAAATAGATGAGCAACTTACAATGGAAGTAAGAAAAAGGTTGACTTCAAAATCCGTTAAAAATTAATTATAGTAAAAAAAGAAAAAGTTATTTTTAAAAAATTAAAAAATTACATTTGCTTGACACATTAAAATCAATGTAGAAGATAATATATATAAAATGACATAAAATGACAAGGTTAAAAATAGAATTTTTTTTTCTAAAACAAGAAGAAGCCTAGTTAAATTTTATATGAAAGGAACACTGGAGGGGCAAAAAGAGAAACAGGCGGTTCAAGAAGTTAAGGACGTAATTCTCGTCGTGTAAAATCGTTATTAATTATGAACTGTAAATTGAACTTATCTTCTGTATCTGTTCTGAAATTCACTGAATTTGTGTCTCTATTAATATAAACCATTTCTAGAAATAGACGTTTATGATAAACCGACTCTGTCTAAAATCTTTGCGTTGTTAAAATCAAAATGGTGACCTTCCTTAATATGATGGTACACAAGAGCACTTCTATTCTCATTTCTACCCCTTCAATCATTCCGATGTTGTTTAAGTCTATTCCCGAAATACTACGCTGTCATACCAATATAGGTTCCTTCACAATTAGCGCAAGGAATAGAGTAAATGATGTTTGATTGTTGTAAAATAGGAATGCTGTACTTGGTTTTTGAAAAAACTCTGTTGAGTGGTAAGTAATTACATTTTGCAAATTTAATATTAAACTGATCGAAAAAGGAGATGAACCTTAAAGCCTTTGATGAAGGGTATTTTTACATATTTAAACTGTGTTGTTGCTTCAACTACATCAGGCCTTTGGTCACTATCAAAAGGACTTATGGAAGTTACTAAAGAATGATTGAGAATTCCATTCAAAAGACGCGGTGGATAACCGTTATTAACAAAAATATTCATCAGTTTTTCTAGGTTAGGTTTATGAAAGGAAGGATGAAGGAGTTTCAGAACTCTATGCTTCATCCCCACCACAGTATTAATCTTTTGGTTCATTGGATGATTAAAAAAGAAGTTGATGTATAAGTTGGTTTAGTATACCAATCCAGGCGGATCATTTGATCCTCACTTCTTATCACTCGGGTATCTAAGAAGGGAACTGAACCATCCGTCTCCGTCTCCACTGTAAATCGAATACTAATGTTGTAACTATTGAAAACATATAATATAGTGTTGAGATGATCACTTGGTACCGAACAAATTATGTCATCAACATATTTGAAAATGAACGGCAATTCAAACGGTAACTTAGGAATACAATAATCCAGTAAACTATCCATCACCATAGTGGCCAAAATTGGACTGAGAGGACTTCCCATAGGCGTACCAAAAATTTGATTGTAGAATACACTATTAAATGTAAACGACGACGTATCAAAAAGGAAAGTAATTAAATCAATAAAAGTTGTAATGTCCAAACTTGTGTTATCTACTAGATGGGACCAGTTATCAACTATGGTCTATTTTACCAATTCTAAGGGAATGTTCGTAAATAAGGAAACAACATCAAGAGATATAATCACGTAGGTGGGAGGTAGAATAAGGTTCTCCATTCTTTCAGCAAAAGTGAAAGAATCTTTAATATTATATTCAGTCCTTTCCGCGAACGTCGACGTCAGTATATTAGATACAATTTTAGATAGTTTAGGTGATCCCATAAAAGAAATAATCGGATGCAACGGGCAGTCCAACTTATGCACCTTAGGCAATCCGTAGTATCTTGGAATTGTACCATTGTAGCAAATCAGTTGTGAATAAGTATTTCTATCGATGTATTCTTTATCTAATAGTACTTTTATAAGCTTATTCATTTTTGTTTGAATTTTCGTTGTTGGATCTTTGTTAATTATTTTATAAGTTGATTGATCGTTTAAAAGTTGTAAAGATTTAGTAATGTATTCTGTTTTGTTCATAACGACTGCAATTTGACCTTTATCAGCTTTAAGGAATAATAAGGGATCATCTCTCTCTTCCTTGATGAAGGAAATAGTCTTTTTTAAAGTTTTCTTAATAAATGAATTAATTGGATTAGGAGGTGATGTGTGTAACAAAAAATTAGTTGTTAAATTAGTACATCTAGCTCTAACAAAGTCTTGAACATTAGTTGATACTAACTTAATTATAGATTCAATATCAGCTAACATTTTTGGTACAGAAATATCAGAGACAGACGGTGCAAACCCAAACTTAGAACCAAGAGACTTATATCAGTCGGTATCTCTACATCACGTCTGTTTATGAACCAATTGTTATTATTTTTACATACCCTATCAAACTGATTGTTACTATTACATAAGTTTTTGAATTTCTTAATGTTAACATTTTTAACCGCATTAAATCTTTTAACAAAAGCAAAATTGATGTATTGTTCAAACTCAACTAAAATGTTAGTGGGTAAAAATTCAACAAGTTTAGATTTAGTCTCTTTTATGGAATCCTCAATACGTTTTATATCAAAAAAGGTAATTTCAATTTCAAAACTAAGTATTCTATTGCTAACCCTGTCATTAAAATCAGCTATTCTTCTAGTAATATGCCCTTTTGAATCTTCCAACAACAACTGGAGGTTTCTTGAACCGTTTGAAATGTGTATAGGTGTAATTTCATGACGTCGACATTGAAGTAAAAAATGTCTGCGATTTTGTAATGAAGCCAACTTGGTGTTAAGAGTCATCCTTGTTTTTAATAAAGTAGCGGTATAAGGACCATAGGATCTTCTAATTCCTTCTAAAAGTCCCATTTGCAGCGTAACACTAAACGGAGTACCGGTTGTACAGTATACAAAGATTAAATAATCTTGGGAATAGCAACCAAATTAAGTAGGATAAGAAAACAACTTCCTTTTTTCGATCAGTTTAATATTAAATTTGCAAAATATAATTACTTACCACTCAACAGAGTTTTTTCAAAAACCAAGGACAGCATTCCTATTTTACAACAATCAAACATCATTTACTCTATTCCTTGCGCTAATTGTGAAGGAACGTACATTGGTACGACAGCGCAGATGTATGATACGATTGTAGGGGTAGAAATGAGAATAGAAGTGCTCTTGTGTACCATCATATTAAGGAAGGTCACCATTTTGATGTTAACAACGCAAAGATTTTAGACAGAGAGTCGGTTTATCATAAACGTCTATTTCTAGAAATGGTTTATATTAATAGAGACACAAATTCAGTGAATTTCAGAACAGATATAGAAGGGATAAGTTCAATTTACAGTTTCATAATTAATAATGATTTTACACGACGAGAGCTACGTCCTTAACTTTTTGAACCGCCTGTGTTCCTCTCAAACAAAATTTACCAAGCTTATTCTTGTTTTAGAAAAAAAAATCCATTTTTAACCTTGTCATTTTATTGTCTTCTACATTGATTTTAATGTGTCAAGCAAATGTAATTTTTTAATTTTTTAAAAATAACTTTTTCTTTTTTTGCTATAATTAATTTTTATCGGATTTTGAAGTCAACCTTTTTCTTACTTCCATTGTAAGTCGATTTATAGAAACTTTAATTTTAAGATTTTTGTAACGTTGCCCATCTATTTTAATATTGTAGTGTTTCCTTGATGAAGCAATTAATTATTGCGAAAGCTCGGATATCGAAAAAAGGAAGTTCTTTTCTTATCCTACTTAATTTGGTTGCTACTCCCAAGATTATTTAATCTTAGTCATTAAAACGTTATCAAAATATTATTAATGTCATATTCTTATCATATTTTTGGAATTTTTTGTTAGTTTAGTGATAGTTCAGTTTTTTAATAAACTATTAATAAAAATGATCATGTATGAAAAGAGTTGTGTCGAAATTGTAATTTTTCATAATTATTCTGAGTTTATACCGCATCTTTATTATACAAGAAAGTATAGGGGAGAAGAGTTTAAATGTTGAACAGTCTTCGGAATAATCCTTCAAATAGTACTTCAACCCGAGTTTGAAAAAAAATCTTTTTCATTATAAATGATATTACTAGACTCTGATAATTCTAATCGTCTATCGATATATTACCTATAAAAATAAAAACATAGTAACTCTGACGAAATCAGCTAGAATTTAGCAATTATTATCATCGTTATTTTCTAACTTTCTAAAGATATTACAATGTTTAGGAGAATATACCGTGTTTAAAAGTATAAAAATGACGAGATAATTAAAAATCGATTAACGCCGATCAATCTGAGTATTGTCGGCTGAGTTGCTCTTCTGTTGTGATGGTGATAGTACGCATCTTGTATAAAATCGTGTAATCCTCATTAATGTATTTTTTTAGTTCAAAGTACCACAGTTGTGCATGCTGTCCTTCCAGTGGGAAATATTCGGTATGGACCAAAGCAACAACGTACAACCTGTCCACATTGTAATAATAATGTTATAACCAGAACAGAATCTAAAGTTACCTCAAAAACTCATCTTTGGGCATTTTGTATGTGCATATGCGGGTAAATATCAATTTGTTTAGGTTAATTAATTTTTTGATAAACTTAATAATTAAATTGAATTTTTGTTTTAGACTCTGGCCGTGCTGTTTTATACCATACTGCATAGATTCGTGTATGAATAAAAATCACTATTGTCCAAATTGTAATACATTCCTTGGTACTTACCAAAGTTAATTCCATACTCTATAGTGAGTTTTTATATTACATAATCTTTCTACTTATTCCTGTATTATAATATTTTTCTTAATGCTATTATGATAATAAAATTATTATTGCTTATTATACAGTTTATTTGAATATTATTTTCCTATATACATATTTATTTATGTACAGGTTGGCCAAATAAAAATTATTTAGCCAAAATTAATCCCAAACAAACTAGGGAAAACCGCAAACCCTCTCTTTTTTTATTTGTTTACATTTTTGAAGTAATATACTATAAAGACCAACACTTCAATTATTGCTTTCAATTCGTGACTTTTTCTAGTAGTCAGCGTGGAGATCTAATGGACGTGTTTTGCATTGAAATCATAATAAATATCATAAACAAACTAAATCTGCAATGGGACAATTGACTGTAATTTAAATCAATTTCCTGTGTTAATATATTTTGATAATGCGTTAATTTTCACAAATCACTTTCTCCCTTCACACCATTTGCTGAATATTTTGGCATCTGTAGAACTTGAGATGAATTTTTCGAGTGGACTATGATGGCAGGGAGATGAAAATTTACTGTATACAGTATGCCCCCTCTAACTAAAGTTAACTAAACATTCCCATTTTTATGTCAAAACTGAACCTTTTCAAAATTGAAAATTTTTAGACATTTTTAGACTTGGAAATTGAAACGTTTGGGTTTAACCAATATATAATACCAAATAGATATACCCCTATGTCTACCAACCCAAATATTTTTAGTTGTAGGTCTAGTGGTAGCTTTAGTGTTGGTATTATCTCTACTTTAAGCTGTTATTCGGTTTTAGATTACTGTAAACTTGCATCCACCTAAAACTAGAACTAACACTAGACCTAGAACTAGAAAGTTTCAGGTTTAGCCGTGCGTCTGAAGACGGACGTGTACTTGTTTCACTTAATTAAATCGAACGTGTTATTCAACGAACACTGCGAATCAATTTCGCAAACAGTGTTAGTGATTTTTATTTTTTCTGGGTATAACTCCTTTTTACGGTTTAAAACGTCACCATATTTCGGTGGTCTCTCTCTGTGAATCTTTTGTATTGATTTTTAGATAAATTAAGGGATATTATTAAATCAAGAGAATCCTCTGCAGTTAATCGAGTTTGTTGTGATTTATCCTATTGCCATGAATTTTAAGAGAAGTGAAACTACATTTCAAATGTAGTATCTTTGAAAAATATAAATATAAAAGCCAAAACACAGCCCCAAAATCTGGAAAATCATAAAAAGAATAAATGTGATGATCCAAAATTATGTGTTAAGTAATCTTTAACTGCCAATTCTTTTTCTTTTGGCACAAGATTTCTTTTTTACATAGCTTGTACGCTATAACTTCAGCAATATAAAATCTTAGCCACATTTTTATAACGCAAACACTACCCGTTAAACAACCGGTTATCGACCAAA
The DNA here is from genome assembly GCA_036711965.1 of Onthophagus sagittarius. Classification (NCBI taxonomy): domain Eukaryota; kingdom Metazoa; phylum Arthropoda; class Insecta; order Coleoptera; family Scarabaeidae; genus Onthophagus; species Onthophagus sagittarius. The sequence goes on from JASERS010000001.1 coordinate 56,911,756, forward strand.
AGTTGGAACGCATTTCTCACAAAAAGATCTCAGGATGCTTTGGAAGTTCTTTATCAAATACTTTTTGACATTTAACTATGAATGTTTTTGAGAGTCTTACTAAGAATTTGAGTGTTTTGAGGTTGAATTAATCAAGGTAAATGTGTATAGGGCTATATCACCTTAAGGAAGCCAAAATCACCTATGGTTCATATATTTATTTCAAATCTAGAAGCAGTATCAAGTCATCAAATCATCATGTCAAGTCTTCTGGAAGCAATATTAAGGCTTCTAAAAGCAGTATCAAGTCTTCCAAAAGCAATACATATCTTTTAGAAGTAGTTCAAACCTTCTGTAAATATGTCAAGTCTTCTGAAAGAATTTCTAGGCTTTTACAAACAGTGTTAAGTTTCCCCGAGGCAGTATTGAGTCTCCTGGAGGCATTTCAAGTCGGCTAGAGACAGTATCAAGTCTTCTGAATTCATTTCAAATCGCCCAGAGAAAATATGAAGTCTTCTAGAGGTAATATTAATAAATTATGTGAAAATTTTTTGGAGGTTAATAATATAATATAATTAATTAGGTTGATCGATATCACCATTTTCCTCCTTAAACGAATTTAAGGAGAAAAGTTGTGTTATCGATCAACCTAATTAGTTAATATTAGTAGATCAAGTTTTCTTTTGTATGAGTGCTTGGTCGCCCAGAGAAAACACGTTTCCAACGCCTATGTTGTTTGTAGACCGATATAGAAATACATTTCTCTTCTCAACTCCTGGTAGCAGCTTACAACCATGATAAACGCAGCATTCCTTATTTGTAACCCTCCATAATAACAACCAGTATTGTAATTCACACGTATTCCATAACTGCAACTCAACGTTTTAGCATTTTAGGTTACATAACTTAGTTAAGTTACTAAAATCACGACATAATAGTTAATTATGCATGAAAAAGCTGAAGTATTAGTTAAGACAAAGCTGTAACTTAATTTTAATAAACAAAATAACAGTAGGGCTTTTAATACCAAAAATCGGACATTCTAAATACCGGAATCTTGGACGATTTAAGAACGGTATTAATAAAATTGGTATCGCCCTAAAGTATCGGTATTTTGATATTAGTGTTATTTATTATTTTAAACTACTTGCCAAAAAAAGTAATGGCCGCAGGTCACACGAATTAGTCGTAGGTAAGAATAACTAATAATTCAACTCAACTCAGTACAATCCAACAGAATGGTATGACTTAAGTGGGCTCATGTCTGCTAGAAAAGATTTCTTCCAGAATCTACTTTATGTTTCTTTCTTCTCACAACTGACATCACCTCTCCACATCACAAGCCGGAGTATCTCTTCGCGTTCTTCTCATTGGCACAACGGTATCTGGCCACCAGCTTCGTTCTTCCCACTTTTACCACTAGATACTTCCACTTGATGTAAATATATGTTGGATTTACTTGAAACAATTTCAGGCTCCCAGATTTTACCAGAAAGTTTTGTTATTAACCATTAGGTTTTGCTTTCGGTTAAACCTTTATAGACCTCCTCATATTGACAATGAGACAAACATTTATTACTATATCTTTGAAAAGAGAAAGCTCGTTCCATATTCAGATCTTTTTAAAAAAAAATAGTTATTTAATTTCCGGCTTGGTTGAAGCCCTTCGCGAATCACGTTGATTGTTCTAAGCCGATCATCATCTGGAGCATTTTGACAATTTCTCAAATCCAAACATCCAACTCTTCATCTGCCATTAATTCAACAATATTTTTCTCACTGAAATCATCGAAACCTACTCCTCTCAGTTTTTGTGTGTCAACTGTGCTCTATTATTAGACCACAGTCATTCTAGTATGATAATGTGGGATTGTCACTTTCAACTACACCCGTCCATAATTTTTTCCAGTATGTATTCAGGTTTGGTTATTTAATTTCTTTATACGTTAATCCGACATGTATAACACAATCTAAAATTCCTAAAGTTCCTAAACACACATCTAAATTGTTTTACAGAGAAGCTATACCTTGATTTCATGTTGTAATAATCCATTTTAATAGCCTAATCATGCATTCCAAATGGTTTTCTTATATCACTAATAATAAAAAAATATACACCCGGTATAGTAGCAAAAAATGACTACTTCAGTATTTAGATACATTAATTCTATGGAAAAGATTTTGAAATGTCGAATCTACTTCCGTATGATATGCTGATTCTTCTGAAGATTCGTCCAATATAATTAAATTATTCACGTCTTGATTCAAATTTTTTATTTTCTTTTTCTTTGTTTATGAAAGTTACTACTAATTAATGGATCGGAATTGAGTTTTATATGTTTCCGTCTCTTGAGCCTCTTCAGACAACTCTTCAATCCTAAAGTCTGTGCAAAAAGTTAAGATCAATTTAGAGATCGATATCATCGTAACCATTGGAGCCCTACGTTTGAAGAACTAATATCAGAATCCGACATACGACATATTTTAGTAAAAACCGCGTTGAAATTCGCCAGATTGTTTTCTAAGTAACCGTATCCTACCAAAACCGCGATTTTCCGCGAAACTATATGAAATATCTATAACGTAAAATACCAAATAAATATAAAATTCCAACTCAAATATGAAATTTGTTCGACAAATAGTTTTGAAAAACAAAAATTGCAAGATAGACAAAGTTGCTAGTACTTTCCAAAACAGGGTACTTATTTCACTTAACTCGCGATAAAAAAAGAAAAAAAAACATGGGCACGACAATTTTCAAATTAACATATAATAAACAGAATAAATCGCGGATTATAACAAACTTTATCGATCACAAACTATAGCAACAATGGAACTAGTAAGGACAAAAATGCGGAAAGAGATGACCTTTCCTAAGGATTATTGTTGAATTTATGTTTATAAGTAGCTTACCTTCCACTACCATTAAACCCCCATTTACAATGTAACGTTAAATTTCATTCAATTTCTGACCGCACATTCCAACATTTCAATATCTTTTCACAGGTGTCAAAACTCTTACCGGTCCATTATTATATCCATTACCGGTCTCTGAATGTTTAAGTATTGGTTTTTAGTTGAATTAAGGGATATTATTAAATCAAGAGCTTCTTTAGCAGTCAATCGAGTTTATTGTGGATTTTCCGATTGAAACGAATTTTAAGAGAAGTGAAACAGAAAAAGATACATTTCAAATGTAGTATCTTTAGGAAACATAAATATAAAAGTCAAAATACAGTGCCAAAATGTTTAATTCTCTTTCTCTAGTGAATTCCAAATTTCCTACATTATTAAAGAGGTTCAACAAGGCGATTAAATTAGCTTTAGAACCATTAAAAATTATTAAGATGTCTACGTATCTTGTATAGAATTATATCTGCCTTGTTGAGAAATGGAAATGTTTCTGTTTAAAAATCAGCTTCTCTAAATGATCCACGTAAAAATCAGCTAGAAAACCCGACAACGGAGAACCCATTGGTAGGCCATCCAGCATATAGTAATATTTTATGTCAAAAATAAAAAAAAACAACGTCAAAATTTTAATTACCAAAATTATTAAAGTGATTGATCTTGCTGATTAGAAATTCTTCGATCTTATGGTTTTGTCTGTTTTATGGAGCTTGATTAGACTATATAGGGTGTAAAGGGTCCATATTATTCAGCTTATCAATATTGAATTTAAATTTTTCGAAAGTAAGCTGTGTTTCTTTAAATCTTTTTATAAAGTTGGGTAAAGAATCTCCTTTTAGGGGTAAAAATTAATTTTCATTGAAGAAATGTAATGTTTTTTCCAAATATATGTTCTTATCTAAAAACACCAAACCCGCGTTTTTATCACCATATGTACAAACAATGTTATTCTTAATTAAATTAGATCCTAAGTTATTTAATGTGGTAAAGATTGTTTTGTCAATGTATGGGTCTGATTTGTATTTTTTCATACTTTTCAGAAAATCTCTCCTTAAAGCTGAATGATTTTTTGATAAGAAAGTTGAGATTCGAGATCTATTGATAGAAAAAATGAATAAGTGTTATATTTTTAGTGATATGTATCTTGTGTTCTTTGTTCATCAATGCTAAGTTACACGCATTATGCCACTTATCCATTAATTTCCAATAGACGGTAAGACTTTTATATAGAAAGATTATGGAGAAATACATCTATTTTAAAGACTTTTAAGATAAGAATTTAAAGAAATCGAGAGATACCTGCACTAATGATTTTAACTGAAAGTTTAACGCAGCGTAACAATGAAGAGTTTCAACAAAGAGAGAGTAGAAAGAGATTTTTAGCGCACGTGCTATCTTTATATAGAAAATGTAAATTTAGAAAAAAACTAAACTTGTATTTAAAAATGAAAATAATAAAAATGTATTCTGCACATATGCAACCAAAAATACATTATAAAGAATTAAAGGTAATGAAACTCCTCTTAATAATAAACCAGATTGTATTACAGTTAAACAATTGATTGAGATCGTAAAATATGTAAATTAGAAAAATCAGTAAGTAGGTTACTTTCAATTATTCGGGGAATCCCTGTATTTTCAATTTTTAATCTGTATAAACAAAGATAGTAATATGCCTTATCAGTGGCTTTTTCATACATTAAAATGTATTACATTTAGGTTTATATTTTTTGTTTTAGAAACTCGAAGCGGCGTGGTAACGGTAGTAACACAAAGTTAAGTTTTGCAGACTTATGCAGTCTGCCGGTTAAGATTACAAACATCACAACAGATTTAGAATTCCAATCGTACAGTTCTGTAGTGTGCACGTTCGTAAAGTTTTTGTTCGACGCATCGTTCTTTCCTTCCTTCATGTAAGTTAAAAAATAATTATTGTTTAAATTTTCTAAATGTTAACGTTACCCTTAATTTGGTATTGAAAAGCTTACATTTCTTTCATTTTGTTATAATTTTAAATTATCTACACTGCATAAACATTCCTTTTTACAACAGCATGTGTAGATATCCTCCATTCGAGATACGGCCTCAATTCATAGCGAACGCCTTTGAATGACCTTTTACAAAAATTATTTTTTTCTTTTCGAAATGACGTAATGTATATTAAAAAAATTCATGGGTGATTTTATACATGTACCTAAAGAAAAATTAAAGTCGCATCAATTAAAATTATTGTCAGCTATACAGGGTGTTTCACTATTCCAGAACCGTACTCAATTATTTTTTGTTTTACATCTATTGTTTTTACAGTTGTTTACAAAATTGATTATACAGGGGATCCATTCCCCTGTATAATCATCAAAAATAGGTAATTGTGAATATTTCAAGTAATTATTAATTTATTTTAAAGTTTGTGATATATATGTTAATAACAATCTTATTAACTAATTTGAATGCAAAATAATACAATTTTTCAACTAAAATCATCACAATAATAATAATAAGTGTAATAGTTAAATATCTAACTACTTTTTAACTACATAATGAAATGCAGTTTTATGACCCAAAAAAAACAAAAAAACAAAACACTTTTTTTTGAAGTCTACTTTTTTTTTCTCAAAACAGATTTGGAGAAAACATCCACTTCGTGATAGTCATTTCTATTGTAATTTTGTAAATGTATTTACAATAGTCAGAAGCGTTTATTTCATAATTCTGACGCACACTGTATAATGCATTTTAAAGGTAACTAGTTTCTAGTTACTAGTTAACTACTCTTAAGACCACTTTTACCAACCTCCAGTTAAACTAACAAGCGGTGGTTATAGTGATTTTAAGCGCTCCCATTGGCTATGAGCCGGATTTTAACTATTGGATAAGAGAGGTGGTAAAAGCGGCCCCTAAACTGTTATAAATAGAAAGGCTTTCACGACCGGTGTTAATTGAACTAAAATTAGAACCAACATTAGCACTATTATCTAGGACTTATGCTAGATCAAAAACTAGAAACTTTCTGATTTTGTAGTGCGTTTTTTGAAAAAATGTTTGATATTTCGCGAGCATCTTTATTTTCGACGGGACCTAGCGTGACTCGTTTGAATCGATTTTTTAATTTCTCTTTAATAATAATATTTTACCGAACGCCGGACAATTTTTTAGGGTTTCTGTTGGTGTTACCGAGGATCCGAATTAAATTTTTGATGTTTTACGGATTAATAGCAATATTTTCAGTAACTAAATGTTGATGTCAATATTATAATCAAATTTTGAGTAAATACGATTTTAGCGAAGTGTTATTGTAAAAAACAAACATTCTACAAACTAATGAAAAAGAACGAAATTTAATTTAAACTTAAATTTATGATGAATGATCCATTCATCATAAATTAATAAATAAGAATTAGTGATATAACGGAAATCCGCATCTGCATTGCTTCGTGGATCCGCATATTTTTTAACAGAGCTCCGGTCTGGTCAGCGTTCGGCATTAATAAATACATTTTTTAAATCGTTTGTGAACCACCATTACTAGAACTAATACTAGACATAGAACTAGAAACATCTGGGTTTAACTGTTCATTGGAAAACTTTTTGGTGCATTAGAACCGTTTTGGTTAATATATTTCGTAATAAAGTTTTTTTGTATTTTCTGGAAAGCGTCCGATTCCGGATTTATAATTATTGTGTACTATTTTAACACACCCTAGCATTCTTTTTTCTAGATTTTAATATCTTCGACACTATCAAAAACATCAAAATCTATTATTTTTAATTTTTCGAATTTGATTAAATATCCCACAGATATTGTTAGTGCTTTAGAACCAGTTTGGTTACTACCAATCAGTATATCACATAATGACTTTTTTGCATTTTCTGTTCAGTTCATACCATTCAATATGAGCCCATACCAAAAATTTTGAATAATTTTTAGATATTGGAAATATTCCGTGATTTTTTCTTTTGTAGTTAGGTAGAGTCAAGCTTCAACTTCATGCCATCCCTCATATAACAAATAAATCAAAAAATCCAAAACAACAAAACTTCAAAGTTCGATTCAATATGAGAGATGGTATCAAGTTGGGTCGGGTTGAACTCCATTTTGATACCATTCAATATGAGGAATGGTATGAACTTGAAGTTCTACCATGTTATCAGGCAGATTTCTTTCATTTTTTCCCAAATTGCTTAATTTTATTCAATTTAGGGCCATTTCTACCACCTCTTGATAAATTTATCAAACAGTTAATACCGGCTCATAGCCAATAGTAGCGCGTCAAACATTTTTTCAAAACACACACGTCAAAACCCGAAAGTTTCTAATTTTAGATCTAGTATAGTATAGTACTAGTGATAGTTCTAGTGTTAATGCTAGTGGTAGTTCTAATTTTAGTTCCCAAATTTGTTATAATAAGCATATAAATTATAGGTGCGGCTATACAGGGTGCCCACATATCGACACTCACCAATGGAAAAATCTAGGGAGGTTCAAAATCAATTATTTCTCAAAGTATTTATCAAATATTTTTCATTTTTAATGTCGCGCCACAAATAAAAATCTAGTGGAGTAAGATCAGGTAATCTTGCAAGCCATGATGCTGGTCCATGATTCGATATAACTTTAAGTGTTCTCCTAAAAAACTGGACATCACGGGCACTGGACATCACGTGCTGGGCAGCCATCTTGCTGAACCCAAATGTTTTGCTTGTTTTCAGGGTTAACAATTTGTGTAATGGCAGACATAATTTTATTTGTTAACAAAAAATAATAAATATCTCTCCCCAGTTAAATTATAATCACAGATAAATGGACCTATCAAGCGATTATCTAAAACGAGAAAAGAACCAATAAAGATACCCATAAAAGTACATACCAAGCAGATCACCAAACATTAAAGCCAAATCGAGTTTGAAATCTTTTTTGATTTACCAAATGTGGATTTCCAGTTAGCCAATAATGATAATTTTGTGTATTGAAAACTCCACAATTGGTAAACCGTGTTTCATCTGTTCATATCACTTTTCTCGGAAAAACATCATCGCTATCACATTTTGTGCTAAATCCACCATCTGCTAAATTCCATTCTTTGGATATGGTCAATATCGCTTAAAGCTCTTTATAGGGATTATTTAACTAATGATAAAAACGGTAGACATGTTGTACAATTTCTTTAAGTGGATTTATAATTTTAATTAATTTATTTATTTATTAAATTTTTAGTTGCTAACGTAAAATAAGCTATTGTTTCATTTCTCTGGTATAAATAAAGATTTGTTAGGCAACTTGTAAACAAACGAGTATCGACAGTTTCTGATCACACCAAAAAAAAAATCTTTATTATCGATTTTTTTGCGTTATCGATTAATTAGAAAGATTTGAAATCAGGAAACAAGTGTGGATGAATTTGACATGTAATTAGATGTTCCCCATTTTACCGTTGTTCTATCTCTTATAATTTCCGAGATCTCAATGGTGAGGATCGAAATCTGGACATTCTGTATACTTTCGTCAGTAGGTGCTTTTACATTCCTTCGATTTTCCAGTGTTACCGTACGCGCCATTCCAAGTTTCAGCTCGATCCGACTTCTGACGTCCCTTGGAATGGCGACACAATTCAACCTACTTGTCTGGAACGGTTTTACCAAGTGTAGAATAAGTTGTTTCAAGAAATAGCGTCTATGAATTTTTTTACAGTTTTTCTCCATGATGATGTAGTGTATACATTGATTGCCGGAACGTTCATCAAGTGGAAAAAATAGCTAAGGACCATCTTCTCATTCGGTGACCAACATCGTAGAATGCGTACATCATACATTGTACATCTATGATGTTCACTCCACCTGTAGTCCAGTTATAATATTTGATTTTCGATTTTTTTTTAACACGACAGCCTTCTTCTTATCTTTATATCTTAGTCTTCCTATTATCATCTCATAATCATGATTTGTTGGTGTCCATAGATGTATCGTTTTATTTGACGTTCTTTGAAGGGTTGAAAGGAGTGCTGAAATGTATTGAATCAACGGATACCTCATCTGTCGTTTGTTTTTTCTCTTCTCTTCTTTCTTTGTTTTGTCCAATACTGTAATGATGGCGATTTTCAGCAATCAATGTGCTAGAGGCATGATTCTACATCAATTATCAGTGGTAATGTTTCGGCCACTTACCTGTATGAGGGAGATGACACGGTACGCTATTTTCTCTGCTAAATTCTTCGGTGTAGCACTGAGTTTATCATTTTGCATCCTGTGCTTTCTTGTGTTGACATCATCAAAATGAAGACTTCTTAGGAGGAGCATAAATCGTTTTGCAGGTATGGTATCTCAAAAGATGGTAAAACCGGTATTATCTGTAGCCCATAGATCCAAGTAGTTCAGATGAGAAACCTGAGAACCTAAGAACACCTGCCACGCCCCGGGTTTTAGGAATGTTTGCATTTTTTCGTCTGTTATAGATTTCGGGTCACGTTGTCTTCCAAATTTTTGTTAAATCTTCTGAATAAAGATGTTGGTACATTCCACAAGAATTTGGAGTGCACAATCGTTGAAGAAATACCTTCATATCTTTTCAGTAGTGTTTGTGTTGACACACTTTTGAATTTGGCACATGTTCTGGGTTGATTATGAAGAGGCTTCTTATACTACTGGAATTGATCTTTACCAAGGAAATATTTAGCACCACTCAGAACTTGATTTCTTTCATTGTTACTGACGGCTTCACGCTGGATTCTGAAGATAAGTTGGATGTGATCGTCATCTTCAACATAAGAATTATAGTTGTCGTGTTAAGTTGAAAAAGCTTTATTTGTTGTTTGGCTGCCAAATGTCCAAGGAAGCCTTTTGTCGGTTGTAAATTTCAGACAAATCTGGGCTTCTCGAACTTAAAGTGCTCTTGGGGAAATGCATTTGGTGGACGGATGTTCGCCACACTTTATACATATAGAAAATATCGTAAAAAACCTACCGAGTTAGTCTTTTTGAGGGCAATCTATGAAATCTTTTAATACAAAAATTATAACACGTTATTGGGCGCCTGCACTTTTGCATATAAATGCTTGTAAATAGAAAATTTGCTTATACATTAAAATGATTAATTGATATTCAAAACAAGACTTTTTCGAGGATTATATGTGGTATGAGATTTCAGCTTAAAAGTTAGTCTTTTGATACAAGAACATAAAACTGAAACTTTTGAGGTAAGTATTAAGGAAAGATTATTTAAAAATTTACAGTTGTTTAAAAAATATAATAAACAAATAAACGCAGAAAGATAAAGCCGCCCTTTGAAACCGGCTTTTAACTTTAGTTAGGTTCGCTTAAAAAAATAACCGCTCAAAAAGATTGTCAGAGATAGCATGTCTTCTTGATGATTTAAGCAAAGTTGCAAAATTGATCATACGTACCTTGGTGCTGTAATTTATAAATAGATATTTAATGAACTTATAATTGTGGAGGATTTCATTATTAGTTATTTTATCCTCAGATTACTGTAATAACTAACTCCCATTTATTTTTTATTAAATTCTTTTCTGATTCAGATGGTTTTTGTATTTAGCATAATTTTTTAAATTTTCAACTGTTTTAAAAGTAGTTAAATTGCTTAAATGGATTTAAAAATAGACAAAAATAGTTAGAATACCTAAAGCAGTTAATAATGAGGACTTAACTTAAAAGCGAATATTTTATGCCAGTTTAAAATAATCGAGCATAACTACTCATACAACAAAAGTAGTTAGAATACAACTACTTTAACACAAAATGTAGTTGGCTACGTAGTTAACTAGTTTTGTAGATAACTACTGCCCAGTTCTGACACACAACATACAATTTGATTTTTAAATAGGATTAATTTCTGTTAAAAAGCTTTTATATTTGAAGTCAAATGGCATATTTATTTTTGTTTTTCTTGTAATTGTAAATTCAGAAGTTCTGAAAGAAATTCATTGAAACATTGTTACGGTTCTTACTACTACGTTCATGACATTATCCATAATAATAATTTTTCCACACACTGTAATGGGGAAATTGAGAATTCATAAAATTTATTCAAAGAATAATAAATAGAATAATTCTAATAGAGTTCAAAACACATAAGTGCATGACTTTGTATAACGGATATGCATCAGCATAAGATATCAAATAGATACCTATAAGTACGAAGGCTTTCACGACCGGTGTTAATTGAACTAAAATTAGAACTAACACTAGAACTATCACTAGAAGTCGTAAAAGTTCCACTTCGAACCAGTTTCTGAAGAAGGTTGCAACATGGCATCCGAAACGTCAAACATTTTTTCAAAAAACGCACGACAAAACCCGAAAGTTTCTAGTTCTAAATCTAGTGTTAGTTCTAGTGTTAGTGCTGGTGTTAGTCTAATTTTAATTCAAAAATAGATACCTGTCGACGATGCATATCCGTAAACAAGTGTTTAAACCTTAAGTTAGTTAGTATAGGGTAATCGACTGTAACGTAAGGTAGAATTAATAAATAGTTAAAGACAATGTAGATGTTTTAATAATTAAACTTAAAAAATACCTTTAATACAATAAGCATATAAAAGGGTAAACATATTACAATACAAGTTCCTGATGAATAATACGATCTCATTTATTTGTTTGGATATTCATGAAAGTAAGAAAATACCGTCATGTTATGTGCGTCATCAATTGTCACTTCAATTAAACATTTAAGCTTTAATCTTAGCTTTCCAACAATAAAATTAAAACTCTTCAATACTTCTTCGACAATTGTCCGACCATGTAAACTTTGTAAATCAGCAAATTCCTGAATAAAATGAAAATTGTCATCGACACTCCAGGCAAAAATAATTAATTACAGCGTGTCTTTATCATTTTCATCATCTACAATTCTATAATATTTTATTGTACACGACCTACTTGGAAGCTAATTTAATAAGTTTTCTCCAATGTTTCCAACTCTTCGAGTTATAGTTTTTTCGAGATAAATTAATATCTTCCATGAGAGTCGTTTTATCAGGCACATTATTTCTGTAATATTTAATAAGCATATATTTACAGGTTCTGAACTTAGTAGTTTGCTTTAATTACATTAAATTTGCTGTTTAAATTTATTTAACATATTTTGTTGTTTCTTAAAATCTTTCACTAATTGCTTATATTTCTTTTTGTCTTTTTAAATTGCATTTTTTTAAATGTACAGCTTTTTCATCAATATTTCTAAAAAAAACCTCCTAATGTTTCTCATTAAATATTTGGCATTCCGAATCAATTTTCGTTTTCCATGAGATTCTAGCTAAGTAAGGGATTTCCCGATTTAACCTCAGGAATACACTGAGAGCTTGATTTAGATGTAAAAATCTAAACCTAGATGGAAGCACTTCGTGCCCCGTATATTGGTCATCACTATTTTATAGATTGTTAAGTTTTGGATTATTATCTTACTGGATCTAGAACACAGTCGGAAGGTTAAGTTTTTAAGAGCTTTGACAAACAACAAAATTTTTGTCATATTTCCCTTTAATTAATTTTATTCTCATCATTGAACATTACACTTTCCTAAAATCTTTAAGGCTTATCTAGATGAACTCTCGCAAAATCTAATCTCTTCTATTCATCATTCTTTCGAAGCACGTGTCGAATTATTTCAGTGGACACATTCTTACTTATTATTTTTGAGATCTTTGTAGTCAATTTTGAAACACATATATTGCACTTTTTTCTGCTTCTGCCGGTAAGGTTTTTCAATGCCTCTTCATACCTCTACTTAGAGAGAAGTCAGAAAATTTCAAATTGTGTGGTTACCCTCTAGATAACCAAAGGGTATTTTTTCCAAACCTTAGGAAAAGCTAAGCTGTTGTTTTAGAAGGATATTTTAACAAAATCTTGTCAAGATGTTTTCAAGAAACAAGCAAGAGGTTTCAGTTAAAATAGCAAGAGTTGAAACAAAAGCAAATTGACAAATGAAATTTGTAAAATTTGGGATAGAATCTTGCCAAACTAAACCAATTTAAGCATGAATTTTGTGGCATCAAAGCTCCATGTTATTTATTATTATTGTTAATATTGTAATGGAAAAACAATTATTTTGAATTCAAATTACATTTCAACGGTTAGAACGTTCTGACCTTTTTAAATCTTTAAGTGATGAATTTTAAAATGTAATTTGTATTTTGTCAAATCCCGCATTTTAATTTACAACTATAAAGTGTCTAATTAATATGTGATTTATTTTTTCTGCAGAATAGTCTCTGAAGATGGCCTACTGCCGAAACTAGTCAGAATCATATTTTCTATGTAATTTAATAAACCAGTTTTAAGTAAAAAAAGCAAACGTTAATAATTTACCTGATCAGAAATTTTAACTGGTAAAATGGATCACAACTTTAATTATTTAAAATTTTCACAATTATCTATCTTCCATTCCCCTGTACACTCAATTTTGTGAGCAACTTTATGCCGACTAGCTGTCTTTAATTCCATAACTGTATATCTTGTTTTCAAATTTTGAATGCAAAGTTGATAAGATATTAATCATGTTATGAAATTTTTTGAAAAATTTGATAAATTAGCATATGCAAAAATACCTGAGTTTCATTTGAAAAAAATATGTTGATTACGATCCTGGATTAGGGGAACATTCTGTATGGCTGAAAATAATTTTAATCGATGCAGCTGTGGTGATAATATATGATGACATAAACACTTTCTTTTTATTTCAAACAGTAAGCCACAATTTTCCGTTCCCGTATTATTGACTCATTCGGTATATACAGATATTTTCTTCCTTTGATAACAAATATGCGTAGGAAGTTAAAAAGTAAATAAAATAGGTTTTGTGACAGACAGGATGTTTCTATAGATAGCGAGTGTATGAGTGTAGTGGGGGTATTTAGTTACGATATACGTATACCTAAAATGCGTAATTAATTTCGATTGTTTACTCGAAAGTTATAATTTCGAGTTTCTGTTGTTTAAATTAGTATAGATAACAACAAAAATAATAAGTTAACAAACCAAAACATTAAAAGTGTAGATGTTTAACGAATTAGCGAATAAACTACTCTGTATGGGAATCTGAATTCTGAACATTGACCTTCTGAGGCCGAAAGGTGGGGATGCTCGGGAACTGTTGCATACTATAGAAATATTTGGTTTACATAATATAATCTCTGAACTAACCCGCATAACCTTATATATTCATTTTCTCTTATTGATTTAATGTTAGTGAGCAGATAATCGAATCCGAAGTAGTACATACACCTAATTTTTCTGCATCACAAACCAATTTTCTGCACTTTAGTACTGCAAATAAACTAAATCGGAAACATCAATCCTTTTCATTTTCCAATTTTATCAAGATTTTCCAGGTTTTGATCATGTTGCTTTTTACGATAGTCTTCAAATTACTTAAAAAGTACTACATTAATGAAGAACTAAACAAAGATGATTCGACTGCAACTTGGAGAGCGTTTCGCACTATTGACTTTTGTCGTAATAAGGAGTGTAAAATTGCGTCGGACAGAATGATGATTTGAATCATTCTTTACACACCAATGATCTTGATGGCCCCGAGGACTTCCTTGATCCTTTCCTAATTTCGAAACGTGTTTTAATTTTAACATAATTACAGAGTTCGTGGTGATGTTCATATTAAATGAATTCAATTCTGGTGCAGTGGGCTTCGATGGCATATCTTTACAAATTCTGAAGGCTTTATGTCAATTTCTGTCAAAATTTATCGCACATTTGATTTACTCCTCAATTGAGCAATTAATCTTTTCATCTTGCTATAAAATTGAAAGTACACCCTATTACTAAAGTTAAAGATCGGAAATCTTTTAATGGTCTTCAATTAATTAGCATCTTATTGCCCATATCCAAATTATTTGAAAAGATAATGTGAAGATAAGATAACATGTGAAGGCTAACAACATTCTACCAGCGGTGCAAACAGAGTTTCGTCGGGGATATGGTGTTGTGACTGCCGTTTCAGCGATCACGGATGATATTGCGAAAGCTACTGATAATGGCATCCTCATTGTGTTGATGCTCTTAGATTTCAGCAAACCTTACAATACTATTTGTCACTCATTACTTCTGTCTATGATTTCAATCTGCAATTAACTTGCTTCGTAGCTATTTATTGGGACGCAAGCAATATGTTCGCTTACATAATGAATCGTCCTCATTGATGATATTCGAATCAAGAGTTGTTGCTAAGGGATCGATGTTATCACTACTTATACGATACTACGTTCAGATACTTCATCATTCATTTATATGCAGACGACACTAAAGTGCATCTTTCATTTCCTTCAGATAATTGTGATGACGCTTTGGATGTGATTGTCTGGGAATTGGCCACTTTTTCTCCGCTGACAGAAAGGTTTTACCTTAAACTGAATACCTGTAAGTCAAAGGTTATGGTCATAGGCCCCGTATACATGGATGCACTGGGTGCCAATGATGGGTAAAGTACAATGGCAGCAGTAGCAAGGGAAGTTTACCTAAAGTGGAATACTGTGGTAATATGCGACATAGGTATCCAATACGCGAATGTTATGGATGCTGCAGCACTCATTCAAAGGTTTTTATGTGATCTTATACGCATAAACACCGGATATGTGGTCGATTTGAGTATAAATGTCATGAAAGATTTGGTATCTTAACCAAGATCGTTGTAAAGAACGATTTTGCCTTAAAACCAAGGTGTGGCGGTTAAAGGTTAAACGCTTGCGGGCAAGGCGCTAGAGTTGGTATGTCAATTCGAAATCGACAATTCAAGATTGTAGCGTCTCGCCCGCAAGCGACCTCGGAGATTAGAAGGGAAACTGTTGTGTAAAGGTATAAAATCGCTTATTAGCTGATATTTATTCGCCAATTGCCAAGATCGCTTTATGGCGAGGCGCTAGATTTGATGAATCAACGCGAAATCGTCAACTTAAAAATTGTACCGCTTAGCCCGCAGGCGACCTCGACATAATGCATACGTTTCCTTATAATGCAAGATTTAGTATTTTAACCAAGACATGTACATTTGATGTAGCAACACGAAATCGTTAATTCAGAGATTATAGATACGGTTAAGATACCAAATCTTTTATGAAATGATATTTACACTTAAATAGTTGATGTTGCTACCGGTTTAGATGAGGTGCTACAACCTTTAAATAACGATTTCGTCAATTTTCATTTTTTACATTGGGTTGGTATTGAAAAAGTAACTATATTTGAAAAATTTGTTAAAAAAATAACTAAATAATTTTAAAATATCCCTTGAATAAGCGGTAGGTAGCGAGATGAAACCACCAGATCTATACTCGTGCCGTTGAATCTGTGCAGTAAATCACCATGATAGGTACTTACAAAAAAGGGGTGGGTCAGTTCCTTAGTTGTGTGACCCTGCTCCCACCAGGGTCTTCAATGAATCATTAATTTACGATAAAACGATGAATGATTTTAATTAGGTTAGGCCCAGTTTATTCATCTTTGGTTAAATATAACTATTGAATATTTATCATAGTTACTGGTCATATAGCCAATCATGGCAAGTGAAATTACAGTAACCATGGAAAATATCCAGTAGTTAAATTTAACCAAAGATGAATAAACCGGACCTTAAAGTCAGAAAACCAATTAAGGGTTACTTTTACCACCTCCTGATAAATTTATCTAACAGTTCAAAACCGGCGCATAACCAATGGAAGCGCTTAAAATCGATATAACCACCGCTAGTTAGTTTAACTAGTTTAACAAACATGTATTACCTGGAGATTCGTAGGGCTTTCTAAGAGAAAAAATTGATATTGTTAACAACAAAAATATATTTATAAATATATTATGATATTTACAAATCACAGAAACTCTTAAACAAATCATACTTAAACATTAATATATATGGGATTTGTGTATTGCGATAGTAGCGAGATGAGGATCAGAAATACTGTAAATAAATTCGGAAAAATTAGAATGAGAATTTCTTGATTGACTTCGTGACTGTTGATACTTGAACTTGACTTTTCCGAGAATCAAAGGCCAGGACTGCAAAATTTTTTTGGCAATTCTTCAATCGGCACAAAATAAAAGAAGTTATGGCGATCGTTCACAGTGCGTCGGCGGCTTTCATTATTTTTTTATCCCCACTAAGAGGCTCAGTGTACTATTCCCAGAAGGAGTATTGTAACTTACTTTGACGAATCCGGACAAGGGGACCGATACTAGAAATTTACTTACCTGTCACGGTCATTTATCACTGCATAGAGTCGACGGTACGAGTATAGTTTCTTTTTCAATACCAACCTAATTTTTTCTCCAGCTATACTCTCAAATGTTATGTAGGTTGGAGGGAGACAGTACAGGGGAGAATAGGAAACAACATTTGCTCTAGAATTGGTGTTTCTTTATTATTCAAAATTTTAATTTAACCTATCAAACTTAACAATTAGTATATAGTGCCCTTTAAGAGAATCGTCAAAATTTACGTCAAATTTACTTGTTTTTCTTTTAGGCAGACCAAATAAAATTAATCATACGTATGCTTTTGGAGAATGCATATATTCCCTCTGAAGTACGGACCTTTTTTTTGGAATTTATTTTTTCCAGCACTCAGTACCCATACCGATCTTATTTGGTATCCAGTTCTCCTTCTTTGTAATATGTTCTCTCTATGCCACCTTAATATGCGTTCTTTGAAAAATGGCAAATTTTAACGACCTTGTGGATCAGCATCACTTTGTTATTATATTGTTAAGAGAAACTTGGTCGTCAGATAATGTTAAGCCGAATGCGGTCTCTGTTGATGGCTTTGTAATGATGCGTCATGGTCGTGATGGTAGGGGAGGCAGTGTTGATAACAAAGTACAGTTTTCGTCGGTAAACATTGAAAATCGGACAGTTGTGGATTATAATAAAATTAAAACGGGAAAAAATTGCAATCGGAGTGGCTTATCGCCCTCCAAACTTTAACTATTTGAAGGGTTAAATATATTGAAAAATGCACTTAAACAACGGATTATTTATTATTTAATTATGCCTTGACCGGTTTCGTTATTTCAGCATCATCAGAAGGCTTCCTAATATAAAAAAAAAAACCACATTACTATTTGTTACTTTTTTTTATTTTTTTTTAACTTAACATTACATTATTATTTTTATTTATTTATTTATTTTTCTTATGTGAAATATAAAAACTTACGTCTTATTTTCGAATGTTTGAAAATATCTTAGTTCTTGTAATTTTTAACATGTTTGTAGATCTATATATTTTATATCTTTATATTTTATATTGAACTAGTTCACTTTAAAATTTGATATACATTACATTTTAATAAAAAACAAATATAAAACAATATAAAAACAAAACACTGGATATAAAATATAAAGATCTACAAACATGTTAAAAATTACAAGAACTAAGATTTTTTCAAACATTCGAGAATAAGACGTTAGTCTTTATATTTCACATAAAAAAAATAAATAAATAAAAAATAATAATGTAATGTTAAGTTTAGAAAAAAAGTAACAAATAGTAATGTGGTTTTATGTTTTTTATATTAGGAAGCTTTCTGATGATGCTGAAATATCGAAACAGGTCAAGGCATAATTAAATAATAAATAATTGTTTAAGTGTATTTTTGAATATATTTAATCCTTAAAATCACAATGGAAAGTAAAAATAAAAATAAACACAATTTAACTATTTGGTATTTATTGACGAATTAGAGTCGACTATCAGAGATAGCACCGATAGTTGATGATGTCTTATTAATGGGTGACTTAAACTTTAATATGGAATGTGTTGATGGTGTAAAAACACTAGCTATTACAGATTTGTATGATTCTTTTGGTTTGATTCAAGTTATAGACGTTCCTACGCGAGTAATTTGAGCAAAATCTTCAATTCTTAATATCATTGCTATATCTAATATTGAATGTATTCTGTCGAAGTGTATTTTGTCGATGGGAGGTTTCTCTGAATTGTACACTAAAACTTTCTTTGTGCAAAAGCAGCTCATATCATTTTCTTAGGTCCTGTAAACAAATCATTTTCTAGCTGACTTGTATTCCATACCTTTCTTTAATATTTTTTATATATTTTAATATTCTTTTTATATTATATACAAGATGTGAATGACAAGACTAACTTTTTAACAGAGAGTATTATGGATGTTTTGGATTATTAAAAGAGTCATTAAAAGAGTCAAGATCAGTAAATCTCCTTTATCTTGGATAACAGATACTATAAAGCTAATGCAACGGTTACAGGACGAAGCTTTTAATGAGTACTCAAGGCTACAAACTTTATAACCTAAATCAAATAAGTCGAATAAAAAAATATATTAATATTAATGATTATTAATGTACAAATTATCTGAAATTTGACCACCACGTGAACACGTATGTGGACATTGTACAGCATTGTAACATTAACATTTTCGCATTAGAACTGAACGAAGAATGTCGCTACGTATAGATTATCCGCCCATTTCTGAACATCCTGTATAATAAAATACGCTGAGCACTGACCTTCACAATGTCAATGTTGGGCATTGGCATGTCTGATAGATTCTTTTAAGCGTTTATCTTGTAATAGATTAAAAGTAGAAGTAAAGAAACTATTGTTATTTAACCAATAAATTGGCTTTGCGTAGCAGATCGAATAACGTCGGGAAAATCTGGTAAACATTTTGGTTTTGTTCTTCTTTTTTCTATAATCTTTCTCTTTTTCTTTTGACTCTGCGGCATACCTATTATTGTCTGTCGTTTAGTTTAATTTTTTTAACATGTAATTTAATTTTAGGATTGATGAAAAATAATGGGTTTACACCTTTAATTTATGCTAGCCAACTGAATTAATTCTGCTTGGTTAATTGTTTCAAATTAATTTGTCTATTTTCTTATTTTTTAAGTATCTTAATTATATTTATTTATTATTATTACATTTGTGAATAAATATTGTTTATTGTTATTATTAAAAGCTATTTTAAAACCTACATATCTTTTAATTCCGATTCAGAACGAGATTCTAAATCAAACACAAATTTTCAAAAAGTTCTTTTTTTTCAGGTTATCATTTTTTTCTGTCTTCTTAACATTTTTTATTTCCAATTGTACGCAATGTGTATCAGTTTCCACTCTTTCACTTTGAAAGTACTGAATCATCTTTAAGTTGCTGTTAATATGACTCGTACTGACAAATTACAAACAACGATTTTGATTAATGTAGTACTGCTGCATTGTCCTTTCGACCACGACAATGGCCACACCTATGCCAAGCTTGTGGTTGTACATGAACCTTCATTAGATTTATACTTTATCAAATTAGCGGTAATGTGCACTTTCTTGTGCTAAATACCGTTTGTATAAATGATGGCAGCCTTTGAAGGTTGGATGTTGCAGCTGTGGTTCGTAAGGCACTTTTTTTTCTTTTTAATTTTTTTAAACAAATTCGAACGTCCTTGCCGAGACAATAAATACCCAATTTTGGGCTGCGTACTTTAAATTTAAGTAAATACCCTATATTTATCTGCCAAATATTTACCTTTCTGAAGGTTAAATATATTTACCTATCACTATCTGCAAACCGAGGTATAACTTTAGTCGCAAATACTATAGTAAAAATGATAACACAAAGTTAAAAAAAATTGAACATTTTCTTAAATATTTTCAATATTATTTGTTTTGAAAATACATTAAGGCCTCAATATTCGCGAGGGTTACGTTCTGAAAATACGCCACGAATATTGAACCCGAGAATATTGAAGCACTAGATATTATGAGGGATAAACTACTTCTATGTTCTTTTAGCACGTTAACCGCCAAATAGTCGCGGGCGCCCAAAGTTTCAGTTAATTTATATAGGACAATTTTTGCATGGCAGTTAAAGTGTTAAAAATATGAATAAAGCAATAATATTAAAAATTTCATTAGGTATAATTTCAAAAATTAGTAAAACTATGCTTGTACTAAATAAAATGCATCTTTAAATTGCAAAATAAAATGACTGAAGTTTCCGCACTAGCTTTTGCATTCGGAACTAATACATATATTGAAATAATTACAATTATTTAAAATATAAAAACACGATGGTTTAAAAAATGAAAGGATAAAGAAGCAAGAAGAGGAATGCAGATCATTTTTAAACTTTGTGCTTTGTTTCGTTAATGTATCATATTCTACTATTCTTTCAGCAAGATTATTCGCTTCTAGTATAAATAAATTAAGTTCCATCAACGTTAATTTGTTACATAGGGAATTACTATTATCTTCTTCATCCGTTCCTGAAACATTTTCTATTAGTAGCGCTTCAAAGTCTACACTGGACAAGTCTTCCTCTTGATCATTGACGAGAGATTCGATATCAGCTGGTACAATGGTTTGAAAATCATCATGGTCCTCAATCCAAAGATAAAGAGACTTCTTCATCTTTTCTATGTTAACATCACGAACTTGTGACGTTACCTTTAGTGATGACGATATGCCACTTTTTACGCTATTTCTGATTACCTCTTCTTGTTTCTCTTATCGTAGATTCATTGACACCGAAGACCCGGCCTACTTCGGTAGCTCTTTTCCCTTCCCGTGCAAGTTCTTAACAGAACTTGAATTTTTTTTGGAGAGTCATAACTGAATTTGCACGTTTGGCAATTAAATTTACTTCCATCCGAGGCCTTTCTGTACCTATTGAAAAAGGTAGCAACATTTAAAACACGAATATGCGAATCCGCGTAATTTGAAGCTGCGAATGTCGGGACCTTACTCTATATAATTTGGCAAGTAATGTAATGTTACCATAAAGATTATTAAAAACATTTTTTGAAAATCAATCATACTATTTATACACTAAATATGTATACTTAAAATAACTGTTATAATCTAATTATTTACAGATATTTTCGCTTTAAAATCGACATTGAATAAGAAAAAATGGATAAACTAACACCCCCAGCTTATGCTACTTTACAAACCGAACAAATGCCGGAGATGCCAGCTGCTCCACCAGGTAACCAAACTAAATGTTATGAAACGTGTTAATTAACTTAGTAATAACGACATCTTTTTGTTGTTTACATTTTTTAGTACAAGCTACAGTATTTACTGCACATATTCCGATGGTGCAATATGGACCAAAATCGCAAAATGCTACATGCCCACTTTGTCATCATGTTATTCACACAAGGATCAGATCGAAAGCTACTACTAAAACTCACTTGTGGGCATGTCTTTTATTGCCTTGTTTGTAAGTTAAAAAACATTGATTTGATTAATAATTTAATTTTATTATGATTTCTGTCTTTTCTTTTAGATGCTGTTGTATTCCTCATTGTATGACTACGTGTGTCAACACTAATCATTATTGTCCAAATTGTGACCATTTCTTGGGAACCTACCAAAGTTAAATGATTATTACTTAAGTGTTTATAAAAAAATATTGTGTGTAAGCGTTCTTTATATTTCTACTTTTTGTGTTAACGACATTTAATCATTATTACTAACATTTTTCTTTTGTTAAAAAGTTTATACTTGAATAAACTCTTTTAATATATATTTTTACATTGTTTTTAATTTATTTTATTTTGAAGCTTGATTTTTGCCGTAACAAAAAGTAAAATTTGTTGTAAAGTTTTTAAAATATCTATTTTTATTTCTTTATTTATAAAAATTTTTTTCTTTCTTGTTTTTTTATTCTTTTTTGATATCAATTGTTTAATTGTTTTTTTAAATAATTATCTTAGGCGATCACTATAGGTATAATGTGAGATGAATATAATTTTAGATACACCTCTATATAATTATCTCAGCAAAACTGAATTAGTAATCGAACCACCAGACTTAACTCAGCAACCAGGCAAACTAACCTCATTTGAGACTAAAATCTTCAATACATGAAAATGACAATCGCAATATTGAGGAGAGCCGTCCCTAATGTCCTGAGATAGCAGTAAGGTCATAACTGAAACAGTCTTTAACCGAATTACTTTGCATTTCGCACGCGAAGTACCTATTTTTTTGATTAAATAAAAATTGTTAAAATTGCAGTCTATTTAAGCAAACGCGTAGTCATTAGTGTTAACAATCGTATAAAAACGTTAAAAATCAACATTAAAAAAACTAAAAACTAAATTTTAAAAAACGGCTATATGCTTCCATAGATATTTATCTTCTATTACATCTTTTAAAGTAAACATCTTTTTACTACACTAAACCTGCATTATTAAAATAATCAACACGGAAATTTAATTATGTTTTACATTTCTTTAAAAAAAATCACAAATATGGGATAACACTTTATTTAACGCTAAATTAAACCCTTATACTTTATTTAAATGTTTATCAACAACAATTAATAGTACGATAAAGTTCTTTAATTTAAAGTAAACAAACACAGTTTTCAAATTAGTTTTGAAGTTATATAATAAATTCTTATTATGTATTGTAATAAATGATGAATTCTTACGTTTTTCTTTAATATGTGGTTAGTCTTAAAAGATGACGTATACGGAGTTTTTCATATAAGCTTTGTAGGCAAGTATCTCAGGAATGAGTTAAAACAGTTTAGTTTTATGGAAGTTGTCCTTAACCGCCATATCGATTATGGATATCTATACACATTCACCTTTAAAGATCGAACATTAGTCAAGGAATCCTTTATGGTTTTCATAATAAGATGTGCGTTCTGGCTGATTTTTGATAGTGTTCATCAATTTCATGTTCAATTTAGATTCACACCCTAAAGAAGCGAAGTATTGATTATGAAAAAATAATTGCGTTCTGTCTCAATCCTAAATTATTCTGAAAAATTCTGAAGAATTAATTTATTATTCGAATTACTAAGGGGATTAAAGAAACAAATCTTCTGCTTATGTTTTAATCAGCAGGTTATTACGAGTATAGATATAGGAAGATGCACAATCTGCAATCACATCGTTCTTATTAATGTATCCTACTATTGTGATACTATTGACCCCACCACCATCAAAAGTGAAGCAAAATCGCCGTCATATTACCAACTGTCACTTGTCAACTGTCACCGTCATACTACCACTTGATTTGAAATAAAACGAGATTTTAAATAAATCTGAAAGAATTACAAATGCAAAATATTTATCATAGGTATTTTTGAAACTTATTTAAAGAAATACTAAATAACTGATTAATAAGTTATTGACTGCAAATTAAAATGATCTTATTTAATTTTTTCTGAAAATTTCAAAAATTACACAGTAATTTGCGTAATATAGGATGTTATATCCAGGATATAGGATTTTTTAAATTTATTTACATAAACACTATCA
This sequence comes from Onthophagus sagittarius, assembly GCA_036711965.1. Taxonomy (NCBI): domain Eukaryota; kingdom Metazoa; phylum Arthropoda; class Insecta; order Coleoptera; family Scarabaeidae; genus Onthophagus; species Onthophagus sagittarius. The sequence continues at coordinate 56,935,914 of JASERS010000001.1, forward strand.
TACTGTAATGTAAATTACTAATTAACAATAAATAAATATAAATAACTTTTTGAAATCCTCTTTTCACCAATTATTAATTAGGGTTTTTTTTAAATTTCCTTCTGGTGATATTCAAATTTATTTATTCTAAACTAGTTTCGAGCTAGCCTGCTCTTCTTCAGTAGATACGTACAAGTTTACAACATATTAAACATACATGATACATATTAATACAATAGTGAAATCTTACGTAATTATTAAAGAATTAGAAAAATTAATTGAAATTTTTCAAAATGTCAAACGTTATTATGTGACGTTAGTTGGTAATACAGAACGTTAAAACAAAATTTGAAAGTTTAACAGTGTAAACTACTCAAAACTTGATTATTATTATGTTGCCAAAAACCGCCATCAAACACATAACTCTCTTCTCCTTGTACATGAAATAGTTATTTTTGTTTATATTTTTTATTTCATAGGAATGTTTTTTCGTCTTGAATAAATTAAAATATTTATTTAATTACTTTTGCACTTTTGTTAAGACGATTGTTATTGCTTATAATATTTCAACCGGTTTCGGCCTTGTTTTCGGCCTGCCATCTTCAGGAAATCCATCTTTCAAGAATTGTTGATCTTATTTAAAATTTATTGTTTTATATTGGCGTTTTATTTTATGATGTGATTTATGATATGTGTCAATGTGAAAAATTAAAATAGGATTAAAATAAAATAAAATTAAAATTGAATAATTCCCAACCAAAAGTTCAAATATCTATGTTAAAGGAGGTAAAAAAGGAAGTAAAAAAGGAAATTTGAGTTTGGGAAGGGAAATATGGGAAAATGTTATTGCTATTTGAGTTCATTGTATATATTGGGTTTTTTTTTTAATTTTATTTTTAGGTGGAGTAAATGGATTCTTCAAATAAAGGTTTTTCTATGTAGTTTATTTGGTCATTCAAACATAAAATATGTGGATCATTATGTTTATTTTCTCTAATTTCATATAGTTCAAGTATTTCCAGAAGTTACTGTTCAATTTCATTCAATGTAATTTAATTCTTTTTTTATTTAATTTTCAGTTTATATTTAATTCAATTTTTCGGATAGATTGTACATTTTCATTTTTATTTTGTTCCGAAAGTTTTGTATGCATTCGTTCCGCCCGCAGCTAAAAGAAAACTGAAGAAAACAGTTGAACTTGTTTTCTTCGATTTTGACGTTACGAGACAGAGAATAAAAGTCAGTTTTGCAATGAGATGTAGTGACTTTTCTATTCAACAATTTCTTTCATTGATTTTATTTCATTAAATTTGTAAAGTGTAAAGTGTGGATCTGTGACATTAAAAGCAAGTGTAATAGAACTTTTTTTCATATTATAATTAGTGGAACATTTCATTTTCGAAGACAACCGTAATTAAATTAACTCAAAACAATTTCTGGTCCTTCGAGCCGGATCCACGTTTAAATTCTTCCGGTAGGATACAGTTCGCGACGGTTCGATCGAATTAATTGTAAAGATTAATGATTAGTAACTTATCTTTCGCCATCGGATTTCTTTCGTCTTTTAAATAGATATTTCGGTGTTGCAAGATGGCTCCGCACGGCGACGGGACGGTTGAATTCGTTTTTCTAACGGCAAAATGAAGTATTCGGTTAAACGAACTATTGACAATTTAAAAAAAATGGGTCGAGCTAATTGGACCCGTGGAACTGTTCAAAGTCGTCTTGAACGGCTTGAATCGAATTGGAATGACTTTAACGATATTCATAAAAAACTCATTCCATATAGAATCGAATATATGGAAACGGTTTATTTCAGGGAAGATACTTTTACTTTGTGCGAGGACGCTTATTTAGAGGCGAAGAGTTTTATGCTTGATTTATTAAATCTAATGCCAGTGCAGGGTTCCGAAGGTTCGGTCGGTCAGCCTGACAATCAAACAGTAGCAACGGAAGCTCCTCTTATCGCTAATACCCCAATGGTGTAAACGGTGCGCGATTCGTCGGGTTCGAGATATCTTCCCCAGATTCATTTACCGACATTTGATGGCGATTACGCTAATTGGTCGCAGTACAGAGACCTTTTTTGTTCTATGGTTCATGATAATGCTGATATTTCCGATGTTGAGAAGCTGCATTATTTGAAGATGAGCTTAGTTAAAGAACCGACTCAGTTAATTGAAAACTTATTAGTAACCAGTGCAATTTTTCAAAGAGCGTGGAATTTACTCGTCGAAAGGTACGAAAATCGTCGCGTGTTGATCGATGCACAATTATCCATTTTTTTTCCGCACGTTCGATTAAAAACGAATCGGCTTACGAACTTAAACGGTTAGTCGATGAAGTTAAAGAGTCGTTGGGGGCCTTGGAGTCGCTCGGGTGTCCGGTGAATATGTGGGATCACTTGCTGGTTTATATGTTGGTTCGAAAATTGGACGCGGAAACTGTAAAAGACTGGGAAAAATCAATTGGTCATTTTCGCGATCCTGTGACATTTGGGGACCTCGACGAATTTCTAATTAGTCGTGTTTATACTTTGGAAGCAATTGAAAAGCTTATCAAAAAGAATCCGCAAACATGGTCCAAACTGTCAAATGTAAAAGTTCATAACGCGTCTGCTCCTACAACCGGGTGTTCTTTATGCGGAGGGGCTCATTTTATCGCATCATGTCAAACATTTCTTGCGAAAACCGCGGCACAACGATCAGAATTGGTACTTAATCGAGGATTGTGTTTTAATTGTTTGGGGCCACATATCGTACGAAGGTGTCGAGTATTAAAACGGTGTCGTATCTGCCGAAAGCCTCATCATACCACTCTTCACGAGGCACTACCGGTAACGCGCGCGTTCACCCAAAGAGACATCGCTGTTCAACCTGAAACAGGTGGTGCGTCCAATCAACCACAACCAAGCACAACAACTGCACAAATTTCAACATCAAGTCATTTACTTCATTCGTATCACATTCACACGCCGGTGCTACTAGCTACGGCCTTAATCTTCGCATCGGACGCTCGGGGGGATTCTGTCATTGTTCGAGCATTGATTGATCAGGGCTCAGAAGTTTCCTTTATTAGCGAGTCTTTGGTGCAGCGACTTTATCTTCAACAACGATCAGCCAATGTGCCTATTTCCGGCATCGGTTCGCAGAAACTTAGTATTTCCAGTGGTATAACGACGGTCAGGTTGTGTTCGCGTACAGATCCGTTTGTATCGTTTAATGAAGAAACTTTAATTCTACCCAAACTCACAGCATACTTACCATTAAAACGTTCAGCTCACCTTCCGTTTGAGTTAGCCGATCTTCCACTAGCTGACCCTGAGTTTACATCGCCTCGAAAAATAGAATTAATTCTCGGTGTAAGCTTGTTTTCAAAAATTGAGTGGGATCAACCACTTCCAGAAGATCTCCAAAGGCAATGGAAAACGGTTATGATTTTCGCGGTGTTCCGACGATAAGGGTACCGCGATGGTTGGGTTTGAGTCGGTCGGTAAATTCGGTTCAATTGCACGGTTTTGCTGACGCGTCCATTAGTGCTTATGGAGCGGTGGTTTATCTGTGTGTCTTTAATAACGAAGAAGTTCGCGTATCCGTCGTGTTTTCTAAAAGTAAAGTGGCACCGCTTAAAGTTGTAACCATTCCGCGTCTCGAATTGTGCGCGTGTGTATTGTTGGTTCGGTTGACAAAACTTGTAAGAGCAGCTCTTGACGTTCCCGACATCCCCATTCATCTCTGGACTGACTCTACTGTGGCTCTGGCGTGGATCTGCAGTCAACCATCGAAATGGAAGGACTTCGTTCGTAATAGAGTCATCGAGATCCATGACTTACCAGAAGCTCAATGGCATTAGTAGTATAGCTATACAGGGTCTGGACCAAAATTCCATAAGGTTTAACATAGGGGTCTGAAAACACTTTTTATCCCCACCACTACCCCCTTTCACAGTTCCGGCCACGCCCACATTTCAAATCAAACCAATCAGAACGGAGCATCATTCAAGATGCTCTTTTGGCGGGAAATCTGAACTGGATCGATGACCTTATGATGATGACATCATCTATGATACATCAACCCCATCAACCCCCTGCCTAATGTTATTATGTGGACCCGAAAACATTTTTTACTCCACTACATTACCCTACTACATTTCAAACTAGGACTCTCAAAAGCGCAGCATCTTTCAAGAAAATTTGAAGTAGGTCGACGGGCCCTATGGCGATGACGTCATCAACGATACATCACACCCCTTTCATATCATACCCATCAACGTCCAGCATGGTGGGGGCATTAAAGCCACCTAACGTCAAATTAAAATAAGAACAATTTTTTTGCCAATGCCCGGGATCGAACCCGTGCTGTCTGATCGACAGCCGATCGTCCTGTATGCTAGATCATCGAAGTAATTGATTTAAAGTGTTTAAATAACGTTCAAGTGGAAAAGTCACACTTGCTCCCGTAGTAACACGTACGCTGTATTAAATAATTATCGTAACCTACGTCACGTTGTAATGTTGGTTATCTATCTCATTGTGTAGTGGTAACGGCGATATTTTTAAATTAGTGGTTACTAATTTAAAGATGTTGTCGCGATTGTCGTATGCTTTGTGTGTTTCCAGATTTTCTTTATTCTTTAACCATTTTTTGCTGCCTTTATATTTCTCCAAACAGTTCTTCTTAGAGCTATCGTTGTTTCTAGCGATTGATTTAAGCGGTAAGTCAATAAACAAACTAAAATAACGAAAACGTTCAATGAGAATTTCTTTCAGACTTTTATTTCTTTCGTTATGACACCGGAACATGATGCCTTTATTTTAATGGCACATTATCGAAGCGGTACGCAGAATGCGGACAACAGGAGGAATAAATCCAATTCCTTACAAAGTTGTATACAGCAATTCAACCAACATTTCCCAGATTTCGACGTTGATTATGACGCTTTTAAGCATAGGAAACACGTTTTTACAGTCGTTAATTGCTATACAAAAGTCAACTTTTAATAGCATTTTTCGAAAAAATTATTTCAAGTAATAGGAATATTCGAATATAGGTAAGATAATTAGTTAACACACTGTATGTTGTAAAACTAAAATAACACTTACCTTGCAATTTACTCTCTCTCTCTCTCTCTCTCTCTATTATATCAAAATATGAGGATAATTAAATAATAAACGCAAAGAATAAAGTTAATACATATATTGAAATCTTAATGTAAGCATGACTAAAATGATAAAGCTATACAGAAAGCATTTGTAATGACTTCGAATAAACTACATAAAAATTTCACATTCACTCATATTGTAAAAAGCTTAATTACAAAAGTATAAATTTCAACCGTTCGGTAGCTGGCGTATGTCCTTTGCAAATTAATCCAAGCTTCACTGAATTTAGGAGCTCGAGTCCATTGACGAGGTCTTACCAAATAAAATTAGCGTAAAGTTGTGGTAAATATACTCTTACGTGGTCCAATTCCACCAAAACATTTTCATAAGATCTGGGAACGGGCTTAAAACGTCGTACCCGATACACTTTATTCTTTTTAGCGAAGAATCCGCCTTGTCCGCGTTCATGGACGCTCGCGACGCTCCATAATAATGTATGCTGATATTTTAAAAATTTCCGGTAATTTTTAAATTTATGGTAAAAAATCGTCAATTAAAAAATAGGAAGGTTGAAACGCAGGATACAAGAAAGCAGGCTCCAAAATAATGCTGGCTTATTAATAAAGAGATTTACGCCTATGAATACCATGATGAAATGCGCCAATGCCCGCCCCTACGGTAAAGTATCAACCGTCCCTAGAATAATAAATCTCTTATTATCGTGAGAACTAAGGGCAGTTTTCGTTTGTGTAATTGTTGATACTTGATGGTTGTTGGTACTTGATGATATGTCTGTGTCCTCTCACAGACATATTAAGTAATCATCGAAACTGATTACGTTCTTAACAATGGATGTTTTTATGCCTTTAGCTTTTTTAACTCTATCCTCTTCCTCCACTCGGCATGCATACATCTTCGATCTCAACCCCACAAATTCTGTCATTACCTTACCGGCGTTCTCATCTTTCATCATACCGAGCATTTTTTTATTTACACGAGGAATGTTATATATATTATTTTCAGGATAATCGCTTGTATCGAAATATTTCAAAGCATCACATCGAATCACTTCATATAAATCAGGGCATTCAACTTCGTACATAAGGGAATTCGTGTCGGTATAACAGATTCTAGCCTTGTTATCAAATCGTCTCCGCATATACGAATAATGAAAATCACAAATCTTTAATTTTGATATATCTAAAATACACATACCAACGTAGATGGGTTTATTAAAATAAATTTCAGTTTTATTGAGCTTTATAGCAAGGGCCCTCCCATTTTGTTGCATGCTTTACAATAGAATGCTTTCGGATATTTTCCATCGTCTTACCAAATACAGCGTTGTTCATTAATTTGAATAAATTTTTCAGGAAGTCATTAATCGCCGCGGTTCTAAATTTAGTGTTTAAATCTATATATGATTTTAACCAAGCCGACTGTTTAAATTCTAATACACGATCAATTTTCGTTAAAATTAAATCATTTTCAATCGCTTGTTGTAAATTACGATAATGCAACACATATTGTTCTTTATTATACAAAGTACCCATTAATTTGGTTTGTTTTGAATTTGGTGTTGTACGATGTTCCGGACAAAATGGAAGGTCACAATACGAATCATGTAGGGATTCAGGGTATTCAAGATCTACTTCCAAATTCTAATCTTCAGGGTTATCCGTAGGTACATTGAAGTTAATGTTGTTTTCATCAACCCACTTAAATCCCCCATATGGTAGGTACTGGGACATTGCCCAGCCATATTGGTTATTAATATCATCATACATTAGAAATTTTGATGGCTCATCTGATTTATAATCAGGTAGATATTTATTATTAGCCGACGCGTAACGTTTCGAACACTGGCTTAGACCTCCTCGTATACCTCGCTCTACAAACATTACCATATCAATATCTGTTAAAACTCGAGTTTTACTCCAGTATATTTCTGCATGCAGTCTCATATATACCCAGGTAATGTATAGTAATGAGCTGGATCCAACCTGTACGACTTCATACAGCTATAGCCCGAAATTGCTCGAATACGTCGGCTAATAATAAAATATCGTTTTTCAGGTATAAATGTCATATAAATCACTCTAGTTTCCTAAATTTTGACAGTTAGAAGCGTTCCACACTTTATTAGCATGTATATAATAGCATCTTTAATATGACAATCAGCCATAGCATTATAAAATTTAGATATATCTGGTAATTCTGTTTCATTTAATTTTGTAAAACAGTCCAAGTAATCATAAGGAAACACACCTTTACGCGTTAATAAATTAAATGTAGATTCATCTAAATTTGAAAATTGTGCTTTTAAATTTGGAAAGGAATCTATATAGCTTGCTAGTTTATCTAAAGTCGATGCCATGAATCGAAATGAATCAATAAAACGGAATTTAATTTAATTTTGATCTATATTTTTAGTAAAAGAAATGTATCGCTCCTTATTTATAGGTAGTAAATCGATGCGTCCTTCGAAATCATTTGCTAGATTCTTTATAATAAAGTGACCATCGTACTCACTCAAATTATGGAAGACTACTGGAATCACGGTCATCGGCATTGTTATGTTCTTCATATTTAAAACTTCTGAGTAATGTGGATAAATGCAAAACATGCTTCATCATCGTTCTTCACATTTACGCAAGCATGTTTCAACCTGAGGACCCTTGGTAATTCGATATGATGACCCAAGTTGTGGGGTAAATTTATTAATGTTCAACTGCAGATTTACGATAGCATTTAATGCCCATCCACTATCTAATGGAACCCAAACCTAACCTAAAAATGCGACAGCTGGTATTCTTGTCCATGTGTAAATCCATTCATTGTGCATCCGAATTTCTGGATCTCACCGTTCAAGGTCATGAAAAATTGCAGTCCTAATCTTTGGTGTTAGCATAATTGAATATTTTTTATGAAAGTAAGATTTCAGCCGAGTCAACCACTTGTGTGTGAAAAGTGGAATGGTTAAACAACGATGATAAGGAATGGTTCATGTATTGATGAATAATAAGGAAATTAATAAATATTATACTATAGAACTCTTATAGTTTAAGTAAATCTATGAAACTAAATAAATAAAGTTTTTGATGACACCGCAAAATGTTATTCACCGTCTTCCTTATTATTAGTTCATTGCACCTTAGAAATGTTATGTTGCGTTTATGTTTCAATAAAATAGTTTAAAATGAAATAAGTTTTATTTATTTAGATAAGGTAGTCGCCTGTTTCACTTTATCTTTGCCTTTGGTGGTGGTTTTTGTTGGAGGCATGATTACTCAGACAGATAGACAGGCAGACAGACAGACAACCGACTGTTTTATCCGACCGACACATCCGATCAATCGCTTTTATCCGGTCAGATCGGTTTTAACCGAGTGCTTTATCCGACCAACAGATACTTTTGTGTGTGGATGTGATGTTTCCAGAACTTTCTCAGAGTCAGAATTTAGTTAGTGGTTGCTATGCCAAGATGGTAGAGTGACTTATGTGTCGCCATTAAAAATTCAAATTTACTATTAGCGCCTTGTACACTTTACTATTAAATTGTAAAATAAGCTGCAAACTTTGGCAGATGAAAGGTGATGCGATTCTAAGGAAAAGATGTTATATAAATATGGTTCCGATTCATTTTGTTTAAAAAATTACAAGCCTTTGAAAATTTTACACAGTGTAATAGGCAAATAAAAATGTAACATAAAAACTAAGTTTAAAAATTACGTTGTTTGTCATAGTGCTAATGAATAGCCCTATATTTCAATATATCTTGTACACAAAAAAAATCTATAATATAAGTTAAAGTAGTAAAAAAATTGGTTAGTATAAAAAGTAACTATATATCAGGTAACATTTTGAAAAATTTACTAGAAAATTTATGCCAGCCCGTCACCTAGCGGTAAGTAGAGAAACTAAACTCCAAAAAGATTTCTGCGTTGAGTGTGAATTGTTAGTTGCGAACATTGTGTGGCGCCACCAAGTGGAGGAACCTGGAAGTTCACGCCGGGATTGGTAACCGGTAGGTGAAATAATAACAAAAACAATTAACATTTAATACATATATTAAAAAATATAGATATAAATAAAAGTACCGTTATTTCAATACTTTTAGAAGTAGCTATGTCGCTACAGTACTATGCTACCTATATTTAGAGTTATTTTATTTGGCCCAATTCGTACAGATTTTAGTCTCTTCGAAATAGACTTTTTCCACCATTTTACGCTAGTAAGGCGTTCTCTTAAAGTAGGTTTACGCATTCTCATAGATTTGAATCTTTTCGAAATAGACTTTTTCCACCATTTTACGCTAGTAAGGCGTTCTCTTAAAGTAGGTTTACGCATTTTCATAGATTTGAATCTTTTCGAAATAGACTTTTTCCACCATTTTACGCTAATAAGGCGTTCTCTTAAAGTAGATTTACGCTTTTTCTCGAAGCGTTTTATAATAGAACGGATCGATTTGCTAACGTTATCGCCGATACATTTTTTCTGCTGTTCCATTTTATTCCCTTTATTATATATTATCGACTTTATTATATGTCGATATTTTCGACGATATTTTCGTCGTTTTACGCGGATATTCCTCATTTTTAACTGTAGTTCATCACATATTTTTACCCTTTGCAGCAAATTTTCGTTCATTCGAATCTAAATGACTTCGAATGAACAATAATTGAAGAAAATTAATTTTTTATTTAAGCTGGATTTGAACATGGTGTGCTCGATACCTCCTCTTTGATAACGTATTGTCCTATCAATTGAGCTACCAACGATTAATACTAATTGAAATTTATAGATATGATATACCACGAGTTGTGAGAGATTTCTCGGCTAGATGGCGCCATAAGAGGTAGGCAACTGATAACTGACGCGCAAAGCAGAAATGTTTTTGGGTTTAGTTCCATTACTCACCGCTAAGTGGTGCACAATTTCTAATTACTTTTTCAAAAGATCGCCTGATATTTAATTAAGGTCGCCGTTAATGGCCATTTTTATATGGACCCGTACAGGCCGATAGAGGTTACTTTCTAACACAATTATGACTTTATGTCAAATTATTACAAATAATTAAATACATAGGATTGAAGTACACATATTGTAGTAGTGAATGACATAATTTATTTTGTAAAATAATTGTTATATTAACAATAATAAATTACTAAACTTTGTCATAAAAAGGGCGTAATAAAAACAATCAGTTTTTATTACTTATGATTTTTGTTACAAATGAAGCACTCAAATTAGGTGACAATGCTTCATTCACTAGATATGGAATATAAGAAGAGATTCCGGGACTGTGCAAGTATAATAGATTTGTTGTTTTCTCAGGATTGTGTTTTATGTAAAAATGTGCAATTTTCACGTAATTATTGAAATATGTAATGGAATCTGCTGAACAACTTAACTTTGGTATTTTGGCAATCGTCTTATAGATGGCAATATTTAGAAAATAAAATATTGCTTTATTATTTCAACAGTTTCATGATGAATATCCAATACATCCACTATTGTTCAAGTGGACACAAAAATAGAATTCTTCAAGTCTTCTTAATTCATTTTCACCATTATTTATATTTTGTTTTATTAATATATTAGCTTTGTTCCAGCAAGCATCGGAACTCGTCCAAATTTCGTCAATTATATTGACACACACATAACAATTTCATTAGATTTCATTACATTATTTGACAGGTGCGACTGTAACTGACGAGTTCCTACGCTTGTTGGAACAAAGCTATTATACAGGGTGTCTCACGTAACTGGTTCATTAGAACTTTTTTAGGTTCCACTATTCGGAGAGGCTTGAAATTTTGGTAACATGGGTTGTTCATTCTAATCTATTAATCTAAAATATTTTCAAGATGGCCACCACTACCGGTCTACCGGAAGTAGACCTCAACTTCGTTATTTTAAATGGAATGCTATGGTTTTTATTACACCATTCAATTATGCGTAAAGAAATATGTTAATTTTGATAACAGTTGTTGGTACCTGGCGTTTTTTGTTTTCGAGTTATTTTGATTTTAATTGTTTTTTGGAAAATATCACCATGCTCTTTAAAAGCACATATTTCAGCCAACGTTAATTCGAAAACGTTTTGCATTGGCACGATAACTCTTCATATGCTGTTAAATAGATTGTCACTTGTTGTATCAGTATATCTTATACAGCCTGGTCAAAAATTGAGTTACCGTTTCTCTGTATTCAATTGCGTGAAAGTCGAAAATTTTAAATGGAACGCCCCATATGTATTTAGCCTGTCAAAACGAGAATTTAATTCTCTACAAATTATCCATAAACATTGCTATACCTATTCATTATAGTTTTCTTCATATTGAGTATTTTATCAAAATCCTACACAAAATGCTGCGATTTATTCCAACGCCAACATTTTAAGTTCGTCTTATATTCATGGCGGATGTAATAAAGTTTTGGATAGGATCTGTTTCTTAGTTTTGGAAAGATCAAAATAACAAGAAACCATAAATTTCTATCACCAGCATCTTAAGATAATGAAATAAAGGTTTTGTCATATTTTATTGCTTTACCAAATTCTTCGGTAAGAGGTGCTTTGATCGATTTAGATGAATAATATTTTCCAAGAAAGCACCGTTAATAAATAAAGTGAAGTCTCTAGGAATATCTCGCCCATCATTACGTGGAATATTATCCTATATTGTTGTTTTTCATTGTTTCATTTATGCGTTCTTCTGCTGGTTATTTTTCGTAAATAAAAGCTAACAAACTAAAGTTTATTCAATCCCAGATCATTTTAGAAAGAATACCAATGATAATTTAAATAAATTAAAGGATTAACTGTCAAAATGTCATGGCCTTTTAATAAAAACACGAACGGCTTCCAGCATTTTGTGTAGGATTTTGATAAAATACTCAATATGAAGAAAACTATAATAAATAGGTATAGCAATGTTTATGTAGAGAATTAAATTCTCGTTTTGACCGGATAAATAGATATAGGGCGTTCCATTTAAAATTTTCGACTTTATCGTAATTGAATACAGCGAAACGGTAATTCAATTTTTGACCATGCTATATAAGGTACATTGATGCAACAGGTGACAATCCATTTGACAGCATATGAAGAGTTATCGTGCCAATGCAAAACGCTTTTGAATTAACGTTGGCTGAGATATGTGCTTTTAAAGAGCATGGTGATATCTGCCAAAAAACACTTCAAATCAAAATAACTCAAAAACAAAAAATGCTAGGTACCAACAACTGTTATCAAAGTCAACATATTTTCTTACGTATAATTGGATAGTTTAATAAAAACTATAGCATTCCATTTAAAATAACGAAGTTGGGGTCTACTTCCGGTAGACCGGAAATGGTGGCCATCTTGAAAATATTTTAGATTAATAGATTGGAATGAACAACTCATGTTACCAACATTTCAAGCCTCTACGAATAATGGAACCTAAAAAAGTTCTAATGAACCAGTTACGTGAGACAGCCTGTATACTCAGGTAATAAAAGAAAAAAAGTATAAAACTGTTTTATCGGTTTCCATAAAATATATATTTTTCAGAAACTTAATAATTACAAATATATCTTATTTTAGGATAAAAGATAACTAAGTACTTACATAAATTAAACATATATTTCATTTAAAATTCTAAAAACATAATACTAACAAATTATTTTTGTACAATCGATAGGATGAGTCGTCGTTTATTAGTCCTACCAGAAAAAAAACTTATTATTTGTAGTACATAAGAAAAAATGATGTATTCAGATACGTACATACTTACAGCTCTAATTATACTATTTAGCGCTACTTGTACAAAAAAGTTGTTAAGGTATTAGTTCCTATTAAAAAATTAAGTTAGTCACTTATCAACATATGAAAATACTGAACAACAATACAATATCATTATGACGCATACCTACCTTTACTGATTATCAATTCGAGACGAGTACCTGTTGACTTAAGAAAACGATACTTAACAATACATATACTACTTACTAAATAAAAAAATCTACAATACAAAAGAACTTCAATAATACTAGTCCTACCTGAAAAAAATTTTTTAAATAAGTATACAAGACCTGCAACGAAACTGAGATTCTTTTAGATTTCGAAGCTATCTCCGCTGGAAAAAGCTTGCATTGTAAAACGTTTAGACCGTAATCATTATTTTTAGACTTAGAAGAAACTGGTGGCTTTTTTTTCCTTGACGTTTTTCGGCATCTAATCTTCTCATATTTATCAATATATTGAAGAAACCGATTGTCAACCTGACCACCACCAGCCTTCTGTAGACAATGCGTTTGCCATCTATAACCTGCAGAATAAAAATTAATTCATGTGTATACTAAATTATGTATACATCACAACAATAATTCTCGTATTTTCGTGTTGCAGAACAATACCTGTGTTATAACCCACAGCTGCAATGTGTGCCCGCGATTGAAAAAATCCTCTTTGTATTAAATTTAATCATTTTCCACAGTTAAGCTTTGCTAACAGGGACATGTATAGTGCGGCTTTGTTATTGGTTTCATTATTTACCAATTTATGAGATTTTTTCAATAAATTCTCCATTCCACCTGCATTCCAACAAAAGTTCTAAAGCTAATACAACGTTTTATTGGTATTGTCGTACACCTAATGTGGTATAATATACCTGTTGACCTCAAATGATGGATTACGTCAGGATTTACTTTACCTCTATCATTACATGATTCAGAATACAGCACGTGGTCTTTGAAAAAAAAACATGATCGATAGAGTTCGATATCTCTTGTTGAAGCCGTACCTACCGTAGCTGTTCCTCCCATGAAGCACTTAATTTTTGTTGAATTTTACAAAATTTATATTTCGTTAACATGGGAACTTCTAATGTGGATAATAACTGGTCGGTTTGTGTATAAGTGCCCCCATTCACAATAGTATCCCATACCAACGACACATTTGGTGATAGTGTTTCTGTTTTTGAATGTAGAACACACGAGTTTTTTGTTACATGCCTCACAGGTTAATATAACATCAGTCCATAATCCATCGCGCTTTTCGTTTCCTACAATTAGTTTTCCAAACGTAAATTTTTTTAAATGCTCATATTGAACCTTTAATAAACATTCAGAAAAAAATTGTGTATCTACTGTCCTATTACCATGTAATTTTCGTTTTGGAGCACTCACACTTTCCCTGTCAACCGATAATTGATGGTTCATTACACTAAAATATATAATATCTATATGAGCTAAGGTGTATAAATCCGAACAGAAATCCAAATTTCAAAAAAAAAATTGTAACTATTTTGGACTACATGTACTGAGAAATTTGTTTTAGAAATTCGAAATTCTGAGTGGAGTTTTAGTAGTCCACCGCCGAGGTCTACCGATTATTCTTATGAATCGTGACATCGAAATATTCCAAATCTGATGGGGGTATTTTTTTTTGCAAATTTTGAGTTATATACGACTATAATAATATTAACACTTCGCCAAAAAAAATACACCAAATAATGTCGAGAATAAGGATCGCGTAAGACTAAACCGACTAAACCGGAATATGTTCTCCAACGAAAAAAATTTTTCAACGGTAGGATGACTAATTGTAAGGAGATATAAAAAAGCATCACTATGAATAACTGAATTGAGCTCAGCACGATCTCTTTTAACCAACTGCGGAACTATATAAATTTTTTATGCACTTTTACGAACATCACGTGATTGAACGGCGACCTTAACCAAATTTTTTCCCAGACTTAGGTTGGCACCGTTCCCTATACTTACAACATTGGTGCGTAACATCACAGGGGGATGTTCCTCAAAATATGAGAATATATTATAAGCAATATAATAAATATTAATTGCAATATCATGATCTAATCTAAATTAGTCACACAGTGGTCTAAACTCGAATAAACCCGAGCGAAAATATTTTTATTCAGTTGAGATAAGTTTTTGAAACGGAATACCACAAATTAATTGGCTCATAATAGGCCGATTTATGTTATCTTTATAACTCGAGAACGCGTAAATCAATGTAAACCATTTTTGAAAAGTCAGTTCCTAGGTTCAATTAACGTCTTTTTATGGTGTTGGATAAGATTTTAAAAGCACGTAAAATGATGAAAAAGCCATACGTTTAGCGGATATTAGTTCATATTTTTTCTTTTTTAGTAGTATTTACATAATAATAATTTCTGAATTTTATTTAGTTCTTAAGGTTTTTTATCTCTTTTTTTGAGTATCTGCAAGCCTTATTACAAAAATTACGATACAATGGGAAAATCTTTATAAACTATTTTGATAGCATTATTATATAATAATTATTATATAGATAGTTATATTCCAATAAGTCTACTCTAATAGGTAATAGATCTTTATAAATAACTGTAGATCCATCTATCAAAATCTTATGAACGCTGGTTAGCAACCAAGATGGACATATTTTTACTTTTCTTTGTACGCACTACTTATTGCGGCTAAAACATCACTCTCGCTCTAAAGATATGCTAGATAGGAGAGTTCTACCTAGCATACCCTTCATGTGTTCTAATGGGTTTAAAATATAGCCTAGTCCATTCTGTCGATATCTAAATATGTCTAAATATGATTTTTTTTAAATTTTTATTACCAGAATTCATTCATTCATCTTGTATTCGTCGTGGTTGGTTGTGGTCGTGTCGTAGATATGTTAAATTATTTTATTTTATTTTATGTGACCTATTTATTCAAAAAAATACACAATTAGTATGATCCTACATTCAAAATTCATTATGTGTTAGAGATTTTATTGACCGTAAGTTTATTTGTTTTAATTTACTTTTTATTTTATTTTAATTTATTTTATTTTAAATTAAATTTATTGATTTTATAATATGTTTTCCACACATGTAGATTCGGCTGATGATGGCTAATTATTTATAGACGAAACCAGTACCGAAGAAATTTAAAATAAAGAGCAAGAAAGAAGTTATTTGTTTTATTAAAATTTTTATTTTGATATACCTTGCAACATGGATTTCACTAAATCTAAATATTTAGCTTTGGGATACTATGTAGGCCGCTCTTCCGCTTTCCTCTTCTTTCTTTCCTTCCATTCTCGTTGGCTCATCCTGTTATTTCGGATATCTATCTTCCTTTCTCTCCCTTCTTAAATTCCCTTTATCGACTCCTTCATCCCAACAGAACATAAAATGACACATTACTTTTTGTAAATTTCAGTTAATAATTTCATACCCGGATGAGGGGCAGTGCCCCCTCATGTTGTTCCTCATCTCTCTTGCGGTCAGATCTTCATTCAGTCTCCCCTTCCTCTTTCTCATTTTTTGGCGGAGCAAACCAGAGGAGGGGTAGTGGTCCTCCTCGTTTTGCTGTTCTTCTCCTCTTCGTCCCCTTCGTTTCTTCCCGTTCCACTACTATCTTACCTACCGCGTAGCGTTGGTTCCTGTTGTGACTTTTCCTTCTTGTTCCAAATTCCTTTCGTGTTGTTCTTTTGTCTTCATCATCGTTGTTATCATGCCGCTTACCGCAGCCCACTTGTCCTCATATTCGAGCATAATTCTTATCACGTTCTCCTTTCTCACAGTTTGGCCGTATATCTCTTCACATTGCAGTCTTTGCAAACTAAACTCTTCACAATGAAATAAGGTAAGCTCCGATGTATCTCTATTTTGATAGAAGCAACATTCGTCTGTGTCTGTTTTTTTATATCATGTTGTGTATCATGGTTAGTAAAAAAACAAAATTTTTTGTAGTTTATTCGAAGTCATTACAAGCGCTTTCTGTATAGCTTTATCATTTTAGTTATGTTTACATTAAGATTTCAATATATGTATTAACTTTATTCTTTGCGTTTATTATTTAATTATCCTCATATTTTGATATAATAGAGAGAGAGAGTAAATTGTAAGGTAAGTGTTATTTTTGTTTTCGTGGAAATTCCGTTAATAAACATACGCGCGTCATTCGGATGATGCACTTCCGTCGATAAACAACATACCTGTTACTACGGGAGCAAATGCGACTTTTCCACTTGAACGTTATTTAAACACTCTAAGTCAATTACTTCTGTGGTCTAGCATACAGAACGATCGGCTGTCGATCAGACAGCACGTGTTCGATCAATGGCGTTGGCAAAAAAATTATTCTTATTTTAATTTGACGTTAGGTGGCTCTAATGCCCCCACCATGCTGGGTGTTGATGGATATGATATGAAGGGGAGGGGATGTATGATGTATCGTTTATGACGTTATCGCCATAGGGCCCGTCGACCTACTTCAAATTTTCCGTCAAAAGAACATCTTGAAAGATGCTGCGCTTTTGACTGTCCGAGTTTGAAATGTAGTGGGGGTAAAAGATGTTTTCGGTCATCGAACAAAAAAATAAAAAAGAAATAAAAAAGGTCATCGATCTAGTTCAAATTTCCCGCCAAAAGAGCGTCTTAAATGATGCTCCGTTCTGATTGGTTGGATTTGAAATGTGGGCGTGGCCGGAACCGCGAGAGGGGGTAGTGGTGGGGATAAAAAGTGTTTTCAGACCCCTATGTTAAACCTTATGGGATTTTGGTCCAGAACCTGTATAGCTATACTACTGGCATTATGTTCCCAGCGGAGAAAATCCCGCCGACCTCGTATCACGAGGAGTTCCCGTACGACAGCTTCAGGACGCGACTCTGTGGTGGTCTGGACCTGCATGGTTGTCTTCATCTTCGGGTGACTGGCCTTCTCTCCAGCCAGTTTTCTCTTCAGAATCAGAACGAGAAAAACGTTCAACTCCTGCGTCACATACTGCGACTCCGGCTGATGAGGGGTGGAATCTCAAATACCGATATTCCTCACTCAATAAACAGTTACACGTTACCGCATGGTGTTCGCGAATATAGTCAAAATCTAGTTATGTTTCAGACGTTTTAACAACCGAGGAAGTGAATAAAGCTCTAATGTTTTGGGTTCAAGAGTGTCAACAATTTTCTTTTCGTGAAGAGATTCGAGAATTGCTGGATGGTCGAGTAATTTCGAGGTCGAGTCCATTATTCCGTTTGCCTCCTTTCATCGACGGGAATGGCTTGCTTCGCATTACCGGAAGATTTAGATTCGCAAATCTGGACTGGGATGAGAAACACCCTCTTATTCTACCAAGGAGATCCCGCATCACCGAGTTGTTAATTGACAGCCACCACAGACGAACGTTAAATGGGGGAACGCAACTCACCTTATCATCAATTCGAAGACGTTTTTGGATTGTCGGGGGTCGCGTTCCAGTGAGGGCATTTATCCGGAGATGCATGATTTGTGCAAAGCAGCGGGTGGCAACCAGTTAACAATTGATGGGACAACTGCCTGTACCTCGTGTTACTCCATCTAGACCTTTTCTGCATACCGGACTTGATTACGCCGGGCCATTTCTCCTCCGTACATTCCGAGGACGGAGTGGTAAAACGTATAAGGCTTACTTAATTCTTTTTGTGTGTTTAGCCACCTCAGCTGTGCACCTTAGTAGTATAGCAATGAGGTTCCTGGGACAGTTTGACCTTGATAATCAAAGTGGATGGCACTTGAGGGTTTACCACTCTTTGAAGGGTAGTTTGGAGGGTTGAAAACCCTGTATAGGGTAGTTCTTAAGCAACCCTATCTATACAGGGTAGTTCTTAAGCAACCCCATTAAAGAAAAAAAATGATGTCATCTGTGAGTGAAAGGTGAAAAAGTGCAGGTAAGTAAATTGTTCAATAGATGGCGCTGTAAATTTGAATATTGTTCAATAGATGATGTTGTAAAATTTGAATTTATGATGATATGACGTGGCGCTAACTGGTTAATTCGGTGCTGTAAATAATAGATGGCGCTGTCTGGTTAATTCGGTGCTGTAAATAATAGATGGCGCTGTAAATTTATTTTTTACTGTACTGTATTGTAAATTTAAATTTGGTTAAAAAAAAAAAAAAAACAATAGGAAATTAAAAAATATATATTATCTTTAATTACATTGACGTACTGATTTTTTTTATTAATTACATTTACGTACTATTAGGTAATGTTTCATAACATTTTATATCGTTTGGTGAAGTAACACTTTTTGGTAGCGTTTTTCTAACATTTACGTACTATTAGGTAATGTTTCATAACATTTTATATCGTTTGGTGAAGTAACACTTTTTTGGTAGCGTTTTTCTAACAATTTAGGAAATTAAAAAATATATATTATCTTTAATTACATTGACGTACTGATTTTTTTTATTAATTACATTTACGTACTATTAGGTAATGTTTCATAACATTTTATATCGTTTGGTGAAGTAACACTTTTTAATGGTAGCGTTTCATGACAGTATAAATCAAGATTTTCTTTTCCATTAACTTTGGTTTTTTTACATTCAATGTCTTGCTTCTTATGAACTTCAATTGAAACTTTACAAAAACAAAACATTTGTTCACATATTTCACACCATTCAGTTGGCATCTTGAAGACGTTATAAACTTAATATCAATGTTTTAATAAAAATAATAAAAAAAATTTATCATGTTTTTCTTAAATTATAGTATCAGCAATAATTTATCTTGTTTTTCTTAAATTAATTTGTTGCAATTAAAATTTATCATGTTTTTCTTAAATTATAGTATCAGCAATAATTTATCTTGTTTTTCTTAAATTAATTTGTTGCAATTGCAATAATAATTTGCACTTAGCAAATTAAACAACGTCATTTTTATTTATCCAACTGTTATGAGATTTATCAAAACCTAACCATTTTACAAATAATTGATTATTTTTTGTTTTTAAAATTTTTTCAACTAAATATACATTAGGATATTTTACTTTTTGTAATTGTTTTTCGTAAAAACCTCCTTGAATTTCTTTGTTGTTTTCATCTTTTAAAAGATATGTTACTGGATTTGTATAATTAATATGTTTAATTGTAAAAATTTCAGTTGACCAATTAGGAGTATATTTTTTATCAAACACACCCCGAAGTTTTGAGATTCTTACATAATCACCAATATTAAACTTTCGATGTGTAAAATTTGTAATTTTTATTTTATTGTATACAGTAGATAGTAACCTTTTTTCATCTTTCTTTGAAACTTCAGAAGGCTTCATACCTATAGTTCTATGTTTAGTATTATTATATTTATTAACAATATCATCTAATATATCAATCCATTTATAATTTCCTCGATAACTGAATTCTTTCCACATTATATTTTTTAATGTTCTATTAACACGTTCAACAATGGAAGCTTTTTTTTCTGAATAACTACTGTAGTGATTAATTTTATATTTTTTCATTAATTGTGTAAATTCTTTATTGAAAAATTCTTTACCTCTATCAGTTTGTATGTTATTTGGTATAATATTTTTATTTAAAATTTTATTTTTTAGTGCATTTGAAATTTCATTTCCAGTCTTATTTTTGATAGGAATAGCCCATACAAATTTTGAAAAACAATTTATAATTACTAAAATGTATTTGAAATTATCGTTTTCTTTAGCATATGGTATCATTTCTACTAAATCAGCTTGAAATAAATCGTTTAACGATTTTAAAATAACTCTTCTTCTTGTAAAATTAATACGAGCTGGTTTATGAATTTCTTCTACTACTTGTCTTTTCTGGTTGTTCATTTTATTTTATAATTTTTTCTTCTCGTAATTCTTCTATTATAGAATTAATTTCATTTATAACTCCAGTATTACCTGCTTCGTACGATGCTAGTAATAGTTTAAGTCTTTCTACTAATTCATTAGGATTATTCCAATATGTATACTCAAGTTTTTTATTACTTGATACCATTAATATATTCCCACCTATTTTATTACTACTAGTACTAGTTATTAAAGGAGCTAAAATTTTACGATATTTTTCTAATTTACTCCCATCAATTTGTGTATCATCTTTATAATAACGTTTGTGTGCGTTAGTTTTTTTAACAATATCAATATATGATTCTTTATCTTTTATTGTAAAATTTTTAGGTTTCTTTTTGAATAAAAGTTCATATAGACCTGGTGTACCTTTATATGTTTTATTTTTAACAACAATATTTCCTGTAGTAGATATTGATAATGGTTCGTTACCTATATATAATTTATTTTCCAATTTTCTTACACCATATTTATTATCAAATTTATCAGCTTTATCTTCATCAGACATATCAGTGAGATACTTCTTTGAAAGATTTTTCATATCTTCATCATCAATATCTTCATTCTCTTCTTCTTCACCTTCGGTTTCTTCCTCTTCATCATCATCATCATCATCATCATCATTTTTCTTTTCATTATTTACCTTAATAAAATTCTTTTTACTATTATTTTTTTCATCTAATTTTGTTTCAATTATTTTTAGTTGTTTGGTTATAGGTAAAAATGCTCGTTCTTGAATAATTTCACCATGTTTTAAAATATTAAGTTTATTTCTAATATCACGTCTTTTAGCAATTAATTGTTTTGTAATTTTTTGTTGTTGTTGCTTTGTTTTCATTATGATGTTTGATGTAATAATGAATTTATGATTTGTTGTTATGGTATTATAAAGTGATCAAATCCTTTGCGATATCTTCCATCGTTTAATGCACAATCTTTAAATATGGATATAAATTGGTAGGGTTCTTGCCAACAAATAAAACACATTTTTTTAAATTTTTCAAATATCATATCAGTACCAATATGATCATTATAAACATGTTTTAAATTTAAATCATCCTGTTTAAATAGAATAATAAAATTTGAATTATCTCTTATTAGATGTTTTGGTACTTTAGCGTATGTTTGTGATAAATAGAAACAATCAATGTGATTATGACGACCCATACTAAAGTATTCCCTTATAATATTTTGATTGCCACAAGAAACATCATCAAATATTATTATAGAGTTTGATAATGCCTCATTGGGATGTAAAATGTTTTTACTAGTAGTAAAGGAATTAAATGTTATTCCTTTTATCGGTTTTAGTAATCGTTCTAAATAGATGTACTTTGGCTGGTAAGCCGACTTCGAATATAAATATATATTTTCAAATTTTAAACCATTTTTATGTTCAATTAGCGTAATTAATACGTTTGTTTTTCCACAATTCGATGGACCAATTATCATTGAACGAATGGTTGATGGTAAAAGTATTCCATGTTTGTTTTTCGTTTTAATTTCACCTGCAGTCGAATCATGATTTTCAACATTTAAAGTAACTTTTTGTCGTACTACTTTCATTGTTTGTTAATATAAAAATAACTTAATAACTGTTTAACCTCTTATTTATTAACGAACAATTGAGTGATAATGAAGGTATATTTAGGAAGTGGATTATTAAATAATGTTATTAATGCTTTACCGTTTGAACTGCATATACCAGGTTATAATTATTGTGGACCTGGTACTAAACTTCAAAAACGTTTAAATAGAGGTGATGAAGGTGTAAATAAATTAGATGAAGCATGTAAAGAACATGATATAGCTTATTCATTGTATAAAGATTTAGAAAAACGACATAAGGCTGATAAAATTTTAGCAGATAAAGCAATAAATCAATTTAAATCTAAAGACTCAACAATTGGTGAAAAAATGGCTGCATTAGGTGTTTCAGGAGCTATGCGAGCTAAAATAAAAATGGGAATGGGTTATTCTACTAGTAGCAATCAACATTTAAAAGTTATTAAAAAACATTTAAATTATGTTAAGAAAATAAGCAAAACAGTTGAAGAAGTTAAACATAGTATTGAGAAAGAAATAAGTAACATACCTACATTAAAAAAAATAAATATTAAATCAAAAAAAAAGGAAATAAAGCGTAAAACACAAGACAATAAAACCAATGAAATTTTAACTCCTGCAATGTTAGAAGTATTAAAAAAAAGGGGGGAAAACAAAAATATTATTGAAAATATGGATGTAGATTATAATGAAGATAATAAAATGAAACGAAAATTCAATGATGATGATGATAACAAAGATGATAATAATTTTAAAAAATTAAAAGTATCAAAGAAACGAACGTTAGAAGATGATAGTGACAATATGAAAGAACGAAAAAAAATTAAAATTAATTTAAAACGTAAATATGATTATGATGATAATGATAATAATATTAAAAAAATAAAACAATAAAATATAATATAATTTAAGTTTAAATGTAGTTATAATTAGATCATCATCATGAAAACGTCTAATAAAACAAAATGTTACAAGAAGAAAAAGGCTAAGCAATTGAGTAAAATTATTAGTGAAATAAAAAAGACAATTATTAGAAAAAAACCAAAGAATATTAAAAGTGCTATACGAGTTGCAAATAAAGCGAGTAACAAATTTAAAATACAAAAACTAAAAGGAAATCGTATAATACCGATTCCAAAAACCGGTGGTATTCTTCCGTTAATACCAATATTTGCAGGTTTAAGTGCATTAGGTGCACTTGGTGGTGGTGCAGCAAAAATTGCTGAAGCTATTAATCAAGCTAAACAGGCAAAACAGGATTTAGTAGAATCACAACGTCATAATAAGACAATGGAAGCAATAGCAATAGGAAAAGGTGCTTATTTAAAACCATATAAAACAGGATTAGGTCTTTATTTACATCCAGACGGAGCACAACGAAACAATGAAAAAAAAAACAGCCTTAACAAATATTGATATAAAATACTATGTTAAAAAATTTAAAATACCATATTTTAGAGGAGTATTCATGAAAGATCAACTTCCCTTAAAAATATGGAAAAATAATGAAAATGGTATAATTAATTTAGATAATTCTATTGGTCCTGGAACTCATTGGGTTGCATATAAAAAAATTGGAAAACGAATTATTTACTTTGATTCGTATGGTAACCTTCGACCTCCTAAAGAAGTTGAAGTTTATTTTAAATCTAATGGAAATGTACATATTAATTATAATTATAACAGATATCAAACATTAAAAAAAATGTCATATAATTGTGGTCATTTATGTATAAAATTTTTATTAAATAAATTATTTGTATAATATAAAAATCTTCATTTACTAAAATGTCGTACACGTTTACGTTTCATCAAAGATCTTCAGTACTACGTACTAATATATATCCTCCACTAATTTTAAACAATGAAGATACATACGTCATTGGTTTAGTAAATTTTGTTAGTTATAATTCAATACCTAATGTAGATGTATATAACAATAAGTTTTACTATGATAATAATCGAACTATTGAAATACCAAAAGGATTATATGAAATTAGTGATATCAGTGATTATTTAGAGAAACGTATTGATGAATTGGAACAAGATGAAGAAAAAATAATTAAGAAAAAAGATCCTAAGGCTGTATTTAATAAAACATCTCTACGTCTACATTTAAATCGAAATACATTGAAAAGTGAAATTAAATGTAATAAACAAATAGATTTCACTAAACCTAATAATATTGGAACCTTATTAGGTTTTTATAAGAAAAAAATTATTAAGAATATTAAACACGAATCAGATGTTCCAGTAAATATTTTTCAAATTAATTCTATTAATGTAGAATGTAATTTGGTTACTAATTCTTATAATAATAACGATCCAATGCATATTTTACATATTTTCTATCCAACAGTATTACCTGGTACAAAAATTGTTGAAAATCCTCACAATGTTATCTATTTACCAATCAATACAACACATATTAATGAAATTATTCTTAAAATAACTGATCAAGATGGAAAATTGGTTAATTTTAATGGAGAAGTGATAACAGTAAGACTTCATCTTAAAAAAGTATAGAATGGTATTTAGATATCAAAACTTTGATAATATAAAAGCTTACCAAAATAAGAAAAAAAACAGTATCAAAAGAAAATTGAAAGTGTTAACAACAACAAAAGTAAACAAGAGAAAATTATCATCTTCTAACAAAAAATTTTTAGTTCGTTTAGGATTTAAATTACAATGAGTTTTAATAATTTAAAAGTAAATGAAAATGTACTTTCGGATAATTCAATTATTAATTTTGAATATCATACTCATCAACCGTATGCATCAACATCATATAACAATAATGATGAAATACGTATACCAATACAAACACAAGATGTATATACATTACCTTCACAAAGCTATTTGTATATAGAAGGTAGATTATTAAAGGATGATGGAAAAACAGTTAGCACCAATTTAAAATTTATCAATAATGGTTTATTATTTTTATTTGATGAAATTCGTTATGAATTAGGTGGTACGGTAATTGATCGTACTCGTAATCCAGGTATTACATCTACATTAAAAACATATGCATCGTATACAGTAAATCAATGTAGCAGATTACAAAATGCAGGATGGAATCATAATGAACATCCACATATAACAGATAAAAATGGATATTTTAGCACATGTATTCCGTTATCTATGGTATTGGGTTTTGCAGAAGATTTTCCTAAAATTATAATGAACGTACGTCAAGAGCTCATATTTATTCGCAGTAATTCTGATTTAAATTGTATTATAAATGTACCAATAACAGGAAGTGATAAACCTAAAATTGAAATTAGTAAAATTATGTGGAAAATACCACATGTAGTAGTAGCAGATGTAGAAAAATTACGTCTAATGAAATATATTGATAGAGATTTAGAAATTGCATTTAGAAGTTGGGAATTACAAGAACTTCCCGTAGTACAAGAAAGTACCAAACATACATGGACTGTAAAGACAACCAATCATTTAGAAAAACCTCGATTTATAATTTTTGCTCTTCAAACAGATAAAAAAAATTCAGTTACGAAAGATATGACTTTATTTGATCATTGTAACCTAACAAACGTAAAGTTATATTTAAACTCTGACGTATACCCATATGATAATCTTAATTTGAACTTTGATAAAAATCAATGGTCGATATTATACGAAATGTATGCACAATTTCAAAATGTTTATTATTTTAAAAATGGTGGAACAGAACCTTGTCTCTCTCCATCACTATATAAACACGTTGGACCTTTTGTAATAATTGATTGCAGTCACCAATCAGAAGTAGTGAAGAACGGTGCTGTTGATATTAGACTAGAATTTGAAACATCTAAAAACGTAGAGGAAAAAACGAGTGCATATTGTCTAATATTACATGATAAATTAGTTAAATATAATCCATTAACAACTGTAGTAAGAACATTTTAAAAAAAATTACATGATAAATTAGTTAAATATAATCCATTAAATCCATTAAAAAACTATGTTCATTATAGATATTCAAGGATTTCAATATGGGAAAAGTGATTTTTATATTCGAGAGATATCTATGTTGGATGTTCGAACTAAAATTGATTACCATTGTTTTGTAACATTACCATTTGAATTATCATGGTTTAATAATAAAATTACAAAACATTTTAATTGGTTAACCAAAAATCACCATGGATTGTCTTGGAAGATGATAACGGAAAACTATTGGGAAGTAGATAATACTGTATTAAGTAGTTATATTAAAGATATAGTTAAGAATAATGTTATTTTAGTTAAGGGTGATAATAAAAAAAAATGTTTAAGTAAATTTATAGATAATGTAATTATAGATGTAACAAAAATTAATTGTCCTAATTTTAATTGTTCTCAAGATTTTAGTAATCATTGTAATGGACATTTAATTAATAATTTAAGTTGTTCGTTAAATAATGTACATAAAATATACAATTGGTTTATTAATTAAAAACAATGCTTTTAAGATTTTTTTCTTTATTTTAAATATTTTGAAAAAGCAAATTCATTTAATTTTTAAGTTCTAGTAATTAAACTTTCTAATAATTTTTTTAATTATAAAATAAAATGAACAACCAGAAAAGACAAGTAGTAGAAGAAATTCATAAACCAGCTCGTATTAATTTTACAAGAAGAAGAGTTATTTTTATTAAATAAGAAACAATAAGTTCTAATAATTTTTTTTATTAAAAACTATATAATTTTTTTGTATTATATTAGATTAGACACTTTTTTTTCTTTTGCTGGTAGATGTCTCTTCTTTATCATTGTCTTCGTGATTTGATACTTTTTTCTTTTTATTGTTAGATGCTCCTTTTGAAACATCCTCATCCTCCTCCTCTTCCTCCTCTTCATCAATGTCATCATACCGTTGTGTTAACAGGTCCTCTAACATTCTTTTTCGTTCTTGTTTTTTATTCTCTTTTTTATTCTCTAATTCTAATTCTTCTAGACTTTCTTCTCCTTCACTACCTCGCTCATCAAATTTATATTGATACATAGCAGCTCCTAATAATTCAAGTTCCTCTTTTTCTGAAACCCCTGTTAGTCTTGTATAACTAACAGGTAAATTACCAAATTTTCTTTTCAAAGTTTCTTTTTTTGGTGTATAATTTAAAGAAACCATAACATTATCATTATGTTGTTCGATATTTTTCAATCCATATCTAAATTAATATAAATAATATTAGTAACTAGATTAAAAAAAAAAAAAAAAACTTTTAAAACTTTTACCTACTAAACAAATGTTTACAAATAACAAACAGTTGTTTTCCTGAAATGCGTACTGTATTTAAATTCATCACCAATAAACTACTTGGAGGTGTAGTCATTTTAACGTGGTTGGTATGAGTCAAGCTTAGCGATATAAGTATAACTGTGATGCGAATACAAATTTGTCTAACTTTTTATACTAGTTGATAAAAAAATGTTAATCAAAAACATGATAACTAAATAGTATAAATAGAGTTTTGAATAGTTGAACTCGATTATTATTTCCATAATCATTGGTGGAAAAATGTCTGCAAATAGTAAGTTTTTTTATTTTTTATTCTGTTATAAGTTAATTTGTTTTTGTATTTTTTTAGTTGAAATTAGTCTTGTACACAAAATGTGTACTATTTATAACCCGACTGTAAGTACTACACTAAGTTTAATTATTTTATTATTTTATTTATTTTTTAGCCCATAATCAAGAAAGTACCATTAGAGTACTTTTTTGACTTAAAAAAAAAGTACGGGGACTACCTAATGGTAGTGTATAACGGGAAATGGGAGGAGGGCTATCTAATAATACTAAAAATCCCCGAAACAGCAGAATTTTGCTACAACTTTTTTTGTAAGTTGTAAAATAATAAATAATAATTTTAATATAATAATTTTTTTTTTTATTGCAGCTACTCCACCGAAAGGATTGGAATGTAAGTTGTTTAGAACGTCTAAATAACCTGTACTTAACTTCCATTACTTTTTTTTTTAGACTACAATGAAGATTTATTTTAAAGGCTATACTTAGTCCTTTAAATAAATAAAGAATATTTAACATATTACTATTGTTTTATTCATAACTTAAAAAGATTTTGATGGTTCATTAGTTTATTCTCTTTAATGTACTTTAATTTCACTTTACAGCAATCGGTTCAATTCTTAGGTAAGTATATATATATAATCATTAACCATGAAAAATCTTTTTTTATTCTTTGTCTTTAACCAATAACAACATAGTAACTTATCAATTTGTTTAGTATACATCTTTAACCAATAAAAACATAGTAACTTGTTTATTATAAATCTTTAACCAATAAAAGCATTGTAACTTATCAATTTGTTTGCTATATATTATAGGAAGAAGAAACTTTTTAACAAATTTTCTGTTTGTTCTTGTTGTTATTGTTAACATGAATAAAGAAAGTGAAAGAATTGATAAACTGTCTTCAACTGTTTTATTTAAAATTCAACAAGTAAGTACAATAATAAAAAAAGTAAAAGATTTAACAAAATGGTTAAAAATAATAAATAGACAAATTTTGCTTACTAGAAAAATTATTAAAAATAAATCAATAAAAGATATTAATTATAGAAAAATTGAAGCTAATTTAGGTCATTTAAAATTTTATAGAGAAAAATTTAGACAATTAAAAAATAATAATAAAGAAAATAAAAAGAATAGAAATTTAAAATGGGAAAATTTAGAAACATGTTTTAAAAATAGAATTTGTAGTGGACTTATTATAAATTATTCCATAATAGATCCTGAAATGTTTCTTAAAAAAGCTTTTAAATCTTTTTCATTTCAAATTAAAAAAAAATTAAAAACATCAATGTTAAAAGTTAATACTATTTTTTATGGTAATTTTATAAAACCTCAAACTCTTGAAACTGAAATTAAATTTTTTAATACTAAAAATAATTTAATTGATATAAATACAAATTTAAAAATTTGGTACCAAGAAAATATAATAGATAGAATTTTAACAAAACTTGAAGAATTTCAGGAACGCGATTCTGGTTGGGCACTTTTTGAAATTCTTCATTTAAAAGTTAATATGAATCAATATTCTCCTATCAGTTATGGTTATTCTACGTATACAGATTTACCTCAATTTATAAAAAATAAAAAGGCTGTAATTAATATAAAAAATAATGATGAATTTTGTTTTCTCTGGTGTATTGTTGCCTCTAAATTTCCTTGTAAAGAAAGTCAAAACGTATCTAGAGTAACATCATATCCACACTTTAATCGAATATTAAAATATGATCATATTAAATTTCCAATTAGATTAAAAGATATTCCAAAATTTGAGTTCAAAAATAATTTATCAATTAATGTTTTTGCAATAAGTAAAGAACAAAAAAATAAAAAAGAAATTGTACCTGCATATTTAAGTATTTATGATTTTAATGAAAAAATTAATTTACTCATTACTTCAATTGAAGATGATAATAACTATGACAATGATGATGATGATGATGATGATGATGATGATGATGAATGTAATTATAATGAAGCTTCATATAAAAAAAAAATTTTTCATTTTGCGTTAATTAAAAATTTAGATAAATTAATATTTAATCAAATTAATAAAAATAAAAACAAAACATTCCTTTGTAATAGATGTCTTAATCATTTTTCAAGTGAAAAAATTTTAACTGAACACATAATTAATTGTAGAAATTTAAATAATACAAAAATTACATTACCATCTACTTTTGATTCAAACCTTCAATTTAAAAATTTTAAAAATATTTTAGATGTACCATTTGTTATATATGCTGATATAGAAAGCCTACTAATAAAACAAAACGATCCAAAAAAAACACACACATTAAATCGATATCAAAAACATCAGGCTTTTAGTATAGCTTTTTACATAAAATGTAATTTCGATGATTCTCTTTCAAAATTTTCACTTTACACTGGAACTAATTGTGCAGAATGGTTTGCAAAGCAATTAAATACATTTGGTTTAGAAGTTAATGATAGAATTAAAAATGTTATTCCACAAAAGTTATCATTAGAAGAAAAACAAACATTTATAAATGCTAAAGTTTGTCATATTTGTTTAAGATATTTTAAAAATGATGATATAAAAGTAAGAGATCATTGTCATTTAACTGGAACATTTAGAGGTGCAGCACATAATAGCTGTAATCTAAATTTACAAATTAATCTTTGTATTCCTATAGTATTTCATAATTTGTCGGGATATGACTCTCATTTTATTATTAAGTCTATAGCAACTAATATAAAAGGAACTATGCAATTGTTACCTATTAATGCTGAAACGTATATTTCATTTAAAAAAAACATTTTAAACACAAACATACATTTGAAATTTATTGATTCATTTAGATTTATGTCATCCAGTTTAGATAAACTTTGTTCATATTTAACTGAAGATCAAAAAATTATTGCAAAAAAGTTTACAAAAAATAATGAAGAATTTCAATTATTACAAAGAAAAGGAATTTTTCCTTATGAATATTTAGACTGTTGGGAAAAACTACAGGATACAAAATTACCTCAAATTAAAGATTTCTATAGTGATATCAATAAAAAAGATATATCTGAAATAGATTATAAACATGCTCAGAACGTTTGGAATAAATTTAATATACAAAATTTACAAGAGTATGCAGAATTATATTTAAAAACCGATGTATTAATTTTAGCTGATGTTTTTGAAAATTTTCGTAAATTATGTAAGTCTACCTATAATTTAGATCCTTTACATTATTGTACTGCACCAGGTTTAGCATTTGATGCTATGTTAAAAATCACAAATATTGAATTAAAATTATTTACTGATATAGATATGATATTATTTATTGAAAGAGGTATCAGAGGTGGTATATCTCAATGTTCAAATAGATATGGTAAAGCTAACAATAAATATATGAACAATGATTTTGATTCTAACAAAATATCATCATTTTTAATGTATTTTGATATTAATAACTTGTATGGTATGGCAATGATGGATTTTTTACCATATGACAATTTTGAATGGGTAGATGATATATACAGTACGCCTAGTATTGATAGTATTCCTCACGATAGTCCTATTGGTTATATTTATGAAGTAGATTTACAATATCCAAAAGAACTGTTTGAAGTACATAAAGATTTACCATTATGTCCAGAACATTTAATTCCACCTTGTTCAAAATCTAAACTTAAAAAATTAATGACAACTTTATTTGATAAGAAAAATTATGTTATTCATTATCGTTTCTTACAACAGGCTATTCAGTTAGGTATTAAAATTATTAAAATTCATAAAGTATTAAAATTTAATCAATCTGATTGGTTAGCAAAATACATACATTTAAACACTGAAATGAGAAAAAAATCAAATAATGATTTTGAAAAAAATTTTTTTAAACTAATGAATAATGCAGTTTTTGGTAAAACTATGGAAAATGTACGCAAATATAGACATGTTAAATTAGTAAGCAATTGGAACGGACGTTATGGTGCGAAATATTATATAGCACAACCAAATTTTTATAATTGTACAATAATTGATAAAGATTTAATTCTTATTGAAATGAAAAAATTTAAAATTCATTTTAATAAACCCATCTATACTGGAATGGCAATTTTAGATCTATCAAAAATAATTCTTTATGATTTTCATTATAATTACATTATAAAAAAATTTGGAAATAATGCAAAATTATTATATACTGATACTGATAGTTTAATTTATCATTTTTTTGAAACAGATATTTATGAAGAAATTAAAAAAGATATAGATCGTTTTGATACATCAGATTATCCAATAAATAATATTTATAATATTCCTCAAAAAAATAAAAAAGTAATTGGTTTAATGAAAGATGAAAATAACGGATCTATCATGACTGAATTTATTGGTTTAAAATCTAAAATGTATGCAATTAAAGTTCAAACTTCTGAAAAAGAAATCATAAATATTAAAAATAAACTTATTAGTAAAGGTGAAAGTAGCAATGAAATTAATATTGCTATATCAAACATCGGAATTAGTAAAAAAGCAAAAGGAGTTAAATCATCTTCATTAAAGTCTATTACATTTGAAGATTATTATCAATGTTTATTTAATAATGAAACATTTTTTACGAATCAAAATTTAATTAGATCAGAGAAACATCAGGTATACACAATTAAACAAAAAAAAGTTGCGTTGAGTAGTTATGATGATAAGAGAATAGTTAATTATACATTTACTGATACAAAACCTTGGGGTTATTACGTTTAAAGTATAATATTATATTATGACTCATCGATTTTTTTATTATGAGATAAAACAGGTTGAAACATGTTTTAAACTTGTTTACTAATATAAATAATGATAAATCAAACATTTTTTGTTAGTCTTATATTACATTTTAACGTTTCAACAAGAACAAAAGAAAAAAAGAAAAAAAAAATGATAAAAATATGTATACTTATCTTTCTATTTAATTTTGCAACAAGTGAAAAAGATTGCTGTGAGAATTATAATTATTATAAAGAACAATATGAAAATATATATAAAAATTATGAAATTCTTTATAACAATAGCTATAATGCGTATCATACATGTAAAAATAGATTAGAAAAATGTTATAAACCAGATAACAATGCAATTTGTCTTAGTCAAGTTGCTTTGCTTACTAAAAAATTGGAAAACGAAGAAACATTGGACACGATGAAAACTTTAATAGATAACAATATACTTTTAACAACGCATAATGAACAATTAACTACAATATTATCAACTATTAAAGAAAAACTATTAAAATCTGAAAATAGAATTATCAGTCAAGAAAATACTATTGACAATTTGAATAAGGAATTACAGAAGATGATATTTAATGTACAAATGATAAAAGTTGATAATGAACAGTACAAGGAAAAAATACAAATATGTCACCTTGAAGTTTTGCATTTGCATAATGATCGTCTTAAATTTATGAATAGTGTTAATACATATTTATGTTAGATCTTACAACAATAAACTGCATTTAGTAACCGTAAATCTTTCAAAGAATAACCAAAAAACAAATTTACATCATGAATAATTATTATGGTCCTAAACCTGAAATGGTTATTTGTCCAAAATGTTTTCATATGGGGGTTACACATATCAAAACGAAAACTACAGTTATAACTCATCTTTTTTCTCTCATCTTATGTATATTTGGGTAAGAAAAAAATTAATTTATTAATATAATTTTTTCATTTATTATAATTACAGGTGTTGGCCTTGTATTTGTATTCCATACTGTATGAACTCTTGTATGAATATCAATCATTACTGTATTAATTGTAAATCATTTCTAGGTTCATATCAAAATTAATATAAAATCTTGTATGAATGACAATACTGTATTATTGTAAATCAAATTAAAAAATATATATATAAACATTTTTTTTTTCTTAATTCCTTATTATACTTCTAGTGTACCTACAATTTGAGTTAAGATAAAATGTTACTAAACCTAATTTGAATTGAACCATGAACATAAAGATACGTAATAGACAAAAACAAGATAACTATGAGGAGATAAAAATTATTATTGCAATTGCAGCAAATTAATTTAAGAAAAATAAGATAAATTGTTGCGGATCCTAATTAAGAAAAACAAGATAAATTGTTACTAAACCTAATTTGAATTGAACCTTGAACATAAAGATACGTAATAGACAAAAAACAAGATAACTATGAGGAGATAAAAATTATTATTGCAATTGCAACAAATTAATTTAAGAAAAACAAGATAAATTGTTGCGGATCCTAATTCATGTAAATTGAACCATGAGGAGATAAAATTAACCTCAATGTGTACAAATTATTATTATAAATTAAGATTACAACTCGTAGCAAATTTATTAGTGTGATTTCACATTTTCAAAACTCTTCGTAACTCTTTTAACTTTAAATTTTTTTCAATCAACGATGTCAACTCAAGCAAATGGTAACGAAGGTAAAATAAGATGTAATACTTTTTTGATAATTCATAAATAATATATCTTATTTTTTACAGATAAACGTTGTATTAGTTGTTTAGATACATACATCTATTTTGAGAACAATATTGCATATTTTATTTGTTTCGAGTGCGTTAACATTTTTAATTATGGACCAGCTCCTTTTCTTTTAAATGTGACGTTGGAAAAACATCAAGTTTCCATAGAAGAAACAATGGAGTATAGATCTCCAGTATGTTCAGTATGTTTTGAGAACATTACTGAGATAATAAATACAAATTGTTGTGAAAATTGTTAGAAAAACGCTACCAAAAAAGTGTTACTTCACCAAACGATATAAAATGTTATGAAACATTACCTAATAGTACGTAAATGTTAGAAAAACGCTACCAAAAAGTGTTACTTCACCAAACGATATAAAATGTTATGAAACATTACCTAATAGTACGTAAATGTAATTAATAAAAAAAATCAGTACGTCAATGTAATTAAAGATAATATATATTTTTTAATTTCCTATTGTTTTTTTTTTTTTTTTTAACCAAATTTAAATTTACAATACAGTACAGTAAAAAATAAATTTACAGCGCCATCTATTATTTACAGCACCGAATTAACCAGACAGCGCCATCTATTATTTACAGCACCGAATTAACCAGTTAGCGCCACGTCATATCATCATAAATTCAAATTTTACAACATCATCTATTGAACAATATTCAAATTTACAGCGCCATCTATTGAACAATTTACTTACCTGCACTTTTTCACCTTTCACTCACAGATGACATCATTTTTTTTCTTTAATGGGGTTGCTTAAGAACTACCCTGTATAGATAGGGTTGCTTAAGAACTACCCTATACAGGGTTTTCAACCCTCCAAACTACCCTTCAAAGAGTGGTAAACCCTCAAGTGCCATCCACTTTGATTATCAAGGTCAAACTGTCCCAGGAACCTCATTGCTATACTACTCACCTTGAGCTTGCAACCGATTACACGACTTCCGGCTTTCTGGCGGCATATAGACGATTTTTAGAACGTAGAGCAGGTTCAAAAAATTGGAAAGAAATAGTCAACATATTAGTCGCTGATGGTACGAAGTGGAAGTTTAACATTCCTGCGCCTCCTCACTTCGGTGGTAAATGGGAGGCTGGCGTCAAGTCCGTTAAAACACACTTAAAGAGGGTGGTTCTTTAAAAGAGGACCGTGTTCTCTACGGTCCTTGTACAAATCGAAGCCGTCCTAAATTCAAGACCTCTTTATTCGCTGTCCGACGATCCCAGTAGTTACGATGTGTTGACACCGGCTCACTTCCTAATAGGCGATTCTCTGACAATAGTGCCAGAACCATCTCTCATCGACGAAAAGATTTCTCGTTTATCTCGATGGCAGCTTTTGCGACGGATGTTGGAGGATTTTTGGAATCATTGGCAAAGATTTTATTTGCAGTAGATACAAAATGCCACCAAATGGCATGTACCTCATAATTTGCCACAAATCGGACAACTGGTCTTAATTAAAGACGAACGCCTCCCTCCCGGTAAATGGATGCTTGCTCGTATTGAGAAAATTCACTAAAACCTCAACTACCACGTTAACACGTCCCTTCGTTCGTTTATGTGTCCTCCCTTCAATTGAATGATAGACGCGCTTATTCGTTTGGCCGCAATGATTTGTAGTTCAGTTATAATGATTAATAATGATTTGTAGTTCAGTTATAATGATTAATAATGATTTTTAGTTGTAATTATTCAGTCAAAATTTATTTCATTTTTCGAATTCGGTATCCTCTTCCGGAATCTTTGTAATTCCATGTGGAAAATTAGCCGGAAGATCGCGTTCAATTTATATATGAGTTTTTCTTTTCAATTATTTTTTAATGACTCAAATTTTTTTTTTTTGCTTTTCTCTTTAATTATATTCGGTTGCCGAATGTTCGGCAAGGTATGTTCAATTTCATTCAATGAAATTTAATTCTTTTTTTATTTAATTTTCAGTTTATATTTAATTCAATTTTTCGGATAGATTGTACATTTTCATTTTTATTTTGTTCCGAAATTTTTGTATGCATTCGTTCCGCCCGCAAGTAAAAAAAAACAGTTGAACTTGTTTTCTTCGATTTTGACGTTACGAGACAGAGAATAAAAGTCAGTTTTGCAATGAGATGTAGTGAGTTTTCTATTTAACAATTTCTTTCATTGATTTTATTTCATTAAATTTGTAAAGTGTAAAGTGTGGATCTGTGACTTTAAAAGCAAGTATAATAGAACTTTTTTTCATATTATAATTAGTGGAACATGTCATTTTCGAAGACAACCGTAATTAAATTAACTCAAAACAGTTACTTTTGTTTTTCTTGTGAAGTAATGTTGTTTTTTGTTTCATGAAATTGGTGTTCTTTGTTAAATATTATATGTCTTCCAAAGTTTGATTTTTGTTGTGTTCTATGTTTGATACATGTTCTTTACATGTATCACATTCTAATTTGTAAACTCCATTATCGTTTATTTTATTGATTCTATCTTTGTTATTAATTAAAATTTTATTGTTTGTGCTATTTGTTGTATTTGTAAGAGTGGTAAGTTTTATGTGATTCTGTTTATTTCTCTATTTGTCAATCATTTTGTTAATGATTTGTGGTTTATAACCGTTATTTTGGCCAATTTTTTTGATAATGGATATTTCTGTTCTAAGTTTTTTTTCACTAAGTTTTGTGTTGAAGGCACGGTGTATATATACGTTGAAAGTTGCCATTTTATGAGCATAATTATGAAAAGAATCATTTGGGATGATAGTATCTGTTTATGTTGGTTTTCTATAGATGCTGTATTGAAGTCCGTTGTCTGTTTTTAAAATTGTTATATCTAAAAAATTTATGCGATTGTTATATTCTATTTCGGTTGTAAATTTGATGTCTTTATGTAAATTATTAATGTAGTTGTGTAAGTTGGTTATTGTTCTTATCTGTCATTGTCGATGAAAACGATGATATTATCTACATATCTTAACCATGTTATGATGTTGTGTCTATGTGGGTTGTTATTATTCATTATAAGTTCTTTTTCAAGTCTGTCTAAGAATATATCAGCATGTAATCCACTTAGTGGTGATCCCATTGGAAGGCCCTTATTGTAGGTGTAGTAAGTGTTTTTAAATTTACAAAAATTTTGCTGTATGCAGATTATAAACAGGTTAAATATATTTTTTTTTATCGGTTTCATTATTAATTCTGTCTTTAATAATGTTGTTCAAAATTTGAAGGGTTTCATCAGTTGGAATGTTGGTGTATAGGTTAGCGATGTCGAATGAGATCATTTTGTATTTGTCAGGACGATTAATTTTTGTAAGTTTATTAATTAAATCGTATCTGTTTTTTATGGTGTGTCTAGTTTCAAATCCTGTTATATCTTTAAATATGTTGACCAAGAATTTTGCTGTTTTGTAAGTGGAAGAGGCGTTTGAGGAAATGATAGGCCGAATCGGTATGTTTTGTTTATATAATTTCGGCAATCCCTACAATCTTGGTGTTTTGGGATTCATTGGCAAAATAGAATAAATGTTTTTGTTAAATTTTTGTAGTGTTTCTTTGGATTGAAATATAATTATTTTAGTTATTTTGTGGAAACTTGTAGTTGGATCCTTTGAAACAGTTGTAAAGCTGTTTTCTTTTAAAAAATCTTCAGTTTTCTTTATGTAGTCTTCTTTGTTCATTATTACTAAACCTGCGTTTTTATCAGCTTTGGTGATAGTTAGATTGTTTTGTTTGATTTTATGTTTTGTTATTAATTATTCATTTTTCTTTATTAATTTTTCGTTCCTTCATTAACTCCTTATTTTTTGTTGTTCTTTTTGTTTCTTCTTTAATTAATATCTGTTGAAGTTCTGTATTAATTGTTTCTTTGGTTTCCATTTTCTTCGCCATTGCTTTCAATTCAATAGCTGTTTTTTTCAAATTGGATTTAGTTGTTAATGCATATTTGTGGCCTTTATTAAGCATTTCTAATTCTTCTGGGTTAATGTTATGTTCGTTAGATTAGTTATGCGTTTTTGAAATATATGATGTTTCATGTTGTAGTCTTTAGTTATCTTTCCATCTTCTTTTATTATTTGTGTTTTCTTTTCTTTTCTAAAATTATCTGATTTCCTTTGTTTTGATGTCCATTCTTGATTGATTTTATTTTTATTCTAAGTGGTTTTGTTGTTCATTATTTCTTGGATTTCTATATTGTGGTAGGTCTTTGTTAATTCTTGGTAGACGTAATATGTCTCAGGATTAATTTTGTGGATTAATGTGGATTAATTAATTTTCTTGTAATGTTTCTTAATTTCTGTTTTAATTGTTTTCTTTATAACTTTTTGCACTTGATTCTTTGTCATGTTGTTGGGATATTTGTGTCCCAACAAATATTTATATTATATTCAATTTTAATTTTATTTTATTTTATTTTAACCCTATTTTAATTTTTCACATTGACACAACATGTCATAAATCACATCATAAAATAAAACGCCAATATAAAACAACAAATTTTAAATAAGATCAACAATTCTTGAAAGATGGATTTCCTGAAGATGGCCTAAACAAGGCCGAAACCGGTTGAAACATTATAAGCAATAACAATCGTCTTAATAAAAGTGCAAAAATTATTAAATAAATTTTAATTTTTGTTTGTGCCTTTGCTTTTGTATTTTAGGTATGGATCTCTCAGGCAACTATAGATTGGTTTTTGGGTCGGGATGATTTGTTCATTAAGGTTTATAATATTACTGTTAGTTTCAATAAACTTGTTGATCTTTTGTTGAGCTTTTATTAAGTTGGTGTAGTAATTTAATATTTTTATTTTCATCAAATATGTGGTTGTTGAAAATTTGATATTTTCCGAATGCCGATTTTGAGCTGTTTTTATGTTCTTTATGCCTTGTTTGTATGAGAAGCATACCCGTTTCACCTATGTACGTGGCTGAACAGGTCCCACATTGTAATTGGTATATGCCACTTTTAGCAAGAGTTGCAGTTTTGTTTTTGTTATTAACTAATAATGTTTTAAGATTGTTTTTGTTTTTAAATGTTATTGTTATGTTGAAATTATAGAACATTTTCTTGATTTTATGGGAAATTTCTCGTGGGTAGGTTATGGATCTGTACGCTGTTGGTGTATTTGGTTTTCGGTCGGATAGGGAAGTTATTTCTTGAAGATTATATTTATTTTATATTTTCGAAAACATTCGTTGGATATATGTCGGTGTTAAGCTGTTTTCGTTTGCAATTTGGTGGATAATTACGATTTTTTTCTAGGTTTTGTTGTTCTAATTTTGAATGGAAAGCTCTGTATAGATAAGCCCGGTATGCTGCCATTTTATGAGTTTCATCATGATGAGAATCGAACGGGATGGTGGTACTAGTTTGTGTAGGTTTCCTGTAGATATCATATTTAATTGTGTTGCTTGAATGTCGTAGTGTATAGCATAAGAAATTTAATTTTTGATTGTTTTCAGTCTCGATAGTGAAGTTAATATTGGGGTGTAAACTATTAATGTATTTTTGAAGATTATCAATATGTTGGTCGTCTTTAATCAGTACTAAAATATCGTCCACGTGTATCTTGTCCATAGGATAATATCGTCTCTATAAGGGTTTTTGTCACTAAAAATTTGTTTTTTTTTCTAGGTTGTCCATGAAAAACGTTATTATGCAACTAACGTCACACAATAATGTTTGACATTTTGAAAAATTTCAATTAATTTTTCTAATTCTTTAATAATTACGTAAGATTTCACTATTGTATTAATATGTATCATTTATGTTTAATATGTTGTAAACTTGTAGATATCTGCTGAAGAAGAGCAGGCTAGCTCGAAACTAGTTTAGAATAAATAAATTTGAATATCACTAGAAGTAATTTAAAAAAAACCCTTATAAATAAATAATTTATTGGTTAGAAAAAACAAAACAGTTTTGTTTAATTTCTGACGAATTGGCGAATGATTGGTGCAAATTAAAAATTTTATTAATGTAATGTAGTCTTATTTTTATGTACAAATAGGCATTATTTTTAATGAGTTATTAATCCATTAAATGTTTAGACAATTCTGTGAATATCTGAGTATACATAATCTATATTGGGCAATGAAAGAGAAAAGTTACTCGACTTTGAAAATTTTTTTCCTAGGGTGTTGGGGTCTTTTTTGGATCAATGCTTGTTTCCGAAGAAGTTTAGATTATACTTTTAAGGCCTGGTTACACAGTACGAGTTACTGATCTGACAGTAAGCACCGATATACTCGCATAGCTTGACCGATACTTGGGACCGGTCCCACAAGTACGACTTGCTGGCGCGAAATTATACAGCTACTGCACGTGTATCTTTTCAGTAGCTTTTAGGTCTCGTGCAATGTTGTCGCAAAATACACGACTGATCACGGTTGATACCGTAATAAAACGGTTACAAAAATACTTTGCGCTGATATGATTCGATTTTAGCAGTTATAGTACTGATACCTACACAACTGGAAATACTCTTAAATATAATTGCTCCAGAAATTGAACATGAAGATACACACATGAGGGGTGCTCTACTTGCGAGAGTAATATTGAAGATAACCCTAGTATAACTTTCTTCTAGTATATCGTATAGATTGTTGTCAATATTTTTCAGAATTTCAAAAGCATTCGTAATTAAAATAATACCAGAAGTGTGTGATGTTATAAATGAAAGTCTAAAAGATTTTATCAAAATAAATTATTTTTATTATTCGCAACGAAATTTACAACTGATTTGTTAATGTTTCTTGTATGTTGTAAAAATGAATCTTACATAGTAGTATAGTACTACATTGCTTAGTTTAGTGTATCAGTGAATGTCATTACTGCAGCAAGTATATCACCTGCGAGTAATGATTACAAGGGTTCTTCCAATTGTGTACAGCATGCAGACACCGAAGACTGTGATGATGGAACGGATTCAGTACTGTAATTAGAAGAAGTATACACATTTCTAGCATAGAGAGCTATCTTACGGTATCTAGAGAATAATGCGTGTATTTTATAATTGCATCAATTCTATTAATTATTATTCAGGCAGTTACCACGCCCGATCTGCAATGCTACATCTCTTCCAATTACTTCACATTCATCTTCTGGTTCTTTTGGACTCGGGGCAGACATTGTTAAACATTGATTTAACTCCTTAATATGATATTTTGTAGTAACTAGTATGCGAGATACTGACCAACTTGCATACAACATTAACTCGTATGATGCGGACACACGGTGCGAGCAGCTGCACTGCAGTACCTGACTAGGTCAGCTCGGCTAGTAGTTTGCACTGTGTAACCAAGTCTTTAGTTCAGTACTAAAATATCGTCCACGTGTATCTTGTCCATAGGATAATATCGTCTCTATAAGGGTTTTTGTCACTAAAAATTTGTTTTTTTTTCTAGGTTGTCCATGAAAAACGTTATTATGCAACTAACGTCACACAATAATGTTTGACATTTTGAAAAATTTCAATTAATTTTTCTAATTCTTTAATAATTACGTAAGATTTCACTATTGTATTAATATGTATCATTTATGTTTAATATGTTGTAAACTTGTAGATATCTGCTGAAGAAGAGCAGGCTAGCTCGAAACTAGTTTAGAATAAATAAATTTGAATATCACTAGAAGTAATTTAAAAAAAACCCTTATAAATAAATAATTTATTGGTTAGAAAACAAAACAGTTTTGTTTAATTTCTGACGAATTCGCGAATGATTGGTGCAAATTAAAAATTTTATTAATGTAATGTAATGCAATTCTATTAATTATTATTCAGGCAATTACCACGCCCGATCTGCAACGCTACATTTCTTCCAATTACTTCACATTCATCTTCTGGTTCTTTTGGACTCGGGGCAGACATTGTTAAACATTGATTTAACTCCTTAATATGATATTTTGTAGTAACTAGTATGCGAGATACTGACCAACTTGCATACAACTCAATATGAAGAAAACTATAATAAATAGGTATAGCAATGTTCATAGATAATTTGTAGAGAATTAAATTCCCGTTTTGATAGGCTAAAGAGATATGGGGCGTTCCATTTAAAATTTTCGACTTTCGCGCAATTGAATACAGAGAAACGGTAACTCAATTTTTGACCAGTATATGAGGAGTTATCGTACCAATGCAAGACGTTTTTGAATTAATGTTGGCGGAGATATTTGCTTGGAAAGAGCATGGTGATATTTGCCAAAAAACACTTAAAATCAAAATAACTCGAAAACAAAAAACGCTAGGTACCAACAACTGCTATTAAAGTCGACATATTTTTTTACGTATAATTGAATGGTGTAATAAAAACTATAGCATTCCATTTAAAATAACGAAGTTAAGGTCTACTTCCGGTAGACCGGAAGTTGTGGCCATCTTGAAAATATTTTAGATTAATAAATCGCAATGAACAACCCATGATACCAACATTTCAAGCCTCTATAAGTAGTGGAACCTTATAAAGTTCTAATGAACCAGTTACGTGAGACCCTGTATATCGAAAATTAGGCGTCCCGCTTATTTCCTGTTTACATCATTAGCAACTACTAGCAAAGCTCTAATGATTGGGGGCAGGTAAATTTTTTGAAAAGTAAAAACATATCACTTCAATTTCTTTTAACTTTTTGGATTCTTATTTAGAAGCTTTTTCCGAATGTAAAACTGTTCTGCTTGGATTTTGTGAACAGTATTTTCCAGCTCAATCTTCTCAATTAATCTTTCTATTTTTTCCGTTTCATTGTCTCGTTTATTTAGTTTCTCAGCGAGGAGTACCCTTTTCTTCGCCATAAATTGATCGCAAGTACTGCATGTATCTGTTCTTGGATATCCAAACGAGATGTTAAAATCCCTTTCTAGAACTGTTCTGTAAGTTTCATACGATATCTTTACTCGTGGATGCACTTCCTCATATAATTTATGCACTTTTTTGATATTCAAATCTTCAGATAGGTAAATTTTTGAAAAATCGTGTAAGCCATAGTCAGATGATCTATTCGGAAAGCTTTTTATGTGATCGTGAATGATATTTAGAACTTCCGGACTTAATTTTCTTGGACGTGTATTATGCTTTCCTCTTTTATTCTTT
Source organism: Onthophagus sagittarius (assembly GCA_036711965.1). Classification (NCBI taxonomy): domain Eukaryota; kingdom Metazoa; phylum Arthropoda; class Insecta; order Coleoptera; family Scarabaeidae; genus Onthophagus; species Onthophagus sagittarius. The sequence continues at coordinate 56,979,263 of JASERS010000001.1, forward strand.
GGAGCTATGCCAGTCATTTTTAAACTACGAACGAGATGTTCGATTTTTGACTTAGTAATTCCGTGAATTGACATAAAAGCCGTCCTGCAAACAGATACTTCTTCGATATGATCATTTATTTTTGCACGAATTCTGTAGAAATATGTAGCATCACGAAGTTTCGCGAATTCTTCAGGTTGACGTGGTCGTCGCGTTGCTACTGGTACGAGGGAAATTAAACCGCACAAATATCTATTCATGTAATCTAGTATTCATATAATCTGTTTACATAATCTGTTCATCTTCTGTTAGTAGCAAGTTAAATTGGCGTAGAATTTCTTTACGTACTTCTTCCTTCAAGGTTTCGAAACACTTTTTACGACATTTACAGTCCGGACCCATTCCGTGGCTTTGTAGTCTAAGTTTTTTGCGAACTTCGTGTAGCCGTCCAAACTTTTTCCGTTTTTTGGTACTCTGATCATTCGTTGATTCTTTAGTTTCGTACTGACAGAAACCAACAGAAACAAACTGCGACTCACACTAGGAATTCGAAGCTTCTTTAATATTACTGTTAGCGCAAAAAAGCCAATTTGCACCAACTCCCCTGAGTTAGCAAAAACAGGTCTGGTAGTTGACGCTGCGACTTAGCCGGTTTATTCCTTGTTTTAAGGACTTAGCCTGTGTACTCCCTCTTCACCAAATTTAAGTTCTGTGTTTTCTTTTGACCTAACCGTCTTTTCCCCTTTTTATGAACATTGACGAAAAGATTCGCTTTAATTTTACCAGACTGTGTTGTTAACACGATTTCAACAAAAATTGACTTAGCCTGTTTATTCCCTGTACGCTTCAAATATAAATAATCAAATAAACAAAAAAGTCTTAATTAGACTTATTTTTGGGGGATATTTGAAGACATAGATGATGTATTTTTTGCACGATCCTTTCATATCTCTGGAATCGTTCATTTACGTACAACTATTTATTTTTTTTTGTATCTTTATATATTATATATATTATTTTTTATATATATCTTTTATAACACCCTGTGTACCAAGAATGTACAAAATAAAACAATGAATTGAAATAATTCCTGCTATTCAATTTAATTTGCTTAATCAATTGCAAATGACCCATATAACAATGCATTTGAATAAATACGTTTATGTGCCAGTCACCCTGGATTATTGATGAATAAATAACAAAGTATAATCAACTTTTACACCAGATGTCCTGTATGTTATCATTTTAATTGAGCTCCCATAATTTATGTATGATATATAGGATCACATTCTATCGTGAATAATTTTTATAACTTTAATCATTTTATACAATTTCAATTCATTTCCCATTCGAAACTATTCATGGTTTTTATTCAATTATTTAATAATTAAATATGAATACCATTTAGATGATTCAAAAGTATTTATACTCATTATATTATGATTATAAACATATCGATCGATTAAAGCGTGTCAAAAACAATGCGCCTGTAAAAATATTTTATGATAAATAAAACTTTTTATATCACACTAATCCCGTTTGTACGTATCTTGGTTATATCAGTAGAATTACTCATCGATACTGATTGATAAAACAGACTTCTTAAAAATATCTCTTTTATTTTTATTTGCACGGATTACGCTTACTGAAAAGCGCTTAAATATATCATTATTGAATAAATAAAGCAATTTTTTACTTTTTACTTATTGTCACTGAAAATAATAAATACAAGTCGTTATCATCATATAATAATATTCTTAAATAATTTCATTGAATAGAACTCCTTATTTATGGCTGTTTTCATTGTTATCGCATATTTCTACACCGATGATTAACCATATACGTCAAGGAAGCGGAATATAACTCATTTTATTGTTATTTATGGATTTTATAGCACGTTAATATTTTTTGCGACAATATACAAAATTTTTATTGAGACTATAAATGCACTAAAATTTAACAACCATGGTATTAATTAAATTATCATTTAAACTTTGTGTTCGGTTAGTAAATAGTCTGTATATCTATACCGGATAATAAACAGTCGTATCTCCATAATGGAAACTTTTAGAAATAAGCAAAGCGTTTATAGCTAATTAATTTTGGATTTTTTAAAAATATTTTACACTATGAAGTTCTGAAGTTGTAATATAAATGTCATGTTGTTTTATTCAATGTATATTTAATTTTATAAATAAAATAGTAAGTAATCAAGAAATATAGTTATGATTGTTTGAAAATGACATTAACTCAATATCAGGATAGGAATTAAAGGAAAGGAATAAGTTTCATAAATGTTTATAAAACTTTTATTTATGTATAAAATGTTTGTAAAACATATAGCTGCTATATTGACTCGTATACAGGGCACGTCATATATAAGAGCCGAAATACATCAATTTTCAATTTTTGTTAATCCAAATAACTTAGCATAAAAAATTGTTTATCTTCTTGAGCATCTGTATATTATAGAATCTTCTGTCTCAGTACTCCTTTAGCTGTGTAATGATACTTAGCAATGAGACATCGGTTAATTAAGTAAAATATTCGAGAAAATATCTGCGTTCAAAAGTATTAAATACTAAGAACTTCTCTTAGAATTCAAATAATAATTCTCAGTTATTCAAACGAAGTATTTCATACAGAATGGATCTCCCATTCTTTTATTTAAACCTACTACATATGTGAGGTATTATTTTATGATGAGTGATTGACATTATATTTTTACTGTGGTGAATATTGTTTAATTTATTTGTCTTTACCGGATTCGTTCACCGAACATCGTCAGAAGACATCTACAAACGTTTTTTAAAAAATAAATAAATCTTAATTCAAACTTAATAAACAATTATAAACTTAGGTCATAGGGGTTTTAACGTCAACAACATTCGGTAAAATAAAATCAAACAAAATTAATATAGAAATGAATAACCAAAACGCAAGAAGAATTTAATGTAGCGTGGTTGGAGAACGCAATAAAAACTTTTTCTTTGATTCAGGTCAAATCTACTTTTATGCTAAAAAAGTGAACAGCAAAATTAACACATGTTGTGAAAATTTTAAACATCAGTGGTCGTAGTGTAAACAGAATGAATTTGAACAGAAAAATTATAACGGACTAAAATGATATACAAGTTTTAATATAAAAATTAATTCAATTTAAGTAATTCAAATTAAACAATCGATCGAATAAAAATACGAAACAATTGTTCAGTGGAAAAGTAAAGTGAAAAAGGAGGGGTTATTGTAATTTAATGAGAAAATTGCAGGTATCAAACTATTATACTAGTTTGACTCTCTTGTGCTATTTGTTATATTATTTTTTCTATTCCTATTCATGAGAAAGGGATCCTGTAAGCATTCATAAAGTAGTTGTTTAAAAGGAAAATTCTGTTCGTTGAGATTTTCAATGCTAAGATTATTTTTTTATGAAATTATTTATTTCATGGAACTCTTTATTTCATTGGAACTCATGGAACTTTATTTAGTCGGTGTAAAATCCTAACGTTATTGGTCTCGTCAAAATCGTGATTTTTAAATATGAGATGTTGGCCAGACTTGGAGTCTGCACGAGTTTTATGCTCTTTAATCCGTTGTTTGAGACATCTACCGATTTCACCTATATACGTGGAATTACATGATTTATATTGTAATTAATAAACGCAACTTTTATCTAGAAAGTTGGTTGTCTTTATTATTGGTGAACATATTTTTAATTGAATTTCTAGATCGAAAAGTGAGTATAATGTTGTATTGTTTGAAGATCTTTTTTAATTTTCGACTTATTGGTTCTCTAGTTAATTGCACGATATACAGGGTGAGTTATTAGTGCGAGGACGGAAGATTGTGGCCTTACTGTTGGAAATAAAGGAAATGTTTTTGTGTCATCATAGATTATAATCAAAGCTGCATCGACTAAAATTATTTTCAACTATACGCCTGTATAGTATCTGGAATGTTTCACAATTCCAGAACCCTAGTCAACTTCATATATTTATATTTTTAAATGGAACCCTATACATCTTTTTAGATATGTTGATTACCTGTCTTAAATGCGTATCTTGTTTTCAAATTTTGAATGCAAGGTTGCCAAGTTATTAATCATTTTGTGCAAATTTTTTAAAAATATTGTGGTGACTTAAAATTCATTATCACCATTATTATTAAATATTGAAGATTGCAATTTGGCATATCGATAAACAAAGCTTTGGTCTTTGAAACCCCACTAATACAATTTGATAATATTATATAGGATAGTTACCAGAACCGGTTAATTTATGAAATGTTTGACGGACCATAACTTTGTTATTTTAAATGGAACACCCTATATTTTTTCAATGCCTCAGAAGGCTTTATTAATTATCTTACATTTTTGTTAAGCATACGGTATATTTAACATGTGTACTTTTTGAGATAATTACACTATTTCAAATATGTCGGCATAAACTTGATTTTTCACAAGAAATAGACAATATATATATCTATATATCTATATGAAGAAGACATTTTTAAACAAATGCAAGTAAGTTTATTTCGTAAAAGATGGAAAGTATGGATCTGTGCACATACCATAGTATTAAGAAAACAACTTTTCAAAAATTCTGTTTAAGCATGTTGGGAAAGTGTAGAGGTATGGTACACCTGCTAATGGCTATATCTGCTGTATACCACATGCTGAGACCACGTTCTTTGTCAAACGTCTCGTAAAACATCTTCTAAAAGTTTTGGCAATTGATTTTTTAAGAAATTCAAGAAGATTATCCATTGACGATTGCCTCGAAGAAATACGATCTGATCAAATAAGATTCTAGAATCCCTGTCCAGATAGTTTAACACCATTGTTGTTAGTAGGCTACTTCTCATATAAATTACTGTTGACCATATCGTAGTAATGAAGATTAAGGCGGTTAACATAATTATTTTTACAAAACAGTTTGTGTTGGTTTGCGCTTATTTGCTGTATAGAAGATTATCGTAAAAATTACATTGTTGTTGATCTTTTTCTAATACCCATTTCTAAAATTCTAGTCTTTTTTAACTGAATATGCACACATGTATACTTCTTCATTTTTTACAAAATAGACGCACTTGTATTTGTTTAAAAATGTCTTCTTCATAGTTTATTTCTTGTGAAAAAATCAAATTTATGCCGACATTTTTGAAATAGTGTAATTATCTCAAAAAATACACATGTTAGATATACCATATGCTTAACAAAGATGAAAGGTTATTAATAAAGCCTTCTCAGGCATTGAAAAAATATAGGGTGTTCCATTTAAAATAACAAAGTTATGGTCCCTCAAACATTCCATAAATTAACCGGTTCTAGTAACCATCCTGTATAACTGTAACCCAATAGTATTAGTGGCGTTCGAAAGACCCAAGCTTTGTTTATCGATATGCCGAATTATAATCTTCAATATTTAACAACAATGCTGATAACGAATTTTAAGTGATCACATGATTCTTCAAAAATTTTCACAAAATAATTAATAACTTGGCAACCTTGCATTCAACATTTGAAAACAAGATATGCACTTATAGCATTTAAGACAATTAATCTGCATATGTGAAAAGATACATAGGATTCCATTTAAAAAAAATGAAGTTGAATACGGGCCTGGAATAGTGAAACACCTTGTATAGTTGAAAATAATTTTAATTGATGCAGCTTTGATAATAATGTAAGATGACATAAAAACATTATTTTTATTTTCAACGGTAAAGCCTCAATCTTCCGTCCCCGCCCTATTGACTCACCCTGTATATTATTGTTAATCTGTATGTTGTATTGGGGGAAACCGTTCCCTAGTACTATTTGTTATGTTATCAGGAATTCAGTCTCTAGTTGGTGAGCAGTAAGATTTGAATTAAGACCTCTATGAGAATATTGCCTGATCGCAGCAAATATTTGGTTATCATCATGATATGATTCAAAAGGAATAATGTCGTCAGTTTGTGTTGGTTTGCGATAGATTTTAAATTCTATACCACATTCTGTCCTTTATAAAGTGTAGTCTAGGAAATTAAGTTTTTTGTCTGTTTCTAGTTCGAGTATAAAATTTAAATTGGGATGTAGATCATTGATGTATTTGTATAAGTTGTTGATGTTCAGTTCATTCTTAGTGATGACACGGATATCGTCCATATATCTTGTCCAAAAAATGATGTCTTGTTTGTAAGGATTGATGTTATTAAGAATCTTGTCACATTCAATTTTATTAAGGAAGATATCAGCTATAAGGCTACTTAAGGGAGAGCCCATAGGCAGCCCAACCGATAAGGTGTAATATTCGTCGTTTAATTAAGAGAAGTTCTGTTTAGGACAGTGCTTTAAAATATTGAATAAGTTATTAGCATCATCCTTATCACTTATCTCTTTTGTTAAAGTTTTTTTCAGTATTTCTAAGGCTTCAATGATTGGAATGTTGGTGTATAGATAAGTTATGTCAAAAGATGACATTTTGAACTCTTGGCAAAGTCTTAATTTACTAATTAATTCAGTGAATTGATAACAGTCAGAAATGGTATGTTTAGGTTTGAAATTTATCTCTTTATTTTTAATAAAAGTAACCAAGGCTTTGGCAAGTTTACGAGTGTTGGAATTGATGGAAGAAACTATCGGTCTTATAAGGTTGTTTTCGTTGTGTAATTTAACAAGTGAGTAAAGTTTAGGGATTAAAGGCTTCATATTAATTACAGTATTAGTGTTAACCACATATTTCTTAACGGTGCTTTCCGATTTCTTGATGTTTTTGGTTTCCTTGTGGAACTGAGTTGTGGGGTTTCTCTTGATTTTGTAGAATCCGTTGGTTTGTAGGTTGTTCTTGTTCATAATAACCATTCCCGAATTTTTGTCGGCTGGGGTGATTGTGAGGTTGTTTTCATTAATTTTCTCCTTTATACTCCTGATAGTCTTCATTGTATCTGTTCTTTCTTGTTAATGTATTTTAATATTTGCTCTTCTTTCATGAGTGCTTACTATAGGTCCCTCTTGATCACATTGTCGTTGCTATGTCCTCTTATTGCGGCTTGAGTTCTATATCCAGTAAGGGTAAATTAATGTCACTTTCCAGGACAAATTTTTTACCTTTGTATAGCAATTCATTTCCTTTCTGGATTAAGATTCGATATTCGTGGGTAGAATTTGTGAAGTATTTCATGGTTACTGTTCGTATCTTTCAAATTTTCGTTCTTCAATTTATTCTCTATAAACCCCTGTGACGTAAGTTTATAATTGTTTATTTAGTTTGAATTAAGATTTATTTATTTAAAAAAATATGTTTGTAGATGTCTTTTGATGATGTTCAGTGATCGAAACCGGTAAAGACAAATAAATTAAACAATATTTACCACAGTAAAAATCGTTTTTTATATATATATTACTTCTGGTGAAAAATGGATAACCGCCGAAATTGACATTATAAGCAATAATTATAGATAATACACATTATACATATTCGTAGTTTATTTTTCCTTTCTTTTCTGATTTTACATATACAAATATTTGGATATTTGTTAGAACAATTCATCAAAGTCATAACAATGAATGAAGTGAAAAGTGCTTTTTCGTTATGAGTAATCGAGTTACTCATTTGGAAATTATATCACTTTCTGTTTATTACCAAGCTTCATATCAATCGAAAAAACAAAGTTTCAACTGTTAGCAAAATGTGTATATTGATAACATTGTATTTATTTACAGTTTATATAAATGCTTTCTGTTTAATATTAGTATATCTTATTTAACATTAACGGAATTTAAATGAATAAGACATGATTAGATAAGAATTCATATTTATAAATTATTTCGTTGTTTTATGTTAATTGAATTTATATGAATTAATAGTTTCATTAGAGGTGAGATTGCTCAACACTGACATGAATATTTTAAGATTGGTTTGTAGTGACTTCAGATTGCGAAATAGGGTCCCTGGTAATTATGGAACACAAACCAATAGTAATCAACATTGACTTCGAAACTCTAAGTACCACCGATAGTCTATTGAGTCTTGTGAAATACTCGAATTAAATTACATGAAATATGTCGAGCTAAGTGCATTACTATTTGCTTCTAATCTATGAGTGTGTTAGCGAAACAATTTGATATATGTTTTAACTGTGAATTAATTGTCAGTATTTTAATTAAAATAGCCTTAAATTACTTACATTAAATGATACATCCAAAATAAAACGTCATCAACCAGTTGCAACGATGTTTATATTTATATAAAAAAGTAAACAAGCGGTATAATATGGGAGTTTCCCAATAAAATTTGTAAAGGTTGTGGTGGCACAATGAAAGTATTTCACAACACTATCAGGAGTGCTATAAAAACAGTTATTATCAATAGGACCGTTACCCTCAATCGAATATTTCAAAAAATCGGCAAATGATGTAAAAATAACAGAATTGGTAACATTTTTAGATCTTAATATAATTTAATTTTAGCTATAATTAATATTAAAATTCAAAATTTCGTCTATAAAAACTTTAATGACGTTTACAATGTTTTCGCGTAAGATCAAGAAGTCATAAACGTTTGGATCTGTTATTCTAGCCCATAAGCTTCTCGTGGCATCTCGCTCACGCACTTTATATTGATTCTTATTCCACACCAATCGCGTATCTAATTTTGCTGAACTGTCGGATAAGCTAATAAAAAGTTGTGTAATGGCCATATTCTTCCGAATATTACCTAATGGTGGCAAAAAATAAGTTAAACCTTTGGATTGATGAAGACAACCTTTGAGATACACGGATAAAAATAATTTCCTAAATCAAGCATAAATTTAGTTTTAGCGAATTGCTCTTAGGCATATTTTGCCTAAAATGTATTTTAACCATACTGTTCTTAATTTTAATGAAAAGCTTTTATTCTTGACAATTTTGTTTTAAAACAAGAATGGTATTATATCAATACTATAATACCTTAAAGAATCCAAAACACTTTATCCACTCTGTATAAGTAAACAGATGTTTAAGATAAATAAACGTTATTTTAACTCAAATGGTATGATGTATTTGGATTGAGGACTATAACATTTAGGATTGTTAAAAGATTGGCGTAGTAATGAACAACGTAATTTTTAAGTTTATTAAATTAATGGATGAATTTGTTCAAGATATATTATTAAAGTGGGATTTAGAAGAATTGTTGGAAGTATTTGATGGTAAGTAAATAATTAATTATTAAAACATCATTTTTTCATCAGATATTTGGACAGTGTTCTAGAACCAACACTTTAACAACACTCTAACACAATTTTAACAATAAGTTGATGAAGCCTTTGTTGTACCAATTTGGGAAGAAATCTCACAAAGAAGTGTTGACCAAGTATATTGTTCTTTATGTTTCTTTTTGTAAGTATTGACTCGTAATATTCGTTTTAATTCGTTCAGACTCGTGAATATACTTCATATTTATACTAATACTATTATTTTAGACAAATATCGACTTCAAACAGTTTTTACCGATGTTTCGTAACTTAGTGATAATTGGAAAAAAGGTTTAATTGGAAAAGTCTGTAATTGAAAGATTAAAAATTTAATAAATGATGTGGTTTATTAACGTATAGTACTTTAGTGTGTAGTGATGTAATACAATTTACTGTAGACACAAAACATATTTGCCAACCCTAAGCGAAAGGTGCACCTAAATGATGGAAAACAATGGAAATCTTCGTCTCTGGAATGTTATGTAATATGTATAATATATACTACAACCTATTCAGCTTAACATGGCTTTTTGGTTTGTCCACTTAGTTCTTAAGTAGAGTTTAGTTTCTCTAACAATTTTTTCAATTGGTATGTATGCAATGCTGCTGTGTTCACTAGCAAGTTTTTACTATTCTAGAATTTGGGTAGAGTGAAAATGGACTGTAGCAAAACCCACTTTTCACAGCAATTATTAGCGTATTGTTGCATTTAAAGTAAGATTAAACATATTTATACTATCTTCATTATACTTGCAAAATTATTTTTTTCATGTTGAATTGACGTGGAATAACCCTTATGTACAAATTAATGTAAATGAGTCTTTTCTTGTTCGGGAGGAACATAATGTTTTTAAAACCTCATTGTGAAGACATCCTTTTTACATTTTATCATTACGTAATTATAGTTGTTGTTATAGTGGTTAAGTCAGGAAAAAGGAATTTTTGAGTATCTGCAAACCATACCTAAATAACACTAATAGAAATCTTAAAACAAGTTTGTTGACTCAAGAAATATTATAGATAACAAAACGAAGTATTGTGTACAAGATGCAGAATCTTTAAAAAGCACGGTATAGAAACGACGTACAAGTCGTTCTTTACTACTGTGGATGAAAACGGGATTATTGACTAAGAACCGCATTAAGAAACACACCTTTCTTACAAGTTGTAGAGAGATAGTAGGATCAAATTATTTTAGTTACAACAAATTTGAATTCGATTATGTTCTTGTCTAGCCTATTTTTATTTACGACTATCATAAAAATCGGACAGGAAATTCACAAGGCATTGTGTTCTTTAACGTGATATATTTGAAAATATAAATGGTGTACATGTGGTCGACTCGACATTTAGGATTTAAACTTAAAACCCTTCTATATAAAATATATTACACAAGTTCCTTCAGCTCAGCTCCCATCTACTATAGCTCAGTTATTAATTAAGAGTTTGATATTTTGCAGCCGCATTTCAGGAAATTATTTTTGATTATACAGGCTGTCCCGAAAAAAAACGTAACCCCATAGTGATATATTTTTTTAATTTGCACAATGTATATTTTCTCACATTCTTGGGAGTTTTTTATGTGTGCTTACACACCTCTACAATGTTATTGAAATCGACTGAATGACAGCGATCCAAAAAAATAAAAACGATAAAAATTTTATTTGCATCGCTGGTTTTAAAAATTAATTAAAATTACAAACAGTGTCTCATGAATAATATTTTATGACAATCATATTAAGTAAAATCTAGTGGTTAAGTTAACCAAGTTCTATTGGATCAAATTTACAAAGAGTGACCTTAATCTAGTGTCAAAATGTTCAAACTTTAAAGCAGATCATCTTTTTTATTTTAAATTAGGCCCTACATATTTTATATTAATCGACGCAGAATTAAAAAGCAAAAATATTTTGTAATAACAACCCCATTATAATTCTTGACATTTAAAATGTTATTTGCCAAAATCTCGTATTTCATCTATTTCCACGGCAATTTTAACTAATAAAAATCAGTGGTATGGAAAATAATTTATTTTATAAAAAAATATAACATAACTAAACAATAATTTAATAATGTACATCATGTTGCAGCCATATTTCTGCCCTTACAACTATGGGTAAATTTTTAAATAAATTAGGCACTGATTTTGCAAAAATCAAGTAACAACAAACGAAAGGTAACATTAAAATATTTATATTACTAAAGTCAAAATCTGTTTTTCTTAGTTAATTGTTTATCATAGCCACTCGGAATATTAAATTTGACGTTGGAAATGCGAGTATTCGGCAAATAACTTTTTAAATGTTAAGAATTGTGATGGGATTGTAATTAGAAAATATTTTTGTTTTTTAATTCTGCATCGATTGGCATAAAATATATAGAGGGTACAATTTAAAATAAGAAAGATAAAATGCTTTGACGTTTGAAAGATTTGACACTTGATTTTGGCCAACCTGTATAAATTTGAACCACTAGAACTTGGTTAACAACTAGACCTTACTAAAAAGTTTTCGTTTTTATTTTTTTATGCTGCACCCAACCCATAAAAGTTGCCCAAAAATGTGAGCAAATATATATAGAGCAATTTAAAAAAAATTATCTTCATGGCCTCACATTTTTTTAGGACACCTGTATAATCAAAAATAATTTCCTGATATGCGGTCTTAGATACAATATAAGCCTGCAAAATATATTCATTATTAATCAATATGAAGCAATTTGTGTGAAAGTCGATAAAAATGCTGGGTTGGTTATCAACAGAGAAGAGTATTTAACTAAAACCTATGATTTCAAATCTGATAACAACTATATAAAACTTAAAAAGAATCCTATAGAATCCATCGTCAAAAGTACAAAGGAGCTTATAAAAACTAAAAAACATTTTCTAAAAGATCATATCCCATATTGTTCGATTATCAATTACCTATCACAATTCCTTATTCCCATGAACCCAACTATCCCTCATACATATTTACTTACTACCTAAACTTCATAAGCTTGGAATTTCTATGCGCCCCATAACTTCTTATATAAATTCATATTCTTTATTGACTCCATAAAGGACATTGACCTCAGTAATAAAATCATGATTTCTTTCGACATTACTAACTTATTCGCCAACTTCCTCGTAGATCTGAAAGTGTAACTAACATCTAGGATATTTAAGAACTTTTTCAATGATAATGATATTACCGATCACCTAGATAGTATCCTAGAACATGTAGTGAAACAAAACTATTGTACCTTCAACAATGAATATTATAAAGTTGCTGACGGTCTCCATTTTTATACTTCATTGAAAACATTTATACATTTAATGATGTGAATCCTTACTATCAGAACATTACTAAGTGGAAACGTTATGCTGACGATGTCTTTTGTATTTGAAATGGAGATATTGGTTCCCTTAATTTGTTCCAAAATTACATTAATGATCTTCATAATAGATTGAAATTTACAATGTAATTAGAACAAAACAAAACATTAAATTTTTTGGATCTCACGATTTGCAATAAAAATAATCATCCTTGTCTCAGCATATACAGAAAACCATCTTCTATTCCTGTCATTATATCTTTTGATTCGTCTCACCCTTTAACTCACAAAATGGCCAATTTTAGATTTCTAATAAACAGAATTCATAATTACCCTCTTAAGCAATCTAGTTATAACTCGGAACTGAAATATATTTATAATCAAGCACAGAATAATGGATTTCCTAAAGAATTAATAACTAAAGTAATACAAAATTCACAAAAAAGATTAGATCCTTTATATGTCCAAACCGGAAACAAAAACCCATTCATATCTATTCCCTATCACCTTTCTCTAATGCTTTTCAATCAGATTATATCGAAATTTAATCTAAATCTATCATTCCACAATAAAAATTCCATTTTAAATATCCTGTCTAATCACAATCCTAAAACTGACCCTTTGAATCAAAGTGGTATATATTCTATTGATTGCCTAAATTGTAATGCGAGATATATAGGACAGACTAATTGGAAACTACAAATTAGAATTAAAGAACACCAACAGAAACTTAAATCAAATATATCCCAACATCAAGTTAAAACTGGTCATAAAATTAATTTTAAAGGTGTTAAGTTTTTACACCGATGCAACAAGGGTCATAAAATGAATCTACTAGAATATCATGAAATCGATAAAAACAATAAAGACCCTAAAATAAATATTATAAATAATCAGATAGAACTCCAGCGCAAACCACTTTTCACCTATCTTCGTTAATCTCGTTCCATCTCTTTTTAATCCTGTCTTATTATATAATTTATTTTGTCTGTTCTTTGTGGTGTATTTATCGTGTTATTTTATCATTTTTTAAACGTTTAATAATTTATGTTTGATTTTTTTATACATCTGACAGTGATTTTATTTTTATCAATTATTCAAGATTTTTTGTTATCATTTAATATCTTTATACATTCAGCTGATGATGCCTTTTTAGCCGAAACCGGTACTGAATAAATTAATTTTATATCGTGATAAAAGTTATTTATTTATTTCCGAAATATATAATTAACAACCTACAGAAAACGGGAGCTGACGTGAGGGACCCTGTATATTAATATATATCTATAAATAACAATTGACAGTAGTTCATAATGTAAACAAGTTGGTAGACTTTAAAATGATGAGCAAGACATTGGAGACATAATAGCTCATGTTGCTAACAAATTGGTAGCCTTTAAGATAATATACAATGTTTGGAACAGTTATAGATCATGCTGCCAACAAGTTGGCAAACTTTAAGTTTAAGAGCAGAACATTCGAGACATAATAGCTCATGCTGCTAACAACTTGGTAATCTTTAAAATAATATATATTGTATAGGTCAGTAATCCTCATACTGCCAACAAGTTTGCAGACTTTCGGATATCATTCATTTGTTATATACGACTCATGATCGATATTTATAAAGTATCTTTTGCTCGTTTACTTTACGCACATGGCGATTAAACATAACTACCAACAAAATCGATGTTGTTGTTGTTTGAAATTGTAATATAGTTCTCAATATTTCTGATAGTTTTTACAACCGTGAGATGTAGTACTGATTGTGAGTAATAATTATCTCTGGAAGAAATCACGTCAAGTTACATGATTTATGATAGGCCCTCGAAGCGAACTAAGTCCAGGAGAACACTTCGTTTTTATTTTATGCGAATACATATTTTTCGCATAAAAAACAAAAGACACTGTTCAAATAACAGTTATGGTAGTAATCATTGCATACATTCGAGAAATACATCTCTAGCGTTCGGTAAAATATTATTAAAAAATTGATCCTATCCAAAGTAGCTCATGATCACGCACGTTCACGTGAGTGATTCAAAAATTGATGCCCACTCACGGTAAGTCATGAGTGGTTGACGTATGACCCATTTCTAGTCTAAAGAGCCGTACGGCTACATCCTAGTGTTTCTAGTTCTAGATGTAGTGATAATACTAGAGCTATTTGAACTAAAATTAGAACTAACACTAGCACTAACACTAGAACTATCACTAGGACTAACACTAGATCTAAAACTAGAAACTTTCGGGTTTTGCCGTGCGTTTTTTGAAAAAATGTTTGACGTTTCGGATGCCATTTTACAACCTTCTTCAGAAACTGGTTCTAACTGAGTTCTCTCTAACTGAGTTCTATCTAACGCAGTTAGCAAACATTTTTTCAAAAAACGCACGACGGAACCCGAAAGTTTCTAGTTTTAGATCTAGTGTTAGTCCTAGTGATAGTTCTAGTGATAGTTCTAGTGTTAGTTCTAATTTTAGTTCAATTAACACCGGTTGTGAAAGCCATCGTACTTAGAATACTAGAGCTAGGTTGTAGGTCTAGTATTAATTATACTTTTAGTTCCAAAAGTATATACAATATTCATGCACTGCGTGGTAAGTAAAACTAGAACTAACACTAGACTTAGTACTAAAAAGTTTCGGTAAATCTAATACCCCAACTTTCTAGTACTACAACAACCTAAGACTGAATAACAACTAAAAATAGTCACACTAACGCCAAAGCTAATACTAGACCTAGAACGAAAAATTTAGGTTTAGCAATACCTCTTTTAAGACGGAACCCTATCCAACCCAACCCAACCTAGCTTCAGAACTCATACTAGACTTAAGCGGTCTTAAGAATCGTACGGAAAGTTTTACAATTTTAAAGAAAGTTAGAAAGTTTACAATTTAAAAAAAATAGGATTATTTAGTGAACCGCAAAACGAAAAAGACTGGGAATTTCCGATTAAGAAATTATATATTATTTTTGAGTTTATGTGTAAACAACTATTGTTATTGTTGGTTAAGGTTTTTTTTAAATCAAATATACTTAGGTGATTGTTTTTATTTAAATTTCGTATTTAAAAATCTATCTTATTAAAGTACAATTAAAATTAAATTAACTTATGTTATATTTTTTACGTATTACAATTAAAGCGTGGTAAGTACATATTTTTAAAGGTTAGGTTTGTATGCAGGTAAGATTGAGATAGAAAACTCAAATATGGTTAACTTTTAGAAAGGTCATATGAAGGTTATGGATAAAAATATTAAAATACCATTGATCACAAAATCAAAATGAAAACGGTAGCAAACCAAAATGAAATTAAAAACAAAATAAGTGTATAGCAAATAGAAAGAAATTCTTAAGAAACTTTAGAGTCACCCGAATGAATAAATCAAATTTTGGGACTTTGGAGCTTGGGGTGCAAGTGGTGCAAGAACAGAGTCGCCAGCTAACTCTGCCTTCTCTTCCACTTGCACGACAACTAAATTTCTGTAATGGTTTCTTCATGAAAAGGATTTTTTAGACAACTATATAGCGGTGTGTATGTGGGTAATATTTGGTCACTTAAATTAGTTTTTGTACGTTTCTATCATTTCCATGAGGGTGCTCTTGTTAATTTGGTATTGTTATTGTATCTTTGACTTTGTTGTACTTTTTTCTTAATTCTATAAATACCTCAAAATACCCATCTTCAGTAAATAACCCCGGGTATATACCCAGGGTACAAAATACTCGAAAATAAATAACCGGGTATTTAACAACACTGCACAATTGGACACAAATGGTTGTTTATCAATCAACTAAGAGTATAACAACTCAAGAGTTAACGAATTTTAAGACCGAGTCAGGCCGAGTTTTCTCTAAATAGAAGGTTTGAACAAAATGTTATACAGCCCACGTGAGAAACTGTTTTCCACTAACTTGTATGTGTTTCTACACTCGCTTTCGGTTCGTGTGAAATCCGCTATACACGTCAATGAAAACTCTTAGTTTCCTCGTAAAATACTATTATTTATATTAATGTTTAAAATTGCATAATTAGTTGAAGTCTAATCGAATATTGCATAACATTTCTTAGCTAGAAGTAAATCGTAATTTTTTTCCTTTAAATGTATCGAACTGATTCAACCGCATCGTATTTGATTAACACTTTAAATTATTGAGCTAGAAAATGACGTTGGTTAATGACGTAGAATAAAGTAGTGAGTCACATATTTTCGTTTTCACATTTTTTGTCCCATGCTACATTAAATGAGATATACTTTACATATCTATTCAATTTTCGCCATTAGCCCCCATCAGCGGATTATGAAAATCTGATAAAAAAACGCGTACGTTCTATATAAAGAAGTTCACGTCTGGTTGGTGCGTTCAGTCTGTGAGTTCAATTCGACCAAGTTTTCACAAGGTTTCACAAACTCGTTGTTATAACACTATACAGTTAGTGTGAATTTAGTTTATTTTAACTTTAAGTGAGTATGATTTAAAAATTTTCAGTGTGGTTTAATTTGTTTTAATTTCGTTTCATCCGGGTGATTAATAAAATTTAATTTATTTTAAGACACGTAGCACGGTTGAGTTTCTCAACTTTCACAAACTTTCTACTTTTTCAATTTTTTAAAATTATTTTATATTCGTTGCTTGTATGATTAGAAGATTTATGAAATATTATCTTATCATTTTGGATTTACCGGTTTTTCCCTTGGATTATTTTGTAAACGTAAATTCATAAAAAAAATCATTTAAAAACGACTTTGTTTTCGCAATTCGATTATTTATAACTCGCAATATAGACATTATTAATAAAAGTTATTAAACAATAACAGACTAGTTATCTTAGTTGTTATTGTATGCCTAATAATTTTTTATATTGATTTTTTATATTTTTGACCACATGGCGTTTTATAATAAACAATTTCAATTTATTTGAATCGCTTCTTTTTTCGGCTTAATTTGAACACTTAGTAAATTGAAAACAATACTAAACAGTAACTAGTCAAGGACGCTATTAGATTAACAAAGTATTGTTTGATGGTTAGAGACAGGAAATGTAATACAAACACATGAATTATTGATTTTTTGTTAAATACAAATTGAAATAAAGGAAATTTTTCTTCACAATATTTTCTTAGGTTTATTTTATAATTTTGCGAAAATAAAATGTGTTGCGCACATTTTACACTTTGATTTAACCTTGAAATGAAACTAAACGCTTTTTTAACCAACACATAGAAAAATATACACATGCAAATTTCGTTATTTTGCGTGTTTTAAATTTCATTCTACGTCAATTGTTTATGTAATTAACAACAATAACCGAATCATTTACAAACATATCGCTATAAAAATAATTAATTGCTTTTACTACCTTCAATTACCATAAAAAACTAATTAGTTTATGTTCAAAATTAGTCGTGTTCATGGATTTCCTATTATTAAACCTATTTTGAGAAACGTTGAAAGATCCATAGTAAATATTTGTCAAAGATTTCTACATTGTTTACTGATGACGAGCTAGCAACTTCCAAGTACGTTATCCGTTTACGACGAAAGATAAATGATATATTTTTGTTAGAGGTGAAATAATTAATAGTTACGCAAACTTAAAAGTAGATTTCCTAAATTACACTTATTCTTATCTTGTTTTAGATTTTTAAAAAATTTCGATATATAAAATGGAGAAACCACTTAATCCACCAGAGTACACTCCACATCCACAACATCCACCACCACCCGGATTTGCGCCACCACAACCTCACGGTAAATTTTAAAAAAATATTTAAAATAATTTCGGTTTCATCAAACTGAAATCAATCTAATCTATTAGATCACAGCACATAAATCCGTCTATTTTATATTTCAATTTATGTTTATTGCGGCTATTTAAAACGATGTAAATGAAGATGAGTCATTCTTTTCAGAATGAATTTTTTAAATAATGTGACCTTTGCCTTGTGAATAACACGATATCAACTGCGAAAAAATAGAACTCAATATTATCAAACGTATAGTCCTTGTTTATTATGTAATTGAATTAAAAAATAGCTTTATCAATATATAAATAACATATGTTGAGTTACATAAATCAGCTTAATAAATAACCCTACACTCAGAATTGGTACAATGACCTCTCTCAATATAACTTTTTTATTTTAGAACAAAACACGTAAGCACTATTACTCATATGGAGAATTTTCCTGTGTGTACAGTGGTAACTTAATTTTAAGAGATAACGCATTTTTCTCAAAAATTACACAAACGCGAATTAAACAAAATTCGGTGATTAAATAAAATTTTTAAGAAATTATCTGTTGCATGCAGTGAAATGTAACTTTAGTACTTTAGTATAAGTATTATATAAACTTAAGTATAAAATTTATAGAACATTTTCAGCTTTATACTTGTATCCACTAATTCTAGATGACGATTTACTTGAAAATTTTTGGTCTAAACCCAATTTTTTTTGAAGCATTATTTTCGAGATATTCCTAAAATATTCAAGCTTGTTTTTGAAATATTTTTATTAATCATAGGCACTCAAATAGTTATTTTTGATTCTAGATAGCGAAATGATACTCGACCGGTTGTTGTTGCTCGCTAACGCTCAAAAAAAAACTTTCGTTCTCGAATGCAAAAGTATTATAAATTTGCATTTTAACAGGAAATGAAATGATAATAGAATTAATTGTTAGTTATGGTGTGTTTGCAATTTGTCCAAAACAATAAATCAACCATTAACAGTACCAAATTCTTTAATTTTCGAGCTGGACGTAAAAGTCTTTTATGTCCCGGGTGTAAAAGACTTTTACGCCCTGTGAACAAAAAAGTATCGTTTTGAGAGTCGCTGAGTACTACGCAAAAGTGAATTATTAATAGCAGTTTTCGAAAAATTTATTTTTCTTAATTATTTTTGAAAAATCGTTGAAAATCAAATTCTTAAAATATCCTGATGAAAATTGTCTGTGAATTATTAAAGGAAATTTCTTCGGAAACTTTTTGGGAAACAAAACCATACTTGAATATCTCTATTCGTTTTCAAGACATCAATTTTTGAACTCGACCTAAATGTAGCTTTACATAAAGTTAACAATTTCCATAATCTACTTTGAAAAATCGTAAAAATCCAAATTCTTAAGATATCTCAATGAATTTCTTTGCGATTTATAAAGAATATTATGTATTTTCCTCAGAATAAAACTCTACTAAAGTATCTCAATTCGTTTCATGATAACAATTTTTGTCAACCAAAATTTGTATTACATTTCAAAAATGATTATGGAAATTACCAATTTCCATAATCATTTTTGAAAAATTTTAGAAATCTGAATTCTTAATAATTCTTAAATTATACTTGAATATCTCAATTTGTTTTCGAAATATCAGTTCTGAACCTCCAGATGTATAGCAATCTCCAGCTGATGTTAAAGAGAAGAATTTTGCTAAAAATGATTAACTTCAGAAACTCGTATGTCGTATATTTTTGACGAGAGACCTGGTTACTTTTACAAATTAAAGATATTTTCTTATTCTTTGATGATATATATCATATAGTGGGAATATTAAGGAAATCTTTTTATTCATTGTGAAATTTGAAAGAAAAAATGTTAACTTTAATAAAAATTGATCAACTTCAAATAATCCTCCAATCTTTATTTTTCGAAATCAAGACATGGTTGTTGCAGCAAATTAAAGAAAAAATCTCGCCCTTTAAGGCAACGTATATTAAACTTTACCAGATATTAAATATCATTCCATGAAGGAATAAGTCAAGCTAATAAATGAGCATTTTGCTAAAAATGATTGAGTTCAAAAACTCGTACATCGTGGATTTTTGGAGATAGAGACCTTTATTTCTGTAAATTAAAGATATCTTTTTATTCTTTGGTTGATATATAACCTATGATGAGAATGTTAATGAATCGTTTGAAAAATTTATTACTCATGGTGGAGATTTGAAAGAAAAATTATAATTTTAATAAAAATTGATCAAATTCAAACAATCCTCCAATCTTTATTTTTCGAGATAGAGACATGGTTGTTGCATCAAATTAAAGATAAAATCTCGCTCATTCTTCTTCATGGAGAAGCATGATAATTTTAATAAAAATTGCTTAACTTCAAATAATCCTCTAATCTTTGTTTTTCAAGTTAAAGACATGGTTGTTGTATTAAATTAAAGATAAAATCTCGTTCTTTAAGGCGATGTATAGTAATCTTTACCAGTTGTTAGACATCATTCCAAAGTAGGAATAAGTTAGCTTTACTTATAAATGAGGATTTTACTAAATTGACTTGATTGCTTTAAAAACTGGTACATCGTGATTTTTTGATCATAAAGATCTGATTATTTGCATATTCAAGATATTTTCTTACTCTTTTAGACGATATATATCGTATGATCAGAATGTTATGATTCGTCTCAAAATTTTATTATTCATTGTGGAGATTTGAAGGAAAAAATGGTAATACCATGATAACAATACAAACAACAGCAGTAGTAATTTTCAGATAAATATTTCTTCTAATATTAGTAAGTATTGGATAAGTTGGTAAATAGCTGTATGTTGGTACTGGGTCTACGAAAATTATAATAGGATGATAGATTCTTTATTACGCCATTAAGAAAATTTCTTTTACACTTGTCACAGGAAAGATATTAAAAAAAACATCAACGAAATAAACAAACTATCTTTATAACATTAAGTTGTGCTTATATAAAACAACCTTTATCTGAAACCGTATGAGATGTTGACAAAAGCTTCAGAAAATGATATCAATTTTCTTCTTTTATAAAAACGTGTATATTTTAAGAATAAGCTGAAATGTGTAAGTAATTTCAAAACTGAGATATCATACCTAAATTATCGTTCTTAATTAGGAACCCTTATTTTTTGTTGTATTTATAGATTCTACGTTATATTTTGAAAATTTTGATGTAAATTTGAAAAATATTTGTATATCCGGAATGATTTTTCTATCACCATATTTCTATCATTTATCAGGATTTCTGCAAGCATATCCAATCTTATCGAAGTAATATCGAATCTTCTAGATGCAATATCTAGGCTTCTGGAAGTATTTCAAATCTCTCAGAGATGAAACTAAGTCCTCTGGGAGTATTTCAAGTCTTCTAGAAGCAGTATCAAATCTTATGAAATCATTTCAAGTATTCCGGAGGTAATATCAAGTCTTCTGGTAGTATTTCAAATCTTCTAGAACCAGTATTAAGTCTTCTGAAGACAATATCAAGAGTTCTAGAAGCAATAACAAGTCTTTTGGAAGTATTTCAAGTCTCCTAGAAGTAATACTAAATCTTCCGGGAGTAGTATCAAAACTTCTGCGCGCATATCAGGTCTTTTGAAAGTAGTATCGAATTTTCGAGATGTATTACCAAACCTTCTGAAATTATTTCAAGTCTCTCAAAGGTAATATCAAATTTTTTAGGAACATTTCAAATCTTCTTGTATATCAAGTCTTTTGGGTGCATTTCAAGTCTTCTAGATACAATATCAAGTCTTCTAGAAGCAATATCAAGTGTTCTGGAAGCAGATCAAGTTTTCTAAAAGCAGTATCATGTCATATGGAAACATTTCATGTCTCCTGAAAACAATATCAAGTTTTTAGGTCTTGTGGAAACAGTACCAAGTCTCCTAGATAGATTTCAGGTTTTCTGAAAGCAGTATCAAGTTTTAATTCAAAATTTTGGTCATTTAAAACCATTTCTGTTTCGGTTCTTAAATCAAAATCTTTTCATTATCATACAATGATGATATGTTAACCCAACCTACCTTTGTTTTAAGATATCAATCATGGAAATAGCTTCATTCGCTCAAAAGATATCAAAGAGGTAGGTTTTGATTATAACAAATGGAACTTCTACTAAGAAGAATATTTGAGAAATTCTAGAAATTTGATTGATGCATGCAGTATCGGCTTTCAATTGATATAAATCTCTTAAAATCTCTTTAAAAAATAATCTCTTATTTATTTAAAAGTTATGGAATATAAAGGATTTAAGTTGATTTTGTCAATTTCAAATTCATCCAAACAAAATGATTGAAATGATGTTTACTAGAGTAAAATTCTTATTAATCAAGCTTTATTTTAAGATATAAAAATATCATTAATCGCTCAAAAGATATCAAAGAGAAGGTTAGGTTTTGATTATAACAAATGGAACCTATACTAAGAAACAGATGTGGGAGATTCTAGGAATTTGATTAATGCGCGTAATATTGGTATAATATTCAATTGATATGAATTCGGGATTTTTTTGACATATTAATCACGAAAATATTTTTACTGACTCAAAACTTATAGAACTTATAGAATATAAGGTATTCAAATCGATTTTATCAATTTTAAGTTCATCAAAACACCCATCTTCCATCATTAATATTATTTTGACAGTTATTTATGACGTATTATTGCAAGTAGAATAATTAGCATTTATGATCGATATTTACATTCATATTTATGCGACCCATTTTTCAACCTTTCGCGACCTAAAATTGTGTCGCATTGTATCGTATTGTTCACATATTTTCAAAAGTAATCTTAAACGATTTCTTGTGATAACATTATACTAACTGTCTTATTTTATCTTTCTAATTGTAAGATTAATCATACTAAAAATAATTAAGTAAATGTCTAACAATTTCTTAACTTTTAAGCCCCATACCATAGCTATTTCTTGGTTTAGACCAAACAATTTTTATTCAAATCATTTTTACTTTAGTGTTTATGATTAAAATTATGCCACGAATTACTTGAGAAATTCTTGTATGGTACGGAGAAAACCTCATTATCATATAGAATTCACATTAATATTACACATCTTTAATGCAGCCATAATTATGTCCACAGACGGATATAATAACTGTGTATAAATGTTTACAGCGTCATAAATTTCTTGTATGATTCGGTAAAATAAAAATAAAAATTTTCTTGTAAAATTCCACAACCACATGGAGCCTATAGAATATTTTCCATTCTATACAGTGATACATCAGCTTAGTCGGTGGCTGGATTGCACCACTATTTTCTTCCTCATAATTTGCAGATATAGCGTATAATTACCATATGTAAATGATTACAACATCGTAATTGCCATTAACAACATGCACGTGCAATTATGTTTTCTGTTATAGATATATATTAAGAGTGGTATCTTAATTTTTCATTCCTACGGTATAAAAGCATTGTCTTGATACTTTCTCAAGACAACGCCAAAATCACCAAACCAGGATTTAGAGAGCTCAAAGTATATGTTCTTTTCAAATTGATAAGCTGTTTTTAAGCTGTATTTTAAGCTGTTTTTTAAATTTGGATTCATAACGAATGCAGATGGGTTTGAAGCTTGATAATTTTGGGTGTATTCGATACACAGCAACATTTTTTATGTTTTCAGTCGTTGATATCACGGTATTGACAGGTAACTTGGTCAGATCAAAAACAGGTCAGACTTTCCGGTCATGAATTTAATATTTCGCTATCATTAAAAGCGACAATATCGACTTTTCGGTTTTTTGAAAATGGTTAAATACACCTAAATTTTGCAGGGTTTTTTTAATTAAATTAATTCAATTAAGTTTGCTTTTAAAGAAACTTTGATGCCCTATAACACTCTAAGGAGGTATTCGCGAATTCTTGAGTGTTAAGAAAAAAAAGATATGTGAAAAAATAAGAAGGTCTGTCAATGATTTTTTGAATCATTCTCTATAAAAAATATATTAAAAAAATGTCTTCTGTAATAAACCGATGACACCTTTGTTTAGATTTTAATATAGTTTAGGAGTTAATGACTAAAAGGCGTTTTATTTGACTAATTGTTATCAATGACTTATTCATAATATATCAATTACATTTAAAAACGAATAAATATAACTATGTATGAAAACGATATTTCAAGTGATTCATTTCATTTGAATCCTACTATTTTAGCTACTAAAAATATATATTCTGAAGGGCAAGATATGGAAAGTCGAACTTGTAATATTTCCGATTCTTAAAATGATTATTATTCTTCACATATAAATATTTAAAAATAAAATAGAAATAAACATTCATAAATAACTGACTTCACCTTCCAAGAATGTCAACGTAAAAAATCATATGACCTTATTGTTACTTACATACCTTACAAAGTGTAATTCCAAAAACATATCTACACGAATTGTTAAAATGTTTTTAACCTTTTTACTTAGAATTTATATGAAGCTTTGCGTATAAATATAACTTACATCATATTTTCTTGGAAAAATGGGTTAAAAATTAATCTTTAAAATTGATTTTATTTCGTAGAGTCAATATCATAAAAGTAGGATTAACTAGAATTAACTTATCAAAAAGTACTCATTAAAATAATAAAAACAGAATATTCCTTTAGTAAACATTAAAGTCTTTTTAAAACATTAATGTTGCAATGTTTAACAAATTTTAAAGATAAGAATTCGTGTTGTTTAAATGCGCTTGTTTTAATTCAAACAATTTGTAATCCAAAATCTAATTACCTTTTATATTTTTAGTTCAAACAACAACAGTCGTAATGGAACATGCCGTGCAGTTTGGACCAAAATGCCAAAATGTAACATGTCCGCAATGTAGACATCAAATTTTAACTAGAACGGAATCTAAATCGACCACTAGGACGCATTTATATGCATTACTTTTGTGCTTATTTGGGTAAATACAAATACATTTTCCTCCTTTGTTTTATTAAAACAGATTTATTATATTAAAATATATTTTTAATTTTAGGTGCTGGCCATGCGTTTGTATCCCGTATTGTGTAGATTCTTGCATGAATACAGACCACTACTGTCCCAACTGTAACGCATTCCTTGGAACATACCAAAGTTAATTTTTCTTGTACATATAAAATACGTGTGTATCCATAATTTTAGATTAATACCTACTAATAATGTGTAATTAATTATCGTTTCAATTAAAATTAGTTATTTATAATGCAACACATTTAGTCAGTGTATTGATGATGTTATAAAATTAAAATTATTAGCACATGAAATTCAGTTGTCTAACTGAATATTATTTTGTTAATATATTTAATGCAGCATGTATTATATAGGGTTGTATTTTTTATTTTTAAATTGTTATACAAGTCTGTTTGGAATTTATTTTATTAAAGATATTTTCACAGATTTCAGTAATGTTTCTTATTATTACAATTTATTTTTAAGATTTATTCGAAATAGTCAATAAATTAAAAACTAACTGAAGAAACCTTCACTCCTAACAATACATCCTATTTCAAAATGTCTAAAAATATTTTTAAAGATTACTAAACACACATTGTTTCCGAAACTGGTTATGATAGATATAATCATTAAATTATTAAATGCGCTTCCTATCGGTTATCTTGGACCCCATAAATTATCCTAATAATTCTTGTATGTATACCAAATGTCGGTATTGTTAACCTTGCCTTTTTTCAGATAACGATAACAAGTACTTTCTGAGTGACATTTTTAATTCATTCACACTTCATATAAACTTCTCTATGTGTTTTTTATGTAGACTGAAATTAAGTTCCGTACTTTCTATATTTGCTACGTATACGGGTATTTAAGTATTCTACGGGAGCAAAAGTGAAATTCACAAAAATGGAAAAACCATGTTAAATACATTATCTACTTCATGGGACATCCCAACGAACAATGCAAAGAATCCTCCGACCGTATACTGCGTTGGCAGCTTTACTTGAAATACATCGAATCTGGCATATACATATGTCTATTCTTAGGATGACGTCATCTTATGCGAATAAGTGCTTATGTAAAAATAACATCTGTAGTACGGAGCATTTTTTTCAGAAAAATTGGCATTTACATTCCTCAACGCATTACTTATCCAAATAGATCCGATGTGACTTCTTAATTTCTTATAATTAAAAGCATTACCCCGCAAAAATGCGGAAGCTGAGGACAAGCTCAGCTTTACATAAGAAAATCTTATATTAAATCTAATCTTCCGCAATATTTTGTTCCCTTTTGCTATATTACTTGAACTTACATTATCTTTTGAAATACTTACTGGAGACATTAGTTATTCCACACAGGGTACAGAAATAGATTATAGCGCACATAGCCTACCTTCATATAGAAATTTTCATTTATATAAAATTACCGTGATCAAAATTGCTGATTATTATTATTTCATATTTTAATGTAAAAAATTTTTAAAAATCATGACAATCAAAACATTCGTCAAGAGAACAAATGTTTTATGAATAAGAGTCTTTTATTTAGAAAGAGTTTAAAAATATATAACCTCAACTCTTTATTGGTGACCCCCAGAAAAGAACTGCAGACGTTAGTACCATTGTGATAGGAAGAAAAAGGATTGCTATTCATCCAACCTCACATCAACGCTTGAACGTGCCTTGCAGACTAACTACTACGTTGGATCTAAATTCCGAAGCTTCAACCTATCCCTTCGAATCAACCCACATCTCGACATGAATGTTCTGTGTGAGACTTTGCTTATTATTCCTTAATTAGGAAGATTTAAACGAAAAAAAGCAGCAAATTACATTTTATATTTTCTATCATTTGTCATATTTTACATTCGATAATTTTGCATTCATTTTTAATATATTTTTTTTATAATTGTAGACGCTACTATCGGCGACAATTTTAACTTGGACATTATTACCAAATCGACTTTACCGCCTTTTTGGACTTCAAATTCTGCAAAAAAAAACTTCCAATTGTATTTGTCTCTCAAACAAAATTTGATTGACAGACTTTTTTTGACTTTTCATAAAATGTTTTTGGTAAATTTTAAACAGTTTCATTAAATTTAAGAAGGAATTTTCAGTTAATTTTTACCATCGCCAATCTTAAAAACCTAATCATTGGCCCTGATTTCCTTCATAAATTCAAAGTTTTAGTTGATATTAAAAACAAGCGATTAGTTGATTCAACAACAAAATTATTTATAATCGGTTCTATTGTCAATACAAACACACCAACCACAAAAAATTTATTGAAACTGCATACACAAAACTTGTAAATTCATACCCGAACTTGACATGTACACCAGATTTCTCAACATCTGTTAAACACACAAAAACTAAACCACTCACAAAAACTTAACACATTCACACCTTCCTTTTTGGCATTCATGTCGATTAGATTCATAAAAACACAATATCACAATATTGGAATTTGCAGGCCTTCTTCTTCCCCTACGGCATCTGCTTTACACAGGGTTCCGAAAAAAAACTCTCACAATTGGCGACCATGTGACGATTACCAACACTTAAGTAATATCACAGTTTCTGACCAGTAATTCTTGCCACACATCCAAGATTTTAAAGAGCGTATCGTCAGATACCTATAGAAGAACACACCCAAAAACCGCATTGACAACACATTTCGGCTTCGAATTTACTGGTATGCCTTTTGGTCTGAGGAATACAACACAAAGTTTCAAAGGATTTATAAAGGAAATGCTTTCTGGGCTGTATTTCCTTTTTGTTTACCTGGACGACATCCTCGTTGCCAGTAAAAGCAAGGATGAACATTACTAACATATAGAACCCTTCGAAATGTGTATTTGGTGTACCTTCTCTAGTCATCATATTTCTGTCGAAGGAATCAGACCTTATTAGTCCAAAATTACCGAAATTTCTGAATTTCCAAAAAACAAAAATTAATATCAACATGGTCGAGTGAGCACGACATATCTTTTACAAATTCTAAGAAAGAACTTACTAAATCAGTCATCCTTGCTCATTCATCACCAGAAGCTGTGCTTTCTCTAAAAACAGACGCCTCAAATACGGCCGTGGGAGCAGTTCCTGCTCCAACTTCAGACAACGAAACGTAGTTATTTTTCTAAAAAAATAACTCCAAGCCAGATTAATTATTCAAGTTTTGACAAAGAGCTTTTCGCGATTTATTCCGCGATAAAGTTCTTTAAACATTTTCTGCATGGAAATTAATTTGCTGTTACCGACAGACCTATCACAGGAGAAGTCAACGGCGGCCTATCCACATCAGAAGTCCAATCTTCTAAAGAGTTAGGTTCTGAAGTTCCATTGACTGAGGTACGCGCTTTGGCAGAAGCAAATGGTGCACCAACGGAACTGAGTCTAGTAACTGTGGACAATTGCAGCTCCCCATCCATCGGTCCCAGCATTGGCAAGGGCCTTTGTATCACCAGAAAACATCCGGAGTTTTCCCAAAGTTTTAGAAAGAAAATCTAAACGAAAGATAATACGAAAAAAAAAAAATACTTATTATACCCAAGGTTAGGTGTAAAATACAAAAGAAGAACGTCAAAAAAAACGCGTTTTGAAGAGTCATCGAAGTCATCTAATGAGGAACACAACTTAGTAGATGCCGGGGACTGGGTTGGACATTCAACTGATGATGAAGGCTCAACTTACTCCATAACGGCAGATGAATTCCTGGACATTAACGCTACTCCAATCCCTCTCAATTGGGTGTTGGTTGTGTTTGAAGGGAAGAAAAACAAAATATATTATGCAAGTTTTGAAAGTAAAAGATGATAACGTGACGGTGAACTTCCTAACCAAATCAAAGAAACAGTACTATTATTCCCTATAGTAAAAGATGAAAGTGACGTAACAATTCAGCAAATAAAAAATATTGACAATCCCAACTGAACGTAGGGGCTACTTCAATTTCTCTGTATCATTTCCGCAGAATACACACTTTGTCTAAAGAGATTTGTGTTTAATTAAAATTAAGAAACTTCAAAACAGTGTATTTATTTCTTGTCCCAATGTGTACCCGCGGTGGTACACAGTGGGACAGATGCAACCTTTTTTTTTAATTTGTCGCACGTTTATTTGACGTAATAATTAAGAACTTAGTAATTGTTAGCACTTCTTAATGATAACCAATCTAAACTGAACATGACAGTATGGAAGAAAATTTGTGTTATATTTTTTCTGTCCCATTGTGTACCACTGTCCCCTAATGATGTACCTGATATGTAATCAATGGTTACTAATCATGGAAACATTAGATTGCTTTTAACCAATTTATGATTTTATTTTGACGGTTAGCACACAAAATTGTCAATATTACTCCTAATTAACCAAAATCTCGAGATTACTTACAACAACGACTTAAATTGGTCTTTTTTTAATTCGTTCTCTCTCTTACTATCCATTTTTCTCTTTAACTGTTTTATCAAAAAAATCCTCTTCTGATTTCCTTGCTTTGTTGTAATTGTGGTTTTTCATAAGTTCTACAATTTCTGCTATAGATGATATAACACTTGAATAATAATGCGCTATCTAGCGCGCAATAGTGGTATTAGTGGTCGCACTCAACACCTCATTTAATGCAGTTTTCGAACATTCCTCTTGGAAATAACGTAGTTAATCCAAGAATCGTTTTAATTGAAAAAGTTATGAGTTATCGTAAATATAAACTAGCTAACTTAATAGTACAGCTTTTTATTGTAATACTATGTAAATTCGACATACTTTTTAAAGTATTCATTAATTTAACAATTGAATAAGTTAAAATAATACACTAGAAAGA
Organism: Onthophagus sagittarius; assembly: GCA_036711965.1. NCBI lineage: Eukaryota > Metazoa > Arthropoda > Insecta > Coleoptera > Scarabaeidae > Onthophagus > Onthophagus sagittarius. The sequence continues at coordinate 57,009,314 of JASERS010000001.1, forward strand.
ATAATGTAAATAATTAATTTATTTACATTAATAATGTGATTACAATTTATCTGGCAAACTTGCAGATGGCGTTTTTACAATTTAGGTTTTTACTCAGTTATTATGACACAATTCCTCGACATGTCACTTTGACTATTTCAATCATTTCAATAATTAAAGTCTAAATTTCAGTTCTCATTTCATCCCATTTTCTCATCCTGTAACCAAAATTAATTGTCTCTGATCAAAATGGATATTATATCTGTTTCCCCTTTTCTTAACAATCTATAAGAAAAACAAAAGAAGTGATAAACTCAGAAGATCTCTTGGAATGGTTTATTGAACAGCTTAATTTCAAAATATAATATTCTATATGCAATAAAACTGAATTCAAAATGCTCGCAGAAACATTGTCGGGGCATCCAGAGGAAAAAGCGATAAACATAGCAACAACAAAACTCACTCAAAACGAAGACTTGGAGAAGCTACTTAAAATCCGTAAAGTTAACAACGAAACTCCTTATTCGGTTGTACCTTTAGCGTCAAAACCACAGATCTTAACTTGTCCACATTGCGGTCATTATGTTACAACAGAAATTGCGGTGAGACCCAGTTATAGGACACACATAAAAGCTTTAATTCTCGCGTTATGCTGGTATGTTGATAATGTGATTTTTAATAACGGCAATAATAACCCTTTCGATTTTTAGTTTATTTTTTATACCTTACGTTTGCGCTAATTGTATGAATGTCGATCATTTTTGTCCGGAATGTGAAACTTATATTGGAACGTATATTAGTTGACTAAAATTTTTTAATTTAAAGTGATCATATGTAGATTGGGTTGTATAAGTAAAGGGGAAATAAAGACCAGAAAACTCTAAATCGATATATTTATTTTTGATAATAAACTAAACTTATTATTTAAGTTAGGTTGTTGTTTTAGATGATAATATTGATTTTTAAAAATAAATATGTCAATGATTGTTATCTTTTTGTTTATTTTATTAGAATTAATGAAAGTAGTAATAAATTAGGTGAGCTAAGTTGCCTATCTAACACTTAATAATCCAAAAAAAAATTTAAATTTAAATATTCGATAGATGATAAGGAAAAAATTATTGCGTCAGGAAATGCTACCGCATAAACAAAACCCCATAATCTTTAAATTGAAATTATAATATTTACAAACATCTGCAGTTGAATTAACGAACGTCATGAAGTATTGTTTACGTTTGCGTTATTGTGTCAATTAAACTCCTTGAACTTTGCCTACAAGCGAGAAGCGAATGGACGACGACGACAACGGCGACAAACGATGAAGTTGAAACGATTATATTTATTTATTTATAATCGCCAATCGACAAGTGCCGTTTTGAAAAGTAACATTAGGATGCGGCTGTTTGTATTATAGGCACACATTAACACACACATACACGTTGTTTATGTTTTATTGCTGCGTTGCGCAATCTTGGGAAGGGGTCATTTCGAAAGTGAAACGGAGACAAAGAGCAACGGTACGCCGCTGTCGCTACCGTGCACTTGGTGGAAATTTCCATTTGATTAAAAGTGAAAATACGGAAAACAAATCTTTCTCTATTATTAATTCCTTTTTTCAGAATAGTTAATTAATTTACAATAATTACCCAGAAACTTGCATCATTTTATTTCAAATTCTTTAAATTGTGGGAACAATTATAAAACAAATTGAAACGTTTATTTTTTTTTTTTTCTATATTCAGTAGATATCAACATTTAATAATTTATAAAACTACAATGTTTTAAAACATACTCCTAAAATGTTAATGGCTTTTATAACTTTAAAGACATTTAAGTATGTAATTTATTTCATGGAAAATTTTGGTTAAATTGAACCTTCAAAGCGAATAAGAAACTAATTTACATAAATAATTATAAATTCGATTTTTTTACTGTTCAAGATATCTCAAGAATCTAAATTTTTATAATTTTTCAAAAATGAATAAAGAAATAGTTATTTTTTAAAAATGCTACAAATTCAAAACTAGGACTATCATTAGGACTAACACTAGATCGAAAACTAGAAACTATCGGGTTTTGCTCTCGTTTCTTGAAAAAATGTTTGACGCTTCGAATGCCATGTTGCAACCTTCTTCAGAAACTGGTTCCAGGTGACAAAATCGGGGATCGTAAAACAATATATCGGTCGAAAAACTAATTAATAATTAATTTATATTAAGTACAAGCCAATTACTAACTAATTATTACGTCGCGTCCGGTTTAGGAGTCGTGTTCGTCTTCACCACCATCTTCCATGTTCTGCTGAGTTCACAGCCATCTTCTCTGTTGACGTTGTTTTTATGTCGGTGGATTTCTATGGCTTCTCTTGTCAGCCGTGGATGATATTTATTAGTTCTAGCCAGAACCTTTGTTTTGTCGAAGTTTATTCGATGTTCTTCTGAATGGCAATGTTCTGCAACCGCCGACTGTTGAATCTTCCTCAGCCTCACTTTCTCGCTCCTTTTAATAGAGATAGCTTGTCTTTGGCTATCGGGAGTGTATTCAGAATTTTGGTGACCGTTCCGTATCGCACCACGATGTCGTATTTCTTGAGGTGTCTTCCAATTCGTTCCGTTACACCGGAAACGTAAGAAAGACAGATGGATCCAGCTGATTCTGTATTTGCTGTAGCTTTTTCTCTCTGCTTCCGCTGCTTGGTGTTTCAGTTGGTGTTCTTTAAACTATATTCATTCTTCTGTAGTACGTTTCGTAGAAACCGACCCTCCTTCTTTAGGTTGTCTCCTATATGTTTTCTTGCTGCTCTCTGGAACAAAGTGCGAATTACGAACCTCTTCTGTAGGAGATGATGCTGTGATGTTGCCTCTAAGTACCTATTGGTGTGGGTTTTCTTTTGATACACCCCCAGTTCCATGTCACCATTTGTCATCCTAGTAACCAATACATCTAAGTAGGGCAACTGCTTTGTGGATTTCGTTTCCATGATAAATTTGATCATAGGATATTAAGCGTTTAGATGACCTAAAAATTCGAAGGGGCGCTCTCTACCATTATTTTGCTGATTTCAATACCATGGCAACGTCTTGTCGGATCTCTTCGGCTTTCAGTGCAGGCATCCTTCGAACTGGTGCTTCCACTAGCAGATTATTTCTTCCTTCGGGACCTTCTTATCTTCAATACTATGGTTTCTTCGTTAGTGATATACTCGATATGTTGATGACGATTGTTGCTACTGGTAGACTGTTGTTGTTTCTCTTCTGCTGCACCCGGCGTTTATTTTAGGTTAGCCAAACCGGACGAAACATCGAATGTCGTATTAAGGAACACGAGAGGGATTCAACAGTCCGCGTTTGAGGAACATTGCCATTCAAAGAGACGCCGAATAAACTTCGGCAAAACAAAGGTTCTGGCTAGGACTAATAAATATCATCAACGGCTGACAAGAGAAGCCATAGAAATCCTCGGACATAAAAACGTCAACAGAGAAGATGGCTGGCAACTCAGCAGAACATGGAAGATGATGGTGACAAAGACGAACACGACTCCCAAACCGGACGCGACGTAATGATTAGTTAGTAGTTAGTTTGTAATTAATATAAATTAATTATTAATTAGTTTTTCGACCGATATATTGTTTTACGATCCTCGATTTTGACACTGCGAACCAGTTTCTGAAGAAGGTTTCAAGAAAACATTTTTTCAAGAAACGTACAGTCCTAGTGATAGTTCTAGTGTTAGTTCTAATTTTAGTTCAATTAATACCGGTCGTGAAAGCCTTCGTACTTATAAACCTCTACTAATTCGTACACCCCCTTGTAATCCGAACAAATTAGAAAATGTAAAATTTGCGTTGTGTCCCTTGTAGTCCAAGTTGGTAAAGGACTCACTAATCAGAATTAACAGATTTTCCGTTCTATCTGTAGAACAAGACGATATTTCGAAAACACAGAGGGGCTTCTATTAAAATTGTTGGGTTCATACTTCCTAATAGCCCTAGTGAATAAAAGTTTAGCAATTGCTTTTTCGTGCAAAATCAAAACAATTCTTAAAAACCAGTGAATAAAAGTTGAAGTAATTACTCTTGCTGCTAGCAATTGCATAAAAGTGCAGAAATTGCTTCTAGTCGAATCATTCTCTTGAGAAATAGATGCAATAACTTACATGTGCTTAAAATGTTATGATAAACTAAGGAATTGCTTCTTCTTGAAGGGTTGAGTTGAGTTGGGTTTAGCCATGCATCTGAAGAAACTTTTTTAACGAAGGCCTCTACAATGAATAGTTTCTGAAATAGAGTACTTTACAAACTGATTTGGCAGCCCCGTATATTTCAATTAAAATAAAACGCAAGATTTAAACCCAAAACTTTATTCTTGTAGGTTTAGTGTTAATTCTATTTTATCATTAGATCTAACAGTAGGTCAGGGATGCCCAAAACGTAGCTCGCCAGCCATGTATAGCTCGCTGTAACTTTCGACGTGGCTAGGCTATTAACTTGCCTATTAACATCTCACGTTACCGTTTTGAATTAAATACGTCTCCCAATGAGCTTATTTTAATAGATCGTAGTAACACGCAGTTGTTGTTTAGTTATCCTGTTTTTTACTAACGAAGTTTATAATTTTGTGTTACCTTGTAAACAACGTAAATGTTACGTGCATATTGTATTTATCAAAATGAAAAAGGTGCCCTGTTTCAAAACCAAGTGATGTACCTTCTACTCCCGTACTAATTTAATAGCGTAGGATTTTCATAACGTATCGAAAGCTGATACAAATCCTGCTAAAAAGCAAAAAACTGTTACTCAACATTATGATTCCAATTATATGAAATTTCGATTTTCATGTGTGGATATCAGCGGGGAACCGCGTCCACAGTATAAATATTTTTTGAGGCTTTTTTCAACAGCTCAATCATCATCGTCATTTTAATTCAAAGCTTGGCAGCTTATTGGAAAAACCATATGCATTTTTTCAAAGAAAAACTGTAATGTTTGAAAGAAGGCAAAAAAAATCATTTGTTTCCTGAATACAACAAAAATACTGTTAAAACTTCGTTTTTAGTAACTTTATGAATTGATAAGTGTGGAAAACCGCTAAGGACATGTCAATTGCATTTTGGGAGAAAAGAAAGCTGTACAGTTGAAATCTGTTCCACTAATAACATTGTAAATCGTAAAATACAATTAATGACTAATATAGACCGTTATAGATCAAATAAAACCCAATTCACTTTTCGCTTTGCAAATGGACGAAAGTAGTAATGTGAGTAAATTGCTAACATATGAAAGAAGAATTTCTTTTTGTGAACCTCTTACTTCAACAACATCAGTTGAAATATTTAATTAAGTCAACGATTTTATCGTAAAACACGGCTTTGATTGACTGAACTGCGTTGTTATATAATTAAAGAAGTAGTACCAGATTGTGTTTTTATTCATTGCAGATTACGTAGACAAAAATAATGAATAATGAATAATAGAGCTTCAAATTCACGACTACTTCGGATTAGAAATAGTCGTGAATTCGTTAAATGGTTGTCGAGAGGCAGAGTGCTATCAAAGTTATTTGAGTGTAGATGTGAAGTTTAAATATTTTTAACTATATCTCTATTTAATGAGAGTTGTTCTAAAAATTGTTAATTTTATTTGCGCCAGACTACCTTAATGTAGATTATTAAAAAAAAAACGACATATGAAGTTGATAGTCAGTATGGAACGGTTTTTAGAGCTTCTTCCAGAGATAAAAAGAGTTTGTTGAATCTAGAATCGAAAATTATGTAAAACTTAGTGATTATAGCCTTTTATGTATGCCTTTCTTACAGATATAACAATTAAAATGAATACTTTCAATTTTGAACTGCAGGAAAAAAGATAAAACTATTTTTGAACTAATAATAAATATCAATCCATTTAAATCTAAACTTAAACTTGGATTTGAATCTCTAGCTGAGCTCAGAAATGATTTTGAAATAAGATTTTCTGATTTTCATAAAATTGAGCAAATTACTTCATTCATTTTAAATCCATTTGTTAATATCAATGTTTCTGAAATATATCAAGAAATTACTAATATGATAAATAAAAAAGCTCCTACTATAGAGATGGAAACAATAGATTCCATCTCTATAGTAGAAGACTACACTCCAGCTTTAGATCAACTTACCGAAAGTGCGAAAGTGGGCTTTTAACAATGAACTTGGTAAAATCAAATCTAAGATCAAGGCTAACTAATGAACCTGTAAATGACTGCATGTATTTAGCGATAACTTGGTATGCACCAGAATACCAATTCTTGTGCATTATCTTTTTACCTAATAAACACCATTTTAAACAAAATAATTACTAATACGAATTAACCACAACTATATTACTAATCATAATCGGATTCGTCATCATCATCGTGGTCACTTTGCAATTCATCTGGTTCTTCCTTTTTGCGAATGTTCAGTTGCGTTTATATAGACAAGGGACGACGAGCCGAGTCTATATGTGTTTGCTAAACCATAGGTATCATTTTTGTAAAAGTTTGTACACAGGGTTTATAGAAGGTGGTTGTGTCAGCTAAACTATTTTCAGCTTTCTCCAACTTCCGGTTATACCGGAAATGAATATCCCAACAAAAATTATTTTAAATGGAATGCAACAATTTTTATTAAATTTTCGAGATCCCCGTTAAATCTTAATACAATTTGATACAAATCATCATATAGCTAAAATTTTTGAATTATTATAATTTTTTTCAAAATTGTACGACTGCGACGAATTAAAAAAAAAATTATTAATTTGGTTTTTGTCACATTTTGTCGGAAATCTGAGCCATAGCGTGACCCTTTTAATCAGTAATTTATAAAAGCAAAAATAATTTTGAATAGAAATGAGTTTTTAGAATCAATTAGGAAATTTGAGAGTTAACAACTGACTAAAAAAATTTTAAATAAATATTACCATACTGAAAATATGAAAATGTTTAACAAATTCTTTGAAGATACGGATTTAGATTAAAAGTTTGGTTTAAAGATTAAAGAGGATTAAAGGTTACTTTAGTATTAGTGGTTAAAATTATGTGACGACTTATAGAAACACTCTGTATATTAAATAAAAAAATATCTTAGTGCTGTCATATAATATCATATAAACTTTTCTTAGAAGTAGCAATATATTGTAAGATATATGTTGTGAGATTAAACTTTTAAATAAAGTAGTATATAATAAGGAGAACAAAGCTTATCGTTGTTGACTTCTATCTCAACATATTTATGTTAAACTCTATGAACTACCACTTCCAGTCTACCGGAAGTAGACCTCAACTTTGTTATTTTAAATGGAATGCTATAATTTTTATTACATTATACAATTATACGTAAGAAAATATGTTGACTTTGATAACAGTTGTTGGTACCTAGCATTTTTTGTTTTCGAGTTATTTTGATTTTAAGTGTTTTATGGCAAATATCACGATGCTATTTAAAAGCACATATCTTAGCCAACGTTAATTCTAAAACGTTTTGCATTGGTACGATAACTCTTCTTATGCTGTCAAATAAATGGTCACTTGTTACATCAGTGTACCTTATACAACGTGGTCAAAAATTGAAATGCCGTTTCGCTGTATTCAATTGCGAGAATGTCGAAAATTTTAGTATTTCAATTTTATTTTAGCATGCCATTTAAAATACCGAAGTTGAGGTCTACTTCCGGTAGACCGGAAGACATCAACAACCCATGATACCAAAATTTCAAGCCTATAGGAGTAGTGGAACCTAAAACAGTTCTAATGAACCAGTTACGTGAGACACCCTGTATAATAATGACTTAAGATTAATAAAACAGCATATCGTCACTTGACATATGGTTGTTATATGGTCCATCTCCTTTTCTGCTCCCTCTCCTTCAACACCTGTCTCCTATTCATCACCTCCTCCCTCAATTCACTACACACCACCACGATGGTGTAAAGACTCCCAGAATTCCCCACACAATTTGCACCCCTTCTCCTGATCCTCCATCCAATATCTATTGGTTCTGTCCTCATTCCCACAACTAAACCTGGTTACTACCCTCTTCTCTTCATCTTCTCTTCCTTTTCTCTTGCTCTTCTCTTCCTCTTCCTTTCCTCTTCTCTTCCTCTTCTCTTCCTCTTCTCTTCCTCTTCTCTTCCTCTTCTCTTCCTCTTCTCTTCCTCTTCTCTTCCTCTTCTCTTCCTCTTCTCTTCCTCTTCCTTTCCTCTTCTCTTCCTCTTCTCTTCCTCTTCTCTTCCTCTTCTCTTCCTCTTCTCTTCCTCTTCTCTTCCTCTTCTCTGCCTCTTCTCTTCCTCTTCTCCTCCTCTTCTCTTCCTCTTCTCTTCCTCTTCTCTTCCTCCTCGTTCCCTTCTCTTATCTCTCTTTCCTTCTCGCTCTGAATTATTTCCTGTATACTCTTAAAATAAAAGTAATATTTTCTGACATCTATATTTTCTAACATATAATGTTTATTCTATACTTCACAGTTTTGCTAACCATGTAGATTTTAAATTTACCTTCTTATATCTCTTCTTATTTTATAGATGCTAAAAATATGTTTATGCTTTCGTCATTAGATTTTAATACTGCTATAAAAAAGAGAAGCCCCATATAAACTTGCGAGTACAAATATTATATTTATTAACTATTGTCATAATTTGTTATTCTTCCGTGAATTAATAATTTATCCGTTGTAAACCGGTTGTCAAAATGTTTTGAGAAAATAATAGATTCCAATGTTGTAAGCACATTATTATATGAAGTGAAGATATAAATAGAAACGAAAATAACATCTCTATTTTCAACAACGTATTTAAATAATTGCCTCAGATAGATACATCAAATATTTTGGGCCCAAAAAAAATAATATCTAAGAATTACTACAAAGAAGGTGGGAAAATAAACAAAGAAGAAAAATTATAATAAAATGGGGCATATCCTACGAGAGATACAAGCATATTCTATGAAAGAGAAGTGGAGAACGGATAAAGAAAACGATACATCGAGACGTATCTTAAAGAGAAACCTAATTGTAGAATCTAAAATGTATCCAAGTAAAAATAAAAGCGAACAAAAGAGAATAAAAGAAACTAGCCGCAACGATAACAAGAGGATAAACGCCACCGGATGGAAACTAAAGTAAAAAGACGAAGGGTTGAGTAGAGTCGCCAGAATAAGCAAAGAATAGTCGATCAACGCCGCTGCTCTTTTAACAAAATATACAATTTAGCCCTTTTATGCCTTTCAATAAAGAAAATCATTTATTTACAATTTAGGACCTAAGATATTATTATTTTCCGTTAACTTTATTGTTTTGAGTTTAAGTGTTGTTGGAAGATATAATTGTGTACCACTTCTTTTCTAATTATAGCCTTGGGAAGGTAGTAAGTAATTATAGTAAATTAAAGTTCTTGGTGTCACATTCGCTCCACCTCGATCTTTAAGGTATGAGCCAATTTTTTATACTCCCATTCCAAGTACAAATCTATTTCAAAATGCTCATATGATTCGGATGGAGATTGCTTGCGATCACTTCCATAAAACTGGCAATGGTGTATATGTTTGATAATACATATAGGAGATTTAAGAGCTTGATAATTGCCGTTGAGTTACGGAAAGTACTGATCAACATTACTGTAACGTAAACAAATGTTTGCTTTATTTTTAAAATTTTATTTTTTACAGAATTATTATTATTTTTTATTTCATTTATTCGTAATTAACCACACAATGTAGTAATAACGTAGTAGTACTTGTGACACAATCTTTTGGGTTCGTCAGGTTTTGTGTCCACAGGTAGCACGAAGTAAATAAATAAATAAAAGCTGTAACGATTAAAATAATTTTCAGCTATACAGGGTGCTTCAGTATTCCAAGACCGAATTCAACATAACTTTTTTAAGTGTAACCTTATGTATCTTTTTACATAATGCTGATCAGCTGTCTTAAATATTCTAATACTACTGATATAGAACTGCATATCTTGTTTTCAAGTCTTAAATGAGAAATTGCCCAGTTATTAATTATTTTGCAAAAATGCTTGAAAATTTATGTAACCACTTAAAATTTGTATTTAGCATTAGTATTAAATATTGAAGATTATAAATTGGCAGATTTTAACGGCATCTTCCGAATGCCGTTAATACTTCTGAATAATATTATATAGGGTGTTCACCAAAAACGGTTACTTTACACAACGCATTTTTCTAAGACTTTGGAAAGCCTTATTAATTACCTTTTATTTTTGTTAAGGATATGGTATATTGAACACGCATTCTTAGCTTGTTTTAAAATTGTCCTGAACCTGATTTTTTCACAACATCTATGAAAAAGACAATTTGAAACAAAAAACAACTTTCTGTAAATACCATTAATTTATTTGCAAGAAAATAAAAGAATTTGAAGTAAAATTAGATTTTATAATTTTTTTTCGTATACTTTTGAGATGTGCCACATGGCTTCTTCACAAGAGCGAAGCAAAAATAAATGATGTTTCCTATAAACCCTGAAGCGGATTTCACACCATTACCATCACACCATCAATCCATCTACCCAACAAAACAACCTACACCTGAACGAGGAAATGAAAGAAGAGTGAATTTTCGGGAGATATAAAAGTTTATTGTGGGACAACACAGGCGGAACGGCACCGTCGTCGTCGTTCGTAAGGTCGATGCCTCTTCGCCAGAGTTCTTTGTTAGATTACGGGGCCGGGGAGAAGCGCTCGAGTATGACTACACGTGTCGCGGAACTGGGTCATGGCATTGCACCAACCGGAGCCCAAACGCCATACTCTCATCGGAGACGGCGCCGAGTTTACCAACTTCTCCCGAGAAATTACCGTTCCCGCTTGTTTTTTCATTTGCTTTTTTGCGTTCTTCGTTTCGGGAACTCTCTGGTTACGGGTTTCTTTAGAGCATGGGAAAAAAGTGGAAAGAAATTCGAGACCAGGAATACCAACCCGATTACTCGATGGATACAGGTAGAGAGAGATTCCGACCTGGAAATTATCGTTCGCTCTGCCAATGAGGTTCCGCGTATCTCGGCTTTATTGATTTCCTGCGGAGCCACACTGCAGGAGTTTCGACGACAGCACCTTAGAACACTTTGCACGTGGAAAAGATATGATTTTAATTTACTCGAATAAAGTAATAAAAAATCTTTTTATCTATAATTACTAATCTTATAAAAAAGAAGTATTTGTAATCGTAAATTTCATATACAATTAGTAAATGTAAATAATCCGGTTTAAATTTTTAAATCAACAGCTAAATGTAGGACAAAAAGCCCTGCGGTAAAACTTTACCTGCGATTAGCACACAATGAGAATTGGGTTAAGTTTGTTCATTTGCATAGCCACTTCAAATGTTAGCTTTGAAAGGAAATTCTGAAGGTCGAAAAAAAGCCCGGATACGTTTGACATTTAAGCGAAGTTGTTGCTTAACCCTCTACTTAGTGATGTCCGAACCAACGTTGTTATACAATATTTGTTTACTTTTCTCGTCCCGCATGTGCACATCTCCGCCAATAACCTTGTGGCAAAAGTGTTAAAGGAAACCATTATTATATACATAACAATAAAAAGAGGTGCTATTTCTGTTTCGTATACCGTCTCATTAGAGTACGCATTAGAGTTGTGTTAAATTAGAAAAGAAGGAAATTATGGTGTATTGGCGTACAAGGTGTTATTAGAGAAGTGATGAAGTATTGTTAAAGATTTTCCAAGGTTTGTTGATACTTCAATGAAACAGAAAAGTTATGAAAATATTTTTTTGTTAAAAAATTAATTTTGACTTTTAAATTATAAAATATGCGTGGTCCCATTAAGAGAAAAAATAAAAACGATAAATCTCTGGAAAAGTGTATGACGTCAAGAGCAAACAGCCAATTAGCGAGATAACTATTTATGGAGATTTACGGCCTGGGGTTGTAACTTGTAACCATAAAGTTTGAAGTTGAAATGGCCGAACTGGTGACATTTTCTTAAAATTTTTAAAGACTTTTCAGGTTAATTACATGGTAAATTTTAAATGCTTCATAAGTACAATCCCTCTCGTTCTATAAAAACACAAACCTTTTTTCATGATTAGATATCGATTTTTTAATCAATAATTCACCTAACTCGTACTAACTTTCCCAAACTTTTTCGCCCTTTTTATTAATTCAAACGAAACACCTAAAACATAGTAAACTATAAAACTATAATTTTCATTAAGTTTAATTGGGAACAATAGTTTTACTGAAGTTGTTCCGAACAAAAATAAAGAAAGAGGTTCATTGCGTTGTGTTAAATAATTGATTTTATAACCATCGCCACTGTTGATTTAAAAAGAGCGCGTGTATGTTTGATAAAACAGTATTGATTCTGAGGGTCAGAGCTGGTGGATGGAGAAAACAGGACAAAACCGGGAGGGTAACTCGTGCGTTGAGGAACGCAATCAAACGCTAATCGAATACACTTTGTGTAGCTTGGGAACAAAACAACATGGAAATTAACGTGACTTTGCTTGTATATCACATATTACAATAAAACCAATATAACGGAGGCTACTGTTATAACGACCAAAATATTTTTAAACGGTCACACCATTGAAATTAACTGCAAATGGGGCCTATTCTTGTGATTAAACAACAAAACAAAATTAAATTTCGATGTTGGTCATTATTACATAAAATTTTAAAAAAATTGAAAACAGCGGTTGATTTTTATCTTTAGTAAGACAATAGAGTTTTGTAGACACTCTTATTGAATTTACTTCACATATAAAAAATTTTAAAAATAAGTTATTTTACAGTTATATGTTACTACAGATGAACACCAACACTCCTAAACTATACTCTATCAAAATCCGTAAGTCAGGTATGCTCATTTATAAACCCACACAGAAATTCGCATTTTCATACTAACTATTTATTAGGTTTATGAATAGAAAATCATCGTTATGAAGACCCTACAGCTTCTCTCCTTCTGTTTTTTCTTTGCCTGCTATTACCGAAGAGGAACTTATTTAGATTGTGCCGCAGTTATCTAACAAATATTTGATTGTTGTTACATCCTGGCGGGGCCATTGAAAATAATATTGAATTTTTTAATTAAGACTAAGACCTTTCCGGATAGATAGAAGATTGCCAGTGTTCCAGTCTTTAGGAAGGGGGATAGATTGAGTATGGACAATTTTGAAATATATCCTTCCTGCTGGCATTTTCAGAAGTATTTGAAAGGGTGATTTATATCACCTTGTATATCAGAGTAAAACAATTTCTCTCGTTCTATCAACATGCTTTCATATCGGAAAGATCAACAGTAACCAACTTAGCATCTTTATCGCAACATCTTTGCGAATCTATGGGTAGTCTTATCTAAATTAGTGTGATTTATACTGATTTATCGAAGGCATTTGATACCATTGATCATGCTCACCTTATGCATAAGCTGAATTAATGTAGTTTATCACCTAATTTTTTAAACCTCATAACTACGTATCTACAGAGGCAATGGAGCTATGTCCATTGCAATGGTTTCAACTCTCATCAGTATTTGATAACTGCTAGATTCTACAAGGATCTGTCCTTGTACCCCTTTTGTTTAATCTATATATTAATAACGTGCTGTTCCTTCAATGTCCGGTTCTGGTATGTGCTGAAGACATCAAAATTTATAATTGCATTGAGAATGATTGCGCAATTCGGTCTTCGTTTAAATTTTGCTAAATGTGGAATTGTCTCAATACACTAGAAATGGTACCTATCTGAACCTTGATTATTTAATTGATAGCACCTGATAAATAAATTGGAAACAGTGGTTGAAGTAGGAGTGACTTTTAACTCAATTCTACCTTTCGTGGCTGCATATCAAGAAATTATGTTCAGTTTATATGAACACAACTTGGATTTGTGTTTCGTATTGGTAGGAAGTTTACTGATTTTGAAGTTTTCAAGAAACTCTACATAGCCTTCATATCACCATGATTAGAATATGCTTGCTTAACTTGGAATCCATATTATGCCTGTCTGAAATATATTTCCTTCCGTGTTAATGGCAAATATCTACCTATCGGTTCCGATCTGGGTTTAATCGAAAAGCAACTAGGTTTTTTATCTCCAGCTGAAAGAAGACGACTGCTTATAAAAAATACCATGTGAAAGTTGATCAATAATAAATTAGACTATCCGTATCTTTTATCTAAAGTTGGTTTTTGTGTACCACGTATTTCTTCGAGGAGCAATAACTTATTCATGATTGCTAGGGTCCGAACGAAATCGTTGAAGAGATCGGCTATATAAATAATGTCCAGGTTATCAAATTTGATGCTTGAATCCGTATTTTAATTATATAATAAAACTAGTACTCTGTAGTACTCTGTAATATTACTTAACATATGTCTACATACATATAATTGCTTTTCATTTGTGTTTTCTCCTATTATTGGGGAAACATGTTGGGCAAATAAATATATTATTATTATTAAACATCTTTAAAATGGCTTTAGACCTAGCTTATTCGTTCGCAATTCAAAAGAATTCATTGATTCAACTGATGATTTCCTATAATATTACCAACCTTTATTCGAACCCCCTCGTTGGTTGAATTCCCAATAAGCTTGCTGACTTAATTCTTAACGAGTGCAACCACCTAAGTCTACTTCCAGATGGGATTTCTAAAAGACATCAGAGCATCTCACGGTGATCAGACCGTCTCCAACAACAAAGGATTGATAAGGGTCAACAGAAGGTTAGCTAGTTTTAACAACAGGAAACACTTTTTACTCAAGTGCCAAAGATCAGGCGTTATCCCGGGACACATCAATGACAACTCGAAATACCTCTATAACCACTTTGATGAAGCGTCAAAACAGATGATGGAGAGGATCAGCGGATATATACATAGGTTAGGAATTAAGTTTTTAAATTTTGAAATTTATTCGAACATTTCTATTGAACAGAAAAGAAATCCCGGCTTTAGAGATTACTTTAAGTATTTGAAGTACAAGGATAATTCTTTTTAAATTCATGTTAATGGGAACACCTTAATATCATTCCAAAGCACATCACTCAAAATTTTTCAAGTTTAATAATGAATATATTTCTGTTGTTAAAGGCCGTTCTAAAGGTACGCCTTCATCTGGTCATTTGGCAGACATTTTTTATTTGGACAGGATAAAAAAAAGGAAGTGAACAAGATGTTTTAAATTTGACGATTATTTGAATTGTGTACATATTAATTTAAACTTCACCATTGAAAAGGAACAACAAAATAAATTGAATTTTCTTGACCTTTACTTATTTAGAGATAACAACAAGTTGTTCCTAACATTATTTCTTATGATTCCGTACACCCAAAATTTCATAAATTAGATAATTTTAGATTTTTATTTCACAGGGTTCTTAGTTACCCCTTATGTGCTTTAGCTGATATATTAGCTACTACGATATAGCTGATATAGGTAGATTAGATTACAATAACGGATTTCCCAAATATACTATTGATGAGTTATACAAAATACAATGTCAGGAAGACCCCTAATTAACTATAACTTTAACGATTTTTATTTAATTAAAAAATCCTACTGTAGAAAGGCACTATACATCTGCTGTCCAAATTGGAGATGAGCGATATTTCAGTAATAGTGATTTTTCATCGTTACCCATCTTCTAAAGAAACCAATTTTCATTGTCAACATATTAAAAAGTTAATAAAAAATAGTAACTTCAATCCAGATAAGACTATTAACAATATTCTGTGGGTGTTGTTGTGGAAGCATTTCACAAGTCTTAAAAACGCAATATGTAGCTTTCTGGAAACATTTCAAGCCTTCTAAAAGTAGTATTCGGTCTTCTGGAAGCATTTCAAGTCTTCTGGATGTAGATCAAATTTTCTGGTAGCAACGTCAAGTCTTCTAGAACCATTTAAAATCTTCTGAAAGCAGTATCAAGCCTTGTGGAAGAATTCTGTCTTCTGGAAGCATTTCAAGACTTCTATAGACCATATCAATTCTTCTAATAAGCAGTATTAAGTCCTCTAAAGCATTTCAAGCATTTCTTTCAGAGAGAATATCAAGTCTACTGGAAACATTTCAAGTCTTCTAGAAGCAATGTCAAGTCTTTTGGGAGCACTGCAACTCCTCTGAAAGTATTTTAAATCCTTTAGAAGCAATATCAATTTTTTCAGAAGCAGTGTCAAGTTTTCTAGGAGCATATCAACCTTTTGGAAACAATATCAAATCGTGTGCAAGCATTTTATGTATTTTGTAAGCATTTCAACATTTCTACAGACAATATCAATGCTTCTAAAAGCAGTATCAAGTCTTCAGGAAGCAATTTAAGTTTTCCAGATACTAAATGAAGTCTTCTAAAAGCATTTCAAATCTTTTAAAAGCATTTCAAGTTTCCTGGAAGGAATATTAACTTTTGTAGAAACAGTATCAGTCTTCCAGGGGCTGTAGCAAATCTTCTGGAAGCATTTCAAGTAATTTGAAAGCCGTGCCAAGTCTTCCAGAGGTAGTATCGACTCTTCTGGAAGCAGTTCAAGTTTTCTATAGGCAATATCAATTCTTCTAGAAGTATTGCAAGTCTTTTGGAAGCATTTCAAGTTATTTAGAAGCAATGCCAAGTCTTCTAAAAGCAATATTAAGTCTTTCATGAGCAGTAGCAGTTTTGCGGAAGCAGCATCGAGTCTTCTAGAAGGATTTCTGCTCTTCTGGGAGCAGTATTAAGTATTGTGGCAGCATTTCAAATCTTCTGGAAACACATTTCTAGCTTTCTGGATGCAGTATCAAGCACCTACGTATTTAGCGTCCATGACCAATTACAGCAAAATCAAAATTTTGGTGAATGATGATCACGGTCATTGTTTAAAATCACGGTGATTGAGAAAGAACTGTCACCGATCACTATGTTTTTCAAAAATTACTCAAAAAAGATGCTAACGAATTAGGCAATTCATAACGCCTTAAAAATAAATTTGTGTCACGCTACTACATGTCCAGTTTATATGAATTATGGAAAAACTTAGACGGAATTGAGAAAGCAAAAGCCGGAGATTTGATGGCAATGGCTAAGTTTGATGAAAATGGATCCATAATTATCTAAAAAAGAAACAATCAACAATTAAAGATGTTCTGTAAAAATAAATATTCATCACGTTTACTGAATTAATATAAGAAAAAATTTTAAATTTATCATTAAATTATAATTCATATTTATCAATTGTTCTCATTATCTTTTTGTAATTATACATTTTCCTTAATTTACCCACAAAACAAGAATGATTCCAGTAATTTGAAATGTAGTTTAATCCGAATTGCCGTTATATTAATTGATTCTGATTATTGTGTCATTGTCTTATACAGTGTGCGCGTAAAGTATAGAAACATTAAAAATCCTTGTAAAGGCGTGATCAATTCGGAGAAAAATTTGTGTTTGTAAATCTGTAAGTTAAATTTCTACTCGTAAAATAAGCCGTCCATCTTTTTTATTTGCTGTTTTAAACCATGTTGATAAATGGAGCTATTTTTTTATTTTTCCAGAAAATACAAGTACTCTTTAGGGCTATAAGAACTGTAATCAGCTTTTTGAAGTAATGAACAACAGGAGGCAAGTTTACATACATCGTTTTCATACGCACCGGCAATCTATCAAAAGTTTTCGTAGCGTCAAGGCTGCCTCATTTATTGAGAGAATAAAAATTGTAAATCGTTATTTCTAAATAATTACATGTACAAACCTAGGTACACAAATTAAAAATTATTTAGCAACATTACCGATAGAAAATTTGAATTTTACAAGGTTACGTATTCTATATATTTTTGTCCAAATTAGCCGAGCCATTAAAAAGTTTTTCTCATGTTTCTATGCTTTACACGCGCATTGTATATTAACGTCATTGCATAGCTATTGGAATTTATTTGCATTAAAATTATTAATTCAAACAGTTTAGTACAAATTATAATTAATTCATTTAACGAACACTCCCTTCCGTGTATTAATCCGTTATATCGAGGGTTTACCGCACTATTATGAAAAGTAACAGACCTTTTACGACCAAAAACTTATAATTAAAACTTTTTCTAAATCTAATTTAAAATTAAAAACAATACAATAATTAATCATAAAATGTCTGATTTATTATGGTTTTTTATAGCACACCACACCTTTTAAAATTTTTAAATGCTATAACGCTATGTATTAACTTCAAGTTAACAAAGAAGAAACAAGATTTACGATTGTCATTAGTTTCAGCATAATAAGCTTAACATTAAGTACAGTCACTATAGTATTTACAGTATGTTTAAAAAAAGTTCATAAACATTAGGCACGAGATTTATGGTTGACATTTGAGGCAGATTTTTTTAAACAATGCTATAAAAACGCTATAAAAATAGTGTTGGAATGTGTAAGTAATTTAAATATTTGTTCAAATAAAAGTTGATTTAATTAAAAAAAGAATAATAAAAATTTAAATCAACTAATATAATTCGACCGTTATAAATAAATTATTATCAAAACATAAGATTTGCAATTTTATAATTTATTCACTTCATCTTGGGTGCTTTTCACATTTTGAAATGTTACAATTTGGAGTGGAAGAGAGGGTGGTATAGAAGCGTTTAAAGATAAAATCTGATTATATCTACCCTCAACATTTCACTGAATTTGTGTATAGGGTAGAATTTTCAGTAAATAAATCCTTTCAACATGAGGTAAAGTTTTATAATAGGAATATTTAACAAACCTGCTCGTTGTTACAAAAATATTCTTCTACACTTTTTTTAATTGATATACGAAAAATTGCAAGTTTCTGTATGGTTATTTGTTGACACAAATATCAATATCAGGAAAGTTAAAAACTACATCACAAAATATGTAAATGCCATTTAATGTAAAAAGAAAAAGCTTTGGTATGGCTTAAAACGATGTATTTAAATTATTCAATCAAATCTTCAGTGCGACACGTGTTTCGCCAGTAACGGCATCGACAGGCACGACTACGTTTATAAAAGAGATAAGAATTATGTTAAAATATAAAATTGTTAAATGATTGATAAATATTACCGTCAATGGACACGTTGTTGTGTTGAGTACATGAACAGCGAAAAGGACATTTTAGAAAAATACATTGGAAAAGCTTGATCTTATAAATTTGAGCCTGAAAACTATATTTAAATAGGTCAAGTGTAATAGTAATGAAAAATAAAATTGAAATTACCTTATTTTTAAAAAACCACCCACGCTAATTTTTATGAAATATTTAAAAATTTAAAAAATTAAGTCAAAAAGTAAATGAATTTGAGTCAAAAGTTACGCCAAAACAATATTTGTTACAATTTTGAATTTTGAAAAACTGATGTTTGAAGAAAATAAAAATTAAACTAAACTTGAGTCACCCTTATTCAATGACATGTTTAAGCGGACTGAGTGTGCGTTAACGATTTATATTAGGTTATGTTAAATTTATAAGAAGGCGGGAGATTCGAATTTGAAATTTAAATTATTAAAATTATTATAACATCTTTAAGAAGAACCTGTGTTCGTTAATATCTGAAAGATCATTTAGTAGGTGTTTTTCACTTTCGTTTTTATATTTAATAATGAAAAATTCCTCATATAGATCCAGTTTTTTAGATTTATTAATGTTTTTTAGTAGTGATATGTTGTTAGTTCCGATGTTATGTTTGTGAAGTTGTAAGTGTTTAAAAACATTGGAAAGTTGTTTATTTTTGTGTTCTTTAAATCTGGATAAGAGGCATCTTCCCGTCTGTCCCACGTATCTGCAATCACAATCTCCACACTTAATCAGGTATACACCACTTTTTTGTAAATCATTAAATTTATGTTTATTATTGATAATCAATTGGCTGGTCTTAACACCAGACAAGAAGGCCGGAGTGATGTTGTACTTTGTGATATTATTTGTAAATTTGTTAAGGTTATGATTATAGGTAAGTGTTAAAAAATGTTTTTTAAATTGAAAGTTAGGATAGACTAATTTTTTAATGTTATTTTTATGAATATTATTAATAATATTTTGAAGAAATTTGATATTATAACCGTTATTGATGCCTATTTTTATGATGTTGTTAACTTCAATACTGAAACAGGCTTTACTGAGAGGTACATTATAAAGTCTATTAAATAAAAAATTGAAAGCAGCTTTTTTGTGAGCTGTACAATTGTAGGAGTTAAAAGGGATGACACAATCAGTAGTAGTAGACTTCCTGTAGATGTCGAAGTTGATAGAACCCCCCTGTATATTTTTGATTATAGTAAGATCCAAAAAATTGATGCGGTTATTCTCTTCTTTTTCTAAGGTGAATTCAAGATTGCTGATGGTGTTGAGAATATTAAACAAGGCTCTAAGTTTGGCTCGATTACCCGAGTATATAATGAAAATATCATCGACATATCTGCCATAAAATTTAATGTCCTTAGTGATGTGAAGGTATTTATTAGAAAAAAGTTTATTTTCAAGGTTGTTGACGAAAATGTCGGCGATTATACCCGAAATTGGGGATCCCATGGGAAGTCCATCTGACATAGAGAAAAATTTGTTATTAAAAATAAAATAGTTTTGTTTACAGATAAATCTAATGATTGAGCAAAGTTCTTCTATGTTTTCATTCTCAACACCCTCAAACTCATCCAAATGATTCATTATATGTTTTTTAATAATCTTTAAGGATTTCTCTATAGGAATATTAGTATATAAGTTTTTTATATCGAAAGAAACAAGGGTGGTGTTTCTATCAACCTCGACATCCTTAATCCTGTTAATAAGTTCAGTTGAGTTTCTCAGTCTATATTTCAAGTAGGGTTGAAAACGGTTTTGTAAGAACTTCTGAATTACTTTAGCGATTCTTTCTGTTGTAGTATTGACGTTACTTATAATAGGCCGTATTGAGTGATCTTTTTTATGAAGTTTAATTAAACATTTGAGTGTAGGAGGTAAAGGATTCATTACTGTTTTGTTAAATGTGTCTATATTAAATAGTTCAAGGCTTTTCTTACACTCTTTTAAAAGTTTTTTAAATTGAGTATTAAAATTAGGCGTGGGGTCCTTTTTTACTTCGTTTATGTTGTTTTGATTAAAAAATACATAAGTTTTATCTAAGTAGGTTTTTTGGTCTAATACAACAAGTCCGGCGTTCTTGTCTCCCAAAGTTACAGTAAGATTATTAGATTTGATAGTTTGTTTCAAAAATTTTTTTTTTTTTTTTTTTTTTTTATGTCATTAAAGTTTATGTTGCTTTTAAATTTAAAGTTATTATTCTTGTTTAAGTTCTTTATGATATGTTCATTTTCTGAGATAATATCTTTAAAATTAGGATGTCTAAAAAGTTGAGATTCTATTTCTATTGCAGTGTTAATGTTATCTGATTTATTATAAATAGTAAACTTATGACCTAGATTGAGGATTCTCTTTTCAGGGCTACCCAACGTAATGGAGCTCAAGTTATTAACACGCGGGGCAAACGAGAAGGTATTATTAAGGTTTATCTTAACATGATTAATACTATCTGTATGAGAAATCTTTCTTACAATAAATTGATTTTCATCTAAATTAATGTCTAAGTCATTATCGTTATTGTGAGTATTGCTGTCTTTCTTATCGGACCTATGCAAAAAAGTATTATTTTTATGTGTATTTTTTGTCTCACCGCTAATAATTTTTACTTTATAAGGTTTTTGTTTAGTTGTATGATGTTTTCTTTGTGCTTCTTCGTTCTTTTTATCCTTTTCCAATCTTCTAAGTTTGTTTTTCTTTGTGTCCTTGGATTTTCTAGTAGCTATCTCCACTTCTGTTCTGAATTTCTCTAGAATGTTTTCCATTTCTATATAGGTAATTTTATTGGTTAAAATTCTATGTATGTATTTGAGGATGGTGTCGATGTTGGTTTGTTTGTTATATAATCTTCTGAGTTCTTTCTTCATAAGTTTCTTTTCAAGCTCAAATTTGTGTTCATTTCTATTTCTTGGTACCTTGATTTTGAAGGATTTTGGTGTTATTTCCCTTAAAATGGCTGTGTGTAGAAATTGAATGTTATCGTTGGTCTTCTCTCGTACAATCAACGTGTGCCGTAATTTTTGGAAAATGACGGATAACTCCGCTTCTTTAATAATTGATAAAGTTTCTTCCAACAACATCGTAGGAAATATATAAAAAGAAAAAGCTTTGGTATGGCTTAAAACGAGCCATTTAATGAGTCAACTTTAAGTCTTCAATTGCTAACCTAGAATTGGTAGAAGACCAGTTATCTAAATTTGGAAGAGGTCGAATTGTTGTCCTTCACGAACAGACGTCCGCCAGATTCTAACAAAGGTGAAGATCGTCGAATTAAATATAAGGATCATAATGACAGATTTTGTTCTTTGACAGCAATTGGTGCCTCATATATCTCATTAGATAGGGGAGACATAGTGACGCGCAGAACTATGAAGTGAATACATGAATTTCGATTATTCTCTTACGAACAGTGAAGAGAATTAAGTGTACCGTGTAAGTGAGTAATTTTAGTGCAGTATTGTTCGATGTTAAGCATGTTCGGTGCAAGCCTTATTAAGCATAGATACATAAACGTAGATCGCTATTACTGTCGAAAAATTGAGGGAAGAAAAGAAAGTACACTGGAATAAGTGGTGTAGTCAAGGGGTTTCTAATAAAGAAACACAACTTAATTGCTGATAAGACTGTGAGACTATGAACCCACCCAGAGATTATAAATTTCCTATTTCCACAAAACGAAACTTGCACTTTCAATTGAAATGGATGGAGAGATTCCCTTGGTTGTCATATTCGGAATATAAAAGTGGAGCATACTGCAGAGATTGCGTGGTAATTTGACGTTCGCTTAATGAAGGTAAAGGCGATCCTCAAAGGCTCGGTCACCTGGTAACCGAATCTTTTTTTAAATGGAAAAATGCCCTAGAAACATTTGAAGCTCATGCGAAATCGGGATATCATACGCTAAATTTAGAACTAACAGATAGCTTTCTAAAAGTAATGTCTTTGCAGACCCTTTCGGTCACTGAACAGCTGTCTTCTGAAAGAAAGAGACAACAAGAGGAGAATCGAAAGAAAATTAACCCTATCGTAAAAGCAATATTTTTTTTGCGGTAAACAAGGCATCTCATTGAGGAGTAAAATCGATTCGGGTCACATACAAATTACACCAGAACCTGAACAACCACTTCAGAATGATGGTAATTTTAGAGCCCTGTTGCGGTTTGCGGCTGAGTCTGAAGATAAAGATCTGGCTGAGCATTTGAATACTTCACAGAAGAATGCCATGTACACAAGCCCTCAGATCCAAAACGATATAATTGACATTTGTGAAGTAAGCCAAACTATTTGCGATTCTGGCTGACGAAACCCCAGATATCAGACGTACAGAACAAGTTTCGTTATGTCTTCGATATGTTGATTCTATAGATAATAAACACCATAGACTTAAAGAGAAGATCTTTAAGTACATTCCAACGGTCGATGTTTCAGGATTCGGTCTTGCAAATCTTATTGCTTCGGTGTTTATTACAGCTCTGAAAAAGCATGGTCTTGACTATTCTCATGTGGTTAAGTTTACGAATGTTGGTCAAGGTTACGATGGGGCTGCAGCTATGAGTGGGTATTTGCACGGTGCCCAAGCTTATGTTCGTTAAAAATGTCTGCTTGCTCTTTATGTACACTGTAGTGCACATTTTCACAATCTTGCTATTGCTGATTCGTGTTCATTAGCAAACGTCCGAAATTGCATTGGGATTGTGCAGTCTGTTGGTTCCTGCTATCTACATTCTGCTCAACACACTTCTTTGTTGAAAGAAGACATTCAAGAGCTACTACCCGTCGATAACCAAAAATGCTTGCTCTCAATGTGTGAACCACGATAGATTCACAAACATGAAGTGCTCTCGAAGAACTCCAATTTAATCACATTAGCGTACAATTGCTAAGTACGCTTCGATGTGTTTAGTGATTCTTCAAAAAGTTATGAGCTGTACATTGTCGCTATCAAAACAATTACGGACTATTGACATCGATCTCATCACGGCATTCAAACATGTAGATAATGTTATTAATGTCTTACAACTCCTGATAAACACTGTTTTACTGGAAGAAGATAGTGATATATTGCTAATGCCACGCGTCGTCTGAAAACAATTAAATAGACCGAACATTCCTGCATTGGATGTTTGCAACGTATTACAAAATTAATTTGTTCATTCCATTTCTTGATCATACAATTCAACAATTGGTTGAAAGGTATACCAAACATCATAAAGTTGTATCAGCATTATCCGTTGCTGATACAACCAGCCAGTTCTGAAATTGAAGAAGCAATTTCCATGTAGTCGTCACTGCTTCCCGAAAGAAACATATCAGCGGTTAAAGCAGAACTTGAAGTATGGAAAATAGTGATGACAAGTATCTCGCCTACCCCAAAATCTAGTTTGGAATGCCTGGATCTGTGCGATAAAACCCTTTATCCTAATATTTACAGAAAGGTCTTTCTCGAGCCTAAGGAGGCTGAAAAACTAGTGACGAAACACTAAAAGTGAAAACAGAGTTAATGGTTTGCCTCTCATGAACATTCACTATGGAATAGAAATTTATGCAGATGAAGTAGTGGATATATTTAAAAGAAAAAGTCAGAGATTTCTTCTTTAATGGTTTTAGATTTAGCACACAGGAACGACACTAATTTAACCATTTCATTTAAAGTTAAGAACTTATAAATTTGTCGTAATTTTTAAATTACGATATATTTAAAAGTATATTTTTGTTGTTTTATTTACATCAAATTAAACCGCTCCCAAAACAGAATCCTGGCTACGTCCATGACTGGGATACTTAACACTTAGCGACAAAGCCTGTTATAATAATTACTGACATTATGTTGAAACAGGATAACGTCCAACCTCTAATCACTCTTAGTTTGGATAAGTAATCGCAAACTTTAACCGAACATCCTGTCATAATTTTTCAGCAAGATTGCGCCTGGTTTCATATCGTCCGCATTTGTCAGAACTTCCTAAACGCAAAAGAAGTTGAAATTTTCACATGACTTAGTCACCATGGCGTTTACCACAAGCAGTATCACTTTGCAGGAACTTCATCGACATCTGCAGTAAGCCTAGAATGAGATTCCATAACATACCATTCCAGCATCTTCTTAACAATCATGGAAATGTAACATTTTTTTGAGATTTCTTACTAAAACAGATTGCTTATAAAATTTCAGCTTTTTATTTGAAATTTATACAATTTTATATGGGGTATTTTTATGTTTTAAAGAAAGTTGCTATTTTAAAAAAGCCGTCTTTCGTACATCGACAGTCGACGGTTACTAATTTATGTTGTCTTACCCAATACATCGCAGCGATAATGGATGTTGGTGGTCAAGCCGACGTTGTTGTGTCTTGTACTTACTGCATCACCACGAATTTCCTTCTCTGCAAACCAGAAGAATGGACCAGAGTGCATCGTACTTGCAGACGTTGTGGTGTACTGAGATGGATTGTGCTTGGTTATTGTCGCGAGTTAATTTAGTGGTGTCGCGCATAAATTCTAGAACCCATGTCTTAAGAAAGGCGCCGATATCTTATATGACATCCAACGTAAATGAGCGTTATCAATAATTTTTCATTATTGATCATTTTAACAATTCCTTTTATTTTGGAAAACAAAATAAAATGTCTTTATATTGATGTAAATACATCTATATTTGTGATATTTGTAATAAAAATAATAAAATCAATGTATAATAATTAATAAAATAAATAAATTTAAAATCTTATAATTTTTTTATAGAAAATCGGTAATTTTTGTTTGCTTTGTTTTCGGATGTTGACTTTTTAAACAAGCATCCTCTCTGAGTTTCTTTACAATTGAAACATCTTGAGAAGATACATCGTTTTTTCGGCCCATTGTATACAAACACCAATTCAGCTTGCGTGTTAATCGGTTATTTTTCCAGTAATCACCATATTATTTTTTGCTTTGTTCGTTTTGATCCTCGTCTTCGTTTTCGTTTTCATCTTCCTCTATTTTCTCGTCTCCTCTGAACCACATATCAATTTTATTGATTGTCGGTCATTCCTGAATATTAATGTTCTGTAACATTTCTTTCACTTCGTCGGCCTGGTTTCTTGCCAAAATTATATATTTCTTTACAGTGGCCAATGACATCAAATCTTAAGCTTCCCATTCTTCATTGTATTCGAAGTTGTTTAAAATTTTCCAACAATTTTGAATTATTATAGATGTTGTTTTTTTCCATGAATCAGAAAGAAAACATATGGCATGGTACAAATTAATGTCTAATTCATCGTTGCATCTCACGTGAGTAAACAAACTTTTTCGGTAAAATAATTTTGTTAGTCGAATTGCATTCTGATCAAATGGTTGGATCAGGGCGGTGCAGTTAAGTGGTAAAAACATAGTTGTTATTAATCCACAGTCACTGATTAACTGGGATTCTGAAGCATGACTTGGTGCATTATCGATTAATAACAATGCTCTTAAGGGTAAGTTATTCTTCTAAAAATATTTTCTCACTTCCAACACAAAACATTTTAGGAACCACTCTTTGAAGTGCCCCGAGGTCATCCAGGCATTTGAAGTTGATTTGTAAATGACTGGCAATTCTTTCTTTTTAAATGCACGTGGATTTTAGCTTTACCGATGACGAGCAGTTTTAATTTGTGATCGCAAGGAAAGTCACTTTTTTCTTACTAGTTTTTCGACTTGATGCAGTTTTTTCGTTTGATCCCACCAAAGTTCTATCTGGTAGAAGTTTGTAAAATAAAGCTAACTCGTCCGCCTTATATACTTGATTAAGGGGCTAAGTTTTCTTTTCTAATGTATTGTGTCAACTGTTTTTTGAACATTGTAATTGCTTCAAAGTTATTGGAAAGTTTCTCAACGGTGATTTTCAAACTTCCTAGCCCATATCTCTTTCTAAATTGTGCCATCCAGCCTTTACTAGTAAAATACTTTAGTCTGATCAGTTAAATATTCACATGAAATTGTACAATGACGAGATCTCTATTTTAAAATCCATGCATATATTGCATCTTCCATTTTTGAAAAATCACTTGTTTTCAAAGTTTTCCGTTTTCCAGGACCATGAAAGCAGTTTTTCACAAAACTATTAGGGGGAAATTCATTTAAAATAAAAGAGAACCTTCACAATATGAGACTTATTAAAAAATACAAACTTTTATTTTTACCTCTCGATTTTCAATCTATTATTTCGTGTCCGAAATAATTGACCAACCAACATTTTATATTTTAGCTAATTGAGCACCTGAATTGCATGCTTTTTCTAATGATAATGTATTATGCTTTCTTTTTCTCATGATTACGGTGAGAGAATGAACAAGATTTAACACGCACATCACGTCGCTCCGTTGATTGTAACGGATATAATAGATCAAAAAAGTTATAGAATAACAATTCGGATTACAAGGTACCCAAATACGAATTATAGAGTACCGATTTCTGTTGCGGACTATGGAGTACTTCGAAATACCGCATATATTATCGAGACATTATTCTACTTTACAAGTAGAAGAATGGAATTTGGCAGATAACTTGCTGCTAGGATAGTAATTTTTAATTTTTTCTTTATTTTCAGTGAGTTTTGTAACGCTAAATAGTATTACAATGTTCTTTATGCATAGCATAATTATATAACAACTAGTAAAATATAAATTAGTTACTTTAGTTTTGCAGCTGTTCCCATTGGTCCAGTCTGCTGCACACATAATGTAGATAAATATTGTCATGTTTTGATAGTTTTAAGATCGTCGCACAAAACTCGCACACTGTATCCCAACCTACATTTCGGTAACTACTGTTTTTGTTACAATCCGCACTATTGGTAACTAAACATCAATAAAATAAAAAAAAATAAATTTTGTTAAATATCAATAATCAACCACTGAAGGCGATGGAAGATATTATCGTTGTCGAAAATCTGGATGGCCTCGATGCTGGGATGATCATGCATTTCCTCTCTCAAGATTAGATGCGAATGATGCAATTTCTGAGGATACCGATGCTACTTCCAAGTCATGATGGAAGTCATCTCTTATATAGCAACCTGCATTCACTAAGCATCTTAATATTTACGAGGAGTGAAAAGATCAATCACTATAAAACTTTGTATCAAAGCTTTTTAATGTGTGTATTTGCAACTTTTTTGTCTATTAACATATTTTCTCCTAACATTGTTAATTTGTTCACATAAAAATTCTCAAATTACCAGCGAGTTTTATACTTATTATTTCATCTTATAACAACATGTAAGATCATTTAGGGTTATAAAAATCTAAAACAAGTATCAATTTATTAGCAATTATCTGTTAAATTTGATTCTGTAAAATTTCTGGATGGTAAAATTAGTTAATAAAAATTTGTTTCCCAAAGTTAAAGCATAACAGGGCGAGAAAGGGTTTCCTGGATACTTCAAAATTTAAAGAGGTGTGAATTTTGAACAGACAATTTAATTATTTCGTATTATTAATTATTTCGAAAATCGTATTGTAAATAATAGGAGATTAGCGTCAAATAAGACTTTTAGTTCAACTGACGAACGACTGACTATTCGAAAAATCAATACTAATTCAAAGTTATCCGCTCCAAAACTGACTGCCGACGTCCAAGAGAAGTTAGGAAAATCTTACAGTGCTGAAACTGTTCGACGGGTACTTCACCAACATAACTTCCACGGGCGAATAACTCGTAAGAAGCTCTTTTTAAACAAAAAAATCGGGTATGTTCCTTCGTAAAGGAACATATTTCTAAAAGCTTAGAGTTTTTGAATGTCGTAATTTTTGCTGATGAGTCAATACTTTACATTTGTAGCTCGTATGGTTTGTCCTATGTATAACAGGAACCAAATACGGATTTTTAAAAAAGGAGCTATAGTGATACATGGTGGTGGAAGCACGATGGTTTGGTCATGATTTTTTATTGACGAAATTATGGATATATTATGGATACTTTATAGCAAAACAATAACGTAAAACACAAATTGGAAATCAGAATAGTAATGGCTTATTTGGAATTGCCAGCAAGAATTACAGCAAAGAAACGAATGCTTAAGATATATTAATGAAAAAATGGCTAATTGTAGAGAAAAGTAGGTCCTTTGTTATGAACAAAACAGCGTTTAAAAACCATTGGTTTTTGAGATATGAATTATTGAACTCTAAAAAAAATTATCAGATTACGAATACAACAATTTTCTCAAATTAATTTCGAAATTTTCCAAAATTAAAAATGATTTTAAAAAGAATTCATATTTTAAGTTTCTACTTTTACGATTCGATAACTACCTTTGTACATATTCAACCTACTTCAACCTTGTAGAAGAAAAATCTACCTCTTTGAAAAATCTACCTGATTGCCGAATATTGTTCTTAAAAAAATATTTAGCTTGGCCAACGTTTGCAAACCTTGCCTGTTTTGGGAAATATTTCTTATTCTTTTTAATGATACATTAAAGTGTCCTTTTTATTACCGTATTCATTCGAATCTAAGACGCACCCGATTCTAAAACGCACCCTACTTTCATGATTGTAAATATGATCGAAAAAAAGGTTTCAAGTTGTGTTGAAAAATAAATAAATTAAAATATTAGGCACTACTGTTTAAAACACCCATTTAACTTGACAAAACAAATTATCTTAAAAACTTCGCATCGGACTAAAAAGAAGTTTCGGATAAAATTTATTCGATTTGAAGAGAGGTTCGTATTTAAAATGTATAAGTTTTTTCCCATCACCAATTCTCCCGGGGTAAGAGACGGGTTCTTTTTTGCCACCACTGAATGTCCCCCTTCAAAACGAACAAAATTTCAGTTTTGTTAACTTAAACGGAACACCCAGTATACAGTGTTTCCAAAATGCGTGTACAACGGATTCGGCGAACAAAGATCACAGATTTCTTGGCTCAAAATAGGTTGATTTAAGTTTAGTTGTTGACAGGGTGTTTACGGTCTTTTGATATTATTTTCAAATGGGACTGAAACAGTTCAAAAGGTGGTTACTAATGCAAAAGTATTTTAACTACTTTTGTTAAACTACTGTTAAAAATGTTGTTTGAAACCTTCATTTCTTTTTGTTGAAGCCTATTACTGAAACGATTTTTTAATGTTTTCTTTCATGGAATCCACTTTATACTGATTGAACTTATTTCCGTGTTGTGAAATGCAGAGTTGCTTACTATCTTTATGAATTGGCGTAAATTATGAATTATGATTTCTTCGTATTTTCTCTACAGTTGTTTCAACCCTTGGGGAATTATTCGAAAAATTAGGCAAAAGAGTTGATACTGCATGTAGAGGACTTGACATACTTTCAGAAGACTTGATATTGCCTCTTGAAGATTTGAAACATTTCCTAAATACTTAGTACTTGATATTATCAAAAATCGACGCCCATCAACTGATATAATTATTACAATTTATTTCTTTACCATATTTTGTATTTTTAAATTAGTAGTTGAGATAGATCCGAATCTAAGAAGCGCTCGATTCTAAAACGCACCCCATTATTAGGAATATCCGTCTGACAAAAACAGTGCGTCTTAGATTCGAGCGATTACGGTAGATCATTTTCCAGGTGTACGCTTGTAAAATAATTATCAGTATGCACACGATTGCCGTTATTCAAATAATTTCCTAATTTTAATAATTTGCCCACAACAATATAGACTAATCCATTCTTTTTTATTTCTTTTTTACTGTCTGTTGACTTTGCGCCTTTATAACAAAAATATACACAGTAGTTAGTCATATAATCACAATGTATCCAGAATTTGATGCTCCATTTGTTATTATTGATAATGAGTAATTGTTGACGAGGTATATATTGCTCGCGAAATAACAAATTTAGCCTGATTTACCAAGAAGTTGAACTTACTACAAGGATTTTAATCTGGGTGTCCTAGTTGTGTTAGAGTACTACTGTCTATTAGATGAAAAAAGTACGTCTGGACGAAGAGTTGCGTCACTCATCTTCGGAAAGTATTATTTTTTAAATAGTATTAATTAACAGACTGTTCTTACTGGGATTGACGTGGATAGCATAGTTGAGGTTTTTTATAACCGTGTTAAATATGTAATTAATAAAGATATTCCTAAGTGTATTCTTCCTAAGCAACGTTTTAATTATTGGTATAAACGTTCATCTATTTGAATTATTAAGGAAAAGTTACATTGTCACACAAAAAGGAAATCTACTGACCATAATAGGTATAATCTGGTTTTCTATTTTGCGCTCTTAGTATAGGAGGCCTATTGCGGCTGACTATAGAGATTACTTAAACTCAATTCAAACGGAAATTACCGAAATTTGGCCTTTTGTTAACTTCATCTGGCATGCCATCTACTATGTTTTCCACTGATGAATGATGAACTCAGGTCCTGATATCTTTTATGTATTTGGAGAGTATTTTGATTCGGTTTTCGTGGATAGATCCATTGACCGTTTTGGCGTGTCATGACAAGTCTTCTAGCCCGAGTCCTGATGATATTCCATCTTCTTGTTTGAGAGAGTTTGCTGTCGAACGGTCCACCCCACCTGTTCTTATTTTTCCGAAATCCTTACTTGAAGGTACTTTCCCATTATATAATGCCAGGAATAGGCAGTTGATAGCAAATTACCGTCCAATATCTATACTTTCGTCTATTTCCACGGTGTTTGAAAAAATTGTTTATAATTATTTCAACCACTCCATTGCTCAATCTCTCATTACTGAACAACATGCTTTAACTTGGTGTCTTATGTTAACCTTATAAATTCTGCTTAGAATGAAAACTCACAGGTTGACGAAATTTACACCGATTACTCTAAAGCCTCCGAGAAGATTGACCATAGTATTTTTATAGAAATGCTGTCATGTTTTAACATTCCTGTTGGCAGTGTACGCTGGAGATTTTCTTATCTGCTGGAGAGACATTTTACCTTCTCACAAATAGTGTTTTCGTTGTTGTATAGTGTTGTAATTGATTTCATTTATTCGTTCGAAAAGCAACTTTCAACATCGTTGAGAATTCGTAACCGTCGGGTAGTTTTTTTGTTACACTCTTTAATGCATCTACTTCTTTAATGGTATCCTTGTTTTTAAGGGTAGTCCAAATCGTTGAAGCGCAAGAATTGTACGTACGTAGTTTTCTTGTCGCTTATTTTTCGAGGGTATTATGAATAGTTATTAAACTTAACTTTATAAACGTCACTAACACATTAACGTTGTGAGTGGTAAACACACAGAAAATACCTACATACATACATACAAAACCATTTTACCAGCCGTGACTCAGGAAAGTCATCTTGGGCCACATTATTTTTAATTTACATAATCCATAATTCTTCTTGTTTTAATTTTTTCAAATTCCTACTCTATGCGGATGATAATAAAATATTTACTAGAGTCAGCTCAAGTCTTGCCTGCCTAAGACTTCAGTAAGCCCTTAATCGTCTGCATGAGTGTTGCCATGTTAATAACTTTAGCTTAACTATCACATATTCCAAAAAATAACGTTCACATGGCAGCGTTATCTTATTAATTTTAACTACAACTTGAATGGTCAAGGTATAATCTCCACTGACAGAGTGAAGGATCTTGTCATTATACTTGATGCCAAATTAATATATCACCTTCAAATCGAATTTATGGTGGAGAGACCCCTACGGTTAGGGTTTGTTATCAGAATAAGTAGATACTTTACCAATTTTGCAAGTATTAACTCCCTTTATATGCTATTTGTCAATAGCGAATTATTCTATGGTTCCATAATGTGGAATCCGATATACGCTCTTTGGCTCACGAGTATTATCTTTTCTTCTGCAATTATGGTTGTTCACTGATCTAACCTGTTCTTTGCGTGGATGCTTCGCTGTTTTCATCCGACATAAAAGCATTAAAACAATCAGCCAATAAGAACGAATCCTTAAACTCTGAAATCTTCGGATCACCGTCACACGGGCAGGTTATGCAAGAGGATAAAAGCATTCAAATGATTGCTGAAAAATCACCCCTTGAAATTCGAGATGTTCGCGTGAGTCACATCAATTCACGTGACTTAGACTCGATCAGGTGATCAAATGTATGGATCATGTGTGATTATTAATTAATCGTGTTTGGCAGAATAGCAAATTTAACAATAATAAAAGGTGGCATATTCGTATTAGTTGGGTTACGGATGTGGGTTTAGCGAATGCTGATGCGAAACCGGATTATTTAATTCTAAATTCGCGGATGAGGATACGTAAGCGATTGCTGATTTTTGGATGCGGATTTAACGGATGCAGAGTTATAAAAAAGTTACATACCAATATTTTAATGAATAATATTTATTTTGCAATTGTTCTATTTTATATTTGTATGTTACCTCCGGCATTCTATACAATACCTAGGAAATTTAGAGAATACCTAAAACGTTTAGGTAATATATATGTTATTAATTTTATAGTTTGTATTAATGTATCAAAATCAACTTGACCATTTTAATTATTATTAAATTGAACGAAAGCTGTCTGATATCATGGCATCGAGTTGGGTTGGGTATCATCATCCCTCATATTGAGTAGTATGAAGTTTGAGTTCCACCGGAATGGTTCATGTTGAATTGAACTTAGAAGTTTATTATTTTTTGTTATATGAAGGATGGCATGAAGTTGCAGCTTGATTCAACCAAACTATAGAAGAAAAAACAAACATAAAATATGGAAATAAATCACGGAATATTTTCAAAAATTAAAAATTGTTCCAATTTTTGAGTATGGACTCACGTTGAATTGTATTAAGTTGAAGTTTAACCTAACCCAACCACAAAAGAATTTTGGATTTGATGTTTTATTATATGAATTCTCACTTAATAATTTGAAGATGGAACTGAACCCAAATCAATTATAGAACAAAAGTCACGGATTATTTCCAAAAAAACTTCAAATTCGTCAGATTAGCTAGAGCTAAAACTTCATATCATTCAATATGACGAATGTTATGGGCTAGGTTGCTTGCATTTGGTTTGCTTAAATTGGGTTGGGTTTGGTTAGGTTGGGTTGAACTCCGACATCATACCATTCAATATAAAGGGTAATATAAAGTTGGAGCTCAACCCATCTCAACCCAGTCTATAAAATTCATTCTTCAAAAATCATGGACCAATACAACTTTTAGAAACACATTCTGTAAGTGTCATGTCAATTTCTTCATTAAACATATTTGCCTCATTGTTAACATAGAGTCGATAAATTAAACAGTACTAATGTATATTGGTCAGGGATTCACTCCAAAACAGGAAAGTGTTCGTTGTAACCAGAACCACTTCAATAATAATTAGTTCGTTATATCCAAAAGTTCGTTATGTGCGATTTCGCTATAAGTAAATTTTACTTGAATTATACAGATTGACAGTAACAGATAACATGGAACTCAACAGTTAAAGTAATTAATATTCGTAATGATGTTTTCCAGAAAATATAAAAAATGTTTGTTCTCAAGGACCAAAATGGTTCTACTGCGCTGCATGCCCCCCTGAGGTACTTAGTCAATGTTGAAAAACTTAAAACAATTGATTTTGAGACGTCGAATGGGTTTTTAAGAGTGTGTAATTGTACAAAACAATTAAAAATCACTAATGAGATGTTTTTCAGAAAATGGGTATGAGATATGCTGATTGGTGGTGACCAAACTGGTTCTAAAGCACTAAAAATCTATGGGATGCTTAATTAAAGTTGAAAAACTGAAAATAATAGATTTTCGTATTTTTGAGAGTGTCGAAGATATCAAAAGCTAGAAAAAGATTGCTAAAGTGTGTTAAAACAGTACTAATTGCTTAGATACATTTTCGTTTAATGTACGCAAAATAACTTACACAAAATAACGCAAAAACACTTTTCTAGTATCTCTAGTATTAGTCTAGTATTAGTTCTAGTGATAGTGGTTCTTAAACGATTTAAAAAAATTGTTTCTTAATGCCGTACACTGACTAGACCCGAGCTCTGTTAAAATATATGCAGATGCGGAGGTAGCTGCAGATCCTCAAAACAATGCAGATTATCCGCACCTGTAGATGCGGTTATCCGTTATAGTACTCATTTTTATGATATGCAGTAAATATAGATGTGCACTAAATATAGATATGCACTTCGCTAAAATCGTATTTACTTAAAAATTAATTAAAATATTGACATCAACATTTGGTTATTGAAAATGTTACCACCAACAGAAATCCTGAAAAATTGTCCGGCGTTCGGTAAAATATTAAAAAAAATAATTGTTTTATTAAAGAAAAATTGAAAAATCGATTCAATCGAGTCACGCCAGGTTCCGTCAAAAACAGAGTTGCTCACGATCACGCACGTTCACGTGAGTGGTATAAAAATTGATGACTGCCCACGGAAAGTCACGCATGACCCATCGTGACCCGACGGGACTCGCGTAGTTTGCACATCTCTACTTAAAATATTATTTATCAACTTAGAAACACCCTGTACATTTTAATCTTTTAGTAAAGTTTCCCTGAAAAATCTTTTAGTTATACAACCACAAAACGTAGGATTTCATAAAAGGACAAAAAGAGTTTTCTTCACATGCCAACCTACTTACTTAACCCTACATACGCGGGTTTCGTAACAGTTTTTACATCATTAAAAACATTAAGAAAATGAAATATAATTTATAAATAATTTATACACAAAAATAAAATTAAACATATTTTTTATTCTAATGTGGATATGATCACAGATAGAGAAAAACATTTTTTTGTTGTACTGTGACTCATAATAACTTCCTGATTTGTTGACTTCCGCAATTTGTGTAAAGATTAGCGTACACTACTTGCAGTTTCTGTATAACAACCCATGCCATGTGAACGTCCTGCTTTTAAAATAAAATACCAGCTGTTGTCATTATGTAATATTATTAAAAATAGAACGAGACGTTAAAACTCTAATTTTTGATCGTTTTACAACACCAATTGAAATTAATATTACAAAACCGACAAATAAAAAAAATTAAATAGTTATGATTTCAAAAAGTAATAATAATTTATTCCCCATTACGTAGGTTTAAAAACAAGATTAACGATTACTATTAGTTTCACTATACTAATCGGTTTAAGATTAACGCACAGTACTAAAAGTCAATAAAAGAAAAGAATTACATAAACATAAAACAACACCATAGACTTGGTGCAACAAGATTAACGATTGAAACTTCCATATGAATAATATATTTTGAATTATTAACGTCACGTTATTAACCCATTGGTTTAAATGTACCCTAGGTTATAATAAAAATAAATAAATAAATAGTTATATAAACTTGGCGTTTGAATAACTATCGAAAGAGACACTTCAGACAGTTATGTTAATCATTACATTGTTCGAGATTTCTTACGTTCTGCTGGGCAACAGGCGGACAGTAAAGAAAATGACTGCATAAGAAAACTCTAAATAGCCATGATGTAACTTGTCGGGTTCTATTTTTATGTTTACGATTGCAACTCCGTGCTTCAAACGACTCGTAAACTTGGGTAAGAAGGATGATTTCGTAACCGTATGGCGTAAAATTTAACCGTAATTTATTGACTCTCACCTAAGATCTTAAACGGTCCTCGAGATCTTCTCGAGTGGTGACCGACGCTTTTTTTATAATTTTTAATTAATCAACTCCTAACTTCATTTCACATCAACAATAATTTAAATTTCTTGTTCATAAATTGTTGATTTTCATGCTTTGTATAGTTTTGGCACAAATTAAAACTTAATCCATTGCAATTACTTCACAAACGAACCGTGGAAGTACATTAATTGTGACTCATTGTCGTTTTGTAAGAGATATCGTTGTTACAGAAATGACTATTAACAAATTATAGACTTACAGTCTAGGAATAGACCATTAGTCATTAGTTAGTGTCATTCGCGTAAAGAAACTTCTCGTTGCGTACAATCACTAAAATTAGCACAACGAATTTTAAAATAAGATTAATAAGTTTGAAATTATATTATTTATTATAAAATTTAAAATAATTTATGATTTGTTAAATTTTAAGTTTCATTCTGTTAATAGATCTAAGCAAAAACGTGCGTATAGCTAGGATAAACGAGATTTCTAGTTTATAACTAAATGTAATATTAATAAATCGCATGTGAATTATTTATAAATGTAAAGGAATTTTATGCGTAACTAAAACTATTTTTGAATTTAAGGTACCTTAATTTAAAACTTATTAGCCTCAATTACTCTTAATTGACTTGTAGACAAACTAATAATGAAAATCTGTTAATTAGAAATAATAATTAATAGTAAAGCTAACAAAGATTTATTACTCATAATAAATCTTCTTAACTTTCTCGAAGCTTTCATATTCAATTTGTCAAATGATTTGTTTCAGTAATTTTCAAACATTTATATCTTTTTAGAATTTCTTTGTTTATTTTTAGAAAGACAATATTTCTTAATTGCTTAATAACCATCAAGTGTTCACGGTCTCTCCACCATATGCATAATACGATATTATACAATGGGTTACAGGAATTATTAAATTATTAGCTATTGTTCGTCTTATGTTCGGTAATATACTTATACATTGTCTAGAATAAATCTATTATGAATGGATATCACAATAATCACATTTATTTAATCAATTTTCTTAAGTCTTTTTATAATCTCAATCTGAATTTTTATGTATCATCTACTATACATAAAGAAGATATCTTGTCTTCTGGCGATAAATCTTAGATTTTCAGATATTTAATGAATTAATTTTTATAAATTTTTGAAAATGTCCTATAAGAATCCTTTATTCTTTATTTAAATGTGATAAATCATAGGTGAACAGTCAATTTATCAACAATTAACAGTAAATTTGTCAATTTACAATACATTATTTTTTGAAATTTCGAGAATTTGTGCTTAGCGAGAAAGTTGCAAGCAACATTTTCAAATGACACCCATGCTGCTATGTTATCTGGCGATAAACATTTGTACATTTTATAATTAATAATGTTGTGAAGGAGAGTTTTAAAGTTATAATTTGGGAGGATGTATATATTTATTTAAAAAATGTGTATTTCATTTGTAAATTTTACGTCTGCTGTTAACATACCAATTTCAAGTCCGACAAATATTCCTTCTTATAGTTTTGCATTGACAAATTGGAAATATTTGGCTTTTGTGGCGCAACGATAACTTCAATGTTTAATGTTAATAAAATTATCAACGTAAAGTTAAAAAGCGTACCTACACACTATTCAATAGCACTTTTGAAAAGCATTTTTGAATATCTTTGATGTCCACTTCTATAAGAAATGATTTCAAGCCTGATAGTTTGATGAAGAGGTAAGAGAATTATTAGAAGGCACGACATTGAAACACGACATACTCTTCAAAACAAGACTATGATCCTGCTTACACTAATAAAACTTCAATGACCAATGGATCATAATCCATGCTAGTCTATCTTTTAGAAAAGACGAAAAAATGCAATATTTGAACACGTATTAAAAGGAAAAACCTAGTTGAAACATGTCCAAATATCCGATAATAATTATGAAACTGCGTGGATACTTCCGCAAAAACGATATCAAAATAATCGATTGATTCTATCAAAGGTACTGGACAAGATTTTGGATCTTCCAGCAATTACAACTGTAAATGGGGAAAAGATTCTACAAGCCATATCAAACTTGGGAATTTCAATGGAATCTTGGGGACCCATTATTGGAAGAATACTTGTTATAAACTGGGACTATGAGACGAATAAGCAGTACGAATTGTCGTTAAAACAACCGCATAAAATACAAAACTTCCAAGATTTATGAAGTTTTCTAAGAACTAGATTTCAAACATTAGAAGCAATCGCTCAACAAAAGAGGTAAAACAATGCAATGTAAACAAAAGAAGCTAACCATAAGAATAACTACAGATTTTATTAAGAGAACCATAAAATACACTACTGCAAGAAATTCAAAAAACTCTCAGTTACAGAAAGGACGCAGTTCATTAACGCTCATAAATTGTGCAAAAATTGTTTGTATCCCGACCAAAGCAACAAGTGCATCTCAGAAACATCTGCCACAAATCTCACCATACTTCATAGAAACGGGAACAAGTAAGCTTAACAAAACACAAAATCTACAAAAAATGTAGCCCTAGTTTTTGGTAAAAATTAAGAAAAGAAACAAATTGTATCAAGTTAGCTAGAAGAGAAAAATTGCGAATTCATCATTGTGATCAAGATCCAGGATCACAAGCCTCCTTTATCACGGAAGAATCAGCGAACTTACTTGCCCAT
Organism: Onthophagus sagittarius; assembly: GCA_036711965.1. Classification (NCBI taxonomy): domain Eukaryota; kingdom Metazoa; phylum Arthropoda; class Insecta; order Coleoptera; family Scarabaeidae; genus Onthophagus; species Onthophagus sagittarius. The sequence goes on from JASERS010000001.1 coordinate 57,048,592, forward strand.
CCAAAGCAAATAATACACGCAATATCTAGACTGGAAAACTGTTCACCAAAAATATGGAATTGGAAAGTAGATCTAAACGAGGAATCATTTTCTGATGAACTTTGTTACCTCAATACCACGTTCCTAATTCTATTTATCTAAGTTACCATAATCACTACCTAATAAGAATCTACCAAGTGCTTCAAATGAACATTGGAACAACAAAATCCTAGCTGATTCCACCTACAATTCTCCCGGTCCCATTGATGGTATCATCGGAGTCCAAGAGTAAGGCAATAAAATTCAAGACCGGATACACAAAGCTAATAATGGGTTATTGGGATAGAAGATGGACTTTGGCTTATAATTGTCATCTTATTGATAATAATAAGCATGATGAATCCAACCGAAGAAGACAAAAAAAACGAAAAAGGAAGAAATTCTGGGAAATTGAAGAAGTTGTAGTTCTAGGAATTCTAACAAAAGAAGACCCCGATTTTGAAGACCATTGCCATAACAATACAAAGAAAAATGATGATGCGTGAAAGAACTGCGTGAATCTAGACGTCGAACAGTTGCAAGGCTAACAAGAGAAGATGTTCGAAAAATGAACAATTGAATGTCCAATCCTATGAATTCCTGGAAGAATACTTAAAACTTGGCCATATGCCAAAAATGCAGCCCAAAGATCAACCTGCTAAGTATTACATTCCTCGTCAATCAAGTTATTCTTCCGTCAAGTGCGACAACAAAACTCGGAGTAGTGTTTGAAGCATCAAGTAAAACTTCCAATTGGATCAGTTTAAACATGCGTAGACCATACACATCCTAGGCTTCAACAGGAATTATCAGATATTTTTTTAAGATGTTTTCAAAGCACAAGACGGAAAAAGAAAATTCCCAGAGACATCAAAAGTTGTTTTAGAAGATTTTTACGTTGATGATGTGTTATCTGGTGCAGAATCCATAACAGAAGCACAAATTCTTCGAACGCAACTCAACGAAATGTTGAAAACCAGCAGATTATTATTACTAAAATGGACCTGCAACAGTCCAGAATTACTTAAATCTATACCAATTTCACAAAGCACGAGCCAACAGAGAAATGGCTGAATTGAGTAACCAAATCCCTAGGTGTATATTGGACACCTTTTACAGAGAGATTATCACATTCTAATTTCAATACTTCTGAAAGTATTGAAATTATTTGACTCTCTTGGTTAGGTGGTTATAAAAGCAAAACTTTATATACAAGAATTTTGGCTCAAAGAATTAGAATGGGATCAAACTATACCAGACCAGATCAACCATCCATAGTTACAATTTCAAGGAAGATAAAAAATTTTAGAAGAAATCATCCTATCACCGGGGATCAAAAGTAGAAAAAGTTCCGAGGTTGAACTCCATGAGTTTTGTTATGTAAGAACAAAATCTATGTTACCAAGATTATAACTTTGCACAGCTGTTATACTTGCAAGATTATTTAAGAGAACCATCCACCAGATCCAATGAAGTGGAAGACATTTGTTGCAAATAGAGTCGTTGAAATAAATAATACAAGCTCGAAAGAACTTTGGCATCGCGTAAGTGAAAATGTCACAACATAATTTCAAGATATCAGAATATATCATCGATCCCAATCGTTGGCTATTAGCAGGAATAACTGAAGTCCATCCACTAGACGATTTTAATGTTGGAGTAGTAACGTTAAAGAAGTCTAGAGGAAGTGTCTTGAGCTTAATACCACTACCAACGATCAATGAAGAACAAGAAAAACCGATCCGCGCATTTAAAATTAATTCCAATCACTACTGCGTGAACAGCGGAAATTTTAAGAAGAAAAGACCAACAATGTCAACCATAATTTCCATCCTAATACTATGCACCTGCTACGTGCAGTTTTCACGTTTTGAGTTGTACATCAAATATATGGGACATGCCACAATGACAATTCAAAATCGAGTCTAAAATAAAAAAAATCGAGATTTCAAGTATTTATGTACTAACATTACTGCAATGGGACTTTCTACTCATTGTGCTTCTACATCATCTAGAAGAAGAGAATAAACTGGAATAAGCTTATGATTGCCAAATATTATGCGAAGAAGACCAAAGAGGAGACTGTTGGGATGATCATTAACAAGTGCTTTTGGCGTCCATGACGCAGTATATCAAGATATTCTGGGGTTAGAAAAGAATCAGCAAACACTCATAGAAGTATGAAATTGCCAAACTGAACTTATAATGTATGCAGCTTCCACCTTTAACGCCACCGAAGCAAAAGATTATAGTCAAATAAAAAAGTTAAGTGAAAAGCTAAACCAAGGACTTTCTACATTAAATGAAACGAATCATTGGTACGTTAATATTGACGTGAGCCAGTTCAACATCTATATATTGAATTTATATTATATAGCACATCAAGTTATCGACTGACATAGCATAAGGAATAAACAAAACTGTTCTATTACATTTTTTATTTCTTCTTAGTCGAGCAGAATGTTGGGTGACAAATGTTGGGACGAGCAAATATTTTTAATGTTTTTTTCTTTTTAAAACATTAACAACCTGCTTATTATTTAAAAAAAGGAATAAAAATAAGTTAAGTTGATGTTATAAAATGAAGGATTTGTAGGACGATACGGTAAAGTTTGTCTTTCAAACGTGTTTTGGTGAAGATTTTTAAATGACAAACTTTCAGATATATAGAACATGTTATTGTATTGCGCAGCCTATCTTTACAGTCTCTTACAAAAGTTCAGACATTAATAGTTGTAGCGCAAAGTTGATCCCTCCCTAGTGGTAGGGCTTTAATTCCGCTGTCGATGTTGTTACCTTGATTTATTACGACGAAGCCTAGATATTTAAACATATTTACAATCCCAAGGTATTAATGTCTAATCTGGACATTTAGTGCTCTCTCTTAAGTTAATCTACATCATGATACGCATAGGCGTAGAATACGTAGGTGCTCTGGGTGGGCAAGCACCCATAAATTTTTAATGGGGGTAGAGCTACATGAATTTTGCAGTTAATAGTGATTTTATCTTGAATGAAGATGCTATTTAATTTTGATAGTCTGATATGGCATTTGATTTTAAAAACCATATCAGTCTCATATGGTTGTCATAAACTTTATCAGTATTTGAAAACTTTTATATTATATTTAATCATAATTAATATAAGGAGTTTATCATCCAACTCTATCTTATTTGAAAAGAAATAATAGAAATATAAAAATAAATAATAAAAATATATAAATTCAAATATAGAAAACATAGTGATGAGATTCATAAATTTATTGAGGGAATAAGAAGTTAGTATAACTATTCTTTTATAGAATGGGACTAATTAATCTTTGATATATAATTTACATTCAACTGGTAGATACAGAAATTTCATACATAACCTAAATAGACTAATGTTTAATCCAGGTTCATCGTTATGCTTTGAAAATAAAAAAAGAATAGAAACACCTGAAGGAATCAGATCCCTTTAAGGAAAGAAATATTTTCAACGGTTTTACTTTCCCTTATTTCGCCGTAATCTAACTTAATGCAACTCTTTTTAATAGAATATTGGATGCCACTCAGATTACTTCCACGATTTCTCTTTCACTGGACACCCTTATTAATCATCTCTTAACGCTAGTTACTTTTACTACCACTATCACTTAACCTATTTCCTACCTCTCATAATAATAGTAAATTGTTCCCCCACAGTAATATCACCGCATATGCTTTGATAATGATTTTTATGCCCTACATTTTCTTTCATACAGAATTTGGGGTTATGAACACGTAAATAATGTTATTCTGCAGTATTTGTCGGAACAAAACCGTTACTCATTTGTATCCTCCGTTCCAACACGCCTCTTAAAAAGGGTTCCAAGTGGAACAATGCTTTCTGCTGGAGATGCTTTGGAGGTTGTTAAATTACCCTCGATCTTTCTATTTCGAGTTATCTTTATCGTAACAGGTTCCAATACCTTACAAACAACTGCCAAAGCATGACTGCTCTCTACGACCTACATTTCCTTTATAACTAAAAATGATTACATACTTTGCCATAAAAATCAATCAATCAAAGGCATATCTGCAAAGATCTTTTACTAGTAACAAGGTGTAGCTTTCTTTTGACTGGTTCTAACATAACCTCATACTCCTCGCTCTTCTCATATTGTTGCGGTATAGAGAAAATACAGTGCTCTTAACATAACTTATAAATAAATGTTTCAAATACAACATTGTTTATTATATACCATGATACCATCGTTATAAAAACGAATGGTTCAATTTCTCTCAAATTTTACATTATGACTGCTATTGCGTAGATTGCAATTACCTCTCGTCATTTATGCCTAACACTATGGAGAAATGCTACATTATTCGCGTAGCGTTCGTTCTCTGCTCATGTTACCACCACCTTATCGTAAATTAGGTTCCACAATCTGCGGAGCAAGATGGATTTGCGTAGTGCCAGTTGGTAATTTCTATTACATCGCCATTCAGATTCAGTTATTATAAATCTCTTTGACAACTAATATTGCACTAATCTTATGATGCATACAGTAATCTCATCCAAAGTTGGATTCATTTAGTCATCATCATGAAATTACGTATTTGTATTATAATGATGTTTCTAAAATCTGATTCTCGCCTATTATTCCGTTCAACTCAATTTAATCGAACCCAAAATTTTACATAAAAAACCAAGATCACTATGGAAAGAAAAGAACATCAAATGATAGTAATTCGTTTGATTAAAAAATATTTGCAAACATTTTATGAATTTCGATGTATCAAAAAACATTTTCATTTATGAGACATATTTGTAATTCTAATATTCATTTATTAATTGGACCAATTCTTCTCTTTTTTTTATTAATATCATGAACCAAGTCTATTAGCATCAAAGTCCGTTATTTATTTGGTATAACTTAATTAAAAATGTAACAGCTGCACGATAAATTAAGATGTCACGTTTTCAATTTGAGAGTAACACGTGAGCTCACGTGTCGTGACGATAATGTGTTTCCACCCTTTAAACCACAACTATTTCAGTCCTAAACCTTCGTAAACCTGAAGTTCTGAATAAAATGTAGGTATCCTTAAGCGGGCAAATCAAATTCAAATTTTCTGAAAACTTGTTGAATATGTTAATATAAATCTCAAAAATACAGGAAAAATTGTAAAAAAATATCATAACTAAGGGAGTTGTTTTTGAAAGAGATAACAATTTTATGATTGCAAAATAAAGTGATAAATCATAAAAAAAATGTTTCAAAAAAAGCTTATATCAAAATATAATTCTAAACTATAATTATTATCTATATAACTACAATTATTATAATCACTTTCCAAATCTATGGCTTTCTGATGAGAAGCCAAGATTGGAATTCTACTCATTAGGTTCTTTACCTCTTCTATTAATGCACCTGTTTTTCTTTTAGATAAGTCTCTCATGCTTCAAAAGAAATACGTGAAAATGTCTTCGTGAGGTTCTAGTATCTGCTCATTTTTCGGTTGTTATGCTATCGATAATAACGACAATCTTTGTGTCTTGCTTCTGAGGAGTACTATCGGAAACAGAAAAGTGTCAACAAATGCTCAATCAGCTCATGTAATGATATTTTGTGAATACTTGCTGACATGTAAAATCATCCATACAGTTTCATAAAAAGTTACGCTGTGTCATGAGTGTACTTGCAGAATGTCTATGTGCGCAACTTGACCCACAAGGTATTGTTTCAAGAATGATAGCGCAACGTCTAATTAGGTTTCATCAATACCAATAATTTCCACCGATTTTCTTACTGATCTTACTAATGATCACCTAACGGTATTACTTACACCTAACACACTTCAGTTTTCTTGTCAGATCCTGAAATCTTTTTTATCTTCAAGTGGTACGAAACGTGTAGCAAGCATACAAGAAACCTTATACTGACATGTAATGTTGACAGTCCCGATGTATCATAAATAATATTAGGACGGCCGATGTTTTCGGAGCCGATTTCGATGAGACGTCTGCCGCCACAAGTTCCAAGAATACTTAGGGAATTATTCGTTTGTTTCATAAATTTCATAATGAAAACAACTAAATCTCGACCAATTATATTGTGATATAATAATAATAATAATAAACAAAAATATTGTGATAATATTGCCATAAAATTGTAAATAAGATTGGTTGAAAAAATGAGTGTCCTAATATTGTTTATGATAATTGGGGCAGCCAACTAACGGCTTGGAAAAGTTGAACATTACTTGGGACGGCCGTGACTGTATTTCCTATAATACTGTTAATGAGATTTTAACCGTGTAAATAAGTCTGCCCTGCTTGAAGTAAATAAGCCGTCGTAATAGAAATAAGCCGTCGATCGCCCTAATATTGTTTATAACACTTGGACCTAGGGTTGAATTGGACATAACTTGGGGTGGTTGATGTTTCCGAAATCGGCCGAGGTTAGTTTACTGAGAAAGTTTTAATATTCTCAATGTTTAACATGCAAATCTTTTATATATTTTTGGCAAATTTTGTACCAACCCAGATTATTCGTAATATTTTAAGCGGCCTACGTCTTCGAAGTCGGTCGAAATTACATTACCCTGAAAGTGACTCAAGTAATAACTTTAGCCGACTTCGAAGCATCCAGGAATCGCGAATACTTAGGGAATTATTTTCGTTTCTTCCATAGATTAATTTATTAACCATGCCTCGGCCGTCTCGGCCAAACCTCGGCCAATTTCACAGACATCGGCCGTCCTAATATGTTTAAGATACTTGGGGGGCGAATGAGAGTTGGGTTGGGTTAAACATAACTTGGAACGGCAGACGTCTTCGAAGTCCGAGCGACCAAAACTGTATCTCATTACATTATTGTCTATGAAATTGGCCGAGGTTAGCTCTAAAGAGAGGTTCTCTTTAGTATTTTTAATGTTTAACATGTAAAAAAAGTTGGGTGCAAATTGTACTTGAATTGATGATGGTATCAACCGTACAATTTGATTTTCTACATTTATTTTCATCCACAATAATAGCTGATGATTCTTTTACAAACCTTGTTCTTATTAAAATTATGTCAAAGAACACCTAGGATTGTGCTAAATGATAACTTTAAATTCCTTATTTTTGGCTATCATTTTGATCTCTTGGTCGTTATCCGGTAGAGCCCATCTCTTTTCGGGACAATCTTCGAAGAAATTCGATGTTCTGCATTAGTTAAAATATGAGTTCTGAACAAAACTAGATCTCCAATTTGGTACTGTGTGTTCTCTTCGATGTTTGTCAACATAAACTTTTCTTTTGTCTTCTTCCATCTCATGAACTTCTCTTACCTTCTGAAGACTTTCGGCGAAGGTCAACAGATTTGGAGTGATCTGAGGGACTAAATTTTCTTTTCTGATGGTTGATCTTAAATCTCTACAAACGTCATATGGGGTATGCAAATCGCGTCCATATGTTAGGTAAGTCGCACTAAAGCCTTTGGAGTTGCATTTTACTGTATTATTGGCAAATCGTATACTTGATAATTTTACGACCCATTCCAACGTTGACAATTGGGTTTTTAAGTCTTAGTTCTTTCTTGAAGCAGCATTCGCTTCTCGCTGATAATATGAGATTAACGATTGTTTTATCCCTAAACGATAACTGATATGCTACATTACATCTCCATTAAATTAGACTCCATTATCGGAAATGACTCTTCTTGGGGTAACAAATCTAGTGAAAATTTCATCAATTAAAATTCTTGTACAATTTACAATCGGAGCTTTATTCCAGATGTATGGCTTCTCGGGATCAGCTTGAATTAATACGGAAGCAGCGGTATTAATTTAGCAATATTAATCAGCGGTTAATAATTTTTTGAGTTTTATGAAAGCATTCATCTCCACTGCTTAAAAACAAAAAACAGCCTTCTTCCACAATAGGTTGATTTATAGACGTTGGTTTATTATAGTTGGTTTACTATGGTGTACTACGGTTTTTGATACCAAGAACACAGCTGAACAAAGCTCAGAACCTCCTTTACGGTATTTGGTGCTTTCAATGATGTGATTGCATATATTTTATTAGAATCTATCCTAATTCCATGAGTTGTAATGACATGCCCGAAGTATTTTACGGAAGAACAAGCAAAATGATGTTTACTTCATCTAGCATGGAAGATAACTAATCTTAATCTCTCAAAAACGGTATTCAAGTCTATTAAGTATTTTCTAAGTTCTTTGATAAATATAATAAGTAATCCATATATGTATATACGGTGTACTCAGAAAGACCCTATCGGAAACGGTCTTAAACCGATAATTGATAGAGCTCGAAAGGCATTCGTGTAAATCGATACGTACTAAAATGCGAAACAAAGCAAGTTTCGTTCTTATCTTCTTTCGACATTAGAACTTGTCAAAAGCCTGATTAAGGTCAATCGTTGTCATGCATATTGAAGCTCAATTGTTGCCATGCACATCATACATGAATTCTTAGTGCCATGAAGCAATTTTCTAATTAATGACATGGGATAGCTATAGCTAATTGTACAGAGTTCACCTTATTGTAATCAACACAGATTCTTCAGCTCTTTCTTCGGAACCAGTACAACAGAACTCGACCACGGAGATTTACATTCTTCAATAATATCTGTTTGAAGCATTTTTTTTATTTCACCCTTAAGATAGTTCTTTTAAACAAGACCATTAGGTCGTTATGGAAATACCAGCATTTTTTAAGAACATTTATAACTATTCCAGCTTTTTCTGAGAAATCGATTAATAACGTACAATCATTCCTAGAGAAGGAAAACAATTCATTTTTTAAAAAGGTTCGATCACCAATGGTCTATGTTACCATGGTGATCATGTTTCAAAGACATTTTTGTGTCTAACTATTCCATTGACATAAGACACTTGACTTGACATTGAAACATTGAAAAAGTCGGATTCTCTTTTCGAAGCAAATCATACAACGTGTAATTGGTAATTGTGCTCCGTAATCAGCAAAATTATCATTTCCCAAAATGTTTAATCGAAGAAGAGGTTTCCAAGAGGATTGGTTTATTAACGCAGAGGCTTGAAAAGACTTCCAGAAGGCATCACTCGTTGCAGATTCTTAACATTTTAGACATTTCGAACGAATGAATCCTAGTGTTTCACAACCGTAACATTGGAAATTACTGGAAATGGATGTTATGGATATCTTCGTTAAATCAGTCGAGGCCGTTGATGCAGCATATTTTCGACACTGATTTTGAACATGACTAAAGTTATTGTAAAAGGAACATTTCGGTCTCGGCTTTTTTGAGAATCCGTCCATCTCTTTCCTACTTTCTTTCATTAAGCTCTGCAAGTAACCTGACTCTATATTTCAAGTCTTTTTGATCAACGAATCAAAGTCGGAAACTTCATTGCTCGGAAGTATTCTTCTGATACGAGGGGTAAGTAAACCATAAACCATATTAAGCTTCTGAGATTCATGTAATACTGGAGTTGCAGATAATCTAGAGAGCAGAGCTCGAGCGGTGTTAATAAAAATCATCATACGGTTCGTCTTTACCTTTTTTTGCAACATTGATTTGAATTGATTGTTTTGAACTCGACCTAAATATGTAGCATTTTATAAACATAACAATTTTCTTAATTATTTGCAGTATGAAAAGCTTTATCGACCAGTCTTAATTCCTGGAAAAGCTGAATATTCGGCAACTATTTACAACGATTTAAAAAAATGGCCGGATAGGCAGATACCGGATAGATGCCGGATATCAGTTCCACCCATACAGTAAGGCAGAGGTTCCCAAAGTATTCGTTATGTGGTCAAATTTAACAGTACTGAAATTTAATTTTTAATTTAATAATATAATAATTTTTAATTTAATATTTGGTGGGCTAAATAAAAATATAATAATGTGACATGTATGCACGGAATGATGTTGAATGTTGAGCGAATAAAAAACAAAAACAAACGTCACATGGATTAAATCGTCGGCTAAATTGACAAACTTTGCAGTAAAGGAACAGAACATATATACTATAAAAAAATGCGAAGCTTCAAATGATGTTATCTTTTATAAAGAGGCTTGTTGTGAATAATCAAGCTGTTATATGTGTATATTATTAACCCCACATCAAATTTATTGTAATAATATTGCTGTATGCTAATTCTCTTAATTAAAGTATGTTCAAATATTTTTCTAATTATGGAGAGTGGATAGAATAAGTTAATACTTGTTTTACATATTAATGTACGACGTTATTTAAATTTGTTAAAAGTTCTTAGGTGCCAAATATTTACCAAGAGTTTTGCTTTTAGCCTTGTACAGTAAATCTACAAATTCGTTTTTGTTCATTAACAAAATGGTTTTCATAACATATTGTTTTAAATCACTCATATGAGACAAGTTTTATTCTTAATATCATAGGCTCTTCACATTTGTTTGTGGAGAATACTTAGTGCTTTATTTTATGATCTATTTGTTATCCTTAATTCCTTAATTATTTCTTGTTCATAGTTTAGTTTCCATTAATTTTAAAGTGTTTAGATATTTATACTTTGTACTACTAATAAAGTGAAATGCACTATTCTGGTGTATTTATTTTAATTGCACGTTAATTATACGTTTATGTTTTCCATTAAACATTTATTGCAATATATTTTAACACTAAAGTTATACACATATATCAACTTGTTGACGTTTAAGCTTTTAGCACGTTGTTTGCAACCTTTTCAGATTAGATCAAATTTTGTTATTTATTTTAAAATTGAATATTAAAAAAAAATTGAAGCTATACTTTCAAATTATTAAAAAAAATTGTAAGACCGATTTTTTTACTACTTCAATATCAATTTTTCACTTATATTTTTCCAAATCACAAATCGCAAAAGCAATAACTTTCTATTTTCTTTTACCCCCATCTTTCAATATCGTAAAAGCACCCCCAAAAGTAAAACAAACGACCCAAAGACAACTTCTATCGGTAGTAATCTGACATCAGCGGAAATTCCGTGTCGTCCCGACAAAGTGTGGGCGTACGTCGCGACGGGCATCCCGTTTTGAAAACGACGTCGTTGTCGTCGTGGACCGACGTCCCGACGGGCATCCCGTCCGGCAGTTAGCGGATTGTTTATACGTCCCACGCGTAAAAGTAGGACTACTCCTATTAATAGTATCAGTCGAATGAGGTCAGTGGGTCAATCGATGATCCCGACTGGCGTCCCGACGCCCGCAATATGGGTGCGCGCGGCGTCGCGACGCTCACTTCGTAGTCGGCTATCGATTCCCGTTGGAAGCCACGTGCCCCCCTCGACGTCAACATAATGCGCCGACGCCAAACCCCCCTGAAAAGGGGTTCCAACTGGAACAATGCTTTCTGCTGGAGATGCTTTGGTGGTTGTAGAATTACCGTCGATCTTTTTATTTCGATTTTTCTTTGTCGTAACGGGTTTATGGGGGATAGTTTTACGTTTTCCCTAAGGGAATTCTGTCGGAATCGGACTTTACGGTTTTTAGAGAAACGATAATCTGTGGATGATCCTTGAGGATTCCTTCGTTTTTATACAGGATGAAAAGGTTTTAAGAAATCACTTTTTTTAAACACTTCATAATTCAATTAAAATAATATAATTTTTAAAATAGATTTAATTGTGTAACGTTGAATCTTGTAGAACAAAATCAATAAATCTTCTGCTTGAATGTGGATTGTGTAAGATAAGTTGGAGATGACAGTGGTAATGATGGATTGATGATATAAGATGAATGGCTGTCAAAGAAAGAATAACGAATGCTCGTTAATGGTAAATCGTGGGGAAAATCTGAAATCCCGAAAAGTAAAATCTCTACATTTTCGCTTTTCAATTCAACCATAATTTTAGTGCCAAAACAAGAAAATACAATTCTAAAAATAAAAAGGAAATTAAGTAGAATGATTTCAATACACACATAAACCGATAAGAAAAGTTTCCTAGGATGATTGTTTTTCACGAAAAGAATTTTAGGGGAAGTTCTTTAGATAGGGTAGGGCCCATAAAATATAGCCCGAGTTCAACCTTTATGTAGGTGTAAAGTAAATAATGGCGGAGTTATAAGAAATATGTGTTAAGTTTTCGTTTTTGCTTTAAAAATGTCTTAAAGATTGTAGTTTCACAATTTATTGTTAATGTTGGTAGATTAATTACAAAATATGCCTAATAAAAATTATTTCTAAATAATGTCGTAGAAATACTGTAGTATTTTTTTATAATGTAGAATGCAGCACAACAGCTGATTCTGAATCTGTTCAGTTTTCGAAATATACTTAAAAATGTGAAAAATCGAAAATTAAAAAACATAGTAACGATTCATGTTCAGTATATTTGTTATTTTGCATAGGGTACTTCTGTAACTATATGAACATCAAAGTGGACATCCAGACGAACATTATTAGATATTGACGGCATAAATCGGACTTTCCGTTATTTTGCCATAGCCTAAAACAACTAAACAAAATCAAATTTTTTGACATTTTTCCCATTTTCTTTTCACTTAATCGCACCGTAACAAAAAATAATTATATATGAACAAAAAAGCTAAAATTAAAATTAGTAAATTTCTTTACTGCGGCAACTACTTTTAAATCTACAGAAACTTTCCATTCAAATGCGTTATACTGAATTAGCATTAAAATAATAATATTGATTTAAATGAATTTAATATTTACAGTTAGTGCCTGGAACAGTTAAAATACTTCTTTATTAAAAAAAATTGTATGTAATAATGTTTCAACAATACAGTGAAAATGGCAAAAAATGAAATTTTGCACGATTGTCTTAAATTAACGATATCTCAGGTAATATACATTCGACCATGATGTTCAATGCTTCAAAATTTAGAGAATTAAATGTTCTATAGGATGCAATAGCTAACCTTTTTAGTCATATACAATTCTTTTTCATTACGGTGCGATTAAGTGAAAAGAAAATGACAAAAATGTCAAAAAAATTGATTTTTTAGGTGTTTTAGGCTGTAGCAAAATAACGGAAAGTCCGATTTATGCCGTCAATATCTTAAAATGTTTGTCTAGATGTCCACTTTCATGTTCATATAGTTACAGAAGTATCTTATGCAAAATAACAAATATACTGAAGATGAACCGTTACTGTGTTTCTAAATTTCCTTTTTTCCACATTTTTGAGTATATCTCGAAAACTGGACGTAATGGCGAAAAGCTGAAGACAGATTTAGAATCAGCACAACATTCTACGTAAAAAAAAAATATACCAGACTATGAGGAAAAAATTGATTAAAATTTGTAAACTACTGTTATCAAACAGTTGATACAAGCATATAAGCGATAAATTTCCTAAAATAAATACGTATAAACTTCGTACGTATATGAAACTCAAGAAGAAGACTTATATTTCAACAGAATAATAGAAATGTTTTAAGTGGTTGAATTATTGTTTTAGTTTTCAGCATCTATGTAATTTTGAATGCTATCATTGCAAGTAGAGGTCACTCAACACGCTTAATAACAATATTATTGTTAAATTACACTTAATTTATGTTCGAAAATATAAATAATAATTACAGAGACAACGTAGAAATGTCATATAAGTATGGAGGCTTTCACGGACGGTAAATTTGAACTAAAATTTGAACTAACACTAGAAGTATTATTAGGACTAATACTAGTACTAACACTAAAACGTTTAAAATTTTGCTGTGAGTCTTTTCTTTTTCAGTCATCTCAAATCAGTTTCAACATTTTCAAATATTTTAGAAAAACGTAGGAATATTTTTTTCACTAATTCTTTTATGAAAAGTTTTATATCGAGGGTTATAACTTAACTTACAAGATTGTGTACTAGCAATCTATGTACTAACAATAAGTGAATCTTAGTAATTAACAGGTGCTTGATACGTTCATTGGTATGTTCAGTTTTCAACTATCAAGTGTTTCTCAAATTATATAATATAAAACTACTAGTTAGAGTGGACATTATGGGGCCGAAATTAAGCAAATAAAGCTAAATGAAGAAAAACTACCTTTACTATCTTATTACTAGATCACTGCTGGAATATTTGTTAAGATATATCTATAAGGGTACTAAGACCAGCATGGAAAAGCTTGATGCCTGAGATTGTTTATGAACATAATTGAAACGGAATGACAGTAACTACAAGTTAGGAATGAAGAAAAAACAAAAAAAAACTTTTCTGAAAACAGAAAGAGAAAATTTTAAAAGTTTCATTTATTAATTTTAAAAGCTAATAATGGCCGGGTAACAGTGGCTATGAATCGCTTAGAATATGTATTGAAGTTGTTAAGTTTGTTCAAAAATTTGTTCTCCACCGAAATACTACTACTACCATTCAAAATAAAAATAATAAATTTTCAAAGTTGTTACTTGAAAACAACAGGTTAATTTGCCACAGCGGTATTATTTCTAAATATTACGACCTTCCAAAGATTCATAAAGGAGATTATCCCTTGACACCTATTATTTCCTTCGTTGGCTCACCCACGTAAGAGTTGTCTAATTTTGTGGCTCGTATTTTGACTGATGTGTTCAGAGAGAGGACACTTTCACCTTTGTTAAAAAAATGAAAATTTACTACTTTCTACCTTTTTGTTCACATGTTTGGATGTTGTCTCTTTGTTTACTAGTATTTCCTTATCAGTAATAAAACAAATCATAATTGATAATTGAGACATCGTACAACCAGTGACCTAAATAGATAGAGACCTTTTTATTGAGATTCCTCTTTGAATCTTATAATTTTTCCTTTGATGATAAGATTCATAGTCAGAAATTCGGCAACCCTATGGGTAGTCCCTTGAGCCCCATCCTCGTCACTATGGTGATGAATTGTTTGTTGGATCACTGTATCCCTTTACTTGATTTTACTTTTCCTTTCATTTTTAAGTTTGTTGATAATATTATTTGCTCAGTTATTTCAGATTCTGTTGACACTGTCCTCACAGTTCTCAATAACTTTGATCAACATTTTCAGTTCACTGTAGAGATAGAGGTTGAATTGATACACTAAACCCACTTACTCTGAGAGATACATTAACTATCATTCTAACTACCCTATAGATCAAAAAATCAATGTTGTCGTGGTCATGTGTAACAGAGTAAAGCAGATCTCTAATAAGCGATTGCTTAACGAAAACCTAAAAGGGCGGGCTCATAATATCTTCTTAAACAACGCTTAGCCTCGTGGTCATATGCTTAGTATACTCAATCATAACAATAATTTTCATTAATTTACGGTTAATTTCAATAAGGCAAACAAACCTAACGGCTCTCAAGAATACCTCTCAAATATTCGTCAGTTAATATCTGTTCTGAAGACTGACTCTATAAAATTTGTAAAATTTAATGGTAGACTTCAAAAACTAAAGGTCCTGGTCCCCTTCTCACGTAATTTACAGAATACCTTGTAATAATAGCAATGGTGCATATATCGGTATCACAGTATTACAGTATCTTTCGAATAGAATTAACTAACACAAAAGGGATTTCGTAGCTGGACTAGTGGCCCATCGTGTTAATGACGGACATCATTTCAATTTTATATTTATTTTTTCGGTATACCAAAAAAAGATTATTTTTGGAGATGGTCTATATTAACAAAGAAATAAAATTCATCAACTATAGAACTGATATCGATAGTTTAAGCTTTATTTACAGTTATCTTCTATCCAATAATTAGCGGTCTCAAGATAAATCTAATTTTAATGAAACATCAATTTTTTTTTAAACATTTTTTCTAAAGAAATATTACTGTTTATCCATTTAACGTAGATTTTGAAAATATTGTAATTTTTAACATATTTGTTTGTGTTCCTTTTTTGAAAATTGTTTTGTTCAAGTCAAGCTTTTACGGTTTTTATTTTCAACGTCTTAGTTGTAACGTTTAATTCCGTCAAAGTCATAGCCATTTTAGATTAAAAAAGTTTTAACGTGTTCTATTTTATTTTGGATTTAGAGAGATTTAAGTTAATATTACTTCATTATTAACAAAAAATCCCTGTTTGACGCTTCTAGATGTTATTGAATATAGGCCTATATTGCCCCAACTAAGTGAATTGCTTTCCATTACTTTGTTTTCTTTTGTTCAGTAACCCTAATGAAGGAATAAAAAAGATCCCGAAATTTTGGTATAGAAAATAGGAGGATGTTTTATTGAAATCCTTGAAAATTTGCTCGCGTATCATGAGATTGTTTTTTTATGAGCATAATGCAGCGGTAGAGGATGATGAAGAAATTGAGAAGGAAATTGTGATAATAAGTGCACCTCTTGGATTTAGTTAGTGACAAATGAGTTACTAAAAGCGCATGATGACCTTTTTACGAAACATTTAAAGAAAATAAATGAAACTGTTGAGGAATTAAATACAAAATTCTAAATCCCGGTACTAGAAAATAGAAAATAGAAACTAGAAATAGAAAATAGTCCCAAAATCAAAATACGTTTGCAAAACAATATTTAAAAATGTACTGCCAACATTTTTATGAGAGATTTCTTAATATTAAATTAAGACTGATGCTTGATAATACTTGATACCGCTTCTAAAAGACTTGATAAGGCATTCAGAAGAAACGTAATATTTGTAGGAGACTTGCTACTTCTTCTAGAAAACTTAATACTGCTTTCAAAGGGTTTGAAATACTTCCAGTAGAATTGCAATGCTTCTAGAAGATATACAATACTTCTAAAAAACTTGATACTGCATTTAGATTACTTGAAATGCTTCCAAAGTCTTGATATGGCCTCTGGAAGACTTTAAATGCTTCTACTAGACTTGCTATTACTTTTAGAAGACTTAAAATGCTTGAAATTCTTTCAAAAGAGTTGGTCTTGCTTTTAAATAATTTGAACTGGTCCAAGAAGACTTGATATTGCCTATGGAAGATTGGAAATGCTTCCAGAAAATAAGGTATTGCTTCTAGAAGACTTGAAATGCTTGCGGAAGAACTGATACAGTAGTTAGAAGTGTTGAAATGCTTCCAAACGTCTCGATAGTGTTTTTGGAAGACTTAATATTAGCTCCAAAAGACTTGAGCTGCTTTCAAAAGATTTACTACTGCCCCTATAAGACTTTATACTGTTTTTTAAATAATTTTTTTATATATTTATGAATAAATATGTGTTCATTATGACACCCTACTGAGAATACAGTGCTTTTATCTTTAATTTTTACTACATGCATATCAATTCCCGTTTTCAGTAAATTCGACTTGGGCGAGAAAAATTACAGAACAAATGTTCTCGTAATTCAAGTGTCTATTGTAAAATAATGGTTTAACAAAACTTGATTGAGAAAATGGTATTGAGCTAGTTTTGCAAGGTATGACCTAAGTTATTACAGTTTACTCATTAACATAAAGGTTTTTTATTTATAATAAAAAAGAGTACTTCACATATATGAAGAGACCTGCAAACCCTCAAGGGTCCATGTCTAAACCACTTGGTTGAAATTAAAACGGAGATACTATATACCGACTGAATATCATTTCAACCAGCCGTGTAAGGGCATATATAGAAGTAAGAATGCTTGAGGAAGGGTGAGTCTGTATTCATAAGAGTGTCTCTTGGCTAGTATACCGATAATAATAATAATTTATTTGTGATATCCACACCATTACAGCATTTTCAAACGTCTAGTTAAATACATGAATATGCATAAATGAAAATACACCATAAAGAAACGCATAGATGAATATTTGCAAATACTAGAAATAAGAGTCAAATTTAAAAATTTCTAAGTAAAATTAAATAAAATAAAAAACAAAGTTAGATATATTTATAGTATATATTTTGAAAGAAACTGATTACCTACCAGTAAATATTAGTGAAAAATTTGTGTTCAAATTAATTAAAAATCATTGTTTAGAAACTGAATTATTTTATTTATACAAATTTGATTATATATTATATTACTCGATCATACCATATTATATTACTTTATTTATAACTGATTAAAACACTTGATGTCCAAGTTCTGAACATAAGGAGGCAATGCCGTGATAATTATAGACATCTCGTGCCCTCAACGTGTGACTGACAAGAACAGTAAAGCTGTATCTATTTCTTGTGTTATATTGGTTATTATCGTTTTTTTATATTCATTTATATTTGCCATCACGTGTATCAGGCATGTAAGAATATAAATACACGGAAAGGTCATAATATTTAACTGAACAAACATCATCCTATAAAGCTCCATGAGAGAAACGAAAAAGCGGACATGCTGGCCAAATTGTTCTCTATTGGACCCAAACCTAGTGTGGATACAAAATAAAACAAGTAATCATAATCAGGCCTCAAGTATTACATGAGTTTGCTGCAACTAGTCAGAGGCTGTCACCATATACCATGTTAATGCATCGTCAGAAGTCGCCTAAGACACAAAATTTTCCTTAAACTTCGCTTGATACTTACCTACACAAGGAAACAAGACCAAAGAGCAATATTAAAGTGCATCAAGGCCCTCTCCGAACATTTGGAAAGCTTAAAATACAATAGAGTTTATAGATCATGCCGATGAAAGGGGTGGCTCTCCTCAGTTTAGCAGCAATAATAATAATAATGTTGAATCTCGCAGGAACTCTATTGTAAATAACCGGAAATGAACGCTTTCAGAGATATGTAAGGTAGAATGTGGGAAATGACACCTTTAACTGAAAATAATTCAGTCAAAGATGTTATGCAATAATAATCGATACCTCATTTTCTGAAAATTGTTGATTAATACATAACTGCAGCAGCTTTAGGGAATTCATACTAATAGTAACACAGTCTAATATGGAACAGAGAGACATGTTCCTTATATCCGAGATTTGAGGAAATGGTATTTCGAAACTTGATTACCTTAGATACGCGACGTTGGAACAGTCACCAACAAGATTACTTACAATCTCGTCTTCCATTTCACATCCCTCTACTGATAGATGTGTTTGCCAGCTTCATGTAGAATATATGCTTACGTAACCTGCAGTGTCCGGTAAGTAAGTAGGTGAGGAGTCTCAAATCACTTTTTGATTTTCCTAGAAACTAAGTAGATCCCTTTCAGTTAGGGTAGAGCAGCGATTCTTTGCAAAGACACCTGCTGGCGTCTCATCCCATCTGTCGCGAAAAGCCCGATTGGAGGTAGAGCTTATCAGCTTTGATACAGTACTAACGGTTAATGGTCCAAACAGTTCAGGGGAGATCTGTGACTTGGTAGCTGCCCGTTTCGCCAAATTCTCCGCATGACTATGTCCCTTAATTGTAATGTGTCCTTTATGCCACTTTATCATGACGTTGTTGTATATGTTTGCTTCCTCGAATGATTGCCGACAGGATTTTATCAATGACGATGTGGCACGATCGTTACCAATCGTCACCATAGCCTATCTGCTATCAGTGCAGATTACAACGTTTCGTCGACTTTCTTGGAGTCCATGATCGCATTGGCTGTTATGTTTATATTGTCCAACCTTCTTTGAACCATCAGTATAGATAGTTGACGTTTTGCCCAAGCTCTGAGATATTGTTTCAAAGCCATAATGTGGTTTGAAAGAAGGTAGTCTAAGTAGCTCTTCTGTGTTGTGGCTTCAACGAGGGGTTGTTTACAAACAGCCTCACTCCAGAGCTCGCTCCGGACTATTCCTATTTTAACTGCCATCACGATCATTCCCTGATCGTGATAGAAACAACGCCATTTCAACCAACCTGACAAAAATATCTAGGAACAGCACGTTCAGCATAGTCTACATCGTAGGTAAACTGATGAAGCAATTTAGCTTTATATGCATGCTTCAGTGCTGAGCACCAAACTATGGTTCTGTAGGCTACCAAGGGTCTTATCACAGGAGCATAAATCCACATTATGAATCTCGGATTCAACTCCCAAGTATTCCCAATTAAAAAATGGGTGGTATGATGTATCCCAGTTTCTTCTGTGTAGTGCAGATAACCATCTCAGTCTTTTTAGGATTGACAGGGAATATATATTCTTTATACCATCGTTCAAGAAGTTTAAGCACCTGCTGCATTCTGTAACAAAGAAAATCGCGAGGTTTACTTCTTAACAGAAAACCAACTCTGAAAAAATATTTATCATTTAACTCACAGATGAGATCACATGAACTGCTAAGTATCTGAGAAGTGGTGAGAGGGGTAGTCTCATCACTTCTTGAGTACTCTCACCTTGTTGGCAACCTCCAACCACAGCTCTCTGCATTGCGTGACCTTTCAATTTAGTCTGAATAATTCTGCTAGCTAGCATTGTTTATATTCTACCCGCGATGACCAACAGCACTTTTCGAAAATCCAGCGCCATGTCAATGCTATTAAAGGTGGTTTTGTCAAACGCTCCCTCTATGTCAAGGAATGTTCACAAAACGAACTTTTTCAAATCAAGAGCTTGCACAATCAATGTGTTCACAGATTTGTCACAGATTCTTTGGGTCCTTTTTAGTTTCTTCGTTATAAAGATTACTGTGACCTTATTCCAGCTGATGGGAACATAATTACAAGGTTAAGCAAGCTTTAAAAACTCTCATCTCTTTACCAACTCTCAACTGTACCAGGTTGGCCTACTAGCCAGTTGTGACTAGTAGTAGAGTTGTTAAATTACACTTGATGTAGAAGCATTGAAAAATCTTGCAAAGACTCTGGAAAGTGAACATCCATTAGTAAATGTAATGATTGTCTAGGGTCTATAGGGTTTAAGTAAGGCAATCTTGCTAACTATATTACAGGTCCGCCTCTTCCTATCCATCTACGTTGAAAAGTTTGATGTAAATGTTTTCAATTTTTTTCGACAATTTTGAAAATTATTAAAAATATATACAGGTATCTCCGTAATGCCTATACAATGAAATATCACAGATTCCTTGGGTCAATTTGCCCAAAGTTGCTTCGTTTTACGGCTAGAGGACTTCAAAGTTATATTTAAAACTCATAAACGCATTAATTACACTAAACCACTTTTAAGAAGTGATTTAGGTTTAAAACACAGAAATGATGGAAAAATCATGTGTTTAATGGATATTAGTCTACTTATTTTTGTGGCCAGGCGATGATTACATAATTATAATTTCTGAATAGCCCATTTAGTTTTGAAACTATTTTGTCTCTTAAAATATTTTGATTACATAAGTTGTTATGCCAGAAAAAGTAATTTGTAAATATCTGTGAGCAATCATTATTAATTGTAGTTACCAGTGATTTCTCTGGGGTGCATTGAAGCCGAAAATCTTTGCCTCTACAATTAATAATGAAGAGGAATTACGAGGAAAACCTTCTCTAGTTTTTGCTTACATAGGTGCCAGCTACATCGAAATTTTGTAGTTGAAATGACGTAAATAAAGGTTTGCACATACCCACATAGTTATTTTTGATTCTAGATACAGAAATGACGCTTTTGTATTCAAGAACGAAAGTCGCTTTGGATATAGACAACTTAACAATAGTCTTCCGTTGTACGTATTTTTCAAAGACACCTGTATCTAAAAAAGAAGAGGTAGAAATTATTAATTTTAATGTTAATATTAAATTTTGAGACGATATTGAATTTGAAAAATTTTGAATTAAAGAATGAAATGGTTTTAAGGTATGAAACAACTTTAGCGAATGTAAGAAAATATTTGAAAATGAACTAATAATAACTTAAAAGATCTTAAAATAAGCGAAAAAGGTTGTTTAATTCTAACATGTGCATGATGAATTTGGAGAAATCTCAAGCATTGTTGCAACATATTCTTGGCAATAAAAACATACAAGATTTTCTAGCTCAACTACTAACTTCGACTTAAGAATATAACCGTAACCTTGCGATCAACATTATTGAAAAATTCTTAAAAAACCTATTTAAAGAAATAATATCATTTGCGACAAAACAATTAATAAAAATATTTTTTACCTATAGCAAACAAGAAATGTTGCCTGTAAAACTAAAATAATAAGAAATTATTTTACTACAGAAACTTAAAATCTCAACATTCATTTTAAATAGTCTCATAGTCTCATCTCTTAGTTTCATGAAATGTCCTAAATTTTGAAAAATTGTAACATACAAGTATTCACTTAAATATTTGACGAAAGAACATATTATGAACGACCCACCTTTGTTATAAATCTACAAACACGAATCTCCTTAATCAGTATATTATCATTTTTTTATTTTTCAACAATTTTACAAATACGGACTAATTGTAAGTAATAAAGATTAATTTCATTCCTAGTTTAACAAATGTACTGGAAAGGAGTAATAAATAGGCGAATATGAAGTGTGTCAAGTGGAGCCGGCTTGTTGGAAAGATTTTCTATTGAGCTGCTTAATTGCTATACTATTAGTTACCAATTAATAAAACATTTCTTCATTAACGGCACGCAATGCTGTATAGATGGAACAATTATCCCATATTAGCATAAACATATCCTACCATTATCTACCAATAAGCATTTGCATATAATAGAAAAGACACTTTGAAATACTTTTCGTAAATTTTTCTATGATAACTAATAGCTAGTAATATTAACTTCCATTCAGCTTGGGCGAGACACGTAATTCCGTTCGTCATTTGCGAATGGTTGTAACTTTCCTTAACTCAGGAATGTAATTTATTGGTAGAGGTTCTCGTTAGGCTACATATGGGGCAAATTATTATCGAAAATTATACCCTCGGTTCTAATCATTAGACAACTTTTCTGTATATTTGACTTGCTTTCCTCAATAGGTTTGCCATTTACAACGTTTTGATTTTTCCTCAATTTTTTCTTCTTTGTTGCAATCTTGATTTTTTTGATAAAAGGAACCATCCCTTCTCTCCAAATCTAATTCAAAACCACTAAGAATTTCTTTTCAATCTCCGTTGTTGTTTCTAAAAGGTCATTATTTTATAAAACATTAATTACATCAACTATAACACTACAATGAGAAAATTTATTATTTTAAAAAAATGCAAGAAAATCTTTTGCTTTAAAAATCGTTAATAAAGACTTTTCTTTATATTAGTGTCTCAAATGGTAGTAAGTTGATAAATCGTTCAACCGTACGCCTGAGAATAAACCCGTTATATGACAAAAGAACTCTCATTATATAAAACGGTGGGAATTGCAAAACAAAAAAATTTTAAAAACTATATTTAGGATTCTGTAAGAAAAATTAAAACACTGTAATGGAGACGCATATGTTCTGTCCTATTTCTATGAAATTACTATATCATCAACGAACAATATTATTTTAATATTTTATAAACTGATTTAATAGAAAGTAGTAGAAATCTTGGGATTATGAAACATAAATTATTACAACAAAATAATGATTCAATGCAGACCACAGAAATTCTGCGCTAGTGACTGTTGTATAATGTACAATCAATTACACACCCCTCCACAATCACCAGATTTCAATCCCATAGAATATGTATGGAATGAGATATACTGCAAATTGCGACAACACCCCTAATGAATGCGAACAATTTAAAAACCGGAACAAGGAAGGAGTGGAACAGAATGCATAATCTATCTTTTGTGATTTTATTTGTATTTGTAAGGAAACTTGATTTGAACATTCAGTACAGACATAAATTTTGAGTTCGATTTGTTCCTATTACCGTTCAAGTTGGATATGTACGGAGACTATCTTATTTATTTTTGCAATTGTATTCTACATTTCTACAGAATATCCCCGGATCGAGTTCTAAAGAGAAAAAAAAATTATTACTGATTTTTCAAACATAAATTGTGGATCGGATACATTCCGACCAATAAATCGCACGAATTTATACGCTAAACATAGAAATTAATTAATTATTCCCGCTTTTATATAAAAATATGTTGACATTTAACTATTTTTTTTCTAAATTTAAAATTTTTCAAGTGATATGTAGCCATATAAACCATAAAAGCTACAACTTATGTTAGTGAACATTAAAGGGACAAATTATTTTTAATTTCACTATTAGGCTAAATAATTGAATGTTTTAAATATACATTTATGTAATAACACACTATGTAAGTAATAAATATTATTTATTTGTAAATGAACATATTTGAAGACGATGACTAAATTCTCTATAACAGTTACGAATATTCACCAGTGATAGGGATGCTATTACATTAATTATTCTTAGTTCAAATAGTTCTGAAATATGACCCAATTAACCCCTGTTATGTATCTAGTTTAATTTTAAAAAAGGTTTTAAAAGTTTTAAATACAACTTCAACTTTAAAATTTCTGAAAACTTGCATAGAGACAGTATCTACCATAAGTTCACCAATAAACAAAACCCAAATTTCTTAATAAAATACGCAATAACTCACATAAGACTAAATACATACAGAAGATTATTAACGGGCATTACAATAAAATAAATTCCATTAATTTAACGAAATGGACCGAATGATATTCGAAGCCAAAAAACTCGATGACAACATATTAAAAAATTGCTATAGGTAACAAAGGAGTAAACTTGACAATTTAAGAAAAGATAAACGAAGAGAAACTCAAAAATCGGGTACCATAGTTAATAATCCACATATCTTTCATTCTAAAATAACTAATTTATCCAATGTTACCTTATCACAAGAAGTTGAAAACTTCCTAAATAAAGGACATAAATACACCCCGCAACAAACTAAGGTAGAACTAAGTAAGGACATACAACAAATTCTTAATAAGGCAGAAAGGAACATAAAACACAAGAAAGATACAAATTATTCAAACACCATACAAGAAAACATAATACTTAAACAAACCAAAGAGAAGATTAAGAAGAATGACGTTACAATTACGATTGGAAACAAGAATGCCGGAAAATTATTATAACTAGAAAGGAATACATTACGAAAACACAAGATTTTTTGAAAGAAAATAAATTTATAAATATCAAAAGAGATCCCACTAAATCATACCACAGGGACAAAACTTTTACTTAAAAAATGTGAAGATATTATTGAAATTAAGTTAAATAAAAAAATAAAAAATATAATGCTTCCCAAGAATTACAAAATACTTTCCTTTGACATCCAGAATTTCTACATTAACATTCCGGTTGCTACACTTGATCCATTGTAATGATATATACAATATAATGACATTGTTCAAACAATGCACACAGCAAAACTTCTGTCAGTTTAACACCATCTATAAATACCAAGTAGGCTTACCAATGGGTTCACCATTGAGTAGGGTTCTTGCAGATATTTTCCTCAACAGAATTGAAAGAGAACAAATAATAAACAATAAAAATCCTTACATCAAAAACATATTACTCTGGACCAGGTATGTGCACGACATATTGGTTTTTATTGACGATGGTACCATAATAGATACACAATTATATACACCATACATACCAATTTTTTTAGATCCGACATTAACAAAACATAACAATTTAGAATACTCCATTTTTAGAAAGCCAACCCATACTGATTGTGTGATACCCTATAATTCATTTCACCACAATAACCAAAAATTCGCCTCGTTCAAAGGCTACATTTGGCAAGCCTTCAATTCAAACCTTATACAGGAGGAATTGGAAAGAGAAATCGGCATAATGCAATAGATTGCACTAAACAATAATTATCCGCTACAGCCAATAAATAAATTGATTAGCAAAATCCAACAAAAAGCCACTATACATGGTGACATAAAAGTCTGGAATATAGCAAATAACTTCGCTATTTTTACTTTTAACAAAAAATCTTTCGTATAAAAGTTTTTAGGTATATTATAGTGCATATTTCGGATAAGCTTGATTGTTTGTACTGTTTATAGTTTGGTAACCAAGGTAGCAATCTTTTTAAAATTTAAAATTTTTTAAATTGATTTTTGTTTATTTTAATAAATCCATAATTACTGAAGTGTATGTAATATATTGTGGTGTAAAATTAAAAGACCTCTTCTTCAGTTTTAAAATAAATATACTTAGTACCGGTTTCGATAATTAATTATCATCATCAGCTAAATAATTAAAGCTTACAGTCAAATAATAAAAAGTTTACAATTGTTAAAAATGGTTTAAAGCGAATTAAGATAACAGGTAATAATTGTAAATGGGACGACACAAAACGACATGACAAGATAAAATGGACCAAGAACGTACAATAAAACGAGTTTCAATGGATGTTAAAAACCATACTAAAATTTTCAATATCAATGTAGTGGTCTATATATAGAAGAAAGTTGATCATTCATTAAGTTATAGTACATTCATCAAGCACTACAATATACCTAAAAGCTTTTATAAGAAAGTTTTTTTATTAAAAGTAAAAATAGCGAGGTTATTTGCTATATTTCAGGCTTTTATGTCACCTGTAGAGAATACAACATTACAAAGTAATACTAATGAAACAAACACCACCATTACCTACCCGAGGCATATATCCTACAAAATTTAAAGAATATTGAAACAACATGACATTAAAATTTGGGAAATAAATACAGGGTGTTAATGAACGATATGTACATATTTCAGGGGGCGGTAGTACTCGATAAAATAGGAAAAAAATGCTAATAAGCATGTGGTAAAAAATGCGTTATTTCAATTATTTATTTTTCTAATTTTGCGTTTTTCTCCGGAGTTTTTTTGAACAATTATTTCAAATTTGGTATACACCGAATGTTTGTGTATCTCTATAATAAAATGACAAAATCATCGTCCACACTATCAGGAGTGTTCCATTTTTTCATGGTCTTGTTGCTTGTACCAACCGCAAGTTTGTTTTGAACACCCTGTATAAATTTTGATATCGTATTTAAACTTCCTATACTTTTCCTCAACTTTTTGGTCTGATACGTTATTTGCGTATCTGCTATCGTTTTCAAGATCTCTGAGCAAAAGGGTCAAAATACAAACAAGCTTAAATCACAAAATCTGTTATAACAATAGTAGGCTGTCGCTTCGCTATTAATTTTGTTCAGCGACAATTGATATAAACTTATTTGCTTAGCGTCAGTTACAGTATGGACTTGCCAATGGCAATTCTCTGAAGCCAAAAGAATGTATCAAGATAAATATCCAAAAACTCAGAAACAAACAGCTCAAACTGTTTGTTTCCTATAAATGACCTACATAAGAGCCAGTAATTGACCGCATATTTAAACAGCTTGTATCTTATTTTAAAAATGATAGCAGCGTTGCTATCATTTCTTTTCATATTTATTCCTGTCTCTACGTGTGTTAGGTAAAATTTGTTTCCTTCTGTTTACTTTTATATGTGTTACACGTAAAAATTGCAATTAATATTTATTAAAATTACGCTTTTTAAAACCATGTGAATAGGCCGGCAGACTGACTGATGGCCGATTACTGACGTTTTACCCTACCAGTACAATAAAAAATATTTTAGTGAATAACAAAGATAGAACCACTCTGATGCAGAAAATTGCCGTTTACTAATTAGAGTGTGATTCTTGCGGTGCCACGTATATTGGTAAGACCGGCAGGAATTTGGAACAGTGCATAAGATATATTCAACAATCATAGCTTCCAATAAGGTAAAGATGCCACTTTGCTACATAAAATTATCAAAGGCGTGCACATGGAGCTACTTGAAGCCTATGAAACCAGTAAATTTCTCGCAACGAAACCAGAGACCACATTACGAACAAACTAAACGAACAATCGACTCAACTCCAACCGCCTCTTTACAACTGTCTTAAGGACCCCTTACTAAAGGATTTAAAAAATAGAAAGAAAGACACAAAATAAAAATTTTTTAAATTTATATAATTGCGTCACAAAATTTGTTTATCATTTTTTTTGCACTGAATATAGGTTGTTTTTTTTTGTGTTTTTACACTTGATGTGTTTATTGTTTACATATTATTATATTTCTTTAATTGAAAATTTAGTTTAAATATTGAATTCAGATACCGTTCAATAGGGATTATCGTTAATACAGTTTTATTTAAACTTTATTTGATTTAACCTTACTTTAATTTTGTATCCGTTCGTGGTATTAACGTTAAAAGTTTTAAAATTGAATGGTTCTTATTACTACAAAAATACTTTTAATGTTGATTAAAAATCGCTTTCTAGGGATCTATTGATGTGAGTTTGATCTTTATTTCTTAAGATGTTAAATAATATTTTCTATTTTTATTAAGAACACTTCTGAAGACGGCACAGTGCCGAAACCGGTAAAGTGAATAAATTAAAACAAATCACCGAAGTATACGATTTTTATATTCATCTTATTTTCAAAATTTTATTCTGGCACGGTGATATGGATGACGCTATAAATAAATCTAGTTTTAGGTCTAGTGTTAGTTCTGAAGCTAGATTGGGTTTGGTTCGATTTCGTCTTAAGAGATGTAGGGCTAAACGGAAACTTTCTAGTTTTATTTCGACACAAGCATACAATAATCGAAACCAAATAACAGCTAAAAATAGGGCTAATAACAACACTAAGGCCGTCTTAAAAGACTTACGGCTAAACCCTAAAGTTTCTGGTTCTAGGTCTTGTGTTACTTCTGAAGTTAAATTGTAGGCCAAAGTGTTAGTGATCCTATTAGTTCCAGAAGAATTTAAAATAATCTAGGGCTAAACAAAAATTAAAACTAGAGGTAACTCTAGACCTAGAAATGCAAAGCTTCGGTTTTGCCATGCATTTTTAGACGAGATCTAGTATTAGTTCTAATTTTAGTTCGACGCAAGTATACAATAAGAAGTGTCTAGGTATATATATAAGTCTAGGTAAATAAGAAGTTTCGGTGTACGTGAGAACGTTATAATTTTAAAATTGGTACTGTGACCACAAGGTAAGGTAAGGTGAGGTAACTAAATTCCACTTACTGAGGCAAATTGTAAAAAGCTAAAATTCAAGACTTCGTATTTACTTTTATTAAGTGAAATTATAAACAAATTCAGTTAAATAACTTAACTCATGCTGTAATTCAGTTCAAGTATCATTACTCTGAGGAGAGGAATAGTAAAAATCTGAATTCAAGGGTTAGCTTTCGTTAAAAATTAATTATAATCAATATAATAATAAAAAGCAATATCATCAAGATAGCTTAAAAATTCGATTTTTCAAAAATGATTCTGATTATTTTTAATTTTATGAAATGCCACAAATTTTGGATGAGTTCAGAACTTGATATTTCAAAAGCAAATTGAAATACTCACGGAAGGATTTGTTCTCGGAAACGTACACACTTTCCTTTATAAATCACAAAAAGATTCATCAAGATATTTTAAAAATTCGATTTTTCAGAAAGTAATTTTTAATTTTATGAAACGCTACAAATTTTAGTTGAATTCAAAACTTGATAACTCATAAACGAATTAATACTTTCCTTTATAAACCACAAAGTATTTTTCCACGATATCTTAAGGATTCGATGTTTCAAAAATGATTAAGGAAATTTTTAATTTTATAAAATGCTACAAATTTAATTTGAGTTCAAAACTTGATATCTCAAAAACGAATTGAGATAATCAGTCATGGATTTGTTCTCGAAAAAGTGCATAAATATAAAAAGAATCATCATGATGTCTTAATGATTTAAATTTTACTATTTTTCAAATATGGTTATGGAAATTTAAAATTTTTTGAAATGTTACAAATTTAAGTTGAGTTCAAAACTTGATATTTAAAAAATGAACTGAGATACCCAGGGATGGATTTGTTCTCGGAAAAATGCATACTTTCCTTTATAAGTCACAAAACAAATCATCAAGAAATTTTGATTCATTCAAATCAAAATAACTTAAGAATTCAATAGTTTACGATTCTTCAACAGTTATTTCGGAAATTTGTAATTGTATGAAATGCCACTAAATTAAGATGAGTTCCAAGCTTGATATCTCTAAAACGAATTGAGATACTCATGCATACTTGATGGAATACATTGGAATCGATTGTACTCGATACCCAAATTCCCGTCAAATATTTTCTATTAGTATCCGATATTCGCATCACATATTCGAGTATACTATTTTCGAGTAAGTGAACAAGTTTGAGCTTGTCTGAATTTGCAAAGCTGATTCTTCACTTGATTGTTCGATAGAATGAACATAATTTGGAAACGTATAATTCTTATACAAAGAATCTTAAAAAAGGAATTCGTCAACTGCACTATGTTTATTTTATTATATGGTTCCCCAAAATAAAAAGTTTTCTGAGTGTTATATTCCCCAGGATAGACGTAAACTTCAGCTTACAAAAAATTCTCTGGCACCCATGAGTGTAAGAACAATGGTGAAATGCTTAATGACTTGCCATGTTAACAGATGCTCTAAGATTACATGGCTACCTATGATAGAAGAATTACTAGAATGATACTTGTGAATATTAATTTGCGTATCCAGCTAAACATTAAAAACTATTAGACACATAAAAAAAACCTTTTATTGAATAACTTATGTTGGGCGTCGAGTTTGGCTGACCCTGTACTATACAGGGTGTTCCCGTGACTCGGGGCATAAAATTAACCACATATACTAGAGCAAAAATGATGACGATTCGCGAAAAAAATTATTATAAAAGTCTTTAAATGGCCAAGATATGGGCCATCAAAGTTCAGAAATTTTAACACATTTTTCTAAATATTTTAGTATAACTCGAAAACAGTCAATGTTATCAAAATTTTCAAAGAGTGAAAAAAGTTTCGAAAATAAATTTTCTATTAAAAACTACAAAAATTAATGTAGGGTTACGAACAAACAAAAAAGTTCTGAGCAAACAAATTTTAGGAACACCCTGTATAACATGGTTGCCGTCATCCGGCCAAAGTCAAAATTGGTTCAATGATTTTGCATGATGTTTGTTTACTCTGTACCAAATTTCAACCCTCTACCATTAATGGTTTTGAAAATATTTAGAAAAATGTGTTAAAATTTCTGAACTTTGATGGCCCATATCTTGGCCATTTGAAGACTTTTATAATAATTTTTTTTCACGAATCATCATCATTTTTGCTCTAGTATATGTGGTTAATTTTATGCCCCGAGTCACGGGAACACCCTGTATACACAGCTTTAGTTAACAGGGTGAAAATAATTGGAAATTTTCTTTTGAACTGCTGTCGCAACTCTTTTCTTCGCTGTTAGATCCCGAATTTGTTTATAAACATTTCATTCTCAAGCAGTAAGACGTCTATATACTGTTCTCTTAAACCTAATTATTACGGCTTGCAACATCAATTCATTAGCATTAAGTAAAAAATAAAATCCCTTAATTTTTTTTTGATTTTTGGGCCTTCGGATTGGTTCGAATTAGCGAACGTTCGGAATTATCGAAGTTTTGCTAACTTTTAATTTTATGAAATGCCAGAAATTTAGGATGAGTTCAAAACTTGATATTTCAAAAATGATTTGAGACTTAACTTTCCTTTATAAATTGCAAAAAATTTCATTTAGATATCTTTAGCATTCGATTTTTAAGATTTTTGAAAAAGGATTAAGGAAACTTTTAATATTATGGAATACCTCAAATTTAGGATTACTTCAAAACTTGATATCTCAAAAACGAATTTAGATACTTACGAATAGATTTCATCTCAGAAAAGTGGATACCTCCTTTTTTTTAATTTTGGATGTTTTCAATCCTTAATATCACTAAATCAAAGTCAGATACTCAGGCATAGTTCTGTTCTCGGAAAAGCGCATACTTTCCTTTATAAATCACAAAAAATTTCATCAAGATATCTTTAGAATTCTATCTTTCTTTGTTTTTGTAAGATTTTTTGAAAATGATTACCTAAACTTTTAATTTTATGAAATGGCACAAATTCAGGATGAGTTCAAAACTTGATATCTTAAAAACCAATTAAGATACTTACGGACAGATTTATTCTTGGAAAAGAGCATATTTTTTTCTAAAGGAGGAAAATTTTTAATTTTATGAAATGCTACAGATTTAAGTTTAGTTCAAAGCTTGATATCTCAAAAATGAATTAAGATATTCAGGCATGGATTTGTTATCGTAAAAGTGCATACTTTCCTTCGCAAATCATCAAGATATCTTAAGAATTCGTTTTTTTAAGATTTCTCAAAAATAATTAACGAAACTTTTAATTTTATTGAATGCTACAAATTCAGGATGAGTTCAAAACTTGATATCTTAACTAATCTTAACTAAAAACGAATTAAGGTACTTACGGATAGATTTGTTCTTGGAAAAGGTTTTAAGGGGCTTTAAGTGAGTAATATGGTCCTGTACTTGTCTCAGTCTTTTTCTAACTGAAACAAATAATTCTTCTGAATAGTTTTTTACTATTAGGCTTTGTACTATTTTTTGTTGTCACTGTTACTGTTGTAGGGATACAGTAACCATGTAATTTCACCCACAAAGTACTGCATTTTAATATTATAAATTATAATAAAATAATACATATAATAAAACTATCCAACATTCTAAATATATAGGGTGTTTCAAGTTTTTGTAACAGAACTTTTAAAATGGATGTCTTTTAAAATTAGAATCTGAATTTCTCGTTTCCCAGGCAACATTATACCAATATATACAGGGTTTTTCATGTTTTGTGGTAAAATTTTAACAGTAAATTTAAAAAAAGCTTCAATTCAAAAATTTTATTTGAATACCCTCTATTCTCAAAGCATTGCCAACCTATGTATGTATAAAGTTCTAAAACTTTAGTAGTCGGTAGATCTGTTAAATCTAACAGATCTATCGACTGTTAAAGTCCTATTACAAAATGTAAAACAAACTGTATATATTTGAATAGTATAATGTTGCCTGAGAGAGGAGAAATACAAATTTCCAGAATGCTTTCTAATAAAATACATAAAGGGTTTTAAACTAAAACACTTTTTATCGTGTCATAGGGAATGTGAACACGTCTGGAGCTACTCACCCTCCAGCACTTGCATAATTTTATTAGTTATAATCAGTTATATTAATTATTTAGTAGATATAATTGGTTATAATGTTATGATGTTTTTACATTATTGTAAATATAGCTGCATATATTCTTTTAGATAACCTTCCACTAATACATAGTTAATAATGAATAGTATGTAATCTTACTCTCGTTTACATCCCTGGTGGCTTTCAGCTTTTGTAATATATTTTTATAGACTTATCTTCTATTCTACCACCTGCTACAATATTAAAAAATCATTAGAACTATAGTCCATTTATGTATAATGACGGACTCTTTATCATTAAATGCGAGATTAAACTCCGTGTTTATTTAAAAATAAGAAAATAGAAGAAATATTTTTCAGATTTAGTCAAATATCATAACGATAGCCAGAGGGACTTTTATGATATGCCAAATTACGAATAAAGCAGCTATAGATTTTTGTAGTCACTAGCACTAATGCCAAGGCACTTCGTACGTTTCGTACTTTGCCAACGCAAGCGCAGCTCTCACATGATTCAGTACACTGGGTAGCATTGAATGTATACCTAACTAATAAATAATGGAATCCTTTTCATAAACATTTTTTATTATGTTTGATGAACTATTTATTGTCAATCCATGTAAACTGTTATTTTAACATCATCACCTGTGTATTCATTACAACAATAAATGAATTAATGGATCAATGATTTACATGAACTACTAGTCAATCCCCGATAATACAAAGAATTTTTTTTGAGTGTAAGTATAATGATTAAGGAATTTTTTAATTTTACAAAACTCCATAAATTTAAGTTTAGTTCAAAACTTGATATCTCAAAAATGAATTGAGATATTCAGGCATGGATTTGTTCTGGGAAAAGTGCATACTTTCCTTAACAAATCACAAAAATTTCATCAAGATATCTTAAGAACGGTTTTGAAGATTTCTCAAAAATGATTAAGTAAACTTTTAATTTTGTGAAATGTCACAAATTTTGGTCGAAACTTGATATCTCATAAACTAATTGAAATACTCACCGATGGATTTGTTCTCGAAAAAGTAGGGTGCACTTTTCCGACAATTTCCTTTATAATCACAAAAAATTTTATCATGATATCTTTACAAAATCCATTTTGTAAGATTTTTCAAAAATTATTAAGGAAAGTTTTAATTTCATGGTATGCTACAAACTCAGGATGAATGCAAAACTTGATATTTCAAAAGCGAATTAAAATACTTACAGATAGATTTGTTCTTGCGAAAGCCTATACTTTCTTTTTTTTTATAAATGATTATAAGGGAATTTTTAATTTTATAAAATGTCACAAACTTATGTTGAATTCAAAACTTAATATTTCAAAAAGAAATTGAAATTGAACTCTAAAAGAACTTTTTTAATATTATTTACACCTAATTTTCTTTTTAAACGAATTTTTAGAAACATATCTCTCGTGTAAAAAGAGTAAATTGGGAAACACTGAGTTACAGTATAAAACTCGTGTTATTTAGTGATTTGAAAATATCTGACGAATAATTTACGCTTAGATAAGTTTGAAAACCAGTAATAATTTTTTTCCCACTTTGTAACTCGATCCGGGGACATATTGTATATGCCAATCTAGAAAACTTTATTTCATTCTAAAATTATTTTAAATTTTCCTCGCTTTCCAATTTTTTTCTAAGGTTATTAACCTAAAACTTTATTAATCCATTTCCTCTTCCTATATCCTCTTCATAGCCCGATTAAATTTAATAAAGCCATTCCCATAATACAAAAATTCAGGCTGTTATTTTTCGAATAAAAACCACGCGCGACCGTAAAAGAACGTGTGTATCACCTTCAAAGCAGAAAGGCCAAAGAACCCAGCAGCGGTCTCACATCGCTTCCTTTTCCGGTCCGGTCCGGAGGCCGAGTTGTAGTTTTGGAAATTCATGTATAATGCATGAGAGGAGGCCGCGAGAAATGTGCGCGCCGTATATAAATTCTAAGAAGAAGCGACCCCAGATACCCTCCTATCCTATTCAGTAATTGCAGGTAGAATTTTCGGAACGACCCTTTTTGGTATTGGTTGGTTCTTCGTTACGGGCTAATGGCCAATTTAATAGACCTTCACGGGGGTGGATGGGTGGTCCTAAATACAGATAGGGTCCGGGATCAGGTAGAAATAGTTTTTGGGTTACTATACCGAAAAAAGATGGAGGAAATAAATTTGTGAATAATATTATAATGTGAATTAAAACGCAAAATTCACGATGAATAGACATTTTTTGGTGTATAAGAGTTATTTTTAACTCGTTGTTTGTATTATAGCGATAATTATCTATCAAAAAAGATTACAAAATTGGTAGTACAACATTATTAATTTTATAAACGATCTTTTTCTGTCTTCAAAACCCCTACCGCTTTCCGAAAAGCAAATATTATGTTTCTAGGAACCGCTTGTGCTATTTATGTACTCATGTGTTCCTGTGCTATTTGCAATCTTTAAAAATTTTAAAGTGTGTTTGTTGGATAAAATATTTTTAATTAAAAGGTTCTTTAAATAAAATGTTTAATTAAGCTCAAATTAAGATAAACAATATTTATAATTTAAACTGATAAAATTTTATAACATTGTTAAATATTTCAATCTTAAATCTTTTAAGACTTAAATCGTCTCCTTATTCTTTCTAATGAGAATTTGTGATGCTTTTAGAAAATATCGTAGGCGATCTTAGAACACGCACAGAAAATTGCTCAACATAGTTGGATTACATGAAATAGCCTCACAGTTGTGAAAGTGTGCCATTAAGATAAAGGCATCCTGCTTGAACGTAAATATGGTTCGTCAACAGTACAACTTTATCAATTAAATATTAAATAAACAAACGTAACCTTCAGGCCTATTTATAAACTTACGCCATATACAAAACAGTTCAAAACGAAACATTAACAATTTAAACACCTTGACAAAAGAGAATTTCTAAAGCCTTAAAAAAACAAAACAAAAATAATTGGTGAAGTATCTTATTTTGATTGTGATATTAACTTTTCCATTGAGTACTTCTTCTTTTGAAGTTGTAACCAGATTTTTTCTCTACCTCTTTTAATCACCACCGGCTTATGGGCTCGTTGAAAAGAGTGAAAGTTTATAGCGGCTCAGTGACGCGGCCCTGAGAATTTTTAAAGTTCAGTGCCCCCGCTCGTTCTCTATTTTTACCGTTGCCTGAAGCCACGCATTTCACCTACCGAAAAGTGTCAATTTAGCAGAATTTTAAAGAAATCGTTTCTGCGCCATCAAAAGATTAATCCAAACTGAAACATTAAGAAAGTATCGTTATTTTAGTTGTGGCTCATCAATTTAAATTGATCAACTATTTCCATTGTTCATCAAAATAATGAAGAAATTATATTTTTTTACAACCAAACATTTATTGATATCCATTAAATGCAATCTGGCGAAATAAATATTGCTTCTCGAGTGGTATTCATTCGTTTATTAAAACATTTTAAAACTAACGGGCATAACATAAATTTGGAGATCAAGTGTAAAGTGTAAGATGATAATTTTCGTTGTATGTAAAACGCTTTGCGACTATTTCATAATATGTGTTCAGATTCCTTTTAGTAAATATTCAAGATGATATTTGAAATCAATAAATTTTGAAGTTGGAAATGTACCAAATGTACCAAGAATCTAACATTAACCGGTAATAAATCCGATTGAGGATTAAAAGATATTATAACTGAGAAAATCATAAAATTATTCAATTTATTGTCTGTACACTAAGTTCATGGAAGTAATAGATCGGTGTAAACATGAAAAACCGGCTATAGGAGTGAATTTGAACTCTTGGATTGCAAGAGTTAAGTCAAGAAACATCTGCTGACAAGAGAAATTTGAAAAGTTTTAAAATAGCAGGTGTGATACGCAAACTATCGATTCTCTTATGTTTAAGTAGTTTCTTTCTATAAGTTGGTTATAAGTTCTATCAGTCTTTAGAAACATTGTGCCAGCTTGAAGATCACTAATTACAAGAATAGTACGTTCTTTCCTCAGAATAAAACATACTTGAATATCTCAATTCGTTTTTAAGATATCAACTTTTGAACTCAACCTAAATTTGTAACATTTCATAAAATTAACAATTTGCTTGATTATTTTTAGAAAATCATCGAAAATTGAATTCTTAAGATAGCTTATTGAATTTGTTTGTGGTTTGTAAAGGAAAGTGTGCACTTTTTCGGGAATAAAACCGTACTTATACATCTCAATTCGTATTTGCGATATAAAATTTTGAACTCACTTAAATTTTAAGCATCTCATAAAATTAACAATTTTCTTGATTATTTTAAAAAATCATGAAAAATCGACTTCTTAAGGGATCGTAATAAAGATTTTTATGATTTACAAGAATAGTATGTTCTTTCCTCAGAACAAAACCATACTTGAATATCTCAATTCGCTTTTGAGATATCAACTTTTGAATTTAACTTAAATTTACAGCATTTCATAAACTTAACAATTTGCTAGATTATTTTTAAAAATCGTCGAAAATTGAATTCTTAAGATATCTTAATGAAGTTGTTTGTGGTTTGTAAATGAAAGTGTGCACTTTTTCGCGAATAAAACCGTACTTATACATCTCAATCCGTTTTTGCGATATCAAGTTTTAAACTTAACCTAAATTTGTAGCATCTCATAAAATTAACACATTTCCTTGATTATTTTAAATAATCATAAAAAATCAAATTCTTAAGATATCGTAATGAAGATTTTTATGATTTACAAGGAAAGTATGTACTTTCCTCAGAACAAAACAATACTTGAATATCTCAATTCGTTTTTAAGGTATCAACTTTTACATTCCACCTAAATTTGCAGCATTTCAAAAAATTAACAATTTGCTTGATTGTTTTTAAAAAATTGTAGAAAATTGAATACTGAAGATATCTTATTGAATTTGCTTTTGGCTTTTAAAGGAAAATGTGCAAATCGCGAATTATACCATAGTTGTATATCTAAATTAATTTTTGAGATTTTAAGATTTGAACTTAACCTAAATTTGTAGCATCTCATAAAATTTACAATTTCCTTGATTATTTTAAATAATCATAAAAAATCAAATTCTTAAGATATCGTAATGAAGATTTTTATGATTTACAAGGAAAGTATGTACTTTCCTCAGAACAAAACAATACTTGAATATCTCAATTCGTTTTTAAGGTATCAACTTTTACATTCCACCTAAATTTGCAGCATTTCAAAAAATTAACAATTTGCTTGATTGTTTTTAAAAAATTGTAGAAAATTGAATACTGAAGATATCTTATTGAATTTGCTTTTGGCTTTTAAAGGAAAATGTGCAAATCGCGAATTATACCATAGTTGTATATCTAAATTAATTTTTGAGATTTTAAGATTTGAACTTAACCTAAATTTGTAGCATCTCATAAAATTTACAATTTCCTTGATTATCATTAAAAATCGCAAAAAAATCGAATTCTTAAAATATCACGATGAAGTTATTCATGATTTATAAGAAAAGAACAACATTCCTCAACATTCCTCAGAACAAAACCATATTTGAATATCTCAATTCATTTTTAAGATATCAACCTTTGAACTCAACCTAAATTTTTATATAAAATTAATAATTTACTTGTTTATTTTTAAAAAATCGTGAAATATCGAATTCTTACAATATCTTAATGAAATTTTTTCATGATTTGCAAGCAAAGTATACTTTCCTTGATAATTTTGAGAAACTCGAATTCTTAACATATCGTGCTGAAAAATGTTTTGAACTCAATTTTAATTTCTATAATTTCATAGAATTAACAACTTCCTTGATTATTTTTAAAAAATCGTAGAAAATCAAATAAGAATTTGCATATAAAAAAAGTGTGCACTTTTTCACGAATACCATGCTTTTTTTGAGATATCAAGTTTTGAACACACCCCAAATTGTAACATTCCATAAAATTAAAAATTTCCATAATAATTTTTGAAACATCGTAAAATATTGAAAAATAGAAACAAGTTTAACAAGAGATTGACTTCTAAAATTAACTGAAAAATTTATAATAAAATTAATAATAAACAGTTTAAAGGAGATATCTTTGTAATATAGCAAAAAATGACATCATTCGAAAGCTCTCCAATGCAAAATAAAATAAACTTTTGAATGATAACCAATTTGACTAAGTAGTGGTGCTATTGAAAAATCAAATTGCAGTCGCAACTTGTAAATTTTGACAGCAAAATTGTTGAAAATGTTGTTAACAAAACACTTTATTAACATTTTGTTAGCCTTTGTTATTACTTCATTTTAACATTTCAAGAGATGGTATTGAAGCAAAACTATTTGTCGATTCTAAAGATACTGCTGAATTTGAATAACTATAAGTCCAGTAGATAACCTAATGCCAACTGTTATTATTCTTGAAGGTCTCAATCTAAAAAGATAATGGTATATTTACAACAATTTGCGAGATTTGGTTCACGACAGAGTAAAAGCTGACTCAATTACACTTCTACCAACATAGAAAATACATCAAAAAAGGAATGCAGTATCCACATCAATAAAGAAAACATCTAAGTTAACGAAGAAAGTTGAAATCTACACAACAAAAAAGAGACAGAACAAGAAAGAGAAATAAAAAACAAGAAGGAGATACATCGAAAAAACAAAAAGGAGAAAAAAATGTTTTCTTTTATTGAACTCTGTATAATTTGTTATAAATACAATAAAAACAGGCTGTTATGGTTTGTTTAATGGAAAAGGATGTTCAATTTTCAATTTTTACACATTTTTATTAAAGAGCATCGATTATACTATTCCCACCTTCATTCACCATCTGTCAGTTTTAGTTTTGTGTTTTGAAATGAGTTGACGGATTGTGTGAACTCTGCTGATTATTTTTACTACATTAGTGGGAATTATATTGTTAAACATTAACAGAGATCATGACAAACAATGGGCTTCTCATAAAATCTGTTTTGCGTGTGCTGAAAAACTAAAACAATGGTTTCAAGGTAAAAAGCATGTTGCAGTATCTATGGTTATTATGGATACTTTTGCTCTTGCTGCGTGCAAGGTACTTATTTGAAAAATAAAGAGAAGATTTTGTTTCCAAGCAGTCTTTTCCCCGTTCTGTGTCCAGTTCTTCATGCACCAGATTTACCTGTACCTAGCTGGAGGAGCTAGGGGGTCGAGATTTTCAGTCGAGGTTTTGGGATTGAAATTTTTTGAAAGACAAGCATTTGTTGGCTCCTGGAAAACGAAAACATTACTGCAAATACTTGTAAAGGTGATGTTGTTGATAAGTTTTCTTTGTCTATTTTCAATATTTACCCGAATAGATATATATAAAGTAATAATTATTATAAATATACATTATAATTATTTAATTATTGTAATATATATTATAAATAATACCAAGAAGATGAACGGGTGATACCTCGGATAAACCAGAACACATACTTCTCCATCCGTGAAGCACTACGAATTACCATATATATATGCCCCGCCGCATTTATTACATATATTTTGCAGAACTGTGTTATTATGTGTTAAGACCAATTTTCTTTGTGGGAGGTGTATTATAAATATGGATTTTTGTTATTACATCTCATAAGGACACAATCGCCAATCAGTATATAAATGAAAGTATATAGATAGATATAATTGCTCTTGCCGAGCGCTGATTATGGGAGGGAGAGATTGAAACCATCAATATGAAGGGGACTAAATTTGTATTTCACACACAAAATAATGAAGGATCATACATTTTTAGCTTGAAAATTATAACAGCGACCTGAAGCTAAACGAATCCCAAGAATTTATTTATTCAATATCGATTCAATATAGTATTAAATCATTATTATGATTTAAATCGCCTCCTTGTGTGCCATTTAGTAAAATAATTAAGCTTAATTAATATCAAAGTTTAAAAATAATCTGTTATTAAGCATTATACTTTCAAAAGTTCGCGTTTAAAATATAAAATGTAGAGAATTTAATGGATTGCCTTTAATTTAAAATATTTTATATCTCATTACATATGTCTCATTTTTATATCGCATCTAGCTCTTGAGATATAATTTTTCTAAAATATTTTCTTATTAACGTAATCTTTGTAATTGTCATAAATATACATCGAGTTGCATTGAAAAAAAAACGAAAACTTAGAAAATTAAGAATTTTATTGTTTTGTAAAAGTAAAAAACGTATCATTACCACAAATTATTTAATGTATTTTTTAAAATTTAATGACCTTCAGTTTATTATTGTAAATAACCAATAAATACCTTGCTTAAAATCGAAAAAATATGTTAATTCTAAGAGTGACAGCTTGTTAAACAAATTATTAACACTACAATATCTTAATACATAAATTCATTTAGGACTTGATATTATATACCTGAAGCGTACTACCAACTTATCCAGTTTTTTTACAGTCATTTTATTTAAAAATAGATTGAAATTGGCCGCCGAGGAAACCTTGGACGCAATTGGCTAATTTATACCTATACTTTAGACATAAAATACGCACAGTTTTATACGAACACATAATATTACATGTATTTATCATATTTACTGTGCGATCAAACATGATCAAATATGAAATTTATGATAGTAATATAAATGAAATAACATAATAACATAAATGAGATGATAAATAATAACATCATTATATAAAAAAAGCTGAAGATGATAAAAGTTTGATAGCGAACTTAACTTTTGGTTTTATCCTTGCATTTACATAGAGTAAACTAACATTGTATCAGGGCTCTGTTACTAACCAGGATATATAGGGAGTGGGGGGGAATCACATATCCAATATAGATTTAGATAAATCAAATGAGCCTTGGCACGGACCACAATACAACGAGACCACTGATAAGACACAGAATAAAATTTGAGACATGGGACATCACATACTTAATAGGCAAGAAATGGAATAAATTGAGTAGTATAAGGTACATGTTTTGGGTATATCGGAAATCAAGAAGTCGTAACAGCCTAAGGAGTCTTTCATAATCTTAGAAATAAGAATAGAAGACATAAGGACTAGAGGAAGACCTAAATTAATTAAATCCTGGTAATCAGTGAAAACCGGTTTAAACTATTCACTCAATTACTATCATCGACTATTTCTTTCCTAAATACAATCTCCGGTTTTTCCGAAATAGAGTGATTATAATTTCCAGGAAAAGTGATCTTAAAATTAAATTTGTGATATCACGTGATGAATCATACCCGGGAAAAGTGTCCGTTTTACATCTAAGTTGCGTGTTGACTACAATTCATTTAACGATCTTTTGGAGAGGAACGTATTTAATAATAATGGTAACTATTTCAATAAACGTTGAAAACCGAAAATAGTGCATAGACATATATGGAAGGTTCGATTTAAATTACAGGGATTAGTTGTCGAACTAATTTTAACGTTAATTAATTTCTCTTTAATGGTGACATGTGATTCTACAGGTTGTGTTGTTCATCTTCGTTATAATTAAGGTAAACATAAATTTAGCAAACAAAAATAATACAAATTTTAATTTTTCAAAGCTAGAACCAAGAAGCGATTCGAGAATTAGAATAGATATAAGTTTTTAACTCCTTTGTGACTTTATTTCTGATATTATGATTAACTGTGAAGAAACTTTTTACTGTGAACTTTTAAACTATGACTTTTAACCTTAAACTTTTAAATTATGAATTCTTGATCCTGCGAAGTTGTGAACTTTTAGGCACCCCGAGATGTTTCAGGTTTGGTTAAATTTCATGGATCAATCAAAGATATATCAAATCTAAAATGAAAAATCCGGACAATGCTAAAATTCTAGGTGAAAGCAAATAACACAAGAAATCTCAAAGATGTTAAAAGTGAGTTTTATCTGCATAATTCAAATTAATATAAATAAAAACAATAAATAAAAAGAGAAATGTCTGCATAGTATGCGCGAAAGTGTTAAAGTACCACAAAAAATGTGTAATACATACTAAGGAATGGATGTTGTACCCTGGTAGATACCATCATCAGATTTCACCTTGCAAATTAATGCTTTTAACGAACATTAATACCTTACTCAGTGAAAAGATATTCATTCTTCACTATCAATATTCAATTCACTATTCACAATATCATTATTCATTTCAACCAGCGATCCAAAAAGCAAAAATCTGATGCGATTGAATG
Source organism: Onthophagus sagittarius (assembly GCA_036711965.1). Classification (NCBI taxonomy): domain Eukaryota; kingdom Metazoa; phylum Arthropoda; class Insecta; order Coleoptera; family Scarabaeidae; genus Onthophagus; species Onthophagus sagittarius. The sequence goes on from JASERS010000001.1 coordinate 57,091,559, forward strand.
GCATAAACCTGATGTAAATCTGAGCTGACATGTATCGTCAGCTAGATCCAACAAATTATATAACTGGTCCAAAATAAGCGAAATCTTTCTAGCAACCCATAATCCAATCCTGTGTTTGGCCATCGCAAACGTTAGGTACACCAACCAAAAACTCTGGTCCCATAAACGCATTAATGCTGCCCTCTCCACCTTTGTTACACAAACTGTAACAAAGGTATCGAATATTGTCAAATAATAACAAAATCTAAAATACGATCTAAAGTACGAACTGAGAATCTGAATAAATAGTTGAACAAAGAGTAGTTTGGATACTACACTGATACTCAAAAATAAAATCAAAAAAAGTGAAATAATAGATAGTATTTGATATCAATAAAGGCATTACTATTTTCTTCAAAAAGCCTAAACTTTGCTTGGTTTTTCTCTTTGGCACTTTTTGAAACAACTTGAATGTATCATATCAACTATAATGTTCGCTATCAAATGCGTTTGATTTGATCTGCTTTTTATAGCAGGAATTGACTCAAGAATTTTTTACGTAATGATGACCTAAACAGAAGAAATTCAAAAGGAATTATCGTCGGCAGTTACCTTTGAAAAGTATTATACGATGCGTTACCGTTATAATCACAGTTTTATATCTATGATAAGAATATTAAGAAATCCTATTTCCTGGAAGCTCGCCGGGATAACAACGCTGTACATTTTTTGAAGAACAGTTGTTTACGTTTTATACTTTATTTGTATAAGCATTGTCATATGTCACCTTATCATAATAGTTTACGTTTGCTTACTTATCAGAATTGATCATACTTTCGTGATATGTATTTATATAAAATTCGACAGAGTACAATAATTTGAATAAAAACTTGTCATCGAATAATTGGACCGCAGGATCTCAAACTATCCCATTATCATATTATTAGATCATCATACCAATATTTACTGTAAAACGACTACTATTTCCCGTTCGACTTATCTCTCTATTACGACCGACCATACTCAGCTACTTCCTTAAGAGCAATTTCTTTTTCTAGGATAGCGATGTAATAATATACATAAAGATAAATTTAACAGTTGCCGATGTTTTTATCTTTATGGTAAATTTTATTTAGAAATTTGAATAAATTAGTTACTTTATGAAACCCTATTTCTGCATCACCTTATCAGGAAATGTTATTTTTTATTACAAGGTCAACTAACCATATCAATTTTCATGATTGAGTCGTAATTAATATTCAAATAAAAATAAAACTTGCACAACTTTTAAGTAATAGCTTTAACTTCTTTAACTTCTTTTCTTTTCTTTTTTACCTTCTTTAACCATTTTTGCACACATGCGAAAATCTTTAAATGTTACTGCACCAATTAAAGACGCAAGCACTATTTATACAACGAATGAAAATATTTATAAAAAGTTTTGAGTGTTAGGTTCAACTTTGTACAAATGTTTGATAACAGTGAAATAAATTCTTGAACGAGTTTAGAATGTCCGCTATTATTCATATCAGCTGTTTTCGATCCAATAATAGCAGTTCGAAGCTTGTTGTATAACATACTTTTATCTACTCTCGTTTGTAAACTTGTTATTTTGAAGATATTTTCAATTCGAAAACTACGTTATTTTGAACAGGAGTACATAAAGTAATGAAAGAGTGCGTGAAGTAACATTTTTTAAAAAATGTTGAATAATTATTAGCATTAATTTTTAGTTCGTAGATAAAATATAGACTCACGCGAAATACCGTAAATTTGACTTAAGATGTAATATACAAAAGTGCATTTCTATAGAATATATGATGTCTTTACTTTGTCCCACAGAAAATGTAATATATCAATATAATTTGACATTTTCAAATTTATTTTATAGTATCAATTAATAATTATTAAATAATACATATTCTACTGTAAAGTTGGTGACCCCGATAAATCAATTTTGTTCACGACGATTAGTTAAAATAGAGTAATCTGTATACATTTTTTGGAAAATTAAGAAAATTTGATATTTCCATTCCGACTATTTATTCACAAAGAGAAACATATTGTCCATGGCTGATAAGATTTAGAATTCTTATTCTTCCTCGTTATTACCCCCTCATTACAATATTTCAGAAATATCCGAATAAACTCACCCTTTTCTAATTATTCTTCCTTAGAAAAATCTGAACAAAATTTGATTGAATCATTGTCAGGATTCACTTCTTTATGACAGAATATTCATCAAAAATAAATAGCAATGTTAAATCAGTTAAATTCAACGAAACATCGAAACCAACAACATCGAAATATTTTCATCGAAAAAAGAATTTTGTCGTAATTGTGAAAAGCTGCATTATAACCACGATCTAATTCTGGTAATCGTTCATCATCACCATTTACTACACCAAAGCATTATTCTTATCGTTAAAATGTTCTGGCTTAGAATGTCTACTATATAATTCATTTTGCAGTGATCAACTAAAAAATAACAGCCATTCAAGAAACCATTCAAATAATCATAAAAGAATCTATTCATCATCAGCAAACAAGGATGCACGTCTTTTATTTCGACAACACACAATAAATTTTATTTCTTAATGGAAACAGGTGCGAATATTTCTGTAATACCTAGAAACATATTTTCAAATAGAACAAAGGATAAAGAGCCTTTCCATACAGCGGCAAACGGCACCACTGTAACATAACAACTATTGATAAAAAATGATAAATAACTCTAAATTTGAAAAGAAATTTCCAGTTTGTATTTACAATGGCTGATGTTTCAAAATCCATTATTGGAGCTGATTTTTTAAATAAATATGAAGTAGTAGTTGAAACGAAATATATAAAACGTTTTAAAAAACCCTGATTTAATTTCAAATCCTGATTTTTCTAGACCAGGAAACCATTTCGTAGAACATAAAATTATAATAAATTCTCATCTATCCTTTTATAGACTACGTCGTTAAATGATTTCTTTAGCAGGTTGTAGGACATCAGATCATATCGTAGCATAAGCTTTACATATGGTGCCCAAAAAATATTGTATTGATTGGCGACCGTGTGGAGATTATGGATAACTCAATTTGGTTACAGTACCAGATCGATATCCTTTATCACATATACAAGATTCTAAACTGCATTTACATAATCACATTAATTAACACAATTAATTTACAACAACTAAATTCTACTATTCTTCTATTTTTTAAAAAATAGATCTAGTAAGAGCTTATCACCAAATACCAATTAGAAAACTACTCCTTTTGAACTATTCGATTTCACCCGAATGCCCTTTGGATTTAGAAATGTAGCACAACCTTTCCAGGGCTTTGTAAGCGAAGTTACTAATGGTTTAGATTTTCTATTCATATATTTGAACAATATATTAATTGCTAGTAGAGATGAAAAAGAACATATAACTGATTTATGAAATCCTTTTGCAAAGTCTTAACGATCATGGTATTACCATTAAAACTATAAAATATATTTTTGACGTTTATTCAATAAATTTTCTCATAAGTCATAACGTTGCTTCATCGGGTTTAAAATTTTACCACATCTAAAATTTTAAAAGAACTTGAAGGTTTTGTGGATATAATCTATTTTTACCATAGATTTGTACCAAATTTCTCTCTATACATGCTATTCAATACCTTAATAGTTTTCAAGAAACAAAAAATTCTTTATCAAATTTTACTAATGTTAGCCTTGTGTCTGGAAAATTAACCTTAACAACAGATGCATCAATTATTCTATGGAAGCAAAGATGTAATTATTCTATAGAAACTGCTTCAGCTCAACAAATTCATAATTTTTTTTAGCCTATAGCATATTTCTCCAAAAATTTATCCCTTTGTCAAACAAAATACTCGGCATTCGATCGAGAATTGTTGACAGTATAATCTTCCATTAAACACTTCACTTCAATTTCATACCAAATTTCCTCTTTTTTTCAGCAAAACTACTCAATGTCTATACAATAAGCTACGTTGCATTTTAGATGAGAGCGTAAGTGTATAATAATATCATAACTATGGTTACTGCATGTCCAAAACTAATAGGTTTGTTCCATTCTGCAAAATTTGAAACCGAAGTTTTGAAATAAAAATAAATGCAAACAGTCATTAAAAATTGCAGTATATCAACAACGGTTTAAATTAGAAATTATTTAACTTAGAGGTACTACTTAGAGAAAAACTTCCAGATTAAATCAGGAACCACGGTCAAATAGATTCTATACCAGTTAAGAATTTTTTTTCATGAACTGAAGAGATTGTAGAGATTACTTTTTGGAGTACCAGTATCCTATTTTATAATTTATAAAAGTTTGAATGTACTTATTTTGGTGTATTAAAATACCAGATTTAACATTTGCGATAGCTTTGCCTTTTTTTTCAGTTATGACACACTGTTGATTTTTAAATATAATGTGATATACATTAAAAAAATAAAAATTTGACATTAACATTGAAAAGAAATCTTTCTTCTCAATGTTTTTCCTGTCTCTATATGTATTAGGTACTCTTCCTTCTGTGTATCACCATAAACATACATTGTTGCATTATTATACAGGATGTTCTATAACGGTTATAGAATACTGCATCTGTGTATTCTCGAATCAAAAACAAACAAAAATGCCTAATTAACATAGGTCCTAAAGTAGTCCGTTTCCGAGATACTCAAAGTAACAGTTTGATAAGTTCACCTACTGTTAACATCATTAGTTGTATCTATAGGTTACAAATAATACCATGATTACGATGGTTATCAAAAAGTTAAATAATAAGTTAATGCTAAGATAACTACTGCAGCTTATTAAAATTTAACGAAATAAGTAACAGAGATTGTTGAAGAAAATCCTTCAATTAACATAAAATAACCAATAATTAACAAATTAGAAATAGAAGTAATAGAGAGCTTAATATGCTAGCGCTCCATTGTGCAAAAAGCAGCAGTCTTGTAGTATCTGCAGAGGTAATTCATCAAATGCCTTTGTATGATCAATTAAAAAAAATATCTAAGCATCGACTGTCAAACACTTTGAAAAAAAGTAACTATAACTTCGCCCCATACATAGTAACTCTTTAACACTTAACCCTTCATGCACCTTCTCTTTGTATTAAAAAATCAGTTTTTGTCAAACCATTTATTTGAAGCTATGTGACGAAGTTACAAGTATACTGATAATATTCTTTTGTATGTTCGTTGCTCGAATTATCTAGTGTGCAACTTTGAATATCTCAACAATCGTTCATATTCGGACCTATGTTTATTTGGCTTCTCTGTCTATTTTCCAACAAAGAATACGCTATACGTAAAGCAATGTACAATCGTTGTGAGACACCTGTATATTTCGAATTTAATAAATTTCAATAATTAATTGTAGTCTTCTACATTTTTACCTAAAACTGTAAGAATTTTACCTATTTTAGATTATAAAAATATCTCTTGAAAATGAAATTATACCGACACTGAGAAAGTGTCTAAAGTGCCCTTAGAGAGTCTGTTTGAAAGCAATTTAAATCAGATATGGTTTCAATAAGACGGAGCTCCAGCTCATTTTGTCGCAAATCTTCAACGTTATCCAGATGCGGTATTTCCTGGATTATGGATTGTTAGATGATGTGAATGAATGGCTCTCTCGTTCGCTGGATCTTAAACTTAAAAACTATTGGATTTTTGTTTCACTCTGTGTAATGAAAACATACCGTAGGCAGTTACATAAATATTGCATCCATCATTCTAATAGATTTATACGATTTAAAATGTAGTAAAACCATTGGTTGTAATTGACTCCAACACGGCTCTTAAACTGTTTTATAAGAAACGTCATTTACAAAGCGTGTTGATGTTTTGATTCAGTAATTTGTCAATCTTAGGAGGTAATCGCACAACATCTTGAGTAGAAAAATGTTATTTCACTTGAAGTAAGGATGAGGGCCGGAAAAATATTACGGAAATGGGAAAACCATGTTCAACGTATGGAAACCACAAGTCTACGAAGTATACTCAAAGATGCTGAAATTGAACTTCGTTGCATAAAGTATAAATAATTAGAAAACAAAATAAATTTCTTAAAGTAACAAGAAGAAGAAAATAGGTGTACTAATTGATTTTGCAGAAAAAACTTCTTCAAGAGAGAAAGGTATTTCATAAGATCTGGACTTATTGTTAGTGTTGTGTTGTAGTCCCCTTGTCAATCGTTACAAATTCTTTTTTTCAGTTCAGAAAATACTAGGGCCTGGCAATGGTCTTACAGGCGAAGCCTTGAAATGGTTAAAGTTGCGAAATATGATTCAATTAAAAGTTTATTCTGCAACAATCACGCAACGACGCACAGTGGTTCGAACAGCATGAAAACACGAGCGAAAATATTATTTTGCTGTTAGTAATTAGCAATCATTATAAAGTTTGGCAAATGATTAAAAGACCAAAATGTTAAAATTTGAATTAAATTTGTCAACCGAAAATCATACTACGGATGTAGTATTTTACTTAAATATATGTTCATTTTCTTTTCATATAAATTGGAGCTTCAAAGATGAATACTCATTTCAAATCTTTTTTCGTGAATTTATGTGACCGGAAGTTCCTAAACACATACCTAAATAGTTTTATTTTATTATTAGAGAAACTATGTAGTACCTAAGAAGAAAGAAGAAACTATAAAGTAAAAAAGCCTATCGTGTAAGTGTAGTAGCATTATATTACTTCCGCTTTTACCAGAAATAACTAGTATCGTTTAAAAAAATTGAAATGTTGAATTTACTTTTGTTTGATATGCTGTATCACTTTCACTTTAAACAATAAAATTTAGAAAAATATAATTCAGAAAAAAAATAATTTAAAGATAATTTAAATATTTGGAGAGTCTTCTTAAATTTCTTAGTTTTCTTCCTCATTTTCTTCTGAAGATTAGTCCAATAAGTAAGTTTGAATTCTACCACATTTTCTTGGGTGTACTCTCCATTTGATGAAAGCAATTGTTGAGAGTTGTTCTCTTTAACCACTAATAGTAGTTCCATGAAAGTAGCTCCATGAAAACCGTATGGAATATGGTCACGAATTTTTCCTCATTACTTTCTGCTTACTGTCTTCTAGCCGCAATGAAACTAGTGATAATTTTAGAATTTTTGCTTATATGTAGCATGACGTCCACTAACATCAAACCCCCATTTAGAATGTAACGTTAAATTTCACAGGTGTTATTCAACAAACTCTGCAAATCAATTTCGGACACTGTTTCAGTGTTTTTTTATTTCTTCTGGATTTGCCTCTTTTTTACATTTTAAAACATCAAGTATGGGTGGTACAAATCATATACCACATTTGTGAGTAGTCTCTCAAAGCTTTAAGTTAAATAGGTATTGTTTTTTAGTTACATTAATGGCCGGTTTCTCCTATGTATTTTCATGTCAATATCGAACCGATATTTTCCAACAGGTTTCTGAAAGGGCCGATAGAAGATATCGGACCGATAACTATATCGCATGTAACAAGCCTTGTTGCATGCTAGTTGCATGCTATATCGACTCGATATGTGTGATGAATGACAGTGACGTGTGTCAAAAGTGATAGTTTAAACATTGTGCATTGTATTATCGATGGAAATGCGGTTAAAACACATTCGCGTTTTACACAATATCTGCATTGGAAATATTGCCATATTTGAAGGAAGAACTCTGGAAAATTGGAATGTATAAATTAGGAACGTAGCCGCATGGCTTGACACAGAAACAAGCCCTGGAAATATTGTTAGACGTGGTTTTATGAGTGAACATTTTTATTAAATAGTATATTGAAGCGAAACCACTAACGAGCTCACGGTCGGTAGCTATTAAAGGATTATTTCTCTCTGTAGTAGTATACTTTCAATACAAATAAAAACAATTTTTTAAATTAATTCATCTACAATTATTCCCTATGTAATTGATCTTTTAAAAGGTATTTCTTATTTGTTAATTTTATTCTTTTACTAATCATTTTCGTTATTTGATTGTTTTTGTTACGAAATTATTTGTTTAGGTGATTTATCGTGTTTTATTACTACACGCTTGTCCCGTTTTCATCTCAAATATAATAAATAATTTTACGAACTGTTTGTTCAAAATATTTACAGCCACGTAACGACGGATATAACCGATTTTTTGACAAAACTGTCAAAAACCGTTCGATAACTATTGTATGCAATAACTGTCGATCAGCTCGTACCAGAACAGCAATAGGCAATATCGACTTGATAAAAGATATCCATCCAATAACTGTCGCTCCGATATCTATTCAATACTATAACGTACGGGAAACCGAGCATAAGAGATATTATTAAATATCTCTTATGCTAAAAATCAAAAGCTTCCTCACCAGTCAATTGAGTTTGTTGTGATTTTTCCGATTTCCACTTTAAGTAAAGTGAAGCTACATTTCAAATATATTATCTTTAGAAAATACAAATATAAAAACCAAACGCAGCACCAAAATATCGGAAATCATAACAAAAATAAATGTAAGACCCACAATTATATGTTATATAATCTTTGAAAGTTTTTAGGTTTTGGCGTGCGTTTTTTAAGTGTTTAACATTTCGAATACCATGTTGCAACCTTTTGCAGCACTGTTTCGAAGTGACAAATTTCTTATATCCATATTCTTGAATTAACGATAAAAAATAAACTGTGTTCATGTGAATGGTTGACGACAACTTATAGTATTCTTCAATGTTAAACATAAGTATTGTTCTGAATATGCGGCATATTTGTTTATATATGAGTATACTATATTCGTGAATTAACATTTAACGTGTGAATGTATTTCAAACGGGATTTACTTAAATCCACGCTTTCGTAGCACCGCAACACCGTTTAGCGGGTTTTCTTGGTAACAAGAGTCAATCAATTATCAAATAATTTTTAAACCTCGCATTCGTGCGGAAAAGCTCTACAGCACTATTTCATAAATAACTTTTACATGACAATTTTGAAATGATTGATAAAAAATTATTATTTTCTCAAAATAGGAATAAAAAATCATTTTCATAATAATCTAAACTCTTTCCATAATAAACTATCATGATTCACAATATGGCTGCCACGACCTGTATCTATTCAACATCAATAGCTGTGACCAATGATTATCTTCTCTATAAATATTTTTATCCCTTTATCCATAATTTTTATCTAAATCATAAAAATACTATTACTTCTCAAAGCCTTAAAGTAAATAACTCGATAGTCATCAAAATTTATCCCTATTTACAGGACGCCATCGGCAAAAATGGAAGGCAAAGAAACTAAAACATTATAAATAAAATAAAAGACGAAAGCGAACTTTGCACTTGCTGAATTTATTATTTATATCGGGACCGGTTTCGAAGTTTAATACTTCATCTTCAGCCGAAAACTGAACAAAATTGAACAAAGTCAATAAAAATAATAATCTTATGCTACTTTAGAGGTTAAATACAATAAAATGTTGTGATACTCACTGTTAAAGAGCGAAGCTACAGAAGAATGGAATGTAATTTAAACATTTGAAATGTTGCACGTGGAAGTTAATTAAATAATTGAAATCGATGTCAATAGTTAATGATGAATAAGAAGATATTAAAATGTTAAAATATTATAAATTACTTAAGCGATACAACGATCTTGGCGGAACGAGAAGAAGAGACTGGTGACGAGAATTCACGACGCATATAACCGGAAAAGCAAGTGAAATCAAAGAACTGTAAAAAATTAAATTTTAAATTTTTTTAAATGTTTAAATTTTTAATTTGAAATTATTTAAATATGAAAATATAGGTTTATGGATGAGTTGAAGTTGTTCATTTAAAAGTTGACAATTGTTATTATTATTATGTTTAGTAATTTCTAAGATTTCAAGTAAGTCCATTTTATAACCTTTATTACAGGAATGTAAAAGTTCAACTCCTCCATAATCTATGTGATGTCCTGTATCTATATGATGTTTATAAATATTCGAGTTGGTTTTAATTTTGTGTTCGCGAATTCTAGCCCCCAACCTCCTTCCTGTCTGTCCGATATAAATGCAATTACAATTAGAACATCTGACCAAATACACTCCGCTTTCTTCAAAAATATTATGTTTCTTTTTAGTGTGATTAGTAAGTAAATTCGCGATTGAGTGACGATTAGAATATGCAATGTTGATGTTGTAATTTAAAAATATTTTACGAAATTTGTTAGTTAAGACATTAAATTGTAAAGGTTTATAATTCATTTTTTCAGTATTAGATTTATTAAATAATGGGTCTCTTTGTATACGTATTTCATTAAATAAACGATTGATCTTACCGATAGGGAAACCATTGGAATGGGCCAGACCATAAATGAATTCAAGTTCTTTATTTCTGTTAGTTTCAGATAGTGGGTAATCAAATAATCTTTTAATTAGGAAACGGAAATTGGCAAATTTATGTTGGTTAGGATGTGATGATGAATATGGAATAGTGGCAGAAACAGATGATGGTTTTCTAAAAATATCGTAACCAATGTAGTTATCATCCTCTCTAGTTAAAGTTAAGTCAAGAAAATTTATAGATTTATCATTCTCTATCTCAATAGTAAAGTTCAGGCTATTATGTAATTTATTGATGTATTTATGAAAGTTATGAAGTTCACTCATATCACCACTCCACACACACAAGACATCATCTACGTATCTATGCCAAGAAAAGATGTGTTTTAAAAAAGGATTTCTTGAATTAATGATATGTTTATCTTCGATATTGTTTAAAAATATTTCAGCAAAAAGTCCAGACAACGGCATCCCCATCGGAAGACCATCGGAAAGAGAATAAAATTCATTATTGAAACTGCAGTAATTTTGAGAGACAATAAGTTTGACAATATTATTGAAATTATTGATGTCATCATTATTATTAAAATGTGAATTAAATAAATCAGAGATCAATTCAAGAGTGTATTCAATGCGGTTTTTATCAGAGCTGACAAAGGGGCAGGCAATGTCATATTAGATAGAGACATATACGTCAATAAAACTCTTGATTTTTTAGCTTCTAATAATTATATAAAAATAAATTTTAACCCACTAGACAAAATAATTAAAAAAACTAGAGAAGTCATAATTTCTTGTAAAGATACTCTGATCAAGTACACACCGTTTCTCAATAACCCTAATAGAAAATTTCAAGCTTCATATTTTTTAGACATTAAACCTAGTTTACCTAAATTATATTCATTACCTAAACTTCACAAAGAAGGAATGCCCATCAGGCCAATAACGAATTTTGGTAATTCACCTACTAGAAAACTTATCAATTTTATGTGTAATATTTTTAAACAAATAGATTTTACTCCTTCTTACTCAATTAAGAATTCTATTCAATTTATAAACCAAACTAAAAATGTTAACGTTGATGGTTGTATACTTGTTTCCTTCGATGTTACTAACCTATATCCAAGTGTACCCCTCGAATACACTCTTGAATTGATCTCTGATTTATTTAATTCACATTTTAATAATAATGATGACATCAATAATTTCAATAATATTGTCAAACTTATTGTCTCTCAAAATTACTGCAGTTTCAATAATGAATTTTATTCTCTTTCCGATGGTCTTCCGATGGGGATGCCGTTGTCTGGACTTTTTGCTGAAATATTTTTAAACAATATCGAAGATAAACATATCATTAATTCAAGAAATCCTTTTTTAAAACACATCTTTTCTTGGCATAGATACGTAGATGATGTCTTGTGTGTGTGGAGTGGTGATATGAGTGAACTTCATAACTTTCATAAATACATCAATAAATTACATAATAGCCTGAACTTTACTATTGAGATAGAGAATGATAAATCTATAAATTTTCTTGACTTAACTTTAACTAGAGAGGATGATAACTACATTGGTTACGATATTTTTAGAAAACCATCATCTGTTTCTGCCACTATTCCATATTCATCATCACATCCTAACCAACATAAATTTGCCAATTTCCGTTTCCTAATTAAAAGATTATTTGATTACCCACTATCTGAAACTAACAGAAATAAAGAACTTGAATTCATTTATGGTCTGGCCCATTCCAATGGTTTCCCTATCGGTAAGATCAATCGTTTATTTAATGAAATACGTATACAAAGAGACCCATTATTTAATAAATCTAATACTGAAAAAATGAATTATAAACCTTTACAATTTAATGTCTTAACTAACAAATTTCGTAAAATATTTTTAAATTACAACATCAACATTGCATATTCTAATCGTCACTCAATCGCGAATTTACTTACTAATCACACTAAAAAGAAACATAATATTTTTGAAGAAAGCGGAGTGTATTTGGTCAGATGTTCTAATTGTAATTGCATTTATATCGGACAGACAGGAAGGAGGTTGGGGGCTAGAATTCGCGAACACAAAATTAAAACCAACTCGAATATTTATAAACATCATATAGATACAGGACATCACATAGATTATGGAGGAGTTGAACTTTTACATTCCTGTAATAAAGGTTATAAAATGGACTTACTTGAAATCTTAGAAATTACTAAACATAATAATAATAACAATTGTCAACTTTTAAATGAACAACTTCAACTCATCCATAAACCTATATTTTCATATTTAAATAATTTCAAATTAAAAATTTAAACATTTAAAAAAATTTAAAATTTAATTTTTTACAGTTCTTTGATTTCACTTGCTTTTCCGGTTATATGCGTCGTGAATTCTCGTCACCAGTCTCTTCTTCTCGTTCCGCCAAGATCGTTGTATCGCTTAAGTAATTTATAATATTTTAACATTTTAATATCTTCTTATTCATCATTAACTATTGACATCGATTTCAATTATTTAATTAACTTCCACGTGCAACATTTCAAATGTTTAAATTACATTCCATTCTTCTGTAGCTTCGCTCTTTAACAGTGAGTATCACAACATTTTATTGTATTTAACCTCTAAAGTAGCATAAGATTATTATTTTTATTGACTTTGTTCAATTTTGTTCAGTTTTCGGCTGAAGATGAAGTATTAAACTTCGAAACCGGTCCCGATATAAATAATAAATTCAGCAAGTGCAAAGTTCGCTTTCGTCTTTTATTTTATTCAAAATTATTTGCTTGCAACATGGATCAATCTCAAAAAAAAATAAAACATTATATTTTTTACTTGTGTTGTTCCTCGGTTTACATTTTATACTGAGTTTATGTGACACTGCAAAATTTGTAGTGTACCTGTATCTAAACATGTAACCGAAAACATATACAGTGATATGCAAAATAGTGTTACAAAGTTTTTAAATACAAAATGTAAATAGTTTCAGGTTTTGCTACTTGGAATATAAACTACTTTTTAATTTTATACTTAAATACGAAATACAAAGTAGGTATTTTAAAAATACTTTTTATAAAATTTACATTACTGATTAAATTATTATTATATATTAAATTAATATATTGGTTGTCTCTAGGAAAAGGACTGCATGGTTAGATTGTGTATAAACTGTATAACTTGTATAACTGTGTATAACTTGTCATCCAAATTCGAGTGACAATTAAATCGCTTGTTTATATTTTTTCTGTTGTTATCTATATTATTTTATATATTGTCCCAAATAAAATCCCTTGCAGCTATCAAATGCGGAGTATGACTTAAAATCTCTTATGATTAAGAAGTTAATATTTCTCTTATTACGATTATCAGTTGGCGCTAGGACAGCTGATTAGTTCCATCAGCTGTTCAATCATGCTAGTGCATGCTAGTCATTGTTATTGTCATCATCTTGAGAGCTATCAAAATTTTGGTCATTTCTTCCAAATTTTGGAAATGCCATATAAATGAAGTTCAAATAGTTATTGAACTCATTATTAGTAACGTTTTTGGATAATTTTAATATCTGAGTGAATTTCAGAAATTTTCGTTCGTCAACTTTGTCATATGTGTGAAATCCATTAATTCTTCTTCATGCAACTGCAGCACATTTTCGTTCATACTATAGTAACAGTCAATCCAGTAACACTGTAACACCTTAGCAATTCGTTTTAGATAATTGCCAAACATACGCCGTTATACATATATACATACAATCACAGCCATTTTCAAAGTTGCTAGAGTATTTTCTTTTAAATATTTAAATTTTTCCAACATTGTATTCCTCCTTCTATTTTGAGCATTATAAACATTTTCTACTCTACATCGTTCAACTTCGTACGAGTGGAGGATTACTACAACCGTAATTATTTTTTCATAAATTACATACAAACAGAGCAATTTTAAAAGTTGCTAGAGCATTTTCTTTTAATTATTTGTTATAACATTTTATTCCTCCGACAATCTTGAGCATTATGAATCATTTTGTATAGGGTTGTACCGATTAATCGGCGACTAGACGGGAGGGCCACTTTTTAGTCTACGATTAGTCGGCGATTAATCAGCGATTCAACAATAAAGGCCCCGATTAGTAGCATTTATTATAATGTTTTAAATAATATACCAAAAAAAAGTAAAATAAAAATAAGTTTAATTATTTCAAACAAATATATTTCTAAACAATCACAAAACAAACAAACAAAAATAATAAAATCAAACAGGCTATTAAACAAAAAGTAAAGGTTTTAAGTTGTTAAGGGAATATTGTGGTGTAAAAAAACTAAAGTTTCGACTCTATCAGGATGCAACCGATTTCTTTTGGTTTCATAAACGTTTCCCGTTTCAGAAAAAAGTTTTTCACCATATATACTACTAGCAGGACAACACAATTATGTTTTAGCTATAGCAGCCATTTGTGGATATCGTAATTTGTTTTTGCTCCACCATTCGTACGGATCGTCAGTGCGCTTTATAACTGGTATTGCACAGTATTCGTACTGCAGTTCGTGAACTGCTGGAGATGTGTCGTCTTCAACAGGTGTAACTTTCCTGGTTACCAGTTGTTGATAACAATTCCAAAAATTATAATGGATTGTTGATACTCTGTCAATGTTTATATTATCATAACGGTTTTCTTTATCTATATCACCTTCGTTCCTATATTTTCCACTTCAAAAAATTGTTGCTTTTACCTGGAATCAACCAATGTTGCGATTGCGAATAGTTTATTCTGCTCCATGTCAATCTGTTCTTCAAAATTCAAATTCCAACGTCCAAATTCGTCAATAAAATAATCTAGATATTTTTGTAATGTTTTTAAGTGTGGTATAACATCAGATATTGAAGAGCAAGACAAACTTATGATCTTTGTGATTTCTTCAAATGGTTTTAGTAATGTAATACTCTTGTGAAATAATTCCCATTCATTACTTGATAGATTTTCAAAATTGACCATTGTATCAGCGAGGTGTAATGACACTGCTCTCTTTTATTCTAAAAGACGGGACAACATATAATATGTTGAATTCCATCTTATAGATACATCTTGAACCAGTTGACGTTGTGGTAAATTGAGTTCTGACTGCAAATTATTAAGATTTGTTTGAGCCAGTCCTGAATGGTTAAAATGAGTGACAATACGTTTTGATTTTGTGAGAATGTGTGCAACATTTTCCCTCTTTAGTGCATTATTGATTACTAATTGTAACGTGTGTATAAAACAAGGAACTCCTTTAAATATGGAGTCATTGACGGCTTTCACCACGTTTCTGCCGTTATCACGCACAATTGCATGAATTTTGTTCGTATTTATATCCCATAAAGTTGGAATTTCTTCTAATCATTCTTTTATGTTATCAACGGTATGAAATTCGAGAAAATGTTTCATATGAAGCACTACGTGTCGAAATTTGAAATTATCATCCAACCAGTGGGCAGTAAAACTTAGAAAGCTTTGCAAATTATTGATGTTTGTCCATAAATCAGTAGTAACAGAAACAGCAACGGCGGTGGTTATTGCACTCTGTAGTTTAGATTTTACACTTTCGTAAATAAAGGGGATGATGTTTTCTGCAAAATACTTCCTACTTGGGATTTTGTGTTTCGGTTTTAGTTGTTTCATTATTTTTGTAAAACCTACATTTTCCACTGTAGATAAGGGTTGATTATTTAAAGGTATCATCTCACCAATAGATATATTTATATCTCTCGCCCGTAGATCTTCTACTGGCCACTGTACAACAAAACAATTTTCTATATTTTGTTGGTGTCTTTTTGAGTCACCAGACTGGGTAATTAGAGATGGTGAGGGCGGCAGTTTATCTGTTTGTAAATTTGAAGAAACTCCCGATGATGAAGGAGTTGAAATGCTCTTAATCGCAGTGCACACTTGAGGTAACAATTTGTTATGCTTATGTTTAATGTGATTTGTCAAACTCGTGGTATTTGCCATTTTACCTTGTCCACCGCGCGAAATTGATGCCTGGCACTGGTTGCACTTTACTTTTGTTGAATTGCCTTCGATATCATCAAAGAGTACCCATACACGCGATTTCTTTCTTGACATTGCTTGCGATTGCATTGCGAATGAAAATCGAATACATCTAAACGTGTTACAACAAGATTATGTGGTATATAAGCGCTTCCAAAAGTATCCAACGAAAGTATCCGAACTTCGGTTGGAATGATCGGCAATGGCCGATTAGTCGGCCGATTAATCGTTCCTTTTAAGGCCGAGTAGTCGGATAGTCGTTAGTCGGCCAAAGTCAGTAGTCGGCCCAACCTTAATTTTGTACTCTACATCGTTCAACTTCGTATGAGTGGGAGATTACTACAACCGTAATTTATGAAAAAGTATTTAGTATTTTCAAAATATAAAATAAGGTATAAAAGTATCTTAAATAAAATACAAAATACTTCCGTTACAATGGTATTAGAAATGTACGTATTTTGTATTTCTATTTTAAATACTTTTATTTCAAATAAGTGACATCTCTACACATATGAGAATGTAGATTATATAAGGTTAGAACAAGATTACAATCTACAGTTACAGTAAAAATTTGTGATTTAGTTACAGAAAGCAAGGAATATTGTCAATTTTACTTAATAATAATAATAATAATTTTACTTAATAATAAATCACACGAATTTTGTATTCAAGCTATAGAAGTTGACTAATTATTCCCATTTTATGTAAAAACTGGACTTTTTTCTAAATAACAAATTTTTCAAGTGTTATGTACCCATGGAAAGTTACAACTTATGTTGGTGAAAAGATTAGGGCAATTAAAAATGCCCTAAATATTTGAATAAAATGTTATAACTATAAATATATGTAATAGCACACTAAGCAATAAATATTATTTATTTAGGTAAGTGAACATATTTGAAGACGAGTTCTAAATTCTTCATAATAATAACAAACTACCATAAGTGGAGGAGATTATATCGCATTAATTATTTTTAGTTCTAATAATTCTGAAATATTTTTTCAATTATCCTCTGATATATTTAGTACATAACACATTTACTTTTTTGAAATGCTAAATTTTGTCTAGAGAATGTAAAATTTGGATATACATCGCTGGAATAAAGATCATGCCGGGAAGAAGTAATATCATTTGTTGAAATATTGCTTTCATCAGAAAATGACAACTTTTGAAAAAAGTAAAATATAAGTACTACTATATTTTAATTTAGTAACAGAACTGTCATAAATTATAATTGAACTCTTTTTTATAATATAATTTTTTTTCCTCCATTTATGCTCCTTAATGAAGCATGCGGGACTCATGGAGCTTTTATGTTGTTTAGACTGAATTACATTAAAACAGCTGTTTATTAGCTGATAAATCAAACAATTATTCCATTCATCGTTTGTTCCACCTCAAATTACTTCACTATCGTCTGTACTACAATATAGTCGGGCAATATGTATTGAACTTTGATAAGCATATTTTTGGTACCTTTTGGCTACATTTTAAAATAAATTTGACGAATAACTTCAACAGGTGTTGTTACTAATGCCTTACGTACATAATTTTTAGAATTTCGTTTTGCTTAAGTTACAACAGGCCAAAAACCTATTTTACCATTAAATTCACAGTTTTTGTTATAATCATATCTTAGACGAACCACTACAACTAGAAACATGACTTTTGTTAAGAATCTTTTACTCTTACATGTTTGATGAAGTGTTTCTTCTTCGGCAGAAAGTAGCAGTTTGTCTTAGTTTTTGTTGTGTAAAACTATTTTTTTATTAATATGAATAAACTCCAACATTTCTTGAAAATATAGGCTTTGTTCTTGTAATACACAAAGTACAAATTCTAATCAATACTTCTTATTATCATTGGTTAAAACAGGTTTCAATGCACTTGAAACTTTATTACTCGTTCCTTCAAAATTCTGTATACTGTTCCCAATGACTCGTTAATATTGTTATAAAGACTGCGGATGGTTGACCTTGTTGCTATGGGAACTTCCGAGATTTCTGTCATTACGTTTCCTTCCTGAATTTCCGTTTTCTTTGAGTCGACGTTAGTTGTACAAGATCCGACATTATAATCCTGAATTTGGAATACAGCTACTCCAAATTCGGTTTATTGTCTGCGTACAAACGTGTAACTTGGTGCTACACTGCTTAATACCGTGTTTCAACTTTTCATTGTTTACATTTTTCAACACATTATGTTGCAGTTGGACCTTTATAATTTTGTATATTTTCTAATTTAATATGTGTTTTATGTAGATAAATGCATAATTACAAGTTCTTTTTTACTTAATAATCTATAAAAAAATCTAAAAAAATCTCAAATCGGACACTTACTTTAGAATGGAGGTAGTATTTCGGTCGACCAATCGGAAGAGCGTATTATTTGACCACTTTTAGTATATGATTAGTAGGCGATTAATCGGCCACTAAACAATAAAAGCAACGATTAATCGGCATTTACTGTAAAGCTGCAAAAAATATGCTAATGAAAAATAATATATAAATAATTTAAGTATTTATTTATTACAAAGTGAAAAATTACAAATTCTTGAATGTAGGTACTATTAAAATACCCATACAGGCGATTTTTCTCTGGACATAGTTCAAGAGTTGAAACTTCTCTTTATAAAAATAACACTACCACAAACCTTTCTATTACGAGAGAATACATCTAAACTTGTTACAACAAAATTATGTGATGTATAAGAGCTTCCTAATCTCCAACCTTATTCATTACCAATCTTAAGTCAAAAATCCAAACATTTGGCATCATCCAAAGTTTGTCTGAATCGTTATCTAAATGGTTTAATTGTATTTTCTTTCTAAATTCCGAAGAGGTGCGATTTACCAATTTAAGTTTGTAACGCTTTTTTTCGAATTAGACAACGAAGAGGACTTCCTCATTTAGTCCCTTTTTTTGCTTCATATGTTTGCGTACCCCAACGTAAGATAATCTTGTATTCGGATATTTTTGTTGGAATTTTTGTGTAACTCCACGAAAACATAATCCACCAGTACGATAGTACTGTACAACGTAAAATAAAGCCAACACTAAGCCTAGAACTGGAAACATTTGGGTTTAATCATACTAAGAGACATGCAGGTAAACCTAAATGTGTTTAGTTCTAGGTCTAGTGTTAGCTTTTGTGTTTGTATTAACTCACACTTTTAGCTGTTATTCGGTTTTAGTTTATTGTATACTTGTATCGAATTAAAACTGGTACTAACACTAGACCTAGAAATTTTCGCTTTAGCCGCGCGTACCACCTATCTTCAGTACTAACACTAGACCTACAACTAGAAACATTAGAATAATCTAACTTTCCAAGAATAATTTAATTTTAATCCAAGCCTAATTTTAATTCTAGTTTTAGTATTGGGTAGTATATCATAAATTGAACTTTAGCCGTACGTCTTTAGTCGTCTAACTCTAGAAATTGAGCTCTATTTTTAGTTCATTAATAAGAATATAATATATATAAATAATATAAATATATACCATGTTTGTACTGAATCACAAGTAAAACTAGAACTAATGCTGTATTTAGCCATGCGTCTGAGGACGTACGGCAAATATATATACTCCAAATATTTCTAGGTCTAGTGTTATTACTAGTTTTAGTTCAATGGAAAATGTACAATGTAGAGGAAAGTGGGGCAGATTCATACAAGGGGCACCTTCATATACTAGATATATTTTAAGTTAGGCGCACATCAATAGGATAACGTTTGCCTGATATACATAGTTATTTTATGGTCTTATAGATGTCAGCTACACGTTAGTAAATTTCTAATTTCACTTTGAACGCTTTTTCTTACTAAATGCTACATTCTAGATTAATCACTATTATACTATATAAAAGATAGAAGGGTCAAGTTTTTGAACCGATTTGTAAACAATACTATATATGGCTGACAGCTTTGCAACAATATTTAATTTTCATTTTCTTGTCCTGGGATAGGTAAATGCACAAGTGTATGGAGCACATTGATGCTATACACATGCATACCTTAATTGTGTTTTGCTGAATCGTTATGGTCAAAATTACAAAAAAAAAAATGTTTTCAGATTATTCAGCCTTGACAAAACAGCAGTGTTTTTCTAGAACTATTATTAGGACTAATACTAGACTACAACTAAAAGTTTTGGGTTTTACTACGTGTCTTTTGAATATATAGTTGATGTTTCGATGCCATGTTACAACCTGCTTCACAAAATGGTTCAAAGGAATCAAAGCTTCTCCCAACTGGGTCAAACAATTTATATCAAACTATATGATGCGAAATCAAGTTTTATGTTTGGACATGATGGCATGTTATGGATACGTCGTCCTTTTGTCATCCACTTTGATCCCAAGTTCCAAATATTTACTATAAAATACAGCTGTATAACAATTATACTGTGGGGTGGTTGAATATCATCAAGAGTGATCAACATGCTTTCAAATATTTCTACCTGCATATAACCTCGACGATTTGACGTTACATCGTATTTTAAATAGACACAATTTGTCATAAGAAAATAATTATAGTCAAATCGCCTACAAACCGAGACGAATTGATGAATGAACCATTTCAGCCAATTGAACCAGTTTCTGAAAAAGTTGCAAGCTCTCTTTGAATCTTAAAATTATATTATATCGCAGATACAACGTTAATGCCGATTGGATGCTTAATCTGTTTTCATATCTTAATTTTGATAAGTAAAAAAAAAAGAAAATATATTTTTTCGATAGTATAGTATGTACTCTATACATGAGTATACGTTATTCTTGGACCAATATTTAATGTGTGAATGTGTTTCAAATAGGATTTACTTAAACGCACGCTTTTGTAACACCGCCATATCGTTTAGCGGATTTTCTTGGTAACAAGGATCAATCAATTATCGAAGAATGTCTAAACATCGCGTTTGTGCGAAAAAAACTAGCTTTACGCACTGTTTCAAAAAAAGCTATTTCCATGACAATTCAGAAATAATTGATGATAAAATTATTATTATGTCAAGTTAGGATTAAAAAATAATTTATATAATAATCTAAACTCATTCCAAAATAAACCAATATGATTCACAACTGGTCATGATTCTTGAACTTCTAAAATATTTAATATGGCTGCCACGACCTGTATCTATCCAACACCAATAGCGATAGCCAATAGTTATCTTCCCTATAATTATTTCTATCCCTTTATTTTTTTCTAAATCGTCAAAATACTATCACTTCTCAAAACCTTGAAGTAAATAACTCGATAGCCGTCAAAATTTCTCCCAATTCCCAACACGCCATCGGCGAAAATGGAACGCGATCGCCAAATCTAAGCATTAATCATAAACGTGGTGGTCCCTTCACAGTCTAAACGCGCACCGTCGCGAGAACGCGCCCCCCTCAGTATTAATCCGTGAACTAGTTCACTGTTAGAACGTTACTTCGCGTTCGCATCGATTCTCAATTGGGACCATTCTAATCGTCGTCCAGTGCAATAACAAACCATTTGGACGAAGTTAGACTGTGATTTAACGCGAATTAAACCGACTCCACTAAATTACGGTGCGGAGCTGCGCTACGAGTTGCGTGTTAGTAGGCGCTGAAAACGATCGATGCAAGGACGCTGTAACTTTTACTACACACAGACCGTTCCTGAAATAGTGGTAAAAGTGATTGCAACGAAGCACCACCACAGCTGAAAGAGGGTCTTCCAACGTGGTTTTAAAGGGGTCCAAACCTGTTTTTGTAAAGACTAGAAAACACAAAGGAGAAGGTAAGAGAGGATTTTTTTGTTCTTGTTGAAGATTTTTAACGCGTTAGAGTTACGTAACTTTTTTTGTTCGCCTTTTTCGATTTGGAAATTTTTGAATTAGAAACGATGTTGGGAGTATTTAGGTGATGTATTTTGACCGGGATATGAGTGAAGACGGTAATTTTCACGCGACTCTTTTTGTGTCCGGGGTGATTAAAATAATGATATATGTAAGCCAAGGCCATTTGCGGCACGTGCATGGGCCTTGTGACCTACTTAGCGTCGAGTACGGAAACCGACGAGGACACCCGAACAGCTCCAATCAATACTTGAAAGCGAGCGTTACTAGCAGTCCGTAAGCCAACGTCACGCGTATTCGTTGTATGTCTTTTGTTTTCGCGCAACCATCTTTGTTTTAAAACTCCGCGATTTTCAATTTTTATTTTTTACGCGGTTGTAATTAATGTTTTTCTTTTGGGTGTGCTTTTTATTTGGGTGAAAATTCTTTTTTTAGTTGTAATAATGAAATTTTGCGGGTAAGTTGTTGTGAAATTAAATTTTTTTTGTTTTTTTTTATGAGAGAAGTGTTTTGATGTAATTTTTTTTTTGTGTAATGATCAAATTCGTGTACACGTGTACGTAAGGTCAACGAACCGCCACGTGTCGACCGGAGTGAGAAAGAGGGAATATAAGACGCGAAAACGACTTTCTAGCGATCGTGCGCATTGCGTCACAGTCTAATTTAGTTGGCGCTGGCGCTGTGTGACCCGGTGGTGGGGGGAGGAAACTAACCAACCAGCGATCAGGTTTTCCCCCCCACCGCATCGCCGGAAACTCTTGGTAGCCAACTTCGGTTCCCGTGCTTCTTATTCTCACACAAGCGTTCGCGTCGCGCGTTGTGCAACATAACGTTTCCTCGTTTCGTCATTATCAAAACCCCCTTTATTTCAAACAATCCTAGTTCTCTTCATCCTCTTTTGCGGTTTTAATTTTTTCACAAAGACGTGTTTGAAATATTTTACGAAATTTTCTTTTGTTTTTATTTCGTTTTCGTGTGATGACGTGGCTTTTTTCGAACGTTCGTCTTTTATTTTAATTTTTTTTTGAATTTTCGCGGGCTTCTCTACCTGCGTCTTCTTCCGCATTGTGTCGAGACGGCCATCTTGTTGTAACTAGTTTACGAAGGCGAAGCGATCGCGGTTCCGTTGCTCCTTTTGTGTGACGTAATCGGGTTATTAATTTTTATCGTGTGTCGCGTGTTTTCGCTGTGGTGCGAAAGGAATAAGAAAAACGAGAAGAGCGGTTCGCATTACGTCAGAAACGCGTCGTTGTTATATAGCACAGTGCTTTTTAAACTTCCTGTTTATTATCGAATCTTGTTCTTTTTGTTTCTTTTTTGTTTTAAATTTTATTAAAACATTTTTTTTTAGCTTTATAACGATGGGTGAACAGGGGAGAGATTACAGGCTCACTTTGTAATTAAAACGAGTCAGTCTTTTTCTCTCTCCTATTTAATCTAATCGAAACCCAACAAAACATCTCCGACAAATATTAATCGAAAACTTCTAGAATAAAAATCGTAAGCTATGTTTTTTGTTTTTGTGGATTTTGGGTTTCATTTTTTTCCTAGATTCAAGATGGATGCCGGAGCAGTTGCGGTTTCTTTTTTTTTCCTTTCTTTTTTTTTTCAAAGAATTGGGTTCTTTCCCTCTTTTGGTCTCCGCGCGCGTTTTATGAGAATCTGAGAGGGACCAATGAGAAAGTAGGTTCCAAAAGCGGGACCCCAAACTTTTCTTTCCATGGCAACAGGCGGCAAGCGAATTTCGGCTCAACCGTCGTCTTAGATAAGAGCTTCGAAACCGTTAGGATTTTTACTAAGAATTGTTTGCGTTTTCGTATAATACCACGAATTCTCTCTCTCGTCATCGCTTCGTGTGTTTGCACAACGTTCGTTTGGAAAACGGCACTTTCACGTGAGTCGGAGACGGTTGGTTCGGTTTTTTTTATAACGAAAGATAGATCTACCTTTGCGAACTAAGCAAATAAAAAACCGGACTCCGTTTTAATGAACATAACTAAACGCAAATGGCGACTGCATATTTTCCGCTTATGTTTTGTTTCGCATGCATTTGTTTCAAGGTTATTTTTTTATTTAATAAAAAAATATTTAAACAGTACCTATTTTGTACGAACACAATTCTGATTGTTCTATTGTAGTGTTAAATGTTATATTTTTTTCTTAAAATTTGTATATAATAGGGTAAATACTTAGTCGAAAATTTTCAATGTCAAAAGATACACGATATTCAAAAAGATTTCTATAACTCCGTTGTTAACTCCGAAATTTTAAAACTATTTTCACTTTGAAATTTTTGATTGAACGCATCGTTTTTGAGTTATTCGCAAAAAGATACCTCGTTTTTTAAAAATTTTCAAAAATCGTAGTCTCCTACAAAAACAAAATGTAAGAAAGCAGTAAATACTTAGAATGCTAGTCGAGAATTTTCAATGTCAAAAGACTAACTAAAATATTTTAATTATTTTACATATTCAGTAAAACACCGATTATCCGTACTTTTTGGAACTAGAAGTGAACAGATAATCAATTTTTTTTTATTTCTGTCATAATAACAATATAACTCAGGAGATACAGTCGAACTTGGATAAGTTTAAAATCCCATTTATAGACATTCCTCAGTAATCCGAAATCTCAGTTATGAAAATCTTAATTTCACATACAGGGTTTTTTTTATTGCATTTTATATTATGCATAGCGCAATTATGTAACTCCTAGTACATATTCAATATACTAATTAGTTATTTATTTTTGACATTAAAGCAATTAATTAAAACAAATAATGTTTTGAACGTAAATAAATATTGTCATGTTTATAACATTTTAAGTAGTATCCGACCGAAATAAAATAGGAATTTCGGCGAAGGTTTGGTTTCGGCTGTATTTTGGCCGAAACTACGCTAATACAGCATCATTACGATCTGTTTAAATCAAAACTTTAGAGAATATATACTCATACTGGGATTCCAGACCGTACCCCATCTTGTGAAAAATTGTATTAAAATATTTCTCTTTCCCATCTACCAGTATTTTTAGTGAACAGTTCATTTGGTGCAGCAAGCCAAATTTGCAAAACATATTAGAAATTTTTGCCGTTTAGATATTATGTCATCTACACGGTAAAAATACGGAATAATTACTATTTAAAAGCCGTTTCGAAAAATTTAAACTAGAGAAACTAGAGATATTCTAGTGTTCGCATATTTTACTGGAATTTTTGTTTAGCTGTACGGAAACATGATTCTATTTACTGTACAACTAAAACTAGAGCCAACACTAACACTGGAGCTAACACTAAAACTAGAAACATTTGGGTTTAATCGTACGTCTCTTAAGACGGAACCGAACCCAACCCAACCTAGCTTCAGAAGTAAACTAGACTAGCTTATAGTTGGTAAAATCCATGTTGCAAGATTACATTTAAATAAATTTAAATAAAACAATACGTTGTTTGATATACTTCTTTCTTGCTATTTATTAATTAATTTCCTCGATACCGGTTTCAACCTAATTTAGTAGATCATCATCAGCCGAATCTACATGACATAGAAATCACAATTACAATTATTTTCTAATTAAATTAATCGATAAAATAAAATAATTAAACAATTTTTTTAACAACAATTTTTTAAATTAATTTACGATCAGTTGAAAGTTTCTATAAAATGGAAACATGAACTACACAATTAAACATTTTTAAAAAAATAAGTTATGACTCTCTTCCCATATACAAAAAACCTCATCCACATATCTTATCCATTTAACTATATGTGTTTTGAAAAATTTTTAGTGTTCATTATATGGCGGTTTTCGAAATGATACAGAAATGAGTGGCCGAAAATTACAAAATAGAATAACTGAACATAAAAATAAAACCAACTCAAAAGTACTTAAACATAAAATTGAAACAGGACATGAGATTGATTTTGAAAATGTAAAAATGTTGCAAGGTTTTAAATTGGATCTCTTGAAAGCTCTAGAAATCAACAAATATCCTAAAAACAAAAAATACAAACTCCTCAATGACCAGTTGGATATTAAATTTACGCCTTTATTTAGTTACCTAAACAAATTATAAAAAATATTCTTATGTATTCTTGTTTTAAAAATTTTCTTGCGGAACCTGTTTATTTTATATCAGCGATTTTATTATAAGGCAGTGCATATATCCTTTTTGTCCACTATATATATGTTCGGTGTTAAAGTTTTTCAACTTTGCAGTGTGTAAATTTTAATCCGTGATAACTTATTTTTTAAAAAAGGTTTAATTGTGTAATTAATGTTTCCATTTTATAAAAACTTTCATTTGACTATAAGTTAATTTAAAAAATTGTTGTTTAAAAAAACAAGAAAATTTTTTTTGTATAATTATTTTATTTATCGATTAATTTATTAGATAATAATTGTGATTGTGATTTTTATGTCATGTAGCTTCGGCTGATGATGACCTACTAAATTAGGTTGAAATCGGTACCAAGGAAATTAATTAATAAATAGCAAGAAAGGAGTTTGTCAAACAACGTATTATTTTATTTAAATTTATTCTAATGTTTATAGTTCTAGGTCTAGTGCTAGTTCTGAAGGTAGGCTGTGGCCTAGTATTAGTTATACTTTTAGTCTAAACTTAAATCTTTCTAGTTCTAGGTCTAGTGTTAGTTCTAGTTTTAGTTCAATACAAGTATACAATATTCTAAAACTGAACAACAGCTACAAGTAGAGCTAATACCAGCACTAAAACTAATATTAGACTCGTAGGATGGCTCAACCCAAACATTTCTAGTTCCAAGTATAATGTTAAATCTAGTTTTAATATTAGTTCTAATGTTAATAAGTCTTTCACGGTCATTCACGGTATGGAAAAATTAATTTTAACTTAATTTTATGGATTCTATGACTACAAACTTGAAACATTTTCAATTTAAAAAAAAGTCCAGTTTTTACATAAAAATGGAAATAATTAGATAACTTCTATAGTTAGAGCAGCATTTCTCAACATTTTATATTTTCTTATAATTCGAAATTTTTGATAGTGTTATATTTAATTCTGGGAAGGATTAGTTAACTTCTATAGTTATGAGTAATTAAATTCGTGTGATTTTAAAGTTTGAAAAATCATTAATAAAGTTTTTTCCTTGTTTGTAACTGTGTACATATACAATTTAAATCGGGAAACTTTACTAGGACGTAGGACTTGAAAAATTACTCAAGTTTTTTTTATATGAACATAGGGTCACAACTCTTTTGTTTTCAAGTTATGAGCTATCAAAGTTTCATATTTCGGGTATAAGTAAACCCTGGAATTTGAAACTCTGTACGTATTTATTACTATTATGAGATTTAAAAGATTTTACCCCTTACTTTGAAGGCGAATAACAAAGAAGCTTAAAAATTTAGACAACCATTGTTTGACGCGTAATTTAATTCTTTATAATATAAAATGATTTTTTTTCTTAAAAAGTAACTGGTGGTAACCTGATGTATTCTTAATGAGGGGCTTATTTTATTTTATTTATATTTCATATAGTTTCAAAAACGACTAGGCGGATTTCAACGCGGTTTTAACTGTAATATGTCAATTTCGGTTTCGGATTCCCTTATTACTTACGCGTCAAATACAGCTAGTCTCAATTTTTTCTATGAAGTAGTTTTTTATTTATTCATCTTCAAAGTGAATGGTAAAATCATTTGAATTCGATAATAGATAATACCTTATTTCTAAAAATTTCTAAAGGTGTCTAAACACACCTTTAGTTTTTGCGTCAAAAATAAAATGTCTTGCTATGTACCGATATGTGCCATCATGTTTAGCAAAAATTATACAAAAGTTGACAATGATTTTCAAAAAATAATTTGTTTGTATTAAGTTCAGCTACCTTTTTCCGTAAATCCTCTTACATTTAGTTGTTGACGATTATCAAAAACATTTAC
This sequence comes from Onthophagus sagittarius, assembly GCA_036711965.1. Lineage (NCBI taxonomy): Eukaryota > Metazoa > Arthropoda > Insecta > Coleoptera > Scarabaeidae > Onthophagus > Onthophagus sagittarius. The sequence goes on from JASERS010000001.1 coordinate 57,119,638, forward strand.
GGTTGTTTTAAGCAAAAGTATCATTTTTTAAAGTTATTTATTATTATTTAAAACAACGAAAATTGATCATGCCACGAAGATGGCTAAAAGGCTAACTTTCTGTAGGTAGTTTATCTGTGGAATGTGACAAAAATTTTTTAAATAATATTTTATGGACAGATGAAGCCACATTACAAGAAGGGGTGTCGTAAATGATCTCAATTTACATACTTCGGAGTATGAAAATCCCCATGCAATACGTCCAAAAAGCTACCAAACACAGATTAGTTTTAATGTTTCGATGGAAGTGATTAACTAATCTATGTGGGCCTTACTATTTGCCACCTTTTTTGAACGCAATAATGTTTTTATCAGACGTTCTTCTAAGTGATCTGGAGCAACAGTGGCTTCAGATGGAAGGGACACTATGACATTACAACACTAATGTTCGTGCATAGTGTAACGCAAGTTGTGGACATAGTTGGATAGGACGACTAGGTCCTGTCAATCATCAAGAGGCAAGCTGAGGCCCCATTGCCTGGCGGTCAAGGTCTCCTGATCTAGATGTTTTAGATTTTTTTGGGGTTTTATGAAAAATATCGTTTACTCCACTCCAATAAATACACGGACGGACGATTGGGATGAATAAAAGATGCTGTTAACACTTTAAAGAACAATTCATTTCAATTATCAGCATCAGTTAATTTTGTTCTCACAAGATACCAAAAATGTGTTGATAAAAATGGCATGTATTTTGAATAATTTTTAATTAATAATTAATTCTGTTTATTTTTTGATAATTTTGGTTTATTTTATTTCGTAATTAAACAAAATTTAGTTTGTTATTTAATATTTCGTTTTTCTTGTAGTTTCAATTATTTTATTTCTTTATTATATTACATTTTTTTCAACGGCAAGTAATGTATTGTTGCACAATATGACATTTTGTTTTTTACGCAAAAAACTAATTTTATGAAAAAAAATATAAAGAGATAAAAAAAGTACGAATAAAGAATGAGCTTTACAACCCATATTTTTATGTTAATATTTTATGGTGTTAAAAAGTTCTTATAAAATATAGCAAGGGGGTGTTGAATTTTATCCCTTTCTAGAGATTTCATCCTAGAGAAGCTAAAGGTATGATCATAAATAAGGTATTAATTAACCATTAGTAAATACGTATAAAATATAAAATTCCACAGTTTACTTACATCCGAAATATAAAATAAAATATAATTTTTTTGCTCAATTTTGACAGCTCATAACTCGTAAACAACAAAGTTGCGACCCTATGTTTATATAAAAAACTGTGTTATTTTTTCAAGTACTACGATCTAGTAAAGTTTCCCTATTAAAAACTGAACCACCTTGAAAAGTTTCGGTTTCGGCCGAAACTACTACCATGGCCAAATTTTGGTTGCGGTTTCGGCTTAAAATTGAGTTTCGGTCGGACACTAGTTTTAGGACCTCTCGTTTTTTTTTTTTGGAATCCAGCTTTTTCGAAACAATTAGTAATCAAGCTTGTAATAAATTTAAAATGTTTTCTAACATACAATTTAGTTTTTTTACACAACAATTTGATGATAAAATACTTTAAAGTTTTAAATAATAATTTGATAGAGTGGTTGGAATTTACTGGTTATATTTTAGCAGGAAGATACGAATGATGTTATTTACTTTAGAAATGTTCTTGTAAGTTGAACAGTTATCAATAAATATATTTTTTTTTGATGACCCATTTTCTTGTCTAAATCCAATAACCAACCCCGAAAGATATTGGAAGTTATCGACGACTTTTCATAATTTTTGTAATTTATTGGTAGTGTCTTAATATTTTGGAAACATCTTGATTTCTTTCATTTTTCAATCAAAAGTAATGGTATTTTATCTGTCCCGTCCATATTAGGGCTTAATAATACTGTTACCCGTTCTTCGCTTTGTTTTATACCATGACAATGGTAGTTTTTAAAATAAATAGTTTTGTCAGGAAGACATTTAAAATATAATCCAGTCTCGTTGGCATCAAATATGTTTTTCGGTTCATATTCAATTAATTAATAATCATTCCTCTTTTTATAACCTTTCATCTAACCATTAGTGGCAACAAAACCTTGAAGATTTAATTTGTTTGCAAAATCTAAGGCATTTTCTTTTAAATTGTTGCCATTTTTGGTTATATTTTGTAAGTTACAGTACTCTATCCAATTTGTTAAGCAATCTTTCAAAGGATTGTTCAATTCTTGGAAATTAGTTGCCGCAGTCTTTTAAGTTTTCCGCGTTCTTTAGATGATTCATCTAAAAGTTTATTTGCATCTGCTAAAATTCATTAAAGAGTTGATCGTGGAACCCCAAATTATTTTATTAATTCATTTCTACACTTTCCCGACCTATATGGCTTAAGTATTTTTGTTTTATGGCTAATGTTTAAGCTTCTTAAAATCCGTTTTAAATTTACCTTTGTAGAATAACAACAACCCATTTATACCTATACATATACGTTGCTGTCTTCCCGAAGGCGTCAACTTCGTCCTATTTACAAAATTAAAAAAGTTACTAAATCGGAACAATTCACTTACCCAGAGTCTACTTATCCAGGGTTCGAGTAATTTATCTATTTTACATAAATTATTCTGTCAAAAAAGGTCTTTCATTTTGGATTCAGGTGCACATTTTCTATATTTTGAATTACCTCGCCGTATTTTACATAAGTTTAAAATGTCAACAAGGTCTGAAGATGCTACTCAAAATAAACTAGTAGAACATTCTCAGCTTCAGCGCTAGTCGGATGAATAAGGCTGCGTTGTACTAGGTTGACCAACAATTTTTCAACTATATCGGCATTGTTATGAGACTGATATCCTGGCTCATTTTCGTCACACTGGATCCATTTTCCCATCTCATCATCATCGGTTTTCTTGAACTCATTGACGTTCTGTACTAACGTAATTTAGTTCAGAGGATAATTGCGATAAAACATTTCGTTTACATTTACTGCTATGATTAGTTGTCATTTGGAAGATGTCCTTGAAAAAAAATTATTTGCGTCATTGATCATAGTATTCATAAAACCCCTTCATTTGACACCTAGTTCACGAAAATCGAAATGTAAATAACAGAGTTAAAGCTTTTGAGGTTTTTGTGGGACACCCTGTATAATAATAAGAAAAACCTATAATAGTAAGAATAACCTGTTAAAATAAGAATAACCTATTTTATTTAAGGTCATTTCCTTAAAACTACCTCATTGCGTTTTTTACTCTTAAATTTCCCAACTGATTCTAATACCCTCTTTTATTTTCAAAATGTTTTCAGTCTTTGAAATGGCACAAACTTTTCGGGTTATACCCAAAAATATTAAACGTGTTTTTGAGTTAGTTTTATAATCGTAGGCCCACGTAAATCACTGCAAGAAGCAGTGTGTAAACAATAGGGTAACCAAACATATGCTCAAGAAATGGTAGAAATGCTTAAAAAATGTTATATAAACTTTTAAACCCGTAGGTGACTTTAAACAAAGGAAATCATTTCTATTTACATACACGAGACATTTATTAGTTTGACTTGTGCAAACTAAAAGAGAATTAAACATTATTGAACAATATACAAAAGACAAATAGAAAATGAAACAGAAACAAATATTTCACTGAAAGCTATCTGTTTGCATGAAAACTTTCTTGAACTTCGTTCTACTTCTACTAAAGTTATGTGTTCAATTCTTCACTGACATTGTATTTGTTGTCTATTTCTATGGATCCTCTACTTAAGCATTTAGAAATTTCTTTCAAAATAAAAAAAACAATGATTTTTTTGAAATAACCATAGCCATTTTTTTTATTTTCTAACTCGGCGGTTTCACTCTTTATGCCATTAATTAAGTAGAAAGCAGAAATCCAGTTGTTTTCAATGTTTTTATTGATGCGCTAAACCATAATTTGATGCAATGAAAATCAAGTCTGATTTTTTATTGTATTACCATTTAGTGGATAATTTCAAATTTTAGTTGACGCAATATCCTCTTCGTCTAATACAAATTTTCTAATATAAAATTTGACCGGTCCCCGGCTTTGTTAAATAACTTGACCACTTATGAAACGTTAAAGATAGAATCTATATCGTCCATCCAAAGAAACAAAATAAATTCTGTAAAGTCCCTAAGTGTCTGCCTAAGATCCACAAGGTCAAAACATCACTTAGACCGATCATTTCGTTTGTTGGCTCCCCTGCTTACCGGTACTCTATCTAGCCAACATTCATTCTTTGGTCCTCACCTATAAGATCAAGTACAACATGAGCGACTTCTTGGTTGTTGCTGAAGAAATGAGGTATGTGACGTTACACCCTCGTTTTGTTTTGATCTCGTTGGACATTGTGTCCGTGTTAACCAATATCCCCTTACAATTGGCATTGAAACGGTTGTCAGTAGACTGGAACTTGATACAAACTCATACGGATATTCCCAAAGATTTGTTTCCTGGAGCCATCGAGTTCTTATTCAATTTTTCCGTTTTCTCCTTTCAGAACATATTCTATAAACAGATGTTTGATACTCCTATTCGTTGGTAGTCTCATCTTGGCCATCACAGTCATGGATTGGATGTTGGACAGCTGTATCTCTCAATTCTCTTTTCTGTTACCGTTTGTTTACAAGTATGTTGATGACATTATTTATGCTATACCATATAACAGATTACTGTACGTGCAGCGGGAGTTCAACTCCGTTGATCATCACATCTAATTTACGAAATAATAGAATAGATTAATAGTATGCCCTTTCTGGACTCACTTGTTATCCGAAAAATTTATCACACATAGTTTTGGGTTGGTATAGGATACTTTTCTTGCCATCCCATTCACATTAAGGTTACCACCGTCAATGTCATGAAAAGCAGGTTTATTTACATTTCCAACCATGATCTTTGGTTTCTAGCGGATGTCTCCTGCATTAATGGATTACTTCGCTCACTGGTTAACAAAATTCTCCGCGCACTAGATGCTTAGTCACATTATGGCCCCAATCGCACTTATCTCAACTTGATTGGTCTTTGACACATTCCCCTGATAATGAATAGCCTCCAACACTCTCCAAGTGTATCAACATTTTCCAAGTATATCAACACTCTCCAAGTGTATCAACACTCTCCAAGTGTCCCCTTCATTTCTGAGTTCACTATAAATCCGGTAAAAATGTTTAGTGATTGTTCTTTAAAGTATGCAACGTACATGCTTACGTATGATCAAAAATACCAATAATGATATTTTCCATATATCTTCCTGTTGCATCTGTTGTTTCGTCGATTAAAATTCACAAAAAGTGGCCGTTGATGCATCTCTGTATGTGGTCTATGGTATTCTTGTAACGTTGCTTAACATATCTTGTAGGAAGTGTACATTCCGATTTTATTCTGTATACAGATTTTATTCTGGGAACGATACAAATATTTTGTTGGTCATTTTATATAATATTATATATATCATATATATTCAGCAAATTGAACATCTTTTGAATTGGATGTGGAACATACGACAAAAATAGTCTGAATAATTTTCATCTCAATATTTTCTTTTCTCCAGTTCTGTGTGTTATTGACTTGGTGGATGTTGTTTGACCCAGAATATTTTTTCGACTGATATAAGTTCGTTGCACAATTTGCAAATATTATTATACTTGTACCATCAGTTTTGAACACACATATTGTAGATATTCACGAACATGTTTAGATTATTTTGTAGGCAATCCGGACCTTTATAAATATTTACTACTTTCTAATCTCTTGATACTGAAATATATAATGCCTACACGCGCGGGAACACAAAAACAGGCAACGTGAAATATTTTATTGAAATATTTGAAATTACCATTGAAAACTAAAAAATTCCATTCCAAAATGTGGTCTTCTAGTTCGAGTCCTATATTTTTAATCACACGTAAATGTCTTTTGACATTTTAGAATTTTTTTGGTCAGGATGTTTGCGGTTGGGAAATTTTTCATAATATCGTTGCGCTAACATTACCCAGATAGTCATGTAATATTAAAAACATATCCTGTGATGAAACATTCGGTATTAACTTAACATTTTTGTTTTACTGTTTTTTTTGCATTTTGTTTTCATAGGCCGCCTACGATGTATGCAAATTTACAAAAACGAGGGTATATCTTTTTGCGAAAACTGAAAAGTGAAAATAGTTTTAAAATTAACCAGCTTTTTAAAATGGGCTAGAAACGTAAGGATTAACAACACAACATAGAAGTTATTTGTAATTAATATTATGCCACGACATACAAGAACACCCTGTATAGATGTCCCAATCAATTTATTTATGATCCAAATCAAATTCTCCTTGTGCATTAAGATTTTTAATAAGACTTTTGTAAAACCTTACGAAAACTACAGATTTTGTAATTACTTAAAATGAATTATTATTTGAGATAAATGCTTTGAATTTATTAAGTAGGTTTAATTACTAAACCCTCCCTAATCTGAGGTAAACCTCTTTGGATTAAATGACAATCCAAACATTGTTGACTTTTTACAGAAAATGAAAAGTAATCGCTTACGTTTAGATTGATAATTTTTTGGATGTGATTTATTTTATCTTATCACATAATAAATGTTTTACTTTCAATGCTGCATGATATTCGTGGATAATTTAACACAATTTTTAAACATTTATAACAATAAAACATCAGACATGGTTGGTTAAATAAAAATCTTCGAGTTCATTATTTTATGGAAATGATTTTATTTAACTTTATAGTTAAGTGCTTTTATTCGTAACCCTACTATATCTTTTTCATGTAAAACCGGCATGTTGTTAGATCTTTGCACAGATCAAAAATATGAGTTGTCGATGAACGCAAAAGTAGCTAATCTAGAAAACTTTTTGTTGTTATCAAATGCAGATTAAAAAACTATGTTGCAACGAACAGCACTTTGGATACTTAAGTCTAGACAGTTTCTAAGTTAGGAAGACAATTGAATTGTAAGAAGAAGAAACTTATAAGCTAGCAAAAATAAAGTTTTTCAGAAGATTTTCTGGATGTAACTTGAACATACGAGTTTATGCACGTAATGATCCTATATTGTGTTCTACAATAACTAATGAAGATGGGCGCGTTTTCTTACATAAAATAATGGATAGATACATCAGGTACCCCTATACTTAACAAATTTGCCTATGGAATAATTTCATCTTGTACAACGAAATACAAGGTGTTCATTAAGTTTAAGTCCAGAAACATTTTCCGGGTCGACATGAAATTAGAAATACGAACTCGAGTGTACACAATCTTTTGTTAACAATTTTTTTGTTAAAAACGTCAATAAGTTAAATTCAAAAACGTTAAAATCAAGGTAAAAGAAATAATAAAACTTCTGATGATGATACGTTATGGTTAGTGCTTTCAATATTGGCTTCTGTTTTCCCTATTCCTATTATTTTAAAACCGTATTAATACCGTGTTAATACGGTATTAATACGGTGTTAATACGGTATTAATACGGTGTTAATACCGTATTAATACGGCCGTATTAATGTTATTTATTCGTCCATAATGAAAAAATAAATGATCGGTCATCGTGAGCTGTTATGCACGAAAATACTTCGGCAAGATTTCTACTTTTGTTGTTAAAAGAATTTGTACCTTACTTTGTTTAGGTGTACTACGTGCACTATTCATATATGGTTCATGCTCTCTTTTAGGAGTACAGCCATGAATAGTGTTGAGATGTGTATGATGACATCTAGTCTATTTTATTTCTTTAGAACACATTTTGCAATGGGCCTTTTGTTTCCATTAGGATATAATGCCAAACAGACTATTTGTTGTTCATTAGTGATTTCCTGTATGGTTATTTCTAACTTAGAAACGACAATTTTTAATTGCTTAATTTTATTTTATTGTTAAACAATATTTACGACGTTATGAATTTACAGATCAAATGAAACATATAAATTTAGCAACGCGCTTTAAATTGACGCGTTTTTTGTATTTAGTTTAGAAATAATATTAATACCAAAATTTCTATAATTTTATTACAGCTAATATTGTTTTAATACCGCTTATAAATCGTCCTGGATCCCTATTTGAAATTCCGGAATATCGGTATTAAAAGCCTTAGTTATGGTGATAGAGGGGGACTCATACAAAAGTATATCTTTTCTAACGTAATATTGGTTTCAAATAATTTGCTTTAGATTGTTTAAATAACTTAATGCCAAAATCAGTGTATTAATTGAAAAATGCGTGCTTGTCAATAAGATTTTGTGGAAATTGTGGACGAAGTTAGGAAGTAAATTTGAAGAAAAATTTTAATTATCTCAAGTTAGTCAGAAACGCTACAATTTGGAAACTACGTCTTACTATTTAATTACATACACAACATAGAAACTCTCTTTTTGTACACACTCCATAAAATTATAAAATCTCTAAACACTCTAGAATGGTAGTAAGGCAAATTTTATATAATTTTGATGATTTATGCCCTTTAAAATAGTAAAAGTGAATGTCTTGGTTATCTGTACAACTTACTGTTCAACAACTGTAAGTGAAAGAACATTTTGTTCATTTAGTTATGCAGAGATTTTAGATATAATTTTATTTATTTCAAATGAGATTGAATAAAAATTCATTCTATTTATTATGAAATTCCAGAGTATAATTATCTTTCAGTTGATGCAAAATAATAAGTTATGAAACTTTATTTAATTTACAATGTTATTTAAAGAGTTAAAAGCATCAAAAGGTTTATGTCTTTACTTTTTTTTAGTTATAAATATTATTTACTATTATGATTTAAAACAAACGAATGAACATCAAGGTAACTTGATATTATAAACTAAACAGTATCTACTAAATTGTATCGATTTCGTTAGGTAAGTGGTTCATTGAGGTGATATCTTAGTCCATTCTGTCTTCAATTCTATTTTTATGTCGGTTACGGTTCCAATTACCTAGTATCGTAATGTTTTAAGTTCTGCTTGAATATCGATAATAGGATTGTGATCTGACCTGAGTGGTCATGTTTTGAGTTGTACGGGGCAGTTGTTTACGACAACCGAAGAGTAGAATATAGGGTGTTATACAGCGAAACAATATCCTGTTGAAAGCGAAAATTCTGAAAACATACTCATTTTTCTGCACATTGCTAAAATCTTTTTCAAAATGTTTATATACACCTTCGTTGTCAGTCAATATTCAGCTACTACTACGTTTGGATATAGGTCAGATCAGATTATGTGGATATAAGTTTTTGTTTTTCTCTCGCCGATCTATAAAAATTCACATGTTTTAGCAGTTAAAATCCTTAGTTCGATATTTTTTGTAAGTGCAAGCCATTTTTGCTTATTAAAACCTAGTTCTCATTTTCTAACTGCATACCCACATTAACACCAAAAATATGTTATAGCCAGTACCACATTATTTACAGTAGGATAATTACGGATTTATATTATTTATTTTTATTTTATATTATTTTATTACCTATATTATACCATTTACGATTTCACTCAAACATTTTCGTGCTATATGAATTTTCATATAATAAAGCTCCGCTAATTTGTACATTCCCAACTCCGAATTCCCTTGTAATCCGAACAAAATTAGGAAATGTTAAATTTGCATTGTGTGTCTTGTAGTCCGAGTTGGTAAAGGGTTCACTAATCGAAATTAACAGATTTTTCGTTCTAACTGTAGAACAAGATGATATTTCAAAAACACTGAATTGCTTGTATTAAAATTGCTGAATTCCTACTTCCCAATGTTTACTTTACTAATTTATGCAATTTATTAGGAAAGTGCCATCCTAAACTAAGGTTAAAGGATGTCCTCATTATACATGTATCCAGTTTCCACTCTGAAATGCGAATCTTGTTTTCTTTGGCATTGTAAAAACCAAAATAACTCAAAAACCAAAAGCATTATGTATAAACGTATCTTATCAAAGTCAACATATTTTGGTGTGTAGAATCAGAATATGAAATAAAACGTTAATAACGTTGGTACGTTATTATGGAACAACCTGTATTTATAAAAATATTTTCCGTTTATAGTGTTGTAAATTTTCTACAACTTTTGTCTAAAGAAGATCTCTTTATCTCTGTTTCTTAATGTCATTTATGTACTTTGCCGATTACGTGAGATACCCTGTACAAGACTGAGTTGGTTTGGGTTTAGCAGTACATCTGAAGACATTTTTTTAACGAAGAACTCTACAGTGAATAGTTTCTAGAGTAGAGTACTTTCCAAACTGATTTGGCAACCCTGTATATTTTAATTAAAGCAAAACTAGAACTAATACTAGACCTTAGATAAGTATAAAGTATTGGGTTCTTCTCGGTACTAGGTTCGAATCTTTCCACTTCTAGGTCTGGTGTTAGTTCTAGTTTTATATCATTAGATCTAACTCTAGACCTAGAATGAGAAACATTTGGGGTTAGCTGTACATCTTCCAAGACGGTTAAACCCGAATATTTCTAGTTCTAGGTTTTGTGTTGGTGGTCTAATTTTACTTCATTTCAAATACACAGGGTTGGGTTGGGTTGGGTTGTGTTTAGCAGCACATCTGTAGACATTTTTTTAACCCCTTAAGACCCATGCCCGAGTGTGTCTCGGGCACCCTAAAACCTCGAAGCTCTGCAATTCCAAGTCTCACTATGTACAACATTATATTCTTGAGAAATCTGTAATACCTGTGAACGTTTTGTAAACTATGTATAATGTCTTGTTTTGGTCGTAAGTTCACGCTGATATGAATCTGTTATCACGAGGAATGACTAGTTTGATTCATAAAAATTTTTAAAACGTTTGTTGTCTTTTTTTACTTTATTTAAAGATTGGTATATAAAACTATTTTCATTCAACCGGTTTAGATCTCTATTAGATCATCATCAGAAACTCCCGGGAACACGTCTTTTATCGGTATCAGACTATTTTATGCATCTTTCTATTTTATCTGAAAATTATTTAGTTACTGTCTGTTATGTATCTTCGAAATTGTCTATCTGTTTAGGCAAAATTTTACCTAAACACATGTTGATCATGTGTTTATGTAAAATACTACCATATGATATACCAATCTTTAAATAAAGTAAAAAAAGACAACAAACGTTTTAAATTACTAAAAGATGGAAAGAAGAAACAAACTTAACAACATAAAAATTTTGATTCATTACATATTGTTTATATATTCATTGTTTTATACCACAAAAATGTTTGTTCTACAATATCAAACTCTGTCGACGAAAATTTGGTTTACCCTAAGTTGTTAGAAAGCGACACAGATGATGTTATTGTGTTACTGATTATGAGTTGCAAATGGACAATTCGAAGGTAATGATTATATAATGATGAGTTCTTGATCAGAGTGGACTCAAATACATAAGTGCAGATCCGCCAGTTGTACATTTCATTTAGAAGATAACTACCTACCGTGTTTATTTCTTATCTTGAGATAAGAATCCGTTTGATAAAATGGATCACGATACTCTTCTACGCAAGTTGGTGCTTTATGGTTTCTCTTATTCAACTCTTTTATTCTCAATTTCTTTCTATCGTACTTATCCAATAGGAATTACTATGTTACATATAAAAATAAACTCTCAGATGTGCTGGGGATACATTCATGAGTTCGTCAGGGATGAAATCTGGGACCTTTACTGTTTCTAATATTTATAAATGATTTACCTTTGTTAATTAATCCATCTAAATGCTTACTTCTGAAAATATTCACATCTGTTAGTGACATAAGCGATTGCCGGTCCTTACAGTCTGATCTGGATAATGTGTGTAATTGGCCACGACTGAACAAGCTTCACTTTAACGTGGGCAAATGTGAATCAATGGTATATTTTTTGGGGAGGAAACCAATAGAATTTATATATTGTTTTTGGTATTGTCTTTACCAACAATTTATACTTTGCCGAGCACGTGAAGACCATAACTTCCTCAGCACTTCGAATCTTAAGGATTTATTATAAGAAATACTTACACATTTTCAAATATGGAGACGTTAAAATTATTATATAAATCATTGGTGCCATCTAAATTAGAATACGCGGTAATTGTATGGGATCCTAGATCAGGCCATTATTCAAACTTAATTGAAAATATGCAAAATAATATAAGTACGAAGGCTTTCAGGACCGGTGTTAACTGAACTAAAATTAGAACTAACACTAGCACTAAAACTAGAACTATCACTGGGACTAACACTAGATCTAAAAATAGAAATTTGCGGGTTTTGACGCGCGTTTTTTGAAAAAAATGCACTTCTTGAAAAGCCTTCGAAGTCTTCGAAGTCACTTCGAACCAGTTTTTGAAGAAGGTTGCAACATGGCATCCGAAACGTCAAATATTTTTTCAAAAAACGGACGGCAAAACTCGAAAGTTTCTAGTTTTAGATCTAGTGATAGTTCTAGTGTTAGTTCTAATTTTAGTTAAGAATGCAAAATAAGTTTATTCTTTACTCTCTACTTATATATTACTATAATCATATTACTTTGTTTTCTGTGTAAAATACTAAATAATAAAATAGATGTACCTTTAATCGTGGAAAAGATTGGTGTTTATGTGCTGGCATATTACGAACGATTGACAAATCTATATTATAATTCCCACTATCACGTTCTAGTGATAGTTCTAGTGTTAGTGCTAGTGTTAGTTCTAATTTTAGTTCAATTAACACCGATCGTGAAAGCCTTCGTACTTAAATTCTCCTATTCAGAATTCACTTGTTATATAACATACTAGGAAGCCATGCAGCTTCCTTCATCCCCTATTTGGCGTTGATGTAAAAACAGTAAAAAGAATTTGATGTTTTTGATGCACGTTGCAACCGCCCATTGCAGTGCCTGATCTTATAGAATTTTATAGTTAGCAATTTTTCGCGTATTTTGTTCCATTCTTGTTTCATTTTCCTATTTATTGTTTTATTTGGTGTCATTTTGTTTATTTATATTTATTTTCTTTTTTACTGTTTACTTACAAATCGAGTACGGCTTAGTTTAGTTTAATATTTAACTTGATTTTATTTAATTATTATGTGTTAATCTAGTATTGGTTATTCCGAAATCTGTAATTAGGGGAAACCCTGTTTATTTTATATAAATATATAATAAAAAATAAATAAGTCTGACAATATCTCATTGCATATAATTGAAAATAAATCTACAAATATGCTGAATAACAGTCAGGAACTTCATCAAATATGTGGATAATTTTTAGAGTACCTTTAAATTTAAATTACTTACTAACTTTTGACTAAAAATATGTACGTTAAGGGGTAAACGAAGGCCTCTACAATGAATAGTTTCTGAAAAAGAGTACTTTACAAACTAATTTGGCAACTCTGTGTATGTAGATATATGGCTTATGTATTAGCTATATCTGAAGACTTTTTTTTTAATGAAGGCCTCTACAATAAATAGTTCCTGGAATAGTACTTTACAAAGTGATTTTGCAACTCTGTACATTTGAATTGAAGTAAAACTAGAACTAACACTAGACCCAGAATATAAATTTGGGAAATAAATAGATGACTTCTATCACGCTATAAAATTAATTTAATCAGAACCGGTTTCGGCTAATAAGCCATCATCAGCTGAATCTACAATGATATTAAATGATAAAAAATCATAAATAATTGATAAAACTAAAATATCTTACTGTCAGATGTATAGTAAAAATTTAAATAAATTAATAAATGCATTAAAAATGATAGAATGACACGAGTAACACACCACAAAGAAGAAAAAACATAAAATAAATTATGTTATAAAACAGGAATAAAATGAGATGGAGTGAGATCAACGAAGATAGGTGAAAAGTGGTTTTTGCGCTGGAGTTCAGGTTGATTATTTATAATATTTATTTTAGGGTCTTTATTGTTTTTATCGATTTCATGATATTCTAGTATATCCATTCTACTACACTACTACCATCCTACTATTCGCATACGTTTCGTTTGTCCAATCTAGCTTGGCGCCAAATATCTTAGGACGGCATTGAACTTGATGACGCCATTCCATTGTATATTCAACAATTAAAGGAAATTGGTATTATACTGCAGCAAATTAGGCAGTTCTCTCCATGAAGATGCTGGGATAAATGATTGTAATAGTGAGGAAGCTAGTAAAAGCTTCAGAGTATCGACTGCAAGATAAACTGCAGATATTATTATCATCTAGTACAATAAATCTATAAATATGTATTTATAAAACTTTTGACAACCTCTGAATATGACTTCAATTAAAACTCGCTAATTTGAACTAAGCTGGTTTTAATTGTTTCGGATTAGCGAATCTTCACTATATTATTTTTCTTCGTTTATTTGAATGTTCAGATGTCTATCACTTCTAATTTTCCACGATTTTTACAAGAATTCAACTGACAGATTTTTTGAAATTAAGAAAAACGTACGTAACAATTAAAACGGGAACAAAATAGGATTAAAAATCTTGCATAACTGCTGTTATCTACAGAAAAGTGCAATCTGCGATCTGTACGAATACGGTTTTTGCTGTCAACTAAGAATAAAATGCTCTAACGAGTACAGTTGTCGAACTGTATAGGTAATAAAGACATTCACTTTTGCTTTTACTCTTTTAAGGGAAATAAATCATCAAAAATATTTGAAATTTTTCCTACCATTCTTGAGTAATTAGTGATTTTCTAATTTATTGATGAGTTTAGGAATACGGATTTTGATTCTATATACAGTGATAGATTAACTGGTTTCCTCCAATTCAAGACTGTATTTTTATAAGTATAGTTTTACTACATAATAACCTACGATAATGATGCTAGTCCAAATATTAAAGAAAATATCACTTGATGTTGTTTATCGTTAATTGTACCTTTCGTTGAATTCAATTTTGTTAAGGTAATTAGACAATTTCAGCTGTTGGATAAAGGTTTATGAATAGTTATATGGGCAATATGTTCATGTTTTATATGATATATAGATATACTAACAAGATATAGAAGAAAATTAAATAAAAATGAAAACAAGAAGACAACGTTTCACTACATTGCGGAGTTTGAAGACGGTGATTAAGACATAACCAGTAACGGTCACGCCTTTAAAACTTGGATTGAAACGGAACTAAATAATTCCTGTCTTACCTAAAATTAAAATGTATGATTGTAATGAATAATGCCCCATCAGCAATGGCATTGAAATCTCCGATTTCGAATTCACGCATAGTTGATTAATAATTATTATATGTCTTTTGTATAAACAGATTTACTAGGAAAATTTTACTGTTATAAAAAAACAATTATCTTTACAATAGATCTTTTATTACAATACCCTATACAGAAATCAGATTTTATCTATGCTTCGACGGCTTTGTAAAATGTTATAAAATCCATACATTATCGATATAGGTCCATAATCAAAAATTGTGTGTGAAACACTTTATGTTATCACATAGAAGATCACTTTTATTGAAAAAATCCTTCGGTTTGATGACGGATTTGTGCCTGCGATTTGTTGCTTGATAAAAAGATTAAACAAAAATTGAAGTTGGGTTGAAACGCAATTAACTCTTATCTTGGCTAAAATTTAATAACAAAGTGTAATGAACGCTCCAGATAATTCGATAGCTTTGAAACCTTCAACTTCCATTGGCGTAAATAGTAAGTCGATAACTTTAAAATATATTTCCTAAAAACTGAATTAGAACGAACACTTTGTTATCAAAAGAAATAATAATAATGATAATATTTACCTACTTTGAAGTATTTTGTAAATTCCATGGGATTATCCGCAAGAGATGCATGTCTTAAAATAAAGCGTTCCACTATGTTGTCAATAGTGTCCATTTTTTGCCTGATTCTATCAATCATCACGTTCATATTATGTTATTGGTTTTTACACAATCTTAAAACATTTATGGTAACATTTTATCTCCGACCATTTCCCTTCCTGTTGTTCTTATTATACTTTTCGTTTTATTGGTGTCTGCTCTTGTATCAGTGACGGTTTTCAGTAAGTTTTTGATTTAGTTCTTTTCTGGCTAGCTTCTACAACAATCACACATTGTTAGCTAGTCAATTAAAGTGTCCAATAAGTGAAAAAACATAATCGTAACCACCATTTATTGTAAAGCAATGAACGCTTGTTCCATAATTAATTATTATAAATTAAATTTTAGAAATCCTTTTCAATTATTTTTATAAAAAATATTTTATTCTATTGTTTGGCATTTTATTTCTTATTATTATTTCTAACTTAAAGACTTTCGTGCCATAGATACCACAGAAAAACTTTTAGATAGCCAAGTTAAATCATTATTGAAATACAGATTAGCTTTTGTCATTCCATAATCGTAGAAGATAATTATATTTGAAATGTTTAGATATTATTATACTTCCATGTTTGTAATATTCCCGTATCGTAAACTTGCTACAGACTTATCAGACATGCTCAGACAGATTTCCACATTCATTTTTTTTACATTCAGTTCCTTAGTTTCACAATGATTACGAATGTAGCTATTAGAAGTTAAATCAATATCAGCCTTTATCTCGAGATTAGACTTTGTTTAACAATCTTCATCTTTGCAATGAATTCTCAGTGAATTTAAATCTTAATATAATATAATAATTTCTTCGATAATACTGAAACATCTGGCTTCCTGTTAAATCTGAAATCTTTCAACAAAGTGGAATTATGGGCTTAGATTTTAAGTAGGATTTCACATATCGATACAGTTTATGTAAATAATAGACGGTTAAAAATACGTGTACACGAAGTACTGCGTGTTACACCTTATTGTTGCCAGTAAAATCTCATATACTTAGGTCGGCCCTCATCTAAAATGTATAATAATATTCATATTAGAAATACACGCAAAATAAAGGTCGTATAGCCTGGAAATAGGCTCTTTTACTGTTTATGTCCGACAATTCGAATAATATTAAAAATCATTTCGAAAAACTTCTTAAATATAATTAGTTGATACAAAACAATTATGATGCAGAATTAAAATAAACTTAAAGATATTTTGTAAATTAAATCATTATATTTGATCAGAAATCTGTAGAATAGAGTCCCATCGTTTAACACTAAATAACGTTCTTTTTACAACTATATCACTAGCTTTTCTGTTGAAACGTAAGCAATACAGTTTTTGAAACATTGAAAATAGCGAGTTTCGTAATAGAAAGAGGATCATGTTCTAACTGGGTGGTTCTAGCTTATTTTGAGTGGTTTGGACGATATAAAAGTGGCGATTTCGGTGTGCAATGATGAAAGTTTGAAGATGAAGAATTTTGTAAGATTTTCTCGATTTGTCTACCTTCGATCTATCTCAATTCATCAAAAGTCAATGGTCTAACTATCTATAATTTGGGTTCGATTGGTGGAGGATTGCTTAAGGATAAATATCCTTAAGCCATCCTATGATAAATTATTAATAATATCTTCTTATAATATTTTTAATAATTAATATCTTCTTATGATAAATTATGTCTCTTTCAAAACATATAAAATATGATATCATCTGCAGGTAAAAGTATTTTAACTTACTTTACTTTAAGTACTAATTTTAATTTAATCAACACCGACCGTGAAAGCATTCGTACTTAAACCATTTACTGCTGTTTTGTTAAAGTTGAATGATCTGGCAACATTTTTTTATGATTTCTGACCATAATCGTTCAGCAAAACATAATTATGATATCACTCTAATTTCAGAAACGAAAATAGAAAAATGGGGTACACTGATACAGTATAAATGTGCTCCATACACTTGTGTATGAACCTACTCCTTCACAAGGAAACAAAAATTAAATATTGCTAGAAAACCGACAGTCATATACAGATCAATTCCCAAATTTGACCTCTCTATCTTTTCAGTAAAATAATATAGATAAATCTAGAGAGGTGCACTTAGTAAAGAAAAGTGCTCAAAGTGTAATTACAAACATTTCCTAGTTTGGTATCACATCGGCGCGTTTTACACCGTCTGCTGTTAAACTTTTTCAGCAACCATATACATAAGATAACTATGCATACACGCAAACGTTATCCTATTGATATACGCCTGGCTTCATATATCTAGTGTATGATGTCAATCTGCCACAATTTTCATCAATGTTCAGAACTCACCTAACACAATAACCACAATTATATGGGATAAAATTAACGAACTAAAATTAATAAAGATTAGTGAAATTTTTATTTAGCAAATATGATTTATTACTTCAGTGAGAAAGATGTATTTATTTTCCATTTCATGTGATTATCGCTTTAGCGTCGATTTCAATTTTAGTTACTTTTGATCGCAATGAATTTTTCACGAACTTACTCATATTTCGGCACTTGGATTTAATGTGAACCGTGGCTGAAAAGAGTACTTCAAATAAATATGAGGTAGTAAAAGGATGAGGGTTTTTTGTGGGTTTATCAAATATCAAAGATGGACATCAGCATGTGAAAACCAAATTTCGTTAATTGCTTACGAGGTGGTTGTTAGCGTAGGGTGAAGTTACAGGAAAATCACCTTAACTTACTTATAGTGATGGACACTTTCAAAAATCAGCTTCGAATGTATATTGAGCAAAATGGCATACACTACAATGATATCCTGCTGGATTTTGCTCTCGATAATGAATGTTTGAATCGTTCCAAAACAATCATATCTGCCTTCCTCGATGCACATCTTTCACAAGGCAAGCTTTTCAATGAACGCTCGATTTTGATCGTGAACTGTATAAACATCATATCCCAGATCCTTACAAGTACGTATTAAGTTCGTTTAACTTTCAAAAAACATCCGCCAAAAATGAGAATAAAATCTTTCTTCAGTAATGATTCAAGATCTTCATTTTTCCTATTATGTAAACTATGTGATTTCATTGCGTAATTCCACTAATCTTGTCAAAAATTTTCCTCAATTAGCCGATGTACTTCTGTATGCAAAAGGAGAGGGCAGCCTCATTTATGAAGGCACCCATATTTTCGTACAGATTTTGAAATAAACGTATGATAATACATAAAAGTACGTAAAAGTAGTAGTCTTGATGGGTATTCTTGCTGTAATAAGTGTTGGACATGTTGAAAATGACGCAGTTGTTGTTGTTGAAGTATTTAAATTTAAAATTAAGAAGACTTAAAATTTTAAGACTATGCACCTTAGTTATATTACCTGCTCAAGAAGTCTGTCAACTGCTTTTTTATTCACTCTGTTGAACGCATGAAAAAATATAATTGAGATGGGGGTTGTACAACGGTAGACTCACCCTATTCTAACAAAAAATATTAACTATCGACATTTCGGTAGTTTGTCGGTTTTGTTGGGAAATGGTATATGTTTTATTTCCTTTAGTTCTTTTTCTCCAACCATCACTCCACCAGCACCTTTAACAGATGGCAACCATTTGTATGCTCTAATTGTATGCATTTTCATTAATATGTACAAAATGTAAAAGAAGATTCTTTGTATACTTCATATTCAATAATTTTTTTTTGAAAATGTCTATCGGCTTATTTTTTAAATGGGAGTGCTTCGTTTCGATATATCTATTTAATTGTAAGTTAGGTTATACAACTTACTTGAACCCGTTTTCATTTGCCAATGTTTTGCAGCAAATAACGCATTGAAGATGAGGGGATTTTCATCTTCAATGCGTGTATCTTGAATCCAGGTGGATCCTAATTTTAGGTAGTCGAGATCATATTTTCTTCTAATTTTTCGATGTTTTGGTTCACGTGAATTTGTAGACGAAGCCTCGTCAGTATCGTCTTTTTCATCCGAAATAACATTGTTTATTTTTTCATCGCTTAGTGCAATATTTGTGGGCCGCTTTAACTCCATTATCACAATATAACATAGTTATAGAAGTTAACATTATTATAGAAGTTAGAGACAGTAAAGGCAAACTCGGGTTTTCATCAAATTCAGTTAACAGAGTTGAAAATTTGCCTAAACCGTGTTCAAACCGATTTGATAGCAAAAATCTAAATCTCGGGTTAGATTTGATGGATGTAAAGGTCCGTTTATATTGGAGCTGCGATCAACGATAAGAGCGATGATATTAGCACAGCAAAGAAAATGTTTACATTATTTTAAACGCAAGTGCTCTTATCACAGCTCTTATCGTTTATTGTAGCCCCAGCATTAACGCACCCTAAGTCAATATTACGTTCTTTAACTCTTTATGTGGTATTTTTTGAGGTAGTGTCGGACATTATTATTAAAATTGTACCGTATGCAATAAATTATATACAGGATTCGCTAAAATGATCTCCCACATTTTGCAACGCCACTATACCCGAATCAGTGGCAGTTTAGGGTATTTAACAAGTATTAATTCAAAAAATTGTTCATACTCACTTTGTTCTTCGTAGACATGATCTGCTTCTAGTTCGTAAAACAATACTGTTGTGGGTTTCAAATTTGAATACCTGGACACCTGAAATTATTGCAGTTGATCTCCACCGTTTCAGCTGCTAAATATGCATTTGCTTTGTGTTTGTCAGTTGGTTCTGTCAGAAGAATTTTACATACCGATCTGAAGTACCGTACAAAATCATGATTGTGCAAGAATTTACTGAACGGGACTCTAAAAATCAAATATATTTTTCAAAACATCCCATAAAATGCTCTCCCAATGACGAGTTACGAAGCTCATTTCCATTTGTCTGGAATTTTTGCTACTGGCGACCAGAAAATCAGCGGCAGCTATATGAAAGGCTACTTCACAGTCCACATGTTACCGTTTGGTGTGAGGGAGGCGTAGCGATTACCGTCATTATCTATCGATGTGTCAAGTTGCTACACAATTTTTTGAATCCAACACTTAGAAAACTCGAACGGGTCATATGGTAAGAAGGACAGTAGACGTTTTTAGGGAAATGTTTCCAGATCTTGCTTCATGCGAATTTTTCTATTGGAGTTGTCTGAAAGCAAAGGTGTTTCAACACAATCCCTAAATCATTGATGAAGTTACAGGAAAATCACTTCAAGTTACTTACTGATGATACTCTAGTGGTAGACAGCTTCAAAAATCAGCTTCGATTGAGCAAAATGATCGCGATTTGGACTTTATAATTTTCAAAACTTAATAAAAACAAATGGTATAGCATACTCTAGAATTGCAGTGAATCTAGTTTGCAATTCGTAAATAGTTACGTTGTCATGACTATTGAACAAGATGTAGTTGAGTTGGACTTCTTGAAGGTTTCTGATATTATATTATCCATATTTGTGCATTTTCATTATGGAAGTACCTGTTGCTTCTGTTTTCTCACAAACCCTAAGTCGCGCCCCTATTATAACAGCAAGTGTTGTTTGTAACCGTTTGCTTGGCTGTGACATTGGAGTTTTGCTATTTATGTTTGTTAATCCAACTCGAGTTAGAAAGAGCATAACTCGAATTGATTTGAAGTAATCACAACTCGAGTTAATTCATTTCTTGACAAAGGTATCACGCGATAAATGCAAAATGAATTTAAAAAATTCCAGTACTAAACAATACTTAACTAAACTCGAATCAGAGAAGTGTTAAACGTGAACGTTAAAACTGATAAGCAGCTAATTCTTTTTAGTGTAGATTGTGAATAGTGATTTGTATAGTGATTAATTTGAATTCCCCGGCTGTTTTTTATCAACCCATCTTTTTATTAGAACTAGTATTTATTAGAAAGTTGGTAGTAAAATTAGTTTCATAGCCCAGCTCATCTGACCGGTACCCACCATTGGGTCGCGACCCACTCTTTGGGAAACGCTGCCTTACATTCAGTAATCTCACCTTAATGTTTCTACTAATAATTTTAATTGCTGCTCTATTTTGTATTTCATCAGAATTGAGGACTTATACTAGGAAATGCTGAAGTCATAAGACAATTTAGTCACTCTTATTTCGGGGTACCTTGAAATAATTAAAATTCCCATTTTCTCAATTTTGTCTTTCCTTTGACGATTCATAATTTTTTTCGCAATTTCTTGAAATCTTCATTAATTTCAATTGATGTAGCCTCAACTTACTCTTAATAGTCTTCACAATCAATAGACATTCACATTTTTAATTCGATTTCCGCTTCTCAGAATACATTAACAATTATAGTTTTTTTTAATATTCATCTTTTTAATCAACTGTAACAATTTCCGTTATTTCAACTTGACCTTTCTTTTATTCTTTTTATGATATCGTAAAATTTGTCTGCTGCAACTATAACCTTTCCAATTTCAATTTGCTCTCGTAGTACTTCAATAATAGGATCTATCAACTCAGTTTCTTATTTTTCTTGTTACAACTTCATTTTGAAGATTATTTATCTTGATGTGTTTCTTATTTTCAGGTGTTTCATTTAATTTTCCTTCTCAGATAACTTCTATTCTTTTGCGAATTTTAAACAGCCTTTAATTTGATTATTAATTGCTCTTTAATAATTTGTCTTTTGTTTCAACCTGAATTCGTACAGAATTAACTTGAGAATTGTTTTCTTCTTTTTTCTAATACCATTTCTTTAAGCGTTTAATAACTTTTTACACAGAAATTTAAAAGTCATCCAGAGAATTCATTCAACTTCTTTCTCAATTGTTATAATTTTCGATGTTTTAATTGTTGTATAAAGTAATATTTTATTTCAACTAAACTCAATTAAAAAAATACATTAATTGAAAACAAAATCAACCATATTTTTCTTATCATTACATTTATTATTGTTGATAAACATAAAATCTGCTGTTTTATCATGAGACATGAAAACACGCCCCTCGATACATGATGACACATTAAAATTTTACTGTTACAATTATCTTTTATTATTGTTTTGGGTAACATACAATACATCTGGGACGAAGGTGTGAAAACGAACAATGCCAAAATCATTTCATCTGGAACAGAAGCGTCTTTTATCTTAAATTAGTAAATACAAGGTTTATTCAGATTTATTGTTTTAGTTTTCGGTTGTTGTGCTC
The DNA here is from genome assembly GCA_036711965.1 of Onthophagus sagittarius. NCBI lineage: Eukaryota > Metazoa > Arthropoda > Insecta > Coleoptera > Scarabaeidae > Onthophagus > Onthophagus sagittarius. The sequence goes on from JASERS010000001.1 coordinate 57,142,547, forward strand.
TGTTTCCGTATTTTTTGTGTTATATTTAGAGATTTATATCGTGAATTTGGGTGAGCGCGAAAGTTGTTCGTTTGCCAAAAATTTATCCGATTTGCAACCTCGTTATGCAAGTGCGTTTGTGTCTGTTGTTAAGACAATTTATTGTCGAAATAAAATCTATTCCGTAGACAAATGTATGTTGGTGTGTGTGTGTTCTCCGGTGTCATTGCTTAACTTGTTTGTGTAATAAAATAACCCATTAAATTCACGTGGATCCGTTTATGTTTGTATTTATTTAAGCGAAGGAAAACACCACGTTATTTGAACAGGAAATCGATACAATGCTGTATTTGATTTGATAATTACTTTAAATTGCCGATTTCAATAAACTCTTCATTTATGTTTCAAGAACCATTAAGATATTAATCTATCTTTTTCATGTTACGCCATTTAGATTTGGACTTGTAAATTCAACATGCCAACCGTTACCTTTCTAAGAAATAAATTTATTATCGCGTGTTGTTAATTGTAATCGATATTATTTTCTAGAACACCTTATGTTCTAATACTTTCTACAACAAGTGTAAATAGTCAATTTAAGTTTAAATAATATTTAAATCAATGACATAAACTAATACGCTTTAAACCCAACTTTGAACTTTATTGATATAATAAAATTTTTGTTAAATGGATAAGTCGTAATAGACAATAATTATTACAACGGCATCGAGCCAATAAAACCAAAGCTTAAATTGCTCAAGAAATGGAACACCCGTAACTTAAACGTACTTAGGTACGTACTAAAAATATTTAACCATAAATCTTAGCTTGGACGTTAGGCATTGAGTGAGATTTCAAAATTCGATTTATGAGCATATAATTTTCCGTTGAGTTATTTATGAATCCATCTCGTTAGTGTTGTATTTCAAGTACTATATTAATTGCTTAAACAACATTGCGGTTTTTTACTTCTTAATTTGGAATTTATAACGTTTAAACAAATATGACAAACTATACACTAGTGATGGAACTATCGAATATTCGAGATCATCTGCAGCGGTTATCCGGCAGAACTATCTGGCCATTATGTGTAACTGGCAGTTTCAACTACATCAGTTTTGTATTATATACAATGTGAATCAAAAAATCGCTGACAGTCTTAATATGCATGGGTTCGCAAATACCTCCTTAATGAGATATTTGCCATCAAACTTTCAAAAAAGTACATACTTTTCTTTATAAATCACAAAACATATTATCACGTTATCTTAAAAATTCGATATTTTACAATCAAAAATGGAAATTTTTCAAAAATGATTAAGAACAGTTTTAATGTTATGAAATGTCACAAATTTGGGTTGAGTTCAAAACTGGATATCTCAAAACGAATCAAGATAACGAAACGCATGGTTTCGTTCTCGGAAAGTGCATACTTTATAGATCACAAAATATTTTGCCACGGTATCTTACGAATTCTATTTTATAAATGAATAAGGACAACTTTCATTTTATGAAATGTCAAAACTTTATGTTGCGTTCGAAATATATCTCAAAAATGTATTGAGATAGTCACGCATTGTATTGTTCTCGGACAAGTTCATACTTTCCCTAATAAATCCGAAAAAAATCATCAATATATCTTCAGGATACGATTTTTCAAAAATAGTTACGAAAAATTATAATTTTATGAAATACTACAAATTTAGGTTGAGTTCAAAACTCGCTATCTCCAAAACGAATCGAGACACTTAGGCATAGTTTTGTTATCGAAAAAGTACATACTTTTCTTTATAGATGACAAAGTTTTTTCAAAAATACTTTTCTTTATTATAAACCACAATATCCTAAGAATTCGATTTGTCTCGATTTTACAAAAATGATTAAGGAAATTTTTAATTTTATGAAATGCCAAATATTTAGTTTGAGTTCAAGACATGATATCTCAAAAACGAATTGAGGTACTTACTCATGGATTTGTTCTCTGAAAAGTGCATGCTTTCCTTTATAGAACACAGAATTCGAAGAATTTGAAGATTTCATCAAGATATCTTAAGAATTCGATTTTAACAATTTTGCAAAAAGGATTAAGGAACTTTGTAATTGTATGAAATGTCTCAAATTTACGTTAAGTTCAAAAGTTGATATCTTAAAGTTGACTCACGCATGGTTTGGTTTTACTCAAAAAAGTGCATAATTTCTTTTATAGATAATAGAATATTTCATCACGATATGTTATGAATTCGATTTTTCAAAATGATTAAGGAAATTTTTAATTTTATGAAATGTCGCAAATTTGGGTAGAGTTCAAAACTTGATATCTCAAAAGCGTAGTGAAATACTTACGCATGGTTTTGTTTTCGGAATTAGAAAGGATTTATATTAGAAAGGAATTATCAATATATCTTAGGAATTCGATTTTTAACGATTTTACATTAATTCCTGATAAGGAAGCTACTGAACTTGCATTATTTAATTATATAATTAGCTTTTTGAAATAAAATAATATCCCTTATAAAGAAAATTACATTGGTTTTGTACCAGATGGGGCAAACTATATGATGAACCCACAGTTCTGTTATAAGCAGATTGCGTGAAGCAATATAAAATATTTTGGAATTAAAAGCATTTGCCACAACTTCAATCGCAACCGTATCAACTACGCAATGTTTGTTGAGACAAAATCGGAGGATACAATCAAGTTTAAGATTTAAAGAGAGTAATTGAAAAAGCGGGCAACGTTATTAATAAAGGCGTGAGGGGAACCAAGGATCAACTATAAGTTAAACAACGCTCTACATTTTACTGTCTCGTTTAGCACTGAACAACTTCATATATTTCTAGTCCACGTTCATCCACATAGTAGAATCGAAGAGTCAATACTCAAAATGGCTTCTTTACATAATAACTCTTTGATTGTTGTAATAACTCTCTGACTAATGTTTAACGCATTAAAACTTCTCCAAGGTTTATCATGGTAAACAATCAAATTACCACTCCGGATATGATGTTCTACTCACGAATAGATCTGTAATAATAGATAGATAGATAGGGAATCTAATAGATTCCCGATCTGTGATCCCTGATGTTTTAGGCATTCTGGTCCACCTGCATCTGACGACTCATATTTCAGGACCGGTTGCAAATGCCATAAAATATGAGCTTCCGTAATATGGACGTGGTGAACTCAGGCATCCCAGTATTTATCAACTCGAACTGTCTAATCGCTGTTTAGTGAACATTACATCAACAACAATTTTTCAATTTCAAAGTTCATCGTGAGGTTAATCAAGGTAAAGAGGTGCCTCTACAGTGACTTTAGATTGAAAAATATATGGAAGCCTGTGGCAATATCAACAAGTCAAAAGATACTGATAAGAAATTGGGAAATTATGCAGATACCAAAAGTCTTCTGAAAGTCGCGAACTTATTGATCCCTCGGATGCCACCTCACATACTATCCGAACCCAAATATCTTTGATTTGGACTTTTACGCTCTGCTGTACTGTAATAGTAGTGTAATCGGTAGTGCTATCAAGTAAGTCGGTAGTGCTATCAAGGTAAAGATGAAAGCGACAATTTGAGCAATGTACTTCAGATCGTTAAACACACCAGGTACGCGGCATATCATCCAAATGTGCCACTTATATCTACAAAAGCATCTGCAGATCGATAGTGGAATATGTACCACTGATCTTGACTGTCGCACCTGGAGGAATCCTATACCATTTAGAAGTAGCCGAAAGATCTACTCTTAGATGCATCACCCGAATCCGACATCCCCAAAATCCATTCTTCAATCCTAGCAACGAACTATTATATCATCTTACCGTGATCTCACCAATCAATTTCTGTCTAACATCCCTATCCCATAATGTTGCCATCAATTTCCCTTTTAATCCCTTAATAAAGTTGCTCGTCACTTCCCAATCATCCCACGACTCCCTTCATCTTCTTCGTAGATTAGAACGTAACTAACTTCAAGAATAAGATTCTAGCGAAGACTTCTCGGACTGAACGACTACGGTCGATAGCCCTTTTATGCCAACTTATTTTTCACATTTATTATTTTTTATATTATTTTGATTGTAGGCATATATTTCTTACAGTCCTACCGACTTTAATATGGATTAAGATTATTTCATAAATATTTAATATTAGTTCATAATTGTCATTATTATTAATTAACAGTTTTTATTTTGTTTTGTTCGCTATTTCCTTTTTATTATATCACTTTTTACAAACACTTTAATACAAACGTTGTCTAAATTATTATATTTGAATGCTATATATAATGCCTATATGTCACAAATATTATTAAAATTGAGTGATTTTTAAACAAATTTCAACTTCAAAGTGTACACTTTTCATTACAAATAAAAGATATCTTAAGAATACGATATTTTACGATTGTCCAAAAATGCTTGGAGAAATTTTTAATTTTGTGAAATAAAATTTGTCACAACTTTTGTTCCACAAGCTTTTTTATAACATGTTTTGATTTCCAAATATCCGACCAAAACCGGATATTCAGCAACTATCCGATATCGGGCCGGATATTCAAAAATAGCCGGATCGACCGGATATTCGTTCCACCCCTGCTATACACTATTTGTATATCAAAATTATGTAATCAAAGACTTTTGTAACCATGAAGATTATGCATTTATACCTTAATTACTGAGCACCTTTTGTCACTTGTTTGTTGTATTACATTATCCTCAAGTAAATAGCCCTGTTAGAATGAAAATTGAAAAGCAATAAAAATAAAAGAATCTTCCAGATTTATGTAAAACTACCAAGCCATCTTAATATGTATAGAATCATCTATCTTAGAGAACGATTCTTTCTCTATAACATTTTCAACAAATCTCAGTCTTCTACTGGAACATACATCTAGAGATTCAATATCTATTTCTAATTTCGATTTGATTTTCTTCCTTCGCCATCTGCCGCGAACAGATGTGGTCTTTGGTCATCTCTTTTGGTCGACGGCGCCGTCGAGCTCGTCGACAGACCCTTCCTACGCCTTCCTCTCTACACTATTAACGATCGCCGAAAAAAACCACCGATTCGGTTACGTAAAATAACGTTCCGTCCTCTGCGTGTGCCAGTTGGAAAATTTGTTGCTTTGTGAAATACAAACTATTTATTTGGTAACGACGCCGGCGCTCACCGCCACAGTCACAGCCACACGTTGGTTACACGTTCGTTACGTAATATACGAAACATGGAATAATAGATTGACCCTAAAAAAAATAGACTGCATTGCGCACACAGAGCGAGAGGCAAACGGTGCTGACTGCTGACGACGACCCACGTCCACGGCGACGACGACGACAACCGACGCCGTTTACTGCCGCATTCGCCGTTATGTGGTCAATGTAAAAAGAACTTGAACAGGTGTAGAGGTCTCCTTACAGAGACGGATTTAGTTGAAAAGATTGATTTTCTCAACGTGATGTTGATTATAATTATATCTTAGTTAACACTTAAACTTAAAAGCAATGATCTCAGAAGTCAATGACTTCATGTTTATATTTAACTAGATGATCGAATAGAAAGTATTTTTTGAATATTTGTGTTAAAAATAATTAAGAAATTACGTTTTTCGATGATAACTTTTTTCACGATAGAATTAAAAATAATAGTATTTTCAACAGAAAATGTTTTAACAAGAAAATTGATTAAAGTTTTTTGTTTGAATTTGGTTTTCATTTATAACGGTAAATAAAAGTTAAGTTAAAACTATGGTAATCGAGCTTTGTGAAACAAAACATGTGTAATCTAAACATGCTATGTTAAAGTTCCTTGTTATTGTCTGTTGTTTTCGTGTTTATTTATTTACAAGTGTTAATTTACAAAGACAAACCCAACAAATGTTGTTCCACAAAATTAGTTAGCAATCAACGTCGACATATATTTATATTTATATAAAGACAGTAAAATAAAACTAATATAAAGAATGAACAAAAAAACAAAGAACAAAGTGAATTCTGAAACTTCATTATCTACTATATATATTATATTATCAAATTGTTGGGCGTCACAATAATATTATAGGCTAGAGGTCTATACCCCAGTCTACTATCATAAGCGCCGCTTTTTGAAAATACGCATGGGTGCTAGGTGATGGAAAAAGTGCGCACCTCAGATATGAGTAAAATGAGTATACTTCTTCCTAAAACAATATCTAGTGTTAACTAGTTAGGTTAGGCAAGCCAACTGTATATGTATAATAACAATATTTTGTGCAAAATTTTCCAGTAGTTGGGATTACATCTTCTATATCAATAACTTTATCTAAACAAACACGTTCGGCCAATTTCGAAGATGGGCGAACGACCGAAGTAAATTGAACAATATTTTGATACTTCTTCTTTAAACAACAGCTAATATTAACTGACTTAGGTTGGGTTAACTTTTTTTTAACCGAAAGTCCCGACCCACTAAAAGCCTCTGTCCTCGTCTTCTATGGAATCATCCTGTCGAGTTTTCTTCGACATATATCTTTTAATTATTTTCTCTATTTTTCACATATCTAGGAGAGGCTTGGTGACGCCCCTCTCCCATTCCTCCTCCTCTCCCCACGGCACTATCCTGTACTTCCTCCACGTACTTTCTCCTAGGGTTTGCTCATAATACCAAATAATCGATAAATAATAAATAATTTAGCTTTTCGTTATTTATTTCTTTTTCTACATACCTAGAGGAGGGGCTGGACAGCACCTCTCTCCTGTTCTTCCCCTTCATCGTCTGTTACATATCATGCTCACAGCCAAAACTCCATCAATGAACAAATAAATACTGTATACATATACATCTATATATAGATACGTACATATACACAATTTGTAGATATCTTTTCCATAATAGATAATTAAATAAATAGTCTATACATCGATAATAAATAAATAATCAGACAGGCATTCTTCAAAATATCACAGCTGTTCTCTCAGTCCGTCCTCTTTCTCCTTTGTTTCTACTACATCTCTTATATATCTCGCAAGGATCCTTTAATATTCCTCTTTTCCCATCATAATATTAATACAATTCTCTGGGGAAATTGCTTTTCCGATCCTTTCTCGTACCTCTCATCTTCGACCCTCTTGTATTTATAGAAATACTTCTTATAACAGCTGTGACCGCTCAGAAACTGACTCATAGCATAATTCAACTCTCCCCATGTTCTGTTTACTCACGGCGTTTATTTTGGTATGAGTTTGTTTTTCCAGCCTGCTTTAATAGTATCTCTGGAAAATCTACTTCCCATTCTTTCATCACATATTCTATGACCTGTTTATTAGCCAAGTCTGCATTTCTTCATTTGGCCATCATCTCTATGAATAGCGACTTCGCCATTACAAAAGGTGCCTCGGTAGATACAGTCTTGTAAGGTTGACTGATCACTCTTATCAGGATTTTTCGTTGTATTCTACTGAGCTTGTTTGCCAGTTTTTTTATTTCGAAAGCCTCAGACCGCGCCTTATCCATGCAATATTTGAGGGTACATAACTGATTCAATTAGTCTCTTTTTCCTGCTCTGGAACCATAGGTTGAGCCTATTACTCTGTGCAGAGTATTTACCGTTCTTTGGATTTTACTTGTAACATACTTTACGTGTTCGATCTAACGTAGGTCTTTTCTATTCTATAATTATTTCGAGATTCTTTCTCCGCTACGAATTAAAATATCTACTTTATTTCTTTCCGCTTCCCTCTCTAATAAATTCATTTAACCTTAACCTATGTTAACACAGAAGATGCGATCTTCTGGGCCTGGGCTTCTTGTCTTCACTTTCTTTCTGTTTAACGTTACATCTCTCTTTAGGTGATTTCTTTTACACTTTAAGGTACTCCACTTTAATACTTCGATCTGCTATAACAATTATTCCAAACCATGCTTCTCATGCAATTTTATAATTCCGAATACCATAGAAAGGCAATGACTTTGATTACTACAAATCATTGAGGTTTTTAACAACCTTTGCTACGTCGTCAACATTTATATGTTGCGTCGTGAGAAGGAGTATTTATCAACTATATTAAGATATTGAATGTTGATGTTAAACCTAAATACCCCATTCCCTCTAATTTGAAAGACTAATAAAATTGACGACTATTTTCTGCAACCTGTTGGTAATTCGTTCCCATGTAATGATTTATTACAATTCTATAATTTGGGAAAGCACTCGTTTCCCGAGCATTGTGATAAATTTAAATTTAATTTTGTTGCTATATCAGAAATGTCATATATTATAAATGGCATTAAGACGATAGCATCTTCAAATGCAGGTCTTGATATCATTGATATCCAACAATACATTACTCATCTGATTAATTGAACAATCACTTTTTCCCTCCTCTTGGAGGATTGCTCTTGTGACGATATTGCCTAAAACACGAATTTCCTTATGATTTGCAGATTTGCATCCCTATTGTGCTAAAGTTCATTTTGCATCCTATGTATTCTCAATGTACACTTCTCAATTACCATTATGCCTTAAACACTTAAATGTACACCTGTTGCTAATGATACTCCATTGCATTGTATTTGTAGAGGAGAAGTATAATAGTGTAATATTGCTGAAAGAAAAAATTGCTTGCAACTTTTGTTCTAAAAGTATTTTTGTGACATACTCTGATTACTCAGTGTTACCTCTAAGATTTTGTAAAGCAACGAAATTCATCAAATTTTTAAATTTTTGTATGTAGCTCAATGTCTATCCATTTAAGAATAAAACTGCCAGAGAGCATTTGCTACAACGTTTATTCTCCAAATATTCAGCAACATGATCTGATTACCAAGAATTGTGATTGAGAACTTGTAGAGCAATGAAATGAATGAATGCTCCGATTACCAATTATTACCATTGAGTAGCTTGAATTGCTTTACAAGTTAAGCAACAAAATTCATCATATTTTCATCAATTTTCATATTTTCGTATTTCTATCAATAACTATGCATCTATGAACAAAAGTTTAAGACAGCAAAATTGTTGAGAATAAAATTTGCTACAACTTTTGTTCTAAGAATGACTTTGTAATAGAGATAGGGAAGTTAAGCCCAAGCTATACTTAATGATCACTTGTATAAGGGAAATAAAGGCATTACAGTTCGGTATAAAAATGGTCGGATACCGGTTGGTTGCCGGACTTTTGTTGTACTCCTAATAATAAGATAATTCTACTAAAATGGTCAAATTTAAAATGTTTAATGTTTTTTGAATTATGTATAGAACAGAATTGTATGAATGGTCAACACTAACATATTTATGGTGTTGTGGTATACCTAGGTGTCTATATGTCCCGATTTTCATGTGTTGTCCCGCTGGCGCTGCCTCGAAAAGTTATTGCACAGTTAAATTTTATTAAATATTTTTTTATGAGACCAAACTATTATTTGACCAAACGATTGAAATATACAGATGATCTAAAATTCTTCCAACAAACTTCTTAAAACTTATAGTAAGAGCCGTGATGATAATACAGATTTGAAAACGTTTTTGCTTAGTTACGTAGAGTGTTGACGTTGGAAGAATTTGAACGTCAGTTAAATCAGTTCAGAAGAAGCAAATGTTCGCGTGCACGTTTGAAGAATACAAAAACATGATCTGACTATGGCGAAGCTTGAGGTAACGGAAAATCTGTTTGTCGCTTTTATCAAGATCATTATCAACAACGGTGGACTGCATCGCATACACATTCCGCCATAATCACATATTTGCGTTGAAAGAGAGGTTGTGGTGTCCCAACAAGATGCCCCATTTATGAATTGGAAAGAGCCATACTGCGATGTCATCCCAACCCATCATCGAGTATATGAGTGCAACAGATTGTTCCCATCAAAGTCTGTTCTGCATGAACAAAACCAATAGCCATGCTACCTCCAAAGGATAGATCCACTACTATAGTAAAATCATAGAAGCGATACATTTCCGGACAGAGATCCTAATTCATAATATCGTTGGTATATAATAAAATGTGACCAAGTACACAGATAGTACTTTTGAATTATTAGCATTTTAATTCATGCTTTTTCAATTATTTTGCGTGTGATTAGTTTATAATGATTTTTATAAACAATGTGTTTTTTAGAATATGTTAGAATATGCGAAATAATTTTTTATACGCTATATACAGCTGGCGTTCAAAAATAATTTACTTTCAGGTATCTTCACCCCGAGGACACTAATCAAAGGAAAACAAAGGGCTAAAAATAACATCTTAAGCATTGTTGCATTATTATCTTATTATGTATATCTGAAACTTGATGACTTTGAATAATTAATTGTAGTAAATCTGTACTGACTGCTACATTATTAACTGTTAAAATGTTATATTTTTTTACATTATAAAAATGTAACTTTGTAATGAAATTATACCGAAATTGAGAAAGTGTTATAAAGTGCCTTCAGAAAGTCTGTTTGAAAGCAATTTGAATCAGATATGGTTTCAATAAGACGGAGCTCCAGCTCATTTTGTCGTAAATGTTCGGCGTTATCCAGATGCGGTATTTTCTGGAGTATGGTAGACGAGGTGATATTGAATGGCTTTCTCGTTTGCTGGATTCTAATCTTAAAAACTATTAGGCTTTTGTTTCACTCTGTATAAAAAAAAATACAGTACTCATATAAATATTGTATCCATCATTTTAATGGTCTTTTACGATTTATTATTACGTTGAATCCATTTAGTTATAATTGATTCAAACTCTTGTAGCGGAAACTGTCAAAATCTTACCTTTTTAGATTATAAAAATGTCACTTGGAAAGAAATTATACCGAGACTGAGAAATAACCGTAAAGTGCCCTTAGAAATTCTGTTTGAAAGCAATTTGAACCAGATATGGTTTCAATAAGACGGAGCTCCAGTTCATTTTGTCGTAAATGTTCGGCGTTATCCAGATGCGGTATTTTATGGAGTATGGATTGATAGACGAGGTGATATTGAATGGCTCTCTTATTTGCTGGATTCTAGTCTTAAAAACTATTAGGTTTTTGTTTCCCTCTGTATAAAGAAAAAATACAGTACTCATATAAATATTGTATCCATCATTTTAATGGATTTATACGATTTATTATTACGTTGAATCCATTTAGTTATAATTGATTCAAACTCTTGTAGCTGAACCTGTCAAAAGGTTATCTTTTTTAAGTTATAAAAATGTCACTTGGAAAAGAAATTATACCGACACTAAGAAAGTGTCGTAAAGTGCCCTTAGAAATTCTATTTGAAAGCAATTTGATTCAGATATGGTTTCAATAAGACGGAGCTCCAGCTCATTTTGCCGTAAATGTTCGACATTATCGAAATGCTATATTTCTTGGACTATAGATTGATAGACGAGGTGATATTGAAAGGCTCCCTCGTGTGCTGGATCTTAATAAAAACTATTAGACTTTTGTTTTACTCTGTATAAAAAAATATTGTCATCTATATAAATTTTTGACCCACCATTTTGATGGATTTATACGATTTAAAATGTGCTGAATTATTTTGCTGATTAGAATGACAAACTGTTTTACAAGATACGTCTTTCAGTAATTTGTCAGTCTTAGGAGGTGAATGCACAACATCTTGACTGGAAAAATTTTACTTATCTTTTATTAAGGATGTCAGAGAAACATGCGACATCTAGGCATGGTGTGATGAGCTGGCAAAAGAAACTTGAAATGTGAGACGATGTTCAAAAAAAATTAATTGGAGAAAAGTTAAAATAACGAGTGGCTGCTTTCCAAAAGCAAAGGTTTCAATCGGAGAAAAAAAAATTAAAAATACGTATGAATTGGGTGTTTTCCAAAAAACTCTTCGGAGCAGATGCTGCAACCATGTATCCGCTGCCTGTGCGTATAGGTTTACTGTATCCATTAAAAATTTGGTATGTATCCAGCTATGATCTTCATTAACCTGATGATACAGCAAAACTTGTATTATTCGATTTCACATAAACAGTTCATTACTCAGTCACCACAAAACATTCTGATAGGAATTACTTTAAAGCAACGAGAACTTTTTGGAATTACAGTCGAAAAACAATCTGTTCAGGATAGGAATTTCAATCCGTATGTTACGAACTCAAAACTCAAAAACCCAGCTTGTTTTTACATGATCTTGTTTATAATTATTTTATAGTATAATTACTTAATAAAAGAAAAGAACGATGTAGGCAAAGGCCCGAACTGTGTTGCATGCATTCTGCATTCTCACCATATATACATATATATATATAGATACAGAGATAGCTATATCCAGAAAAAGCTATAGCTATCTCTGTCATGTTTTTGGAAAACATTGGTCAACCACTTACACAGCATTTCGAAGGTTGATGAACCCAACCCAACTAATATCTAATGCTAACTAGCTAGTTGGGTTGGGTTGGGTTTAGATAAGGTTAATGGCGCAACCTAACCGAATTAATATTTTATACCAACTAACTAGTTAAGTTGGGTTAAGGTTTTCAACTAATGTCCAGTGATAACGTGAAATTCGTAAATAAATCACGAATCAAAAGTTTAAATTAGACCAATTTATGGTCTAATTTGCATTATTTCTGTCGAAGAGCAATAGCTAGAAATTTACCGAATTTATTCCTTTCATCGTGAGCGCACTGTATACCGGGTGTTGTACGTATATACAAAGCTGTGACTCAAATGAAATGGTTTGATGAATATTGTGATCTATGATGCAAATTTGTTTTTTCCAAAGTCATCTTTAACTTATTATTAGAGTAATTGTCAACTTTTGTTTTTGAAACTGCTCGGTATATTTTCTACACGTCCATGGATAGAAATTTTGGTTCAGAATCCATAGATGTACATCTGTTTTGAATGTAATTTTAGCAAAGAAAAGATACCTGTACATTATGCTATCATACAAGAACGCTCTAATATTTGAAAATCTTAAATAGTCTCTCATTTATTGCTACGTATTCACAAATCAAAAAATGTTCAAATCTGCACCCCATCATTTATGGTAGAAAAATTCAAAACATATGCTCTTATTGTTAGCCAAAATTTTTGTAAATTCAATTTATAAATTATATTGACATGTATTATATTCACAACCATAAAACCAAAAACAGAAAAAGATCACAACCTATACGTAAAATGGTTGGTTTCAAGAAAGATGGCTACGAAGGAAAATACAAAAACTACTTGGTGTAGTCAAACGTATGTTTTCTGCGACTTTTTGCTTTTCATCATGTGAAAGAGCGTCTCAAACTTAGTCTGGATCGGTAAAAAAGTGGATTGAAAGTTTTTTACATATAGGTAAGCTCGCAAGTCATAGATATGTGACCTAGTCACATATAATGATAATAATGTAAAAGAATTAGATGCGGTTTGATTATGATATGATCATAATTGAACATCGAAATAGAATAAAAAAAGACATCTACCTTGCTCAGAGACTATACAATTTTTACTTAAAACTGGAAAATTGGGCATTCATAAACAAATATAGTACAAATATCAAGGTATGTTGTCTGGATCGTAAGAATACTAATAATTACCCCTTATATCTAGAGTAAGACCACCATAACCGCAAAAAAGTCGAAGGTCATATGAGACGTACTTTTTGCGGTCACTCTTTTACCCATTATGAAATTATCTTTAATTATCAAACGAAAATCTTTTAAAATACAATAAATTTCAAGAAATAATTACTTAAGTTACATAAACTTTGTTATTAAATGATTACACCAATTTTATCGCTTTTTATATTAATCGATATAACCCTATATTTCATTTATACCCAAAAACGTTTTTGGACAGTAAACCATCCGTAATTTCGATTAGCTATCCCAGATCGACTTTCTATTAACGGAAAATTTGAATATTGTATGAGGGGGTGACCGGGGGCCATCGTTGACGGGCTGTGGGGTCGGTTCAAAAGCGAAGGGGGGCAGAAATAGACCAGAAATGGGGCGAGTAGAGCGTTCGATAGTTAAAATGGGTCACGGTGCACGTTTGGCCGTCCTATAATTCACGTTGCCTCGGCGACCGATTTTTTTTTTACTAACGGAATAGAGTCAGAAAAGTTAAGGAAAAATATTTGACCTCTTCTCCAAAACTAACTTTTATATCTTATTGACCGAATCGTAAAATTTTTATCGATCCCTGTTATTACTTTTCATGTCCCTTTAGATTTTTACATTTTTCTCAGAAAAAGCAGGTTCCATTATGAATAATTTATTATTTTGATGTTCTTTGAAGGTAATATTGATGATTTACTTCAATATTTGTGTGTTGAATACTGATCTGTGTTCTAGAAAGGTTTTGAATTTAAACCAAGTCACATTGCGTATTAACTCCAAATTATCTTTAATGTTTTGTGGTTTAATTACAAAGGTAGGTAATTGTTCGAAGGTTAATTACTTTATTTTCATTTCCTACTTGTTTAATTTCTAATAAGATCTATTTGAAATTGCCGTTCAACTTACAATAAAATTATTACATGTAGTTAATTATATTTTTTGTGGTTTTGCTATGGAATCATTTTCTAGATTAGTAATATTAGTAACGCCGTTGTGGTAGCGGAGGCTTTATAAAAAAACGGTTTAAATTTTTACGTATCATTTCTTAGCGACTTAGAAATATTTTCTTTATTTAAGATGTTTACAATTTTTAGATTACGTCACTAAATTCTTGTGGCTTTTCGTTAATATTTTATTGATGTTACGTCAACATTTTTAAATGACGCAATAACTTTTTAAACAATTTTATTACATACATTTTACATATATTATTCGCTTTCTGTTTTAAAATTAATTAATTCTAAGAGATTCAACGACACTAGCATTTAATGTCTTAATTAAGACTGGTAATGCTGATTACATTCTCGATTGTTTATTACCTATATAAGCTAACCTTTTGTTGATAAATATTACTTCAATGTCTAGTTTTGTTGCAATAAAACATTGTTGACATACAAACGTATACATATCTTGTTTATTGGTCCTGCGCTGTTATTCCTCGTGTAGTTTACTTCGAAAACCAGTTAATCTGCCGTTTATATTCATACCTGCCATTAACACAGTTTGCACTATTACGTTGTATGTGTTAATTGGAATAACTAATCAATTTAATACACCACACGCTCAAGGATTCAACATGTAATTTTCGCTGTCTCCGTACTAATAATTAATAATTTTTTTTTTTAAATTTATCTAACTAACCAATTACGCAAACAAATACTAAAATATAAACTTTATGATAACGTTCAATAACAATTTAAATTTATATCGATGCACAAAAGGAAATGAGAAAACCTACATTTTTATCTGCATTTGTAATTGTTAATGAATTTGATCGGATTTTATGTTTAATTTTACGCAACGTATTAATTTATTTTTTGGTTTTGTTATATTGGTTTCCGGGATATCTTTCTTTCTTCTTTTTATCATCTCTTCAGATTTTATTAGCTACAACTTTTAAATCAGCTAGATTTGCTGTGTTCTGTAGTTGTGATTTTATTATATATTTGTGTTCTTTATTACATATCATAACATATCATAAAAAACATATTTATAAATATAACATTTCTATACATAAACACACATGTCATATGTACATACATAATATATTTCTAATGTATCAATAAATCATAATCTGTATTCATTTCATAGTTATCTATCATCAGATTTTGGTGACATAGCATTATTCACAGATTGTCAAAATTGAACGATTTTTCTCTATTGATTGTATAAAGTAGTGTAAGATGAATATTAATGCTGATAGAGTAAAACGTACTTCTATATAAAAAATACTTCTACTAACTATAGATAGAAACTGATAATAGATATTTATCCATTACCAGTTTTTAGTAATATAGTATAAATGTCAAAATTAAACGACGTTGTGGAAAAAGGTTTGGAATAAAAAATATTCCTAATCCCTCAAGAAATGAAAATTATTTCATATTTATCTACAACCAGTTTCTAATGATATAGCATAAATCATGAAATATTAAAATCAACTGTTGGAAAAAAAGATTATTGATAAAAATATTGCCAATGCATCAATATATCATAATCCATAATTATTTCATATTTATCTATAACCAGTTTTTAATGATTTTATACTATATAAATCATTAAATGTTAAATCTGGGCGCTTTTTAATAAAATCAACTATAAGGTGAATGTACTAAAATTAATGTAGAGCAACGTTATGGATAAATCATAATTCATAATTGTCTCATATTTATCTATAACCAGTTTCTAGTAATGTAGCATAAATAACTAAAATCTAAATAGATGATTTCTTTTAATAAAATTAATTATAACGTAAGTACTGGAACTGATGGACAATGACATTATTGATGAAAAATATGTCTAATGCATCAAGAAATCATAATACATAATTATTTCATATTTATCTATCACCAGTTTCTAGTGATTTTGTATAAGTCACAAAAATTCTCACAAAACTTATAACCAATTTTTAATGATATAATATAAAACAATGGACCGTTTATTTTGAAAGTAACACATCTGTTAATGAAAATATTTAGGGAGATTATGTGAAGATTGGTAATATTTCTATATTGTTTCAAATCAATATATGATTTGGTTAAATAAATTTGTTTAATGTGTCAATTTCAACTTTGAAAAATTAAATATCATTTAAAATATAGTAGTACTTCATTTTAATCTAACTTGTTTACAAATAATGACACGATATAAAATAGAAATAGTATTTTTGATTATAGACGCTAATTATATTATATGCTGATAGTATATAATTATGCTCTGCATGTGACAGTATTTTGAAATATGCACGATACACCGGAAGTATATAAGGTAATAATTTGATACCTTTATATTTTTCATAAATAATAAGTCTGGTATTTTCCTTGGCGATTTTTTTAAATTTTAGCAATCTTCCAGGACGTATAGGTAATAAATACATAGTTTTATATTCTTTGACCTTCACACAGTCGTTCTAAACTTAAGAGCTAATAAGGCATCCCTGGGGCGACAACTTTTGGGGGCACCTGTTTCTGCAATAAAGTGCATGATGTCCCCATCATACAGGGAATACCCAGTGTCCTCTCCGAAGCGTAAATTTTTTTTTGACATTGAATTTTGTATGAAAAGGTGCGCACACGTTTCGTTCCCTGGGGCATTGAATGTCTTCGGACGGCTTTGGTTCATATAACAGCATTGGGTTTATCCAAGCATCTTAAGACATTTTTTAAACGAAGACCTCTACAACGAATAGTTTCTGAAATAGAGTAGTTTACAAACTGATTTTGCAACACTGTACATTTCAATTGAAGTAGAACTAGAACTAACTCTAGATCTAGAACTAGAATTTTTTTAAATTTTATATGAAAAGGGGCGCACTTGTTTCGTTGCTTCATCGTGTTTTTGATCGATTTTTATATAAAGTAGTTATGTATTTACGTGTTCTCCAGTAATGCTTTTTACCAGTCTTTTTGTTCTGTTTTGCTTTTTAAAATATGAATTTATCATATTTTCTATTTTGCGTTATTACATCTTAATAATCCCATGGTGAGTACATAAAATAATTATGTATCTGTATGTATAAAATTATTTTTTCTCAATGCCATTTTTGTGATGTCAAAATCTGCATCGATTGGAAGGTATGAATGCTTCGAGAGCAATAATTTGTGATCAATTATGTTAGTGTTAGTTTTCAACAACTGTATACCTTTCAACAACATCAATGCCTGATGAATTTGTAAATTTCTATTTTACCCACTACATATGTCATATTTAATATTTATATTATAAGCGAAATATGTATGCTATATTTTGCTTATAATATAGGATTGAGACATATAATTTGGGGTAAGGTACGGTCTTTATAAATCAAAAGAGAATGCTAAGTATTTATTAGAATTTTTTGATGCCAGAATTTTATCTTTTGTAATGTTTTTATTGCTAATTCGGCATCTTGCAAATGAACTTCTTCGGCATCTTGCAAGTGAATTTATTCGTCATTAATTATATTACAGGTATCTTTACGTGGCAATTGGAATTGGACTTATCCCACTTTCATAATCGTTGATAATGCAATTTTATATACTGACCAATTTTAAATTATCCAAAATATGGGAAGCTTTTAAGAAATTAAATAAGAACTAACTATCTATAAAAAAATTACATTAAATTAGGCATGGATTATGATATAACATTTTTTTCAAAAATTGACTTATACACTTATATATAAAATCAACTATAACGCAAGTACGGAACTTTATGAATTAAATTAATCGAAATCCATAATTATGTCATATTTATCTATCACCACTTTCCAGTACTATGGTATAAATCGGAAATTGTCAAATTTAAAAAAAAACGAAAATTTCATAAATATTAGTCCGTTATGTCGAGGTTTCACAACAATTATTATATTGCACAATATAAAATTTGCATACCACTTCCAGACATACTTATATACGTAATAAACGTTAGAAAATTGAAGAATACACGATATTAATCTTAACAATAAAATTATCTCCTCAATACCTTGCACAACAACCCATTACAAAACGTTACACAAGGTAAAATCACATAAGAATAAGGAGAATCCCATCGTTTATAATATAACTTTTATGAATGGTATTTTTTTAATGATCCGCTCTCGATGGAAAAGGTGCGATAATAAGCAGCCGTACGAACAACTCTTTGCGGCGCTGTTTATGAACAACGCTTAATTGAAGCACGATTTAAACATATTCACCTGCAATATACACACATAACGTATATAAAAGCAAAGGTCAATCTGTTTTAACTTTTAAATTGCATGAAATTGAACGTCAGTTCTCAGTAGCAACACGCTAACTATTTACAAGATAATGATTGAAAAAAGCCACTTTGTAATAATAATTAATAAATAAATGAAAATTTTCTATTTAAAAGAAAATTGTTACAGATGGAATCCTTGAAATTGTATATATTAGAGGACATTAGTTATTGTTACATTTGGTTGCAGGCGTTGCAGTTGAACACCGCGCAATAATGGGGCAAATTTTGAGTACATGATACTCTAAAAGCGTGTTATGTCATTTTACACATTAAACAGTAAAATTAGCTCCCCATATTCACCGAACCATCGCTGCACGTTGGATCATCCGCAGAGTGTAGCTGCAGGCTGTAGTTTGAATTTAACATTTATTGTTCGTTCCCGTTGTTCTAGTTTCACAGTCGAACTACATGTCAATTCTGTCCATTACACATGTATTTATAACGATGATGTGGAGAGAAACGACCCTTTAACACCTGTCCCTTCAGCTGCTTCAACCATATAATTTTAAACATCGTATTGTTTCCCTCTGAATCAAATAATGAATCTAATTAAAAAAAAATAGGCTCCCTTAAAATATACCTTCATCCATTTCTTATTCCATCTCTATTTTTCTATGTGAGTCCTAGTTGATATGGTTGAGTAATTTTCGACGAACCAATATCGTGAGAAGATACCCAACCCCCGTTAGTCGAGGGATGCTTTTGGAAGTGATGGTGGTTGTGTAGGAGGGGGTTGATTTTTAGGGCGTGGACAATATGGTCGTTACGGTGGGCTTTTCTCGGCTACCAAAAAAAATCATCGAGCCGTACGCGTTTGTGTTTACAATTTTTTTTTATTTTTTCGGGGAGAATGTGGGGTGGGTGTTATTTCAAAACCCGTCGTTGGATCGATAGGCGTTCGTATCGTGAGGCCACGACGGTCGAGGGGGCGCTTTGTACCCGGTACACCACAACGTTTCTCGCTAAGTAAAATAACGACGTACTTACAGCCTGGTTGCTGAGAATAAAACACCGTAAAAGTGGTTTCCGGAAATAGGATTGGGAAGATTTTAAAACCTGAGATCTAAAATTTTAATTAAAGAAATTTTTACTACTTTGGGGATGATTTAATATTTTTATGATTAAAGGATGTTTCTTTTTAAGAATTTATTTTAACATTTTAAATACATTTTAAAACTGAAATTTAGTTATAAATACATAACTATATAAATATTTTCATTATGGTTCGTTCAAGAAAAATAAAATTTGATCAGTTGGAAGGTTAGCAATGATTAAATAACTTATATTTGAAATTGAACCTGAATTTGTTTAAACCACAATGAAGGATTTGACCTCTAGAAGGGAGTAAGTTTAATATTTTTGTTTTAAAGGAATGTTTTTTCGTCTTGAATTAAAATATTTATTTATTAATTTTTGCACTTTTATTAAGACGATAGTATTTCATATATTGTCTCTACCGGTTTCGGCCTTGTTTAGGCCATCTTCAGGAAATCCATTTTTAATTTTTAGTAAGTTTAATGTTTAAAGTTGATGTAACTTCTTGATCACCTTCACTTGATACATATTAAATGACAACCAAAATAATTGACACAACGGGGTTTCTTTGAATCACGTCGGGGTCACCAATTATGTGAACATATGCCATATAGAATTAATTAGAATGAATTGATTAAATTATTTTAATACCGACGATAAAAAATTTATGCGAATTCAGTACACATCAAAATGAATCTGTTGTTTTTATAACAAGATAACAAATGTGTAACTTGGCATGGCAACATAATACCAGAACACTTTTATTTAAGAAAGAAGAAGAGCAGTTTTTTCATCTTAACAGTAAACCAAAGTTTTCAAAAAAAAAATACGTTTTTACAAAAATATAAAAGATGAATATAAATACAGTAAAACCCTAATTATTCGTGGAATTGAGTGGCAAGAGCAGCATGGATAATGAAAATCGCGGATAAACCAAAAAAAAACACAAAAAATGATGTATGTATAAACAAAAAAAAACATATTTTAGCATAAGTACTATATTTTAGATCACTCAAATAAAAACAGAAAAATAAATAAAAAATAATAGATACAAAAAAATGGTCAGACGCACGACTAAACCCAAAACTGTCTACTTCTAGATCTAGTGTTAGTTCTAGTTTTATTCAATTCAAATATACAGGATTGCCAAATCAGTTTGTAAAGTACTCTGTTTCAGAAACTGTTCATTGTAGACGCCTTCATTAAAAAATGTCTTCAGATGCACAGCTAAACCCAACCCAACTCTGTATATTTAGAGCTTTGTGAATGAATTTTACATGAAGAAGGTGTGTTCATCTACATTTAAAATTCAATGCCACAAAAAAGATCCGCATCTCAAAGGGGACATCATACATTTCATTGCAAAACCAGGCGCTCTAGGCCTACAGCCCCATTAGCCCTTAGGTTTAGGACAGCGCTGATAGTTACCTACATAACAATGTTCAAATTAAATCCAACATAAATCTTCAAATAAATGTGTATATCATTGCAGCATGATAAAAACTGATGAAATTTACTATTAAAGTACGAACACGTTAAACGGTTGTACCAGCGTTTGATGCACCAGCGCCAATATGCGCCAACAAGCGAGAAAAATATTACCCAGTTTTCAAATGTATAAGTACGAAGGCTTTCACGACCGTTGTTAATTGAACTAAAATTAGAACTAACACTAGAACTATCACTAGAACTATCACTAGAACTATCACTAGAACTATCACTAGAACTATCACTAGAACTATCACTAGAACTATCACTAGAACTATCACTAGGACTAACACTAGATCTAAAACTATAAACTTTCGGGTTTTGCCGTGCGTTTTAAAAAAAAAATGTTTGATATTTCGGATAAAATGTTGCAACATTGTTCAGAAACTGGTTCGAAGTGACTTTTTGAAGTTCTAATGTTAGTGCTAGTGTTAGTTCTAATTTTGGTTCAATTAACACCGGTCGTGAAAGCCTTCGTACTTATATTATTAACCTTTATAGGCAGTTTAGCTTTTCTACACTTCGAACCAGTTTCTGAAGAAGGTAGCAACATGGCATTCGAAACGTCAAACATTTTTCAAAACACGCACAGCAAAACCCGAAAGTTTCTACTTTTAGATCTAGTGTTAGTCCTAGTGATATTTCTAGTGATAGTTCTAGGCACTGATTCTTGTGTTATTATATTTTCAAAATGTTGATTATGTTTTGTTTAAAATATAAGTTTCTTGCCATAACCCTACTGGCTGATACCATGCCAGTGGGGTTACACCACTTTTTTGATATGCTGGCCTCTTTTTTATTCAATATTGAATTAAAGGTATTGAGATATTTATTTATTTATTAAAATATACAATACAGGGCAAGCAAGTTCCACAAATTAACCGAATATATCAAAGTTGAAGTTCCATTTCTTCCGTTTTCTTTTTGATTTCTTTTTACTTTTCGTTTATTATTTAATAATTCGCTTTTTTATTTAGTTTATTTCTTTTATTCAATTCTTCCTGTATTTAGACAACGTCTTATTTATTTTTATTTATTAATTAGTAATAATTTGCTTTCTTAGTTTAATTTCTTTATTAAATTCTTCCGTTTTTAAAACCATGTCTTATTTTTTTAATTTATTAATTGATAATCTATTCTTTTTTTCCGTTTTTATGATTTTTTGGTCACTTTTTTTTTAGTAAACAATTTTTTTTTAATTTATTACTTTTTTTTAACATTGAAAAATCTGAAAGAGTGAATATTATTACAGTATTTAATAACCATATACAGGGTGTTCCCGTGACTCGGGGCATAAAATTAACCACATATACTAGAGCAAAAATGATGATGATTCGTGAAAAAAAATTATTATAAAAGTCTTCAAATGGCCAAGATATGGGCCATCAAAGTTCAGAAATTTTAACACATTTTTCTAAATATTTTCAAAACCATTAATGGTAGAGGGTTGAAATTTGGTACAGAGTAAACAAACATCATGCAAAATCATTGAACCAATTTTGACTTTGGCCGGATGACGGCAACCATGTTATACAGGGTGTTCCTAAAATTTGTTTGCTCAGAACTTTTTTGTTTGTTCGTAACCCTACATTTATTTTTGTAGTTTTTAATAGAAAATTTATTTTCGAAACTTTTTTCACTCTTTGAAAATTTTGATAACATTAACCGTTTGCGAGTTAAACGCGAAAATATTAAGCTTCGATTTCAATGGTAACACTAAACACAATAATTTTCGAAAAAGTTGGCCATGGCAATTAAAAAAAAAACAAATTGAGCCGTCAACTTGCTTATGTAGTTTAAACATAAAGTTGTTTGTTAATGAAGTTTTTATTAATTTTGCGTGTTCAAAATGGACAATTACACATTTAGTGAACAAACTGACATGATTTTGACATTGGGAGAATGTCATGGAAACGCCGTAGCAGCCGCTAACCGTTATCGGGAGAAATTTCCGAACCGCAGAGCGCCCAATCGAAAAACATTTTTAAGAATTGAAACCCGTTTAAGGGAAAATGGGACGTTTAAGCCGAATTTTAGTAACAACGGTAAAGTCAGATCAGTCCGAACAACCGAACTAGAAGAAGATATTCTAGACTACGTACAAGAAAATCCTACAGCTAGTACTTTGGATATGGCGAGGCATTTTTTAACGTCAAAAACAACTATCTGGCGTGTTCTTCACGAGCAACAGCTTTATCCATATCATAGTTATAAAGTTCAGGAAGTTCGACAGGTTGATTACCCACTACGACTGCAATATTGTCAAATAATGCAGCACAAAATCCAAATTGATGATCAATTTTTAGAAAAAATACTTTTTGCAGATGAATCGACATTTTCTAAAGATGGAATCATCAATTTGAGAAATTCACATAGTTGGGCGGACGAAAATCCAAGATTTAAGAAAGCTTGGAAATCGCAATGGAGGTTTTCTCTTAACGTTTGGGCTGGCATTGTGGGCGATGTCATTATAGGACCCGTTTTCTTGCCGTCAAGGCTGGATGGCCATACATACAGGGGACATTTAGAGCAATTAAATGATTTTTTAGATGACGTTCCTTTAAACACAAGACAAGAAATGTGGTATATGCATGATGGTGCTCCTGCGCATAGTACACATGCTGTCCAAGAATTTCTATGTGAACGGTTTCCGGAACGGTGGATTGGACGAGGAGTAGATGCACCGATAAGTTGCCCCCCCCGATCGCCGGATCTTACACCTCTAGATTTTTATTTATGGGGACGCATTAAATCGCTTGTGTACTGCGTTGAAATAACTTCAGTTGATCAACTGAGGTTACGAATTGTTGATTCATTTGATCAACTTCGAACTGAAATCAACGTCCTCAGCAGAGTGCGCTTTAATTTAAGACGGCGATATCAGGCGTGCATTGAAGCCGGCGGGAGTGTTTTTGAACATCTGCTTTAGTATTTTTTTTTGTTCTGTTTTATTTATTACCATTTGTTTATAATTTTATTGTTCTTGTTCATATTTTTGTTAGAATTTTTATTATGTTCTTGTTTGTTGTTACCGCGAAAATTAAATTTATTGTTTTGGAAATTACATTCTTTTATTCAATTAAAATAAATTAACACTGGATTTAACTAAATCTACACTGAGAAATTTATGCAAATAATGGTTATTAGATCAGTTCGTTTTTCAATTGTCATCGCCTTCTCAGATCTTGCGGAATATGTTTTATTTGTTACGATTGAAATCAAAGCTTAACAGTTTCGCGTATAACTCGAAAACAGTCAATGTTATCAAAATTTTCAAAGAGTGAAAAAGTTTCGAAAATAAATTTTCTATTAAAAACTACAAAAATAAATGTAGGGTTACGAACAAACAAAAAAGTTCTGAGCAAACAAATTTTAGGAACACCCTGTATAACATGGTTGCCGTCATCCGGCCAAAGTCAAAATTGGTTCAATGATTTTGCATGATGTTTGTTTACTCTGTACCAAATTTCAACCCTCTACCCTTAATGGTTTTGAAAATATTTAGAAAAATGTGATAAAATTTCTGAACTTTGATGGCCCATATCTTGGCCATTTGAAGACTTTTATAATAATTTTTTTTCACGAATCATCATCATTTTCGCTCTAGTACATGTGGTTAATTTTATGCCCCGAGTCACGGGAACACCCTGTATAACTAAAGAATCTTCTACTATTCGCTTTTATTTGTATGAAAAAGAAAACGTTATTCCCCATATTTCTGCCCCCGGCGATTAACTTTATGAACTTCTGTATTTTTGTAAAATTTGGAATAGTATGCAGTAAAAATAATTCATCCTCATCTGACGAAGATATCTTTCATATAGGGTATTTCGGTAACTCGGGGAACAATTCTAACCACATGTAAAAATAACTAAAAATGATGACACTTCATGTAAAAAAATTGGAGAAAGTCCTCAGATTACAAAGACACGGGCCATCAAAATGAGAAACTCTCATCAAGATTAGAAACACAACTACAACCTATTGGAAGTCGTATCTGATGAAATACCAAATTATCAATTTGATTTTCAACCTGGTACATCTACGTCCCACGTTAGCACTAGATCTACCAGATTTCTAATTTCCAGGTGGCACGCCTTCAGAATCACCAATCTTCGGCTGTATTTCTGGATATACGTAAAGCTGTCGACTCAGTATGGCATCAAGGAGTACTATTCAAACATAATCAATTGCATGTTCCGCCTTACCTCCTTAACTTTCTCAAGGAATTTTCCAACTACTCCTCTGTTTTCAGATACAAAAACTTCTTTCACAAATTCTCCTCTCTGTGAGGCCTTCTGCAAGGATCTCCCCTTTTTCCGACGCTGTATAACTTATTTTGCTGCGATATTTATCATCCCAACCCAGATACCTTTGATTTTGATTCATATGCTCTTCTGTACGTAATGACACCAGCTCGGTAACACACGGCGTTACCATAGCAACCGCAGTAGGAAGGTAACGAACGTTGGTCCAATCTATTCAGAGTTGACTGCTGAAATGGCCAATTCAAGTTACTCCTTCCAAAAACCAGATTTTTCTTTTTCTCCAGACCATTTCTTCCCAATCATGCTCCCCTACCTACGGTAACTATCGAATCAACGGAACCAGGTACTACCTAGATTAATCTAGAAGTTGCTGAAGGTTCTGCTGTGAAATGCATCTTGATATTCGTCACCCACAACACTCGTTTTCCAACCCTAGCAATCAATTCCTTTATCTTACCTAAATACCTTCAACCTCCGCTTGCTATTTTTAGTCAATATTATTGCGAACAAAGTAGCTTATGAATCATTAAAAAACTTATTTGTAACTCCTCTACATGACCATCAACACTCTCTTCATCTCCTATGCAAACTAACTCGGGACTGGTTTCGAGAATGAACATCCACAGGAATATTCCAGGCAGATAGACTAGGTCGACTAGATAGACTTGGCCCAAAAGGGTTATTTAGATAACCCTTTTGGGCTAAACTATTAAGGCAAACTATCAATACATAATATTTTTTTTTTCTGTTGGCCTAAATAAATTTTAGCTTCTCTCTCGAATTCTAAAAATACCTTCATAAACTTTTCATGAATTGTAAATTAATTACAAATTAAAATTGTAATTAAAGATTGTAATAATTTACAAGAAAAAGTATGTACTTTTATACGCACAAAGCCATATTAAACTATTTCATATAGATAACAATTCCCTTTATAATTTTGGAATAATCGAATTCTTAACATATCGTGCTGCAATTTTTTATTGCAAGGAAAGTATGTACGTTGGAAAGTTGAAAATTTTGACAGCAAAACTGTTGAAAATTTTGTCAATAAAACATTTTGTTTAGTCAAATTCACATTTCAGGTTTTACGTCTATTCGGCAACTACGTTTGGACATATTTAGCCAATGGTACATTTATGAACACCTGTTGAAGGAAACCCTTTACCCCTCATCTCTCTAAAAGTACGCATTTTTCCAAAACCAAAACCACGTCAGTATTTGAACCTTGTTTTGAGATATGAAGTCAACCTAAAATATTGTGTAGTATTTTATAGAATTAAAAATATTTCGCTTTTGAAAAATTTTAGAAAATCAAGATCATAACTTGACATAACACTTTTCCGAGAAAAAACATACTTGAATATCTCCATTTGTTTTGGAGATATTAATTTTTAAACTCAACCTAAAAGATAAGTTTAAGGAATCCTCGTAATAACATTGCACTAACTGCAAAATTTTATCTATCTAGGAGAAATTATATTGAAAATATCTAATTTTGTTTTATATTTAGGCCCATATCTTAGCCATTTATAGTTTTGGGCCAAACATTTTTTGTAGAAATCATAATCATTTTTAATCCAGTATTTATGTTAGTTACATATATTATAAATAAAAATAAAATATAATAAAAATATAATAATAAATATAATAAAAAATATAATAAAATATATTTTTATAAATTAGTTATTTATAAAAATATATTTAATATACATAATGTTAACACAAGATCGAGTTTAAGTACGAATGCTTTTACGGCCGATATTGACTAAAATTAGAATTACTACTAGAAGCTTTCGGGCTTTGCTGTGCATATTTAGAAAACATTTTTGACGTTTTATTACAAGTATGAACTTCGAAGCAATTTCTAAAGAAGCTTTGTGATGGTATCAGAAATATTAAACATTTTCAAACAAGATAGTTACCTGACTAAGATATAGTCTCGTCTTTTGCTGATGCTGATTCAATTTGATGAATTAAAAAGATTTAAATTGAGTTATGTTCTTAATACACGGTTTATGATCAAAAGGTCAAGTTTAACATGGCAGCAAATTTGGTTATTCAAGATTTTTTCCAGAAATATGTATTGAATGTATTAAATTTTAAAAAATTAATCGGAATAAATGGTACCTAAATGTTACTCGGGAGCTGGAAACTTTTAATTTGCAGCTAGCATCTGTTGTCCTTGTATTCAAAAGCTTAATAAAATTTACAATTTCGATAACTATAGTTTGATCAGCATGATGATAACAGCTCATTATTATATAATAGAGGTTGATAATACCTTGGGTCGAAACCTCGTTGATATCTTTGAATAGTCACATAGTATTCTGATTAGAGCACGTAAGAGCACCGTGATAAACGAGCTTTTGTTAAATGATTCAAAAACAGTCAAAACGACATTTAATCTTATATACAAATATTTTAAACCATAGTTATATCAGGATCTTAAGAGTGCATATTATACCACCAAACTTAAAATTTGACGATTATGCTACCATAATAGGGAAAAGATAAAATCGTAATATTTTGGCATTGAGATGCTTTATGAGTACAGTTAGCTGGTAATAGCTGGTAGCTATTATACGTTATATGGCATCTTGGTTTGTGGTAATAGCTCTTCTAGCGCACACATTTTCAAACAGCAACGATGAGCTGTTCGTGTCAGGGACAATGTAGGTTACAGGGATGACTGCAATTGTCCTGGGATGGAACTGGGACCGCAGTTCACATCCCAGCAGTCGTTCAATCGATTGCCTCTTAACACCCGATCTTTATTAAATGCGACTCTGAAAAACCGCTTCAAACCTATAATCTTTTATTTTATGTTTTGTAGTGACTGACGAGAGTAAGAGAATTGTTTGTTGAGAATATTGTGTGACTATTGTCAGTGTACTTACCAGAGCAATTTTCCAAAAATTAAAAAAAATATTGAAAACTGGTATTCTGGGCTATTATGTAAGAAATAACCGAGTTAAAAGCCATTAAGAAGACGTTAATTTCTTTGTTGAACATCTGAGAAAAATTTTTACATTTGATTATCCAACAATTGTATTAAATATTGTTTCTAGCGTAACTCAAGTGAAGTAATGTAATATCTGTAAGTATAAAAGAACTTTATTGAAAAACAATAACTAAAAGTTTTCATAGATGAAAACCTCTTATATTAATATTTTAATTTGGAAGTGGAAATATACATATCATAACATAGCAATTGAAATAACAATACAAGAAAATAAAGTCTGCTCTTCCATATTTTGGGATGTTACATAAGCTTTTGACAAAATGTAGTTAGATAATTTAAATTACAAACTAGGACAAATAGTACGTTAACTATCATCAACAAGTAGTCAACTATTAAGCTTGTACTCTTCCGATCGATGTTAAAGAATAAAATGCAAAAATGCTTATTAAGTACTCCATGAAATGCAAGCTGGCGTTTCTCAAGGAAATGTACTTGGCCAAGCTGTATGGTAAGCATTGTATTCGCAATGGCATAGCGATCTTAGCTGTTGCAAAAAATGAAGAATTTGCAGCACATAACTTATTATAACGTTAAAATGGGTTAATCAAATCTAATATAATATAAACTGACATACATAAACATTATCTATTAGTAAGTAAATTATACCCTGTTTTTAATATTAAATTTAGATAACTAATTTAGCTAAAAATCTACATTTGATTAAGAAACATGTTGCTAATATATAAGCAAGTATTAAAAGTAAAATAAAAAGACACATACAAGTCTGACTGAAAGATGTCATACAAATGTGCATAGTGAATGAACATACCATATATATTAAATGTTTATTAAAAACGATTATCTTCATCTCCACTTGGATCACATCATTCTCTTCTAAACATGAGAAAATGCAATTTTATTGAAAATGAGAAAATCTTATTGTTTATATCGATAGTGGAAAAGAGAACGTACATCAACATGAAAATGTTGATCTACTACCATGAGTTTCTGACCATCAGTTTCCATTTTGCGTGTAGAGCTGCACTGATCATTATGCGGTTATTACGGCGAGTTACAATAATATTGATTTGTACCTTATGTTGCCCATAAGGTATATGTAATAGATAGATACTTACGATTAGAGTCTATATTTATATGCGTTTGCATATTTTGTATATAACTTAATATTTTGCGTTTTTACCGCATGTATATTTAGTTATTCATATACCTCGGTATAATCGTATATAGTACCATATAAGTGTTTTGTTCATATTTCAATCAGGGTCTGGTGAGTACACCATTAGTTCATAAGGTAAAGGTGTGTCAAGGTAACCTTCACAGATCCGTATGATCTTTTCTGTTTTGGTCATCAGAACATGAACTAAGACTATTCAATGTTGTATTTTTATCATTCTTGCCCAAGCAAGTACGTAGTTTTTTGTTTTTATAAGATTAATAAATCCGTTTGATGTTTGAAAAGAAACTTAAATAGAAGAAAAGTTATCATTAATACCAAAATCTATCTAATCATCATTCGATTGTTCAGTCAATTTTTACAAATAGATTTATGTTTTTTTTATCGCTACACTATTCTCCATGATAAAATATTAATTCATATTACATGTAATATTGCACATAATATACAGGTGTTTAAATATTGCGTCGAATATTTTAGCCCTTTATAATTCTCATCAAGATAAATAAAAAAGTCCTAGTAAACCTAGGTCCTAAGGTGGTTTCGAAGATATAAACAATTCCAGTGTTCAAATATTTATTTAATTGCAGAAAATACAAGCGGCAAATAACATATTATAACATGTTGAAAGTAAATGCTCTACATAACTTCCGTCCATTTCAAGATATGTTTGACATCTTTACAGAAAAGACGCAAAGAGCTCTACAGAATTTAAGTCAGGCGATTAACGTGGCCAAACTAACTATAAAATTCAGTATTAAGAAAATTATAAACATGGTCGCAAAAAGTTTCGAATTTACGCGATTAGAAAGAGTCATTGGTCCTATTGATAGGTAAAATATGCGTAGCCAAACGTTTAGAGAAAACTTATACTGATTTCTTTACTGCACTGCAGCAAAAGGATTTTCTTCTTGAAAACGTGATTATTATAAAAATTCAATATGCCGTCCTTTGCAAAAGCAGCTTCGTCACTGAATAAAGTACTAGCATGAAATATTTTGTGCAAGTAACTTCTTGTATTATCTCTGGGAAGAATACAATTGTTGCTGATATAAAACTCTATAACCTAGAAAAGCATTGTGTTTACTGCAGCAGAGGTCCGGTTTACCCTTGTACTTGGTTTTTTCAAACCTTCTCAAAACATCTTCATCTAATGCAGAAGCATGTACGATGTATTAACGTATCGACATATGTTGATGCAGTTTTGTAAGAAATGTATCATTACGTAAGTTATGGTTGAGGTAAGTTCTTGAGTATCGGTGGCGTGCTCCATAACCGCTACTATTAGCAGCAGCGTACATAAAGTAAATTTCTGCATTTGTGTTATCATTCATGCTTACATGAAATAAAAGTTGGGTGCTTTTATTCTACATCAGCGAACCTGACGTGAGATCGACAATAACTTAGTTTTGCATCTAAGTTATGCAAAACTGAATTAAACAAGAAAACGTGCATTATGGTAACACAACTAAAGGACTTGAAACGAACTTTATTGAAAAGTAACGTCGAACCAACTATAACTCTGCTATAATTGATTTAAGGATCTAAGTTTACTAAGACTCTTTTGTTTATCTTGATCTGATCACAATTTTTAAACACACTGTGTATTCAAAGTGCTACCAGATCAAAATTTAAATTTAAAACCGTACTGGCTATCTTCCTCTTTCATATAATTGAAAGTTTACGAGTTAAAAGGTAATCTAATTGCCTCGTCAGATATGTCATCAACTTAGCAGTTCATAGCTTGCGCTAGGGTAGGTATGATCCTAAATTCGACGGAGAAAATGTGTAATGGTGGTAGAAGTAATCACAATTCCAAAAGTTGTGTAAATGGTAATGGTGGCGAAAAGAAAGTTACTTGAGGACTACGAAATTCGAAAATAAGTTTAGAGTTAGTCAACATTTAAACGCCTCACTCGATATATATTCATTTCAACTTAGCAATGTTTAATCATCAGAACACGAACTAACACTCTTCAATGCTGTATATTTATCATTCTTGCCCATACAAGTACGTACTTTTTTTTGTTTTTACCGCATACCTTACTGCATATTTGAACCAATTTTAACCGCATATCCGTTCGGTATCTACTCTTCTTTATGTTAAAAATTTGTAATGCTTTTGCATATCTTTTATAAATATATTATATTTTGTTAGCTCAGAAAATCCAATAGACACAAAGAGAGAATCCAAACGTTAGCATTATATATAACTATTATTTGTTTTTATTGAGACGGAGACATTACTGTGGCGATTTATAACTAGAATTACAATATTTTCAACTTTATCTAACCTAGTTAAACAATTCCTTGAGCACTTATGCTAATGCAAATTCATTGTTAACCCCCATTTAACCTGCATCCTTTTAAAATAACCAGGGGATTGTTGCCGTAGTTATAAGCTGTTTCAAGCGCTCTCATTGCTCAATACCGGATTTATATATGGGATAAATATAACAACAGTGTTGATAAGTTCAATATATGCTTATAAGTTGTAGTCAGTAAGACAAAACTTATTTAATTTTCTCTCAAAAAACATATATTCTAACGTTTATTGTAATAAATTTTGATTATATCTCTATACAATTATATAAATGTTAAAGTTTACTTCCAGTTTTATTTCAAAAGCTACCGCAGATAACTGAACATTACATAAAACGTGTAAACTTGGGTAAATAAGACGGATATTATTCCTTTGATGCGATGCCGAAAACCCTGTAAGGCATGGATGGACTGATGATACATAAAGGTGGGTATACATTTGCTGTGTATTCTCGTATTGTATTAGCGTTGCGTGTCAGTGTATACAAGGACACGTTGCATGGTTCTGTAGAAACATGATATAAAGGTGCGAACTGAACTCGATTGCCTATTTGTCGGTTTTACGTTGTCACATCAAAGGAATAATTAGATACGAAGTAAGTCGGGTGTGGAGACAGGATACATAGTACGTTTAATTATCCTAATAAAATTTTTAAATACATACATAGTCAACTTAAGGATTGACAATTCAAAACAGCTAGTAAATTTGATGCACCATGCTGCTCTCCGTTTACGCTTAACTTGGTCAACAAGTAACATTGTGTATTTTACTTCTTATTTAAAGTAAACCCTTTTCAATACATTTTAATGAATTGTAATGTATGTAAACTTTTTTTATTTGTCGTTTTAATTCAGGTAGGTTAGAGTACATACGTTAGGAAATCGATAATGATTTTTCTAGAGTACACGTGTTATTAAATATATAGTTTATAGAAAATTATAATAACTTATTTGATTTAAAATCTCACGTACTACAGCAGTGAGTATGATAATGTACTAATGTGTGATAATGTGATTATAAGTTATATAAAATCATAAGTGTTTCTGAATATTTACTATGAACAAATTGATAAATACACACAGAACAGGTAAAACTACAAAATTATAAAAATCGTGTATACAATAATAAAACAATAAAATATTCGAACATAGGTTTACATACAATTATAGTAAGTACGTAAAATATTTACAATAGTACCTTCGTTTTACGATTTTTGTGCTATATATTCCACTTTCGGGAATTGGGTGTGTATTTCTGTTATTCATGATGTCTTACATATTACATATTTCACGAATGCGCAATTTTATTCATTGAAAAATTCCTTGGTTGAACGTTGAAGTAATTGAGAATGCCACATTTCCATATAATTAAAGATATTCAATGAGGGTTGACGTTGTATTAAATTATTAAATACATAGGAATTTGCTGTCGTAAAAATTCATTGTTCATTATTAATAAATTTTTAATAAAATAACATAGAAGCTTCAAATTAAAGAAGCCGTTTAAGCTCCTTGTATATATAGCTGATGTCCTTGTTTCATCTTTTGCTTTCAATTTTCTCGTATTTTTACCATATTTCCGGTACCATCAATGCCACTGCCAGCTGCATTATTCTTTTATTAAAAAGTATTGGCATTTTTGGAACAGGCGATTGTTAATGTATATAATCTTCGTGTTAATGCTTGGTCGGTGTAACCTTCTCTTTGTGTCATTCGCACCGATTGGTTCATTTAGTGAAAAAATACTTGAATGAACATTCTCTGGTCCATATGCTGAATAGACAAGATGATTTGTTTGCAGTATTCTGTATAAAAGCCTAAATAAATCCCAGCGCTGCTATCATTTCTTTTCATGGCTTCCTGTCTCTAGGTGTGTTAGGTAAAATTTATTTCCTTCTGTTTTCATGAATTTCTTATAGTTTTTATTAAAAACCTCCCTTTATAGCTGGACTTCAATACGACTATAGATCCCAACATCTATCATCCGAACCTAACCCATAACATTCTTGATATTGAATAATATGAAATTGGTGCTTAACCTAACCAAACTCAATCGAAATTACTAGAATGAATAAAAATCGTACAAGAAATTGTAGAAATTAGTATGAAAGAAACACAGAAGACATCAAAGAAATATAATAATGATAATAATGTGCTACAGCAGTTATTTACAAAGTAGGGGATAAAGTGATAATATGTCAACCAACTAGAAAGAACAAATTGTAAATGCAATGGGGAGGTCCAAACAAAGTAGTAAAGAAAATAGCAGATATTAACTAGATATTAAAAGGACTAACTGGAAAAAGAAAACAAATATTTGTCTTAAATACGTATTGAATACAGTTATAACGAATACTTTCCTGTTTTCGAATAAATCCCTCAGCAAAATACGTTAAAACTATTTAATCTATTGATTCTATGTCAATAAAGAAGCAGAATTGTTTGATGATAAAGACGACATGCGTCTTCCAGAGTTTATTTTTTCTAAAAGTGCTATTGGTTCATGATTTTTAAAGAATGTTATAGGTTGGATTGTCAATCTAACCAAACTTAACCAAACCGAACCAAACCCATAACATTCCTCTTATTGAATGATATTAAGTTGGACTTTAACCTAACCAAACTCAGCCCAACCCAATCGAAAAAATCTCCTAAGTTTTTTGGAAATATTCCGAGATTTTTTCTTCTATATCAATATGAGAGATAGAATGAAGCTTTTCTTCTATGATTGAGTTGGGTTGAGGTCCAACTTCATATTATTCAGTATAAAGTAGGAACTCAACCACAATAACCATCACATAAAAGAAAAGCACGGTATATTTACAAGAATAAAAAATATTTTCAAATTTTGGGTTTGATGTTTCTAATGGTTATGTTTGGATAAGCTTTAACTTCATACTACCCCTCATATAAAAAAAATCAAATCCAAAATTTTCCAAACCAATTTCTTACTATTCAATATCAAGGATGGTATGAAGTTGAAGCTCACCCAACCTAATATATCATACTCAAAATTTCAAATATTTTTTTTATTTTTGGTATGAAGTTAAAGTTCAACCCAATCCAGCCATAGAACAAAAGCCGAACCAAAAACAATAAATATTCTAAGTTTAATTCAAAATGAGTGATAGTATCAAGTTGGGTTATGTTGACTCTAACTTCATACCATTCAATTCAACTTGATTCTATGCCACCATACTAATTTCTTTCAATTTCCTACCAAATTGTTTAATTTCATTCAATTTAATAACAATTAAAATGGTCCATTTAATTTAAATACTTTTAATTCATGATTTTTTAAAAAATTTTGTCTATAATGAATTTTGGTTAAATAAAAACCAATTTTCCGGTCCAATACACTGTATATAAATTGAAAATGAAATAACCTTTACTAGCTACAGAAGTTTTACAATAACCAAAGGGAATTCGACAATTTACAGAAGAACTAACGAGGGATTTAATTGGAGAGTTTCTTGAATTATCTACAAATCGATCTAGAAGAACCAATTTGGTGCAACAATATTCAAGAGTACGAGAAATTATAGACTAATAGAAGACTAGAATAGATAAAGCGCTTAACTTAGGCGTGATTAAACCAAGTGACCATATTCTACGCCCATGATAATAATGGAAACAATATCGGAACATATAAATACCATACATAAAATAACGGTCACCATTCGTTTTTATTTTGTATCACCACTGCCAACCATGATTTCTAAGTAACGGTGAAAAATCACGTTTACTCAAAAGTCGCCCATCTCTATTATTTATTCGGAATGATAGCTACGCTAGATCATGACAAGTATATCAAAAAAATGTGAAAAATGACAAAAACGTTTCCGAACATGGTTGAGTTTTGATAGCAACAGGTCTGTTTTGATTCAAGGGTTCTGTAGTTTCGAACAATTCTGACCCTTTCTGTGCATACACATTGCATATTTAATGCAAGAGCAGAAAGGTTCGGAACTATAGAACTCTTGAACAAAAGTAGGCCTTTTGCCGTTTATTGCTGGAAGTTGTTATTGGTATGTAATATTAGTCTCATTTAATACAAGAAATATTGAAATGAGGCTTACGTGAAATCCTAATTATAACATAGCTTATAAATAGAAGCAGTAGTTTAATAGAATGTTAATGTAATGAAATCCTGTAAGACGCATAAAACACAACATCGATAATATTGAGTTATCGTTTATTAATTTTTACAACAAATTTCTTTACTTTGAATAATTTTATACTTCATTTGTACTTCGACAGACACATTTTGAAATATTTTGAATTTCTTAAAAAGTTGCTTTCCTAATTACCCATTCCAGTAAAGTGTGTCAACAGGAGAGGCAATACTGAAGTTTCTTATAGTTCTTATTAAAACCTTCCTCTGAAGCTGGGCTCTGATATGACCATAGATCCTAACTGACTCTTCTTTGTTCGAAATTGTAGCTAGGCTAAATCATGACAAAATATTTCCAGATAGAAGAAGAATTGCCTCTATGTAATGTGAGAAGTCAGTTAAAATATGTTTGGAAACAAAAAGGCTGGTTTGGGCCAAAGATTCTGTAGTTCAGAATCGTTTAGAATTATAGAACTATTGAATCAAAACAGTTTAACATTATAATAATATACGACATATTAGCACGAACTGATGAATTGGAAGTTGTTATTCTTATTTCATGGGCTGCTAATAAAACAATAAACATAAACTGCCATTATTTGCATGATTTTGATAAATTGGCAATATATGCAGCTAATAGGAATACTAAAAATTGGTACAGAATTCATTTCCTTATCTGATAAGCTAATCAAATATGGGCGATCGATTTTAAATCTTCGACTTTTTTGTAACCGAATTTCCATTTGGAACGGATATAAGTAATGTTATTGTACTTTAAAATACCTAAAGAGAAACTATACCAATTTTCGATATTTCAGTTCGATCACTAGCTGAGAAATTAAAATTACCCAGTGTTAATGCGTAAACAGCTTCTAAATAAAGTAACTCAAAACTAAAAAAACTTAGTATCACTATGTCTGATCAAAGCCAACATATTTTTGTATGTAGAATTAGAACACGTAATTATTCTATTTAAAACAACAATGGTTTGACATTGCAAGTCTAGACTCCAAATTTATCGTAGAGATTATAACATTAATCGGGAACGATGATTCATATTTTAAGACCTAAGTTTGGAAGCAAAACCAGTAAAATAAAATGTAATCGGTGAGAAATTGTTTCTGTTCATATACATATGAATATGTTGATTAAAAGGAACCAAACTTTTATTGTATAGATAGGGGCTCGTTTGAATGACCCTGTACTATTTTCGCTTACACGACTAGATCATAATCTATCTTAATCTAAAGTAGGTACCAATTCGTGTGACAACACCAGTATATATGATAATGAGATCTTAAAGCTTTCAAAATATTGTTTATTTATCCCTGTTTAAAGGTTTGAGTCTATATGAAAAATCAGTTTTATTAAGGCAAAATGACGTTTCCAGTTGACAAAAACGTTAGCCCTTTAAAAATACCTTTCGCACTAAAAGTTAGAGACAGCTACGATTGCGAATCTGTAAATGCGACAGATGTTAAGGAGCGATAAAAGACGATCGATTGTCCGTTTTACCCGAATTCGAGTCACCTCGAAGGTCATCTTGATTTCAGGTAGCAATCTCAATTTCTAACATCATTGCATGTAGACATTTCTATTTATAGGATTACTGTAGAAGGTTTCTAACATTTGAATATATTATGGCAGTAACTGTAGCCATTTTCAAAGAAATATGATTATACTTTAAAAGGAATTGTACTTGAAACTGTAATCTTTATAAGATTTATATTAACAGGAATTATTAAAGGCGATTTAATAATTCTAAATTTTTCTATTAAATAAATTGATAACAAAATGGTATGAATGAAGTTAAATATGGTTATCTGAATTGCATCTATAATTGGACCATGTTTGTTAGAAGGGGACCAACTACCAAAGTATAAAAATGGCAGGACATCGCTCCCAATTTAAACCATTGTAGATGCGGACATATTGAAAATTTTAGGAATATTTCTATTTTATGGGTTTATAAGTATCAAATTTACCCAATCTTTAAAAAATAATAACGTTGTAGAAAAAATATAGATTTTATTTATTTTTATCGATCCATCTTCGGTAATATTAAGTAATTTCCTTACCTGTCCTAATAAACGCTTCATTCAGAAAGTATGCAATTTCTTAATCTATTCTTTTAGAAAAATAAAACTCCAAAAGAGTTTCTTCCTTGCAATTGTTGACAATAGTCTTTGACAATTTTCATCTAGAATTGTTTAAATGTGAAACAACCGGAGCATATTAGAAAAGCTATCGCACTAATCACAAATCTGCAAAAAGATCTTGATGAGATCTTCCACCCTGTTGTAGGCTCCCAATTTCAACACATTTTTAAGAAATTAGTAAATATGGGAGTATAAGAAATGTACTTTTAAGCTCATTCTGCATTCTTCAGCTTCATACAGTTTTACAATCAGGGTCTGTATTCCCAAAAACTTATGCACTATGTTCTTGAAAGAGTTCCACGCTTTTGTTTCCTTGTCTCCCATTGTTTCTAAAAATAGAGGATCAGTTAGAAATTTTCTTATATGCGGACCTGTCAAAGCTCCCTCTTTTAACTTGGCTTTAGATAGTTTCGGGGACTTGAAACACAAATATCCGAAACAATTTCCAACTCTTGGCAATGAATTGACACACTACTTTATAGTATACTTATAAGTAGTTAACTAATACAATACTTCATACTTATCAGTATGAAGAGGTGGCAATAACGCTTTTTCTGGTAGAATGAATGTCTGGCTGTCTGAATACGTTAAACTGTTGCGAAGAGGCCAGTCAGTGTTTGTCCAGTGCGGCTGTGTGACTCCACTATTCCATAAATAAAGGATGGAAGAATATTTTGTAAAAGCTCCCAGCTGATTCAACAACATGGTTATTATTTTGTAGTTTCCACAAACCATTCACTGATGCTCTTAATAATTGAGTTTTTTATGAATCGTAGCTAAGTCATTATATCCGGATCCGCCACTGATCTTAGTAATTCGGTTATAAATTCGGTATAAATATTAAAATTCTTCAATTAAAGCTGATACCGTTTCATTTTCACCTTATATTTTTAAAAACCTTGGAAATGACGAGATCTTGTGGGGTGCTGATTACAAATCTCAGATCTCAGGATACAAGGCTCAGAATAAAGAATCTTTCAAAAATCAACATAGCGGATACAACATAGAGAACAAAAAATTGAAGAAATAGGACAATTTATTCAAAACTCATATCCAGGGGTATTTTGTAGCTGGTAGAGGAAGCTTTCAACTGCACGATGAGTTGACTCCCCATTCTGGTTAGTCAAAATCAAAGAAACAATGTCAAACTTGCGCTTTGCAGACATAAGAGGTGATATTATAGCAAACAATAGCAAGTAAAAAGTTACTGTGCAGTTTTCAGAGGAGCATAGGAGACAAGGAATAACCACATAAAAGATTCAGAGTCCAGCATACTTGAAAATGCTTATATAAAAGCATAGGCGCCGGTTTTTGAAAATATGTGCGGCTGCTGGGTGCTGAAAGAAAGTGAATTTTGAATACGCAAACGACGAATGACGGTTCTCAAAAAAGCAAAATACTTGCTCTTCAAAAGTACATTGGCAATAGGTACTGACATTCAATTGGGAAGAATACGCTCAATACATTAAAATAATTACTTATATTAATATTAACTTAAAATTATACCTCCAATCGAGATAAAACCATAATCAACTTGTATGGATGCTTCTTTGGAGGCATTTCAAGTTTACATTAAGCATTTGAAATCTTCTTGAAGTAGTATCAAATCGTCTGGGTGCATTTCAATTCTTCTGGAAATATTATCAAATCTTCTAGTAGCAGTATAAAGTCTTCCGCAAGCATTTTTCCTTTCAAACCTTATAGATCCTTTCAAATCTTATAGAAGCAGTATCAAGTCTCCTGGATTCATTTTAAGTCTCCCAAAGGTAATATCAAGGGAAGTATTTCAAGTATTTGAGAAGTAGCCTGCTGAAAGTATGTCATGTATTGTGAAAGCATTTCAATTATTTTGAAAGCCTTTCCAAGTCATCTAGAATCAGTAGCAAGCCTTCTGAAAGCATTTAAGGTCTGTTGGAATCAGTATCAAGCTTCCATAAAACATTAAAAAAATTAATTGAAAATGGCAAAAGCTTGTGCTTTTAGAGAATCCACGTGTTTAGCTCTTAGTGTGGATGCTCTGTACTGAGTAAAAATTTTGGTAAATTATATGGCATCATATATGGCATTATATGGCATTATATCCGGCACCTATGTATACAAGTTGTTAGATTTGGTCTCTTTGTTGCCAACGTGTTGTTAAGTTTAGAATAAGAAATAAAAATTCTCTGTTATACTTCAACGATGAAAATGTTATTGTGATTTTATGGTTTCATCTTGACGTAAGTAGGCCACAATCTGTTAACCCATTAATGGCTAAAGGTGCGTAGACACTAATTTTCTTTTTTATCAAGCTTAATTCAAATAGATTTTTGCTATTTATTTGATTAATCCATTGATATTAAGCCTAAAGAATCTTATAAAAGTGTTAGTATTAGTAAAACCAATTTATTATGTATAAAAACTGTAAAAACTTTAGTGCAGAGGGTTTTAACACCATTGTATCTAATTATCTTATTATTTAATTATCCTTCTAATCCTTATTAAACCCACAAAATACTTTTGTCCAGCTAGAATCTGGATTCATCCCAGTGTGGATTTTTCCTGAATAATATTTTTTCAACTACCTACGTTGGTTAATGTTTGTTACTTTCGATGTCTCCATTATATTTTAAAAACAATATTTTTGATCTTAATTTCTTCATAATGATGAAGATTAATAATCGATAATAGTTGATTTGATAAGCTCGTGTTTTGAATCTATATCAATCTACAAACATTTTAAAATTATCAACAACATTGTTAATCGAGTGACACGAGCACGTTGAAAATTATGTCGAACGATATGAACTGTTATCGTTTCCATTAAAACGATTGCACATAGAGCAGTGTAGTATAGTAATAGTAGTCGTAGATACAAATGGCCCTGGTCGTAAAACGATAAAGCCGTAAGAGAAGTAGTTATTGAGGGAATGAAAAACGTACCGGTTACCGGTCTTGTGTCGTTTCTTTGGAAATCGCCGGGTTTATCCGGCACCGTGGACTTTCTCTTCATTACTAAACTCTCGTATATGGCGTATCTAATTTCATTAGCTGTTTAAGCGCGATCGCTAATTAAACGCGGTTTAATACAATGGTAGACTATGTTCCGGGATTTTTTAAGAAGTTATTTTTAATTCATGACTTACGGATAAAGTTGTTAAAAACATATTTGAGTCTAACATTTCGTAATCTTCCTAATAACATTGAGTTTGCTTTCGAGATATAGAATAATGTATGCGGAAGCGAAGTGATTGCAGTAAACTGGCCAAAATCAACTGGGTCAAGCCGGGTTCTAAAACTAGGGCACTCCCGGGTTTCCGGGACAACTGAAAACCCTATCTAGGTTGGTGCTCCGGATTCGTGCTCTAAAGGGCCGAGGTTACACAATGTTCCTCGACCAAGACACGGTACGAATACAATATTAAGAACCGTGGCCTGTAAACGTAATAAGTATGTACCTGAAATAGTAATATCTGGGCCACCTTTAACCAAATTTTCATTCAACGAAATATTTAAAATTATAAACAGATACCAGTAATTCAATCTCGTTAAAAACACCTTCTTATCAATTCATATTTTTTTGTCAGAGTACAAATAATTTTTTATTGCCACACGCCCATAATATAAGTTTACATTAACATCGTGACTAATGCGTGTTTCTTTACAAAGCGATATCGGAGTCCAATTCCGAAATGGAACGGAGCGTAAATTCACGAATTTAGATATGAGAATGAAGCACGCGCTCGTTTGCGCAGTTTATTTTTAATTAAACCCGTCGTTAATGCGAATTGAAATTGCAATGGATTACGATACGTATACCGGGATGACGATGCTGTTTGCAAACAGTCACTAACATTTATTGCAATCTGAGAAATTATTTTCTTATCACATATTGCATATTGGAATTTATCTGTTACAGTCAAAAGTCCGTTCTGTGAACAATTTTTAATTTCTACTATATCCTCCGAGCGGATTCACATTCATAAATTTTATAAGAATTTTCTTTCAATTATCTACCAATACCATTCACACTAAGTGTAACTTAGTGTGGATAGAATACATACGTGTAACTATGTATTCTGAACATGATGAAAATGAAGTAAAAGCCAGAGTTGGAAAAACAGAATAAAATACATAAACAAAACACAGGTTTTTTATTGTTTTAAACCGTCTTGTTTTTTGTTTTACACTATTTTTGTGTTTACTAGCTTAGGGATTATGTTTTAAACAAATAAAACTTGTTGCTTTAAAAACCGCTCATTACTTGGCCTATATATTAAAACATTGATTTTCAGGAGCAAATTTGAATAAAGGACAATTAAAGACTGGAATGGACAATGTCGAAATGAATCATCCAGAAGACTTGATACTAGTCATAGAAACACTTAATACTGCTTCTAGTGGACTTGAAACTGCTTCCAAAAGATTTGAAATGTTTCCAGAATACTTGTAAAGCCTCAGAAGATTTGAAATGCGTCCACAAAACTTGATGTTGACTTTGGACAACTTGAAATACTTCCAAAAGACTAGATATTGCATCTAGAAGACTTGCTGTTGAACTCCCAGAAGATTAAAATGCTTTTTTTTAAGTCCTGATGTCGGTACCAGAAGACTTTGAATGCTACTAGAAAGCTTGATACTACCCCTAGAAGACTCAATACTGCTTCTAAAACACATGATATTACTTCCAGATGAATTGCAATGGTTCTAAAAAATTTCAAATTCTTTGAAGAGACTTGATACTGCTCCTAGAGGACCTAATATTGCTTCCAAAAGGCTTGAAATATTTCCAGCATAATTGAAATGCTTCCAAAAGACTTTGATATTACTTCTAGAAGACTTGAAGTGCTTCCAGAAAACTTGATATTATTTATGGATCTAAGACGTGAAATGTTTCCAGAAAACATTTCAACAAGATAAAATCTGTAATAAGAGGAAAAATAACGCTTATAACGGTGCAATTTAGATCTATTGTATCTGATCAAATATCAGAATAAGAAGAAAACTATGCAGACTCCTCAATCTTGTTCAAATTCTTGATATTAAAATTGCCACTTGAAACGTTGTCGAAAGACTTCATTTTGCTTCCAAAAAACTTGAAATACTTCTAGAACACTTGATATTGTTTTTAAAATTTCTGGCAGAAATCATTTTCTTCGCAAAAACTACGATATTGTTGATAAATGT
Organism: Onthophagus sagittarius; assembly: GCA_036711965.1. NCBI lineage: Eukaryota > Metazoa > Arthropoda > Insecta > Coleoptera > Scarabaeidae > Onthophagus > Onthophagus sagittarius. The sequence continues at coordinate 57,186,012 of JASERS010000001.1, forward strand.
TTGCTTCGATAATATTAAATACTATTGTACAAAATGCAAAATTTTGACTGGCATATATTAAGTTTTAGTTTTAGTGTAGATTTGGTAATAAACATACATAAAGGAAAATAGAACATGCTAACTTTTAAACAAAACTATTCTTTAAAAAACACGCTTTATTTTAAAACCCCTTTTGAACTGTTTAAAATAAAATTTGTTTAAAACATACAGTTGTAAACATGTTTGAAACAGTTTGTTTTAAACACTTTATTTAAAACATAACAACCTGATAAAAACATATTGTCGTTGTCTGTATGAGACAAACAAGTTATAAGAAGCCAGAAATTTACACCTTAATTGCTATTTGATAAAGTGGTATTTATATTATGGGATGCATTTAGGGATGCAAATGTATTTTTAAAAGGTATTATAAAGTTTATAACGCAGTCAGTCATATAGTAGTCATATACTATAAAGCAGTGTTCCGCAAACTTTTTTAAGTAGCGACACAAAATATTTATAAAATGTTAATGTGATCCATAAGAAATGAACAGAGGGGGCAATTACTGTAATAGAAAATTAAGCACAGTTTCGGCATACATTTTCTCAAATAAATACATATTTTCAATCATAACTCTACTATTCATATAATAACAATGCATTTTGATTGTATTGTGTATACAAACGATAGTAATTTTTAGATAAGTATTTCTTCTAATATTACTATTTTTAATGCTGCTGCATCTCGTTCACCGGTTTATCTTTCTTAGGTTTAATCGAGTGATTCATGCTTTTTTCATTGTAGCATCAATGCTTTCAAAACAATATCTGTACTTATTCTTAATAGTAGTGAGAACTGAAAAGCCACATTGCGGGAAATTTGTAGTAATCGTTTCACTGCTTTTTCAACTTATTCGTAGTCGTTTGGTATTTACATCCAAATTGGTACCAAATTTCATCATTTCAAACACGGTTTTTGTACTAACATTTTGTATTGTTTTTTGAAAATAATTTTTGAGTATGGTATTAATATCGGCATAGAGTTCTTGAAGTAATTCTTTATTTTCAATTCTTTGAAAATAACAAGGGAACATATGAAATTCTCTTTTATCTATTCAACCCCTCCAAACATCAATTTGTTTGATAGAATTTTCAAATTTGCAAGCAACAGTTATTTTTAAGTGTTCTGCTAGTGGTGAAATGTCATTCAAGAGTTCGATCATTTTTTAAAATAGGGCCGAACATTTGTTTCCTTATAATCCTTAACATAAAAACTGAAATGTGAATTTGGCTAAACTCATTTTTTTGTTAACATTTGTACCGCCGAAAGTATTGTTTATTTTACTTGAGATTATTTTATCGTTAAAATTGTTAATAATATAGACGATATAATCCCAACTAGCTATTTAGCACAAAATTATTGGGTTGAGCCATCAATCTTAACCCAGCTCACCTATCCCCACCCAGCTAGTTAACACTAGGGGTGGGCGATACCTTAAATAAGGTAATATTAATATATATATAATTATAATATTATTCAAAGTATCAAATTATTGGAAATAATACTTTAATAATACAGTAGGTACATAACAATAAATATAATAAATGGTACATCAGAAAGAGAACAGAGAATAAATACTATCACTGGTAATACTCAAATTTACATGTTTGTAAATTATGGTGTATGAAATGTATTGTTTCTGCATTAACACGAGTTAACCTAGAACGGCGGTCTGTATATTGGATCAGAAGTTCTATTATAGATAAATTCAAAAATGCATTAATTTGTAGAAAGTCTATCTAGAGTGTCGTCACTGTTTGTGACATTTTTTTTTGGTTTGGACTAGTGATGAGCAGTACGAGTAATATCATTATAGCATTGCCATAAATATTCTGGTTCATTTGTAGACAATTTCTTCTTTCTTTAAACTAACAATTCATTGTCACTGTTACTATCGTTATTGTTCGAACTGTTACTGCTCAAAAATTCAGTAATTAACCTTAAGGTTTTTGTGTCACGGCCCAATCATTCTGAAAAGCTTTTAGTTTATCACATGCTAATGAAAATTGATTAAAACATGCAACAATTTTTCTGGCACAAGATATGATATCTGATACAGCTCTCTGGGAAAAAATGGCATCCGTTACTAGCTGTAATTAATGAATACAACTTTCACCATCAAGGTTGGCATCTTTGCAGATCTTAAATGTGTTAAGCTCATTATCACGTAACATTATTGTAATTTGATTCAATTCTATGTCCCATAATTGAGTTACATACCAGTATGGCTTTCTAAAAAGCTATCCCAACTCAACACAACGTGTTCCTTCTCCGATTCCTTTGTTAGCAATGTCCTGTAATATTGATGAAACTGTTGTTGTTTTCAGAACATGTCCAAATATCAGAAGTTAACGTTATATGTTCCATTTTAGACAATTATTTTGCAATTTGAATCCGTAATATGTCATAAATATCAAATGTTACATATTTCATACAGTTCCAAGAAGGACATGTATACCATGGAACAACAATGGACAATAAACGAGAAAAAACTTACCAGCGAGTATGTTTGATTATCTAAGCAGATTATTTCAGCTATTTCGATAGTAATTTTTTAGCTGGTGATCATTTATATTTCAAGGTTTATTTTTCGTTTGGTATTGTTGTAAAGTTGCTGTTGCATATTAGTTCTACGTCTTCCGTTACCGTTTTCTCAAGCTCCTTATCTTTATTTTACGTGTTCTTGGTATTTCTTATATTCTCTTATCTTCATGGTGTCGTTTTAAAATGAGTCTCTTTTAAAACTCCTCTTAATATTGCTCGTTTGCATAATTTACTGTTAGTTGTTGCTTCGTCACTGCACAATATAGCCAAGACTTACTATTTCTATTGACATTTTAAAATATTTTTAACAGCAGGGTTTTATAGGCGATCATAACCCGTGGGATACACGTCGAATTTAACCAAACACTAAAAGCGTGAAGGTGTTTCAACTTGCAAATGAACTTTTAGACAGCAGTCGCCATAAACAAAAATAACCAATGATCCGGTGGCAGGAATTCCGAGGATCCGGCTTAGGAATTCCGGTTCCGGTGATTCGGCCAAAGTGCAATCCGTGCCATCACTGCTTGATACTGCTTCCAGAAAAATTTAAATGTTTCCAGAAGACTAGCAATACTTCCAAAATATTTGACACTGGTTGTAAGCAACTCTTCTATGAAGTAGTAAGTCTTTTATAGAAGATATTAAATGCGTTCGTACTGCTTTTCGAGGAATTGATATTGCTTTCAAAAGACTCAATACTTGCACCGGAAGACCTGAAATGCTTCTAGAAGAGTTGATACTGCATCTAGAAGACATGATGTTACTCCCAGAAGATTGAAATGCTTTTTTTTTGAAGTCCTGATGTCGGTACCAGAAGACTTTCAATGCTACTAGAAAGCTTGATACTACCTCTAGAAGACTCAATACTGCTTCTAAAACACATGATATTACTTCCAGATGAATTGCAATGGTTCCAGAAAATTTCAAATTCGTCGAAGACACTTGATACTGCTCCTAGAGGACCTAATATTGCTTCCAAAAGGCTTGAAATATTTCCAGCATGATTGAAATGCTTCCAAAAGACTTTGATATTACTTCTAGAAGATTGAAGTGCTTCCAGAAAACTTGATATTATTTATGGATCTACGACATGAAATGTTTCCAGAAAACATTTCAACGAGATAAAATCTGTAATAAGAGGAAAATGTGTTGATGAAAGAAAAGTTGATATAAAGCAGCAAGATATGATATCTGATACAACTCTCTGGGAAAAAATAGCATCCGTTACTACAAGCTGTAATTAATGAATACAACTTTCACCATCAAGGTTGGCATCTTTGCAGATCTTAAATGTGTTAGGCTCATTATCACGTAACATTATTGTAATTTGATTCAATTCTATGTCCCATAATTGAGTTACATACCAGTATGACTTTCTAAAAGCTATCCCAACTCAACACAACGTGTTCCTTCTCCGATTCCTTTGTTAGCAATGTCCTGTAATATTGGTGAAACTGTTGTTGTTTTCAGAACATGTCCAAATATCAGAAGTTAACGTTATATGTTCCATTTTAGACAATTATTTTGCAATTTGAATCCGTAATATGTCATAAATATCAAATGTTACATATTTAATACAGTTCCAAGAAGGACATGTATACCATGGAACAACAATGGACAATAAACGAGAAAAAACTTACCAGTGAGTATGTTTGATTATCTAAGCAGATTATTTCAGCTATTTCGATAGTAATTTTTTAGCTGGTGATCGTTTATATTTCAAGGTTTATTTTTCGTTTGGTATTGTTGTAAAGTTGCTGTTGCATATTAGTTCTACGTCTTCCGTTACCGTTTTCTCAAGCTTCTTATCTTCATTTTACGTGTTCTTGGTATTTCTTATATTCTCTTATCTTCATGGTGTCGCTTTAAATGAGTCTCTTTTAAAACTCCTCTTAATATTACTCGTTTGCATAATTTACTGTTAGTTGTAGCTTCGTCACTGCACAATATAGCCAAGACTTACTATTTTTATTGACATTTTAAAATATTTTTAACAGCAGGGTTTTATAGGCGATCATAAACCGTAGGATACACGTCGAATTTAACCAAACACTAAAAGCGGGAAGGTGTTTCAACTTGCAAATCAACTTTTAGATAGCAGTCGCCACAAACAAAAATAACCAATGATCCGGTGGCAGGAATTCCGAGGATCCGGCTTAGGAATTCCGGTTCCGGTGATTCGGCCAAAGTGCAATCCGTGCCATCACTACTTGATACTGCTTCCAGAAAAATTGAAATGTTTCCAGAAGACTAGCAATACTTCAAAAATATTTGACACTGGTTGTAAGCAACTCTTCTATGAAGTGGTAAGTCTTTTAAAAAAGATATTAAATGCTTTGAGAAGACACGATACTGCTTTAGTAGACTTGAAACTGCGTCCAAAAGACTTAAAAAGCTTCTAGAAGACTTGATACTTCTCCTAGAAGACTTGGTACTTCCCCTAGAAGACTTGATACTAGTTGTAGAAGACTTGAAATGCTTCCAAAAGACATTGTCTCTGTAAGACTTGAACTAAATCTAGAATACTTAACATCGAGATAAGATTAACATACAAGATTTGAAATGCTTCCAGAACACTTAATATTTCCTTTGGAAGAATTGAATTGCTTGCAGAAGACTCAATACTGCCTCTAGAATACTTGAAAGTTCTTCGAAAAAACTTGAAATGCTTCCAGAAGAATTGATACTGTCCCTGAAAGACTCGATACTGCTCCAGAAGACTTAATACTGCTTGTAGAATTCTAATACTGCTTAGAAGACTTGAATGACTTCTCGAAGACTTAAAGCTTTCCAAATAGTTACTAGATAAATACTTTCAGAAGTTTTGATGCTGGTTCTAAATGACTTGAAATACTTTCAAAAGACTGGATATTGCTTTTAGAAGACTTGATAAAATGTTTCCTGTAGATTTGTTACTGCTTGTAAAAAAAAACTAGATAAACCATTTGAGTTTGTTTCGAAAATATTAAATACTATTGGACAAAATGCAAAATCATGACATAAGTAGTTCAGAAACTGTTAATTAAACACTAAATACTGCTGCAGGAAGACATTTTTTAATACAAAACACAAGAGCTGTGTATAAAATTTGATTTTGCTTCCAAAATACTAAATACTGTTGGCCAAATATCATCAAATACGATATCTTCATCTCAAAAGTTCAAAATTGCCAATTCAAGACTGGCAGAAGACATTTCGTTTGCAAACCAACCATAGGCGTAAGATACGCAGTTATTCAAGTTGTTCATATTATTTTCAAAAACCGGCGCCTTATCCCCCATATGTTCTTGATAACTTTTCGATTATGGCACTTTATCTCGATTTTGAAATAATGAGGAATAACCACATAATGAATCTCACCTTCCTCCCTCATCTTGTTTTTTTAATATATTTTTATGTAGAATCTCCCTTTTAAGTGTACTGTAAATACAATTTCCTATATATAAAAAACAATTTTCGATATTTCAACACATCATTACTTTCGATACCGATACTTTGCGGGTATTGATTGCCGATATCAAGGTAGGTATCGATATCATCGACAAGTATCGATTCTTTGCCCAGCACAAGTTAACACTAGTTATTGTATGAGGAAGATGTATGAAAGTATTTTTCAGTTTATTTGGTTCTGAGGTGCGACCCGTATTTTCAAGTAAAACGAAGCCTACGTTTTAGCCTAGCTTATATATAATGCAGATATCGTCCACATATAGAGCATTCAGCGTGAGACAAGCTGCTGGAAATTAATCTTTGATATTTATTAGAGATTAATTTCCTTTAGAAAGCATCCACAAATATATCTGCTAAAACACCAAAAAATGAGGGAACCAATACCCATCATTTATTTAATAAAAATTATTATTAAGGGTAAAGAAATTTTGCTTACAAATGATTCTAGACGATTTATGAATAATTTGATGTTGTTTAATTTTTTAGCTAAATTTGTTGTGCATTTTATGGTATACCGGAATATATGTTGAAAAAACCTGCAAAGAATGACTTGTGAAAGTTTCGAGACTTTGCTAGTAGGGGTATTAGTATTGCTATGATGAATCTGATACTTTTATCAGATTTAACATTTTAACATTTTATGCCTGGTTAAAGTGGATTCATGACAGAGGAATTAATGTTAGTGATATAAACATTTCCAAAAGAAAGTAGTTAGAGTTTGTGAATCTTTTAAGTTTATCGTTGCATTTAGTAGTTGGATTATTGTGAATCTGTGCAATATTATTATTGGAAAATAAGTCAAGAGATTTTTGAATATCTTGTCTGCATTAATGATAATTAAATTGTTATTAGTAACTTTTCTATTAAAATTTAAATCATCAATCTTTATAGTGATTTCGTCACTATCTGTTCCATCATTAATTTATATCGTAGCTTTTTGCATATAAACAATCCAACGCTGAACAATAATTAAAACTGAAAGTATCAACCTAAATTTATACATCATACAGATAACTCAAGTATAGCCCAAGTTTATCTAAGATCATTAACACGTTGAGTGCCATATGAGATCGCGTTGGTCTCATGTTGTATTGGAACGTAGAGACTGCGCGAGTCCACCCTGGTCTCATATTAAACAATTTTACATTTGGCCGTGTGTGACCACGGTGGTATAACGTAATGCATTGAAATACATGTGATAGCAGAGTAGACGGCCAGAAGAAACGATTTATGTCATTGGCCTGTTATTGTGAGACCAATATGTCACCACGTGGCATAGGGAACTGTAATATGTAAATAATGCAATAAAGTTAGAAAAAAACAAATAGAAATAGAAAAATAAATAGATCTATCTAGTCTATCTATTTATTTTACCTTTTATAATAATACAAAAAAATATATAATTCTTAATACATTAATACAACATAGATATAATCCATAAGAAAACATAAATATCATTCGAAAACATGGATATAAATCTTAAAAAAAAACAGAAAATATGGTGTGTATATACTAAATTTTAGAAGCTGTATGTGCTTCAAAAAAACAGTTCAAACAAAAATATTGATCGCAAGCACTACATTTCAACGTGGTTTGAGGAGTTTTCCTCAATGCTTGTTCTCTTCCAGATTCGTTTGAAATTTTCTTGTAGCATATTACACACCGACGTCTTTTAGAACGACCAACATCTTCTAATTTATGCTCTATTTCGGTCATGTTTTCAGATATTTCTTCCTGTCTCGCTGTTTTCAACAGACCACTTATGACTTCTTCTTTGAACGCAGTTATTGATATTTTATTATTGGTTATTTCTTTATACGCAATGTAGGCATTTACTATTGCACTTCCAGTTAATAACTCGAACGCCAATTTCCTATACCATTTCATACTACGGCGAAGGCAGGTATTATAAGATTTTAACTCATCAGATATATCAATACCTACATTTTTGGGCTTTTGTATTTTTTTACCTCTTTTGATTAAAGTAACCATTTCATTTTCATATCTAGTGCTCAATACTAATACGTCCCTATTATCTCTCCATTTTTCAACTACTTTTCCTTGCTTACATTCTTCAGCTATTACTTTTTCAACTTTCAACTTTTTATCTACAACCCTTTTGGGGTTATATTTTCTATTAGATCGTAATGTTCCAATAAGATGTGTTTTTCTATGTAATAGTGCATTAGCTAAACTCACTGATGTGTAATAGTTGTCAGTGCATAAAGTACGTCCGCTGTCTAAAAGATTTGTCATCAAATCCATTACAACTTTTGTAGGCACTGACACATGACCATCCTTTGATTTGCCGCAGTATACTTGGAAATCATATGTGTACCCATCTTTTAGGCACAGCTTAAATAATTTGATTCCGAACTTATATCGCTTATTGGATATATATTGACGAAATTTCAGTCTTCCTCTAAAAGGTACAAGAGTCTCATCTATACAAACGTACTCGGAGGGTGTCATTTGGCACTGAAATGATGTCCGAAGCTTGTTCACAAGTGGTGTTATCTTGTGTCATTTATCATCACTAATTTCCTCATTATTACTAAAATGTATCATTTTCAGAAGTAACTGAAAACGATTTCTGGACATTACACTTGGGATTGCATTTTTGTACAATCGTTTCGTTGACCAGTATGAAGAAAGTTCTGGGAAAGAACACAACCCCATCCACAAAATAATACCAATGAAATGTTCTATTTCTGTAGGGTCTGTGGGAGTCCATTTCAGAATACGTGCGTTTGGTAGAATATTACTTCGTTTACACTGTTCAGCGTATCTGTTTGTTTCTTCTACCTAAAATATATATTATTATTATGTTATTTTAATAGAAGATTTTTTGACTCACGATTAAGCTTATGATGTCGTCATTCACAAAAACTTTGAAAAAATCATATGGCAGTTTGTCGTATTGTTCATATAGAGCAATACTAAAACCAGAGTTTGGGACACTAAATTGTAAGTTTTTTAGATTTTTCCCAGTTGCATGAGCCCACTCAAACTCATTACTCTGGTTATTTGCTTCTTTTTCAATATCATTATTATTTTCTTCATCACCCAAGTCGTCATAACGCATGTTTCTTATAACTTCTTCTATTATTTCATCTATGTAATTGGGGCTTTCTATAATTTCTTATGAGGTAGGCGGTTCTGGTTTCTGCGAAGATGGTGCAGAATTATTTTTTTTGAACCGTTTAGATTTAGACCGATAATCGTCCTCGGCTTCAGAACTTTCTGTAACCGGTTCGTATATTTCGTCGCCGTCAAAAATATTTGCCTCACTTTCTTCATCAGAAAGCAACTCTTTCCATAACTTCTTCAAACGTGCTTGTTCTTTTTCGTATGACATATTCACATTCACAATTACACTCACAACATCCAAACAAAGACTGCGAAAAGTAATACTCGATCGCCGTAAACACGTGTATGAGAGATTTTACAAGTTCAGACAGGAATTACGTGATGACACATTGGACTCACATGGCTACTCGAGATGTACGCGTCTATTGTAGGCCGCGCGAGACCAACGTTTCACCATAAAATAAAAGTTTAAAATAAATATCAAAAAAAAAAATTATAATAATAATTTATGTTAATTCCTGAATCTGTAGAACAATAATTACAAGATTCTAAAATAAAAAACAACGTGTTAAATAAAGTAACTTGAGGAATAACTGGAGATCAATTCTATTTATGAGCGCTAACATTTCTATTTAAATGTTTAGCCATTATATCCGAACTCCGTTCTAACGAGGTCCAACATATCAAGGTTTTACTGTATATATAAATTTGGAACAGTTATGTATAATTGCTAATAACCATTAATTCTATTTTCTTGGTTAAGAGTTTTAAAAGATATCTTAGAGATTAAGATTATGGTAAATAATAAAACTGTACTGCCTTTCTCTTTTTGTTTACATTCATTTTGTTGATATAAATTGCACGAAAAATCCAGTAATTTATTTAAATAAACTGGAAGAAACATCTGAACAAATATAAATGACTCATCGCGATAACAAATTTATATAATTAATATGTTTGAACTAAATTATGATTCATCATAATTTACGGAAATTCTCAGATCTTATCCTTATGTTGATAGTGATTTGCAACAATGAATAATCTCTAAGGTTTCCTAAAAATGTTATCTTTAAAAATTGATCCAATATTTCTTTTGAAATGAAATGAAAGAAAGTGTTTTGTGAGTTGATTTGGTTATTGCGGTTTAAAATGTTCAAAGCTACAGCTAAATAAACTCCAAGTAATTGTGTATTCTGAAGATAAAAGAAGATTTCGTTTCTAAAAATACATGTAAACAAAGTGCTTTGAAAATAATCAAAAATGTGGCGTAGTTCTTTTAAAATAAATTACTACAAACGACGAAAAAATAAAAATTAATTATTTAGAAATCTAATTTATTTTTAAGTGAACGTGTTGATAACAGATTGTTAAAAATATTTTATGACCTTATATTAAAATGTCGAGATATTCTAGAGAAATACTATCAAACCTACACAATATACATTATTAGCACAATAAACGTGATGAAAATCTCCACGTGACTACAATAATGATCGATAATTTAATTGTGTACGACACAAATGAAGGCGGACATTTTCATCAAATATGTTACCTAATATTGGCGTAAAATCTAATTATATTCTTGTTTTGTTTTATATTATTTTATCTGACACATCTTAATTTTTACTACTCAGATATGCTAGCCGTATTTACTGATAAAATCAGAAAGTATACTAGGATAACGGTATATCGTTAGAAAGTCCATGAAATATGGATGTTCTGGAAAGTATTTAAAAATCAAACAGTTCTTTTTATTTTTCTATAGAATATTTCTTTCAAAATAAATTTTTATTCACCAATTTATTGATATATTAACTGTTTCATCACCATCTAAATTCAATAATGTTCCTTCATGGCGATTGTTATAGTGTTTAAATATATTTTCAGAGACTCATCCAAAACTCAACGACGATTTAATAACGAAGTTAGAATCGTAAAATTGAATTTAAAATACGTGAATAAATAATATTGATGCCGAATTCTACTCGATGTTTGGTGTAAACCATACATCAATGCTATTTCCGATGACCCAGAAACGTCATCATAATGAATATAAATTTGTCGTGTTTCTCCAGGCAACATACTCTGATAGTGACGTTTAATATCAATGTTATCCAGAATCCTTTTGAGAAAATGAAAAAATACTTTGTAACTGAAATATGTAAGTCACGAAATGACAGCAAAAGCAGCACAATAGGTTAACTTGAATTGTATATCTTTTCGGATTTTTCGATGACAGCATTTGATGAATAGCATTACCTTTGGTATCTTCCAATATCATCTCTGGCCTCAATATTTTCGACATTATCCATCAGTTTCTATAATGTTTACTGGATTTTCTACTTTCTTTCCTAATGCAGCTCAATATTATTTTTGTTTTGTTTATGGCAGTGATAGCCATATTAAAGTATTAACGACCACAATCAAACAAATGTAATGGAAATTTACTTCGAAAAAGATGCTCTTTTTTCATAACCATCATTACTATTTAAAATCCAACTCAACATGTTGTATCGTTACGTATTTAAAACCAAAAATTTAAAATATCATATCTCAGGAATGAATTGAGATATACTGATAAAATAATAAGCATTTTAAAGTAAATTTATTCAAAATCAAGTGTGCCTTAATCTGTTTCTTACTTTTCATAAGCACCATTGTCAGATCTTTTTAAGCACAACACTGTACACTGAACATGCGAACAATCAAAATTTAGAAAAATCATATCTCAAGAACGAATTGAGATATATTGATAACATAATAAGCATTTTAATGTAAATTTTGTCAAGTTTAAGTGTGCCTTAAATCATTTCTTATTTCTCATAAGCACGGTTGTCCGGTTGTTTTAAGCACAACACTGCACACTTCAATACTGAACATGTGAAAATAAAAATTAAAAAGATCATAGCTCAAGAATGAATTAAGATATATTGATAAAATAATAAGCATTTTAAGGTAAATTTAATTAAGTTTAAGTGTAGCTTAAATCATTTCTTATTTATGTTATATATTGTTCAATTCACGATAATTGACCTACTTATACTTGAACAGTCAATTGCACAACTCTATATATCGTACGATAGAATCCTCCTTTGCTTCAATATCATTCCTATCATTTATTAATGAACCCGTCTTAACGGTAGATATTAGGTTAATATATTCTCTGATAATATAATAGTTATGGTTCTTAAAATATCTGTTATTAAAGTTGCTGCTGAAATTCCAGCTTGCAGTTTAGGAACGAAAGCTTAAGAAAAACATTTGTAATAACCAAACACCAGAATTTCAAAAAGTATTTGAAACTCTCAAAATTTTACAATAACAAATTTCACAGTTACTTATTTCTTCTTTCATATCTTCTTCCTTAAATAAAATGTATATAAGGTATATCATGTTGTAGAAAGAAAGTATCTTTTATTGGCTATCGACCCACCGTAGTGGTACACGCATATTTAAATTTGTGGAAGGCCTTCTTCTGATTCAAAAAGTTTTTCAAACAGACTTCTTTTGTGTCCTTGTCTTACATCGTCGTCGTTTTGTCTACTTATACACATCTTGTTCATAATTTGTCTATTCATTGGTGTGTCAGAAAACTTTGGTCTTAAAATTTTGAGTCTGTCTGTAATGGGAGTAAAGTTTGTTCGTTCGTATAATACTACGTATGTTATGTTATGATACTACGTATGTTATGTAGTGTTGTTCATGTGTCGTATTTTCAGTCTTAGTTTTTTTCTTTCACTTTTGTTTATAATGTCTAGCGTTTGTTTACGTAGGTTAGTTGTTAGTATGTGTCCGTACTCAATCAATGGTCTACATATGCTTTTATAAATGTGAACTGTTGTCTTCTTCGGAAGTGTTGCGGAAGTGTTTCGGTGGAATTTTTCTTTCTTAATTTTCTTTTTAATATTTAGGCTAATGTTTCTAATCTTTATTTGTTCAGGACATAAACTTTGCAAAAGTTTTTTTGTTCTTTCCTTTTAGTTTTTCCACGCTTTGGGCCACCCTTAGTCATCCTTACTGGTTTAGTTTTTGGATAGGGATTCAATTGTTGTGGAGAGACAAAACAATTTACTTGAGCTGATGCAGAGGCAACTGGTACAAACAACTGATTACTTGATGTAAGAGTGGATGTACGAGGATCAGCAGAAGAGTTAATTGTGGTAGAAGAATTCAAAGTAGAGGTGGATATGCATGTTTCTTCTAATATTGATTCCATATCTTCTGAAGAAGTACTAGGGCTAGGGGAATCTAAAGAAATATATTGACGATCTGAGACGGTAGAGCAGAGAAAGTCATGGTCTTTGAAAACATTTCGATCGTATGGTGAGATTCCACATTTCAGGGAACCTGATTTCACGTTTTCATGTGTTGCAGCACGACCCCAAGCTTTAGAGGATAACTTAGCATGTGTATAGATGAACTGCTTTACTGAACTATTTTTTAAACGGACCAAACACATAAAGGTCCAGAGTTTGCAAAAGGTTGGCAGTGTGCGACGGAAGTGTCAAAATTGTGATTCCATTGTCTCTGTAGAAATGAATACAGTAAGATGTGACTCATGATTATCAACCAATATCAACACAGGACGTTCTTTATCACACCTTAATTATGTGATAAAGATTGAAGAATCTTAATACTTTTACAAACTATTCGCTGGTCATCCAACCAGATTTGCGGACAAGATCTAGAGCTCCAGGTATTGCACCACTCATCATTCGTTGTTTATCGAAAAGGATACGAGGAAACACAAACACGGGAGATAAAGAGTTGTCATTTGCACAAATTATACCACTGGTCACACTAGTTCTTCTCGCTTTCTTGAATTTACTTGACCAACTTGCTTTTCGTCCTTCTGTCCAATTACTTTAGCTATCGGAGGCATTGTGGTAATTTCCGTCTCATCTGGGTTGAATATTTTAAACCAGGTTTAAATTTCATTATTTCCATAACGGTATTAAATTTATCAAAGAATTCATTCACAGTAGTTTTGTTAAAGGCAGTCATTCTGGCAAGAGACGTAGACTCAGGTTCTTGAATTGATAATGTAGGATTTCTTTTCATAAACCAATCATAACCAGCTAGAAGCTTTCTTTCCAAGATTCTGGAGATTTTATTTTATTTATTTGGGCATATTGTGAAGCGATTTGCCTACATTTATTTGGAGTTACACCGTTAAACATTTTAAACCATTCCAATGAATATATTGCCAGCGATTTTTCCATTTGGTCTGAGAAAACCTGCATTTACGAAAATTTTGTTTAAATGATAGATTTTCGATGCCCACTTCTCTGGTTTTTATTACATAAAGTGCTAGACGGGACTTCGTTACGTTTCGAATAACTGCTACGTGGCGTAAACTTCCATGATTAATTAGAATATCTTCCATTGCTAGCTGGAGGTCACCTTCAGGAAAAGTATGCTCAGGTTTCTTGTTAAATTCACGTGGCATCTGAAGAAAGTGTAATAAAAGTATTCTAATTAAATGTGTCATACCGGGATATACGGGACATTTTAGATCTTTGGCATTAACCTCTTGATGGATAAGATAAAAAGATTGAAAGAAAACTGGAGTTTGCGTTAACTGTAAAAAGCGATTAAGGCTAGGCGCACACAGACGATTGTTCGTCGAAGAAACAGTTTAGTTCGATTGGCTTGAAATCGGGATGCTTTATCAATATATGTAACTAACTGTTTAATTGTTTATTAATTGCATTATATATCGAATTCAAAAACAAATTGTATTCATGTTAAATTCCTTTTAGTGATGAAATTATTATTCAAGTTTTGCTAATAAAATTTCATAAATGTTAAATAGAAAACCAGTATTACTTGCGTTGGTATACATAGCTGAAGTTGCAGCTACGTATACCAACGTACACGTTCTATACAAAACTTGTATCTACACGAAAACATCCTGATAAGATTTTCATGTCATGTTTCATGCCAACCGGAAGATATAAAATTCCTAAAAATCTCAACTAAATTATCGATTGTGTGTGTGTACTTCAAACGAAACTGTGTGCGACTCTTTAATCATAAGTGCATATGGAGTCCTATTGATTAAAAAGTCCAGTCGATCTGTGGTTGTGCTGTGTGCGCATCTTCATTGATCCTAATATACCTATTTATGTACACCGACTAAATTATCAAGCGACCAAAAATCAACCGTATGTGAGTGTAGAAAGGATCGTATAACAGA
This sequence comes from Onthophagus sagittarius, assembly GCA_036711965.1. Taxonomy (NCBI): domain Eukaryota; kingdom Metazoa; phylum Arthropoda; class Insecta; order Coleoptera; family Scarabaeidae; genus Onthophagus; species Onthophagus sagittarius. The sequence continues at coordinate 57,201,335 of JASERS010000001.1, forward strand.
ATCGTTGCGATTTAGACTAAATGAAAGGAAAGCGATGATATTAGGAAGGTGATTGCGTCAGCATCTTTCTATGGACCGATTGTTTAAATGAGAAAGATTGAAGGAAGTAAAAATTCTGTTAAAACACGGATAAATGGTATGAGAATGACATCATTAATGTGGTATCGTGAGTGGATGACCATGGATTCTATGAAAAAAATATAAAACTGTAAGTATGTCGCGATGAGTAAGAATAACTGCTATATTTTATTTATTGGAGCCATTTGTGTAGTTATTATATATTATTAATCAACCCATTTTACTCGTAATCAAAAGTTAACAAACTTCACAACTTCAAACCTAAAATAATTTGACAAAGTTTACTTTAAAATTCTACGAATCTGATAAAGCAAAAATTAAAGCAGATTCTGGTTTTAGAAGAAACAAATTCGAAGTTAACATTCAATAAGATCATCTGTGACAAATCTAAACATTATAATTGCTCTGAGCAGTTTAGAATTCACGTAATAGCAGCTCTATGTTCCACTTGTTTTGATTATGAATAGAACAGCAATACACAAATGGATATAGTTAAAAATGAAATTGCTAATTGTGAATCTGGATTTTGATAAAATTTAGGAATTCAAGAAGAAAGTTGAGATTTGAAGACCATTGAGATTTCTGTAACAGGTGTTTTTGAGGTCATTATTCATTTTTTTAATATGTACGATTTTTAAGCTACCAATACAGATATAAATCATATATCTGTATATATTTCATATTATTAATTACAAAAATTATTATACATGTCAAGTTTTTCATTTTTTCAATAAATTTTGATTTATAGATATTGTAGATTTTGTTGTATATAATTTTTTATTGAATATTTGTTCACTCACATGAATCTCCTAATGTAAAAAACAGGGTTGAACCAAACATGTTTTTTTTTTTAATTTTAAACAAAGCAGATATTTTTTATTGTTTTAAACTGTTGTATTTTTGTTCTAAACTATATTTGTATAGTAGTTTAAGGATTGTTTTTTAAACAAATAAAACGTGTTTTAAACTAGTAACAGCATATCAATAAAACTATTAAAATCATTTAAAGATACATATGAATATGAAATGGATGTATAGAAAGTTCAAGATCGTTTAGAAATGGCATTAACTCCCACACATTACATAACCGGTATACTAGATCATCGATTTTGAGGCGCAAATCTCATTAGATAGAGCAATGAAGTATGTCGAAATGAATTATCTAAAAGTTTTACCGACTCACAGTGTTAGGAAATTTGTAATTACCGACCATAATTATTTTAAATTTTTTTAACTATTATAGCAAATGGGGATCAAGCTTAAGTAATATCATAATCCTTTGTACTCCGCAATAATTACTTTTTAGTAACCTCAACTCTGGTCAAAAAGACAAAGTTAGATAAAGTAAAAACTTATTTTGTATACCAATTTCTAGAAATATTTGATTAATATTGAGAACCGATTGTAAACATATTAAAAGATATACGCCAATGAATTGTTTTTAACGTCTTTACTACTGAGAACCCTATGAGAACCCTATTCATGATTAGTTTCTTTCTTATTCTCTTATCATGGGAAAAGTTTCTCGACCAGTTCCTTCATTACGCCTTCACTGATGAGGGTTCTTTTTTAAGTTTAAGTTTCTTCATTATTACAATCTGTTAACAATAAACAATATTTATAACTTTAGAACTTTATAAATAAAATAACATGAATTATCACAGTAGGAACTTGCCAAACAGCATTCCCTATTTAGAAGAATTTGTTGCTTATGATGGTAAGTCGAGAGTTTCCAATTTCTTCAACCTTCTGATGATTTGACGGTGAGTTAACTCATTGGCGAGAACATTTGGGTAGTTTTCTAAACTATTGATGTAGTCAGAACTTCGGTAAGCAATTACTTTTTCCACTGTTGGCATTTGAAGGTCCTCATGGATGATATAGTCAGTCACATGTCATGGTGCCTGACAGATATGACGGAGTACTTTAGACTGAAACCGTTGCAGTTGCATGATGTTTGTTTTGCTTGCAGTTGGCCGCAATTGTATTCCCGTATTCCCAAATAGGTCTTGTAGAATATAATAAAAAATAACCTTGTAGTTTCTAAGTTTATTTTTATTGCTTAAACCGGAGCTCTTATTCATGTACCAATACATTATGATTAACTTGGCCCACCGCGTACCCACCTGCGACTTTATCTTCAACGCTCGTCCTATCTTTACCATAACAAGTGCTAAATCAACTGTATATGTTACCATACTGACTCCAGTTTAGATCTAATAACTCATAACCACGTCATAAAATATATTCCAAAGAGTCGAAACCAAGACAGACCCCTGAGGTACCCCATACAATATCTCAAACTCCATCTGGTTTGGCATTATCCTTCTTTCTGAAAGCTACCTATGGACTATTCTGAGCAGATATTTACTCACTCTTCCTTTTTCCAGTGATTAAAGAATACCGTCCTAAGAAGCGGAGTTAAAGACATTTTCAATATCAATGGTAACCATTGCACACAGTTTCTGATTATTTAACGCTTTCTTTTTAATATTCTCCACATAGTCTTACATCTTCATCATTGCCTATTACATTTGCTATCAATATTTCCGGGGTAATATTATCTGGTCCGGGGTTTTAATTTTTCTAGTTTTAAAAAAAGCCTTATTCAATTCGTTATAGTAAAGATAGATGCAGAGACAGTATATGTTGTTTTTCCAGTTTTTGATTAATTTGTTTCTTATTCTACTGTCGTCCCATATATCTTCATCCAATTTTTAGCACAGCCTTCTTTAGCATTCCTTTTTACTGTTTGTGTTTCTTCATTCTCTCATCTATTTCACTTTCTGGAACTGCTTTTCCTCTTAATCTTGTTATTATCGTTTTAAACGCATTACATTCCTTCCTCTTTACTGCTATCTCATTATTCCACCAATATAACCCAGTATGTTTTCTACTACTAGTTCTTTTATTAAATATCTTAAACCACTCTTTTGTTATATTTTTACCACTTCTTCCTTAGTTTGATTTCTTTCTGGTGGATATAATGCTACGCAAATCTCAGCATATCTTTCCATCACTGCATGTGTTACTCTCCAACCTACATATGTATGTATTTTCATCAGAGTATCATCTTGATGTTGCAAGCTACATGGTTATATTTCAAATAATATGGTTCTATGATTACTCGTATTCTCTCTTTCGTTATATACTGTTCAGCAGTGTACTTTGGTATATAATTTTTTTGATGTAAGGTAAGGTTAATATAAAATAATACAATTAAATACAAAAATAATACAAGCCAACAGATCCACACTTAACCTAACCCAACCGTAACCTAACGGTACGACTTAAATGCGACTAATTTGTCCCACTTAATCCCCTCTTTCAGAATCTAACTTCAATTTCTTTCTTTACTCAGTTTGCTACATATTCTCAACATATTCAAAGGCTTCCCAATCCTCTCCGTACAGCCGACATCACCTCTTTACATAATCCTGAATACCTGTTCGCTCTCTCCTTATTATCACAATGGTACCTAGCCACCAGCTTTTTTCTTTCGTCACATCTTTCCCTCACAACTCCGTAATTATGTGCTCATATCTTTGTTTATATCTACCCTCTCTTACCGGCATCCTTCTCTCTTCTCTTTGGACGTCCCTATCCCTGTTGCTTATCTCCCCTCAATAAATAATACAACCCAATCGAACACAACACAACCTAAAGGTACGACTTAACTGGGTAAATGGATAAGAAAACGTTCAGTAAATACAAAAAGGGGCACGACGAACAATCTGTTTGGCATCATTTCCAAACAAGAACGAAATAATATGCGTTGGAAGTTCTACTAGTAGTCTTCAGATGTATTTAAAAACCATTCATGGGCGTACACCCAAAAGAAAGCATGCCGATTTGTGAATGATGACCATAGAGATCTCGTGATTTTTAAGGAACGTAGTGATCGGTGACCTTTTACATACAGAAAGTGTCCACATTTTCCCAGATGTGTGACAAAAACACCATAACAAGTAGCTGACTCAGAATTAGTGGTAAAACGATATTGAACATATTTTCTAGAAATGGTGTTCCTTCGAAGATACGAACAGATCTGGGGAGAGTGTTTGTTGGTGTTAACCATGCTACGGAATTTTTTGAATAAAGTGGTACTAAAAATAAGTAATGCGAGGCAAATTAGATCTCCGTTAAGTATGTTACAAGATTTATGAAGTAATACAGATACTAATGAGCTTGTAGTTACTTATGTCTGAAAATTGCCAGAACGATTGAAAAACATGCAAGAAATTGTAGAAATTAGTATGAAAGAAGCACACAATAATCATCAAAGATATATTATGATAAAGGAGCAAAAGAATTTGTTTATAAAGAATGGGATAGTGATGATATATCAACCAGCTAGAACGAATAAATTACAAATCCAATGGAGAAGTCTAAACGAAGTAGTAAAGATAATATCAGACATCAATTATCTTCTAAAAGAATTAACTGAAAGAAAAAACAAATACTTATATATGTAAATTTATTGAAACTTTATTATGAAAAACCTGAAATAGTAGAGATGTACGTAACCTCTTCGAGGAAAGAAGATAGTAATGAGTCTATATGAAAAGAAACTAACTTTACTGGCTACAGAAGTTTTACAACGTGCAGAAGAAATTGGACAATTAACAGAAGAACAATGGACGGATTTGAAGAACTAAATCGGGTACTGACTCAAACAACGAATGACGGTTCTAAAAAAAACCGAATTGAGCATCAAAAAAAATGCAAAATATCATACATGCTCTCCAGGAAAAAACGTTCACATCTGCAGCTGTTGGCAGACTAAATAACTTAAAACTTAATAGTACATTAATTAAAAAAATAATTGAAAATGATAACTTCAGTCCAAATAAAATCATTAACAATTTTATATGGGTGCTTTTTGAGAAGCATAACAAGTCTTCCAGAGTTAATCTCAAGACTTTTAAAAGTATTTCAAATCTTCTAGAAGCAATATCAAATCTTCTAAAAGCTATACTTTTAGAAGCTGCAAGTCTTCTGAAAAAATTTCAAGTATTCCAGAAGCAATATCAAATCATCCAGAGGCAATATTAAGTCTTGTGGAAATATTTCAAGTCTTTTAGATGTAGTATAAGAACTCTTGGCGACATTTTAAGTCGTGGAAGCATTTCAAATCTTTTGGAAGCTGTTCCAAAGCAACTAATAGCTGTATCAAGGTATCTAGAAGCATTAATAAATAAATAATTAAAACAATTAAAACATACGTGCTCTTCAATAAATATATTCTTTTTAACAGGAGTTAGACAGAAAAAGCTCAGTAGTACATTAAAACATACAAATTAAAATAAGATAAGATTATCTGAATCAAACCATATTCACAATCTACAAGAATGTGATTTTTTAATGACGGTGTATCACTATTACTGAAATATCGCTTATCTCTAGAACATAGTGAACCTAAATATAGTAAGATAGCAGATTTATTTAACAACAAAAGTCAAAAGCTTGCCGAAGTTAAACTTCCCACAATTGTATGATAGGCGATAGATCCCCGCTCCTTTTAATAATGGTAGCTTGTCCTTGGCTATCGTTTTTATTCATGTGCCTTGCATTCGTTTACATCGGAAACATAAGAAAGACAGATAAATCTAGCTGCTTCCATACTGCTGTTTTTCCCTTTGCTTCCGCTGCATAGTAGCTCAGTTAATGTTCGTCAAAATATTCATTCTTCTGCAGAACATCCTGTAGAAACCGTCCCTCCTTTTTTTAGGTTGTCTTCTTCACAAATTCTTTCTGTTCTGAAAGTACGGATCACGGACCTCTTCCGTTAGGGATGATTTAGTGTTTGATGTTGCCTCTAATTGTAAGTTCCATAATATCGGAGCCATAGCTGTGGTTTCCACTGGCTCTTCTTCAAAGCATCTTCTTCGAATAATTCCATGTAAAATTAGCTATAATCGACGGCAATGCTCGTAAAACTCACCTTTCCAATTAAAATGCGTTGACAATGAATAATACTATACTAGATCTAGCAAATATTCTGGTAATCCCTCCGGAATAAATTTCTGGCAAAGATCGTCTATCTAGTATTAGTCTTAGTGTTAGTTCTAATTTTAATTAAATAAAGTTAACCATTGCATGCAAAATGCCAACGTATTCAGTGGAGGTATGACTGGTATCTTCAAAACTCTTATTCCTCATGCGATAACTACTTTACTATTAATTTGTCTAAATCTGTTGTAGTCCACAAAATACAAATTTAAAGAAAATAAGTCAAAACAACTAATTTACTTTTGCGATACAGTATTTGAAAACGTGTTAACAACGACATCTCAGATCATATCAGGATCTTATGCAGTTGTGAATTTGTTTTTTATTCTAATCTTGACAATATATCTACGATTTTAGGAAAAACTGAATATTTCTTTGATATTTCTGCATTATTTATAATATGCGATTTTGGAGCCGTTGATACAAATATGATGTAGCTTAATTTATAATATTTTTTCCAAATATTATTTACGAAACTCAGAATATAAAAGTTTTAATTGTATAATTTATTTGTTAATTGTATGTCGTATAACTTGACTTTTATTTGAAATTAATGTAGTAAGCACGTTTCTTTGTCTAACAATGAGAACAAACCTTAAGATTGAGATTTGTTGAATAATTCACTATCAAGATTGTTTAGCATCAATTCAAATGAAGGAGGAGTAGACGTAAAAAATTGTAATTAACTTCCCGTTATTGATTTATAAATGAAAAACATTAAAATTTCAAATGCAGGAATGCAATTAAGATTACAATAGTAGTCAACCATGAGAAGTGCGCAATCGCGAATGAAGTGTGTGCGTGTCCGGTGCCGATCGTGTGTATTGTTTAATTGTAGGATAATTACGGTGACCTAACTATTTCCGTCGACCGAATGAGGTCACTTGCGCAATTTCAAGAATGAATATACACCAAGCGGCTCTCTAACCGTTAATTCGCCCAATGGCTCTAGCTCGCCCATGTAAATATACAGCCTCGCGCACACACAACGCATACATACAGCGTACATAAAACGCTTATTCGCTGCTGGCATAGCACACAAGAGAGCATCGTGACCGAGTTCGACTAAAATTATTTCGTTTATAACGGAGAAGAGCGTCTCTCATCCCCGCTGACACCATTATCTAACGTCTAAACATAACCCCATTCCTACGATGTCGTTTTAGCGGCATCCTAAAAAACATTATACACACACACCGAACGAGATATTTTCGGCTCTCGGCGTGCAACTTTGAATTTACAAGTCCGCCGCTCTACGTGCTTAGTATACCGCATGGGTGTATAAGCTTGGATAGAGGAGCTGAAAGCGCAGCCGTAAGCCACGTGGAATTTATTGACCGGAACATTACGGGGGATCGCGTTTTGAATCGCCTCAATGGTTCAAGTGGGCCATATGTTTCTTATTTGATGGGTTTCAATGATACAGTGTAACGAGGTAAATTGTATGTTACTTTAGACACGAAAATAGCCTCCAGTATGGACGCTCCTTCGATATTAGCGGAATAAGTGGATGTTTAAGAACTTGATTGGATTGGGTGTGTTTATTGATGTGTGAAGAATTTTTAAACGAAAATAAATTTATTGTATACGGGGCTATTTTTAACATTATATACCTAACATTGTACTTCAAAAACACAATTTGCAGCGGTGACAAATTTTGATATATAACTATTACGAAAAATTGTAAATATGTGTTAACTGTTAGGTTAAACGATTGATATGCTATTTTCGATTTTATCATTATTATAACAGAAGGGATTTCATGTAATCATTTTCTTTTCTCATTTCACCTGGTACGTTAAAATCAAATAATATTGATGATCATTATGTATAAAAAACATAGCTTAATCATGTATTAGCTAAAAAAACGTATTTCGCTTTTAATTGGTATCTTGTTTTTAGCTGACAGGTGAATATGTAGTAGATAACGGTCAAGAGTTTCTCAAATTTATTCGTATGAATTTTATTGAGATGTAATACACAATAGAATTGGCGGGCTAATAATAGTTAATAGCAATACACAGAATCGAGAAGCTATTTCTGTCTACAAACAAGTTACGGTCACATTACGATTGCTATCATTGTTGTTGTATACAGTGCGTGGAAAATTATGTGCTATTACCAATAAAGTGATAGCCAATTTTGTTTTAAACCAAAAAACAAAATTGGCTTGTTGATACTTTTGAATTTATTCCACCTAACTTTTTTCTTTTTGTTTCGTTTCAATATACATGATTATTAACACGATTTTCAATATACAAGATATTTCTATTAGTCGAGATATCTTAATCACCAACTCAAAAGCCAAAATGATAATGATTTGTGTAAAACTTTTTGGTCTAAACCTAGAAATGTCTAAGCAATGGGTTTTCAAATTAAAGAAATTTTTAGAATTTTTCGTAATTAATTTAAATATGGTTTGTCTTTGAATGATAAAATTTGGCAGTTGGTACAATATTATCATAAAAAATCGTTTATGATTTCTTTTTAAAATAAACGACCACGCGAACAGGCTGTTCACAAATGTTATTTCTAGTGATGGAACTGATAATGATACGAAAAGCCGTATACCGAATATCCAGCATTATCTTCAACCAGTTCCGTATAAATACGAAACGTTTATTGATTTATTTATGTACTATTATAATAATGGGTTACCTTCGAGATGACTTCCTAGTGGCTTCCTAGAACTCAGGGCAGTATATACAAAACATAAATCCACATACAAGTCATTGATAGGATTAAAAAGCGGATGCTGTACGATATAATTATGAGATCCGAAAATTGAACAAAAGCTGTTTGGCAGTGCGTAAATGGGGAACTGGGTAGCAATAAACGAAAGTACGTTGAGGTTGGATTATTGATTGATGGTATATCTATTTTAGATCCTAAGGAGTGCTGTTCAAGGTTTTGTATTTTTTTTTGTAAACATAAATTCTGACTCTCTGTCTAAAGCGTTTGGGAATGTGACATCTGAATTTTGTACGAGTGAACTCTAGTATGTTTATGAAATTTCCGAAATTAAGAGAGTCATAAGTAATTTGAATAATACAAACAGTGTCGGTCCTAATGGTATGCATGTCGTATGTGTCAAGTATTTATGTGATGAGACAGCTGCTCCATTAACAATCATCCTGAGCAAGTCTGTATCTTCGGGAATTTTTCCAGAAAAACTGGTAGAGACACGCAACACGTTTCCGGTGTTTAAGAAAGGTTCTCCAATGGACATCAATAATTATCATCCCATTTCATTAAATAGCGTATTCTCCAAGGTTTTCGAGGGTGTAGTGAAGGACAACCTGTTGAGTTTTATTGAGAAATATAACATTTTCACAAATTTAGTAAATATAATACAGCATGGTTTCCGTATCGGTTTTTCTACTGAGACTGTAACAGTTGACTAATTTACGTGGTCTTTTTTTTGACTTGACGTGTGCGTTTGATTCCTTGTCTCCGGAATATGTTGGACATAAGTTGCATTGTACCAGGCACATGTGACAAGGTATTCGTGGCCCAATTTTTAGTTGTATTTATTTCTTTTCTTTATTTCATTTCGGGATCGTACGATACCGGTAGTTTTATTAGGGGCAGTGTTTGATTATGCGCCAATTGAGCATAATATTAATAAAATTAAAATTAAGGGAGTACCGCAAGAATTTATTCTTGGGCCTTTAATATTTCTTATATTCTTTGCTTTTTTGAGGTTAATCTTATGGTGAATTAGTTTGAGGACTGCTGTAGAAAAATAAAATAGTTCTAAACTCCCAAAAAACGGTATGCATTAATTTTGACAAGCGTCGTTTCTTCCTGATCCTGTGGGTTGGGATGTGCCATTGTCAGATACAGTGAGATTCTTGGGATTAAACGTTTATCAGCTTTTGTCTTTTCGACCTCATATTGGTCATGTATGTTCTAAGTTGAATTCGGGGATTTTCGCTCTTTTGACACTAAGATCTACTTTGGAAATAGGTTGCTTGTTACAGGGATATTACGCCCTGTGCTGATATTGTGCCTTGTGCTTTTCCCACTTAACCTACAATATTTTAATTTGGGGTTTGGCTACGCCAGTCAGTAGCGTGTTTTTATACAACAAAAGAGAGTTGTAAGAATGATGTTGGGCTTGGCGTTGTTGAATCATGTAGGGCAAATTTCAGGGACCGAGCACTTTTATTAAAAGCTGTGATTTACGTGAAAAAAAAATCACCTTTTTGATGGTATTGAAAGGGTATACAATACGTGTCATAGTGGTAACCTTCTACTAATACATATCTTACTCTCCTTTAAATCCGAGGTGGTTTTCAGCTTTTGTAATATGTTTGTTATCGATTTATCTTATATTCTACCATCTGCAACAATATTAAAAAGATCATTAAAGCTATTTGTCTTATTTAAGTATAAGTCCGAAAATGAGTAATATAATATTGTTATTATTATGAATAAATTTAGGTTGAAAAAATGAATCATAAAAATGGCTTCTTAATCGCTTTTTATTTTAAACAAATTGATTTAGACAATTTTTTTGGTTTATTGAAATGTTAGAGATTGATCCTATTTTTGAAGGCCCCTTTTTATAGATTTAGACCAAAAATTTTACACGAATCGTCACCATCTTTATTTTAGTATTCGTGGTTAAAATTATACCACGACTTACAGAAATATCCTGTATAAGTACAATATAAATTCTTTTAATATTGTTTACACCTAATTCTCTTTTCACACGAATGTTTGTAACGTATCTATCGTGTAAAAAGAGAATTAAGTGTATATTTTCAAGTGTATTTATTCTTTTCATTAACATAACAAAATGTTTACAATAAAACATTTCATTAAATTTGGATTCTCGTTGTTTAATATAATTAACAGAGTGGACATAACATAATTTTGTAAGTCATAAATTTCCAATTACGATGGAGGTTCAGACTTTGTTGAGATACTAGATTAAAAAAATTTTGACAACTCACAATATATATTGCCCCGCAAGGGGACAACCAATTTGATTCCTAATAACAAAGCATCATTAAAAGACTACAATCCTGACTATAAGTGGCTCAACTAAGCAGTCCTGAAGATCAGAATACCTCAAACCCATGAAATCAACGTCGTATCCAACATCTCGTCGAAATCGAAAAATTACAGTCACAATTTTCCATGACATGATTCCCATTAGTCTTTATAATAAAACTGAATCATTTGGCTTGGAGAAGAAATGTAAAATGTTGGCATACCATGAATTTGGACTAAGGCCCAGTTTATTCATCTTTGGTTAAATATAACTATTGGATATTTACCATAGTTACTGGTCATATAGCCAATCATGGTAAGTGAAATTATAGTAACCAGTAGTTAAATTTAACCAAAGATGAATAAACCAGCCCTAAGAGTCCTAACCAATACCAAAAAAATACCCCAGTTTATAGTTTCTTTTTTGCTAAACTTTATTTACAAAATTATTACATTATTTTTGAGTTTATGTGTAAACAAGTATTAGTATTGCTACCTTACACTGACCGTAATTGTGTTTTTTAAATGACACAAGTAGGACAATATCCGACATATTGAACGTGACATATGTTTGACGCCAGATAATGATAAAAGATGTAATTGGCAATACCATGTTCAAAAGAAATTTAATTGCATTAAAGAGAGATGCCCTGAATAAATTATCCTGGAAATGACCGAGTTTACAGGGACAGTAATACAGCAAGTGTGATTAAGTTATCATTACGTCTATACTTGAGTAAATATTGATATTCTATAGCTAAGAGATACTGCAGTAATACCACAAGCGTTAAAACTACCGCTGTACTGTTCGGTATCTTAACTCGTTAACTATCTTATGAATCGAAGCTGATGGTCTTTCATAATGTCGCCAAAAATTTACCGCATGCGAATATATACGTCATAAATATTAAATATTAAAATATTGCAATATTTAACAATAATAATATTAATAATACTATATGTTCAATTAAAAATAAACGTAAAAGTATAGGAATATTATTCTTCTGAATGATATCGTCCTAAACATGGAGCCCAACAAAGACCTGTATGGCTGTATGGTGCATACCTCACACCAGCACCTTGATTGTTTTTAAAGTTATTTAAAACAAGTTAACGAACAAACAAACTGACGTGTGTTTCAATATATAGAATATCATATGTGTACATAATCATCGGCGTCGTATAAAGAACTATACATAATAATTTTATCAGGATTGAAATTGCCATTTTCAATTACTTTTTTAATTTTAATGTACTATTATACTTATTGGAGAGCACGCATTTTAAATTGAGATTTGATACTACTTCTTTACCACACTTCGGTTTGTCGCATTGTAGATAACAGTTGGTTTGATGGTGGTGCGACTTAACAGTAGTTCCAGAAGATCTGAAATGTCTCCAGAAGACATTTCAGAAAAGTTCAATCTACTGAAGCAAGAAAATTCTAGAAGCAGACTTAGGCTGCTTCTAGAAACTTTCAATTGCTTTCAAAAGGCTCTATATGTACTGACCTTGAAAGACTTAATACTGCTTCCAAAAGGCTTAAAATGTTTCCCAGTAAACTTTAAATGCTTTCAGATCCTTGAAATACTTCCAGAAGACTTAATACTGATTCTAGAAGATTTGGAATGCTTCCAGAACATTACATTCAGAACAGAAGATTATACAGGGTGAGTCAATAGTGCGAGTGCGGAAGATTGGAGCCTTTTATGTCATCGTACATTGCTATCAAAGCTGCATTGAAAAAATTATTTTCTACTATACAGGTGTTTCACAATTCCATGACCCTATACAACTTCAATTTTTTAAGTGGAACCCTATACATCTTTTTACATATGTTGATTTCCTGTCTTTAATGCGTTCTATAAATGTGTATCTTGCTTTCAAATTTTGAATGCAAGGTGGCCAAGTTATTTATTTATTTAAACTTTTGGAAAATCTTGTGGTGACTTAAAATTCATTATCACCATTACTATTAAATATTGAAGCTTGTAATTTGGCATATCGATAAACAAAGCTTTGCTCTTTCAAACCCCACTAATACTATTTGATAATATTATACTAATAATATAATTTATGAAATATTTTGGCAACACCTATATTTTTTCAATGCCTCAGAAGGCGTTAATAATTACCTTTCATTTTTGTTTAGCATATGGTATACCTAAGATGTGTACTTTTTGCGATAATTAGACTATTTCAAAAATGTCTGCATAAACTTGACTTTTTCACAAAAAATAAACTATGAAGACATTTTTAAACAAATGCAAATAAGTTTATTTCGTAAAAGATGGAAAAGTATGGATCTGTGCACAGACAATAGTGTTAAGAAAACAAGTTTTCAAAAATTCTATTTATTATGTTGCATAAATCCTATCATAGTGAGGAGGTGTACCATGGTGCTGGGACCACATTCTTTGTCAAACGTCTAGTGAAACATTTCCTAAAAGGGTTAGCAATTGATTTTCTAAGAAATTCAAAAAGATTGTCCGTTGACCCAGACATTTTAGGACCATTGATGTTAGTGGGCTACTTCTCATATAAATTTACTGTTGACAATATAGTAGTAATAAAGATTAAGGCGATTAACATAGTTATTTTTACGAAATATCGCTTATTCGTTGTATAGAACTTAATCAAAAAAATTATATTCTTGTTGATCTTTTTCTAATACCCATTTCGAAAATTCTAGTGTTTTTGAACTGACTATGTACAGATACTTTTTCATCTTTTACAAAATAGCCGCACTTGCATTTATTTTAAAATGTCTTATTCATAGTTTTTTTGTTGTGAAAAATATCAGGTTTATACCAACATTTTTGAAATAGTGTAATTATTTCAAAATTAGAGCTTTGTTTATCGATATATCAAATTACATCCTTCAATAGTTAATAATAATGTTGATAACGAATTTTAAGTGACCACATGATTCATCCAAAATTTTCACAAAATGATTAATAACTTGGCAACCTTGCATTCAAAATTTGAAAATAAGATATGCACTTATTGCATTTAAGACAATTAATGGGCATATGTGAAAATATACATAGGTAGATTTAATTTATTAGATTTAAAAAATGAAGAATTATATTATTATATTGAATACGGGCCTGAAATAGTGAAAGACCCGGTATACCTGAAAATAATTTTAATCGATGCAGCTTTGACAGTAATGTATGGTGACATAAAAACATTTCTTTTTATTTTCAACGGTAAAATCACAATCTTCCGTTCCCGCACTATTGGAGGACTTACGATTGCTTCCAAAAGACTTAAATTGCTTCAATAAACTTGACATATTTCCAGAAAACTTTAAATGCTTCCAAAAGATTGAAACTGCATCTAGAACAATTGAAATGTTTGACTTGATATTGCCTCTGGAAGACTTAAAATGCTTTCAGAAAGATTATCCACACAATACAAAATTGTTAATGGTTTTATCTCAAGTAAAGTTTTTTTGGAGAGCCGTCATTCGTCGTTTGAGTCTATTCCCAACTCCGTTTTTTCAGTACCCAACATTCACACGCATTTTCAAAAACTGGTGCTTTTGTAGATAATCGTATTTAACATAATGTTTTGCTCAAAAGAAAAATGTGCGAGTATATACGTCATAAGCACCTAATCAATGGTTATAATACACGTATATATTTGTCTTAAACATTTAACGGGTTAATAATATAAATCTATATATGAATACAGGTGTTTCAGACTTTAATCGACAGAACTTGTAAGATGATTATAAAAACCGGTGACTTTTCTTTTTAAGAGGGTACACAGAATATTAATTTTTATTCAAAAAGTCAAATACCTGTATATACACAACAGAAACATATATAAATATATATTTTTGTGTGTGTGTGTATTACGTCCAACACAAAACAATATGGTGAATATTCTTTAACATAGACGATACGTATTAATTGTACGTAATTCAATAATCGTTGCAATTGAATTTTCATAGTAGTTTTCAAAAATACAAACATTTTTCATTTACATAAACTCATAAATCACATATAAAAGTGACATATTCGTTTTTAATTAATTCAGTTATCGACCAATCTCTCATTTTTATATTGCACTGATACAAACGTCGATACATGTTAGAATATTAAATTAAGAAAAACGTGATCATTTCAAAATGTAGTTAACCTTCTGTTTAATGCAGAGACATATTCAACATTTAATTATTTTGCCGGTAAGTGTCAATTTGTATTACTTTCAGTTACGCTATTTAACTGACTTAATTATATCAATATTTTTAGTAAATATAAAGACAGAGATAATACAGTATCTCAATTGATAGATTTTCACCTAAAAGCTGATTAAGATCTTTTTGAAACATCGTATAATAGATACATACCTAACGTTACACGTAATGCTAAAAAGAGTCTAAATTAATGCAGGGACGCCTAAAACGTATCGATCCAACAAAGTCTCAAGGTCGAATTTTTGCACGAAGCCTTTTTATAAATATAACTTTTAAGTTTTTACATCATTGTCAGTTTTTTGCGATTGTTAAAAAAAAACATAAACTCTTAATATTCTAAGAATTCTTTATATTTAAAGAATGAACTTAGAAAAACGTTGAACAAATGCGTTTTTAAATATTACTTTTAATTTTCAAGATAATAATTCTCGTATTTGACGTAAACAAAAATTTTTAAAAATTCTTATAAATTCGATTATATTAAATCATCTTTATAAAATTTTGAAAAGTTATTCAAAAAAATCTAAAACATATGTAAATGCAAGTAATTTGATAGGTGCCAAATACCTTAATGTAGGGTGATCTCTATTTTTTAGTGACAGTGTCATGTTTGCACCGTTTCCTATTACACCGGAAATTGCTAATAGCACCACATTATTTAGAAAATTTTAAAATTTTATTTAGCAGTTAGTTACGTAATGTAATTCTAAATAAGTATTACGTGAAAAAAAACTACTTCATTTTTTTACCAAAGAAACAAAAATTAAGAGAATTTAAAAACACATTGTAATAAGGTGAAGAAATAAATTTAGTTAACAGCTTTCACTTATCATCATCAGCTTCTTCAATTAAATTCCAACGAACATCCGCTAACAGGAAATCTAATTTTTTCCGCTGAATCAACTTTTAAGTGGTGCTATTATCTGATGAAACTTTTCACCGAGTTCATCGGATTCTATTATAATTTGTCTTTTAAAACAGTCTAAATGATGTATCCACCATCATTTTTGGATTTTTAATGATATTCTCACATTGTAGTAATCAAAACCTTTCTACTTCTAGAACCGAAAGGTAAACGCATGAAAAAACATTAGATCAGATTTTATCCAATAGTGGAAAAAGGAACATCAGTTCGAATTCCTGTCCCTGATGTTAACCGCGAAAGAGGAGATGCTCGATCTATCCGACGTGGTACTGCAGGTTGTCAATGATGGATTTCATCGAATTGGAACAAGAAAAGGAATTCTAAAGCAGCTTAGCTCAAGGTAATTTTTCTAAGTTAATAAAAGATCTCTTTCTCTCTCTCTTCCGTTCTCTATCTCCCTGCCTATAGTGTTAAATTGTTTAATTCAGTAAATTCCTACAAATATTATTCAAAGAAAATGTGCCTATAGATGAAATAATAATTGTGAGGACTGTTGCAACTTCACAATCATTTTTAGATGGACAAGGATATATAAAAACATTTTAAATGCTTTTGCAACACTAAATATGTACTTTGCAACTTAATGTGTTACTTTGCATTGCTTTTAATAAATGATAAACATTTCTGTATGTATTATAAACTTTACATTTTTTATTAGTTTTTTTCGGTATTCTTATTATAAAACCGGGAAACCGATAACATGTTTTTAGCTCGTCCACGATGAAAAATAGTTGATGGTAAATAATAAATGATAGGCCATCGTGAGCTATCATGTGCTAAATTACTTCGGCAAGCGTTTAACTTTTGTTGTTAAATGAATTTGTTACATTACTTTGTTTAGGTGCACTATGTTTACCGTTCATAGATGAGCTATTTTTTGGATTAGAAATACGCAAATGAACTATTACTAAATATGTATGTATGAAGACCATTAGTAGAAGTTCCAGTGCATATTATTCTATTCCTATTGTGAAAAATACTGTTCATCATGCTTCTTTCTGTGATTGGTAAAAGTTTTCATATCTATACTATTTACTTCGTTTAATAATTTGATGGGTTAGTGTCACTTAAGTCATGCCATTGGGTTAGGTTGGGCAAAGTTGGGTTGTGTTGGTTTATATTATGACTTAGTAGGATGAGATAAGGGACAGGTAAATGTCCCCATAAATGAAAGATATGGAGACATAACGATGGATACTTTTCCAAAATACCTTGTGAAAGAAGGGAGCGAAGAAAGAAAATAGCTGGCAGACAGATACTATTTTATCAATGAAAGATAGCGAACGGGTATTGGGTGAATAATGTCAAATAGTGATGTCGGCTGTGCGGAGAGGAATGGGAAACGCTATATGGTTGATTATTTTGTCTATGGAATTCGAAAATTCGAAAGCATTTCTTATAAGCTGAAAGAGGCTGGTTGGTTGAATATGTGCAACAGGAGAGATTTTTCAAGTTAAGTTCTATTCCACAGAATTGTGATCCCTAGAATTCCGGAATATCTGTATAATAAAATTATATTTAAACCACAACTTCGTCAAACCAGATCGGTCAGTTTCTATCCGCCAAAATTTAGAAGTTCAATGTTCCAGCGATCGTTCACGTATCACATTTATAAATGGGGTTGGTAAAGACCAATTGTGTTGCGACAGTTTTCTTTTTCTCGATTTCGTAAAGAATGTTTTGTTAGCAATCAGCGGATGTCGTCTGATTCTCATCTGAATTCAGTTCTTTGGTTATTGCAGGCTCCACAAGAACAATCTCATCAGGGTGTTGCTTTTTTTCTCATTTAATACTTGAATATATAAACTGTCAATGTACAATAAGTAGTGTCATTTTCTTTTTTCATTTTCTTTATTTTCTTTTTATATCTCTATTTCTATTTTTTGTTTATTCGGTTGGATACAGCAGATTTATCTGGATCTCTCAGTTTGTACATCGATATTTACATATATATACTTTTTTACATATATATTTTTATTTGTCATGTGTTATAATTTCATAATTGTACACACATTTATTTAGTTTTATTTTTTTAATTTGTATATGTGTTTTTTATATGGTTTTATGGTATACTATACCATATAACCATATTATTACTATTATATGTTTCAAACATATGTTGAGAGAATTAGTGACGGGGCCAGAGATTTGGCCACTCTAAGCGAAAATAAATTTGGCCGCCCTTGCCTAAATAAAAATTTAAAAACGGTTCCTTTCAAAAATGCGCATTGAAGAAATTACAAATTGCAAGCTAAAAAATATAAATTTCGTAAATATGTATGTAATTTATATGTATAAAAATATACAGCATGTCCGTAAAATAACGGATATAGGCGATAAAATCATTATAAACGATTTATGGAAAAATCCCTGAAAGGTAAAACATCTAAAACAATTGGTTTACGTGGTTATGTGATTGCTATTTCAAATTAATGAAAATTTTATAACATTAACGAGTTTTTTAAAGAAATTTTTTGTATGTAACCAATATTACTTGATTACTTGACTATTACTTCGCTATAATAGAAATGGGGATTGTTAAATGGAAAATGACAAAAAGTTTTGTTTAGTGACAAAATATCAATAACGTCATAACTCAGTTACAGATGGCGGAAAAAATTTGAAACATGCTCCAGAAAGTTGCGAAAAATTTAAATCTTTAGATCTCTTTCAGGTATTTTTTGTATAAACCGTTTATGAGTTTATCGCCTATATCCGTTACTTTACGCACACACTGTATATTAAAAACATAAACTCATTTACGTGTGAAATGTTCAATATTTCAAAACTAGACTATAATTGAATTTTGAGTATGGAAAGTTTCATTTTTAAAATGATATTAAGGAGCTTAAAATCTAAAATGTAATAAAGGTTTTCATCGAATATCACAAATGTTGCTATGTGCAACTTCTTATTATTATAAGAAGCCCCTTATTTCTCTTTCCTCTTATTAAAGGAAATCTGGGGTAGTAAAATTATGTTTTTTAGTGCCTTTTAATTATTAGTAGTGATTTTTTCTATTTTTCTATGACCTCTTTTAAAAACAAATTCTAATTTATTTCAAATCTTCAGGTGTCTTCTCCGCCTTTACTTAACGCCGGCACTAAGAGGATGCCTTGGGTTAAGAAAAGAAAGGAGCTGAAGACAGGTTCTGGAAGTGTGACAAGTTATTCCCACATAAGTCGTACCATTGCATTGAGTTGGGTTATGTTGGGTTCTATACTTTTATTTGACTCAAATTTTGTCTGGTTATGGAGTTTTTAAAAAATATTTACACAAAATTAAAAAAGTGAAATTGAGGTTTGTTAGTTTTGTGATAATACAAATACAGTAGAACAGGCATAATTTGTGTGTGATAAATTTAGAAGAGAAAGAAGTATTTGTGAATGGAAATGCGGTCGGTTTTTAAAGAGAGTCATTATTAACAGGTCATTATAATTTTAAAGTCAGAAAATTTATGGAATGTTGTGAAAGATATGGTAACGAAAATTATGAAGTTTAAAGAAAGTTGGTTAGAATGAGGAGGGTTCCAAGAAGAGAGGGGCTGGGTGTCTAACAGATTTTCCGATCACCTCTGATCAGGCAAAATTGAACGTGCTTCTAAGCCAAAATAATATAAAAAACCGGTATGTTTAGGACAATACAATGTGACTACACAATTTACTAATTTCTAAAATTTTATACGTGGTTCATTTGACTCTGATGAATTCCCTTGTTGTGAGCTTGGGTGTACTCGATAATCCGAACTAATTGGAAACAAATGTGATTCGAATTATAAAATTGTTCGGATTATTAAATATTGCTACTAAATAGTTGACAATACAAATATTGGTTATAAGAAATAAAACATCTGAATACCAGAACTTAAAAGCAATATATTTCTGTAAATACAAAACTATAATACTTAATTAAAGATACTTACATATGTATACATTATTAAGAGTCACCCGTTAAGACGGCTAAATTCCAATGTTTTTAGTTCTCGTATTAGTTATACTTTTAGTTCCAGAAGAATTTAAAACAACCTAGAGAAGGTTTACCAAAGTATTTTTATAAGCGGGCCAACTTCTTATTACCGACATTTTTGGCGGTCCAAAAAAAATCAAATACCGCATTTCGCCGTTATTTGCATGATCGAAAAAAGTCTTTGAAAAATAAATAAATTAAAATATTACGCAATAATGTTTAAAACACAATCTATTTTATTTATAAATGTTATATCGGGTTGGCTCATTTAACTTGACAAAACAAAATATCTTAAAAAATACGCATCAGGCTAAAAACAGTTTCGAATAAAATTTATTCGATTTGAAGGGAGGTTCGTATTTAAAATTTGTAAGTTGTTTCTCATTACCATCTCTCCCGGGGTGAGACACGCTCATCTTTGTCACCATTGAATGTCCCCCTTCAAACCGAACAAAGTTTACCAGGAACTCTTTAGTCCAATGCCTAGTTTCTAATATGCTTTGTCGGGTTAAATGGGACACCCGGTATACAGTGTTCCAAAATGCATCTATAACGGAAGACTACAGATTCCTTGGTTCAAAATAGGTCAATTTAAGTTAAGCTATCTACAGGGTGTTTACGGTCTTATGATTTTATTTCAAAGGAGGCTTAAACAGCTCAAAAAGACGCAACAATATTTTAACAAAAGTAACTGTAAATAATTTCGGAATCAGTTGAAGTACATATAAAAACAAAAGTGGTACATGCGATTCTCTTTCTAGTTCCATCGACAGTTTTGTGATATCTCTATTAACGACGGAAATATCCACTTTCAGCTGAATTCTCAAAAATCAAAAAAAAATTGCTGTATTTTGGAATCGGTTAAGATATAAACGAAATCGAGTGGTACAAACGGTTACAAATGATTCTCTATCGAATTCCGAATTCCGATAGAGATACCGCAAAATGGTAGACATTTTGCGGTATCTCTATCAATAGAGAAGATACATATTTTCAGTTCTTATTCTCAAAAATTAAACAAATTGCTGCATTTTGGAACCGATTGAGGTACAAACAAAATCGAAAGTGGTACAGACGATTCTCTACCGAATGGTATTAAAAAATTGGAGTATGAAAAAGTGGGGTTTTGGCGTTTTTTCAAAATTTTTTATCACTTTAGGTTCTGAGGTACAATCGAAATTAAAGGTGGTACAAACGATTCTCTATCGAATAGTACTAATAAAACCAAAATATCATTAACTCGTGTTCCAGGTTCACACAGCTACTAACAACGTATCAAAATCAATCGTTTATTTTTTATAGAGTAATTTCAAAGATTGATTCCTCAAGAACCAATCGTGATATCAAAAAATGGGTTACATAGCATTTGTTGAAATCAACACTAACAACGCGTCAAAATCAGTCGATTGTATTTTATCGACTAACTTTAAAGATAGATTCTTTAAAAACCAATCAATCAATATATCAAAAAACGGTATCCATCAATAAAATTTTCATAGAATCCTGAATCAGCGTCCACAATTTGCTTACTTCAATTTTAAATTATAGGGGTATTCTTTTTATAATCTGTGTTTTACGTTTTCCGGAAAATAAGTCAGAAAATAAAACGAAGCTTGAAATCGGATTTTCCCACACCTTCTATAAATACATAAAATGAACAGCAATTTGAATCGAGAAAAGCTAAAATTTCTTTACCAAGATGTTTAATACGTTATTTATAAAAGGAATTAAATCTGAGACAATTGAAACGGAAATACCATCGTATTTTAGATAAGAATTAGCAAATGCTTGATTTTGATCGACGTGAATTATAACGAAAGGAATTATAAATATATGAGAGAATATATTCCGACTTTTACTAAGATAAATTTGAAAATCAGAAATATATTTTTCTTCCTTCTTTGTAACTCGATCCGAGGACATACTGTATAAATACATAAATATGTGTGTACATACAGCTTTAGTTAACAGGGTGAAAATAATTGAACTAATTAAAGAAAATATATTAATAATAATTGAAATAATTGAAGAAATAGAAGTTTCATTCTTAAGGACTAAGAAGTCTTTATACTATTCTCTTAAACCTAACAATTACGGCCTACAGCATTAATTTATTGAAATTAAGTAAAAGATAAAATCCTTTAATTTTATTTTTGATTGTTGGCCGTTTGGATTAAAGGGGTTCGGATTATTGAAGTTTTACAGTACTTTATTTCCACATACATAATAATTATCAATGAAAAGTTTTCCTAGATATGATTTAGGTCACCGGAGTACCATATAGCATACATTTGCATTTACCAATAAACCACGCAAGTAAATTCAAACAACATTTCTAATAATTATTAGATATCTAAAAGATATTTATATATAATATTGACATTTTCTTAATCCATTTTCAATTAAATTCCAGATCGTGCTAGATTATAAAGAAATTAATGTCTTACAAGTTCTATTAAGCCGCTTAAAAGATTTTCCTCGATTAAAACTTTCGATTTCCGCACGGAACTTCATTTATTTTCTCTTTAAATATACATTAAAATCATTAATCATTGTTCTTTATTATCCCTTTTGATGTGAAAGCGGTGGTTTGAGAAAATCAATATCAATTATAGTAATGATAATTCTTACTTGTGTCGTGTAGGCGCAGTTTTTATTAAATATTAATGAAATAAAAATGATAATGGAAACCCAAACTTTCTTTATTCTACTTTCTTTCATTCTTTATTTTTGTGATCTTTTCAATAAGTTATTTTTAATATTTAAAAGCTATTGAAATGTTACAATTATTCTATCAGCAATTCCAATTAAGATGACATCTAGTTTTAGAAGTTGTTTTAAATAAACAAAAATAACAAGTAATTTTTATAGGTATAACTAAATAATAAGTTGTCATAATATGGTATTTTATATATATTTTTATAGGTTTGTTAATCTGTTCATATTATCCATAATTTAAAAAAATCATCATAAAATATGGATTCAATATCATTGAAATTTATGATATAAGCAATGCAAGACATAATAAGCCTTTGTGAGAGAAGTAAAAAAAAAATATTGCCTACAGCAAGGAAATATGCGATCGCATCGCAGTGGCGTCGTTGTTGCGTAACACGAAGATTCGTGTTTTTACGATTGACCTTGTCTTCGGAAAACAGTTTTGTCTCCATGCCGAGAACCGTGCCATTCCCAGACGAGAATGTAAAAGTCGTTAGTAACACTCCCAAGCCCCCAGAACTCTCCGTTCAAAGTTTACAACCAATAAAAAACTACAGCAGAAAAATTAAACATTGATTATTTTTTTGCAAATTTCACAATATCTTGACATCTTTTGATTCATCTTCAATTTCTTAAGAATTAAAGTTGAATCATTCATTTATTACTAAATAGTAATACTACACTGTAAGTATGTGTATAATTAATAAAGAATTTTAAGGATATTGTTGAAATGAATGAATGAAAAAGTTTTTTTTAACTATGATGTAGATGGAATTTATAGACATGACCTTTTCAAAAACTAAACACAACGAACCGTCGATATAATAAATCATCTGAAATTTCCTGTATGGTTTAGAAGTGGGTGCAGTCTCCACATGGATTCAATAAACAATATGTATTTGTAGATTGACTGCGGTGTGGGCGGTTCGCGTGTACTGAAAAGGAAATATCAGTAAACGGTATGTGGCGTTCATTACCACAATTGCCACTCCTTGAAAGAAATTAATTATGTCGTAGATAACGAACAGTTTTCATTCAATGAGATCAATTATAAACGCATAAGATAAAACATTAAATGTATAACATTTTTTTCTGTTAAATAATCCACGTAAAGTTCAACACAAAATAATCTTTACTTATTATCGGTGTTAATAAGAACAGAAAATTACACTTCCAACTGGAAGATTTATTATTTACACGCGAGATCAAAAAACTTTCAATTTAACAACAATTATTTCCTCCCGTTTGCGTTCGATTTTAATTTTAGATAACGTCCGCCTATCAAAATGGTTTCAAACCAAAATACTTTCATTGAAAACGGGGTCAACAATATCAACAATCGTCGAGTTTGTGTCGCAATTCAGGGGGATTCGTTATCAACGATATTCGATATCACTTCATAAAAACGAAACGCGATACAATAAAAAAATACGTTATTTTAACAATATTTAATACAAGAAAAAATTTTAGCTCGAAGTTATTTTTTTCGAGGGATTTTTTTATAGTATAGAATGTGTGGATCTGGGTATCGTCAAAAACGCTGGTTCGAGGTCAACGTTGGTTTTTGAGAAATGGCAGAAGAATAGAAAGAGAGAGAGTGGGTCGAAAATCGGGGCAGAAAGAGGGGAGTTAAAAAGGAAGGCAAAAACAGCTTGGCTCTCTGATGTAACTTGGCCAATGCCGGGGCTCGGTTTTGGCGGGATCGCGGGACTGCGGCAACCGGAACACGGTTTCAGTCAAGGTCTCGTTCTATGAGGATTACGTGTACGGCTTCTCGTCTCTCCTCGCAAAATAAACAAGCCGAACAAACAGAGAGATGGGCCCTCTGCCCGATTCCCCCCTATCTAAATGTAGTATAGAACAGTCCAGAAAGCCATACCTTTCTTTCTTCCAATATCATTCCATTCTCTCAACGTATTTTTTTTATAACAAAATATTCATACCTTTTAAAAATTCATAGTTAAATGTAAATTAAATGCTGTTTAGATGATGATTATCTTATAAATCGAAATAATTAAAACATAGTTTCAAAGAAAACCTTTATAATGCAATTTGAATTCTTGATAGTTTATAACTTAAATGATAACTTCTGATGATTAATTAATGATTCATTGATTCCAACTATGTATTTTGAGGAATCATTTAGTCAGAATTGAGTTTCAAAGCAAGATTGAATGTATAGGTGTCCTAATTTGGTTGTCCGCATAGGCTATCTCCAAAATTGAAAGAAACACATTTTCGTCCGAAAACTCCAAACAGTTATCGTTTTTTGTTTACGCCCATTTGGCAATTAATAAAAATGTTTCGTAAACGACAGACACGAGTATCTTACTTCTTCGGAAAGATGGAGTATTGTAACTAATTGTAATTAGTAATATTATATAGCCACTGAAAATTTCTCTCTTAAGCTGGCAGGACCATAATGGCGGAATTGCTTAATTATTTTCCATTGGATTATTTAGTACTTATTTTGTACTAATTTGTACCACCAATAAATATTTGTACCATGTGCAATCAATGAGCAATAAGTGGTGATGCTAGTTTAATATCAAGGTTGCGGGACCACTAATTTCGAAGAAAACTTCTATAGTGCAATTTGAATTGTTGATATTTTATAACTTAAAAGTTCTCAAAGTTCTGATGACTAATTAATGATTCATTGATTCCAACTATGTACTTTGAGGAAACATTTAGTCATAATTTGGTTGTCCGCATAGGCTATCTCCAAAACTACTAAGATATACAAAAACAGTACCTTACATGTTATAACTACCGTTTTAAAGAAAATGCTAATACTGGAAACAGCTATGATCTTTTGTTTCCGGCCTTTTGGCAATTAATAAAAATTTTGTGTAAATGACATATGTGAATATCTCAGCTTATCCCAAAGATGGAGTATTATAACTAATTGTAATTAGTTATATTAACCGAATTAACTCCTCTCTTAAGCTAGCATTATGGTCTAATGGCAGAGTCGATTGAAACCTGTTGGATTATCTAGTACTTATTTTATATTAAATTGTACCACCAATAAAAAATGTGTACTAGGTGTCATTAATGAGAAACTCCGTAGTGCTACTAGCTTAACATTAAGGTAGTAGAACCACTTTTAAAAAAAAGACATAAAAAATAAAACAAATGTGGATTTGAGAAGAGCAAAATTTCTACTAATTTGTACCACCGATAAAAAGTTTATACTATGAGTTGAGTTAGATTTTTTCTTGATCATGATGGCATTATTCTATTTATGGCTTTATTTGCTTCTATTCTTTTTTTTAATTATTAGGATTCTGTTGTTTTGAGGTCATAAAGTTATTATTATTTTTAACTTATTGTTTTGAATAATATTATAAAATTATAATAATATTTAATAATATTGTTAATATTGAAATCACCATTAATTTAAAAAATGTTGTAGGGTTTATTCTCTAAGAAAAACGTTCAACAAAAATTAAATGAAAAACAATAAAAACAATCATTACAGTAAATCTTAAAGTTTTAAACGATGCAGAAGATTTTAATAACCAAGATTTAGCAAATCACTCGAACTGCGTTACTTCATTTAAGAGAACGAAAACCAAAATTTTATTTGCGCACTAATACAAATAAAATTCAAATTTTTAACAATACTAGAAAACAATCAGTAAGGTTTGTTAAAAATGCATGACTATCGAGAAAAAACGTCTTTTTCTTCAGTTTTGACAAAGTTGCCGGGAAGAATTTCATTATTGCCCTTATATTGGAACCATTTATTCTTTGGTTTCGAAGATCACCTCGTTCTTCGAACTGCCGAGTATTGCAGTTAATAATGGATACATAACAAGTAACGACCTCTTTTTTATTTGGAGAGCAACCATACCTACTTTGAGTTTTGTGTCTTGTAATTATTGAAGCTTGTGCTGGCCGTTTATCTAAGTCGATTGCACGTACATAACAATAGTGAATGTCTTGATTGTTTCGATTTCGGCGAAGACTTTTTGTTGGGAAAAGCTTTATGATGTTGAGTTGCATTGGGTTTTACCCCATCATGATGGTTCCTCTCAGCATTTTATTAACAACACATTTTTTATTGGTGATAGTAGTATAAATTCAAATCTACCATTGATTTATTTTTTACGCGTTTTTGAATGTGGTCCAAAAGTAACGTAAAGTTTTTAAGCTTTGTTTTTAGCTTAATATTAAGCTAGCAGTGCCATGAGTTTTTCTTTAACGTTACATGGTACACATTTCTTATCGGTATAGCTAAAAATCCACTTTATCTTATGGTTTAGCTTTTTTTCAGATTTTAAAAATGTAGGGTATACCAGAATTATTTCTCATTGTTTTAAAATAAAGGTACATATAACAGCATTTTATAACATTTTCAGACATCATCATCTTATATAGAGGTGTTTGTGTTTTTAAATGATAATGATAGACAAAAATTTTACAAACTTTTTAACCTATGAAGAATGGCTATGTAGGTTAGCTTACTTAAGTGACATTTTTCTCAAATTAAACGAGTTGAATTTGAGTCTTCAAGGTGAACAATTAAATATATTGGTGGCCAATCATAAAATTAAAGCCTTAACAAAAAAAATAGATTTGTGGTGCTCATACTGCAAGGAGAATAATTTTGCAGCATTTCCAACATTAGAATGTTTTGTTATAGAAAACAAGTTCAAAGTTATTCAATCGATTGTTAAAGATATAACATCTCACTTGACAGATTTGAAATGTCAATTTAGTACTTATTTTCCGGAAGATTTTTCTAACTTTGAGTAGATTCGAAATCCCTTTCCAATGTAAATTACCCAAAAATGTGTCATTTCATTTTAGTGAAAAACTAATTGAGTTATCGTCTAATGGCGAATTAAAATTAATTTTCAAAGAACTTGAATTGAGCAATTTTTGGCTTAAAGTTCGAAATGAATATCCAGAACTGTCTGATGAAGATATATGTGCGAGTTGGGATTTTCCAAATTTCTCTACCTAAAATCGAAATACCGAAACAAAATAGACTTACTTATTATTAGAATACCTTTAAGACTCAAATTGAGCAAAATAGAACTAGATATATCAGCAATTGTAAATAAGAAACAGGCTCACAGATCTCATTACATTAGATGACACTAGATGACGGTGTATGGAAATTTCACAAAAAAAATTATCTTTTGTTAGCTATATTCTAAAGCAATAATTAGACCTATCAAATCCTATATTTTTAAAATAAGAAAAAATAATGATTAATTAAAGTAAATCATTAAAGAGATATGGTTATATCCGAGAGCAACTTAGAGCAGATGTAGCAAGAATATAGTGCGTGGAAAAAGTTCATTTATAGAGAAACAGGTAAAATAGTTTTTTAATAATATTTTAACAAATTGTATTATTTGCTTTATTACATCTTTAGGAAACGGCTAGGTAAATAAGGTAATAAATATCAGCTCGCTCACTAGTACACACACTTGTGCTTCCAACTGTACACGATTTTCACTCTGTTAAAGATACTACAAGAATGTGCTACCTAAGCACCGCCTGCCGTTTGTTACGGCGTATCTGACCTTGAGGCTGCAATATGGTTTTGATCGGCTGTAGATTTCTAACTCATTTATAATTATGCTTTCGATTATAAATGCGTTCGATACAATGTATAACAACTTTAGAACAATCTATAACAATGAAAAGGTTAATAATCAAAGAATGCGGGGTTAACTGCCCGAATATCTCACTTGTTGTCTCACATTGTATAGGCAACTTTTTACGAGGCAAGTTTACGAAATTTTGCTGCGTTTACAATTCACTTCGTCAATAAAGCTCCAACTATTGATTCTCTAAATTTAGTAGTCTTCATACGTTTTCCTGTAACAGTGGAGTAAATTGGCAAAGTGTTTACAACTGCAGAAGTCAGCAGTATATCAAACGTCGCCTTTCTATACCACTTCAAGGAGTTTTAAGTGGGGGGTATTGTGTGAGGTGCAACATCAACAAATCATTTACCATTATTATATTCAATTATTGCTTGTTTTCTCGTTGTTTTTATATTTCCCTTTTAGGTTTTATGTAGTGCACCTACAAAGTATGCACATTTTGCTTACAGGTTTTCTGCCAATTTGACCTAACAGTTGTTCAATGATAAATGTAATGATTAATGTATAACTAATTAAAATATATGATTAATATAAAGCACCTAAGAACAGGTTTCAGGCACCATAGATTATCTCACGGTCTCATGGACGTTACTTAAAATAAAATACAGAGGCTCTCAGTAACTAACATGTGGGTACCAGAAATGGCATACTTAGCCGTAAACCTGTTAAACCATTGAAAAGGTGGTATCAGAAGGTACCCACGGGAAACAACATCTTTTTGAAAATTTTATTTATTGCACAAATAATATAAAAATAAACAAAATTTATAAAAGTGTGAAACAGTTAAACTTGTTATTACAACATAAGAATACGTTGTATGTAGTGCTTCTTGCATACAACGCATCCTTGTTTAGATTGAATTCGTTTTGTAGAGTGCATTTCGCAACGAGCTTTGTTTTCAAAGAAAACCACGAAGTGTGCTCCATTATTTTCCAAATGGACGCTGCAATTGAATCTTCTTCGCTTTTATAAATCCATTACCGCTCTGTGGTAGTGGATCTTCTAAGAAACAAATGTAACCTTCAAATCAGCGCTACTGGACCAATAATCTTTCCAACAACGTAATGAAAGTGTTCATCAAAAAATTTATTCCCAGAAATCCTTTCAATTTTGAGCAATCAAACGACTAGCTTTTCTGAATTGTATATAAATTGGATTGATTTGTCATGTCAGACAAAAGATTTAGACAGACAAAACGTTTAGAAAAAAATCTGTCGTTGTATTACAATAACCTATAATCTGGTATACTGGTTTTATGATCGCAGTCTTTCCATAGACGAATTTTATTTTCTATGTCCCTGTTTGCGTCTATTGGGGTACCATTCTCAATGCCTGGAGATTCGTTTTGTATTTTTTTCTGTGAAATACTAAAATATTGATACTAATTTGGAATTTATATTCATTAAAAATATAAGTACATCATATTTTTATTTATGAAAATCATCGGAATTGATTATTTGGGCAAATTTCTCATTAACACTATTTGTTTTTATTCACTATTCATTGAATGTTCTATTAGTTGTAAATACTTAGATATTCAATTAGATAAAACTTTCACATGAAGTCATACATAAATCTTTTAATATCCACAGTGTTCTGTGAAACTGACTCATTCAAAATTTTGCATCCTTGAAAGGATATAGGGGTGAGTCACTACGTTGGACCGATTTCTTAACGTAAGGACATTTCTAAAACTACTATATTATGTTGGTTAATTCTACATTAATGTGTCTAGTCTCCATTTAAATTGGTTTTTTAGAAATAAATTTAAGAAATAACGTAATAGTATCTAAAGAAATAATATAAAATAATATACCGTGCGTCCCTAAAATAATTAAATACGACTTATGGATAAATCGTTACGACTGGACTAAAGATTTAAATTTTTGCACTTTTTAGAATATATTTTAATCTTTTCCTCAACTGTTTTCTTTTAAAATTTACAACTTTTTAAAAAAAGCTATCGATAACGTCATAAGTCATTAATGATTTTTTTTTAATGGAATATGACATATTTTATTACGGAATTCAAAAGAGGACTGTTTTCTATGTTTATTACAAACATAATTATTAGTTACGTAAGAATTTTTTAAAGAAAAATTACCTCATAGTTTTATAATCTTCCATTTATTTGAGATAGACAAATAGTAGTAGCCATGCGTAATCATGTCAACCAACTGTTTTAGATGTCAAAAATTAATCATTATCAAAATAAAAAATATAAAACAATTAATCAACAGGGTTAAGCAAGGCTATTGCTACCTTTCTATCTCAAATAAAGGAAAATTATTATAAACTTTAAGGAAATTATCTTCGAAAATTTTCTTATGTAACCACCAATATTAATATTGAAGGCACCAGATTCAGAAAAAAAATCCTGTTTCAAGTTCCGTACTAAAAATGGGGATTTTCGTTTAAAAATGTCGATGACGTTATAACTCGAACCAAAAATTTGAAACCTACACCGAATACTTGCAATTTATTTTCCATAATGATGATTATTATCAAAGATATATTTTCTAAGAATATTTGGGTATCATATAATATTTCAAATAATATTTATAATATTAATATAATTAATATACAGGGTGTCTCACGTAACTGGTTCATTAGAAGTTTTTTAGGTTTCACTATTCGTAGAAGCTTGAAATTTTGGTAACATGGGTTGTTCATTCCGATCTATTAATCTAAAATATTTTCAAGATGGCCGCCCCTTCCGGTCTACCGGAAGTAGACTTCAACTTCGTTATTTTAAATGGAATGCTATAGTTTTTATTACACGATTCAATTATACATAAGAAAATATGTTGACTTTGATAACAGTTGTTGGTGCCTACCGTTTTTTGTTTTCGAGTTATTTTGATTTTAAGTGTTTTTTGGCAAATATCACCATGCTCTTTACAAGCCCATATCTCAGCCAACGTTAACTCAAAAACGTATTGCATTGGTGCGATAACTCTTCATATGTTGCTAAATAGATTGTCATTTGTTATATCAGTATATCTTATACAGGCTGGTCAAAAATTGAGTTACCGTTTCTCTGTATTCAATTTCGTGAAAGTCGAAAATTTTAAATGGAACGCCCCATATTTTCATACCCTATCAGAAAGGAAATTTAATTCTCTACAAATTATCTATAAATATTCCTATACCTATTTATTATAGTTTTCTTGCTATTGAGGAATTTATCACAATCATAGGTAAAATGCTAGAAATCGTCTGTGTTTTTGTTAGAAGGCCATGACATTTTGACAGTGTTTTGTTTAATTTATTTAAATTATTATTAGTATTATTTCTACAATGAACTGTGATTGAATAAACTTTAGATTGCTAGCTGTAATTTTCCAAAAATAACCAAAAGAAAACCGAATAAATGAAACAATGAAAAACAACAATTTAATGATAAAAATTAAAATCAATAACATAAAAGAATGAAAAACTGAAAATTACAAAAATAAATTATGGGAATTTAATTCTCTACAAACTATTTAGATACTTTCCCGCGCCTATTTGTTGTAGTTGCCCTTATATTATTAAATTAATGGCCGCATGCAATGCTGGAAGCTTCTTGTTTTTATGTTAGAAAGCCATGGAGTTTTGATAGCTTTTCAACCATATTTATGTTATTGTTGTCATTACTTAGTTGTGTCATCACTTACTGCTGTTAATGTCTTTGAATATCATGGCGAATTATTCCCATGCCAACATTTTAAATTCGCCTTATATTCATGGCGGGTGTAATAAAGTTTTGGATAGGATAAGATACGTATCTCTTAGTTTTGGAAAGATCAAAATAACAAGAAAACATAAATTTCTATCACCAGCAGCTTAAGATAATAGAATAAATGTTTTGTCATATTTTATTGCTTTACCAAATTCTTCGGTAAGAGGTGCTTCGGTCGATTTAGATGAATAATATTTTACAAAAAAGCACCATAAATAAACTGAACTCTCTAGGAACATCTCGCGCATCATTACGTCGAATATTACGCCATATCATTGTTTTTCATTGTTTCATTTATGCGTTCTTCTGCTGGTTATTGCTGGTTTTGGCAAATAAAAGCTAACAAACTCAAGTTTATTCAATCGCAGATCATTCTAGAAATAATACCAATGATAATTTAAATAAATTAAACAATAAACTGTCAAAATATCATAGCCTTCAAATAAAGATATTGATTTGGATTTTGATAAAATACTCAATATGAAGAAAACTATAATAAATAGGTATAGCAATATTTATAGATAATTTGTAGAAAATTAAATTCCCGTTTAGATAGGCTGAAAGGATATGTTGCGTTCCATTTAAAATTTTCGATTTTCTCGCAATTGAATACAGCGAAATGGTAATTCAATTTTTGACCACGCTGTATAAGGTACATTGATATAACAAGTGACAATCTATTTAACAGCATATGACGAGTTATTGTACCAATGCAAAACGTTTTTGAATTAACGTTGGCTGAGATATGGGCTTGTAAAGACCATGGTGATATTTGCTAAAAAGCACTTAAAATCAAAATAACTCGAAAACAAAAAACGATAGGTACCAACAACTGTTATCAAAGTCAACATATTTTCTTACGTGTAATTGAATGGTGTAATAAAAACTATAGCATTCCATTTAACATATCGAAGTTGAGGTCTACTTCCGGTAGTTTTCGAGTTATTTTGATTTTAAGTGTTTTTTGGCAAATATCACCATGCTGTTTAAAAGCACATATCTCACCCAATATTAATTCAAAAACGTTTTGCATTGGTGCGATAGCTCTTCATATACTGTCAAATAGATTGTCACTTGTTATATCAGTGTACCTTATACAGCGTGGTCAAAAATTGAATTACGCTTTCGCTGTATTCAATTGCAAGAATGTCGAAAATTTTAAATGGAACGCCCCATATCTTTTTAGCCTATCAAAACGGGAATTTAATTCTCTACAAATTATCTATAAACATTACTATACCTATTTATTATAGTTTTCTTCATATTGAGCATTTTATCAAAATCCTACACAAAATGCTGGTAGCCGTTCAGTTTTTATTAGAAGGCTATGACATTTTGACAGTTTATCGTTTAATTTATTTAATTTATAATTGGTATTATTTCTAGAATGATCTGTGATTAAATAAACTTTAGTTTGTTAGCTTTTATTTACCAAAAATAATCAACAGAAGAACGCATAAACGAAACAATGAAAAACAATAATATGGCGTAATATTCGACAAAATGATGGGCATAATAGTCCTGAGAGATCGCTTTATCTATTAATGGTGCTTTCTTGGAAAATATTATTCATCTAAATCGATCGAAGCACCTCTTATCGAAGAATTTGGTAAAGCAACAAAATATGACAAAACATTTATTCCATTATCTTAATCTGCTGGTGATAGAGATTTATGGTTTCTTGTTATTTTGATCTTTCCAAAACTAAGAAGCAGATCCTTTCCAAAACTTTATTACATCCGGCATGAATACAAAACGAATTTAACATGATGTCGTTGGAATAATTCGCCATGATATTCAAAGGCATTAACAGAAGTAAGTGATGACACAACTAAGTAATGACAACAGTAACATAAATATGGATGAAAAGCTGACAAAACTCCATGGCTTTCCAACATAAAACCAGAAGGGGGTTTTATGAGGGCAACTAGAACAAATAGGCACAAGAAAGTTTCTAGATAGTTTGTAGAGAATTAAATTCCTTAATTTATTCTTATAACCTGTTTTTGATTCTTTAATGTTATTGATTTTAATTTTTGTCATTAAATTGTTGTTTCCATTTTTTCATTTATTCGGTATTTATGTGGTTATTTTTTATAAATAACAGCTAGCTATCTAAAGTTTATTCAATCGCAGTTCATTGTGGAAAGAATACTAATAATAATTTAAATAAATTAAACAAAAAAACTGTCAAAATGTCATGGCCTTCTAACAAAAACACAAACGGTTTTTAGCATTTTACGTATGATTTTGATAAATTCCTCAATAGCAAGAAAACTATAATAAATAGGTATAGGAATGTTTATAGATAATTTGTAGATAATTAAATTTGCTTTCTGATAGGTTATGAAAATATAGGGCGTTCCATTTAAAATCTTCGACATTCACGCAATTGAATACAGAGAAACGGTAACTCAATTTTTAACCAGCCTGTATAAGATATACTGATACAACAAGTGACAATCTGTTTAACAGCATATGAAAAGTTATCGTACCAATGCAAAACGTTTTTGAATTAACGTTGGCTGAGATATGTGCTTTTAAATAGCATGGTGATATTTGCCAAAAAACACTTAAAATCAAAATAACTCGAAAACAAAAAACGCTATGTACCAACAACTGTCATCAAAGTCAACATATTTTCTTACGTATAATTGGATGGTTTAATAAAAACTATAGCATTTCATTTAAAATAACGAAGTTGAGGTCTACTTCCGGTAGACCGGAAGTGGTGGCCATCTTGTGAACAACCCATGTTACCAAAATTTCAAGTCTCTACGAATAGTGGAACCTAAAAAGTTCTAATGAACCAGTTAGGTGAGACACCCTGTATATATATACATAATTATATTATGTGTTGTTGTATTAAGGGTAAATATGAAAATATTTGGCAACTGCTTGAAAGTTTAATAGATGAACCTAATTTCAAAAATTAAAAATTATGCTACTGCGACACCAATTAAAAATTAAGAACTCTATTTGTTGTGAGTAACCGGAATTTTTCTGCGTTCATTTTACCTCAAAAGAAAATTAAATTTTAATTAATGTTCAACGTTCCTAATGAAAGTTCTTTTCTTTCATAAAGTTTATCTAGTATTTTAATAGGCTAACCAGATCTTGGTGAAGGACATTCAATTCTTATTAGCTTGAGTCACATACAAAAACCTTAAACATAATATATTTTTTCCGAAATTGGATTATAATGCTGTGTAGCGTTGTTTCTACAAAATTTTCCACTCCTTTAAAGTGTGATTACATTTCAATGGATCAGTTGGTTTTATCCTTTTTTATTAAAAATTTGCGATACCAACGATATAAAAAACAAAAGTTTGATATATTGTAAATTTGTTCTTTTATTGATAGTCAATTAAAAAAAGACTTAAAGACAACGAGTCGATTTTTATTTATATATATATAGAATCATTCTTCTGTATAAAATATTTTCTTTTTATTTAACTATGTGGGAATATCTCCACATTCTGCAACAGCATGCCTGTTTTGATAATAGAAAGTTGATTATTTTCAGATTGATTTTACAGTGCTGCATTTCCAAACTCTTCATATCCACATCTGTAAAGTTGAAATGTTAGACTCGTAACTTAAAGGTACTTCAGCTACGATCTCGCATTTTCAATGTTCCTCTCCTGCTTCCTTCCACATGTTTTGAAGATCCACATGACATTGAAGATTCTGTGTAAATGACTTTTTGTCAGTCTTTTCTATTCACTGCAATTACGAATCACATACCACACCATTTTTTTAAACATTTAAATGCAGGTACATATGGAACTAAATAATTGAAAACTTATTGATATTGGGGACTATGTCAAATAAAGGAAGCTGTGAAACCAACTTAAATGAAATGCTAAGAATTGACTGCTGACAAATCTATTTTCAAGAATGCGAATATGAGTTCAAAACAAATAAACTTAGCTATACTGACGCAGAAACGATGAAGACGTAAGTAAGTAAATGTTTTTGTGTTATTATACAATCCATTCGAGAAGGACTCCAAAGGTTGTCTCTCCTTATCAAGCTTTGTAATTATAAAAACCATAACTAAAAACTCTGTAATAATTAGCCTTTATCTTCTTAAATCAGCCATTTTGGCGTTTATGTCGATTTGGCTTGGCTAGAAGATGATGACCAGATTTGAAATCAGATCTTAATATTCGATAGAAATAAAGACTTGTTAATTTTATGCAATATTATTTTATGGAAAAACAAGACGATTGTCGATCTATGTTTATATCAAGTTCCATACTTTAAAAGATATTGCTCTATAGCATACCCATCAACGGAAATCTTATTGATAAGGTGACGAGAAACGTTTAGTTTCATTCGTTAACTACGACTATGATCTATAATACATTTTCATATCTATTAGGAAAATCAAGATATTTCAATGCATAATTTTTACTTAATATTGATAAGGTTGAGTAAATGAGAAGTGTTCTAAACCGTCGTACGATCCACCTTTAATGTGGAACTAGACTTGCTACTATTTTTTGCTCCTAGAAAGTCCAACTAGATTTTATGGCTTCTGAAAAGTTTTCTGTGGTAGAAGTAAAACTTTATTACGTGCACTGACTAACATTTAGAGAACTATTTTTCTCATTAATATTCTCCATTTTAGATAGAACGTTATTTTCTTTATATATCATTTGTATATATTTGAATGACTCATCCATATATGTAATGAAACCTGTTTTATGTTACATACATTATTTCCACTAGGTATATTAATTCACTATTTTCTTTTCTACTATTTAATATTTTCAAAAATCAGACTGTATTAAAAGCTTTGAAAACCCATTTCGTTGAAAGTTTTCTGTATGAACTTTTCTTATCGAGAACGTATGGTCTTGCAAACTTCTTCCTCCACTAAATTCAATTTGAATCGTTGAGCTGCTATTGTCTTGTATACTATATCGTCAGGTTCTGTTGCAATTATCCTTTTTTATATTTACTACTTGTTCCAATATTTTTATTTTAATTTTATTTGATATTTTTAATCAAATAAACGTAATAAATAATAACTACTAAATTAATCCGAGCATAATATTCGCATATTATACAGGTTGATTCAGGGTTTTTATGTTTTCTTTTTTAATATTACACGTGTATTTCAATCGATTTTATTCAAATTTGGTATACGGAGGGTTATTTGGCGTGAAAAAGATTATGGAATCGGTTTTACTACACCGACTGTAGTAAGAGGGTGCTTTGTAACGTATTCTTTACGGATTAAAATTACCATAACATTTCTGACACCATACTTTTTGACATTTTGAATTCTTATTCTTTATACCTTTTTTAAATAAACCCTTCTCTTATCAAAATGCCTTAAAGTTGATGGTTTTCAAGATAATCCGCATTTATTATTGTATGTAGATCAAATTTTTTAGAGGATTGTTAAAGATAGGTGTAATGATGTGTGCCATAGAAGCAAAGTAAGCTCACTAATGTTGTTCATCAGAGTTTTAAATTAACTTTTTTGTATGAGGTGTTTTAAAGGAAAAGTGTAGGAGATACTTGTTTCCACAAGGGATGAATGTATTAATAGGATTAGGAATGCTTATAATTACATAAGGCTGTTCTTAAGTGCCATTACGAGATCAATCACTTGTCGGTCACAATTAAGCATCTAGCAAAATTGTTTACAAATACGAAGGTTTTCACGACCGCTGTTAATTGAACTAAAATTAG
The DNA here is from genome assembly GCA_036711965.1 of Onthophagus sagittarius. NCBI lineage: Eukaryota > Metazoa > Arthropoda > Insecta > Coleoptera > Scarabaeidae > Onthophagus > Onthophagus sagittarius. Next base: position 57,239,305 of record JASERS010000001.1, read on the forward strand.
AGCTAATTAGACTAACACTTGATCTAAAACTAGAAACTTTCGGGTTTTTCCGAGCGTTTTTTTGAAAAAATGTTTGATGTATCGGATGCCATGTTGCAAACTTCTTCAGAAATTGACTTCGAACCAATTTGACGAAGTCACGAAGTTATAGTGTTAGTTCTAATTTTCGTTCAAAATTGTTTATAAAATTTCTTTAATTCTTTTCTTGTATTACGCTGGTTAATAAACTGAAACATTAGTTAATTTATTATTGGTACACATTATTCTAACTACCCTATAAGAAAATGGTCTACATTGGAACGGATATCCGACAACTATCCGGTCTCTGGCCTACCCGGCTACCTTTTAAAATCTGGCCGGACAATGGATAGTTGCTGAATGTTTTAAGAATTCGATTTCTTATGACTTTTAGAAAACCATTGAAGCAAATTATAATCTTCGTAAAGTAATAAAAGTTCCGATTGATTTCAAAAATTCATATCACAAACCTGAATAAAGTTTTTTAAATGCGGTTTTGTTTATGAAAAAGTACATGCTTTTCACTCTAAATAGCCACCATTGCATTAACATATCTTAAGAATTCGATTTTTTTATGATTTTTTAAAATCAGTGGAAAAAATTATTATCTTCGTAAAGTAATGAAAATTTCGATTGCTTTTAAAACTTCATATCACAAAATCGAATAAAGCTTTCTGAATGTGGTTTTGTTCCACATTTGTTTCAACGTTCAATATTAATCCATATTGAAAAAAATTGTTGATCAATGTCACCTGGTTGACTGGGATATCTTTGATCATTGACTAGAAATTTCATAAATCTTTATTAGATAAGTTGAATCTTCAATACATGTCACCAAAATCACTCTAGTAAAACATGTTTTTAAACAACGCATGCCAGGGCGACTTTGACCACTAATAATCTGGTGCAAGTACGACTATAAAATATATTTAACCTAAATAAATAGGTTTTTTTAAAGCTTTATTTAGAAATAAGAAATTATAAATTTTCATCAAGGATTAATCAGTATTCATTACCTTGATGCTGCATTCCTTCTTCGGTTTTGGTGGAAACTATATCCGATTTTGAAATCAAAGAGACATCATTCTCAACAGGCCTGATTTTTTGTCTATTAAATTTTACAAAAGATCTGAATCCTTGACTTTCCATTCCGTCTTTGGATATAATGTTGGTTATATAATATAAATAAATGTGTACAATGTATAGATACGGCTGACTTTGTACCAGTGCATTCTTTATGACATCTTTCGTCTTCCAGCAATCCAACTCCTTCAAATAATTGCGTGCAAGTAATTGCGGTTACAATTTCTTCTTAAGAAGGGTTATTTCACGATTGTATTTCTTGCTGAGCATTGGTATCCTCTTGTAGGCCGAAAATATCTTGCTCTACATCACTCTCTTCTGATTTTGCCATTTCAATAAAAGCTTCATTTTCAGATGAACTTTGATCAGTGATTCTTTTTCTTGGTTTACTTGCAGTCTTCTTCTTTTTCATGTGGGTCTCGAGTTTGATGGTCTGGCTTCTCTTTGTGATCGTAAAAGGTCAGTTAGTGTGTTGTTGATAAAGTGTTCAGCTTCTTCAGGTTTTCTATTGAGCAATTTTCGCAAAACTCTTTCATCATTCATAGATTGCACTAAATCCATTTTAGTAATGGAACTACTAAACTTTTTTTAATGGCATTACAATTTTCTTGTTTTCGATGCTTGGATGGGACGGAGTCCATTTTTTCTATAGTTGCTTTTAATAAACAGGAAAATTGTTCCTTCTGTACTTCATTGTTTCGCGGATTACTCAACTTCCAAGAGATTAAAATAGCAAGTCTAACATGTGCTGCTAGGAGGGAGGCACATAAACAAAATATTATTCTCTTCACAAATTTTTTTAACGTCAATGTTTATATGCGAAGAGAGATTATCTCCCAGCAACACCTTATTTCCATCAAGTCTCCATGCATGGGGAAAAAACACGTCTCAAACCAATCGGTGAATGTTTCAGAATTAATCCAACGATGTTTGGTCCCAGCAAATCGAGCTACAGCACGGCAACAAAATAGTCATCACTTAATTAACATATAAACATATGATTAACATATGAAGATATCCTGCGAATACGTTTTTCAAAAATAAAAAAGTAAATATTTAATAAAATGCTATAAATTTAGGTTAACTTCAAGACTTGATATCTCAAAAACAAAGCGAGATACTATATTCTGCACCTGTATATTCTTCTGATCCTGAAAATAACGGATGCCTGTATATGATATTAAATTAATTTTCAAGCTGATAGTTATAAGTAATGGCCGGACAGGAATGCCGAATATTTTTGGCTGAAGATAATGCCGGATATCAGGTATCCGGTTTTCGAAAAACACTATCCGTTTCATTACTAGTCCATATCGAATAATTTTTGCATTTGATAAGAGTACCATTTTTATTTAAAATAGTATAGACATTAAACATTTTTATTCGAAAAGTAAAAAGTGTAGTGTCAGAAATGTGGTTATTTTAATCCGTCAGGAATACGTTATAATAAAAAAAAATCGGCAATCGTCTTTCTTATAACAAAAAATCTTCGTGTACCAAATTTGAAAAGAATCGATTGAAATATACGTGAAATATAAAGAAAAATAATTTCATTTGATGACTCTGTATTTCTAAAACTAAGCGTTCGTCGACCTATGTTCATATGTTTATGTCAATTTAAAAGATCTATCGATTGTTAAAGTCTTGCTACAAAAACCTAAACAGCCTGTATAGTTCTCGGCTTCAAGCCCATATCTAAATCCGAATTTTCGCTTTCACAATTTCCTCTAAGATAAAATATGAATAAAAAAGTTATTAACAAAATATTTATAGATTTTAATCATTGATCCTGTTGCGTCACTTTCGATTCGTTTACATATTGTTATTACATAATTATTATTAAAACAAACACAATAAAAAATCCTATTTTCAACTATTTTTTACTAAGAAAACGTTTCGGACGTCAAACTCCCCACTTTTTCCACGAACTCTCCTCGACATCACCAACCAGAAAATCCGCATTAATTTTCAAAATTGCCGTCGCACAACAGAATGCGTTTATTACCCGGTTTCACCGAAACGAGTCGATTAAAAAAATGTTCGTATTTCTTATTCCCCCTTTTTCCAGAAAATCACACCCCCTATAAAAAAGTAATTCCTTATTATAATTTCTTTTTTATTTTGCGTCATAGAACATTCTTCACAGTGAAATCACACACACACATTTCCACGCGTTTTGTGTCGACGCGACGGTTCCTCGGCATTAATCATTCGCACGTTTCGTTGAAATTATCCCCCCCGCACGGTTCTCTTCGTCCTCGTAGGGGCCGCGCTCTTCGAAATGATGTCATCGCGTGTATGACCTCACCGGAGTTGGCCATAAAAGCGTTCCGTGTTGAACGGCTTACGAACCTTACCTACACGAAATCGAAACGGTAAAATTTATGTGTGTGTAAGTACGTATGGTAAACTGGTGGTACGAATGCAGTTGATCGTCACACTATTTTGCAGGTGCACAAGGTTTAAAGTATGAGGAAAATATTAATCAGTTAAAGTTTTATATACTGCATAACGTTTAATGTTTTATAGTAAGTTGATATCTTTTTGAATTGAATAATACACATACATTTTCTTTCTTTCACCATATATCATGTTTTAAATAATTTATGTAAATTATTAATATTGGTGTTGATCAAACGATTGTGCATAGACCCTAATTTACATTAGAAATAACGTAATTGTATAGAGTAATTAGTCCAAAATGTTACTTAAAAGTGTTAGATCATTTTATGAATCTTGAATGTTTATCATGAGAAAGCTTATAAAAAATATGAATATATTAATTCAATTTAAAGTACCAGTTCATACAAAAACTGGGTGTGTGATCTGATAAAAAACTACTTCCGTTTAGGAGGTTTGATTAAAAACGTGTGTTGGAATATTTTTTTATAATTATAAAGTAATACATACATTATACAGGGTGTCACACGTAACTGGTTCATTAGAACTTTTTTAGGTTCCACTATTCCTAGAGACTTGAAGCTTTGGTATCATGGGTTGTTCATTCTGATCTATTAATTTAAAATATTTTCAAGATGGCCACCACTTCCGGTCTACCGGACGTAGACCTCAACTACGTTATTTTAAATGGAACGCTATAGTTTTTATTACACTATTCAATTATACGTAAGAAAAGATGTTGACTTTAATAATAGTTATTGGTACCTAGCGTTTTTTGTTTTCGATTTATTTTGATTTAAAGTGTTTTTTGGCAAATATCACCATGCACTTTAAAAGCACATATCTCAGCCAACGTTAATTCAAAAACGTTTTGCATTGGTACGATAACTCTTCATATGCTGTTAAATAGATTGTCACTTGTTATATCAGTATATCTTATAAAGACTAAAAGTTGGGTTACCGTTTCTCTTTATTCAATTGCGTGAAAGTCGAAAATTTTAAATGGAACGCCCCATATTTTCATACCCTATCAGAAAGGGAATTTAATTCTCTACAAATTATCTATAAACATTCCTATACCTATTTATTATAGTTTTCTTACTATTGAGGAATTTATCAAAATCATATGTAAAATGCTATAAACCGTTTGTGTTACCGTTGTTAGAAGGTCATGATATTTTGACAGTTTTTTGTTTAATTTATTTAAATTATTATTAGTATTATTTCTACAATGAACTGCGATTGAATAAACGTTAGATTGTTAGCTGTTATTTACCAAAAATAAAGAAACCCGAATAAATGAAACAATGAAAAACAACAATTTAATGACAAAAATTAAACTCAATAACATAAATGAATCAAAAACTTAAAATTATAAAAATAAATTAAGGGAATTTAATCCCTACAAACTATCTCGAAAGTTTCCTATGTTGTAGTTGCCCTTATATTTGGAAATTAATGAACACATGCAATGCTGGAAAGCTTCTGGTTTTTATGTCGGAAAGCCATGGAGTTATGATAGCTTTTCATCCATATTATGTTATTGTTGTCATTACTTAATTGTGTCATCACTTAGTTCTGTTAATGTCTTTGAATATCATGGCAAATTATTTAACGACAAAATTTTAAATTTGTTTTATATTCATGGCGGATGTAATAAAGTTTTGGATAGGATCTGTTTTTTAGTTTTGGAAAGATCAAATAACAAGAAACCATAAATCTTTATCACCAGCAGTACGATATTTTATTGCTTTACCAAATTCTTCGGTTAGAGGTGTCCAATATTACGCCATATTATTGTTTTTCATTGTTTCATTTATGCGTTCTTCTTACATTATGTCCAATATAATAACTGTTATCAAAGTCAACATATTTTCTTACGTATAATTGAATGGTGTAATAAAAACTATAGCATTCCAATAATAACGAAGTTGAGATCTACTTCCGGTAGACCGGAAGTGGTGGCCATCTTGAAAATATTTTAGATTAATAGATCGGAATGAACAACCCATGTTACCAAAATTTCAAGCCTCTACGAATAGTGGAACCTAAAAAAGTTCTAATGAACCAGTTACGTGAGACAGCCTGTATGTTAATAATCTACCTTTATTTAAAATGGTTTATGTGTGCGCCCAAATATGTGATTAAGGTGATAATATAACTTAAATAATAAGGAATATAGTAAACTAATCTTTTGTATGTACAAATTGTGCCAAATAGGATACTGTTAAAGAGAAACTATTCGTATATATAAAAAATATATGCGATTTCTATACATATTCTATAAAAAATAGATTAAAAATAATATCAATATCTGAGGCTTGATTTTCATAAAAAACTTAATGGTGAAAACCGCATGTCGATATCTTTTACGATTTCACAGATGTAGGGTATTTGTCAAAAAAAATGCAATTTCGAAAATTTTGAAATTGAAAACTGTGCTATATTTTTGGAAATTTTCTTTCCTAAAATATAGCACGGTTGATATTTCATTCAAGTTATCTCTAAAATATGCAAGTTTAAGTTTTAAAGTTCTGTGATTATATCTATTAGTAGTATGAAAATAGCTACATTGTAAAATAACAAAATTATATTCCAACAAAAATCATGAAAAAAATAATAAAATATTTTCTTTATAAATAAATGTTCTTTAACATTTCTTAGGTGGAATTAATTTCAAACTGAAACAACGAGTTATACATAATTTTAAAGAAGAAGGTTCAACTTTTAATTTAGTATTGCAAGAGTGTTCAGAAATTGTCGATACTCTACACGTTGCGACATTCGTCGATAGTCTATGAATCGAAAATCTTAATGTTGAATGTTCTATTATGCTTCGTACGGTTTCAGGAAGCACATAAAAGAAATGCAAATATATGGCAGTGTTTCATTTGTATACTTTGAGATGCTTTAATATTATTTGAAAATCAATTTATACATATGTATGTACTTTTTCTCGTCAATTCATCTGACAGTACTAATGAAATTTACAATATTATTAATTAAATTCAGAATGAAAAAAATTTACATTAAAAAAAAAATATATATATAAAGAATTAGATTTTAAAGCAAACTTTAAAACCTAAATAAAATAAAAAACCTGGAAGAAAAAAATTAATTTAAAGTTCCAGCCGCTAAAATTACAGCCGCTGTCATTAACAAATTGTGAATATTTATTATGGATAAATTATCTCATAATAAATAGGATATATATGATATATATATATATATATATATATATGATTTATGTATAAATTATGGTACAACTTTTTAACATTAACATTTTCGCTTTATACCTAAAAAATCTAACATTGAATAAAATCTATATTGGCGGGTAATCTACATAAAGATTACCCACCAATTTCTGAACAACCTGTATATCATTTTAAAGATTTCAATTTCAAAAATAATACCTCCACGATCTTTCGAATTTTATAATTTTTTCGTAATTCCACTAAAACGTTAAAAACACATCGTTTAACATTTCTTAGGTGGAATCGATTTCAAACTGCTATAAGGAGTTATACATAATGCTTGTCATTTCTTCATTTTCAAAAATAAAACCTCCACGATCTTTTAAATTTTATCATTTTTTAGTGATTTCACTAAAACGTCAAAAACACATCATCCTTTAACATTTCTTAAGCGAAATCGATTTCAAATTGAAACAACGAATTATACACTATTTGAAATAGGAAGGTTCAATCTTCAATTTTGAATGCAATTCATTTCTTCATTTTCAAAAGCAAGACCAACGAGCCCTTCAAATTTTATCATTTTTTTTCGTGATTCTACTAAAAAGTCAAAACACATCATCCTTTAACATTTCTTAGGTGGAATCGATTTCAAATTGAAACGAATTATACATCATTTTAAAGAGAAACGTTTAACCTGCAATTTGATATGCATGCTATTTCTTCATTTTCAAAAATACCATTTTTCAAATTCTATCATTTTTTATGATTCTACTAAAACGTCAAAAACACATCTTAACATTTTTTAAGGAACTTCGAATTGAAATAACGGGAAACATCATTTGCAAGAGGAATGTTCAATCTTCAATTTGATATGCAAGTCATATCTTCATTTTGAAAAATAAGACCTCCAGGATCTTTTAAATTTTATCATTTTTGTCGTGATTCCACCAAAACATTTCTACAAAAATATTATTAAAAGGTTGCCGCCTTTCTGGATATCGTTCATGATATAAATATCCTGCAGCCTCAGCATTCTCTTCAGATTGTATAAAACAAATTATCATGTCCCATTTATCATCATCTTCACATAACATTATTATGAAAGTTGATGACAATTAGGAAACACTATAATGATAACTACTTATAATTTGAATTAAAATTTGGCAGATTCATAAATGTATAGGTGGTAGATGTTATGACGTTATGAATTTACGATGAATTTTCGAAAATGCAGTATTTGAAAAATACCTCTAAAACCGTAACAAATATCGAAATACGGCTTTCCCCATTAAGTTTCTTATAAAAATCGAGTTTCAGATATGATATAATTTTTCCTTTATCTCTTATAGAAACGGGAGTTTCCCTCTGAAAGTGTCTAACTTGGTCCATTCTGTATAAGTAAACATTAAACTCAGACAACATTAAAATTAATGAACCCATATTAATACCGAAGTCTAATTCACTGGATTAGATATCAATAATGCAATCACAAGATCTATTATGCTTATAAGAAGTGTCATCTTACAGGTATCTATACAAAATCTTGATGTAAAGCTATTCGCAATGAAATAGTTAGAGTTGGATGAGTTAATAGGGTTCATTACTAGTTTAGGTTAAGTACTGCTTGGCAAATCCATTTTGGCCGATAAGTTGCGCAGAAGAATCAACTCGTCAAAAATTTAACATATACAGGTATCCCTTATAAGTACGAAGGCTTTCACGACCGGTGTTAATTGAACTAAAATTAGAACTAACACTAGCACTAACACTAGAACTATCACTAGGATTAACACTAGATCTAAAACTAGAAACTTTCGGGTTTTGCCGTGCGTTTTTTGAAAAAAAGTTTGACGTTTCAGATGCCATGTTGCAACCTTCTTCAGAAACTGGTTCTAACCAGTTAGAACCAGTTTCTAACCAGGTTCTAACCAGTTAGACATAAAAAATGTTGGCAAAACGACTGCCGATAGTGTGTTTCATGCCGTTTGAATTTAACTGTAAATAATCATGTTGAGAAAATTGAGAGAGAATAATCATGCTGAGAAGATACTCAGTCTGTAGCAGCTGCTGTTTTGCAAGTCTTTGGAATCTCTGTCTAAGTATCTAACAGTGATAATGATGATGTAACATTTTATGTATACAATTGAGAACTCAACACGATTTAATTTATTATAATTAAATAATATCAGAAATGAACATACAATAGACATACTAACCATTAAAAAAAAGGAAAAGGGAAAGATTAGATGTGAAACATACATATACATAAAGTGTAGAAAGAGATGAAAGACCAGTACTAGGAGTTGCAATTCTAGTACATATAAACTTTGAAACGGGAATCAATAATGGAAATTACACAACAGACGGACCTCTGTGCCCTTATCAAGCGCCATATACGAAGAAAACAGAAAAAGACGTAAAAACATTCTACTACAACTTCTCCAATTTGCGAACTGTAGTGGATGAAGTAACATAAATAAATGAAATTGGAAGTTTTAAATGCGAGAGTTAATAGTCAACAATATTTTATAGACTATGTTTGTCTTAGAACAATATATAATAGATGGACTGTACAAATAAATAATTGAACAATTTGGTATGACTTATTCCTACCATGATACGTTAATAGTCGCCGTTAAACCTTCCTAAGCTGCTCAATGATCTGCCGGTCGCTTTAAAAAGAACTATGTGATTTCAACAATTGGAGTAAATCGGAATAACTTTACTAACTGATTAACAAGCTATCAAAAATCTTTAGAAGTAAAACGCCAAAATATTAAGTGTCACTTAGTGAGATTTGGCTGTAATAGGACGATATGGCAGTTGTAGATAACTTAATAATATAACGAGAATATACCTTCCAAGTATATGGAAAGATATGTAACTTTGAAGTCCGTAGACGGCACATCACAATTTTTAGACCGGAACTGACCACAACCGTGTATTGGTGAAAATAATACATACAATTTAGCTGACAAGAAGAACAGTCATAAAGAAGAATAAGTCATAAAGCTGTGAATTAAACATGATCATAGAGGACTTTTCAGCTAAGTTCCTCTACCAAAGACGATTTGAGGAAAGAACATCGACAATTAAATATGACAATAACGATACTGAAACTGGATAAAAAAATTAGACCAACTATTATTAAATCAGTAGGCATAGGCAGCAACCTAGCACACAGTCCTGGTACATTCTAGATGTATACGGAATCTGGCTTTGGAAAAATGAAGATATATTTATAAAATAAATACCAAGTAGACGAATATTAAGTAGTGACAAACAGAATATACATAAACATGCAAGCAATTAAGGAAAACTATCGGAAAAACTTCACGATACGTATGAAAGGTGACTAATAAAGTGGTCAGATAGAAATATGGAATCTGAAAAATGATGTGTCCAAAATTCTCGAATTGTACTGAACTTACTCGACATGAAAATAGAAAAACGCAATTGAATTGCTTGGAATTCAATGGGTTAAACAGGTTCTGATTACGTAACACCAAAGTCACTACCAATGAAGTAGTGGCATTGCTAAATAAGCCGAATGATTATCCAAATATTAAGGCTGTTGTAAAACAGATGAAGACTGATGAGCAGGCTCTTATAAAAAAGAAGAGCTGACTCACGAAAGGTTCAATTAAATATTCTTTCTTTCTTATTCAACCTTAACTTGGCTCTATTAAAATTAGTGATAAACGAAATAATTGAAAGAACGATGTCTCTAAGAAAGCATTTAAAAATGTGGTTTAAATCGATAGAATTTCAAAAAAGTGTACTTCGAAAATTTCAATATAGAAAATAATCTAATAATAAAACCATAAAAGAACCAATAATACGAATTGGCGTTTTTTATTCGTATACAGGATGTACGTTTAAATATGTCAGAGTAAACATCACTATGTAGCTTCATTTGACTTGGCTATAAGTTAGAATAGAGAAAAGAAGAGCAACGGTGTTATCGAAGAGTAATACTGAATAAATACTATGTCAATCAAATGAGGATTGAAAATATGAAAAGACACCTCCAAATCACAGAAAAGTATTTTTTGAGCAATTGTTAGCTTTGCTAGGCCGCATTAAAAGTAAAGATACCAACGAAAATTAAATGAATGGAAAGGCCATGTTGGGAGAATTGCAAAACAGGGTTTGCCGAAAGTCGCCCCATGAGACAGGAAACCTCATCGATTGTTTAGACAGCTCCCGAAAGGGTGATATTAAAGTTGGAATTCAGCGTGACTTCCAATTGACAGAGCCTAATTTATCTTTTACTTGTTGAACGCTATGAGAGTTAGCGTCACTGTAATATCAGCAGTTGATAATATTCGTGATAACATTAACGGGAAATATTAGTTATTGTCACACATGCATAATCATGTCTTAGCGTAATTTAATCCTCATATCTAAATCATCATCAAGTTTGTGGCCTAGATGGAATACAATAATTATTTTTAATGGTACCATTAAATAATCTTATTTGAACAAAAATGTTCGTTCTAAAAAATTGTAGCCTCATCTTAGACTATACTGCCAAGAGTTTTCCTTGAAGAGCCAACGAACATTTTGCTTATTATTCTCATTAATGCTGTTTACTTAAATCGTTACATAATTACTTTTTTAATTATTTTTCTAAAATTTTAGATATAAGATGATAGCTTACTGAAGAATACGAGCAAAAATTACAAATATAAATTTTTAAAAATTTTTAGTAGTTTCTCTTGTTCATGTTATAATTATGAAAATACATAACATAGTTTGTAAACAATTTTAAAAATGATTAAATTAGCTAAGCAATTAAAATTATTTTGCTGCGACATATACAACTTCCTTGATTTATGGTTCATATGTATATTAAAATAGGATACATTTATCTCATGGATGAAAATGAAAGTAGCCTATCAAAAAGCTAATCAACTAAAGTGGTTACATTTCATTTTCTTACTTTCTTATGCCTCTAACAACAAGTGAGTAATAAAAGTATATATTATTAACCGTTTCTTACGTTGATTTAAATTCAATTTAAAACGTAGCTCTCGAGAACGAATTTTAATATCATCGTAAAATATAAATAATTTTTATTTTACAATACTTTTGTCTGCATAAATTCCTATATGGAAAAAATCATATAACAAAACTAATTCAGTCATTTCAACACAAATCTTTTAGAGTAAAATTTATCTAGATTTATAAGATGAATACTATATTAAAATTAAAAATATTATTTTAATTGAAAGTGTTAAGTTTCATTCAGATAAAATCAAAGCCATATCTGGTGCCTATTATTTGTTTGAATATCTTCTGCTAGTAGGATTAACTGTTTTATAAACAGTATCTAGTCTTTTATTGACAGTTTCTAAACATTAGACAAGAAGGTTTTTATTCTGCCGACAGTATTTGGGATTTTGGAAATAAATTTTATTAACAGATTCTAACTTCTTGCAATAAAAATGTTTTCTGCCACCAGTATTTAGTCTTTAGTTAACAGTTTTTGGACTACTTACGTCCCGATTTTACATTTTACCCAATCGAATAAAACTCAAATAGCTTATTAACTGTCCTGTTTTTGTAATGAAAATGCTTTCTGTTAGTAGTTTTACAAGCAGTATCAAGTCTCTTTTACAAACTGTTTTTTAGTAGATAATCAAGTTGTAGGTCATTATTTTCGGTGATTTTTAATTGTAAAATGTTAGGAAAGAAGTTTGTGTATCAAAGGTGATTTTGATATATCTAACGTCTGAACAAAACTGAGCAATGTACTCAAGAGAACACCATTGTCGAGGAGTTTTGCCAGATTAAGAGAGTTTAATAACAATAAGAGTTTTGCCAGAGCAATAATTTATTGAAGAAACTAGAAATAGCTGCCATAGAATAATTTGATGCATCTGTTGTTAAGCTTAATTTGCCAGACTTATAAGGCTGAGCTGCAGAATTTTAAAATTTGAAAAAGAATTTTTTGCTTCCACAAGAATTAAAGCATTCTAAATAAGATAAATGTTTTTCTTCATTTCTACTGGCAATTAATATGTTGTCCAAATACACGAACGGAAAATCTAAACCGTTTATAACTTCGTTTATAAAACGTTTGAATATTTGATGTGAATGAGACTAATAACATTGTTTCTCGGCTTGATCGGTGATTTCTTCTTCGGTTATGTACCTTACAGATCTTAACGATGTTCCTGCGTTTTCGTTTGCGCAGGTATCGGATTGTAAGATTGGAGATCATCTCCAGAGTTTAAAGTCTAGTGGAGCTCGAGCCGTTTATGGTGTAAACAAAGGCAACAAAATGCAATATGAGTCTATTTGTGAAACCTTTGACTACTGACTTTCCTGATGAGTTAAAGGTTGCGTCGGTTGCTCCTGTTTTCAAGCGAGGCGATAAAAATGACTGTTCCAATTATCGATCCATCAACATACTCCCAACACTGTCTAAAATATTTGAGCGTGTAATGATCAGGCAAATAATGACACATGTTGAGGTAAATAAATATGCTTTATGAAAACCAATTTGGTTTCCGCTCGAACGCATGAACGTTTGTTATGACGCCTATGAAAAGCGGATATTATGTTCGGTGTTGTTTTTGGACCTAAGCGCTTCTACTGCGTATTTCATGACTTGATATTGTACAAACGTGAACATGTCTTCTGATTTGCTCGAGATAGTGTTGCCTTGATAGGGTTATAATTTTCGGGTTGATTCCAATAAATTAAATGTAGAGGCTGCCTGTCTGAGCCTCTCCCTATTAGACGGGGTTGTTCCTCAGTTATTAATTTTGGGACCCCTTTTGTTTATTTTTTTTTCAACGATTTTCCAAAGTATTTGGGCGGGCATGTGAAATGTTTCTTATATGCGGACGCAGCGCTATTGGTGAGTGATAAGTGTGAGGAAGTATTGTCCTCTGCCAACAGGTTGCTAATGGCAGCAAATGAGTGGTGTGCTGCCAATGAACTTTGTCTAAATAAAAAAAAAAAGATACTTTCTTACCAATTATTGTTCAGTCTTAGACACCATCTTTTAAATCAACTTTCGTCCACAAAATATCTGGGGTTAACACTGAGTTCTCCGGATTTGAACTTTGTAGCTCACACGACGGAGGTAGGAAGGAAGATAGCCCGAAACATTTTCTTATTGTACAGATTGGTTGGTTCATTATTTGTCGAGGTAGCTAGGACCACTTATTTCTCATTGATTTCTTAATGAAGAACTACTGCTAGCTTCTATATATTTGGCCTGCACCGCAGACCTCTGAGGATCATTTCACATCTGCAAACAACTGAAACTTTTCCTCTGTACATATGCAACGCGGCATTCAACCTCCTTGGCTAGGCCGAAGAGGTTGAGGTGTGACTTTAATCGACAGTATGTTATACTACTTTAGTATTACCTCCATACTAGATACACGCGTTCAGATTACACAGGGTGTGTTCTTGAATTATTTTCAGCAGTGTATCTGTGATATGTTGTAATGAGGATGTCCTCCTCAGGAGCAATAAGGAGGAGGAAGAACACGAATCCCATATATTCTTATCATCCATGAGCAATACGTCATTTTAAGCATCCTTACCTGATGTAAGTAAAATAACAGAAATGGTTTCTGGTAGTCGGCGTTTCCAGTGTTAAAAAAAGTTTTGATATTAAATTTGATTTTAAAGTATTATACATATCTTCTTGGGGAGGTTTCGAAATAATGTCATAAACAATTGGAATAATCTAAAGGTGGATTATTATTATATACTTATTATTAAATATAATATTGTTGTTAACAATATTGGTTTATCGGGGTTATCCATTTTATAGTAGTAGGTTATGTATTTAAAAATTATTTATTATTACTATAAATAAAATAAATTAAAAAATACAAAATGCTCGATAATGTTCAATGTTTGAAATTGAATTATTTATTATTTTTTGTTTATCATGTTTACGGTGATAACAACTTTATCATAAAAAGTATAAACTAGATTGACAAACTTGATTTTTAAATTGTGGTAACGCCTCTTAGGGAGTTGACTAATTTCAGAGTCTATTCATATCTCATTTTCTATAAAAATGTTAATTAAACGGGTTTTTGAAATAAACGATTCAATTGCGACAAATCTGTTACGCTTTTCAATTTTATTGAATTCAATTGACGTAGTTAATTGTGTAATTAGTTGTTGTTACCGCTGGAATCAATAAACAGTAAAATCTTTTAAACTATTATAATCGGGAAAATATCTGAAAGTTAAAACACCTTCATCTATAAAAAAATAGAACTTGTTTAAATTTTCGTGGTTTAAATTATGTTGAAATCCTACAAGAAGTTATCCCTTCAAAGCATTTTTCTTTAATTTCAAAATTGAATTTTCAAAATTACAACCAGACGTACGCCGAACATAATCCTCAAAGCATGTGTGTTTGCGCAATCTATTTTCAGACTATGATTTCAAAACAATTATACTGAACGAACTAAACACCAAAACGCTCTCACCGTCCAAATCATCGTTATCGATTTTTCTACAAAAGAACAATTTAACGCGAAATCTTTACAATACAAACTTAGAATTTACACCCCATTTCATTTCGTCGAAAATATCATCAGACTTTCGTTCGGCGAAAGGGAAAGTAGGTGGAAAACGAACCCGGAACGGCTTCAATATTCGTCGCTTCCGATCCAGATTCGGTGAAGAGACGGAGACGAGCTTTAAAATGGGGGAAGAGGATCTATAAGTCGCAAGCGTGGAAATGAATCGAAAAGTTAGCCGTTTGGAAAGGTTTTTTTAAACATTTAGAAAACGATCAATTATATAACTCAGGGTGTCAGTGTGTCATGGAAGTGAGACGTGTTGCCTGGCAACAGGCGCGTTTGCCCGGCCTATTTTCAGGCTCTATTGATCCGACCTGCTTCTCTCTTCTCTGCCGACTGCTGCCTGAGGCCCCAAAACCAGAGGTGGACTCGTCTAAATCTCTCCGGCTTGTGGTATAGAAACCCGGCAGAGGCGAACCAGCTGTGACCTACAAGTTTAATGTGGGATTTCTGGTTAGAGTATAAACAAAGGAATCATCTGGAGATTTTTTTAGTTCTCATACAGTTTTTATTTAAGATATAACTCTAAATAAAATTATATAGTTTCATATTTTTAAATTAAACAAATAATAAAAGAAATATTTCAAAAAATTATTTAATGTTTGTTATTTTTATTACCTACTTTATTTATATAAACCAATTGTTACCAACTTCTTGTTACATTATCATAACAAAACTTACTAAATAAACTTATTCTATTTCTACTCATCCTCAATTTGAAATGTTTCGTTCTTTAAATGTTTCGTTTTAGAAATTTGAATCTTAATTCTAATATTAACAACAGATCTGCTGAGAAGTCAGATCTATTATGAACTGTTGATACATAATCAAC
Source organism: Onthophagus sagittarius (assembly GCA_036711965.1). Taxonomy (NCBI): domain Eukaryota; kingdom Metazoa; phylum Arthropoda; class Insecta; order Coleoptera; family Scarabaeidae; genus Onthophagus; species Onthophagus sagittarius. The sequence goes on from JASERS010000001.1 coordinate 57,255,405, forward strand.
ACTAATGATATACTATTCTGTTTTTTACTATACCAAGCTACTGGGTTTCATCCACACAATATTAAATATCCGCTATACTTTTCCTGACAGTCAAGTCAGCTCTCCAGTTGGAATCCGAGTATCCTGCTAGCTGTAAATTACTGTCCTTTTTTATAATACAGTAGAACATCAAATTGTTCGGATTATCAACTATTGCTGCTAAATAGTTGTCATTGGATACAAGAAATAAAACACCTGCATACTAGAACTTAAAAGCAATATATTTGTGTAAACACGAAACTATAATTCTTAATTAAAGATACATGTGTGTGTAATAATAATAATAATAGATCCTTAGTCTGTCACAATGATATCTCACCCAAATTCTATGTGTTGCCAAAGATACATAAAGATGGTTCTCCTTTGAGACCAATCATTTCCTTTGTTGGCTCACATTGTCTAAACTAAAAGGTTGTCTGCTCAGTGAGAGTTGATACAACCTCACATTGGGATTCCCCATGATCTCTTCATCAAGATCATTGAATTTCTGTTTGATTCCTCCACATTCTCCTTTAGGATCATGGACTGGACTCTAGATGTGTGCATTCTCAGATTGCCTTTCAGTCTACCCTTCATATATAAGTATGTTGACGATATCATATGGTCTGTCCCCTATGACAAGCTTTTCTATATTCAGAGGGAATTTAATTCTGTTAACCATCATATACAGTTCACCATCAAAACTGAAACGAACAATTGTGTACTTTTTCTAGACACCCAAGTATGACCAACATGTCCTGTTAGATTGGTACAGGAAGCCGACTTATTCAGGTCGCTTCATTAATTTTTATTCCTGCCATCCAACCCAAATGAAGATTAATACTCTTAGATTAATACTCTTATTAATACTCTTTCCGGAATACGAACCTAAGATCTTGACAGATATCTTCTGTAACAATGGTTTCCCAAAATCCTTGGTCAACCGAATCCTTTATCACCAGGATGCTTCCTTACGGCCACTCGTTATGTCACCATCTCCTCTTGACTGGTCGATGACTCATCCTCCTGATGATTCCTTGCTTGTCACTCCACCTTTATATGTAAAGGTGCCCTACATTTTGGGTTTCACAGAAAATCTTATCAGGATACACCTGCAGATCGTTAAGGCTGCACCACACCTCGTTCACATCAGTTAAACCTGGTTATAGGGTTGATTGAGTTATAATGTTGATTGTAGGAGATGTGATAGTTGTTATGTGGGAACCACTTCCCAATATCTTAAGTCACGTTTCTTTCAACATGCAAGAGATTGTGCCACAAGAAAATCAGGCGGTACTGCTTTAGCAGATCACCATGTAACCACGGGTCATAATTTTTTAAAAGATCTATGGTAGGAGATTATTTATGGAAATGTTTCACATTGCGTCACGGGAAGACACAGTTAATTTCAGGACTGATTCACAAAGGTTAATTGATATTTATTGTGATCCGTGACATTTACTTTTTAGTCGAAGTTTGAATTTCATTAATTTCAAATCTAATATTGGGTTAAATTTTTAGGTTAAGAGTCGTTTGTAAGTCTCTGTCCTTGTCAATAGCTGACTCCTTTGTCTGTTAAGCGAAATTCTCTTCTTAAAATCTTATGGTAAAGGTTAGCAGAGTGAAGGACTCCGACATGACATGTTCAACCAGCCTACTCATTTCAACATGTATAATATTCTTTCATGCTTACGAATACTATAAATGAACCGTAAACAAGCATTTTGAACTATCTAAATTCTCACTTTCTGCATCTTATCAATACAAGAGCAGTAAAATACATTTACAGCTAAAATATAATACTAATACTGCTACTTAAAATACAATTAATAATTGAATGAACTACAGCGTCCCATAAATGTATTCGGAGTCGCTGATCGAATACGTGTCTACTATTATAAAGCAAATCAAATTTTATACCTACCATCGATGCTGAAACCGAGATTTCTTGCAAACTCAGCAGTTCGCAAAATATTTGAATTAATTCGCAGCCCAATGCAGTTTCAACCCTGCACATCACACTCCGACTCATAAAGACTACTACCGATTTAGAGAGATTGATTGTCACATAGTGCCTGTGGGCAATATCAACTAAAGCTTGCAAATCAGCATTTATATTATTTTCTGCCACAACAACATTAGTAATAGAAAATGTATAGTAGAGTTGGATATCATCAGCATACATATGCGGAGTACAGTGTTTGAATACCAAGCATAGCTGGAACGTATATATTAAAAAAAATTGACGCATGTATGGAACCCTGTGGGACACTCGATATGATATTAGCTGATAAAGATAACTCACCATCACAAGCATCTTGCTGTGAACGGTTACACAAGTAACTTTGGACATGTGCAAGTACAGACTGAGCCAATCCAATGAACTTAAGTATTTCGATAAGCAATGGATGATACAGCGTATCAAAAGTATATAATAGAGAAATCAAGTAAGACCACAGCTGCCGCTAATCCGTCATCAGTTCCACGCAAAATATCATCTGTAATTTGCAAGAATACCCTTGTGCAGCTGTAACTAGAGCGGAAACCTGACTGAAAAGTGGGGATTATAGAATACTCGTCCAAGGGCACCCATAACCTGTGGACAATAAGTGGATAATATTCTTTCAAATATGTTTGAAAATACTGTTAAAATGCTTATCGGCGGGATATTAGCTTATCCTGTAGTAAATTGACCTTAACAGTTTTAGAGACCAGTGTAATTAGAGAAGCCTTCCACTTGACTGAATATATCGAATATTCAATGCAAAAGTTAATAATATATGGCACATATAAGGCAATGAATTCAATAAAGGTATGATTCGATTAAGCGCTTCTAATACTTCCAGCTCGGAAGTCAAAGAGAAGGAAGTTTATTTATGACAAAAGGTGAGGTATTGGTATTATAAAAATGTAATAAATCAGAATCACATGCTAGTTGATTCTGAGACGAAAGAAGAAAGCTGTTGATATCATCAGCATCCAAGCGATCTGAGATTTTGCTACAATTTAAGCTAGTTATTATTACTAAACAATAATAAAAGATATGGTTCTTTTCGCGGCGAATTGCTGAATTAGTAAAATTTCTTAACTCTTTATATGAGTCGAAATGAGAAGAACTTTTAGTAGATTTATATTTAGAATATGCTTTGTATCGTAAATTAATGAGAATTTTAATAGTATCAGCTATTCATGGTCTACAATTATTTCATAGAGTTACAGTTTGACGAAGTACATGAACGTTAAATACAGATAAAAGGGCGTTATTAAAAAAAAATCATTTCATCAATATCATTACTAATTAAAAATTGATACCAATTCATCTTTATATTCAAAATTTTTAAAGTCGGTAATAGTTTAAGTCATTGGAACATCACGTTAGACACCACAAGTTAAAGCGACATATACTAGATTGTGATCAGCAACATCATGAACAGGAAGAACACCATGATCCTCATTATCAAGTACACTGAAGTCGATTAATGTTGACGAGATGGAAGTTACGCATGTAGGCAGTGTAATTATCTGATTTATTTTATATCTGATTATTACCGTAAACACCATTAATATTGAAGTCGTTAATGTTGAAATCACCTGGACACAGGAATCTTTCAGAGCCAGGAATCAGAATGGAAAGAACGTAATCAAATTCAGTTAAAAATTGCGAGATCGTACCGCTGGGATCGCGCGACCAAACAGTTTTGTACCCGAATTTGTCAATTGCGGAGTTCATAATCTAGTGTTATTGGTGATGATTGCATTTTTAGTCCTTTTGATAAAATCTGGTAAGTTTTTATGTTATAATGAAGTTTATCATTAAATGCTGTAAACAGAAATTTTTGAATGATCCCAGCCACTGGCTTTGTTAGGGTTATTGTTATTGCCAACAATAGGCGTGATACTTTAGTCTTTTCAATGTAGATGTTTTTGTTAAAAGCAACCACGCCATCGCTTTTATTCCCTAATGTTATAATTAGTTTATGTTGTTTAATTTTTGTTTTAAATTATCTATCTGTGTGTTGTTTGTAAAAATAAACAAACTGTTTTTGTGCTGTGATTTCATGTTTTTTATAATGTTACAATTATCTTCGTAAGTTTGTTTATTATGGTGATTGAAGATTAGTTGAACTTCGATTTTTATATCAATCTCTGTGGCATTAACTTTGAGTGGTAGGTTTAGTTTATGACTTGAATTTAAAATAATAGTATCTATTTCATTAAATTGAATGTCACTCCAAGTAGTAAATCTAGGAGTAAAAGTAATATCATCAAGTAAATAAATCAACTTTTGAACTAAAACTATGGCTAAAATTATCAATTCTTTTATTTTGAAAATATTTGAAATTATCTTCATTGTTTAATGATATATAATATATAATACTAATTTATTGCCTTATTTGCCGGTAATTAATCATTGCAATGGTATGGATGATAATATAATGACATTATAATGCAAAAAGTGCCTGTTTGAGTTAGTTTAATTTATTTTGTTATGTTGATATGCAGCAAGTATAATTAGCTTACACTTAAAACTATTTGAGTTAACCTGTATTGTATCAATTTAATTCTCTGTGTTCTTATAAACGTAAGATGTTTTAAAAGCTATTTTCCTAATTGGGAATAACATGTGTGGAAAGACCAACCCTAAAGGGGCCATCGCAACGGATGTAACAAGAAAACAGTATCAAATAATACTACGCGATATTCCATCGCAAAGTGAGGACTCTGAACTTTCTGATGGCGATAATAAAGTGTTGTATTGCATTAGCAACGATCCCGAAGTACGTCAGAGGGGTAAATTGGGAACTGACTCATAATGATAGATCGGACAAGTTTAAAAATGTTTTATGACTTGTCAGATTTGCGTGTCTTCTCTCTGAAATGGAATGAATCTCTTTGAACTGTTCCTGATTGATGAAATCTTTCAACATCGCTGTCAAGTTCTTTAACTAGAGAGTGAAATTCCCCTCTAGCCTCTCTCTTGCTATTTACTGAATGAACCCAATATTTTCTCTCTCTTTTTTATAGAAGAATTGCTAGTATTATAAAATGAATATTTTCTTCATAATCTGGATAAGACGCAAACCATTCCTAGGAAAACATTATAAATCCACATATTAATTCTTCGAGTGCTACGACCCTATTGATTGAAAATATCGTCAGAGTCCACTCTTTATTAGTACGTAATCATTAGATCTAACTCTAGATCTAGAATTAGAAACATTCGGTTTAACCAAACATTTCTCAAGACGGCTAAACCGGAATGATTCTAGTTCTAGATCTAGTTGGGTTGGGTTTAGCCGTGCGTCTGTAGACATTCTTTTAACGAAGATCTCTATAAAAAATAGTTTTTGAAACAGAATACTTCACAAATTGATGGAAGTATCTTTCAGATTTGTACCACTCAATCTAAGTGACAAAATTAGGACAATATTATGGCAAAACCCAGTACCAGCCTCCCTCATATATTGTCTATCAATAATAGTAAGGTTTGTTGGGGAATCAAAAGAAGTAGATAACGAATATATTGGGTATATAAATAATCAAATTAATGATTAAAAAAGCTTATATATTGTAAAAAACTGGACCTGATACTGTAGTTAGTCACACATGATTCACAATGATTGATGAGAAGATATGTAATGCTGTAGCAAACATGTAAAAATGTTGTTGAAAGAGTTCAACAACCTATCAAAAAAGGTTGAAGTAAACTTAGTATCATTACAACTATTTAGGCATATCTGTTCTCAAAAGATAAAATAATTATGACGACGGTACAAAAATATATTGAAGAAAATTTTAAAAAGGAGATAGGCCTCCTTGTCAATATTTCAAAAGCAAGTTTCGGAAATACCAGTGATGGAAATACTGCTAGGAGATCTTTTCAAGTACCAACATTGACAAGTTATGTTACAGGAGTTGACAAAACATTGATTGAGAGGTTAAAAATAATACTGGAGGCCATATCCAGCACATATGAAACGAATATTTCAAAATTTGAAAAATATGCCATTGAAACAGCTAAACTGTACATAAGTTTATACATATAGCTGACACCCGATGACACCAAATTTGCACAAAGTTTTAGCCGTGCATCTGAACACATTTCATTAACAAATAGTTTTTGAAATAGAATACTTTACAAAATGATTTGACAACTCTCTAGATTTTAATTGAAGTAAAGTTAGACCTAAACATTAGACCTAGAAGTAGAAAGTTTTGGGTTGAGTTGAGAAGGACTCTACAATGAATAATTTTTGAAATAGAGTAGTTTTTGAATTTTTAATGAAGAGGGGTGCACTCGTTTCGTTCATCCAACCCAGCCCTGGGGCGTCAAATATCTTAGGACGGCACTGGCGACACAACAGGGCAGATAAATATAAATTCTTGTTAAATATTCGCCGTAATATTGTCTTAGGATCTAAGTTATACATATTTTTAACTGTTGTAGTTGAATTGTAACATTTTAAAACTTATAATGTGGAAGACAGAAAATGTATAACGATTCTGATAGTGATTCGGATAATACCGATGATAGTATCCCACTTAATGTGTTATGTGACCTATATTCAAATATCAAAATTTCGACAATAAGGAATACAACGTGGAACTCAAATACACAAAACAACTTTTGTTAACAGATTTTCGAAAACCGATGATTGTATAAAGGACAATGGTTGTCTAGATGTTGTTACATATAATATGTATATGGATAGCGTGAAGTTGCACTTCAATAAAAAAAAAGAAGAAGAAGAAGCCTCAGCCAACATATATGTCCTGACAACATACATAGAACTAACCACCAATAATATGTTTACATGTTTATCTTGTTCATTTCGCTTGCATTTCTAATTTTAATATAAATTTTGGAAATAAAATATTTCTTCGTTCAAAAATAATTGTTTTTAAATATTGTTGTTTTTACTAATACTCAACTGTATTAAACATAATAATACAGAAAATTTTCTTTTTCTTGTAAAGTGTAATAAATCGTGCGATAGAAAGTTAAATCAAAAATAAATATTACAGAATTTTTGTAATAAATTTTTCAAAGAAAAACTCAAATTTCTCATTGTCTTAAATTGGCTAAGATTTTTTCCAAAAATTAATTCAAAAATAAGAAAAATCATTTCAAAATAATTTTTATAATATTTTCGTTACGCCACTGTAAATCTACTTTCCCCTACTTTTCTTGAATAAACAGTCAAGAATATAAATTTTCCAGAATAGTGCTGCCACTGTCCCCTCATTTCCCAGAACTACCAATCAAGCCTAGGTTGACCTTGAAGACAAACAATTTCTTTTGTTTTCGCGTTTTTCCTTTGTCCCCAATGTCCAAAGATATACTTAAAGCACATTTACGTCGATAAATTAGACCTAATTCCAAACAACCATTATATGGTTTCGTTTGATGAAAGTACAAAGTTTCTGTATTCATTTGCATTTATTACGACGATGCCGTCCACAAAGAATTTATTTTAACGCGCTTCTAATGAAATAAAAATTCAACGGGAAACAGATCAAAATGAAACTTTAATTATTATGTGTAAAGTAGGTCTGTGAAGACATTTTTGTTATTTCTTTCTTTTTCGTTATAAATTTCTATAGTGTTGAACCCCACCAAAGCGGTTGACCTACAATTGGCTACCTAATCAATAATAATATAAATATGCGCGCAACCCGTCGTTTCAAACTCGAATTGAAAATTGAAAGTGATGGAAAATAAATGAGAATAATCATGTAAAAATAATAAAACGAATTATTAATGAGAAAGTGAATTAGATTAAGCTAAATTTTCATTTTTTCGTAATGATTGGAATTCTACATGGCATAATTTTAATAACAAATACTAGAGTAAAATAATGATGGTTAGTTTAAACATTTTTAATATAAACATAGAAATCGCTAAGATAAAGATATAACATTTTCTTAATTGTTTTTAATATGGTTTGTTTTAAAAATAAAATTTTGCACCTAGTACAACTTTATCATGAAAAATCATTTAAGATCACTATTAAAAATATGTGACCACGGAATTTATATCCAACAACTATCCGGTCTCTGGCTTATCCGGTTATTTTTTAATATTCAGTCGGATACCGGATAAACGCTGGAAATCCGGCTTTGTCAAAAAAACTTTTAGAACTAAAGTTACTGCAAATTTCATGCAATAACATATTCAGATGCGTAAATATTGAGAAAAACACGAAAATTTGATTTTGTAACATTTGGTTCATTAAATAGAAATATGTTTCAAACCAAAGTTATGGATTTTGTTATAGCATATACAAAGGCTTTACTGCCGAAAATTAAAAAAATGTTTTTGTGTTCATACATTATCATCAAATTATGTATCAACTAAAATTATTTTCAGCTATATAGGGTGTTTCACTATTCCAATATTGGATTGTTATATGCTTTCGTGGCACGAATTGCACAAACTTTTTTTTTTACATATTTGCATCTATTGCTGTTACTTTTTATTTTGCAATTGTATTCTACAAGTCCGTCCAAAAAAGTAATCACCCACTAGAACTGTATCAATATTATACGCCAAAAAGAGGCATATTGGAAGACCCTTGAGAGATATGTAAGAGATGTAGCATAAACAAAAAAGAAAGATGAAAGACTGATCAGACAGTAGTTGTGATATTTTGATGAGATAATTTACTTATTTATCTATGTATAAACTACTGAGTAACTTACAGGCTGCTGAATAAGTTCTATTGGATTGTGAAGGTTAGGTAGACTTGGTATTAGATATGATATCATCCCAATACAATCCAACCCCCACAGTCCAATAGAACCTACCTACTATAGAATAGGTTAACATCAAAAAATCGAATAACCTCTGATATTATTTCCATAGCTGGGATTACGATAGGTTGGGTTGTATTGGAAGAGTGACAAACTCATACAGGACAACATCAACGGAAGTTCTGCAGATGATAGGAGACACAATTTCAATAAACTTAATGGTAAAAGGAAGAAATAGAATAACGGTAGAAATAACAGATCGGGGCGAAATGAATGCACAGATATTAAACGAGATGGGCAAAGGATAATGGAAAGGCCCGCTGAACAAAAAGGCTAATTACAAAACTTATGCCGAGTACGTGGACAAGTTCGAAGAAGATTGGAATTCCTAACTATTGTAAAAGTTAATGGAGTTGTCTTTTCGTGACTTTGATGAGAGGAAAATGCTAAATTCGCAAGCAATCCCCGCCGGTTCCCGGAAGAAGACGAGGAAAGGGTTTTTTTTACACTATCTAGCCGCCCAACGCCCCAGGTCAGAGGTCTGTTTGCAGATTTTCCCAACCGTTAAAAATGGGTTGTATTGGGGTAGTAACATATTAAATACCAACTCAACCCAACGCAATCTATGGGTCTCAACAAATCTCCAAATTCAATATGTATTAAGCCACTCAATTTGGCCAAGTGATGACCATGTCAAATATATATTTTATTACACGGCTTACAAATAATTTTCGAAAATTCTAAATTGCCAAAATTTATGGATTCATTTTTTGTCCATTCTTAACCATATGACGTGAGAGTCATAGTAAAGTAAATTTGCACAAAGAAAATGCGGTTTATTCATTATTTATAAAAAAATAATTTGGCATTTTTAGCACCTTTGCAAATTATTCGTAAAACGTACGACAAATAATTTATTTGACATGGCTCCACCTTGTCAAAGTACCCAGTACCCCACTAGATTGTGCAAATATTATCTGAAAGTTATTTAATAAAATTGTTAGATTATAAGTTATAAGGTCGTCTCAATTTAAATGTCCCATCCGGTATAATATAAATAATAATGTAAGTCTATATTAAGTAGTGTAAGTGAGGTATAATTGACGATAAATTTTTGAATTTAATTCCATCTTTTACAGTTAAAGTCTGGATGTCAAAATACAGTAGACACTAATAGTGGGTACCAAAAAAAACGGATTCTTGGCATCGATTAATTTACTTTAACGAAGGTGATATCATTTTACATAACTGCTTTTCCTTTTAGCTTTTTTATAACTATAAGGTTGGTATAGTCAACGTCAGCCTCCTCTACTCTCTGAGCTACTAGATTCAAAGCGTTTATAGCACTATCCAATTTTTTCGATGGCCTCATCATCATGGCATTCTTCAATATCAACATTTTCAAAGTCGTTAACACGTTGATGCCATCCTGGAGCCTATGAATGTTTATTCATAGGCTCCAGGATTCATAAATTAGGACAAATGTATAGGTATACAGGCTGTTTAAAAAAAGTGTTCAATATTTTACCCACATATAGTACTGATGTATACAACCAAGAAAGTCTTTATAAATCTATAACCATTTCAATGATATACTTGACTTTTTATTGTTAAATACAAATTACATATTATACAAACTATCGAGCATGTTATTTTATTGTTATTAACTACACTAAGTATTAAAAAAACAACTTAAAGATCATCACCTTCACATCTTCGCTGGAAAGAAATTCTTATTCTTTCAAACAAATCTGGATGTTGTCTGATTGTTTGACATTTGTTTTGTATTCGTTGTTGCAATTCTTCCACATTATTAATTTTCTAAAATATACTAACTGTTTTGAATATCCCCAAATAGAAAAATTAAGTAGGTTTAGATCAGGAGATCTAGGCGGCCATGGCATAGGACCAAATCGTCCTATTCATTTGTTGTTGTACGTTTCAGTTAAAAAACTTGTTACTACGATAGAAAAGTGTGGTGGGGTACCATATGCATAAAAACTGTTGATTAATTCTGTCGATTAGGGAAATATCTATAACAGGGGTAAAGTGTTGGTTAAAATATTCAAATCACTTTCACCGTTTAAACGATTTGGTAAAAATATTGATTTTTATTCTCCATAATGGCATGAGGGTTTCATCCGACCAAACATGATTGTTATGGAAATTAATTACAGCATTACTTGTGAAAAATACCTCATCAGTAAATGAAATATTAGCAATAAAATTTTGACCTTCGACAAGTTTCCCTAATACAAATCTACAGAAATTAAGCCTTGAATCATTATCTGAAGCTAAAGGAGCTTGTACCCGTTGAACGTGGTAAGAATACTGCTACTGTTCACGTAAAATACTCCAGACTAAAGAAGCATTAATGCTGTTTTTTTTTTCTTTAACTCCGCTGTTCTCAGGACATTTTCTTCAGTTTCTGGCGTTCTTACTGAATTTGAACACCCGGCATCAGATTTTTAAATATTAAATGACCCATTTTCACGTAACTATTAAAAATAATTTAACAGATGGAATCCTAAAGCGGGGAAATGCTTCGTCGTGTAACCGTCGTGCTTCTACATAAAATGAATATCCGTCATTTCAGAATTTGTGTACAAATGCATTTTCTTTTAGTAAAAAGATAAACAATATTCAAGAAGCACTCAATAGTTAATAATTAAAGAAAAGCCAAGGAGCTCTTATCGTCTCAAGGTAACTGTCACCTTAATGACACTTATTGTGAGAGATAACGCCAAAACCATTTGCTGATTGCAATAACCACGACCTGCTGGATAAGAATTAAAACGTCGTGATACGCAGCTTGGGCATTGCTACGGCTTTTTTTCAAAGCCAATTTTTCCTAATTGCTTTTTAGTAACCCTTGTAACAAGTGTCAAATAATTAGATAATATCCGGGTTTGTTTGAAAGAATAAGTTTATTAGTTTGTACAATATGTAATTTGTATGTGATGAAATAATAAAAAATGAATAAAATATTAAATATAAAACAAAATATTAATATGAATACAAAAATCAATTATATCATTGAAACGGTTAATCTGCGGACATAGGTTTCTTAAGATTTTTTTTATTGAAAACATGAGAACTATATATAGTACTATACACGTTTTTTAAACACTTTCTTTAGGCACCAATGTTTGGATACAGGGTTCTCATTAACTCACTGGCGTTGTAGAATGGCGAGTGACACATTTTCTTCATCAACCAAATTTTAAACAATGCCATTTGAAATACTTCTTCAACATTTTGTTATAATTTCAGGATTAAGATGGTTTCAAGTTACCATTAAGTTGATTACTGCGTCTTTGATAGTCAATTATTTCAAACAATTGGAAGTGTTCGCAATGAAATAATACACTTTACTTTCTTAAATGACATTTTATTGATATCTATACATTGAAATCAGTTAGGCCGCATATGAATACAACAACGAACTGTCTATACAACCTACTTGAATTCATTGTGAATGCAACGGCTTCACCGTGGAAATACCATATTTATCAGATATTTACACTCAAAGTAACGACTCGCTGTCGATTTTAGTTACTAAAATTCGTTTTTATGGGGTTAGATCCAAAATTGTCATGTGAATTGTTATCATTTTTACTATAGTATTAATCATAAATAATAACTTCGGTATTAATGGTTTAAATTATGTCACGACTTACAAAAACACTATATAGTTGATTTCACTCTGATAAAAATTACTTTTAACTTAATTATTAACATTAACATTTCAGATGCCGCAAAATTATGAAATAAATTCAATTAACGTTGTTGCTTACAAACACTACTTTGTAAAAACGGCGAGGCAAGTCTATTTTCGTTTTTCAAAATACACACTTTGAACTCACATTCACTTCCTGATGGCCATTTATTTTTAGGTTATGACGTCATTAGCAATATTATTTGTTTCCTTTTTAAATTATTTTAATAATAAAATTTACTCATATATTATTTAATAATGGACAAATTACTGACGGAAAGTGAATATATTCTGAAAATAAATTTGTTTCGCCGTTTTTGTAAAATAATGTTTGTTCGTCTTTATTTAATTTATAAAAAAAGTAGTAAAGTATCCGTTACAAAAGTTTTTATTTACAGTTTAATCTGTTGAATTACTTGAATGCACACAAATTAAAATAAAATTGTGCAACAATCTAGATTTAAATAACAATTGAGCATTAATAATATTTTTTTGGTTGCAATGCAAACACTCAGTTTATTGTTTGGTAGTCATAAATTCATACTGGTAAAGCAGTTGTCATCTGTTGTGACATTTCTATCAATATCGTAAATTGATTTGCATAGTATAAGTATGAAGGCTTTCACGACCGGTGTTAATTGAACTAAAATTAGAACTAACACTAGCACTAACATTAGAACTATCACTAGAACTATCACTAGAACTATCACTAGGACTAACACTAGATCTAAAACCAGAAACTTTCGAGCTTTGCCGTGCGTTTTTTGAAAAAAAAGCAGTTGTGGGAAGTTTTACGTTGGCCAAACCGGACGAAACATCGAATGCCGTATCAAGGAACACGAGAGGGATGTGAGGCTGAGGAAGATTCAACAGTCGGCGGTTGCGGAACATTGCCATTCGGAGGGACACCTAATAAACTTCGACAAAACAAAAGTTCTGGCTAGGAATAATAAATATCATCAACTTCTGACAAGAGAAGCCATAGAAATTCACCGACATAACAACAACGTCAACAGAGAAGATGGCTGGGAACTCAGCAGAACATGGAAGATGGTGGTGAAGACTAACACGACTCCCAAACCGGACGCGACGCAGTAATTAGTTAGTAATTAGCTTGTAATTAATATAAATTGATTATTAATTAGTTTGTCGACCTATATATTGTTTTACGATCCCCGATTTTGTCAGTTAGAACCAGTTTCTGAAGAAGGTTGCAACATGGCATCCGAAACGTCAAACATTTTTTCAAGAAACGCACGGCAAAGCCCGAAAGTTTCTAGTTTTAGATCTAGTGTTAATCGTAGTGATTTGCATAGATTTTGTACTACAGATCCAGGAGAATTGCTTACCTACATTTACTGACATTTTACACTCCGCAAAGGTAAAAAAGAGTAAAAAAACACTTCGTATCACTACAATACTACATTTCTATACTAAATTACTTTGACGTTGAAAAGCTTCTAACATTGCAAATGTCTTAGAATTTGATCTCATGACATTACTAAACGGAACATCTCAGTACCAATTCCAGTTATGTCATAGAAGCTCTTGAAATTACACCTATTTAACTTCAAAACTCCTGCTAAATGCACCAAACGAAATATAGCTTATAATACAGTTACACCAGTCCACAGTTTTCGTGATATGGTCGAAATTCGCACATTTTACAATCGTAAGTAGAATTTTAACTTGGATGTTTTGGACTTGCTCGATTTTTTGCTATCTTATGAAATTGCCTTTTGCAACGGATATTTTTTACCCGATAAAAATTCTTGGAATTCCGTTATATTTAACTTTTTGTTAGTTTAGTTATAACTTTAGTTATGAAATAAATGAAATAAAGACTAATAAACATTATTTTACAAAAACGGCGAAACAAATCTATTTTCAACCAACATTCACTTCCCGTCAGTAATTTGTCCATTATTGAATAATATATGAATAAATTTTATTGTTAAAATAATTTAAAGAAAGAAACAAATAATATTGCTAATGACGTCATAACTTAAAAATAGATGGTCATTAGGAAGTGAACGTAGGTTCAAAGTGAGTATTTTGAAAAACGAAAATAGACTTGTTTCTCTGTTTTTACAAAATAGTGTTTTTCTAGAAGACTTGATATTGCTTCCAGAAGACTTGAAATGATTCCAGAAGATTCATACTAAATGCTTCCAATAGAGCACCTATACTAACCTGTTAATGGCTTTATCTGGATTGAAATTAATTTTTTTAATTAGTTTTTTATTTAATTTAATTTTAATCTACAATTTAGCTTATTCTTCCCAATTTAGTGCCAGCATCAACTGTGAACGCTTTTTAAAAAGCACGTATGATATTTTTTTTTCAAATGCATTTCAAGTTTTTTTAGTAGCGTCATTCATCGTTTGAGTTTATACAAAGAGACCAATAAGTTGTTTATTGAACATTTATCGAAAATCTGCCCTGAAAATGATTACGACTGACACCATTTAGATTTTCGACTGCTTAGATATGTTATGACCGTGGCACTTTTTATAACCGGAGAGAAAAGCATCAATTCTAGAGCACTGGATAGCAATGGTTTTATGTTTCTTGAATCAAACTAACCTTGAAAATGAAATTGCAAGACCGTAAACAAAACATCCTGTATATACATACGACATTATAATTACGATATTACGACATTACGAACGTTATAGTTTCGTTCAATCACTCAAACATTACGGGAAATCTCTTTGACCGTATAGGGGCCAGATTGTCACACACACCTCTGAAAAGTAATTATAAATTTTCGTCAGTTACCAGCTAAAGCAGCATCATTCAAAAAAACATTAGTGCTTATATTGGCAAAATATATTACTAAACCAAAGAACAGCGCTAAATTACGTCGTATTTACCATAACCTGAAACTAAAATTCATAATTTAAACAAGACCCGTATGCATAAATAAATAATAAATTACAAGTAGTTTATCATTGCTTACCAACATAGATAGATAGTATCACTATAGTTAGTTGGGCGTAAAGTATATATATTATAGATTTGAGAATTATTTATCAGATGCTTCAAGAGTTTTCTGTACTGACACATCGGAACGATCAGAAGAATTTGACGTTGATTCTAAATATTTTAAATCTGATACAGTGAACATCTACCATTTTTAATTTCAAATTTACTATACAGGTTATATGGCTATATGGTTTAGATTCATTAACGTGTTATCGAGTTATAAAGAATAAACGAATTTTTTTTGCTAACTTTGAAGTCCTCTAGCGACGAAATGAAGAAACTATATAGATAAATTATATAGATAATATACTATATAGATAAATTAACTTAAATCGGCCTATTTTGAGCTAAGAAATCTGTGGTATTCCGTTGTACACACATTGTAGAAACACCCTGTATACAGAAAAAATTAAAATAAATTTTAATAGATATTCCCGTCCCTCGTGCAGGAATAAGTGTCCGATATCGGCTTTTGGGTTCAGAAATAAATGTCCTATTTACTGAAAAATTAATTTATTAAAACTGCAAGTATCGTTTCTAAGAATCTTTTGGTGACCATTTAAATATTTAAACAGAATTGATTAAACACTTTGTAATTATTGCCTTCATCTACTTTCATAGTTTCTATCAAACAGTGTTGGTGCAAAAGGCGAAACATACATATTACCTCTAACTCGATTCGGAAAAGGCTTTTTCAGCAACAACAATTAATTCGCCTACAATTTTGTAAGATTGTTCCTGGAAGGACTGAATAGCATTAAAAAAAGTCTAAGTCTATAACATTTGTATTGGGACTATTTATTATAAAAACTTATATTTAAGGAAAAATTACAATATTTTAATGGCAGTGAAAAACTCAACTTTTATTAACAATATGTGTTAATATAACGGCAACTAATTCGCCCACAGTTTTGCAGGGTTGTTGCTGCAATGACTGAAATGCATTAAAAACATCTAAATCTAAAACATTTGTATCGAACTATTTATTATAAAAACTTATAGTGTAAGAAAAATTACAAAAGTTTTAATGGTAGTGAAAAGCTCAAGTGTTATCATAACGACAATTGATATTTAAACGCAAGGTTGCCTTTTGTGTATCTGACATCGGTTTTTTTGGATTTATGACCTTACCAAAAAATAAACTTAGTGTATGCAGTACAATTAAGAAATTTAAAAAAGAATTACCACCCATTATTTATATCGCCATCTAAATACTTATATGTTCAAAATTGACTATGTAATCCATTTACCAGTATTTATTATAATAATGAAATGAAATAAAACAATAGCAGGTTTGTTCTTTTTTTTTTGAACTTTTTTACTGGTTTTTGTATTTAAAATTCAGCTTGACATGTTTCGACATGTGGTCATCTTCAGAAGCGTCGTCAATTTAAATACAAAAACCAGTAAAAAAGTACAAACCTGCTATTGTTTTATTTCATTTCATTATTATCTAAATACTTGCCTATCAATTCGAACACATTTGGTTTTGGTTTCAATAAACACTTACTTTGGTACCCTACAAAGCGATATAAAATAAAAATCACGAAACAAACATTTTCTAACCATTCCGAGTTCTGGAAGGTTAATTGGAACATTACACCTATTATTTGATTTTTTCGAATAAATCTACTCTACCTGACAATTGTTCAAAACATCATTGAACACTAGATTTTTGGGATATCAGGGTTCTGAATAGGAAGTATAATTTAGTGCCGAGAGTAGCTGTCTAGATGCTGCTTACATGCAGCATCTAGTTTCTTTCTATTACCGATGTCTGGTAGACCTGATATTTTATACTACCAAAAGTTAAAAGCATAGGCGTCGATATGGTGTTCTTACCAGCCATCTCCAAGTCCATATCCGCCTTATCCAGCTGTCTTCGAACATGGAGATACTTGGGATATTTCCAAAATGGGCCGGCAATCCAGTTGTCACCAACAGATTTTTCTCTAATTTTCCAAAAACTCTAATTTTCTCCCTATATATTAACATTAGGTATAGGACATGTAAAATAGAAAGGAGAAGACGACTAAGTAATAAAGTGTGGGAGGTGCCATTTTGCAAAAATCATGTTATGCTACTTGTAAAATTCCAAAACATAAAGTTCCACACCAAAGTGACCAAACGATCTAGACAGCTGTTCTCGACACCAAAATATAATCCAACATTTAGCTTAAGCACATTCTGAATTCTAAATTGATATTCTACAAATCTTGAACTAATTTGTTTCCGTGCGTTTGTCAAAAATAAATATGTTTTAAAATTCTATATAGTTTCGTAGTTTAGTTCATAGCAAAGCGATTGTACTCAAAATTTGATTAAATATATATTAAATATATATATATCTTCTAATTTAGGACGGTAGTGGCTAGGTATTATTAGTGATTTATTGATACTGGAACTTTTTGTTAAAAAATATCTTTTGTCTTGTTATATTTTTGTTATTATTATTTCTTTTTAAAAACAGTATTTATAATAAAATTACCTCCGTCTAGAAATAAGTGTACTATATCGATTTTTCTTCCAAAAATTAACAAAAGGCAGACTTGCTTTTAAATATTAGTTGCTGTTATGATAACAGTTACAATTAGTAAAAATTGAATTTTTCACTGCCATTAAAGAGTAAATAAATAGTTCCGATACAAATATCTTAGATTTAATCTTTTGTAATGCTGTTCGGTTATGCAGCAATAATCTTGCAAAACTGTGGGTGAATTAATTCTTGTTGTTGAAAAAGCCTTTTCCGAATCGAGTTATAGATAATAGGTATATTTAGTCTCATAATAAGGAGTTTGGATACTTTCATGAAGGTTTTCCTTTTGCACCAACAGTCTATGATAGAAACTATGAAAGTAGATGGAGGTAATAATTACAAAGTAATTAATCAATTCTGTTTAAACATTTAAATGGCCGCCAAAAGATTCTTAGAAACGATACTTGTTTCAATAAATTAATTTTTCATTAAATAAGACACTTATTTATGCACCCAAAAGTCGATATCGAATATTTATTTCTGAATAGGGAGAGTAATATCTATTAAAATTCATTTTATTTTTTTCTCTACTTACAATTAGTAAATTTGAAATTGAAAATGGTAGTTTTTTTAGTATCAGATTTAAAATAATTAGAATCAACGTCAAATTCTTCTGATCGTTCCGATGTGTCAGTATAGAAAACTCTTGAAGTACTTGATAAATAATTCTCAAATCTATAATTTATATACTTTACGCCTAACTAACTACAATGATACTATCTATCTATGTTGGTAAGCAATGATAAACTACTTGTAATTTATTAATTGTTTGTTCATATGCCTGTTGTTACAATTAAGAATTTTAATTACAGGTAATGGTAAAAACAACTTAATTTAGCTGTTTCTTGTTTTCTGTTTTAGCTATAAAGAACTTATTGTTTTAGGTTAGAGCTAACAATAGACCTTAAGCAATATCGCATGTATATACAGGATATTTACGGTCTTGCAGTTTTATTTTCAAGGGGAGTTTAACTTTTCAGTAGTGGCGTATGTCAATTAGAATACAGCATTCAGGTAAACCGTCGGTCTGTGAGACTGTACACCTGTAAGTACTGTGTATTTTTATGTTAATCTTCCTCTATAGGAACAGTAGAGGAAGATTAACATAAAAATGACTTAAAAATGTTGCATAATAAGAGAAATATTGCTGTTAATTTTTTTATATAAGTAATTAATTTGGTTAAAAAAAGGTTCAATAAAACCTTTGCTATCCAGTGCTCCAGAATCGATGCTTTCCTTTCCATATATAAAAACTATAGGCTTGTTAGTTGGCAAATCTAGTTGCTAACTCTCATAACACATCTAGGCAGTCGAGACTCCAAATGGTGTTAGTTGTAATCATTTTCAACGATGAATGACGCTGTTTCAAAAAAACCTGAATTGGGTCTGAAAAAATTTTAAATGTCATACGTGCTTTTTAAAAAACGTTCATAGTTTTTGGTAGCACTGAATTGGGAAAAATAAGCTCAATAGTATATTAATATTAAATTAAATAATAAAAATAATTAAGAGAATTAATTTCTCCAAATAAAACATTAACAATTTAGTATGGGTGATCGATTGGAAGCATTTCTAAACTTCTGGAAGCATTTCAATCTTTTGGAAGCAGTATCAAGTACAATAAAATTAAAAACTGATTGAAAATGACGACAAGGGCACTCAGGTATTCGGCACCTATGAATAAATGCTACACTGAACTAAAAAACCCAATGTGCGTTTTTCAACTTTAAAACTCTTTCGGGAATTTCGAGATCTTTACCAACTACTGCGATATAGAACTAAGATCCGAAACTCGAAATCATTGTTGGTCGTGGAAATTGGAGCAGTGTTTTCCGACTTATGAATTGGAACCCAAAATTGGGTGGCAAATTTCCTTGCAAAACTAATACATCTAATTGTCGTGTAATTTCTTTTGACTCGAAAGGTACGTTTCCAAAAAATTCGTGTGCAAAGTTCTCTTTTTACGAGTTTTATGAGTTACCATTCATAAAATTAAGAATGTCCTTAATCTTTTTAAAAAATCTTAAAAATTTAATTCTTAAGATATCTTTATGACTTTTTTGTGATTTATAAAGGTAAGTATGCAATTTTCCGAGAACAATTTCAACCATGAATATCTCAATTCGTTTTTGAGATACCCCTTTTTATACTCAACCTAAATTTGTAGCATTTCATAAAATTAGGTTTCGTTAATCATTTTTGAAAATCTTGTAAAATTTAATTCTTAAAATAGCTTAATGAATTTTCTTGTGATTTATAAAGGAAAGTGAAAGTAAAAATGTAAATCATTTTTGAAAAATCTTAAAAAATCAAATTCTTACGATACCTTTATTATATTTTTTGTGTTTTATAAAGGAAAGTATGCACTTTTCTAAGAACAAAACTATTGGAGAGTTTCCAACTCGTTTTTGAGGTAGCAAGTTTTGAACTCAT
The DNA here is from genome assembly GCA_036711965.1 of Onthophagus sagittarius. NCBI lineage: Eukaryota > Metazoa > Arthropoda > Insecta > Coleoptera > Scarabaeidae > Onthophagus > Onthophagus sagittarius. The sequence goes on from JASERS010000001.1 coordinate 57,275,852, forward strand.
CCTAAATTATCTTTAAAAAATCGTAAAAAATCGAATTTTTCAGATGCCTTGACGAATTCTTTTGTGATTTATAAAGGGAAGTATGCACTTTACCAAGAACAAATCCATCCATGAGTATCTTAATTCATTTTTGAGATATCATGTTTTATAGTCAACCTAAATGTAGGTAGCATTTCATAAAATTAAAAATATCTAATCATTTTTGAAAAATCTTAAAAAATCGAATACTTAAGATAGCGTGATGAATTTTCATGTGATATATAAAGGAAGTGTGCACTTTTCTGAGATGGATTTATATCCATGCGTGAGTATCTCAATTTGTTTTTGAGAAACTTGGAAATACCAAGTTTTGAATTCATTCTGAATTTATGGCATTTTAACTCGGGAAAAGTTTTTTACACGAACTATGTGTAAAATAGAATTAGGTGTAACACTATCAAAAATTTCAAATTATGGGTTGTGTAATTTTTTTAGCATATTTTATGGGTCGCAATATAAGAAATGTTTGTGAATAACAAAAAGTAGCAATTAGCGAATAACAAAAAAAACGTTTCAGTTAATATGTTTAAAAATTAAAAAATAAAACTATTAAGGCAATAATATCTCAGTTATGATACAACTTTTGTTAAAATACTACCCTGTAATACACCCTGCATGCCATAATTAAATAAAAAAACCTTTTAAAATAGAAATAAAAACCCTATTTTGCACTTTAAATGAATTTAATAATTTTTGGTTTTACCGATTTCGATTATTTGATTATCTTCAGGAAGCACCAAATATACAAATAGAATGAGTATATACAACGTCACCTAAAATACCAACATACCTATGTCTAGCAATTAAGCCAACAGATTGAGTAAAATCGTGCAACATTCTTAAAATGGAATTTTGTGAACAAGCAATAAAACACAGTTCTATGTTTGTAGGAAAGTAACAATCTTAATCTTTGTTACTGATTAAAGTCTTCCATTAGTGTACTTAGATCATTTTGAGTACCAGAAAGTTACAAATTCTTTCTTGGTTTCAACTTCTAAGACGTTTTGTTTTTACGAGTTTTTTAAAAAAATTACTTCTGGTGATATTCAAATTTATTTATTCTAAACTAGTTTCGAGCTAGCCTGCTCTTCTTCAGTAGATATCTACAAGTTTACAACATATTAAACATAAATGATACATATAGTGATACAATAGTGAAATCTTACGTAATTATTATAGAATTAGAAAAATTAATTGAAATTTTTTAAATGTCAAACGTTATTGTGTGACGTTAGTTGGTAATACAGAACGTTAAAACAAAATTTGAAAATTTAGCAGTGTAAACAACCCAAAACTTTTTTATTATTATGTTGCCGACATCGCCATCAAACATATAACTCTCTTCCCCTTGTACATGAAATAGTTATTTTTGTTTGTGTTTTTTATTTTTGTATTTTAGGTATGGATCTCTCAGGCAACTATAGATTGGTTTTTGGGTCGGGATGATTTGTTCATAAAGGCTTATAATATTACTGTTAGTTTCAATAATCTTGTTAATTTCGTACATTTTCATTATTTCCATAAGGTAGCTTTTATTAAGTTGGTGTAGTAATTTAATATTTTTATTTTCATTAAATATGTGGTTGTTGAAAATTAGATGTTTTCCGAATGCCGATGTTAAGCTGTTCTTATGTTTTTTAAGTCTTGTTTGTATGCTTCTCCCTGTTTCACCTATGTATGCAGCTGAACAGGTCCCACATTGTAATTGGTATATGCCACTTTTAGCAAGAGTTGTAGTTTTGTTTTTGTTATTAACTAATAATGCTTTAAGATTGTTTTTGTTTTTAAATGTCATTGTTATGTTGAACTTGAACATTTTGGAACATTTTCTTGATTTTATGAGATATTTCTCCTAGGTAGGTTATGGATCTGTACGTTGTTGGTGTATTTGGTTTTCGGTCGGATAGGGAAGTTATTTCTTGAAGATTATATTTGTTTTGTATTTTCGAAAACATTCGTTGGATATATGTCGGTGGGAAGCTGTTTTCGTTTGCAATTTGGTGGATAATTTCGATTTCTTTTTCTAGGTCTTGTTCTAATTTTGAATGGAAAGCTCTGTATAGATAAGCTCGGTATGCTGCCATTTTATGAGTTTCATCATGATGAGAATCGAATGGGATGGTGGTATCAGTTTGTGTAATTTGTACGTTTTGTTTTTGTTTGACTTTATCAACCTTTTTCAGTATTGTTCTCGTGAGAAGAGAAAGAGATTATGTATATTATGAAATCTCATTAAATCTTCTCAATTTTTCCAAATTGAGCAGTTTAACAAGTTATAAAATAGCTAAAAGAAACTTTATACTATCTTCATTAATTAAGACTTTATTCCAACGTATACTATTTGTTTACTACCTCTGTTTCATAATAAGTGAGCCATTTGCGTTTTCTGTCAAACTTATTGCCAATAAAAATTTTTTTTAATTTTATTTTTTATGTTGTTAATATACATAATATTCTAAATAACATACGCCATGATTTCAAAATATTTGACAGTTTAACTTGTCACTAAACAACAATTAAACATCAAACGTGAAAGTTTTTTTAACACCGAAAAATTTAGAACGATGAGAAAACCGAATTTAACTAACGAAAAGCGAATGACTATAGTTCAGTTTTTATTGCAACGTCAGAAAAATGGACGGCTGACAAAGGGAACGGTTATATCCGTAATTCAAAAATTCAGAACATCAAGGGCCACTATAAAAAGAATTTGGAAACAAGGTAAAGATTCTGTTAATAGTAGTAGTTGTAGTCTTGATGCGAATGAGCCTATGGATGTTAAGAATAAAAAACAAGGCAATTCTGGTCGAAAAACAATTGATAGGACAGAATTAATTGCCAAAATACCATCACTTGCTTATAAAAGAAGAGGCACATTGCGGTCATTATCATTTGGAGTTGGTATTTCGCCTACCTCGTTATGGAGGTTGCTAAAAAATGGCGAAATTAAAAGGCACTCCAATTCTTTGAAACCCCTCCTAAAAAAGAACAATAAATTAGCACGCCTGGATTATTGTCTATCATTTGTGCAAGAGAATGGGGAGTTTGAGGATTTGATGAATTACATCCATATAGATGAAAAGTGGTTTTATATCACTAAAGTAAATCAAAAAATTTATCTCCTGCCAGAAGAAATTGAGCCATGTCGTCAAGTGGCAAGTAAATCAAACATGACCAAAGTAATGTTTTTAGCAGCTGTTGCTCGACCGCGGTACGATCGTTACCGTAACCAACATTTTCACGGCAAAATAGGCATATGGCCATTTGTAGTACAAGAAGCAGCCACGCGAAATAGTAAAAATCGACCTAGAGGTGCACTTGTTACCAAACCTGTGGATATCTGTAAAAATGTTTACAAACGTATGTTAATGGATAAACTGATTCCGGCAATTAAAAAAAGTGGCCAAGGAGTTCCTCAAAAAATATAATCCTACAGCAGGATAATGCACGGCCACATTGCAATATTGAAGATGAGCAACTACAGGCAGAGTGTAGGAGGGACGGTTGGAACATTTCCTTTACTTTTCAACCGGCAAATAGTCCCGATTTGAATGTTCTCGATCTTGGCTTCTTTGCGTCTATTCAATCCTTACAACATCAGCGTTCACCGCGAAATATAGACGATTTAATAAAGGTTGTTGAAGAATCTTTCGAAGAAGAAACTAGACATATATTAGATAACGTTTTTATAAGTTTACAACTAGTTATGAAATCTATTATAGATTGCGATGGAAACAATAATTATAAGCTTAAACATATTAGCAAGGCAAAGCTACGTAGAAAGAATCGTTTGCCTACTATTCGTTTGTATTAACATTTTGTAACATATTTTTAAGAATAAATATTAGTAGTATTTCTAAAATATTAAAATGGCTCACTTATTTTGGAAAAAATAAAAATCGCTAATGGCTCACTTATTATGAAACAGAGGTAGTATAATTTATTGCGAAATGCGATACTTTATCATGCTGTTACCTGTGTTAATGAACGTGTAAAAGAAAAAGATAACGGTAGATAATTAAAAGATAATAAAAGAATTTATTAAAACAGTGAGCTCAACCACAGTGCCAGGGTACTTTTGTCTGTTGCAAAATTCTTAAAGTATGCCGTCAAATTTTAATATATAATAAAATGTGAAATAAATTGTTCTAACAAAAAATGTTAGAACAACTGTCAAACTTTCTAAATGCATTTGATGTTACAGGTAATATGTAAATTGGCAGAAAATGTCAGCAATTCTCAGCAACCTTGGGTGCAAAACCAATTATGGCATTTTGCCGAAATTCAATTATGAGTAAAAACACTAATAGCTTGTTAAAGATGTGTATCTTTAAAGGCAAACTGTCAAAAGATTTTTCCCGTTTTCTGACACAGTTTTAAAAATGGATGTCCGGTCGATCGAATCGAGTTATAGGTAATAGGTATGTTTTACCTCATAATAAGGAGTTTGGATATTTTCGTGAAGGTTTTCTTTTGCGCCAACAGTATGTGATAGAAACTATGAAAGTCAATGGAAGCAATAATTACAAAATGATTAATAAATTCTGTTTAAATATTTAAATGACCCCAAAAGATTCTTAGAAACGGTACCTGAAACGTTAAGTTTAAAAAAATTAATTTTAAAGTAAATAGCACACTTATTTCTGAACATAAAAGTCGATATCGGACATTTATTTCTGAATGGATGAGAGATATTTATTAAAATTTATTTTAATTTTTGCTTTATTTAGTAAATTTAAAATAAAAATGGTAGTGTTTTTGGTATCAAAATTAAAATAACTAGAATCAATATTAAATTCTTCTGGTAATTGTGTAAAATGTGACGTTACAAAACGTCAAAATGATAAAGTGATGAAGTGATAAATGATGGCATTAGATAAAGTCTCTTTTTGCAACTTTTTGGAGTAGGTTTCAATTTTTTTTTGCCATTCTTAACCAAGTTATGACATCATGCACATAAATGGTAATTCCCCATTTTTTACGGAATATGATTTTTTAGCGCAGTAAAAGGCTTTTAATGCAAATCAAAAATTGAATTTTGACTGTGGAAAGGTTCATTTTTCCTAACAAGAGTGGAAAAATAAAACTGAAGAATTGAAAATCTAAAAATATAATTAATAGTTAATTTTGTAATGACGTTTTTTTAATTTTGTTTTGATTAAAAAACAAAGCTAAAATGTTAATTTCAAAGTTTTGAAGAAAGCGATAATGGGATATAATAGGTACAACCATTACCTAAATATTAATATATTTATTAATATTAAAAAGTAAATAAGAAAACATTTTTCTTAATTAGTGTTTTTGGCAAAATCAAGGCATTCAGTCTCCTCTCTACAATTAATATAATAATATTTTTCAAATTTTTCGCTCATTTTAGTACATTTTGTATACACCAAAATATGACATTTGTTGCACCTGAACCAAACTTGTTCAGGTGGTCTTATCTTTCTTCCTCTCATATAAAGCAAAACTATGTTGTCTTGGTTTGTCTTTTTTGGCTTTTTATTCTTAATTTTGGTTTCTTTTTCTTGTTTTGCTACAGTTTTAAAAGATTTTTCTTGTGGGTCATTAATGCAGTTTTCCGAACAGTGCCTCTAGTTCGAGAAGGTGTGGTAGAGGCCATAGCTGTGATTATATGCAAATTGTGGATAATAGCTGGATAAATGTGCAATCTTCTTCACAAACTGGTTCGATCAACATGGCATGCGAATCGTCAAGCAATTTTTAAAAGGCGCACGATAAAACCCGAAAGCTTCTAGTTTTAGATCTAGTATTCGTTCTAGTAATAGTTCTAGTGTTAGTTATTTTAGTTCAATCAACATCATCATTTTTTCTTCACCTTTTTAATAAAACTTGGAAATGGTGAGATCTTTTGGGGTGCTGATTACGAATCTGGTGTCAGACTTATAAATATTTCAAAAATCAAGATGGCGGATTCAATATAAAGAACTAAAATTGCAAAAAACAAGGCGATTAACCTTCTAGCATACGCTGGGCTGAATCTCGATTCTAATAAAATAAAAGTTAAAAAGCCAATGTGAAAATTTACGGTTTGTAGGCACTAGAAGTTATACTTTATTCGGGTATCAGGAAATTTAATTCCACAAAAAAGTATTATTTAAATTTATTTTTTATAGCTAGGGTCTTAGTTTTATAGATTCCTAGAGTTTTTATTTTGATTTTATCTAGTTATGAATTAACGTCTATGCTTCACTGTCACCAATAATCATGCAAAAAGCATCTCTGTCTGTTTTAGTTTTTGAGGTGTAGTTAATTTTTATACTGAAAACTCGAAATTATAATTTTTTGAAAGTTATTGCTGTATTTCTGCAGTTTTCTCATATCTAGGTTGTAACTGGTTATGGATTAAGCTACGAATTCACTACGAACAGTCTTAGTAAATGAGGTCTTCGATCATACGACCATACATTTTAAGTTAGGAAAGAGTTTTACTATAGAGATGTTGGCGTTATTACTGCAAAAGTGTAATAGTCAAATTCTCACGAGTGATGGACTATGCATCTATAAGCCATAACGAATAATGTTTCTATTAATTTTTGTAGTGTCTTTTAAATGATGAGTCTGGTTATGGATTAGCGTTTATAATTAAAAAATTGAAATGAAAATGGAAAATTGAAACAATGTTCATGCAAAAAAGTATCTCACTGAGTGGATCTTGTTATCTTATTATCGTTTTAAGCTATTCTAGCCTTCTTGCCCTCATTAAGCCCCTCAAATAATTTTGTCCAGTTAGAAACGGGATTCAGCTTGGTGGGTGTCGTTATTTATAATTTGTGAATATTATTTACGTTACATAACTTATTACAAAATCTGAACGTAGTTGGCACTTAAGTAAGGAATCAAATACTGCCTAAACTTTTCTTCGTAACTCCTCTTCACTATTGATTTTAGAGGCAAGAGGATTTTTGACTTCAATGCCCTCAGAGAAATCATTGTCAACATAAATGTTGAGAAACCATTTATGTAATCAAAATCTTATAAAAACCAAAAAGATTTAGAACTAAATGGGCTATGAATTAATGCTTGAAAACAAAATTATAAATGCTCACTAGAGCATTTAGCAGACAGTGGATTCAGCAGTGTTGTAGGCGAGAACACCTCATGAAACGTGTTCTCAATTGTTCTAATTTAACGTACATCAACAACAATGTAATCGCCTTCACTATCACTGATGACATCGATAGTGGCTCAGACTTAGTACTTGGTTTAGGCTGCAAAATATCTGTTGGTTATTTTAACAGATATTTATTGGCTATCTTAAAAGATATTTTGATTAACATTCCAAATATCAAAGGTACGGAAAACATTCTCAACAGTTGCAACTGTAGTATCTTTTCCATGGTTTATTTAGCAATTTACAAATCTGCATTTTTGCTTATTTTGCCCCCTTTATGGTGGCGAAGAAAACTTCCATGTGACCGAGTAAAATAAATTTGTAATACGATGAGTAGTGTGTCCAAGCAACTGTAATAATATTATTCTATTATCTCGAACGAACATCCAAATTTCTGCTTTGCGTGCTATATCCACCTTGTAATAAAAGCACCTTCTTGCTATTGCTTAATTGACCGAGGTTGAATTACCAAAATTGGCCAGGTCCATTTTGAACAACCACCACGTGGTCCAAACTTAGCAACTGTAACCTAATTTCGTTTATGTTTAAATTAATTCGTAAAACTAATAGTAATGGAATTATATCATACAACTATAGAAGAATAAATTCTATATCTAACTGTATAATAATAACATTGATTACTTACTCATTGTTACTATGTGTACATGCTATGGAACATAAAATCGCCACTGCTCACATTGTTCCGCTGAGCAACTAGCTGAGTTTACAATATCATGTTATAAAAGGACTATGAAATATAAGTTATATTAACTATATTAACAATACATTACTCTATAGTTTTCAAGATACGATGGTGGTTCAATCAAGGCAATAGTCCAACTTAGGCTACTTTCCCCTAGTAGTTACTTCGCCAGAACCTGTTATATCTGAAATTATCAGTTCTTTATGCATGAAAGGAACATGATTTTTTAACGTAGCTGATTTTGCTAGTAACTGCGAAAATTTTCAAATTACCTTTCAGAGTTGTGCGTTTTTATAAAATACTGGTTTCTTTATAGACAGCGGGATTTCCAGTAAAGTTTGAGAGATTGTACCAAATTACATAGCACGTAACTCTTCATTCTCTTAATCAATATTTCCAATATATCTATACGCCATAATTAAGTAAAAAAGACTTTTAAAATAAAAACTCTATTTTGCACTTTAAATGACTATAACTATTTTTGGTTGTACCAGTTTCGATTATTTGATTATCTTCAGGAACCACCTAATATACAAACAGAAAGTTGCTGCCATAACACTCGATTGTTTGTGTCACCTAAATACCAAGATAGTTATGCCTAAAAATGAAGTCCACTGATTGAGTAAAATCGTAGGGTATTCGTAAAATGGAATTTTGTGAACAACCAATAAAGCACATTTCTATGTTTGTCGGAAGGTAAACAATCTTAATCTTTGTTACTGGCCAAAGTGGTCCATTAATGTTCTTAGATTCTTTATAGCACCCGCAAGTTACGAATACTTTCAATTTCTCAGAGGAAAATTTAGATTTTGTCAGTTTTTTTTGTAAGAAGAGATAGTCTTAATACGGCACTCAATTTTAAAAAATTGAACGGTTAAACAGGTTACAAAACAGCTAAAAGAAACTTTATACCTTACTTTCTATATCTTCATTAATTAAAAGATTATGTTCCGTAACGTGTACTATTTGTTTATAATTTATTGCGAAATGCGATACTTTATTATGATGTTACCTGTGTTAACGAACGTGTAAAAGAAATAGATAGCGGTAGATAATTAAAAGATAATAAAAGGATAAATTAGAACAGTGATTCTCAACCACAGTGCTATGCTACTTTTATGTTCCGAGAAATTCTTAAAGTGTGTCGTCAAATTCTGTAATTACATAAAATGTTACATAAATTGACAGAAAATGTAAAAAAAATCCTCTAAAGCTATTTAAATGCACTTGATGTCACAAACAACGGTTAAATTATAAACTGAAACTATAAGAAATTTTATTTTGTCTACATGATTATAATGTTTTAAAATTGTCTAGATACGTTTGATGTTATAGCGTTACACGTGATGTCTAAATTGACAGAATATGAAGCAATTTTACTTTGAAACTATCTTAACGTCTTGGGTATCATATATAATCGTCAAAACTGACAGAAAGTGTTGGAAATATCTTTTAAAATTGTATAAAGTAAAAATTTTCAACCACTGTGCCCTGGCATATTGGTGTGCCGCCAAAATTTAAAACAACAAACTGTTGTAAGTGCGTAAAAGGTTGAGAATCACTGTATTAGAAAATGAAGATTTATTGACTTGTATTTTTGGTGTAACTCGTTAATTGTAATTAACTTAATAGTAGTAAGAATTTATATTTATTAAGTAACTAAATCTTTTCCTATAAAGTTATACTTTAAAGATAAACAATAGATATGATATATGTCTAAGCCTCTATAATCACAATAAACGTTGATATATAAAATGTTAATAAAATTGCGTAACAGGAAGTGGTGGTGTTTTATCTAAAAGCGTCAGCTGTATTTTCAAATAAAAAATACAGCTACAAAAAAATATGGGAATTTTTTAATTAATTCATCATCATATATCAACGGACGTTTTGCAAATATTGTTAGTCCATCAGTGTCAAAGAAAAATACGAGAATGATACACATAAAATAAATTTGCAAAATTAGAATAAATATCCACATTTTTCCCTTTTTTTATTTTTTTATTTAGAGTACAAAATTGTGGGACACAAAAACAGTAAAGAAGGCACATAAAAAATTTAAATTTAAGGATACACTGGAAAGTATTTACAAAAAATAATGTTACACATATAGAAAGATAAAATATTACACAGCAGTTTTAAAATAATTCCATATGAAAAAATATGAGTAAGAATTAATAGAAATTTATTAGTAGGTGATCAATATTAGATCATAGTTTTGATTATAAGTGACTAGTTAACTATAGCTTAAAATTACATTTATTTCGAAATAAAAAAACAACATAGAAAATTCTAAAATGATTAAAAATTACAAATCACAAGTTTTATATTTAAAAAAATAATAATTAAACATTAACGTTATTAATTGGGAAATTCGAAGAAGGTGCAGTTCTACGTCTTCTTTGTAAAAAAGCACGCAATCTTGAAGAACATATTATATTTAGATTGGATTCCTAAAACAAGAAAACGAAAATTAATTAGAATTAAAAAAATACATATCAATTTTTTTCTTACATTTTCAAACCATTGATTTTGCAAACAATCCTCCATACTTATTCTTTGTTTCGGCACCAAATTAAGTAATAATTTAATTAAAGCCTTTGCTTTATCTGATACAGTCGTAAAATAATCTTCAGGGAAGCAAAAGTCGCATTTTAATATGTTCGCGGTGGTTTCCTCAACAGAATCGTCTAAAAACGGCGAAACCCCGCTAAGCATTACATAAACTAAAACTCCAACTGCCCATAAATCAGTGTGTTTCCCGACTTGTTGCCCCAAAACTAGTTCCGGTGATGCGAATTCCAAACAAGTTGGCGGTAATATTACGTTTTTTGATGTGTTTACGCAATCTCCGAAATCAACTAATTTTAATATTGGATGTTCGTGGTTTAAATCTACCATTATATTTTCAGGCTAAAAGAATAAATCAAAATATTAAAATATGATACCCACCATCTCAAACTACAATTTTGAAATTTCGGTAAGATAATGATTTATTATCAACTAAGAAACGATGAGTGTTTTCGCCGAACAGTTTTCCCCAACCTTCAATATTTTCTACCTGGCATTAATGAATTTTCGCTCACAAAATGTCAGATTATTTGCTATTTGATTGCTAAGTAAATGCCTTGTAATTCCCTCAGTGCGACGTCGTCGAAATTCTGCCCATATCAATGACTGATAGAGGCCGAATTATTGATGTGAAAGAGGTGGGTCTTTTATTCCGAAAGATTTGAAGAGGGATCAATTGGAACCATACTACAGTTGTTCGGATCCGGTCTCTATGGTCCGAAGAAGACATTCAGAGGCGTCATCTTACTGGAAGACCTGCCTGAAGAGGCAACGCACGTGAAAACCGACACCTTAGGCGGAGAGCTACTAAGAATCGATTTCAAATAATAAGCATTGCAGTCCCAGTAATGGACGATGGGTAAATACCCAATGGCCCCACAGGATGTAGGGTATAGATATATTTACTACACGCTCATTTGACAAATCCCTTATAAAATTAGGATATTCCCTAAATTGACCAATTAAAAACAGAATTATGAACAACAAATTGATACAATTTATAAAGTAACTGCAGATATGAACGTCAGTTAGTTATGACAGATTTAGAAAATTACCGTACAAGTTTTGATCCGAAAGTTTTCTTTGGTGTTGTATCCACTCTACATCTCCAATTTCTTGATGGAGACAACTGTGTGGTATAATGTCGTAATCTAAAGTTGCTATAAGAATTTTAATTGCAGCAGGTTTATTAAAGAAATCACCCAAACGGAGATGTAACGTTCAAATCACAAGAAATTGAAACAAAATGTCCAAGCCCACAAGCTGTGAGATGTGATAACATAAATAAGGTTGAGGTGCATACAGAAACCCCGAAGATATACTCTGAAGAATGATTCCAGGAAGAGAGCAGGTTGAGTTGGGTTGGGTTGTGTTGAGTTGAGTTCATTTAGGTTGTTCCGACAGCTGTGTCGGTGATACTGTAGGCGGCACCAATATGGAGGAAGGCCATAAAATATAAGAAATATGCAGGAATAATCAGGGCGGTGAACAGAAGGCTGATGTTGGGCGTGATTGGTACTTACCGGAGGGTGTAGGTGAATGCCAGCTCTCGAGTAGCCGGTAGACGTGTTTCGACTGCTGTATGAAAATGTAAAAAAGACGTGGCGAATGAGCTCAGACTTAGAATGGAGGAGCTGTGGCAGGAAAGATGAAATGACACCGTGAAGAGGAAGGAAATGGGGTGAAGTGGACTTTTATTTAACGCAAGCACTGAGGGGTCATGGTGTTTTTGGTGCTTACCTGTAGATGATCGGGAAAGCAACAACGATGAGTGCAAGTTTTGCAGGAAAGGGGACACGGTGAAGCACACTTTTTTGATGTGTGACGATAAAAATGTGTAGGACGTTAATGAACGAGAGCGAGGGGCGAAATGGTATCTGTCGCCGTAAGGGTATGGGTGGGAGAGAATAGGAATAGAGGGAACAGATTGAGCATAGGAATGAAACTCTTCAACTTTCAGATATGTATGATAAAAGAATAAACTAAATTAAAAAAAATATTCCAGTTATTGTCCCCCAAAACAACCAAAAGACGAGGAATCAAATGTGGCGACGAGAAAGCATGGTCTGCGGGAGAGAAAGTTGTTGAAATGCAGTAAGTGTTTAGAACGCGGGGAACGTGGAAGGAGAGGGGTATTCCCCCCCCCCAATGTTGATGTATGTGATAGGATTTGCTTTTTGAAAGAAAGTAATTGACGGTGGTTGTTCTGTGTATTGTGCTGCTGCCAATGTAATGAAGGTATGGCATGTGTAGGAGGAAGCGCAGGGGTGACGGGCGAGTGACCTATCTATTTGAAGAGGAAGATTCCAGCCCCTGTGTCCAGTGGATTGACATGATCGTGCGTAGAAGATAAAGAACGTGCATAGAAAGAAAGAAAGAAAAGGATGAAAGGGTTTTGAGTTTTCCCCGATGAAATGCTCTGTCGGACGGTACCGGGGAGAGAGGCGGAAGGGTTTTGGACAGTAAGGAAGGGTTTTAATACTCCAACTCGTCATTATTTAGCCGTTTTATACCCATAGGTCAGATGTCTGTCATGCAGATTTCCTAATCCCTTCTTGAGATGTCCCTATCATCATATTGTCGCTTTCGGCCAACTTCGAAACTGTCGGCTGCTAAAAGTATTGTCATTTTTCTTGAGATTATTTCTTTCTTGAAAATGTTAATGACATAGATGATGTAATCCGAACTAGGTATGGTTGAACCATCAATTTTTTTTCCAGTTCACCCAACCCAACTAGTCAGTTAACATTACTTATTCTTTAGAAAAGAGTAACAAAACACGTTTTTTGGAATTCACTTCTTTCCATCACCCAGCAACCATACATATTTTCAAAAACCAGCGCCTATGTTGATTAGTCTGTATCTGAATCATGTTACACACTGCTAAACCCAAAACTTTCTACTTCTGGATCTAGTGTAAGTTCTAGTTTTACTTTAATTGAAATATATAGGGTTGCCAAATCAGTTTGTAAAGTACTCTATTTCAGAAACAATTCATTGTAGACGCCTTGCCGGGATGGGTTGGCTAAACTCTACCCATCCCAACCCTGTATATTTGAACCAGAGCCTTCCAGCGCCCTAAGGCTGGGTTGGATGAACGAAACGAGTGCGTCCGTCGTTCTCATACAGGGTCTGAAAAAAATGATCTCTCACATTTTTATATTATTTAATTACATTTTAATTTATTCTATTTGTTTTTATTAAATTTTGTAAAATAGAATACAAGTTTCAAATATTTTTTTCGCATTCAATGCTGATTTCTGAAAATTTCCAATACTCGAGCAATAATTTGGGAGGATATTCCTGTAATGTCTTGGCAAATTTCTGCTTTCAATTCTTCAATGGTTGGGAATGGAGTTGAAAAACTTTCGTTTTCTTGTACCTGCTCTTCTTACAGCTGCAACATTTTCAGGTATCCGAGCACTGTTGGACTACCAGTTGATTTCCTTTTTAACAACTTACTTTTTATTTACTTTTAACAACAGTATTGTGTTGCGATCATGTCCACGAAACATGAAATGAATACGATATTTGTTATTTTTCATAAATGTTTCCATAATGAAGGCTCCATGATCGCCTGTCTAATTCATGAGAACAACTGAAATACCTGAAATGGCAAGGCCTGAGCTACCAACCGAATACGCTAAGCTCAAAGATCAAAATAAGAAAAAGCAAAATGTGGGGGTTTATTTTGCCGGACTTTGTACAAAATTCAATGTAAAAAAATTGAAATTAGAGAATTTGGAGTTCGGTCAAAGACGACACACAGCCTTAACAACTGCGGTTATGACTTGGGGGCGTTATGCGATGGACGAAAGTCAAGGCATACGTTCATTCCAGGCACATTAAACGCACGTTATTACATAGATAACGTTCTCGAACCAGCATTGATGACTGTGACTTTCATGCAGATGTTTCAGAATGCCATATCCCAACCGAATGATGTTAGACTCTATATTGGTGTTGGTTGCAAGCAGGTTCCTGAGGCAGGTTCGATTGCACAGGTTTGGAATGTGAGTTGGCGACTAAGAGAATTACCCAGACTTCCTAATAATCTGGATAAATTTCGACACCATTTGGAGGTTGCATGGGACAAGTTATCTCGGGAGGACAACGACTACTTAACAGAGAGCATGTGTAGAAGAGTTAATACATGTAGAGTCGCGCTGTGGTTACAAGAAGGTTCCTGGAGCAGATTGGTTTGCAGATTTTGTTCCGGTCAGCACGAGCACCGGATTTGTCACCTTATGAGAATCTGGATTTACTTCAATACCATCGAGATTAGGGGTTGGTAAACAGTCAATCGCGGACATACTGCCGAATATGTTGACAAAATTATTAATGGGAACATGAATTTTGCAGTTATTAAAACTTGCAGCAAGTAGCGACTTTGAACCAATAATAAGTCAGATATCATCACTTACATAAGATTAATTGAAATTTTATGAGATGGAAAAATGCTTCTTCAGGTACTACGATTGTTTCAATGTATATTGGATCATATTTGCAAGTTAATTATATTTCTTGGAGGTGGTCGACGTCTTCGAAGTCGAGGAGGTTATTTGTTCCGGCTACCTCAAGTAAGATAGACTTAAACTAACGTAATATACTATGTCTCTGATTTCACAAAGATTTGATGTTTTCTAGGTCTATCCAACATTCTAAATGTTTATGCTTTGTCACTTCATTTTCAAACATTTTGGAGGGCATCAATGTTAGCTATGTTTTGGCATTGCCCAATTTGTTAGATAAGCGAGTACAACAGAACTTTTTTAAACCAACCCAATCAAGCCCAGTGAATTGTCAAACGACATTATCGGTGAAGTAAAGAAGACATAATAGTAGTGCATTCAACAACGATGATGACGAATATTTGTATGAGAAACCTGAATGTAAGGAGAGAAATTATGACGATTTGACTAACTTAGTGGGCGATGTGTATGTGTCTATGCCACAATGTGTGCTGTATCATATTTATAAAGTAAATTAGATTTCTTGAAGGCGGCCGACGTCTTCGAAGTCGACCGAGGTTATTTCTGGCGTCTATTTCAAGTAGGATAGACTCAAACTCAAATAGCATAACATATATTTGGATCCATAAAGATTTGATGTTCGCAAAGTCTACTCCACATTTTAGAAAATTGATTGATATATACTAACCAAATGCTAAACTACAACAAAAGGTGCTAGCTGATCTTCAATTCTGTTCCTACAGTCAAAAGTAACCCGGTCGTCTAAGATTATCATAAATAGCAAGAACGCCAAATATACTTGATTAGTAATACTTGATTAACTTATGTTGTTAAGAAAGCTAGAAAGCATTTTCTTGATTTCTTTGCAGGCAACAATACTAGCTACGTTTAAGTAGCTAGTATTGTTGCTGGTACGTCCAATTTGTTGCAAAAAAAATGAGTAAAACAGGATCTTAAAACAGGAACTTTTTTAATGGCAACAACCACGCTTAAGTATTCCTCAATTTGTTATAGAAAAACGAGCACAATAAAACCTTCCTAAGTCAATTCAACCCAACACAGTGAATTGTCAACCGACAGTATTCGTGAAACGAAGAAGATATGATAATAGTGCATTCAACAATGATAACAACGAATGTACTAACTTATCTACACTTTATTTCCCAGCTTCTTTGATGAACAATTTAGAGAATAGTTACTCCCCAATTTGTTGCTGAAAAACGTACAAAGATTTTTTCAATCAATTTGTAGGAAAGTGTACCACAACTTTCCTAAATTAAGCCACCAAACCCAACTCAGTGAATTATCAATAAAGTATTAGCTAAAGTGGATCAACTACTATTAACTTTGTGCACCTCAAATCTACCGGTTGCTTGGAACGAAATACCGCAGGAGCTACTACTAGCTTTATTTTAATGAGAATTTATGTTTTGTTTTTTCTAACTTATAAACTTTAATCGTTTCTTACAATTAGTTTATAATAAAGCATTATTTTACCGAAGTTTCAAAATTATAGTCTAATTCTTAATGGGTGGTGTATTTCATGTGAAGGAGAGTATAATTTAAAGTTATTTAATTTATATTTACCTTTATATCTAAATGAGCAATATCCTTTTTATGCAACCAAGCTAAAGCAACAACTAATTGTTTAGAGTATCCACATATTTCCCCTTCTGTATACGAGTCATTTTGAACAATATATGAAAACAATAACGGCCCATGCACCCTAAAAAAATATAAAAATATTTTTAAACTCCACAAAAACATTTAATAAAACAATACTAACAATTCTAAAACAATAGTATCAATTCCTGGAACTGGTGCATTATCAAATAAAGCCATAGCATGTACAATATTTGTATGTTGCAACCCAACAAGTAAGCTATATTCAGCTTGGGTAACCTGATGCGACTGTTTTCTTCTAAAAACTTGTTTCAACGCAACTTCTTGTCCCGTTCCTCTATCTTGAGCTTTCCTAACAATTGCACATCTTCCTCTACTTATTTCTTCTAATTCAATGTATCTTCGTTTAAATTGTTCTTGTTGCCATCTTAAATTATCAGCAACTGGTAAAGTAACGGCTGCGCTTGGTAATCCAACTTGTCTACTTGGAAATGTTAATAATCTAAAGCTGTAAGTATCACTTGGTACTAAATGTTCAATTAGAAAATTATGACTTGATATAGGGATGCTGTTATTAGGCGAAATCCATTCTCCACTTCCAACTTTGCAGTATTCGATTAAAAATTGTTTGTGGTTTGAGTTTTCCCATTCTAAAGCGACGCTCGAACAAGACACAATTTGGGTTTTCAATTCGGGGATAATATCTGAGTCCAAAACGGTTAAAGTCGCTGAACACTCGGCGTAAACATTATCATTTGATAAAGTGCAGACATAAACACCGGAATCGGTTAATTTTGCATTATTTATTATTAATAAACCTTCCCCGTCTTCGTTTTGACTGACAAGAATTCGGCCGCTATTTCTTATTATCCAAGAATCCGGTTGGATTTTTTTCCATGTACTATAAACGTTTTTATTGGAAAAACTTGCTTTGTATTTCAGTACGGCTCGTGAACCGACCATCACAGTGATATCTTTTATTTTTTCTATAAATTCGGGGTACTCATTATTCATGTTTTCGGAATAAGAAGTTTCATCAATTGATTTTCTACTATTTTTTCTAAATCTAAACGACCAAGGTTTTCTTGGACTACTCGATAATGTATTGTTTTCTGTAATCCAAAATTCGTCGCTGTTCCTTCGTATTAAATCACTTTGATTTAAATCGGTTCTTTGAGATTCATTCGGATATTCTATTATCTAGAAAAAATTATAAATTGTTTTTGTGAAGAAATGAAATGAAAGTGACCGTTATTTTTAATTTTTATGAACAAATTAATTTTTTATTAGTTGATAAAGAAGTATAATAATTGACTGTGATTACTTCTTCGCTGCGTTATAAGCTATCTCAATGATGTTATTTTATAAAAAAAGATTGCTGCAAAATGTTGGTGTTAACTTGTTAAAGAACCCATTATTCTTTTGTCCCAGTTAAAAATAATGGGAATTAAGTGTTATTGTAAGTTAGTGGTTTTTATGACACACAACAAAGTAAATTGAAGTAAGTGAACTAAATCGAATTCCAAAACCAATTTTAAAAACAATAATCGATAATTTTGGCACATGAAGAGACAATCAATTGTGAATTTTAACAATTTTTTCGATTGGAATCATGTCAAATTATTGAGATATCGCATATGATATTGTTAACAAAAATTAGTAATTTACAAATAAAAAGAATTATTTAATATACTAAGGATACGATGTTTCCTTTTTTGACAATTGGAAGTAAGTATTTCTGCTAGAAAAGTGGAATTACATTGCTTGTACTTCAGGCTCAAAGTTCGTAAGTTGTTCTTTAAAGTTTAATTAGAACTTTCACTCTTAAGGACGAAGATTAGAATATACTTTATACAATTTAGAACAAAATAAACTCGAAGTGTGGAATCGTTTAGTCCAGTATTGAAAAGTCTTAAAAAAATCGAATTCTTAAAATATTTTGATGAATTTTTTTGTGATTTATGAAGGAAAGTATCCGCTTTTCCGGAAACAAATCCATTCGTGAGTATTTCAATCTGTTCAAGATTTGAAATCATCTTAAATTTGTGGCATTTCATAAAATTAAAAATCTTAATAATTTTGAAAAATCGTAAAAATCGAATTCCTAAGATATATTGATGATTTTTTTTGTGATTTATAAAGGACAGTATGCACTTTTCCGGGAACCAATCCATGCTTGAGTATCTCAATTCATTTTTGAGACATCACGTTTTGTGAAATGCCCGATATTATACCATTTCAAAAAATTAAAAATTTCTTTTAATCATATTTGAAAAATCGTAAAAAATCGAATTGTTAAGATATCTTGATGATTTTTTTGTAATTTATAAAGGACAGTATACACTTTTCCGGGAACAAATCCATGCTTGAGTAGCTCGATTAGTTTTTGAGAGATGAAATTTTGAAAACTTAAATTTATAACATTTCATAAAATTAAAAATTTCCTTAACCATTTTTGAGAAATCGACCGAATTCTATATATATCTTAATGAATTTTTTTATAATTTACAAAGTATATACTCTTCTTAGCAAACAAAGCGATACCTGAATATCTCAAATTGTTTTCGCGATATCAATTTGGGAACTCAAATTAAATATTTAGCATTTCATAAAATTAACAATTCTTGTAAAAAGATTATTTTTTCTTTTTAATTCATGAAAAAATAACTTGTGTAAAAACGGTATTATCGGGTCGTGTCACTTTTTTCATGTGTATCAACATAAAAAAGATTAGGAAACACTGAGTTTAGCTCAGAACTCGTTTGCTTGAATTTGTGAACCTGAAGACTCGTTTTAAGAGTTTCAAGGAAAAATTCGAAATTGTAACACACAGATCTACAACATAGATCTTTTAAATAAATATATTTCTGGAACCATTCAACATAAAATATATATTTTAGAATTCATGAAAAAATCTGGAATTACGATATACCTGTGGGTAAATTTAGTTTTTGTTATCTAAGAAACTATAAAGATGCCTTTAGTGCGAGGGAGAATTGGGTATTTGTATATCGGGTATTTCGTTCTGGTTGGCTGATGGCAAAGGTCCTGCTGATGGCGACCACGTGAGTCAACATCAGCTAATCCGAACGAAATACCTGATACATAAATACCCAATTTTCCCTCGCACTAAAGGCGGCTTAAGAGGTACGAAAAAAATAGATGGGACGTATTTTGTCAATAACAATATGCCAGGTTTTCACAATTTCAAAAAAGTACTGATAATTACACATATTTAATTTTTTAAGTAAAATATAGTGCCGTTGCATATTTTAAATAAAGCTAATAATTATTTACATATAATATATAGTTGTATTCATTATAAACAAACTTAGATCTCGAATGATGTATCTCGCGCATGGTGTATTTATGCAAAGTATTATTTTTCAATTCTAAAATGTTGTCACATTATCATTAGAAAAATTTATTGACAAGCAACTCCAAACATTCAACAGAAATATTAGCATAATTGAAGACATAAGTGGATAAAGGTGTCATGTCTCATTTTTTCAAAAAATGACTTTATGCATTTGTGGGCACCCCCTGATATTGATCTAACCTTTAATAAACAGGGATTCCTTATTTCCGATATTTTCTGGTAGTTTTCAGATGATAAAGGTGTCATGTCGCACATGCTACATATATTATCTAGTGGAGAAAGGTGTTATGTTACGTTTTTGTTACATGACACCTTTATCAGCTCAAAATTTGAAGGGTTCAGGTTAGCTGTGAAGTATCATGTCATATTTTGAGGTTATGTTCCTCTTGCGTAACATTATTTTTAGACAGTGTTTATAGTGTTTCATTTAAAAAGCGATTTTTATTAGCAAATATAAGTAAACCATTATGGGATCTAGGGGTAAACGGATGCTGGAGTTAGTACAAGCGATAAATAATCAAAACTCGGATGTCAACTTACAGCAGAATATTAAGAAAAAATTATTAAATACAGAATTGAAACTAAAAGAAATCGAAGCAGAAAAGGAAGATATAGACTCTTCTAACAGACAAGAAACAAGTAATGCTATTCATGATATTACTGAAGGCCCAGAAGTTAAAAAATTGAAGATATTTGAATTGCAGCCTAAGGTTTCCAAAAAAAGAAGCCGTAATCCAGAAAAATGGAAACGGAAAAAAGCTGCTCTATTAAGGCAAAAGGGTCAAGAATATGTATCACAAACTGGAAGAGTTATGGAAAAAAAGACAATAAAGGAAGGAGTACTCTGCAAACAGAAATGTCGCATGAATTGTTCTGATAAATTCAACATTGAAGACAGAAAAGCAATTTTGAAGAAATTTTACAGCTTAGATGTAAATAGTAAGAGTATCCTGATTTTCAAGAGCGTCGAAATTAAGCCAGTTCTTCGTCACCGATTAGGCAGAAAGACATCAAAAAATTACTCATTTAAATATGCAATTACTTATGATAAGCAGCTGATACCAGTGTGTAAAGATGCTTTATGCTCTCTATATAAAATAGGAAGAAAAAAAATTGAAATAACACAAAAACAGTTAAAACTTGGCCAGTCTGCTCCTTCTCCAGATAAGCGAGGGCATCATATAAATCGCCCTCATAAGATAGGTGAGGATGTTATCAACTACATCATTAATCATGTTAATATGTTTCCTGCTGAACAATCACATTACTCCCGTAACAAAAATCATAACAAAAAATATCTGTCCTCTTTACTTAATGTGAATCAACTTTACCAGCTTTATATACAGCATTGCAAGGAGAACAAACTGGATGATAAATACATGGTCAAAATTTCATTCTATAGACATATTTTTGAAACAAAGTTTAATTTGTCTTTTGGTCACCCAAAAAGTGACACTTGCAGCATATGTGATGCTGGAGAAAATTCAGTTGAACACAAAAACAACTGGGAATATGCCTTTTATTCCCAAAAAGTAGACAGGCAAATACCAACAAGTGATAGAACAAAATGTTACATAACCATGGATTTACAACAAACTATGCCATTACCCAAATTATCAACATCAAAGGCTTTCTACTTGAGACAAATGTGGCTTTACAACTTTGGTATTCACTGCATCACTCATTCAGACCACAAGTCATATTTTTTTAATTGGACAGAAGACATTGCCAATAGAGGCAGTAACGAAATTGGAAGTTGTTTATTAAGGTTCTGCAAATTACTCAAAAAAGAACACCCTGATGTCGATCACTTGATAATTTGGTCTGATTCATGTGCAGGGCAAAATAAGAATTTCTCCATCCTTTGTCTTTACCAGTATTTTATTCTAAACAAGATTTTCAGAGTCATAGATCATAAATTTCCTGAGGTTGGCCACAGCTACCTCGACTCAGATCGAGATTTTGGTCGTATTGAGAAAGAATTCAGAAAGCATCAAAATATTTTTATTCCGGACCAATATCGGGAGATTATCAGATCTGCAAGTACTAGACTAGTTTATGTTTAAATATGGAAAATTTTTTTTATAATTTAGAAGAACTTCCAATGAAAGTTCATTTATATAAAAAAACTAAGAACACTATTAACGGGAAGATTAATCTACGAGACAGTGTCAAATGGATTAGAGTAGACAGTTTTGGAGTTTATTTATATAAAACAATTTTAGACTCTCATTCACCGTTTCTGCAGGTTGATTTACATAAGAAAGGTGCAAGGAAAGTTCAAACTGGGGAAGTTACTCTAAGCGTATTACCTAAATGTGGGGGTTTAACTACCGAAAAAATTGCCAACTTGAAAGAACAAATAAAGTTCGTTGAAGAGGATTACAGATGGTACTATAAAGATGTGTTGGAACAAACTAGTCTAAATCCCAAGCAGAAAAGGAGAACATCATATTAGTTGCTTATCTATACCTATTTACTTTAAATTTTTTATTTGTTTCATATTTTAAGTTCATAAGCAGTTTATAAATTTCTATAAATAAAATAGTTTAAACTATAAATTGAAGTGTTTTTCATTCTGTCATCTTGCTTTTTTTCTATATCTTCAAAAATATATAGATTTAGATGTTACATGACACCTTCATTCATGATAAAATAAATAACATTTCAAGCTGAGAGTTGGTGGATAAAGGTGTTATGTACACTATATCTTAATTTTTCCAGAAAAGGATGTTTTTCTTTAATAAGAAAGTACGTGATAGGAAATATTCTATTTATTACTATTTTTTGAGGTTACAATAAATTGAATCCAGAACTTCACAAGAAAGTTCCAGTTTAAGATGTGTTATGCTAGTTTACTCAAAAGTTTAAAAATGTGACATGACACCTTTATCCACTTATGTCTTCAATTATATACTCTATAATTATACAAAGTAACTTCAAAATCAAAGACTGATATGAGCAACACGAAAAATTAAAATTGGAAAATCGAATCTATTGATAAATAAATCAATACGGAAAAAGGCTACGTAGAACCTTTATAGAACAAACCCACAAACTAGTCACTGTATTTTTCTTATATAGTTTGGTCCCAAGCTTAAAAATCACATTTTAAACGTTTTCTATGGATATGTTTTGGAGCTGTAATTTATTTAAAGTAAGCTATTCCGGCATATCTCGAATTAGATTTGGCCGATCTGGTCGCGCGTTCATTAAATTAATGAGTATTGTATAGCCAATAAATGTTATTGTTCCTTTTTGCAATGAGTTCGGTAGTTTTAAAAGAATGGTCCATGTTTGGGGTAGTTTGGTCCCCTAATCACAAAAATTAGATTTAAAATTGTTTATATGGTTAGATTTTGGAGTTATAATTTTTTTGGGGTAAGTTAACTACTTCTAGCATATCTGGAGTTAAATATGATCGATCTGGTCGTACTATTCATTAAATTAAAGAATATTCTGTAGCCAACAAATGTTATTACTACTTATTTCCACTCGATCCGGTAGTTTTAAAACAATGGACCATAATATGTAAAAACGGATTTTTTTAAGATACAATGTGAGCATGTATTCTCTATCTTGAAATAGAACTGGAGAGTCAGGCTGAAGAAATGCGACGAAGAATGCTATCGAACAAAATAGCTTACTAAACAATTATATAAAGTTCCAATTCCATTAATAATTTTAAGGCCTACAATAACATATCTCACGAACAGGCAAACAGTGTTCAAGAAGAAGGCCGTAAGAAAAATTGTAGACCCATTGAGAATAGTATATGGAGAAGAAGATAATAGTTCTGAATTACAAGAGGCTACTATAAATTATTCAATATTCTAAGCATACAACAAGATTCAAAGGATACCGAGGTGATTGTTTAGCAGGACAATGAGTAAGAGAATTAAGACATATTGATAGAAAGGATTGTCTAAAGACCAAATGAGAAGAGATTATTCAATACTTTACAGATTGTGTAACATTTTTTGGTTTAAATCTTGAATTGGCTATATTTGAAATTAAAAGTATTTTCTATATGGTTTGTCTTGGAAAGATACAATTTAGCAGTTAGTGCTATATTATCATGAGAAATTGTGAAAGAAATCGTAATGGATTACTATTGAAAATATGCGTCCACGGAAATAATATTATACAGGATATTCGCAGTAATTTTATTATGTCGCAAACCGTTAATTTTTTTAACTGATTCAAAAAGCCAATTTTATATTAACATGAGTTTTACTCTTCGATTTTTTACGATTTTTCAAAAATGATCAAAGTAATTGTTATTTTTACGAAATGTTGCAAAGTTGGTTTGAATTCAAAAATTGATATCTCTAAAACGAATTGAGACATTAAAGTATGATTTTCCACTCGTAAAATGTACATACTTTCTTCTATAAATCACACATAATTTCATCAAGATATCTTAAGAATTTGATTGTTAACAATTTTCCAAAACTTATTAATAAAAGTTTTATTTTTATGAAATGTTACAAATTTAAGTTGAGTTTAAAATTTGATATCTCAAAAACGAATGTTCTCTTCAAAGTGCATATTTTCTTTTATAAATGACAAAAATTAAGGACAATGTCTGGAATTTGAATTCTTGCAAATTTTCAAAAGGATTAAGTCAGTTTAATAAATTTGATATCTCGAAAATAGACTCGGATATACAAGTATTGCTTTAATCTTAAAAAAGTATATAGTGTCCTTTATAAATCAGAAAATTTCATCAAGATATCTTAAGAATTCGCTTGTTAACGATTTTTCAAAAACTATTAATAAAATTTTTATGTTTATGAAATGTTACATATGTAAGTTGCGTTTAATACTTCATACATATCTCAAAAATGAATGTTCTCTTGAAAGTGCTTATTTTCTATTATAAATGCAAGAATTCGAATTCTTGCAACTTTTCAAAAAAAAAAAAAACAATATAAATATAAAAATATAAGTATAGCTTTTATCTCGAAATAAGTGTATACTTTCCTTTATAAATCACAGAAAATTTAATTAAAATATCTTAAGAGAACAATTTTGTACAATTTTTAAAAAATTATTAAGAAAATTTTTGCTACAAATGAAATGCTACAAAATTAGGTAGAGTTCAAAACTTGATATCTCGAAAGCAAATTGAGATACTCATAGATAGTTTTATTCTCAAAAACATGCATTCTTTCCTTTATAAATCTCAAACAAATTCATCAAGGTATCTTAAGAATTCGATTTATACGATTCATTACGATCATTTATTTATTATCTTTCAAACGATTAAGGAAATTGTTATTTTTATGAAATTTTAAGAAAGTTTAGTGTGACGAAATAAATCATAAGAATATTTTTATAATTGCCTTTTTCTTTAATTTCTTGCGAAATTGACCACTATTCTCAGAAACAACCTTGTATAACAAATCTTTATAATTACAATCAAATTAATTATTAAAAACAAAAAATATTATTATTAACATTGCCTGTTGGAAAAATCTGATCTCAAATCATTTAGATCAAAATTGTGTGATTACATTTGATTATATCATATTATAGCTATAAAAGAAGATATATTTGGCAGTGACATACAGTATAGAAGATATTTTCTTTCATCAGCAGCCTTTGAAGGCTTTTGTAACTTGCCTTGTCTTTCAACGTTAATAAAGGAACTAATACATATCATAAAAGTAATATTGGTAGCAATGGCCAGAAAATTAATATAACCAGAAAACTTGATGCTTCAATTTATTAGTAATAGCGATATCTCTAATCTATTTGATATTCTGGATGACAAAGCTTGTTGCAAGAAATTTTGAAATATAAGGTTATGGACTGAGCAGAAAAATATTTTCTTAACAAATTCTGTGGTAGATGGTATTAGGATGTTTAATTTCCTTGATGCAAAATACTTTCGGGATTCGAGACTATTTTCTAAATCCCGAAACTTGGACTAAAGGTCTCGAAATTCACAAAAATGGTCCCAAAATCAAAATACGTTTTCAAAGAAACATTTAAAACGTACATTGTTTTTTTTACATGATACTGCTTCCAGAAGACCTGAAATACTTCTGATACTGCTTGTAAATGGATTGATACTGCATCTAAGATGACTTAATACAATTACTAGAAGATTTGATGCTGTTTCCAAAAAACTTGAAATGCTTCCAGAAAATTTGAAATAGTTCCAGAAGTCTTGATACTGCTTCTAGAATATTTGAAATGATTCCAAGAGTCTCGATAGTGCCTATGAAAAACTTGAAACGCTTCCAGGCGACTTGCATTGCTTCTGAAAGATTTGATACTGCACCTAGAAGTCTTGAAATGCCTCCAGAAGACTTGATACTCTTTCTAGAACACTTAATATTACTTCCAGAAGACTTGAAATGCTTCCAAAAGATTTGATACTGCTTCGAGAAGACTTGAAATGCTTGCAGAAGACTTTAAATGCTTAAAGAAAACTTGAAATGCTTTCAGAAAACTGGAAATGCTTCCAGAAAACTTGGAATGCTTCCAGAAAACTTGGAATGCTTCAAGAAGCTTTACTACTGCCCCTGGATGACGTGATACTGCTTGTACAAAACTTCATAGTGCTTGCAAAACAAATTGAAGTGCTTTCAGAAGTCTTGTATTGCTTCTAGAATTCTTTATTTATTATATTGCTTCCAGTAGACTTGAAATACTTCCAGAAGAATTTATAGTGCGTCTAGAAGATTTGGAATGTTTCCAGAAGACTTGAACTGCTTCCAGAAGCTTTACTACTGTCACTGGAAGATTTGATATTGCTTTTAAAAAACTTCATATTTCTTATAAAAGACTTGAAATGCTTCCAGAAGATTTCATACTGCTTCTAGAGGATTTAAAATGGTTCGAGAAAACTGGAAATGCCTCCAGAAGACTTGAAATGCTTCAAGAAGCTTTATTACTGCCCCTGGATGACATGATACTGCTTGTATAAAACTTCATAGTGCTTACAAAAAAAAATTGAAGTGCTTTCAGAAGTTTTGTATTGCTTCTAGAACTCTTTATATTGCTTTCAGTAGACTTGAAATACTTCCAGAAGAATTTATAGTGCATCTAGAAAATTTGAAATGCTTCCAGAAGATTTGCACTACTTCTAGAAGCTTTAGTGCTGTCCCTCGAAGAGTTGATACTACTTTTAAAAAACTTCATATTGCATACAGAAGACTTGAAGTCCTTCCAAAAGACTTGGAATGTTCCCAGAAGAGTCGAACTGCTTCTAGAAGCTTTACTACTGTCCCTGGAAGATTTGATAGTGCTTTTAAAAAACTTCATATTGCTTACAAAAGACTTGAAATGCTTCCAGAAGATTTCATACTGCTTCTAGAGGATTTAAAATGGTTCCAGAAGACTTGAACTGCTTCTAGAAGCTGTACTACTGCCTTGGAAGACTTGATAATGCTATCCTAAAGAGCGTCCATACCAAATTGTATGGCTTTATCAGGATTGAAGTTATCACTTTCAATAATTTTTTTATTTAACAACAGGCGGCAGAAAAATCGTTTCGGATAGTTTAATTTGTTACTTTTACTGACTTTAACTGCTTCCAGAAGACTTGAATTCCAGAAAATTTAATTTAATTTATGCTTTTAGAAGACTGGAACTGCTTCCAAAAGTCTTGATGCTGTGTAGAAGACTTGAACTACTTTCAAAAGACTTGATGCTGCGTCTAGAAGACTTGAAATGCTTTCAGAAAATTTGAAATGCTTTTAGAAGACTTGTACTGCTACCAAAAGGCTTGATACTGCGTCTAGAAGGCTTGGAATGCTTCCAGAAAATTTGAAATGCTTCTAGAAGACTTCATACTGCTGCTAACACACGATACTGCTTCTAGAACACTTGATATTGTTTCCAAAAGACTTGAAATACTTCCAGAAGACTTCATACTGCTTCTAGAAGATTCGAAATGCTTCCAGAAGACTAGAAATGTTTCCAAAAGAGCACCCATATAAAATTGTTAATGGTTTTATCTGGATTGAAGTTCTCATTTCCAATTAATTTTTTTTTTTGGTTAACAAAAGGCGGCAGAAAAATCGTTCCAGCTATTTTAATTGTTTTTTTATTTTTTAATTTTTTTAATTGTTTGGGAGCTTTTGAAAGCCCGGGACTTCTTAGCGGCCCTAAAAGTTTTATTCTGAATTTTCTGTAATGAAATCCCCGATCGGACCTACAAGGAAATACCGGGACTGGACACCCTAGATTTTAGATTTAACATTAATTTAACTGTTATGTGATGATATTGAAAGAATGTTTTATATTTCCTACTTATTAAAATGATATAATTGTTGACAGAAATAATATAAACGTTATACAATTTTTGAAAAAAGAAAATTATAAATGTTTACAAATGCATCACAATTTATTACCTAATAAATTGTGATATAATTTGCGAACACATTGTTAGTAGGTTGAAGCTTTCTGCTTTTTAAACTCATTCTTTTAAAGCTTCGCAACCTTTTTACTTTCTTCAACCTTTCTTTATAATTAAATTCGTTCAAAATTAAATATCTACTCTGTAGTTCAGCTCATGTCAGGCCAAATACAATAAAATCATTGATCTTGAATCTCTTATCTTAGAATAACGAATGTGTTCTGCAAAATCACATAAAACGGAATATGCTATAGGAAGTTCCATAAATAAGAGAGCCTCTAATTTTTTGTCCTATGTGGTGTTTGCATATTATTATGGAATTTCATTAGGCACAATAAGCAAAATATTATTTACAGTTAGTTGTATCAGCTGAAGCACACTTGATAAAACCTGATCGTGGAATAAGATATAAATACGTCACAACACTCGATGGTCTCGAGTTCTTGTCTTAAATTTCAATAAAAAATTGTAAATCAAGAGTTGCAATTATTTCAATAATATGACATGATAAAAACGGATTAAAATTCAATATAAAAATTAGCTTGTTAATAACTTTAGGCTTCTCATGTCCAAAACAATAAAAATTAAGAAAATACATGAAATGAAAAAATGAGAACGTTAATATTTTTTAAGCGCACAATGATTTTACTCACCTTTATATGTATCCATATTATTTTCTTATATTAAAAAAGAAAAGACCTTACTTCAATTTTCTTGTTTAAATTAATTTAATTTATAGAGACACAATGCTTTTTTTCTCGATTTTTGCAATACAGTACACAGTTAATAACTACATAAATACAAATCTGATTTATCTCACCTAATATCTATGAAATTATCTAAATATGTTATTACCAGGCTGGCATTTTTGTAAAAAAAATAATCAATCTGTGGTGATCGACAACATACAATTTGCTTAAAATCTAATTTTATAAAGGGGAAAACTATACATCAACATCTATCACAGCCATCGTCAAAGGGGGTTAGTAGTTTTTTAAACGTGTATATTTTTTCCAAGCTGTCAAGACACCTAAAGAAGAAGATAAATTTGTATCAATAAAAGAAGAGTTTATTTTTTTGTTAGGGATTAAAAAATCAATTCTAAAAGCAGTTAATATTAAAACCAAAATTAGTATTACAGATTTGTTAGTAAATCAAACTTAATTATTTAGACTTGAAACGCATAAAATTTACTTACAGTTGTTTGTCCATTTTCGCACCAACTTCTATTATCATTTTTCTCATTATCCTTATGATTATCAGAAGATGGTTCTGTTTTGCTTTTTGATCTTAAAGTGTTTCGGAATCCAAAAATAAATTTCTTTCCGGATTTGGTTTCGTTTGTGTGCCCAGTAGAATCCGGATCTGGGGGTATTCCGATTGTATTAGCCTTATGAATCGCTATGGTGTTTCTATGAGGAGCTTTTGTGCTTATCGGTGATGTTGGCGTCGATGCTGAGGAGGATCCACTTCTTCTTGATGGAGAATTTGGGCACCACATGTCAACTCTATGGGGATTTGAAAATTTCGAGGGGGCAAAAAAAGAAAGGGGGAAATCAATAAATTAAAAAATAAATAAAAAATAAATGTAAGAAGAAAAATAAAAGCAAAATCAAGAAAATCCAAAAAACCCAAACAGAAAAAAATGAAACAAAACAAAATAAAACGAAAACAGGTTAGAATAAAGTTAGATTAGATTAAGTTAGAATTGGGATTAATAAAGAGAGCGTAGATTGTAATTTCATGATTTATTCTATTGAAAATTTGTAATTCATTAGCCAATATAATATTATTTATGTACAAACATACACTTCCTATTTACACGATTAAAAAAATCAAATTAAATATAAAGTGGTAAGAATAAATATTACAACGAACAAGTTTTCTTCGTCATTGAATTTTGCGATTAAATGCTATATTAAAGCTGTGTCCTTAATTTTGCGAAATTAATTTTTGCTTGCTTTTTATTTAATTGGAATGCTTGGACACAGTGCTCATTTTTTAATCAAACTCTTTTTAAAAACTTTTTCATTCATCATTTCTAAGTAATACATAATATACAGAGAAGAAATACGATTTCCAATTAAACTCTCTTTTTGCGATTTAGGCATTTAAAAACTAGTAGTACTTTTTAAAATAATTCTTTTTTGATTTTGATTATTTTTTTTATTATTCGTGCGAAGTTTCCAAATAAAACTCCTTACACAAGACACAAATTACAATATTTATACATATTAAAAGAAATTTAATTCGGAATAAATATGAACAAGAAAATTATTGCGATTTAATGCAAGTGTGACTATTACTTGTTTTTTCTTCATCTTTGTTTTAAGATTTAGTGACAACAACACCCAATTTGCGACGCACAATATATTATAAAAATCATCCTCTCGGCTGAATATAAGTCGCATCACATAACAAAAATATTATCTGCTTATAAATACGTATAGTTTATGTATAATATATTGCGAATTTCGATCAACAGGTTGTTTCTTTATTTTTTATTCTTTATATAATTTTTTTTCTAAAATTGTGTGGGAAAACTCGATAAACGCTATAGGCATGAAGCGTCGAAACCTAATATATCTTTACATGATTTTTATTTTAATCTCAGAGTAATAGCTTCTTATTATTATTATAAGACTATTTTAATAGGCGAGTTGTTTTCATTTAAGCTTGAAAATTTGTTACTTCGCGTTTTTGCTATAATTTTTAAGGGGAATCGCTATATTTATTTACTTTTTTTATGGGGATGACCTGAATTTAAGGTTACTTTTATAGTAAATATTGCAATCCTTCTTAATTTTAAATTGAGCCAAAAAAATTCATCAAACTCTTAGATTTCAAAAACAACTATGGGTTTATCAAAACTGCAATATCCACCTTAAACATTACCGCTATTAACTTTACTAAAGCTTAAGGGATCGAATACAAAAACCCCCACACATACAACGTTATATCATCGAAAGGGTTTGTGGCCAAAAGTAACACTCTGTGGACGGACATTAAGAAATTATCGGAAATATTTAGCGATGAGCAATAATTTTTTTTCTCTCAACTTTGCTTTATACTATTTTGATTATGCGTTACTTTAATTCGCGATCCATCCATAATGTGTTAATATAACGACGCGTGTTGACAAAATTGTATTTACTTATGATTATTACTCGAGAATGATACGAGAAGTAAAGAGAGAAAAAGTGTTTTAAAAGACGTTCAAAGGTCACGATTTAAGTATCACAAGGTGGTTAGTAAAAATCAAAAATTTGTTAAGAAATGTATGGTTATAGAGATTTTATATCTTAAAACTATGGTGTTTTTATGTCTTTAGGATGATAATTTTATATTGGAAATTAACAATTCATGAATTAAATTTATTTTTAAATTTAAAAAAAATGTTGTGGGCGAAAATTTCATATTAAAGAAAAGAACATAATTGAGCTGATTAAAATATAATTTGAAACAAAAAAAATAGAAAAGTATATATGGTTTAATAAAAAAAACCTCGAGACTTGAAACGTTTGAGGATGGGTGATTTTTTTTTGATTTTTTTAAATATAAATACATAACTACGATAAAAGATTCTGATAATGTATTCATTACACCACGAGGAGAGAAATTAATCAGGATGAAAGTCATCAAAAGAATGCATAAAAATAAATACTGACTGCAATACGAATACTTTATGGTAGTAATATTAATGAAGGATTTTGTAAATTAGATTACTCCTAGCTAAATAAAATGACTGCTAAAATAAATGCACATTGAGGTGTGGCAAAACAAAATAGAAAAAAAGGTTGGAAGATTTTTCTAATTATTTTCAAAAGCCAGAATGGAATTTAATTTTTCTTAACATATTCAAAAACAATCTAAACTTAGAATATGCAACAATATATTTGACTCTAGAAAGATAAAGAATTACACATTCTTTAAAATAATAACAAAGATTTTTAAAATAAGATCTCTCCAAGTTAGGTAAAACGACAGCTAATTGAAGTATGGCAAAATAAAACAGAAAAAACTATTTGAAGCTGCAATAATGAGCAAGCTATTGCTCATTATTTGGGAATTCTTTTGTCTTGATATATTGGAATACAATCTAATTTTAGAAAATGCAACAACATATTTGACTCCAGAAAAATTATGAATTATAACATGCGTTTTATAGGATTTACCATCATTTTCAAAAATTGTAAACATGACTTAAAAATCGTTTTTTTTTTAATTAGATAGTAACAAAAAAATTTTATACCTAGAAGCATAAATAAACACCGAAAGTTGAAGCCAGTATTTGATGTTATTTGCTAACGTTTTCCTTCAATCTAGAAAAGAGCGCTCTGAGATCGAACCAGTCCGGTCGACGATCACCGAGTATTCCCGAATAGTTCACTATTTTTATGATTTCTTTGAAAATAAATTCAATGACTTCTAATAAAGGACACCCTGTTCTAAGTAAACAGGGTGTGAGAGCGCATTCGTGTCTTGTTTTGGACGAAGTTAAATATCTTTTTTTACTATCTTTTGAAATAGTGCATATACAGGATATTCAGAAATTAGCGGATAGTCTATCCGTAGCGACATTCTACATGCGATTCAAAAGCGAAAATATTAATGTTAAAATGTTATAGTATGCTACTTCCAGAATCGATTTAGTGTCAACGTGTGGTATGTCAAGCAGTCGATTATTCGGTTCATTTGTATTGGTTTAGGGTCTTACTGGAGAAAGTTATTTAGAGTGTTTGGAAGTTCACTAGCCAGATAAATATATTGGGTGATACACCTTTTAATATTAGACAAAGATTATACTTTCAACATGATCTAACATGATGTACGTTTAAATCGTTGGATTGAACGTTGTGGTCCACACAATTGGCCACAAAAAAGTTTATGGACAAAAGTTTAAACGGGGTATGCACTGACAGATCAAATTTTTAATAGTGCAACTACTATTAGAAACTATCGTCGTAGCATTCAACATGGAATTTGTGAAAATAGTTGTTAAATCCTGGATAATTGTTCGTGACTTGATAAGATATATAATATTATTTCTATAACAGCTGAGAATTTAAATTGAATTAAAATTTTAACTTTCTGAATGCGTCCTTGAAATACTTCTCTTTCATCCTGAAACATCCTGTACAGTAGTATACAGATACAATGTTGCTACATTTTTAGGTTTCTTTTAAGTGCTTCCTGAGATCATATGAAGCATGATAAAACATTTAAACATTAAGACTTTAAGAGTTGAGCGAAAAATGTCACTACGTATAGATTATAGACCAATTTCTTAACATCGTGTATAATAGGGTTTTATAATGGGCACCTTAGTTTACAGAAAAACTTTTTATATAAAAGTTGTTTAGTATTTTATTTGTCGTAAAAAGACAGTATTCAAATGTTTTTATTTCAAAAAACATATGAGCAACATATGACACTTGATTTTTTTAATGGCAATGTACATGGCATATATATTAAAAAGTATACATTTGGCTGATTTGATAGTGATTTTTATTCTCTTTAATGTAAAATATTAGTACCCTTATATTAAAAAAATTTTGAAAAAATTCAAAATTGGTTAACTTAATTTTTTCACCAATACAGAGAGTCAAGGTACCTAAGGTTACGTTTACGTTGGAGCTGCGATAAACGATAAGAACAGCGCTAAATTCATTTCTGTAGATTTGGATACAGCAATTCGTGCTTTAATTGGTCGTTCCAACATTCGCTTCAATATTATTGGTTTTCTTTGGTAGTATCATCGCTTTTATCGTTTATCGCAGCTTCAACATAAACCTTCCCTAAGATTTGTCTTAACAAATGAATGTAAGCTATTAAATGTGACAGAAACTTGTTTATTTAAATATGTTAGTAGATAAAAATCTGAAAATGGTTGATTTAATAGAAGCTGAATGCCGAAAGAAATTTTAAATATGGTCGGTTATAAGAAGACTGGTTCGCAGAGGATGTTATGCTAGGATGTCTTGTAGTTAATAGCGAACATTTTGAACATTTATCTCGTGGAAACCATTTTAGTGTTAATTTTCTAGTCATTTAGTGTCCATTTGTTTTATTATAGTATGTAAATTTAATTTACAGTTAATATTTCGAAAGACTTAATGATCTGAAATGTCTAGTTTGTAAAAAAATACCTTATTAAATGATTTTTCACATTTTTCAAAAATTTTCGAGTATAAGAGTGTTTAGAATCTCTATCAAATGAGGCTGTTTAAAAAGTTAATTTTTATTCATTGCTCATTTGTTTTCTGAAATAAAATCATTTGCATAAAATATAATGCCTGTTTTATTATGGCAAATAAAATACTAAACTTTTATACAAAAAGTATGAATAAAAATTATATTTACGAAGATAAGTATATGTTATATTTCACACATAATGGGCACTTTATAACATAAGATTATGTCAAGATAATAAACCACGAACCTAGGCGTAAGCATATATTAAACAAACAAATATTATTATCAAATCAATGAGAGTTTCTTCACTTCCAGTGAGACTATCAACAAAACAAGCAGACAATTACAGATATTAATAAATGTCTTACTAAGATTAGGATGATATGACCTTAAGCAGTAAATCATCAGATAGAAAAAGATGTGTTTGAATTATTTTCTGATCATATGTGTAATGGGAAAATATATTGACAGCTGATTATGCTTATTATATTCAATGACAAATTCGGGTTTTGCTACAATACTTCATATTGAAAATATATATATCTTATTTTTCGCATCATTTAAAAGACAGTAAATTTCGAGATGAAAACATTTGGAATATTTAATGGCCTATGCGACCGTTACACATCTTTTGAATGGCGATAATTTTTCGATAGTTTAGTAAAATTGAAAACTGCTCTAATTTATTACAAAAAAAAAAATAATGAAAATTTGACAAAAGTTTGGTTACGTCCCTGTCGTTCCGCACGCGATTGGTGTGCAATAAAAATCAATACAAAGAGCATGAAGAAGAGATCTAATCAATGCACAATTATGTCTTCTTGGTCTAACGCGAAAACTTCGTAAATGTCACTTAAGTTTTTATAAAGGGGATTTTAATATCAATTATTCCAAAAATTAAGCAGTTTTAAGATCTGAAATGATACCAATCTTCTATTTTTAAATAGTTTATCGGTTTTTTAAAGATGATCTTTCTATTTCAAGTGTTCCCTGTTTGATCATTCAAGAAAAAAACATGGCCCATGTCAGATCATGAATATTCATGGATATTAAGACAGAGATTAACACAAGAGCAATATCTTTCAAACTAAAACTTTACAGAAGGTAGAGATTTATTGTGTTGGATAAAAGAAGTGTAGTAGATCCGAAATATTTTAAGAAGTGATCTATCATCTCACACAAACAAAAATGGATGAATGAGAATTGGACTAATACACCCTAACATCTATAGATCATTGATCTATTTCTATTACTATGAAAAATGGCACTACCAAAAATTACAAATATTTTGGAGAGCAATCCAAATTAAACAAAAACCTGAACTTAAATGGTATAACTGATGAAACAAATCCAAGTTCTAATCGTTTTGAGGAAACCATTGAGGAAAAGAAACATTTTTTGAATACATCCACCACTATCAAATAGTTTCCGTAATGACCGTGATTTTAAACGGTGACAGTGATCACTGTTTACCATTTACATACAGAGGTGTCCATATTTAGAAACGGAAGACTGCTAGTTCTGTGGAGAGTGTGATACGCGGGAAATGAGGCAGGAGTTTAGAACAGTTTGCAAGAAAGAGATAAATGGAAATGTTGAAAATTTGATGTTGAGCTCAAAATAAAAGAGGAAAGCCATAAACAGAACATCTTGCACCAAAAAAAAAGGCGCATAGGACAAAGTAGGTAAAAAGTTAACTGGAGGTTCCTTCCTAAATCAGGTTTGTAGGTAAAAACTAAAATTTCAAAAAGTAATGGGAATACTTTAATGTCATTTTATGACACTGAGGAACGAAAATACAGTGTACAACGTGAAACGCAAAAAGCGAAGAAGAATAAGAAGAGTAATAATAAGCGCTTTTCGCTTCTCCGTCTAAAAATCAAGATTTTTTTAATATAAAATTCTTCCCCAACTTGAATAGTATCCCATATCTCAGCAGACTTTGAAGGTGTCGGCTATCCAAAGCATTGCTAAGTTGGATTGGGTTGCGTTGGATTTTAAAATTCCGACCCAACCCAATACTTTAATTATCCAAAGGATTATTCAGGATAATTGGGACGACCGACGCCTTCGAAATCGATCCTGATTATTTCTTTTGATACAAAAAATTTTCTCAATCTAAATGTTCTCCTAAGTACACTGCGTGTAATCATCTTGCATTCATGTTACGTCCGACGTCGAAGCTGTTGGCCGCCTAAAGCATTACTAAGTTGGAAAGGGTTGGGTTAGATTTCAAAATTTCAATCCAACCCAACACCTCGGTAATCCAAAATGTTATTCATGGTACTTGTGGTGGCCGATTTCGAAGACGTCGGCCAAGATTATTTCTTTTGACACAAAAATTCTTCCTCAGCCTAAATATTTTCAAGTATATACTGCTCCTCATTATCTCGCATTAATATCTCGACCGATTTCAAAGACGTCGATCGCCGAAAGTATCATTAAATCATTCAAGTTGTGTCCAAATGTTGTTCGTAATAATTGGGATGTCCGAAGTTTTTGAAGCTTTACGTTAGATCGGAATTTCGAAGTCTAATCGGTATATGAATGCAAGACGTTTAGGAACAATGGATTTAGGAGAATATTAAGATTGAGAAAGTAGTTTTAACAAAAGAAGCAATTCGGCCAACTCTAAAAACGTATGCCGATATTTTTAAGAAAATACCGGTTTTAAAAATCGCTCAAAATTTGTCAGGAAACTCAGTATTTGGAATTCCGGAATATCCGAATTAAAAGCTCTAAGAGGTCCAAAGGAAAATATCAGATGCCAACTATGTACTAAAAGAACTAACTGGAAAATATATCCTTGTATATGTTAATTTATTGAAACGTTATTATGAAAAACCTGAAATAATTCAGAGGAAGAAGAGGCAGGTATATGAATTGGAATAATAAACAAAGAAAGTTTACAGGCTACAGAAGATTTACACGCAGTTTAATAAGCAAGGAGAATTAGACAAATTACAGAAGAACAAAGGAGGAATTTGAAAAATTTGATTGGAAAATTTCCAGGATTATGTTGAAATCGACCCGGAAGAACCGATTGGGTTCAACATAACATTGTTCTGAAAGAAGATTATTCGGACCAAACCATATTCACAATCTCCAAAGGACAAGAAATTATAGACGGAGAAATAAATAAAACACTTAACTTAGGTTAACTTCTTCACGTAAACTTCTATGTCTAATTTTATTATGTATGAAGAATTACCTATATAAATTGTGATTTGAATTAATGCACTACTCAAAATTACAAACATTACGGAGAGTAATGAAAATCAAAACTTCATTTAAGTTGTATAACTGAGAAAGCAAAATCAATTTTCAATCGTTTTAAGTGAACTTTTGAAGGAGATGAAACATTTTTAAGAAGCTTTGGTTAAAGGGATTAAATCGTCGCAGTTCATAAGGATTAAAGTGAATAATTAGCCAATCACTTTCCAGAGTTCAATAGGGATGAGATTGCACTTTATAGAGAAAGCTCATTAAGACGAACATTTATTTTCTGTTCAGAAACTTCCGCACCAAGCTATAGAAGTTGTCGAACTTGACTTAAGTTGTATAACTGTGAAAGCAAAAT
Organism: Onthophagus sagittarius; assembly: GCA_036711965.1. NCBI lineage: Eukaryota > Metazoa > Arthropoda > Insecta > Coleoptera > Scarabaeidae > Onthophagus > Onthophagus sagittarius. The sequence continues at coordinate 57,313,923 of JASERS010000001.1, forward strand.
TATTTTTTAATCGTTTTAAGAGAATTCAAGGAAAATAATAATTTTTGAGAAGCAAAAATGGGTTAAAGAGATTTAAAGGTCGCTGTTTTTTCAGAAGGATTAAAGTGAATAATTAGACAACCAATTTCCAGAGTTCAATATGGTTGAGATTGTACTTTACAGAAAAAGGTTATTAAGACGAACATTTATTTCTTGGTGTCTAATAATTCAAGAACATTGACTTTTAATTGATATTAGTGAAGTCTTTACAGAAACCACATCCTTTAATGATTCTAAATAAAAAAATGATTCTAGTTTATTGGGAATGAAACTAAATAGTATGACATATTTTCACGAAATGAAACAAATCCTTAGTAAAATAACCACATATATACATCACTGGATATCAAGGTAGTTTATTAGATTCCCAATCAAAACATCTATTTTGGAATGAATTTACCGAGAATTATTCCCACTTTTAAAGTTTATTATTTCAATAATACATTTGGAAAAATATTGGGAGTATTAGATTAAACGTTTGGAGAGTGTAAAAATAGAATTTTTACTATATTACAGAAAAGATCTGCAGAATATCTTGAACCACTTTATAATATTTTAATTTCATTTATCTTTCTTAATATTTGTTAATAAAAAAAATTTATAAAATCATAAATATGGATTCATTTACCGCCAATTCGCTTCGCGCCAACATTTATAGAAACAAAATTATTTTAGTTAATTTATATCCTCTATTTTCGTTAATTAAGCAGTGCGATATTGGATTTTATTGCGAATAAAAATCAAAATTACCCATACTATAAATTATGATTTGAATTAATCATTAATTAAGGTATTGTTCAATTTTTAAATTTTGAATAATCGATGTCGATTATCCTCAAAAAAAAATTAGTCTCAAATATTCAGGTTCTATCACGATCTATAAAAACCTACAAAAGGGTGTTAATATTTACGAGATTGGTCATCCACACTACGGAACTTTTACTGGGCTGTAAATCTTTCTTGGTCAATAACGTTTCTGTATGATGCGAAGAAACTTCTAGGAGCAAATGGATTTTGTAGGAAATGTTCTCCCTTTCGAGTGACGTGTACTCGGTCGTTTTGACTCTGTTGTATGAAATCGTTATTGTCAAGGAAGGGAATTGAGATAGTGCGGTGAAGACATGTTATGCAACAACAATATAGATATGAAATTGATCGTTTCATTATTCAATATTCTTATTTTTCTTTGTCTACAAAGATTTATTTTGCTAAGTTGAAGACTGATAAATAGAAATAACAAAGGTTATTGCAAGATTGTGTGGAGGATTACTCCTAAATCAGAAGTACGTTTTAAAGCTTAAAAAATAATAACAAATGTGCTGTAGTTTTCAAAAAAATACGTTTGAAGTTAAGTGAAACACCACAAGTTAATGGGGTTCTCATTTGGGTGTAACTAACATAAATAATGAAAAAAAAATAAGAATTCACGAGAAAATGTTTTTAATTTTACCACCAGTGCAAAAAAAACTTTGCTTTAAATGAATTAGCAAGCCAATTTAGCAGTTAACATCAGTTTTATCATCTGATTCAGATCTTTCACGCTACCCCACAATTAATTAGAATTACTGTTGTTTTATATTAAACCATAAATATTAGTTTGTATTATCAATATTATCTATGAAAATGAAATTGTGACGTCATTCAGACAAAAATATTTTTATTACATAAAACTTTTTTCCATAAACGGTTTTTAAATGCTCTATATTTGCATTTATAGTGAAAAACAGGAAATAAAAAATTTATGATTCAATATTCGATTATAAATTACATAAATGTTGATTTTCTTATTGCAAAATGAAATGGCAAAAGGATAAGTATACAAAGAGTACCAAACAAATATTTAATTAAAATGTGTTTTTAGCTTGTCAAAAAAAAAATAAACCCTAAAGATATAAAAACACCATATTTCAATACAAAAACACCCGAAATGAAACAATAACCCATCCAATAAGACAATCACCAAATGAAAACGGTTAGTACATAGTAATATCGGGCAAATTGAGTGAGATCTTAGACCAATAAGCACTTCAGCGGCATTCACAGTTTTAATTTATTCATTTTAATTATTATTTTTATCGTTATACTCACGGGTCCTTTGTTAGTTTGTTTTGGTACGCGATGGGACTTTGAATCGCCTTCAGGAAATCTTTCTGCGCCTGGAGGATATCGTCTAAGGTATTCAGCCATTTCTCGTGTATTTCTGGTGCTGGCGTATTGCAAACAAATCCTTGCATGGGTTTATTGGGGTCCGTAGACATTAGCGTAAACGAATCCGAACTTGTCGAAGGATTTAAAGACATTTTATTTATCTAAAATAAAACGATTAGAAAATTTGGAAAATAAATTATTTTAAAAAATTACTTGAAAATGTGCTTTGTAAATGTAGCGAGGACTAGTAAACTGCGTCTTTTTTCCTACAGCTTCAGAGAATATAATGCTTTGTTCAAAGAGAAATACTTGAAGTTCTTTATTTTTTCCTATACAAGGATTTGAGGATCCTGGGATGTCCGAACAAGTTAATGGACCACTAAGTAATAATTGTCCTTGGGAGTTAATATTACCCTAAAGAAAATTTCAATTAACTTTATTATTTTAAAATTATCTAAATTATTAATAAACTTACATTGAATCCTTGTAATCTTCCAACGTCCATCATATTGTTGGCAGCTTGTGGAACGACGGTCATAACAACAACAGCTGCTCGAAGAGTTTCAATTTCCCCAGTTATTCCAGCTCTTTCCGTGTATTTTAAAATGTCCTTCAAAAGTAATTGGTACTTCATTATCCTTTGTACTGGTTTAATGAGAAGGTCGCAAATTTGTAATTTGTGTCCTAAGAAAATTCTCAATTCCTCAAAATAACTGTCTAAATATTCGGAAACTATGTGTTCAGAGTATGGCTTATTTTTACAATAAACCACGTACATCCTTAATTTTCTTTCGAAACGTTTAAATAATGGACCTAATTCGGATGGCGCTTCAACACATTGTTCCAAAGCTTCACAAAATTGGCTAAGAAGAGAAATAGTATTAGATATTTAAATAGGAGTTATGTTCGTTTTTGAGGCAAAGTACAGTTCTTTAATTAATACTCACGTAGAACATCAACAAATATTAAGAAGTTAACACTTTTAATAAATAAATTTTAGTTACTAAATATATTTGTTTTATCATAGAATTAATAATGATCTTGTAGCAAACGTTAAAATATTGTTAAATGTATGAAGAACTTATGCAAATAGGTAACATTTGTTAACTTTCATGATGACATTTTTCGTCATTGAAATTTGCCTTAATATTTTGAACGCTTTAATTTATATATAGTTCTTAGGCCCATAACCCACTACTGCAACATGCCGCGGACAAGAAATGTTCAAAATTTCTTGAATACGAAAATCACGTGCGACAAGATGCGAGGCTGCCGTATTTTGTGAGTTATACATCTATGCGGTAAAATTTGTAAGTTAAGTGTTTATCTATTTTATCAGAGGGATGATGAAGATGAGAGAGTGATGATTGCCCGCGAGGTTAGGGAAACGACGTCGAATTACAAGCAACAGTAGCATTTCAGAAGAAAGCGATAATAACTTTTTTTACAAATGGACCGGATGATGTGGAATCAGAAGATGATGATATGTTCAATCGACATCAAGTTATTGGAAAAGTGAAAGAATACGCCATTTCCATTTTTGTCTCAATCTGGACTTACCTACATTTGAAGGGTCTGAAAAAACGATTGTATTTTTAATTTGAAAAATTTCTAGATAAAAATCTTATGATTTATTGTGGAAGAAACAAACAAATACGCCAAACAATTTTTTGAAGAAAATTCTCCCTTGCAACCACGTTCAAAAAGTCTTTGGTTATCACTGATAATCAAGAAATAAGAGTGTTTATTTCCTTACTAATTTTGCAAAGAATAATAGAAAGAACTTTGATATGAACTGTATTTCACAAAGCGAAAAAGTCCATTAGATTCACACCTGTACTGAAATGTTTACACTTTTCTAATAAGAACACATTCATACATTCCATTCAACAATGTGCAATAAAAAGATTCTGAAAATCGATCTAATTTTGAATTATTTGAGCAATATATTCAAAGCTTTATACGTGTCAGATAAGGACATATCAGTAGATGAGTCTCTTTTGTGATTGAAAGGAAGGCTATCTTGGAAACAAAAATTGACTAAATAGTATATGTATTGTATACAGGTCAAAATATGCAGTATGGTTCGAACTAGCCAGAAAAAAGGAGTAAATCGTATTATTTTTGAATTGGGTCTAATTTGTTGGATAAGGGATATACGGTACATCTCGATTATTAGTATACAGTATTGATCTAGCTGAGAAGATGTGCAAGAGGAAAACCGATGCTGTAAGAACAGAAGAATACCATCTCATATAAAACCTCATATTTTGGAAAAAGGTGAATGTTTTGCTAGGTACAGAGACAAAATAATGATTATGAAGTGGAAAGGGAAGTAATTGTGTTAAGTACTGTCCACGACAATAAATGTGTGGAAATGGAGAAGCGGGGAAAAACGACATCAAAAGTGGAAGCTATCGTTGACTACAACAAATGAAAATGGGAGGAGTAGATCTTGCTAACGGACAAATGAAAGCTTATGTATTGTTAAAAACCATGTAAAAAAGTATTATTATAATTTTTTGCTTACATTCACTAAATATAGTATGCTGGAATGCATATCTCTTATACAGGGTGTCTCACGTAATTGGTTCATTAGAACTTTTCTAGGTTCCACTATTCGTAGCGGCTTGAAATTTTGGTAACATGGGTTGTTACCAAAATTGGTAAATTAAAAATTCGGTAAATTTTTTGGTCAATAAAAGCTAACAAACTAAAGTTTATTCAATCGATCATTCTAGAAATAATACAAATGATAATTTAAATAAATTAAACGATAAACTGTCAAAATATCATGGCCTTCTAATAAAAACTGACCGACCAGCATTTTGTGTAGGATTTTGATAAAATGCGCAATATGAAGAAAGCTATAATAAATAGGTATAGGAATGTTTATAGATAATTTGTAGAGAATTAAATTCCCTTTGTGATAGGGTATGAAAATATGGGGCGTTCCATTTAAAATTTTCGATTTTTACGCGATTAAATACAGCGAAATGATACGTCAATTTTTGTCCACGCTGTATAAGGTACACTGATATAACAAGTGACAATCTATTTGACAGCATATGCAGAATTATCGCACCAACACAAAACGTTTTTGAATTAACATTGGCTGAGATATGTGCTTTTAAAGAGCATTGTGATATTTGCCAAAAAATACTTAAAATCAATATAACTCGAAAACAAAAAGCGCTAGGTACCAATAACTATTATCAAAGTCAACATATTTTCTTACGTATAATTGAATGGTGTAATAAAACCTATAGCATTCCATTTAAAATAACGAAGTTGAGGTCTATTTCCGATAGACCGGAAGTGGTGGCCATCTTGAAAATAGTTTAGATTAATAGATCGGAATGAGCAACCCATGTTACCAAAATTTCAAGCCGCTACGAATAGTGGAACCTAGAAAAGTTCTAATGGACCAGTTACGTGAGACATCCTGTATAAAAAGATGGTGTTAACTACGATAACCAACATTTTCTCATTGAAATTGTTAACAAGAGTGTCAAAAAATATGGAGGTAGTCAGCAATCATCCACGTAGTAATAATTCATTACACAACTAGTGATGTAATTAAAGGATAGTAGTGTAAAACGTGACGTTACTGAACGATATGCAAAACCTAACACATTTCCTATAAGTTAAAAATCATTTCCTTTGGTTACTAGGTGTGATGATATTACTTATAATTATGAAGAAAAAAACAATCCCCATTGTGAAAAGGATTGAACAAAAGTTTATTCCCCGGTTAACATATTAAATAATACTCATAATGTGTAACGATGAAACAATTCTAGTAAGCAGAGTTGGGCACAAGGTGGGGTACTTTCATCGCTTCTTTGGTGCTTAATAGTTGATGATCTCATTTGTAAATTAAATAACCTAACAACGTTCTTTGTTACAGAATGCAAAAATGCGGGTGTTTAAATTTGTTGCACAATGGTAAGAAGAATATACCCTCTTTGTCAATACTTAAAAGACTCTTGCCTAAATAGACTAAAACTGGGACACTTAACACCACCCAATTTCTGTTATAATCCAATTTCTGTCAATATTCAGCCTTTGCTCGAGAGGTGAAATCATACTTGGAAATCATACACTAGTTGCAAAATTATAAAAGCAGCGATTGTACTAGACCAATGTCGAAGGACAATTGGGGACACTTTGAGATGATTAAATTCGTGAGTTACAAAAGTGGATTTACATTTATCTAATAAGACCCATGGTAGCTCACGGAGCCTAGTTTGGTGCTCAGCACTGAAACATGCATATAAAGCTAAATTGCTGAGACTATGCTGAATGTACTGCCCTAGACATTTTTATCAGGAAATAACGTCATGATGGCGTTACTTCGATTGCGATCAGTGCATGATAAGTACGCTGCAAAAAAGGAAATAGTCCGGAGCAAGCTGAAAGGTTGCTGTTCGTAAACAACCGCTCCTTAAGTCCCGCACAAACTATAACACACCTACATTCTTAAACAAGCTACACTTTGGCATTGAAATGATACTCCAACGAAACCTAAGCTCCATCAGAGACTTGCATGAATAAAACCTTCCACCCGAATGAAACATGCAGAGGAAAACGAATTGTGAATCAACACTAAGATATCAAAAACGCAACATACCATTCGTCTTTCATTCATAACATCAAGCTATAAGGGTCTCATATAAATTTAACTAAAAGCAGCGAATCATTGAAAGTATTCAAGAGTCCTATACACAGCAGTGTTTCTTAATACAATAGTTGTTATTTCAATACCAAACATAAATAAAGTGATGTTAAGTTGGATTTAAGGCACACTTTATCAAAAATGATTTAAATTTTATCTAAATTGTCTAAAATATTCAAAACATATTTAAAATTGTCAAAATTTTACAGGTACAAAATTATTTAACCAGCGCAAAATGTGTCAAAAATTATTTAAATTTGTCTAAACTTACTCAAAACCGTATGAAGTGATGAAAATGTGGCTAATATCATAAAAACTAAGCCAAACTTAATATTAAACTTAATATTATAAAATGTTGCTGAAATTATATACACTTGTTGAAAATTAATTGAATGCGCTATTTGCCTAAAACGATCGAATTGAATTTAAAATTATTTAATCTTGCTCAAAAAGATCTGCAACAAGATACGCATTTTTTTTCTATAGCTATTTAAACTTGCAATATAATCTAAAATGACGAAAACATTTTCATAATTTTCTGACGTGAGAAATTGTTTAAAGTTGAAAAGTGATAAATAAGTTCCAATAACCAAATAAAAAATAAAAACTTTTAGGTTTTATTATGGAAATACTCAAATGTCTTTTTCGTGAATGTTGAAATTTAAACCATTTACTGCTATTGATGGACATGATACTACATGATCCGCAATTGTATTGACGAATGAAATAAACATAGTACCGGCGAATCGATATACAACTTAATTCACAATAACTATTAACAAATGAAGGTAAAGTCAAGCAACAGCGAATATGATTGACTGACCATCATGGATTATAGGAGGCTGAAGGTTCTGGAGCGAAAATTTTTATTGCCTGCTGAAACTACAAACAAGGTGTATTTTTGTACACTTATGTATGTATGAGAATTTAGTTATTTCTTTTAGCATTTGTTAATTGTTGGCTTATTTTTTCCGAAACTTCTCGCCTGATGACACGACAACAACTCGTGCAGATGCGAATCATAACAATTATTGTTCTTGCTTTTATTTATCAAGTGAGACTAAATATTTATATGACTGTTGCGATGATTGAACACTTTAATGATAGTTAAGGTACATGTCCACTAGCAACAAAATTCAACACTAGTCTCAGAAATAATTCTCACACGTGTCTCCACTAGTCGCAACATTTTCTGAAACTTACTCTCTGTAATTATGCTTTCAAACTGGTTACGGAAATTGTTGCTTATAATGTGTAAGATGTGTCTACAATAAGTACCAATTCATTAGCAACAAAATTGAGATCAGAAAATTAATACCGTAAAGCATTTATTAATTATATTGAAGTTGCGGTGCTGCGTTTATTATGTAACATTTATTAAAACAAAAGAACTTTTATTCCGTTCGATATTACGGAAATGTGATCTTGGAATGTACGAAACGCTGTTGTCAGAACTACATTCAGAAAATTTTTACCAGCTTGATAATTTGTTGCGAGTCACAGCTGCTGATTTTGAAAATCTTTTTGAAATTATAGAACCGACAATTGTAAAGCAACATAGTAAAATGCTTCATCCCTAGTCCAGATTTCTTATCTGTCATCTTTATTCCTACTCTCGCTAAAAATTTTCCAAATCGTTGCAAATATTTAAAATGTATCATCAACGAATGCACTATTTGTCTACACTAGTAGACACAAACGCTCATTCAAACATATTTTGAAGGATGTTAATGTTAAACATATTTATTCACGAAACATATGAAACCAGCTAGCAATATATATAGCGCTAATTTATGATGAAGAATCTCTAGATCCACTTTGCAAGATGATATTCATTTGTGATACTTACATCAGGGGTCATTAAGACTACAACCTTATTGGTTAGTTGAAAGGGAGGTGTTGTTTTGATGAACACAATCTGTGAGGAAGTACAGGAAGTAATTGAGCTGTTTTGTAAAACATGTCTATAATGGACAATGAATATTAGACTTGAATTAAGTCAATTGAATTAAGTCGCACGTGTTTAAAAATATAATAAATATGTTTTTACACAGTGTTTTCCAAAGGATTCCTTAATATGATAACTTACAATTAATAAAGCGGCTACAACTTATATAACTGGCGAAGTAATGGAAATTGTATGGGTTGAATTTCTTGAATAGCTAATTGCACATTTTTAATATTATTACGTTCCAGGTTTATTTCAGTTTAACAGAGGTCATTTTCAAAGAAATTCATTGTTATGCAAAATAAAACGGACGAATAGTGTCGACATATGCACTAACGCAGCTCAACCTATGTGTGATAAAAATAGCTGACAATGAAGGCCAATGGTTTATAAACGTACTAGTTTTCTTAGAGATGCGTTCGATTGATGGATGGAAAATTATTATTAAAACAAGATTTTTGAAAACATGTTAGTTTTAAAAGCATAGTGACTAAACTCTCAGAATATTTCACAGAAAATTTTTAGAAGAATTATTAAACTAAAATTACAATTATTATTGCATTAGTTTGAGTGCTTTGGAATGGACTTTAGTGGCTGAGTTACCGTTTAGGTTGAATACTTTATTGCTGTTGGCTTATTAATGAGTTATTTTACAGGTAAATTACATTAGAGTTATGTTAGCTGTTTTAAGACCCGAGTTCATTTGCTATTATTCCCTTTGAGATAGGGTTACTATGGTACATTTTCCCCAGAGTTCGGGGAAAATCGGGAAGAAAGTTATAGATACTACACGCTCATTTTATTGCTAATTAATCAACAATAATGAAAATTTGAAGTATTATATTATTATGATATTCTGAATAGGTTGATTGAGAATAGAAGCGCGATATTTTGTATTCGCTTTTGGAAATGAAAGAACAGAGAATTTAGAGAATGGTAGAGATTCATGGTACTCAAAAATTTGATCTGAAAATTTGAAAAAATTGTGTCTTCATTGATTTGATGTGAATATGCAGATTTACTTTAGTGGATGCACTGTTTTTATTAGATACTATTTTAACCGAAGAAATTTTATAAGTATCTACGGCAATATTATATTATATTAAGCCAACGCAACATATTTGTGATATTTATTTACCAACATTCTTTATAAAACCAAGAATATGCACAAATATCGATTCCACTATCGATTCGGAAAATTACCGGAATGCTCAGCTATAATCGAATCGATTATCCAATCTATGCAATTTCTTAGCTTCATTTCTTCGATTTTAACAACCATATCATGTCAAAAAGATTAAGGATTATTTAATTTTTATTAATAATTTAAGATTAATTAATTACCTTACTTGGGGATACCTTAAAGGAACGGTTTACATAAGCATACAAACTGCATATGAACACAATAAAGGAAATTAATGAAATCAGTGCGAAATTGCTGTATGATTTTGCATATGAAGTATCACAAACTCAGCCATAAACACTTAATTTTGTCAATAAAGTTCTAATTTACGATTCGATATTGTTACGTAAAACGAGTTAATATTCGTGTTCACCTTATACAATTATTCTAACCATATATGTTACAATATTGCTTTTATCGGAGAGAAATAATTAGATTACGTAAACGCGTAACAAATTTAACTAATAATAAAATATAATTTGGGTGTGAATGTACAAAATAACGTGAAAGTAAGTTCTCCATAGTAGGTTAAATTTTAAATGAATTAGTGCACTTTAGTTATGACGCAAAAGCAATTTAGTTGGAAACAACCTGACTAGATTGCACACTTTGTAGTCTGTTACTGTTATAATAAGTTACTCGTCATATGACTTCATTATCGCTAATTTAACGTGGCTGTGCACACACTATTAAACAAAGAGAATAATCCTTGATTTCATTCTCCAGGATTTACCGAAAGAGCTAACCGAAAGAGAAATTAAGTAAGTCGACTGGAAGACCTAAAATGGATTTTAAAACCTACACTTCTTTGGTTTTATGTTAAGGGACTTCTCTCAAAACTATTCTTCCAGATAAATTAACTAAAGTTGAGTTACACTTGAAATGGGGGCAGATATGCGAGATTAACCGTTGATTACTTATGGCTAGTCTTATCCTTTTGCATTAAAACTTGATTTTATAATAGGCGATTTTGAAGTCTTTAAATATTAATGGTAAGATGTGAGACATATAAAATATTAATGTCATTTCACTCTGTTTATTTACTTAAGAAGTTATAAAATTTGCATTGGCCCTTTTACCTACACGTTTGCTACCTCACTTTTTTAAGCGGTGACTTCAAATCGTACCAGGATGTCTATTAGTATTGGACGTAATTGGATCATAATTACTGCCAAATAGGATGAAATTCTTATAGACATAACAAAGGAAGGTAAAGGGGAGCCAACTTAAAATGATACAATTTTCTCCCTAAAGAAAATCATGGTAAGTTTTAAATAAAAAACAAATTAGGAGGTTGAATAAATACAAAAAAATAATAAATTGACTCGATAATAACCTACAAAAAAAGGATTGTCAAATCTACATGGTTTAATCCCATAACTAAGAAAATTGTAAATAGTCAAAAAAAGATGATTTAAGAAATTACCCCAACTCTCACGATGATGGAGATATGCAAGAAAACTTGTAAGCAATTCTAAACTCATTCAAATTTTTATTTTACTAAAGGAGCTGATAGCTATCATAAAAACCTGTTAAATTATTGCCTGCAAAAAACTCCCCATATTGAATGCATATTTTCACCTTCACTAACGTTGACACTACTTATAGACGTCACTTGACAGCATTTTAAAAATCCATATAGCTTTTGTCTTATCTATATTGCCTGGTGAAAACTGTGGGAATGATTATTAACTCCAAGTAATATAGCTTGGACAATTTTGTTGAAAATTGCAATATGTAACAATCGAACATACAGAAGAATTTGAAAATAACTAGACAATGTAGAAGAGAAGAAAATGTAAAATCTGCCGTAGTTCTGTAATCTTGGAAATTTTAAAGCAATGAAAACAGCTTGAAATAAGTCCTTCGGACTAGAGCCGTTCTAAGATATTCAACTCCCTAGGGCAATTAAAATGGGTGTACCCCTTTTCATAAGAAAATTCAAGTAATAAAAGAGATACAAAAGTATCAGAACCTTAAGAAGTCATTTATATCAATTATATTGTCATTGCACAAAAACAAACCATGTATTATATTTAATTGCAAAAATAAGAATAAAAACAGGGATCCCCAAAGAGCAGGCGCCCCAGAGCTATAGCTCTTTTAACGTTTTGGTTAGGGTGGCCCTGCTCTGGACGTAATGGCATATGGATATTCCTAAAAATATTCAGAAAAGATTCGACGAAGACAAGATAATAACATTTTCAATATATACCGAGATATGGAAATACATGCACATAGTGCTGAGATGAATTTACCTCCGCGTTGATGATGGATTGCCACATGGCGCTTGAAGAGTCTAAATAGTGTTACACTGTGATGGATTAAGGGACACTCGATTCATCCGGAAAATAAGCACGCCGATAGGTTGGCTGACAGGGCCGCTAGAATAGTGCTCTGTGTCCCTTTGCCGACAATTGTTCCATCTATGATATCTCACATTGAACTAATTTAAAACCTAACCCGCAAAAAGTTTTTTGAATTGTAGGATAGATTAATGTTGGCTAACAAGCTATGGTTTGTCTCTCAGCTGACGAAGCAATGAAATTTGTGAGGCTGGGTAAGAGCGCCTTATAACTTAAAGTGTGTGGACAGCTCTCGTCATTGTGCTTGTGTTACGATGACGAGACGATGAATCACATTTCGTGTGACTGTTCTGCCCTACTAGATCGCAGATGAAGAGTGTTTCTTTCTTCAAATGAGAAGAAGTTTTATTGATAGAAATTTCTAATGGTTTAAAAAAGCAGTCTATTTCATTAATATTGAGATCAAGTTCTTTGTTATTGTGAATTAGATGTTCTTTGATAATTGAAATGGTGGTATTATTGGGTATATTACTATAGAGGTTTTTGATGTCAAAAGAGATGAGTTTGTATTTGTTTTAAATTTTTAAATATTATTGTTTTTATTTAATCTCCATTTAGTCCAAGATTCAAAAGATCTCTTCGACTTAAGGATAACTGATACTCAGAAGTGAGTCTAAGTTCTCAGAATATTCTCGATTTGATGACAATTGATCCTAAGGTGACAAAAATAGACCACAACGTTGTTTAGCCTTCCAAAGATATCATCGAGTTGATGATAATTGAGAAGAAGAAGACAAAAACATCAAATTAGCCCAGAATCCCTTCGCCTTGATGACAACTGAGGCTTAAAACGACAAACATCGATCTTTAGCTTGGCTAGGTTCTCCAGAAGCTGCTCGATTTTACTCGACAATTGAAGCCAATATAACAAAAATGAGCGTCGATGTAGACTACCATTGCATTAATATCTTCGAGTTGATGACAACTGAGATTAAAAAGGCAAGAACGAACATTTACTTCTCCTTCAAGATCTCTTCACCTTGATGATAAGTGAGCCGAAAAAGATAAAGATCGATCCCTATCATTTCTAGCTTCTCCAGAATCTCCTTGACTTGATGGTAATTGAAGCCAAGATGACCAGGATAGATTTTCAGGTAATCTAGCATTCCAAAGATATCCTCGAGTTGATGACAAGTGAGGTCAAGAAGACAAGAACGAACATTCAATTAGTCCAGAATCCTTTCGCTTTGATGATAATTGAGGCTAAGAAGACAAAGTAAAGAAACTATTACGCATGACGTATCTCTGAGCGTTGATCGATATAGCCGGAGTGAGTGTGGTGGATGTATAAGGGGGCTGTTGGGGCTTAAGTGCTGCACGTGTGTATGCGCTTCCGTTCTCTTATACAGGATGTTACCAGTTACGAACCATTTTAATTAAACACATATGTTTTAGCAAAAACATATATCCTATAACATTTTTGCTTATTTGTACTTGTAGAAAGCATTTATTTATAGCCAGCTCAGTACTTTTGTAACATCCTGTATATATAAATACATATACACACAGAAACAAAACCAAAGACCTGATATACAATGTCAAGCTTCTTGCAAGAGACTTCTAACTACGCAACAGACATCCTCAGAATACCTAGAGCGAATACATGATAAAGAGGACATTACATGATTTGGAATGGGAGGATCTTAATTGTGAACAAAAATATTACAAATATGAGATATATGGCGATACAACTTTGGTAGTTGTATCAGAAGTGACGTACAACGGTGATGGTTCTAAACCAAGTTAAGCCTAAGAGTAATAAATATGGCCGTAAGATAAGCGCAAAGAAAATCAAATTAGCAAATGATTGTTCTGATGTTTTGTAACAGACGAATGCTCCAGATTTTAAATTGTAGACGAGATCACATAGGCGTTGATTTTTGAATATACGTATGAGTTTTGCTGGGTGTTGGAAAAAGTGAATTCAAAAAAAATCTGCACATCAGGGTACATGTTCTCATACTCTTCAAAAACAGATACGTATTATTAATTTTATTTGGTTTCTCCAAAAGAAAAGAAGGTCTGCGTTGTGAAAAAAATAACTAAAAAACGCGTATGTCTGAATCAGGATCATAAAAAATCGTGAGAAATCGTGAAATGTTGACATTTGTTTAAAGATCACTCAATGTTAATATGTGTTACATATGTATGAGCATGGGATTTAAGTAACATAGTTCTGACAACTTTTGTAAAAACTGCTTAAAAAATTCAAAAATATTTCAACATTAAATATTAAATAATATTAAAATAATGATAATTGTGAATTAATATTAAATATTTATGAAATAAATTAATTTGATTGTAAATCGGTATCAGAGTTTACCGACTCTGATACTGGGGCCAGAAGAATATAAGAATATTCTGTGTATTACATATACATTTTTTATACATTTACATTATTTTATAAGATTTTGTTAACCTCGAAGATATAACAGTGTCTCTCAGAACTTTCCACTACATTTTTCGTAAGTAATAGACCTAGGGACCTAGGGTTCTGGTAAAAAGTCGGCTTCTGATTTTAGTATATTTAGTATAAGTTAAATTAACGTTGAAAAAAATTTTTGTTCAATTCTACCTTTGAAATTGCCAGTTTCTAGCGTAGATGCGAGTGTTGAAAGTTGTTATTTTCACTCACTCTGCTAACATTCATAGCAACGGGTGAGATATTTTTCACTCACTCTAATTTTCTTCATCCACTATTAGCGAAATTTAAACCTTTCAAGGTACAACTCTTTGTTTAAACGTAACGGATGTGAACTAAAAAACGGTAGAGAGCACACAAGGAAAATTAAATGAAGTATTTCACTTGTATAAATTATTAATGTTAATTAATTTGCGTAATGATGACAATTAACAATTTGACACAATTGGTTGTTTATCAATCAATTATGAGTATGACAACGTCAAAAAGGCTCACAATTTGACACAACTGGTTGTTTATCAATCAATTACCAGGATAACAATGTCAAAAAGTGTCGTCTCCGACATATCAACATGATATTAGCCAAGAATTAACGAATTTTAAAACCGAATTTTCTCTAAATAATAGGATTGAACAAAACGCTATACAGCACACGTGAGAAACCAATATTTTCCACTCACTTGTATGTCTTCTCACTTGTAATCTGGCATACGGGTGAGTGAAAAACCCTTGTTTCCTTACTTGTACTGTAACATACTATCTCTACAACCTATATCCAAAATTCCATATCTACATCTGCCTTAAAGTTACTAAAATCAGAATTATGTAGGTATTACCAGTCAACAACTTGTCCAATTCTTGCATATCATCTGTTAAATTTGGAAATTATCAAATATATCGGATATACCTAGATGTTTAATTATTTCAAAATTTAATACTTGTCTATCACTTTCAATATAAAGAACATTTAAGCTTTACTGGCTGTAAAATAATATAAATTTGAGTACTTGAAGTAGTAATTATACCAAAATTTTACAGAAGTTAGGTTGGTATAGAAAAAGGAACTAGATCTGGTGTTTTATCTCGCAGCCTACCGTCACGTCGCGCAGTATTTTTAAATTTCCTAGTTAATTTGAAAAACGGAAATTGACAAAATCGTTATTTAAAGGTTATAGCGCCTCATCTAAACCGCAAGCGACATCAGAAATTTGAGTGTAAATGTCATTTCATAAAAGGTTTGGTATCTTAACTGTATCTACAATCTATGAATTAAAGGTTTCGTGTTGATACATCCAATGTACCGTTTCGCCGGCAAGCGGGCGGCGATTTAAGGCGATATCGTTCCTAAAATATATGTCTTCATTAAGATACCAAATTTTTTATATGATTACATTTATACTCAAATCGCCGAGGTTGCTTGCGGGCGAGGCGTTACAACCTTTGAATTGTTTATTTTGTATTGACACATCAAATCTAGCGCCTCGTCTGCAAGCAACCTCGGCGAAATCGCTCATTACATATCTTGGTTAAGAAACCAAATCTTTCATAACATTTACACGTAAGACGTCGAGGTCGCTTCCGGGTGATGCCCGCTCCAATAAAATAATAAATAAGAAATCTCTAACGCCTATGCAAGATCACGTACCTCAGGTTTATGTATTGATTATATACATAACTGGACATTTCAAGAAAAATAGTAATGGATAAAAGTGTAATAAGTAGACTAACAAAAATCTGAGGAATCGTTATATTACAGTCTACTATTAAAAACTACTAAAATGAAACTGATTCAATCATTGATTTTAACCATCTTCCGATATAGCGTTGAAACATGGACAATTAAAAGAGAAACGGGATTGATGCATTTGAAATGTGGTGCTGGAGGCGCATGATGCAAATTTAGGTACAGTACGCAGATCGAGCAAATCGATACTTTTGAAAGCATTTAACTATTTCCATTTATCTCGCGAATATCCAGAGGTGTTTTGGAGACATTATACGTGAAGACAATAATAATATATTGAGGTTGTGTCAGAAAATATAGAGTGGCGAAGATTATAACGACGCTCACCAACCCCGTCAATCGAACTAGATTTAAAGCACTTCATTTTCCATCTCTGTACATAAAGCTTAAGATAGAAGGCAATGGAGAGCACTCACGCTACAAGTTACTAATGGTCAATCAAAAAAATAAATTTTCAATCGAAGAAGTTTTTATTCAAATAGGATTTCCCACATTAAAATTAATATTAATATAATCTCGTTAATATATAGTCAAATTATGAATGAGTCATAAACCAATTTGTGGTTAATTTGAATGATTGAAACAATCTAAGTTTCTTTTGTATTCTCAAAGAGTTTAGACATTGTATGTTTAAGTATTTTATCAGTATGTCAACAATAAATGTTTATAGCTTTCCCATAAAACCTAACCCCGATTGGTCGTTGAAACAAAATTTAACTTTAAAAAATAAAGGCTGAATCATATATAATCATGAAATATAACTTCTTAAATTTGTTGGTGTTATTTAGAAGACGTTTGCCTCAATTTTCAAAAATAAAAATAAAGTAAATAAAAATAACTTACTTATTATGAAATTCATAAATCACTTCGATATTTCCAAACACAATCCTATCTTTGCCCTCTTTTAGATCGTCTGGTATTGGAATTTCACAATCGGGATTCCGCATCTCCTTCATGTAACCGTGCACAATCATTTCTAAGTCTTTCACGTAAGCTTTTTCGGTATCATATAATTCTTTCAACACAAACTGTCTTTTCTTTAAGTAAAATTCGACGGATTTGGAGGAAGAATCGGAGGCATTTTCGCCAGTTTTGTCACTTTCGTCACCACTTAAAGTGATTCCGGCACCTTCACCAGAAATTCTCACACCCAATTCTTGCCCGCTTCCACCTTCGCCGCATTCCGTTAAAGCGTCCGCGGATTTTGTCTCACGCACCAACGAGTTTCTTTCTTGGTTTTCAGAATGTTGTTCCTAATTAATAAAATCGATATTAAAATTTGTTTTTAATTATTTATAAAACTAAAGAGAACACACACAAAGAAATATTAAAAATAATAGTATTCATGCGTTAAATATAAACAATATAGGTGAAGTGCTATTTTCATTTTAATGTTTGGTTTTTATTAAAACATAAACGTGTAACAAACTGGCTAATAAAGTAATCTACGCTTTTTGTTGGGGGAAATTAAATTAAAGTAAAACGCAAACTGTGCAAAAACTCGGGATAAAACACGAATTGCATGCTGGAACGTGACTACATAGATATTGGAACCGATATCGCACCATTCGCTCCTTAACAATCTGCTCAATTTCCGCTAGGTCAGCGGACGTTGCTCCTTCTATTGATTTCAATGTCAAGCTAGACACCTAAATATAATTTTCATCGATTAATTTTACATACAGAATTTAATCGAAGTCGATTTAAAATTAATAACGATCGCGAAATTTCAAATCAGTATCAATAATTTAATTGATCCTAAAAGATTTAGTTGAGATTAAATTATTTAAGAAGAGATTAATTTAAAAAAAATATTAATCTATGATTTAAGATAAAACTATTACGTAATGAAATTTGAGTATTTTCTAAAATATATAGATAAACATTGCTTCCAAAATAGTGTATAAAATGAAAAACTATTTTCATGAAAAAATGAAACATTTTTCTTCAATTATCGCTTTTAAAAATAAAGATGTATTCGATAATACATACTTAATTTACGGCTTCTTAAGCAAATAGTGATTATTGATTTCGATATAAGGCTATGAATACACATAGTCGGTAAATACGAAAATTTAACGGGAAGTATTTTATCTATTTTTTGTAACGTCTTATATTTCATTCCAATCTTGGTAATAAGTCTATACAATAATATGTCATTCCTCATTTCCTGATGAACCTACACTTTTGCGAACTATAAACATTCCCTTGAATGCAGATTAAGTATTTTCAACCAATATTTTTAAAAACAACCTTCCCACCATTTGCGATCTGAGAAAAGGTTGCTTATACTGATAACAAGGAGATTTGAAATCAGGTATGAGCATATGTGTTACAACATTTTTTAATTGAAGTGATCGAATCAAATTTTGTATTAGCTTAAATGAGAAATTGGAAATATCTGTTATTAATGACATAGCGTAAAAAAATTAAAATAAAATTAGTATTAATACAGCACTGCAAGTAGAACTAACATCAGATCTATAACCAGAAATTTTCGAGTTAAGCTGTTTGTTCGAAAAAACGTTTGACATTTCGGATATCATGTTACAAGATTCTTCAGAAATAAATTTGAAGTGTTGGTTTTGGTTATATTGTTAGTGTTACTTCAAGTTTTAGTTCAATTAATAATTTCGTGAATGCCTATCTGCCACAAAATTTGTTTTGTTACAAAATTTGTTTTTAAAACCGAGCTTGTCAAAGAATGACTGAGGATAGATAGTTGTTTTGGAAGAGAAAGAAGAAAGTCAAAGTATTTTAAATCTTTACAAGCAATATTCGAGTTATTAATAACGATAACTTGGTAAGAATTATCGTTATTAATAATAAATCTAATTTACTTTTCAATTTATAGAATATGATTAAAGAATATAAGTAAAAAGTCATCTAAAATGGGCAAATTAGATTTAAATATTGATAATGTTGTACAACCTCTATTAATTAATATTAATGCTGATAGCGATACCAGCGCAGATGAGACGATGATAATTTGATATAGGACGACAGATTTAATTACTTTAGTTCACGATTAACGCGAATGAATACTTAAGTGGGCTCGTCGTACAATGTTAAAATTAATTTATCGGTTCTCGTATCGTTGTGAAACTATGTATTAAAATAAATGCACACAACCCTTAAACGTTAACTTGCTTATTTAAAATTAATGAAATGATAAATAAATACAATAATATACATAAGCATATTAAAATAAATTTAAAAAGTATTAATAATAAATGTGAATATTAATCTTTTTTTAATAAATTAAAAATTCCTAAATCTAGTTTTTGTACCATTCCTATTAGCTTAAAAGCAAAGAGATTCTTCGCCAATATTCCCTTTTTGGTGAAATCTATACATTTTTAATACTGCCTAACATGAAATAACTTGTATTAGCGTTCTTCCTCAGGACGTCCAATACGAGTTATCTCCTAGTTTTTGTGTTGCGACTTTTGCGCCGCTACAAGGAGTTCGTTGTTTGTATGTAAGTGTAAGTATAATAAAATGTTTAATAATTGTTACGAATCATGATTAGAATTTTTAAAAATATAATCTGATTAATTTGATTGTGGCATTCAACGTGTAAAAGAAGGTCAAAGAGTTGACAATGAGAAAAGATATTAATTAGAAACGCTGTAGAAAGATATTAGAAGTTGCGTATTACAAGAACGATATTGAAAGATATTAGAGATCAATTCTTAATGATATAATGACAATGTAGTTAAACGGTAAGAAGAGCGAGGAAGATATCGGAAATAATATCTAATATAGTAAAACGTTTTATATTCGCTTATTAGGAACAATAATTCATTTAATCGGTCCATCTTGTCTAATTAATACTAAGAGTATTAATACTTATTTAAATTGAACTTCAAACATTTGAATAATTAGCTCAGTAATTCTTGTATAAAACAGCAATTATCATATACCGTTTTAAAGAAGATATTTCCGTCGTCAATTTAAGCCATGAATCATCCTTTTATCTCCGTCATTAAAGCAAATGCAATTTCTTGCAAGATTAATTGATTTGAAGCGCAATCCTACACATTTTAATAATCATCTCAATAATTTCTCGTTCAAACGCCGGTTGTCCTATATCATTTTAAAGATAGCGTTTTCGTCTTCAATTTGATCCATTACTCATTCTATTCTCTACATGGTGATTCTTTGAAATTCTCTCTGTTTTATTATTTTACTATTATTTAAGTTGAAACGCAATCTTACATACAGCAATTTTTCCCTCAATAATTTTTGAATAAAACCGCGATTATCATACAATATTTTCAAGAAAACGTCATCTTCAATTTAAGCGCTGATTCATGCCTTTATCTTCATTATTAAAGGAAATGCAATTTTTGAAGTTTAATTGATTTGAAGCACAATCTTACACATTTTAATTTCTGTCTCAATAATATCTCGTTGAAACACCATTCTCCCATTTTCATTATTTTACTATTATCTAATTGTATGTTGAAACGCAATTTTACAAATTTTCAACTTTTATCTCAATAATTTTTTAATAAAACAGCAGTTATCCTATAACATTTTAAAGAGGGCATTTTCGTTTTCATTTTGATCCATAAATCATCTAATTATATCCTTTATTTAGCCATGGTGAATTTTAAATTCTCAATTTTTAATTTTAACGTTATCAAGGTTGGAATGTAATTTTACATATTCAAGGTTTCAAGGTTTACGTCAATAATTTTTGAATAACACAGCTTATCCATATCATTTTAAACAGAGTATATTCATCTTCAATTTAATCCATAAATCATTTCACTCTTTCATTTGTTTTATTTTAATGTTAATCAAGCTCTCAACAATTCTTGCATGAAACAGCAGTTATCATCCACTGCTTTAAGGAAAACATCTTCATCTTCAATTTAAGCCATCATGCATTCCTTTATCTCTATTATTTTAACCATGGCAATTTTTTTTATTGCAGTCCATTTTTATTATTCTACTATTATTTTAGTTGAAACGCAATCTTATAGCAATTTTTATCTCAATAATTTTTTTATAAAACAGCGGTTAGCATACGCTATTTTAAAGAAAACATCTTCATCTTCAATTTAAGCCTTCATGCATTTCTTTATTTCCTTTATTTTAACCACGGCGATTTTTATGAATTCCGGCTATTATTGTTGGTGAGTATTTTTACAATCGGATATTAGTACTTAAAATCGATATAACCACCGCCAGTTAATTTAACTGGAGGTTGATAAAAATGGGTAAAGTAAATTCAGGGTAAAGTAAAGTGGGTAAAGTAAATTCAACCTTAGTAAATTAATATGAGAGTAGGTTTTTCTTTGCATTAACCATTCTTTACTACACATATTTAACACTGTGCGGCGCAATTCAGTTAATACGACAGAGTATGAGACAGAGTTATAAGATTAATCACCTCCTCAGCATTCTATTAGCCCCTCAAAAGTGCAAATATAATACTGATATTGTACAAAACACGTCATGTACCTCTTATATTCACGTTCTGTACATTGTCATCGTAAGATATTCACATTTTGGAGAAGTTTACATGAATAGAAATCTGACAGATCTGTGAAAAAGACAGATCTATTAAAAATTTACGGATATGAAGGTTACAGCAGGCCTGATTATCTGATTAACTGATTGGCAAGCGCTAGATGTGATGTATCGCTTACTATCTTATGACGCAATTGAGTTGATAATTGCGCTAACTCACATAGGTTTGTCAGTGTCAATGTATCAGCGCACTAAATTTTGATGCATTACACATGGTTCTCTGTATACCATACATCACGTTTCTTCTTCAGTTTCCTCTTATGGACAAGGAAAAAAGCAGTTCGTGCGAGCGCAAATGCTTGGTCTAGTATATTTGTATCGTGTGGTACCGAAATCATCAATGCTTGTGCAAAAACCAAGAATCAAAAATTATGCATGCTTGTCAGTTACGTGTGTAGCCACCTTTATGATAATGTTTAAATGTACCAAAGAAAATTTTGGTAGTACATTTATATTGTAAAAATTAAGATTGTGACATCTGCCAAGTCAAGTGTTGAGGCATATGTTGTACCCATAATTTTAAAAGAATTTGAAGAAGCTGTTAAGGAAGTCGATCACATCAATGATAATTATGCCATAATAAGGATCATATGGAAAGTTACCGGTGATAATAATTAGAATTTATTTACTTGTTATTATTTGTTGGAAAATATCAAAGATAATGTATACAATGTAGAAGTTGTATAATGTATATAATGTATACCATCAAGAAGATGGTTACTTATCACTAATTGAGAAGATGTTATAAGCCATGATCATTTAATGAGAATTATCGGAAAGTGGAAATATTGAATACATGTATTGAGAGATATCAAGGAAAATGATAAACATGTTATGATAATGTATAGATATATCAAGAAAAAGTAATTTTAAAAGAAGTTGAAGAATGTAAAAGGATTGTTAACGAGATTATACGTTGGATATAATAACAACGTATTATCTCATTCAAGGATGTCGTAAACAATGTTGAAAAGTTTATAAATGAGATTGAAGATTATCAAGGACGATGTTTAGACGTTTCAACTGAAGCGTTATTACAACATACAAAGCATACAAAAATTTAGGAAGAAAATCTCATGTAAGTGAGATATTTGAGAGTGAGAATATTTTTGTCCATATTTTGTTTAACAGCAAAAAACGTATAAATATTACGAAACAACTACATACACAATAAGCAATTAACGTAGAGAACGGATGACCTTTGCATAAGTTTAACACATGCACACTCATTATAGCTCTGATTCTTGGCAGTCTGTTAAACCAAAAAAAAAGTGCTATTGTTAAAATAATATGCCACTTGATTGTGAATATAGGAAGTAATGTTATAAGTAATGATTGATTTATCCGATTAGTTGTCCAGCTATCAACTCTTTATGGATGTCCTTTACATGGTAACATAAATTAGTTCTACTCTTATTCGGAAGAATAATTATACTACATTTATTTTTATAGCTGTATGTAAGCAAATTTGGATAACAAATTTATTTAACAGTTTACTTTAAAGAATTAAAAAACCAGAATATGATACAGAAGAAATGCCTAATTGAAACAAGAGATCTTCAATGAATGTAAGCAATTTGATATATGCAAGTTAATTAAGAATGGGTAAAATGTTTTTAGTCCGGTAAATATTTGGTTAAGAAATGATAAAAATGGGGTTAATGAGATGCATGGAATTTTTCGATCCAACCTCGAGATAGAAATATTAAGAGATATAACACGAAATGTTTCAAGACTTTTTACGATAAATAACATTCAAGCTATTGCAATAAAAAAATAGTAACAATTTTTCTAAATCTCATTGATTAAAATACATATAAAGTCCGTCCTTAGAGAATTGCCCTAATTGCGATTTTCTGCAACCTAAAAATATCAGGATTTCTACAAGTTAATAAAAGCAAATCTTCCTTTCATCAGCATGTATGCGTATTTTTTTGTAGGTGAATTGATTTTATATTATATCAAGAAAAACGGGATATTAAACTGATTTTTATGCAAGGCTTCAAAGTCTATGCTAAATTGTTATTTTTAGCTTGATAAATATTTTCAAGGACAAGTGATCAATGGTTTACTAAGAGACGTAAATAACGCCCGTATTTATGAAGAGGTGTTACTGTATTCGAAAGATTATTAGAAATTGATGCTTAATCCAACCTAAATTATATGTTTAATTAAAACTTCTAATTAAGTAGTAAATTAACCAGTAAAGCTCGGAAATAGTTAATCATAAATTTGATAAATTGGAAATTAGCACTGGTAATCGCTTATCCCATCAATAAATTCACCCAATACAGACAACGAAGAATCCTAAACACGGAATTAGGTCATACCTTGTATAGGATTTCATAATAAATATTACATTTAATTTTTAAATTTTTAATCAATTTATTACTAATTATTCTAATTTAGTTCCAAAACACTTCAATTAGAAACTGTTATAATTTTAAGAAAATCTTTAAATTTACAAAAAAGATTTTTAAAATACTTGGTTATTTTTCAATTTTATCCGAAATTTAACTGACCATTACATTGCATGTGCTAATATACGATAACATTGAATTTTCTGTTATCTTATCAGATAAAGATATCAATTTAAGAAGTTAAAATACAGGTAGACATGTAATACTCTACAGTCCGTTACACATAATGTTAAAAAAAATTTGTTTTGTAGTTTTTCTAAATTATCATTTACGTAACTTTCTTTTATGATTAACATGCGTTAAATGCATTTCGTAACTGGGTTTATCTTGTATATTATTTCATTATAGTTTATCATCATGCACTATTTTTATATATCCTATTAATCTATTCTTCCAATGAAACTTAAATAATAAACTTATAGTCACTATACGACAATAAATTTTAAAATTTTTTTCTGATCAGAACGTAAATAACAGATATTTAAAAACGTTTAATAAGTCAACAAAAAAAATCTTACCCTTTTTCCGGGTTGTTCTTCAATTGATGGAATTCCGGGAACGCTAGGAGGCACTGCAGTAACTAA
This sequence comes from Onthophagus sagittarius, assembly GCA_036711965.1. Lineage (NCBI taxonomy): Eukaryota > Metazoa > Arthropoda > Insecta > Coleoptera > Scarabaeidae > Onthophagus > Onthophagus sagittarius. Next base: position 57,338,999 of record JASERS010000001.1, read on the forward strand.
AATTGGCTCTTGTATCGGTTTCATAGGTGGTGGAAGTTCTACTTCTTCATCAGCGTCGTCTCCACCACCATTCGTCATTTCTGGTTGTCCTGCAGCGGTTGTCCTCGCCGTGACCGTGGTAGGTCCGAGCCTATCATCTTCCTCTTCGCCTTCGGATACTGATGGTTTGTTCCCCATATCTGGTGGTACCTAAATATAAAAAAAACGACTTTCTTTAATCACGACTTCAAATCGATTGGTAAGATTACCATAAATTAAAAATGTTTTCATACAATTTATCGACTTGATATCGTCCTTATCAATGTATTATTTATGTAACGATTAATAATTCGCTTTCGCGAACTCAGTTGGTAATAAATAAACAATATTTCCAAGTAATTGTTGAAACGTATTTTTTTGAGGTTGTTGTAATTAACGCGTAGTAACTGTGTTTAAATGGTTACGCATCATTAAGTAAAAATTCTTCGGAACTCAATGAAATGCCAAAGCACTAATTGCCTAAAGGTATGTACAATACGCCAATAAAGATAAATGTGAGATGGTTGATGGTACATAATCAGTCATAAATTGTTGAATAATTGTGGCTTTCCATGGGAAGAGAAATCTTAAAGCAAGGTCGACACAAGATTATTTATTATTTAGTGTTTATTGTTGTAGCCTATTTCCGAAGAATAGATTAGAAATTTAGATTTTATTTAATAAAGTATAAATAGACGATGAAATCAATAATTTTAATACGTAGCATCTGGAGGTTAAATATTTGAATTGAAACTAAAAAATATTTATTAGGGTGTACGACAGAATTTTATAAATAAGAAATCAATAGGATTATAAATAATATTTTCAAGATTTTTTATATATTTGAAGCAATGTGGTGTTTGAGTAACTTGTAAATTTTGATAAGAAAATATAATAGATATGTTGGGTAATTATCTTGCTAAACATTAATTACATCATATTATCACAGGGTAATTTTTGTGCTGAAGGTGAAATATTCTATACTCGTAAAATTTCCAAAAATTTATTTGGTAATTCAATCGATCAAAATATCAAAACAAAGAACATATTTTTACAATATATCTACACAAAATCATGACAGGTATATTAATTATGTCCGGTTCTGTAGGACGAGTGGCGGATGTAGAGAAACCGAAGAAGGGAGTTTTCTTGGGAGAAGGGAAGATAAATAGAGGTAGTTTCCTAATTAATCCTTAACCCAAGATTAATTAGGGAACAGGAAAGGATTTCATAAGGAGGTAGATGTAATAAACAAGTGTTTTAACAGGATTTTAACGAAAATTGCTGTTGATTCAAGATGGGTTCTTATTGCTGCATAATTTTAAATTTATTAGGCAACAAATATTTTTAGAAAAATCGTGGAGTGCGTCAGCCAACATCATATTACTCATGATACTCTATATACCAATTTAATTTAAGAGGATTTTAGACAATGCATGTAAGATAATAAAGGTGAGATTAAACAGGTTAGTATTAATCAATATTTTTAATGTATTTTATATACTAATGATGTAATTTTATCATACCACGTAGGTTCCCATTGAAAATTACTAATACTGTATTATATCTATAATAAAGAAAAAGTCTTATTAAGAAATCAAAAATCTACGATGAGAATCGTTTTCTATTATAGATTATTTAATCTTAATAAGACATATGACTCAATAACAGCTCAATGAAAAGTGAACCATAATAGATTTACCCTCGTCAATGGTTTAATAATGAACTATCCAAGTGCAGAGAAATGAGTTTGTCGATTTAGATGCAATGCTGTTTAAAGTTGTTTCTAAAGAAGATTGCGATAACAATCTTTTGACGAAATTATAACTTTTACGCTATTAAATTGCAGTAATATAAAATTTCTTAAAATAATTATTTTGGTAATGCCACACTGGTAATCAGGTGCTGTTGAGTAACTTGGTAAACTAGGAGCCAATGTAAATAAGGAAATAATATGTGCAATAGGGATAAAGCAATTTTTATGAGTCAATTATTTGGATTTATCATACTTTGCTCATTTAAGTCAATATGTTATTAACAATGAATTCATCACATAAATTAAAAATGAATGCTTATCGCTGAGACTACATTTGAAAAGTTTATTATCCGGAGGGAATGTTCTAAATAATGTTCATTTATTTATTATAAACATATTCGGGAGGCAAACAATGAGAACATACCCAAACAGCATCGTCATAAAAAAAAACGAGAATTAGTATAAGTATACTGATTTAAACTAAAATAAACACAATAGTAACTCTATCGATTTGAACTAATGGCGAGTTTTGATACAAGTTAGTGATAAACACCTACGTTAACACGAAATGTGCTGTTGTTGCGAGTAAGTCGCTGCAGTACATCGAAGCTCAACTCAGACACAAAATCGGGAGTATTCAGCATGCCATTAGCAAGCTTAAAAAGAAAGACCAAATAAGACAACAACTCGACATTGCTGCAGAGACAATAAGTTGAAGACCACGCAACGTTCATCGTAATCGCAATAGGGAGCATGAAATTTATGTGCCAAATACCGGACAAAACGTCGTTGAATGGCTTCCATACAATTACGATAGGCCGCATACAAACAGTTCGATATTAAGGAGCCCTAACAAAGCACACTATTATTGACAAATGCCAAATAGACGGTTCTTATACACCAAACATTTGTGAATTTTTTACTGATTGTGATAACAAATACAAAATTACGTTCAGACTTCCTCATCATAAATTTAATATGATGATGAATTCGCAACTTGGAAGCTAATATAATGCCTAGGTCCTTTATGTTATCCCTAGACCGGTACCGTTGTTGTACAGAATGTTGAAGGGATAACGTTTCCAAGTAAATGTAATTTTCTGGCATTTGTCATAATTAAGGTAAAGTTTTTTGAGATGGCAATAATAGTGCAGGTGGTCAAGATCCTCTTGCAGTCTTAGACAGTCCAAATTACACCCAATTCTTGCGAATATTTTATTACCGTCGGTATATAGAATAAAAACTTAGGAAGTTTAGAACAAGAAGAAATATCGTTCATGCACATTATAAATACTAGGGGTCCAACATGACTACCATGATACAAACCTATCACATCCGGCGTACAGATACAAAGCTAGCTATCATAGCTATCAATCCTGACTTCTGATAGATAAATACGAATGATAGAACGGGTGTATATTAGTTTCTTAAACTTGATTAAGTTTATCTTAACGAATTAATTTTCATTTATATATTTTGATTCATTTATATTTATACATTCATTTTGTTGAAATTTCATGTTTCTTTCGTTCACCATAATCTTCGCTTCGTTAATTTGTTTTTACTAACACCAAGCTCTAACCACTTGAATTATAATGTTTTTAAAGTATTTGTTGTATGACATACAGATTCCTCGCCATTCACACAGATCTTAATTGATATAATTTTATTATTTATGACTGTATATCAATGGATTTCCCTGTTTAAATATTCTTTTATATAGTATTACGTACTTTGATATAACAAAGGAGTGATCCCCTTGCTTACATCTTTGGTCTTCTGAAACGCTTTGTATTTTATACATTTTTCTTGTACCAACACATTATGTATTAATGATGTCTTATTTTTTCTATTAACCACATCTTTTGTGCTTGTAGGTATGAGGAATGCGTGCTTGAATTATGAATTTATCATGATTAGTTTATGAACAGTAGCAGTAACAGATAGTTTTAATACCAATTTTTCATATTAATTTTCATTCTCTTTTTCGGTTTTTCCATTCTTCCATCTTTACTATTCCATTACCCCTAGCAGCCTTTCTAAAATATAAAAGGGTTTTCTTATCTTTTGCCTTAACACCTTTGCAGTTATGTTGATAATAATGTGGTTTATGTTCTGTCCAGTTTCTTGTTCTGCTAATTTCTTTATTGCCTTCATTACATTACATCCCATCTTTCATTTTAATGAACCTCTTCCTTCTGTCATACTTTTCATTTCTGATGCAAACATTTTTGAAAAACTAGAGAATCTTGTACGAATTTCGATGACTTGTTGCACTTCCGTAAACTAAATATTTTGTCAAACCAATCATCTAACAATGTGGCGCGATTTGTTTGTGACTATATGACCCAAATCACTAGGCGTTTATATACATTTATTTGTGCCAGACATACACTATAGTAACAACAGACCCCCCATTATTCTAATCCATTGTTTATAAACTCTACTATGTTTATGTTTACTTTCGTGAAGTAAGCACAATGCAAAATGATAATTTTATTTTAAATGTATCAATGATAGCCTTCCATGAATTGAATCCTTCATAATTCATTTTAGATTATATACTATAAACAAAAATAAATTAAAATACCGATACTGTTTACAAACATTCGATCTGTATAAAAGAAAAGATTAAAGCGCAATATGACCCACACAAAGAAAAACAAATGGAGAGAAACAGCTGGATTAAACAAATGATGTAGCGACATCAAACATTTCCCGAAATGTGGCATATATTAATATAGCTTTTAAAGTTCTTCTTATAAAGTTCAATAATACGTCCTAGCTAGGATTAAAAAAAAATAGTACAAATGGACTCAAAAGTTCAGTTATATCATAATTTATGGTTGATAAAAAAATATAAAAAGTCATACATTTGAAGACAGCTAAAAAACTTTGACTTTGAAGAGAAGACAGGAATGGTTATGTTATAAAATTATACATTCAACGCAAATAAGAAATTTTCTATTAATCTCTTTTATGTAGTTAATCAATCTTTACTCAAGTATTTTTTTACGATTAATAAACATTAATAAAATATTGACAATAAACAACAAAAATTTCAATTTCATCTTGTACGGTGATTTTTTGCATACTTATTAAATATTGTTAAAGTTTCATTCTTATTTTATTATTTTTTTGTTGGATGAAGTGTTATGAATTACCTCATCTGCAAAATATTTCACATAGTTATCCCGTTTCCCTTTTCCCAAAATCTTTTTCTATAAAATAATTTTTCAAAAAGCTGTTTTTTCAAATTATACAGTCCGTTTGTGTACCAGACAAACGGTGTACGGTTTGAACGTATTTACCTTGGTATCTTCTTCGATATCTTTAAAAATCATCACGAATGCTCGTGGTTTGCTTGTTATCATTAATGTTACTATCTTAACTAGCCCATTTTACTAGTCATATCATTTTCAATATTTAACATATTGTAAATCGAACATAATTCCCCTAACTTTAAATAATTTCTGATAAATTCTACTTTTAAAAGTTTCTTCTTGCATGTATCGTAATTAAAATCTAATTCCTTATATCCTCTGAAATTTCGTCTATTATTAGTAAGTTATCATAAGTTTTGTTATCGCATGCCAATATAATACTATTGAACATTTGTTCAAGAAAATTAATATCAATAAATGTGAAAAGCAAATGATGAACAAGAAACTAGAATGCTGATTAAAAATAATATTAATGTTACGATTTAGTCAAAATGGCTATAAGTTATAAGTACGAAGGCTTTCACGACCGGTATTAACTGAACTAAAATTAGAACTAACACTAGCACTAACACTAGAAATATCACTAGAACTATCACTAGGACTAACACTAGTCCTAAAACTATAAACTTTCGGATTTTGCCGTGCGTTTTTTGAAAAAATTTTTGACATATCAGATGCCATGTTGCAACCTTCTTCAGAAACTGGTTCGAAATCACTTCGGAACAGTTTCTGAAGAAGCAAAAAAAGAAGCAAAAAAACATGGTATCCGAAACGTCAAACATTTTTTCATAAAACGCACGACAAAACCCGAAAGTTTCTAGTTTTAGATCTAGTATTAGTCATAGTGATAGTTCTAGTGATAGTTCTAGTGTTAGTGCTATGTTAGTGTAAAACGCTATCGTAACTGAGCTGCAATGTGTTCTCTCCCGAGTCATCGTAGTAACTAACTTTTTTTTATTACACTACAGTTATTTCTGAACGTCCCGTTCACCAGAAACTTACTGAAGAAGAAGCAATACTTAATACAACTGATGCTCAACCTTCTGCTAGTGTTAAAAGAATAGCCAATACACTTAACGTAGACCGGATCACCGGACCTGTACTACTTCTTACTTGTACAGACCTTAAAATATGTAAATTACGCTTCAAGACTAGATATTGAAGATATACAAATCAAAGAATTTGTCGAATATTATTTGCTTAGTAATGAACCCCGGAACGGCATCAATAACACCAAGAATTCACATTGTTGGGCATTTGAAAACCCACGACTAACTTGGAAATACCATTTTCAAAACATAAATTTTCGGTGATTGTTATTGTTATTAGTGTGTCATTATTCATGACCGTCTCAATGGACCATTTATGCTTGAAACACGTCTCACAACCATTGGTTATTTACGTTTCATTGAAAATGATCTTCCAATATTAGTAGATGATGTTCCTCTTAATGTGAGACAACAAATCCACATTCGTTTTAACAAGATGGCACATTTCCACATTTTGATCGATAAGTATTAGAATTTCTTAATGAAGACTATATAAACTGGTGGATTGCAAGAGATTTAGCAGTTCCTTGGTCAGGAAGGTCACCAAATTTTAATCCCTTAGATTACTTTTTATGGGAAAGACTGAAAAGTTTAGTTTGTTCAGAAAATATTGAAAACAGAGAACAACTAGATCTTGAGACTTAGCAGAGCTACCATTTCAATTTTAAGAAGAGCTAGACTATGAATCCAGTAACTGGGTGGACATCTTGACCAACTAATTTAATAAAGCTGCTTATTTTTAAATGGTCTTTAAATTAATAAGGAATTCCTACTTAAAATTTCAAATGCTTGTAGTTACGATAGCGTTTTTGAGGTATATTTATTAGACATATTTTATTTGAAATTAACCCAGGAACACACTCCTAACCTGTGGGACTCATATAGTGGGACACTCTATATTGTCAATCAAAAAAAGATTTTCAATTTTTTTCATTTACACCATCCCCGGGGGGTTAATAGCACTTTGGTCCATTCAAGCATCTCTATTTTAACTAATTATTACGCAGTATTGTCAATCTTTTTCTCAGATGGACAGGACAATATTTAAAGTCAATATATCAAATATTTTTGTTTTTGTCAAATAATCCCATCAATATCTTCAATATTGGTAATCTATCAATCTTTCTTTTCACACGTTCAATAATATTTTCAATACTTGATTATTGATAAGGTAAAGCCTCGCAAATCAATTAACACTAGCTTAATTCAAATTATAGAAGCATGCGGGTTACTAAACTCATACTTAGTTGTTACCAAAAATTTTTTTATAAACATATTTTTATAGATTTATTGTAGTAGATAATAATTATCTTGCAGTACATATGATGCGCTGATGCTTTTACTAACTTTCTAACTTTTACAACCGTTTGTCTTCATGGAGGGACATGCCAAATTTGCTGTAGCATAGTTATTCTCAAATGGCTACCGGTTTCGAATGTCCAAGATGTTTGATTACATCATCTTCAGGCCCTTTTCTGTTAAAATTCTGTGTATTCTTTAAACATTGAAAATTACTTACTTTTACATTTGTCTTCTCTATTAATTTTTGGTTGCTTATTGTCTATTACATAAAATTTTTATATTGAACATTGTAAAAAGAAATCAGTAAATTTTTAGTATGATTTTTACCAAAATTGCGCACGTCTTAAGTTAGGTGAAGATGGTGAAGGTTAAGTTTGGTAAGTTGTTGTAGTGATTTCTTTTTACAATTTTCAACATAAAAAATATTATACACTAGACAATAAGCAATCAAAAATTAATACAGTAGACAAATGTACAAAAGAAATAAACATAACGTCACAATACTGAACGAATCTAACAAGTAATTTAATATTGAGAATATTTAAAAAATACGCAGCTTGAAGACGAAGTAATCAAACATAATATACTTAAAAATATTTTGAAACCGGTAGTCATTTGAAAACAATTAAATATGTACTTCAGAAACATCTTCAAGTTGTTTTATTTCTACAAAACTTCTGAAGTAACACGGAGGAATGTATTACTACAGTTTTAATAGAAATCTTCAGTATTTTCGATACTGAAGATTTCTTGTTTTACAGATAGAACAAAAAAATTGGTTAATTCCGATTAGTGAATCCTTTTCCAATTCCGACTACTAGGGACACAATGCAAATTTTACATTTTCTAATTTCGTTCGGATTACAAGAGAACTCGGATTTGCGAGTGTTCGAATTAGCGGAGCTTTACTGCATATATTGATCGTGTGAAGGCCGTTTAAAGTGTTTATATTTTGAAGACAACATATCTGATTATTGTATCGAAAACATTTTGCAAGTAACACTGACCGAGAGAAAATTGGAGTACAATGGGAAATAGCGAAAAAATGATGAAAATACCAAAGGTGACATAAAAAACGTTACAAAATGGAAAAATGAAAACTTCAAATTCACGAAATGGTTTAAGGTCTAAGACAACTATATTTTCTTAGAAAACGATGCTGAAAAGCAGAGGTTGAGAAGTGCTCATACTCAGAAAGAATAAACAACATGTAGTCATAAAATTATTGAAAATCCTAAACAAACAAAACGCTAGCTAATGACAGTAAAAAACCGACACACCACAAAAGTAAAAACAAAAGTTGATTCATCCAAGAAATTTATCAGCAAACCCATCCTAGTAACTGCAAATTTATGATAAATATTGACATAACGACTTTTTATTGCAATATTTGAACGAACACGGTTCATCTGTCCTAAAAATAACTATGACTATTTAACCAAAGTGATGTAATTTTCAGCTTTATTATAATAAACAATTTGGTGATTTATAAAACTTATCCGCAAAACATCCTCCAATAAGACATTTAATTAACATTGTCCCAACTTTTCACATCGACACAAAACGTCTCGATGTATATCCATAATAAAGACGAGACAGACACATTTTGTCCCGTCCCACTTTTACTTTTGTAGCCTTTTTAAGTTTGTAATATGAATTTCGGAGAGCGCCGGGTCCGTTTCTATTTTAAAACTCGGCCAAGCATTCTTTGGTTTATTGTTGAAATGGCCTACGTGTTTTCGACCGGTTTGTTTATGTTCTATTTTAAAACCGCAATTTACTTCAAATCGACAATGCAAATTGACGCTTAGACTATTTTTAACTGGAGAACTCTATTTCTTGGGTACTATTATCTATGCACTTTGTTCTTTAAACGATCGATTTAAAAGTAAATAAATTATAAGTTCATGAAAACTTCCTTTGTTGAATTGGTGAAGTGAAGATAATTCTTGGGGAGGAAATTGCGAAAATACTTCTAAGTATTTGCATTTTTGTTCCTAGAAAACATTCGAATAAAAAATTATGAAAAACGTGGATTATTCTTATTTGTAATAGATATGTCATTGTTGATCTCATGTTTGAGTAAATATGCTTTTTACAAGGTTATCGATACCCGAGAATTTCGATATCTTAGGTGTTACGAATTAATTTTATGTTTACTTGAAAAACATAAACAGTTTAATAAAAATAATTGGTATACTAATAAACCCTAATCATTTTATTTACAAGAGAATTATTTCCATGCACATTATGCAACACCATATAGGAAAAAACATATTTCAGCAATTTAACATTTCAAATCGTGGATAATTATCCCAATTGTTTTGTTGCTAGTAACGCTATGTTAAAGTTCACAAAGGAATTTATAATGTGTGCATAATAATGGTGCTATTTCGCTTCAATCTGCGAGGAATTTATGCAAAACACCAGAATTTAATGATAATTAAACCCTCGTTAATAGGAAAATTTTGCATCCTTCTATTTTGATGCAAATAGAATTTTCAAAACTGACCGTTGATTAATTTATAGATCCACATCGCGCAAATTTAAGTGTTTATATAAGTGGGTAATATCGAAAATAAAAAGGATATATATTTCGGTTTAAAACTGATTACTTACGATCGATTGCGTTAAGTGGTAAGCCGTGTCTCCATCCCGCGAATACAGAAATCTCCCGAACACTTTTTCAAATTTGCCCACGAGATACACTCACCGATAAGCCTCAGCAGTATAACACCTCAATAAAATCAAGTTTATTTAATAAAAAATGTTGCAGAATAGAATAAAAAAAAAAAATAAAATGATATCACAATCTAGTAGTTGGAAAACCCAAAACTTTAAAAAGTACACAAATTTGTTCACGTTTAAACACAAAACTCGTGTAGGAACGACACGACTTTGAACGGTAAATCCGAGGGTCGCGCGAACTGAGCAGCGATTTTTATCCGTGCAGTTAAAATTAGACAATTTTTTGGATGGCGGTCAGGTTTAGAACGGAACTGTAAATGATGCCGAGTTGTGGTCGTCGTCGTTTATAATAATGGTACACGGTCGAAAGTGATTCATTTTTCAAATCGGTTCGGACTATATCGCGATCTCTTCGCGGAACGTTTTCCGGGATTCCCCTTCTCTCAACTGAAACAGTTTTAAGTAGGAGGAGAACTGCACTTATTGTCAGTGTAACAGTACAGAAGATTTTAGCACGTGACGTCAGTGTTTTAGGTAGAAATGATAAAAATACGATAATAAATTTTATGAATTTATTTTTATGATTTGAAAAGCAAATTTCCAGCAATTTTTAAAGACAAGAAATTTGTGAAAATAAAAAAGTATTGTTTATCTATTTGATGTTATACCTTTTACCGAATATAATAATAAAGTATTCTTAAATTTATTTAACGTTTAATTTAGAAACAAGACCTAAGATTAATAAGGAAATCTAGGGTTATCTGATAAAAATATTAGAGTTAAGTACTATAAAAGATTTGTTCATTTTTAAATACTATTATGGGGTGCCAAACATTGCAGTACACAAATAAATAATTGAATTGGCTGGTGCGACTTATCTACCTTTATTTTCTTGTCTCCCAAGGTTATCTAACTTTACGTCCTGTGATTCCTTTTTTTTAGCACCTTACTCATTAGAAAAAAAGAAACATTGCAAACTTTACAATTAATCAAGTTGATGATGAAAATGAAGGATCAAATTATAAAATATGTGAACGAATTTAACTATCCACTAGATATATGTCGTGTAAAGAATACACATACTGCTTGGCAAATCCATTTTGACCGGTTAGATAGGTAAATTCGACGTAATATTACAAAATCTCAGAAACAGACTATAATCCTAAGTTAAGCATTTTTTAAATTTAATTATGGTACCTTTATAGTATACAATTATTAATATTTATTTTAGAAATTTCCGTAAACATAAACAGAAGTAAATAAATTACTTCAAGAAAAACAAGACTATAACCCTGTTTTTGTAAAAGGTTTAAAATGTAAAAGCTTTTGCTCCTTTACGCCTCTTGCCAGATAATACTGACCCTCCTTCTTGATGAAATTGACTGATGAGTTATGAGTTAACATCCAAGGTGTCAAAGCCTAGCTATTGTGCCCCAGTAAACATAAATCTTGGTCGTTATTAAGCATGAATGGATATACAGATGAATTGTGTCATATACGCTTGTCATGGACTGACCCAGGCCATGAAGTATCACTACTCGTAATCACCTCTGTTGCATACATGTAAAAATACTACACGCTCCTATTCAGTTAACGTAACATCTCCGTGAGTTACTGGTTTTAAAATCTATGGATGCAGTCTATTGCTCCAATAACATGATATGAAAGTTAGCAGCCTACACAGTAGTATATTTTACCCCAACATTTCTTTTATTAGAATTGTTACTGGAAACGATTTTGACAACTACTACCTATTTGAAATCCCAAGTCTCCTTAATACATATATAAAATGATAAGTAAAGTGATGTACTTAGTACCATGTATTTAACTTCGTAGTAAAAACTTCGCCTCTTCATGCAACAAACTACCGAAAAAGTAATTTCCGGGAAATATTGAAGTATTTACTGCAATTAGTAGAACCTGCTTCACAATCATAGAATTTATTTCGAAAATTTACTTCAGTATTGTAGCATTCATTACAACTATTTTATTCAACGCACCCATTGACTCCCTCAACTCAATCATGTATTAAACTAAGACATTTAGTCAATTAGTCTAAGTCTATTGGATTTGGTTCTGACAAATACTGACCATCGGTTTGATCTTGTTCGTAATGACTAGATATATGTCCTTAGATATACATATATCCTTAGATATTGTAAAGACTTTACTGACTTTACCTACGATTTTGCCGCTTTTATGTAGTCGATATAATTTTCGAAATGCAAACTTTCTTTGTGTGATGCACTGCTTTATACGGATTGGTCTCTTCTAAATGTGCTGGTTAATGCGGATGATGCTTTGAGATTTTGGATTCCTAAGAGATTGTGTCGTAAATCCTCATACCCTATTTGGTACATCACAAAAATTAAACCAAGAAACAGTAATGCTTTCTATTCAATGAATGAATGATCTGATGCGTATACTTCCTTTACTATTACTGTGGAACAATCGCTTAGTTTTGATCCCCGTAACTGTTGAAGTTATGTAAGACAGAAAACAGTAAGACTGTCTGACTAAATGATGTGTGATGACTCGTGATGAGCACACCTACGAAACGGTTAAGCATTGTTCCTGTATTCAAACATGGTAAACATAGCAATATTGCAAATTTCGCAAAAGTATTTGAGCAGATTATTTACATGATAATTTATCACAGATTCAGTCATTTCTGTCACCTTATCATACAAATAAGGTCATGTCGTTCAATGATTATCACTCTTATAGTGGTACTGAAGTGATTTGTGAAACTTTGTATGGGGGGGGGGATAATCGGTTGGATGTGGTGTACATCGATGTTTCTAAAGCATTTGAAATGATTTATCAGGACGTCCTTTTGCATAAACTTATAATAATAATAATAATAATCATTAGCTTATCTCCAAACTCCTACGTGTTCTACAACTGTTATAGAATGTTTAATTGACCTTCATCAAGGCTCAAATCTAGGCTCCATACTGCTTGTGATCTTCTTGAATACCCTTCTAGAAAAATCTCTTCTAGCGTACTACCTTGTACAGATGATTTGAAACTATTCCCTTTTTATTTTGCCGGACCGTGATGTTGTTAGTCTTTAGTCAGACGTAGAATGGTAAAACTATTATCAATTAAAGATTAACGTCAAGAAATGCGGCGCTGTTAGTTTTACTCGCAAGATGCCTCCTCTTCCACATTCTTATTATATAAAAAGGTGGCCTTCTTGAGAAACTATCAATATTCAAGGATTAGGGCGTTACATTACCAACCAACATTCCACCTCGACTCTAATCTATTGTATTTTAGCTCTCATGTCAATAGTAAATACATCCGCCTGGAATACAGTATAGTAAGTACCCAAGCTGAAAGTTTTCTTGATACAAAGTGTCTGGTAGTATATTCCTGCTCGACTTCTTCTGGCGTTTTTCATCCATCTGTGAACATGCATATATCTGCGTGAACCAGCGAATATTTTTTATCATCAATTCAGGACTGCCGTTCAGACAGCTTAATCTGGTTTTGAGCATTAAGCACTGACAATGGTCCGATTAAATCTGACAACATTGATCTGTGTACTAAATCTGTAAATGCCAATTGTAGCCACTTTCTCGATATGCATGTGCAAAGGAGTTCGTTGAATCCTTGACCTGGGAGTTACTTTTTACCGCAAACTGTCTTTTAGCGTATATTGAAGATATTGCTTCTTCCGCAGTAAAGATGCATAGTTTCGTTCTACGTATTTTGCATGCGTTTCCTAACATCAATGTATAGGCAATGTATAGTCCCTGTTTATGACCTTTGTTTTATCCAAAATTTAATGGCAAAATGAATATGACTCTGTAGGTTAGCAAACTTCTTGCGGTAACTTTGGTACTTTGAGGACATTTGACGTAAAACCTTGTTATATTTCGTTTTATGATATCGTGTCTTTAATTGCAAAAGATGGAATTAGAATTCAAAAATGTATCGTCAATTATACCTTACGGGACACAATCCGGGAACATACTGTATGTTGACAAACTGTCATAAATTAAAGTCTTCAAGAGCACACTTGCTGCAAGAGTATACAGAAATGTCATATATGAAAAAGTACAATAGAATTTTAGTTCAGTATTTTATGCTTTGACAAATGCTATTGGTGAATTTTCATTGCCATCTCCTCACACAAGTATGAACAGTGTATTTAAATGTAATAGCAACTAGACCTTTTCTAAACCTTTCAGTTTGTCCGCAGTCATATTTTCGGTAATACCATAGATTAAAGAGTAAACATGCAGAATTGCTAGAGTGAGAAATTTTAGCTTTGAAAAGAGATAGAAAAATTTCCAATTTAAATAAGAACAATAAGAAAACCTAAATTATTAGAAGCACATTTAAAGGCTATAGTGATAAAGGTAATAAAAAATGCATCCCTATATCAAAGGTTAACCTTTATATTACTGTATTTACAACTAATTTATAAGTATCTGTTGCCTTATAGAATGTACGTTGTGAATAATATAATAAATCGCGCCTGACATTATCCAAGCAAAAACTTAAAGCGAACTTCAAATTTTTGTTAAAAGTCCTCCATTGATTAAACATAATGAAGATCCAATCTCCATCATAGGAATCTACATCATACTTCATAATATGTCCAACAGCATAACGTTAAATGTGCGGAGATTATGACGAAGCTGATAAATACGCGGACGTCATACCATTACTACTCTACATGATTTTCATTGATTTTTAAATTTCAATATCTATTATATATATATATAATAGATATTGATATATATATATTTGTGAGATATTGATATATATATATATATATATATATATATATATGTGTGTGTTCTGGTTGATCCGAGATCAACCAGACGGTCTGGTTCAACAGGAGACTACGACAAAGCACTGAAGATGCCAAGTGAGATCTTGGCGAAACGTCTGCCCCTGCCCACAGAGAACAACCAATAAGACGAACGGATGATACCTCGGATCAACCAGAACACATACTTTTCCATCCATGAAGCACTACGAATTACCAATATATATATATATATATGTTAATAAAAGCGAAGTATGAAAAAATCACGTCGATGAACAAAACCTCAACAAAATCTACATATTTTTCAAGGATGTACAATATAATTCAATTGATGTCACTTGCGGTCAAGATACGAAATCAATGCAAAACTAAATAATTTCTGCATGAATAATGAATTATTTAAGATGAGATTTGCTTTCGGTCGAGGCGCCACAACGCTATCAAACGATATGCAAGTATATAATTTTCAAGGATGTCTGATTTAATTCATTTGTGATAACTCACTTGCTTTATTTTTAAGATTCAGTGCTATTTTCATTAAAAAGCACTAAAATAAACATGTGTAGAAAGTAACAAAAAAACAGCAATCCAAATTAATTATAAAATTACATAACAGTTAGATTATATCAATATAACCTATCTTTTGTTTTCTATCTCTAAAAATTTTAAAATAAACTGCATCTATGTTAATAAATAATCTATTTATCCTTATAAATAGATTTTTATTGAAAAACAGAAGTATTTATGGATATCTATATCGGTTGACATTGCGAAAAAAAAAATACATAAACTGAAGTATAAATAGATGTGCTAGTTAAAGTGTTAATTGATGTTTTGACGTAAGTAAATGTTAACATAAATAAACACAGTGCAGACCAATTAAATGAAACTGATGAAAAATGGTTTACAAAGATCTAGATGCTTACAGAGTATTGTAAATAAATGATCAATTCACATTATACAACTTTGAATGAGGCAGAAAATTTACTATATATCGGCTCTATATGGTCTCAGAGTTTAGTCTGTGTCACATAGGATTGAAAGACAGAGTGGCGTAAATAATGCGGTAAATTTTTATAGACACAACATCACATCTCTTGATTGATCTCTGGCCATTATAACTTTTGATATTGCTGCTCGGAATGATTATTATTATGAACATTTTTTGGTATTAAATTTTGACCCCCATTCCTTTTAGAAAGACCCTATATTATTTAAATTGAAAATTCAAAAAAACAATGACTTTAACTATTTATTTGTAATACTTAATTGTTATTTAAATATTCTTGAGCCATTTAATAGCATTTTCATTGCATTTAATAGATAATAAAGTCGAATTAGGATGATTGCGTCTTAATTTCATTTTGTTTAGGTGTTTCAATTTATAACTATTACACCAGTCACGTAATAATGTACACTAAATTGCTTTTTGTAGCGAAATAAATAAATTATCCATAGCTTGTACTCCAGTAGGATTTTTTCAATTAATTCATCATAGAGAGACATGGTTGAAGTCGTGAATATAAGTGTTATGGAGTCGAATAACAGGGGGGTTCTGAAATGTAGTATTGTGCCGAGTGAATCGCTGAGGTACATTAAAGTTTAATACAGCCAAAAGATCAGGAGCGTCCAGTCAATGACGAGATTGAAAAAAAGATCAATTCTGAAACAGCTCAATTCTGCCACGAAGACAAAAACCCATGGAACAGGGCTAGAAGACTTGTCAAGATGGATCAAAATATTAAAGACTAAGTCAGCAGAGACTCAAGACAATTGGAACGGTCCATGGAACTACCTACAAAGTTGCTGATATGTCAGAGGCTGCATCCCTCTTGGACTTAACAAAAAACCAGATTGCTTTGGGATTTTCCATAACTGCCGCATGAAATGAGTTTAAGTAATCTTTATAGTCGATAAGCCTCTTAGAGCTAAAACTTTTCGAGAAGAATCTCCTACGAGACATCTGACTTCAGTCTCTAACAAACTAAAAATCCCAATCCCCTCCTGTCTTGACTGGACCATTCTTTTTTTCCTTCTTTCTTGAAAAGGGTTCAATTACATACACTTTATACACTTTTACGAATTGGGATAATAGCGGTCTATGGGACACTCTTCTTCCTTTTCCCCGAGTTGGGAAGTCACCTTTCTTTTATTTTGTCCTGAGAGAAGGAGAAAAATCTTTTATACTGATCCCCGATCAGAATAGGGATGGTATTCACTTTGTCTAATGATCTTACAGATTTCTCAGAGAATTGAAAATACCTAAATCCAATACATTCAAATCAGGACTGTTGGGTGGGTACGATTTAATTAAATATCCCAATTAACTTCAGTGAAAGCTTGCGTTAGTGAAGATCGTTACTGTACAAGTGCATTATCTTGTTGAATGATGCGTAAATTGTGTTTTTCTTAGAACAGGTCACTTGCCCCGTATTGCAAAAGCTTCTTTTAGTTTTGGTTCCATTTTTCGTCAATATGCATATAATTCAGAAAATCTTCAAATATCCTGATAATAAAAACTTTAAACAAAATTCATTTCGTCGCTTTTTATTATCTTCAGTTAACAATGGTTTAACAAAACTAGTGATTCTTTTTATTTCTTCTCCTTTCTTTAATCTGTCATGCAATGTGCTTTCCTACACCTTAAATGCATAAGCTAATGACATTAATGTAAATCAGCTGTAAAATGAAATGCCTTATAACGAAACTATATTTATTTGTAGTTTATCTTCTAAAAGCAGTATCAAGTCTTCTGGAAACATTTCAAATCTTCCAGAGGTAATATCACGTCTTTTGAAAGTATTTGAGTCTTCTAGAAGCAGTATCAAGTCTTCTGGAAGCAGTTCAAGTCTTCTGGATGCAATATCAAATCTTTTGAAAGCAAATCAAACCTTTGGTAGCATTTTAAGTCTGCTGGAAGCAGCATCAAATCTACTTGAAGCAATACCAAGTCTTGAGCATATTAGCTCTTCCCAAGGTAATATCAAAACTGTTGAAAGCATTTAGAATCTTCTAGAAACATTATCTAGTATTCTGGAAGCATTTCAAGTCTTCTC
Organism: Onthophagus sagittarius; assembly: GCA_036711965.1. Classification (NCBI taxonomy): domain Eukaryota; kingdom Metazoa; phylum Arthropoda; class Insecta; order Coleoptera; family Scarabaeidae; genus Onthophagus; species Onthophagus sagittarius. The sequence goes on from JASERS010000001.1 coordinate 57,356,878, forward strand.
GAAGTATTTAAAATCTTTTAGAAACAATATCAAGTTTTATGAAAGTATTTCAAGTCTTTCAGAGGCTATATCAAATATTCTGGAAGGATTTCAAAACTTCTAAAAGCCGTATCAAGTCTTCTGGAAGCATTTCAAGTCTTCTGGATGCAATATCAAATATTTTAAGTATTTTAAATCTTCTAGAAGCAGTATCAAGTTTTTGGAAGGATTTGAAATCGTCCATAGACAATATCAAGTCTTCTAGATGTAATATTAAGTCTCCTAGAAGCAGATTAAGTTATCTACAAGTAGTAGCAGTATGCTTCTTCACACAGAAAGCCACGTATGTATGTTTTTAGCCTGATGCATTTACTGAATCAGGACAGTTGTAAAGCAGATACTTAATTTTTATATTTTAGGCAGATCCGATTAATGGTGGGATATCCGAGAGTATTATCCAAGAGAAGCAGAATTTTTTGATTTTTTGACTGAAATTGTTCTTCCGAAAATATTTTTTCAAGATAAAAGCTGTAAATCTAAACATCGTAGACCTTAACGTGGAATAGAGGTATATTTTGAGATAGAGAGGTATGAGTGTGAAGAGAAAAGAGAAAGAATGAGAAGAGAAAAAATGTTTGCATTTCTATTTAAGTTTCTATTTATGTTATTTTATTATAATAATTTGCTAAATATAATATTTGACTCTGTCGATATCTTTTTTTTTTTCAGGGAATCAATATTAATGACACAATCGTTCTTTTGACAACATTTAGCTCTGTTTAGCTTTGTAATAAATGATGTAAGACTTGCTTACGTTGATAGTTATTAAACTCTCCACACTTTTTATCAACCTGTTTGAATGTATTCCGAAATATTTTTGTTCATTTTGAATGCACAGCGCTTAAATCGCTCAAAATGCCAAATTTGACATAAAGAAACTAATTATTACAAAACAAGTGCAATAGCTAAGTCTGTTTTGATCATGCTTTTTCATCTTCAAACAACCTATTTTAATTGTGTATCATGTTTATTCATAAGACCTTTAATGCAGTTTTTTTTGTCTTTCAATGGAAACTCAATTCACTTTAAAGTTCTTACAGGCTCAATCTGAGAAGCATCCGCTGATTTATTCAGCTTTAAACAAAACTGAAAATCATCTGTTGTTTCTTGTGACTGCTGTGAAAATTTTGCCATGCAACAAGTTCTCATGGCAGCCAACGTGTTAAAAATATATAGAATTTATTTAGTCAAAAAAAAAAATCGATTTGGTTGTGTAACTCCTTAACAGCCATTTCTACATTAGTTTGCGCTTTAAGTCTATTTTAATTTGTAAACTAATTTTGGCGGACATTAGTTACGGTGTTAACGAGTCCTTTAAAATTGACTCTATACTCTAAATTTACTTTCTTTTTTTAATAGGATTTTAATAAAAAGTAAATTTATTTTTCATTTCCAAACTGTATATTAATAAACACGTTTCGTTATTAAATAACCAACAACAATAAATCAATGACAGGATATTTGCTCTAATAAAAATTAATAAATACCTCTTCTTTAGTGAAGGTAGTAAAGGTAGTGAAAACTTAAAATCATCAATGAGTCATAAAGTAACAAACTAAACAAAATTTAACAGACGTGTTTGGTGTTTTTATTTGGATAAACACCAAACATTGAGGTTCAACAAATTTTCTAGTTTACCTAAATGTTCTTATTTCGGTTCAATTTGCGCGTGCTAAACGATCAATTTAACGATCGTTTATTTTTACTTTTTCGACCGATTTACGCGTGGTTAATCTTTTCCGCAATGTGAAAACGCTTTTAACTGTATAAATTACTCTAATAAATATAAAAAATTACCGTTTTAAATTATATAAGACATGCAGTAAATACAATTTCATTATAATGTACTTAATTGTGAAAGTGTTATTAAACTTAGCTTTTTTTTAAATTTTAACTTGATCTTCAGATAAATTTGAAATTCTCTTTAATACATTGATCGAGAATCAATATTTTCTAAACCAACAGAATCAAAATATTGTTTTAGTATTCTAGGTTGAATACGTTAAACGGAACAGGAATAGAATCCGTTGTACGTACTTTGCTTCAGCAAATATACGGAAATGTTATGTTTAAGTCTGTATGCAAATTTTGCTTCAGAATATACGGATAACACAACATAAGACAAGTCGAAAAACTTTATAAAACATTCTAGTTAGTTCATTACCCGTAAATAATTTTAATTGAGCGTTAATAAATATAGCGATCGTATTGTAACCAAATCCGATACCATTCAGATAAAAAAATAATTTGCAAACAATAATCATCTTGTCCCATAACTTCCTGGGCATTGAATCCAATTTAGGTTTTGAATAATAAATGAGCTCGGTAAAATTAACGGTTACAACAACCTGGGTTCGTTCTTAAATTTATTCGAAGATGACATAAATAAGAAGTGACGGGGTAATTTCTCGAGCACTTACCTTAATTCGCTTATCGGATCCGGTTTTCTTTAAAGGCGGCCTGTCCGTAGCCGGCGGTTTTTCTACTTTTCCTTGCGAGAGCTTCCTCAATGGTGGTGGCAACCATTTCCTGCTGAAAAACGGAAAGTTGTTAGCCATTTTCAAGTTAAACGAGACAGGAAATCTTAGAACGAGTTTTCTTTGCTAACCATCGGTTTGGACACTTGCGACAAGAAACTAATCTACGAAGGAAGTCGGTCATAATAGACGATTTTGCGCACTTGTGGCCGACACGAAACTCGTTAAGCAAATTACTCTACTAAGGCACTTGTACCCGAGATAAGATTGTTCACTGCTAATATTTGCGGTTTTATGTAAGGTTTATTGTGAAATTTGCTTAATGTGCTTTTGTGTGTGTGTATGCGGTGATTGTTCTTGGGGATTTAAACACATCCAGAAATAAAAAAAAACATTTAAAGATTATGTTTTTAGTATTTGGAATGAATGATTCAGTTTCCTTTTCGCAGTAAAAATATTTCTAGAAGTTCCGGAAAATATGGATTTTTAATTAAGTAAAGAGGAAATTGTAACTGGAAATATTCTTAGAAATTTTGAAAGATTCAATACAACTTGAAGTCGCATAAATCATTTTTTGGTCAATATTATAAACAAACGTAAATAGATGTTTATAAAACGATTCGAAAGAAATTCGAGAAAAATATTTTCCCAGCTCTAACAAAAAATTATTTTGTGTTTATCATTTACTAATTGGTTGGAAAAGGAAATTGGAATGTTCTTCGAATTTATTGGTAACACATTTATGTGGAATAAAACGGGAATTTTCTTGAGAAATCTCTCACTTTCAATTGTGATATTAATATTAACACTTTCTACGAATCTGTTATTGACAATATTGGTGCCAATTTTAAGAATGCCAATTCTCTTGGCATACACACGCTATTTTTTTGTTTAATATAATGAATGTGTGTATATTATTGTATGACATCGATATTGGTTGAACGTAAAAATGGGAAGAGGGATTTTCAAATGAATGCAGTGGGTTTTGGCTTTTATTAAAATAAAATCTATTTAAACAAAACTCGGTTATAAATTTGCGATATCAGCTAATGATTAAAATTTATTGGGAAATATATATCCGGATTTGCCAGCTAACAGAGCTAAAATTGCAAATAATGTAAATGATGTAACTGGTTTTAAATATTAAAAAAAAACTTTTTCAAAATATTTTGTAAGTAAATGTATGTTTGCTCATTTTCATATAAAATCCACCACCCATTCAAATTAGTACTACAATTTTGAAACTTAGGTAAAATAATTCTTTTTTATCAACTAAGAAATGATAAAAAAAGAAAACTCATCTGTTGTGTTTTCTGTACCATTGTTATCTCCAACTTTTAGCATATTTTCTTCACAGCAATTAATAAATTTCTGCTCACAAAATGTCAGTTATTTAATTATCAACTTGTGAAGTAATTGCCCTGTAATGAACCAGAGATTGGGAGAAGGGTGATTATATACGAATATGGGCTTTAAGGCCCGAAGAAGGCCGACTCTTTAGGCAAATGGCTACCTAGAGTCGATTTCAAACAACAAATGTCAGAAGACAGATGGCAACTATTTCCAGTAGATTTTTTTTCCTTTGGTATTCATTTATACCGTCCATACCTTCGACTTACATTAACATCTTCCTATAAAGCAGCTAGACTTGCATGATGTCCTGAACGGCAACGATGGGTTCAAAAATGGAATGAAATCGGCATGATGAATCAAGGTTTTGTTTATGGATGAATGATGGTCGTAAAAGGGTGCGGCAACATCGTAAGGAAAGATGAAATTTGGATTTCACTCAAAAACGACACAGAGCTTAAGGCTCTGTGTCACCTGGGGTTACAGTTTTGGGGGCACTATATACTAGATAAAGGACGACCCTTACACTAAACGCACGTCGTCAATAACGTTCTGGAACCTTTCATGCAGACGTTGCAGAATGCCATTTTCCAACAAGATAATGTAAGACCCTATACTGCTGTGGTTGTAAGTAGGTTCCTAGAGCAGGTTGAATTGCAGGTTTTGCCCTGGCTTGCACAGACACCGAAATTGTCACAGATTGAACATGTATGGGATATGATGGATCGGCGACTAAGGAAAGTACGCATGCTTTCTGGGAATCTGGATCTCGACGCCATCTAGAGGTTGATTAGAACGAGACACCCCAGGAGAATATCGACTCCTTAATAGATGGCATGAGTGGATGTGTTGATACATGCGTGATGATGCAACCCACTTGTGTTAATCCACGCAAATATTAATTTTTGTTTTGTATTTTTGGGCTAAATTTTCATCGTATCTTGGTTAATAATAAAGCATTATTTTACTGAAGTTTCAAAATTGTAGTCTAATTCTTAATGGATGATGTATTTTTTGTGACAGGGAGTGAACATAAATTTTATGTCTTTTGGTCAAATGTCACACCAAAATACCTAATGTGAGATAACTGAATATGATACCATAGATGATACCATAGATGATACCATAGATGATACCATATATGACATTTGTCCTGATGGAGTGTAATGTGGTTCGAGTCACAGTACTGTTGCAGAGCGTCAAAGTCACGCTGCAACGACGAGCAATCCAGAGGTGATACTACGCGCGTATATATTTTCAAATCATCGACATACATTAAGCATTGAGAATTGAACAAAAGGGGTCCTAAAATGAAACGTTCCGAAAATGAACTTGATTTGTGCCCTCTAATTAACACTGTCAGAGCTCTTCCGCGCATGTAGGAAGCTAACCATCTGATCAGATAGCTATCGATACCAAAATGGTGAAGTTCAGAAGTTGATAGATTATGGTCAACATAGATTATGGTAATTACTATATTCCAGTAAGTTGCTCTCGATCGAGCGACCCGCGAAAAAACCGTGTTGTCTGGAATCGATTAGGTTTTTAACCATGGAAAAAAACTTTTGTATATAAGTTTTTCAAGTAGTTTACTAAACATCGGTAAGAAAAAAAATGATATTGGTCTATAGTTAACAATGTTGCAGCGATCACTAGATTTAAATATTGGAAAAATATGTGCCTGCTTCCAGATACGCGGAAAAACTCCAGACCGAAGTGATTTATTAAACAGTAACATTAATGGAAGTGATAATGAGATAGAACAGTTCTTGATAATAATTGTTGGTATGCCATTTGCGCCAGGCCCCTTCGTACCGTCAACGCCACTCAGTGCCTCCTCAATCTCTGGCCGCTCAAAATACACCACATCGGCAAGAGAACCATAACAAAATGTGATAGCAGCAACTCCAGACTGTACGGGGTTGAAGAGTAAGTAGAAGTAGGTTGCAAATAGTGAACACACACCATATATCACAACGCGGAAATATCACAACCACGGTTCCTTTGCTTGACAAATGACCAAAAATACCTAGGGTGGGAAGAAACATTAGATTTTGAACGCTGAACATAACGCTATATATAATCGCGATCGATGAAAAACTTTGCCCGACCCCTCAATATGGAAAAGGAGAGGTAATCAACATGACAATGATACCGTTTCCATCTCTTATGCGCCCTTCTCTTCTCATTAATAATATTTATTGTAGATAATGAAAAAGAGAATACTTTAACATGCTTCCGAAACTTAGGAACAAATTCTTCAATGGCATTATGTAAGTGATTATAGAAAACATCAATGCAAAAGATCACGTCACTATTCCACAGCTCCGTCCTCTCGTTTACCATTGCCAGGTGATTATTGAGTAACTCAAAATCAGTTCTACGATAATTGTAGACAATTCACTTAACACTATATCGCTTACGGTATGAAAGCTAGCAAGAATTAGATTTAAAGTATTATGAAATGCATTGGTATGATAGTTGAGTTGAATAAGGCCGCATAGAGATAGAACATCAAGGAAATCCACTGAGTGAACATTACCGATATCAGAAGTAACACATTGAAGTCGCCACATATAAAGAATTTGTCGTTGGAAAAATTTTGAAGCATGATGATGTGTTGATTAATAAAGGAATATAGTGCATAATTATCCTGGGGTCGAATGTAAATGCTATAAATGTGAAGAGACGAATTATCAAAACGAAGTGTCAAGCACACCGCATAAAACCAGCTGAACTAGTCAGAATGGGTGGTAATTATATATTGGAAGAAATACCGATTAAAGTACCTCCACTCAACACGCTATTCAGATTATTGTTGGTTTTATCGCACCTATAATTAAGATTTGTAACAAACCTTAAAAAGACGAATACATTTTTGTAATACATGCATTACAATACATAATATATAATAATATTTAATACAATACATATTTTATATGTACTATATATATTTTGAAAAAAGGGAGATATCTATTTTGATACTTTAGGCCAATAATTCTCAACAAACAAATAGAACTTAATCTTGGTGGACGATCACAATTAATCCAAACAACGTTTTTAAAAAATACTTATATTTCAGTCACAAGATTCTAATCTGCTTTAGAGCATTTTCAATTGCTACATGAAACAATGTTATTATAACAAAATTAACCACTATTGATTATAAATAACTATTGATTGGAACATGATGAAAAAGCTAAAATCTAATAACTTTCATCCGAGCATTCAACTCACTATTGAAACTGAAGTTAATAATAGCATTCCTATCGTAGGTACAAAATTAATCATAACTGTTGATAACACAATTGTTTTTGACCTCTGGTAGATATTTGAATTTTTATATTAATTACAGTTTTGGACATAAAAACGCTAGAGTTTTAACAATGAAACATCGTATTCTGAACATCGAAACTAACAATGCGATATTTAAATATGAAAAAGTTCCTCTTATTAGTGAATTGAGTTGTAAATTTAAAAAAGCTTTGGATGTAATTGATAACATCATAGTAGTGGATCGTTATGATAACAAACTTATGAGGTATTTCACTTGTATGAAGAACAAGACTGAGTGTTCATTGAAATTTCATATGATCTATAGCATTCCTTGTGGTGGTTATGGGGACGTTATACATAGGACAGACGAATCAATATTTAAAATGTAGAAACCAAACATAAAAGTGATTGTAGATTAAGGAAGTCTACCTGTGCTTTATCCCAACACGCCACTGATGAAGAATATATTTTCGATTTTGAAAACAGTAAGGTGCTTGACATTGAACCTAATTATCATAATAGAATGTTTTTAGAAATGTTACATATTAATTATAATCACAACTCAATTAACTTTAGGACAGACATCCAGCTCCTTTATAAACAAATCTTATAAATAAGTGATCGCTTCATTTTAATTTGTAATCGTTATTTGAAAACAGTTTATTCAGTTTTATGGTTTTAACTTCTTAAATTTTCAAAATTTTAATTTATCTTTGATTTAAATTGTTAACTTCACTATTTTACTTTTTAATTTTGACACTCATAAACTGGTTTCTATATGAAATTCTTTACGTAGTCGAGAAATTTGTTGCGTTTCTCCGTCATGGTTTTCTCAATTTTTCGATTCAAGTCAATAGTTAGTACTTAGTGGTTTAAATTTAGTTATAATAACAGTCTTTCTTGTAGCAATTGAAAAAGTTCAGAAGAAGGTTAGATAGAATCTTGTAACTGAAGTATAAACATTTTAAACAAAAATTGTTTGGATTAATTGTAACCGTCCATCCCGATTAAATTTTGCTTGTTTGCTCACGGTATCGGTCGTAGATACTTCTTGCCAATAATTCTCAACTGTTGTACACTTTTATGTGCTGCCAATGTTTCAATTTGATGTATTAGTAAACATCATAAATTTCAAATTTCAATCAGCGTCAAAAGTGTACTGCAGCAAGAAAAGCTAGAAAATGTTAAAAAATTCTTCTGAAGTTGTTTAACAATCTATGCATTTGACATAGCAGAAAACGTTAAAATAGGCAGAAAATGTAAGTAATTTTAACTGTAACTTCTAACATTAGACGTTGGAAATATTTTCGTAAAGTTGTTTAAATGTATCTCATGTCAATTATGACAAAATTGACGTGAGGAAAGTTAGAAATATTTTTTCAAATTGTTTAAATGCTTTTAATGTTACAGTCAATGTCTAAATTAGCAGAAAATGAAGAAATGTTGCTTTGAAATTGAAAATGAAAGAAAATGTTGGAAAACTGTTTTGAAATTGTTTCAATCTGTGTATCAACCACGGTGCCGCGACATTTTTTGCGACGCCAATTATTAAAATTGATGTAGTAAATATTGCTGTGTGACATGAAATTTTGATATCGTCAAAAGGTTGCCGCGCCAAAAACACGTTTGAAGGTGACTGGTAAATGTGACCTTCAACATGTTCTAAGTATATACATTTGATGTCCTAGACAACGTCTAAATTGATAAAAAATGTTAAAAAAATCCTTAAGTTGTCTACATGAATTTGATATTACAGAAAATGTTTACATTGGGAAAAAAATGTAAAAATTTTGTTATGGAATTATCTGCATGATATAATATAAGATATAACTAACTATAATACATGATATAACTGTCAGTTTCGTGTCATTTGATTTGAAAATTCTTTTGAAATTGTTTATATGCGTTATAGCGTTTATACATAGGCAATGTCAAAAATTGACAAAAGACGTTAGAAACCTTTTTTTCAAGTTTTTTAAATGTATTTGATGCCACAGACAATGTCTAATTTAGCAGAATGTAATTTTGCAAATTTTGCTTTGAAATTGTCTATATGATTTTAATATATAATATTAATATTATATTATGTTCAATTATTAGAACTGACAAAAAACGTTGGAAATATGTTTTGAAATTGACTGTGCCGCGGCATTTTCAGTATCACTGTACTATGTAGCCTGTATTTAGCTATAGCAGTTGACAATTAGAATTCGAGGGTTTAGGGTCACATAGATGTACCGATTTATGTTATGTATAATTACGTTCTTGTGATCCTAAACCAGCGAATTAGACCCGACGAAATTTAATAAGCAAAACATCAGTCATAAGCTTTGTTCATTGGGACTGCACTACTTGCAATAACAGTTTAGTGTAGCTGTTGCCTGTTTTTGGGATAATGTGGTTTAGGGTAGTTGTAATCATACTGTTCATTGAGCTTGAGTAAGTTACTGCAGATTTTGTTGAACCTGCTTTCGGTTAAGTTCAACATGTATTGTACAACGAAAATAACAACTAACGAAAATGGCAAAATATTTGGAAACATGTTTTGTTTACTACAAAACATGTTTCCAAATATTGAGATAATCCGAATATGGTGATAAAATCATCGAAAAGAATTGTTATTAAATTCACGAAATAGTAGAGATATATGCGTATACACATGCATGCATTATGTTAATTGTATAGATTCCTTATTCCAAGCATTCCTTATTACAGTACATTCAATCAAAGTAGACGCAATATAAAATGGATAAGAATTTTATAGTTGTAAGATGGCCGTCCAATACGATTAAAAAATAATGATGTAAATAAAAGTAAATGAATAATGTAAATGAAAGAATGGGTTGGGATAATACCAAAACAAAATAATTGCTACATCTCTATAAGGAAAACAAAAGCTTTAGTTGAAGAACGAAAAATAAAAACTTTAAAGAAAATGTTGAATTTGATATGCGATGCAATGAAGGGGTCATCTTCCCTCCCAAGTACAGAATAAGTGAAAGAATTTTGAAAGAAGCTACAAAAATAAACTCTTTAAATTACAGAAAATTGGAAGATATAGAAGATCTTGCCGATACGAAAAAGAAGTAGAGGATATTTTAGCAAAACGTCAATCTATATAAGTCATTGTTTAAATGGGTTGTTCTTAGGGAGCTCGACAATGAAGAAAACCGATAATTTTAGGGGAAAAAGCGCATGGTAGGCGAATCGATTGCAGGATCTTCGAACATTTCGGTTGTCAAAACTCGCCACTGAAAACACAATTTGCGATGATTTCATCATTTTCCGCGACTATTTCGCTGACAATGTACGGGTTGTCCGTTTCAAACATGATACACTTTCTTGACAAAAACTTGTTTGTTGTGACAACGTATTATACACTTTTCTAACCTTCACTAACATACCTTTGCACTTACTTACACTTATTCATACTACAACGTCATACTAGTGCCATATAGGAAAAACACAACCAGCAAAGCTAAAGTTACAACTTGAACTGATTCCATAAAATGTTACTAAAAATCTCATTATAGCATCGGATGCTGTAAGAAGTCTCATTACAGCACTCGTTTAAGTACTATAAGAGCTGTCATTACTGTACAGAATTGATAACCAAGATAATTGTACTGGATGATTTAAGGACATTTTAAATTTTGTACCCTAGGAAAAAAACAAAAGGCGATACTGCTTTCAGGTTCCGGCAATGGAATTTATTTAAAAAATAAGATCGAGTCATGTTAGCTACTTTTTTGGTAACTCTTATAGTAACTAAGGCATGAAATTAAGTAAAACAATATTTATTTTGGTATCAGACCTCTTCATCAGATGATTTTCTGCAAAACCAAAATGAAAGAATTTTGCAACACAATAGCAACTACGACAGTTGCCAGTTGGAGTTGTACACTCGATTTATGCACAATCAACTCATTGCGCACTACCAAGCATTTATCACGATCATATCCATAAAGGTGCGTCTATGTTGGATCTGTGATAAACGATAGGAGCACTCACACGAAAGCGCTAAATTTATTTCTATGAATTTTATATACAGCAACGCGTGATTGCGTCGCTCTAATATAAACACTTACATTTAAAATAATGTTATCATTTTCTTTGCTATCCTATCATCGTTCTAATCCTTCATCGCAGTGTTAATATATAATATACGTGCCTTAAGGTTATACAACAGCCTTGTTGTCTACTTCCTTGAATTTATATTTATATTGGCATATGAAAGTATCCATTACCCCAACGCCATCAATGTGTGCACTATATTTTCTTATAAAAAGAGGACATGATGTTTGGATACAATTAAGGGATTGATGGGTGGGCGATCAGAATTCAGAATCGCACTAAATTATTACTTGCAATATTTCGAAACTTTATTGTTTTTTCCACTGGCAATTACTGTAAACAATTATTACAAAATGTAACTGACTCAATCCTCTTTTCAAAAGACAAAATGTTTACGTACAAATATAGTCAACTTAAGTTGTGAAGGTTGAAAAAACTGCAAAACATTTCTTGATCTGGCATCACAGATAATGCAAAATTAACAAACAAAAAACTCTTTTAAATGTTAACAATTAAGATGGATGAAGATTCGTGAATTAAAACGTGGTGTATACAGATAAAAACACAAGAAAAGTTAAAACCAGTTAACAAGTCAAGTGCGTCTACGTCTCATCCACCAATCCAGTACGCGAAACAGAACAATTTAAAAACCGCCAAAATTTAAAAATTTGAAATTTAAAGAATCCTATGAAAATTATCATTAATTAAAAGTTATCATTAACAAAAAGTGACAAAATTACAAATTAAACATGAAATCAAACAAAAAGAAAGTATCAAAACTTTAAAAACAATGAAAATTTAAAAAATCAAAGAATCATCAACACTACTCGTTACACCAATATCCTTTCTGGTTTTATCCCAATGAATAACATAAGAATAAATGTTACTTAAATTGTTAGTATCCGTCCTAAAATTAACAGTATCATCACACAAATTAATCTGATACATCTCAAGAAATAATCTATTATAATAATTCTTATCACTATCGAGAATGACCGGGTTTTCAAAATCAAAGTTGTGACCACAAGTAATCATATGATTAGCAAGTGCACATTGAGTTTTTTTAGTATTAAAATCACTTTTGTGAGAGCTTATACGTCTCTTTAGCCATTGACCAGTAACACCAATGTATACTCCAGTGCATTCTTTACAATTAATTTGATAAATGACGTTAGATTTATACATTAAAGGGTCAGGGTCTTTAATCTTGGAAAAGAAATTTCTTATCTTTAAAGGGTAATATTCAACCAATCTGTTATTTTCAGGTAAATAAATTTTTAAAATGTTAATAATTTGCCTTGATAAGTTATCTACTTTCATGATTTTAACATACTTTGTAGGTCTGGTAGTCAAATCAAAGATACTGGGTGGAAGATGATGAGGTGTACGAGTGGATGTGGAGAACAGAATCCTGTTAACTATCTTTAGCGGAAAACCGTTGTTGATGAAAACTTTCTTGAGTTTTAATAAACCTTTAGTTTGAAATTTAGAGTCAACAATCCTTAAGACTCTGTTCTTCATACTTAAGTTGACTACATTTGTAAGTAAACATTTTGTCTTTTGAAAAGAGGATTGAGTCAGTTACATTTTGTAATAATTGTTTACAGTAATTGCCAGTGGAAGAAACAATAAAGTTTCGAAATATTGCAAGTAATAATTTAGTCCGATTCTGAATTCTGATCGCCTTACCCATCAATCCCTTAATTGTAGCCAACAGTTTTGCGATCATAAAACTCCGCCTAGTGATGTTTGGATATTCATTTGTAGTTTCTTGTCATAGTGGATTATACTCTTTGTTGGTCAGAAGTAAGGGTAGGTTTATATTGGAGCTGCGATAAACGCTAAGAGCGACGACACTACCAAAGAAAGCCAATAAAATTGAAGCGAATGTTGGAGCGATCAATTAAAGCACGAATTGTTGTATCTAAATCCAATGAGACGAATTTAGCGCTGTTCTTATTGAAGTTAAATGTTATTAAAAATTAATGTCTTTCCAGACTGTCGCCAGGAATTCAAAATCTGCAAAAGTAATAACTTTTTCTGAGTACATCAGACTTCGCTACTTTTTTTCTTGCAAAAGTTTTTTAGTCTCTTTCTCCATACAATGTCAAGACAATAAATATCTTCTTTGGTTAAGTAATGCAGCAAAGAAAATTGATCAACAACCGAATAACTGTACTTGATACTAGGTCTTCTTGGCCAGGGAAATATTCAATATTATTAACTCCTTTCGGGTGCTTAAGCGATACTAGATATTATAAGTCCCAGTAACGAAAGGGGCCGCTACTTACAGCCCGGCATCAACAATACAACAACATGAAATATGTTCACTCTCTTGTGAGATAGGGAAGACTACGTAAGAGGTTTTAACACAACCATACCGGTAGAATGACGATAGAAGATTGATCACTCTAACCATAAAGAGATTAGATGTAGTAAAAAAGTAAAAAACTAACATAGAAGACTTCTTTTTCAATCAGACAAAAATAAAAGAGCAACTAGGTTAAATAAATCACGGTTATCGTTATCAAAATTTCTTATCTTTCTATATCGAAACATGTAACACTTTTTTCGCTCAAATTCCAATTTTGATGATACCAAGAGGATATTTCAAATAAGTGGATGTCTGCACATGTTATATCTAACACATTATAGTACAAGAATACAACATATTCCATAACATACTTTACATATTTAACATAATTACATAAATAAATCTGATTTAGATTTCCACACTTAATTCATTACTGTCATTAGTAATTTATAATATTTAAATAATTGTGAAAACGTGCGTATACAGAAACATTTAAATTCCCTTATAAAATAATTATAAAAAGAAAACCTACAATAATAATTTACTAATTTCTTGTGGAAATACGTGTCAAGGTAACGTAATGAATCACATTTCCGAGTATTTGCGTGCATAATCGCGAAACCTACGTTATACTATAATACACCATTTGTATCAAATTGCCCGGTTCCATCGATAGTTATCGCTTTCGCACTTACTAACAAACAACAAACTAAATAACTTACCCGCTAAAACCTCTTCGCTTATTTACAGGTGATGAGGTATTTGCAGTACCCGTACTATCATTGTTGATAACGTCTGTAACAAAGATACAAAGAAATTTAATTATTTGACATTGAATTTTTGGTTAGTGGAAGAAAGGTCGAAAATAAAATTACGTTGAAGATAAATAGTGTAAGTAGAACGATTGATAATCAATAAAAGAAATTGGGGCAACAACGTGATAATGAAAGAATATGTCAAAAGTGGATTTTTGAACAAACTTGAAACGAGGAGCATGAGAAGAATAATAGATTAGATAACGCATATTGCAAAAACAGTTAATTTCCAGGTAAAATTAAGGGCAAAACAAAAATTATATTGAGACTAATACTATAAAGCGAATAACAAAGTATATACAATTTATTTCGAATCCTCCAAGTTTTATTTTTGCGAGTATTTTTAAATATTCAACGTCATTTCATTCATAGGTTCACGTCAAGAATATATACTTAGCATCCATCTGTTTTGTTATGTTCCACTTCTATTTATATGTAGTACTTTAGAAACAACAAGCTAATGGGACGTTAAAATTTAAAAGAATTGCTACTACGAAGGTCCTCACAATAAAATATATATAAAAATATGACTACTCACATTAAAACTAGACGATAAGAATAAAATTCAAAGAATTATGCTGAATCTAGGTTTTATTAAAAAAGAATTTTGAAATAAAGTGAAACACTGATGAATTATTTATAACGATATGCTGATTTATTATTGGCAGATTAACTTATATGAATCATGTCACAATCTAGATAAAAACAGAGAAAAATAGGAAACATTCCGGAAAAAAGAAATAAAATTCAATAAAAACCAGTTAATAACTTATCCGTGCTGATTTAGATTGAATCAATAAATACATTTTCCGCATAAATTTCCACCTATTAGAATTTCTTTACACCATATTAAAAACAAAATCAATTTACTATCTATGCATTTAAAGCATTTTAAAAATATAATAAATAAATCAATCTCCTTCGATAAATCTTTTCGCAAAAAAATCACTCCCTCATCTCACCTTCAACTCGTCCATCTACATCGTCTTGAGGGATAGAAACAGAGGCTCTAATTAATGTTTCAACCGCTTCCTGTTTTTTATCTTTTTTAAAGAGTTTTCGAAAAGAAGCTCGTACCCTCGAAACTCGCACTGCGTGTTGCAAATCTGATGAAGTCATCTCATTGAAAGTCAATCATCAAACGATTTCTAGAATCGGCTTCTTACGTAACTACACATCACACAAAAAGAAGAAACTGGAGAAAAAGGTGAAAGAAAAACCACAACCGCACTAATCGTTGTCGTCAACTTGGTTCTAACTGGATTCAACTACTGTCGTGCACTATAATCGTTTTATGGAACGATGTCGATTCTAAATTACAACGGAAAGGTAAAGTACGCGCTATTTTGTATTGAGGTTTATCAGTTTATTATCTTGATGATAAAACCGACGCCTTCGATTGTGTAGTTTGTATTGATAACGATTATTTTGAATAATTATTACTTTTTAAATCATTTTTAATGTGATACTTGAGTTTTATTATATGGAGTAGAAAATAGCAACAATTTATTAATTGGGTAAAATGATCGTGCTAAGTTATAACATGGGGCCTTAATAAATAAATTTGAACAGTTGCATGATTTGAAGGAAGGCTGCAATTTGCACCATCCTGTTTTCAAACTGATTCGTGTCGTGCACGTTGATTAAAGATGTGATGATATAAAATTATTATCTAATACAAAGTACGTCTTGTAATAAGCTGCAATTTGTTTGTCTTATTATTGACTGATTTATTTGTTTGAAGAGTAACCTTAGAATGACATTTAAAGTCTATTTTGCGGTAATGTCAGAAAGGTGTTGAATAACTTTTGGGACTTTATAGTTTGCGAAGGGGTTTAAATTAAATTGGTTGGTTATTACATAGATTTTAATTATAGACGGTATATTTACACTATAGAGTTTTTTTCTAATAACGAGCCAATTGTCATTTAGCCAAAAACAATCCTTAAAATAACTGAATCAAAATTAAAGAAGTTTTATTATATTGAAGAATATATCAAAACTGTCAAAATATAATTACATTTTGTAACATTAGTAATAGTGTATTTGTGTATCAATAAATCACAATTTTTTTGTGCTGAGGTCTTCTAATTATACAGCCCGATGATTGTGTAAAATGGATTTATAACTTATTATAACTAACTTATTATAAGTTATTAATCATTATAAAAATTAATGCGTCAGTTAAGACACGATTTTGGAATTATGATGTCATCATTAAGATTCAATATTATGGACAGATTACGCAGTTGACCGATATCTGGTAATTTCTACAAATGAATATGGATTCTAGGCTTTTCAAGTCAACGTTGTATTATGAGACAGAATTAATGTATACAAACAAATACTTTAAGAACTCAACGACAGGTTACAACCACAAATTCATTATTCGTGCTGAAAGCAGGACCCATGCAGTTTCAGGCAAATGTAACATTAAACCTCATTAGGTCACACTTTTACCACCTCTTGAAAAATTATAATAAACAGTAGCCAATGAGGTTAATATCGCCTATTTTTTTAAAATCGTAACTATGGTTATTATCTCCCAGACCAGTTAATGTAACACTTGTAGCCGAGCTGTTGAAATGATAACTAGTTTCAAGTTGATATAATCTTAATTACAGAATTTAATTAGTCCTCAGAGCTATAACTTCCAGTGATAAGTATGTTTTATGCTAATATATTTGGACTAATTAAAAATATAAATCGATGTGTTTGACTCGTCACTATATCTTTCGTCACGAACCGTTTTCAACTTACAATTAGACAGATGGTTACTTTTGGGGAGGACTGTTAAAAGGACGCCCTTTCCACATATATCATATACCAGTGCAATCTTTTCCGACTATCTTTTCCCAAAGGACGAAACCCGTCTTTGACTACTATATCTTCTATTTCTTTTAACATATATCTACACATATTCTAAGGTTTAGGTTACTTAATTTAGCACTGCTATTATAGTTTATCGCAGCTCCAACGAAAACGTACCCTTACGTTGATCAGTGAATTGACACCATGATTTCACAACAAACTATACGAAATACCGCAACAATAATAATATGACCTTCGTTATGAATACATCAAGTTATCACCTATTTGAATTTAAAATTTTTCGTCAGAACATTTTTGAGAAAAAAAAAACATAATTTTGACAAAGTTGTCCACCCGAACTGCCAATCAAGTACTTTTTTAATTTAACTTGTGATAAATGAACAACTGCGGAGCCGAAAATCCAAATTCACGTGTTACATAGAAAGTTCATTGATTGGAACAAACTTCGATGTTTAAATTGAGGAACCTTGACTTTTGAAACCGGTTGAAAGACACAAAATAATTAAATGAGATGAGATAGATATTGTGATACGAGTTTGATAGTTGCTCCCACATGAAATAAAATGTGTGCTAAAGAAAAGAAATTCGATTAAAAAATGTTAAGATAACGGTAGTTATTTGAACACATGATATCTTGCAATGTGTGAAAATTTTTATTTAGCAAAATTTGATTAAAATTAAAAATTAATAATTTTGATGTTTTGTTAGTCAACATTAACATAACTACCTATCATTAACTATCTGGGGCTAATAATTTTCTCCTACGTTGACTTTTAAAAGTAAAGTGTAGTAGTATAGCTGAGCAGAATTTCTGCTGTACTTATAGAGCGTCAAGCCTTATACCGTTGAAATATACATTGGTGTGTCAGAAGAAAGTGGTTTTTGATAGTTTTTTATCATGGATAATATTTTAACATGTGCATAATTTGCGAGGTAAGTATAATTTCATTTCATAATTTTTCTACTTTTCACGAGCAAAATGTATATATAAAAAATGTCAATGCATACAATGCCAAAACAGTTTGGAAGAAGAATCCACCCAAAATTCACTAAACTGTTTCCCACAATTTATTGCGACAAAGAAGTGGTCCGCACAAATGTACGAAAATGTTGTCGATAGCAGAAACTTTAGCAGAAGATTGTTACAGTTGAGATGGTCGATTCCATTATTCGCTACACAAATCAAAATACTGAAGAGGTTTATAGAAGTTGCAACGGAAAATCCAGATACACAATTGTGGTGGTCGGTAACTACGCCAGAAATGTTTGATTTTATTGGAATTTTGATTTGTTCTGGGGGCAACAACTCAAGTACGGATCATGTAAGCGGAATGTGGGAAACGAGATCGTATCCTCTTTACCGTGCAACAATGGGTTACAATAGAAAACAAACCGTATTTCTAAAACAATGCCTGCTAATAAATAAGAGACCACATAAGCGCACACAAACGTGACCACTTGCATTTTTCTTCAACATCATTAATGTTTGCGCTCTTGCAGGATATATAATTTTATAATATTATTTATTATGAAAATAATAGTATGCTCAAGAAAAGAACTAATGAGCGTTGTATGTTCTTGCATTAATTGAGCGAAGAACTTGCCAAACCAATGATTGAGGTTCTTTGAACAATCAAATCACTCGAAATCATTCAACCAGACTCGCGATTGAAAACCTGATAGGATGCTCGACCACTGTTTCCACTTCTGTAGCAAGAGGAAATCAACCTCTTGCTACATGAACATGCCTCATGCCATATATGCTATGAATTAACCATAAAAAATCGTAGGAAATCTCGTAAAAGATGTAAAAATTGCGAGAGACCTGTATGCGACGAGCACTTCGTAACAAAAGCCACATGTATCGACTGCAACCAATAAATAAATTTTTATTTACACTATAAAGTATTGTATTTTATTAATTATTGGCCATTTAGGTAATTATTAACATCGATTTACAGCCGAGAATATCAATTTTTTCTTCAGTGGGTACCCGGGTAAAACCCACCCGAGGTAGGACCTAAGTGCACCCTACAGTTACTGTTACTTCAAGTTGATTTTTCAATTACAAAAAAAGTTTTGCGAAATATAGCTATCAGAATCTGTTTGTAAAGAGTTTAACTTCCTAGATCCGGAGAATAAAATCGAACAAAAAACATTTCAATCAGTTGCATGCTAAAATGTGGTGAGGTGGACACCTGGGTACCTGTACTTTTGGCTACTAAAATGTTTCCAGACCCAGAGATCTCCTATTTTTCTGTTTTTATACTCTTAGCGAAATAAAATCAGAGTGCACAAAACACATCGCGTAAAATAATCACCAGTTTTAAACTATAATAATTTTTTAACGTATTGCTCGATTTTAATAAGAATTTTTTAGAACACCAAATTTACAAGCTTTAAAGCATAACGCAGCTTCTTCGACAACGCCATGAAAATTGATGAAAATATTTCAGTTTGGTGTCACTAACGTTATTAACTATTGCTAGAGAAGAAAAATGTCTTTAAGTCTAACAGAAGTTGCAATGGCCAAGTTGGGCAGAGGCTTTAGTAGAAGATGAATGCAGTACTCACTTTGCTGTTCACGTTTTTAGCGCCAGTCAAACATTTCGATACAAATGTTCATGTTCGTCTGAACCTTCATCAGACGGTCTGTGGTGCAATACCGTGATGATCGATTGAAACGACTTTGTTACAAAAGAGACATACCACAACAATTGTGGTACGAAATTGTTTGGAATAAGTGCGTCGAATGAATGTCAGTTTGAAGAAATTTGAAGATGTGGTTGCTTTGAGAATATTATGTTGCTCGATTACAATTTGACTAAACGTACTCTTCTCAGACGAAGCGAAGTTCTGCAGGAAAGGCTTATGCTACTAAGCATAAGCCTTTCCAAAGGGAACTACTAAAGTTCCCTTTGGTCTATTTAGTGGTGACAACTTTTTGCGCATGCGCAATAACGCATGCACTATACAATGCTAGATGGTCCCCGACTAGCGTTGGAAGAAGAGTGCAACAAGATTTTATAAAATGATTTTTTAAATATGACTCCATATTGTTTGATTTACTTGTCCCAGTTTAATTAAATTTTACCGGCATCCATGACTACGTTATCTTTTAGAGCTTGTAGCTAGTGTTAACAACAATAGAAACTTGCACAAATCACAGAAGTGATTAAAACAGCGGAGACTACAAGTTCTTTATGTTTTAACTTAATTTCTTTTCTCAACAACTGAAAACACACATTAGCTTTATTCACCATTGGTGAAATTTTGTCATTGGAGAATGCCAAAATGAGGCACGATACTGCGATTTAAATAGTTGTATATAAGAAATAAATAATACTTATTGATAATTTAATTAAAATTAATATTTAATAATGTTGATAATGATGTGTAAGTTATACATCGACTCAAATAATTTAACAAAAAAAAATTATTGCGTTCTCTTGATTTTCAGAACTGGAATGCAGAATTCCACGCAGGATTTCACGCTGAACAATTTTTCATCGTTTTCATCAACTGCATATTTGCGGCCTATTTCCCTTCGTCCTGTCAGGTAGTTCTGTCCCATTCTATTATGTCCTCTTTTTTCTTTCAATTTTTTAGAGTTGGTGACGTTAATTTCAAGTATTAACATTATACAACGATTTCAAGCATTATATTTTATTCTTTATTTAGTGCCGCCTTTCCAATTTATTGCATACAGTATTGTTATGTTCAATATTTTCAATTATTGGAAGTCTAAATATATTCACAGAAACTGCACACCTCTGTGTATATGTTTTCTATTTTGAAAGGCAATAAGGAAAACTGAAATAATAATCCTCGATGTTCTCTGCATCCATATCTTTCATTAAATGCAAAATCTATCGACGACTTTCATTCGATTACTTCTATTTTTTGTTAGTTCCCATATTTTACTACTATAACCAATGTTTGCCTTTTTCTAATAATAACGCTGTAAAAATATAACTATGAAATATCTCTGATTTGTGAACAATAAATAGAAGGAAATCGAGAATAAACACCACAAAATGGAGTACTGGAGGAGATGCTACTAAAGGATATATTTTACAAGGAAACGGGAATACAGATTACCTCGAATGTAGTAGTCATAGAAGTAAGGAAACTACGATGGTTCGCATGTACAATGGATAACAAATTCATTATACCAATACCGTATTATGAGAAGGGCAGGTCGATTTGCGATGGTATAAAAAGCGATTAAGCCGAGGTAGTTTACGGCCAGGACTCTACATCAATACCATATTTTTAGTAGAACAGGCCGATTTACAATGATATCAAGAGTAATTAAGTCGACATCAGTTACTGCCGAGGCGTTACATTTATACCTGATAATATACAGAAACGTCACTTGCATATTGTCAAATATGATTAGCCGAGGTCATTTGCGGGCAAGCCATCAATGCCGTATTGTTAAAAGAGCTGGTTGTTTTGCAATGATATCAAAAGTGATAAAGAGCCGACGCGATCTCGGCGCTTACAGCCGAGGATCTATATCAATACCATCTCGTTAAAAGAATTTGTTGCTTTGCAATATCAAACGTGATTAAGGCGAGATCGCTTACGGCCGAGGCTCTACATTAATAGCATATTTTTAATAAGACAGTCCGATTTAGTATGATATCAAGAGTAATTAAGTGACTCGGCCGCAAGTGGCTTTACTACTCTAACCAATATTGAAATACAGTAAGTTCTTGTATACAATAACGTATAAATGTACAACCTCTGAGGCAACCGAATCACCCTTGATATCATTGTAAATCGACGTGATCTCCAAACAATATGACATTGATGTAGAGCCACAGCCAAAATGGACCTTGGCTTAATATTTTTGACATAGTTTAAACACTGCATGCCGCTAAATCGAAGAAGACCAAAGTGAGTCTAAGGGAGATCAAGGTGCAGGGAGATAATAGAAGTTGAAGAGAGGACTGAAGTAAGTGAAGAAGGCTCGTGAAATAAAAAAAATTGTTAAGTTGTAATAAAATGGAAGCTATGAAAAGCTCACTAATTTCTGTATAAATCGACGATGACATAAACAAATGTTACTTGACATGTCATGAATGTAATGATTGACAGGAATATAAATCTAGTAGTTATTTATCGTTTATATACAGGTGTCTCTAGAATGCGTGCGTGTACAATGGAAAACCAGATTTCTTGGCTCAAAATAGGTCGATTTAAATTATCTACAGGGCAATTATAAGCAAAGGGCTAAAAAACACTAGGTGCCAGCTTTTTGGGCGCTTCTGTTTTAGTTCTTTTTTATATTAAATGAAAAACATGGTTAATTTTTTTTTATTACGTTGATTTTGTTTAGTGCAACGAAAATATAGTGACTTTTTGAGATTCTGATACTTTACGAGCGAGACGCGCTCGTTTTAATAGTCCTGGGGACGCCGAATATCTTAGGACGGCTTAGGTTATCTATATCTAAAGTTGCATTGTTTCATCGCTAGAGGACTACGAAGTTAGCAAAAAAAATTATTCTTTAAAACTCTCATTTTTGAGAAGTGAGTTCCTAGATTCAATTAAGGGCTTTCTTTGGTTTTGGATATAATTTTAAAAACACAAAACTGATACAAACGAATTATGTTCAGTAGATATTATGCCAATCTTTTTTGACCAGGTTACATTTACATCTACATTTAATTCTGAAACTTCTTTGTCTCTTATAAGATTTTAATTACTTAAGTGATTAGTCACAACAATTAATTTTCAAATATCTGCAATTATTAAGTCATTGCAATAACAAAATCTCAATCTAATTTGGCAATTATTTAAGGAATTAAAAGCTCGGATAATTTTTCGTAATTCCTCTACACTATTAATTGTAAAAGCAAGGACTTTTGACTTCAATGTCCCAAGGGAAATCAGTGCCAACTACGATG
This sequence comes from Onthophagus sagittarius, assembly GCA_036711965.1. Classification (NCBI taxonomy): domain Eukaryota; kingdom Metazoa; phylum Arthropoda; class Insecta; order Coleoptera; family Scarabaeidae; genus Onthophagus; species Onthophagus sagittarius. Next base: position 57,379,973 of record JASERS010000001.1, read on the forward strand.
TATATCTTCATATATATCTTGTATGTACAGAAAGGTTTCGTCTTTTTGTCCGACATTTCGGGTCATGATACACTAAAATGGAGTGAATCCCAGAGAGGGTGGAACAGTCACAAACAATGTGATTTACCGTTTCGTGTTCCAATTTACACTGTCTACATAGGATGTGTGTTCAAAAGCTCCATGAAGCTCATATTTTTTACCGTTTTCGTACTTTCATTGGTGATCTTACTATTTAGCTATATTATCGCTTCCATTTTTAAATCAGTGTACCTTTCTTATTTAAACAAACATTCTTTCCTATTATAAGCTATGTTATGTGTACTATGTTTATCATATATTCGCAGTTGTAAACCTAAGGGCTAATAGGGCTACAGCCCTGAGGCGCCAAATCATATATGTACCCAGTGCCCAATTCCGAGGTGTGGAATTTTGTTTGGTATTGAATTTTGTATGAAACGAGACACTCGTTTCGTTCGTCCAACCCAAGCCTGGGTGCTGAATATCTTAGGGTGACTCTGATTTAAATATAGAGGAGTGGGTTGGGTTGGGTTGTAGCCGTGCTTATAAAGATATTTTTTTAACAAAAGCCTCTATAATGAATACTTTTTGAAATAGAGTTCTTTACAAATTAATGTGGCAACCTATATATTGCAATCCAAGCTTCACCCAAATCTTTCCATTTCTTGGTCTAGTGTTAGTTTTATATAGTTAGATCTAATTCTAGATCTAAAACTATAAATATTCGAGCTTAGCCGATTTCTCTCAAGACAGCTAAACCCGAATGATTCTAGTTCCAGGTCTAGTATCAGTTCGTGTTTTACTTCAGTTCAAATACACAGGGTTGGGTTGAGCTAAGTCATCTGAAGATATTTGTTTAAGGATGGCCTCTAGAATGAACAGTTTCTGAAATAGAGTACTTTACAAACAGATTTGGCAACCCTGTGTATTTGAATTGAAATAAAACTAGAACTAAAAGTACACCCAGAACTAGAATCTTTTTTAAATTTTGTATGAAACGCATTCGTTTCGCTCGTCCAACAAAATATCTTAGGACGGCACTGTATATTTGTTATACAAGCTACTGCTCCTACTCCTCATAAAACAATGTATGATTATAAGTCGACAATATTTCTTATATTGTCGTAAACTAACCTAAAGGACTATCTTGTTTCTCTTATTAGAAAAAATAGAATAGGCGAAAAAACTAATATACATTTAGTCTTAGATTTAACTGATCTAATATATTTGGAAAATGAGTGATTTGGAACGTTCATATTTAGATAAAATAAAACTCAAATTTTTGCATTTTTTGCTGGATCTTTGCTTATCTTTCATTCATTTCCGTTCATTTCTGAGGATAATTCAGGAGCCACGTCAATTTAAAGATCGGGATTTTAAGAGGAAATGATTTTCTTGAACTGAGGAAATATTTTCTCATTTCCTCGCCGATATTTCTGTCATCTTGTGTTAGTACAATTATTAAAAGTTAAATAAAAATACAATTTTTTGATTCAATAATTATTGTAAATATCAAAAAATAGTATCTTTATAAAAAAAATAAATATAAATAATAATAAATATAAGACGATAATATCAAAGAAACACATAGAAATTTCAGATTTTAAACATTAACGTGGTTCCTTGATGATTAAAAGAAATGAGTAAAATCCAAAGATCCATCAAAAAGTGTAAAAAATTTAATCTTATTTTATTTAAACACACAAGATGAAAAAAAAAATAAATAACGATAATAACAATAACAATACAGTTTGTTTTAGGGTTAAAGCAAATAGGATAATTTGGGAGGAGGTGAGAAATGTTTGCTGAAATGTTAACGTAAATATTTTAAAAATCGTCTAATAAACAAATAAATTATATATTTTTACACATACACCTAGAGTCAAATTATTTTTAGAAATTCTAATTTAAATATTAAGAAAGATTTTTAATAATAACCTTGTACCTTGGATCAACCGACAATTTACGACAGTCTTTGATGCAACCGGATGTAAGAAAATTCCGCCTCGTCTTCCCCCCAACGTAAATACCAACGGTGCCAAATTTCATGCGCAGAAATAAAATACGTAGTTTAACACTGTTTACCTTGGCTAGAGGTCCCAAAAGGCACCGTAATAATTTTCCGGACGTTTCCGTACCGCTCCCGAACAATTTTTCTAAACTTTTCTATTATTATTTTCAAAAACTCGTAAATAAATTAAATCGGTTGTTCTTTCACCAAGAACACAACACAAGTTATAACCGCAAATGTGATACTTCGTGTTCATAAAATCGTATGAACAGGTTGTGTTAAAACTATAATATGTATATTATGTTTGCACACACCCGCAAACGTTTAGGTCGACTTCACGAGACTGACGTGAACCGAGCCATTCAAAAATAACTGAGGAAGTTATAGTTGAACCCACTAAGGTTCCTAAACCGATAAGGAAAAAGAGCGTATTATTAATCCAAATTAGGAGTAAAACAGGAAGTTGAAAATTGATATCAGTGTTGACGTTGAAACGTTTTATGGAAAAATAATTTAACAAAAAATTTAAAATTGTCACACCTAAATAATGATAACAAGAATATATTAAAAATAAATAAATAAATATTAAATTGAAATAAAGAAAACTTTTGCTAAGTATAAAAAAATGATATTTATAAAGGCGATGAACGAGCGAGTCGAGTCGAAATTTTTTTATAGTGTCCGAATACGAGTCGCGACGTCATAAACCGTATTATTTACAGTGGAGCGCCATTCCAAGATATAAAATTAATTGACAGGCAGAAGATTGCGAGAGGGTCGGACGTAAAAATTCTCGGGGAAATTCGATATCCGAGCTGACGCGGCGAGATATTTTCGCCGTCGGCCGGTAAATCCGAAGAGTTTATTGTGTACAAACGAAAACGGATATTTATTTCCCGAATCGACCAGAGATAAATCAGGATGACGACATTAACTCTGAAAATGTGGTCGTAATTTAATAAAATAGAACGGTGAAGGCGCCGTTTCACGTTCGAAATGTGTATGAAAATTTTTATTGAATTTTATCACCCAGCTGTTAAAACTTAATGAGTAAATAAAAATAAACCCGACCCATTAATGTTATTGTTGTATTGAAACAATTTTTTATGTGGTAAAGTAATTAAAAATTATAATACATGATTTGAATGCATTAATTTAATAATTATTTCTCTTAAGTTATGCAACCAAATATACGTTTAATAAATTATAGAAAATATCAAAATAGTTTTTATCACTCTCATTTGTAAAATCGTTATTTTGAAGACATTTTCAGTTCGTAAAGTACGTCATTATGGACAGCAGTGCGTAAAGTAATGAAAGAGTATGTGCAGTAACAATGTATTTGAAATGGAATTTACTTTAACGTAAGGTTTTACAGCACCATTTAGCGCGTTTCCATTCCATAGTAACAAGAAGCAATCGTAAAAAAATAATTTAACAAATATTAATTTTTAGTTCGTAGATAAAATATTGTATGAAACTGTGTATGAAGTGCTTTTTGCGCGCTCACGTGATAATAATGTAATCATTATTTACATTAATAAACAACTATTTTTATAAATAACTATTATGAAGCAGTGCATGATGTTAGCTTTTACGCACGGACGCACAGTGGTCCGAAAGCGGTCAAAACCCGATCGAAAATAAAATAAAAAAAATGTTGTGTGTTGTTTTCTTAAATGTTACATATATTTGAATTATTTAGAGACTCTTAGGGATATTTATTAAGACTTGGGTGTTTTATAACAGCTATTTCGCAAAATAACTTGCTATTAAAATTTCTTTATTTTGTATGATAAAGTTTTCTACAAACTAGTACACCTTTGGATAACAAAGAAATATGATATATCACTACTTGAAATTTTTTTTGAAAAAAATAAAAGTTGGTTCAGTATTTTAAACTGGTTTTATTAGTTATATTAGTCTGACTTGTTTCGCTTTTGATGAAATATTTTTAAATGAATCATACATAATTTTAACATGTTAACGTGATGTAACGATTTTATATTTTATAAATTTTAAAATTTTAACTTTTAAGTCTAATTGGTTCGATATAATAAAAATAAATACTGGAAATAATTACTAGTTCGACTAATATAACCAATAAAACCAGTTAAAAGTACTGAACCAACATTTATTTTTTTCAAATTTGACATATTGGTAGAATGGATATTATTAACTTTTCAACCTATAAAATTTTTTTGCCGATGGTTTTTTATAGAGCAAAGAAAAGTCCTCATTTTGTGCCATTTAAAAAGTTCAAAAAAATTGCGGTCATTTATATTAACCTCAATAAATACTTATATTTTTCGATAATTTAATCTCGTAAGTTAAAAATCTTGTGAAAGAACAAATAAGAACAATTGTAGCTAACATTTTTATATTGCTGAAGGTATGGTGTACATAGCATAAAAAAGAAGTCTTGCGCCTAAGTGCGTCGGAAGAAAGAATTTGACAGTCAAAGATTACACATAATTTTGGATCTTACATTTATTCTTGTTAGGATTTTCGATATTTTAGCGATGTGTATTGGCTTTTATGAAGTTTCATGTAAAGTAGTTTCACTTCTCTTGAAGTGGAAAGCAGAAAAAGCTCAACAAATTCAATTGACTGCTCTGCTAAACGAGCTCTTGATTTAATAATATCCTTTAATTTAACTAAAGTTGCTATTACCAGTTGTACAGTTATCTGAAGAGACTCGAGAGGCGAAACAAGCAAAACTTAGTTCCGATCCATAAAATAGTAACTTTAATAAATAATGAAAAAATAAGTAGAAAATTTGAATCAAGACGTAAAAAATTATACTGAGCGAGATTTTATGCCATTCGAACAACTGTGGGAAACAATGTTCAGAACAAGCAAGTGTTTCATAATATATGCGCCGGACTTTAGGATGTAATAGTTTGTTCAACAATTTGAAATAAAGTTTCTACCAACTTACCCTCTAAAATGCACCATTTCCGATAATATTTTTGCATGGGTGCTCGCGTCGGACTATCAGTCTGACCATAAACGTTTTGTTGTAATCAAACATAATTTCAAGTTTATTACTTTTTTGTTAATTTTATGAAAGCTTCAGGCCATCAATATGGTTATAAAGGGGGCGTTTGAATGGCAATTTTTATATGTGACGGCAGAGGTACCTAACTTACAACTTTAATGGCAAATTATAATGGAAAACTAAATAGATAGAATTGAAATACACATATTTGTCTATTCATTGAAGTATCCTGCGTTATAAACCTGCTGTATTTGAGATATAAAAAAGTTCTAAAGTTTGCCATATTTTGCGCTTGATATAAAGCGACTTTCACGAGAAATTAAACATTAAATTGAGATGCCAATGCTTTAATGAATCTGGTAGAATGTGGAAAGGGATTATGTGAAATTAGGAGTAAATCTGAATTGTAATTATCTCGAAAATTGGGTAAATTCTTAAAAAATTAATTTTAAAAAAATAATTAAAAAGTAAAAAATTGGATTCTCAAGTTGATTGAGTCTTTATGTGACCGACAAGGGCTATCTGGGAATCCTCGGAAGACAGAGTTGATTCTTTTCACACGATTGAGGAAGGTTGGCAAGCCCAGTTTGCCATCTCTTGCTAATACTTCATTAGTTTTGTCTAAAGAAGTCAAATATCTGGGCATTATACTTGACAACAAAATGACATGAAAGGCTCACCTAGAGAATAGAGTGAAGAAAGCGTATGTTGCATTCAGTCAGTGCCGGAGGACTATAGGTAAGACATGGGGGCTGTCACCTAAAACTGTCACCTAAAGTACAGAGACCTGCGTGTTTGTATGTTACAGGTGCGCTGCGATCTACCCCCACCGCAGCATGGAAATCATGTTGTACCTACCGCCACTTCATTTGTTCATTCAAGAAGTGGCACTGGTGACCATGTTTCGACTGCGTACAGCAGGAATCTTTATGGGTGAGAGAAACAGTAAAAATGCCGTACTCTGGAATGAAATGGTCGGTTACTTGCCAATTCTGGAACGTAAGATGGACTTCATACCCCTACAACACATTTTTACTAAGAGTTATCTCACCTATCCAAGTTCCACAGAAGTAGAAGTAAATAAAAGTAACAAAATCTACACTGATGGTTCGGTTAGTCGGGAAGGAGCTGGAGCTGGAGTTTTCTCGTACGATCTCCAACTCCACATATCTACTCCATTAGGTAAAGGTACCACCGTCATACAGGCAGAATTAATCGCCATTCTACTTGCCGCTGACTTTATTGTCAGATCCAACTTGCAAGATAAGACTTTCACAATTTATACTGACAGTAGAGAATCCATTTCAGCCCTGAGTAGAATAACTATTACCTCAGGACTTGTCATGGACTATCACCTAACATTGGAGAAGGCCGCAGCACATAACTGTGTTTCACTTCAATGGATAAAAGGACACTCGATCTGTTCAGGTAATAAGCACGCTGATAGGCTTGCCAAAAGAGCGTCCAAGCGTGCTATCTGTCTAATGAACTGTTGTGTTATCCTTCAGCAAAGACAGCTTCGTCTTTTGTAAGACTCGGTAGAAGCGCCATATGTATTTTAACGGGACTCATCACGGGTCACTGTAAGGTAAACAAGCATCTCTACAACCTTAAGCTTGCTACTAGTCCTCTCTGTCGCTTTTGTCAAGAGAGCGAGGAGACTGTTCGACACATCTTGTGTGAATGACCCACTCTACAAGACCTCAGAATGAGAGACTTTGGAGAGGAATGGCCGAGCACAGATGGCATCAGGAACACACCTCTGAGCTGTATCCTAGCCTTCGGAAATTCCTTAGGCTGGTTGATGGGGCCCGTTGGGGCCTAGGTGCTGTATGCTTTTGCGTACCCTCCGCTTTCCTACATACATACATGGATAAAACAAAAAATGTGCGATTTTGTCATAATATTAGGAATTTGTCATGAAATCTGTATAAATCAGTAAATTAAAACTTTGTCATCTATTTTATATCGCTTTGCAGGATAGCAAAGTAGCGGTATCAAAAACTCGGGTGCTATTATTTTCTTACTTTTTCTAATTATACTGAATAAACCCAATATACTTTTCGTAAAGTTTGTCATAACTCATACTAATACATATAGCACTTATGTATAAAATATATACTGTGTATCCAAGCCAAACTCGGACACTAGAAAATAAATTTTATGTTTCGTGTTTGGATTTTGAAAGTTCAATGAATAAACAATCGAAAATAAAATTACCGCTATTTCCCTACCAGTTTTAGTTCGAGCATTGTTAGTAAGAGAGTATTATTGTTTAGTGTCCGAGTTTGGCTTGGAGCCACTGTATATACTTGTATAACTCCATGCTCATAAAGCAGTTGTCTCTTGTGACATTTTTACCAATATTATGAAATTGATTCCATATCATACATAAAAAAATACTCTGCATTAATAAAAGCATACATTTCTATAACATACTTATTTGCCTCACAGAAGTACTTCTGGAGACTACATTAACCTCAAAATGCTTCTAAGTATCATGTAGGTACGGAAAGAAAATAAGGTGTAAATGCAGTACCAAGGCGCACGGCTAAACCGAAACATTCTGGTTATAAGTCTAGTATTAATTCTAGTTTTAATTCTTATTTAACTCTACATTGTTGTAAATTCTTCTGGAACTAAAAGTATAGCTTACACTAGACCGACAACCTAGCTTCAGAACTAGAAACATTAGGGTTTAGCAGTACGTATCTTAAGATCGCTAAATATAATGTTTCTAGTTATATTTAGGTCTAGTGTTAGTTCTGAAGCAAGGTTAGGTTGGGGGCGGTTCCGTCTTAAGATACGTACGGCTCACGGCTACCAACCCAACCCAAGTGTTTCTAGATCTAGTGTTATCTTTTTTTCCTCTTTGCAACTCGATTCGGGGATATACTGTATACATTTTTTTGGAAAACGATACATATATTGCAAGGACGTAAAAGAATCTTTAAAGACCAAAAACCTTACAAATTTACAAGTGCTGACATCTCTCATATAAGTATTATGATTTGTATTTTTTGTAACTTTTTTGTGATTTTGTATTTTAGAGGATTCTTGACTCATCAAAAACATGAAACTCTCTTCAGTCATCCTTAAATGATTTAAAAAATGCTTCCCGATCTTCATGGCATAATTCTCTAATTAAAGTACTAGACGCACATAGGTTTTTTCTACGTGCATACACTATCTAATCCAGCAACTGTTTTCGTTTTTTTTGTTAAGTTCTAAGAAGCACATTTAGACTACCACATAGATAACAGAATGAGGAACATCACTTGACGCCATTATGATTACTGTGCCCGTACACAATTACAATATTTATGTGGAAACAACTTCTGCCGTCAGTTAATTGGTGTCACCAAACTAGCTTCTTACTGGCGCCGGTAATACGCGCATGTGGAAACTTCTTAGCTTTAAGCTCTTTTTGTCTGGAAACAATTTCATCAGTTTTCGTGATATGCTCACGATTCTTACAGTCTACAGTCGTACTTAGAATTTTGTCATCGATAAATATTTCCAAATTTCAGTCGATCTTTTCTTATATTTTGAGGTTATCATTGTTTTTTTCGTATGGATAAGAGTGTTTATATCATACAGTTTTTCCTCCTCCTAAAATTTTAATGTTGGCATCCCAGATTCATTGTAAAAAATTAAATCATTTTCTTAGAAGAAATGTGTTGTTTATTTTAGTTCTCTGTCGAATACCTTAATAATTAGCTTACATATCGTATATTAGTATCATCAGTGCTGGGTTGGACTTTCAGTTTGATTATCAAACAGTAGCCGTACGAATACGTCTTCGCCGTACAAATACGTCTATCATTACAAAAAATACTAATGGAGTAACCAACGATTTAAGATGGTATTGTGAAGGAGAAGATAATACACTGACTTTCTTTTGAGATAATGCTGAAATTGCTTTCGATTGAACTGTGAGTCATAAGGTAATAAGTAGTAAGGTAAATAGTAACAGTAATAAAGCTTGATAGTAAATTAATAAGGACTAATAAAGATGAACTTTGAGGCAAATATTTATTGCAAAATTTACTAATTATGACTTTAAAACATTTTTTCTCACACAAAACACACTTTATTATGAGTAGAAAATGCTTACAAAAGTGGTTTTCTGTACGAAACGCAACGGTTCCGGAGACATTTGCAGAAAACGATTTTTTTAATTAAATTTCAACACCCTGTATCATGAAATGAATGCATTCATTTCATGATACCGTTGCGTTTCGTACAGAAAACCACTTTTGTAAGCATTTTCTACTCATAATAAAGTGTGTTTTGTGTGAGAAAAAATGTTTTAAAGTCATAATTAGTAAATTTTGCAATAAATATTTGCCTCAAAGTTCATCTTTATTAGTCCTTATTAATTTACTATCAAGCTTTATTACTGTTACTATTTACCTTACTACTTATTACCTTATGACTCACAGTTCAATCGAAAGCAATTTCAGCATTATCTCAAAAGAAAGTCAGTGTATTATCTTCTCCTTCACAATACCATCTTAAATCGTTGGTTACTCCATTAGTATTTTTTGTAATGATAGACGTATTTGTACGGCGAAGACGTATTCGTACGGCTACTGTTTGATAATCAAACTGAAAGTCCAACCCAGCACTGATGATACTAATATACGATATGTAAGCTAATTATTAAGGTATTCGACAGAGAACTAAAATAAACAACACATTTCTTCTAAGAAAATGATTTAATTTTTTACAATGAATCTGGGATGCCAACATTAAAATTTTAGGAGGAGGAAAAACTGTATGATATAAACACTCTTATCCATACGAAAAAAACAATGATAACCTCAAAATATAAGAAAAGATCGACTGAAATTTAAAATTATTTTCAAAATACTTTTTATACTAAATTACATCTTATTTATCAACAGATATTGAATATTAAGCATTATTTATGAACAAATTATCCGAACTTTGAGAACATCTTGAAGACGTATGAAGCATGGTATAACATTTTAACATTATTTTCGATTTAGAATTGAACGAAGAATGTCGCTACGTACAGATTATTCGCAATTTCTGAACACACGTATATCTCGTGAGTGTGCAAACAGATCTTTTGTGCAAACGCACAGTTTCATACAATACTTTATTTACAAACTAAAAATTAATATTAATAATTATCCATAGTTTTTGAAGTTGTCAAGAAATTATGTCAAGCTTATTTAACTCGTGTTTCTATGGAAACGCGCCAAACAGTGCTGTAAAAATTGTGCGTTAAAGTAAATCTTGTAAATAATGTAAAGAAAATGTCTTCAAAGTAATGATTTTAGAAACGAGAGTAGATAAATAAACCGACACTATTCAAAACATAAATTAACAAATTTTGGATATAACGGATAAAATATTTTTAAGTCATAACGTTAATATTATCTATTTAACATACTAGTGTAGAGAGAGATAATATCTTTATTATTTAATCTATCGATCCGGTAGCTTTTCCGCTTAGTGAACAGAGTTGGATATAACGCACTAAAAAAATAAATGTAATAAGCGTTTCACCACCATCTCCTCTTCAGTGGTAGTTCAAATACGAATTTCATTATCACCAAACCTTTGCTGATAATGAAAAAAAACCTACCACTACAGTTTTTGTGATAGGAAAAATCATTGTCTAATCCTGAAGCTGTCATATTGAAACAAATCATATTTTTGAGTAGAGGTTTCTAATTTTATCGCACCAGAAGAAGGAAAATATAACTTTTTATTTCCTTTTTAATGTTACACATTAAAAAGACGGTTAATGAGATTTTGCCTTGTCGATCGATTGACAATTCCAGCAAAGGAAAAAAGTTTTTCTGCAAATACAGAGGGAGGAAGGGGTGCGTGGTATTTTTTTGAAAAATGTTATAATAGGAAAGCGGTGCATCAATGCTAATAAGGTATAAAATCATTGTTATTTACGTTCTAAGTCCGGAAAGTGACTTGTAACACCTTCCTTGTACGAGGTAGATATTGCAGACAAGGTGACAAAGGAGCCGAGTCTGGAATATCTAGGCGACTACTGTTACAAAACCTACCTAACGTGTATCGTAATAGTGTATTTCATACTGTCGAGTCTGTTTAAATGAAAAATTACGACATATGTACATAGAACATTGACTTATTTAAAAAATTAAAACGACATTAAATTTGACATTAATTTTATCATCTTTACATTTATCGCTGTATATGATAATGAAAATTGTTTAGATGCCCAATTTTACTCAGTAGTTTTGGGTATTATTTTTAAGATTTTTGCATTATGTGATTATTGTATTTTTGTGTCTTATATATTTTTGTGTTTGTTAATCCAGCGGTCACCATATACTTTTATAGATTTGTGTTGCTGATTCTGTGGAAATACTTTTATTTTTGTAGATAAATGACCAAAAGTGTTTTGCCCGTTTTGTTAATTCCGTTTGGACTCTTTTATGGTGTATTTTCAATTTGAATTTAACGTCTACATGAAACGTCTAATGCCCAGATATTTGATGGTTGTTGTGAGTTTAAGAATCGCTGTACCTGCCCTTATATGCGATAAAGGTTCGGATTTTCTGGAGTGCAACAGATCAGAAGTTGGTATTTCTCTGTATTGGGGGAAACTCTCCATTTTTTAAAACCAAGTCGCCGCTCCGTCTTGTACAATGCCTGTACTTGTTCAAAGGCAACTTAGTGTTTTTACATGTGTTGTTAACATCGTATCATCTGCGTAGTGGAGTATGTTGCTGTCTGAGATTATTGTATTGGCGTCTAATTTGTAAATGTAAGTTATAAATGTTATGCGAGTGTAAAAAATGATTACGACGTGGAATTTTTAGTTTGATTTGAAACATTCTATTGTAGAGAAACTCACTTATAATTTTTATGTATGATACGGGAATTTCATCTGCTCTATTTTAAATATTAAAGCTTGGTGCCAAACTGTATTGAATACCTTGTTTATATCTAGTAACGAGGTGGCGGTTTTCCTGTGTTGGTTGTTGGCGGTTTGAATGTTGTTTGTGAGGACAATTAAAGGATGCACCGTGGACTGTTTGGGTATTGACATTTTCCATATAGAGGGAAATATGCAATTTAGTATGCAGAATTTAAACATGTTGCGGATTGTGTTGTGTACTTGTGAACTAAATTGTTGTCTGAGCAATTTTGTGATAATAAAATCAAATCCTGGACATTTCATTTTTTGGCTAGGTGCTTATCGCATTCTTGTTGGAAATCATGAGTAAGCTATTCATTTATGTATTGTTGGTGTCCAACATCGTCGTCCCTATCGCTATTTGGATAAGGAGAGAATGAATTTTGAAAGTGTTAGGCAAGTATGTTGTACTTTTGTTGTTCTATATTTTGTATTATGATGTAATATTAGAATATTTCTAGTTTCTTGTATTTTGTCACTTTTTGATTTTCCCAATATGTTTTCGCGATCTATTTCGATTTCTTTGTACCTTTTTAACCTTTGGTCTACTTAATACTTATTAATTAGATTTTGAACTGTCTATATTTACTCCGTTTTTGTGAATAATCTAGACTATGATGTTGGGAAGTAAGTGGAAATCTTGTTTGCAGTTCGTGTTGATTGCAGCTCATTTGGATTTTTGTACGATAAATTTAGACTTTGTCTTTGTTCGTGTTAAGTGCAGTATATGCATAAACTATATTTAAAGAGAATCGAATATTCCAAAAGTTGCTTCTAGTGTTAGATAAAGTTTAACATTATTTAAATTCAGGTTTTTTTTATTGTTCAGTGCTAGATTGCTTTATTTTTTTTATTATACTCAAAGCAGAGAGAATAAAGCCAAATAAAAATTACATTTAGCTTAATTTTTAATATTAATACGGTAAAATTACGGTTAACGCGAACAACTTGCTATCATAAACTAAATACTAGTTGCAAGCAATATGTTTCCAAATTATATTACTTTTTGCTCGGTTAAGACAAAAGTTTATAACTGTGTTCAGATAACTCGAACTCGATAGAAAACTGGCGAATAGTAGAGACGATCGATAAAGAACGTTATTAATTGATGCATAGAATAGTCCTTAATACAAAATGTCTCCGAAGCAAAACAAAAAAAGAACGCCAGAAAGAGGAAGAAAATTGAGTATTGAAGACAATTGATATTAAAACAAAAAAAAATTTTTCGATGAAGTAAATAAATCGTTTTAGTTAAAACGAAAATAGTTAGAAGTCGCCAGCAATGTCTCTTTTTATCCATGTATGCATTTTCTTATTTATGATTATTACTTATATTAATTAAAAATCAAAAGTCATATTTACGTAGACCCAATATCAATCAATGAGCAACTGTTTTGAATTTATTGCAATCTCAACTTGCATATCGACGTAAACAAGGGCCATAAATGAAATCACAATAATTAAATGCTGAGGGTACAAGCGATTCACAATGTTCTCTTTCAAATTATGATTTAGAATATAATGACTTGACTACAACAATTTCAACGAAGCAAATGATTTTTGCACCAAATTTTTAATATGTTCTTCAAATCTCAATTTGGAATCTACCTCCAATATCAATATTTGAGTTTTCGGAAAGAAACTCAAGAGCTTCTTTGTTACCAAAATAAAGTATGGATGACTTGTCGGGATTGATTTACAAATAATGTGGGTAAGAAATTAGAGCCACCAGCTCCCAATCACGATTAATCTTAGTCATAGGCTTCATCAAATTCAGATAATCTAAGTTTAGACTAAATCTGACTGTCATCGGCATATGCTTGTAATTTAATTTTATAAAATATCTGTTGTGTAAATTGAAAATAGCAGCGGTCCCAGAATGGAACCTTGGAGGACGTCTGATTTCATTAAGATGAAAGGGGCAACATTATTATTATATTCAACAGATTGTGTTCTATTTGATAGACATGACGCTATCAAGCGCAACGAACAACTTCCAAATCCATAATATTTTAGTTATGCCACGAGCTCATGATAAATTTTATTAAATGCTTCGGAATAGTCTAAGAGCACAAGAACCTCACATATGCCAGCATCACAAGCAGAAAAAGATCCGTTGCTACCCGTGCCAACGCTGTTCCAGTGCTAAATGCCTTTTCAAAAACCATCCTGACTATCTGATAAGAGATTATTACGATCTACATATGCATTAAGTTAATTATATAATTCTTTTTCAAACAATTTCGAAATAACAAGAGAGATACTAATTATACGTAAATCCAATAGCCCGTTTCCATTCAATTGGCACATACTACTGATGGATACAATAATTAATAAGGTGTGTGATATATTTATCAATAAATAATATCCACAATTTTAACATTTTCACTGTCACACCATCATGACCACATGGATTAGATTTAAGAGAACACAAGCATTGATGCACTTCATGTAGATTAAGTGCATCCACATTATTACTGTAGAGTAGTTAATTCAAAATTAAACTGTACATTTGGATTGTACAGATCATGTTGATATATTAACTACCAATCAAATACTTCGCATTTTCAATCACTTATATAATAAATTGTACAAATTAATTTTAATATTTGTGGGGTTCGACAAATAAAACGCAAAAATAAGAACTGCAAAATCTTCTAACATAGCTCTTTCAGTACCAATATTACGGGATAGGGCTAAGAAAATTGTCGCAAGATGTGGAATTGAACATTTTAAATGTTCTTGAGAATGTCTATAGCGTAACAATACAACTGGTTTAGAAATGTGTAGCCATTCTTTCTTATTCAATTGTCGCGCCCATAAAACTGAAAACTTAAACTTATTTAACATCAAGCTGTATTTCTTTCCATCCAACACTAATAGTCTATTGCAGTTACTTGATCAGGACAAGATAGTTAATTTTAAATCATTTTACAAGACAAAACTAGTGAAATTTGCTGCTCATTCTCTTGACAACAATGGAAGAGTTATATGGGATTTGCTACAAGTTATTAAAGTAATAGAGTCGTCTTGGAATTCAATTAGTCAACAAATAATCAAACGCTGTTTTAATAAAGCATGGTCGAATACTAATTTAACAAATGAAGGAAATTGAAAATTATTATCAGCACACAGAAAATGAGCTGTTTTACAATAACAGATATAGTTACTTGAAAGTTCATTTTATGATTTTGGTAATGTTGATAATGATTTGGCTATTTAGCTAGAGTTCCTACGACTATATTCTCATTATCTGTAGATAATGATTAAGGTAATAATCATTTCCTACGCGCTATAGAAGAAATTAATGCAATTTTTCAAGTTTTAGCTATATTTTCAGGAAGTATAAACGTAAATGAGCAATGTGAAAATTGTTTAGCAACAATTTAAACAAAACAATTAAATAAAAAACTTTACTGACTTTTTTAAAGTTAATAATAAATACTTCAATTTTAGATTAACAAAATTTGTAATTAGCCGGTTTCCTTTATCTCAAATATTTCTTGTTGTACGTCTAATATTAGTTATAGTTTTAGTTGCTTTTTAGTACTCGGTTGTTGTATATTGTTATTGTACTAAAAAGAGAACTAATGAATATAAAACGTAACGCTAATGGCTATTTAAATTAGTGTGCATTAAAATTATTCATTCAAATACTTTACACAGTATTTTTTTACATAACCTTTTGGCGTTATATTACTGTAATATTTTTTTAAAAAACTAGCAGCAAACGTTTTACGTGGTATTCACATCTACTTTTTATATTTTAAAAACATTTTTAAATAGTTGACCCAAAAGCTGAATTTAGAGAACATTCTTTTGCGAAATTATCGCTTCCACATTTTTTATCAAAACATGTTTACTTTACACCGACGCCAAAAGCGCATTATACTGCAAAAATAATATAAAAAATCCAAATTATTTTTATGTATTTTGCAATTAATAAATTTTTCATATACGCAGAGTTCAATCTCTTTGATCACGATGATGCAGGCCTTA
Organism: Onthophagus sagittarius; assembly: GCA_036711965.1. Taxonomy (NCBI): domain Eukaryota; kingdom Metazoa; phylum Arthropoda; class Insecta; order Coleoptera; family Scarabaeidae; genus Onthophagus; species Onthophagus sagittarius. The sequence continues at coordinate 57,395,939 of JASERS010000001.1, forward strand.
AACTAAATTACCCTATGGGACACACGTTATAAAAATCGACCGATAGATAGTGGCGCAGTATTACGTGCACTTTTTCGAAACATGTTTATCAACGAGAACTCAATTACAGCGATCGGTTTGCGTCAGAACCGTGTATACGGTTCCTTTTCATTTTACCCGATAGATTTTTTTTTGCTAATTGGAGAGTAGAGAAAAAGAAACAAACGCGCCGAGGTTTCCTTTTCATTCTTTTGGTAGAACCGCGGTCGCACAACCTGATTTCCAGCGGGCCGGGGCTCGTGCAAAACAACTCCTATGCGTATATGGCAATCGTGCCGGCAGAAAAATCAAACGAATAGAAAGGAAAACGGGCACCGCAAGAGACTTATTTGGACGGATAATGGGACCGCGTAATTGTCGACACGTGTATTTCTTAAGGTTGATGCGGGTCGATCGACGATTTTATCGATATAACGTATAATTACAATAGAATTTGTACACGTTTGGTACGTTTTATTGCACATTTATGTCATAAAAATCAGACCTAATGTAGATGAAAGAGGATAAAATAACTCAAATTGGTGAAACTATTCCTATATTTTTTTTTCATTTTGTGATAAGACTTTTAATAGTAGTTAATAGGAAGTTATATTACCACAACGGTAGGTCAGTGTAAATCGATATGTCGCACATAGACTACGTCACGACTATTAATGAAGGATACAATACCGTAATTGTATTGGTTGGGGTCTGTTCATATGCTGTAAATTGTGCATGTTCACGTTTCTAGTTAGCCCTATAACATTGTCCACACTGTAATTCCGTTATTATTCCGTAATTAACGCAAGGAAATTATTTCGTTGTGTTTATCTACTGTGTAAATTATATTTGTATTAAATATGTTTATTACAAAAGCCCGCTTAATTCACAAAATCCGCTTATCTAAATAAGTGTAGAGATAATTACACAGAGCTTATTATTCGATTTTCCACTGTTGAACAATTTAACTGTGTTGTCCAAACATTTTTTCACATCCACACGGTAAAAACGACTTTAACTTAATTTTTCAGGTAACACAAACCGTTTTATCGCGACACACTGAAATTGGCGTTTGCGCAAACTTTATACCAATATTGTAAGCGGATGAAGTTTAAAATGTGACCATTTTGGCGTTTGGACCGTTTTGACTTGGCAGCGTCGATATGTTCGAGATATTTATAATTAGAACATATGCATTTTTAGGAATTAACGATTAACAAATAGTATACGCCTTGTGTACATTTTGATTAATCTTGCCAAAAATAAGTGATATAGAAACCAAGACAAAAAATATATAATAGGATATTTACAAAATTAAATGTCTTTTTTGTAATTATAACGGATGGGGTAGTCAAATTGTACGGTCTAAAACTATAAAAAAGTATTAAAAATTTAATTCTTTTTGCAAAACTTGTTATGACAGAAAATGAAATATTATACAACCACAGAAAGAAGTTTCGCTTTTTGAATACCTTAAAATTAAAGTAAAAATTATGTGCAAGCACAAAGCGAACTGAGATTCGTAGAGAACGTAGAGATTTTCATTTACCACCTCATGCTTGTGTTCCGAGTATGAAAGCCATTTCTGTTTGAACTCTTAATTAAAAACAGTCCGCCAAACAATAAGAAAAAAGGCGATAGTGAACGAATTATTAGGACTTTCAAGACTGTACGAGCGATTCTAAAAATTCCTCAAAGGTCTACAAGTGGTCATAAAGCATCATTGCATAGATACCGCAGATCGACAAGAAGATTTTTACTTAATGATTTACACCTGCATCCGTACAACATTCAATTAATGCTTTGATACCACGAGATTATTCTGTTCGCCTTAATTTTTGTGAGCGTACGCTACAGACTAGGGATGGCATAAAAATCCGGCGTTGATACTGATTGTAGTCGATTCGGCTCTTTAATTAACGATCCGGTTCCGGCCGAATCAGATGACAACACTGGCTCGATTAAAACATAACAATTTGTAAATAAAATATTATACAGGGTGAATAAAAAGCCGTTGACAGACTTTTAGAACAAGATATACTCTTTTAATGTACAAGGTCTCGCTAATGTCCCCTTAAAGAGATATAGGGCATCATAGTTTCTTTAAAATTAATCATTATCTTTAATATAAAAGCCTGTTTTTAAATTTGCTTTCTACGCCATTGCTAATTTGGTCAAACGAGCAGTATTTTTGTGTAAAGTGATCAATTATTTATCAAATTAGGTCTTACAAATCTTTTACTAAAGCAAGAATTTTTAAGGAAAACAAGTTTGAAGATTGGTTAATTGAATTTCTGTATGTTTAAATATTTTAAACATCTGACAAACAACAATTGTATCAATTTAACATAAACATAAACATATTCAACATTTATTGCCACAAGAATAGTCATATTTGCAGAACTGTAAGTTACTCAAAAATTGTTGCAGTAATCAAAACTTTGTAAGAGAATTGAGATAATTAATGACACTTCACCTAAATAAAAATAAAACCTATTTATAAAAAATGATTTTCTTGTTGCAGATAATGTGTACTTTTAAAGAAACTTTAAGCCCCTGTATCTCATTTAAGTTAGTGTATTTTCTGCCGTAGAAGTTTTGTCAGCCTTTTTTGAATCAGCCTGTATAAATGATGATTTCTAATTAATATTCCAATCGAAAACTTTATGTAAAAGAAGATATTTCAATAAAAAAAATGAAAAGAATCTTCTTTTTCCATCAGTCATCGTTTCCGAGATAGTCGTTTTTAACGAATTTTGAATTTATTTTAATAGAAAAGGCTGCATTTATTAAAAAAGATTTATTTTAAAGAATGAGTTTTTCTTCATGGTTAGGTCTGATGAAGCAATGCAGACTTCTTTCCATTTACTTCTTTAATTAACCTACTTACTTTGGTGTCACAACCATATTAATCTGAACAGTTTTTAGTTTATCACATGCTAAAAGAGAGTAGTTAAAATATGTAACATTTTTTCTGCCACAAGCTATCATATCTGCTACAGATCGTTATTACAAGTTGTAGTAAATAAATAAAACAACTTTCACTCTCAATTTTGCCATAGTTGCAGTCCTTATTCATGTTAGTCCCATTATCACGCAACATTATTGTAAATTGATTCAATAGTATGTCCCATAATTGAGTTATATTCAAAATTTTATTTGCAACAACCATTTCAGTATGATTTCCTAGAAAGCTCTGACAACTTAACACAATGTTTTCCTTCTCCTATTCATTTGTTATCATAATCAATATAGCATATGATATTTTAGAATGTCTAAAATATCATATTTTAGACATTCTTTTTGCAATTTGCAATATGAGACAACAAACAAGAAAAAAATTATTAGCTACCAGCAAATACAGTTGACTATCTAAGCAGATCATTTCAGTCATTTTGATAGTAATTTTTTTGCTATGAACTATTTTTTTTATTTTATATTTTATTTGCTTGAATTATTTTCAACAGCAGGGTTTTATAGACGTACATAACCTGTTGAGTACACGTCATATTAAAGTAAACACAAAAAGAGTGAATATGTTTCAACGTGCAAAAGAAGTTTGTAGTCAGCAGTCGTCACAGCGCAAGTTGTAGCGAAAAATAACCAATGATCCCGCGGCCGGAATTCCGGCGACCTGGCTTAGGATTTGGCCGGAATTCCAGTTCCGTCAAGGTCAGGGTACAATCAGTCAGGGTTTCGCAATGGATACTCTTGCAAAACTGTGTAAACTTACAAGTGTTATAAAGCCATATCCATAAAGCGTCTGATTTGGGGTTTGTTACTGTTCTAGTAACTTTAAATTATAGTGAAGCATTTGACATCGTTAACCATAGAATGATGACTGCTTCCTTCATTACGTTAGATTTAATGACAATTCTGTTAAATTAATTGAAAGTTACACTTGCTGTGGTGTAGAACTCAGAGGTTGAGGATCGCTGAATGTATTTCGGAGCATGGGGATGTTTGTTGTCGATATATACTTCCTCTTTACCTGATTGTTTATCGACTTGTAAATACTATTTATACGCGGATGATACAATTAACAATCACTCACTTCCTTTACAAGAGGCCCAGGGTACCCCTAGACTTATAAACAATGACCTTGACCGTTTGGCTAATCTGTCTAAATCAAATTTTTTAAGTTTGATCCCAAATAAATCTTCGGTTATAATTTTCAGTAATGCAAAGGTTCGGAAGTCATTCAACAATAGTGACAATATGTTGATCAAGATAAGTGGTAATTTTGGATCTTTAGATTGACAGTGATTTACGTTTCACCGATCATGTTAATACCTTGGTTAGACGATCATACAGCAAATTAAAAAAGCTTTACCCCAATAGACATTTATTGAATAAAGATGCCAAGTCTACAGCATTCTATGTGAATCTTTGGTTCCATCATCATTTAATTATTGTGATCTTGTTTATGGGTTTTGTTCGTTGATGAATGATGTGCAGAGAATCGAGAGTGTTAAGAAGTCCTGTCTCAGGTCATTTATTGTATACGCCGTCGTGAAAGAATGCTAATATATATATAAGCTTGCTAATGCTAATTAGTTAAATATGATGGACCGGCGTAAACTTCATATTGGTCGTCGAATAGTGTCTATTGTTTCGAATTATAAGCCGCCTTACCTCTACGAAAGAATTACGTATAGAACCGATGTTCGTAATTTGAATTTGAGGCGTAAAGACTTAATCTGTTTTCCCAAGCATCGAACTCAAACTTTTAAACATTATTTTTCGTGTTTCATTGCATCGGTTCTCAACAACCTTTCTATTAGCTATTCCAGTTGCAGCATGCAAACAAAAAAAAATACAAGAAATATCTTACCTCCTGGGTTCGAGGGCTGACGGTGGTACTGACCAACAAAATTCTGTGATCGAGAGGGAAATGAATAATAATGTTCTTCGTCTTGCAGTTTGTTGTATTGGTAATGAGGGAGAAAGAATATTTATGTTTTTTATCATATCATTTCTTTTCCTTTTTTTAAGGGGCACCTATAAAACCAGCTTGCTGTGGTGTCCCTTTTAATATTCATTATCATTTTTTTTGTTCTACCTCTTAAGTTTGTATTTCTTTTTTATTGTTTTGAATATATTTATTTCTTGAAAATTAAATTTATTTCTTTGAATATGTTAATTTGATTTTGCAATTGAATATCAATAAATAGTTATTATTATCATTATTATTTAACTTAGTTGCAAAGTTATGGGTATAATCTTAGCATTTTCGAAAAAATAATGTTTTTTCATCATTCAAACCAAACTTTTTATTTTTCTAACAACACATTGTGCCTTATAAAGAATTTATAGCGGCTTTGTGAATGAAGAAGTATGTATGAAAATGATAAAGATGGCATAATTGTTTGAAGAATAACAAACTATACGCAACATCTTCAAGAAGACGCGTTTGACAGGAAATAATTTCGCTGGAAAATTGATCATGTACTAAAAAGTATCTAGAGATTCATTGTTATTATCATTTGATATTTCCATCTTCATACATGGTAACTCAAAAAAGTGCAATAATAAGCAGTAGTAGTAATATTTGAAAAATTATGATGAATACTTTTAATATGCATGGATTCGCAAATGCCTCCTTAACGAGAAAGAGAGCGTCAAAGTTTCTTCCAAATCAACATTTCAATTAATTATGTGAGAATGAAATAATGTAAACAGTTTTTGATTTCTTATATTGTTTTCTATTATTACCATTGCGTTCTAACAAAATAAATTTATTGTTTATGTTATTCATTTATTGTTCATTCTGACAATATTAGTTAAGATGTATTAATTACTCACATACGTCTGTTTTAAACAAAGTTTTATAAGAGACAAATATGATAGATAATTGATTAATTGAGCACATAACATAAAAATGCAACCCATTTAACAAAATAAGCAGTGGCCTCGAAAAAGGGTCTTTTATTGCAAATAATGCTTAATTTAAAAAGGCTTTGACGCCCTCTATCACATTAAGGAGGCATTTGTGAGCCCATGTGTATTAAAACTATTTATTATAACTTTTCAAATAATACCTGTGCTTAATAATGCTTAATTTCTGAAACTTAGACAAAATGGCAAAAAACGTTTACAAGCTGTTAATGTTTTTTCTTGCAGTTTTCTATTTTTTCCCCCGTTTCATGTCGACTGTATTTAGTATTTTTTACTCTCATATTTTGTCAAACCTTTTTCTACACTACTAGTCTTTTTTAGTCTCACTTCATTCTTGCTTCTATTAGCAGTACCATTTTAGTTCTTTTTCTTTTGCTTCAGATTCTTCCTTTTATTGCAACTATATTTTCTGTCTTTCTAACGTCTTGCCAGTGCCTTTCTTTTGACATGGTCTTTTCAGTCTCACTTCTTTCGTAGTCCCTTTGCAGTCTCTTATTTTTCTTTCCAGTTTCAGTTTTTGCTTCTACAGACTGTGTTTAGTATTTTTTACTCCAATTTCTTGTCAAACCTTTCTTTTACACTACTAGTCTTTTTTTAGTCTCACTTCATTCTTGCGTCTATTAGCAATAGATTTTATGTCTTTCTAATGTCTTGTTAGTGCCTTACTCTTGACAATATCTTTTCAGTCTCACTTCTTCCGCAGTCCCTTTCGTTTATCAACCTAGTTTAGCTTTTCTCTGCTATATACAAAATCCCCTGCTTGTCATTACGGACTCAAATGTTTCTCGTCCTGACGAGTTTCACTTTATTCTTTTCCAATTTCTTGTTTTTATACGAAGTATGTGTTTTGACTTTCTAATGCCTTATCAGTTTCTTCCTTTTATTATCATGTTCCTATCAGTTTGACTTCTCTCTTTTTGGCCATTAGCACTCTTATTCTAGTTTCCCTCGTCTCTAACTAGCCTTTTCTTACCCTTACTGTCATCCTATCCTTCCCGCTTCGTGTCCAACCACAAGTTTCCTTTCTTCTTTTCAATGAACGTCTTATCAATACAATTTCTATACAGTTTTGAGAATATGTAAACATTGATTTGCATGAAAAATAGATACCTATAGTAGAAGTATTTATTACGGAGTATGATGTCGGATTTTAAAAATTTTGAATATCGGAATTTTATTGTTAAAACTTGTATAAGAAAATGTCGCCAAATTGATTGCTGACACACCAATCTAGTAAATAAAGATAGGATCATAATCATAAGGGTGTAATTTATTACAAATTTTACGAATATTGAAAAATTTGTTCCTGTATTACTTTTTTTTTGCCCTTAAAACAATATTTATACAGAGACTACTGCAACAACGATAATTAGTTTTACCACAACTATGGCAGTAAAATTACAGCACTATCTAACAAACAAAGCTTCCACCCTATCGAGCTTCAATACTGCAGAACGTTAGGAAAATAAACGAAATTATCTACATCCTTTTAGTCTCCATTCCAATCTAATAAAAGACTATTGAATCAATCTCGACAATAGAAACCTGTTTTTGAAAGAATACTGATCAATACTGAAACAAAATTTTAGTTGTGTAGTCTTAAGAATATTTCAGCCGATTTTGGCGAATAAATAGTGCATCAACAAGCAGATAGAGTAGTTTAAGTTAAGCATTTTGCCTTAATTTCTAATTTGAACCTTAAAGTGAGAATCCTCCTTATTAACTTGGACTTGCTTTGTATTTTATCATCTTCAGTCGGAAATAAACAATTAACCTAGAATTCTAAATAAGGCGATGAAAATTGTTTTTAAAAGAGAATGGATATTTCATAAGCACATAATTGTAATTTTTTTTAAGACTGCCACTTTTCGTAACATGTAAATATATTAAAACTTTTTAAAAAATTCAAATATCAAATAGTAAGTAGATTCACTCAATAAAATCTAAATTCATTCTTTATAACATATTAATTAACTTTCAATCAGGTTAATTAATATAATGTAATTATATTTTTAACAATTTTTGTAATTTTAAATAAAAAATAAAAAGAGAATTATTGTATACGGATTCTATATTTGTACCAATAGTCATTCTCTATTCATAATTGTCTATAATCCATTATTACAGTCCATAAATGCAAACTGTTTTAAACCCAAAATCTCATTACACATATTGTATATTCCATTATACCAGACTGGATTCATTTGCAATGTGAAATAATCGCATTAAATGTAACGCGATAGTGTGCAATTTAAACAATGCTATTTATACAAATATTGATTCCTTTAACGCATTCTACACTTTTAATAAAAAAAATAATACAATGAAAATATTTCGACAACCTGGTTCTAGTAAAAATAACCCCAATCGATTTTTTTAATTCCTAATCTTTTATTTTGTTGTAATTACAAAACTTGTAATTGAATGTTTGGCTTTAATTTGACAGAACGTTCACTGTACCGGACGTATACAATTTATTCATCGGAGCAACTCCACAAACATTAATGTGTGCACTTCACTGGTTCTCCATCAAATAATCCGCTCTGTTTTCCATTATAATTTAATTGCTAAATCATGGTAAAATATATATGTACTCATATAAATTGTTAAATCGAATTGGTCGGTTAATATCAATGAGATGTAAAAGCGATGTAATTAATAATAAAAAATTCGTCTATTGTTTTTTTTTTTGGAATTTTTCACAGGTTTTTTTTGTGAAATATTCACGCTGTGTATTTGAAAATTGCTCTTGTAGCTTTTTACGTTACGTAAAACTAGTAACCCTTTCGGCTCTCTCGGTGGCATTTGAAATGAAATGTGGATGTGTTCTCTGTGACCCTTATCACAAATTCCCATCAATTTTTTTTATTTCACTTTTGAAAAATTCAGAGATGAAAGAGTTAACGAATTACATAGAGCCACTCTCAATAAATGAATAATTGAAAGAAGAACATGTTCCCAATGTCCATTCATACTAGTTTTTTAATGATTTAAAGTTACTAGAAGTCTGTAAAGAATATATGGGAAACATCTCCTATATTCATAGATTATCTTAAGGAGTCATATTTAAAAAAGTGTCATTCATATTTAAAATAGACTCAAGCACAAGAGTAAGGCAAAGCATTTCAATTCAGTATTGTAGATACCTATATCATCGAATTACATTCGAATTACCCTGCATTATTTACCCGGCACTATTACTTAAGTTAAAAATATTTGGAAATCGTAAACAACAACTTCGATAATCACAAATTTGCTTTAAAATTCCAATATTATAAAATCATCATAAAATCTCCTGAAGTATTGTTTGGTTTAAAATCAAATTATGGCTGGAAATCCCACTTAATTTAACATGGACAAAACAATATAATACTAAAAAAATTGAGGTGAAATCTACAAATAGATGAGTTCAGACTTGATGTCATCTTACTAATTCAGCAAATATATTACCCATATCTCGAAAATTCCACAATCGGAACTGATCGTATATTGCAACGAGACAATTAAAGTGAATCATTTAAGACTTGTCTTTGGGAAACAAGCAAATGTTATTTATACAAGTATAACTCCGACAATAGGAAGACATGAAATAAAAATTAATTTCAATAATGATGATTTATGAGCTACACTTTCTAAAAATAATTATTATCAATCGCATATACCTTCCTTGGCTCAAAATAGGCCGATTTAAGTTAACTTATCTATATCCAAAGTTGCTTCGTTTCGCCGCTAGAGGACTCGAAAACGCGGTAATCAATCAAAACCATTTTTGAGATGTAAATTCCTAGGTTCAATTAACGTCTCTTTATGGTTTTAGATGAAGTTTTAAAAACACAGAAATGATCGAGAAGCCATGTCTTCAGCAGGTATTGCTCCGTATTTTTTTGCTGAGTAGGCGATGACTACATAGTTAAAATTTCTGAATTGCCCATTTAGTTGCGGAACGTTTTTGTCCCTTATAAGATTTTGATTACATTAGTGGTTAAGCCAGAAAATTGGAATTTTTGAACATTTGCAACCCTTTTTTACGTCATTGCAATTACAAAATCTTATCGTAATTGGTAATGATTTCTCTGGGGGGCATTGAAATCAACAGTCCTTGCCTCTACAGTTGATTATGAACAAGAATTATGAAGAAAACATTCCCTAGTATTCAATTAGTATTCAATTTTGTAATCAAAATGACGTGAATAAGGGTTGCAAATACACAGAAATTTCTTTTTTCTGGCTTAACTACTTACGTAATCAAAATCTTATAAGAGACGAAAAACTTTCAGAACTAAATGGGCAATTCAGAAATTATAATTATGTAAGCGCCGCCTACTCAGAAAAAAAGATATGGACTAATATTCGCCAAACACATGGCTTTTCCATTATTTCTGTATTTTTAAAATTTTATCCAAAACCATAGAAACACGTTGATTGAACCTAAGAACTCATTTCTCAAAAATGGTTTAGATTCAACGTGTTCTCGAGTTGTAATGAATAAACGAGTTTCTTTTTGTTAACTTTGAAGTCCTCTAGCGGCGAAACGAAGCAACTTTGGATATAGATAAGTTAACTTAAATCGGCCTATTTTGAGCCAAGGAATCTGTGGTATTCCGTTGAACACACATTTCAGAGACACTCTGTATATAAAACTATTTAGAGAAATATTAAGATTTAGTTCGTAAAAGTAACATTTTACTTTTAAGCGTATTACAGTCCATTAGTAATTATTTTATAAATAATATCTAACACTTTCTTACTCAATAAATCTTCAAAAAGATTGTAGAAGAAGAAATAGACATATTTATAAGTCAAAAATAATATCTAATTTTCAAAAAGTTAAATCCGTTAAGGTGATATTGTAATTTCCAAGCAAAAATTGTATTAGAAGAAATTTTAATATTTGTAAATACCAAAAGCAATACCAAAATTTAAAAAAATTGTGTGGTTTTTTTATTTTTATGAATTTTAACAGGATAGATATGTTAAATTGAAACTTAATGTCTTGACGTTATTATGTGATATAAAGACGTCGAGGTAATATTATTCAAATGTCCAGGACATAATTGTAAAAGAAGAAATTATCATATTGTCTGTATTTCCATGAACTAATATGTTAGATTTATGTTAAATTGAATCTTAAACTGTCTAGATTATTATATAATATAAAGATGTTAAGCTGATATTGAAATTTCCAACAAAAATTTGTGTTAGAAGAAATCATATTTGTAAATCAAAAGTAAAATGAAATTTTTTAAAAATCATATCGTCTACATTTTCATGAATTCTGATATGATAGATTCAAAATTCCAGGAAAATTTCAGGAAAAAATTGTCACATTTATAAATAAAAAGTAATACAAAATTTTCAAAAAAAATGGCATATTTATGTTAAAGTGAACCTTAAACTTTCCAGATTATTATATGATACAAAAACGTCAAGGTAATATTATTGAATTTACCAGGTTTCAAAGAAGTGTAAAAAAAGAAATTGTTATGTTTATAAATAAAAAGTAATACTAAATATTCAATAAGTCATATCGTCTGTATTTTTATGAATAATATATGTTAAATTAAAGCCTAAACACTCTGGATTATTATATTATTATTATATGGCATGACACATACGTTAAATTGAAGCTTAAAGTGTTTAGAGCATTATATGATATAAAGAAGTCAAGGTAATATTATTGAAATTTTCAGGAAAGAATTATAAAAGATGAAATTGTCATATTTATAAATTAAAAGTTATTTATTTAAATTATTTATACCAAAGTTTCAAAACATCGTATCGTCTGTATTTTTTATGAATTATAATATATTTATGGTAAATTGAAGTTTAAACTCTGTAGATTATTATATGTAACAAATATATCATACAATAATCGATACATTTGATCGTGATATTATTAAAATTTCTAGGAAAGATTGTAAAAGAAGAAATTGTCATATTTATATATCGTAAAAAATACCAATTTTTTTAAAATTATATCGGTTGTATTTTTATAAATTATGACATCATATAAATATATATTAAATTAAGGCTTAAAGTCTCTAGATTATTATAAGATAAAGAGACGTCAAGATAACATTATTGAAATTTCCAAAAAATAATTGTAAAAGACAAAATTATCACATTTATAAATCATAAGCAATACCAAACTTTCAAAAATCGTTTCATCTATCACTTATGAATTATGATATATTTATGATAAATTGAAGTTTAAACTCTCTAGATTACTATGTGATACAAATTCGTATAGGTGATATTATTAAAATTTCCAGGAAAATATTGTAAAAGAAGAAATTGCCATATTTATAAATCAAAAGTAATACAAAACTTTCAAAAAAATTATATGGTCTGTATTTTTATGAATTCTGGCAGGCACATATGTTATTTATATTTCTAAATCATAAGGAATACCAAATTTTGAAAGAGTGATATCGCCTGTATTTTTTTTAAATTATGATATGATATATTTATATTAAATTGAAACTTAAAGTCTATAGATTATTATATGATATAAAGACGTTAAGGTAATATTATTGAAATTTCCAGGAAAAGATTGCAAACGCAGAAATTGGCACTTTTATAAACCAAAAGTAATACCAAATTTTCCAAAAAACATATGGTCTGTATTTTTATGAATAATTACAATAATATACCGGATGAGGGATTTTAAATGAGACGACCTCATAATTCATATACTATCAATTAAGAAAAATGAATAAAAGATTGATATTTGAATTAAATAAATAATTGAATATAAGATTCATCATATAAAGGGGGAAATATTTTGTACTGTTTTCATGGCATTTTGTAAATATCATCTTTATCTTTCACCTTTTTAGTACGTTTTTTAAATGGATACATATATTGTTTTCTTCACTATCATATTTCCCAAATAACTTGTATTTGAAACATTTCTTTGTTTAATAAATGCTACACGTAATAAAAATTAAAATTGTATCCATAAAACACCAGCATTATCATCAAGTAGGCCGGAAGTGTTAAGGAAGCCATAATGTCTTGCGATTGTTTTAGTACCTTTAGCTGTCAAAGTTTCCAGAGTTACAAAATCATCGTTGTAGTTCATTAATTAAGCTTAAAATAACATATGGTTACTGAAAAAATTGAAGCGATTTTTGTTATGAAGAAATAGCCAGAACTATATCATTTTTGACTAAAATGTATATGAAAATAGATACATTCTATGCCGTACATCATTTTGACGAGATGTGAAATAATTATTCAGGATCAAAGAAGAATAATTCTGTTCATGAAACCACACGATCTTTTTTATCCATAAGCACAGACTAAATACAAAATGTTTGAAATAAAAGCTGGTTATCTATGCTTAGAGAATAGCGTAGCAAAGTAAACATAGCTTACCATAAATCAGCATCAACATAGCATAATCTCCATAAAAAAGTAACATTAAATTTTTTTTCAACAATTCAAAATTTTTTTCCATGCTTATTAATTGAAACGATTTATCAAATGAATTTGTTGCTAAGAGACATTTTGACAGATATAAAAACAACTGCTATCTATAATGACCACTATTATTTAATTCCAGCCTATTGGATGTTACTTATGGTGTTCGCTGATTGCATATTGAATTTTTATTGTTTTTATTTAATGAATATTACATTAAATAAAAACATGTTTCAAATAAAAGTTATTTATTTTCTTATGAAAATAATAAAATAAAAAATAAAAGATATAATAAATAAAAGATTTAAGAAAACTTAACAAGTAAAGACAAAGTAAAGACAAAAATATAATGACACTTCGAAACTGTAATGAGAACCATACAAAATGTTTTCCTCCTTTATATGATGATGAAGCTTTTATCTGAATTTTTTTCTATAAAATTAATAGAGTGTGAGTCATAAGATCGTGTCAATTTAAATTATTATATGATATAAGACGTTAAAGCGGTGTTATTAAAATTTCCAATAAATAATTGTATTAGAAGAATTTTATTATTTGTAAATTAAAAGTAATAAAAAATATATATATTTTATGAATTATGGTATGATCTACCATAATTCTTATATATATGTATATATTTTTTTTGAAGACAGACATGATAGATACGTTAAGTTAAATTACACTGTTAAATTATAACATAATAGATATGTATATCATATTGATAATATTTTAAACTAAGCTTTTATTATTAAAATAATAAAAGCTTAGTTTCTAGATTATTGCATGATATAAAGACGTCAAGGTAACATTATTGAAATTTCCATTTTATAAAACATAATATGTAAGTGTAGACTTTTTAAGATAAATATCTAATTAAATATTATTTAATTAAGTTTAATAAACAAACTAATAAAGTTTTATTAATAAACCGAAAAAAACACTAAATAGAAATACGTTGTGATTTCCCCAAAACAAAATAGATGTTATATCCATTTTTATGTCTACGTATGTATTTGTTTCCGGGATAGTGCACCTTTGTTTGATACTTACTATGAAAGTTATATAGAACTGGCTAGAACTAAGCTCCAACTCGAGAGCATGCCTGTATTTTATAGTTATTAGCCCTTAGTAACACTTATTGTTACAACTACATACTGAGTTTCAAATGTACCGTTATTAAACATACTGTTATTATGAAGCAGACGACAGTATGATAATTGGTTTCAGGTTGATACAATGTTAATTACTCAGTCGTAGGCGAACTTTATTGAATTGGTAGTGCCGTTCCCGTAACATTCCTTTATTAATTATTTAAAATATAAAAAGGCGAGATTGAGCCGTTACAATACGATACCCAATTTTAGGTTGATATAATTAATCATGACGCCTCTGTCGCAAGTTACCTCAGCTTAATTAGTCAAATAATCTATGAATTTACCTGATAAACCAGCTTATGGCCATCACAATACGATGACAAGTTTCGCATTGATATAATATTAAATGGTAAACTTCGACTATAAGCAACTTCACAACAAAGTAATATTTATATCTAATAGTTTAATATTTAATATTAATTCAATAAAATCTTTAAATAGGTATCAAGGGTTATAAACAAGTTTAAGCCGAAATACTATTATAATATAAAAATATAAATAAAATATTAATTAAAAATAGCATATATTATAAAAATTTTCAATTAAAAAGGCAATTATCATATTCAGTGCTTCTTGCAGTGGATATATAAAGTGAAGTATCTAATAAGTAACTGTATCTATTAAAATGTAAGGGCTTAAAGGAGTTAAGCTAAATATATGTATCTATAATAAAATTACCCCAATTTTATTCTACGCTATAATCACAATAATAAGCTATTTTAAGATATACTGAGAGAATTTTGATCCTATTAGCCTCTCTAAGCCTTTATAATTAGCACAAGCACTTCCTTGAAATCAAAATTGCAAGCAGTTCTGGAATTACTAGTTATTCAATTAACCGCTTCAAGTTGAATTTATATAGGAAGGTAATCAGATTTAGAAACTGTTTGAGAGTTTAAGAAACAAGGTCGTGAATACACACCTTAACGATATATTTATACAAAAAGAAATCGTATTACGAGATGCGTTTCGCCTTTCATAAAAATAATAAGACATTTTTTAAGCAACACTTTACTTACTTAAACAAATTTCTAAGTTTATTACAATGAAGCAATTTTGTTAAAAATACGTTAATTATTTTAGAGTAAAGTGATAATGTAATGAGAGTATGAAGCTTAGAAACAGGAGTACAAACTGAATCTGAAAATCTCATTACCCTGTGAGAAATAGCGATATGACTTTGGGTTCTAGGAGCGCAAGTATTCAAATTTAAGCTGCTCCGGGGGAATTTGCATAAAAAAGGGGGTTAATTTGCATCTTCACCAAACTACATTATCTTGCGGAATGGTTTTTCAACTTCAAGAAAACTAATTGTGACAATTTACATAAGGTATTAAAGATAAAACGAAGGCTTCGACTTCATTTAAGTTGGAAGTGTTCGTTTCTTAATTTGCATCGGAAATAGTAATTGAGACCAACTTCCCTAACACATTCAACACAACCGAAGAAGTATAACTTAACACTTAACTAAGCAGATTTTTTTTAATTAATTGATTTATTAATTCATTTAGGTAAGTTTTTTTGATTAAAATAGGTAACGTTCGAATAATTTTTTTAATTAAAATTACAATTACTTTATTTTTTCTATTATATTTTTCTACTCCACATTTATTTTTTTGCTTATAATATTACCAGATGGTTTTTGTATAATTAGTATGCAATGGCTGAGAGGTTATTGCAACATTCACGTTGTGTAAACTCCGCTAGAAAGTTTTTTAATTAAAAACGTTTTAAAAGTGCCAATTACTTATGCTATTTACGGTCCTTATTTTTAATGTGGTATTCATATTTATATCGTTATAAAATACCGTATTCGTTCGAATCCAAGACGCACTATTTTTATCAAACAGACGTTCCTAATAATCGGATGCGTCTTAGAGTTGAACCTATTTCGAATAGACTTAGAACTAGAAACATGCGGGTTTAGCCGTCTTACGAGACGTACGGCTAAACCCGAACGTTGCTAGTTCTAAGTCTAGTGTCGGGTTTAACTCTAATGTTAGTTTTAGTTGTTATTCAAAGTTACATTGTATATTTTCAATTGGATTAAAACTAGAACTAACACTAGACCTAGGGCTAGAAACATTCGGGTTTAGCCGTCTTAAGAGACGAATGGCTAAACCCGAAATTTTCTAATTCTAAGTCTAGCGTCGTCGGTTTTAACTCTAATGTTAATTCCAGTTTTAGTTATTATTCAACGTTATATTGTATATGTTCATTGAACTAAAACTGGAACTAACACTAGACCTCTAGAGCACGGCTAAACCGGAATATCTAGAAATGAAAAATTATATGAGGAAATGAGAACTGCAAAAAAGAATCAAAAAGAAAGTGGTAAAATAATATTTGAAAAAGAAGATGAAAGATGATGAAGGTGGAAAAATAATAATGAGTGGAAATACAAATAAAATTTTTGTATACGTTGTAAAATTAGAAGAAAATAAAAGCACACATGTCATGATTATCCAACAAGAAGAAATTATATAATTACACAGAAAGCTAGGTCATCCAAGTTATGATATACTAAAATTAATACCAGAAAGTACCGTACGGTGTAAAATAACTGAAAAATCAATAAAAGAGATGAAATATGTAAATTATGAGATTTGTGCAAGAGCAAGGCAAGTTATAAATACCTTCGAGAACAATAGGAAATGTGCCGGAAAACCATTGGAAATAATTCATATTGACATGTGTGAACCAATAGAACCAGAAACTTGGAATAGAAAGATATATTTTATAACAATAATGGACGTTTAAGCATATCACATTGAAGTGTATTTAATTAAAAAAAGTGAGGTGTCGGTAGTTAAAAAACAAATAAAATTAGAAAGAAAAGTATAAATTAGATGCGACGATGGAAAAGAGAATACAAAGAGAGTATACCAATAATGAACTATAACTGGTGTAAAAATAGAGGAACGATAATAGACTATACGACACCAAGTTTAGAAACAAAATTTGAGGCGAAGCTGTCCGAGTTATTTAATAAATACAACTACAACAGAACAAACTCCAAATAAGGCATGGAATGGAAATAAACCAAATATAAATATTTTAAAAATATTTTATACCTATGTTTTCGTAAAAAGCCTAGGTTACCTTAAAAAGTTAGAAACAAGAAATTAAAGGATCATATTTATAGGTTTTACAAGTAATGGATATAGACTTTTTTATGAGAAAAAGAAAAAATAGTTACGTCTTCAGACGCACGACTAAACCTGAACCATTCTAGTTGTAATCTTGAAAATGGTTGATTCCAACATCGTTATAAGTAGATAAATGGTATAGTAAAAAAAGAAAACACTAAGTTATATTTATTTTTAATTTCGGTGCTACATGTTTCAAAATCTAAGTGATTTCTTCTTCATTGATAGGTTTGTTCTCTTTGTTGTCATTGTGATATTAGAATAGAAAATAAAAATTCTCTGTTGTACATCAACGATAAAATTTCATTATTATTTTTTGGTTTCAACCGGTTTCGGCTACACAGCCGAAAACCACCTGTTTATATAAAATAATTATAATTATATTTCTATAATGTAACATCTAAGAATTTCACTTATAAGAATCGGAAAAATAAAAAATAAAAACTTACATTAAAAAATTTCAAACTATTATAACATCGAAGTTTAGGTATTTTACTTTTTTAGAAAATCAGTTAATTGTTAAAGAGTAGTTAAAGAGAAACTGGACAAAATGGATTATAACGAGGTTTACAAGCTTGAATGTAACACGTACAAAGCCACATATATAGGAGAAACTGGAAAGGCATTAAGAACTAGAATAAGGGAACATATAACAAGATCCCAATCCAATGTTAGTAAACATTTAAAAGAAAATACATCTCATGTCTATAACAAAGACGAAAACACTAAAATTTTGCATAATAGAAACAAGAGAAGTCTACTCGAAATACTTGCGAACTATGAAATTAATAAGTTCAAGAATAATAACCCACAGAAACAATGTTTAAATGATCATATTTTAACAAACACTAAACCTTTATAAAGTTAGAAACAACAGTTTAGAACAGTTTAGAAAAAACCTCAAAAAATATAACTTCACCATACCCAATTCGTCAAATAAGAAACTTGGGTCCCTTCTGTTTAATAACAAACACATAATCAATGAAAAAGATCACAGTGTTTGCAAGATCAAATGCGGAAATTGTGTTTTAAAGAACATTTAGTCAGAGAATCTTCAGCAATATACAAACACATAAACGATTCAAAACACAATATAGATTTTAGATGTATGTCATTGTTGTAAAATATCAAAAAATCAAAGAAACTAGACCTATACTGTTTATAATCAGTTCGTCTTGTATTTGTTCTTTATTTAGTTTTTGATGTGAATACTCTACAAATAATTTTAACACGTGGATGATTTATTTTCGCCGAGCTGTTGCAGACTTTTTGAAATGGTTTCTGGTTTTTTAACAACTTGCATTTGTTGTCTCATATATTATGTTATGTTTTTTTCAATCTTAAGGCATACATGCCTCTCATATTGACGGTAAATATTAATTAATTTTATTATTTCTTCTATCGTTAGCATTTTTTATTATTTTGCAATTTAGATTTTTTGAAAGGTTTTATTCTCACTTGAGTATTTTTGTACTTTTTAGTCGTGCCTGAAGAAGAGATCACTTAGATTTTGAAACAAATAGCACCAAAATTAAACAAAAATATAATTCATCGTTTTCCTTTTTTTTACTATACCATTTATTCCAGTGATAGGTTTAGCGTTAGTTCTAGTTTTAATTTTTGTTGAGGTCTAGATTCTTTTAATCTTTATTTATTATTTAATCTTTTTTTAATAGTAAACATAGATGTGGAGGAAGATATTAAAACCAATCTAGCTGCTGAGTATGACCAAAATAACATAAAAGCCTATGAAGCCCACGCTTTTGATTTATAACAATATTTACCTGCCCAAGATAAAACCCTAACTTAATTTAACTTTGCCTTGCTGCGCCATGTATGTTGATGCAGCTCCGGAATGAAGATCCAAATTCTATAATGTTTCATGAATATCATGGGACATCTTTAACGATGATTTAAAAAAATTTTAAACAGAACACGATGAAGTTGATGTTATTGAAGTATGCAATGAATTAATGACGAAAATATCACTACAAAAAACCCTTCGTTAGTATTGTGGAGTATTAAAAACAACACAGCACAAACACATAATAGGCCCTATCAAAGATGGACACAACACATTTTATTCCAATACTGAAAAAACTATCTATTTGAGGATTACATGAAACGGTTTTTTGCCCTTCTACAACAATAAAAATACGGACAGATTAAATGTATTAAATTATATTGAAAATCATACACTAGTCGCTAGTGAATTAGAATCAATACCCCTCGATAAAATAAAGAACTTATCTATTACTATTACAAACGAAATCTTAAAGCAACTCAACAATACTAGTATTATTAACAATGGTTCTCTGAGAAATGATTTCTGAGAAATGATGTATTTCCAAAACACGGAAAATATCACAAACAAGTAGATGATTATCGTCCGATTAGTTTGCTAGCGGGCCTAGCAAAAATCTTGGAAAAGTCATTCAAAACCGACTTAAACAGAATTGTTACCAGAAAAGACTTTCTTGTCATATCAATTTTTATTCAAAGCTAAATACTCAGCATGTCATCCACTTCAAAGGGTTTCGATGACATCAGTAATTTGAAGCTAAACAATATCCAGCAATAGTTCCTGGACTTTGCCTAAGCGATCATCCTAAAGCTATTATCATATTTAATAGCTATACTATTCTCCTTCCTTGAATCACGAAAGTTCCATATTAAAATGAGCAATATTATGAATTAAAACGATAAAAGCTGGAGTACCTCAAGGGTTAGCCCCATTGCGATTCAACTATCAACAACATGGGTTCCAACTGTCTCAGCAATGCTAGCAATATCATTAACAAATCTGTCACTACAAAACGATATACAGTCAGTGTGCAAATGGGCTGTTGTGAGCAAAAAGCAATTATCATCCCTAATAAACCGAAAATCACAACTAAAAATAGAGTGCTAAGATCACTGTTAACTTATGCCAGTTGCGTATGGCCAAATATCTCAAAAACTAAGCTCCATACAATAAACACGTTTCAACATAAAATTCTAAGAATGGCAACAAATGCATTTCAAAAAATTCAACAAAAAATTTTAAAAAATGCGAAGGAGCATTATTTTATAACCTTGGATAGAAAAACATCCACTTTCAACTTAAAAGAGAACTCCCCCTAACTTTTCTTAATAAGTAATAACTTTTCTTATTAAAAATCTTTATCTAGAGTTTATTTATATATCTAGAGTTTAAAAATAACTGAGCGTTCCTTGCCTATTATCGATGGAATTGCGGCTAAAACGCATTCACAATATCTGCATTGGAAATGTTGCCATATTTGAAGGAGGAATTCTAGAAAATTGGAATGAATGAAATAGGAACCTAACCGCATGGCGTAACATACAAATAAATATTGTTATATGTGCTTTTATGAATGAATATTTTTATGAAATACTATATCAAGGCGAAACGACTAGGACTTAACGAGCTCACGGTCGGTAGCCATTAAAGGAATATTTCTCTCTGCAGTAGTATATTTTCAATTTATTGTTTAGTATGCCATGGACCGCAGAATGACTTCTTTCAACAATTCTGGCAATTTCTCGCACAGATTTGGAAACGCTTGGCCTCTCTGTCTAGACATACCGAACAGCTAACAAAATTTGTGCATGAATAATAAAAGAATGATATTTAGGGAATTCCCGTTTAACGGATTTTGAAAGTCCAAAAAATAAACTATCGAAAATAAATTTACCACTATTTCCGTACCACTTTTATTTCGAACATTGTTAGTAAGAGAGTATTATTCTTTAGTGCCCGAGTTAGGCTTGGAGCCAGTGTAGATTCGAGCGAATACGGTAATTTTATTTTTTTTTGTTTTTTAATTTGGGAAAATTCTTTCTGATTAAAAATATTTTTAATTTTATGAAATCAAATTGGATAACCGAGAGTGAATGAGAAGTTTTCAAACTGTACATATACTCTATCTCTGTTAATAAACCCCACCCAAAACAACCGATGCGATGGGAAATTTCCTCCCAAACATTAACCAAACCACAGGATTTATTTGGTTATATTCTGTTATAATCCAGTCTCATAATAAGACCAGCTTGATTAATTTGTAATTTCGAAACTATTCGGTCTTTCCACCTCTTTGTTTTGTATTATCCTATTGAAAACTATGCGAACACATTATCAATGTTAAAGCGGTAAAAATAAAATGAATATTTGTATGCTTTTAATTTAATAAAAACGAACTTTTTTCCCGACATTAAACAAAATCATCCATCATTTAATTTCTTCTCAGTTCTCAGAAATTTCATCAATCGACTGTGTGACGCCTACAATACGCAATAAAAACACCACCCACCCTTTTTCATCGCCTTCACATAATACCGTATCGTAAAACCTAATCAACCCTCTTCACTGACACAACTAAACGACGGAAGTTCTAGTAAATAGAAATTATTTCTATCGCGTTCGTTTCAAATAACGATACAAAAAGTGTGCTTTATTGATTTTTCATCATCAACGCTATCACGCGGTAATTATCGTATAGGACTATAAATGCAATGTATAGTAATATTTCAAACGTACTCTGTAATTACCCGGAACCGATGCTGGGGTATCCGTGAAGCTTTGCGCGTCACCGACGGCGATACCCATTGGAAAATTGAACGAGCTTTTGCCCACCGAGTGTGTGTGTGTTCATTATACACCACGGTCGTCGCCGTGGAAACGCAAACGAATTGCACAAAAAATTCATTGCATTGGTTTTCTCTCATTTGTACTGGATGATTTCGCTGAAAACGTGGCGAATTTATATTACGTTTGTATAAATCATTCAAAGGATGGTTTTGCTAATGGGCAGTATCATTGCATAATGATTTTCGTTTTATTATATAAATTCCACGTAACATTTATATTCATTAAGCGGACAAAAATAGAATAAACCTATATCGTTGTCCTGGTGCCCTAAATGTCACAAATATGCCCTTAATGCATAAATAACTATTAATGAATTGTAATGTAGGTAATGTATGTTAACGTAAGTTGAGGGGTAGTAATAGTATAAAAAAAGAATCAATATTTAGTATTGAAATGAATCAGTTTTAAAATTTAAAAAAAAACCTATGTGAATCAATTAAACGTTATTTATATTTTATTTTGTTTTAATCACAGGAAAAGTTGTTTTTTAAAAGTTGTCTAAAAGCTGATTGATGAAAATTTGTATTTATTATTGCATTAACACTTATACGACCAAAATTGGGTCAATAATGACCCGAAAACAGTAATTGTTTACATAGTATACGAAATCAAAGTTGAATGCTATTGTCCCTTCATATTATATTCTTTGGTATTATTCTCTATAATTGATAAACTTGCACCTCTAAGAGAAGAAGAAGAACCGACAATTTTGAAAGAAATTGTAGAAAGGCTCATGAAAGATAAAAAAAAATCAAAAATGTAAAATCGTTATCAAAATTTTTTTGTGAATTTTGAAGAATGATAGTAGAGTATGATAGATGATATCGTTAGCTGAAGAATTTCTTTCAAAAATTTAATATTACTTAGAACTATTCGTACAAATATAAATGATTTGCAGACATTTTCAAGTTACTGAAGGTAAGATATTATTTACTTCTTTCTTTGGATAGTTAGTAAACCGTATTACTTACTTAGTGTCAGGAAATTATGACGAGAAAAAGTGTAAATGATGTTGACTGTTTTATCTGGTTACTGATTTTATCAAGCGATGATGAATTTGAGCCAGAAATGATCGAGGCATAAAATAGTGACAGTAAAGAATCAGAAATTCAAGTGAATGGCGTTGGAGACAATGCAGAAAGTGGTATTGCGAAAGAAAGTGATGAGTGATAGTTATTTCTTAGGCAAAGATTATGTTACAAAGTGGTATAAGTAGCAACCGCACGTTCTCGTGCCAAGAAGTTGGTGACTAGATTACTTGGTACAAAACAAGCTAAAAAATAGGTAAAAACCTCCATCGACGCACATAGATGTTTTATCAATGATGATACTATAGATTGCGCATTAGTCTTTACCAATCTGAAAATATAGAGCAAAACTGCAAATAAAAAAATGCAAACTTATAGAAATAAACAGGTAACAAAAAAATTATGTAGTGTGTTCATATCCGCTCATTTGTTACTGGATGACTTATGGAGTACTAAGTATGGACCTCTTATGTTTCATGCAACAATGTCTAAAAGATATTTCATATACATTTTGGCCAATTTATGGTTTGACAACAGAATTGAAAGGGATCACACCAATAAATTAGGAGCGATTTAACATTTTTGGAGCTTGTGGGAAGAGAAATAGAAGTGGAAAGAATAGTCTAGAAGAACTGGAAAGAATAGAAGAGAAATAACTATTGATTTTTTTATCCGATAAATGTCGTCCTGTGCACTTGACTATAGGCGAATTTGGTGCATAATCAAAAATGTTTTCTTACTTCCCCAAATTAAATAAAAGCGTGAGTCTCTTCAATACATTTCATAACCGAGCAATCACTATAGATCCAGAAACAGAACAAAAACAGAAGAAATATTATTCTATAATAGTATCAAAGGAATTGATACACAGGGCAAGTTATGCAGTGCATATTCAGTGCAAAGACCAACGAAGAGGTGGCCAATGGCAATATTCTATCATATGCTAAATAAAAGTGCTGTAAATACATTAGTGTTGTACAACAGCATGAATTCAAACGCGATAAAGGATAAAAAACATAGCAGACGACATTTTATAAGAACTATAGCTTTTATTCTCTTTGAACAACACATGACAAGAGTATGCTCCAATTTGTGTTGTATGTATACCGAAGGTTAACGAAGGTTACGAAAAATGTGTTATAGCACAGATAATATCATCTTTACATGACATGCACCAGTCGCATAATGCGAAAGGAGTCTTCCTTGTTTATAGTCGACCAGATAGAACAGAGCAATCATTTTCAAATATTATACACCATGCATCGGTTGAAAGACATAGATTTTTTTGTTTTAATCACAGAAGAAGTTGTCTTTTCGACAGACAGTGATGCAAAAAGCGACAGCGCATCGGTTTTCTCTATCAACTGAAGCATGGTATATAATATGTAAAGATGATAGTACATCATCAAACATTGAAGAAGAGGTAACATTGGTTGCATAAGTGAACTTATTTTTTATAAGTAATATGATCTTGAACGATTTTAATACAATCTTCAAGGGCAATATTAAACATATTTTTCTACCCGAAAAGTATAATAGTAGTAATAAAATAAGAAAAAAAGTTATTAATAATCGAACCCAGTGGTAGACAAGAACTGTGATATATGCATGCATTCTGTTAAGTATATGCATTCCTTATTACAAAATATGCACACATATGCAGAAAACTGTCAGGAAATAATAAACTCTCTTTATTCATTTATAATTTTGGTTTCAAGCATTAGTTCATAGCCAATTTTATTCTAAATCATTTTGGCTTTGATAAAATTTTGATTACATAAGTAGTTAAGTCAGAAAATCGGAATTTTTAAATATCTGCAGGTCGTATTTACGTCTTTGTAATTGCAAAAGCTGATCGTACTTGACAGTAATTTCTCTGGGGGCATTGAAGTCAAAAGTCCCATTGCGTCTACAATCGATAGTGAAGAGGAATTACGAAGAAAAGTTTAAAGCTTAGTTAAGTGCCCTCTACGTTGAGATTTTGTAGTTGAAGTGACGTAAATGGGTAATGTAACGTAAATAATATTCAGAAATTATAAATAACGACGCCCAGCGAGCTGCAACCCCATATTAGCTGGAAAAAATTATTTGAGGGGTTTAATAAGGGCAAGAAGGCTTGAAGAGCTTAAAATATAATAATATTTTAAAACCCTGTGCACTAAGATTTCACAGGTTTTGTTAACTTTTTGAAAATTATTTGAGAGTGATATATTGACAGATAGATTCTTTTTGCATGAACATTGTTTGTAATCGCCATAAACGCTAATCTATAATCTAAATATGAAGACTCTGAGACAACTGTCAAAAATCTCCAAAATGATATCATTTAAGAGTTTTACTACAAAAATTAATAAAGAAACTGAAAGATTAAAATCGATGGAGAAAAGTATTATGCATCACTCGTTAAAATTTGGCGATTACAGTTTTGCAGTAATAAAGCCAAAATTTCTAAAATATAATTGATGATTATGTTATTTAGAGATTTATAATAACAAATGTGAGTTATAACAAAACTTTCATTACTCAAAAATCAAAATTTTTGGAAAAGGATAATCCATAGGCAGTTACATTTCAGGAATACAGCAAAAACTTTCAAAAAATCATAATTTCGAGTTTTCAGTATAAAAATCAACTACACCAAAATAAAAACTCTAAGGGAATTGTCAAAAATCTCAAAAAATCATCATTTAAAAATCTTATTATAAAAAATAAATTTATGTAATACATTTTTTGTAGAATTAAATTCCCTAATGCCCGAATAAAGCATAACTTCTTGTGTCTACAAATCGTAAGTTTTGACGTTGTTTTTTTTTACGTTAATCTAATTAGAATCGATATTCAACCCAAGATGTGCTGGAAGGCTTCCTGGACCAGCAATAAGTGACCATGAAACTTCCCGAATATCAAGCTATTCGTAACCCTGTTTCTTGCAATTTTAGTTCTGTATGTTAAATCCACCATCTTGATTTTTGAAAAATTCATAATTCTGACTCCAGATTCGAAATCAGCACCCGAAAAGAACTTACCATTTCAAAGTTTTATAAAAAAAAAGAGAAAACGAAAAGTGTTGATTGAACTAAAATTACAACTAACACTAGGACTATTACTGAGACTAATACTAGATCTAAAACTAGAAGCTTTCGGGTTTTGTGGTGCGTCTTATAAAAAAGTGTTTGACCTTTTGCATGCCATGTTCATCGAACCAGTTTCTGAAGAGGGTTGCTGGATTTGTCCAGCTGGAATCGGTATTTAGCGACAATTTTTAGTGTGACAAAATATTTAAAAAAAACTATAAATATGCTCAAATATGACGTAACAATTAATATGCATTTAAACCAAAAAATATGAAAACGATCTATAGATTTTATGTTTCCACAAAAAAGTTACCAAAAGATATCTTGAACCTGTTTCAGATAAATGGAACGTCGTGGAACAGCTCGTAGTAATTTCTTTATGTTGCATATGAGCGCTTTTCTTGCTTTGCGTCTAGCAGATAAAACAGAACGATCATCTTCACATATTATAGATATTTGAAGATGACCGCGCATAATTAACCATTGAAGAAAAGGTTACATTGGTTGCATAAGTGAACTTATTTCATAAGTGTATCATTTTGAACGATTTTAGTAGAATCTTCAATGGGGATATTATTCTTATATTATTTATCTATGCCCAAAAATATAATAAAAATAAAATAAGCTCAAAAGCATTAGTTATATTCGAAATCATTGGAACAACGATCTTTAGATTTTATGCTTCAACAAGAGAAAGCCACCCGAAAATATTTTCGAACCTGATAACTGGATGAATGCTGTAGTATCGATTAATAATGAAATTAATTATTAACTGGAAAAGATACCTTACATTATAGATTTTCTATTTCTTAAGAAATCAGTTTTAGACAAAGATTTGTAATAATATTTTTGGAATTTTAGTTATTGCTTTTGAAACTGCTGTTTCAAAAGCACTGAAACAGCAGTTTCACTGCTGTTTGAAAATTTTAGGATGAAATTTCGAAAAGATGTTAAATATTACCATTACTGTTTTTAACTTTTGTTTTAATAAATACTAATGATATTATTTTTAAGTAATTCATATCAATTCACTTTTCTGCATAATGGGACTACTGTAATACCACCTTCAACCATTAAAAGTATTACATTTTTCAATGTAGAATGGTCAATTTTACGGGTTGCTTATAGTTTTAATGCAGTGTTTACACTTTGCGTAACACAGTTAAAAGTTTTCGATTTAATTCTGTGCTTCAATGACATAAAAAGTTCGATTAGTGATAATTTGAAAGAAAATATCTGAATAATACATTAAATTAAAATTGTTAGATCAACTGGTGATGAAAATAACATCTTTTTGCTGCTCTAAGAAACAAGAATAATAAATTACATGATATCGTTAATAATAAGCAAGAAGTGAAACTACTTACAGTGATTTAAAAAAAACTACTTACAAACTACTTACAGTGAATTTTGTTGAAAGATTTATCAATGTCGCAAATTTTAGCAAACAAAATATAGTCATTGGCTAATAATTAAAGTAAATGCTAGGAATCGGATTTTATACAAAATGCATTTTGTTTAATTTCTAGAATTTTTTTTTTTCAAAATTGATTTCTTGCCGTATTATATAAAAATAAGGCATGCCATAACAAAAAAAGAATATTTTATATATTTCTAAACTTTTTTTGTTGCATAAATTAGCCAATTTTACTACATTTGTTTTTTGTTGCTGAATAAAATAAATATAATGACTGCGTGATTGTTAAAAATACGAATATACCTTTTAATTTAAAGCACAATACAGGATATTATTACGAATTGTCTTGTGCAACATTCATAGAAACATGCGAGAAACGTGTGAGAGGAAGTCCCAAATAAAACAACATGTGAAAACTGTTAAACATATGCAAAAAGGTGAAAAATAAAGAAAAATAAGGTTTCACAACTTTCTTTCCCTGAATGTTTGGTCGCATCATCATCAAAGACTACTTTGAACTGTGTGATGCCTTAATTAGCGCGAATATTTTATATGTTGTGAGCAAAAATTAACACTAATTACACCTAAGCAAAAATATAACAAAAATTAGGAATATCTCTTATTATAGAAAATAAATTTACTAAAAAATGAGGGATACCATAATTTAGTTACTATATCAGGTAACTAAATTAAAAATATATAGTTCTATATAAGGTTCCATTAAATAATTCCGATAAAAATTACAGCGTTGAATATCAGCAATATTCGCATTAAATATATGATACTTATTAAAATGCTTATTAACTGTTTTTGTTTAGATTGATAATAACTATAAAAAAGTTATATATCTACATATTTCTACATATTTTTCCATATGTTTTGCATATTTCGAGCTCTAGTTCTAGCTCTAGTAAATACGACTATAATACGATTCCTTTGGAGTAAAATTGAAACTCACAGGCAAAATTATACAAATAACTCCTTAAATATATGATTATAATTTGATTTATGTAATAATGTTAATAAATATGGGTGTTCATTAATGATGATTTCTAATCTTTTTAACAGTTTAGTTAAACAAGATAAATTAAAAACAATTTGTTAGTATTGAATAAAATTAAATACTGTCAAAATTATAGATACAAATGAATTAGAATATGTTACATCTAGTAAGTTATAAGAAAAAACCATTTCCATTCTATAAATTATAAGTCGTCATTTATGTCATAATTTTTCATACTTAACGATGTTTTAGCTGAAAAAATATTATGAAAACACCGATGTTGCTGATTTTTAAATGACGACAGCTCAAATAAATATGCAAAAGTCTCTAAATAAGTTATTGTTGTCTGGCTACGAAACCGTTATACATACAAAATATTAAGTGTTAAAAAGCGTGTTAAATAAACGTAACATTTATTGGTTTGAAAGAAATGTAGTGAATTCCAATGATTCCTCGACGATTCAAACAAAACAACTTTTAGCTTAGAATATTGGAGGACTATTTAACAAAATTGATAAAATAGATAAACTCATAGAACTTAGCTGTGAATGGTAACCACTTAAGGTTTTAGTTGAAGAAATTATCACTTCAAGTTCACGTGAAAGATTATCTGCGGTAAGAGTAAAATTACGGATAACAACGCTTTGTGATGGATTAAGAACACGGATTAATAATTTGCCTGAAAGTTAAAAGAGATGGAACAGAAAAACTATCATTGGATTAGATTGGAAAATCTCTTGATCCAATTTAAACCTCCAGAAAGATCATATTGTTTTTCTATTACCTTTCGAAAATGGTTTTCAATTTTAGTTAAGTTGATAATTCGATTCATAACATTCCTAAGTTAAAGACCAGCAAAACTTAATCAAAATTAAAAAAAAATTTATTGTAAGTTCGCTGTCAACCACATATAAAATGTATGGGGGAAGATATCCCAAAGGAAATAAATTTTCTGCTGGTTAGGCGATTTGTTAAAAAAAATGTACTATTGTTGAAATGAACAAGAAAAGTATTTGTAATTGTTTTAAGAAAATTGGATTTAAACAGTACCTACGTGATGAACATATTAATATTCAATGAATATCATGAAGATCATAAAAGACCATCAGTTACGTACAAAAACTGGAGGAAAATAAAATGGACAAAACACTATGATATTTTAAAGTTTTTTTAAGTAATTGCAATCACATAGATAAATTTTTATTTGATTTAAGTGTAACATATGTTTCTGATGTTTTCTGATTATGAACATATTTTTAATAAACAAAAGAAGGTACATTTATTTTTTGTTAAAAGTAACTCGAAGAAATCGAAAAAAAAATGCCAAAGAAGTTCATATACGTAAAGTAACGTGTTTATAAATAGCATATGTGCTATGACGAGCATTATATAATAAACCAAAGATGATAAAATAATTGTTTAGAAATATGTGTCAAATGTTCTATTGAAATATATTGTTTTATATCCAGACCTGCTTTAATGTAAAAAGAAAAGCTTACCGAATGAGTCGAATGAATGATCGAAACTAAAACATAATAATAATTGGTGTTGACCAGCTTGATGAGCGCCGCCTAAATCCCGGATAAAAATATATGGCTAGTTATCAAATAAATGCCATTACAAATGACCAACATAAAATAACTTTTAGCTGCAATCATTTGTATATTAACGAAAGCATTAACGATTTTCTTGTTTGAAATTTATATTATTTATTTTTATTATTTATCTTCTATCTTTTCCGACATAGTATGATATTATGGAGGTAAATAATAGCATTGTATTGACATTGTCATTACCACCGTTACCATTGGAATAAAAACTTCGACGATCGTTTTAAAATGTGAATGATGTTCGTTTAGTCTCCACGTCACACATATGAAAATGAATTTTGTGGTGGTTAAATATTTGAAATGTATGTAATCATGCTGTGGTTACTATTTGGAATTACAAAGTTCATAGTGAATATAATTTTCAATCATTTCGTTTATGTTTTAGTTATTATCATAAAGGTGTTCATTTCAGCCTATTTAAACTTGCCTCACCTGGAAAATGTTCCTAGGTAATATTTGCAAAGAACAGAAAACTTTATAATTGACCAAAGTTGAGGTAAATGACGGCTTTATACAAAACGTCAGAAACAAAGATCTTCTTAATTACGAACTTTAACCGTAACTACTAAGTTTCTACTTAGTACCTAACTAATTAAGAAAAACTTAACCTTAACTTAATGCTATTAATTAATAATGTCCCCGATTCCTTAAAAATTTCAAATAATTCCAAGTATTGCATTAATTCTCCCACGATAACTTCCGAAATCGTTTTCCGCACTTAGTCACGTTCGGCGCGTGTAATAAATTTGGAACGGAAACCTCGTCCTGAATATCATCCCCTATTCCTGTTCGTTCCCGATCCTCCGCGTCGTGACCCAGCGTGGGCAAGGACCTCTCTCGTCCTTACCACCCCTCAATGGTAGAGGTGGTGGCGGCGCCGCGACGCTCAGGGCGGTAAGTGCCTGCCAGCACACGGCGGCGGAGAGATCAATAGATTGGCGGCGGTGTCGGGGGGTCGACCTTGACCCGACCTCCTGCAGCATCCGTCCGTTGTACGTAACCCGCGTTTCGGTCGTGGTGGTGGTGGTGGTGGCGGCATCGTCGTCGACAATCGGCCGCTAACAATCGTTTTCCTGTCGGGGGCAATTTTGTAATTGCGTAATTGGTCAACCACCACCGTGGTCTACTAGGACGAAGGCAATTACGGTTTTACGTCAAAAAAAGTCAATATTGAAGATGTTTGCACTGGACTTCGATAAATTAGTTGGTTCGGTTATTAGCAGGTTCATTTATATCATTCAAACTTGAAATATATTTTTTAAATTAAATTAATTAAAGAATTTTGTGATTGATGTTTTATTTGAATCTATTTTTGAATCTTTAGAAAACTTATACAATCTTTGCCACTTATTTTTAACAATTCAACAGTTTCGAAAAAACTGCATAACAGAAGTTAATATATTCGAAATACTTAGAAGAGCGACAAATGATAGAAGAGAATAAACCAATAAAAGAGAATAGATATGGTCACAAAGATTATCTTGACAAATAGTTATTGTTATAAATAAACAGATAGTAAATAACATAGCGCAAATACGTGTATGACGTATGTGTATTGGGACTGCGAAAACGTTTGCAGTTGGGACATGTTATCATCAGGATTAATTTTTATTTTTTAGCATGAAAACGACGACTGTGTAGCACATTTTCTCGAGAACTTATTATAAGAGGAGAACCAGATTGGTAATAAAACGGTAGACGGGCAACTTGAATCGTTATATTAATCCAGCTGAATCAGACAAACTTACAGATGATGAAGAGACTATGTTAGTTAATATGACGGAAGTGAGTCGAAAATCCTACCACATCTATAGAAGAAAATATTTTAAAATTAGACAGAGACCTGGTGACTATATCTGTAAACGACACAATTTAATATAACAAGATCACTGAACTATAAGAAAACTAAAGGGATTGGGAGCTCAGCAGTTCTTGCGGAGTGAACAAAATCTAATTCATATAAAAAAAATCATGAAGTTAATAATAAGAAAGATACTAATGAAAACGTAGAATTTCTCGGTAAGAATATTATGGGTAATATGGTAAACATTCTCGTCGAAATTTATACAAAAGCACATGAATATTGATGTGTTCTATGTGTTTTCTTCATGTGGTGATTATACAAATAATTATCTACTAATACATAAAACAACAGAAAATTACTACAATCGTTGGTAATTGAACGATCTCTGAAATCTAACTCTGAATTAGATTCAGGTTAAACTTAGGCGCGGAATGAACGGTAAGATATAATAGAAGACTTACAATCACGGGAAAGTTAATCTGAAGAGGTTATAGAAACTAATTGTAGGGTGGAAGTAAAAGAAGGATATAAACAGAAAATTGCGAAAAGGAAGGCAATGAGACACGATCAGATTGAGAATGACTAACTCAATCCTGATAATGAAATGAGAGAAACCAAAGGGCGAAGGAAGTTCTGAACCCAGCAGTTCTGAAGAGCGGGTCATGCTTAACAGTGAATGTGAAGAAACTGTTCGATGAAGCAACAAAGCGTGGAGTAGCATAGCATAATCTGATGAACAGGTCAGTACAGCTTGTGGTCTATGTGGAAAAAGTGTAGGAATGTAGTTTCCTACATTCCTACACTCAACTTGTAGAAATGTGAAGGAGAGACAGGACGTTTGACGTCTCACAAATTACAAATTTTGAAATGGAGCCGCGGCGGTTTGCGGTTTGGCTGGCGAAATACAAAGAGAAACACTGCTGGTAACAAAGATTACTATGTCACACCATATAGTTCCGATTTCATTAACAATTTTAAGGCCTATCCTTACATATGACTGCGAGATCTGGACACTAATTCAAAAACCTGCAAACATCGTAGACTTTTCGACAAGTTGATCCTTAGAAGGATTGGAAGTCCATTATGTGAGAATAATAAATGGGGAACAAGGAATCCACAAACTCTGTAACTAAAACGAGACAATTTTTTCAAAGTATATCATGATTTAGAGATAAGTTGAGGTACAGAAATAATTGCTTAATAAGAAAATGCAAGGAATAGGTTATGAAGGGAAGATTAAAAGTAAGATGAGAAGACGAAATGAACAAGGAGACAAGGGATATGCTTGGGTCTCGAATGTGAAAAACGAACACTGCTAATAGACATCAAGAATACACCATGAATTACGAACTTGGAGTCATTGAAGAAGATACTATTTCTTTACATTCAATCATATTGTCTAATGAATAGAAAAAGCATTTGACATGAGATGTTGGGAAAGTAAGGAAATTCATTCGACAAAAAAAAAAGACTAATCACCATAGGAAAACATCTTATTATTATAACACAATATGGATTAGACATAATAATGCGATCAGAAATTATGAATAATGAAAGAATGTGTTGGCAAATCTACATATCGAAACTACCCTCGTCAAACACTTTTTTATTTACGTCTTTCTCGAATTTATTCGATAGATACATATTTGAAGATAAGACAGAAACGTTTTTTCTGGGTCATCAAAATCCCGCTAACTAACCGCTAACTGATTCGTGAACTCGTACATCAACAAGGTATTGCTTGAATATGCATACAACATATGAGACTTCTGGTTAAGTTTCCGATTTGACTTCTGGTATTAACTCAACAATATCTGGTTATGAATTACGTATTTTTACACCAGTATAAACGATTTATGTTCAACATTTCTTGTTCCAACACTATTATATTTTGAGATATCATCAACTTCAATAACGAACACGATCTATATAGATATATTACGGATTTTCAAATTGTAGCTAGAATATAATCACAATTAAGCCTTATCTGTTGACGGATCGTGTATTATTATACCATCATAAATTATTTGTGTTCAATTCCTTACTGCAACACCGTTACTTTTTGAGTTATGATCAATTTTTTCAGATGAGGCGCACTTCCACCTGGATAGATTCATCAATAAGCAGAACTACAGAAAATCTGCGAGTGACTATGGAAAATGATATGCAGCCACAACGCACGACTCTATGGTGTGAGTTCTGGGCAAGAGGAGTGATCGGTCACTTTTGAACGGTGACTGTTACATAAACATGCTTTCTGATTGGATTTTCCCAGTTGTGGATAAAAATAACGACTTTTGGTTTCAACAAGATAGTGCAACATGTTACACATCCCGTGAAAGATTGGTTTGCTGAATGAAAAATTTCCCCCAGAAATTCTTTCTTTGCGTAGCAACCAGGAATGACCTGCCAGATTATGCGATCTTACAACGTGTGAAATCAAAAGTATACGTGAAGAAATCACAACCAATATACCAATTGAAGGAAGAAACTGAAAGGGTTATTAGTAGCATCTCATCAGATGTTTGTGACCGCGTCATCGAAAACTTCAATAAACGCATTGCCGCGCAGCCATAGGTGGTCATATGGAGGATACAACTTTACATAAATGGAAGACGTTACTTAAAATGTTTGTAAAAAGTTTTGTATTTTTAATAAACTTTGGAAGTTCTACAGCATTTTGATATTCGTCCTTATATCCTGAACAACCTTCTTATACCCCTCTTCTTGCACCTTTCTTACACCAATATAAACAATTTATGTTCAGCATTTCTTGTTCCAACACCGTTATTTTTTGTGTTATGGTCGACTTTAATAACGAACAACATCAGTTTTGTAGATCAGTGTGTAGATATCCACATTTTAGTTTGTATATAATCATAATTAAACAGTATCTGGATATGATACTCCATTATAAAACATTTACGTGAAATAATTGTTTCTTAGCTTTTAGTTGTTGAAAACGTGATCATTTCTTATTCTACTAATATAATTTCATAGAATTGTAATATTATAGTCATATAATAGCTTAACCTTATCAGTGTGGTGCACCAAAATTGATTCAAATATTATTTTCTTAATGATTATACCGAAATACCGGTATTTTTCCAACAATACCAGTCTTTAATATCGGACAAAAATTGTCCCGAATTTCGGTATTGCAAGCGTTAACGTAACGCCAAAGACATCTTTGATGAAAAAATCAGTTGGAACAAAAATAAACCCAACTACCATTTATCATCAACCATCAGAATCTCCGCATAGACCTCGACAAACTCGTTTGTTTATACAAAAAAATAGCAATTATTGGTGAGCTCAATGCTGGCTATATCATGGTGCAATCACTAGAACAACGAGTGATCGTATATTTTAATGGTGCAATATAAAGTTCCGCATCGTGAATTTTATATAATACTAATACATTAAATATTAAAAATTATCAACAGTTCCTAACATGTCAAACTCAAAGTTTGACTTTCTTACCAATTTCAAATTCAATTTCAATAACAATAACATTTTTAAAAGGAAAACCGTTTTTGCTGATACCACTTTTAATGTGATGGATGATATTCTAACTGTTATGGATAATGCAATAATTTAAGGTTGACGATCAATTCATTTTTCATATAAGCGTTCTGTGCGGTCGTGTTTATGATGCATTAAAACCTTTGTATTCATGTTGTAAAGTTTTATAGATTAGGCTTATGTAGTCTATAGTAATTCATATTTGTTGCTTGAATCCAAACGGAAGATACAGTTAGTTCAGAATTCTTAGTTACGTTTTGTTTAGGGTATTAGGCGTCGGGATCATATTTCACCTGTGTTGTTATCTAATGGAAAGTTAACTATGAGATGAAAGTTCCCTATACAGCATTTATGTCTAATTTATAGAATTTTTTTACTAATAGAAACCTCCTTATCTTGTTGACGTTTTTAGCTTAAACTTAAGGCATAGATCTACAATAATTTGATGAATTAACACTTCATGAATCTTCCAAATTTTTGATTCTTATTCTTATCAAATAACCCATTTATGGAATTCAATGTCTGTTATGCCTAGATATACAAGAACACGGAGACTCAGTTTAGGAGGCTTGTGCTTTAAGAGTATTTGAATATTTCTAATTCATATTCTTATTTAATAAATCCCTAACTAGACTTTTGTTTATTCTTAAATCCAAAATCGATGCCAGACAGGAACATGGTTTCTTTGCGCTTATTATATTTTAAAATCATTTGACGACTGTTGTCAAGTTGATTCAGTGTACACCGATTTTAACAAAGCTTTTGATCATGTGGATCATAGCCTCTTTTTATCTAAACTTCATAATTTTGTTGTTCATGGTGGGCTGGTCTGCTGGTTTGGTTCTTATTTGCGAGGTAGGAGCCAAATCGTATCAGTTATCGGATACTGCTCTAACTGTACCACTACTTAACCCCTATATTAATGATATTGTCAAGGTTATGAAGCATTACGAATGTCTAATGTACACTGATGATCTCAAGTTTTAGCTGTGTATTATAACCGTTGGAGTTTCCTTTATTAGAGACTTTGTTGTAACCTACGATTGCTAGCTCCTCTACGATCAGCATATTGATGATATTGTTAATAAAGATTGGTGTATGCCTGCTTTTATTATGTGATCCACTTCGCCATTTACAAGCGTTAACGAGATCGGTAATTTGTATTTTGCTAATGTTTACAGTGTTCCCAATTTTGGCGCTGTCGTAGATATTAGAATATTAATCAAAATGAAAAAATTCATTGATTTCTGAAATATTTAAATATTTAGCTTTGAATCTTTCATACCTTACGTTCATAACGATGCGTCTTGCAGATCTTTTTGTTTAATGCCTCTTTGCCAGCGTTGCTTCTGTAATGACACGCCATTTTTTTGCAAAGTTTTACACAATATGTGTGATTCTTCAGTGATTCTCCGTCTACTTCGCTATAATTTCTTATTCTGTATGCTTATTCCTCGCACTAATACTTTTCAAAACTCTGCTATATTGCATTCAGGTGTTTAGTTTTTGATGCTACAAAATAAAGCTATTTTTAGCTTTATTTTTAGCACCGTTTAGGTTTAATTTGGTTTTTAATTGTTCGCCTTAAATTGTGATTTCTTTTGTTACACGTATTTTTTCTTTTTTATTGCAATTTTGAGATGCAATGAGAATTACACACATTTTTCTTTTATTTTAATACTCAAGTACTTAGTTTAATATTTTGTTTTCCTTTTGTTTTAGTGCAAGTAAAATCAGAGGTAGTTCTACAGCGTATCATGTTCTTGTAGCATTTCAGTCATAGCAAATTTATGCAAATTGTATGCTAATTAATTATTTACCTATATTATGCGTATAATATTAAGATTTTTTTATTGTCTTCTTAACTTAATGTTGTTTTTTTTTGGTTGGAAATGTAAATTTTATTTGCAACTTTACTTATTCAAAAAAACTTAATTATTTTTATTATTAGTCATTTAATCATCAAATTAAATGAGACGAACTCACAGATACTTTTAAAAGACGTAAATTATGTAAGAATATTTCAATATTAAATCAATCAATACTTCTTGCAATTTTTTAAACATTATATATAAAACTTCCAAGATAATAACTGTTCGCTAAGCCAATTCGGTCAACCCGACCCAGAAAATATTAATAATCACCACGCCATCTCGGTCAATAACTTTACAAGACGATAAATATTTGAACATTTTTGTCATGCGATTTCATTAGTCATACATTAAATGTACTCCAGTCACGGAGTTAAAATACATTAACAATGTTCGCATAGTGAACGTGTTAAGTACAACTTAATTGAAAATTAAATCATCAATGTTTTTCTTTATTAAAAAATCATAACCAATTTTGTACTTACCTTCATGATCTAATAGTGGTCTTCTAGATGGTGAACTTCTAGGCGCTGGAGGCTGTTTTAGAACGGCTAACGGCACAAGCCCTTCTGGCACGGTACTATTTTCACTGTCACTGCCTCTTGTGGGCATACGCACTAAACAAAAGTCTGGTTTCGAAGAGTGTATTTCCACGACTTCCACTTGTTGTCCCTTAGAAACGCTTAGTTCATGAGGACTTGTCGCGGTAAAATCGCTTACCACCCATGTCATCTCCAATACTCCAGCCTATAAGAATAAAAATACAAATCATCAAACAATTATTCATTTAAAAATCCGAATATAATTCAAAAAATCATCGTTGTTGACAAACCGTGTACGATAAAAACGAGATTTTTTATTCAATCATTCATAACAACATGCAATATTGAAATGATCCTCAAACTTTATCTTATCTATCTTTGATAAACAAAATTAATATACAGTAAACTTTTAACGTTAAAGCTACCAAATATAATCCTGCCGTTCGTTACAAGTTTTTATTACAAATAAAAAAAAACATATATGTATTTTATATAACGCTCCTCCTTCAATTTACATATATTAAAACCAGCTTGATTTATATTTATTATTTTCAAGAATAAACGCTTTCAACGTGTTAATGCATAACAGATTTTTTAAAATAAATTTAACGGTAATGTTGTAGGTGTAGATTGCCTTTTTAATACGACCTCGTAAGCAGTCTTTAACCTCGATACATGATGGTCTTTGTGGCCACTTAATAGCACACTTGCGTTTAAAAATACGCAAAAATCGTTATTCCTTCCAAGAAAGAATATTATTTTTGCACTGACTATTAGTAATGCGGTAAAAATTTGGGTTTCAACCGAAATTATTTTATTTATAAATTATAAAAGTGTTTACATAGTGCCGTGTCGTTAGGATCTGCTATTAACAGTATCCATCTTGTCGAGTTATACATAAAATATTATATTAAAATGGAAATAATGCGTTATTGTTTTAGACACGCTAACAGTAAATATACACTTGCTATATTAGAATTTTATATTATAAAATAAAAGTCCATTATATTATCGTAAGCATGATCGTAATTGTTGTATGCTTCACTTTAAGTTGATGTTTATGCGGTTTAATTAGCATATTTTTAAATTTTGTTGTTTATCACTTGAATTGTCTTCAACCTTAATTGTAATGGTTATTTAAAGATCTTAATGTGTTAAATAGAAGAAGATATATAAGGACGATATGTAAATTAAATAGTAAAACTTGCCCGGAGTAAACTACAATTACCGGTAACGTTACCATGCCGTTATATTCACATAAACGTAAAAATATTCATAACGCATACAGCCGTAAAGTCGTTTCGAAGTCATATCTATGGTAATTCCAGTCGATATTTTCTCTGGTTTTATGGTGTTCGTTCGTCTATGCAACGGGTGGGTTTCAATTTAACGATAGCGTTTCCAGCGGTGCTATGCTTAATCACACGGGAAAATACGATATATTGCTAATGCCTATAAAAGGGTATGAGTAAATATCGATTCTCCAAAATTTATAGAACTAAACAATAAAATTTTAAACATTTTTGAAATTTATTTTTGGCCCAAAACTATTTATTTTAAATATTATAACGTATAGCATCTCGTGCTGACTTGATAAGCAAGGCGAACGCGAGCTGACATATCGATTTTGTTAGTAAACGAATCGCTTTCAATTAATCAACGTATTATAGAAGTTACGGTGCATTAAAAAGAGTTCAGTTTTAATAAAGAAAATCCTAAAGCTTCCCTTTAGTGAATAAATTTCACAAGTTTTGATTTACAAAAAACACAGGTCGTATTTGGGCGGAGTCAACGAAAGTTTGTCAACAACTTTAGTTACTATGTTTGACATCGTAATCTTTTTGGGTGGTCAGTGAGGTCTAAGGGGACCGAATCACTTAGCTATAGTGCACAAAAAAAACAAAGAGAGGTGCCTCATATGATAGAGATCATCTATTTAAAACACAAGTAATACTTTCAATAATGATAAAAGAGAAAAAACAAGAAAATTATAACTGAAAATTAATCTAATTTTTTTGTTTTACTGAGGTCAGATTTATTTATGTATGATTATAATGAACACCAATTCTCAGTTTAGTTCTCAAGCTCACTTTAGCTCATTGTCAAGAAAAACATTTATCTACTAAGCGTAAATCTATATTATAAATGCAACACATTAAATGTTATTATTTGATAACACGTGGCAAGTATCAAGTTAATTTTTTAAAAATTTAAGAGAAACTAATTTAAACAAAAAGTCTCAAATAAGGTTGGTGTTTTGGGTAAAGTGAATGACTCAATTATCTCTCCATTTTCTTACAAATGTCTGATTAAAGCAACAGTTTTTGAGTAATTTGCAATTTTCCCAGCAGCCATACACTTAGTCTTGATTACTCTAATTACCATAGTCTTGAAGGGTATTGTCGTCGTAATAAATGATGGAAATGTTGAAAATGATGCAAGTGTTGTTCGTGAAGAAATTGAATTCTGTATGGACAGTACATACAGATGACTATAATGTTTAAATTTACAGACATTCATTAACAAACTTGTTTTTCTTAAAAACCGTTGCTTTAATCAAAGTTATCTTTATTACAGATAATGTTCAATTTAAAAAAAAAGTTGATGTACGATATCTCATTAAGAAGGCATCACCTTGTATATTGCTAGTTATTTTGATTTTCTCGGTGACATTGAGGGACTTCATTCGCGTTATTCAAGGGATTGCGTTACTTGTAAAGATTGAAACGGTAAATACATTGGATAAATTAAAAAGTGGTTAAAGAGGTGAGTTAATAAACACAATAGTGATACTAAATTAACAAAAAAAATATTATATGTCACAACCATACAATTGATTTTGAAAAAACACAATTTTGAATAAGGAATTAAATTATTATCACAGATTATTCCTAGAAATGTTTCATATTAACCCATTCTGTATTAACATAACCATATGGTCATGCCAAGAATCAAGTTCTGAAAAGTCGGATGACGATGTATATCGTGTTTATATAGAACCACCCGATACCAACATTCAATCGGATGAACATTCTGCTAACGAAGGCGATGGTTTTCCATCGATAATTTGACAAGCAGGCAACTTTTCCAAGTTCTTTTTAGAAGACTTGGTCAACAACGGAATGTTTAAGATGACCATCCACTTAGCTACTTTGTCAAGAAACTTATCGAGCGAGAATCGGGTAAAACAAGGTGATTTCCATGTTACCGGGAACATGTCATGTTTCCTGAAAAGACTATCCTCAATGTAGAAGTATGCCTTCAGTTGATTTCTTTGGTCTTTTTATGGACGAAATTGCGATCTATTACTTTGGTACAAATATGACCTATTTTTGAACTATAATGACCCAAGTATCACCCCTGATGAAATGAGAAGATTTATTGGCATTTTTCTAGTTTCGTTGTACTTCAGGAGTACTACGAACCTAGGACTTAGGAACCTACGATATAGTAGGACGTATTATCATTGCATTACAATGACAACACGTAATTAAATATGGTAGACAAATTTACAAAACTAGAACCATTTCTGAACCTTGTAAAAGAGCGATAATTCCACCATTGTATTCCAGAAGCGGAAATTTGTTATGATGAAAGCATGATTTAGTATTATCGCCACGACTGCAAACACATCCGTTCTAAGCTAAAAGATGTTTGGAAAAGCTGCACATAAATGCCACCACATACAAAAACATTACCCCTTAGATTTTATTTCGACACTCTATTTACATCTGCAGTTATTGATGCATCCAAGATTATGCTCCCAAAAGATGCCCCATTACACCTACAAAAGCAATGAACAAAAAAGGCGAAGGGTGCATACAATTTTGTGTTAGATGAACAGCAGAGAATTCTGACAGCAAGGTAAATGGATAACTCAGTACTGATAGTTGCCTCTACAAACTATGATATCCATTCTATAACAACGGCAAGCGGATATTCTAGTTTCTTCAAAAGAAACGAGTTGGGATTCTATGTCCAAACCTTATTACATAAGGTAATTCTTTTATGTGATTGACGCATCCAAACTGCTTGGATTCTGATGAAAAAAGTGAAATGTTCTGATGAAAAAGTTCCGAAGAAGAAGATCTGATGAAATTATCAGCACTACTTTCAGAGGATTCACGTGTGTCACAACATTTCAGGTATAAATACCTAATAAAAAAGTATCAAATAGAAAAAAAGATGATGCACTTGTGAAAAATGTACGAGTGTTTGACGTACTCAGTATAAGAAATATCAACACACATCAATAAATATATTAACCAATTTTTTACAGCGTGGCTATCTATATCCAAATTCTTACTCTTGTTAAGTGTAGTCGTATGTTATGAAGTGATAAAATTCGTTAACGAATGATTGATATTTTTGATTTCCTTTTTAACATAGAAATTAATAACAATAACTCTTTAAGTTTGGTAAGTTACAATAATATGAATTGTTGGACTCATTGATGTTATAGTTTCGAGTTACGTGTTTTGACCTGTATCCTTGTTGTTTTTGTAGATTGTGGTTGATTTTTATTTGTATTTAAAAATGGAAGGATGATTCTGAAACGTTATACTGAGTAAATTGATTTCATATAATTAGAGGTGAATAAAGAATCAGTTGTCAAATGTGTCTTTTTATCATAAAAACACATAGAAATTTTAGTTTTATAAACTAAAATTGCATATATTAACCAAGAATAGAAAAGCAATTTTTATTTCTCAAAACTCAAGAATTCAAATGGACCATTGTGTAGCACAAGTTTATAATAAACCAGATTTTGAAAATCAATAATTCAGTACTTATGGGTTAACGAAGAAACAATAATGTTAATTTCATATTAGACACCGAAAATCTGAGCAACATTTATTCGTACCTTTTTTAACTACTTAAATATGAAATTTATTTTAAAGTGTATAGGACTAACTGGTTTGATGAGTATTGGTCTGCTTGTATTTTTAGTACATCATTCATTGCCGTTTTGATTTTCAACGAATTTTTTTAATTTTAACGTAATCTGTATGATTATTAAAGATTTTTATTACCAATTAATGTATTATGGAAATGTTATAGTGGTTAATTTATTGAAAAACAATTTGCAAATATTTAACCTTCGTTAAATAGTTAAAACAAAATGATCACCAATGTCATCTTTCTTAGAAACATTATGTTGACGATAATGTTATATTTATTAATACAAAGGACAAACACAATCCAGAAACTACACACTATACATATATACTTTGCATAAAGACATTAAATTATTTTTAAGAATTGAACAAAATAAATAGATGAATAGACATAACTATAAAGAGAATTGATAACAAACTTCACTATGCAGTTTTCACAAAGGCGATGCAGACAGATATAGTGATTCTTCTGGACTCACACCATGAATTTACCCACAAAATACCTGCTTTTATAGCATGCACAACACATATACAAAGCCTTCAACTCAAAATTGAAAGAAGACGAAATAAAGAAGGAAATTGCGATAATAAGAAAGAACCGATAAACTATTTAAAGAACAAAAGAATAAGAACAATAATAAGAAAATAACAAAACATGCCAGGCCATTGAATTTCAAGGAAATATTAACAATAAATTCAAAGGGGTTTTCAAAAAATACAATATGGAGCTTGCTTCAAAAGGTAACAACACCACAGAAAGAATCTTAATTAACCCTTTAACTACGGCTGTCATTAATGGACTACGTAATGCACATATGTGTATAAATACTTGCGTAGTTAAAGGGTTAATAACAAAGATGAAGTAAATAAAATGATAGAACATTTAGTATACATATTAGAATATAATAATTGCCATGGCAGTTACATTGGAGAGACGGGAAGATCATTGAAGATAAGAATAAAGAACAAAACCCAAAGTGGATCCAATTTTGGTAGACATCATATTTTTAATAAAAAACGCGAATTTGGCGAAAATACAAATCCACATACACTTAATTACAAAAATAAGAGCAACTTTCCAGAAGTCCTTGCAAATTATGAAATAAATAAATAAAATTTAAGCACAATAATCCAGAGAGCATTTGTTTAAATGATCAGATATTGAGGAATAATAGACGACTTTATAAAAAACCGTGATTGAATGAAGAACACAAATTAGAGGTTGCAATTGTACCTTTTAGCTGCTTTTTTGAAAGCTAACACCAAAAATTTTGGTTTGACCTTGGAAGAATATTATTCAGCGTTCACAGGTATTTACAATTTATTTTCAATTTATGCAATTTATATCGAACTAATAAGAAATTTACATAGTTATTTCAAATAAACAAGATACAAACAATTTATTCTTTTTTAAATGTTTATAAAGAACAGTTTCTTTATTTTATTTATGACGTAAGCTCCTGAAAAATCCATCCAAAAAAGTGCAAAAATTGTTATTTTCTTATCCACCGGCTCTA
Organism: Onthophagus sagittarius; assembly: GCA_036711965.1. Lineage (NCBI taxonomy): Eukaryota > Metazoa > Arthropoda > Insecta > Coleoptera > Scarabaeidae > Onthophagus > Onthophagus sagittarius. The sequence continues at coordinate 57,440,523 of JASERS010000001.1, forward strand.
ATAGTCACTCTAAAATTTCGAAATAACTGAAAAAGTATTAATCCTGATAGAATATAGTGCTCTATAATTAATTCTAATTTACTTAAGTTTTTCCGACCTGGACTGATTAAAGAAATAGTCAAAAGTAGACTTAATATAGAACAAAAATAATACTTGCCATCTAGATAAATACAAATTACGAACAAGGATGAGGTAGTGTCATTACACATTTATCATTGCATTATAACTTCCTACGTCCAATATAAAGCACTTTGTGAATAAATCTTATTACCAATATTATAATAATAATATGCAAAAATTGATACAAAAAAATATAATATGCAATATTAATATGCAAAAAACAAAAATTAAAATAGTTGCAATAAGTAAATATAGAAATTATTTTTATTTGTATCATAATTTTATTCACCGTCTTTCTTGCTTTTCTAGTTTTGAGAAAATAACGGTGACATTATTCCGGGCAAACTCAACTCTTTGTTTGAACATCTTAAAATTTATGCCAGTCTCCACGAATGACCTACTTTTTAGTCAAATAATACTTTATTTGTAGGATCTAAAAGAATATCACAATCTAACCGACTATTTAGTTAACATTTAGTTGAATTATAAACTATTGAATGATAAATTATTGAATGATTAATAAATGATTTAGCTTAAAATTTCGCTGATTTTGCAACGAAATCCTTCTTTTATCCATCAATTTAATTCTTTGTCAATACAACTTTTTAAAAAGAGAGAATAACACAAAATATATTTAATAGAGGTATTACATAACTTTACACAAGTTACCTATATCGAAAACTCCACTTCGACTATCACGTAGGAAAAGCTATAACGAATATACAAGAAGTTCAACGTACACAACTTTAAAAGACTTCCTAACAAACATAACGCCAATACAGTACCAATCCAAAAAAGTTCAATGCCCAACATAACAAAGCTTCAATTATTAGTTGTAAAGGTCAAGATGTAATGAAAATTGGATGACCATAGGTGAAAATTTCACCTATAGTCTGAAATCTATTTTAAAATATTATGCAAATGTATATGCAAATTATAGTGTTATTAATGCAATGACTGTATAATTAATAATTTACCTTAATTATTAATTTATCTTGATATAAAAATGAAATTATATAATAGTAGTTTAATTTATCAAAAATAAATTGATGAGTAGTTAATTTGGGATAGAAACTTCAATTTAACAACAATAAATAGTAAGTATTTTTTGCTACAAAATCGAAAATTAAAACATACGACTCAATGGTAATCAATAAAGCAAACAAGAAAGAATTAACATAAATTATTCTTAGGGTAATTTGAGATTTCAAATAATTTAATTTAATAATGTGATAACAACAAGGAAATTATCAAATACGAATTGGATCTTGATTTTATCAAGATTCGATTAGTCTCAATAATTGAATAAGTTATTAGTTATCAGGCAATACAACCAACAATTTTACTATGTGCAAACCTTAATAAAGGCGAAATATCAACGGTAATCGGTTCACTGTCAATGTTGCATTAATCACAATATTGCATGACAATTACTACGAAGTCGAAATGAACGCGAAAAACCGATGATAAATGCAAATATCGTAATATAATCCCCGCTATCACAAACTCATTGCATGTCAAATTATGATTGTTCACGCTTGCAAAGTAAAAAATTCGAGATTCTTTTCGTCATCGTATCAAGTTTATAATGGTAAAAATTTAATGCTTTAACAATTAATAAACATTTCGAATGTGTTGAAAGCTTGCATTTATGCACTTACAAATCTAGATGCTGCTCAACAAGATAACAATTATGAAATACGTTTTACATAGCAAAAAAGCACACACAAAGGTTTTCCGAAAACAAATTTGCCGCATAAATTTATTCATATCTATATCTATTAGCCATCACTGTAATCATCATATATGATATAATTTTATTATTTATATTTACATTACAGATTTTTAGTTTCGAAAACTGGTGCCTCTTAGTTTTTTCAACAAAACTATACATATAATATAGACACACTAAGTAAACGATTTGAGGTGTCCAAGCTGGAGTTAAAACATTTTATGCAATAATCTGTGCCAGAGAAATCATCCAGCAACGATATGATATCTCAATGAACTACTACAACGATTATTTTGCAGTTCACACAAGATTTTCAAGTTTAAGTTGAATCAACGTTGATAGAAATTTCAATGCATAACCACTCAATTATTCGGAGGCATTATAAGTTTTAAATATTTCAAACTTCAAAATTTGAACTTAAATAAATTATAGACCAAAAATAAATTTTGATATAAAGTTTTAAAAATAGACAATACACAAAATAATTGGAGATAATAAGGTAATCCGTAGTTCTCTCTAGGGCAAAGATTGTAAGTGATAAGATAAATGTAGTAATTGTAAAAATGAGTGAGATTACACAATGCTACTCCAAGCCATCAAAAGAATCCTCAGAATTCCCAGAAAATTTCAACATTATCACGCAAACACTTTAGAATAGCTGGTTAAGATTGCAAATGATTAAGATAAATTAAAAATAAACTGTGCCATCTAATAGGGAGTTCAAAATTTTCCCATACTTTTTTTTAGAGATTAATTAAAATTAATTTATTTAAAAAAGAGCGATTCCGTGATTTTTAAGGAACGTAGTGATTCGTGACCGTTCTTTCTCAATAACCGTGATTTTAAATGGTGACAGCGATCATCATATATTTATAGATATATTTTATCTACCGATGATGTCCATATTTTCTCAGACGTATATTGAGTTAGTTTTCCTTCAGAGATGCAAACAGGTCCAAGGAGAGTGTTTGTTAATAACGTAACTACGGAATTTTTGGAACACAGTGGTATTCAAATAATCCAGAAGTCTGCATACCATGCTCATGGTAGTATTTAAAAGAATACTCAGAGCTTTGAGTTACGAAAATGGAAAAGGAGTGGGTCGAATATATTGAATTGATTAAAATTTGTTTGAATATCCATTTTACCAGTAACGTATAATGAATCAAATATAAAATAGTCTTTACTTTGTACTTTAAATGGTCCTTTATTTTAAAAAATACTGTCTGACTAGTTTCGGCTAATCGCCATCCTCAGAGACAAAGTCAGTATAAGAAATTAATTTGGAATATGTAAGTCGGTTTTCATGATCACATAAATAGTGTCAGTTAATTAAAACAATTTAAAATATAATAAAAACGTGGAACGCAATTTACAAAGTTGACGAACGTGAGTTAAATAAAATTTGTGATGGCGACAGAGTTGGTGAATTATCAAAAAAGAACTTTTTGATAATTCACCAACTCAAAAAAGAATGTTGCAAAGATAATATTGAGATTAGAGTCAAAATATATTCAAAATATGTTTTCGAAGATCATATAATCGATAAAAAATCATATAAGAAGATGCAGGGGGAAAATTCGCCCGTGCGGTGCGGCGTTTTTTGCTTCCCTATCTGGAAGAATCATGTAGGTTTCATAAGGAGAAGCATCATGGGAAGTGATTCCAGGAAGAATGCGCGAAAGAATGAAATGATGAAGGACGCTTGAAATGAACAGTTTCTGCAAAGCCGCGAAGCCGAATATATAGATCAAACAATATTCGCCATAAAAAGTGCATAACAGAATGGCAGAGATAATAATGAACCTGATTTGACAGAATAGTCCCATTTAAATGGTTGATCCAATGAGTTGGGTTGGGTTAGATTAGGGTGTGTTGTGTTGCCACGTCATTTTTGAATGATACTTGAAAAGAATAATACTAATGAAAACGGAAGACTGCTAGTTCTGTGGAGAGAGTGATACGCGAGAAATAAGATAAGAGTGTAGGATAGTTTGTGAGAACAAGATAGATGGCGGAAATGTTGCAAAGATTATCTTGAGCTTAGAGTCAAAATGGGATGCCATCGTTATTATGTTTGCGAAGATCTTGGGTTATAAACAGAAGAACGATTACCAAAAAGAGGCGCATGGGACAAAGTAGGGAAGAAATTAACTCCCGGATGCTCTACCTAAACCAGATATGTAGGAAAGAAATAAAATGTCAATATGTAATGGGAATACTTTGATTTCACTTTGATTTTTATGATACTGACTTAAGATGAGATTGAAAGATCGAGACGTACAGGATAGTGGTCCCCACACTGAAAAGAGGAGGAAAGAAAATGCAGGGGGAAAATCCCTGTGTGCAGTGCTTCAAAACGCGGAGCGCAACGAGAAGAAATGGCGTATGGCGGTTCCGGAGTAGGAAGAGGGGGGGAGGGGTTTAGTGGGTACTCTTTCTAAAAAAAAAGGACTTTGAAATATCATCAAAGATGTCAAATCGAAGATGTCGACCATCTAAACCATCATTAAGTTAATTCGATTGCCTTAGATTTCGAAATTACAACATACCTCAACACATCGGTCATCCAAAGTGTTATTCATGATACTTAGAATAGTCGACATCGTCAAAGTCGGCCGAGTTTACTTCTTTTGATACAAATGTTGTTCCTCAACCATATTATTCTCCCAAATATAATGCTCCTGATCATCTTGCTTTCATATCTCGTACGATTTCGAAAACGTCCGCCGCCCCAAGCGTCACTAAGTTGGATTGGGTTAGATTACATTTTCGAAATTCCACACCAACCCAAAACACTTCGGTCATTCAAAGTGTTGTCATAATACTAGGGGTAGCCAAAGTCTTTGAAGACTTTGCTGTGATCTAAGATCCAAACAGTGATACTTTGAGCTGCCGACGTCTTCAGAGTCAGCTGAGATATAAATGCAAGACGATTAGGAGCAATGAATTCAGAAGAACATTAAGGTTGAGAAAGAATTTTTGTATCAATGAAATAATTCGACCGACTTCGTATACCGGTTATTTTTAAGACAATATGGGTTTTTTATACCGCTCATATCCGAAATCCTGGAATATTGGTATTAGAAGTTCTAGTTGGTAGAAACTGTAACTAATAATAAAACGCTTAACTTGCAATTAGATGTGACTAAACCAAGCCTATGGACTTGATGGACACCATAAATAAAACCACGATCACCGTTACCAATCGTGGTTTCGCAGTAACAATGAATAATCACAGTCTATGTATAAAGACTATGAAGTATCCTCGGAAAGGTGGTCAAATCACAGTCACGATTCGGAACACTTTGTACACGATACTTTGATCAGGAAAACAATTAGATATCAGTGTTGATAACACTTAGAACATCAAAACTTCAAAGTTACAACATCGTACTTCTCCATTTTTTAACGACAGAATGAATGATTCAATACTTCGTGTTATCAAAAATTCTCTTTTGAACGATATAATCTCTTCATAACCAGCAGAACTACAGCCAACTGCGAGTTTTAGCAGACGTTCTGAAGCTGTATACGGCGGAACCCTTCCGTCAACAAGAATTTATTCTTCGATAAGACTGAGCCGTCGTCACATTCGGTTAAATTAGGTTCACACTTGGCATTTGAAAAGGCCAAAGATCCATCTTAGAGTAAAGATCTGGTACGCAACCATAGAAGCATTCAACACAATTGTGACGAGTAGGAACACAGTTTTTACAAAAATAATTTTTTATTTAATTTATTATTGCTTCAATAAAGTTTTAATTTTTTTGAATGTAATAACTATTATCAACAAATCCACCCAAATATAGGGATATAATTGTAACTATCTATCTGCAGTGTAACGTTTGAAAAATGTTATATCACGAACCCTGACGAAAAGATTACGTTGAGAACGAACTACTTACATTTTGTATTTGCCATTGATATGTGTGCAAGGATCTTTCTTCGTATTCAACGTTAGGAAGTGATTTTTGTTCATTCAACAACACGTTAAAATGAAATTGAAAATTCTCTTCTATAGATCTACTTTTTTTAGAAAAACCCATGCATATATTACAACTAGACCGTGATTGTATACTGGTTTCAATGAGAGATTTATGGAGTACTACTGTTGAAAAAGCGCTTCTCCACGTATTGGATTTATGGGATGATGTCGAGTCGACCATGTGTTATACCAAGTTTTGCAATCCGTTACATAAGATATACGAACATAAATTTTGCAAAAGTTCTCATACTAAAAGTTAAACTGCTAAACGGATTATGCTAATTTGGGGTTGAATGGTTATTTAAAATTTAATTATGTAAAACATTTTCATGCAAATCATGATGATGTCAATAACAAAATATAAAAGAAAAATTTATTTAAATTAATAAACTACATGTTTTGTTTCAAAAAAATTAAAATAAAATATTACAGCTTTTAATTTTTTGATAATTTAGTTAATTTTTGTTATCGAAACTTATTTTGTCTACTATTTAATTTATTGTAATACCAAAGTGCGATTCTGTGTATCATTATAAATCAAAGTGACAAAGTAAGCATATAATTTTTACTGAACTTCCGTGAAAAGGCCATTCGAAAACAACCATCGATAGACAACGAAGCACCTTTTTTTTGCTCGGTATTCATTCGCTATTTTTTGCTCGTTGTCATCGATGCACAGTAGTGATCCAATTTTACGAACATTGTACGTCCGCCGGCCTTTTCGGAATTTTCAATGCTTAGTAGATCGTGAAAACGTGTCCATTATAGATGGCGAACGAAGCATCCATCCTGCCCCGGTGTGTGGCACATATCGATTTATTTTTGAAACAACGTCGTCGTTTCTGTACACACCCATCCTTTGTACATTAAACAGACAGAAACCTCCAACCGCCATGATCTTTTTAGCGAATATGTCAGTCCGAGTTGTGGTTTGTAAAAGGACTATATATGTGGGTTTTTGGGGGTTGGAGACAACGGTGTAGAGAAATAGGGCCACAAGGGAGACGATTGAGGTCGGCGGGAGAAACTTCCCCGCCGCAATCCTTCAAAATGCAATTGTTTCCCTTTGCTGTACCCGCGTATTTCATCGCTTTGTTTCCTGTTGGTATGCGGCGAACTCGTCGACGACGACGGGAATATTGAAAATGGGAATTGACAAAAGTGCATTTCACGTACTGAATGTTGAATAGGTAGAAATGGTCTCGATCCATTTGCTTAAACACTGCTTTCATGTAGTACATTTGTGTTATTACATTTTCATTTTCTCAATATAACAATAAAATAAAATCGTAGATTTCTAAGTTCAACTTTATTTGAATACCATATCATTCTAAATGTGTTTTTTATTTAATGTGATTCAGTTTTCAGTCATTGCTTATTCATACTGACTTCCATAAAAATTGTGACACCTACAATATTTTGAACGATTTTATTAAAATTGTCAACAATGTTTTTCATTAGATCAAACAAACGATTTAAATTTGAACAAAATCTAGCTAATAGCTAAGTTTAATAGTTAAGTCTAATAGTTAATGGCTAAATTTGAAAAAATAAACAAATCAATGTGTAATTTATTGTCAAAAGTAAGTTGCCTAGAGTATGTTAACATCAACATTTTCCCAATTGACTGATTTTGAATGTGGCCTTTTTATTTGCATGAGAGAAGCCGAATTTTCCCTAAGAGAAATTACAACGGTATTGAAATATTGATCCAAATGGTCCCAGAAGTGATGTAATAATGTCGCCCTGGATCTGGACTTCCACGAAGGACTATAGATCGCGAAGAACGTCGCTTAAGACTTTTGACCGCAAAAGACAGATTTTCAACAATTCGATCAATTTTATTGATTGGATGAGAGGTGTAGGAGCCAGAATGTCATCCGATTACACCATTTCGTTGTAGTAGGCTAAAATAAAGCAATGAAAGAACGAACCTGGGCGCAAGAAAGATATGGAATGGTGTTTAGCGACTAGTCCTAATTGCTTGTGGACCCATGATGGTGTTAGGAAGATGGTATGACGGAGGCATGGAGAACGTAAAAATCGAACATTTTTTGTGGAACGTAACACAGCCCTCACACAAGGACTAATATGGGGTGCATTATATTACGGTAGCAGATCACACTTGATCTTCTTTGATAGTGACTTAAATGCCGCTTGTTATACTACCAATGCCACAAGGGCGTTTTTTTTGGAAGAAGCTAACATTACCATTGAACATGTGTAGGATGAAGTCAGTAAACGAGTTCAACGACCAGAACACGAATTCAAGAAGCTTGGGTTGATATATCACAACTTCAATAAAATCATTTAGTAAATTCCAGGTGTTATAATATTTATAGAAGTCAGTATATTAATATGATAAACACAAATACATTTGTTTCGAGCATTGAAGGAACAAACACAAACGAAATAAATTTATGTTAATGAGCAAGCGCGTTTAATTCCAAGGAAATTATCGCTGTTTTAGTGGAGTTCCGGTTCGGGTAGCTGAAAGTTGTAATTCAATTAGCTAATCACTAATTTCAGTAAATGTAGACGAAGATTCGCTCTCACAAAAGAGTAAAGTTATTATAGTAATGAAGCGATATTTGCTGTTGCTTAAGAAAGCACAAAAAAAGTAATCATACTTTCTTCAACAATTATAATTTGTTATTGCGCGTTTTACTTGAAAGTACTTCTTGTTGTAAAAAAATTAAATCTGGAAAAAATCGTTAAAGAAATCCATATTGTAAGGCAGAAAAAAGAGGTTCAGAAAGTGAAATTTATAGTTTGAGGGAAAATGTATGAACAACCTCATTTTCTTAATCTCACCTTACAACAAGAACGACATCAAAATGGAGTATATTTATAGAATATACCGGATTCGTTCGAATCTAACATAAGACGCACCCGATTCTAAGACAGTATTTTAGCATCTATTTTAATGATTAGAAATATGATCTCAATACGTCTTAAAACTGTGTTGATAAACAGATAAACTAATTAAAATATTACACAATAATGTTTAAAACATAAACTATGTATGTTAAAAGTTGTAAGAATATATAAAATTTGATTATATTGGTGCTTTTATTATAAGACAAACACTTCCCTTAAATAATATGCGTGTTAAAAGTAAAGAAATGTATTCAGAAGTGCGCCAATTAATTATTAAACATCGAAGTGATGGAAAATCTCTTTGAGAAATCGGAGAAATGGTTGGACGTTCAAAAAGCAGTATGCAAACAATGTTGAGAAACTTTAAAAACAATAATATTTTGGAAAGCAAATCACGAAGCGATAGACCTTCAGAAATAACTCCATGAATAAAACGACTCATACTAGGAGGAATTAAAAAACACAAAGAAATAATTTTTCCCAACCCGTAATTAGTGAAAACAATAGAAAAAAAACGCATAGATTTTGCTAATAAATATAAAGACGGTGATGATTCTTTCTGGACTAATGTGATGTTTAGTAACGAAAGCAAATATATTTGGTCCTAATAGCAAGGTGAATAAAGATGAAGAGTTATTTATTAACCCGAGCGAATTACAATCCCAACCGTATATTATAATTAAATATTATAATTAAAATTATAATTAAAACGTAATATTATAATTTATTTCTTTAACGTATTTTGTATTTTTGAATTATTATGTATTGGAGATAGGCCCGAATTTAATAATAAGACACCCGATTCTAAGTTGCACCTCATATTAGGAAGATCTATGTGACAAAAAAGTTTCAACGTGTTTTCAAATAAATGCTTTCGAATTCAATTCATCCATTTTTCCCAGAAATGAGCTAACTTCAGATTTTTCATTAGAAACTGTATAGAATTTTCGATATAATTAATGATATAATCTATTCGTTGTGACGGTACACATCTAACAATATCAAAATTTTACAGCACAATGCGTTAGTTCACTATAAGAATTATTCGGAAACAGATTTATTCAAAAAACTTTTTTTCTTTAATTCCTTACATATTTCTCTATCTTACAAAAATTAACATACTACATACTACAAAAATTTTTTATTTCAACCTGCCGCCTATGAGATTAACCAGTCATTAATTGCTTGTTTCACCTCATCATCTATGGTAACATCATAGGTGAGAATCACTGTTATCTTCCAAAAGTGTCAAAAGTCTAGCATTGTCATATAGCAACAAAACTCTAAACGTCACATGGCCACGCCGTTTAGAAACACGTTTCGTCCCCTGCGAGAATTCGCAAAAATTAATCACCTTCTTTATGACATCGACCCAAAAAAATCAAGACCACAAGCTATCCTTTTCATTTGATGTTCCTCTGTAAAGAGTCTGGGAACCTAACGTACGCACAAATTGTAAAATTGCAATTTCTTAGAAACAATTTTGTGCAAAGTTCTTCTGCCAACATTTAAAATTGCGATGCTAAAATTCAAATTATGAATTGTAGGTATTCACATTTTTTTCTTCCACGGCATTAATAACATCTTTCCGAATTTTCACAGTCGGTAGCTTGATCACCTGTTTCAAACATTTTGAAAAGACACTGTAATAGCAGACTGTAACAATAACAATGTAAACAGCATTGATTGAGGAACAAAAGATGCCGGTGCGCTTTAATCTTCGACGATCGAGTAGCTACGGCAAACCGGAAGTTACTTTTCGAATAATCCTCTATATTTAGCGGTCAATTTTTGGAAGGTATAAAAAAAGAATCGCTGTCAAAAAGAAGTTAAGACTATTAGCAAAAAATAGAGTATGCTCTATAGATGCTCTATTTTTATGAATGCAGTTCGGAGGAGGTGTCAAGCAAAAAGCCCCAGAAACATTCAAAGCCAGACAATAATAGTACAGAATATGCTTGGAAGGAATGTAAGACCCTTTGGACAAGAATATGTTTTAAGCAAGTATAAGGAGATGTTGATTTCTGAAACTTTAGCTATTGTTGCGAAATGAAGACTTGTTGACACTTTTTTCGTGTATTTATTATTCTAACATGGTTTTCAATATAGCCTCATACCAAAATGATCACATAATTCCTCAATAGAACATTATTTATTTCTGTGATCATCTTGACCATTTTACAGCCTTGACCATAACTTTTCCAATCCCAGTATTTAGAGCAAATGTAGGTCTTTAATGAACCTTAAAATTGCTCCAGGGCTTTATTCCTTGATATCAGTGCTGTCAAGAGAAGTTTCTACCTCAGCCTGTCCAATATGGAAAAGGTAGTATTTGAGGGCTAGATGGCCAGTTAAGAAGCGTATTTAGATCCTCTTTGCTGAAACAAAAACTTCTTGGGTTTTATTTTGCGAAAGAATTATCATACTTTTTGCTTAAATGTGATTTGGCAGTATTTTTCAGTGTGAGGCTATCTTTGAGGTCCCCAAAATGTTGATTACTTGTTTTGTAGTCCACAAATGGGTCTGCCGTCTCATTACACTCAACGTCACTGTGACCTAGGACCGACTATAGAGTAACAAGTCGGCCGCTGCAAATATCATGAAGAACCCTTCTGAAGTCAGCCGCCAGAAAAGTTCTCAGGATAAGAGAAAAATCTCGGCCGACATCAAAAACGTCGGCCAATCCAAAGTGTTTTCGGCCGTCAAAGTGCCTTGGCCGAGATTGCTTCTCTCATAAACTAAGCCGTTTTCTAAGTCGGTCGAGATTACTTCTTTTATAAAGTTCAAGTAACTTAAGAGAAATACTGTATTGTTAAATAAATATAATAAGTATTGTTAATAATATTACAACCAAACCCAACGTCGACATCACCGAATTCAACGGAGATATTTCTCTTCAAACCTTCTTGTTAACTTCAGAAAACCCATACCATAAACATATTTTTTCATTACCTCTGGCTCTCTCTCCTGATATAACCATTAAGCCTACGTTCTTTACTCTTCTCAGAACTTCAAACATACAATACAATTTCTTGTATCTCTCTGGAATTTCCCTCATTCTTTATGACCACCAAATCATTTGCATCCACCATCTCACATACACTTATTAATGAAGTGATTGCCAAGACAGCTGCATGCATAACATAGTGTGAGCACTTTTATGACAATATCTGCGTGGCCCAGAATATCTTGCTTGAAGATTGGCCGAAACTCACAAAAAACTCGGTCCGAACTGAGTGATATTTAATGTGGCTGTTTGCTCCACTAATTAATACCCATACTCCGAATTCAACCGTCTTTGAAGCATCAGTACAGTAAGCAAGAGCTCCTCTTTTTAGATGAGGTTCACCATTCATCCAGTCAGTTCCGGTTCTAAATATGATCTTATACGACTTGTCAAAGATGTATTCTATTAGAATAAGATCCGTCTTAATTTCGATCAAGTGATTTCGACTTGAGTCCTTAAGGATTTTAATGTGTTCTATGAGGTTATCCTGCGTCAATTTGACTAAAGATCATGTTCTTAGTGATAAGGCACTCAAGGCTGCCTTCTTTTATATATATATATATATATATATATATATATACTATATATACCACTCACAATCTTGTTTTATATTTATTTTTAAACGTTTGCTTATAACGTATTACTATTCAAGTTCAATTCGAAATAATTCAGAGTTTTAACTGAATAAAAACTAATTCAATCTGTGAAAAGAACACTATAAATACTAATGATCAAAGGCAATAATAAAAGACAATAATAACAAATCAACAACAATGAAAGAAGAAATACCAAACATTTTACCTTTGTTAATAAGATTATAGATTACCGAAACGTGCACCTTATTGTTAGTCAGTACATGTTTGAGTTTATTTAATTTTTTACAATCTCACTTTACCAGTATAGATTGTGCCTGGTCTTAGTTTTATTTTTCTTTTATAGAACATTTCATCGCGCGCCGTTGCGGTGAAGGTTGTCAACGATTTCGATGTGAGTGGATTTGGTCTTTATACTTTTTCTTTGATTTCTTTCTTTTTACTTCCCTACAAAATCTTTTCCTCCATCGTCTATCACCCAATATAAATCTTTATTATTTTATATTAAAAATAATCCCCATCTTCTCCTTCTCATCTATTCCCGCATTTTCCATTTTTAATAAAATATTAAAAAGAACCAATAAAAGAAGGTAAGTTAAAAATAATCTTTCGTTTAAAGACATTTTTGATAAATAAGATTTAAATAAACAGATGTCATTTCCGCTAAATTTGTTAACAAAGTAAATAACTAATATCATACACGTTATCGCCACACTTATCGGATTTATTTCGCAACACTTCCGGTAACAACAAGCCGCATCGTTAAAGTATAAAATTAATTTAATAAAAAATGATGGAACCGAAAATAATCTTATTGCTAACAAAGTGTGCAAACCGTAAATTTTGCGGCATATTTTGAAATCATCCGTTTGGGTGCGCTTAAAATTTTAAACATTTGGTTGTAAACATAACAATCTTGCGACTCCGACACAACTTTTACATTTAGCAAGTTTACGTTTTATTAGCGAGCAGGATCGATAAAACGCAACCGCTTTATCGTGGAGTTTTCGCATCCATTAACCCAATAATCTCGCAACGACATTCAACATAAACAACGTTACGAAATTGAAAAAATATATATAAAGGTAAAAAAGTTTACTTATACAGTTAAAAAAAGCCGAATGAAAGAAAAAAAATTAAAACGCTTTATGTGGGGGTTAATATGATTATTCACTGAATAAAAACGAGAGGAATTACACACTTTTAACCGTAAATCCATATACCGTTGGCCATCAATTCTAATCTGATTTGATTCAATTTATGCACAAAGCCGTCTATTAATCGATGAATTGATAGCGAGCTTCAACAATTTGCTACCGACGCTTAAAGCAAATTCGTTGATACGTGCAATTCAATTTGTAACCAATTCATTTAATCACAGACAAACGTGTAATGTTAATAAACTAAAACTTTATTTTGTTGAAAATTAAAAAAGTTATACAAGAAATATTATTTTGTTTTAACGTTTTTGTTCGAGGTTTAATAAAAGTTTTGGAGCACTCGGATTTTTGTCGTGTTTTAATATTAATTTGTAGACAGTTGGAAAATCAATATAAACTCGGTGAGTTACGAAACCGGCATGAAACGGAAGCAGCTCAGAGTCCTGCTGTCACCCACATACTCTTTTCACGGAAAACTTTTTATTGCCCACTTCAGCTGCAGGTTTTCTTAGTTGTATTTCTTCTCAATCCAATATATTATTTAGGAGCTAATAAAGAATATTTCCGGAATGTTTTTGTCATTTTAAAAATACAGTAAGATTTCCAGCTGACGTCTTCGAAGTCAGTCGAGATTATATTATGTATCAGATATGTAGGTATAAACCCAAGTCTATCCCGATTAAAATTGAAGGAATAAATTATCTTGGTGTAAGTCATTTATTGTCATTATTGGAATGAATAATACTTAGGGCGACCGACGTTTTCGAAATCGGCCGGGATGACTTATTCAATTAATTACAATCAGGATAGACTTGAGTTCATGTGATATATGAATGAATATGAATGTGATATATGATATAATCTCGGCAGACTTCGAAGACGTCGACCGCTCCAAGTCTTTCCAACAGATCTTGAAATGAAGCTGTTGCGGGATAATAGATAAAAGCTCACTTCAGATTACCTAAATAGCTAGAGTTAAAACTACCTAATTTTAGATATAATGTAAATTCTAGTTTTACTTGTAATTAAATGTATGATTATTGTGAACCATGTTATTATAATTTATTAAATAATTTAACTGTGTTAAACGATGAAGCAATCTTATTTATTTATTATTCAGTGCTACATATGTTTTGGGAATTTCTTTTCTTCTTCAGGTACGACGTCAGACTTCAGAAGAACTCTTTCATAGGATTGAAATTCACCATTATATTATAATTAAGCCTTTCGATCCATGATTTTTTAACAATTTAAAATATGTTTTCTCTAATTTGTAAAATTTTATCCAAGCCACAAATCCAAGCAATCCAGACCAATTATGCAGCTTATCTAGCTTACAAAAGTAGGTTCATGTATCACGGGCATTATGATGGTTAAACCATAATGTTTCTAGTTCTAAGCGTAATGTCAGTTCTAGTCCTAAAGTTAGTTGTAGGTTTAGCTTATAATCAGCTCTAAACCTTGAATTGCAAGTATGTATTTGGGTTTAGTCATCTTAAGCAACGGAATGCTACTGTGAGTTTCAGATTTAATTGTTCTTTAGCCTGTAGATTATTGTTCTTATTGTTCCATATTTTTCTTTTAACTAATACTAGAAATAGAAATTCAGTAAGACCTACATATAATGAAATTGAAGTTCGTTAAAAAAATCTATAAAATAATTGTATTAAAGAATGTAACCGTTTCAAATGTAACCATTATTTCGACTTTTGTAGGTTTAGCTATTTCAATAATTACACGTTCGACGTTCTTTTGGTTTTTATGGTCTTTTACATAATTTCACCATTACTGAAATACTCCGTCACAATTACATTATTCATCTACCGCTAACTATTCCATTATGCTTATGTTATGATTTATTGCAGCGTTTGATTGAAGTGTATTCCAGAAGTCGATTTCTCATAAATCATGCACTACTTCCTGTGTCCAATTTTCGGCAAATCCAGTTATGTTAAAATATTTTTTTATTATTTTTTTTGTGACACCATTTTGACAAATCTTCACCAGATTCGTTATGCACACATATAGATCAATAACATTATCAATGGACTGCTTATTTTCCAATGCAAAAATCATTCGTCTGAAGAATTGTTTCTGATAATGTCTGTGTAATGTATGTTTCAGACTTTTAATTATACCTTGATCCACGGGTTGCATCTTCAATGTTGTATTTGGAGGAAAAAATACAAGTTTAAAAATTGTTGACTTTTCAGCTACGGAAGGAAGCACCTTCCTATTTTGTCAAAACATTTATTATCCTTAAAAGCCAATGTCTTCTTGAGATGGCATTTATAAAAAATTTACATTCGTTCATATTAAACACATGATCACGCTGATAATATTCTAAAATTGACATCATGGGTTGGGTCTATTGATCGTAAGTCGAATTTTGACTTCGTACTTCAGCACTACTTTGTCTATAGAATTAAATTTGCAAAGTTTTAATATTTTCATCCTTTTCTCCAGATTCTTCGCTTCTTAAAACTGTTTCCATATTTATAATTATTATCGAGAGTGTATTCGAAGGAATCATATATCTATAGGCTACACGTTTTTTCTGCATGCCACTATCAACGACACTTAATGTTTTCACTTAGATATCGCGAAAAACGAATTCTATCTTTACTGCTATAGCGATCAGGTACCAATGCAGAAACACAAATAGACGTTAACTTAGTGTTACTCTTAGTTAATAATCTAGTAGTCAGTTGAAAATAATTCGTAAAGCTCAAAATTGAAGGCGCTGAGAACAGCTATATACATTTCCGAAAATCAACTCCCTAAAAAAATCCATTTTATCTGGATTGAAAATTATCAATATCTTCAATAATTTTTTAAATTTTAATACACTATTGAGCTTTTCATCCCAATCCAGAAGGCTTGAAATACTTCCAAAAGACTTGACATTGCCTCTGGAAAATGCTTCCAAAAGATTTGAAATGCTTCCAGAAAACTTGACACTATTTCTAGAAAATTTGATACTGATTCAAGAAGACTTGAAATGTTTCCAGAAGACTTGATACTGCTTCTAAAGACTTGAAATACTTTCAAAAGACTAGATATTAATTCTAGAAGACTTAAAATGTTTCCTAAAGAGTTGACACTGGTTGTAAATCTATTGGCAAATCCAATTGTTGATAAATCATTTGAATTTGTTTCGAAAATATAAATACTATTGAACAAAATGCGATATCTTAACTTAAGTAGTCCAAATTTTGTTAATTAAACACTAAATGCCACTGGCAGAAGATATTTTTGTTAGAGAAGGCAAGAAGGTGTTAATAAAATTTGATTTTGCTTCTAAAATTCCAAATACTGTAGTCAAAATACAACATCTTCATCTCAGACATTCAAGAACTGCCATCTCAGACTAGATACTGCTTGAAAAACTTCAAACACTGCTAGCAGAAGACATTTCCTTCGCAATCGAACCGTAGGCGCAAGATACGCAGTTGCTCAGTACCCAGTACCCATATGTATTTTTAAAAACCGGCACTTATGACCTTAACCCTTATTCTCTCCATATGTTCTTGTTAATTTTTCTTGATTATCGTACTCGTCGCATAAAACAAAGTAAATACGTAAAATTTCTTGTTTTTAATGCTAACGAGTTTGAAAATAATGAGGAATATCCACATATTGAACGTCATCTTTAAACTATCTTGGTTACCTTAAAGCATTTTAAGACACATCTCAATGAAATCTCTGCTTTTGATACTTGCAAGAGATTTAGAAAAGAAAATAATCCTTCTATGGAACTTCATCATGTAGCCTTCGCTAAATGTTAAGTAGTATGGAATTTATGTTCTAGATCTCTATACGAGATGCGACATATACTTAGAGTGTACTGAGAGGTCTTTTACTTTTCATGCCCAACTGGATGGAACTCTTATTACAACAGTATTCGAGATCTTTTGACGGTGCAAGAAAGCTTAAATAACACATTCAGAAAACCACCTTAAACTTGCCACCTTTTAAACATAATGAAATAGAGTATCTCTCGGCATACATAAGTTGTTAATTGAAAACCAATTGCTGATGGCATTACAAGCTTAGAAGGAGGCCAAGAAATATAGTAGATATAGTAACAGTAGTACCACTATTAATTTAAAAATACTTCATTATTTGAGAGATAGTGACGATTAAGTTTAATTCCATAAATCAATATCAACCATCCATCAATTAAAACAGCTTTTATATACCCTAGAATACTGTACATTCATACATTTTACGATGTTCGTTAAACTGTTTTTAATTTTGGAAACTCTTGCACCACCTATCGTCATGTGCCTTTGTGTACCTTCCTATTTAGTAGCGTGCTAGACAATAGCGGTTGCGTATCGTGAATTTGGTACCTCCCTTACTTATTACGAAATATTTCGTAAAATTTATGAATGCTCATTATTCCCCGGCATCCTGTGTTCATATTGTCTTGTTCAGTTATTATTTAGTTGTACAGTTATTATTTTAGTTTTCCAGTTATTATTAGGTATTTTGTAATAACTTTTGATCGAGTAAATCATCTTTTTTGATAAATAGACAACGGTATACATTTCCTTTCTTTGAAAATGGCAAGAAGAAATCTGACAAAAGTGGATAGCGATTCTGATTTGGAAGACGACGGTAACGACTTTGAGGACGAAAAATTGCTTTTGAATCAGAATCTACAGACTATGAAAATGAAGATAACATTTAAACTTGCCGAGCCGAATCTAGTTGTAATATAGATTGATACGAGACGTGTAACTATTACGCACAATGACAGAGTTGAAATTTTCATATATTATAAAGCCTTCAAAAATCTCACTTATAGTCAAAATTGGCTATAAATTGTCATCAGAAATACCTGTACAACCAAAAAGAACAACGGCCAGAAATATTATTCGTTTTGTACCTCACTCAAAAAGTGCTGCCAAAAATTGATATATATTTGACGAATATTTCGTGCATTTGCTCACAGAAAAAATATTAAATATAGAACTTTAATACACGAATGGGGAAATATCCATAAAGTCTCAGAAGTGTCACAGCAATTATAAAGCATCTCTAACGATAAAAAGTGAGATTCTTATCTCACTTTATTTACAAAAAGCTTTATTTACAAAATTGATCAGCAACAAATAAAGATAGTCATCTATCTGTCAAATACATGTTCGACAGAAAAATTTCTGGAACATTCTAGAAAGCTTAAAACAAGAAAAGGAAGAAAGCAATCCGATTCATTCACACACATTCGTGAAATATAGGAAATGTTTATTGAAATATGTAGGAATTCTTACACACCATCCACATATTTGACAATCGATGAGCAACTAGTAAGATTCCGTGAATGCTGCCCATTCAGGATGTACATACCAAATACACCAGCTAAATACGGGATAAAAATTCGTCAGTCGTGTTGTGCAATTCGTCATCAAATATATGATTGATGTTAGTTCGAATTTAGGAAAAGGTATGAATGCAAATGGACTACCTTTAGCGACATATTTTTTGTTCGAGTAGTTACAAAATCAGTACATGGTAGTAACAGAAATATTACTATGGACAATAGGTTCGCTTTAATCCCTTTGGTAGACGAATTACTAAATAAATCCTATAATCTGACTATTATAGTAACTTTTCGGAAAAACAAAGCAGAATGTCCCCGTGAATTTTTGAATGTAAAACAAAGGATCGTAAACGCATTAATTTTCTGTTACAATCGAGAAAAAAAAAATGATTGCGTACATGCCAAAAAAAGAGCTTGCTGAGCTCGCAACAAACGGGAAGCCAGAAATTATAATCCATTTTAACGAAACAAAAGGCGGAGTAGACACTTTCGAACAAATGTGTTCGAATATGAGCTGTAACCGTAAAACTAAGAGGTGGCCTTCTATGATACGCTAAATATTGCGTACATAAATGCTTGTATAATCTACACCCCAAATAACGATCAGTAGATATTAGTATATGATTGAACTAAGCAATTACCTTGCTGACTCATGGCTAAACGAACGATTACAAACAAAAAGTTTGCATCGGGATATTAGAAAAGATATCGAGCTTCTGTCCTCAATTTACCTGAGGAAACCTGAGTTATTTCGATTGTCCAAGTCGAAAGAGACGTATGACATATTGTGATCGATGTAAAAATGCCATTTGTGGAGAACATCGACGAGATATGTGCAATGAGTGTGCTAATATATATACAAAAACGTTTTTATCTTTATTAAAATGTATTCTGATATTTATTTAATGTATTATTATATTGAACACTTGTCAATATTACAATAGTCCAGTATCGGTGCTATATCTGAATTCGGGCATTATCCGAAATTTTTACCCATAACGCGATGTTGGTAAGCTAAAATGATTACAACGAATTCTAAGCAATCTATTCAGTCATTGAGCATCGGTAAATACCCACAATGCGTTGATGGGAATTTACCGATGCTCAATTGCCCGATTTAAACCATTTTGTGACTTTTGATTTAACGTGAACATCAATAAGTAGCCACAACGTGTTGTGGATTATGCATGACTTTCTCGAAATATATTAGATGTTATGATGAAAGAAGTTCGTCCATATATATTTTCTGGTATGACTAATAACGACAAGCTCAATAACTTTTATTCAAGAAATAAGTTTTAACTAGCATCTATTAAGTTTATAAATGTAACTGATGTTCCCAACAAGAAAATGACAGTTCGATAAGAAATAATGATCAAGGTTAATTGAGTATTCGTTATAAGGTTGTCTAACTGGAAAAGTTGGAGTTCGCAAATTTATTTATAACAGATGGTAATAATTTCATCAGGACTTTCTCCTGATGCTTTGTAAAATGTGTAAAATAATATGGCACTTATTTCATTTTAATTTTTATAGTTAAAAAATATCGAAAATTTTACATTCAACAATAAGTTTAAAAAGTAATTCATATATCTACACTATACATATATACTATATATATATATATATATAGTTATTAACTTGATGTTAGTCTGGGATGTTTATTGACTGAATATGTCAACTATCGAATGCGTTGTGGCTACTCTTTGGTGTCCACAATGTGCTATGATTAAATATTAAATATTCACAACGTCTTCTAGGCATTTTTATATATACAAGGCACAAAATTAGTTAATTTCGGCTATTGAGTAAACCTAAATTCCCCCATCGCGTGGTGATTATTTTCCACTACTGAATGAGCAAAGAAATTGCTTAGTTTACAAAGAACGCATTACACGCTCTGTAAATTTTATAAAGCGCCGTTACTTGTAAATATACATCGATAATATAGAATGTGTATAGAATTAGTATATAATGTATGAAAGCGCCTTAAATGAAAAAACTTAAAAAAAACTTGTAGTGGTGTTTAAGAAAAAGTTTATAAATACATATTTTGTAATTTGTATTTAAGTACTAAATTAAAAAAGTATTTAGTAATATGTAGAAAAATTTGAAACTCTGCATTTTGTATTTTAATTATTTTAGTTATTACTTTGAAGATATTTTCAGTTCGTAAAGTGTCATTATGGACAGCAGTGAATAAAGTAACAAAAGAGTGCGTGAAGTAGCAATGTGTTTCAAATGGGATTTACTTTAACACACGACTTTTACAGCACCATTTAGCGTGTTTCCATAGTAACAAAACACAAATACTTTCTTGACAGTTCAAAAATTATGAATAATTATTAACATTAATTTTTAGTTCGTAGATAAAATCTTGTATGAAATTGTACTTTTTCCGCTAATTAACCGAAAGCTAACTTCACGCACTGTTTTATAAATAACTATTATCTAACGCCGTTAGGAAATATCAAGTTTTGCATGTCACTGGGGCGTATTGTAATGTCACATTTTACACAACTGCCATTCATTACATCACTAGTGGTGTCATGAAATGTTACCTAACTTAATATTGATATTTTTTGGTGGTTACTATGGACATTCATAGCAACGCCCAAATAAATTCATTCAATTTAAGTTTTCTAATTTGATAGGTAAGTCTTGTATCAGATATGAATTCGTATGACGCCGTTAAATTTTAAAGCGGGGTTAGATAAAATTTTGTACTTAACACGTTCAGAAAGCTAAGTTCTCCGTTGGCGACATAGGGTCATTAATTTTTCAATGTGACAATTTAAATTAGAATTTATACCTAGTAAAATTTTAAGTCTTTTAATTTTAATCTTTTGTAAGGCGTGTTTCTTATACAATTTTTTGTAATTCGCGTATTTATTCTTTTAAAGCATGCATCAAAAAGATATTTTCGCGGAAACAAACAATAAAAAAATGACGCAAAAAGTGTTAGTACATCCCAAGAAAAACTTCAAAATCAAAGCGGTTCTGAAATAACTGTAAATTCAAAGTTTAGATATACTTTATCAAGCTTTAGTTTGGTGTTTACAGCTTTAGATTCACCGATAAAGTTGCAAGTTATGTAGTAGTGATACAACCTTTTTCAAGATATCGCAGCGTGGATTAGGATTCAAATTGTGTGCCAAATCATTAATAGATTTTTGCCCTCATCGGGCAAAAACAGTGAGTGTAAAATCAATAGATGTATTGTTTTGGTGATGGGATTGCTTGGTGTTTGTTCTTTGATGGACATAAGTCATAATTTTAGTAATTCACTGTATTACTTAGCGCGGAACCATATAAACACTACCGTAAAAACCATATCTCAGATTTTTTTCAAAAAAGCAGTACAAGAAGAAAATAAAAAATTGTTGACAATGGGAATCCTGAAAACGAACTATTTGTGTCTGTCGAAGAAAATGCTCATTCACTTGTTGAAACTTAAAAAACAACTTCAAGATGATGAGTAATAAAGGCAGAAAGAAATAGAAACGCCACGAAAGTAGAAGGTCGAAGTTCAAACACTGAGAAATAGTAGAAGTAAAACACCAAGAACATCGAAGAGTGATTCGTCCACTAGTGAATCACAGAATCATAAAACTTTAACATTAACCATTTTAAACAATCCTGATTCTCTTGAAAATATGAAGAACGTTGTGTGGGACCGTTTTATCATGTGAGTTCTACCGATGGAAACTCCCAACATAATTACTGCTCAATTGTTTGGTGTTTTAAATTGTGAGCCAAAAATAAAGAAAGTACTTTTAACCATAAAGGTTCCTTTGATGAAGATGCAGTCAACATATTAAAACCAATTTATGAAAAACTATCAGCTAATGATCTCTTGAAGAGATGCATGGGGAAAAATACACAGAACAACGAAACTTTCTGGAATTGCGTATAAAATTTGGTTCAAAACAGTAGAAATTGCTACTCACATAGCAGCACGTCTTTTTAATGAAAGATTTATGCCTTTGTTAAAACACAATCGGTAGAAAGGTAATATGTTTCGTTCCGATGCAAAGCAAATAACGCGTACCAACGCTTCAAAAGAAGAAAAAATCAAAAGAAGGACAGTCAGCTTATCCGACAATGATCAATACGAAGGCACGGAAGGTTTGTTGTGTGAAGCAAGCATAGCTGATTAGTAAGTACACTTTTTCTATGAAAAATCTGTTAAAACTTTAAATGAATTTATCTCAAAACCATTTTTTTTCAGCTGATAGTAATCATAACTCAAATCTGATTTAACCTATCACATCATAATTTTAACAAGTTGTTCTACATATCCCCCATTCTCGTTGGAACAGAAGTTTGTCAATTAATTAACAATATCGTATTTTTCATCTCGACCTTTAACGGAAACAAGGGTTTTAGGAAAAAATTTTATTGAAAAGATTCTACCTAAAAATTTTAACCTCGTAAAACAGGTTAAAATCTCGAGCGTCTCACAGCAATACCCCCTTAAGAGAGGCATAGCTAAACCCGAATGAGCTTGGTTTAAACTAGTAAAATAATACTAGTTTTAGTTATTACTCAGTACTAGATTGTTTAATATTTTTATGTGATCTAGAAGCTGAACTATCTAAAAAAGAACGCAACAGTATGGATAGCTGTTCGAATTTGTCTGCATTAAAATTACTTATTCAAACAATTTAAGGAACAAATTAAAATTATTTTTTCATATTACGGACACTAATATCGTATTTTAAATACGTCGTTAAATGTGTCTTTCAATGTGAATCAATTTGACTTTGATGAAAATAAATATACTGAAAATATACGATCAGAAATAATTTTAACTTAGGGCGTAAAGTTTATTTTGTTTCCATTGTGTGATTGACAAGTCTCATTGCAAGATCTAGTGCATTTAGTATCAAAATATACAATGAACCCATCACTTTAAATTATTCCAAGTTCGTGTTCACACTAACAATAAGTTATTTTTTTAAAATCATTTAATAGTAATAAAATAATATTTACCAAAGTTGATTGACTAGGTTGTCTTCTAAGTAACCTAGCTTGAAAAGAACTCGGAGTGTCGATAGTGTGTTGTCTGGTGAGTGCAGGATGAGCTTGATTAACCGAACCCTGCCGAAACCATGGCAAAGAAATCTTCCTCTTTGACTTTTGTGGTTTGGGGACGGCGCCTTCGCCTCGATGGGCCATTGCCAACAGGATACGGAGGCCGCCCCCGTGACAAACACGCACACACGCAAAACACCACCACCGCGTTGTTAGCTAATTGATTGCGGTCGAACGGCTCCGAGGACAATAACAACAGGTTGGTCTTTTCGCGACCGTCGGTTCACGCAAACTACTTTTACACGCGGATCGACGGCTCTTATCGAAGAACGGCACGAAGAAGAGGAGGTGGAGGAGACAACCGAAACAACCGCGAGTTTCCTACAGCGGTTGCCGCACTGAATCACACTTTTACTCATCGAATAAGTCGATTTTGTCCCTACCCTTTTTGTTTCTCTATATATTGCAAAATTTAATCTAATCTACGATGACGAGAAAAAAATTCCGAAAAAGAAAATTACATGCGATATTTATTATCGTGATTATAAATATACGCATAAAGACGCCAGGATTTTCCGTGTGTATCGATAACAAAATGTATTTATATAAATATAGGTTCAGATTTTCTCGGAAAAGTATTTTAAATGTTGCATAGAGAGATAATTATTAAATTAATTTTATTAAAATAAGTTATTATTTCATTGATGATTTAATTGTGGTATTTTGATTTTCTGACTATATAAACGAACTTGCAACAGGATATCCTGTGGTGTTAGATTTGCCTTCATAAAATAATTTTAAAGAAAGCCACTAAATAAATGCGCAAATTAAAATAATAAATCCCTAAATTCTAGTATTAAAATAATATCGAGTCGAAGCCAAATGTAATAAGCAGATCTAATAAAACTATAAATAAAGAAGTATCATTTTCTTAGAAGTCATCAAAATGTAATCATTTTTTAAATGTATATTATGCAAAAATAATTTATCTTCAAAGCGAAATGAAAAGAAATTGCAAAAATAAATCTAAATAAGTGTAATAAAAAATAAATATTTGATTTTGTTTAGTTTAATGTTTATTACCGTTCTATTTGCATTGAAATAATGCCAATTGATATGATCCTGCTGAAAATCGTAAAGTTTATGGTTGTAATAAAAAATGATCCCTGCGACTACAATTTTATTGAAGCGAAACGAAAATTTATTAAATTTCTTTGTAAGTAAAGAAAAATTTTTGCGTTATTTAATTAAATCAATTAATTTTCCAAGAAATTTCTACCTTTACCAAACCACCCTACTCCAATAAATCAAATCCAATTTCTTAAATTTACGCAAAACCGGAAGTAACCGAAAATATTGAACGAGAATCACACCGTCGTCGTCGAAAACGTTTATTTAATAACCGAAACCGATAAAACATCCCTCGAACCCCAGTTTTCATATTATTAAATCTTTAAGAAACGAACCCAATTTATTTGATTTTGAATAAAATAGCTTTCGGTAATTTTTTCATTCAAAACGTGTGTTAGAATAGAATTGGCGGAGGCGACGGTTGAGGTGCGGTCGAATGATAACGACGAACTGACGTCCTCTGTCGAGGCCGGTCGAGGCACCGGTCGACCCGGAGCTCCGGTGTAGTCGAAAAGCGCCGGCCCGGAACGGCGACGAGCGGTTGGCGGCAAGCGAAGAGGCCGGAACGAACGCACCCGGTCAAATAAGGGCTATCAATTAGGGCCGAGCCGTACTGTTTACGCCAATTAGTCGCCGATAAAAAGCGGCCCGAATGGGCAGGATCAAACGCGGGTAGTGAAAATAAGTCCAGACTTGGCCAAAAAAATTCATGCCTTTGTTACAACAGTTTCAAACAAAGTTATTTATGAATTCAAAAAATAATTGTACGAATACATTTGGTGTTTTGCTTTTATGAATGGATTCAAGTAATTTTGTTATATACAGGTGGTCCACCTAAGCGGCAAAGTATAAATAGCATTAAGGAGTCGACATGCAAAGTTCTTTCTTAGACAAAAGATATAGGAAATTTAGCACATACAGGATGTTAAATAACGACACACAGGAGATTTTTTTTAAATCTCGAAATTTCCAAATTTCGACAAGTTTAAATATAAAATTTGAAATGCAATTACAGTCCTTTTTCACAGCTTTTTAGTGAAAAAACCTCGTTGTCGAGGTTAATTATAATCTCTATACCTGGAATCATTTCCCCGATTCTAACCTCTGTAAGGAGCCAACGTATACAGAGTGTATCTGAATGACTGCAACAATCTTTAAGGGGGGAAAATTTAGTGAATTACAATTAAAATTTAGTATACCTTAATATATGAATCATGGGTGATTTCGGCTCCCCTAAGGAGATACAGTCCTATACCTGTACATCTTGTTGAATTACTCAAAACATACACACTCTTTAAGAGACACTCAAAAGCACTCACAGAAAATCGTTTCTTTTTATCGACAAGCCGTTATTTAATTAAATGGATCCATGTTGCAAGTTCGAAATGTATTTAAAAATAATAATATTAAACTTCTCACTTGCTATAAATTTAATCAATTTATACGGGACAAGTTTCGAGTTATTGAACTCATCTTCAGCCGAATCTAAATAATACAGAAAATCATATAAGAACCCTATCAAATAACATTACAATATAAATTAATAAAACTTATTGTCATATTTTTATAAAAACAGGCAAAACATTTTATGAGGTGTAAAAACATCACTTGAAAATATCACGTAAATAAAAATATTTTTAAAATACAATTAAAATTAAACTATGAATACAACACAGTATTGACAAGTACCGTCAATTCACGTTAAAATTTTATTTAAAGATGACAAAACCCGGAAAAAGAATGAGAGAGAGACAGAAAGTGGTTCGAAGTAAATGGCTGTTGGAAAAGAAGTCGTAAAAATCAGAATAAAAGAAAAAAAATTGTATTATTAGTTCGTTATATGTATGGTTTGAATTTAAATTTATACAGACATGAAAATAGTTATTTTTGATTCTAGATAGCGAAATGACACGATTTCGCTATCGTGTATCAAACAAGATTTTTTCGAAAACTGCGTGTTTCAAACATTAAAAATTAATAAAATAACCAAATTAATTAATGACATTTGAAATGGGGTTAACGTTTTGTCAATCCACCATTTATTTTAGAACATCAAATATTTATAAATGTCACAAATGTCCCAAATTTACTATTATAAATTTGCATTTTAAAAGGAAATGAAATGATAATAGAATTAATTGTTAGTTATGGTGTGTTTGCAATTTGTCCATAACAATAAATCAACCATTAATAGTACCAAATTCTTTAATTTTCGAGCTGGATGTAAAAGTCTACGTCCGGGACGTAAAAGTTTACTTTTACGTCCTGTGAACAAAAAAGTATCGTTTTGACAGTCGCTGAGTACTACGCAAAAGTGAATTTCTAATAGCAGTTTTCGAAAAAAGAGATTTATACTAAATGCTCTGTAGTTAGTCATTAAGTAAATTATAATTATCAGAGTTATGTTTGTTAATTTCTATCATCTCCAATAAACCCATTCTATATCCCTTGTTACATTTATCTATAATTCTTGCGTTATCATAATCAAAATTGTGTCCTGTGTCCAGTGTATGTTTAAAAATATTAAACGATTAGAATGTTTCCTACCTGGTTGTCCGATATACAGGTGTCTCACGTAACTGGTTCATTAGAACTTTTTTGGGTTACACTATTCGTAGAGGCTTGAAATTTTGGTAACATGGGTTGTTGATTCCGATCTATTAATCTAAAATATTTTCAAGATGGTGACCACTTCCGGTCTACCGGAAGTAGACCTCAACTTCGTTCTTTTTAAATGGAATGCTATAGTTTTTATTATACCATTCAATTATACGTAAGAAAATATGCTGACTTTGATAACAGTTGTTGGTATCAACCGTTTTTTGTTTTCGAGTTATTTTGATTTTAAGTGTTTTTTGGCATATATCACCATGGTCTTTACAAGCCCATATCTCAGTCAACGTTAATTCAAAAACGTTTTGCATTGGTACGATAACTCTTCATATACTGCATAATAGATTGTCATTTGTTGTATCAGTATATCTTATACAGACTGGTCAAAAATTGAGTTACTGTTTCTCTGTATTCAATTGCGTGAAAGTCGAAAATTTTAAATGGGACGCCCCATATTTTCATACCCTATCAGAAAGGGAATTTAATTCTCTACAAATTATCTATAAATATTCCTATACCTATTTATTATAGTTTTCTTGCTATTGAGGAATTTATCAAAACCGTTTGTGTTTTTGTTAGAAGGCCATGACATTTTGATAGTTTTTTGTTTAATTTATTTAAATTATTATTAGTATTATTTCTACAATGAACTTTGATTGAATAAACTTTACATTGCATCTTGAAAATACTTTAGATTAATAGATCAGAATGAACCACCCATGATACCAAACTTTCAAGTCTCTACGAATAGTGGAACCTAAAAAAGTTCTTATGAACCAGTTACGTGAGACACCCTGTATACTGAATTACATTCTTTACATTCCATAGTTCACTGTTATCATGTTCATTAATAGAAGTACCTATATGTTTATTAGAAAGAATATTGAGAATAGTAAGATTAAAAAATCTTGGGAAAAGCAACCAATGGATAAGAAAACAACTTCCTTTTTCGCTATCCGAGCTTTCGCAATTATTTTATTGCTTCATCAGGGAAACACTACAATATTAAAATAGATTGGCAACGTTACAAAAAATCTTAAAATTAAAGTCCATGTTAAGGAAGGTCACCATTTTGATTTTAGCAACGCTAAGATTTTAGACAGAGAGTCGGTTTATAATAAACGTCTTTTCCTTGAAATGGTTTACATTAATAAAGACAAAAATTCAGTGAATTTCAAAACTGATACAGAAAGGATAAGTTCAATCTATAGTTTTATAATTAACAACGACTTCACACGACGAGAGTTACGTCCTTAACTTTTTGAGCCGCTTTTTTCCTTTTTGCCCCTCCAGCGTTCCTCTTTAACAAAATTCAAAATTTACCTGTTTTGTTCTTGTTTTTTGAAAAACAAAAAAAAACAAAAAATAACAAAAAATCATTCTATTTTTAACCTTGTCATTGTCCTCTACATTGACTGATGTGTCAAGAAAATTTTCTTTTTAATTTTATAAAAATAAGTTTTTAAAATTTTGTATCTAATTTTTGAAGTCTTAACCTTCTTACTTCCATTGTAAGTCGACTTTAATTTTAAGATTTTTTGTAACGTTGCCAATCTATTTTAATATTGTAGTGTTTCCCTGATGAAGCAATAAAATAATTGCGAAAGCTCGGATAGCGAAAAAGGAAGTTGTTTTCTTATCCATTGGTTGCTTTTCCCAAGATTTTTTAATCTTTGTATAGATTACAACCGGTACTCCATTTGGTATTGAGAATAGTGTTTCAGTTTAAAAAAGCTAAAGAGATATCGTATTTATTGAAGAGTCCCTTACTTAATGAGGTGCTTCGGTAGTATGGTATAGGTTTCTATGTTTTATTTAAGTTTACAGATTTGGAGTATAATGGTTCATATTGAATCTTAATCTGTTTAGTCAGTTTATTGATTAGTTTATAAGAAAAGCCATTGTCTTGTGCCAGCTTATTAATGTAGTTAAATTCAGCAATGAAATCATTTTGGGAAAGAGGGTATTGGAAGGCTCTGTTTATTAATTTGCTATTTTATGGAAAGAAATGGTTAGACCACTATAGTTCCTACAACCTTTTTTTAGTTGGTGAACCATAATGGATTCTCTATATATGTTATATGAAGTATTATCTGAATATGTGTTAAGAGAAAGGTCAAGGAAGCTATTAAGTTTATTGTTTTCTTCAATTTCAAAGGTGAATTTTATTTTGTCGTGCATTTCATTAACATCATGAAAAGATTGAAGGGAACCACTATCTCCCTCCCGTATTATGAAAATGTCATCAACATATCGTAACGATTTTATTATGGATTTATTGGAAGGGTTTTCGTTGTTGATAATAAAATTGTCCTTGATAGTGGCATTCAAATAGGTAAGCCATGGGTTCCACTGTATATTTTATTATTAAAAGAGCAATAATTCTGGGTCACAATATGTTCAAGCTTACTTCACGTTGATTGAAGTGATTGATTTCTTTTTGAACAATATTATTGCCGATCGGATGCTTAATTGTTATACGAACCTGTTTACATATTTTGATTTTGAAGTAAAAAAAAACGATTTATGTGCAACTTGTGTATTTTTTCACATATATAAATCTGCCTCATACATGTATGAAAGTGCCTCGTATATGAGATGTGAAAAAATGTGTTGCAAACAACCATACAAGTAAATTTACGCATATGTATGTGTATGTCTTATGTGTTTATGATTAAGACAGATAGTTGGACTATTGATTTTTGATGAATCGAGGTAGTGGTTAATACCCAAAGGAATTCTATAAGACGAAATGTAAAAAGTGTATGAAGCTGCCCCACCTTCCCCTACATGCTACCAAACTTTTATTGGTGGTACAAATTAGTCCAAATTCAGCTCTTCTCAAACCCACCTTTATATTATTTTTACGTCTTTTTTTCAAGTGGTCCTATTTTCTCGTCCTTTGAATGTATTATCTAAAAGTTTATTTACAACATACTAAAGTTTGCCAACGGGTTGATCGTGGAACCTTAAATTATTTTATTAATTCACTCTTACACATTCACGACCTATATGCATTGATAAAGATAAAAAAAACACCACAACAAAATTTGAATTAAAGTCCAGCAATATAATACTTGACATAGGCGAAACTCGTAGATCGTTAGAAATCAGAATTAGAGAACACCGGCAAAATGATAATTCTAATTTTGGAGACACATGTTAACTACTAAGCACAATTTTGACATTAAACAAAACGTTTCTTGACTACACTCACAGAATAGAAGTTTCAAATTAAGTGTTTTGGAACAATGTGGAATAGACAAATTTAAATTCAACAACCACTACATAAATTTCTTAATCATCCTTTTAGCCAAAATGCAGAACACTAATGTAAACCGGACCGTATACATTTTCCCCACTTTTTGGCGTCCTAGTGGCCACTCCATTCCTTACCCATAACCTATCCCTTTAAAACCTATTCCTCAATTTATATAAATATAAAATACCAATTTTATGTCCCAAATTTCATCATCTACTTTTTTTTCATTCCACAAGCTACTTACTATTTTTATTACATTTTACTAAAAATTCGACATCACTTTTAAATTTAATAAAAAAGAAAAGCTTTTCAATTATTTCAAACCTAAAATAAAAATTCATCAGAATTAAGAAACTTTTTGTTTTTTGTCTTTCTTATTAATTATAATAAAACTGTTAAAATTATATTCATTTTATTTCATTTCCTTTTAATATAAATTTTAACGATTCATTCAGTATTTAAAAAAAAATATTCGTTCTTAAAATATATCTACTCAACTGATTCCTATATGTATTCTGTTAATTATTTATAACAATTTTATTTTCCATGTAATTCCAATATGTACATTATATGTATGTCTATATTCAAAATTTAGAAGTTTTAAATTAATGACCAAGTCCTTAAAGTCTTGTTTAAAGCTAATTTTGAGAATTAAAATGTTTTTAAAATTTCCACAATGAAATTATTAATCTATTGTAATCTTTGAGCATGGCCTGGGACCGAAACTAGCCAGACTTTAAATTTCTGCTAATAAAACACTAGCTGAAAGTACATAGGTCGGCAAAGTGAATTAATAAAAGAAACTTTTAGATGAATCATTCAAAGGACGCGGCATGCAATCGATTATTCTTCTAAATAACGATTATTCTAATTAATAATCGATTATTCTAAATATGTTTCTTTTAGTTCAAATGAAATTGATCCATGTAAAACATCTGTATGTGGAATTCAAATTTTTATAACTGGGATACCTTTAAAAGTGGGATTTAAAAGTCGTTCCCCAGAGATTCCTCTTGTCCAGGTTAGACTGTATTACTACTCCGGTAAGTATACATCATGAAATTTTGACACAACTTCTTTATATTATTATTATATAATTATTGTAACAATCAACATCAAAATATATTAGTGGATTGTTTAGTGACTTAACAATTCGCGATTTCCAAACTGTGTTCCACGGAACACCGTCGATAAATGATTCACGAAAAAGTGGGGCAGATTAGATTGTAGAGAAACTATTACAAAACATTTGCTGGTTAAGTATTTCAGGATAGCTAAAAAAGAACGTTACAGATAGGAAATATGTTTGGAAATAGTTGTTATATCTCACGATTACATCAGACTTTACTATTGCGTACAAATTTTGAACCTTAAGAAGTGTTAAAAAATTGAAATTTTTGATTAATTTTTTCTTGACTTTTTTCCTTTATTTAGAAATATATTATTTAGAAAATATGATATTTCGAAAATTTATCAAGGAATTATTTGCTAGTAGTAAGTAGAATTGTATAATATACGAAAATTTGTTAAATAAATTTTCTGTAATATTGTCTGAACACATCATAACGTTAAGTTGAGAAAATGATTGATTTGATAATATTTAGATAGGCAATAAATAAATTGTTTAACATTATTCGAAAGTAATATTGTATAAGTTTTGTAGTGTAAGACAAATTTTGCTAAAACTTCTTGTGGTATTTTGCGGTTTTACTTTAAATTGTTTTGTTATTATAAAGTATGTATATAAAGTTGTGAAGACATTCATAATTCTGCTATCTGTTGTTTGTTTCGGGGATGCATCTGTTATTAAAAAAATGATATCAAGATAAACGTTTCTTCAATAAATGATGCCTCAGAGGTTTTCTAATCAAAATACAATTTATATTATGGAACATTAATTCACTCTATATAAAAATATTAATGTAATATTTAAGTTGTTTCAATGTAATCCAATTATTTTCATGGAATGATCTTAAAAGTAAAGTACTTTTAAAAAGTTACCTAACGGAGATTCCATTACCCGGGTATTTGCTACACCTGAGTCTTCCAAGTTAAAAAAAAAAGATCTTAATACTACCGACGCCGTGTAATGATGTTTTTCGTAAATAAATCACTGCTATTCCAAGTACAGAAACAATTCCGTTCAACTTTCTACCTAATACAAAGTGATCCAACCTGAGTAATTAACGAAGGTAAGCTTTTAACACTTTCCACTAGAACATTCTAAAAGATCGTATTGTTAAAAGTTTTGAACTTTAAAACCAATCTACAAACCATTAACATCGTGAAAATGATGATCTAAAATGAGAAACGAGATCTCATTGTTACTGGTAACAACAAAGGTCTCATCCGACTCCATAAGCAAAACTATAGAGAAATAAGAAGAGACTCTTTTCCTTTTTATCTTTTCCTTGTGCATGAACGATGGATACTTTCATAAGACAACTTTTATCGGCGTTACTGCACAATGAGAAGACTATAAATCATCATTTAATTACTAACTTGTGTATTATTTTTATCGGGTATTCTATTTCACCGAGTAGCGGATTAAATCGTAAAATTGCTCTGCACTTTCATGGAATGAAGGAGCTCATTTCACGAAAGTGCTTCGTCGAGAATTGATTAAATTTAAGTTGATTACAAACGTGCTTTTAAGTCAAACTTTACGTATATTACCGTGCATACGATGATTTGTAAACGACAGTCTGATAGTAGGAATGGAATTTTTGTTTAACCTTTTCGGGACCGAGCTGGATTTAGTAGCCGTACTTCAGAGATAGGTACTCATATACTCTATACGTATACTCGTTTACTATATAATTAGCAAATAGAGAGATATTTTATAGCAACATTTCATTATAATAAAAATATATGTATTCGGCATACCTCCCGTTTTATTTAATAATAATAATACTTGTAAGTCGCAAAAATTTTACCATAAAGTCAGAATACAAAATTTATTTGTAAAAAATTTGTAAAAGGCCATCGGTTACGACACGAAGATAGAGCTTTTTAATATTGCCCTAGTATAGGAACAATGGCACAAGTCAAGATTTAGAAGAATCTTTGCCGGAGTGTTTAGAGGCCTTCTGGTTTGGCGGTGATAGTGGGTTTGAAAACAAAGTTTCATCAACACCAAGTAGGTATGTGGTGTCAAAAGCAGTTAGTGACAACAACCAGACACATTTAATATTTATAAATATTATATATTTACAAATTGCAAAGATTGAGATGTTGCAAGCATGGGCATGTAAAGTGCTACTAGAATTATTTTCGTTTATTATAGATCTATGGGTAGAAACTGCATTATAAATTGGAATGTAATAGCTTATTTCACATATGTTACAAAAAAAAGAGTTTGCAATAAAGGACTCAAAATTTATAAATTGATCTTACATCCCAAATTCGATTTTGTGCATGACAAAAAGCGAACTTTAGAAAGTATGAATCTATAAAAACAATCGAATGCAATCATATGAAGATTACACCTACCGCCAATGTTGTGCGTGTATGCTTATGTGCTATAAGGTACTTCTTATATTAGATAAATATGTAACTGGTTCGTTAGCACTTTTCTAGGTTTCATTATTCCTAGAAGTTTAAAATTTTGGTAACATTCTTCGATTCTATACCTTCCATCTAAAATATTTCACGATAATCGTCACTTCCGGTCTACCAGAAGTAGACCACAACTTAGTTACTTAAATGGAGTGCTATAGTTTATATTATACCGACTAATTGTACATAAAAAAGGATGTTAACATTGATAAAAGTTGGTACCTATCTTTTTTTTGTTTTCAAATATTTTTTTTTTAAATTAATGTGTTTCTGTAATAAATTCAGCATGTCTACTCTTCATATGCTCTCAAATAGATAGTCATTTGTTGTATGAGAGTATCTTATACAGGAAAACTGAATTACCGTTTCTCCATATCCAATGGCAAGAAAGTCGGTGTGTTCTACATCCGTATAGACCTCTGATTCTGAATATACCGGATACCTGTATACTACATATATTTGCATATTGAAACAATTCTTGGCCTAATTAAAATAACTTGAAATTCTATTCTACTCTAAAGTAATGTAGGAAATTATGTATATTTATTACAGGATGTTTCATAATATATGTGCGGGTCTTCAAGATGTGATTACTTATTCAAAAATTTGAAAATAAGTTTCTATCAACTGAGATAAAGCGGATTCGGGGTTCATCGTAAATTTTATTAAATAATTTAAATATGTTAAACGGTGAAGCCAATTTTATTTATTATTCAGAGCTACATATGTTTCAGAAGTTTCTTTCCTTCTTCAGGTACGACGTCAGACTTCAGAAGAATTCATTTATTTGATTGAAATTATATTAATTAAGAAATGAAGCGATTCGCTCTATGATTTTTTGAACAAATTAAAAGATGTTTTCTTTAATTTGAAGAATTTGAGAAAATTTACGATTCTTGAAGATCATGTTATTTCGAATATTTTATTATAATATGATAAATAAAATTGGTTTTAGCGTTAAAAATGTCGTTTATCTTCATTTATGGAATTAATTTAAATTTTATTGAAATTTCAAAAATTAAAATAAAAATATTAAAAAAAAATGAGTGACCTTTATGTGGTATCATCTTTGGGAAACTGATGCATTTCTAATTTAATTTTTGAAATTTCAATGAATTTCAAATCAATTTCATAAATGAAAATAAACCACATTTTTAACGATAAAACCAATTTTATTTATTAACAAAATATTCGAAATAACATGATATTCAAATCGTAAATTATTCCAAATTTTTCAAATTAAAGAAAACATCTTTTAAATTGCTTAAAAAATAATAGACCGAATCGTTTAACTTATTAACTAATATAATGGTATTATATTATTATATATATAAAGGAATTGCAATCATATGAATGCGTTCTTCTGAAGTCTGACGTTCTGCCTGAAGAAGGAAAAAACTTTCCAAAACATATGTAGTACTGAATAATAAATAA
Organism: Onthophagus sagittarius; assembly: GCA_036711965.1. NCBI lineage: Eukaryota > Metazoa > Arthropoda > Insecta > Coleoptera > Scarabaeidae > Onthophagus > Onthophagus sagittarius. Next base: position 57,476,367 of record JASERS010000001.1, read on the forward strand.
CATTGCTTCATTGTTTAACATAGTTAAATTATTTAATCTATCAACTTACCCTCTAAAAAAGCCTATTTTCGAGTACAGGGTGTTGAAATTTTTGGATATTCTCAATTTGGAAAATTTGAAAAGATAACTTTTGTATTATTTTTTATTTTTTTTTTCACTTTGCATCTATGAAATTAACGCTTGATTTTGTTACTTATTCTAATATTTTAGTAATAAAATTATTATTTAACAAAATTGATCTTCAGTATCTATTTTGTGTAGAAAACTGGCAAATCAAATGCGCGTCTCGTTTATTAAAGCCGCAATATTTCCAGTGGCATAGAAGTTGGGGAGAAAAACAACCATTACCCCTTCAAAATCTTCACCAATTATGACTTTAAATAAAAATGTTCTCGCACAAAACTTAGCTTATTATAAGTAGAAAGTGCTTATAATAAGCTAAATTTGCAAAAGCTGTTCGCAAAAAAAGATTTTTTTTTATTAAATTTCAACACCTTGTATTTCGAAAATGGTGTATTCTAGAGGGTAAGTTGATAGAAGCTTTTTTTATTGAGTGAACACCTTGTATATTATTAGAGCATCATCAATATTTTCTTTAAACCACATATTCCATATTATCTGGGAAATGTTTCATTATATTAATTTGTTATCAACAGGCTCATTATGTTGAAAGTAATAAATTGATAGGCAATATTTAAAGATGATATGTTAAATTTTATTCTTCAAATCAGCGCAATAACGCAACAATTATCTCGATATCCCTAATGAGACCCCCATTAAACCTGTTTAATGTCAATAAATTTCAAAGGGGGGCAAACTTAGATCATTTCTAAAAAAAACAACAAACATTAACACGTTAATCTAACACAACAAAATAATATCTGAGTTAAAAAGATAAAATTGAATAATATTAAAATAAGTTGAATATGACCCATGTTGAAAATTAGTTAAGTTAGACTTTTTAGTCATAATGAAATTGAAAACCTGAATCCGTTGATGTATAATATATTAATATTTTTGAATGTACCTAAATAGGTTACATTCAAATTTCTAACGACAATGTTCTCAAACTTATAGTTTCTGAGATAAAATTAAAAAACCTTTTTTAATTGGATACACCGTATATTTTTACACTTTTTAAGAGATATTATCATTATCAATTCAGTAAACACTTTTACGTTTGTAAATGTAATTATTTAGAAATTATGGTTTACAGTTATTATGCCCTCAGCATAAAAGAATAGTATATGACACGAAAATTTGTTTTTGCAACAAAATCCACTTTTGGGAGTACGAAAAGGGCATTCTTCAATATTTCAAAAAACTGATCACAGTTCTGATCAGCGGCACCGACTACGGGGGACTACGAGCCTTAACCCCCTGATGTCAGCACCACGAGGCTTGAGGTCATGGTAATATCAAGTAAAAGTGAAAATTACTCCTGTTATTCAGACCAACCCAATGTGCTTTTAAACTAAGTTAATTTTTGAAAAAATAAACAAATAAGCTGAGAAGGAAGCTAAAGTATAGTACGATGTTAGCACCGCAGAAAGTAGAGAGACAGTAAGTGCTGATAAAGAAACTGCGTCTCTTTATCCAGAGATACTGAAGGTAATGATAGATGAAACTGATCTGTTCTAGAAAAGATGCGTAAAAGCCGATGATTTTAAACTAAAACCTCTTTTAGTTTATCGTTCACAAAATCTACGATATGCAATAAATCTAAAACTGGGTTGTCCATCATTTGGAAGTCGAATGCTAAAGCTTAGGTTGCAGCTTCTCTTTTTGAGGACTGGTTTGGTTCTCAATTCATACATGAGGTCGAATGTTATTGTATAGCGAACCGTGGGTTCTATTAAATTTATTAATTATTTTAGAATTGATTTCTAATTTTTGTTTCGGTATTTAAAAAAAGTTCTGTATGACTTCTTTCCCCCACATTAGTTTAAGTGCGAAGGTTTTTCGGAAGAGTTGCCGGACCAATGAAAATGATTGAAAATGATAGGCGGGTAGAAAAACTCCCTGTCCTGTCAGAGCTTCAACAGAGACAACAGAGTCTCAATAGAGGAAGGTTCAGCTCAGCTAGTCTCAGTCAGCCTCAAATAATGGACAGTTAGTCGTGATCAGCTTTAGAGAAAGTCTTGAACGTTCAGAGCTAATGTTAAAAATAATGTTTTATGTAAATTTTACTAATAGCTTCCGATTTATTGATTTGGCATACCAAAATTTCGATTAATAACTTTGTTCGGTAATTCTTAATCTTTAATCAGTTAGTAACTTTTGACGGATATTTTAGTTTAGTACATTTTCTTTAATTAAAATTTTATTTCATATTATTATTCTTTTGTTTCTTTTTTTAATTTCTTGTCATAATTTTAACCATTAAAACCTAGTGTTGTAGTCTTGTGGCCAATTTGACCAACCCAAAATAACTTGCGGACCACTTTGAAAATGTTATATAACTCCGCGGTCCACCTAAACATTTTTTTTTTGATTTTGATTGATAGGATGATAAATCTCCCAATATATCTCGCGAGCCGCATACAGCTCGGAGGCAGCTGGTTGACCACCGTTGGTTTAGTATATTAAAATTTACTTTTTATTTTACATTATTAATCCTTTTTAACCACATTAGCATATGCATAACAAATTTCAATTTGTTGCATACACTATTTGCAAATTAATGCAAATGCCATTTAAAGTGATAATCGATAACGCATCATGCCATTCGTCTGCAAATCTAGTTAATTTCAACCAACGTGTGAAAGTTGTATTTTTGCCACCAAATACAATCAATTTGCTTCAACCGATGGACTAGAGAGTCACAAACATTTAAAGCTTACAATATGCTTTATGTTTAATATGTTAACAATATGAGACGGCCGTTTGCGCATCTACATGAAGCTACAAGACAAAACAACGAGCTTTTTTCAACGACTACAATTTATTAAACATTTTTTTTTCTGTTAAATTTTCTGTTAAATAAAAAAAAAAAAAAAATTCTGTTAAATGGAATTTCCAATTGAAGATAATTTGGATGGGTTTTTATGCAAAATTGGTATTGGACTTACATGGTTATAGGTCGGTCCCACTCCCAACCTATGGCGTACGTCCGAAGTATTGTAATGTCATAAAACTTTTCGTTAAACTTTAAAACGTCTTTATTGCATACAATAAAGAGCAAGTTCAGAACAATCATCTAAAAGATGGAATATTTGAAAAAGTTAAATATTAAAAATTCCGCGGGACGAGTTCTGGTAGTAACCACATAGTTCTACAATTCTCTGTAGAAATAAAAAAATTGTTACACTCATTAACACGGTCAAAAACGCAAATATTTTTATGTTAACCTCACGATTGTGTAAATTTAACTAATCACGGCATTTAAACTTTACACTTGGAAGCAATAATTTATAAGAATAATCGATAGTACTCTTTAGGAGACCATCAGAACTCCTAAATTCTCATATCCTTGGAACTTACTACTCGAGTTAAAACAGTTTTTAAACTATTAACATTTGACCATCTTGTGGGCTACAGGGGAGCAAATTTGAGTGTTATTATAAGCTATCTCGGAAACTATAAAAGTTATAATAAAAATAGCTAATATGTCACAATCATTTATTAAACAAGTTCCAATATCGAAAATTTTAAAACGCTATCGAATATTGTTTTTCTCCTAGAGACCAAAATTGAAAATAAATTCTTAAAACCAGCAAGTTATTTTTTTAATCGCAACGTACCGATTTTTAGCTCATTAACTTCGTTATATTTTCTGATCTCAAAAATATAATGTTCGACAGGTCTATTTTTTATTGTTTTATTGTTTTCAAATACAGTTAAACATAAATCTTTTTTTGTTTCAATTTTAAAATATAGACGCCGTTATTCTCAACAAATAAACACTTGTTTAAAATCTAATAATTAAACATTTTAAGAATTTATATAAATACGTTAAATTACGTGATTAATGATTGATTTCCTTTATATAGTTTGCTATAAAATATATAGATGTCACCAGGTAATGTTTAAATTAATTAGTAACATTAATAATTTCTAAAATAGCTTTAACTCAGATATTACCAACCATCAGTAAACATTTAAAACATTTCATAAGGTTTCTTATTATTTAAAAAAAAAGTTAGACCTAAACTTTTTTACAAAATCTCCAACACCGCCATCTACAAATGTTTTAACATAAAAACTAGTAATTTTACAAGAAAAACAATAATTTTGAGGTAATCAATTTGAGCAGTATTTTTGTAGCTTAGTTTTAATAATGTTTGAGAAACAAAATTATTAGTTTTTTATTGTTGAAGTAATATATTTTGCGTTAATAAAATAGTTATAGTAGAGGAAAAGACTTACTGACGTACTGAAAAAGATTTATTTTCAGCTTATTCTAAAACAATACGAAATAAACCTTAAATTTTTAAAATGAGAAAAGATAACGAATTTGATAACCTGAACGTCAGAGGTTGTTTTCACTTAAAATAACGAAAATTGTCACAATCTCTCGAAATATGAAAGATTAACATTTTTTCTTGTTTTGATGATCAATCTTATTTAAACCTTAGTATATTATATATTTAAAAAATATAATTTGTTGCAATTTCATTTCAAAACTCATCCAAATGAGTCATACAATTAGCCTTCACATAATTGTTACCTTCAAATAGAACTTTTAACAAATTTATAGTTTCAATTCAATGATTCATTAATAAATTTAAAATATATTGTAATTGTGTTTCTAGAGAGATCACATATTTTTATGAATCATTAAACCAATCTTCATGAAATGAACCACATTTAATCATTTTAAAAGCACTTACCTTATCAGAATCGGTAGTATTCCCAGATCCAAAAGACGTAAGAGAATTCCTATCCAGATTTTCTGCACTTTCATCTAAAGAAGCACACTCTTCAAGATCCCTACAACAACAAAAAATTAAATGATTCTATTATAAAGAGCAAACCTTAATTCATAAGTAAACTCATTTAAATTAAAAACGTTCTTCCTTTATGAATTAAATTCTGAATGATGGGATTTTCTCAAAATCAAAAACAATAATAAAAATGAAATTACCTGCTGGATCTTTGACTATGAGGTTTAAATTTAGCAGGACTTTTAGGTAATGAAAGAGGTAAAGCACCACTAAAGTAAGTCTCTTGAATAACTTCTCTTAATTTCTTCACCCATAACTGTTTTGTATCCAAGGAAGACGCCCTTAAAACGATTCGATAATCAGAAATGGGGGCTCGTCCCGTCCATACTGCAAATTTGCATTCATCCGCCTCTATGTGTTCTGTTACTCCCAATTCTGATGTCTAAAACAATAAAAAATATAAAATCATGAAACAAAAAATATTTTAAAGTTACCATTAATTTATTTTTGTAAATATATTTAACTTTTCCAGCTGAATCTTTAACTTCTTTTGTAAAGAGAAGATACAATTCAAAAAGGAAAATATGGCGATCCCTTCCTTTTCTTATTATCTGTTTTGGATCCCATACACTAAATGCGTCTTGAAGTATAACTTCTCCTAGTTTATCAACAGATATATCACAGCCTTCCAAGAGGGATAAGTGCATAGCGTCGTTTGCTTTCTTTGGTACATTAAGCATAACTTCTAAACCATCCTACAACATATAATTAATAAAATTATTAAAATAAAAAAATAATTTAAAGTTTTAATAGTACCTTGATTTCTCCTTGTCCCTCTTGACAACAAGATTGCAAATCCTTGAGCAAAAGCTGATACTTAGTAATCCTTTGAACAGGTTTAATTAAATAAGCGGCTATCGGATGTTCGACTTTATGTTTCTTTTGTAATTCTTCAAAATAACTTCCACCATGTTGCACTAATAAACTATTCGATTCTGGTTTATTCTTACAGTAATGCACATACATATCAAATTTGGTAGCCCAAGTAACAAAGCAATGCCCAACATCTTCAGGCATCGTCTCGTATTTTTCTAACTCTTTCAAAAATATCGAATTATGGAAATGGTAAATTTCCTCGATATTTCCGAAAATAATATCTTCTTTTCCAATCAACGATTGAGGTACACCACCATTTCGCATTTCGTACAAGAAACAATTTATACATGTTTCTAAATCTTTTACGTAAGTCCGCTCAGTTTGAAGCAACTCGGCCATAATAAATCTGAAATTAATAATTTAATAATCAATTAAATGATTTAATTAATTTTAATTGGTATGTACTAAAAGTAAAAACCGTTCTATTATTATTTCATTTTATTTAAATCCCGTTACGACAGGCGATAATATTCATATCGCTTACCTATGCACAGCTGTTTTTACCACTGCCTTACAAGAACTGTATATTGTGTGATAATGGGGAGTGCATCGATAATCTACACTGGAATGCAACATCCTGTTGATGGCGCGCATACTAAAGACACTGACAATGAGAGACACGGTTTCTAGGCGAGGGTAATTATGGTAGGTCTTGGTGCCAGTGGGATAAGTTTGGGTCTTCACTGTAGACTAATTATAATTAAAACGTTATTAGTGGGGTGGGATGGTGGTAAGATTATTTGTTGGGCTCGAATTATTCTTTTATAGCATTCATAATTAACTTTAAGTAAGTGACAAAAAATATTTAAAAACAATTTATACAAAATTTATTGCTTTTAAAGAATAGGTTTTATAATAATAATTTAGTCTTTAGTATTAAAATTTAAACCTTAAATCAGTAAATAAATATTTCTCTAAATATTAGGGGTAAAAGTTGCTGAAACTTCGACGTTTTTAAAGCAAATATCAATTTCTATACCTGCCTTACCTAATTTAAATGATGTAAAAGAAATATATTTTTTGTTTTAGTGCGAAAGGATGTTACATAGAACTTGCAAAGTTCAAAGTAATTTATTGCTCAATTCAATGATCTATATACAACATGAGAAGTCGTATAGAATCCAACAGTAAATTAGTGTTACCTAATATAAGCGATATTTTGATTCCAGTCTCTTCGAGATCTTGATTACACCCAATGTCATAATCAAGATCTGGTTCCCAGTTACATAACGAAATTGGTACTTTATAATAATATAGACGGTATTGGTGAATACATACAAAGGAATCGCCTTTAAAATATTAGCCTTCATCGCAACTTGTTCAATACTATCACCTTTAAGATTGTATTAGATATTTTTCGTTCTTTTAGAATAAGACCGATCACAACCAATCACTCGTTACGAGTTGTTTTTAAAGTAATCAGGTAATTAATCAATTTTCTCAACATCTAATTGCGTGCAAGTGCCATAAAGAATTAAAGTTTTTCTAAGAAATCGTAGCGGAATAACAAGCATGCCAGGAATATTAAGAAGAAAATTTACTGAATGAAACGAAATGATCTGAATGGACAATGGCAGTTGAGTAAATTTGTAGTCACTCAGAGCAGCCTTAAAAGTAGTTTACATATTAACAGACCCGCGTCTTATAGCATAAATTTTGTGTAGACTAAGATCTGTCTACACAAGATGTTTACACATTACATGTATTACGTTATCAGAAATTTCGTTTTCATACAATTCTTTCATGTTGACATCTATAGAATTATTACACCAATTAAAAAGATCAGATATTAATAATGAAAATAAATAAATAATGAAATTTTAATATACTTGATATAAGAAGTCATAGTATTTCTATATTTTCGTTTTCATAGTAAGTAATAAATAGCCTGTTTTCACAGACCTTTGATTGTTTAATTAGAACCTTTGTAAACCAGAATTCACATTCACAGAAACACAACCAGTGTTACCGCCCTCAGTAACAAATTAATATTTTATTTTACATGTGTGTAAATAAACTTCAAAATAATATGAACCAAATGCTGTAGTTCTGCAAAGCTTATCCCTAATAGACATATTTTCTTGAAATTTAGTACCTCTCATGTCAACTAACATCAATGCTAGTGGTGTCAATTAGTTTGAGTACCAACTTCATATAAAAAAGGACTTTATCAAAAACCAAAGTCGTTGTCTCACATGCATGATTGAATAATTATTTAATTCTACATACATTAATAATCTAACATACTCTAAGATTGAGTATTAAACTTAGAGTATGTATGTTACATTACTTTCATTTCTAGGGTGTCTAATTCTCGGGGCCAAAAAGTAAGTTCTCTAAGTTCTAAATCCCGATAGTTGAATTAAAGATCCCGACATTCCTGAAAATAGTGTCGAAGTCAAAATACGTTTGCAAAGAGCATTTAAAAACGTAGATTGGGCTGTTGTACTTTGGTGTTACTATAGGACTTATTCATAGGCACCAAATATTTGGGTTCTGTGGGTCTATAAACATCTATACAACATTGCAAATAATTTTGTATAAACTGAAGTTGTCATTTTCAATTATTTTTTAATTTAAATAGACTTTTTCTTCCAAATTCAGTCCCAACATCTTCTGCAAACATTTTCTGGAGAGCACGTATTTTAAATTGAGATATGATACTTGTTCCAGAAGACTTGATACCGGTTCAAGATGACTTGACGACCAGAAGAATAAAAATACTCCTAGAAGATTTAGTACTACCCCAAGAAGCTTTAATACTGCTTCTAGAAAAGTTGATATTGTTAGCAGAAGACTTGAATTGCTTTTAGAAGACTTGATATTACATCTATAAGACTTAAAATGCTTCCGAAACACTTGATACTGCTTTTAGAAGATTTGAAATACTTCCAGAAGAGTTGAAATGTTGTTAGAACATTTAAAATGCTTCCAGAAGACCTGAAATACTTCATGAAGATTTGAAATGCTTCCAGAAGGCTTGATACTGTTTTTAGAAAATTATGAAATGCTTCCAAAAGACTTGATACTGCTTGTAAAAGAATTGAAATGTTTCCAAAGGACTTGATATTGTTTCTAAAAGATTTGATATGCTCCCAAAAGACTTGATATTTGCTTTTAGAAGATTTTGAAATACTTCCAAAGACTTGATATTGCTTCTAAGTCTTGAAATGATACCAAAAAGGCACTCAAACAAAATCAGAAATGGTTGTATCTGAATTGAAGTTGTCATGTTCTTCTACGGACTTATCCATTTGAAAAAACAATATTTATACAGAGTCAGTCTTTAGTATCATATATATCATATATAGTCATCATATATTATCATCAAATTTGGAACGATTAAAATTTGTTGCATACGGGGTGTTTCAATATTCCAGGACCGTAATCAACTTAATTTTTTAAATGAAACCTTATGTATTTTTTTACAGATTATGATTAGCTAAGCATTAAGCATTATGTGAAAATTTTTGAAAAATTAAGTGATCATTTCAAATTCTGAACATTTTTAAAAAATCATGTGGTCACTTAAAATTCGTTATCAGCTTTATTAGTAAATATTAAAATTTTTATAGTATTGAAAAATATTATACAGGGTGATCACCAGAACGGATTAAATTAAGCGATATTTGGTAACCCATAACTTTGTTATTTTAAATGGAACAGCTTGTACTTTTTTAAAAACCCTTTTATGATAAAACCCATTTATTACCAAATAGTATGCTATAAAAAAAGGTGGCAAATCGAAATATCAATTAAGTTTTAATTTCTTCGCGTTTGCTAATGAAGTATTTTTAAAGTTTATTGTTTAATTGAAATGATGTTTAATCAAGAACTTGTTGATATGACATGCGGGAGAACAAAATGCGTTTCTTGCTTCTAGAATTTACGCACAAAAATTTCCAGCGCGTAGGTGTTAACCGCCATAATTTTCATTATTACGATACTTTTAATTTAAATTTTATACGACCAGTAGACCACCAACATCGATGGTGCTTAAACATCTGGGCAGAGATTGTAGGGCCTCTGTAGGTAGGAGCTTATTTTTTTTGAGGGACCTGTTAACGGAGAATTGTATTTAAATTTGTGGTTTCAACACGATGGTGCATCTCCTCATTATAATAGGTTTGTGATAACATACTTAAACAGAATTTTTACTAACCGGTAGATAGGCAGAAGAGGTCCCGTTAGATAGCCGCCACGTTCACCCGATTTAACGAAATTCGTTTTCTTTTTGTGGGGATAGTAAAATGTATAGTATTAGAAGAACCACCAACGACGAAAGATAATATGATAAATCGCTTTTAGAGCAATAAACGTAAATATGCTGCAGAACGACAATAATTCGTTTCTTAGATGTATTGAAACTTGCGTTCAACAACAAGGTGGCTTTATTGAACAGCTACTTTAATATTGTTGTTTATTTATTATTACTTAATATTGTTGTTAATATTATTTAAATGTTATTATCTGTGTACACATGCATAATGTTTCTTTTTTTTACAAAATAAACTTTCATTTGTTTAATATGGTTTTTTCAAATAATGAAAGTTTTATCCAAAAACTAAATTACCAACATTTATAGAACATTCCAACATTTATAGAAGCATATAAAACGCGAAAAAGTGTTTTAACAGATATGGGACATTACCGGGAAAATTCTAGTTTTAGTTTTGTTTCCACTAACATCAACCGCAAAAGCCGACGAACTTACACCTATACTATTTTCTTAAAAATCCTTTTAATATTCAAGTTGTGAGTCATGTTCGTGTATTGTATGTAAGATTACTAGCCGTTTGAGATCTTCTGACAGATTAAAATATAAATAGTTATTTACCGTAGCAAGATTAACATAACAGGTCAACTTGAAGCACCAATTTTAGTGTAATAATTAGCAAAGGATTTTATTAATATAAAAAGTGCCTTACCCAATGAACTGAATAAGAAACGAAAGCAGAAGATTAAAAATAGTTTATCGATCATTTACATTAAGGAAAAGATGTTATTTTAAAAGAAATCATCAGAGGTTTATGCTTCAAAGATAGATTATTTCCTGTGGAAAAAACTAAACCTTTTCTGTTATCTACATCAATAAATATCCACCTTTTATGAACCGAGGACTCTTTCGATTGATAGACGTGTATCTTATAACGAAATTTATAACGTGTAAAAGATAATTTATTAAGCAAAGTAACTTACTTCAATAAAGACAATATATGTAATAATGTATGGTTACTGTCCTTAATGAAGTAGCAAATATTTGTGACATACTTAAAAAATGTGAATAAAAAGGTAATTCTAATGCAGTTAGAACATCTTATTGTAGTTAGATAGGTAATAAAAAATGTGAAATAAATAAAATATTAGGAATTTAGGATTTTGAATTTAGAACAACAAATTTATTCGTACCTAAATATCCTTATAATTGTATCTTTAACTAAGATTAAATTTTATGCTTATAATAAAGAGTATGATGATGATGATAGTGACAGAGATAAAAATGATAATTCAAACGAATCTGAGTTAATCAAAAAACTACTTTATTGAATTCTTATTTCCTTATAAAAGTACTTATCTTTGCTAAAATAAATAGCTAAATTCAGGTTGCGTTCACCAACCTAACCTGTTTTCTAAGGACAGACATTTTAGCAAACGTAAAATTTTTACTTTTGTCGAAAGTTTTTGCCAATTGAAATAGATTATTCACTAAACTTACTAAATTATCACAACCTTGTTTTGGTTTCCATCTATCACAGTCAGTACTTCAGCCATTTTGAGATTTTTATTTTAATGAAGTATGCTCTTTTCTATCAATATATTGAAAATTACATACTTATCTGATAATTTCAAAAAGTTACACTTGTTTGGTGACAACTGTCTTTGTCAGAACAAAAATAAATCTTCGAATATGTCTGTCTTTATTTCACAGATAGAGGTAGATTTGATAAAAGAGAACAATACTTTCCTATTGCCTTGTGAGTGATAGCGTTTTTCCAACACTAGGGGAAAATTACGTAGAAAATAGCAAACTCTACTTCAAAACAGAAGGTCATAATTTACGTAATAGATGAAAAGGATATTAGAAATTTCAAAGACTGGTAGACTAACCTGAAATCTAGAAGAGATATAAGAAGGGAAAACAGAGCGCCAATCAACATTAGGAAGTTTCAGCAATTTTCATAGTAGATAGACCATGAAAAAGCTGTAGACGAGTTCTATAATCATATTTAGCTAACTTTTGGTTTGAAATTATCTAAAAAGTTAAAAAGTTTGCTAGCTGTGTCGAAGATTCTCCAGAAACAGTCATGTGAGTTTACTTTTTGTTTTTATATGCTGAGTAAATTGTTTTTTGAAAATATCCCTTTTTTTATTAACTTTGGAATTGACTGCAAAACGACATAAGATTTTGATAATTAAGTATTACTAACTATTAATTACACAAATTTATTTGTATGATCTATGGCAAAGTAACTGATAATACTTCATATTTTTAGTGCTCAGAAGAAAGTTTTCAATAATAGATATTTCTTTACGTTTTTCTCAAAACTAAATTTTATTGACATATACCTTTTCTGCAATTACCGATTCTTAGTCCTACTCTTAGTCCATTAATATGTGTACAGCGTATGTGAAATTGTCTCAACACATGTGTCTCTTCTTAATAATCCAACTGTCTTGTTTACTATTAATTTTCATGTCTTAGCAAGTAGAATAAATATTTAACACGAAACTGTCAATACTTAATAATTATATTACTTGCATGAACTGATTTCAAAAGAATGTAGATTAATTAAATACAATATTCAATTCTTAAAATTAAGCTTAGTTTCGGTAAATATGTTTAAGAATCGTTGAATACAAGAATTTGCCTTAAAAATGATATAAACGGAATGATTGGAATTTTTTCTATCAAACTGGATATTATGCTAAGAATGATAATGTAGGTATAGGATTTCAAAAATATTACAACAATAAACAATAAAATAAATATATAGTAGTCCCCCCGTTTACCTGGGCTATTCTAGATATAGTTTCACTGCATCATTATCTGCTAATGCAGGCTCTCCTATTAACTTCAAATTGTGAAGGTAGGGACGATTTTAAAATTGTCTTATGAACTCCAAACAATTTGTTGCAAATAAATGGTTCTAGCTCAATATATGATGACGAGAGCTCACTTTTAATAAAATTGTCGTATACAGCCGATCCAAAATATATTGGCCTCTCAGGGCAACGTTAGTTGCACAGAAGGAGGAGTGAGGCGGCAAATAATTAAAAGGAAATGGTTGTATGCAAGAGTAAGTATAGCTGTTTGCGATAAATAAAATGTTATTCCCAATTTTTTAAAATTTCAACACCTCTATGAGGAAATATGGAAATCGGCCAGGTAAATAAGGTAATGTTAACTCAAAAACCGAGATCGCTCTGTGGGTGGAAAATTTTTAATAAAATTGTTGTATAGAGCCGAACCAAACTATATTGGTCTTTCAAGGCAACATCAGTTGCACAGAAGGAGAAAGGAGGCGGTAAATAATTAAGAGGAGATTAAGGAGATTGTTGTATCCGAGAGCGACTAACACTAGAACTATCACTAGAACTATCTGTAGGAGTAACACTAGATCTAAAACTAGAAACTTTCGGATATTGCCGTGCGTTTTTTGAAAAAATGTTTGACGTTTCGGATGCCATGTTGCAACCTTCTTCAGAAGCTGGTAGAAGTGACTTCAAAAAACAACATTCAATGTTCACAAACCGAAATCAAGAATTTTTTATCAAGAAATGTGGCTAGGTCTTAAATTAGTACATGGACGACTACGCCATTCACAAAACCAAGGTTCTGTTAAATCTAACCAAAATCTGAGCGATATTTTAATATCCTGGATGTTAAATAATAACACAAAGAATGGACGGAAGGGTTGCGGTTTGTTCAAAGTAAGAAAAATCATTCCCTTTATTCTGGAATTGGACTGACAGATACGACACTATAAAAGGAGGTCAATAAATCATTAAAAATAGAAGATGATTTAGAAAAAGTTTTATTTGGAATGGCTGCAGAACATTATAAAGAAAAAGAGTAATATCGACGTAATTCCATATGCCAAATGCGAAAACTATGGGAATAGTAGCAGAATTGTAGCAGAATTGACATTATTCAACATCAGCGAGAAGACACGAAGGTCGGATTGGTGAAACAAGTGTCGAAAATGTTAAATATATCAGATCTATCAAAGTTTTTATCAAACGGATGATTTGCGCCTAGAAATGTGCTGGCTGTAGTTCTAACTATAAATGAATCTAGTCTGTACAAGTTAGGAACGAAGGAAGGGAAATTTGACAGAAATTATTCCCGAAATGAATTCACCTTAGCTGCGGATGATTCGCGACTCGAGGCATTTGACCTTGAGGGGCCAATATGGTTTTGGTTGGCTGTACCCTTGTAGTTTTATTTGCAATGACACATGAGCTGCTATGGACTCATTACTAAGGAGTCCAGAGCAGCTCTTCTTTTAGTTTGATACTCAATACATAAAATTAACGTGTTATCAACTTTTAGTATTGGCTTTTTTTTGAATATCTGATAAATTTAGAAGACTAGCAAACGCTCTTACGATTTTTTTTTCATGAGCAGTTCTTACAGATATTTATAGATTAAGATAGCCGATTTATAAGCCATTATATTTAAATACATACATGAAAGTGTGTGATTGGTTTTAAATTCACGTAGCAACATAGAATATGTTAGCAAATTGGTTTTCAAGACGAATCAATATGACGCTCGTCAATACGTCGCGTCATCACATTTAAAATATCTAGCGGCAAAATCGTATAAAAGTGAATCGACCATCATGTACATTAAGCGTCAGTGTTAAATCATATTGGTTTTTCGAATAAAAACCCATCAATTGAGGCCAACATGATGAAAGGACTCTGTCTTACTTATATATAGATAATTATTTCGTTCCATCATAAAATATTAAAACTACTTACTCTTTCCTCCTAGCAGATCTCCTTTTTTCTTCATTCAATTCTTTCAATTCTTTAGCAGCCACCTTAGCTTCCAAACTAGGATCAGAATTTCGATCGATTGACAATTCTTTTTTCTCAGTTTCCTCTTCAACTTGAATCCCCAAAGTTTCCTCCAATTGTTGCCTATAACTTTCCATGCGAGAACTAAAGTCTTTATATCGATTGTCAACGGCCGCCACCCATTGTTTAATGGAATTAGCATGAGCGTGTCCCTTTTCCACCAAACTATCGGCTAGTTGTATTAATAGTTTAACCCTTTCGCGCGTTTCTTTTGCGGTTCCTTTGAATTCGTTATGTTCGCGAAGTAAACTTTCAGTTTCTTCAATGTTGTTTCCTAAGTTTGTCGCGTGTGTGGTTAAGTAACATTCTCCGGTATCGTGAATCCATTCAATAGCTTGTTTCGCAGATCTTTCGAATAAAACAAATTGTTGGCATTGATCTAATCGTTTTTTGCGTAAAGTCCAGTGTTCTAAGACTTTATTTTCTTGACTAAGTAATTTTTCTAAAATTCCTTTGACTCTACTTTCTTGATTGCCCGCTGAGCTTGGATAATTGTAAAATTGTAAACTTCTTGTGGTGTATTTTAAGAAAGTTTCGGCTGTTCGCCTCGCTAAAGTACAAGCTTTAAGAAAAGCTTCCTTTTGTTCTTGGTGTTTATTGATAAGCTGAGATATTGATGTAGCTTTATCAAGACCACTTTGAGATCCAGTCGCGCACCAGTCTTCATCTCTGCGATATTCTCTTTCTAAGCTATCCAAAACTGAACAAACTTGTTCGGCTGTTTTATAAAAATTTAAGCTAGCGGTTACTAATTTATGTCTTTCTTCTGCACAAGTAACTAATTGTTGCCATCTTTTCGTAACTTCTTCAGATATTTCCCTGATGCTTTGAGGATCATAATGATTAGCATTAATTAGCGCATCTGCGCGGTATTTGACTTGAACTGCAGAAGTGTGAGTTTTTTCAATCGCAACTTGAAATTGTTCGTGTTCCTTTTTT
Organism: Onthophagus sagittarius; assembly: GCA_036711965.1. NCBI lineage: Eukaryota > Metazoa > Arthropoda > Insecta > Coleoptera > Scarabaeidae > Onthophagus > Onthophagus sagittarius. The sequence goes on from JASERS010000001.1 coordinate 57,492,215, forward strand.
AATTGTTCCGCATCAGCCAAACTGTTAGGTATTGCAAAACTAGCCATAAGCATTGATTCTCCGTTTCTAATCCAACTAATTACTTGATTAGCATCGTTTTGGAACTGACTTAATTGAATGCATTGTTCTAATTTAATTCTTTTCATTTCAGCATATTCTTCTAACTCCATCTCACGATCACGTAGAAACTCTAAAAGTACTTGAACTCTCGTTTGGGCGTTACATTGGGAATCTGCCATAACGCATATACCTGAAGATTCAAAAACTTGGATCAAATCTTGACCTTGCTGCAAAACGTGATAATTGGTATTTTGCATTTGTGTTACACTCTCATTGTGGAGTCTTAAAAATTGTTCTGCTTTTGCTATATCTCTTGGAAGCTCAAAATGTTGGAGTTCTTCACACCACATTTCAAATTGGGATGATACTTCAACAGCATCTCTTTCAAATAATCTTAATCTTAAACAAAAATCTAATCGCATTTTTCTCGTAGACCATAATTCTTCTAAATCATTTCTTTGTTTTGATAACCGATCCAAAGCCGCTTCAATAGCGGAAATAGAACCTGTTGAATCAATTTCTCCAATCGATCTCAATTCTTGAAGCAGGGCTTCTCCTTGAGCTATCGTTGACGCGCAAGCTTTCAGGCTTTGGTCGCGATGTTGCGCAGTTTGTTCCAAAAGTCGTTCCGTAGTGTCTAAAGGTTCCGCAATACTTTCATCATTTTGAAGCTCTTGGCGTAATTCATCAACCCATGTACTAAGTTCTTTTTCTTGCGTGTAAAACAAAACGGCTAATTCTAACCTTCTTCTTCTTTGTTCAACTCTTGCCGCAAATGAAGCAACGTGAGTTTCTAATTCATGGGCTACAGAATAAATTTCGTTTGGATCACATTCTCCTGTATGAGCTAACTCATCCGCAGCAGCAAGTAATTTGTCTGCATTAGTGTAAGTGTTCTAAAAATGAATAAAAAAATCGGTTAGTTTTAAGGGGTGATTAAATATTACTTTGTATTAATTTGTAAATGTAAGTTAAAAGCAGGGAACAATTAAAAGCAAGAGTTATAAGTTAATGAGTGTACCTGTGCAACATTTTCGAAATGTTCATGACTCTTTTGGTACACTCGGGCTTTTTGTAAATTTCTACCAATCCCTGTGTTTTTACGGATGAACACTTCACCATGATTCGATAACCAATCCAGCACCTATAAGAAAGCATGATAACGAAAAGCGAAAACGGCGAGATCGCCATAAAAAAAATACCTGCTTAACGTCCTCTTGGAATAATCTCAAAGCTAATCGTTGGTGGAGTTTAATCTTCTTTGTATGCCATTTTTGTTCTAACGCTCTGTGATGATTTAAAATTTGATGTATTACTTGCAAGACATGACTAGCACCTTCACTGTAATCCGCAGCTGGATTTCCACCGGGTCTATTTTCATAGTTACTTGAACTATCGCTCTACAAGAATAAAAAAGATTATTTATGAATTGATACAAAATAAATTTAAGTGGAAGTATTGAGATTTGGCAAAATAAATACATGGATTTCACTTAAATGATGACACTATTTTTTATCAGGCCTTAATATTTTATTGGGGTTCTCCATTTCCTAATGTTGGCGTAAATTATTTACACATCAGTTTGATATATGAAAATGGAAGACTGCACTTATTAATAATTCATGTTTGTTGTTTCATATTTCAAAATACTTCTTCTGGGATTAAAGTTCTCATTTCATTTTACCAGATTTTGGAAATAACAAGTAGTTTACATTTTAAATTAAGACATTTATTTCTTATTGAACAAGCTACACAAGATATCCAAATGTCTAGATAATGATTTAAAAGTTCACGTATATATTTTACCAGACTCTCTGTGAACCGATTATTTAAAACACAAAATATGCAAACGATTTGTTTGTATTAAATTAATTTACAGTACCGCTCAAAAGTATATGATAATTTGGTTTTTCTCACATAACTTTTCTAATACTGGACGTATCTTCACACATGTTTCAGACAATGCCTAAGGAGTGAAAAGAATTATATTCTACTGCAGAGGTCATATACTAAAAGATAGAGAAATAATAAGTTATTTTTAAAATTGTTATGCCAGGTCTAGAAATAACTTATTATTTTAATTTTAAGTTTCGACGCAGAAGATTATCACAGAGGATGAATGACTCTTTAAAACCATACACAAATAATATTTATTTCATAAAAAACATTTAAAAATCGTTCTGATAATTATTAATTACTGCTTCACCACAAGCATGGTATCTACAAAGAAAAGAGAAGAACTAAAGAAAAGTATCGAGAATGCAATCTGGATTTGATGGAGTTGTTTGGTTTCATATGCAACTCAGATGGCCTTCCGACTTGTCTTATTTGAAACGAAAATCGCATACAATACGAAATCAAATTTTACTAACATATTTTAAAACATATTCTGTTTGTTAGTAAATACCCAGCCAGCTATGAACGAAAAAAGCCGTTGACGGGCTTCAAAAACAGCAATCAAGTTCCATGTTAAGTAATTGGAACGCAATGTATAAGTAATATTAATCTGGTAAGCTTCGCGGTATCACTAGAAATTGCAAAAAAAAACAAGCCATTCACAGATGGCGAATATCTTCATATGTGCATCTGAACAACTGTTTCGTGATGTCAAAGACAACCCAAAAATCTTGAAAAACATCAAAGATTTGCCACTATCCACTAAAACAGAACGAGATAGAATTGTTAAATGTTTTCAAATGTAACATATTTACAGGTTGCATATATTCAATTTTCTTCTGCCTTATCACTTGCTTCAGGTGAGTTTTGCGACACAAAAAACCCGGTACAAGTTGTCCTTTTTGTTGGATATATGTCTTCCCAAGGTCCAAAGTAAAAATTGTAGGATTGCTACCACCCTGGAAACAAACTAGAGGGTAAGATATAGCGAATGGTGTGCAAAAATGCCTTGAAGACAATAAGATCGATTTAAATAAAATCGTTTCAATAGCTGCTGATGCAGGCAGAAGTATGAAAAAAATTAAAAGGACAACGATTTTTAAGATCAAAATAAACCACGAAATGAATTTGACGTGATGAATTTGGTAATAAAGATTGTTAACAGCATGTTGTCAAAAGCACTCTACCATCGTCAGTTTAAAGAATTTTTAAACGAAATGAAGATGGATCACGATGGATCATGCGTGACCCACCGTGAGCGGGCATCAATTTTTGTACTACTCACGTGAACGTGCGTGATTGTGAGCAATTTTGGTTTTGACGGGACCTGGCGTGACCCGACTGGTTCGAAATTTTTGAAATTGAGGTTGAAGTTGAAGTTGACGTTGAAGCTGAGGTTGAAGTTGACGTTGATTTCTCATTTCATTATTTACAATTTTGTAGCTAAGGCTTAAGTAAATAATGTTTATTATTATATTTATCAATTATCAGTAGTAGAGACAATAGTGGAGTCACACTAGGCACCGTATATGTGGACGATCGGGGTGTGTAAACACATATACAAAATTGTAAAGGGTACAGAGCACCATAAGCATAATCGCCTAATACGTTTGTTATCTAGGTACTCGAGCATACACACGAAATTATTAATGGTTTCCTGGAAAACTTAATACTGCTTTCAAAGGACTTGAAATGCTTCCAAAAAACTTGATATTGCTTCCACACATCTTGATAGCGTTCAGAAGAGTTAAAATGCTTCTAGAAAGCTTGATACTAATTCTAGAAAATTTGATATTGCTTCTAGAAGACTTGAAATGCTTTAAGAAGACTTAAACTGCTTCCAGAGGACTCTATACTGCCTATGAAAGACTTGATACTGCTTCTAGGGGATTTTTATACTACTTTCAGAAAACTTGAAATGTTTTCGGAAGACTTAAATTACTTCCAGAAGACTCGATACTGCTTCTGGAAGACTTTATACTAGCTTTAAAAGGCTTAAAATGTTTTCAAAAGACTTAAAATGCTTCGATAAGGTTTTAATGATTCCAGAGTGCTTCTAGAACTTGATATTGCTTCTAAAAGACTTGAAATGCTTCCAGAAAACTTGATGCTGCTTCTAGAAGGCTTGAAATATTTAGAAAAGACTCAATATTGCTTCTAGAAGGCTTGAAATATTTAGAAAAGATTCAATATTGCTTCTAGAAGACTTCAACTGCTTCCAAAAGACTTGACATATCTTGTGTTAATTCTCCGTCGACGCAATTCTGAAGTTTCAGAACTTACTTAAATAATTTTACTTTTTCATTGCCCCACCCTGTGATTACAATGTGTAAAAATCTAGTGAGACGTAGTTTTACCAAGAGACAAATTGGTGTAAATAATTTGACAATTTTTTAACGACTTTCTTCGATAAAAATTGTACAAATTTTTTTTGTATGTAGATATATTGATAGAAATTATATATTTAAGAATAAGATAGAATTTTGCTGAAGAGTGAAATATGAAATCTTCAATGGCATAAAATGTCTCTCACGCGCACGTCTGTAATTCTGATCTCTTTACAATAAAATACGATGGCTTACCAAAAGTAAAGGTTGAAACGTTTTGTCTTGTGCTTGAATGAAACAAATACATTCCTAAATGAAAAAGGCATTAATTACCCTATATTATAGAACGATAAATGGTTGTAAAAAATTTTGTTTATGGTAGATATTACAGCAAAATTAAATGAGCTGAATCTAAATCTGCAAGGAAAGGAAAACCTAGTTTATGTTTTGATAGAAAAACTGGTTTATTTTGAACAAAAAATGCTACAGTGAGATGAAAAAGTTGTTATTTATAGTGCCAACTATCTTCAGATCGACATATTGCTGCAAGCAAGCGTTCTCTTACATGAATATAATTAAAAGTAAAGTAAGAAACCATATAACAAATGAAAATTCAACTCAAAATTGCCCAATGATATTTCTTAGTAATTGTTTATACTGTACCAAATTTCAAAGCTTTATCAATAGTGTTTGACTTATTTCAAAAAATATCTTAAAACTCACCAATTTTTTTACATGAATTGTCAACAATTTCACTCTAGTATATGCGGTTAAAGTTATTCCCTGACTCAATAAACACATTAGTTCTTATAATTGAAATGATTGTTGATAATTTTAAATTAATGTTAGTTTCAATAACATTCATTTAAAATTCTCATCTAGAATAAGTGTTGCAAAATGTTAAAATATAACAATTAATGTTTATAATAAATATTATTGTTTCTCTTTAAATGTTTAAATAGGTAACACTTTTTCTTTTGTATTGTCGCTCATTTCAATAAACGTTGTCTGTTCTGATTGGGTTAAAAATACGTTACGTAATGAAACCAGTGTGTATGCACCTCAAATGAGTATGGTAATGATGGCTTATCCAAGTAGTTGTAGAAAATAGAAATTTATAAACTTTAGAAACTTTAGAAATTAATTTTTTAATTTGTAAAGAGTTTTTAGAAGATTGACATGAAGAAACAGAAAACTTGTCTAAACTCCATTAAATTGTCTATTCATTGTTTTAATTATTTTCTAATAATAGGTAGTGGGGAATGAATTGTAGCTATTTTCTTAATAATGTTTCGATTATTACTTAATAATCACGAAGATACAGAACGTTAAAGCCGACTTAATGGCCGAGCAATTCGTGCTATATACGTCAATTACTTAGACAATACATAATTAACAATAATAGTAAAATCTTTGTAATATGTTAAAGTGACTATTTAAAAATTTACTGAAATGCTCAAAAACTCTTGTATTTATTTATTGAGAATCTCTGATAGTATTTTTACCAGTTGATTTAGTCAGAATTAGAACCAATTAGAAATATTAAACCGTTAGAATACAATACACACGCATGAATAAGCTCCAAATACAAATAATTTGGAACATTTTCCAAATTGACAGATGCCTTCAGAAAACACTTTTTTTAGATTAGTCCAGTGGGGAAGACTCTCTGAAAAAGCCTTGGACAGAGAGGTCTTGGTGGCAGTAAGTTAAATAGACATAAAATTAATGTAGAAAAAGAAATTATTGATGTGGATACGATTAGAAACTAAACGAGAGCTTTGTTTGGCGTTCGTTGAAAAGTGATGGAAAAGTAATAGAAGAATTTTAAAAGAATTTAAAAAAAAATTCGACATATTTGTATTGACGTTGAATCCTTTTACTATCAACCTCTAAAATATTGATTATTTACAGTTTTTGCAAGAAAATTTGCCAGAACACTTACTACCTCTGTTTCATAATAAGTGAACCATTAGGTTTTCGGTAAATCTTTTGGGAATTAAATAAATAAGGTTAAAGCTTCGAAGGGAGAATTGCTTACCTACTATACGTTTGTATTAACATTTTGTAATTTCTTTTAAAGAATAAATATACTACTCACTGTAAAAATACAAAAATGGCGCACTTAATTTGGAAAAAGAAAAAGTCGTTAATGGCTCACTTATTATGAAACAGATTTAGTAAAAGATTCTGTTAGATATTCTATCATTTTTGCACGACGCGATGGATGCCCGAATACTTTTCCGTAAAAATAGGTTAGTCGGTTCCATGGGCACCACGTAATCCTGATTTTAATCCATTAGATTTTTTGTGGGAATTCATGAAGGAAAGGGTATACGCCACTGAGGTTAACACAATCGACCAACTACGAAATCGCATCAACGCCGCTATAGAGTACGTCCACGACTCTCAAAATTATTGGTGGACTGGATTCGTTGTTCGCAATTGTGAGTCCAAACACAAAGAATAGCCCTCTCAAAATAATTATAAATCTACTGATTTTAGAGATTTTCTAATTTTGCCTTTAAAATATTATTATTAGACGTTTCATAAATTAACATCAGTTACATTAGACATTTACATAGATTTGTACTTCTTTTAATAAATTACAACAAATTGTCTATACATGTATTTTAACTGTTCTTTACCAAAAAGCAGCGTTTCTCAAAAGTGGACGTTAACATTATTAAGAAAATTACTACAATTTAACCACCCCTAATAATTCCTACCATGTTAGTTTCCTCTGTATGTTATACATAACCCTGTATATTATTAATAACAAAATGCACTTTCACAATCAGTTGTGCCTGATGAAGGAATTAGTAAATTCCAAAACTAGTAGCACTGTAAAAAAATTTTATAATAAATCTGCTCCATCGCATCATTAGTGTTGACTTTTATTTGATTTATTCGTTCGAAAAGGCAAACGTACTGAGTGAAGATGCACCTCAACTGAAGCCGATAGCGGTGAGAGAAGGTCTTGTGGAATGACGAGAGCGATGGTGTCGTCATAGAGTGGGGATGCTTCAGCACTGCAAGCATCGACTCCCTAGTCTGAATTACAGATATTATTGACCGCTAAAAATTTGCAGAATGGCATGCTTCCCTAGGCATCCAAAAACAAGTGTCGGGGTTGACTGTTCCAGCAAGAAAATGATCACAAGCACAATTCCAGGAACGTCGCTATATCTCAACATCATAGCTTTGCTGTGGTATTGCTATGATGTTGAGATATCATAGCATTGTATTGAACGCCATGCAGGCCACTTTCGCTGATGAGGAATTACGACAGCAGCAGTAGAAATGAGCAAAATTGTTGATGCATAAAGAGATTGTATGCCCCGTACGTGTCAAATTCTCATCACCAGCAGGGATTATCAAGTACTAGATTGCTATATATGTCAAATTGCCTGTTACAATTTTTATGATGATGTTCATTGAATTATGATTTGTTTTTGGTGACAACGCTCTTTAACGTATTTTCGTATTTTAATAGAATTAATTTTTTTAAACTCAAAGTTTAAACGAATTTTTCTACACAAGCATACATATGTATGTCATGTGAAGTATATGTATTGTAAAAACAATAGTGAAAAAAACGCCCGGTTTTATAAGATTAAAAAAAAAGTTATATGGAAGATAGTAAATTATTGTATGTACCTTTGAGCATATACTAGCTGATTATATGCGAATATAATACTTTGTCCACGACTACGAATTTGATAATTAAAAAAAGTTTCATTTTTTTACTGCCAACCTCGAAACAATTAATATTACTACGTAATGAAATTGAAAAAATTAATTGAATTATTTTATGTTTTAATTAATTAATTTCCATTTCATGTAAATATTTCCATTGATGAAATTGATTTTAAATTCTAAAATTTTATTCTTACCTTTTAAAATGTCACTATAAACGTTTAAATAATCTTCGACATTTGTGTGTTGACGTTAAATCTTTTTTACTGCCAAGTCCAGTGTTGCCGGCTGAGGGTAATACAATTCACCAGATAATCAGAAAAAGTCACTTTCGTTTGCTCATGTTTAAAAATTTTTCAAATTTTAAAAGTTGATTTATATATCAACGTACATTAAAAATAAATCAACATATCGTTTATTTATTACCAACAATTTTTGTTAATATGTATCAGTGTTGCCAATTCGGACATTGGAGGTCTTTAGAGACATAATAACTCTTGCTGCCATAAGTTGGCTGGTTTTGAAATAACATATAGTCTGTGGAACAGCTCATACTGCCAACAAACTGTCCGACTTCAAATTAATGAGTGGGACTTTGTAGACATAACATCTCATGCTTCCAACAAGTTGGCAGTCTTAAATTGATGAACATGACAATGGAGACATAATAGCTCATACTGCCAACAGGTTGACTGTCTTTAAGATAATGTACAGCGTTTGGAACAGTAACAGCTTATGCTGCCAACAAGTTAGCAAATTTTAAATTAATGAGCAGGAGTTTGGAGACAATACTGTAGCAACTAACGACAACTATTAGACATTTTAAAATTATAATCGTATCGATCTTATCGAAAATGAAACAATAATAAAAGAACAAACGTTAAAGACCTTTTATTTACTACAATACCTCATAATAGTCTTTAAAATAATATAGAGATTATGGAACAGTAATAGGTCATCCTGTCAACAAGTTGGCAGACTGTACACAGATGAACAGGAATTTGGATACATAACAGCTCATGCTGCCAACAAGTTGGCAGACTTCAAATTGATGAGCAAGACTATATAGAAATAACAGCTCATGCTGACAACAAGTTGGTAGACTTTAAATTGGTAAACATGACATTGGAGACATAATAGCTCATGTTGCCAACAAGTTGGCAAACTTAAAATTAATAAGCATGATATTAGAACATTTGATGAACTATTGCTCATGTTGCTAACAAGTTCTAGACTTCAAATCAATGAAGTTTGAAATTTCAATCAGGAAATGAAAAGTATATCATTAGAGACATAATAGCTTATATTGCCAACAACTACGAAAACTTTAAATTGATCAGCTGGACTTTGTAGACATAACAGCTCAAGCTTGCAAGAAGTTAGCAGTCTTCAAATTAATGAACCTGATAAAGGAGACATAATTGCTCATGCTACAATAATAGCTTATGCTACAAACAAGTTGCCAGACTTTAAATTAATGACTAGGACTTTGGACAGATAATACCTCATTTTGCCAAACAGTTGGCATGCTTTAAAATAATATATAGTCTGTAGACAAGCAATAGCTCATGTTACTAACAAGTTGGCAGACTTTGAATTTGCAAACATGACATTGGATACAAAAAAGATCGTACTGCCAACAAGTTGGCAGATTTTAAATTGGTAAACATGACATTGGAGACATAATAACTCATGCTTTCAACAAGTTTCAGACTTCAGATTGATTAGTAGGAATTTGTAGACATAATAGTTCATGCTGCAAAACAAGTTGGCAAACTTCAAATGAATAAGCATGATATTGGAAACATTTGATGAACTATTACTCATGTTGCCAACAAGTTGGCAGACTTCAAATTAATGAAATTCGAAATTTCAATCAAGAAATGAAAAGTTGAGAAATTATCAGAAATGTGAAATTTCACCAATTCTGGCAACAATGCTACCAACCTTGAAAAAAATAAAATTATTACTTATTACGTAATAATTTACGTAATTAAATTCATGTAATTTTTGATTTATTTCATGTTTTTAATTAATTATGATTTTACGTAAATGAGAAATGCAAATTTGATATATTTGTTTTATTTTATTTGATATATTTATTGATAAAATTGATTTAAAAATGATAAATTGAAATATATCAAATTCGAATTAGTTCAATTTTATTACGTAATAATTTTTATTTTGTCAAGGTTGGCAGTAAAAAATTCAAGTTCAATGAAATCAAAAAATTTAAAAGTAATCATAGACAAAGTATAGTATTATATTTGTATGTAATCAGCTATTATTCAGTCAAGTTTTTTTAAATAATTATTAATCTACCAATGATTATTCGTCAACCCGTGAATAATAATATATTATAAACTTAATTAATATTAACATAATTATATATTAATATAAACTGTTATTATTCACTCACACACTATATTGACTACTATTTTGTGTTAGAACATTCATTTAAAGGGTATACATTACATGGTAGTTATATAGATTTTGTCCATTACTATAAATTTAGTAATGGACAAAATCAAATTATCATATACTTTATGAGCGATATTATGTAATTTTTTATAAAACAAATAAAATATGTATTTACATGTTTCCTCTCAGTCCCTGGTTGATTGCAGACCTGCACCAAATGGTCTAACTGATAGAGGAGCTTCTTACTCGTGCTATGTACCTAACACAGGAAACCAACACCACAAAGAATTAAAATCATGTGTGAGACAAAAATATTTTTAACGGTTAGTTGTTAATAAACAGATACATTAAGAACACGAGCGATTAAAAACAAAGTGTATGCGCTATAATAATAGTGGTAGTTCCCCAGCCATCTCAAAGTGGTGAGTAGAGAGAGGTTTTTATAAAAGAAACGGAAGTCTGCAGTGCCCCGAAATAGCTGAAAATTCTAATTTTGAACTAATCTCGTACATTGGTTATTGTTTTCCTGTCAGCCGCATCTTTCTGCGATGTCGTGGAATTATGGCACACTTGGAGCATCACGTCCAGACCGTTCAGCAGAGCTTGATAAGCGTTATATACCTTTAAATTGAATCATTGCATGGAATGAAAAATTACTTAAGGAACTAGATGGAGGTTGTAAAGAAATGTAAAAAAAATTGGTGGTTATTTACCTCTGTATAGGCCTGGCACATTGATTCGTATAGATTTTGATGTTGATGAATTGAATTTTCAAGCATTAATATTTCAGTAGGTATATTGGTATTTTCACAAGCCCCATTCCAAGCACCGACGTTATCGACGTATTGTTCAGCCTTATGATGAAAGATAACGGAAAGAGCCAACACCGCTGTACGTTCATCCAATCCAGCGGCAAAATCCTTCCAAGATCGATCGAGTCGATTAGCAACCGACCTAATGTGAGTAGCGGCGTAATGCCCTCCTTCAATTAATCTTCCCGCCACCGAAAGAATTCTGCTTATATTCACGTAAACGTTCATGGAACTCATTGTAAAATGTTGGTGTTCTTCTTGTAATTGCTTAGCTAATTGGTAAGTGTGGCCGATTTCCACGTAATTTACTAGAAAAACTTCACGGTTGTGACATATCCAATCAAACATTTTCTCACAGTCTTGTTCGAAGAGACGAAGTTGAAAGCACTGATCCAGTTTCAGTTTTTTATGGTGCCAGAGTTGAAGTAGGTGTTTTTGAGAGGAGTGGACCGCTTCGAGGTTTTGAATTACTAAGTTTTTAATATCATTATCCATACTACTACCACTTGGTGATTCTCCATCTCTTCCGCCGGTTCCTCCACCTCCTTGACCTGTATCGTTACCACAAACTTTTTGTAACAATCTCTGACCTAAATAAATAAAAAGAAAATAATTAAAAAAAGATTTAATTTTTAAATCAAATTAATTTCACCTTAAATTAATTGTAATTAGTATTTTAAATAACCCATCAATTTATTAATTAGCTTTTCCTAAATATTACCACCTTTGGTTCAAAATCCCATTTAATGTTAGAAAGCAGTGAAGCTAATTGACGAATTAATTCATGTATAGTCATAAATATTCATAGCACACGAAAGCGAGATCGCATAAACGGTTTAACAGGGAATTGTTAATATCTAATAATTGATTGGAAAGCTCACCTAGCAAATCGATGTCCTCTACTGGTGCTTTCATTATTTTCTTCTTCATCTCATTGTGTAAGTCGATTTTATGCTTGGCACCACTAACATCGTCCGCATAATCGCTCCTTGCTAAATCCTCCTGCAGATCGTCAAGCCTATCGAGTAGATCTGCCGCTTGCCAGGAAAACTCTTCTACCGCTACCCTACTTTCGAGCCAGTTTGCGTGGTCGTAACTTAGAGTACCCTCCAAGTCTGAGGTCAATTGAGAAGTATCTATAATTTTTGGCAAGGCCTCTAGACTAATCATATTTGTCTGCAATGCAACACAAAATACGAAATAAACCAATAAATCTAAATGAATTTAAAATTTTCTTTTCTTTTACCTCAAATTTGTACTTATGTGATCCCAATGACGTTCTCTGTTTCTGCCAAAAGTTATCGGGTTTTACTATGAGCGCTTGATGAACTACGCCCGGTGGAAAATGTTCGTGAAGGGCTTTTAGGATGGGTTTTACGGTGGACCATGTTGCTCCTCTCATATCCACGAGAACTGTAAATCCCAATTCTCGAGCTTCGCTACTGAAACGAAAATACAAAAAATATAAAATACGCAATAAATAAATCTTGAGCCATAAAGTAACGCATTAAAAACCGGTCTGTAAATATGGTATATGTGCCACTTAAAATAATATCGGTCATGCAATGTTGGTAAACACTTTCTAAAGATAAAACAATGCGAAATTTGATGTCGCATTTCTTTTCTATAGGTACATAAAAAATCGCATACAATAGAATTGCTTTAATTCTTTTAAAGTAACATGTCATCACCAAATAAATCTGAAGAATTAACGTTGGGGTTTTAGAATTGAATTTAACCGCAGAGTACTTTAAACTCTGATAAGAAGTTTATTTCTTTTTTTTGTGTTAATCTCGAAGCAGCTGGGTCAGGAGAAAACAGAGGCAAAGAAGTGGTTTGGAGTAGTTTTAAAAGTGCTACAAGTAAGGACGAAAACTTTGTTCACGAAAGACAAATACTTTCAGACCTGAGATTTTATCCACGTATCAAACACGGGGGGTATTTCTCGCGAACAAGGCCACTTACTGAACTTTTAAACAAATCCACCCAGAGATTTACGGCGCAGATGTAGCGTGTTGCCGTTTCACGTATAACATAAATTATACGGAACGCAAAAAATAATTTACACCTAAATTACCTAAAGTTCGGAACCATAATTACCGCGATAAAAAAATTTAGTTAGACGAGATTAAAGATTATTTTTTTGTTTTTTTTTTTGATAGTTAAAATAGTTGTAACATAAATTTACCAGAAGAAAAAGTAAAATGGGTTAATTCAAGGTTTTCATGCAAAAGAGTTGGTTTAAATTTTAATGAGAAAAAAGGCGTATATAAAGCTTTTTCCTGGTAAGTATTACTTTGTGAATGAATGTCAACCGGTATAATAAAGGAGGTTTTACTGAGATTGGTAGGTTTCATACAGAGGCGGTTGTAAAATTTGATTTTGCACCGTAAAAAGATCGTAAACTGCGTATTGTATCTTCGCGAAAAAAGAAATATTTTTTTCATGATTATGATTTTTTAACGCTCTATGTTAACATTATCATCTATCCTTGCACCTTAAATTTAATGATAAAACTTTATTATTTACTTAGGAGAAAAATATAATAATTTTTTTATACTTTTAACTGGTCTATCACTTATATACAGTTTATCTCTAAAATCTATATTTATCTGTGATAAAAATGCGGCTAGTTGCTAGTCTTATATGAAACTGAAACGTTATAGAATCATTCCGCGTTATAAATATTGTATGAAACTCAAGGTATTTACAAGCGCTATTACTGGAAAATATTTTAACTAATTTTGTTAATGAAGAATGTTATATTGTAACAAATTTAAAAATTCAATTCAAAATTATTGAGTTTTTTAAATCACTTGTCACCTTTATATCGAGTTTATTTTTGATATAAAATGTATGCTCTTATTGATTTCTTTCAATATCTTCCCAATTGTTTAACTTCATTCAATTTAATAACGAGTAAATTGTCATTTTAAATCAAATGCACCTAATTCTCGTTGTACACAAGATATGGGCCACAAAGTTAACCCTGCACTGCTCATTGTATCAAATATGAAACAAATTCACTTGCGCATCTTTTCTTGTGTTAAGAAGTAACCCTGTGGTGAGTTTTATGATTTTGCATTTCTTTTAGTTTTGCTTGGTAATTGCTTCTGGTTGCTTGTTGTAACTAATATTAACGGCCGGGAATGGACAGCCACATCCGCCGTTTCGTTAAAATGGCGCATCGAAACCTTTTTGAAGACTTCGACAGTTGTGGTGCGTTAAGAAATCTCGAAGATGCTCTCGAATTTATAAGATACATTGACGCAAATTTTGTCAATCTTTTCGACTCGAGCTCATTTAATCACATTAGTTTAAATGCTGCTCATTGTAAGCTCATTTAAGTTGCTATAGATGTCTATTCAATAATTTGCCATTTAATTTTAATAACTTTCGTTTCTCTAATTTGGATGTATCTCCTTTTATACTGCACATTGAATCAATAGACAAGAATATAACAGCCTTAAGTGATATGAAAATAGGAAAATACTTCTACGATCAGATGATACTTGGTGTGAAATTAATCGAATAACGGGAGAGAAATAGATTAACTGTCGAATTTGATTCAAATATTAATGCAAATAAGTTTTTAGATGCCAATTTTAACATTGTTATCAACTGGAGGACCTACATACTAACCCATTTAATCTCAAGTTCCATCGTTAGAAACATAAACATATATTTTTCCGAAGAGGACATTAAACAAAATTTGATTGCAGTTAATGAAAGAGAACTTCTTTCAGTCAGAAGATTTAGAAGGAACGTAGTTAAAGAGCTCACTTCTTTAAGGTGAAGCTTCAAGCTCTCAACAATACTAGTGACTTTTGCAAAGACAGCATTGCCTAACTATGTCAAACTATTTTTCAATGTCAGAAGAACTGTCATATACATATCACTAGTGGTGCAATGCCATAAATACTGTCGGTATGAGCATGCAAAGTAAATTTGCAAATCAATAATAAGATCTCCATGGTGTGCGGATGAACATGATCTTAAACAATGTACCAATAAAGCAAACCCTAGTTGCTTATTTTGTAAGGGTAATTATTCATTGACAGAGGTCTTCCAGAGGAGTTCCTCAAACAAACTAAAATAAAAAACTTATGACAATCTATAATATTTCTGATTATAGTCTGTATCACGAGAAGTGACAGTGACTCATCGATTTCCGTAAGAAATATAAGTTATATATAGATATAACATATTTGAAAGTATGTATTACGGACTTATTTTATATTATTTTGTTTTATTTTAATTTCTTGGGGTGTTTTGTTTTTTTTTTGTTTATCGTATGTATGTATATATTATATAAGTCACTCTCACTTCTCGTGGTACAGACTATATGAAGCAATGCTGGCGGTAAACAATACATCAGATAAGCAATTTACTATAAACAGGCTAAATGATGACATACATTTTCCAAAGTTACCTTCAAATAACCAGATCAACATGGGATCCAACGCGAACGACAACAAAAGCACCCCACAATTTAAAAAAAATGCATACAAAACAGTAGTCAAATCACATGTCCTAGGCGGTTCTCCGAAACGAAGAAGTGGAAGACCTTCGAAGCTCACTTTATTTCAAGATGCAAGAACCCCAGAAGCACTCTTTAAAAAAATCGGAGCCACCGAAGAAGGTTTTGACAGAGACCAGATTAGAGCTAACATTAAAGAAGCGTATGATGCAAACGCAATGAATCCCCAAGACAGTGAAATTGAGGTAAGGTCCCCATAAGTATCTAACGATAGTTTTTCTCAGCGTCATTCGAAATATGTTATGGAATTCCTTTAGTTTAACTAAAAACAAGGCCGATCTGTATAATTTTATCTATAATTACCCCAAGAAAATAATTATCATATGTGAAACATGGCTCAAGAAAAACATGGCTCCTGGTTTTAATGCCAGACACATCACCAGAATAGATGGTTATTGAGGCCTTAGTTTTGATCAAAAGAAATGTACAAGTTGGAATGACTGAATAATCGTGTGATGTTCAAGAAGAGAATTCATTTGGTCAGGTTCAAGTTGAACGGAATAACATTCGTGGCGGGATATATCCTTCCAGATTTGACCTGTGGTGTTCATGATTGCAACCAGCTGCTTTTGGATGTTACTTCACCTTAAATCATTTCGGGTAATTTCAATACACATCATCCTCCATTGTTGGATTTGATCGAAACATTAGATCTAACTGTAATGAACGAAAAAAGAACAACTGTTTTGAATCGGAACAACAACATCAGTATCATAAATATAGTCATCTGCTCATTAGATTTAGCACGTGACACTGTCTCCAATACAGGTACTGAAACTTTAGGAAGTAATTCATACAACATTCATACAAATGCGAGGAACGTTAACACCCAAAAAAACAGACAAATTAAATTACAAGAAAGCTAACTAGGCCAGTTTTGCTAAACACATTAACAATTGTCTAAAATTGAACACTCTACCATATTATGAACCACTATTGGCGTCAATAAGAGAAGCATACAATTATTTCATTCCAATACTAAAGCTAAATACTAGATCGAATTATGAATTTTTTTGTAAGACAACTTTTCGCGAATCCTTGTGACATAAATTTTGTCATTGTAAAGGGATACTTGACTTTGACTAAAAAAATTTAACTCAAAAAAAAAGGAAATCTTTCAAGAATTTCTGAGAATCCCTAACAAGAGAATCATCATTAATAAAGCTATTGACTTTGATCTGTCATGGACTCGTGAGATTATGTTTCATTTATGCCCAGATTACGTACCAGACGCTCAGGGGGTTGAAATTTATATGATTGAAGAAACTGACATCAGCATTGGTAAACCTTTTAATGCGGTGAAATTGTAGTCGGCTTTGAGATTTAAAAAATCTACATCCCCGGGTTCGGATGGTGTGAATTTGCCTATGTTGTACAATGTTTTAGATAGAATTGTTCCTATCTAAACCTGTTGAAAACTTCATTCTTCAATACAAGAAACCGAATTATTGGGAAGAAACCTAAAATATGCTATCATATTTTAGGCTTTATAAGGCTTTATGTAATTATATTTATTTAGGTATAACCATTCTAAAAAGGAAGTTTTACAGAGAATTACAACAACTGTTAACCAAACAGAACATGGGGAAGAACAAACAGAAAAGCAACCATAATATCATGACAAAACAGAAAAAGGAAGAACAGCTACTAAAAAACATTAAACAAAAGTTTAGAAACAATATATAATAGTGACTAAAGCGGACAAAGGTGCAGAATTAGTGATAATAGACAAAGACAAATACATAGCGAAAACTAAAAATATTGAAACTAGTGAAATAGAAATAAACATTTTTTCACCTTGTAAATTAATATTAAATTTTATAATGTGACAATAAACTTATGCCATTTTTCGAATAAATGAAAATTATTAAGATGTATCATGTGAGTTTACCAGAGTTTACTAAGTGGTAAACTTCTAATAAATGACAAAGAGTGAACAATGAATTAGAAGACGACGGACCATATAAGGTGCCATGTGGCATATGTAAGGCAACTTATATGGAACAAACGGGGAGAAAACTGAGACCATATGATATACCAACACAAACCTAAAGAAAACTTTAACTTTAAAACACCTGATGTTTAATACGGAACATGAATTTGACGATAAAGAAAATGCTACTCTATTATATAAAACAAATGAAGGTGATAAACACTTGATGGAAATTTTAGAATTTTACGATATAAACAATTTCAAGAATAACTAAATATATGAACAAATAAGAACTACAAAAAAAACATTTATATTTACAAACATCTTACACATAAACCAACAGAAGTACGAGGGTAACTAAATATACTAATAGTATTAGTTCACCGCAACTTCTGAGTGGTCTACCGCATAGCTAAATTTCCCAACGTCACCCTCTATATCCTTTAAAAAAACTTCAACAACATATTAAGATTATAGAATATTTTAAATGGACAATTGGCGGGAATCCACCGATTTAATTATTTTAGGTTTCTAAAGTTAGAAACAACTTAACATCCGACCGTTTACGACGTGCGACAATAACTTGCCCGTTTTACGTTTAATTTTTGATATTATTGTTATTTTGATTTTTTTTTAATACATAATAAAAATTTTGTTCAACTCACATGATATATCTTAATAAATTTCATTTATTTGAAAAGTGACACTAAAAAGAGCGTCACTTTTCTACGCGAAAAGTGAAGTTTACTTTCGATAAGAAAAAATGATAGCGTTCTGAAGATGCTAAATTAGGCAAAACCAGTTATAGCTTATTAATTAAATTTTTATTGTAAAAATAAAAGAATATTGTGCAAAAGTTGTTTTATTATTTCCAAAATTGTAATTGCCTGTAAAATATATTAAAAACGAGCTTGAATATTTTAAGAACAACTTGAAAATGATGGCTTTAATATTTTATAAGAAAAATTTAAATTTATAAGAAAGAATATTTTTAAAAACATAGATTCTTAGCTTGTGAATTCAGTTAGAAATTTTAAAGGATTGTGACGTAATAAAAAAATGAATCCTGTATTGAATTGACCCTGTATTACACCAAAAATTTTCACGTAAATACTCATGACTGCCAGAAACAACGTGCACACAAACATTATGTTTAAGTAGGAAATACATTCTTAAATGACCTGTAACAAGAATTTCTTTATATTGTTTCTAAATTCGTTTTCACGCGAATATTTTAAGAACGTATCTATCACGTAAAAAGAATATTAGGTATACATGATTTTTCATTATTCTTTTTAATTTTTTTGCCTATAACGCATTTTGATTATAACAATCCGATTTTCAGGTTCCAAGGTTCGTAATGTCCGGAATATATTGCATTTTAATTGTATTATTTTATCCAAACCGAACTTTCACCATTAATTGTCATTTCTTTATCATTTATTTATTCTTGTGTTTAATTTACTAACCAAAAGACAGTAAACTAAAAGATTATTAACCGCAGTTAATTGAAATAATAAATTCACAATCTCTCAAATATCCGCGGCTTCGATGGAATGAGAGTTTCTGGCAATCTGTGCAATATTTGATAATTTTTTTCAATATCAGGAAAACTACAACAAATAGATATAACTATGTTTATAGATAATTTGTAGAGAATTAAACTCTGTACAAGACACTTTTATGCAGCTAGTAACCGTCTATATAATATCATCTAAAGAATAATCGTGCTTTTTGTTAAAATGTTAAACTTTCTTGAAGAAATATTGGCTGAGAAATGGGGTAAAAAGCATGCTGAAATTTGCAAACAAGAACTTAAAATAAAGCCACGTCGAATACGAAAACGCTAGCTAAAAAAACTTTTATTAAAGTCAATACATTTTTCGTGTATAATTAAAAGGTGTAATAAAAGGTACAGCATTCCATTTAAAATAACATTTAATATTTTTCAATTATAATTCATTAATATTTACGTAAAAATCAATATCGTCTACTATGTTTTTGTTTCTTTTAACACACAATAAATCAATACTCAATTTATCTAAAATCCATCACGAGTGACAAACTTTATTTTCTGAATCATTGAATTTATCTATTGTAAGAATAATTTCTATCAAGAAAACTACAGTTTTTCCAGGAACTGATATGCCGCGTTGAACAACTACGTGTCAAGTTAAAAAGAAATATTTATGTTCATACATCCATATAAATGTGTTGTAATCACGAAATATATTAAATAAAATAAATAATATTAAATGATTACACCATTACAATTTTTCCTTAGAAACGTGCTTTAATGGATCATCTTAGATATTGAATTTAGTTTGATGCCTCAAATAGCACAAATAACCGTTTTTAGTGCATTGTATGTCTACTTATAGCATTATAGTGTCATCATTTTAATGGTTCTTTTGATAACTATTGTAATATCGGTGGTTCGTTACGGAATCCTCATAGCAAAATGTGGAACTGAATTTTCATTCATCACTCTGCCCCACTTTCGCCTGCTGGGTGATTGATACTAAACGACCCAGGCGTAATGAAAGACAAATTAGATTTTGAAGTAAAATTATTTCTTTATTATATTAAAAACAAAAACTGCTTTAAGTTTATTTCTTCTTTTCTAAAATTTGTGTAATTAGCACGAAAATTTTTTATAAATTTCCACATTTTAATACGAAAAGATTTTTTTGAATAAAATTGTAATGTAAATAAGCGATTAATTTTCAAATTTCAGTAAATGCATAAAAAACGGATTTGTTTTTGTGTTTAACATCATTTTTTTATATCTTTTAGCAAATATTCAATTTCGTGATAAATATGCATAAATCTCTATTATGCAGGTAAATGTAAATATGACGATGGTATCGCTATTGATAACCAAGCGTTTTTAAATCTATTTTCCATATGTCAAATTCAATATTTACATATATCGATTTATGGGGTATTTTCCGAAATACCGTATATTCACCGTAACGTATCAACATATTTATTAACATATTCAACTTAGTATACCGACACATTAAATTCTCGATACGACAAAAAAGATCTAATTTCACTAACAAAATAAGGAGACGAGAAATTGTAGTAAGAGAACAAAACTTTAAGATAGTACTCAAGGAGAAGAAAAGTTATTACAACAATTTTGTTTGCAGAGACGTTGCTTGTTGATTTTTCTAATTATATAACGTACTGTTAGTATAGCGTATTACTCCGAGGTGTTTGATGAAGTGACGCATAGCTTCTTTGCTTAGCTGTTAATGCAGCTAATTAACCTAAGAAGAATTAGACAAAATTCATTACATATGCTGGAAAATCCGCCTTACAGTTCCCAATCTATCGCCGTGACTACCACACGTTTAGGCCACTCAAAGAAGAAGTTTTTTGATTCTTTAGAAACGAAATTAAAAAGTTTCCCATTCGGTGGATAAAATGTGTTCATAAAAGAGGAGATTATATAAAAAATAAAGTGTATTTAACAGTTTATTTGCTGCAACAACAGATGTTCTAAAACGAAACTCCGCTTCATATTTGATTTCCCTTCCTATATAAAGCATATGACAGATGTAACCAGATTCATAAAAATAACTGACTTGCTTCGGATGGGTTATGTGGAAAGAATGAGAGAGGTATAAACTTTTCAGGCGCGATTTCGATTTCATTCACAAAACAGACGCGATCAGGATAAGGCTTAAAGAACGGCGCAAGACTAAACATATGATCAAGGTGACAAGACCTTCATCAACTGCACAAGCAAGATATGGAAGATAAACAGGATAGCCGCTAAGGGTAGACTAAGACTCACAGTGAGTTGTCATGTCTTTGATAAAGATGAATAAACTTTTATCTCACTTCATATTTTCATCCATTTTCGTTAACCTAAATGTTAACGACCAACAACTGTCTCGCTAGATTCGTTACATATTCACAAACACTTGGTATATGAATTATATACAGAATAAAATAAGTCAGTGGAAAGTGGGGTCAGATTTGTGTTAAAATTTAAGATAAACCTTTAGTTGTTCAGTAAGTTTGACATTAATATATTGTTAACTCTAACTTTGATTTTGAAAAGTATAACGTTTTCTAAAACATCTAATATGTGAAAAAGTATTTACAATAAAACAACTTTTTTAGTCGCTTTTATTATAAATTTATTTTCACGGTACCGGTATCGAGTCTTTTAAAAACTCATCATCCGCCGAATCTACAATTTAAAAGGAAGTCTATTATTTAAGATAAAATTTCGAATACGTACCGATATTAAAATGGTAAACTAATCGTTAACTTACATTGTTCATATTCTATGTGTGTATCAATAAATAAAAATTTTAAAAATCAAAATTTTTAACAAATTCAAAAAAAGTTTTAAGAAATTGTACTGAAAGAAGAACACAAATCATTTCCATAAACTTTAATAAGGGAGTTTGATCCATGTTGACCAATTATTTTATATAAAATAAATTAATAAATATTAGCATTAATTTATTATATATATTCACATTAATTATTGTAATAATAATTATTATTATATCACACTAATTATATTTCTCATTATAGTGTCACTGATGATGGCGTAAACGGAAACCCGTTAGGCAATAAATTTAAAAAAAAACAGAAATAATATTGTTGTTTATTAATTTAATAAATGTATTTTTTATTTCCATAAATGTTTTATTCAATTATAAATGTTACACACTTATGCGCAAAATGAGAAGTTAAAAATAAGTTAAATATTCTCTGAAATATTTATGATGTTTTTAGAAAGGAGTATAAAAATTTGTTGTTTGATCGTTTAAAAAAAGTTAAATCTTTTTTTTTCTTGTGTTCCATCTTGAGATCTATTTTGAATCCTTTTTTACAATGATGTATCAGTTTCGCATTTTTATAATCTATCTTATGTCCATATGTATCTTGTGTTGCCATGCTTATAATTGCCTTTAATATTGTTTTCATACAATCTGATATCCAATCTTCGACCTGTTTGCCCTACTTACACATAAACATTTGCAGCTTGAACAGTCAACGGAATAAACCCCACTTTTTTGAAGGTAGTTGGTTTCATTATGATAATTTGTTAGAAGTTTTAAGATTGAAATTTGATTTAAGAATGTAAGCGTGATGATATGGTTAGAAAATATGTTTCTAGATTTGAAACTTAATTGAAATAAATTAACAAATAAAATAAATAAGACGCGGTTTAAAAAACGAAAGAAATAACTGAAATAAACTAAACAAAGAAAGAGAATTATTAAATAATAAACGAAATGTAAAACGAAATTTGGAAGAAAAAAAATAGAAAAGAAATTTCAATTTCTATATATTCGGTTAATTTGCTTGAACTTGCTTAACCTGTATATTTTAATAATAAAATAAACATCTCGTTTTGGCGCCCAACGTGGGACAGGTAAATAAAGAAAGCCAGGCAAACGAACAACCGATTTTCAAAAGGAAACTAAAATGTCAGAACGCAAAACCAGATCGAAAGTTTCGACTAAAAAAGGAAGTGGGCAGATGGCATAATTGCAAGAATAATTGCTACAACTAGTTTTGAGAATAAAAAGGAAAAATAAACGAAGAAATATATAATATAATATATGATGAACATGATGAAACAATTAAAGGTAAATATGAAGCAGAAATTGAAATAAAATAAAGTGGAAATGAATCAAAATCTAGCAGGAATGAATCAAAATTTTTAAAAGATTTTGGAACAAAATAAAATGGAAATGAATCAAAATTTAGAAGAAATGGATCAAATTTTGGAAGAAAAATTGGGAAAAATCTGCTTGAACCGTTATATGTGGAAAAAAAATGTAAGAAAAGTATAACATACTAGAAGAACAACAACAGAAAATTAAAATTATAAATATACAACTTTTGGAGAATAATGATAAGCAAAAAGTAATAGAAGAACGAATTAAAACTAACTTTGCTAAAATTGACAAGATAGAAAATTTTGGAATGGCTCTAGAAGAGAAAATGACCTTTAGTAAAGAAAGAAATAGAAATATCATGGTTGATGAGATAAAGATTATAAAAGAAAAGGGAATGAATGTAAAAAATAGAGAAAATAACCCCAATTCACCATTTATCAGCCCGGAAATGTGGCCCAAATTTAAGGGTACTAAGGACAGAATACACCCGATGACGTTCCTAAATTAATTTTGAATTTGATTCAACTAACTTTAGAAGAACAAGCTTTAAAATAATACGAAATGGTAGCCGAAAAATGCAGCAACATGGATGTTTTTAAGAATTTGTAAAATAGTTTTAGGTTAATAACCAACAACACCGATAAAAATTCAAACTAGTAAATGGAAAATATAAATATACTAAATTTATAACAAGAAATTTTAGGCAAGGGTGAATTTAAGAGAACGTAATTTTAAAGAACGTTGAATTGTAATATTTCCGTTGTAAATTTTCCAATTTTGAGTATGACGAAATTGTGATAATTCTACGTTGGTGTGAACATTAAAAGTCATAGAAACGAAAAAAATAATTAATAAATAAAATAAATAAGACGTGGTTTAATAAACGGAAGAATATATTAAAAAAATAAATTAAATAAAGAAAGAGAATTATTAAATAATAAACGAAAAGTAGGAAGAAATTGGGAAGAAATAAAAAATAAAAAAGGAGTTTCAGTTTTGCTCCCTTGAGGAGTAAATTAAAGTTCATAAATTGAAACGATATAAGAATATCTTTATTTTAGTAAAATTGGTGATGTTGCACTGATTTATGTTTTGAAAATATTCGAAACATCGAGATATTCAACAATCTTTTGAAGTTTACAATTCTTTCTTAATGTGTTTTAAGTATAATACGATGGTTAGGGACAGAGTAAAAAAACAGTCAAAGGTTCGATCTTCGAAGGACGAAAGCGTTGTTTTGTATATTTAGGTTATGTTAGCGATAAAAACTCAATGAATTCCCAAACTCAATTAGTTCCCTTTCAGGTAATAGTATTGAATCGAAAATTACATAAAACATACCATCACCAAACAACTAAAACCAAAATAAAAATTTTTTTTTCTGACTTTGCCCATCAACGCTGGGAAATTGATATCTGGAGAATATATTTTACTCATAATAGGGCACGTTATGACCCTATCTGTATTTCCAACCCCTTTCACATTTTTGCTAAAAAAATTTGTATGCAGATGATAAATACATTAGAAATTTTAAATAGGTAGATGAAAATATTCTAAAACTTTTTAGCCTCTTTTTCTTCTCTTTTGAGAAGAAAGCAAGCCCTACCCGTTAAAGAATCGGTTGTCAATCAAAAGTTGGAAGTTCTTTGTTAAATGTTCTTTGACATTTAACTATGAGTGTTTTTGAGTGTCTTACTAAAAGTTTGAGTGTTTTGAGTAATTAATCAAGGTAAAAAAAACGGGTATTGGGCTATATGTCCTTAGGGAAGCCGAAGTCACCCATGGCTCATATATTGAAGTACCTTTAAAAATCACTAAAAAATCGCCCCTTGAAGTTTGTTGCAGTTATTCAGATGCACCCCTGTATATTCGGTTAATTTGCTTGAAACTGCTTACTCTGTAAACTTTAATAATCAAATAAACATCTCATTATACACTATTGTTTGTGTTCTTTATGTACAGGTGACCAAATAAGCGTGCAAAATGCCGTACTACTCGCTGTAGAAACTTACGGTAAAAAATTTTACGACTAAAGTGGCTAAGAGAAAATGCTGGAAATTATTTTCAGATTTCTAAGACAGCCGCCAGAGGGCTAGAGGGCGTAACTGCCGTCTAAAATTATGAAATGTGGCTTATTTTGAAGTTCCGCTGTATTAACATAACATAGTTTTTTTGTTATATCTTTTTAATGTTTGAAAACAAATGCCATTCTTTTCAAAATGGCTGAACGGAATTTAATAAATTTGGTATCATTGAAAAGAGCCTTTCGTGGACTACAAATCCTATCCTATCTTTTCAATGTTTGAAAACAAATGACAATCATTTCAAAATGGCTGAACGGAATTTAATAAATTTGGTATCGTTGAAAAGAACCTTTCTTGGACTACAAATTCTACGTCTTAATGAATGTAATTTGATATTTAGCTACTAGAGCAGGGATGTTCACATTTGCAATAATAGCAATCTACTACTAAAAAGATTGGCAACAAGAGATCGACTCAAAAAAAAGGAATTCAGTATGGAATTTCTGTTACCGATTACAAAGTAACAGTATTTAGTTGTTTAGGAAGCACTTGTAAATTTTTTTAAAGGCCGAAGGCATTTTATTGTGCCAAACATATCGATAATCGTTTCATTTTTCCCTTGCAACTCGAAATAAATAGCATTTAAATGACACATTACATCTGTCAGAAAGCTAAATTACAAAGTCATTTTTCATTTTTGAGTGTCTCAGTAGCGTCAAAGTCCCTCTTTCTTCTAGAAGAGATATTATTAGAGGGTTGCTAAATCAGTTTGTAAAGTACTCTATTTCAGAAACTAGTCATTGAGGCCTTCATTAAAAAACTATCTTCAGATGCACGGCTAAGTCCAACCCAACCCAACCCTGTATATTTAAACTGAAGTAAAACTAACTCAGAACAACATATTTCCACTAAATTAAAACTAGAACTAACATTAGACTAGAATTAGAATCATTCGTGTTTAGCCGTCTTAAGAGATGTACGGCTAAACCCGAATGTTTCTAGTTTTAGATCATTATAGAGAGTAAACCTTAGACATTCTAGATATAGACTTAAATCTAATGATATAAAACTAGAACTAACACTAGACCTAGAAGTGGAAAGTGTTGGGTTTACCCGTGCGTCTTTAGACGCCCAATACACAGGATACACAGGATATCTAACAATGATAATGAGATGATAGCAATGATTGTTATATATTCTGTGCTCATATGTATCAAATGTAGCTCATATCTACTTACAAAATATTTGAAAGCATGGTAAATATCTTTATCATGAGTTTTCTCCTCAAGGAAAAGTATTGTCAACAATTCTCCTCTCGAGAGTATTTTCCGTAGTTAGAGCAGAACTGTCAATTTTTTTTTTTGACAAAAAAAAATAGATCCCAAATAATCTAGTGAAAACCGTGAATCGATAACTTGTTCCTAACCTAAAATATCGATATAAGAAGATTTTATGAGAAAATTCGATTGATATCAATTTAAAAATTTTATTATTTCCCAACATGAGAGATACTATAATAAATAGGCACAGAAATGGTTTTATATAATTTAGAGAGAATTACGAACCCTTTCTAATAGAATAGGGTTGGGTTATAGGGGGAATTCCATTTAAAATTTTCGACAGTCTAAGGTTAAGTAAAGGGTTCCTATTTAAAAATGTCAACTTTAGCATAGTATCGCAATTTTGGAACACAACATATAATAGAACGATTCTTGAAGGACAACCGAGTGAAAGATAAAGGCAGAAACGCGCCAAATAAAATTTTTACACCAAGTGACGAAAGATGGATCATCCGAAAAATTTGTGAAAACCCTAAGTTATCGGCTCAAAAATTAGCTGATACAATTTTCTTGGTAAGAATTGTAGTGCATCAACAATTCGCCGTATCTTGCGATCACGTGATTTTCATGGTCGAGTACCACTCAAGAAGCCCTTTATCAGCCAACGCAATAAAATCAGCCGGCTAGCCTCCGCCAAAAATCATGTTTCGAAGGATTAAAAATTTGTAAACACCGTAATTTTTGCTAATGAGTCCAAATTTAATATATTTGGTTCTGATGGAAGGTCGTTTGTATGGCGGAAGCCCAATAAACAGCTCGATTTAAAAAATTTATGCGCGAGTGTAAAACATGGTGGAGGAAGTTATAGTTTTGGTCTGCATGGCAGCATCAGGCGTTGGAAACCTTGTTTTTATAAACGGGAACATGGATAAAACCATGTATTTAAGCATATTAAAAGAGAATTTGCTACAAAGTGCTGAAAAACTGGGTCTGCGTAGCAACTTCAGATTTTACCAAGACAACGACCCTAAACATAAGTCGGGAATTGTACAGATCTGGCTAATATGGAATTGCCCTCACCTCATGTCATCACCGGCGCAATCTCCGGACTTAAACGTTATTGAGAATTTATGGGCATTGCTAGAAACCAATATTAGAAAACATCACATTTCTAGCAAAGATACTTTGAAAAAAGCATTAATTGAAGAATGGGCTAAAATTTCGCCAGAAGTAACAAAAAAACTCATCAATTCTATGGAAAAAAGGCTAAAGGCAGTAATCTCACAAAAAGGGTACCATACAAAGTACTGAAGGTACTGCAAAAATCAAAATATTCGTTTCGTTTTTCAATTTTATAATGTTGCATCAAATAAGCTGCTCATTGTAAAAATACTGTTTTCTTTATTTCTTTTTATATTATAAAACTTACGAATAAAATATGAACCATTTGAAATGTTTATTTTATAGAAAATGTTCGCCCTCTAAAATACTATATCAGGTTTTTCGATATCTCATTTGGTTCAGAAGCTAAGTGATTTAAAACATAATTTTGTAGCCTGTATCAAATAAGCTGACACTCACTTTATTTTTTTGCATACTTTGATAGAACACATATCCCTCTTCGCGATGAACATATGAAATTATATGGTTGTATAAGAAAAAGTACGATTAAATCAACAAATACAACCATAGTAGATGTTGAAATGATGTCACTGACAGATTTAAATCTCAAAAAATAACAGTTTAAGCAAATATGGCGCAAATAAGCGAACAACAAAGAATCGAAATATTAATGATGTATGAGTACTGTGATAGAATGCACTCAAAATGAAGTTTGTACGCTATTCAATAATAGTTACGCCAATACGCAAATTAAACAATCTATAGTATCCAAAACATCAAAAAAATTCTTTAGTGAGATCTTTAGTAGTGTCAAATCAGCTGATCGAATTTAAAAACTACAAAAGTTTCAGCCATATAAAGTAGGTGTTTAAAACTTTTATAGGATAAACCATTTGTTGTAGTTTCCATATTTCGGTTTAGATTTTTAAAGAATTTAGTCTTCGTGATTGCTGGCTGCTTTCGGCAGTAAACTTTTTATATACTGTCATTTGTGTTCTTTATGTATATGTATATCTTGTTTTCGTATTTTGATAAAATTTATTCATTTGCTTTTACGGATATTTATTGTGTTTTGTGATTGCAAAGACATATTTTATTTCTTTATTTCTATTGGTGTTAGATAATGGATATTTAAGGCCTCTGTTTACTAAATAATGAAAACCTGCTATATGTGAGAATATATCTGCGGAGTCGAAAAGAATAATAGTTGGTATTAATGTAGGGTTTCGGTATATGTTGTATTCGATGTCTCCATAATGTCGTTTTATGTTTAAATCTAAAAAGCTTAAACTTGTTGAAATTTTTATGTATTCGATTCATGAAATTTATTCAATGTTTCAATTTCTCCTTCCCAAACGCAAAAAAAACATCATCCACGTATCCCAACCATTTTATTACTTCTATAAATGTTTGGAAGGATTCTTATCATTGACTGCAAATTGCGCTTTAATATATTCCAGATATATATCTGATAAAATACCAGGTAAAGGCATTCCCATAAGCAGTTCTTCAGTAATTTTATAATACTTATCATCAAATGTACAATAGTTTTATTCGATTATATGATTAATTATTTTATTAAGATATTCGACTATGTTGTCTTAAATTTATTTTTGAACAGTTTTGATACTAAAATGAACATAAAGATTGTGAATTAAATACTTTTCTCACATATTACGTATTCTGAACTTGCAACATGGATTCAACCAATTTTCTAAGATAGTTCTAATTGAAAGCAGGGTACGCTAAGAGAACAAGATTCATAGTGAACTGGCAAACTTGTTGAACGACACATACCCAAAACGTTCTATTACAGTCGCAAGCAGAATCGATATAATTAATTCATGAATTGTACGTATATTACATAAAAATAAATTTTAATCACTAAAATTAAAAGTATGAAAAAAATTAACATGTTCGTTTATGAAATGTTTATACTAAGAAACCTTTTGAAATCAATTCGAGTCGAATCAGATATGTTCCTAATAATACGGAACTCCAGGTCATTCCGGCGTAAATGTTCGTCTTTATCTAAATGAGGTATTTGGAGATATCAGTCATTGAATTTCTCGTCCACCGGATATCAAACCTAAAGTGTCGAGCTTATAAAACTAAAGCTGGAAGTCTTGCAGAAGTGGGGAACGCATTATCAATAGAATACGATTAATTTCCCGAGAATTATGTAATGGACTAATCAATACAGATTATATAGATTATAATTAACCAGGATAGACTAATTTCAATTTGAATAAATAAATATTATATTTAGAACATACTTTTTTGATTAAATCAAATTTTAACTGTTAGTTATGATTGGGAAATGCATTAAAATTGCATTTTAAAATCCAACTCAACTCATAGTATCAGAAAAACAGTAAATATTACATTGCAATTGTATTCCAAGATAGGCATATCCTAGAAACCCATTAATCTAAAAATTGTAAGCATTTGCAGATTTTAATTCTACTTTATATAATATTTTCATCGTAGCGTAACGTTATGTTATAGCCGGTGGGCTCTTTTTTTGTGCGAGTGCTTCGCTGGTTTTGCCTTTATTCAACGTCCTACTACTTGTAGTATGTAGGAAAATTAATTTTGTTTTAAACAGTGAAATTTTTTTATTCTACATCCAGTTTCTAAAAAAAATACATATTTAGTTAGAATGATGTCGTGTCATGTCTGGGTCTTAAATGTGTTGTTGTGTGTTCAGTTGGTGGTTTCGACAAGGAATATGTAACTTGAATTATAGATCCTACTTGGGATAGTTGTTTGATCATGTTGGTAACATGAATAGGATCCCTCGAAAAGAAAAAGTTACAAGCTCCGAGAAACACGTTGTACAAGGAATAGGGTCGAAAATATGTTGAGGAAACAAAGTATTTACTTTCTAAATCATTAAATTTGTTTTTAATAATTTACAAGGTCTTAGAATTAAGGAGAAAACTTTTAAAAAATTCTTTCGTGCGTGACACTTAAAACATCAAAAGCACATCTTGCAAGAATATTGATTATGAACTAAATTGTTATTACAGAATGCTTTCTTAATAAGGGTATTCTACTGCAACTTTTACTAAACGTAAACGTTAATTGAAAAGAAAATTTTAATATATCCCATTATAATCAATTTCATTCTTTTCTCGATTTAGCTCGTTCACTAATGTGTTGTTATAATTGTACAGAATGATTATCGATGAGTACCGCTTGATTACGTTACTTTGTTGGTAGAAATTAAAATGAAAGTAGGTACAGCGAAGGTGTTTTCTGCGTATTCTTCATACACTTTCTTAGTTTTGTCAAATGCGATCTTCTCTATTCAAGATAATAGTGAAAATATTAAATTTAATGCTAATTTTTATCAGCATGATTACATTGTCATTGTGTAGATAATGTTTACTGACCTAAAGCATATTGCTAAATCGATCGTTGTGCTTCTTTTAGATCATCTTGATATTGTCAGTAATTTCCGATATATTGAAAAACGTTATATCCAATGGATTTTTTTGCATTCATAGTAAGACATGGTGACGATGCAAACAGCACAATATCTTTGAATTAACATATTAAAATAAGCGACAATTAATATTCACTAAGAGGCCTTCTTTGACGTTTATTGAAGCTTTATTAATTTGTTCACTGTACAATACATTGTAAGGATTGTATAATTTATCATGATACTCATTGTCCAAAATTACATTCACCTTGTATCGTTATCGGCACTTTTGCTATACAGATTTAAAAACTATCCGATTCAAAGATAAAAGAAATTTGCGCTAAATTATTAATCTAATTTTGTCTTCCAAAAGATGAGTTGCAATATGAGATTCTATTCACTGTCTAAAGAATACCATTTGCTTAGATTACTGCCAGATTATATCTCAATGTTGAAAAAAGTTAATGACAAAATGAGTATCAAGTAGGGGAAAGAAAACCTTAAAACGGTAATGTTAGACATCTTAGCAATTATAAATCTATTAAGTATATTGTCTATAATTGCTAACATCATCAGATAATTACCTATTTAATGACAGTAATTGCTTATCTCAAGCTCTTCCCAGTGATAACTATTCTAAAGTCCGTGCAAAAAGTTAAGGTTTGCCAATTTAGAGAACGATATTTAGGCAACCGCTCGATGAAAAAAATTACGGTAAAATGTGTTATAATCAGTCAACATTTCTGTGTATCATATGTTAATTTGGAAATTTTCAGGTCTTCGGTTTCATCGAAGAAAAAGTACCCGATTTTTGAGAGTTCCAGCAACTTTATCCACTTTGTGATTTTTTTCTCAAAAACTATTTCATGAAAAATTCCAATTTTCCGCGAAGCTATATGGAATATCAAAGTGGGCAAAGTTACTGGTACTCTCAAAAACGAGGCACTTTATTCACTTAACTCGCGATAAAAAAATAACCTCTTAACAACGGCTGCAAAAATATATTGGAAACATAACCGTTACAGGAAGGTGGTCATTATTGAGAGGTAATAAATAAGTAAATAAATCGTGTTGATTATTTCATTTAGTGTAAAGCTATAATTACATTTATTTGAAATAATGTGCAATATAGCTTTGCTGTAAATTTTGAACTTTTTCTGTGGTGATACCCGAGATCCACATTTTGCTAAAATGTTAATAACATCTACAGCAAATTCACCTTTGTTGTTGTAAAATAAACAGCTTTGTACATCCCTTAGTTTTGCATATATATAACCTCTGTTGTCATCCAGACCTTTTTATTATACTCCCATTTTAAAAGAAGTTTGTTGATATGCGATCTTTTAAAGCAACGAGGGTTTTTACTTTTCGCGATAGTTAACGAATGCTCCATGTCACAATATGAAAGATATCTCAATACCAAGGTAACATTCACTGTAAATTGAAGAAAATATTCAAATCAAGAATCACACAAGATCACTGAAGACACAAATAGAAGAACACAAATACCAACATAAATCCAAATTCGGCAGACACACGATCTTTAATAAAGATCATCTGCAAATGTTTTATATTAAAGAGTTAGTAAATTCATTCGCAGATAAAAGAAATGTTAAAAAATGTAAAGAAAATCTTTACATCCATAAGCGCTGGTTTTTGAAAATACTGAATGAGGAACAGACTCATATAAGGAATGATGGCTTTTAAAAAGAAAAGTTCTGACAAAACATTTGCAGCATTAGGCGCAGTATTAGGCGCCTATGCGTATGGGTGCTCATTACAAATTTTGTATGGGTGTTTGCACAGCCAGAGCACCCAGGTATCTGGCGCCTACGGCTCGTTTACAATGGAAATACCGTCTGTGAATAGCGTTTAGAGTTATACAAGCAGTATCTAGTCTTGAACTGGTAGTTTGAACTTGTGGCTAAGATTATTTTAATTTGACAACGGTATTTAGTATTTTGGAAGAAAAATCAAATGTTATTAACAGTTTCCTGCCTTTTGGAATAAAAATGTCTTCTGCCAGCAGTATTGAGTCTTTAATTAACAATTTTTAGGCCACTTACGTTAAGATTTTGCAATTTGACCAATAGTTTAATATTTTCTAAGCAAATTTAAATAGTTTACCAACAATGTGTTAGTTTTTGCGATGCAAATGTTTTCTGCCAGCTGTTTTAAAAGCAGTATCACGCCTTCAGGAATCATTTAAAATCTTCTGGAAGCAGTGTCAAGTCTTCTTGATACATTTGAAGTCTTCTGGAAGCAATATCAAGTCTTCCAGAGGCAGTATCAAGTCTTCTAGAAGCATTTCAAGTCTAACACAGGCAGTATCGAGTCTTGTGGAAGTAAAAATTTCAATGAAACAAATAACTTCTTTCTTCCACTATATTTTAAATTTCCTCGGTACCGGTTTCGGATATAAATAATTAGCCATCATCAGCCGAATGGTCTGGAAAAATGTAATGGAAAAATCTCTAACACGTAATGAATTTTGAATGTAGGATCATACTAATTGTGTATTTTTTGAATAAATAAGTCACATAAAATAAAATAATTTAACATATCTACGACAACGACCACAACCAACCACCACGAAAACAAGATGAATGAATGTTCATCTTGTTTCATTCAAAATTCATTATGTGAGAGAAGTTAGAGAAAGAAGTTATTTGTTTTATTGAAATTTTTATTTTGATATATCTTGCAACATGGATTTCACTAAACTTAAATTGTGGTAGTAGTTCAAGTTTTCGGGAAGCAATATGAAGTCTTCTAAAACCATTTCAATTTATAAGGAAGCACCTGAAGTTTATTGGAAGCATTTCAAATCTTTTGGAAGCGGTATCAAGCCTTTTAGAAGTAGTATACAGTCTTCTGGAAGCACTTCAGGTCTTCTGGAATCAGTATCAAGTCTCAATTCAAAGTATGTGCTCTCTAAAAAACATTCACAGCAGATATTGGGGCTGAATTATATTGGACTTTTAATAGTTTTCACAGCCACCCATATGATATATATGATGATTAGAGACCAGATTTATATGTTTTTGCATGCTTTGCATATAACGTCATATTTTGCATTATTATCGCACGAAAATTGAATTATCAATATTCTTTGATATAATCGCATGTAATTTCATATGCTCAAATATTTGAAATAACAGCTTTAAAAGATTAGATGTAACTATCAGTTCCTGTCATCATATGTAATAGCTATGTACGTAACCAATTATGAAAAGACTAATTTTGTTTAACACACATAAGCACACTTAACAAAATGAGAAGGATTTGTGAAGTTTTGGGAGGATAGAATATAGAAGTAGAATAATATGAATCCTGTAGATGTACATAGATTTCATGAAACAGCTCCCATAACATCATGTGATGATGAACGTTCTTTTTCAAATTATAAATATAATCTTACCGACAAATGTTATATGAAATGTTATATGAAATAACTTTGTTGTTTCAAATTTATAGATATTGTCCAGTATAGTTTAAATATTTCCACATTATAGAAATAATACAATTTCGATAGATCTTTTAAAATTAACATACATTGTTTTTGAGATATAGAGTGTTCAAATTAAAATTTTACATTGATGTTTTTTTAACGTAACACGTGTATTTCAATCGATTCTTTTTAAATTTGGTAAACAGAAATTTTTCAGGAATTTAAAATAACTATCATATTTCTGACAGCATACTTTTTGAACAATAACTTTTATATACTATACTTCTTTATACAAAAAGACCACTCTTATCAAAATGCGCTAAAATTGATCTTTTTTAAGATAACTCGCTTTTTTTATTGGATATAGATTAATTTTTTAGGGGTACTTAAAGATAGGTATAGTAATATTGTATGTTAACTAATATTTTTGTTTATTGTTTTTTAATGTAAATCATCGCGTATAGACAACGAGATTTTTTATTCAAAAATATACATAACGTTATAGTTGGTTTAAAACCACTTTAAACTATTATTTTCTTCTTTCTCTTTAAAACCACGCAAACCCCTTTATACTATTTGTTACAATACAATATAAAGTAGTGTTTTTATTTTCACCGCATAATATCATACATATTTTCGGAATATTACTGCATATTTCGATCTATTTTAAACACATAACAGTATTATGTCGCTTATCTTTGTCACATATGAATCCGGCCCTTAATGAGGACAGATATGAAGAAGCATAAAGATTACACATGTTTCTTTCTGAAATCCTTTTAATTCTCCATATTTCTGTATTAGAGTAAATATTTTAGATTATATTGAGACACACGAGTATTTGGTTCAATAAGAAATTTTGGGTATGTTGAATCCCTCTTTACGTTTGTACCTTTAATGAACGATAATAGTTCGATGAAGTTACATAGTACATAGATATTGGAAGATAACAATGAGAACATACTACTCCAAATAATGCACCTCAAAAAAAATTAAGAAAAAATATTATGAATAAATTTAACAATAGCAGTGCTAATAGGAGAGTCGAATTAACTGAATTAAAAGTTTTCCTGAAATCAATTACGGTGTACCTACCTATTCGTAATACAACTTCATTTCTCTAGAAA
Source organism: Onthophagus sagittarius (assembly GCA_036711965.1). Classification (NCBI taxonomy): domain Eukaryota; kingdom Metazoa; phylum Arthropoda; class Insecta; order Coleoptera; family Scarabaeidae; genus Onthophagus; species Onthophagus sagittarius. The sequence continues at coordinate 57,527,994 of JASERS010000001.1, forward strand.
CCTGGAACTATACACTCCAAAGCTTTTTGCAGCAATGCAAGTAGTATAGAAACTGTGTGATCGCTTATATCTAAAACACGCAAAGATTTAGGCACTGAAACTACATGAACAACCTAAAATAGTTTTAAACAAAGTTCTGCACAATACATTGCAAAACATATACTTCAGGGAGATACCTCAGGCAACGTCTTTTTAGAAAGTTTAAAATTTCTCAAATCCAGTAAGAGTTGAAAAATAATGTTACCAAGTAAGTTAAGTATATGTTAATAAAAAAATTAAATAATTGTAAAGTTAAAACATTTTTGCGAGAAGAAAATGTGAAATAAAGTAATAAAACTTACTATCAAATAATAGAAAATAATAAAAAGCGACAGATTATTTTTAAAATTTATATAACAAAGGTATTGATCGTGTATATATTCATAAACAAACAGAGAATATAAAGAAGACAATAGACAGAGAATAAAGTAATAAAAATAAGAAAACTAGAAACATATTTCATTACTAAAATTCTTTTTCGTAATAAAGTTTTAATTAATACACAAAAATTAAAATACAAAGATTTACGAGACACTTCTTTGGACATTAGCCCATTTTAAAATGATTATAGGATTATATGAGGGTTTTAGGATAAGAAAGCGTAATGTAGTAGGAATAATTATGTGACTTCCAGACGGAAGTCATAACTTCATTGCAAAATAAAACTTTATAAGCGTTGATTATAAGCACAGCTATTAGCGAACTATAATTAAAAATATCGGTTTATAACTTTATAACGACTCAGGATTCAAGCAATTAATTTTCACTTTTTACCATTGCAAATTGTTAAATCTTGTTGTGTAAAATTTATTTTTTAATGTCAAAAAGTCGAGTGGTAATAAATTTAAAACGCGTTCCATTAAATGTCATGATTGAGTACATCCGTGATCCAACGATTTTCGAAATATTCAGTCAAAAATTAACTTGCAATTCGAGTTTATAATTGTACTATATTATAGCCAACAAATAGATTTGTTAAGCTCAACATAATTAAACGAAAATATTTTTAAAGAAAATCTTGTGAAAGAAATGTTCTTTTCGATAAAAAGTTAATGACACAAAAGTCTTAGTTGATGTAGTGTTAACTGAAAAAAACTGAATCAGACTTAAGGAATATCATTATCTTAGTCATCTTATTATTTATTTTTAATGAGATTGTCTACTTAGTTATTCAATACTTGATTCGCTTATAATAGCAATTTTATATGCAGTAACTACTTCCAGTTATTATGACCAGTGACCTTTACAACTTTTATCACAGTGTAATATTTCCTGGGCATAGTATAAAGTCGCGTAAAGTCATCTCATAAATATTAACGCATTTATAAGGCTGTATGTGTACTTTTAACAAAACCAAAATCTTGAAAGTCCAAGGTAATTTTAAAAAAGCTTGGTATTTTAAATAATAATGCGCTCCATTGTACGGCGGCTATTTATAATATATCAATGTATAAATTATCGTAATTATGATAATGAGAATGAAAATTATATAAAGATTAGTATTGCTTGATTTAAAATAGCTCTTGGATTATATTTTCTGCAATTCTAACAAAAATATTTCAATAATTAGGTTTTCCCATGATATTATCTTTTTTCTAGTTAAAACATTTTATTGTGTAAAATCATGAATGAAACAGTTTTGGCTTACAACTAATTGTAAAAGTAGATATTGTACGTAATGGTGCAATTTGTCAGATTGTGGACAATTAATTACATTTTCCCATCGATTTCGCAGCATAAAAAAATGATTTAAATAAAAAAATCTCTTGATATATTAAACCGCAAAATATATATTTGGGAATAACTCCATTGATTGATTGAAAAAGTGACACTATTATGTTTAATTCTCTATGTAGTCAGCATAACATAGTTCTGAAAACAAAATTTTGTACATATTATCCAAGTAGTTAAGCCAAGTACAAAACATTCAATTGGCAGATATATTATAGAACAATCAGATATCTCAAAATTTGAATTTAATGAGCACAAAAGTAGTTAATGTAAAAAAAATAATGTCCAAAGTGGCTAAAATAAAATCCTGAAATTATCTTCAGGTATAAATTCCTTTAATTATTTAAAGAGAAAGAAAATGAACGCTGTTGCCTATTCGAACTTAAACTTTCAACCGAAATATTCAGAAACAAACAGATTTGTTCATATTAAAACTTATGAAATCCACCATCCACTAAAACTCAAACTAGAAATATGAATCTTTGGTAAAATAATACTTTATTATCAACTAACAAACGATGAAAGCTCCGAAAAAGGTCTTCTGTCGTGTTTCCTGTACCATTATTACCTCCAACTTACAATATTTTCTTCCTAGGAATTAATAAAGTATCAAGAGAATCAATAGAATTCAAAGTTTGTCAATTCAAAATTTCTTTAATTGTCAAACTGTCAAGTAGATGCCTTGTAATGTCTCCAGTGCAACGTCGTCGAAATTTTGTCCAAAGCAATGACTTTAATAGGAGCTGAATTACAGGTATGAAAGAGATGGAACTCTCATTCCTAGAGATTGGGAAAAGGCTTAATCAAAACTTTCAGGCTTCATTCAAACCATCCTTACCTTCAGCTTCATTAACACCTTCCCATAAAGCAGTCATACTTGCATAATATCAAGAACGGCAAGAGTGGGTCAATCAATGGAATGACATCGCCTTCAGTGATGAATCAAGGTTTTGTTTATGGATGAATGATGGTCGAAGAAAAGTGCGGCAATATCGACGGGAAAGATATGTGCTGGACGAAGATCATCCCTTACGTTCATTCCAGGCACATTCACCTTAGAAAGTTGAATTTGGTCTGTGCAGACTTTTGCTTATAAACGTATATATAACTTTTTTGTTGTGTGTGTTAAAAACGAAACGGTCCATATCTTTGTAGAAGCGGCAACGACGAACATAATGAGTACAAATTCAACCGCTTACGTGTTTGTGTTCATTTTTACAATAACATTTAACAAATGGCATCAGCATCTAGTATTGATGTATTATTATGATGAGTCAAATGAAAGAAAGGTTACCCATATGGTTGGCCGGTGCTGATGGGGATGCCGAGAAAATAAATGCAATAACACAGATTCTGATTATGTACCGCCGTTAGAAGATGCGACCTCCGATGCTGAGAGAGCACCGTTAGAATCCCAGACTTCGTATTGAGATGATGAGGATGTAGAAGCTCTATATGAAAGCGCTATAGTTGCCACCAAAGTATTTAATATCATCAAAATGACACTAAGAATCAAAAAAATCTGATACTTGCAGTTGAACTGCAACGGAAGGTTGTTCACCCACAATATGCCAAAAAATGAAGCAAAAAAAAACGTGATGCAGAAATCTCCAGATAGACCTAAGTGACGATTTTATGCACCTTGATAAAAGGGTTCGTAAACCAAGCAGGTGTTATAGAGGACAAGGTCATATAAACAAATATAAACGATATCAACATCTTTTTCACCAATAAACCGCAAAAACGAAGATTTTGAAAAGTTGTTAAGAGATGGAGAAAGTAATTGCAAAAACTAGAATGAATGGCAGAATCTTAGACGAATGGCTTATAAAGAACAAATTATTTATAGCAAACGAAGGAAATACTTTCACCTATGGTCACAAGGAAAATATAATAGTTATAATTATAGTTATATTATAATTATAATAGCTATTATATCAATAGTTTAAAAGGAAAATCAATAATCGATTTGACCATAATAAGTAAAAAAATGACGCTTACAATAGAAAACTGAGCGATTATCATCTGATATGTTATGTCTTAGAGAAATATCTAAGATAAATGCAGGATGCTAGAGGACAACCCCAGAAAAACTTATTGTAATAGATCATTTCAAGAAAGAAACAAATAGAATACAGTACCAAGATGAGGAAAATCTAATGAATACAATTACAACAGCATGCAAAGGAAAACTAGAAAAAAAATCCAGAAGCGAGGAAATGTTTGAAAAAAAGTACTAAGCGTACAATACAGAAGACAACTCCAAAGAGGGAGGAAACGTCGTGTACCCGTTACAAATATGTAAAGAGTTAGAAGAAGGGCCATGACGAACAGCGTACCAAGGACGGTTACACATGCAAGCGAGACCCTTACCTCTACTTTACAACAATGTTGGAATTGCGGCAACAGGACTGATCGTAGATGTGTATTCCTTATGGAATTAACTAAACAGTTAGTGGTCCCTCATATGGAGGGTGGAGCAACAAATAGAAGATCAGCGGTAACGGATCTTCAAATCTTCAGTCTAACGGCATATGAAACATCATATGCCGTTTCCTTTATAACTCGATCATTGTGCTTGATATGCTATAAATTGGTTAAAAAGTTGCGAAAATTTGCTTTCACTAGTATTCACATGGTAAGTACGCCTGCATTAATTTCCATCTCTAACCTTTGCTTTCGTATGATAAACAAAGCAGGATACATTTCCACACATGTAGGTCTGCCTTGACCTTGTTCCAGTTAGCGCAAAAAATTTCCCGAACCTCCTAGGATTAAACGCATGTCGTTATGTCGACAGCTTTCTGTAGTTGATTAGTACCTTTTATACAGACGTTGATGAATACTACTTTCTAACAGGATAATGCAGACCTCATACTGCTGTGGTTACAAGAAGGTTCCTAGAACAGGTCTGGGATATGATAGGTGGGCGACTAAGAGAAGTGCCCAGGCCTCTTGAAAATCTGGATGAACTTCGCCATCATCTAGAGGTTGCATGAAACAAGATATCCCAGCATGACATCGACCACTTAATAGAGAATATTTTCTCAAAGAATGTTAATTTTTGTTTTGTTTTTTCAACTAAACTTTCATCGCTTGTTAGTTAATAATAATGCATTATTTTACGGAAGTTTCAAAATTATAATTTATTTCGTAATGGGTTGTGTATTTCTATATGAATTTTATACATTATTTAGACCAACTTTTATCAACTTTTTCATAAGTTTAAATAAGTACAATAAGGTTACTCATTTGTAGCTAATGAAAAAGATTAACATTTTTTATTTCTTCAAAAACATGATCATTAAATGCCAAAAGTCTACCGAAATTTTATTTTATTCTATTATATTGCTGCTTTCTTATCCTTATCTACAATTTTTTTGCCAATTTTTCCAATGTAGGTTGCGGAACAAATACCACACTGGAGTAGGCAAAGGAGCACTTTATAAAAGATTTCCTTGATCTTATATGACAATTTTTCCCAGAACAGGAATGGATTTGTATATGGTATCATTACTTTTTATTCTGTTGTGTTATGTTGTTGTCTTTCTATGTTAAATTTGTTTTCGATTTTTAACATGTTTGTTATATTTGATGCGAAGGAAAAAAATTTTCAGTAGCAATTTTTTGAAATGGTGGCATATCTTGTATAGCTCTTGTTGATAAAGGTTTAACTTAAATAATCTAAACCATGCTAAATGATAGCTTTGTTTACTTATATTTTGTTAAAGCACTTTTTGTACTAACCTTAAAAAAGTGATGGAGAGTGTACGAAACTATAAACAGTTAATCTTTGAACTAAAATTAAAACTAACAATACTAGACCTAACACTATAAGCTTTTGGCTTGCCACTCCTAAATCTTAGTAAGTCCTGTCGAATGGTACATGGAAATCAAAAGAGATCTATACCATTTTTACTCGCGCCTTGGATCACTACTAAGATTGGCAATAGTTGGAAAAATTTTGAAATCCGGTTTTTCCGTTAATTAATTATGGCAAACCGGTTAACCGAAAAATGTAGGTAATTTAGAAAAAAGTGTTTATGGAAGAATACCTAAATAATTATATTAAAAGTTGTTCACTTCTTGTTGATGGCAGCCTTCAACCCGGCAAAAGATGAGTACTGCTTGTTCTTCTTGTACACACGACAGACTAGAATGCCACTGATGTTCTTTATGAAATTTGTATCGAGGGAACGTGCCGGCCATGGAAGGACGGGAATGTTCTATGGTATTAGCATAAATGGGGGCGTTGTCTTGCTGGAACATTGAGTGATGGCCACAGTTCCTCTTGTAGGAAGAATACGAAATGTTCAGCTTCCCGAACGACATGACCCATCATCCAATGCCGAAGTTCATCATCCTGCTAAAGTAACGCGGATCCTTGCGGACATAATTCCAGTAGCAGATGCAATCGTACGAACAATCGAGATTGAACAGCGTTACCTCAGCAGGAGAAACTTCGGAGGTGGATATTGGGGTATGTGCAATTGTATGTGTCAATTACTTATCTTGTTCCCCTCCTGCAAGGTGAATTCGACCCAGTGCTATGCTTCAAACTAGTAACGGGCGAACTCGGCTTTTTGTCAAACTGAGTTAAGTCATGAGTTGGCATACCACCTTGAATTGATGAATGTCTCTGTCAATATTGTATTCTTTGACACAAAGTATTGTCTTTTTTAAGCTAAGATTTAGGTTTTTGGAGGGGATCTGGTTTTCTGTAAGAGTGAATCTGGAAGTGAAATTTAATTGAACAATATACTCTCAGAGAGCATTTGTGTCTATTAGTTTATTCGGAAAGTTTAAGCGAGCGGAGAAATAAAAACGACGGATAAGAAATCGTGGTCTAGACAAGAAGCATTTCAATATTTTGCTACGTGATTGTCATCCTACAATTTCCAAACGATAGTCAAAATCAGTAGAAATTTCAAGAAAATATCAATCATGCGCAAGAAATTGTCAAGTTGGCAAGAATATTCTAAATTTAATTATGACAACAGCGTTTCATAAATTCCAAGATCACATCTCCATAATATTTAATTTCTCATTCACTTTATTCTTTTCTCTGGATAAGAATAATATCTAGATATTTCTCTGGTAAATTTCCAATAAATCAATATTTTCTTAGGGACCGGAAATTACCATCTCGTACGCCGGCTACTGTATGTTCACAATTCAGTCAGAATCTCTAATTTCAAGGTGTTTTAATATTTTATTATTATGGCCCACACTGTAGTATTAGTCCCAGCATTAGTTCTAATTTTAGTTGTATCAACACCTGCCGTGAAAGTCTTTGTACTTATAAGTACTAATAATTACCAATAATTTCAAAACGGCTAGTCGACATATTACAGTCTTTCTTGTAGTATAAATCTGACCTTATTTATAGTAGTTGTAAGTTGATACCTCATCACGACGGCATTTTACTATATAACAAAAGACATTGGGAATTTTCTTACAAAAATTAAATCTATTGGTAAAACTTTCTCTTTATGAAAAAAAAGTAACATGAAAAGTATGGATTCCATTTGCCATTCTTATAATGCATTATCTGTACTAAACAAACGTCAACATCAGTAGATAATAATGAAAAACTGTGGCTGTCTGAGCCACCTATACTTAACATCTGCTTAAGTACTTTTAAACAACATTTTTCTCGTAATTTTATTACGGGTTCTTTACAGAATGCTCTTACAATAAATGCCAAACGTTTAAATTCTATCGCATTTATCGGTTTGAAGCGTTTGCAAAAGAAGCACAAAAAGGCAACGATTTTGTTGGCGATTTATTGCCGGAGATGAGGCTTCATTAACTTATTCCTTCCATTAAAGGTAGGTAAAGTGAACAGGTAATTAATTTGTACGTTGAATAACAAGGTTATTCAATTACAACGGCGACGTATAAACTCTAACAATCTTTAATAGATTTTTTTTTGTAATTTTCGCAAAATTTTCATATAATTTTGTTTTTATTTAAAGATTATTAATTAGAAATGAGTTAAAGAAATATATATGCAAATGAATATGTTATATAAATTTTAAATTCCAGGAATATGTAATATATTTAACCTGAACAGTTTCATGTACTGCTACTTCTAGTAATTCCGTCGCATCTGTGAACCAAATACCTGAAATAAAAGTAATTGATTTTCAAAAGCATAAATCAGAGGATAAATATATCCTGGTAAGTGCTCTTAATGGTTTGACGTTACATCTTGGCATATTAAAACGGATTGTGAAACTCGCAAACAAGGTTATTAATTTCTTTTTAATTAAAATACTTAAAGAACCCTATTCGTAGGAAAAACGAGACGATGACGAAGATTAAACGAATAATTCGATTTTTAGCGGTTAAAATTTAACACTTAACTATGAGGAGTATGACCTAGATATAAAGTCGAGAATATTTTGCGATGGTTCGTAGTAAAAGAAAAACTAATAATTACTTGGATTATATTAATACCTTTAATAGTTTATCTTACAAAATAGAACAATTTTATCTTTGTATATATTGTATTGACTAGTAATTACGTAATAATTACGTAATTACATCTTAATCAATGATTAAAAGAGAAGCGGTTGATGATAAAAATAGACATGGTGTAAATATAGATAACTCTGCGGATGACTCAGTGGAAAAGGAAGATAATCCAGAAGGCAATCTCTCCACCTGTAACGTTTATTTTATTGGAAAGGATGAAAGAATTAAGTACTTCAAGGAAAGCTAAACGACAAGAAAATGAATGCTTAAGAATAATATTTGAAACAAGAAGATTGTTATGACCAAATTATTTATTAGCTTTAAAAACTGAACGATAAAAATGTGGATAAAATCAATTTTTGAATAACATTCTGCTTGTCTAAGAATTTATTTATTTTTATACATCGCCTCCGTTTTGATAATACTTCAACTAGAATAAATGGTAAATCAATAGATACGATTGATGGGCCAATAAAAGAAAGTCTTTAATGGAATTTAGCCAATTTCCAAAATTGTACTCTAGCCGTTTATTTATCTTGCAGCTTTTTATGTTAATTAATACTAATAAGATTTTATAGAGGATTACTGAAATTGGCTAATAAAGACTTTATTCTTGTTCATGTAATAGTTTGGACGTTTGCTATCACAATTGTTATTTTAATTTCAGATGATGCGTCTCAGTCGTAACATCGACCCATTTTCGCAAATTCCTGTATCAAGATATTTTTTGTTTTTGTTGTTGCTCTAAATTATAATGTTGTTCATAAATCAACTTTACAGCTTTACTAGATTCAAGAAATTTCTACCCAGTCAAGTTAGATGTCGATTTCGGTAAAAAGCCATATAGATCACTTCGAAGCTGGTTGAATAATGTCAATATTTTTATTGAGATACCTTGGATTGGGGTAACTGTTAATAAGTATTTTAAAAAATCTAATACTTAATTTTTTTACATTTAAGCTAATTTCCTAATGAATTCTTTCGTCAAATCTAATTCATCCTTCCGTAAAAATTATTCAATGAAGTCGATCATCTATGTTCCTTTTTTCAATTTTCATTAATTGTATTTTCCTATTGACTTCGCAATATGAATATACAGGCTGTTTTAAAACAACGTTTAAATGTTTATGGAATAATACTACAGTCAAAAACAATCAGAAAAATGTTACTCAACATGTTTATCAACAGTTGCTGGAAATCCCGAAATAAGTGTAAGAAAAATTTCGGCTGAAGTGGGAACAAGTGGATATGTTGTTTGTAGACTTCGCAGTAAGTAACTTATTTACCATTACAATATTCAATGTGGCCAAGCCCTTAACCCTCCGGATTATCATGCACGGTAGAGTTTCTGCCAATGGATTTTACGAAGAGCTGCTGAACGTTGAGAAGTCTCATTTAACATACTTTTTGCCGATAAAGCTGGTTAACATATTTTTTACCAGAAATGGAATATTTAGTTTACACAATAATCATGTGTGGTCTGACGAGAATCTTCGAGCCGTTGTTGAAACCAGGTAGGAACAGGGATTTAGTTTAAATATCTGGTTAGGCGTCGTAGAAGATAGATTATTGGGACATAGAGCTTTACCACAACCATTAAACGGTTTAACATATTTGAATTTCTTGGAAAACACTCTTCTTCAACTTTTGGAAAACTTGCCGTTCACTCAAAGCCTAAATCTATGGGATATGCAGGATAGAGCTCATCGTTAGAGAACATTTAAATGAAAATTTTCCTGCGAAATGGATAGGGCGAATCCAACCCAACCCAACGCAATTTGCTAGACTTTTGTTGATGAGGATACTTAAAAAGTTTAGTATACGAGTAAACGATGTTGAAGACTTGCAACAACGAATAGAATTTGTGAAAACAACGGGTTATTTGAGGGAGTTCTGGCTTTGAACGTAGAATGTGACACTGTGCTGATGTTACAGATCGACATTTTGAACATCTTTAGTAAAAAGCTTCATTTAGAAGATGCTTATAAACTTAAACGAAAATATCATGTTGTGTCAATTCAATTTATTTAATAATTTAAAAAATGTTTCTGTCTTAGAAACCTATATAATAACCCTATAACAAACAAATGACGAAACAAATGATGTTGTTTAAAGTGAAGCTATTTAACAAATAGTTAATAAAATTGTTGAATTTTCTGGAAAATAGTGGTTTTAACTTTCACTTTCTTGTCTAATCGGAAGTAATAAAAGCTCACACTGTATCGATTTGCCAAATATCGAATCTGTAGTAGTTATAGAAAGTAGCAGAAGTTTAAAACAAAAAACATAGAGTTCCAAAAAAGTTTGAACATCCTGTATCCCGAAAACATTGTTCGACTTATTGTCAATTGCAGTACTACCTTTATTAAACATTATTTTAAAACAATATGTGCATCTGGGAACAGTTCCATTAATTGAGCACAGATAAATTTACAAAATAAAAAAGGTAAACACATTCATGTTTAATTTTCTGTATAGTTAACAAACCACAGTTTTGCTGCAAAGAACGGCGTTTTAGAACAGTCAGTTATCTCCAAATTATAATTTAATGATTGTAAAAGTGCGTATTGTACATAATGGCCAAATAAGCGTTTGTGAGATACAAAAGCTTATACAATTTAGATTTAGCTCATACTTCTCAATTTCGATAAAAAGCCAGTTAAAGCACTTCGAATAAACGCTGGTTGTATAAGTTAATTGTTCAAACAGTATTTACAAAAATCTAATATCCATTGTTTACATTAAAGTTAATGTCTTGATAAATTCATTCATCGCGTAAAATTCATCCTTCCGTAAAAATCATTAAATAGTACTAATCCTCCCTCTTACTTCTCTATCTCGTTATTATCCAACAATGTGAATACATCCAGTTGAACACTGTATGTATTCACATTTATGGACTATAAAAATTAGTACTTATAGAGCAGTTTTTTAAAGATTTGCCTATTGAAAGAGACTGTTTCAAGTTACTTAACCATTTACTATCCAGTTTTTTGACAAGAACGGAGAAATATAGTATTACACCGAAAATATCCAGCAGCTCTTGAAAAGCTTTAAATGATTGGTTGCTACATCAAATGGTAAATTCTATATAAGTAAAAATCTTATTCGTTTTCCGCGAAATATTAATTTTCATTAAGAAGATTATCACATCTATCATATGATTTAAATATAGCCACCTACATTGTCTAGTATTTAGTATTTCATTTTTCTCTTAATACACGATTGGAAAGGAAAAGAAAAAATGTAAAGTGTCTTTAGTTTGCGCGGTGACCACCTCAAGTCGCAATTGTCAGTTCTAATTGAGCAGTGAGTACGTCATCATGAGGTTCAACATTCAATTTCTGCATACTGAGGGGAGTAATACAGCCGAAATTGATCGAGGAATGAGTAATGTATGTATGCAGAAAACAAGCGTAAAGGAATGTTGACATCAGGCATCGCCTTCTTTGCTCACATTAAACTTGCCTGGGAGGATGGATGCTCAGACTAGCGTCACGTTGATTTTCATTTTGTAATTGATTGGACCTTAAAAAAAATAGCCTCACCTAGGAAAATTACTATTCGTATAAAAAAATAAAGTTAGATAAAACCAACTATTTGTTTAAACTCAACTTTTATACCTCTACAATTCGCACAATAACCTTTGTACGATTAAAATTATTCTTAGTAAATTCACTTATATGATTTTTAAGAGTATCCTATATCTTAACAGTTAACGCAATAGATAAAACTATGGATTATTGTAATAAGTAATAATTAATAATATATAATAAGTAATAGTAAAGTAATAATATTAGTTAGTCAAAATAATAAGTAACAAAAATGCATAAAACAAATCTTTTATATTTTTTCATTACAGTTAATTTTATAAAATGTGTTTCGAAATTGTTACAAGTGAACTACATATTGAAACAGTAATAAAAAGAGGTAAAGCTCTTATTTACATAAGCAAATTCCAGGGTAATTTATTATAGTAGGACACAAAAAAGGTACAAAGTTACAAATGACATGAACTCGATTGACATTAAAGTTTGGTCCAAAAAGTGTGCGTTTTATACAAAGGTCCATTGATTTGATTAGATTTAAAGCTCTAAAATAAGTGTTATTTAACGGGAATCTTAAAACCGATTGTTTCAGTTATATTTCTTTGTTCCGGATAATACTGTGTCAATATGGTTGTTATTGATAACTGTTCAAACGGTACAACCACAACCGTCTATAAGACAGAGAGAACCAAAAATGATCATCAAATTTAACCAAGCATAAGACGGTTAACCTATAATGTTACATAATATCATAAGCTTACAAAAAATTTAAATCAATTAAAGTAAATTTACAAAGCTGCTTAATCATCAGAAATGCGATATGCTTAAAAATTTATTGAAATAGACCGAATATTTCGGAAAATAGCTGAAAACGATGTAAAAATAATCGTTATAGCAATCAATAGAGAAAAGAAAAGTAAAATTTATCTACAGCATAGAATTATTTTGGCGATAACTTTTCAAAGTGATCCAGTAAAAATATTCAGATACTAATATAAATTATCTAATAATGTAGATGGAAAATGGTTATAAACTCATGAAGAGTTAATAATGGATTCGGGGGAATGTGTAATAAATGACTTCCATATTCGCACATACCGGTTTTGAGGTGTGCGGTATCCGGTTACAGTAAAAGGGGCGAATAAGGAATTGCTATAAAAATACAGAAATATTAACGTGTTATACCAATATACACTGAGTACATAAAGTATAGAACCAATTCAATATACATTCGGGAGATATTCTTAGAAAAAAACTGGACATTTATGTTATTTTATTAATTCGCATTTTTTGAGATAAAGTTCATTAAAGTTATGTATTCAATTATAAAAATTGTTATTATTTTTTACTTGTAATCTTTACATAAAACACATACTTTTTTTGTGTTATTTTGTATTTCTTGTTCAATGAACATAATTATTATAAAAAATGTATTAGTGCTCCAAAATTGAGATACCATGCCTAAGTTGAAATTTTTAAATATGAATGATTATTTGCTACATTTATGGATGCTACGTTAAATTCTGAGTAGTTTTCATGTAGTTTTCACACTCTATATTGATATTCAACTGTCTGCGAAAAAATGATTGGACAAATTCGAGGGACATTCATAGAAAAAAACCTTGGAAAAATATATTATTATTTACAAATATATTATTTAACAAATATACAGTATGACCCCGCATCGAGTTACAAAGAGAAAAAAAAATTATTACTGATTTATCAAACTCATTTCAGCATAGATAATGCGTCGGATATTCAAATCACTAAATCGCATGCATTTTATATTCTAACTATAAAAGTTAATTAATTATTTCCATTTTTATGTAAAAATTGGAGCTTTTTCTAAATAAAAAATTTTTCAACATCAATTTGATATGTAACCATAGAAACTATATCCACCAGTGGTAGAGATTCTATCGCGTTAATTATTCTTAGCTTTAACAGTTTCACATCATCTTGTAATTGTTCACTATAAACAATTTGTTTTAAGCGTCCCAAAAATAAAAATTGATTGTAAGATAAGGACTAAGATAAGGACGTGTTGGCATAAGTTGACAATAGTTGTTACTTTTATGGTTTCATACATAGCATAAATTGAACATTGTAAACTTTTTAAATTGAAAAAATAGTCCAATGTTGTTCATAAGAATTGGAATAATTAATTAACTTCTATAGTTAGAATATAAAAGTTGTGCGATTTGGTGATTTGAACGCCTAATGCCTGATGCATTATTAATGGTGAGATAAATTTGAAAAATTAATAATAAAAATTTTTTCCTCTTTGTAACTCGATCCAGGGATATACTGTATAACTCTTAGATTGCACCAATAAAGATAATAAAACGTTTTAATACACTTATTGATAATATTAATTTGAATATTTATATTGAATTTTGAGATTATAAAACACAAAAATTACGTTTGCTTTAATAATTATAAGCGACCATGAATAAGTAAAACAGATCTAAAAAATACATATCCCTTGCAAGCTGTCACGAAACGACGTGTACAACGGAAGGCCACATGCATCTTAACCAGAAATATGATGATTTAACACAAATATATTAAACACAAAATAAATAATATATTTTAATTTTTTAAAATAAATTGAAAAATCCTCAATGGATTTATTCATTTCTTGACCATACGTTTGTGGCAGTCGCCTATAGCATTTGTGGAATAAAGAGTAATTTAATATTTTCAATTTCAGACTACCCCCTTAACAAAAACCTCCAAATCATCTGCATATACTGTGACTAACTAACAATAGACCTAGAATTAGAATGTAATGGGTTGGGTTGGAATCGGTTGAGATGGCTTGAGTTACGTTTATGTTTCACCTCACCTTCTCACTGTTCCATACAATCCAAATCAAATCAATCCAAACCAACCCCACTTTAGTTTTAGCATTTAGTTCAACGACAAAATGGATTTAGTCATCTTGAGAGACTAACATTATTACTGTAATTTTTATGAGATTTTACATTTAACTGTAATTGAAAATACGGGGTGCTGAAATAGTTTGTGACAACAAACAGTGTATGCATATTTTCCAACACTGTGTAGCGGTTTAAATCAACCGGTACATAGAAATTAAATTAAAAAATAAAGTTATACTCTGATCGTCAAGACGACATATAGTTCATTTTTTCTATAATACCTGCCAAATTGTTATAAAGTTATCAAAATTGCTTTATTATGTTCAAAAATAAATGTAACACTGACGTTTATCAGCTTTCATTATTCAAAAAGTCTAAAGCAATAAAATTAAGATAAATAATAAAAACTCTCATAGTCACATAGGTAATACTTCCTTTAAAGATTTAAAGATCTTCCATTCATCATAAACCTCGACAAATTTGTAAGATTAATTGATTCGGAAATAATTTATTATATTTGAGATATTTTATCCCCAACTATTTCATTACTGAAAATGTTACTAAAAGGCAGGAAAACAACAAAATTTTTTATGTAATTCATCATTAATTCGATCCTCGTATCGTTAACATCTACTCATTAAAATTTATTTTTAATTAAAATTTATTATATAGAATGTAGTATGTGAGTGAGTTAATAACACCATCATATATACTTGGTATCCCGATTGTATTTTAAAAAGAAGAATAGAAAATCTCGACTTTATTTGACTACATTTGAAAAAAAAAGCACTTAAAACTATTATTCAATCCCAATCATGGCGAAGAATCAACGTTAACCATTAGCAAAAATTGAACCTTTTAATCCATTGACTTTCGACATTTTGAAATATTTATAACTACGTTACATCACCCAATTTACTTCTGATACTAGATTTATAAAAGGTGATGTTAATATCGTGGCAGATACTTTTCGAGAATCGATATTGACAATCTTGATATTTCTCATTCAGACATGGAGACAATTCAAGATGTTCAATCAACAGATACTAAACCAAACTTTATTTTTTTTACATTTACTTATTAAACAATCTATTAAAAACTGTATTATCAAAAATTATTTCATTTTCAATTTTTTCCCTTTAGCATGAGACTATATCTACTCATTCAAGACTCTATCATCCAGAAAAATTTGGTTACATTATTCTCAAAACATGTCATTATCTTTGTCACTTCGGATTTCGTACAAATGCTTGTAAATACATTTCATTTGGCCTGATATGATGAAATATATTAAATTATGGTACAAAACTTGTATTTCTTGCCAAAAAAAGAAAAATTACTACTTACACCAAATCTTCTATTCCGAAAGGCAAATTTGAGCATATTCATATTGACCTCGTTGGTCCTCTCACTCCGTCTTTAGGATGTTCTTTCATTTTAACAATTATTGATAGATTTTTAACGCATTAGCCGAAAGCATATTCTCTTAAAGTAACTGCGTTTTCTATAGCAAATACTATATCTCAAGATTCGGTGTATCACACAATTACTCATAATCGTGAGAGAGATTTGAATCCTAACGTTTTTCACAGTTCAATAAGCTAATTAGAGATTTTGAGATTCGTTCATCTTTCTGCCATCCTCAAAGTAATGGAACGTTGGAAAGATTTCGCAAATCTTTTAAACTCTGCATTGCTGCCAGAGGAAGCAACAAATGGAACAACGATCTCCCGATTATTTTCTTGGGACTCGGATCTTCTCTCAAAGAGGATCTGGGGTGTTCTTCTGATGAACTGATTTATGGTCAGCCTCTTCGTTCACCTGGAGAATTTTTGTTGATACGCATGATTCTCTTGAAACTGAACCATTACTTATGAGTTTAAGAGAAGCATTTTCCAACATTAAACCAATTTCTGCATGACAACATTCATCAAAGAATCTGTTATTTAAGTCATTCTGATTTTGTATTTTTAAAAACTGCATCTATTCTGTCCCCTTTATACGAAGGACCATACAAAATTAATAAGGATTTTGAAAACATTTTTGTTATTTTTCGCAACAATAAGGATACAACTGTAACCATTGGAAGTTTAAAGCTTGCGTTTTTTTGAACAATATTTTTTTAAGCTATAAATGACAATAATTACCACATCATAAGAAGAAAACAATTCGTTTTATTTTAGTTTGAACAACTCCTGTATTTGATGTTGCTGTTGATTCGTTTGTTCTTTGAGAGAAGGATTATCTGTAACGGTTTAAATCAACATCTACAAAGATATTTAATTAAAAAATCAAGTTACATTCTGATCGTTATTTTATCGACCGTTATGTCAAGACGACATAATTTTATTTATTTTTTGATGTAATATGTTATTCATTATTGATTTAATCCTTGTGTCCTTAAACCTTTTTTTTTCGGAATAATTATTTTAATTTAGAAACGAATAAAAATCATTCTTACAAAATTTCAGTAAGGAATGGTTTAGCCACAAAAAAAATATCCTCTACATCTCTACAAGTATGAATGAGTAATTTTAAGTTAATATTAATAAAGTTTTATTGGTAAAACTAACTAGTAAACAAAAGCAGTAAACAAGAAACAAAACAAAAAGAATTTTGTATATAGATAACTTGCGTCAAATCATCATATTCTTGATCAAGATACTTAAATTCCGTTGTACATAAGCGCCGGATGCGTGGGTGCTCTGGGTGCTGCAGCGCCCATCTAAAAGTTTTTATGGATGCTGAGCACCCATACGCACAAACGCTGAATAGGTGGGTGCTTGGGAATTCAAACAACAGTAAATACACCCAGTGTTCCTTCTGAGGTGTGGACTTCTTTTACATATTTTTAAAAACCTGCGCTTATGCCGTTATACACGTTATTTTTGGATACCTATATCAAAGATATAAATTTTAAAATTACTACAATCGACTAGATTTTTATATCGTCATAAAGAAACTAAAAAGTTATATAACCTTTTTGAAAAGAAAAAAATACAACGAATTTGAAACGTCAACTATATGAAGAAATATGAAATGGAAAAGTTGCCAGAGAATATTACAGTTTGTATTGCCAATATTTTCGAAGTGAAATATATACATATGAAAGAAGTGTTTATGGTAATTTTATAGGCATACCCAACAATAAAGTAAACGCTATCTCAAACGCGATAAGTAAGAAATCATTGGAGTTGAAAATGAGCAATAAAAACCAATTTATTTAGCTATATTTTACCAATATTGCTACTGGTAATAACAATCATTTCGTTTTCATTTATTACACCCAGATGAACTCAAATCTATAATATTATTAAATAATATTGATAATCTATACGCAGAGATACTCTTCGCTCGACTCTGAATCGTAAATCTAATGTTAAAATGTTGTATAATGCTTTGTGCGGTTTCAGAAACCGTTTAAAAGGAACATAAATATGTGGCAACATTGTATTTGTAAAACATTGCATTTGTGTATTCATATCAGTATTCATTATCATATAAATGATATTAATTATTGTTAAAATAATACATAATAAAAGTAACACATAAATTATATACGTAACATAATCAACCAAATGGTTCGAATTGAAACTGAAACTCGTCTGTTTCGAAACATAAATCTAATATGCGAGGTATCGTTCGTAATAATTAATGGTAGTATTTTAATTAGTTTCGAATGAAAAAGATACAAATCTAACAATCATGTTTGTATGACATTAAAATGTTAAAACTACAAACTCGTTCTACTATATTGCCAAATGCGTTCTTTTTATGAAAATATGATAAAAAAAAGTTAATATAAAAGATAATCAACAATGATAAAAGACACTTTAAAGCTAAATAATTTCAAAACTTTATCTTATTTATGAACAGATTTTGAATACTAATCATTATTTATTGACAAATTATCCGAAGATTTTCATTTTACAATCGAACGAAGAATGTCGCTATGTATAGATTATCTGCAGATTTCTGAACATTCTGTATATGACATTGCTAAAGCTCTAAGTAAGAGGATAAATTCGGATTTTACGGTCTTAAGTGTAATAAATGGTTCAGAACTGGATACTTTATAGTTTCCACAATATTTCCGATTCGATCGATATTTCGTTTCGGTTCATCTTCTACGTAAATGATAAATGAAGTATTTGCTAACCTGTTACCTGAATCAACAGTACTGCAGTTATCACATCAAGAATCAAATAACAAATAGACAATTTCAAATGTAAAGAAAAGCTTGTATTGTTTTGTAACTAACATTTGAACTAATAAAAATATGAGAGGTACAAAAAAAAGTACATAACACTTTTTATTATTTACAAAAGATTAAATAACAAAAGTTGTAAACACGTAATACCGGTGTATTGATTCGCGACTACTTAAACTCAGGCGTGTTTTCATAACTCAAATAAATAAAGAATTTTTAACCAGAAAAACAGTTGGTGCAATATGACTCGCGGACGCAAATAGTATTCTTAGTGCTTTTCATCATTAGTGACCTCCGTTAAAAGACACTTAGGAGCAGGTACTCAAAACCACAACGAATTACTAAATTCGCTTGTTAGAGGTTTAGTTCTAAAACTGTAGTTCTGGTGTGACAACAGTAGAAATTACAAATATTGAAAGAGATCAATCTTATACATCATGAATAATATGGGCCTTACAATCGCAAATCAAGAAATCACCACCTTAAATTTTTAGTCCAGATGAAAAACGCATCCATAGATCGGACATAACCAAATTATATAAACGAACTTAATTTTTCATTAAGTATTGATAGATATCTCAATATCGTTAACGGCATAAGAATGGGGGAAAACTGAAGGCGCGAAAAATTGTAGCGATTTATTGACAAGTTTTTAATGCTAGAAATACGATCACAACATATATACACACATATTACAGAACACATGGGATGGTGGGAATATTCGGTAACGTGAACCTCTCGGTGGTGTGAACACGAAATTATTTACAATGAACGCCGTGTTCTGGGAACAACGCGGATCTCCAATGGTACGAACAAGCGCATTATTCGTTTCTGTCAGGATTTTTACTTATTCACCGTTCGGAGAAGTCTTTTATTTCGTACTTTGAAGCACATTCTACATATCATGTGTATAAAGGTAGTTGTAAATGTGCCTCCCTCGTAAATAAGTTATAATGCGAATGCTAAAACCAAATTAAAGAAATTTCCAAGTCAATTCAAAGCCAATATATCGAATAATTAATATTTATAAAGATAATATAATCGAAAAACACATTGATAATTATATAATTAAATAATTAAAATTGGTGGTCGTGACCTGATGATGAAGAGGATGATAGGTTTCTGAAAAGATATTTTAATGCGAAGGTGTTGGAGATAAACGTCGAGAATGCAGAGGTGACGAGATTCTGCGAAGAACTAAGATTATTGCAGGAGACTCCAGGGTTTATAGTGAAAAAAAGGTTAAGGTTGATAAAAAAGGGTAGAAGTTGGAAAAAAGCATTAAAGTATGAAGAAAAGATAGAAGGAAGAACATATTGCAGGATATTAGGGCGATACTGGAAGAAAATTAAGAAGGTGATGTTGATATATAAATAGATAGACAATGAAGGGTTATTGGATAATCACTAACGGGGATCGACAACATAGCAGTAGAGAGATGAAATGTGGTACAACAACAAGAAACAATGTCCGGTATACAGGAATAACGACATAATGAAAGATATAGGCTAATTGCGACAGAAGAAGTGTCAAAGTATAGGGAGAAACGAGAGCACAGAAGCAAATTTTGGGAGAGAGGAGTGAGTGCTAGAGAAGGATGAAGAAGGTGATTGGTGCTAGGAGCTAAAACAAGATGGTGGAGGACGACACTAAAGAGTTTGATTGTATAACCATTTTGGTATCAAATAAAATAGGAATGTAAGTAATGACGCACACTGGACTGTCTCCCGATTCTAACAATATCCAATGATATTAAATCCATATGCACTAAATTATTAATTTTATTTAATTAGGTATTTAAAATTAATGTAGATTGTCGATAATGATTTCATAGTCCTGAAAACGTCTTAATTTCGGGTTTTCATTATTAAAATCGACAATCACTCAAAAATCCCCTAGTAAACTAATATAATTTGTAATGAACCAGAAAAGCATAATCTATTACCAGTTACAACCTACAACCTAGAATTATATCATATATTCTGCAAAGAAAATCTGCAAAAATCTTCAAAATATCATAATTTCGAATATTCAGTATAAAACTCAACCACGACTCATAAACTAAAACAAACAAAGAGATACTTTCACATAAACGGAAAAGTTAATAATGAAACACAAATGCTAATCCATAACCAAACATGAGGAAATCATAGATATATAGATTCTCTTAAAAATTTTTAAAACGTCATTATTTAAGCGTCTTAGTATAAAATTTAATTGAAACTGAAAGTTAACTTTAAAAATTCACGGAGAAAAGTCTTACGCATTAAAACTATTCATTATGGTCTAAGGATTCATAAATCCATAACTCGTTAGAATTTGGCTATTATAGTTTGGCAGTAATAACACCAAATTCTCTGAAAATCTATACATATAATGATTTTTATAGCAAAACTCTTTGACAACTCAAAAATTTAACATAATGACTCATGATATCATAATTTCAGGTTTTTAGCATAAAAATCAATCACAATTCAAAAACTAAAGCAACCTGATACAACCTAGATATAAAACCCTGGGGGATTGTCAAAAATCTCCAAAAGCGTCGTCATTTAAATTATTCTAGTCTTTCCGGTATGCTGAGCTCTGAATCTCTCTGTGCCTCTCTTAACCGTCAACCGGACGCTGCTTTAAATATTTAGTGACCGGGCGCGCGGTGAACTTAGTTCAGTACATAATATGTTGTAGTAGCATTACCTAAAAAGAAGAACTTTAGATATTCACCACAAAATGTTGCCGAACAGATAACACAAAAGATGATTACATTAATGTATAACGAGAACGCCTGACGCTCTATTTGTATTTAACCGTTTCCAAAATAACTTCGTACACACATTGGTTCGCTATTACCTATAATAATTATTTTGCGGATTTAGGTTTACTGAAGCATTGAAAAAAATTCCTACATCTGAAAACTTACATTTTGTCAATGATTTTTTACTTTTGTCCAACTAGAACCAGGATTCAACCCAGTGTGCGACGATACCTAATAAATATGGAATTGTAAAATCAACAATTTGTGGTACAAAAAATAAAAAATTTGGTTTGAACATTAATCAAAATATTTTAAGGCTCACTAAACTGTACTACATTCTTTGCTCAACTTTATTGTATTACCAGACGAAGGGATAGTTGCAACATTCAATGTCAGAATTTGGACCATTAGTAATCGAGACTCCGTAAAGATAATTAGGGCAGCTACATATTTTTTAATGGTTTATTTGATAGATTACGAAATATTTTTCTTTATTTTTCAAACTGAGTTTTTCCAAAAATAATGAAAATTTGAAAATACTTTGGTGACGTCACCACCATTTCGCATGCAATTGGTGTGTAATAAAAATCATCAAAATGTGCATAAGAGAAATGACACGAAAATCTTATGCAGTAGAAAAAGAGATCCGAGGAGCGCACGTTTATGTCTTCTTCATCTTAAGCGAAAACTTTGTAAACGACATTAAAAGTTTTACAGAGGAGTTTTTTTCAATTTTAACATAACATACAGCCGGTACGGTATTTGTTGACCCAAATTTCTTTAGAAGACCACTACGTCAAATTTTTGAAATCGATAATATTATACACACCCTGAAAGATACTAAGTTAAGTCACCAAGTCATCGGTATGGCAAGTGGATTTTTATTATTGGAAATTCGAGAAATAACGTGCAAAATTTAAAGGTACGCCACTGCATGCAAATATCAAGCGTTGCTTTCAGAAAATAGAACGTTATTGATTTTTCCTTTCTACGAATTTTGACTCCAAAAATATCCTACTGACTATATATTTATTGTCATAAATAATTACAAAAAGGATAAAAAATAATATATAAACACAAGAAATATTATTACATCCAATAGTAAAAAGAAAACTAATAAACTTATATAATGGTATCCAACATGACATATAAGAATCCGAAATAGGAAAGGGAACATAGACAAATGGAAACGAATTACAGTAACGTTAATATATTACACTAAACATTTAAAAAATAAAGTTGAATCTGACGAGACTTAACAAGAGAACAATAGGTGGGCTCTAAAAGATGGAAGGCTAGGAGCATTGCAAATGACAGAAAGAAGTTTGTTCCAAAGTGAAATTCCTTGCAATGTAAAAAACTTATCATAAGTATTGGTGTGATGTACTGAAAACATGAATAAATCGGATTGTGATCGTGTGGATTTGACTAAAAGTTAAAATTGTTAAACAAATATCAGGTGGTTTGATTATGAAGATTTTTATGCAAATTTAATAATACACGAACGGATTGTCGGTTCTCATACATTAACAATTTTATGTTATTACAATAAATCGTTTACACTTATCGATGAATAATCTAGATGAGGAGAAATTAACGTATAGCACAGATTCCGACGAATAATAGGAATGATACGTTTAACGTAGGGAATGAGAACAAGAATACACTTTTTTGCAGATGAATCCCCATTTTTTATTACATTTATGGACTCTACGTTAAATTCTGAGTATTATTCGTGTAGCACACCTTTGCTGATATTTAGGTATCTTCGAAAAAATGGCTGTGAGTTCCTGTGTACATAAAGTATGGAATCAATTCGGCATAAATGATAACTAGAAGAAGTTATTTTTGTGGCACTATCGATAAAAATATAGAAAAGCAGCGGACCTAAAACATTTCCTTGAGGCACCCTACAAATAAGTTTGCGTGTGAACGAAGGACCTGTGTCAGAACAAAAAAGGAAGACATAAAAGGCGATGGGAAAGGTAGGATCGGAAAAGTCCTACCTTTCCCACCTTTAACTATAAGAAAGAAGTACGAGAAAAACCGATAGATGAGAGAATTAAAGGCTTTACTGAAATCAAATAGTACTAACAAGGTAGGTTATCAGAAGCGTATTTTATCATCAGTAATCATGATCAGTGCGGTTTTAGTACTGTGTCCTGGCCAGAACCCTGTCTGCAAATCATTGATTATACGAAGATCGTCAAGATAATTAAATATTTGATTATACACAACATGCAAAAAATGGTGTTGCAATGGAAAAATCTGTTTCGAGCTAATACATCAGACATAGTGAGCAAAAGGCTAAAAGAAATAAAATTAGATGCCTCAATAGCTTGAACAAAGGTGATTTTGGTGGTAGTATTAAGAATTACTGGTGGTTTAGCGAAATGGCTCGTTAAAGAATTTCTGTCCACAACGGCTTGTGTAGGATCAGAACTTCTTAAGAATAGCCCCAGTTAGTTTCTGGTAAAAATATGAATCCTTTGCATTTTTACATCTTTGATTACAGGGATTACACAGTACACAACACTTTTCATACTTAATATTCGATAAATTGTATTTAAGAAGCATTTTAGCTCTGTTTCGTTCACGCATAAGATCTCCAATTTCATCATTTAGTTAGAGGGCATGGAAATGCTTTATTTTTGTCTACTTATGTGGGGAAAAATAATGTTTATTATACAAACATATGATTTTGTCATTAAAGTAACTAGCTTTTGAGTCAACGTCATCAAAACAACATAATAGCTACCAATCAATCAGCAACACATCAAATTTGAGGTGGTCATAATTGATGTGCCTAAAACCACGTTGAGTGAACATGCAATTAAAAGAACTAGGCTGCTAGATTTGACCAGCATAATAAATTAAACCGTGACAAGAAAAATGTTCAGCAGGTAATTGACCATTCGTGAAAATGTTATCTGGGCAAGACGTAATGATGAGATCAAGAAGAGGTTGTGATAATGGAAGACGATTCGTAGGTTGGGAAGGTAATATAGTTATGTTTTAGGATAAATCATCCTAAAACATAACTATATTATATCAGGTTAGGTTTTCACTAACCGTATCATTTTTGAGAATAGATGTGTTGAAATCCTTCATTGACAGAATAGTATCATAATTATCCCCATGCCTCTTCTTGTCGAAATAATATCTTTAGGGACACTAGAACACACCCAGTAGCATTTGAGGATATAACATAAATTATTACATGAACTAATTCTAGTTCATGCATAAGTTCACTTTGAAAATACTTGATGAGTATACTGTTGCAGATATAAAAAATATGGACAAGGATGAGACAAAAATGTTGGGAAAGTGTCTTCTTGAGATAAACATGAACAGGGATGTATAGAAAAGAAGTTTACCAAAATTGGTAAACAAAATATTGTAAACAAAATACTCATGTATACATAATTAATTTAGATTTAAATAGTGAACTTAATTTATTTAATTATAGCCCCGTTTCTATAAACACCTCGTTAATACGAACAACTTACTATAAATTAGTATAATTTTTGTATCTACACTATTGCGAGTGACTTGTACTCGTTATTTCGTCACTAGAAATGACATTGAAAGCATAATTAGTAGTGAATTATATATAAAATTGTTGGTGAAGGGTATACTAATGTAAAGTTAAAGACCCATATTAAAACATAAAGAAAACTCACAGTGGACTTAATTTTCACGCACGATAAATTTTTCAAGCATCATAAAATGGTTATTAAAACTAATAGATTTTTTTTTGAAAAACGTGACTTCAAATCGAGTTTATTTTCTTATTTAATTAAACCATAACGCTTAGCATAGTTCATTTATTAAGTATATCACATTATTTAATCAACATTTCTTATGAAATACGTAATTGGATGGACGTACGACCTCCTAAATGTGTTAATTAATCACAATGTCATAAAGTGAGTGTAATTCATCATTTTATAACAATATAATAAAATTCATTTAGGTCAATATCGACCAAAGTATCCACCCTTTTTTTTATTTCTGATCTAAATTTTAATTCAATTTTGTTTCATCGATAAGCTTATAAAAAACATCGATTATCAGTTTCACGAGGCTATTTTTATGTATTTTTTTTTTTCGAAAATCCTTAAAGTATTCCAATTGAAAAACTTTGTGCTAATCCTATCTTAAACCCCAAGAGCCTAAACTTCGTTTAATTAAACTCCACTTTTGAATAGTGGCGCGAGAAAGGCGAGGAGGGTCAAGATCAATTTAATCTACCGAGGGATTTTGAGCCGGGAAATTTCTGCATTCTCAATAAGTAGGCCAAAACACGAAACAGATAGCATCTGACAATTCCCACAAGGAATTATGTGCACGTGACGAAACCGAAAGGCTTTCCCATCAATGAGTTGGAGGGTTGGTTATCGTCAATAAGAATCTACGAATTTACAGATTTTCAATGAATGGAAGTGAAAAGTAGGTCATCGCCACAGTATGGTTCACTAGGAAGTCGTTGCTATTGTTCAATTATGCAAGAACTTCTCGTGTACTGGACAGGTGGATTATAAACGAGGCGGATGTGTGTAGGGGGATTTATTAGAGAAACTAAAAAATATCCACTCACTTTTATAATTACAATGGATAAGAAAATTCAAATCCATTTTTACTTATATAAGATTTGCTTAGTATACGAATTATTCTGAATGAACTGGGAATTTAAAATTAAAGATGGCACCTTGCCATCGAAACAGATATTCCTAGAAAGTTTCCAATGAGTAACATTCGCAACGATTTTACTGATCTTGCTTAGTTTAGGGCGGTTGACCTAAATTGAAAATAATTATCTCTTCAATTATTGAAAAAGAATAAAATATGCATAACTTCTTCATTTAGGTCAAAAATTATTAATTGAAATTGCTTGTTTAAATGGCGAATCTCATGACCCAGCACGTCGTGTTATTTGCGCAAAAAGGAATTTCGCACATATAAACGTTTACACTCGTCATAAACTGGAATAAATATGTCCAGCTGCGACGCCAAAATGGAATTTTTCAGTTTGAATATATGAGTAAGCCATGCAAAAGGCGACAAGAAAGTACTCCTTCTCGCCACCTGAGTTTTATGTATTGGTTCTTTCGAAAATCGTGCGGCTGACGTCGCGAAAGTCGAACAGTTACCAGTTTCGCGGATGTTTATGATACTATTTCAATAATGTTTATTTCTACAATCTCTGGATGACCGTTTACACGTTTGTTATTTATGAGTTTGCTATTCCTGGTTGTGATAAAGCGCCAGAAAGACGTTCAACTTTGTTATCTAAAAGCTTAAAATAGTTGTTATATCTTCAGTTTAATGTATAGAAAAAAAGTTATAAAACGGGAACAATTTAATTAATTTATTTGAAATGGAAAAGTTTTTCAAACTCGGTCAAAGTGGTATTAAAGGTGTCCGCCTCTTTAGTAATTATTCAAGATGAAAAGAATCTACGCGAGGTGAGGTGCCAATTTATTACCCCGAGACGCATAAATATTAAAAAAATTTCGATGAAATCGCGGTTTTACATATTTGTGTTGGTAAAGCACGGATTTTTACATGATTTAAAGAAAAGATTGCAAGAAATTTTTTTTTTCTTAATAACATTACTCTTCAGATTTTCTTTGTTGTTCTGGTTTGTTCTAGTTATTGTTCTAGATTTTCTAGAACATCAAAATTAAGGGAAATAGCATTACAAAGTTATAACATAAAATAGCTTCGGCTGCCAAAATGAATAGTTGATTGCTCAACCATAGGTTTTCTATTTTCAATTCCATATCACAAATTGTATTGGATGTGTTTTTCGTTTAAAAATAGAATTTTTTTTTAGTTAGCTACACGGACATTAATTTTGCGAAACCATATCTACTTAATAATACAGCAAAATGCATATCTAACAAAAAATATCATAAATTAACAAATCAATAATCCAATTATTGGATCATCAAACAAAAATATACTGTTTGTATTATATATCATGTGTTAAAAACTAAATACCTCTAAGTGGATGAGTTAATAAATGTTCCCATACATTAATAAAATAGAATATTAAAATTCGAATGAAGTATTTAAAAATGTAATGGTTAAAATACTACCTACTAGTATGTATAGATTTTTGTGCGATTGATTAATTGATAATTAATCGATAAATTAATGGATTAAATTAACTTCTCTATAACTAATAAACTGTATTAGATTTTTCAAAATATTATTTCCAGTTCTGAAATCAAACTATTGTGTACTGTAACCTAATAATAATCCCGTTCTGTAATGACTTATCTTATTTGATGGTTTATTTTACGAAAACTACATTGTAACTGATTATTAACTATGATTTCTTTGTTCAATACGAACAATTTTTCTACATTTTATAGTGTTCTATGGATTGTAGTTTTGCTGTAGACATAAATTGTTGATTAAAAACTAACAAAAAATGAACATTGTTGCAATATTCACTTTATATCGAAAAAATGGCAAAAACTAGAATATAACTGATTATGAATTATACTTCATTGTTTCTATACGAACAATTTTTCTACATTTTATAGTGTTCTATGGATTGTAATTTTGCAGTAGTCATGGATTGTTGAATAAAAATTTAAAAAATGAACATTTTGGTAATATTAATTTAGGTCTAGATAATGGCAAAAACTAGAATGTAACTAATTATGGGTTGTACTTTATTGGTTCAATAGGAATAATTTTTCTACGTATTATGGAGTTGTATGGATTATAGGTTTCCTGTAGTCATGGACTATTAATTAAAACTAATAAAATGAACATTTTGGCAATATTCACATTATGTCTAGAAAATGGCAAAAGCTAGAATGTAACTGTAAGTTTTCTACACTTTATAGTGTTCTATGGCTTATTATGTAGTTTTGCTGTCGTCATAGATTTTGATTAAAAATAAAAAAAATACATGTTGGCAATATTCACTTTAAGTCTAGAAAATGGTAAAGGCTAGAATATAATTGATTATGGATTATGCTTTATTGGTTCAATACGAACAATTTTTCTACATATTATGATGGTTTATGGACTGTAGTTTTGCTGTTGTCATGGACTGCTTATTAAAAACAAAAAAATTAACATTTTGGCAATATTCACATTATGTCTAGAAAATGGCAAAAGCTAGAATGTAACTGATTATGGATTTCGCTTTATTGGTTAGGTACGAACAAGTTTTCTACGTATTATGGTATTCTATAGTTCTTATTCTTAGATTTGCTGTTACCATGCACTATTGATTAAAAACTAAAAAAATATCATTTTAGCATTATTCACTTTGTCTAGAAAATGGCAAAAGCTAGAATGTAACTAATTATGGGTTATGCTTTGTTGGTTCAATACGAATAATTTCTGTATTATTGCAATTTATATAAAAGCTGACAAGAATTAGATTATTCTTGTCTTATTTTTTATTATTGATGCATTCTTGGTTCTATACGAACAATTTGTCTACATTTTACTCATGGATTATTACTTCAAAACTAAGAAAAATGAATATTTTGGCAATATTCACTTTATGACCACAAGTATCAAAAGCAATATGTAACTGATTATGAATTATGCTTTATTGGTTCAATACGAACATTTTATGGAACATTATATTATAAATTGTATAGAACACAATTTATAGTGTTCTATGGATCATAGTTTTGCTGTAGATATGGATGATTGATTAAAAACTAAAAATATGAACATTTTGGAAATATTTACTTTATGCCCACAAATAACAAAAGCTATAATGTTACTGATTTTGGATTATGCTTTATTGGTTCAATACGAACTACTTTTTTACATATTATGGTGTTCTATAAAATCTGGTTTTACTTTAGTCATAGATCATTGATTCAAAAAACCAGAAATTGGGAACATTTTGGTGATATTCACTATTTGCCTAAAAACTGACGAAAACTAGATTGTAACTGATGAAAAACTAGGTTATGGATCATTTTACTATGACTAACAACTGATTATGGACCATCTTTTCTTCTTTTTAAACGTAAATCACATCTAAAACAATATGAATCGTTTAAGTTATTTTAGAATATTTATGTTTTATTTGTTATTATCTAATTTAACACCGCCGAGGCAAAAATTACTGACTAAAAACCACCAAAAACTTGAATTTTTAAAAAGAAAAATTTTACTATTAATTTAATTTTTCTATTTACTGCTTTGAAACAATGTAGAACAACTCTAGAACAATCTAAAACAACAATGAAAAAAACTGAACATCAAAAATCGGGGGCTAGTTTCATTTTCGCTCTCTACTCTTTTAAGGTGGGTTCATGCAACGTGTTTTGGTTTTAATCATAGTCATGAGTGAAAAGGTAAGGTATTGTGTTATAGTAGTACTGTTCATGCAACACCTTACGACTAAAATGGTTTTGTCCTAGTCCCAAGAGTTCCCCAACAATTAACTTTTTAAAACTAAAACCCCAGTCGCGTGTTGACGCATAGGCACTTTTCTCTTTCACAGTTACTACAATTTTACTAGATCGAGTAATATTTGATACTATTTAGTGCTTTAGTACGCACTGATTTGTATTTAACATGAAAAACCAAATTTTACAAAGTTCAAACGAGAAATAAAAACACAAAAATATACATTACAGCAAATAAGAAGTTTTGAACAACATGGAAACTTGCAACATGGATAATCGTAATTAAAATTATTTACTCATTGTACACTGCAATTTTGGTCGACATCGACAATTTGAGGCGAAATCCTTCCTTGTATATCTTAGTAAATATATATCTCTTATAAGACGATTTTATTTTCACTTTGCCAGGATCGCTGTCGGGGGAGGAGCTACAATCTTCCAAAATGCACGTGTTAATATTTCATATAACAGAGCTTCGCCTGCAAGCAACCTTAGCGATTTAAAGCGAAATTTTTACTTTTATATCGTAGTAACAGTATAATCTCCTATAAGATAGTTTTATTCTCACATTGCAGAGGTCATTTGCCAGCGAGCGAGCGAGGAGCTACTATCTTCCGAAATAGATGATTTTTATGTAAACCTTTCAAATGCAGATTTCGAAGTTACCAGAACACCAGCAAAATCTGAAGTTGTACAGTTTATAAATGAAATAAATGAGATTTTATATCCTTGTTCTTTTCATGTTTAATTACACGAAATATTTCTTTTTAAGTGTTCATTTCAGTTCGAACAATAAAAAAACCAGTACTCTTTTGTGAATTTTAGTACCTTCAGAATGGGTTTTCTAGTACTTTTTTAAAAAACAAGACTAGCAACGCTGAATATGGCAGTGTTGAATAAGCTGAATACAAACACATTACAATAGCAGCGACTACAATTTAATTTTGATCATGTTAAATAATATTGGAAGATATTAGAAAACGTTTCTAATAAACAAAACGGTTTCAATATAAATATAAACAAAATGTTGGCAGAATAAACCAGATTCAAACGATTTTAGAATAAAGTTTTGATAAAAAAGTTGTTACAAATTTTAATCTTAACAAGATTGGTCCTTTATACTTTTACCCTTTGATGCATAAATATCAAGATAATCTCGAGTAGGTGCAAATGAGATAAAATCGTACTTTTAGAAAATGTTGTTTGTATAACAGTGGACTCGGAAAGCTTGAAAAGAAAAGTTTTGATATAAAAGATGTTGCGGATGCTATTCTTAATAATATTGCTCTCTTATAATACTTTTCTTTGAGGTGCATAAATAGAGAGAAAGAATCGATAAAATCGCCGTTTTACATATTTGCGTAAGTAGAGCATATGATTCTATACGATTTAGATAAAAAGTTGTACTACAAAACACGCACCAAATTTTATTCTTAATAACATTGATTGCTCTTATACACGTTTCGTCTCTGATGCATAAATGTCGGGGAAAATTCGAGTAAATGAAAATCGAGAAAAGATTTATGAAATCGCAGTTTTACATATTTGTAAAATATATATATATATTTGTAAGTAGAGCATATGATTCTATACGATTTAGATAAAAAGTTGTATTTTACAAAATACGCACCAAATTGCATTCTTAATAACATTACACTTTTACACGTTTTGTCTCAGATGCATAAACATCGAGGATAATTCGAATAAATGAAAATTAAATGAAAACTTTGTTTTACGTAATATTGTTGGTAGCATACGAGATTAGAAGGACTTTAGAAAAAAAGTTTTAATGTGAATGTTGGTTGTATAACAATGTATTCAACAGCATATTCTAAATAATGTTGTCTTTTTTTTTCCTCTTATATGCATAAATCTCGCGCTAAGGATTCGATGTGTTATACATTTTTTTTATGGAATACGAGATTGCAAACGTTTTAAACAAAAACTTTTAGTACGAATATTGTAGCAAATTCAATGTTGCTCCTTTACAAATTTGCTCTCAGGTACAAAATGTGTGTTCAGAATTTTAATTACAATTCGGAACAGGAGTTTCAGTCGCAATACAACCGTACGCAGTTAATTAACGAATTTTGAGATCGATTTTACCTTCGAATTTATTTTAACCATAGTTCAGATCATAATGGATAACATTAGTTAATTAATAAAAGGGATAACAGAGTGAACAAATAAGAAATGTCTTATTTAGAAAAGTTGATAGGGTCAATTTACATACATATAATTTTAAAGTACTCAGCCTATACATTGTTTCTTTTAGATTGGCTCTGGTATTTCTGATAAACCGTTTTATAAAAAGAACAATTTTTTACTAGCCTACCCTATTATAACCCTCTTAACGTGTGTTTTTTTAAGTATAACGTGACAAATTCTTATTATTTTCCAAGATTTTAACGAGAAACGCTTATTTCATTACTTTAGATTGCTTTAAATCGCAAATGATAATAAGTATTATTTGTTTTAACCGTTATTGTTGCAAAAGTATGATAAGTACTGTACACGGAAACCCTACGTTAATAATCCTGTCCATTTCTGCTATATTTATAATACGTTATGAAAAGAAATTCAAGGAACCGTACATAAAGAGCATCAGTGAAATAATGAAAAAAAAACAACATGATGTTGATATATTAGATAGTCTATGTAAAAGCAACAGCAAAAGTGAATTCCAAGGAAACAACCCTATACATCAAGGTTTTTCTCAAACAAGCTAAACAGCTTAATTTGTCAATAAAAAAGATTATAAAGGAAGGTATATGTAACCAGTGTAGCCATATAAAAGACGCTATATACTACCATACTTGAAAACGAAAATTACCATATTTTATGTAAAAATACCGTACTTGTATTAAAAGTACTAAAATATGAGTAATAAATGCTATAAAATTAGTTTACTCAGGGTCTTAAGAATAGTGGAATGGATTTAAAATGGAGAAAAAATTCATTTAGAAAGAACAGGACCACGTTGGATTTACCAAGGTCTGTAAAGCGCATTGTATAATGTTGGACAGACGGAGGATTTCAACATATGAAAAGTAAACACTCCTGACATGTTCCAATCGTGACGTGACGTATTACAGACTCTGACGAGTAAAGTGATGACTACTGGGCTGGATCCGGATTCTAGCTAGATAAAACTTTTGTATGGACCTATTAACAAGGGCCTTAACATGTTAAAAGCATAATAGAAAATATATGTGAAGAAATTCGGAGGTGTTTCAGGTTTTAGAACAGAATTTTGAAGGTTTTCATTTAATTTTTAGGTTAACATTAGTATAAAATAAAATAGAAAGATAAAATGTATACTAATTTAGTTTCTAGTAAAAGAAACTATTATTATAAAAAATCAAAATCCGAACCATTTTCCTATTCTCTTAAAGAAGCCTCTTCCCCGTCTTTATTTCGGGTTTCCATTCTTTTCATTTCATAAAAATTAAAACTCAAACAAGTTGGAAAGAAAACCCTATAAACGAAGACTGTTTAATAGGTTTTTCTCTTCTTTCTATGATAGTTAATGAAGCAGAAAAGCATAATCTATAAGCAGTTATAAATTAAATATGATAAGACTGCGGGAATAAAGACAAAATGTTCAAAATATCATAATTTCAATTTTTCAGTATAATAATCAACTCCAATCAAAGACTAAAACCGACACTTTTTGCATGAACATTGTTTCTAATGATACCATAAACGCTAATTCATAATCAGGCACAACGTAGATATGAGGACTCTGACACAAAATATTCATCATTTAAGAGTCTTACTTTAAAAATTAATTCAAACACTAAAATTGAAATCGATGGAGAAGAAACCCTTATGCATGAAAATATTTCGTTATGGTGTAAGTATTCATAATCCACAATGCCTTAGAATTTGGCTAGTACAGTTTCGCAGTAAGAAAGCCAAAATTGTTAAAATATCATAATTGATGATCTTTATTGAAAAACTGATTCACACTTAAAAGTCAAAATGGACGGTCAAAGACCTCATTCACTAATATTGTTCATGATGGTGTAGAAAAGCATAATTAATAACCAGTTACAACCTCAATACAAAGAATTTGCAGGAATACAGCGGATTTTCAGCACAATAATCAACAGCAGCTCAAAAACCGAGTAGATATAAAGATACTTTCTGCATAAATATTGTTAGCAATGAACTATAAACGATTAGCCCATAACCAGATACAACCTAAATATCTGAAGGAATTGTCAAAAATCTCGAACAGTGTCATTATTTATCTATCTCTCTGTCATCTGTCTTTGGTCAACCTGATGCAACCTATACGGACCTTAGAATTCACTAAATATCCACATTTTATTTATCTATGGTAAAGTCGTGTGAAAAATGAACACTGAAGAAAAAAGACTGCTAATCGAGATTACAACTACATAAATTGTAGTTGTTGTATAAGTTTTATATTGTATTTTCATATTTTCGGTTCAAAAATTAAGATCAAGAGAAAAGAACTATTTATAATGTTAATAAACTATTTTAGAAGATATCGGCAAAAATTGTACAAAATAAATCAAACATGTGGTCAAAATGTTGTTACAAAGGTTTTGACGAAATGGCGAGATTGTAGTACATGTACCAACAATTTAACAAAAGGAATATGAAATAACTTAATCAATATTTGAAACTTCTGTATATACAGCCATCACAGCTTGCAGTAACCACATTAGAACGATCAAAGCAAAAGAGGCGAGGCAGGTCAAGAAAAAATTCAAAAAAGTGCCAACGCAGTAAGCAACAAAGTGCTAAACCAATCTCTGTTCAGAAACACAGTAGGTGGCTGCAAAATCAAACTTGGTGAAATCAGGTAAAAGAAATGTAGGCCAGGTTGTGAAATTATCAACAAGAAAATGGTGTATGACACGTTATCCTCTCCTAATAAAAAAATCTGGAGTTGACAAAACAGAATTGTATAACAAAAACAAAATAACTAAAATGGCAAATAAAACGATAGGTAGTTGGACTATGATATCACTTTATATAGAGTACTTAACAAGACAAGGTTCCGGATCGTATATTTCAGAAGAAACTGGAGAATAAAACGCAAAACTTCAAAAAATTATAGCAACTTTTCCATCCTAAATATTGAAATTAACGCAACTTCTGGAATATATGCACTTCGTTAATTAACACCTTAATAAACAATTTGCTTTGAATTTTTCTTTTATTAGAACATACTATAAACACCTGATATTAACTAACTCTAATTAGGTATTTTTCTGAAAGATAATTATGAAATAAGCTCTACATAAACATTTTTAATCAGAATATGAAGTATCATCATTGTTTACAATTTGTCGTCATAAAATGATGATATGACGTTATGTGGGCTGTAATAAAGCTTAACGTCGTACATGAATCGTTGATCAGTCGAGATAAAGTCATTCTTTTGCTTAGACTTATAAAAACAGATTGTTAAAGCTTTAGATAGAAATAGCGATTTCCGCAAATACATTTGTCAATTCTTTCTTGCTCTCAGTGAAGAGAATATGAAAGCAGAAATTTTGATGGGCCATAAATCCATACTCTCATAAACAACGATAGTTTTACAGACCACACAACTCGAGTTGAATTGGAGCATGAACTTGCAAGCTTTGCATCAATTAACAGAAATATTTTGGAGAATCACAAAGTATATCAATATTCCAAAATAGCCGAAGTAGAAGACAGAATGCTCTCGAATTTCCAAAAAATAATAGCTAATATGAATAGCGAATTGCATTATTTTGAGTCATTCAGATAAATTTCCTGGCAACTACCATAGGGAAGAACAATAAGAATGGTTTTATGGTTTAATGTCTTTACTAATCCAATATGAAAAAATGATGATAAATAATATACCATCGTAAAATAAATTTGTTACCTTGCTTTGTTTAGATGTGTGTTATCGTACATACAAGAATCTTTTAGGAATCAATGGTTCTTAAATATTATGAAGACCAATAACAGCACTTTCAATGCATATTATTGATAATATGCATTGAATATTATTGGAGTATCTATTAGAACCTGATGCCAAGTAAACTGTTCATCGTGCCCATCTTTATTCATTAAAGGTTTTCTTATATATAGTCTGTACCACGAGAAGTGAATGTGACTCATCGATATCCGCAAGAATTTTGCGCATACGTTACAAATATTATGTCCGTGCGTTGACGTGTGTTAGAGTGGAATGATTTCTAGCGCATACGTCTATTCCGTACACTGATGATCTGACAGATTAGTACCACTTAAACCGTGCCATTAACTTGGGTTGTATTGTTATTATAAATACAATAGAGGCAATAATTGAAGAGTTCTATCTTGGGGCCAATACTGTGGAATGTTGTTTTGGATTCAATACTGGAACAAAAGCGAGATAACTAAGATATAAAATTGATCGCTTTTGCTGACGACCTTGCAATCATAGTTAGTGATTGGTAAATTGAAGATATTGTACAAACTGCTTAGCTGATGTTGGATCAAATAGTCAGTAAAATGGAGGAATTACATCTAGACTCGCTGTTAAAAGACGGAGACTGTTCTAATGAGAAAAAGAAAGTGTGGAAGAGAAGCTACGGTTAAAGTCAAAGATCATGTAGCCGAAGCTGTAATGATTGGAAAAAATTTAAAATGCAGGACATAGATAGATTATATAGAATCATGGGTTCAACACAGAAACCGACGGCAGAAAAGAGCTAATGGGTGGAAATGTAACCAACGGGGAAGATCAAACCAATGACTAGGGAGGGTTATTATAACTTCTCCTTCCCTGGATGAGAGCCTGAGTTGTCCGATTAAGAGAGGCACAAAGTGGATAACAAGAAAGGGGGTTCATACGCCGTATTTCAGATATGACATTGTAAAAATACCTGTAAAAGAGGGATATGTTCCTTGGTTTCAGAACGACCAAGAAAAAGTAGATAGCGAAGGACAGGCCAGAGATGACAGCGTAGAGTGAACTGAAATGGAGGATCCGAAGAAAGCCCGAAATAGTCTTTCCGGAGAAGATGAGAAAAGGGTTTAGTGGATCGGGATGCAGCACCCAAACCTCACGGGGATAAGAATGTACAAAGACAGAATAGAAGAACACCGATAAGAGAGGAAAGATTTAATGAAAGATATGAGGACATAGTTATAGAACTGTTTCCAATATACATTTTAAAGAAGGAGTGACGAAAGAAAGACGATGGTGGCCTGATTATTTTGTAACAATGAATAGAGAGCGAACAAGTACTAGGGTGGGTTGGGCTGACTAATTACAACTCAAACAAAATTACACCTTGTTGAGTAAAATTCAACGTCCTTCTAAGCCAAAGTAAACGTTTCAAAGCGAGAGGTGCTATATGATTTGGAATATTTTTTTTGTAAATCGTGTAGAAATAAAACGAATATCAAAATACCGGTATTTTTATTGCAATACACGTTTTCAACACCATTCATAATTCGTCCGAAACCCGGTATTTGAAATCCCGGAATATCGGTATTAAAAGCTCGATGTGTGATCAATCAGTTTATGAGTTTTTATCAAAATCCTTAATTATTTCAAAATCGGGGATTTCGACATCTGAATTCAGCTTTCAATTGAAATATAAAATGTTAAAATCTGTCAAACTGTTCGTTAGTCATAATCGACTAATCCAAAATATTTTCCTCTTACTGGAAACTTAACAGTCTTATTATCAACTTATTTATTTCCAATTTAGACAAGGATTAAAGTTCCGAATAAGATATACGTCAAAATCAGTTGAGACGTCCTCTTATTAAAATCAAAATACTATACATTACACAGATGAGTTTTACACAAGTAAAACCATATCTAATAGAGGGCAAGAGAATTAAAAAAAAGGATTTATGTGGTTTAAAGAAAACAACCCTTGTAAGGATATAGTAAAATTGTAAAAGTTAAATGATCTTGTATTTGATATTTAGGTCATTTCAACGAGTTTAAAGTACTACTTGATCATAATAATTAGAAGATTACCCATTAACTAACAATATAATAATTTAATAATACGTTTTAACTCGTCCCACACATATCTTGTGAGCATAATGACATTTCAATTCCCATGCTTAGAATAACTGGGATACCAAAATTAATTAATAGCAGTAGAAACCGAGATGACGAGAGTTTCTGTACATTTCGCGTTACTTTGAGCTCATACGTATGTACATACTCAAACGTAATTATCCCAAAAGCATTCACAAATTTATTTGCAATTGTTTCAAAGAAATTTAAATAAAAGTATACCTCTTCTTCTCTTTAAACGGTTCAAATAGAATAAATTGAATCGAAACTGTATGTAACTAATAACGATGTTATCAAGATAGAAATTCAATTTCGATGTGTACTGAATTCGAAACTTGAAACTTAGTCAATTAAGCCCAACACATATTGACAATTTAATAACGTTTCTATTTTAACGCGGTATTGGTGATTTAATTAAAAATTAAATCTCGAATGATGTATAAACATTCCGTTTGATTTTATAGTGTCCAATCGCGTTAATGGGGCGTATAGTTCATGTTACAAAACGATATTATGACCGTAAAAGAAACCGCTACATAAACGTTCACCCATCATCGACATAAACCATTCCCAATGTTTGCTCAGTAGCGATATCCCATTCGAAATCATAACACTTATGGGCGCAATGTTAAACAAAGTGGCGAACGGCAAATATACCACTCAGACCTCGTTTCCCCACATTATTTCTTTCATAAATCTCACCCGCCTTTCGTGAATCATATAAAGTACTAGTCATCATTGAGAATTTTGAGAAAGCGTCGACGAAATGTTTACTTTATTATGATTATTCTTAGAAAAGTTTCCGTCGACATGTGTGTCTTTAATAAGTTCTTTTACATTTTCAAGATAAAATTTTTAGGTCGAAAAATTTGAAATGGAAAACTTTTATATTAGACTTTCATGATGTGAATATGAGAATTGCATTTTCCGTTTGGTTATTACATCATCATACGCCAGCTTAATGCATGAATATCAGATTCATTAGTGAAAGAAAAAGTCATTGTTCGTCGAGCTAGAATGATTTATTTTAATGGCCTCTTCCTTGCCATCATAAGGATGCACGCATCTTGCGTCTCGGTGGACGACCAATTAAGGTATTAAAAAAAGTAATTTTTATTGAAGACGTCTTTTAATTAAGAATTTTGTTCTGTTTAAAATGAAACTTTACTAAACTACGAAACATAAATCAAGTTTTGGGTAATAGGTAACTATAGTTATAGGTGTCCCACGAGGAATGCTTATCGTCCAACTCCTAACTCAATAGACACCAACCCAACTTGTAGATGTGATAGCACTTTAATTAGTCTTGGGTGTAGAACGCCGTAAACTTCTATCAATAACAAGAAACGCATTCCGTTTGAATCAAAACTTCGAGTATAAATAAAAATAAATTCATCGTAAATTATTGTTAGACCTTCAATACATTCTCAGTCAAGGCATTGTCTGGAGAGATATGTTCGTAATATTACAAAA
Source organism: Onthophagus sagittarius (assembly GCA_036711965.1). NCBI lineage: Eukaryota > Metazoa > Arthropoda > Insecta > Coleoptera > Scarabaeidae > Onthophagus > Onthophagus sagittarius. The sequence goes on from JASERS010000001.1 coordinate 57,567,552, forward strand.
TAAGTTTCTCTGTGGAAATACGCATTGTTAGAGTTCAACTATACAAAAGACATATCTAACCACCAATTAGGAATGGTGGTTACCAAGTTTAATAGTATCTCTTTATCTAATATGAGAGTAGCGATTGAATGAGTGAATGGTACTAGTAATTTTCTAGATAAAAAAAGCAAGTATTAAAGACAATCTTAATGTCGTTTATACATAGAAATTGTTACCTAGAAACAATTATTTACCAACTACATTATGGTTGCCCATATCAGAACAAAAGAATTTCACGCAATCACTTAGAGTGAAAACAATTTAATGAAGTGTTAATAAATGCCGAACAATCAAAAAGTCAGCAGTTCTCAGCAGGCGTATAAACAACGAGAGAAACGAGTTGGCAATCGACAATAAATAAAGCGTAAATTGCGCAAATAGAATACGATCTAATATAGTGAATTTTGACACGAATATCAACTGACCGCGCCCGTTCCGCTCAGACGACCGTCGGGAAAAATAAAAAAAGAGTATAATCTTACTTCGGTATAGACATGAGGTACTGCAGAAGTCGGCGGTAATCCTCTGGTTTAGCACGTTCCCTTCTAGGACTAGCAGGAAACGATAGGACTGGCCCTCCACGTCTATCCCGGCCTCCCGTTAACACAACCAACCGTTCTTGTAAAAGGGGCATTAGTTCCACTGCACGTTGCCCATCCATATTTTGTTACCTATGAACAATAAAAGAAATAAATTAATATTTAATTAATTTTTGGTGTAAATTATGATGTCATCAAAAACTTGTTAATGAAGAATTTAAATAAAATCGAATGATAGGTGAACATATGAAAAGAGCATATGGTAGACGTAAGATCATTTTAAGTGGGCATAATTTGGCTTTTAATATCTTAGGAAAAATTAAATTGTAATTTACGTCGAAATTAGAAGGCAACTTCTTCATATTAATAAATTCTCTGTTTAATAACTTGTTAGATATTTATTAGGTGTCACCGGGAGAGGTTACGTATATGTATATTCACAACTAAATACTATATATGTATAAAAAAGTAAATACTTAGGCTTGAAATTAGTTAAGGGTTTAATACAAATCGTTCTCTAGAAGAGATTATTGCCTTAAACGAGATGGTAAATATGTCACTTAATGCTCATATATCTTAGGAAGAGATTCCATATTCGTAAAAGTACAATAGATGTGTTATTCTTTCATGAATGTGTTTTTCCTAAAAATATGCCGTTTTGTGCCACAATTTTTAGTAAATAAATATATACCAAGTATTCCGAAATGAAGTACAGAAAATGGTACAACGAGATTCTTTACTTTAAAAAAGTGTATGGAAAAAGTGTCCCATTTAGAAGTTATTGATCATCAAAATCCTTGAAAAAAATATCATATTTTTCATTATATCTGGAGAATATATCAACAGATTTTAATGAATGTCACCGTCACTGCTTAATAATTAGCATATTTTTTTATTGGTCACGTAAATCGTATTAATTTTTTTTCTGGTAATGTACTAATCATTTGCCGATATTTTAGATCTCTTTGTAATTTTTCCTCCGATTCATATTTCACTCCAAAAAAGTTGTTTTCTGCTTCTCAGCTTAAGCACCAATTTTCCCTTACTGCGGTAGGTATCCTAGTAGGCGTTGATATAATTGCATTCAAAATCTCTTAACGTTGGTTTGACACCTAATGAGAATGAATGATCTTTTTAATGAAGAACTAGCCGACGTGATTAAATTTATGGGTTGTTGAAGATAATCTTGTAACCCGTGTCTTGATCGTGCTCCTCAATTAAATGTCGCTCTCGCAGAAAAACTTCTGGATAAACTCGCTGAAGGTACAAATGTTAGTTTTCAGCGTTTGTCCCTTTTATGAGTTTAATGTTCTGAAAACAATAATTAATCGCTTAATCAGACGTCAACTTCTCCATCCGTACCATGTGACATAAAAAAATCCAATGAGCCGCTCCATTGCAAAGTTGCCGAAAATTCATAAAATATCTATTTAAATTGTTATAAAGCAGTTGCAATTGCAACATAACCAACAATTAATTGTATTATCATTTTTTTTTCATTTCGTGTTTAAATACAAATTTATAATAGTAATGACTCTGCTTATAACGATCATTTGGATCTAACGAACTAATTATTATTGAAGTGACGGTTATAACGAACGCGTTCCTGTTATCGTGTAAATATCCAAGTAAAATACATTAACACTATATAATCCAGGAATTCTATGCAATCAGAAGAAAAAGCAGAAATGTTTAATGAAAATGACGACATGCCACTTATACAGTATGTATATTTCTAACATTTGTATAGGGCCGTGATTTTTGAGGAATACTATGGGTTGGGTTGAGCTCTAACATAGCATGGATGGAAGGTGAGGAAATTTGGAATACAGCGGAGAAGTTCGTGAGGGAGGTCATAGTCGAAAAGGAAGCAGTAGAGAGAACAAGGCAGAACATGTAGGTATGATGATGATGATGGAGGAGGAAAAGAGAGGGAGGCTTTCTAAAAGCCCCCTCTCACCAGGTACAGTATGTTTTATTCTTGAAATGGTATCGCTTTTCTCCCTATTTTCCGGTCGCTGTCCTGAATGTATCGACAGGATGGCAAAGGAGCAGGAGTCAAAAGGAGGGTAATAGGTATGACAAAGACGACGGGCAGAGGAGGAGGGCTCACTGAAAGTTTCCCCAACCAAGTACGTATGTTTTAATGTTGAATGGCAAAAAGTTAGATTTTGTTGTTTTTTCCCCTATTTTCCGGCTGCTGCTGTAAATATGGCGAAGGGAAGTTAGAGGAGCCCAAGTTTGGAAAATGTGGAACATATTGAAAAAATCCGAACCAACGCTTTTCAACATTTTCCGGAGGAGACGAAGAAAAGGGTTTTTAGTGGTTGGGACTTGTTCCCAACCACTAAAAACTATCTGACCACCCATCAACCCAGGCCAGATGTCTACTAGCAGATTTTCCCTGACCTCGACAAAAAGCTCTAACCTAGGTTAGATGAAGTTCAACCCAACCTAACCAAACCATAACATTCCTTATATTGAATGATATGAATTTGGAGCTCAACTCAATCCTAACTAAATCTATCAAACCCGCTAACTTATTTGAAAACTTAAACCCACTGTTGAAACTTCACTGTTTGGTTGGGTTGAGCTTTAACTTCATAACACTTGAATGGTGTGCAGTTGGAGCTCAACCCAATCCCAACCAAATCTATAGAACCCGCTAACTTATTTGAAAACTTAAACCGACTTTTGAAACTAAATATTTGGTTGGGTTGAGCTTTAACTTCATAACACTTGTATGGTATGCAGTTGTAGCTCAACCCAACCCCACTTCTTGCCATCTATCATATTGAATTGAACTGGAAGATTTGTTATTCTGATTGTGAGTTGGATTTTTTTGGGTCCCGAAAAAACGCATTCTAAAGATACCAAAATTCTCAAAAAAGTACTAGATTTCTTTGTTGTTCGAACTGAAATGATCGCTAATAAATACTATATTGATGTATTTACTAATTAAATATAATTAGTAAAAGTAATTAGAGATTTAATGATAGTAATTAAATGATACTAAATTAGTATATGATACTAAACTGCAAGAGAACAGGGATATAAAATCTTATTTATTTCATTTAGTGTACAACTTCAAAATTTGGTGTTATGGTAACTTCGGAATCTGCAGAACCAAATTCCGCTAGATAGAGTGCTGGATTTGAAATGTTTACATGCAATCATCTATTTTGAAAGATTGTAGTTCCTCGCCCGAAAGTGACCTCGGCTGAGCGATAATAAAATCGTCTTATAGTAGACTTTATATATTTATGAATGTGTTTTTTCTAAAAATATGCCGTTTTGCCACAATTTTTAATAAATAAATATATACCAAGTATTCCGAAATGAAGTACAGAAAATGGTATAACGAGATTCTTTACTTCAAAAAAGTGTATGGAAAAAGTGTCTCGTTTAGAAGTTATTGATCATCAAAATCCTTGAAAAAATATCATATTTTTCATTATATCTGGAGAATATATCAACAGATTTTAATGAATGTCACCGTCACTGCTTAACAATTAGCATAACTTTTTATTGGTCACGTAAATAGTATTAATTTTTTTTCTGGTAATGTACTAATCATTTGCCGATATTTTAGATCTCTTTGTAATTTTTCCTCCGATTCATATTTCACTCCAAAAAAGTTGTTTTCTGCTTCTCAGCTTAAGCACCAATTTTCCCTTACTGCGGTAGGTATCCTAGTAGGAGTTAATATAATTGCATTCAAAATCTCTTAACGTTGGTTTGACACCTAATGAGAATGAATGATCTTTTTAATGAAGAACTAGCCGACGTGATTAAATTTATGGGTTGTTGAAGATAACCTTGTAACCCGTGTCTTGATCGTGCTCCTCAATTAAATGTCGCTCTCGCGGAAAAACTTCTGGATAATCTCGCTGAAGGTACAAATGTTAGTTTTCAGCGTTTGTCCCTTTTTAGAGTTTAATGTTCCGAAAACAATAATTAATCGCTTAATCAGACGTCAACTTCTCCATCCCTACCATGTGACATAAAAAAATCCAATGAGCCGCTCCATTGGAAAGTTGCCGAAAATTCATAAAATATGTATTTAAATTGTTATAAAGCACTTGCAATTGCAACAAAACCAACAATTAATTGTATTATCGTTTCATTTCGTGTTTAAATACAAATTTATAATAGTAATGACTCTGCTTATAACGATCATTTGGATCTAACGAAATAATTATTATTGAAGTGACGGTTATAACGAACGCGTTCATGTTATCGTGTAAATACTCAAGTAAAATACATTAACACTATTTAATCCAGGAATTCTATGTAATCAGAAAAAAAAGCAGAAATGTTTAATGAAAATGACGACATGCCACTTATACAGTACGTATATTTCTAACATTTGTATTGGGCCGTGATTTTTGAGGAATACTATGGGTTGGGTTGAGCTCTAACATAGCATGGATGGAACGTGAGGAAATTTGGAAAACAGTGGAGAAGTTCGTGAGAGAGGTCATAGTCGAAAAGGAAGCAGCAGAGAGAACAAGGCAGAACATGTAGGTATGATGATGATGGAGGAGGAAAAGAGAGGAAGCTTTCTAAAAGCCCCCTCTCACCAGGTACAGTATGTTTTATTCTTGAAATGGTATCGCTTTTCTCCCTATTTTCCGGTCGCTGTCCTGAATGTGTGGACAGGATGGCAAAGGAGCAGGAGTCAAAAGGAGGATAGTAGGTATGACGAAGACGACGGGCAGAGGAGGAGGGCTCACTGAAAGTTTCCCCAACCAGGTACGTATGTTTTAATGTTGAATGGCAAAAAGTTAGATTTTTTTGTTTTTCCCCATTTTCCGGCTGTTGCTGTAAATATGGCGAGGGGAAGTTAGAGGAGCCCAAGTTTGGAAAATGTGGAATAGATTGAAAAAATCCGAACCAACGCCTTTCAACATTTTCCGGAGGAGACGAAGAAAAGGGTTTTTAGTGGATCTTTAGTGGTTGGGACTTGTTCCCAACCACTAAAAACTATCTGGCCACCCATCAACCCAGGCCAGATGTCTACTAGCAGATTTTCCCTGACCTCGACAAAAAGCTCTAACCTAGGTTAGATGAAGCTCAACCCAACCTAACCAAACCATATGTGTGAATCACATATGGTTCACACATATTGAATGATATGAATTTGGAGCTCAACCCAATCCTAACAAAATCTATCAAACCCGCTAACTTATTTGAAAACTTAAACCCACTGTTGAAACTTCACTGTTTGGTTGGGTTGAGCTTTAACTTCATAACACTTGTATGGTATGCAGTTGTAGCTCAACCCAACCCCACTTCTTACCATCTATCATATTGAATTGAACTGGAAGATTTGTTATTCTGATTATGAGTTGGATGTTTTTGGGTCCCGAAAAACGCATTCTAAAGGTACCAAAATTCTCAAAAAAGTACTAGATTTTTTTATTGTTCGAACTGAAATGATCGCTAATAAATACTATATTGATGTATTTACTAATTAAATTTAATTAGTAAAAGTAATTAGAGATTTAATTATAGTAATTAAATGATACTAAATTAGTATATGATACTAAACTGAAAAAGAACAGGGATATAAAATCTTATTTAATCCATTTAGTGTACAACTTCAAAATTTGGTGTTATGGTAACTTCGGAATCTGCAGAACCAAATTCCGCTAGATAGAGTGCTGGATTTGAAATGTTTACATGCAATCATCTATTTTGAAAGATTGCAGCTCCTCGCCCGAAAGTGACCTCGGCTGAGAGATAATAAAATCGTCTTATAGTAGACTTTATATATTTACTAGGATATAAAAGGGACAATTTCGCTTTAAATCGCCGAGGTCGCTTGTGGACGAGCAATTGGATTTCAAATATTGACATAAAACTTCGGTGAAGAGAACATAAAAATGTCGTATAGAAGACTTTATATACTTTCATACATATACAACGAACGATTTCGCCTCAAACCGCCGAGATCGCTGTGAGCGAAATGAAATATTAATACGAAATCGTTCATTTTGGAAGATTATAGCGCTTCGCCCGCAAGCGACCTCGGCGAAGAGAGAATAAAATCGTCTTATAGGAGACTATATACATTTACTAAGATTTATAAGGAACGATTTCGTCTCAAATCACCGTGGTCGCTTGCGGACGAGGCACTATATTTGAAATATAAACAGAAAACTGTGTATTTTTGGAGAATTGTAATGCCTCGCCCGCAAGCAACCTCGGCAGAGCAAAACAAAATCGTTTTTTAGATTTCATATATTTACTAAAATCTACAACGTACGATTTCACCTGAAATCACCAAGGTCGTTTGTGGGTGCGGTGCTACTTTTGAAATATCAACAGAAAATCGTCCATTTTGCAAGATTGTAATGCCTCACCCATAAGCAACCTCGGCAAAACGAAAATAAAATCGTCTTATAAGAGATTTTATATATTTACTAGGATATACAAGGAACGATTTCATCTCAAATCACTGAGATTAATCAAAATTGTAATGCACCTTTTTTAGCATCTTATTAAAATAGAAAAATAACTCAAAATTCCAAGAATTAATTTACACTCGTTAAAATTTAATTGATACATATTTAATAGAAATAAAAAGAAAAAGAATTAATTTGTGATCTGAAATAAATTCATTGGGTGAAGATGCAAGACACAAAAAAATAACATGCTTCTTAATATAGCATCATTTCTCCTTATAAAGATATAAATAGGAACTCATTGGTATGTAGATTTACGATAGGTTACTGAAATTAATAATTTCTCTTTTCCGCTCCAAGTTAATTTAGTAGATAACCTGTAAAGGTAAGGGGGTATTTCTTCTCCGCAGAAACAAGAGACTTTTGTATTTAGGATTAATGAGTCGCATTCTTGTCAACAGTCATTACATGAACAAATAAATTTTCTTATTTGTGACAATAATTTCTGTTTTGGTATACCAATATTACCACAAATCTATTAATTACCAATGTTTATGAGTTTTAACGTTTTATAGCAAAAATTGTTTAGCTAAAATTAAGGATTATTAATTACATTTTATAACGTTTTTGATAACTATATTTTCTATAAACGAGCCAAAGCTCCTCGTGCTTTCTAAGTGGTGGTCTCAATGTCTAATGCAGCGCCAGTATCGGTTAAAACGATGCTTCTAAGATAAGTGAAGCGTGACGCACGCTCCATGGATAAGCCATAAATCAGTTAACCATTATTGTTAGAGTGATTTAAGTGAGTATCTTTTATTTAATCTGTATTTATTTTTAAATTCACAGTTCAGTCTCATTCTCGTAGATCTCGAGATTCTACTTTTATATGTCGTATATAAAGCAATACTTGATTACAAACTTTCCAGATGATTCATCATGCGCCATTGAATTCATCGTGTCTTATCCTTTGTCTCTTTGCTCATCATGAAATTTAAGACTACTATAAATAATAATTGCGATAAAATCCTGTCTTACTTTACAGTTAGTGCCTATTGCATTTAGCGTCATAATTGAATAAAAATCACAATAACAAGAAATTTAATATCTCGTGACTGTTCTATTATGATTGCGATAAGTATGCAGGCCATAACTAATGCAAATTCGTCTTATTCCAAATATTACTGGAAATTCCCAGCAAGTTTATTCTTTTCAATTGGCGCACTCCTCAACTGCAAAAAACATCGAATAAGTGGTATAAGAGATCAACAATAGCCTTGAGTTGAATCATCCGCCTTGAAAACTTCAGCTGATATCCTATGACTATCTAATCAACCAGTAAGCCTTAAGTAATCCACAAATTTTTGGGTTGGAAGTAAACCAAGAAATGTTTAACTGCGTTATTTACCATATCGTCTGTTTAGCAAGGAAGCCACGTAACTCAAAATTTTTATCAAACTTTTACGATTAAATCTACTAAAACCGCGTGTATCGAAATGCATGTCATCGCTCAAATCCTTAACACGTTGACCGCTACGGCACTTTTCGGATTCCGATCCGAGAAGACAAATCGATTTAATCGTATTATATTATTAAAAATCCTAATTATGATTCGTAACAATTATTAAAAAGTTTAGAGGATGTTTTTTTGCAGAAAAAAAAGGTCTTACGAATTATCTCGTATCGACTTTTGGTAGACAAAGTTCTTGGCAGAACGAGTTGCTGGCAAAACGAGCTCTAAAAGTTGAATCGTTCAGACATGCTTCGACTTGTCACCCCGGTACAGTTTAGCTGTACCAGCTGGAGGCACAAAGCGAGTAAATTCTTCAGTATTATGGTTTATTATTACATTAGTTTATAATGAAATAGTAAATATTAAAATACGGAAAGAAATAGACCTATAGTAAGAGCTACTGAAACTGAACTTGAATATTTTGCTAATCTAAGTGAAAATTTATAAGTTCTTCGTCAATATATATCTACTTCAAAAAATTTTTCAAAAAGTTTTTTTAAAAAGATTTTTTGAATTTAACTACTGGCCAAACATCTCGCGAAAATTATCTCTCCGCAACACAAATCATATGTAAGGATCTCTATAATATAAATATATTTATTTACGAAATATATATAAATATCGTCGATGCTGAGGATATTTTGGTTAGTTTCGATGTAGAATCTCTTTTCACTAGGATGGTATCCTAGTGAGTAGTGGTATCCTAGTGAGTAGTGGTATCCTATTAAAGGATGCTGCAGTGGACGGTCTTCACAAGAAACTCATTCCAGAGGGATTGCCAGAACATGTTCCATATCTAGTGGAGTATTGTTTATCGTCGACGTATTTTAGTTGGAAAGGAGAGTTTTGTTTGAAGGGGTAGCCATGGGATTTCCATTGTCGCCGTTTATAGCTAATTTCTACATGGAATTATTCGAAGAAGAGCCAGTAGAAACCAAAGTTACGGCTTCTATATGTGGGCGATACGTTACGGCGATACGATATGGCAACATGGTAGAAAACGCCTCCAAGAATTTTTAGATCACTTAAACTCTCAACAAGCCATGGTCAAGTTTTTCATGGAAAAGGAATCTGTAAAACAACTACCCAACCTAATACTTCACATTACTAATGTATATATATATATATATATATATATATATATATATATATTCTATATATCTGTGTTTTGGTTGATCCGAGGTATCATCCGTTCGAATTACCATTCTATATATACGTATATATATTCTATATATCTATATATATATCCAGAATATTATGTCCTTGCCTCTTTTCGTTTTAAGTAAATTTATAAACAACATGAACAACTGATTGTTTGTTGTTCATGAAGTCCTTTGTATTTTAATCATTTTATTGATTATTTTCATCATTCCTTCATTTGGAATATTGGTATACAAATTTGTAACGTCTAATGAAGCCATTATAGATGTACCAAAGACATACTGTTATTTTGTTTAAATCTTCTTTTAGTTGTTTTCTATTTTGCAAATTAAATTCATTTTGAAATTGTAATTTTTATTTTAGAAACATTAGAATAAATCTGTTAATTTTGTATGAGGGTGAGTTGATTGATGAAATTGTGGGTCTTATAGGGTTACCGTTTATGTGAACCTTAATTATGAATATAACATAATGAATAATTAATATCGTTTTCATTAAAAAAAAACTCTTTAAGTTGCCTAATTATTTTTCTTACTTTTGTCTGAAATAGATTGGTTGGGTCGTTCTTTATTTTAACGAAGCCATTTTATTAAAAAACCTCATTGTCTTATCTATATAGTCACTTTTATCCAGTATAACAAAACCTGCATTCTTGTTCGCTCCTGTTATTAAGGCATTATTTTCTTTTATCTTTCTTTTTTTAATTTTTAATATATTTTTTAATTTTTATAATTTTCATATCTGTATGTCAAATATGGAAATTTTGTTTTTATTTTTATTCACTTACATTTTTATACACCAAAGCTATCAATTCTAAAGCATTACGCAGCTTCTTCGGCAGTGCCATAGAAATTTGCTCAGATGGTGGCTTTGGTAAAACATGAATGTAACGTTTTGCTACTCATGTTCTTGAAGAAATGTAAACATTTCGGCAGGTTGGTACTTCATCAGATGATTTGAGTCAAAAAAAAGGCACCACACAACCCCCTGGGATCGATATATTGTAACGACCGTGTTACAAAATCGACATGCCACAACAGTTGAGATAAGAAACTGTTCGGAATAAGTGCATCAGATCAACGTGAATGAACACATAATATGGATAAAATTTGAAGAAGAATGGTTGGGATCATAGAAACTATCAACTGGACTACAGTTGCTTTGAGAACAGTGGACCAATGCAAATGAACAAAACTTACTGTTCTCAAACCAGTCAACGTTCGGCTTCTACTTTCCAGTAGTCATTATGCTTAGTACAACATCTTTGAAAGACTACAGTACCAGTTTAGATATGAATCTGCTTGGAAGCACGTACGGAGCTTTGCTTTATCAACGGCAATCTAACCAAGAAGATATTTTACAATAATGAAAAAAATTTGGTTGAACACGTGGTCCTTTCGGTTCATTCATTAGTAACAATTTTTTGTTTATGCACGATACTACATACTTTAGTACAGCCCGCATCGTGTTCCAATACCCTGATGTTGGGATATCATCAGTATCGCTTGCAAGATTTAAACACCATAAAACCTATGCAGGATATACTGGAGAAACAAATTGCATTATCTTTTAGAGCTTATAACCTTGATGTTAACAGCAATACAAAATTGAACAAAAACAGAAGTGATGAGAACAGTCTTACATTTAAAATTAAATTCTTATGTCGGTGCACTCCACAGGAAGCTTCAAAGTGTAGGAAGAAAATAAGCATTACCGTTATTCAAACATTGATAAAATTCAACCGCCCAAAATGAGGAAAGGGACCTACAAAAATATTAACAACGGATGAGCTTTTCAAATAAAAAAAAAACTCGTCAAATCAAGCCATATATTCAAAAGTTGAAACTAGTCATTATTTTAGGTGACGCGTTTTTGAATGCCGCTGAGTGTGTATTAATTACTTTTCTTTCCATGATTCCTTTGGCGGAAATCGTCTCAAAACTGCAAAACAGCAAAAATTATCTGCAATAATTTACTAGTACCAAGCCAGTGTTGCAACTACAAGATTGTTATCATCGTTAAGTGAAGTTTCATTTAAGATTACTACTACTACATATTATAAACTTTCATTTCAAAACATGAAATGAAATAACATAATTAAATATTACTTATTTAATGTTTACAATTTGGTAACAAGTATAAATTAATTATTAAACTGTTAGTATGTAACTCTTTGATTGTCATAGGCATTTAACATTAATAGTTTTTTTGGCTTTCAAAGTGTTTCATGTTACCCAATTTATAAAAATCTTTTTGTAATCTGGACCTACACAATGGATTCGCAAAATGAAACTGTATTTGCAGACAAAATATACATATCTAACCAAAATATATTTTAACACATACGAGTTTAACACCATCGTTTACAATCAAAATTTCAAATATATTGAACTTTGTCCTATTAAAATATAAAAGTTTCACTTTACCAATATATCTTCTAAAATAAAATTGAAGCATAATTAAAAATTTGTAAAAAGAACACGTCGAGGTCAAAAATAATCATGTTTTCAGAACTACGTTGAGTTCTAATATTAAAGATTATTTAATTAATGCTGAAAAACAATGTAATCTCCTAGCTTTGTATTCAAAAATTAAGTCTCACTAAAGCAATAAGCGAAATATATTTCTTTTAAGTTAATTATCCTTTAATTTAATACGGACGCTTTACAAATGATGCCAATAAATAATTGCTATTTAAAAATGAGAGACAAATGAGTGGAACCACTTAACTGGCTAAGAGTTTATAAACTGCAATGTAAATATTAAGACCTGTAATACCAACTATTATCCCACAACCATTATTTATTCTTAAAGGTGGGTAATGCTATCGCTTTGATTACTGTAACTTAAATATCGTTTATAACTTAAAAGTCGTTTTACTTCAAAACAAATAAGTTGACAAAAACAAGCCATAAGAATTATTTGGGTGAGCGAATAACGTAGAATTTTGTTTTGGCAGTTACTCGCTGATATCTTTGCTAACTTGAACATAAAGAAGTAACTCTTGAAGTTTTGGTGAATCTGAACAAACAGTACAAAAACGTGCTTAATTTATACAATGGATCCATTTTTGGTGCCAAGAAAGATACTTTTCTCCATAATGAAAATTATTAAAAACTTCAATTTAGGATACGAATTATAAAAAAATCATTAAAAATGCATTAGTCCTTTGTTAACTTTACCATATAAATACTATAGTTGGATCATCCGTCATGTCATCTGTCTATAAAGAACCGTCGTTCACGAGCGTGCAATAAAAAACCCGTTTTACAGCTTACCTGAGTTCTTTGTAAATTAAAGAGAGTCCTTTCCAATATCAACCCGCTTGGGATTTTATAACCTCTCCAACAAATTCCCACATTTAATCAATGCAATTTTAACAAAACGAAAGTCGATAAATTTAAAAATATACGAAATACAATAAAACCTCGATTAACGGATAGAATACAGAGAAGATAGTATCAGTTATAGTCAAAAGATAACTATATGAAACGTTTTCGATTAGCACTTTAAACCGCTTGAATTGATAATGCAGAAGACACAGAAAGAGGACTGGGAGCATACATCCTGAGCATCAATATATTTCACACTTTGAATTAAGAAATGCTGAATTTACTCTATTTTTGGTTTGTAATATTACTAGTTTAAAGCTAATGGTTCGTGCATAATACAAAATAAAAAATCTTCATCGAGTTCTAGTTTTAGTTCAATGAAAAATATGCACGCTGAATAACAATTTAAACTAGAACACTAGCATTAGAATTATCATTATAAATAGAAATAGGTTCTTTATTATACCATTTGGAAAATTTCTTTTACATTAGTCACAGCAAAAAAAAACATATACAAAAAAAAAATAAACAGACCAAAATGTTACAAAATCGTTTACTTTCTGTTATTAGGTTGGGTTATTTTAATGTATTGTAGACATTCTAGAATATTCATACACGGAACAGTCAGAATATTCAGTTCGGAGAATTTGGTTTTACAGCATTTGGCAAAGCGCAATCAATCATAACTCTAAAGCATCTTTGTATTCGAAAAACCTGGGCAGTGTGAGTAGAGTGATCTCAACATAATTGACGTAGGATACTTGTATATTTATCAGGTTTCTCTTATTTTCTATTTAACTGCTTGACCAATCTCACACACAAGCCTATCAAGTTAGCTTGGAATGAAGTATATATATTTAACAGTCTGAAGCAGATCTGGTGGAATTCCCCACAACGACTCATTTTTGGACGATTCACCGCAAGATTACTGAAAGTCATTAACAGCTCGGAAAGTCATTAACATATATTAAAAACAGCAAAGAACCTAATACAAATCCATGTGAAACTCAGTACTTAACTATAATTAGACTTATTACCAGAAGGCTAGTCATTGAAAGAAGCAATATACTGCGGAAGGTAAGACTTAAGTGGTAGCAACGACGCGTGAGAGCATACGAAATTGTTAATGGATGGAGAGGTATAACACAGGTGATTTCTTTGGGTACATAAGCACCGCTTGTAAAACTCGATACCACTTTCAGAAAACTTGATATTGCTTCCAAAAGACTCGAAACGCTTCCAGAAGACAAACAGTTCTCAGAAGACTCGATACTGTCTCTGGAGAACTTGAAATGTTTCTATAACAATAGGCACTGCTTTTAGAAGATTTGATATTGCCTCTGAAAGACTAGAGATGCTTCAGATGACTAAAAACTAAAAATACTTCCAAAAGAGCACCCCTAAAATTGTTAATTATTTTATCTGGATTGATGTTGCCATTTTCAATTAATTTTTTAATTTTAATGTACTGATGAGCTTCATCACCCAGCACTATTGTATTATATATTGCAATTCGATCAGCAAAATGTAGTAAGAGTGTGGTGTCAGTATTAATAAATCTCCAAAAGGAAGCTAAAGCTTTGAAGCTACAATATAAATATAATTAAATTTTTCGAAAGTGAGTTAATTAATAACATGAATTATAGTGTCTTTTTATTATGTTCATGCAGTAACATTAAACATTACTTCGGTATGAAAACAAGGTAAACACATTAAGTACATAAATATGGAGTAAATTAAGAACGAAGTCATTCTGTTTAAACATATGCAATAGGTAAGACTTAAGGATTCTTAAGGATTCGGTATTTGCTAGTATTATAAATTGTTAGTGGTTTTATCTAGATTGAAGTTATCATTCATTTTAATTTTTCTTTATTTTAATGCACAATGGAGCTATTCTTCCCAGAATAGTGCCAACAGCAAACGTTTTTTGAAGCTGCCATTCGTCGTTTGAATCCATATCCAATTCAGTTTTTTCAGCACCTATACGTATTTTCTAAAGCCGGTACCTATGAGCAGTAGAATACTGAGTTCACTAAAATGGTCAACTTTTAATTTGTGCAACAATAACTCGTGGTCGTCAGCAGTCAGCAGGTTGCTTTCAAAGCCATTTCGTATGCGCTGAATAAAAAAATGTATTGCGGAAGTGGTGAAGGAACGGAACCCGATGAAGTAACGCACGTGAAGGCCGATTCCTTAGGCGAATCGCTACAAGGGATTGATTTCAAAGAACAACGCTGATTGCGGTGGATATTTACAGAAGAATTTCTTCCTTTGAGCTTCATACATACCGTCGTTAACTTTAGCTTCCATTAACATCTACCCATAAAGCCAGACTTGCATGGTGCCACCTATGCCAAACTTGCCAAACAGACAAACTTGCATGGTGCCACCTGTGTATATTTAGACCGAAAATTGTTTCACTACAAAATTATCAAATTGTTTTGACATTTTGATATTTCCTACTACCTATATTACATAAAGAACTCGTATCGAAGTATCGTTAAGCATTACATATGGTAATGGATAAATGTCTGGTACGTATGTATGTGGTTTTTTTTATGATGGCATTAAAAGAAGCGGAGACATAGAGGAGAAAACGGAATTTGGAGTTCGTTCTAAGATGACAGATAGCCTTTACACCTGGGGTTATGGTTTGGGGGCGATATGTGCTGGATTAAGGTCACCCATTACGTTCATTCTAGGCACTTTAAACCCACGTTGTTACATCGACAAAGGTCTGGAACCGGTGTTAGTACCTTTTATGTAGACGTTGAAGAATACCACCTTCCAACAGGATAATGCAAGACTCCATAGTGCTGTATTTTAATGAAGATAGAGACACATGTTGTTCATAACATGTAATTATATCCATAACAGATCCAACTGAAATCAAACCTGGGTGTACTACTAAATGGAGGGTTCTATACAAAAATTAAGCTCAAGAAAGGATTCCGGACGATAACAAAAGTTGAAGAATACTGCCATAGATAATCACATATGCTCGTGTGTATTTGTTCGGCGTGCAAATGTGACAATTTTGCATCACAGAATATGGGCTGATTGGGAGAATATGGGATCCAGTATAATTGTAGTACCTATGACAACCCTGTATTTACCAAATGTTTAATTGTTTGAGTTCAGTGAATAGACCATTCTTTGGTTTAGAGATTATGTCAGAGATAATTGATTCGACATTACACCTAGAACTTAAACCATTCGAATTTATTCATCTTAAGAGACGCACTGCTAAACCCGACTGTTTTTAGTTCTTCGTCTAGCATTAGTTCCACTTTTAGTTCAATAAAAATATACAACGATATTTGAATAATTAAAGCATTGAATAACAATTAAGACCAACTATTGTCCTTGATTTATACAGGGTCTATTTATATTGACTTTCGCAATAAACATGAAATAAAGCAACTTGAGGAATAACCCGAGTTGGATTCAATCTATGAATAGATAGATACCTATTCAACGAGGTTTCGCTGTATTTGATAAAAGTTGGTAGTAGAATAAAAAGGTATAAAAATTTTTTGAAAAATTTTATATCATCGATCATTTTCACCAATAGTTTGAATATGTTCATAGCACATATCAGTTTATTTTTCATAGTTTTTAAAAAATTTGACGGGAACAGCAACTCCGGAGGGGCAAGCTGCCGCAGAGTTCCGTAAAGTTCCGAAGTTGTAAAATCAATTTTCAAGCGCGGTAAAGCTTCAACGACTCCGGTTCACAGTGTTCGTTAAACGCAATTATCGATTTGCGTAACTGATTCGCGCTTAAACGGCAAAATGTCAAAACGTCCATCATTTTACGCAACTATCCCAGATTGTTTATGAGTCCTCTTTTCTTGGTGACACTATCGCATTTAAAAATTCGATCGAATTGACCAACTTAAAAATAGTAAATAAATGTATATTCAAAATTTAAATATTTTAACGAAACGTCTTAAACGTTTGGTATTTCAGATGGAGAGTCGTTATTTTATAAATGTAAATTTTCTGCGAAATACCAAGAACGTAAGTTACGTGTCGAACTCTCGCCAAATCCGATAAAACCGTGCTTGCTAGAACCGCATTATAGACTTCAAGTACGTTTATGTAATATCTTCCAACGCAAACTTTATTACAAAAATAAATATATTCTGATAGCGTATTTAAAAAACTACTTTTAACGTCAATTTGAATTGCTAAAACAATAAGAAAACCGGGTTTATTAAAATAACAAAAAGGAAATGAGTACATTAAACTGTATATTAGAGTTGAATGAGTTATTTATTATCTAGTTACAAACGAAAAGTGGTTGGGAAAGAATGAATGAAGAAATTACGAAACGTAATGGGAGAAATATATAACATTGAGTGGAAGAAAAGTTGGGTTGTTCTAAAATTAGATAGCAAACTAAATAAATTGGATTACTCAGTGATACAGAACGAAATATTTCCTACTACATACGTTTACATTAATATTTATAAATTTCACGCTCACTTTACCTCATACACTAATATTTACTTTTAGAAGCACATCCATCAATCATCCATCACAGAGTGATTTAAATATTTCAAAACATACGGAAAAACTTTTAATCTTCAATCTTAAAAAAACAAAAATAAACGATTTTTTTAAACAATTCTTTTCTAAATATTTCTTCCTCCGTTTTTACTAGATACAATCACAAACGGATTCACAACCAGAACGTCGATTAAATCAACGTTGGTTCCGCACTTTTAAGTAATTATAATCCAGAACAAACTGTTCGTTTCTTCGGCTTATTTCTATCCGACAGAGATCTTTTCTCGGTATTATTCGATTCCGATCTTT
The DNA here is from genome assembly GCA_036711965.1 of Onthophagus sagittarius. NCBI lineage: Eukaryota > Metazoa > Arthropoda > Insecta > Coleoptera > Scarabaeidae > Onthophagus > Onthophagus sagittarius. Next base: position 57,585,372 of record JASERS010000001.1, read on the forward strand.
TTATTTCTTTCAACGGACGTAGAGAGAACTTTATCGGCAACGTGCACATGACAGTTCTAGGACGGACGTCTAGAAACTTGCGAGCCTCCCCAATCGTATTGATTTCCTCAAATAAGAACGATTATTTCCTCTAATGGAATTTATACTGCGATACGAAACCTTTTACTGCAGGAAAAAATTTCATTTCTCGTTGGCCCAAAATAAAAAGGGAACCCTAAGTAGTTTCGATGATATCTATTATCATCTAAGCGCGTCAATTCAATAAGTGGGAACACGTCTGTTAAGGTCATCTAATAAATGTCATTATTTTTTGATCTAATAAGTTTTATTTAATAAAGGCAAAGAGTATTAGGGGGACACATCTAAAATCGACCGGTTGTTGTAGTCGATAAGCACTATGTATTTGAAAAGAAAAAGAGAATCTACGAACTAAATTTCAAATTACTGAATTGGAGTGGTAACAATGTATCTTATATTGACGCTAACATTCAAAAACCTCTTTAACAAATGTTGTAGAAATATTTCATAATGATATTGTTTCCATATCATTATGAAATATAGTGATTGAAATACCTACCATTACCAGCTAAAAGAGGGAAAAGGTATTTCCTTTGATGAAGGAAGAATTGTTGATATCTGTTCAACTTGTTGAAATGGTTATTATTCGAGAATGTAAAGATTTTGTTTATCAATATCAGTAATTATAAAAGAAACAATATTAAAAAAATGGTTTTAATTACAAATGCATTTTTGAAGGTCTCTATCAGGAGTTTTAATATTTTTCTAGGTTCAAAATCCGAATATCTTTTAGCATCAAATGGCAACAAATCTAGAATTGCAGAACCGTGGAAGACTGATGTTAGATAGATCATCATGGATTTCTGTCTTTTCAATAGGATTAGAAGGTCAATGATCTATTTCAGTGTTCTTTAATCAGTTTTCTACTTAAACACTTTGGAGGTTCCATGAGGCAATTGGAAAAACAATCAAAATTTTAATTGAAGACAATTGGGATGTTATCCATGTATATTACACTTTAACATGTAAAATAGTTTCAAAAACTTGGTGAATGCGTAGTCTTTTTTGTTATTTAATACTTACAAACACCTAAGTAATGTACTGTATTTTGTGCTAACCGGGAAAGCTTGCATAGAAATCTGCTTCTTCATACTGGTGTAAGATCGAGAGGAAAAGTTCTAACCCGATTCTGGGAATTACTTGCAATTCGTATCCTTTTATATGAACGTGAATTTGGTAGAATACTTAATGATATTAATTGGCTTCAAAGTATAGCCTACCTTGCAGACTTATTTTTGTACATGAATGACGACTGTTTCACTTTGAAGACTAAATACCATAAGTTATAAAGCCGGCAGCAAAGTAAAATTTAAACCAGTTTTAGGAGGAATTTATTACCAAAAAACAGTACAGAATGTAATTTAAGCGATTTCTTAGCAACCTATGATATTGTATTCGACCAGAATTAAAAAAGTAATATTTTGGAACATTTAACTTGCTTGCAAGACATTTTTGGAATATTGTACTTGTATTTGTAATAATTTAATTTGGATTGAAAATCCTTTTAATGAGTGTAGTGCTGTGAAAATCACACTATACACAAATCTGGGTGTGTTACTGAACGAAGGGTTCTGTAAAAAATTATCTCAAAAAAGGGTTTCACTTGATGATAGAGGTTGAAGAACACTGCTCTATTTCGTGAAGACAAATGAGTGAATCAGTTTCATTCGATTGAATCAACGTTATGGTAGAAAAAAGGACGTTTTATATAGTAAACTGAAGCAAATATACGAGAGGACACTCCCGCAATCCCATGATTTGCCAATAGTATATTAAGTGACTTAAATGAGAGAATTATGCATAACAGAAGTAGGGGAAAAGATTTCCCTGTACAATAAAGATAGCTCGAATGGAATAAGACTATGTCAAAAGGCTAACGTTATGACAATTGATATAAACAGCACAGACTTCTAAAGAAAATAAAACTGGAAGGTTATGTGATAGATTTCAGAGCAGCATTATGCATCAGATCCATCCAGGCAAATAGTAAAATTCTAGTCGAAGAAAAGGAAGATATGCATGAGAAATGTTGAGTGGAGAGAGCGTTGTAAATAATCCATATGCAGTACAATGTACTGAAAAAACGTAGGACTGCAAACTTTCAAATGAAAAGTACTTTAATGGAGATGATAAAAGGCAAACCATCGGTCAGACAGGAATACAGACGTTTCTTATGAAAATTGCTGTAACAAAGTTTATATGAAGAGTCAGAAAGAAAAACCATGATAATCCATTTTAATGCGACAATAAACCAATAGTGCTTATAAAATTCTTTTAACACGCATTTTAAAATAAAATCCAAGAGGGAGATCGTAGCCCATTGATATATACAAATCAAATTTTAAGAAGAAATGGATAGCTGCTCATAATAGGATAAATTTGTTTGAAAATTAGAATAGTAGTTAGATACATCTTGTTTACCAGTTTTGAAACCAAGTGAGTGCTAAATTCGTTTGTAGGCAAAACACTCGCTTAAATACTCATGATTACGTGTTTATGAGAAGCTAAACTTTGTAAATTTGATATTTTGTGTGAATATATAAAAGCTAACGCCTCCCCTGCAAACGATTTTGGCGATTGGAAAAGAAATTTGTTCTTTACATATCTTTTTGAGAGTGTAAATTCGCTTATAAGAAGACGTTGAGCCTTAAATACCCAAACTTGCGTATGGACGAGGCGCTACAATTCTTCAATCTTGATGTATTTGTGAATATTTTAATTCTTGTACATCAACGAAATTCACCAAATTTTCATATTATCGTATTTCTATCAATATCTACAGATCTAACAATAAAGGTGCAAGAGAATATCGTTGAGAATAAAATTTACTACAACTTGTTTTCTAAAAGTTTCTTTGTAATACAGTTTGAAGATATTATGCCGGCGTCATACTTAACACTTTTAGTTGCTGGATAGAGCTTGCAATACCGGGATTTCGAACAATTTCTGCCCAATACTATATTGACTATATTGATGGTATAATACCGGTATTTCGGTATTAGTATTATTACCAAACTAAATTAAAAAAAGGAAATTTAAAAAGCGCCAAATCATCGAGCGCCGCAATCACTCGGAATCATAGCTCAAGTGAACCTCGCCCAACATTTTCCGTTCCTTCGCTATGTATTTTGGAAGCCACATTGTAACTATTTACGAGAGAGCTCTCTCTCCTTCCCGCTCGATCGTCCACTATGCCATCATTTCATCACCATACTGTTACTGACTATGACCTCCCTCACAAACATCTCTACTGTGTTTCACCACCTTTCCCAATATTCCACCATAACTTTAATGGAATTTCTTGGAGTTAATACTATCCATAATTTCTTGTTGCTTGTATTTCATTTTACAAGCTACTTAAAAAAGGTGTGCTCAACATTGTCTAAGATCTAATCTATACACCTAAACAAAGTACAGTAGGAAACTCATATTTTCGCGCATGACAGCTCACGATGGCTTATTATTTATTATTTATCATCATTGCTTAATGTTGGACTAATAAAATACATTACAGCAATACCGGTATTCCAGTTTTAAAAAATTTTGAATACCGAATACCGGTATTGAGGTTTTAGTCCGATATTGCAAGCCCTAGTTAAATCACCTGCTAAAGCACATACCATCTGGAAATTGTCTTCTACTAGAAGCTCTATCATATCATATTTTGAGAAATGCATTGTGGACAAGCGCATTCTATGTTATTCCATAATATGAGAGGCAAAAAACAATATTATTCCTGACGTGAGGCATTCCATGTGTTGTGCATTCCAATTGTAATGCTGTAAGCACGACGGTTTCAACGATGCGCTGCTATTTATGGGGTAAAACATCAAAAGACAACTTATCATGGAAAAATGTAAACCCAGCATCACTACATAATAAAAACAATAAAAGAATTATAACAGAAACATGAAGGCCCCCTTATCGATACTCCAAAAGCAGTTTTTCAAGATCCAACAATGACAAGTCATGTATATTATAATAAAAATGAAATGTTTCACAACATTAACCATATTTTGACTACCACCGTTCCTTCCCTAACCTTTATATGTAGATTACACAAAATGATATGAAAGGAGAACGTATGATAGAGGAATGGAAAATGAGAATCATCTGCCCTATATACAGAAATGAAGACAAGGTCATATACGACAAATTTAGAGGAACCATGCTCATAAATATTGTACATAAAGTGATGTGCAATATGGTTTACTAGAGAATAAGACCGAAAATATACATACAGGGAAAATATCAGTATAGCTTCTTTCGAAGAAGGATCTGCGATGGAAAGCATATCATGTAATCGTAATCGGGATACGGACAGTGTGCCAAAATGAAAAGAAAGAGAAAATACGAACAATAAGTAAAATAAAGCTATGAGCTAGTTTGCCTTTGAAAATGTTCAAATATTAAAACTTAATTTTTATAATAACAACATCACAAATAAAAGAAAGAATACAAGCTCCAAAAATACGCCACTATGCAAAGAAAAATATTTATATCGAGAGGCATATAATTAAAAATGTATAAGACACTAATTAAATCCAATTGACTTATGAACACTTTTCCATTTTGGTAGAAAACAACAAAAAAATGTGATATCTTTGTTTAAAAAATTCTCCATGCAATATTCGGGACAATGATAGAAGAGGAGGGAACACGAAAAAGAACAAGGTTTATATTGCAGAACTTAATAAGGCAAAAACGTGAAACCTTGCGTATATCAAGTCATAATGACCCAAGGGTAGCTGTGTACGTTATAAGAGAGCATTGCTAGTATAATCTTCATTGTAAATACATGAAGTAGGAATATAAAGTCAAGGTAGAGGACTGGAAAAGGATTGAAAAAGATAAAATATAATATTTTTTAGAAACATGTGGGTAGCTAAGTGAAAAAATAATACAATTTTCTATTTTATGTACCCCAATATAGCTCATACAACAGTCGTTCCATCGTTAATTGGAAGGCAACTCTCCGTGAATGGCAAATTAAAGATGAGAACCTAAATAAAATATGAACAACTGATTTTCAGCCGTTATTGGAAATGGCTTCAGGCGATGTGGACTTTTCCACTACAGCTGAATGCCGCAGGTTTTTTTTTTTATTCAGAATCGATTAATTAACACAACAACGTTTGAATCCCCGATTACACCCTATCTTTTAAATTTTAAAGATATAATTAAAGTGGCAATATTGATTGAGGTGAAACTTGGATTGCCAAACTAAGAAGTACATATTATATATCGTACATATATTATATTAACATAAGAAAAATAACCAATACCTATATAGGGTGATTCATTACTAATTGGAAATATATTAACAGTACAATCTTGACCTCAAAATATGAAGATTTAACCCAAATTACCTACATGAAATATTGCTCCTGTCTGAATTACAGGGTATTTTATTTAAAAAACTATTTGTGCCTAGTACAAAATTGTTTTATGTAGTAGCCTCAGCCTGAATTAATTCTTTCGGTCTATTAGATGCTGTCATTGTTATCATAGCTGTTTAAATTTAAAAAGTCGATTAAGTGAAAATGCTGCGGCACAACCATTTCACTAATACTGAAATGCGATACATGCTTTGTATTTATACAAAAGAAAATTATTCCTGCGTTGCTGCTGTTCGCAAATATCAAAAAGTTTATCCAAACAGACTTCAACCCAATCGTCAAACTTTCAGTAATATTTTTAGGCAATTAGGAGAAACTGGACAATTTAGGCGTAATAGTGCTATGGGACGACCGAAAATAATACAACTGTAGATCAGGAAGATGATATTTTAGTGCGAGTTGCTAATAATCAACGAAATGGAGTAAGCCAATCTTCAGTTTTTCGAATACTGAATAAAGAAAATTTACGACCTTACCATTTTACACCGGTACAAAATTTATTGCCTAGAGATTATCCGTTACGAATGAATTTTGCTCAGTGGATGATAAATAAACAAAATGAAAATCATAATTTTATTGATAATATTCTTTTTACTGACGAGGCCACATTTACACGTAGAGAAGTTTTCAACTGGAGAAACAACCACTATTGGGATATTGAAAATCCCCAAGTAACGTGAGAATCACATTTTCAGCATGAATTTAAGATAAATGTATGATGCAGTGTATTTGGCGATAGTTTGTTGGTTCCTTATGAATTTCCAGCAAACTTGAATGGTAATTCGTATTTACAATTTTTACAAACTTCACTTTTCGATTATTTAGAGGAATTGCCACTTAATCGAAAAAGAGACATGTGGATCATGCAGGATAGAGCATCACCTCATTATCCTCTATTAGTTAATTATCTCGATAACCAATTTCCTCATCGTTGGATTGGCAGAGGTAGTGAATTTCCTTGGCCGCCTAGAACTCCCGATGGTAATCCCTTAGACTTCTATTTTTGGGGGCATATGAAATCACTGGTATACTCCCAAGAAATAAATACTCGTCAGGGACTATAGCAGCAAATTATTAATTCGGCTAATTTTATTGCTCATCAGCCGAACATATTTTTTGAAGTCAGAAGATCGTTTAGCCAAAGAATGTTTGATGATAAGGTTATTGAGGTAAACGGGGGTCACATAGAATTTGTTATAAAAGGTTTTAATTTTTGTTATTCATATTTTCGTGTGTTATTCAATTTTATTGTACCTACTTTTGTTTAGATTGTAACATTTGCAGAACCACAATTTGTTTTGAATTTTTAAATAAAACACCATGTAATTCAGTCAGGAGCCATATTTTATGTATGCCATATTTCCAATTAGTAATGAATCACCCTGTATAAATTAAGCATAAAATAATTAAGATATTGTACTAAAGCTTCGGATGCAGTAAACATCTTATAAACTGTGAAATTCAGGATCGATCGTATAACTACCGCTATAACGCCTGCAGCAAGCAATTCATTGAACTCAATTTTGCACTACACTTTGACATATCGACCCGAGCGTTATTAGTTTTAGCTTCGTTTGATATAAACCAAGCGTTTTATATTATTCAACAAAAGAAATTTAATGGCGTTAATGCCTATAAACAAAATATCTTATCTACCGAACCAGTTCTTGAGAATACACAGTTACTCTTCATTATAGCAATTATTTGATCAGCTGTGTGGCATGTGCCACAATTTTGTTGAAACCAGATATCATCGATATCTTCTGTAAAAGTAGGCATCTATTAACCATAACAAAGCGATCATTTAAATATTGGTCAAGTCACACCTTCTGTATGATATCTACACCTCAAGGTCGTTTTTTGCGGTTGTAAGAAAACCTCTTGAAAGACATGTTGATTTAGTACTATCCAATTACGCATATTTTACTTATTGACAAAGCCATTAAATTTAAAACCATACATGTTCTTATGTTGCTAATGGAAATCTAGTCACAAATATCACAAAAAATGAATAAAACACGAATGTTCCAGTAAACCAGATTCGTTTCAAAATGTAGTCAACTTTGTAAATCATTATTAGTGTCCAGTTATTTGTATAAATACAAAAAGAAGGAAACTATTTCTTTGGAAACAATATTTCAAAGAACATAAATAAACCGAAGAGAAAACTGAAACAATCAAAAGCTTATTAGCGATAGCGACGAAGGTAAAATAAGGAATGTCGGTTGTGATGTGCACACAAAATTACCTATAGTTCTTAGTTACGAGGAAGTGAAACATTAGGACCATTTCTTTATTAACAATTGAATGAACGTCTTCAGTAACGTCTTCATCACTTTAACCAGTACAACTTATCATTTTGAAGTCAATTAAGACCAGCTGTTGCAGGAAATGTCTTCCAATCGTGATCTAATCGTTCTTAACATGTTGAATGCGACACATTCTTTTAAATACTTTTTGCTTTAGAAATACTAAAGAAAATAAGAAAATAAAAAATCTCATCGAAAGGTTTTAATTGATTCGAAGGAGCATCTATTGATGTATTACGCTCCTTTAAACCATTTTTAGATTAAGGCTTTTTAGTTACAATTAGATTGAGATTGATTATTGAATCAATCGATGGTTTCCAAAAGATAACGTTTTGTGTATTTTTTTTAAAAAAATCTGTTGATTTTAGGACCACAGTTATCGATTTTTTAATTTAGAATTTTTGGTTTGATAATTTATTTTAGAAAGTAATTAATACAATAATTGAATATTATTGCTTTAATCTTTCTAAGTAACATTATAGATAATAATTTGATAAAATTTAATGTCTATAATGTGGTGATGGTAATGGGCGGGATGTTCATTTAACATTAGCCGCTCAAAATTATTTTATAATTTTTAAATGTGTGTGACTGACTCTTTTATTTGACAGCAAACGTGTAATTTGCTGTAGTAATTCTAGAGTCTATGAAGGCTAGGCAGTTGATTGACGTCCTAACACGAAATTCTTTTTCATCTGCCACTCTGATTGATATAATTATAATGTTACATATTTCTCCAACAAAAAATGTTAGTTAAAAAATATGGACTTGATTCATTAGAATTAGCACACGTAATAAATAATCTGAAAACCATTATCGTTTAATTGTAGAGGAAGTTATTAATTTTATCTGTTTATATTTATAATATGTAAAATTCTCGAATACTTAAGCACTTCTCACTTTTCAACCGGTTTCAATTTATTATTACGACCAACATAACGAATGCAAGGAATTAATAAGGAATTATAATACGAATATAAAAGTAGGACCAATATGAAGGATCGTAAAGGATTATGAGTAAGAAAATTCCAACGGGACGATATTTTAGTAAATTGAAAAAATGATTTAACTTAAGAAAACACGCACTGTGTAATAAAAACAATTATGTACAAATTAACTCTTTGAAATCGTTCTATTTATATCGCTACTCTAATAAAACAAACCCGACAGTGCCGCTTCACATTAAATTATATGTACCTGAATTATCCTAGTGGCGGTGTTACTCATATTTGTTTATATCACATCTGTGTAGATACATGAAGATTATAAAGTTTATTTTGGTAGTACAATAAGGTTAGGAGAATAATTACGATGTGTTTTTAAATTTTACTGTTTGGAAATGTGTACTTTAATAAATGCTGAATTTATAAAAGCAAATATACAGAAGTTTCCTACTGGATATTTAATGGTGGTAATAACATTTTTATGAAAATAAACAGAATTTGCAGAAATAAAAAGAATAAAAAGGAAATGTATTTTATGCTGCTTATAAAGTTTCTCAGCAAGTCATTATGAATTCCGACTCAAATATATCCAAAAGAGCACACAGAGTAATTTACTGAAACCTGTTGTTTCCAAAATTATGCAGTGGGTGCACTTATTTTGGTTTTCAAATGGTTTCTTGTATTTCAATTATCTTCAAGTGAAGCCTTTGAAAGTTTAAAACGCTTGAGAACCTTATCATTCATTCCGCTAACTGAGACACTTTCCTAACTAGTGCCGAGAAGCATACACATTTGGATTAAATTAGATATTAATTAATTAGATATTAAATTTTCGTTCAAAAATGTTACATATGCCACCTTTTACGTGATTTCTAAAAACTCTAAGTGCTTTTTTATGATCTATTCAACGTTTTTAAGAAGATGACCACTTCTTTATTTCCCAAAAATGTTCAATAACTTGATCTTTACGTGAGGGTCTTACGTCTTTACGCATGTGCTGGTTTATGCAAGATAATTAACACGATATTTTTAATTTTGTGTTTCTAATACATGTTTATGAAAGTCAAAGTAAGTAAGAAGATAAAATTACTTTCGGTTTATTTTAAATAAATGATGATGATCACAGGTGACTATGTGCAAGAATTTGGCGAATTTATTGAAGCTGAGGTTTTTGATTCATCGCAGATATTTGTGTTGAAACCGATTTGTTTTAATGAAAATGACTAAAACATTCTATATCACGGTAGAAGTAGTAGTTCTTTCGTGTCATAAATCCACGAAAGACAGACTCGCACTCCTCCTTTATGCAAACATTTTCTCCACTTGCACTTACATTTCTTTCCATGCAATCTTGGAGCGGAAAGTGACGAACAAAGCGAGCGGTTCCAACAAGATTTAATGACATTGGAAATATGTTATCAAGGTTACTGGGACGCAGGGATGATGGAAGATTATCTCTGGAGTGTTATTAGAGAAATCGATCCAAAAACATACAAGAAATTGTCGAACTGTAATCATATCCCGCACTATACTAATAGTAAGTAAAGTAGTATACATTAAATATAAAATTTAATTCCATAAAAGTTCTGTAATATAATTTGTAATATAAATCTGCACAATACAAACAAAAAGGCAAAGAAAAGTATCGTTTGTAAGATCAGCCAAACACCCGAGTGCACATAGTGGAACTCTGCCAAAATCAAATCCTCCTGACCAATTATGATTAATGTTCAACATTTAGAACAGGTAAAATAATATTGATTTTTGTGAATTTAATGTGTACACTTAGTGCCTGGAACAGTTAAAATACATCATTATTTTAAAAAATTGTTCATAATATTGTTTCAACAATACAGTAAATACAGTAAATTAACGATATCCCTGGTAATATACATTCGACCATGATGTTCAATGCTTCGAAATTTAGAGAATTAAATGTTCTACAGGATAGAATAGCTAACTTTTTTATTCATATACAATTTTCTTTCATTACGGTGCGATTAAGTGAAAAGAAAATGAGAAAAATGCCAAAAAATTTGATTTTATTGAGTTGTTTTAGGCTGTAGCAAAATAGCGGAGAGTCCGATTTAGCCTTCAATACCTGAAAATGTTCATCTGCATCTCTACTTTCATGTTCCTATTGCTACAGAAGCATACTATGCCACCTAACAAATATACTGAAGATGAACCGTTACTGTTTTTTAACTTACGATGATATACCCAAAAATGTAGTCAATTTTTGGGTATATCTCGAAAACTGGACGTGCTAGAGAAAAACTGAAGACAGTTTCAAAATCAGTACAATATTCTACGTTCTAAAAAAAATCGTAGACTTTGATTAAAATTTGTAAACTAGTGTTATTGGACGAAAAGTAATATGCTAAAAGCCGAATATTCACTGCTGGAACTACTATTGAAGTTGCAATACACAAATTCTACCCAAATAAACCCATGACCTGTTCTGTCATTAATGCGGTGAACGAGTCTATCATGCCGTTCTTCAATAGTTTACAAACAAATTGAAAGAGGGAAGTACGTGGAACGGATTCCGTACGAAATTCGTCGAGTTCGGAGTTTGTTGGTTGGCAAGAAACGAATTAACGACGAACTCCAAGGCAATACTGTATATTGAAGTGCAAGCAAGACGATATCTGCTAAAATTTACCAATATAACCAAGCGGTCCAGGTCACAGTTCATTTCCACATAGAGGAGCTACAAAGAGCTATTTGGGGAATTATGTCAAACAAAGGCAGCATTCTAATGTCTAATTTTTGATACTAATCCTTTACCTTTTCCTATTTTTGCAGAGGTTCCGTTAGACCTTTGCCATAAAATCTTCATCAAATCAATTGCCAACAATTCTTTTCTCAATATTTCTTTATTACCAGTTACAGAATAACGAATATAGGAATTGTAAGCGTTAGTATGTGAAAGACAGCGATGAGTAGTAGTTGTCCGCAAACGAAATTAACTGCACAATCAGCTACGTTTTATGTAAAAGTAGTTGTATTCTAACTACACCTTTTCTATTAGTATTTATACTCCTTTAAATTATACTGGCATAAATTATGCGCAAAAATAATTAAGAAACTAGTTAATAGTTATTAGTTAAAGTAACGTTATTAACTTTAGCAATTTTTAATATATTTGTTTATGTTAATTCCTCTTAAGTACTCTTTAAACTTTTGTAAAATGTATACATACTTAAACGTTATAATACCGTTATCAAACCATAAGACAATTTTTAGAATATGGAAATAATACTTTCTTCTTTCTTTATTTCTAGTTAGCCTTTACCTTTTCAAGAAACACTTATTATGTGTCTTACCTACCACAATCAGGCAATTTGACCGATGAAAAAAATATTTTACATATTATTATAAATTTATATAATCTATGGAAACCATTTATCTCATTGTCGGATCGAATTGAAAAGATTAGACAAGATTATTGAGTATTGTCTCAAGTAATACACTTCTAAAGCGTTTGTTATGCATTTTTTTAAATTTGTATATTTGGAACAGATACTTTGTTTACGAGTGTATCATTAGCCAACAATTGAGTTGCAAGACAAACTACAATTTATGACTAGATTTTCAATTTCGAAGAATTACCTTTTATAACAGTACAAAATTTAATGTAGATGAAGCAGACCAAATAGAAAGGAAATAGAGTGTTAAGTCGTAAAAAGTTATGGATAGCCACTTCAGATATTTTTCAACATTTTGTATAAAAAAACGACGCATGAAAACATTTCGAGGTAAAAATTTTTATCCCAATTAGCTTCAGAGCTCATCGATGCATACACAAAATCACAAGAAAAAAGCTGTTACCGACATTGTCCATATGTTCAGAATTGGCGATACCAAAAACGTTACGAAACTATTACATATGGGCTCCTCTACTTTCTTATGGCTTTTCTGCCGATGTAAATACGAAAGTGACATTGTTAGAAACCGGCAAAATTTAAAAAACCCAACATAATTTGAAGAATCACTTCGAAGGTAATAAACGAACAAATTCAATGAATTACGTAAACAAAAAGATGCAAAAAGAAATAATCTAATAATTGCCCAAACTGCAACAAATCAACAAATAAATCACCTTTTTCTTCGAGAAATCCTTCTCCATCACATTCGCGATACCCAATTTGTCATTAGCATTTTAAGTTTGAAGATAAAGTAAAAAATGTGAGGGCAACACTAGCTAATTCTATAATTCCTTTTAGAACAAAATTTAAGATTCAAAGATACTAACCAAAGTTGTAATGGAAATAATTCATAATTTAACCTTTCAAACGGCTATCACATATATCATCAGATGAGATTAGTCCTTACCTTTACGTCGATGGTGACCACACCACTTCAGCAATAACACAAATTTAACGATCTTTAAAGGAGACGAGAAATAAGATTACTGCATTGAGAGAAAAATATTCTTTAACTAAAATTATTACTCTTATTTATTTATTGTATTACACCAACAGCTTCATTATCTTGCAATAAATTATTGGTTATAAGTATATTCTTGAAAATAGGACATAGAATTTTATAGGGATGCTAGAGCTACAATTGAATTGATATTTGGCATGTTGATAATAGGCCAAATATCACCTTTTTAAGGTGATCTTTTTTATGTCTCAATCATTTTCGACTATAATCGTAAATGGCTGTGTAAGTTCCGGATTTTATTACAATCTAAATTTATAAGATTTGTAACTATTTAATTTAATTACTCTCAAAGATTTTAGATAATGCTAACCATATTTAAACTATTAGAAAGAAATTTTAGACAGTTTTTGATCAGGTTAGACATCTTTAGACAATTAGTAGCTATTAGAGATATATTTTAGAGAAATTTTGATGATTATAAACAACCTGTTGACATTTTTGGACAACATTAGACAATTATAGGCTATTAGAGACATATTTTAGACAGTTTCTTATGATTTCAAACAGATTTAGATGATTTTAAATAACTTTAGGCAAGTTAGTTAAAAGAAGACTGGAAGACTTGATACTGCTTCTAGATAAGTTGATATTGCTTCTAGGAGACTTGATACTGCTTCCAGAAAACCTGAAATGCTTCAGGTTTTCAAAAGACTTAAACAGCTTCCAGAAGATACTACTTCTGGATGACTTAACACTGGTTTTAAAAGACTTGAAATACTTTCAGAAGACTTAAAATACTTCGAAAAAAGCTTGAATTGCTTCCAGAAGACTTGATGCTACCCCGGAAGACTTGATACTGCTTCTAAAGCACTTGATATTGCTTCCAGAAAACTTGAAATGCTTCTAGAAGACTTGACATGCTTCCAGAAAACTGCTGCTAAAAAAACTTGATATTGTTTCCAGAAAATATTCTTCCAACAGACTTGATGCTGCTTCTAAAAGTTTTGAGATGCTTCCAAAAGACAGGATACTGCTTCTAGAAGACTAGAAATACTCCCAAAAGACTTGATATTTCTTGTGTTAATTTTCCGTTCACGCAATTCTTAGTTTTCAGAACTTATTTAAATAATTTCACTTTTTTATTACTAAATGGTAACATCTAAACATTATATTTTCATAAACAATTTTTTTTTTGAATTAAACTACATCTGAATTTAATTCATTTCTCATTTCAAAAACGGCCGATTGCGGAAATTGTAGCGACAATTTATAAATCTTGAATAAAGACGTAGTTGTTAAAAAAAATTTGTCCAAATAATTTGACAATTTTTTGAAGACATCCTTCGATAAAATTTGTCCAACGTTATATTTTATATGGATATGTTGATAGAAGTTACATATTTAAGAATAAGCTAATTTGCTGAAGAGTGAAATATGAAATCAACAATGGTTCTTGAGTTATAAGTAAAAAGCTAAGCAAATAAACAGCAAGGTCATAATTTAAAAGGTCATTAACAAAGTTTTCTTGGTTCAAACCTACATTGACTCCTACATTGGCATCATTGATGCAAATGTATAATCCAGGTTCATCGATCCAGATAGTGACCCCGAAAATTTTCTACTGTGCTATATACTAAGGGCCAATTTATTCATCTTTGCTTACATTTAACTTCTAAATATTTTCCATGGTCACTTGTCATGATCGGCAATTTGACCTAGTTACTGGTCAAAGTAAGATTTCTTAAACCAAGAATAAAGTATCCTCCTTTTTAGAAAAACTTATTTTTGTAACAATAATCTTGTATAATTCTTCATTTAAGTATTATAAATTATTGACACAAAAATGACATTCCTGATAAAAAAAATTTCATATTCTTGGATATTCTTAAAACACAAGAATAATTTTGTTTTAAGAGTACCTTATACTTGTTTCTAAAAAATACATTCAAGAATAAGTTTTTTTGAAAGTCAAGAATAATTTCCCTCAGTGTGGGGTAAAAGGAACATAATGAAACTATTTTATAGTTTTTCAGATTACTTATTACCGATCTTCCTTAAATCCTTTAACATAGATTTGCTTAGAAAGAAAAACATACAAAACCAAATGTAGTCTATAAAGAATATTGTATCACCAAAGAAACGAATTAAGACTTACCTGGTATCCCAAAAACATCAAAACTGTTAAAAGATTATGAGATCAATACGAAGTCAAACAATAGTAATTTGATATATCAAACACCGATTAATAAATACTGCCACTGTTATGAGTAGCATACCAAGCGACAACGAAGACCGTCGTGATTATTCAGGCGGATTTAGCAATACTATAATAATTGATTGCGCGAATTACATCATTAAAACTTGGGTAACTTCAGTCTATTTCATTACAGCAAATTCATTGCAAATGGAATTTTAAGGGAATAATTTTCGGTTATTTCACTAGAATGCTCAAATATATTTCAAAAGTTTTAATGAAAATAAGAAATATACCAAAACTTAATAATGATTAATTATTTAAAAATATTGTATATTAATAGCTGAAATTTCAAATACCATAAAAAGCGGTAGCTCAATATGAATTAGACGTATAGCAAACACATAGATATTCTTAATTAAAGTTCAAACGGTTTTTAGTGCTATTTAAACAGGAAGCAACAATAAATGCAGCACCGGGACCGCGATAATCCATTCGCCATAAACAATCTAAAACGGCATCGGAACATTTAATGGATTTTTAACAGCGCTTCCATTTATTTTACTAGCTCTCCAATGTAAAACGTGAATTATCTACATATTTAAATATATGCGTACAGGAAAACGAAACAAATACCCGGTAAACGCGAAGTCCGGGCAAATCGACAACATGAAAGTTATTTTTTTGTATTGTTAATAACAATAGCTTTTGTGTTGTGTCAGTGAACAAAAATGTGGTAAAAAATTCATTTTTTTTGTAAAACATTAATCCTTCACGTAAATTGCGCACTTAAACAGGAATGCGTACTATACTTTCCCTAGTTATCGTTCTGGTAAACCTACTTTGTGCTTCAAATTAGCTGAACTAAATACACGTAACAGTCCTTAACGAGAAAACGTGTTAAACGTTCAAAGGCGTTATTTAACGAACTGTTTCCTCTGGTTTTATTACACTCATAATATTGATTTCAAACCTATATATAACCTCAAACAAAGAAAAACTTTCGAAGTTAATTACAAATTAAGTTCTAAATATAATTAAATCTGAAAGTCTATTTTCAGTTAAAATAGTTTACAAATTTAGAACACGATCGACGAAATCTATTTAACCTCCCATCGTCTTGATTAAATCATACCTAATTTATCACCAGCTTACACCATCTCACCCACTTTAAAGTGACCTTTTTATGTTTATTAAACGCTGTCCAACTTGTTCCATCACTGATAGGAGAAACTGGAACTCGGCTTCAATAGCATCTATTTCTATTTTTGAAAAAAAAATATCTCACTATTAAGAATCGTGTTTACTTTAATACGCGAACACTAATTAACTGCTAATCCTCTTCGTCTAAGATTAAGATTATCGCGTTGTTTTCATTTCATAAATTTCAAGTCGTTCAACTTCGTTGATATTTGTTATTGACAACTTCATATACGTGCAGCTGCTTCAATCATCTTTCTTATGAAAATGAAAAAAGAAAATAAACTTTGTTGTTCTACTTTTACAGATAAATTGGAGCAGATTATAAATTCATAGTTTTTTTAATATAATGTAATAAAACCATATATGAATTGGCTTTTTGTTAACAAAAATTAAAGTTTTCGCTCCATTACCTGAGCAATTTACCCGAGTGTTGTTTTGACCATGCTGGAAAATGATCTGGAAATTTCGTATTTTTCAATTAACCGACATGAATAACGGACGCGGCAGGAATTCCTCCCGGGCATAACGTAATTCAAGCTCGAAAATTAATTAATATTGGGGCCGCGTATACAAGGAGAGCTTTTATCTTTTAGAAAACTTCGCTATCAAAATCGAATTAATGTAAACTAGTTGTAAAATTGTGTTTGGCACACAATCCGATTCGAATTCATGGTGATTATTTATAATGACGGATCTCATTTCAATGAATGAGTAATTATCTAAATAAACAAATCGCATTTTGCATTCAGTAAAACCTTGGTAAAACGGACTAATACGGGGAAAGGAGTGTTCGTTATAGCCAAATATGCACTTTGAACTATTCGAATGAAATATTTTGTTTTAATTCAAACAGTAATCCATACCGTTGCGTTCCTTATTAGTAGTAGTTATGACTTTTAGTTCAACTAAATCAATAATTCAAACTAAAAGTAGCCCAAAAACTTGCATGAGAACTAACACTAGACCTAGAATTGAATGTTTATTATTTTTCATTTAAATTTTTAATTTTGAAGATATAACTTTTAAGGTTGTGTTGCAAAAGGATGAATTCTTACAATTACGGTCTTTAAATTAATTAAAATTAAAAAATGAACTCCAACATACTAATGTAGATTAAATTTATCTGATGTTTCTTATTATAATACGATATCTACAATAATGCTTGGAACATTTTCTTAAATCTAACATCATAAAATTAATAATGTGCAAAAACGATGAGATGTTAAGCGGCGCACTTTCAGGTGTTTATCAATTTTAGCTGGATAAAAGACCATCTTATAAAATTGTAGCAACGTTAAATTACTCTCAACCTATTAAAACTACTCTTAGACAAAGTTTATTTACCTTTGGTTACATTTGTTGAGATATATAATAAAGGATACTTTATAGATGAGTTGAAGACTACCATGTCTCTAGTTTATCCATGTTCTGATCATAAACTATACAACTTTGTGATGACTTTAATATCAATTTATAGAACCTAACGATGTATATTGTGATGAGTTTCTAGAAATGATTAGAAGTTTAGAAATGGTATTAACCATTAATCAGCCAACCAGAAAGTTGTTAAAACTAAAAGTAGTTAATTGATGTAATTTTTTGTAATCATTGCTTATTATTACTGAAACAAAAGTTGTTTCTGTACACAATGTAAGTGATCATGAACTTCTATTTTGCAACTTTAAAATAACAGTAAAGTCAGTATAGTAGGTCTTTCAAAAAATTTTGACAAAGCTCTCTTTTTGAACTTCATTCAGACACTTCCTTTTGATCATGTATATCACCTACGTGTCATTGACGACAAGGTAATCTTACTTCATCATTATTGATCTCAGCTATCGACACATATGCTCCTTACGTGACTTATTGATAATGATAGATTAATGCGGGATCTAATGGACAAGGTTCTGTGAAAATTAAAAAAAAACAGTCAGCCTGACTGGAACTATTGTAAGGAATTAAGAATCCTT
Organism: Onthophagus sagittarius; assembly: GCA_036711965.1. NCBI lineage: Eukaryota > Metazoa > Arthropoda > Insecta > Coleoptera > Scarabaeidae > Onthophagus > Onthophagus sagittarius. The sequence continues at coordinate 57,603,861 of JASERS010000001.1, forward strand.
GTGAATACCGCTATTAAGTGTAAAAAATGTGCTTACATTGCTCATTCCATACAAAATTCTGTTAACCCCTGCATTGCGAAACAATTTATTGCAATATAAGGCTCATTCTCTTCCGCAACAGTTGACACGTTCGCTGTCAACGTTGGTTATTAAGCGCCAGCTACGAGTTGAGTTAGAGGACATTTTCTAATTTTACAATTAATTTATTAAAAACAGTTGGCGTGGTGGACCCGTTTTTAAAAATGTCTCTCGGCAGAAAACGATGATGAATTAAATAACTTGTTTCAACGGTAATGTTTGGTATCTGAGAGTGATATTTTAGCTGAATTCCATAATATATGATGATTAAATGCTGTGGGTGCAGATGATATTACCATTAAATTTATAAAAATGATTGTCGTGTAATTTTACTTCAAATTATTAATAGCTGTATATTAAAAGGTGTTTTCCCTTTAATATTGAAAAGATCGATCATGATACCGGTACAGAAAGTACCAAGTCCAAACGATTACTTATGCCAAAGACTCATAAGTATTTTGTGGTCCTTATCAAACGTTTTGGAAAAAATACTTAACAACTGACGAAGTTTCTGAAGGCCGAGTATATTATTGCAGTTAATTAGTCTGGTTTCAAGGAGGAACATAGCTGTGAAACCACTCTAAACAATGTAGTGGAAATTGTTACCACAACCGATTCGTATAGATTGACTCTTCTAAGATGTTGGATTTCTCCAGAGCGTTCGATGCTTCGATACTCAGTGTTCCGTGGACAGTCGATAAGTATTCCATGAAAACGTATGAAAGTGAGAGTATATGAATTAAATTTTTAATAAGCAAAATTTAAACTTTACATATTTATTGCCTTGAAACGAATCCTCCTGATCACTAACGAAAATCAGCAGATTTCTTTAAAAGACAAGTAAACTCCGTGAAAAATCGCAAAATCAATTGATAAAAATTGCTAAAACTGATAACAACTGGGTATCGTGTGACTTTTCGTATTGCACGTGTTGGTGAAACTCATACGATTGGAAAGACGCTTATAAAACCTTGTGAAACAGTTTATTAATCGACTTAAACTTTGCAATGAATTTGTATTAGAAATGGATGAGTCAACGGATGTTGCAAGTCTATCTGTTTTACTGGTATTTACGATTATCTTCAAGAAAGATCAACTGGAGAAGATACATTTAAGTGTATCAAAAATGGAAAAGATATTGCAATATTTGTGTACAAATGGTGCACGTGGAATGGTAAGTAAGATGAAGAGGGTTATAATTCCTATATTGGAAGAATCTACAAATGCAACAAGTACTCATTGTATTTTGCACATACAAACACTAGTAACAAAAAAAAAATGTTATTAAAAAATTGTGAAATAAATTTGTCATTATAAAGGAAAGATACATCTGTCTTTCATGTAGCAAATAGAATTACGGGTTTCAATTTGATAGGTTTCCCATTTTAGATGAATTTTTAAACGAAGAAATTTTCAAAATAAATAACGTTTACAATAAAATTTTGCAACAACTGGAGAAACTGCATCTTTTAACATTTAACCCGGAAAACATGAATTATAGATAAGTGTTTCAGAAAGATATCCGAACTTTTTTGCGTTTCTGCGTTGATAGAAAATAATCTGGAACGGCGATCTTTATAAATTATTCCCATTTCAGAAAATGTGCATTCGGTATAACCACTACTTGCAATGCTTGTCAAATACTTGTAAGCTATTTCGCTTCATTCAGGATACAGTTTTCCGTGAGCTTACCACCAAATTTCTTTTTATTATAGATAAATTCAAAAATGCATTTTATGGCAGATTTTCTTCATTGGCTTCTTCTGATGATGATCAAGTAGTACCGATATCATTATAGCATTTTCATAAAGATTTGGGTTCATTTATAGAACATGTCTTTTTTTTTGATACCAGGGATCAAGTTATATTGAAAATTACATTGATTTATCGTAAGTTTTGTGTGGTATTATTTTCTGGTAAATATATAATTAAAGATTTTCTTAGTCCACGTAGTTGTTCTAGCATATAAATACTAGAATTCCATCTCGTTAATACAACCTTTTTTGGTATCATGGCCAAAATCATTTTAATTTATCACATGCTAACGAAGAGCGATTAGAATATGTAAATATATTTTTTGGGTAAAGCTATCATATCTAACATAGCACTTTGGGAAAAAATGGCATCCACTACTACACGCTGCACTGACTGAATAAAACAACTTTCACTATCAATTTTGGCATCTTTGTAGCCCTTAATCTTGGTACTACCATTATCACGTAACATTATTGTAATTTGATTGAATTGTATGTCCCATAATTGAGTTATATTCTAAATTTTATTTATGACAGCCATTTCAATATAACTTTTTGCAGAGATCTTCTGGAAACATCAACACAATATTTTCCTTCCCTCATTCATTTGTTATCCAATGTTCTGTAATACCAATAAAATTATTATGTTCCGTTTTAGAAATTTATTTTTAATGATCTGGCTGCCGGAGTTCCGGCGATCCGGCTTAGGGATTGCGGTTCCGGTGATCCGGCTAAAGAGCGATTCGTGCCATCACTACTTGTGAATGTGTCGAAGGGTTGAATTTATTAGCTTAGAGTGTGGTGTTTTTAGTAGAATGTAATTTATTGCAATTGTTTGCGACTTAACATTTTAAAAATATTTCAACAGATACACTTAAAAAAAAATTTTGCCAAATTGCAAACAAAATTATACAAACAGCGAATATGGTTATTTAGAAACCAGTTTCAAGAAAAATTGTCGGATGCTATTATTATCCAAGTTAACTAAGACGCATGACGACCACGTATTGTCTCCAATGCAGACATCCAATTTGTGGTGAACACCGAGGAAAGTATGCACGGAGTACTCTTAGCAACACTAACTGTTTTATATTTTAATAAGTAATATCTATTTCTTAAGTTTCAATAAATATATGTTAATATTTATTTCATAAATATTTAAAGTTTACTAGATTTCTTCATGCATGTTTAAGTTAGTCGCAAAATTTATTTCATGTGAGTACTAACGTATAAAAAAGACATATTAGTACATAATATTTCTGTTGTATGGCGAAACACACACAAAAAACGTGACTTTAAGATTTCTTGGAATTAAAAGATGGACCTTGGCATACTAATTCAAAATTAAAATTGTTTTAAAATACTTCTTGTTTCATCACTATATCTCGATTAGCTCTTGAGACACTTTTTAACCTTATAGATACATCGTAAAATTAGTATCATACATAGATGAGCCAAAAATCGCCATACCAAAAATCATAGAAATTAAGAATACTTAATATGCTAATTCTAGATTAAACTTGGTTTAGTTTTGCATTTCATCCCGATATGTCGATGAGGTCTTGAAATACAGTAATACCCCGTAATTACGCGATAGGTGGAACTAACACTAACCGCGTAAATCGAAAATCGTGTAAATCGAAATACGATAAATACATAGAATTTCTTCATAACAAGCTAATAACTTTTTAATCCCTTTCGTTGTAGTAGTTTTCATTGGAGTGTATATTTTCCAATATTTTTACACCTTTTTCAATTAAGTCAACTTCGGTTAAACTTGCAATTGTCATTTGTTTTTCTACGTACGCTGGACTACTTAGGATGGAAATTCGTTGTTATGAGAATACAATAGCTCGTGAATATCGTTCCTGTCAACATTCATATCAAATTCTGTCGCAAGATCTATTATTTGTTCTATTGTGTTATCAAGAACGTCGTGTGTAATAACCCTTAAATATTTTAATGGCTCCTTGGTCCCTTAGTTAAGGTAGGCTGATTGTGTTTGGTAGCAAAAAGACAACCCTATTATGTGGGTTAAAATCATGTAGAACAGTAGGCGTAGTAGATGACTAAGGGCATTGTCAATGAGAAGCATTACATCAAAAGGAATAAAGTGGCAATCAATCTAGTTTTCGAAGATAGACGCTGCCAATCCATGGCTTAGGATTCGATTTCCATATTACGAGCAAACCACCTTTACACTTATTTTTTAAAGCTCTTGGAGTTTCCGATCAGTAAATTAAAAGAGGACTTAACTTACAGTCACCAGCTACATTCGCACCAACCTCACGATCAAACGGTCCTTAGATGCTTTGAAACCTGAAAATGTTTTTTTCTCGCGAGCTATAGAGGATGTGGCAAGTAGGCCCCCATTTCTTGATGTTTAAATTTTTCTTATAGCGCCTAGATAATCTTTTAAGGATGATGTTACACAAATGAATTTATTTTTGTACGTCTAATAACTTATTATCCTAACTGTAGACTAACGCGTAAAACGAATCTTTGAACTTGTGCCAATTTTCATAAGTACCATCAAATTCTGGAAAATTTATTGTTGGGAAACGTATATTATTTATCTCAAAATTGTTAGGAATACTGTTATCAAACGCTAGTGTCCTTAAGTTGCTTATTGAACATGCTGTTTTACCCATATTTCCTTTGCTTTGCATTACATACATTTGTAATATATTTGTTCAAAGTACTACCGCATTCACTACCTATTCGATTCATCTACGCCTAATTCCTCGATTTGATCTTGGATTGTATCAAATTGAGAAAGTAATTTTAAATGATTTCCTTCTGATTCAGTTGTTCGTGATTCATCCATATCAGCAATAAAATTAGCAAATAGCGTTAAGGATTCTTTCAACACCACACGCTTTCGAATGAGTTGATGCGTCATAATAATAATTGATTGAATATAAAAATGTTCGAATTTTATTATTTTTGAACCGTAGGTACTCATTTGTCTCCGTATTGGTAAGAGATATCGCCAATAAGATATGACTTTTGCACTGGAACGCCAATAAGATATGGGTTTTGCACTGAAATGCTATTAGTGATTTTCTTTTAAGTTTTTCTGTTGAAGACAATTTTCAACATCCGGCACGAGGACCAATATTTGAACACGTTTTTTATTATATTTAAACTCACAAAACATGTATATAAATTCTCAACAGCAATTCTAGATTAAAATTGCTTCAAAATGCTTCTTATTTTATCACTATATCTCGATTAGCTCTTGAGAGACAATTTTTGTAATTTGATAGATACATCGTAAAAATAGTATTAGACATAGATGTGTCAAAAAATCGTCACACCAAAAATTATTGGAATTAAAAATACTTGATTTGGTAAATCTAAACTAAATTGACTTTAGAATATTTTGAAACACCAGACCTAGAATTATGGGAATTAAAAAATAATACTCCCTATGTCAATCACAGATTAAACTGAATAATTTAATAAAACTTTAAATCTAATTAGTTTAACACGTGGATAGGTTCAAAAAATAGACGTAAAGTCGATGTTAAGTGACGTTAAGATTTATTAGAATTATAATATGAAGCTTGAAATGTTAATTCGAAATTAAATTTGCTTTAAAATGCTGTTTATTTCATCACTTATCTGGATTGATTCTTGACATACAATTTTTTTATTATTTTTTATTATTATAATACACGCACGGTAAGATTAGATCGTCGCTTTAAGAGTTCTTGGAATTTAAAGATGCAGCTTGGAATACCAATTCTAGATATATTTGAATTTGGTTTAGAACTATTTGTATTTAATATTTCCTCAAATATTTTAAGTTATATACTTTAAGTTGTTTAAGTTGATTTTGTTACTTTGAAAGAATATAAAAATTCATGGTGTTGAGGTTTCTTGGAATTACGAGATGGACCTTGGTTTAAGAGATGACAATTCCAGATTAAAATTGATTTAACTTCCTTCCTTATTCATCACTCTATCTCCATTAGATCGTGAGATACTTTTATTTAATTTGATAGATGCATCGTAAAATTAGTAGTATACATAGATAAAGGCAAATACCACCACACCAAAAATGACTGGAATTAAATGTGTTTGATTTCTTAATTTTAGATTAAATTTACTTTAGATAGAAGTTTTTCACATTTTCATGAGATACAAGTTTCTTTTTTTCAAAGAATTATAGAAATTATAAAATACTGCTTGATTTGCTAATTCAAGACTAATTTTTTTTAAATCCTTTTTATTTCGTCCCAATACTCCAAATAGATTTGTTTCTGTTGGAGGGAAGAATTCAAAAATTCGTGGTGTCTAAATTTCGTGGAATTAAGAGATGGGGCTTGGCATGGTATTTCTAGATTAAAGTTGCTTTAAAATGTTTCCCATTTCGTTACTATATCTCCATTAGTTCATAAGGTGCATTTTATTTCATTTTGAGAACTTAACTTTTAAGTTGGTTTCTCTTGTATGGGAAGATTCAAAAATCGATGTAGTAAGATTTCTTGAAATTAAAAGATGGACCTTGACTTGCTGATTCTACATTAAGATTGTTTGAAAATGCACCCTACTTCACCATTATATCTTGATTAGTTATTGGGATACCAACTTCTTAATTTGATAGATGCATCGTTTAATATTGTATTAATATTGTGTCTAGATTAAGTCAAAGAGCGCCCTTTCAAAAGTGACTGGGTTTAAAAGTACTTGATTTGGTAATTCTAGATAAAATTTGCTTTAGAAAATGTTTTGTATTTTAGCCCGATATATCGAACAGATCTTGTATTACAATTTTTTTGGTTTGATAGATACATGGTAAAATCATATGCCTTATTATTTGAAAATCCTGGTGCAAGAATGCGATATACGCCAAATTTTAAAATAATTAGATTTTTTTTAAGAACAGTTAAAAAAATTCGTATTTATCGTTTAACATAAATACACTTTATGTTCTACCAACTGAATCAGAATTGTGAGAAAAAATCACTTATCCCATGTTGTAGACGGGTGCAATAATAGGATAAGTTACGTGGCGTATACCTTTATTGCACCAGCCAATGCCTTACTATTATTTGTTCATCTTACATCAATAATAAAAAGAAATTGATATTTTTGTACCATAACAACAATATTAAAAGTATGTGTATAATAATAAATCATCGCACTTAAATCTGATTCCCAATTTGTACGACTGTGAATTGCCAATAAAATATTTAAAATATAAAAGTGTTATGCTATTAGCTAAGCAATATGTAGAGAAAAATGAAATGTATCTTTATTGCTCGCTGAAAAATGTTAAAAATTCACATTCCGATTTAGTTGTACCGACAGCTCTTCTGAGGAAGATTTTTGATATCTATATTATCTATTAAGTGTTAAAAATGGTTTTGTTTATTTCATTCAATAAGTAGTTGTTCACCTTCGTTTAAATAACAAAAAGTTTTGAATATTATTTGATTATTTCCCCAACCTCTCACAAAAAAAGTTTAATATGAATTCACATACTCCCTTTCTTGTATCACATTTTGTTTTTTGATATGATTTCATAACATATGGAAAAACTGACATTTGATCCAATACAATTGTCATTCTTATATATACTATTTACGTACTGTTACTTATTCCATTCTTGCACCAGGCTCTTCAATTCTAGACCAAATTTGTTGTAAAATACTTTTTATTTTACAACAAACATTTTACGTGTTGTACGAAAGGATTCAAAGAATCGTGATGTCAACATTTATTAAAATTGAAAAATGAAGCTAAGCATGCTAATTCTAGATTAACTTTACTATAAAATATACATTTTTGAATTTGAGTGTAAACACGAAACATTCTAATTGGAGGTCTAGCGTCAGCTCTAGTTTTAGTTCAATAAAAAATATGCAATAATCATATGCCGAATAAGAACTAAAACTACCGTCCTTGATTTATACATCGGATATAGAAGACAGTGAGGGGAATACCCCAAGTTTATCTATGAATATGAAATAGAGCAAATTGAATAATCCAAGTTAATTTATTTGAATATTTAAATGTACTGTTGTATTGAACAGATAAAATTGCGTGTATGGCTTCAAAATAGTTTTCCCGTTCTAGAAACGTCTGTTACATCGAGGTTTTACTGTATTACACATGAAATTACAGAATTTTTGAATATGAATAATTCAAGTAAGACTAATAATTTTTGTATTTACATTAATGAAAATTAACTTCAGTTTGTAAGCTAAAATGTTAATCATGCTAAGATTGTTTCTACATCGTAGGCAAGATTACATTATAGGCATACATTCCAAACAAGTTTCAACGGCCACTTCTTTCGCTAAAATAGCCCACGCATTTTCTCATGGGTTCTCCGTACTCAATTACACGAATCTAATTTAAAAACAACGTAAAAGAAAAAAGTTGCCATTATGCAAACGCCAAAATCCTGAATAAAATATTAGTTTAATCTAAATTTACATGTCGCTCGTTAGTTCATTCGCCCACTGTAGTTAGTGGCACTTCGGCCGCAGATCAGTCCTCGTCGAGGGAGACACGTTCAACTTTCCGCCCACCGCATCATTTCGCCACGAAAATTAATTAAAACGGGCCAGAGACGAAGTCCTCCGAGGAGGTTTTCTACTTTACGGAGTATGCAAAGCCGCGGATCGATACGAAGCCTCGTCATCGCGTCGTGTTTAGACAACGAGTCCCCACACGAGGTAATAATTGTTTGATGTACAGAGCCACTTTGAGGGAAAAAAGGAGGAAACGAAGGCCCGCGGCGTGTACTTTTGAGTGCACACGAGACGGAGGCGGAGGCGGTAGCGTCGGCGGGCGTTCGGCTGCAGAACTTAAAAATAGGGCCGCTTTCCACCCTTTTCAAAAGCTCCTGCATACAAAATCGCTCGCCGGATTCTTCAAAAGGGCCCTGCGACCAGGGTATGAATGCCGCTTTTTTTTCGCACGCCACCACGGGAACAAAAATCCCGGAAAGGGCCCCGTTGTTGCTGCCCCATGCATTGAGAAAGGAGGCCATGGTGGTGCTTGGGGCTGCCACCGCGTTTTAATCTTGGATCTTATTTTGCTGCAAATAAAACCAGGAATGTACTAACAACTGGTTTAAAAGAGCGTAATCCAGATGGAAAGTGTACGTTTTACGCACGATTCTATTCATAAGAGTTCAATTTTAAAATTAATCTCTATTCTTATTCCTTTTCCATTAGAGTTTTTCATCTTTTAAATGAAGCCAAACTTCAAATTTTCTTGTTTTTACTTTTAATTCCGAAAAAAAGTTATCGAAAACTTATTACTGTTTTCTATGACACCATACGTCAAATATAAATATTTTTAATAAAAATTTGAAAACATTTTTACACAATATTTAAAAATGAAAGCTTTGAGGCATATTCATAAGCTATCAACCTTTGAAAGGTAAAGAATTTAATGCATTCTAAGTAAGTATAAAAGTTCTTGAAACCACGTTTGTCAATGTTTTCATTTACAAACGTAGTTATAAATTTGTTATAAAAATTGTTATAAATTTCAATCTTCACTAAAATATTTTATGCTGAATGCTAATAAATATTAAATAAATAGTATAGATACCAAATACGCCTATCGTATACTAAGGTTGCAAATTTATTTTATAGACTAATAATTTAAATATTGTGTATAGAAAAATGTGGTTTATGTAATATTTTAAAAAATTTCAAGCAAAGCGGATCAAAGACAAATTTTACAAAGGATGAACTCTTGTGAAAGGCTTTGGAAGCAAGCCGATATTCTTAGAGAATAGAAATATTTTGTGCTTTGAATTCATATTTACGCATAATATATTTTTGCATCCCGCAAATGGAAAAATGAAAAATTATATACAGAGTGAGTCAATACTCCTCACAATCGACTAGGAGATTGCACTATAGGAGATTGTGGCTGTACTGTTTAAAAAAAAAATGATAAAATACATTACCATCAAAGCTGCGTTGGTTAAAATTACTTTTTAGTAAACTTCCTTTTCAAATGGAACCCTATGTGACTTTTTACGTACGCTGATGAAATGCACTTATAGCATTTAATTGTCTTAAATGCTTAAATGCTATAAGTACATTTCATATTTTAAAATTTTGAATTAAGGTTACCATGTAATTAGTCATTTTGTAAACATATTTGAAAAATCATGTCACTTAAAATTCGGTATCTACAGCAATATTGAATATTAAAGATTACAATTTGGAAAATCGATATACAAGGCTTGGGTCTTCAGAACGCCACAAATACGATTGGATAATATTATTCAGAAGTGTTTACCAAAAGCGGTTAATTTAATAATAATATTTATTAAGCTTTAAAATGTTTTACAAGTCATAAATGATTAACCGAATATATACAAATTCAAAATCCTTTCTTCTATTTTCTTTGCTTTCTTCTTTGATTTCTTCTTTACTAATTGATTTATTATTAATAATTCGATTTCTTTGTTCTGTTTATTTTTTTAATTATATTCTCCCGTTCTTTAAACCACGTCTTCGTTATTTTTTATTCATTAGTCATAATCATTCTTTTTTTGTTTCTATGACTTCTCTCTTGTCATTTTGTTTTTCAGTAAACTATTTTATTTTTTATTATTTTTTTGCTTTCTTCTTTGATTTCTTCTTTAAATTTCAATTAAATTTTTTTTATTGGCAAAGGGGCATTTATTATACGGAATCGCTAGCGACAAATTTTAAGATACAAAATATTTAAGAGTTTTTAATATCTATTACTATAAAGACATATTAAGTATTCAAGGTTAGTCAAAAAGTCAGAACGAAACAAAATTGCTTTTTCTTCAATGAAACATCCTGTATATTATTCCATATTTCAATTCATCTCGAAATTGTAGATAACATACATATAGCACATTATAAATTTAAAGTAACCGTTTTTGAGATACCGAACTTTGAAAATCATTTTCTTGTAAATTGTACAAAAATGATTTATTTAACTCATCAAATTTATAGTTAATTTGAATGTTGCTAAAACCGAACATATTGAAGTTTTAATAATTATAGGATATGGTGATAGAAGAAGTAGGGAATATTTTTCATTAATTGCGTCCCGATCCGAAACGTCTTTCTAAATCAACCATTTCAAAAATATTGCACCGTTCTCATGAAAGTGGAGATGTCATAGATCTAACAAAAAAATGGAAAAATGCTGTGAATGTCATGTTAGATGTGGAGAAAATCCAATAAATTTGGCACAATAGCGAGCTTTAAATCGTAATATGAGCCGACACTCCATCCAAAAAAATGTGTAAACTGGGAAAATTCCATCCATATAAAATTAATTTGGTACAAGAACACCAAAATACAAAAATAGGCCGCAAAATATCGAAGAGTTGCAAGAAAAAGGAGGTAAATGGTTAACACTTTGAGCACCTTATAAATAGTTAAAATGTACAATACTGAAATTTATTGTTTATTAAAACTAAAAATTTCTTTTACCTTTTGCTTTTTCTGGCATAACTATTATTTTCATGCAATTTAAATTCCATACAAAAATTCATAAAATGTATAAGAAAGTGATTTTGAAATTTCGGTATCTCGAAAACGGTTAACTTTAAATTTATCATGTGTTGTATGAATGTTATCCACAATTTTCGAGATGAATGAACCTGTATACTTAATTTGTCTTTATTGCAATAGATTTTAAAAAACTTATTAAAAATTAATTTTTTTTTAATTACTTTTTAAATTTTAGTTTAATTTTAGAGTCCAAATTTTACGCAAACTTTAGGAGATAACTTTTTTTTATTATATTTAATATAATTTAACATAATATATATATATATATATATATATATATATATATATTATATTATATTAAATTATATATTATATAGATAATTTTTTTTTCTTACTTTAGGAGATAACCGACCATTTCCATATAATATAATCACGGTTAAATGATTAGTATAAGATGATAGGAAGTATACGATGATAGGGAATCTGATAATGTGATATATAACGGATTTCGTATATATGGATTTTGAACTGTTTTGAAATGAGTACTTCGCACCTTGCAGTACTATTTACAGCTGCTAAAACACATATTGCTTTCTTTTATTGCATATGAAATATGTTTGGCCGTCGGAGAATCCCCAAATCAGCATTTCATACAACGCCCTACTATGAAAGTTGGCAAAATAAGTTCCTCATGAAACCTCATATCATCTTTGAAGACACTCAGCATGAGAGTTCCAGCTTAGGTTTGACATAACATATATCTCCAGGAATTTAATAGCTTCTTGCTCCCGTCCCTCAATTTTAGTTATCAATAGTAATTTCTGCGATTTTTCGACATTAAGTTTCAAACTGTTGCCCCCAAACCGTTCCGCACTTTCGACTGTAACAACTTCTGATTTATTTTCAAGTTCAACCCTATCTTTCGACGTTAGCACATAAAATGTATCATCAGCATATATATAAATGCCATCAGCTGAGATGTTAATAGAAAGATCCAAATTGGAAGAGTAATTACTGTTGTCAGTCTTTCCTTTTAGTTCTCTGTTTGTCAACTGCCAATTTGCTTTTTGTTTATTGCTCGTATGTTTTTATTTTTCTTTTACGCAATATTTGGGGATTAAAACTTTTTTATTTTAAATGGAATGCTATGTATTTTTCTAAGGCTTCGGAAGGCCTTATTAATTACCATTTAGTTTTGTTTGTAAGGATATGGTACATCCAACACGTGTATTTTTTTAAATAATTAGGCTTTTTTAAAATATCGACACAAACATGATTGTTTCACAAAAAAGAAGCTATGAAAGAAGAAAATTTTAAACAAAGTGTTTAAGCAAGTGAGTTTATTCGTAAAAATTGGAAAAATGTCTGTGTACTTTAAAAACTGTTCAACTAGAATATAATTTTTTTATTATCTTTTATTTAACGGAGACGCGACATTTCATAAAAATAGCTGTTAACTGTTCATTGCTGCTATACTGTTAACACTAATTTTATCACTAACATCAGGGATTGTATGATCTTATTTGATCGGACAGTATTTTTTCGAGGCTATCGTTAATGAAGAATTTTTTAAATTTTTTAGATAAATTAATAACTGTTTTTAATAATTTAATTTTTAATAATTTAATAACTGTTTTTAGATAATTAATAATAAATTATTAACTTAAATAAATTTAATAACTGTTTCAATAGACGTTCCATAACCTACGTTCTACCTCCTTACTATGGTAGGATTGTTACAGCAAATTTTAATAGAATTTTTGAACAATTTTTGTCTTAATGCTATTGTCGTGCACAAATTTATACTTTTTCGAAATAAATGTACTTTCATTTGTTTAAAATTGATTTTCATAGAGTATTTCTTGCAAAAAAATTAGGTTTATGATGACATTTTTGAAAACACCCTATATAGTTGAAAACATTTTTGTTCGCTGCAGCTTTGATAATAATGTATGATAATAAATCAGTAAATCTGCTGTTCCGCACTATTGACTCATCCTGTACATATACATTTTTACCAAATAAACTTTCAAAGAAATTTATTCTCATTTCTTCCCTTTGCCTAATTTATAAAATCTTCATTAAACTATAACGTGTCTAAAATAAATAAGGTGACTGGGAACATAAAATTCCACCCGGAAAAATTTGCGATTTTGAAGGTATATCAGGTAAACACGAGATACGATGTCAAATGTAAAACTTTGCAAAAGCAACAATCATTTCATTGTCCATAGGGATTCTTCCATAGACAAACGTTTTCTTAATTCTAAAAGTGTGTGACATCAACTGAGAGAATGCTTTCAAAAATAACTCTGTTTATCAAAAATGATAAAACCTATTTTGGTATTTTACTACAGAAAATACAAATGAAAATGGTATTTCGAAACTACAACGTGACATTTATCTACTCAAAAACCATTCAAAATCTATATAAGCACTATCTTTATTTTGTTCCATGTCTAATTGTAAGTGCATAATGTTCATCCTTCTGTTTGCTTACAACCAAGAACTGTGGACTAGACGTTATTATCCTTTGGTAAGTAATCGACAAAGTGCTTATACATCCTTCAATTTCAGTGTATTCACGTTCTAACTTATATTGAGGTATTTTCAAACTTTAATTCTTACTGTTGTAAGAGAATACATTCAATGCTGATTGAAAAGAGACCAATGATATGATGTCATCTTACTGTGCTATAATTGTATGCTAATATTATTTCGTTTATCGACAACAAAATATACGTCAGAAAAAACGAATTACCCTTTCGTTTGGAAAATGTACGTTAGCTAATCAAACAACTTAAAACAGTGAACTATCACGAACAAGAAATACACACGCGACCTAATTTTTTGTAATCCTGTTATCTTATTTCCCTTACACTAAAAACAACCTTATTTTCAAGCGTCATTTACTACCCTCATATTGTCAATGCCTTCATTATAGATATACATTGAGACACTGTCATCGACAAAGATGTGGATGAAAAACTCGAGCATTCTACATAAAGTGGAAGCATACAAACATTATTTCGTTTTCATTAGCTTTTGCTTTATACACTATTCTGACGTAACGATTAAGCTTTCTAGAAATAACCCTCATTTTTTGTCGTTAAAGAGAGTTTGAGATTATTGTTATCTGCAACAATCATATTTTGTTGCAAAGGATTGCAAGCTAAACATCTAATTCCTTATTTTAGCTTTATAAAACCACAAACGACAAAATTTTAGATATTCTTACATATTAACTTATAAAAGTCAGTGTAGGTCCTGGATTTTTCGTGTTTATTACACATTATTATTATACATTATTACACATATATTACAAAGACAATAGGATAGAATAATAGAGCAAAAGAAATATGTCGAATTTATAAGTATAGATTTAAGTAAGGCATTTGACAGTGTTAGCTACTCCTATCTCCTGTACAAGTTGGAATAATATAAAATAAGAGGCCGTGCCTACCATAATAACTTCATATTTATCAAATAGGGAACAAACAGTAATAATATGTCTAAAATGTATAATGTCGAAGTACCACAAGGGTCCATTTTTAATTCTCTTCTGTTTGTAGTCTATATTAATGACTATATTAATGCTATATTCTGTGCCTGGTGATATTGTGTGCTTGTACGCGGATGACAATACATTTATATTAATTGTGAACAACTTGGATAATCTTCGAAATAAAATCTATCAAACCTATTAGAAGCTGCAAAGGAATATTTTGGAGCACATAGTCTAAACCAAACGAAACGGATTCAGTATCTGCATTTTCAAAACAGTATTGGGCAGAGTATAATAACCTAAAACTTCTAGGAATATATTTAGACAACAATCTCAATTGGTACAAAAACATGTAGAGAGCATCTCCAAAAAGCCGAACACAGCAATTTATACTGTGAGAAGAATACAACATATTATGCCAACTTTCATAACATTACTGCTTCAGAAATACTACTTTGGGGAGCATCATCAGCAGCAGAAAGAATTGCCCTACTCCAAAAGAAAAAAAACAATGAGGACGCTATGCAACGTTAAACCCAATCAAAGATGCAGACAACATTTTAAAAGTATATTTATTCTATGTTCGGTATATGTATTAAAGTGTATTACACATAGCTGTGAAATATTGATAGATAGGTATACCTCTTAATGAAGAGAAACATGAATACAATACTCGACATAAAGCAGAATTTGCAATACCAATGCATCGTCTAAAAAAGATACAAGACAACAAGGTTTTCTGGGGTATTAACTTGTTGTAACCATCTCCCCCAATACATACGGATATTACCTCAACTAGAAACCAGTTAACTACTAGAAACACCATTATATTCCATTGACAATTTTTTGAAATAATATTTTAAGTTTTTCATTTTATTAAGTTCAAAATAGGCCAATTTAAGTTAACATACCTATATCCAAAGTTCTTTCGTTTCGCCGCTAGAGGATTTCAAAGTTAGTAAAAAAATCGTTTATTCTTTATAACTCGAGAACACGTTAATGAATCAAAACTTGTCTTTCAACTGGTTAAACCATGGATCTCATCATTTCAAAATACATATTAAACTGTTAACTGTTATGAACGCTCTTGAATAACAATGAAGAAAAGATGATATCCCAAAAATTGCACACACTATTACTGTACAAAAGCCCAAATTAATAATCGCATAGTGCAATAATAGTTTGCGAGACAGTAACGTAATGACGATGAATTCAAATCAAATTACGTTCAAACAATTTTGAGTAACAAGTTAACCATTCACATAAGTAGCAAATTGAATAAATACAACACAGAACGTGGAGCGATATTTGTGTAATTTTCCAAAAATATGTCGGCGATGGTTGCTATGCGGGAAAAGCTGCTACTAGCTGATACGGTTGGTACAAATGTAAACCGATGGGATCCTCATATTACAACTGGATAAAATACCTCGCTAATATATCTTTAAATAGTTTTTTATATAGCTATCATCATTTTTTAATTATTTGCAAATTAAAACTACGCGTTACGGGAGATCACACGGGAGGAATTGGTAAGTAGGTTTGTTTGAAAAATGAATTAGACTGCCATTTTAATATGCTATATAACGCATTTATCTACGCATTTTATTCTCAATAATTAAAATTATTTTATTTTTGAAAATGAAACAATAATATGCCACAGATTTTAAGATGTTAATAAGTAAAGATGTAAATCTCGCTATAATGTACAATCAGAAACCAAAAGAAATGACCCCACTTTTGTTAGTACCACATTTTCATTTTACAAAGGCCATACGTTTTCAGAGACCTAGGTCAGGTGTTTTCGGTCGTAATAATTAAGGGACCGAAACGACAAGTTAAGATATGTCGGAGCAAACAACAACTCGTTTCTTAAGTAGTTAATTATGCGTTTTTGTAGTTGCACATTATGTATGAACATTTTGCAAAGCATAAAAAAATAAATTTATACCGTAAAGGAACACCGTTATCTCTACCAAAACAATCAACAAAAAATATATACCAGAAGAATTATAAGTAAATATTAAAAGAAGATAACATCTTTTAAGTCATTCTTAAAACTCGAGTCATGGTAAATAAATTATGATCAACCACGATTAAGCATACCAAATTTGCCTTAGGCACCCATAGGACGTTGGTTGCTAACGGCTGTTGCGTCAGCGCTACCCAGAGTAAAGAAGCAAAAACATATCGCAAATATACACGCAGACATACAAAAAAAAGTGTGAGAACTGGTCAACGTTTGAAGTCAGCCAACGAATATATTTTAAAATAATTCGTCTACAAAAGAAAAGTACTTAACCATAGCCTAGTTGTATAAGCTATTTAAGGTGAATCACAAATTTTAATAGTATATTCAACTATTTGACAGATTGAAAAGCACACAAAATCTCACAACCTGATTTTTTTTTAATTTTCACAAACCACGCTTAAACATCAAAGCATCATTGAAGCGAATTACATGCCTGTAATTGAGTTACATAGGTAGGTAAAGTATCTTATACAAATACAGAGATGCGCAGACATGGAAATTTAGAAATACTTATGATCAAAATAAATAGATATAAACAATACCCATAATAATGCAGAAAGAAATCGTAGAAATAGACTTATCAAATGTAAATGATAAGACTGAGCAGTCATGAAACAGAAATATAGAATGTTTGTGTTCAGATTCTCTTTTATCATCCTGTGAGTTACAAGAGTAGAAACAATAAAATAAAGAATAGATTATGATACAAAGAAAACATAAAATTGCATAAGGTGGTTTCCTGAGGATAGCAATTTGAAGCCGAAACCGGTAGAAATAAAAAAAATATAAATAAACATTTTCATCATTAAAGAATGATTGCCATTTACAATTTCATTGAAATATAGACGATCATGTGGTCAAGAAGAAATATCGGCAAATATATTAAAAAAACGTAAATATAATTTGCAATAACATTTTTAATCAGTGCTTGAGGGAAGAAGAAGGTTCAGAACAATATGAGCTAGTTTATTTATCACCCTTAAGAATATAACTTACAATAAGAAAATACATATAACATTGGATAGAGAAAAGCTGAGAAATAAAAAGAACAAAGTTGGTTTAAAGTAGACAGATTATGAGCAATGATAATATATTCTATAAGTACGAAGGCTTTCACGACCGGTGTTAATTGAACTAAAATTAGAACTAACACTAGCACTAGCACTAGAACTATCACTAGGACTAACACTAGATCTAAAACTAGAAACTTTCGGGTTTTGCCGTGCGTTTTTTTGAAAAAAATGTTTGACGTTTCGGATGCCATGTTGCAACCTTCTTCAGAAACTGGTTCTAACGGTTAGAACGTTTAGAAACGGACGAACGGTTAGAAAGTTTTTAGTTTTAGATCTAGTGTTAGTCCTAGTGATAGTTCTAGTGTTAGTGCTAGTGTTAGTTCTAATTTTAGTTCAGATAATATATTCTGTATAAAATAAATAATAGATATTAGCGATATTATTATATAAGATATTAGATATATTATTAGATAACTAATGAAAACGTATGAATTTAAAGTAAACTATATGTGCTACTGTACTGAAATATAGAGCATACTCTAATGAGGATAATGAGGACATTGCGATGCGGTTTTCGTAATTCATTTAGTCAAAACCAAACCAAATAATGTACATTGTTAGTAATACCTAATAACGCTAAAACAGAGCTATTTGTTACTAAAACTAGATTATAAAAAAAGAAAGAAAAATAATTTTAACGTACTGCAACTCGATTAACCACCTTTAAAACACTCTACACGTGGCTTGACGTTAGTGTCAGAGTGTGATCACTAAACTTAATCCCTTAGAATAACATAAAAATATGTTAAAAAATTCTTATTATCCGACGACAGATCTTTGTTGAAACTATTCACTCTAATATATGTAAATTGCGCAAACTACAAACATGACAAGTCAACAGACAAAAACATGACAGGCTAAAATTTTCGATAACATCCCCAAACGCCGTTAATCAAAGATCTTAAAGATAACTCTTGGCAAGAATATATACGAAAAGTTAGATCATACAGATATCACAATTTTAAAACAAAATCACAACATGAAATGCAACCACGCTTTCCCTAGAGAGTCTGCCAGACTTAAAGACATGTTCATCAGCATTAATTCCACCTAGTCTAAGGGATACCAAGCAGATCACAATCGCAAGGAAAACATACTTATTAAGTTAAACAGGTATCGACACATAAATGTTAATAAAAGTTAATTACAAACACATACATGGTGTATTTAAAATCTAGGTATCTCTTGAATTATATCAACAATTTTTATCAAAATTCTCATATTCAAAATAGATATGAAAACTATAGATGATAATGACTTTATTGATAGAAAAAATCAAGAATAAAAAGTAACTCGAAGATGTGATTTAATTCACTCAATCCTATAACCAAGGTAAATATACCGTATTCGTCCGAATCTAAGACGCACCCGATTCCAAGACACACCCTGTTGTCAACAAAACGTCTTCAAATTGCGTTGATAAATAAATAAATTAAAATATTACACAACAGTGTTTAACTCCTCAGTACTCGCGCTTTGTTTAGTGGCATGAATACGTGCAGGGGACTGTGAGTTCGAGATTCTTTGTCTGTATTCGCTGTAGATCTTTTTCCTGCAGTTAACTTCCCTAGTTTCCATTACCGTCAACATATAAAGTGCCTGCAACTGGATTATGTCTTACTGCCATCAAGATAGATCGAAAGTCATGCTGTCAACAAGTTGGCAGACTTTGGAATGATGGCAATGTGGCATGTTGTTCATGTTGCTAACAAGTTGGCAGACTTTAAAATAATAAAGGAGAATTTGGAAATGGCGTAGCCTATGCTGCCAACAAATTGGAAAGCTTTAAATTGATAAAGGGGAGTTTGGAGACGTAGTAACACATGCTATCAACAAGTTTGTAAAGTTTGGGCTGATGAAGGAGAATTTGAAGATGCAATAACAAGTGATAAATTTGACTTTGAAATTTACCATCTAAGTGGTAAATTTGAAAATGGTGAGCTGGAGTTTAAAGATATAGTAACTCATGCTGCCAACAACTCGGCAGAATGCAAACTGAATGATGCAACAGTTTAGAGACATAACAGCTAGAGTTTGGTTGTTTCTATATATGTCTACTCTATTACACACTAACAAAAAGAAGTGTTGGCTTGTTCGATGAATACGATTTAAATAAAATGGCATTACAGTTAAGAAAGTTATCTTTTCTATCCAATAACAAATGGTGCTGCACGAGGACTGATAGTCCGGAGCGTGTCGTGAAAGGTTGAAATACAAACTATTTAATTATAATATTTAAGTATATTATATACAGGTGTCTCCAAAATGCGTGTACAACGGAATACGACAGATTCCTTGCCTCAAAATAAGTCGATTATAAGTCAAGTTATCTATATCTAAAGACACTTTGTTTTGCCGCTAGGACTAGCAAAGAAAATTCTTTCATTCTTTATAACTGAAAACGCATTAATCAATCCTAACCATTTTGAGAAGGCAAATACAACATCAATGACAAATAAACCACAGAACTTGTCGCTTTAATACAGCGTCAGAGTGAAATCCTATCTGGCCATAATAACTGTCAAAACGTCTAAATGTTCTGAGAGCGAAACATGCACTTATACAATCATATAAACTCCCTTGGGTAATTTACCATTCTGTCCAGAGCGAATTAAACTTAGTAGCAACTGTAAATTTGTCTTAAATTATTGTTATAACTTGTAACTGATATAATCATAATTTATTTTTTAACATATTTTGTATTTTCGAATAATATGTATTCCAAATAAGTCCGAATTTAAGACGCACTCCATCATTAGGAACATCTGCGTGACAAAAATAGTGTCTTAGATTTGAACGAATGCAGTAAATATCTTAAGTTGTTGACTGACGAAAACGTTAAAAAGTCTTACATTAAAAAAATCATATGTCAAAAGAACACATTTTTGAATAAAAAATTTTAGGGACATAAATCAAGAAGAAAAGATTACATAAGTTGTGCAATTCGGATTTGGTTTATATGCTATATACAGGCTGTTTAGAAAGGTTATTTCCTTAATTATTCTTATTATGCCATAGTTAGTTAAATTTTTTAACTGATTCTAATAGCCCATTTCATTTTAAAATTATCTTTACTCTTCAATTATCTAAAATTTGTCAAAAATGATTAAGAAAGTTGTCCATTTCTTGAAATGCCACAAATTTAGGATGAGCTCAAAAATAAATATTTCGAAAACAAATTGAGATATATAAGTAACGTTTTGTTCTAAGAAAAATGTATACTTTCCTTTATAAATCACATAAAATTTCGTCAAGATATTTTTTTCAAATTCGATTTTTTAAGAATGATAAAGGAACTTAATTTTATGAAATGCTACAAATTTAGGTTCAGTTTAAAATGTAATTTTAAAAACAGAATTGAGATACTCATGCATGGGTTGGTTCTCGATAAAGTGCATACCTTCCTCTATAAGTCACAACTAATTTTATCAAGAGAAAAGAAAGAAATCGATTTTTTACAATTTTTCAAAAATGATTAAGGAAACTGTTATTTCTTTTATTTAGATTTAAAAAAATAAATCATAAAAAAGTGCTTTCTTAATTGCTTCTTACAAAATTGATTCAGAACGTTATTTTAATTTTTTTCATAAGTATTTTAGAAAAAACTTAAAAACGATGACCATGAATGACCACGATGATCAAAAATTTATAAGAGTGAAAAAAAGATTATAAAAAGAAAAGGGTTTTTAGAATCAGTTACAAAACGTAAAGGTTTACGATTTGTTTGCGTAATAAAAAAAATTTAAAACTCTAACAAGCATTTTTTAATATTCTATAAATCTAATTCCCGCATTTTTTGAAACGTATCAATCGTGTAAAAAAATTAGGTGTATATAGAACTACATAGTATACTTTAGGTCTAGATATCTCTTGATATAAATAACAATTTTTATCAGAATTCTCAAAATCAAAACAAAATCTGAAGAAGGAGAAGGAAAATAATTATTAGAAATAAAAAAAAATTTTAGAACAAAAACCAAGGAGAAAAGTTCGTATAATTACTCAAACAATTCATCCCAAATTTTACAAACAGATTACAATTCGGATCCCAAAACATGATAGTATTTAGTAAATATTAAAATACACCCAATTGTTTTATTTTAACACGATTTTTAATATACAAGATGTTTGTTCAAGTCGTTGCATAATTTTCACAAACACGAGTCAAAATTATGATTATTTGTGTAACATTTTTGGTCTAAACATAGAAATGGCTAAGATATGGGTCTTAATTATCTTCAATATGATTTATCATAGAAAGATAAAATTTCCATTTCTCCAATTATCATGAGAAATCGTTAAGTTTTGAAAACAATGTTATGCAGCTGTTCACAAAGATTATTTCCTTAATTTCTTTATTATGTCATAATCTCTTAAATTAAAAAAGAAACGATTAAGAAAATTGTTAATTTTATGAAATGTTCTAAATTTAGGTTAAGTTCGAAACTTGATATCTTAAAGACAGTTTTAGATATTCTAATATGCTTTTGCTCTCGAAAAGTACATACTTTCCTTTATAAACGACAGACATTTCATCAAGATATCTGAAAAATTCAATTTTTTACGATTTTTTCTCAAAATGATTAAGGAAATCGCTAATTTTATGAAATGGTCTAAATTTAAGTTAAATTCGAAACTTGATATCTCAAAAACAGATTGATATATTCTACTATGCTTATGCACTCGAAAGAGCACATACTTTTCTTTATAAATGACAGAAATTTCATCAAGATATCTTAAAAATTAATATTTTTACGATTTTTTCTCAAAATTATTAAGGAAATCGTTAATTTTATGAAATGCTCTAAATTTAGATTGAGTTCAAAACTAGATATTTCAAAAACAGATTGAGATATTCAAATATGGTTTTGTTCTTCCATGCTTTCAGTTTAAACAACAATTTTCACATAAATCGTTATCATTAGTAGTATTATATTATCAGTAGTATTAGTGATTAAAATTATGCCAGGACTATAAATAGGCGATATCTACCAATTCGCATTTCTTCGCCATAAAGCTGATGGTATGGAATCAAGTCTGTGTCATAAAATCGTTTTTGCCATATCCTCTTCTATATTGGAAATTTCTAAATATCTTAACTTTAAAGCACTATGAGTTGTCCTTTTATTAACATTACCGTGGTTACACCTTGCAATATACAGGATGTACAAAAAGTATGTAATAATTTAGCAGCCTTATTTTCAACTTATATTAAAAAAGTTTTAAGCAAAACTTACTGAAAGTATATTCCACATATATTGATATAGATATAAAATAAAAATGATAACAGCAAATAAAGTCACGATATGGTGAGTGTGATTTTTAAATGGAATACCCTGTATATTTTAAGGTTTTTAGATTCCTTTTGATAATGTGTTACAAAATGAGAACTTGTGATAAATAATAATTAAACAACAAAATTTTATAACGAATACTAACATTAAATAAAAGAAAAACGGCAACAGTATTAAATTAAACGTTCGAAATTTTGTCCATCAGCAGCAAAGGCACAATTTGTATTTGTTAAATGTTCTGTTAAGCTACTTCGTACTGTATTCACCATGCTAATTCTGCCAAATTATTAGGGCGATTTTGATATACTTTGCTCTTTAGGTGACCCCAAAAGGACAATATTACTGGAGCCCTATGGCCTATACAACAATTCAAAAATACATTATCTAAAAGTCTTCATACATTTACTTTAGTGAGATGGTGCTTGTTGAAAACAGAGATTGTTTTCGTTCGGAACTCATCATTTGTTCACAAAATTGTACACGTCTATCAAAATCATTTTCTCTACTCTTACAGCAAAGCCAAGAGTTAATAGATTTAATATCAAAATGTTTTAAATCCTCTACTAATATCGAAATTTAAGGCTAGTTGACGAATCGAGGTATATGGATTATCTGTTATTTCTTGTAACGCACCTTTATTTATTGCAATATTGGTCCTTATAGCATTTTAGAGTTTTACTAACAAACTGATTGATTAATTGGTTATCAATTTGGATATGTTTCATTAAATAGAACACATGTTGCGTTCTTGTACGATCTGCAACACCAATCATTGTTAAAATAATAATTGGTTCTGGTTCTAACAAATGTACCATTTCTCTTAAACTGTCTCCGTTACCATAAGATCATACATAACAATCCCATAATACCCAATTATGGTGTGTTTGGTAATCACTATGTCAAATCTTTTTAAATAAATGTTTCAATATCTCAAAAACTATGGCATTTTGTAACATATTGTCCAAAAATTCCAAGCCGTCCCCTTTTGATATTTTTACTATACTGTTCTTTGATACACAAATTGATATTTTTATTCCTTAATACGCATAAATAGTCGCTATAAGAAGCTACCAATTTTGGATAAAAGAAATAAATGATAAAAATGTATTGCTTCTTGAAAAATTGATATAAAAATACATTAATCAAAAATTTGTAAAAGTAAAAATATTTTTAAAAAACGGGCTATTAGAATCAGTTGGAAAATGTAACTTTTTTTACGACGTAATAAAAAAAGTTTTAAATCTCTAACAATTTTTTTTAATATTGTTTACATCTAATTCTCTTTTTACACGAATTTTTCTGGAACGTATCTATCGTGTAAAAGGAGAATTAGGTGTATATAAAAGTTATAATCTTTCATACTTCGTGCATATTTTACATAATGGTTTATTGGTAATTACTTCATCCAAAATTTCATTCAAAATTCTATATATTATAATTACTTTACAACTAAATTTTTCACACAAGGTTTATTACATAATTTTGGATCATGTCAAGCGGCCTTAACCCTATAATAGATTTTTCAAAACTAAATTTATTATAAAATTTAGTAAAAAAATTGTTAATTTCGAAATACCTAACGGGTTATACCAAAATTTTCAGTTTTAACACACAAATATTTTTTTTAATTTGAGATAATATTTCTTTTTACTTAACAATATATTATAATATTTATTTCCCACGCCAATCTTGAAAAAGAGAAAGATAATGACATTTAATTTTGAATGTTAGAGTTAAACTCTCAACGAAACGGAACCCAACAGAAACGTAAAATAAACAAAAACATAATAATTGTATTTCGCACACAGTTCCCATACATTTACAAATAATTGTCTAAAAATATGCAACACAATTACAAAACCGGGATTTGTATCCATGAATATTCATGTTGGTACAGTAAAAGCACTCTAGAGTATATACAGAACAAAGGATTTCGGTTTCTTCTAGTTAAGAATTGCGGGTTTTGAATTAACAATATCGCCCAAATATACCGCAAGAATATTATCTACGAAGTATGTAAAGTCTTTAATTTTGAGTCCAATTAAATCAATACTTTTAATCCTCTTTTCCCAACTTAATAAATTGGAGTAGAAGTAACATCTTTGTTTATTAGAGTGTAGTTGATTGACACACCAATTTGATAATGGTTATCCTGAGGAACACTCACGATGAGTCATACCCAGACTCCCTTCCGCTCCTAATTCATTTGTGTACATAGGACCCAAATCAAACAAAACTACAAGAAATACGTTTCGTGTTGATTTCAATTTGATCTTTTAAAACAAACTGAAAATCAATTTTATACACCCGCCGCTTCTGGTTTTAATCTATCGCGTTTTCATCGAGTGAGAGGTATGTAATTACTTCAAACAACAACCTATCTTTTATTATTCTCTATTACTTATGTAACCGTATCAATTTTAACTTTGAAATGTTTTTTATTTTTTTTTGCTTCCAACACGAACATCGTAGAAGTTACCTTAAAAGTGCTTATGCATGCAAAACCATCTTTAAGTTATTTCCTTGAAAAGTGAAAGCAAGATAACTTCTTTTTAATAAAAGGAAGTCAGTTTATTAATGTAGAAAAAGTTTGATACAGATTGAAAGCAATTTCTAATGAGATTTAAAACGATAAGTTTTAATGAAGTATAAAAAGATAATTTAAATAATAGTAATTAAATGGATAACCACAAAAACCAAGCTGTAAGAAACAATAAACGTGAGATGACATACATTTTTAATGAGTTCCTCTTTATAAGGATATTCATTGATTAATTTATAATTTATAGCTTGCATTTTGCATTTCGGGAAAATAAAAACTTTAATAACGGGTAAAATTTTCATAGATATACACAATCTGAAGGATCCCAAGAGTACTTTTAACGTCGCTTTTAAGCGCAATCTAACCTTTTATAGCCCTCGATGTTCCGCAACTTTATTATTAGTTACTATAGAATATAGCGAAGAAAATGAAGTATTCTTATACTTCCTATCCTTTATTCTTAATAAAAGTAGAACAAAAGAAATGGAAAAATAGAGCACGAGCAAGAGGTATACAGATTATTAAGATGACTAAGACCTGAAAAACTCAAAAGGAAAAATAAGTGCAAAAATGAATAAAAATAAGAATTGTTGGTGCGAAGAAGAAGAGGTGGATGTGACGGTTTAAAATTGTAAAAGATTAACTTAAACCGAAAATCCGTTTTAGTAAGAATTATTGATCAGATTGAAAACGACAGGATTTGCAACTCACACACACCGGTAAGGTGACATTTCCTCAAGGTCGAGGTGCAAGTTGCGGAGGCTCATCGACATATTGGGACACCTGTATTTTCATTTTATTTTATAGGACTGGGACGGGTTTTCGGGTAAAGCTTGTGCCGATTGAAAAAGTCCAAGATCCGATCGAATTTGGCTCTTATACCGCTTTAGGTCAATAATATTAAAACGTCGTCGAGGGTTGTTTTTCCTTTCGGTGTGCATGCACACACGAAGGCATAGTTCAAAAATAGACCTGTACCAACAGACATTTATTACAGCACTCCTTTGTCTGGAAAGCCTCTTTTATATTTACCACTTTAAAAATTTAAAGTTCAAGTAATAAAAAATTGGGATTCAGAAACATCCCATCTGCATCAATTCAATTCTAAGAAAGAATCAAAACAATATCAAATAAGAGATTTCCGAGAAGTTGGACCGGTTTCGGTTAAAATACCGGGAACGATGTTTTTAAAGAGGTTCGCTCGTTTCTGTATGAGTAATATCATGAATTTGAGTCAGAATCGATGCCGGGTAGCAAAGAAAACATTGAACGTGATCAACTAACCAAAGCGTACGCCGCCGACGGGACTTACCTAGTTCCTTTTTCCCTTTTATTATTTTTTGTATTTAATAAATTCGGATCGAAAATCCAAGGCGTGAACTCAATACAGCCATTATTGTCGCGATTTCGGGCACCGGATTCGCACACAGGACAGTCTCCCCCACTTTTATATATAGAAAAACACACATGTTCGGCTTTACTGTTCAACACGCATCTTCCATCTTGGCGTGCACCATCAAACTAACTGGCTGTAGAATGCAATGTCAATAAACTGCGCACACTCCGGCACATTCGTAATTCTTGGATACTCCGAACCAGTGAAGTCTGCAAGCTCCAAACCACAGATCCGAACTCAGCCGCAGACGACTCAGTGTTAAATTTCTAATTAACACTCAAAGAACTCATTCTGTATTCACTTACATCCAAATTCTAAAACAAATAAAACAATTAGTAGATTTTCTTAAACCATTTCAGGTTAAATTGTAAACAAAGACATTTATTGCCATACAAGTTTGTAATTTCATTCTATGTATATTATTGAGTAAAGAATCTAGATCAATGATGTCCAACGTTTCTAAGTTTCTGTACCAAAGTTAATATTATTTATTAATTTTTGTGGGTCGAATGTAAAAAAGAAAGTAGACTATTGTTCGTCCCAGATGTTAAGGCCCTTCACGTTAGAGATCAATAACATGAAAAAAAATGCGGTAATTATGCTATTGTAATTAGTGAACATTTCTGCGTATCATATGTTAATTTGGAAATTTTCAGATTTGCGGTCTGCTTTTTACCGCGAGATAAGTTAAAGAGTACCCGATTTTTGAGAGTGCCGGCAACTTTGTCTAGTTTGCGATTTCTTTCTCAAAAGTCGTAGTGAAATATAAATTGGTGATATCCCGATGTGTTTTTAATCCGTCTACACACAATATACAGTCTTGCAATAACAATAATAATATTTTTTTCCAAAATGTACAAAACATGATACTTTTTTTCACAAAGAAAAAAATATATACAAATATTTTCACAATTTTACATTTTATTATAGACTTCTTCAAGTGAATAAAACTCATTTCCTCACTGGTGAAGCATTGTACAACTTAATCGAAATATATATAAAAGTATCTTCAGATTTCTGCACTCTGTGGATTGGTGAATCGGTTTCTTTTTGTTTGTGAACATGCAAGAGGCAAGTATAAAACACGAAGGTATTGTTAAAATATTAATACTCTTGAAGTGTCCTCTGCAGCTTTTCCTGTATTCTTCAAAGTTAGCTTATTGCCTTTTTTTTGCATTTTCAAAGTTAGCTTATTGCCTTTTTTTTTCAAATGTTCTCAGATTTTCTTGGTGTACCCCAAGTCAGTATTCCATATACTTCCATACTATGAAAGTATGCAAAATATACATTCTTTAGCTCTTCGCCAAACAATATTCCCTATACAACTCGCAGGCAATACAGGCAACTTTGAGGCAAGTCATTGATATATAATAAATGGGGTAAGTAAGAAACCTTGTCTTACTCCCATTTGAACCTTCCTCCAATTTGGTGCTCATTTGCGTTCTCTTTTATACCTAGTTTTTCAATTTTTTTAAGAGAATCAAAAGCCTAGCTTAGATCATAGAAGACCACTTGCACATTACACATTGTATATCAAAAGTAGCCATTATGTTTTATATTACAGTAAGAAGTAGTCATAGCCGATTCTTTCTTTTGGTATCCGTGTTGATACTTTGTTATAATTTTTTTTGTTATGTGTTTTATGATTCTATCTTTTATTATAGTTTCGAAAATATTTGAAATTATCGGCAAAGTTAATATTGGGCTGTATTTACTTTTATCTCCGACAAACGACATTATTTAACATATTTTGGTAAAAAGTGAGTCTAGTCGTTTTATAAACAAAATAAAATATGCTCCATGTTAAGAACACATCGGGTTACCACCAACCATTGAGGTCTTATATATATATCTAGAGTGCGTATGTGGTGGTGGTGGGGGCAATCAGAAAGTCAGACATGTTGGATGTACCGACCTGAACTTAGCAATAGTTTCAAGTCGCTATTGTCCCTAGAATTATAACCATTATAACCAATTATAAATCGAGATACACCACCAGGAGACGAACATGTACTCATACATTTAAAAAATATTGTTTTTTCAGATGTATATTCATCCGTTTTTCACAATTTAAAATTTCATGTTTTAGATCAAGACTTGCCCTCACAACATATAATTCAATTGATAAAGGAAATTGCTGCAGTATATATCAGAATAAGATTAAATTACATAAATAAATGTTTTAATTTAAATGCAAAAGGTCCTCTCCGAAATAAATTTAACAAATTAATATTATTTCATAATCAGTAACAATATTGTTTTAAGTTTCTTTTATTTTGTTCTTTTTATTAAAATTTTATTTTTGTTGAAGGTTTTCGAATTCTTGTTTCATATCACACATCCAGTTCAATAATGCCGTATGTACACTTCTAGAAAACTACAAAAATCAAGAAAACAATTTTATCTGTGCAGCTTTTTGAAATATTTTAGAATATAAATATATGAAAATATTGTTATGCTTTCTGTTCAGAAGTACAATACAATATACCCGTGCATACCGAGTGCAATAAACTGTAGCAATACAGTCTTAAGTGAAAATATGCAATTTTTGCATTTATGGCACTATTGAACTAGGTGTGCGATATATATTTTTATAATTTGATAGGTTGGGAGATTATTTACAACAGTCCACAATGTTTCTGGTTACTTGATTTGAAATTAACAAGTGAAGTTTAAGTAAAGTTTATTATTAAGGAATGTTTAGTTCTTTTAAAACAAGCTAACAAATATTTATAAAGATAAAAATTAAGGTGATCAATCAGATTTTTTTAAATATTTTCTTAGTTTATGTTAATTTATAAGGGTTATTGTTAAAAATTATTAAGTTCTTCTACAATATATAATTCATAATTATTTATCAATAATTGTGTTTTGTTTTGGTTATTATTTTCTGTCTTTTCAGTTTATAATAATGTAAATTCTTGCATAAGTTATATAAGAATTTCGAAATTCCCGCTAACTTGGTACATCTAACATGGCGATCTTTCGGGAATCATTTTTGGCGTGGTGGGGACAACAGCATACGCACTCTAGATATATATATATATAAGACCTCAATGCCACCAACTCAAATTTGAAATTTTTTGTCAAATAGTTTTTGCGAAAAAAGTTAAGTTTCGCAGATCTGAAAATTTCCAAATTAACATATGATACGCAGAAATATTCACTGATTACAATAAACTTTACCGCAATTTTTTTCATCGAGCGGTTTCGAAGGTATCGATATCTAAAGTGAGAGACCTCGACACCTGGCATTGACTTTAGTAGGTTTCTTAAAATCTTTGTCACAGCACTGTAGAGAATTAAGTCTCCTTATTCAGATTCAATTCAAAGAAACATTCAGATAAAATTTTTATTATATGAAGCAGAAAAATATTTTGTATTATTAACATTGCGTTGCAATAGCGCCATCCTTCTGTTTCTATTGTTAGGTAAGGTATTTAAAGTGATACAGAACATTTTCCTCCTTAATATGATAGCAGTTTTACCTGCAACTTTTTTGATAAGATTGATACCTTATGAGTTGTAAGGTAGCCTCAATTTAAATGCTTCACCCGATACATATTTTATTAGCTATCATTATTTTTTTTAAATAAACCACTAGTTAAAATTAACACTATCCCTTATTTTGTTCTGCATTCGATGTTTCTCCAAAACATTTCCATTTACCCTCGCATGCAAAATAAAATAAATTTTCGAATCATGTCCATATCGACTAGTGCTGCTATTGAAAAAAATTAAGTTAGCGTTACATCTTGAAATGAGGAGGAACTAACCAGTTGAAAATGTTGTTAATTCAACACATTCATGGTATGTTCGACATGGCATATACAAATCGATGCTATCAAACCAAGATGATGTAATTTTCAAAACCATCACATTTCGTTAGTTAGATCATTGCGCAACATTAATTCTGCACCACAGCTACAGAACAACAAACAAACTTCAATCGCAACAATACCCATTAGATTTTGATTTGAAGGATTCATTAAAAGGGTTTTTGTTTCCTACAAAAATTAAATTATCTGCGGTGTTGTCATCTTACTAGTCTTGTTTCCAATAGTTAAGCTCCAACCTCCTTCTATAAACTTATAGTACCCAGATCCTAATTCTGGATCATAAAGAATTGGCAGCTGGGTTGGTGAAGACATCTATAAAGAATGTTGACCAGTATGGCTGTTAAAAAAGCAGAGCCGTGGAAGGAAATGAAGAGCGCGGGACACTGGAGAAAAGGCAAGAAATAAGATAATCACCAAAAGATCAAAATGTAAACAGAAAGTCAAAGTTTAGCAACAATTAGAAAATGTGGACAAAATTCGTACACATCCAAACATTGTCAGAAAACATTTAAATTGACTCCGGAAGATCGCCAATTTTAGCATCAAAATTTATTTCAAAAATACCCTTCTAGTATGTTCTTGTCGAACCCTCTTCGATTTCATGCCCTCTACAAAAAGGTGAACTGAAAAGTCCGGTTAAGTTAGATCAAACATTTCTTTCAAAGACACTTATTGCAATCTCATTCCATCTACCACAAAAGCTAATAGTAACCAGCGCTTGACAATGTTTAAAGCTCTTTCCTAACTGAAAAATCCAGCGACGTCCAAGGTCCAAGTTTGTATTGATGGCTTCACGTTTTGTTCTAAACTACCTAGTATAGCTCGCCAAACTCCAAACAGATCATTTCTAACAATTTCGAACTTTAATGCATCTATAAACAAAAACTTGGCTCAGAACACAATCATTTATATTTTTTCCTGATTTTTATGTTGGTTTGCTGTATTTTTCAGTTATAACTCAAGAACTATTTGAAGATCATCAAATTGTATTATTATATGAAATGAGGCAATACTACTTAGTTATTTTTGTTTCAAACTCATTTTAATAAAAAGAAATTACAGATACACATTTCCATACCACTTAGCATTACTGCACCTTCCGAAAACTTATTCTTCATCATCAAACATTCCTACTACTCTACCGCGTCCTTGAAAATTCATTAATTTTCTAGAATTAATCTCAAATCACACGGTCTTTGAGACAGGGAATACATTATATTAAAACGTATATTAAAACGAGTACAAAATAATAAACTTCACTTAACGATTACGTTATTTACAGTACCTATAGACCTCTTTAGAGGACATCTCATCACTATTAGCTATAATCATGGTTTGGATGGACCTCCAAACCTGGACCGGGCATGGAATGGCGTTATGTACTGCATCTTATACATATATTGTGATTTACAACTACAAATTCAGTCACGATCGGTGTTAATCGAACTAACATTAGCAGAAGAACTAGAACTATCACTAGAACTGGTACTAATACTAAGACTAGAAAATTTCGTGTTTTGTCGTACATCTTTTAAAAAGGTACTTGACGATTCAGATGCAATATTGCAACTTTTTTGTATCAGGTTCGACTAGAACTGGTAGTAATACTAAAACTAGAAGATTTCGGGTTTTGTCGTACATCTTTTGAAAAGGTACTTGACGATTCGAATGCAATATTGCAACCTTTTTGTATCAGATTCAACTAGAACTGGTAGTAATACTAAAACTAGAAGATTTCGGGTTTTGTCGTACATCTTTTGAAAAGGTATTTGACGTTTCGGATGCCATATTGTAACCTTTTTGTATAAGGTTCGACTAGAACTGGTAGTAATACTAAAACTAGAGGATTTCGGGTTTTGTCGTACATCTTGTGAAAAGGTATTTGACGTTTTGGATGCCATATTGCAACCTTATACAAAAACTAATCCGAAGAAGGTCGGCAAGGTAAAAAGTGACTACTGTGAACCAGTTCCTAAAGAAGATTCCAATATGGCATCGACACGTCAAACACCTTCTCAGAAGAAGCATAGCAAAACTCAAAAGCTTCTCTTTCTAGTGATAGCTCTAGTGTTAGTTCTAGTTTTAATTCATTGTATATTGCATACAACGGTCGTAAGGTGCAATTTTTTACTAAGTTTAAGTTTTAAGTTTAGCCTTCTTTTTAGATGCATAACTTTATATAGGAATGTGCAGATGACGATGAAATCGATACAAATGGAACGGATGACGAAGAAAACAAAGTCATTCAAATACTGAAACAAGTTACACACAGTAAAGGCGAGGCAGATGAATATATTTTCAGCTAACGTAAAGTACCGACCAGCAATCTGAAAGATCCTTTACAAATTTGGAAATATGTCCTATGTGATGAAATGATATCTGTACTGAAACACTAACGTGGAGTTGCAAGCTTTTATTAGCTTATATTATTATGCTGGAACATTTAAAGTGAATAGTCTCATTATAAATAGTCTACGGCGAACAGAAACGCCGTAGGCTATATATTTATTTATTTCCACTCCACACGGTGGTGGAGTGGAAATTTTTTGTCTTATCGTATCCATCAATAGATTTGATACGTGCAGAAAAATTAAAATTATTGGTAGCACTTACGCTTCAATGAAGTCAATACTGTCTACTTCAAAATATTTACTATAACGTAAAAAATAAGTAGTAGTAATGAAACTCGCCAGTAAAACTTTAACGTTATGCTTTTATGTCCTTTTTTTTCATAAACTGCATATTATTTTATCCTAATAAAAACATTCTTGACCGAATGCAATCCTATTTACGAATCACGGTCTCCTAGACCGGCGCGTGTAATTACGTTTGATAACTTGACGCGTGTAGTGAAAGGTTAATAATAAAAAAGTGAAATTACCTCTTGAAGGTATTAACAGACAGAAGACGTCTGTTCTCTGCAACGCATTGCTGTACTCACCAGTACTCAAAGTTCCTCACCACCATCTCACAGAGGTTAATATCAATTCTCATCATTTGTACCATGATAGTTTCTTCCAACTCTTGCAGATTTTTAGCTTTATCGACGTAGACTGGGATAAGGCTGTCAGATCAAGGGAATAAGATGGTCATAACAGGAGATTACTTATCCAGGGAAAATGCGATCACAACTTTCACTGAAGCTTTCGCTATATGTGCTGCGCTGCGCCACCATCTTGTTAACACCAGACGTTTCTTGTGTTGTTCTCTGTCAACGCAATTCTCAGCAATACGGATTTTTTTGCTGGGCATATTGCATTCTTTTGATGACAACTGTCATGGATTCTGTCTACCCAGATTTTAGTAAAGCATTTAATAAAGTTGATTATTTGCTTTCGCTAGAAAAGATGCTTGCTTCTTATATGGTTGATGAAAGCAATCGGTTAGTTTACTGCATGCTGATCTAAAGATCTTCTGCCATGCATCAAACTATAGGGACAGTTCTGCTCTTCAGCGAAATCTGTGTGAACTTGTTTAAAACTGTTTGAGAAAACTTCATCACCTTAAAATATAGCAAATGCTTTAGAAACAAATGCTTTACATAAACACTGGTTCTATACATTTTGACCACGTCAATAATTGAGCAGAGTTACTTTCATAAAGAATTTGAACGTGATGTTTGATACTAAGCTATTATTCAGTGAGCACGTCAATTTAGGAAAAACTTCGTATGCTTGGATTTGTCATGAGATCAGCTGCTGATTTTGTGTACATTAATTGACACAGTTTTTTGAAGGTTCCATCCGATAAAATAGTACAACCTAATTTTTTACGTGAATATATTAATCGATATTATACATTTAAGCCATAGCTATAATTTGGTGAAGAATGAAATGAGAAATCATCAATGATAATGAGTTATAACTGAAAACCCAAGCAAATACACATCAAGATTAAGGAAAAAATGTAAATGGTCCTGCTAAAAATGTTAGGCCTGAGAACGTCAAACCTTTTGCAGATTTTACTTTACTGGTCTAGTACTTTCACTCTGACTTGGAATTTCTCACCCTCCAGAATGGCTGTGCCATTGTGTAATCATACGAATCCAAATCTGACAATCCTTATACATATGTCAAATGCTGTCAAATGAATTTAAATAATTTAAAATTATGCCGGCACGTACGTAACGATTTATCGTACGGATTATACTGTACAGTCAGTTTGCACAGTTTAGCGAAATTCCCTATTGCCACCACACGTCTACGGTATCTGCGTTGATTTTCAGTTCATCTCAGAAACTTGAACGAGAACATCGCGGATGATGGAATGGATCCATTATCCGCGACAATGACCCACTTGCGGTCTTAAGCTTGCTGACTTTGTGCAAAATTAAAAGAAAATCATGGTGTAAAGGGTGGCTTCTAAAAAGAAAGTCATACTCTTTTATAAGTTTATTAAATGAATTGAACTCTCTACTTCAGTAGGTCTACTTAAGGATGAAAAAACGAACTGGTAGTCTCGAACGGCATCGAGGTTAAGCATGCCTTGAGTTGTGCAATACACAGCTGAAGGCAATGGACATTGGAGGGGAATTGTGGTATATGGAATAAATGGACGATCAAGAGTGTTGAGCTTGGCAACGCTTGCATAAAGAAGAGAGAGGAAGTAGTTGTCGAGAGCGCCGAATATATAAGATTAAGGTTATGTTTTTGTAAGCGGTTTTTAAGTAAGGATTAAGTCAAGTGTTTAATACGAAAAATAAAGTGAACTTATTAATAAAATCCAGGAGGAGTATCATTTATTAAATCATCAGGGTTATGGGCCCAGACTACGTACGAAAGAAGAAGATATAGTGTCAAGAAAAACCGTTGCAAAAAAAAGTGAGGTTAAAGAAAATTTTATTGGTTAAAAATGACATCAAGAGAAAGATATCAAATAACTCAGTTTGCGGGAGAGAATTTTACGACATGGTTCTGGTTCTAGAACCAAAACAGGAAGAGGAGGAAACAAATAACAAAGAGGATGAACATAAAAACAAAGAAGAAAACGAGTACAATAATATACAAAAAACAAAACGAAATAAACCAAAATGGCAAAATGATTATATAGTAGACTTTGTAGAAGATGAGTGGATTTCAACAGGAAACATTTGGAAATGTATATTTACCAGTTTTGAGAATGCAAACTTTAAGAATGATATTATCAATTGCAACTTATCGAGATTATCATTTACATCAAATGGATGTAAAGGGAGCCTTTTTGTATGGCGAAATAAAAGAGGACGTATATTTGGAACCACCTAAAGGAATAGAAGTTCCAAAAGGGCATGTTTTGAAATTAACAAAGTCATTATACGGATTAAGAAAATCACTAAAATATTGGTATGAACGTTTTACAAAAACTATTACGGAATACGGTTTTGAAAGATCAGAAAGTGATTATTGCCTGTATCACAAGAAAGATTTATTTCTGTTGTTATATGTTGACGATCTTTTAATATTGGGCGCAAATATTGATGAGATAAGTAAAGTAAAGTTCCAACACTTTAACTTACTTAGGTATTACAATAACTAAAACAAAAGGATGTATTCAGATAGATCAATCAAAGTATTTAAGAAAGGTTTTAAAACGTTTGGTATGGAAAATTGTAAAGGTGTAGAATCCCCTATGGATGAAAATTATAAATTAAATAAAGATTGTGATATTGATATGTCTTATGAAAAGCAATGTAGATCATTGATAGGTTCTTTGATGTATGCAACAGTAGGTTCTAGACCAGATTTAACAACATCGGTTTATTTACTCAGTAGATTTCAATCAAGAGCAGGTATTGAATTATGGAAAGCATTAAAGAGAATATTACGTTATGTTAAGGCAACAATTAATCTAAGTTTATTATACATAAAAGATAGTTTAAGTATACCGCTTGTAGGGTACGCAGATGCCGATTGGGCTAGGAAAGATGATAGAAAGTCTACCTCGGGGTATTTATTTAAGATATATATATGGAAATACTGTAGTTTGGCGGTCTAAAAAACAAACGACCGTTGCTTTAAGTACAACTGAGGCTGAATTTGTATCGTTATGTGAAGCAACCGTTGAGGCTTGTTGGATTAAGAAGTTATTGACGGAATTAGGAATAGATACTAAGATTATAACAATGTATGAAGATAATCAAAATACAATAAAATCAGTTCAAACACCAGATCAAAAGAGATTAAAGCATATGGATGTTAAGTTTAATTTTGTAAAACAAAAGGTTGAGGAAGGTATTATTTCAGTTAAATATATATGTAGTAAAGAACAATTGGCAGATGTTTTGACCAAGTCAAAAATAAGAAAACGTTTCAGTTTGCTATTAAATGTTTAGGTTTGTATGATAAGAATGTAAGCGTTGAGGAGGAGTGTTGACGTTGGCAACGCTTGCATAAAGAAGAGAGACGAAGTAGTTGTAGAGAGCGCCGAATATATAAGATTAAGGTTATGTTTTTGTAAGCGATTTTTAAGTAAGGATTAAGTCAAGTGTTTAATACGAAAAATAAAGTGAACTTATTAATAAAAGCAAGGGAGTATCATTTATTAAATCATCAAAGACGAAGCTGATGAGTGTAGGACTTATTGGTTGACATCCAGTACAGAAGAAATTCGTTTCAGTTAAGAACCGAAAGGCACACGTAGAATGAGCGAAGATGTGCCTCAACACGAGCACATCTTCGCTCATTCCGCATCCAAGAGCAGTGAAAGAAGATTCTGTAGAAGGAGACAACTGATAAGATATCGTAGATATATTCTCCTCGTTTCAATCTCAAATATATGCTTCCCATGATGAATGCATGGCAATGTTTCTGTCGTAGTCTTCACATCAGAAGTAAAGGAATAGAGAAGTACAGACTTAACTTTTCTAATGGATCACCGTGTCTACTAAGCTCTTTTTGTGACATATTCGTTTAATATTAAATATACATACACTTAGCAGCAGAAGTCTGCGTACAAAAAACATCTAATACTTTAACTGAAAAAATAAGGGTCATGATCTAATGTGATAAACTTCATTTTTTTTTATTTTGTGTATTAACTACATATAATTCTATTAACAAAATATGCATCAATAAAACAGAAATATTAGTTACAAAAAAAAATAAAATTAAAAATTCTCCAAATAATGCGTATGCAAAAATCTGCGTACAAATAAAGACGCCTTCTCCAAAATATACTTATTTACTTAAATACGTAGTTGGCGATGTACGCTTTCCGATTTAAATAAAAGATAATCGGTGTCAATTATATTAGCAGAGGCTTAGAAGCTAAAAGTTAGAATGGACACGAAAGGAAAGGAAATTGAATTGGGAGAGAGAAAAATTATTGTAAAGTTATGGAAAGAGGGAAAATCTTTTCGAAAAATAGGAGAAACTGTCGGCAGGTCACACTCTTCCATTCAAAGAGTAATTAATAATTATAAAGACACTGAAGATTACCTCTCACATCCGCGATCTGGTAGACCACCCCTTTTAACAAACCGAGAGAAGCGAAAAATTGTACAGCAGGTTAGAAAAGAACCTAGGCTGACGGCAAAAAAAAATAGTAGAAAATGTACAGGAAGAATTTCATAAAACAATCAGCAAAGATACGGTGAGAAGGACGTTAAAAAAAGCTAACTATCACAGTCGCGTTGCACGAAAAAGCCATTTGTGTCGGAGGTCAATCGTCAGAAGCGGATCGCCTTTGCAAAAAAACTCTTAGAGAACCCCATTGAATTCTAGGAGAAAGTTCTCTTTACAGATGAGAGCAAATTTTGCATTTTCGGCATTAAGGGTAAACAACTTGTATGGAGAAAATCTAATGCTGCCCTTAATCCCGAAAATTTGAAAGCGACTGTAAAACACGGAGGTGGTGGAGTTATGATTTGGGGGTGTATGTGCACCAAAGAGGTGGGAAGGTTGGTTTTCATAACATCGACAATGGACCATAAAATGTATATAGACATTTTAAAAGAAAATTTGAAGCCTAGCATCGAAAACTTGGGCTTGGGGCCCGAATACTTTTTTCAACAAGATAATGACCCCAAACATTGCGCCCACAACACTAAGCTTTGGCTACTATACAATACCCCAAAGCAACTTAAAACACCTCCACAATCGCCGGACTTGAATCCCATCGAACACCTCTGGGATTTACTGGAACGCAGGATTCGGCAACACAACATAACGTCGAAGGAAACGTTAAAAAATGTTATGATTGAGGAATAGGCCAAAATCAGTTCGGACGAAACGAAGAAATTAGTGCACTCCATGCCTAAACGTTTAAGGGAGGTCATTAAACGTAAAGGTTATCCGACCTCATATTAATATAGAAACAATGATCTCATTTATGAATTTTTTATAAATACTGTCCTGACTTGTACGCAGATTTTTGCATACCCGTTATTTGTAGAATTTTTAGTTTTGATTTTTTTCTGTAACTACTGTTTCTGTTTTGTTGAAGCATATTTTGTTAATAGAATTATATGTAGTTAATATACAAATTAAAAAGAATCAAGTTTATCACATTAGATTATGACTCTTATTTTTTCAATTAAAGTATTACAAGTTTTTTGTACGCAGACTTCTGCTGCTGAGTGTATGTCAAAATAACGTGAAACCTAACATTTCCATGATGTTATGGAATGATGAATTTTTGATAATCAACAATGTTTTCACTATCACTAAATGTTCAGTGATAATGAAATTTGTGTTTTAACTACCACTAAATAAGTAGTGGTAGTGAAATACTTATTACATTTATTTTTTAATGCATTATTCCCAACCCAAAAACTATACCTATTTACGATTGTACAATATTTATACAAATTATTCATTGAATTTTATTCTACAATAACATTTTTAAAAAATTAATTTTTACCATTCATAAGAAACATTTAGGCCAAGTCCGGTCCTGTCATTTTCTCCTACCAATCCGATGATTCAGGTTAAAACCGCTCGCAACCAAAACGTAAAGCTCAAGCGGCAAAAATTAAATTTTCTAACTGAACACACTCCGATACGAAATAAACGTTAAATACAACATTAATACCAAAGGCTTTTTACCGAAATAACCCGGAAATCATGTCTAGTATGCCGGTAACCTCTTCAACACTTCTTCCACTTGGTAAGTCACAATTTCAACGAAAAGTTGGGTTATGTTTACTACATAACCTAAAAATCCTTTTCGCTATTTTTATGTAAAATCAATTTCTTGCTTCTTTTAGAGTTGGTCGATAAATGTATTGGGTCGAGGATACATATTATTATGAAAAATGACAAAGAAATTGTTGGAACTTTATTGGGTTTTGATGATTTTGTAAATATGTTGCTTGAAGATGTTACGGAGTACGAAACAACTCCTGAGGGTAGAAGAGTAACCAAGCTTGACCAAATATTACTGAATGGAAATAATATTACTATGGTAAGAAAAAATATATTTATTAACTATATATTATTATTTTTGTGTTTTGTAGCTTGTTCCGGGAGGTGAAATGCCTGATACATAATCATAATTTAAGATTGCATAAATTAATTATTAAGAAAATGTAAGAGTTTAATTTAAGGAAATAAAATTTTCTGTTTTTGTACTTCCTAATATTTGTTAAAAATTACAATGTTGAATTCAAGTTGACACAAATTCCATAAGGCTTGCATGATAACACAACATTGTAAAACACACTTAAAGAGCTTAATTTACATAATATATAGCAAGATTAAAATTAGGGAATTTGAAAAATGCAGGAGAGTTCCTGCATATTATGAAAAACAGTCATAACTTTTTAAATTCGAATATATTTAACAACTGCTTTGTAAAAAAGAAATGTAGATATTACTATTTAGTACAAAATAGAATCAAAATGAAAACTTTAAATAACAAAAAAGTAAAAATATATTTTTTGTTTGTATGAAATATGGTGCGTCTCGTCTATTGTTGGGTTAAACATCGCAATTTAACTTTACTATAATAATTTTTTGTATTAATCAGATTCATATTTTTTAGCTAAAGGGTCTTCATTACTATCATTCCAGTATCTATCGGGGGTTCTCGTACTTGCTTCAGATGCTTTTCTTTTCCCTTTTCCTTTGTCTTGTTTTTGCTTTGATATTACGTTTATCTTGAATAATTTTGAGCTGAATGTAATACTCTTGCACGCTGTTTCTTTTGTTTACACAATGGAACTGGCATAGCTGGTAAGGAGAAACGTTATGAAGGAATTTACTGAGTTTCTGTTATGTTACCATAACTTCCTTCACTAATGTTAGATTTTCTGATTTGATATTTGGAGGTCCCTTGCTTGATTTGGTATTGAATCAGAAGTTACAGGTCGAGGTACATTGGGAAATTCGAAGGAGGTGTGAGTAGTGCATTTGCTCATAGAAAAGAATTGCATGTAGATTTAAATAAAATATTCCTGTAGCCCTGAATCCATTAATCCCTACACCAGTCGCTCTTATTCAAGCATTTCCAATGATTTTCCAACCTCGGCATCTTGTAAAATTTCGATTGTTATGGTTTACTTGCACAGATGTGGTTCTTGATCTAGATACATTTTGAATGGTTGGAAAAACTTTACATTTGGTTGCAATGACTGAGAAAACATAATAAAATAACATCATTTCCATTTGCTACCTGAAGCATGTCAACATCTGTATTTGACCATGTATATCTGTATATGACCATCGAGAATTAGCAAACACTTCTCAGCTGACATATGCAGAATGAAAACCTTCATTAACCATTTCAAAAATAATTCGGAGTTAATGA
Organism: Onthophagus sagittarius; assembly: GCA_036711965.1. Classification (NCBI taxonomy): domain Eukaryota; kingdom Metazoa; phylum Arthropoda; class Insecta; order Coleoptera; family Scarabaeidae; genus Onthophagus; species Onthophagus sagittarius. The sequence continues at coordinate 57,645,578 of JASERS010000001.1, forward strand.
ACGAAGATTTTTTATTCATAAAGACTTTAGAACCAGTAGGCAAACCATCTTCAAACTCAGCTTTATTATTGACTCTTTTAAAAATTAATATTGGAAGAAGAAATTTTCCATCGGCACTGCTACACGCGATAACATTTTTTCCTCCGTTTTCTTTCATGTTAGGATAAAGATGTCTTTATTTCCCTGAGGATTATAACCTTACCAGATTTATTGACCAATTGCACTCCCGTCTCATCGTTATTGAAGATGTGACATTGTGTTTGCAATAAATTATATCAGTTACAATCATATCCAATAACTTATAAAACTGGCTATTATCTTTTCTTATTCTGGATTTCTCTCCAAAGAACGATTGCCAAAATAAATTCCTGCCTTCCAAGCCCTACCTTCTCAAACTTGCCAAATTTCATTATAATTTCCTTATCCTCTACTCTATTAACAGCTTTCCACAAATGCTCTTCCGTCCAAATACCTCCTTTTGGAGCTTTATATTATCAGAGATCTGATAATGTAAATGTAGTACCCTTATTCTGAAAATTATTGAAAAAAATTCAAAATTGCTTATTAAGTAGGCGTAATCGCCATCAGCAAATCCAAATGAATCTCCAAATACATAAACCTCCCCCGCACAAAATACAGCTTAAAACTAATACAAAATGAACACTAAAATGCTGTAAAGAAAAGCAGCTGTAGAGGGTAGTCAAACCGTTCCTTATGACACTCAAGGCTAGTAAATAAAAAAAACTGCAAGAGCTTTAAAGCGTCTTAGAGACATTGAGGGAACAGACTGGTCCGGGTGTAAACACTTATTATAACAATAAATTAGTCAGCTAGTGTTCTGTCAACAAAGCTTTTATACTTACCTACAGATTAGAGGAGTATTCTTCAACATGTGTTCCGTGAAACCTTTAGGGTTCCACGCAAACGCTTTACAACACAAAAAAATCTACATTTGCTGTATGTGCAAAAGAAACTTCAAAAAGGAAGTACAGAATCGACTTGATGCTGAAAACGATATTATGTATTACGAAATTATGGTAAACAAGTACAACAAAGTTGCCTAAAACAGATTCAATCATCGTTAAGTTTTAAATGGAAAAATAAAAGAAAATGGAAATTTAAGAAAGTTTCGGCTAACAAGTAGCCTTCTTAAGGAATAACTAAAATTAAGTTAGATGGTTGGCAAAAGATTGGTATAAATAATAGATTAGCTACCGACAAATTGGTGCACATATGAGTAATTGAGAGGTCGTATTCATATTATGGTTACTCAAAGAACATAAGAAATCTTTCAGAAAAACAAAATATATTGAAACTCTACAAGTAAATTTGAAAAATATAAAGTTTGTCTCAATGTATTTTATAAAGAATCTGTAATTGTTGATATCAGTTATGTTGTTAATAAGCTTGTTTTCTAAATTACCAGTGTAGATATGAAGTTCTTCGTATAAATCTAAAAGTTTAGATTTTTTATTATTTGAGCATAACTGAAACCGGTCTTATGGTTATTGTCTTCTAGGTGTTGGTATATTGCGGAATTATTACATTTGAAATGTTTCTTAAATCTATTTTTGATATTCCTGCCTGGTTGTCCTATATAAAACAGATCACAATCAAAACACAGTCATTAATTTATGTAAACATTTGTTTTGTCTTTGATTATGAAGAAAGTCTTTGAAGGTTCGGTACCTCCTATAGATTACCCTATGGATTATCCGCCAATTTATGAATACCTGTATTTTATAAGAAATACTTACTTCTTTGTAAAATAATTACTCTTACGTAAAGTTTATCTAACGAATACAGAGATGCATCTTGTTCATAACTTGTAGTATATATATAAATATAATATACCACCGGATTCCATAAAAATTTATCTCAAAATGGTTTCCGCGCAATGACATAGGTTGAAGAATTCATGATTAGATAGTTAATCAACATTATGCATTTAGAAAGACTACGACATTACTTAACAAGTTCTGTATCTCAATATTTTCGCAAGAAGCGCTTGTAAATAATTAACATCTACTTATACTGTGAAAATGTAGAAGATTTACTGGAAATTACAAATACAGAATAGTATCTGTAATAAATCATATTTTTTTTTATTGTTGATATATTAATTATCGTGAATAATTGATCCTATTATTATACTATACAGACTGCTTTTAATTTGATGCAAAACATTTTAAGGGGTTATTTTTGATCGAAAATTAAGGAGGGTTTTTCATATAATTTTTTTGTTCAAAACCTCTGCTTCTCCAAGTTAACCCTCTAATGTTAGGGGAATAATTGTACTCTACTATGAAGGAATTTAGAAGGATGAAATTTAGCAAATAACTATTAGATACTTTTTGATGATTTTATAAATGCGTAATACTTTGCATCAGAATTTTTTAATGCATCTACATTTTTGTATTTCAAAACTTGATTTAAGTAGAGGGATTCAACTAGCAACTGTTTGCCCATTAACATTTCCTTCTAAAATTGTTAGTTTGTCCATTAAAAAATATTCAGACACATTTTGGTGTTAACGTTGAGTTGTTTCGTCGGCGTTGTCAATATAGGAACCAACTTATAAGGGAAATAACGGCGGAAGCCGTTGAAGATGCGTTCTTCAGTCTGCTATTTAGATCGCAATGTCTTAGACAGTAGCTAACTAGTATGGTTCTTATAGCCGTACATTACTGTCGTAACAATGCATTGCAGATATTCTTCCCGTACTTACCTTAAACAAAATACTTGCTATGGCTCTTTTGGAACATGTCAGTACCTGAGCATCATATTTATTTAGCTCATCACCAAAATTTAAGGCATACTGTAAAATGGGGTGAAATTGTGTTTCGTATGGTGACAATGTGCCTCATGGTTTTTTACATATCTTTGAATGTGGTGCCTGCGACACGATATTTTCAGATGTATCGGGCGATATCATATCACATTCTAGAACATTCCCACCTATGATTCACAGTTTCAACCTTTTTTGTATTACAGGGTGGGTTAAATTAGTCACTTTTGCAGAGAAATTCCGATTTTTATAAGAATTCTAATGACAAAAATCGCATTTCAATATCTCTTACGATTTCAGAGACACAGGTGTTTTTCAAAAAGGTGCATTTTCGAAAATTCGTCATAACTCTTTGAAGAATTGTTTTTCTGTGAAAACATTTCCTAAGTGATAACATTTCCTAACTTTTTATGTAAAATCCGATGGAATAAGTTCACTTTCCCTCAAAGCTATATTTTGGTAGTTATTGACATAAAAATGTTTTTTTATAGAACAGCGTCTCTCACTCTTTCAAATGATGCATAAACCGTTGTTTCAATTTGAAATCGATTTCATTTAAGTAATGTTAAAGGATGATGTGTTTTTGACGTTTTAGTGAAATCCACATAAAAAATGTAATTTGAAAAATCGTTGAAGTCTTATTTTTGAAAATAAACGTTTTATTTACGTAATAACTGTTTACTAAACAATCAATTGACAACTAAAATATTTCAGCAGTGATTGTTACAATAATTATAAAGAAGGTGTTTCAAGACACCTTAATGTATACTAAATCAAGTAGTAATAATTGCATTTCGAATCTTACTCCTTAACTTTTTCAATTTTGAGATTTTTAAATAATTCGCCCGTGTGGATCGTGGGACTCTTGTTTTTTTAAATGAAGAAATGACTTGTATATCAACTTACCGGTTGAACCTTCTTTTTCAAAATTGAAATATCACAGTGTATACTAAAACCTTATTTAAGGAAAAACCGCAAAATACCGCAATAAATTTTAATAAAATCTACAATAGCACGCCTTATACTACAAGATGGATACAATATTTCTTTTGAACAATATTTCTTTTGAAACAAGTAATGCTTTGCCTATCTAAATATGGCAAAAAAATTATTTTCTCAATTTAACATATGAGTAGTCACACAATATTACAAAAAAAGTAATTATTGAATTTTCTCTTTTTGTATATTATAAATCGTGGGATCGTGGGACTCTTGTTTTTTTAAATGAAGAAATGACTTGTATATCAACTTACCGGTTGAACCTTCTTTTTCAAAATTGAAATTTGAAAATTTCCAGAAAGTTTGAAAATTTAAAATCGATTCCACCTAAGAAATGTTAAAGAATGTGTTTTTATAATTGCCCAAGTCCTATTCGTCATGTGGATGTTTCCGTTGGGGAAGAATCAAAGATGTTATCTACATACAGCCAATAAATTCTCGACAGCAATTAGATAGTGCAGTTGTAAATGCTTTTGCAACACTTAGGCGCATCAAACTTATCAACTTAGCAAAATGTTAAAAAAAGATGGCGACTGTGTATAACACAAACAGGAATTCTATATAAAAAGTTGCTTTGAAAATGTTTTCGCAGAAAGGAAGAATTTTCGTTATCTATTATCGATATGCAGTTTTCGCAATTAAGTTTTTTTATAAAAATCAAGCTATAGAAAATGTTCAATTCGGCCCACCCTGTGCGTTAAGCTTGAGTTATTTCATTAAATGATAGATAACTTAAATATTTGTAGTGACTTTAGACGTTCCTTAAGGTGTATGTCCACTAGCAACAAAATTGCGACATTTATTGCGAGATCGAACACAGACACTTGTGTATACACATCTGAGAGTGAACTTGCAAGCGAAATTTAGTTGAACAATTTACTCTCGAGAGCGTTTGTGTTTACTAGTGTAGACGACTGTTTCGTTTGTTGCTGACACTTTGTAAGAATTTCCAAACGATCTGGAAAGAAACGAGAGAGAAAAATGGCTGATAAGAAGTCGTGGTCTAAAGAAGAGACATTATCTTTAATTTCTCATTGGGAATTACATCCCGTATTATGGGATGTGAAAAATAAAAATTACAGAAATCGAATAAAAAAACAAAATGCATTGAGAACCATAGGAGCTGCGCTAAATACAAATGAGAATGAAATCGGTCGTAAATTAAGAAAAATAAAAGCCAACCATAGTGGAGACGGAACAGAAGATAAATATGAAACCAATTGGGAGTTTTTTGAAGCTATAAAGTTTATTCAAGCTAATCATTCCAATAAACAGACTATTGATAATCTTGTAAGTACTTTTATTAACTATCATTTTAAATAATACGTATAATGATTTATGAATTTTTATACTAAATAACCGTTTAAAACACTTAACACAATGAGTTAAATAATATATTTATTAGTTCCTAACATTAACTAAAAGAAGTTAATTTAATTTAGATGTTTTGATACTGCCAATGTATTTCTCCTTGTGGGGAAATAAAATAATCTCTAAATTCGTCACGTATCTCTTTAGCATTTGCTGCACAGTTATGAGTATTTCCATGTTCTAAATCTAAAAGATTAGATTGCGACATCCCTGCGGTTCTCCATTCACCCGGTCTGTTATCTGTATCAAAAGTACCTGGTGGTGCATAAAATTTACTACCATGCGACAGCAGAAAATTATGTAGTACACGTATTGCTGAGACAATTACTGTGGTTTTCTCAGGACAAAGTTCAATTGGTTTTCTTAATATACGGAATCTATTAGCAATAAGGCCGAAAGCGTTCTCCACTACTCGTCTTGCCCGGGATAGGCGATAGTTAAATACTCGGTTATGCGCCGCTTGACCTCGAAATGGATCATCACCCACTATGATGTAAGGTACCGACATTTCCCGTCCAGGTAAACTTTGGACAATTGGAAAATTTAAAGTGTTATTTTTCAAAGCACGTGACAAATTGCAGTTATTAAATACACCTCCATCTGATACCCTTCCGTTACATCCAATATCCACATACAAAAATTTATAAGTTGCGTCAACTAATGCCATTAATACGATGCTGTGAAATCCTTTGTAATTATAGAAATTGCTGCCACTATTTGAAGGAGCTTGCATCATTATGTGCTTCCCGTCTATTGCTCCTACACAATGCGGAAAATTCCATAACTTTTCAGAAAGTTCTGCGTGTTGAAGCCATTCTTGGGGTGTCTTTGGGGTCTGAAATATAGTTAGCAAATCAAAAACATTTTTAAAGTTATACTTATTTATATGTACATATAAAGTATTGGTTTAGAGATAAAACTAAATGCGAAATGGCTGTATATTTCTAGAAAGAAGAGGACAAATCAAAAAATGCTGAGGCGATTGTTAATGTAAACGAGAATCCTGACAACATGAAAAAAAAAGGGTAAAACGAAAGGATAACAGTCAATTAAAGGAGGATGATCTTTTAAATAAAGCAATGAAAATAATCGATAAACCAGCCGATGAATTTCAAATATTTGGAGATTTTGTGGCTTTTGAATTAAGAAATTTACATCAAGGTATGAATAATCTAAAAAAATGTCATGTCATGTCATACTATTTACCTTCATATATGCATTTTTTAGACCCTCAACGAGCGCCTCACAACACTCAGGTATTATACGAGCAATCGTACACACTGGTATCCGAAACAGATACATCAACGAATGATATGAATCTCCTACAAATATTATAATGTTATTCTTATTTAAGTAATCTTTAATAAATAATTACGTATAACTGTTGTTTCAATTGAAAACCTACCTGTTACTAAGAACCTCAGTGTCACACACAGACGCTCTCGCGCAGTGATGGCACAACGCATTTTGGTATCTTGCTTCGTAATGGTGGGTCCTACAATTTCCAAAAGATGCTCAAAATCAGTAGCTGTCATTCGAAAGAAATTATCAAGTTGGCAAGGATCTTCCGACTTTAATTCCGACAACAGCGTTTCATAAATTCCAAGATCGCATCTCCGCAATATCCAGTTACTCACCCACATTTTTCTTTTTTTCTTCTTTTGTTGTAATAAATGAATTACAATATATGCAGCACTACATTTAATTTGATATGCCATTTTAGTATAACTTTAGTATAAATCTAAATAATCAAGAAGTCTACTTTACGTTATTATAGTTCTGATAATTTTTTTTATAATGTAAACACATCCTACACTTTACAAGCAATAACTCCCGAGATCAATTTCAGAACTTAATTGCGGAGAGTAACTTTCGGAAAAAGTTGCGTCTAGTGGATACACTTTTGAAAGTTATTTCTGAGACCAGTGTCGCAATTTTGTTGCTAGTGGACATGCACCTTTACACCTCCTTCCCGTCTCAGACTATAATCCAGTGGTTCATCTTTCTTATCTTACCAGTATATAATATTAATGTATTACAAGGGACTACTAACTAGTCCCTTGTAATGCATTAATCAGCTTTTCTATTCCTGCATGTAACAGAGTATTCTCTGTTGACATCCCCAATGTGTCACCATAAAAATTTCTTGGTATACTTACCTTGGAGCAAATGTTGTAAAGAGCACGTTTCTATTATGCGTGACTTGGTGGGAGGATATCTGATGCAATGGGTTATAGCATAAGGAATGGAGATATACAAAAAATGTTATATGAAAACCCCTCTTAATTGTGACCCCTTGAAATTTTTCGCGTCAATTTAGAAACAACCTGTATATAAGAATTTGTAATTATAAACACCAATTGTAAAATAAATCTATTATAAAAACATTTTATTAAAAATCATACTATTCATAATAAAATAAAAAGAAATAATTTAAAGTTAAATCCTTATCAATTCATTTTCAACTATAATTTTATTTAATCACTATAATTAAGAAAATTAATAAATAATAAAAAAATAATTAAAATCTTTCATTAATACAGAAAAAACATATAGAACCAATTTCTAAAAACTTGATTTTAAAATAATATATAATTTTTTAAAGTATACTAATCAATGAAAACTCACATATATATTTATAAACTATTTAATTTTGCAAAATAAAGAATGCAAAATAAAAAAAAAATACATTAATCATTTATCATTATTGTTTGTACTTAAATTGCAACACATTACAAGAGTGATTACAATCAACATTACATATTATTACCTTAAGAGTGCGTTATAATACAAAAAAATAATTCTATGTTATAATAATTAAAAAATATATTATTTAACGAACACAATAAGGTTATAAATATACACGACAAGGCATTCGCCTTCTACCTTTTTTTGTAGGTCTCACTTTAACCTGCTCTTTAATTTGACCAGGTTTCGTTTTAGATCGAACATGTGCCGTGCGCAAATGTGCAGAAACTTCGCTAGTAGTCGCAAAACTAGCATGGCATTTATTACATGCATAAAGAAAAGTATTGTTGTGTATTTTTTGATGGTTAATTAATGCCTTAGCCGTTTTAAACGTTAAATCACATTCATTGCAAGAATATTTCCTATCGTTATGTACTTTAAAGTGTTCTGCTAGATCCCATTCTTCCTCACATTTATAATTACACATTCCGCATGAATATTTTGAATGGGCAGTACGAAAATGATGTGAGAGACTTTGGGCTTTATCAAATTGCTGACCGCAAGCTATACAATTATAATGACACTTTACAAACTGTTTATCATGAATGAGACGATGAGAATGTAAGCTAGATAAAGATCTACATTTAAAATTGCACAAGGTACAAATAAATTCTCCTATTCCCGAATTATAATCTTCAACCTCGGTCTTTGTTTTATTAACAACCTTATCAATTACTTCTTGAACAGACAAAGAAACATCAACTTGCGATGAAGTCGATTGAAAACATCCATTGGGCTCATCATTGTCTATATTTCTTATTTCATAGGATTCAATGAGATTTATTGTTTGCAAATTTTGAGTTTCAAAAACCGGATCTTCTAAGTAAACTATTTCGGTCACTGTTTGTGGAACAACTTCTACTGTAACTTCTTGATCATCCACTTCTTTACTCATTGTGTGTGAATTATAACATCATTACTACACTTTTAAAATGTTCCACGTAACATTAGACATTCCAAACTATGTTAATTTATAAGATTTGAATCGATTGCGACTTATTTTTATTTATATTTTGAGTAATAAACAACAAATAACCTACTAACTTAAAATTATTGACATTTTCTAAACAAACGTCAAATTTTAGTGCTTTTTATTTTGTTACTAAAAAGTAACTAGATATTCTTTAATTATTTTAAATTTATTGTAATTACGAATTAATTGATAAATATAATGATAAGGTAATTTTCTTGTTATAATTATTATTTAATAAATTTACGAAGAACAATTTCATTATCAGTTTTTAATAATCAATTAAATTCAATTAAACGTAAACATACTACAAAATCCACTTTAAAACTATGTTATCGTTACAATCTTTTGATAAAATTAAAAAAGTTGTAATTAAATTACACAATTTTAAAGTGTATCGTTGGAAAACTTGAAAAATATATTTTTTTCAGTTGGCAGAACCTACTGTCATCGTTGCGGTGTCTACGTGTGTTTACAGAATATAATGGGCAAGAAAGTTATTTTTATGAGAATTTCAGCTTGTTAATACGAAAAACCGCGAAAAATACAAGATGAGAAAATTCCTGACGACCTCTTTATTATTATTACTGGTGTCTGTTATCAACGGAGATGAGCACACTCACATAGTAAGTTACGGAAAATTTCGTGTTATTACTTACTTTTCTAGCTTTGATATGATAAGTTTATTGCTACCTATTAAAAGGACGAAAATGTGTGATCAATCGATGTTGTGCTACGTAAGCAATAAATTTTTCATCATTCTTTAAAGAGTATGCAATAATCAGAAATTCTGAAATTGTCATTTTTATAAAAATTTGAATGATACGATTTAATTTAGCTGTGATTCTAATTGAATTGATTATGATTGTAAATGAATTAGATTAAATTAGATAACTTATTCAAGCTGCTTTCTGATAGTCAATGAAAGAATTGATGATTTTGTTATATAGTGATGGTGAGTTACAAAGTGTTTCCAAGTAAACTGATATGAAAAGAATTTCTTCATTATTTAGAATGATTAGAATTTATTTTGCGCATTATTACAATGCGAATGTATTTTCCTATATACTTATTACTTTTTGCTTCCAACAAAATGCTTTTTCTGCTTATATGAAAAGAATGTGCTTAATATGTGTATATTCTGTGGTATAGATACTTTTTGTTGAGTTTTTAGATTTTAAAGGTTTTATTATTAAAACAATATCAATTTTTTAAGCCTACAAATTTTTATTTCCTTTATAATCGAGATGTAAGCAGGGTTAACCCCCAACAAAGTAAAAAATTCTAACAAAAATTAATCAAAATAATTAAGAGTATAACAAAAAAGTATTGGAAATCAAAATGAATATGCTATGATAGTAATGCTAAAGTTACTTAGAAGTCATTTTAATATTGCTACAGCTAATAAAGCTTTGAACATACTTAAGGCTCCTTAACCGAGATTGTCATCATAGATTTTTAATTATTTCCTTATTTATTGGAGTTTATATACAGTAAACCCTCCACATAGCGAATACGCAGGGGGGTATGCAAGCCATTCGCTATAATGAGATGTTCGCAATTTTGCTGTAACAAATTAGTTCGTTATATATTATGAATAATAGAGGCATTGAGAGCAAAAGTGGACTAACGCACATATATTATAAGCTGGGGTTAGTCCACTTTTGCACTCAACGCCTCAATAATGAATAGGATCTTGGGGTGTTTAGAAACATTAACATCAACTATGTAATAAGTTTATTTGTATTTTGTTCATTTTGTAATTAACTTTTTTTTTAAGTAATCATTTATGGCGCTTTGCTTTAAAACAGGTTTTGTTTGTCTTAAACATTCTTCAGTAATTTTATTCAAAGAATTCGCGAAACCTTCGGATATGTTCTCTTCTGTATCAGCTAACCTTTAAATTGTGATATAAATAATGAATTCGATAACAAATTAGATGTGGGCTACCTTTGTATAGTATAGAGAGCCGCTAAAACTTCAGCTCTTGTAGGGGGTGTTACATGTACCACTTCTTCCTCATCACCTTCATCGCTTTCTTCATTTTCTTTTCATTCTTGGCCTGCATTCACTAATAATCGATTTCAATTGCTTCTGAAGTAACTACCTCACTGTCAATAGTGCAGTATTCATCAAAACTAACTTGTTTAGGTACTGACAAGATGTGTTGATAATTTTCCCATTTTACATCGGTAAATTCAGCCTAGAATGCAGACAATAAAAGCATGTAAAGTAAAAAGTTACTAAGAAGAACTAATTATCGATCTTACCATCGTTAACTGATTTTCCTCATTTTCTTCTTGAGAGTCAGTTGTCCACGCTTTGTTAAAACAATTTTTTAGAATGTTTGATGTTACTGAATTCCAAGAATCCGACAACGCTCGTATCGCTTGTAGAATATTCCATTTCGGATTTTCTTCGTTCGCTTCTATTGCCAAAGTTGCTGCTCTTACAAGACGAGCATGATATCGCTTCTTCATGCACACAATTATGCCTTGATCAAGAGGTTGGAGTGCACTCGTTGTGTTAGGTGGAAAATAAATCACCTTCACATTGTCCAAATTGATATCCTTAACATTATGTGCAGCACAATGGTCCATCGTTAGCAATACTTTTCCGTTTTGTGCCGCCATATTTTGCTGGAAACGAATAAGCCATTCGCGAAATGTCACAGACGTTACCCACGCTTTTTTTTGATTACTATAATGGCACGGTAAATGAGAACGGTCTATTTTATTTAAACATCTGGGATTTTTTGACTTTCCTACTATCCACAGATTTAATTTTTCGCTTCCATCTGCATTGCAACATAAAACTGCTGTTACTCTTTCTTTGCTTTTAGTGCCACCATAACACTTTTTACCTTTAAAATCCAAAGTACGGTTTGGCATAAGATTATAAAAGACACCAGTTTCATCAATGTTAAAAACATCTTTATCAAGATAGGCGTTTCTTATAAATTTGAACTCCTTTTTCCACTCATCTATAGTAAGCACATTAACTTTATTTCCTTCTCCAAATAAGGCGTGGTCTGAAATACCGTGCATACTCTTAAATCTGTTCAACCACCCAGATGAAGAATCACATCCTATTATGTTCAATTCAGCAGCGATTGATTTTGCCTTATCTTGTATGAATGGCCCTATTAAGGAAACATTTTTTGTTCTCACTTCGGTAAACCATTCTATTAATTTTTTTTTCTAGTTCTGGAAATGCAGGTCTCCTCAACTTTTTACGAGACGTATGTTTACTAGACGCTACCGCACTATCAATACGGTTTTTATTTTTTTATAATTGTTGATAGTGTTGATTTTGATATGTTAAAATTTTTCCGCAATTTTAGTTTTTGTAATAGCATTTTTTTCAACATCCTTCAATATTTCTAATTTCCTTTTTAAAGGAATTGATGTCCTTTTCAAACTCATTTTTTTCAATTAACACTGAACGAACACTTTTTTTCTAAAACTTAACACTTTGTACGCTCTCGAAGACCACACACTTGCATTTGAAACTGCAATACGACTTCGAGTCGATAAACAATCGAGCTACAGACAGACAATTTATTTCCCGAATATCACACCTTAGATCTTCAAGGAATACCTCAACTAGTCTTACATAGTTCTCCATTATCGTTGCGCAATAACGATAATAGTTAGTATTAAAATCATACTTATGAGATGAAATAATTGTTCGTAGTTCGTTACCATGAATTTTCGTATTGAAGATATTTGTTGCGTAATTTTGATTCGCAATAACGGCCATTTCGTTAAATCGATGTTCACTATATAGGGGGTTTACTGTATATTGATAGATTATAGTTAAGAATCCCGGACAACAAAAAATGCAAATTGAAAAAAAAATGTTGATTTATTTTTTAAAATAGTTAGATTTTGACGATTTTTTTTCTTGGCCTGGATATAAAACAATAAAATAGAAATTGTTCCTGTAACACTTTTAGGAAAAATTATATATATTAAATTTTAATATTTTGGAATATATTTTACTTCTCGGATCTCACCAGCGATAATTGGTTAAAAGAAAAACATGTGTGCTGGCTCTCCGACGAATGGTTTGTAATTTAAAAACACCGCAGACATACATAAAGAATAAGTTTTTAGACATATTTCTTCTACACATTGAAATAATTTAAAGGTTTGAATTATTTTAGAATGAATAAATGTATCGAAAGATAAATATAAAAAAATATAAATATTTTTCTATGACCACATGGTACCTGAACCAATAAAAAATATATTGTCACTGTTCTTTACTTTGCAACATATACAAGGGCGTCGCTGGCTTAACAACAAAAATAATATTTAATGAAAACATAACCTGCGGGGATTTTTTGCAAAACTTTCAACCACTTTATGATTAAAATTATTTAGGTTTTTATTTATTATAGGTCTGTGTGCACTCATCATGGCCACATATTAAGGCGATCTTCTGCCATGGTGCTTCTTAGCTATGTTTTTAGTCTTCTGAGGCTGCAAAAGGATCGCTCTACTGTACAGGTCGTGCATGGTAAAGCGACATTTGTTTCTTTTAGGACATCAACAGCTGTAAGATTTGTAAGCCTATCGTGCCACAATTGCTGCCAAAGTTCGATTTCATTCTTAATGTTCGGTAAATCATAAAACTGGCCAATAGATTCACAAGTTTGTTTTAGATTTTCAGTTGTCATCTTTTGCATCTGCGCCCGGGTGTAACTTAGATAATGCGAATGATGGTGTGTTTTCTTCAGCAAAACGTACTTCAAGGGAGGTGATAATTGAATCCAAGTATGGTATTACTAAAGACCTCTTCTAGTATTCTGAAGGACTTTCTACTGATGCGGATAATTGTTTCCATGACGTTGTTTTCCCGTAATACGCGGCATTGATGTAATGTCCTTCTCCAGTCCGACTTTCTCTGCAACAACAGTAGCTTCCTTTATAATTTCGGCTGTCACTTTTTCCAGATTTTCGCGGTGGTTTTTAATTAAAGGTAAAATCTTTTTAACGTGTTCCGAGACTTTAACCACGTCCAAACCTACAGATTAGAGTACGTTAACAACGGGTTCCCTCAAAGGTAAGTATTTGGCTACCAACATAATCCCGAGAATTAAAGAAATTCTGGAAGTAGCCGCATGCAGTTGAAAGGCACTTTTCCGAGTTGCACTATTTCCTTCCTGAGATAATTGTAAAGCTTCCAGAATTACTGGAAGATTTTCTTTAAAAACTCTGATGGTTTTGTGTTTCTCACTCCATCTTGTTTCGCAAAGTTTGGAAACATTAGGTATTTCCTCAAAATTGATTCCCGAAAAAAGTTTATAGTATCTTTGGTGGTTCCCATGCCATTTCTAATTTCAGGAAGAGAATTTAGATAATTGATAAGTAGATTCAGTTTGTGGGATGAGCAATGAAAGTAGAGGGCTTTGGTGTACTTTTTGCGTAAGATCGCTCTTCCTCTTTTCCTTACATCGTTGAACAACCATCAAAAAAAAAACCAACGCATTTATTTATATTCAGATCTTCTTTTGTCAAGAACTCATCTACGTTATGTGCAATCGATTTCGCATCCAAATCTTTTCGCTGTACGAATCCGACAAACATTTCTTGGACTTGCTGTGTTTCTTCATCAAAATATCGCATCCCAATCGATAGTTATTCAGTGCCAGAAATATCACCTGTTTCGTCTGCTAGAACACTAGATGCTGCTGCTTCTTTTTTCCACTTTTTTCATATCAGCCTTAATAACGCTTCCACAAATACCAATAATTTCATGTTGAATATCCACTGAACGGTAGCTTCCATTCTTTTTCCCTTGCTCAATGTCTTTAAAATCAAATCTCCCGCGTCAATTCGCAGCCTGTATAAATCCTCGAGAATACTTTCATCATAATGTTTACCTCTGAGTGCTAAGTCGTGTGACCCGCAAAATGTAATGCAGGAAATAATAGATTTTATAATTTTACGATTTTCTTCAATAATTTCCGGGGAACATTTGTTTAGTTGCAAATCGACAGGCACACCTTCGAGAAAAGATTTATCAGCTTTCAATGCCTTCTTATGGAAGTGGGTTTCAATGTGCTTTTTGCATTGCTCGTGAATATCTTTGAACTGACAAAAGGGCCTTATAGTAAATGATCCCAATATGCCTCTAAATGAATTTGGATTTTGTGAGAACAACGTGCAATATTTACAAAATGCCCCTTTTTGGTGCCTGGAATACATCAACCATGGAAAGTATGTTTCCAACCAAGAATAATTAAATTTTCTCTTTAAATGTTTTGCATCTTCCGCAAAGTTATAGGTCACGGAAGGCGACCAACGATTTTCAATCAATTCCTTCTTCTTTTTGGTTGATAACATGTGTGCCCGTCCAACATATCGCCCAGTATCTTTGACGATTAAAAAACTTATATTATCTATTTTTTTAGTTAGAACAGATTCTGACAAAAATTTAAAATAAATCGAAATTTTGGTTTCTTTTAAAAGAGATCATATTTCTTACAATAAGAGGAATAGAGGAAATAACCATTATTAATTAAAAGGAAACCGAAAATTTGCTATGTAATATGTTTTTTATGACTCAAAGCCGAAATTTCCCAATAAGTTGCACATAATGTTTTGTGATATTCGATGAAATAGTTTCTTAGATTTTACATTTTAAATTCTTTAATTTCATTCTTTAACTCTTGTAAAGAAAAATGAACTGTTCCACACTCAAAAATTCAATTCTCAGTATAGTTTGGAAATATTGAACATTGCCACATGTTATTATTTTATGAGTGATTTGCATTAAAAACCTTTCAGTGCGTATCAAATGAAGAATAATCATTTTGCAGAAATTTATGTTATTAACAATCAGTGTGACGGATATAGGCGATAATAATAAACTATATTGAGAAGGCAAAGAGACAAAAAAAGGTACATCTCATTACTATTCACACAGCGCCAAAAAAGAACAAAATTCAATGGTTATTATAAAATTCGTCCAGCGCATAATATGCTAAGTTACAAAGTAAATATTATCCCATATTTGTCTTAAATAAGTTTAACCTAGTTATTTATTTAATTTCTGCAAGGTTGTTATTCCAGATTTTCACACATAAAATCTGGGTGTTTTTCATATAACTTATATTTAGGCAGCATGAAGATATGATACTCATAAACGGCTTATAAAAATACCTATAGATTTGTAAAGGTTTAATTTTTTGCAACTTTTGGAGTAGGTTTCAAATTATTTTGTTCAATCCTACCTTTGAAATGGACAGTTTCTAGCGTAGATACGAGTGTTGAAAGTTGTTATTTTCACTCACTCTGCTAACGTTCATAGCATCGGGTGAGTGAAAATATTTTTCACTCACTCTAATTTTCTTCATCCACTATTAGCGAAATTTAAGCCTTTAAAGGTACAACTCTTTGTTTAAACGTAATGGGTGTGAACTAAAAAACGGTAGAAAACGGTAAGGAAAATTAAATGAAGTATTTCAGTTGTATAAATTATTAATCTTAATTAATTTGCGTAATGATAACAATTTGACACAATTGGTTGTTTATCAATCAATTAAGAGTATGACAACGTCAAAAAGTCTCACAATTTGACACAACTGGCTGTTTATCAATCAATTACGAGGATAACAATGTCAAAAAGTGTCGTCTCCGACATATCGACATGACATTAGCCAAGAATTAACGAATTTTAAGACCGAATTTTCTCTAAATAGTAGGATTTAACAAAACGCTATATAGCACACGTGAGAAACCAATATTTTCCACTCACTTGTAGGTAAATCTGACATACGCGTGAGTGAAAAACCTTAGTTTTCTCACTTGTACTCTAATATACTATTCCGCCATTTTTAACCGAGTTATAACATCACTGATATTTTGTCAACTGGTAATTGCACATTTTAATTACGGAATATGAGAGAGGATTATTTTCCGACTCTAGATAACAATCAATATCATAGGCCCGGCGCCCATACGTACATAACATTTTTAATAGGTGCAGAGCACTCAGACATACAAATACTTTCAGAAGACTTAATACTGCTCCTGGATGACTTAATATTGCTTATAGAAGATTTGATATTGCCTATGGAAGACTTGAAATGATTCCGAAAGACTTAATACTGCCCTGGAAGATTTAATACTGCTCCTATAAGATTTAATACTGCTCCTATAAGCTTGATATTGTTTCCAGAAGACTTGATATTACTTATAAAATTGTTACAGAAAATGCTTTTATCAGGGGTAAATACACAAGAACATAACTTGTAGGGCCGGTTTATTCATCTTTAGTTAAATTAACTATTGGATATTTACCATAGTTACTGGTCATATAGCCAATCATGGTAAGTGAAATTACAGTAACCATGGAAAATATCCAGTAGTTAAATTTAACCAAAGATGAATAAACCGGGCCTTAATCGGATAATTTTATTTTGACACAAACGTTTTGTTGCCATGGAAAAAATTCGAAATCAAAATCATGATTTTAAGCGATTTTATCTTTTGATTTTGATTGAGAATTTTTTCCAAAGGGCAGCAAAATTTGGGTGAATTCAAAATAAAATTAAAACTTTTTTTGGTAGTTGAACATCTTTAAAAAACAAAATTTCTTAGAGAATTTGGACTGGAAAGCCAGAACAGAGCTTTGAAATTCACCTCGTAAATCGTCTAGTTATTTTACAAATATATAGTTTACTTAAATTTATGTGTAAAACCACAGAACGAAATATCCAAATTAGGGCATCCTAAGTTGTAGGAGTAAGTGGGTTCATCATAATTAGGAATTCTACTAGAAGGGAGGATATATGTTAAAAGAGATTTCTAGTACCTTAAAAATGTAACATAACTTACAAAAAAACAATGGGTAATCCCATCCCCTTTTTGATGTGTAGTGAGATAAAAATCGCCTTCATAAGAGCCAATAAATATTTTAATTATATTAAAACCCGTAATATTAAGAAATGCAGGGAATTAACTTCTAAATTTGGGTTCGATAAAACCCAAATTAACCTAACTAAATTACCCAAAAAAAAATTACCCAAATTTGGCTTACGTATTATACTCGACCACTTTCTGTTCCCTTAGGTTCTCACTGATATTGAGTCTATCTTCAAATTCATTCCTTAAATGGGTCTAAACTCAAAATTATCACCAACCATGTGAAAGTGAAAACTAATATCTAATATATATGCTCTGTCCCTTATGATACCCTCTTATATGTATATACAAAGGAAATAGAATTCGGTCAACCGACGTGTTATTAGAAGGAATGACCAACATGTTGTCTTGGATTGGTATAGGAAATCCACTTATTCTGGTTGGTTTATCAATTTCTTCTTCTGCCACACTATACAAATTAAAATCAATATATACAACATTCCAGGGACTGTGCCACTCTCAAATCTGGGGGGTCACCGTTTCGACTTTAATGATACTAAGATTCTGTAGGGGAATATCAGTAAGGTAGGAGATCTTTCCTGGAGAGTTTTTTTCACATCTCTTCTCTCTCCAATACAGTCAACTTCAGAATTGGTTCACAGGGCCCTAATTAGTAGGTGTGCATCTTCACGAATGATATTATTATTGACAGTTGATCTGCCATTATTCTGGGAGACATTATTCGAACCAGTTTCAGCAGAAGGAAGCATAACCCGAAAGATACTAGTTTTAGATCTAGTATTAGGTCTAATAATAGCTTTAGTGTTACATCTAATGTTAGTTCAATAAATTTTTATGAGTAGCATTCTTATTAGTAAATTGAAGCGCTCCTGTTTGTCTTGTTGGTCTTTCAAATATTGAATAATCGTACGAATGTACTGAGCTGCATAACAGTATACACCTTAGCAATTTAGACGCTACTATTATAGGACTATATGCCTATTGAAACTTTTTGTTCAGTTGTAAGTCTACATTTTGTTGAATTTTTGTTGAGAAGGAAAAATGAAGAAACTTTTTTATCAATAATTCTTTAACAAATAAATCATTTTTTCCATGAGATAAAAATAAAACAGGTATTGGCGAAAAGTATTTGAGTTATGGCGATATTACACGGTCACGGTTCAACCAATTGAACCGTGTAATATCGGCATTAGCCTATAATCGAATGTATAAATTGAGCGAGTATCGTTCAAGATGTCTAATTGTAAGTGGTTAACAACTTTTGTAATTCTTTCTTCCATTTAATTGAGTGTTACTGAAACATTTTAAACCACCTTTATTTATTATTTATTCGAAAATGAATTCACACTAGCTGTAACCCCTAACTGGTTTTAATTCCAAATTAATAGAGATTGTTTTATTGAATCCACTATGTTATATTACAGGATTTCGAAATTGATGCGAGAATATTCAAAAGTGGAATATAACAAGGGCTAAAATAATGAACCGTTTCAATACTTTGCATCAACACTTTTTATAGGGATGCTATTACTCAACAATTTGTCTCTTATAAGTTTTTCCTAAAATTGTGAATTTGATTACATAAAACTTCTAAAATGTCTAGAGAGTTTTATGTGTATGGATTGAAGAAGGCGGTGTGAAAAAGTTATATAAAAAACACCTTTATATTCGTTGAAAAAAAAACCAAAAAGGAAAATTGATAAATGAATTTATCGTATTTTGGTTATTTAAAAATTATCATTTAGAATTAATTTTATTGTCAATTTTATTTTTAATTCCTGTTTCTCATTTTCGGTGGATTAATGAATGTTCTTAAATGTCAGAAAATATCTCAACTTCAATCTTAATTTTATATATCAGATACATCCTGATGTTAATGTCATGTTACTTAATGTTGATATTAAATCAGATAACAGCTGTAAAGGTTTTTATCTTTACACTTCCTTGAGTGTGATTCAAATTTTAATCATTATTTGTACAAAAGAGTTTGATGATAGATTAGGAATGATAAGCATTTGGTGTAAATTCATAAAAAAATATTGGGTTAAAAATATTAAGATTACTTTTTAGTAACACGAAATATGACGAATTATTTCGTTTGATTTAGAATATACCAGTTGTGGTATTATATATAGCGTGTATATTAAGTTTGGAATCAAATGGATAAACATTGAAGATATTCTTAGAAAAAAAGGCTTAGATATTTGTGTTATATTTTTTAGCGCGCATTTTTTCAGTTACAACTAAAATGTACTAGCTGTTCCAAAATTGAGATACCATGCCTAAGCTGACACTTTTAAATAGGAACTTCCATTTCATGGTATTTTAATTTTGGGACATCCTCAACATTATAATATTAATTTAAAAAATGCGCACTAAAAAATATAATATATAGGTCTAGGTCTTTTTTTTTCTAAGTATCCCCCAAATTTATATCGAATTGATTCTATACTTTATACTCCTGTATAAATTGGAATATACAGGTTGATTTCTGATATTATTCCCATGGGTTGGGTTGGTATCATTTTTAATACCAACCTACTCTAAGTCAACTCACCATCAGGCGTCAGTTATCTTGAATATTCATTAGATTTATCTTTATCTTAAAAGTTTATTTTAAAACTTTCGCTGTTTCTTTGAGTTCGTTATAGAATGTACTATAGAATAGAGAATAGTAATATCAAAAAATCGAATTATTTCTGGTATTATTCCCATAGGTTAGGTTGGGGTGGCAATCCGTAGGAATTATATCTAAAAACATGAAATCTAATGATTTTCCAAGATAACTGGTATCTGGCGATGGATTGGATTGGGTTGCTATTAGAAATGCTACCACCTCAACACAACTTATTATCGATATTACGGGAGGGGAATTGAAAACCGGTATTGTCGAAAAAATTTGAATAGAATTATTATTTCTAAATTAATTATAAAATAAAATTAATAAATAGCGTCAGATCATCGGGCGTTGCACGTCTTGGAACCAGTTCATACAAATTAGTCGTAGATAAACGAAAAAAGAGGCTCCGGCTCATTATAAGCCTCTTTCCTCGCCTTCTCTGGAACCGCCGTGGAGACATTACTTCAGAGATTCGGGGTAACTGTCATTTCTCCTGTCTCGCTCGATTCCATCCAGCTTCTTCTACATCTCCGACCCTCAGCTAAAAAGGGAAATAGTTTAATTCATTGAGCAACTTTGTTACTCTAACGTACCTGCGACGCAGGGAGAAGAAAAAAAATTTTTCTTCCCCCTTTAATATGATCAGTCATCTTGTCTGCAGCATCACGTTTGTTCTACCTGACATCCCTCCGTTAGTAACATTTCTCTCTCTCCTCTCATCTCTTCGCTCTGCTTCTCCTGGAAGACTTCTTCTACCACGCCGATCCTTAACCAAAAAAGAATATTATTTAATTCATTGAATAACTTTGCTACTCTAACGTATCTGCGACGCGGGGAGAAGAAAAAAGATAATTTTTTTTCTCTTCCCCTTAGCACGGTCATTCATGTTGTACTTTATCTCACGATTGTTCTCCTTCTACCTGACATGCCTCCGTTAATAACATCTCCCTCTCTCTTCTCATCTCTTCGTTCTGCTGTTCCTGAAAGACTTCCCTCAGGAAAACCCATACGGCCTTCCAGTAATCCTCACTTTTCGTCAGCAATTAGCCTATTTTGTCCCTAGTGATCGAACGTCCGCACTTATTGTCACATAACGCTCGCGCCAAATTAAATTTCTCACATCTAAAGATTTTGTGCTCCGGATTATCTTCATTGGTGCAGAACAACACTCGCTTCTATCTGCTTTTCGTATTTTGTGGAGATATTTTCCATAGATACATGAGATAAATACTTTCGATCAGCCTTCATACTTGTCCCATCTTTCCTGCCACCTGACCATGAGTTCTCCTCGTGCAATATGCCAAGGTAATCCCCATATTCTTATAATGCTTGTACTTCAGGGGTCTTCTCCATGTTGATGCTGTGTACAAAACCGCCGACACCACTGTTTGTGCCAGCAACTTCTTACCTCCCACGTTCGGCAAAACTCTGCGCATGTTTTTTATCATCTTAACTGCCTTCTCTGTTATTTTCTTGACGTGTGAGGTCATTCGCATTTCTTTATCTATATATACCCCCAAATACTTTACCACATCATATCCGCACATACTCACCGTCATTCTCGGTGATTTTCTTCTTCCCTAAAGAGCAACTTGGTTGACATTCTTAAATAGGAAGCCCCATTTGTTATTACATTTATGGATTCTATGTTAAATTCTGGTATATTGCATGTAGCACACCTTATGCTGATATTCAGCTATCTTCGAAAAAATAACTGACTTCCTGTGTACATAAGATATGGAATCTATTCGATATAAACTATCAGCGTATGTTCTTAGAAAAAATGACATGGACTGTATACATTCTTTATTACTGAAAGGATTGGATTTTCTCCAACGAAAAGATGAAAAGAGGGCATTTGCCGAAAATATACGTTATTCTTCAATTTTAAAACATTAATGATACATATTACAAGGGATACCAATCCAATCCACGACAATTATACGGAAAATGCCTGGCGTATCTATTCTAGTTTGTATTTGAAACAATAAATTTAAATTTATCATTTAAAAAATCATTTATTATTTATCATCATTTATCGTTCATTTTAGACGAATAAAATAGATCAAACTAATACCGGTATCCCGGTTTTAATAATAAGAATACCGAAAACCGGTATTAAGATTTTGGTCCGGTATTGAAAGCGGTAAACACAACCCAGTTCAAGCCCAACCCAACCCACCGTTAGGCATAAGTTATCTTGAATCATTAGATTTACATGTATCTTAAATCTTTACTTTAAGTAATTGCTAATATAATTTCCGTGCATTGGATTGGTAACCGTTGTAATATTTAGCATTAATATTTTAAAATTGAAGAATAACGTATATTTTCGGCAATTACACTCTTTTCAACTTTTCGTTGGAAAAAATCCTTTCATAACAAAGAATGTATACAGTTCATGTCGTGTTTTCTAAGAATATTCGCTGACAGAGGAAGTCACAGCTATTTTTTACTAACAAATGGTTATTACCCATTTTAGGTATGATATATTAATTTTGGGATACCTATACATTTCAATTTTAACTAAAAGAATGCGCACTAAAAAGTATAACATAGGCCTTTTTTTCTAAGAACGTCCCCCGAATTTATAGTCTGTTCCACGACCATTGAATCGCACGTCATACCGAAAACACGCCAAGCGTTTTTTGCATCTTAATGGATAAATGGATAACCCAACCCAACCCAATTCGCAATTCGTTAAACTCTTTAAACAATTTTTTATCTGCAGTTTACGGTTGTTGTAAATAACTTAATCTTAAAAGTATTGTTTTGAAGTTCAATATTCAAAACAGAATGCAGGTAGTTGTAAAATGAACGGCAACATGGCATTTTGCTTTATTAATCTAATGTACAGGGCGGGCAAATTTTGGTGTTATTATAGGGTATCTCGAAAACTATAAGAGATACGAAAAAAATAGGTGCCATTTCCCGATCTCTTTTTTCGAGAAATATTCAATCCCGCAAAGACAAAACCTCTATCTTC
Source organism: Onthophagus sagittarius (assembly GCA_036711965.1). NCBI lineage: Eukaryota > Metazoa > Arthropoda > Insecta > Coleoptera > Scarabaeidae > Onthophagus > Onthophagus sagittarius. The sequence goes on from JASERS010000001.1 coordinate 57,668,957, forward strand.
TTTTGTTTTTAAGTTATAGCCAAAAAGTCATATTTTTGCCATTTAAAAAAATGCTCTTATTTCGTTTATTTTTAAAATTGAAGAAACGTGGTTAATACATTCTTAAGACACTTTTTTGAGCAGAATATAATGCTGTTGAAAAATTTTAAATAAAGTTGATAATTTTGAAGATATAACACAAAGTTGTGTTTTTTTAAATACAATCAATAGTTGATTATGGTGTTACTAAAAAGAGCAAATTTTTATCTTTCCAATGATGTGTCGCATGTATGGTATTATTGCGGAGAATAAGCGTTAATTTTCAATTTTAAGATATTAAAGGAAAAAAATGAAAATTTTTATAATAGTAGGCGTGGAAAACATATGATGTTTTGAAAACATTGATGATGCCACTTAGTTACTATGGTAACGAGAGGTTACTTGTCATTTCATTCATGTTTTTTATCAACATGAGATTACCGGTTAATAAATTCCACATTATCTTTAAATAAAACGATCAAATTAAATAAAGAATATATTAGAGTCTTTAAACTTTTAATATCTTTTATTGATTAAAATGGTTTAGTAAGACATAAGTGTTAAAAATAGGGAAGATATTTCACCTTAGTTGTAAAAAATAATTTGTCAATTTTACTGTTTTACTTAGTGTTAATTTAGTTTTTTTATTACTGTAAAATTTGACCTAACAGATAAGGCTAATTTTATAGTAGAGCTTCTCAAACATTAAACCAAAAGTTAACTATTAAACTTTTTGGTTAAATCACACAAATTTTCAAATTGTCCCCTGTTATTTTGAATACATTAATTGCACCTCTTGTCTCATCTTATGTCGAAATCACGAACAATCATGAATGAAATAACAAGTAAACTCTCGTTACCATGGTAACTAAGTGGCATATGATGTTTTTCACGCCCACTATAAAAAAATGTTTCATCATTATCCTATAATATCTTAAAATTGAAAAACAACGCTTATTTTCCGCAATAACACCATACATGCAATGAGGTATCGCATGTACAAAACTAAAAATATGTTCTTTTTAGTAACACCATAATCAACTATTAGTTGTATTTAAAAAACACAACTTTGTGTTATATCTCCAAAATTGTCCACTTTATTTAAAATTTTTCAACGGCATTACATTCTACTAAAAAACGTGTCTTAAGAATGTATTAACCGCGTTTCTTCAATTTCAAAAATAAACGAAATAGGAGAATTTTTTGAAATGGCGAAAATATGACTTTTTGGTTATAACTTGAAAACAAAAGAAGATAGAAGAGGTTTTGTCTTTGCGGCATTTCTCGAAAACAGAGACCGGGACTTGGCACTTATTTTTTTGGTATCTCTTATAGTTTCAGAGATACCCTACAATAACACCAAAATTTGTCCACCTGTACAGTGCGCTTTATATTAATTTTTCTTTTTTTAATTTTTATGAGTTATCGTATTTGATCATTACGGAATCAACTAAACCCTATATTAAAAAATTGTAAATTAAATATCGGCATTTATTATTACAATTAAAATTCATAAATTACGTGCGACTCAATGATCGTGGAACAGACTATACAGGTGTCTCACGTAACTGGTTCATTAGAACTTTTTTGGGTTACACTATTCGTAGAGGCTTGAAATTTTGGTATCATGGGTTGTTCATTCCGATCTATTAATCTAAAATATTTTCAAAATGGCCGCCGCTTCCGGTCTACCGGAAGTAGACCTCAACTTCGTTATTTTAAATGGAATGCTATAGTTTTTATTACACCATTCAATTACACGTAAGAAAATATGTTGAGTTTGATAACAGTTGTTGGTACCTATCGTTTTTTGTTTCCGAGTTATTTTGATTTTAAGTGTTTTTTGGCAAATATCACCATGGTCTTTACAAGCCCATATCTCAGCCAACCTTAATTCAAAAACGTTTTGCATTGGTACAATAACTCGTCATATGCTGCTAAATCGATTGTCACTTGTTATATCAATGTACCTTATACAGCGTGGTCAAAAATTGAATTACCATTTCGCTGTATTCAATTGCGAGAAAGTCGAAAATTTTAAATGCAACGCACCATATCCTTTTAGCCTATCTAAACGGGAATTTAATTCTCTACAAATTATCTATAAATATTGCTATACCTATTTATTATAGTTTTCTTCATATTGAGTATTTTATCAAAATCCTACACAAAATGCTGGAAGCCGGTCGTGTTTTTAAGGCTATAATATTTTGACAGTTTATTGTTTAATTTATTTAAATTATCATTGGTATTATTTCTAGAATGATCTGCGATTGAATAAACTTGAGTTTGTTAGCTTTTATTTGCCAAAAATAACCAGCAGAAGAACGCATAAATGAAACAATGAAAAACAATGATATCGCGTAATATTCGACGTAATGATGCGCGAGATGTTCCTAGAGAGTTCAGTTTATTTATTTACGGTGCTTTTTTGTAAAATATTATTCATCTAAATCGACCGAAGCACCTCTTACCGAAGAATTTGGTAAAGCAATAAAATATGACAAAACATTTATTCTATTATCTTAAGCTGCTGGTGATAGAAATTTATGTTTTCTTGTTATTTTGATCTTTCCAAAACTAAGAGATACGTATCTTATCCTATCCAAAACTTTATTACACCCGCCATGAATATAAGACGAATTTAAAATGTTGGCGTGGGAATAATTCGCCATGATATTCAAAGACATTAACAGCAGTAAGTGATGACACAACTAAGTAATGACAACAATAACATAAATATGGTTGAAAAGCTATCAAAACTCCATGGCTTTCTAACATAAAAACAAGAAGCTTCCAGCATTGCATGCGTCCATTAATTTCCAAATATGAGGGCAACTACAACAAATAGGCGCAGGAAAGTATCTAAATAGTTTGTTAAGAACTAAATTCCCATAATTTATTTTTGTAATTTTCAGTTTTTCATTCTTTTATGTTATTGATTTTAATTTTTATCATTAAATTGTTGTTTTTCATTGTTTCATTTATTCGGTTTTCTTTTGGTAATTTTTGGTAAATTATAGCTAGCAATCTAAAGTTTATTCAAACAGAGTTCATTGTAGAAATAATACTAATAATAATTTAAATAAATTAAACAAAAAACTGTCAAAATGTCTTGGTCTTCTAACAAAAACACAGACGGTTTCTAGCATTTTACCTATGATTTTGATAAATTCCTCAATAGCAAGAAAACTATAATAAATAGGTATAGGAATATTTATAGATAATTTGTAGAGAATTAAATTTCCTTTCTGATAGGGTATGAAAATATGGGGCGTTCCATTTAAAATTTTCGACTTTCAAGCAATTGAATACAGAGAAACGGTAACTCAATTTTTGACCAGCCTATATAAGATATACTGATATAACAAATGACAATCTATTTAGCAGCATATGAAAAGTTATCGCACAATGCAAAACGTTTTTGAGTTAACGTTGGCTGAGATATGGACTTGTAAAGAGCATGGTGATATTTGCCAAAAAACAATTAAAATCAAAATAACTTGAAAACAAAAAACGGTAGGCACCAACAACTGTTATCAAAGTCAACATATTATCTTATGTATAATTGAATGGTGTAATAAAAACTATAGCATTCCATTTAAAATAACGAAGTTGAAGTCTACTTCCGGTAGACCGGAAGTTGCAGCCATCTTGAAAATATTTTAGATTAATAGATCGGAATGAATAACCCATGTTACCAAAATTTCAAGCCTCTACGAATAGTGGAACCTAAAAAAGTTCTAATGAACCAGTTACGTGAGACATCCTGTATAACAGACTATATCGAATTGATTCCACACTTTATGTACACACTGTATAATAAGTTGCCCTCGAAAATTAAAATACTCCAGAAAAATAATTTTTTAAATGAGAGAGCTTTTCTTAAGAAATACGTTCTACTCAATTGATGAATATCTAAATAGTAGTATTACTATATATTTTAATTTATAGTGATTGTTTAAACTGATTTTTGTATTTTTGAATGTGACAAGTGTAAGCTTTGGTAATGGCATAATAAAGTTTATTCTATTCTATTGTGAAAAATATGTAAAAATTGCATAACTCATAAAATATGCAAAAACTTTGTTTAAAATTTTATTTTGCATCAAAATACAAAATATTGCACATGAGTTATGAATTACCCTACAAAAATTATTCGGTTCTTAGTTATTAGAATTACAAACTATTAAATATATCAATGTGTTAAGAAACTGTAAACATTTATATCTTCAAAATCCAAGAAAAAATATCTGTGGGCATCATTCCTTACAACGATTACGCTTTATAAAGTTCATGGTCTTTCTATTTATGCAGTGGTTATGCTATAAGAACATTCACTAAGAAAAAGATTATTAATAATTATTGTTCTAACAGTAAAAAATAAGCTTTAAAAAATGCTTGTAATATAATTAAAAATATATATTTAATCGGTATTAAAATTGCTTAAAAACCACTCTATATTATTAAAATTATATTTTATTAATAAATTGTTTATTTTAATTTAGTACGAAGATGCGGAAGAAGTAGTATTATGGATGAATACAGTCGGACCTTATCATAATCGCCAAGAAACCTACGCCTATTTTTCTCTACCATTTTGCAAAGGTCCAAAGGATTCGATCAACCATTACCATGAAACCCTCAGCGAGGCTTTACAAGGCGTCGAATTGGAAATAAGCGGCTTAGACATTCAATTCAAAGTCGACGTTCCAAAGGCGAAATACTGCGAGGTTCAACTAAACGAAGAAAAATACCGAGCGCTCGTCTACGCCGTTAAAAACCATTACTGGTATCAAATGTATTTGGACGATTTGCCGATATGGGGAATTGTGGGCGAAGTGGTCGATTCGAATTACTATGTATGGACGCATAAGAAATTCGAAATCGGACGGAACGGAAATCAAATTGTCGATGTAAACATAACATCCGAGGATAAAGTAGCGTTGAAGAAAGGCGGAAAATTAACGTTTACTTATGAAGTGATATGGAAATCTTCTAATGTGAAGTTTGGGGATCGTTTCGATAAATATTTAGATCCAAGCTTTTTCCAACATCGCATTCATTGGTTTAGTATTTTTAATAGTTTTATGATGGTGATTTTCCTTGTTGGATTAGTTTCAATGATTTTAATGAGAACCTTAAGAAAAGATTACGCCCGTTATAGCAAAGATGAAGAATTAGATGACATGGAACGCGATTTAGGAGACGAATATGGATGGAAACAAGTACATGGCGACGTTTTTCGTCCCGCAACTCACTCGTTATTATTTTCCGCATTAATTGGATCCGGTTATCAATTAACAACCGTCGCTTTAAGCGTTATTATTTTCGCGATTTTAGGTGAATTATACACTGAACGCGGTTCGTTACTTTCAACGGCAATCTTTGTTTACGCGGCTACATCGCCCGTTAACGGTTATTTCGGCGGATCTCTTTATGCTCGAATGGGCGGAAAATTATGGATAAGACAAATGTTTGCTTCAGCGTTTTTATTACCAGCTTTGTTGTGCGGTACAGCTTTTTGTATCAATTTCATCGCGATTTATTACCACGCTTCAAGAGCTATACCTTTTGGTACAATGGTAGCTGTGACATGTATTTGCCTGTTTGTTATTTTACCTTTAACGTTAGTTGGAACCGTTTTGGGTCGAAATTTAGCTGGGCAACCAGATCACCCATGCCGAATTAATGCAGTACCTCGCCCGATTCCTGAGAAAAAATGGTTTATGGAACCAGGTGTCATAATCCTTTTAGGTGGTGTATTACCGTTTGCGAGTATCTTTATCGAAATGTACTTTATTTTTACGTCGTTCTGGGCGTATAAAATTTATTACGTTTATGGGTTTATGTTATTGGTATTAATCATTCTCTTAATTGTTGTTGTATGCGTAACTATCGTTTGTAGTTACTTTTTATTGAATGCGGAAGATTATCGTTGGCAGTGGACGTCATTTCTTTCTGCTGGGTCAACAGCCGCTTACGTTTACATGTATTCGGTGTACTATTTCTTTTTCAAGACGAAAATGTACGGTTTATTTCAAACGGCGTTCTACTTCGGTTATATGGCGGTCTTTAGTATCGGTTTAGGAATAATGTGCGGTACCGTGGGTTATGTAGGAACATCAATGTTTGTGAGAAAGATTTATTCGACCGTTAAAATAGACTAAGCGAGTCCGAGTGTGTTTTAGTATAATAATGAGAAGTAATGCGCCAGTGATTCAAGTTTCGAAGCTGTGTACTTTATATTTGATTTAAAGTTGATGTCGATGTCTTACAAAAAGACGACAATTACAACAATTTTCATTTTCTTGAGGCGACCTTTTACTTTTATATTTGTAAATAAGTTATTTTTTATTTAACGTTGTATTGATAATTATTATTAAAACCGTTTTTTATTTTAGATGAAATGTTATTCACTAGATAAGCGACTTTTCTTTCTGTGTTATTTCATCAAGACCGCGGCGATTGTAACGTTTAAAACAAGAAACGGTTTTTGTGGATTTATAAAAATATATTGAAATTTGTCTTTATCGTTTTTTTTCTGTTTTATTTTTCTTATTTATTATCGACAAAGTGAAAAAGACGAAGGAAGTAAACTAACTTAATTTGAGCGTAAATTTAAACATGTTTTATGAAGTGTATAGTTATCCACGTTGAGTGGATTCTTTATTTACATAATAAATATAATTAAATAATTTTTAATTAGTATTGCCCTTTTTCTGTTTTTTCATATATTCTGTTTTTTATGTCGTATTCTATTTTATTTTGTTTTTCTGTAGATCTAGTATACAATTTTATTTCAATTTTTGTCTACCATAATGAATTGAAAAGTTCCTAATTAACATATAGCCTGTTGAACCCTAAGGATACGCGCGCATTGGTACGGAACGGACAAAAATTGTTATTTACATTGTTTTAAATAATAATATAATGCACATTAGTGCGCGGCAGACGCATTCGGAATTCCGAATGCGATTTTGAAGGGAGAACAAAATTCGCCCGTCCGAATAACTTCAGAAATAACGTCACGCAAAAAACGGACCTGACAGGTGTACGACAAATCAGGACATCAGCTAGAATAATTAATAATAATAATAATTAGAGATGGATGCAACAATTTGAAGAGATCGCAACATTTTTCATACGACATTCGTAAATATTGGGAAAACTTCATTTCATCTTGAATTAAATCATTGAATAACGTATGAAATTCCCCAAACAGGTCCTCTTCAAATTAATATTATGAACCCAAACCTTTCTCTTGCTTTGCTTTTCCGTCTTTTCTTTCTCTTCAAATGCACACGCAATTGCAAACATTTCTTCTTCAGAAGTACTCGTTTTGTTTTGTAAACACTACAAGATAGAAGTTACGAACCCAACTACTTTCTCGCATTTGAATGAATTGCACCGAAAAATGCGGAGCCCGCAATCCGATATAATGCGCGTTGACAGCACACGCATTACGATCCGTCCCAATGCGCACGTACCCTAACAGTTTATAATATGAATAACTGAGACATTTATCTCTAATTGTAAGAGAGATTGTTTGTTTGGTAACCACTTTAATAATAATATTATAGAATTAGGTAAAAATTATATTTCGTCTACATTCATTCATTCTCATTTATGCATTTGTCGATTATGTTTGTTAATTGATTTGTTATTAACTTCAATTAAAATTAAAGAAACTTCAATTACGGTAAGGATGAGTAACATAGAGTTCTAACATTAACAAAGATGGTTTGTGCTCAACCATATATCCGTTGGTGCCGAATCCAACGTAGGTGCGCATACATTCATGCAAAATTTTTTAATGGGTGCAAAGCACTCATACGGATAGGCGCTGAATATGTAGGTTTTTTGTGAGATCTCCACAGAATTGATAACTTAATACTGCTTCTAGAATTAATACTACTACTGCCTCTGTAAGAATTGAAATGCTTCTAGAAGACTTGATACTGCTTTTAGAGGACTTGATATGGGCTCTGGCAGTCTTGAAATGCTTCTAAAGAAGGCTTGATATTCTTCTAGAAGATTAAATATGTTTCCAGAAAGCTTGATATTGCATATTTAGAGCACCCATTACACAAAAAATTGTTAATGGATTACAGTTACCATTTTCAATTATTTTTTGATCTTCATGTAGTAATGAACTGTTTGAGAGCACGTATTTTGATATTTTCAGATTTTTTTATTGGAGAACGGTCCAGGGCCGGTTCGAGGTATTTTAGTACCCCTGACCAAAATTTTATTGTGCACCCTCCTTGCCCAAGTTTTTCTCTCAATAACCATAAAAATAGCTTTTAAAATTTTTATTACAAAAACAAAAAAAAATAAAAAAGCATACTGCATAAATACGTATAAAAAAATATACAAATAGTATATAATTATAATAGTATTAACATAATAAAATACTTTCTATATAAAATAATTCGATAATAAATTAAAAAATACAAACAAAAACAAAATTAATTATATTGATATTTTTCTTGCTTTGGCAGCTGCGAATTCAGCAATGATATCCTTAATATTTAATGTTTGGCTTATTGCACTTCAATAGATATCAATGTTAGATTGTTCAATCGTTTTTGCGACATAGTTGTTCTCAAATAATTCTTTATTAGTTTTAATTTTGAAAACGGTCGCTCCCCTGTAGCAACGGCAAATGGAACAGTTAACAGAATTCTGAATGCTACAGATAAATTGACCATTTTCAAAAATTCGCAGGCCAATTTGTTTTGGTAAATGAAGATCAAAATTTCTAATGGTGTTTGCTCAGTTTTGATAAAATTTTTAATTAATCGTAATTTACGGCATAAATCTGAGGCTAGTGTCTGTATAATTTTGTAACTGCTGATATCTTTCACGAATTGCTTGCATTGCCGTATTAAGTACAGCGAAGAAATGTTACCACCCCCGAGCGTGAGGTGGTAAGAGGCCCGCGAGTATACTCTCCGAGAAGGGTATTCTCCTCGGGTCCACTCTTTATTTATTATTTATTTATAGGAGCCTCGTAACGTGGTTATTTGTGTTAAATGACGGTGGTGGAGAGGGTCAAGCGGCGGGTGTTAAAATAAATAAAAAGAAATAAATAAATAAAACGGTATTAATTAGTGACACTAATTTAATTTAAAAACTTTAGTAATTGAGCACATACATAACCAAAATTTAATTTATTTCTATTATTTTTGTTCACTTCCCCTAACTTCCTTCTTCTTCAACCTCCCAACTCTTACTCCTCGTTTTTGCGAATCCCTCATCCGTTGTCCCCACTCCCTAAATATTTTTGTACTTCCCCGAATTTAACATATATATTTTCCTGACTTGTTACAGAAAAAATTGATTTTAAAATTATCGGAGTCAGCAAGCTTCTTTTCTGAGTATTTTGTTTGTACTATCTCTGTTACTAATAAATATGCAGTATTTTAAAGCGATCGTCTGTGAAAACAAACCGAGTTACAACAGACACTGATGACCGTTTTATTGTTCTAAGGAATCGTAGCACAACAGCTTGAGAAACGTGATAGAAGTATTCTGGTTGCAATAAGACTGCCAATGGACCGAAGCTGCTTCCAAGATATATGTAGACGAACGAGTCTTCAATCTGCGCGCTTACATGTGAATTGGGAGATTGAGTAATGGAGGAAAGCCCCTTTTACGGATGACTAATGGTTTTGTCTCCAATCATCCGACAGTCGAGAGCAAATATGAAGTCGCTGAAATTAAAAATTTGTGGACTCTACAATTATGAAACGCGAATGTTTTGATGGTAGTTCTGTAATAGTATGGCTGGGAATTTCCAAAGAGCCTATATAGAGTTTTAATCTTTGCTAAAAGTGACGCCTTATATGACTGACCTTGGTAACAAAAACTGAACACTCGAAACAGTTCGGCAGAAGCTACATTTCATTATTTGTTATGTTATTGTAAACATCCAGGCATAAGGTCCGGACTGCACGCTGGTCACCGCATCAATACCGTTTAATACCCACCTCATCAAAATATTCTCAAATCACACCTGCTATGTGTGGTCTGTAACGCTTGATGCCTATACCACAGAAAAACTTTTGTTATTATGTGCCTATACTATGACCGAACCTCCGTGTAAAGGTATTCTTTCCGGAATTGTGCATGTCACAAAACCTTTCATTATGATGTCCCCACACTCGTTCTCGACAATCGGTGACCGGAGACAAAATTGGGACTCGTCAGTAAAAAGCATCTTATTACCCCATTCCTCCATTCCTCAACTCATACACATTGTATTCGCCCAAATTGAAAACGTTAGTCAATGACACTGGAGCAGCCGCGGTTTTTTAGCAGGTAATCTTGCAGAACCATTCGTCGAAAGCTTGCTGAAAGTAATGTGCTTTCAGCAAGTCTTCGACGAATGGTTCTTATGCTTGCGTCAAACCCACGCATCATTTGAAGACGATGCCGAGTTTCTACAGCGTTCTACGATTCATAAGAAATTTATTTAAATATTTCAAACACTATTTATGATTTTCGAAATCCTTTTTAATTCTACCTATGGAAAGTTCGTTCTGTGCATGGGTCTTCTTCTACTTCCTCCATTAAATTATTGGCGTGTTCTAAAATGAGTCTCACTTTTGCTAATATAGATGCTTCTTCTCAATAGGCGCATCCTCTTCGTCCAAAATTTTTTTCCGACAACTCCCTAAAATGAAACTTAACAAGATCCTCGATGTCCTCTTCCGTTAAGTAACTAATTCAGGCTATATGTTCGTCCAGGCAAAATTGAGGGTGTTTTGTTTCATGTCATCATAGGCCTTCTTAACCCATAGTTAAGATGGCATTGGTCACTGAAAATGCTTTCCACACTTCTTTAACCGTTAGATCAGGATTGTTGTGTATATTTTCCACAATTCAATTCAAACTTTATTTTAGATAGTTTTCTTTGAAGGTATTTAAGTCATCTTGGTCCAATGCTTGGATTAAGAAGGTGGTATTTGGAGAAGAAGAACTACCTTTATGTTGAGATTAACAACAGCTACGAACGAGTCTCTATCTGGTTCGTAGATTCGCCACATATTTTTATTTTGTGAAGACTTTTTCTCTTTTCTTAAAATTTTGAAACCAACCTTTACTGTTAACTTTCACCGAAATGCTGGTATGTTTTCTTAGCTTTTGTCATTATAAGTAATGTACTGATCGGAACGTGTCGTTTTTTTCGTTTGGTTTTTGTTTGTTTATCCAAATTTCCAATGCCCTTTCGGTTTTTGCAAAGTTTTTATCACATGTGGTATGTGTTACCTTTGCAGATATTTCTGTGCCAATGGTAACACTTCGCCTTATAGCGTCTTCATTCATCTTAATTGCTGTATAGTAGACTCATTTACACAAAATTCCAAAATTCAATATTTTTGTGTGCAAAGTTTATACCTTCTGGGATCGCCAATTCCACAAATGTGAAATATTTCTTAAACGAAAATAAAAAAATCAGTAAAGGTTTTGGCACCAAAAAATATATCAAAAATAAAAGCTGCCAATGGCAAAGGAAGAACACAACAGGAAAATAGAAAGAAGCATCTCCAGGACAATGCTATTTTTAAGTTGTTTAGGTATGCTTTTCTCTTGACTTGAATTTAAATACACACGTTAAAAAATAAACTGACTGCAACCTGAAAAACTACCTGTGGACCACTGGACTTACACTGACATTGTCCTTATTATTCTATTTTTTATTAGCTTTTGAATTTGAAGTTTGTCTTAAGTGGTCAACTACTAGCATTCATTGGAGTGATTGCTTCAAAAATTCAAAACATTATTTTTTTTAATAACAAAAATAATTTATTTATTTAAAACCAGGTATTTTAGATAATTTACTTTTTAATTTGTCATAAACAAAACTGTAAGGCTCTTGCAATTCATTTTTTGTTAATGGTATACCAACAAATCTCTTTACTTTAGGAGACATTAAAGTTAAGTTTTGAGCCAATCCAAAAGCACTTGATGTAGTCCAATATAAAGTTAAACACTAAAAATAAAAATGATATAAAATTGGTATATTTTAATAAAATTTATTTACCGATGGCACAGTTGCAGCTAAAGGAATCATTCCAATGCTCACTAACCTAAAAAAGTTTGTGAACATTTTTTGGAGTTTACCAGGAGGGTTAACTTTAGCTAAAGCTTGGATTTCAATTATAGTTAAGTTAATTAATCCTAAAAATACTGGCAGTATCAGTGAACTATCCACTTCTACTAAATTTGGTATCCATCCAAATCCGCCCACACATAACTCAGTGAATGTTATTTGTGATTGAATATCTGTTACTGGTAGTTGATAAACTAAATTTCTTAAGCTCACTGAGTAAGATATTCACAATGGGATTTGAAATATTAATAATATTCCAGCTTTTAACGGATGGCAATTATCTCTTATTATTAAGTTATTCCATTGCTTCTTAACCTACAAATTAATTTTTTTAATATCTAAATCCTTTTTATCCTATCCAACCTTACTGATCTCCTATAATAAAATTGTGCTGTTTTCTCATCCCATCCAAACCTTCTTACTGCAACATGCATTTCCTTTTTTGTAATTCTTCAAAAATTGCAGGCATTTCCGTTGATAAATTCCCATATTTTGCTCATATTTTTTATTGGTAATTATATATATTGGTATTATTTTTTATTGGTATTATTTATTTATATTTTATTTCATATTGCTCATATTTTTGGTTGGTAAATCGCAAAAGGCAAAGTAACACAAGATCTAAGCAAAATTGTAGTACAAATTATTGTAGCCCACCAGGGTAATCCAGTTTTATCATGTGCTTGAAGTAAAAAGCTTTGTAAATATTCAACTGGAGTGCTTTCAGAGAGTGTTTTAAAAAATCCTGATTGTGCTCTTATTGTGGATTCAACGGAAAATGATCGTTTTTGTTGATTTGATGTAATATTGAACGCAAGTTTTTAATAAAAAATTACTACCGCGTATTACGTTCATTATTTATAACTGTGACTTCCTTAATCATAATATCACTAGCGATGATATTTGCCCTAAGTCTAGGATTGATGCTATTTCAGAATTTCCAAAACAAAAAATATTTAAAGAAACTACAAAGATTTTTGAGCATAATAAATTTTTATTAAAGGTTATTATCGTACATTTCCAATACTTTAACAACTCTTCATCATCACTTTATCAACTTAAACAAAAACTAACAACCTCTTGGTCGGACGAACATAAAATTTCTGTGAGTACTGCTCTATAGAAGCAGTATTCACTCAAATGATCGATGGAAAATCCCAATCGTTAGCATTTTATTTATATAAATTTTCTCCATCTCAAAATAAATATTTAACTTTCGACAAAGAGCTTTAGGCAATACCTATATTTCGCAAAAAAGTTTTTGATTGAAAAACTGAGCATCCGAAACAATTTTGCAGAAGCATTTACATTTTCTTTGAATTGCAGAATTTCCTTCATTACTGCAAGCATCTGTTCTCAATTCCGATATGCGGTAAAAGCAAAGACATATAAACAAGAAAACAAATTTAATTTAATAATTAGTAATAACAAAAAAAATCATAGAAAAATAATAGCGTGTGCACCCTCACGAGCCAAAATAATATCATGTAATCGACGCGGCAGCGAACTGATAAGGTTCGTAATTGATTCCTCTGGAATTACAGCAAACTCTTCTAAAGAACAATTCGTAACTTCAGAAGGATGACGACGAATGCATCTCTGAAGCTGGCCCCAAAGATGTCGACAGGGTTAAGGTAGGAGCTGTATTATACCACGACCACGCGATTTACGATTTAATGCATTATGAATTCATCACCAATAGAATGGGAATAGAGCATGACAGCTTCTTGCTAAATATTTTGGATATAACAGTTGGCACTTCAAGTGCCATTTTGAAAAGCTGAACCTCCATGAAAAGGTGCCCTTTCCGAAATTATTCAGGTTGCAAATCTTTTGGGCTACCGTTTGATTCCAGTTAACAAATTCTGTTGTAGGAGCCACAAGATGTTACAAATTTCGAGAAAAAAATTTTCGCATTGTTCAGATTAAAATCTGAATGGAAATTTCTACCGCAGAATTATTACCGAATTATGACGGAAGCATTTATTCATGACGGGATCCCTTTTAAGACGAAAGATCAGGTTTTTCGCAATCACACCCTCGAATCCTTCAAAGATGACAGGTCTTCAAAACTATGTATTGTATTTCAAAAATCAATAGAAAAATGACTCAAAGAGCCGAACTTCTTCTAAAACGAAAATAATTGCAAAGATATTTTTGAAGAGCCTGGGTGGGTTGGGCTTTCCCGTGTTTTTCATGTGTTCAAAATTCGGTAAGGTTTCAGCACCAAAAAATATATAAAAAACAAAAATCGCTTATAGAAAAACAAGAATTCAACAGGAAATGGAAAGATGGACTGTAAGTGTATAGAAAATAGACGAATCTCCAAGACAGTGCTATTTTTTAAGTTGATTTGTTATGTTTATAGTTTTCCTGAAAACATCTGATTGTCAAGATTAAATAAAAAATTACAATGTTTGTTATCATTGAGTTTTCTAAATTAATTTAGTGAAAAATAGCATTTTTTTTCTTGACTTGAATTTAAATATAAATGTTAAAAAATAAATTGACTGCAAGCTGAAGAACTCCCAGGTAGCAGTCCCACGTTCACCTTTACGACATATTATATCCAGTAATATGCGTTATAATTGACGTCATTTTCTAAACCATTTTGAGACGATCATAAGTGATTTAGACGCCAAATTGTGTGAAATTACGTCAAATTTTATACATTTTTTTTATAAAAGTCGTTAACGTTAATTTAATACAATTTACTACACACTACGTTTTTGTATTACACTGTTTTGCAAATTATTGTATGTGCTGAGGTGTTTTTGTAAAAAGTAGTATTGGTCCATGACTTTTGAAGAATGTTATGGATTGGGTTGGATTGTGCTCGAACTTTACACTATTTTTCATATTATATGGCATGTTGTTCAACCCAACCTAACCAAACCCAAGCCAATTTAACGAAACCGAACGCAATCAACTTAATCCAACCCATCTAATGATGTCAAGTTGGAGCTTAACCCAACCCAACCTAACGCATATAACGTTAAAAATTAAGTTCTTTGGAAACATTCCATGATTTTTTTTCTATAGTTGGATTGGGTTTAGCTCTAACTTTAAATTATTAAGTATGAGGGATGGTATGATGGTAAGTTTCAATTTCATATAACAAAAAATCAAATATAAAACAACAAAGTATGAAGAAGTTCAATTCAATATGAGAGATGGTATTAAGTTGAATCGAGTTGATCTCCATACCATTCAATATGAGGGATGGTATGAAGTTGAAGCTGCTGTACCCAATCCAAGTTGATACCATAATATCAGACCGATTCTTTTAAATTTCTTCCCAAATTTCTTTTATTTAACCAAACCTATTGCACATTTTACATAAATATTATCCAAGTTTATCATTGGATTTCCGAATTTTGTTAATAACGCCCCCCGTATTAATATTACTCCAGTAGGGTCAAATGGAGGATTGGTCTCTTTTGGAATTGAACGTTGTCTTAAGTGCTGTCTTCATATGAACTCTTGACATTGTAATACACCACCATCTTTCCCTCTGGCTTTCCTGTTTTCTTATTTATATTACTTGAAAAGTGCATTGTGGGTTTGAGCAGGACTATTTAATTTTTCTTTGGGACAAAAGAAACTAATTTCTTGTTTTTGATTCTTTATCATTAAATTTCCAACATAAAGTTAAGAAATCAAAAGGATTCTTTAACATGGGTGCTCTAAAAAGTGAAGTGCCTGAATGTCCGTAGATTTATCGTAAGTTTGTAAATTGTCTAAATTAGTATGAATTACAATTTTATCTAAAATTACATTTATAGATAATAAATTCCAAACTTCCATTGGGTTTTTAGCATTTCTAGCTTCATCTCCCTTTGGCACAGGCAGATGAGATACAAAATTTTGAGAATTATGTACAACCTACATTGCTACTTGGCTGCTCTTCCGGTACCTTCTTTTTCCTCTTAGAATAGAGTCTTTTTAATTTCACAGGTAATTCTTTATTTTTCTTCTTTGCTTTCTTCACCTATTGTGCCCTTTGAAGTTTCAATATAATTGGGATCGTCACCAGAGTCATCTCCACCAAAAAACACATCCTCTTGTTCATTTGCACTACTAACCATCAAATTCCAGCGTCATTTTTTAACTCTTGCTCGCTCAAGGGGCGTTTCATGTCCCAAGAAGTGGATACCATTTCGTGTTCAGAAAACTGCTGCTGGAAATGCTTAAACTGTTATAAATGTTCACCCAAATATAACATATGTAGTAACTTTAAAATAAATCACCATAAAATATGAATACTCCACCAATAACTGTTATCAACTCAATGGAAATAATCAGAGTACCATGTTGAAAAATCACCTTTAGTTAAGCTACCCATCGATTAATTCAAATAATTAACTAATTGTGTGCATAATAAAATTATGCGTAAATTGTTAAATTAGATTTTCTTTAATAACAAAAATAATTTATTTATTTAAAACCAGGTATTTTAGATAATTTACTTTTTAATTTGTCATAAACAAAACTGTAAGGTTCTTGCAATTCATTTTTTGTTAATGGTATACCACAAATCTCTTTACTTTAGGAGACATTAAAACTAAGTTTTGCGCCAATCCAAAAGCACTTGATGTAGTCCAATATAAAGTTAAACACTAAAAATAAAAATGATATAAAATTGGTATATTTTAATAAAATTTATTTACCGATGGCACAGTTGCAGCTAAAGGAATCATTCCAATGCTCACTAACCTAAAAAAGTTTGTGAACATTTTTTGGAGTTTACCAGGAGGGTTAACTTTAGCTAAAGCTTGGATTTCAATTATAGTTAAGTTAATTAATCCTAAAAATACTGGCAGTATCAGTGAACTATCCACTTCTACTAAATTTGGTATCCATCCAAATCCGCCCACACATAACTCAGTGAATGTTATTTGTGATTGAATATCTGTTACTGGTAGTTGATAAACTAAATTTCTTAAGCTCACTGAGTAAGATATCCACAATGGGATTTGAAATATTAATAATATTCCAGCTGTTAACGGATGGCAATTATCTCTTATTATTAAGTTATTCCATTGCTTTTTAACCTACAAATTGATTTTTTAATATCTAAATCCTTTTTATCCTATCCAACCTTACTGATCTCCTATAATAAAATTGAGCTGTTTTCTCATCCCATCCAAACCTTCTTACTGCAATATGCATTTCCTTTTTTGTAATTCTTCAACAATTGCAGGCATTTCCGTTGATTAATTCCCATATTTTGCTCATATTTTTTATTGGTAATTATATATATTGGTATTATTTTTTATTGGTATTATCTATTTATATTTTATTTCATATTGCTCATATTTTTGGTTGGTAAATCGCAAAAGGCAAAGTAACACAAGATCTAAGCAAAATTGTAGTACAAATTATTGTAGCCCACCAGGGTAATCCAGTTTTATCATGTGCTTGAAGTAAAAAGCTTTGTAAATATTCAACTGGAGTGCTTTCAGAGAGGGTTTTAAAAAATCCTGATTGTGCTCTTATTGTGGACTCAACGGAAAATGATCGTTTTTGTTGATTTGATGTAATATTGAACGCAAGTTTTCAATAAAAAATTACTACCGCGTATTACGTTCATTATTTATAACTGTGACTTCCTTAATCATAATATCACTAGCGATGATATTTGCCCTAAGTCTAGGATTGATGCTATTTCAGAATTTCCAAAAGAAAAAATATTAAAAGAACTACAAAGATTTTTGAGCATAATAAATTTTTATTAAAGGTTATTACCGTACATTTCCAATACTTTAACAACTCTTCATCATCACTTTATCAACTTAAACAAAAACTAACAACCTCTTGGTCGGACGAACATAAAATTTCTGCGAGTACTGCTCTATAGAAGCAGTATTCACTCAAATGATCGATGGAAAATCCCAATCGTTAGCATTTTATTTATATAAATTTTCTCCATCTCAAAATAAATATTTAACTTTCGACAAAAAGCTTTAGGCAATACCTATATTTCGCAAAAAACTTTTTGATTGAAAAACTGAGCACCCGAAACAATTTTGCAGAAGCATTTACATTGTCTTAGAATTACAGAATTCCCTTCATTACTGTAAGCATCTGTTCTCAATTCCGATATGCGATAAAAGCAAAGACATATAAACAAGAAAACAAATTTAATTTAATAATTAGTAATAACAAAAAAAAATCATAGAAAATTAATAGCGTGTGTACCCTCACGAGCCAAAATAACATCATGTAATCGACGCGGCAGCGAACTGATAAGGTTCGTAATTGATTCCTCTGGAATTACAGCAAACTCTTCTAAAGAACAATTCGTAACTTCAGAAGGATGACGACGAATGCATCTCTGAAGCTGGTCCCAAAGATGTTCGATAGGGTTAAGGTGGGAGCTGTATGCTAATCACTCCATCCGTTCAATACCCACCTTATCAAGATACACGTTAACCACACGATTATACCACGACCACGCGATTTACGATTTAATGCATTATGAATCCATCACCAATAGAATGGGAATAGAGCATGACAGCTTCTTGCTGAATATTTTGGATATAACAGTTGGCACTTCAAGTGCCATTTTGAAAAGGTGAACCTCCATGAAAAGGTGCCCTTTCCGAAATTATTCAGGTTGCAAATCTTTTGGGCTACCGTTTGATTCCAGTTAACAAATTCTGTTGTAGGAGCCACAAGATGTTACAAATTTCGAGAAAAAAATTTTCGCATTGTTCAGATTAAAATCTGAATGGAAATTTCTACCGCAGAATTATTACCGAATTATGACGGAAGCATTTATTCATGACAGGATCCCTTTTAAGACGAAAGATCAGGTTTTTCGCAATCACACCCTCGAATCTTTCAAAGATGACAGGTCTTCAAAACTATGTATTGTATTTCAAAAATCAATAGAAAAATGACTCAAAGAGCCGAACTTCTTCTAAAACGAAAATAATTGCAAAGATATTTTTGAAGAGCCTGGGTGGGTTGGGTTTTCCCGTGTTTTTCATGTGTTCAAAATTCGGTAAGGTTTCAGCACCAAAAAATATATAAAAAAAACCGCCTATAGAAAAACAAGAATTCAACAGGAAATGGAAAGATGGACTGTAAGTGTAGAGAAGATAGACGAATCTCCAAGACAGTGCTATTTTTTAAGTTGATTTGTTATGTTTATAATTTTCCTGAAAACAACATCTGATTGTCAGGATTAAATAAAAAATTACAATGTTTGTTATCATTGAGTTTTCTAAATTAATTAAGTGAAAAATAGCATTTTTTTCTTGACTTGAATTGAATTTAAATATAAATGTTAAAAAATAAACTGACTGCAAGCTGAAGAACTCCCAGGTAGCAGCCCCACGTTATTTTGACGTCTATTTTTAGTCATAGTTGGTCAACGACATCTTATATCCAGTAATATAAGTTATAATCGACGTCATTTTCTAAACCATTTTGAGACGATCATAAGTGATTTAGACGCCAAATTGTGTGAAATTACGTCAAATTTTATACCGCATTTTTTTTATAAAAGTCGTTAACGTCAATTTAACACAATTTACTACACACTACGTTTTTGTATTACACTGTTTTGCAAATTATTGTATGTGCTGAGGTGTTTTTGTAAAAAGTAGTATTGGTCCATGACTTTTGAAGAATGTTATGGATTGGGTTGGATTGTGCTCGAACTTTACACTATTTTTCATATTATATGGCATGTTGTTCAACCCAACCTAACCAAACCCAAGCCAATTTAACGAAACCGAACGCAATCAACTTAATCCAACCCATCCAATGATGTCAAGTTGGAGCTTAACCCAACCCAACCTAACGCATATAACGTTAAAAATTAAGTTCGTTGGAAACATTCCATGATTTTTTTTCTATAGTTGGATTGGGTTTAGCTCTAACTTTAAATTATTAAGTATGAGGGATGGTATGATGGTAAGTTTCAATTTCACATGTCCCTCATATAACAAAAAATCAAATATAAAACAACAAAGTATGAAGAAGTTCAATTCAATATGAAAGATGGTATTAAGTTGAATCGAGTTGATCTCCATACCATTCAATATGAGGGATGGTATGAAGTTGAAGCTGCTGTACCCAATCCAAGTTGATACCATAACATCAGACCGATTCTTTTAAATTTCTTCCCAAATTTCTTTTATTTAACCAAACCTATTGCACATTTTACATAAATATTATCCAAGTTTATCATTGGATTTCCGAATTTTGTTAATAACGCCCCCCGTATTAATATTACTCCAGTAGGGTCAAATGGAGAATTGGTCTCTTTTGGAATTGAACGTTATCTTAAGTGCTGTCTTCATATGAACTCTTCACATTGTAATACCCCACCATCTTTCCCTCTGGCTTTCCTGTTTCCTTATTTATATTACTTGAAAAGTGCACTGTGGGTTTGAGCAGGACTATTTAATTTTTCTTTGGGACAAAAGAAACTAATTTCTTGTTTTTGATTCTTTATCATTAAATCTCCAGCATAAAGTTAAGAAATCAAAAGGATTCATTAACATAGGTGCTCTAAAAAGTGAAGTGCCAAATTTATTAGACCAGAGCTTTCTTAAATTTCAACTATTACAATCTCTAGGATGTCCGTAAATTTATTGTAAGTTTGTAAATTGTCTAAATTAGTATGAATTACAATTTTATCTAAAATTACATTTATAGATAATAAATTCCAAACTTCCATTGGGCTTTTGGCATTTCTAGCTTCATCTGCCTTTGGCACAGGCAGATGAGTTACAAAATTTTGAGAATGATGTCTACCTACATTGCTACTTGGCTGCTCTTCCGGTACCTTCTTTTTCCTCTTAGAATAGACAGTCTTTTTAATTTCACAGGTAATTCTTTATTTTTCTTCTTTGCTTTCTTCACCTATTATGCCCTTTGAAGTTTCAATATAATTGGGATCGTCACCAGAGTCATCTCCACCAAAAAACACATCCTCTTGTTCATTTGCACTACTAACCATCAAATTCCAGCGCCATTTTTTAACTCTTGCTGGCTCAAGGGGCGTTTCATGTCCCAAGAATTGGATACCATTTCGTATTCAGAAGACTGCTGCTGGAAATGCTAAAAATGTTCACCTAAATATAACATATGTAGTAACTTTAAAATAAATCACCATACAATATGAGTACTCCACCAAAAACTGTTATCAACTCTATGGGCTACCGGTCGATCACTGGACTACACTGGACTTAGGCCCAGTTTATTCATCTTTAGTTAAATATAACTATTGGATATTTACCATAGTTACTGGTCATATAGCCAATCTAGCAAGTGAAATTACAGTAACCATGGAAAATATACAGTAGTTAAATTTAACCAAAGATTAATAAACCGGCCCTTACTCATCAACTTGATAGAGGAAATTATTGTTGATTACTACCACATTCAGTCCTTTTGAACCTTTTTGATGATAATTTTATTATGTTGTAGTATAAGTTGTCTGTAAAGTAAAAAAAAATGTTCTACCCATCTTAATTTAAAAGGATCAGTGCATTGTGCATATTATTGCAAAGTTAAGTTAATTAATCCTAAAAATACTGGCAGTATCAGTGAACTATCCACTTCTATTAAATTTGGTATCCA
Organism: Onthophagus sagittarius; assembly: GCA_036711965.1. NCBI lineage: Eukaryota > Metazoa > Arthropoda > Insecta > Coleoptera > Scarabaeidae > Onthophagus > Onthophagus sagittarius. Next base: position 57,690,696 of record JASERS010000001.1, read on the forward strand.
TCCAAATCCGCCCACACATAACTCAGTGAATGTTATTTGTGATTGAATATCTGTTACTGGTAGTTGATAAACCAAATTTCTTAAGCTCACTGAGTAAGATATCCACAATGGGATTTGAAATATTAATAATATTCCAGCTTTTAACGGGTGGCAATTATCTCTTATTATTAAGTTATTCCATTGCTTCTTAACCTACAAATTAATTTTTTTAATGTCTAAATCCTTTTTATCCTATCCAACCTTACTGATCTCCTATAATAAAATTGAGCTGCTTTCTCATCCCAACCAAATCTTCTTACAGCAACATGCATTGCCCAATCATTAGCATTTTATTTATATAAATTTTCTCCATCTCAAAATAAGTATTTAACTTTCGACAATGAGCTTTTGGCAATACCTATATTCCTCCAAAAACTTTTTGATTGAAGAACTGAGCACCCGAAACAATTTTACAGAAGCATTTACATTTTCTTAGAATTACAGAATTTCCTTCATTACTGTAAGCATCTGTTCTCAATTCCGATATGCGATAAAAGCAAAGACATATAAACAAGAAAACAAATTTAATTTAATAAATAGTAGTAACAAAAAAAAATCATAGAAAATTAATAGCGTGTGTATCCTCACGAGCCAAAATAACATCATGTAATCGACGCGGCAGCGAACTGATAAGTTTCGTAATTGATTCCTCTGGAATTACGGCAAACTCTTCTAAAGAACAATTCGTAACTTCTGAAGGATGACGACGAATGCATATCTGAAGCTGGCCCAAAAGATGTTCGATAGGGTTAAGGTGGGAGCTGTATGCTAATCACTCCATCCGTTCAATACCCACCACATCAAGATACTCGTTAAGCACACGACCATACCACGACCACACGATTTACGATTTAATGCATTATGAATCCATCACCAATAGAATGGGAATAGAGCATGATAGCTTCTTGCCGAATATTTTGGATATAACAGTGGGCATTTCAAGTGCCATTTTGAAAAGGTGAACCTCCATGAAAAGGTGCCCTTTCCGAAATTATTCAGGTTGCAAATCTTTTGGGCTACCGTTTGATTCCAGTTAACAAATTCTGTCTACTTGGCTGCTCTCCCGGTACTTTCTTTTTCCTCTTAGAATAGACAGTCTTTTTAATTTCACAGGTAATTCTTTATTTTTCTTCTTTGCTTTCTTGACCTATCGTGCCCTTTGAAGTTTCAATATAATTGGGATCGTCACCAGTCATCTCCACCAAAAAACACATCCTCTTGTTCATTAGCACTACTACCGCTCAAGGGGCGTTTCATGTCTCAAGAAGTGGATACCATTTCTTGTTCAGAAAACTGCTGCTGGAAATGCTAAAAATGTTATAAATGTTCACCCAAATATAACATATGTAGTAACTTTAAAATAAATCACCATAAAATATGAGTATTCCACCAAAAACTGTTATCAACTCAATGGAAATGATCACTTGCAACACACACTGAGGTTCAGTGCTCCCCAAGAGAATTTTATAATCATCTCAATAACGTCTAGACAATTGAATGCATTTAAGAAAATGTACAGGGGGTGGGACCATGACATCTTAAATACATTATAGTGAATGAAATATTTGCTGAGGTATTATAGACTCCAGTGTGTGAACGAATTTGTATTGTATTGGTTTAAATTTGTTTGATAAAGTGAAAATATTTTATATTGTGTGTAATACTCTTATTGTTAGAGATGTCATGAACCTGGCGAATACATTAGTAATAGAATGGTTTTAGAAAACGAACGGATAATTCATGCGTTTGCAAAGTGATGAGGAGTACCATGTTGAAAAATCACCTGTAGTTGATCTACCCATCGATTAATTCAAATAATTAACTAATTGTATGCATAATGGTTACTTGGGTGTGATGCGTAAATTGTTAAATTAGACGTCATTAATCACATTCTAGCAATGTCAAAATATGATTATTTGCTGCCTGGGTTACTAGTTGATCACTGGACCACACTGGACTTACACATTCAGTCCTTTTAAATCATTTTGATGATAATTTTATTTTGTTGTAGTATAAGTTGTCTGTAAAGATACAAAAAAAATGTTCTGCCAATCTTAATTTAAAAGGATCAGTGCATTGTGCATATTATTGCATTTTGTCTTCAGTGTTTAACTAGAGGAGTGGGTTATCTTGTTCTTTAACTTGAACAAAATTTGGTGATTGCTTCAAAAATTTTAACTCAAAACATTATTTTTCTTTAATAACAAAAATAATTTATTTATTTAAAACCAGGTATTTTAGATAATTTACTTTTTAATTTGTCATAAACAAAACTGTAAGGTTCTTGCAATTCATTTTTTGTTAATGGTATACCCACAAATCTCTTTACTTTAGGAGACATTAAAACTAAGTTTTGCGCCAATCCAAAAGCACTTGATGTAGTCCAATATAAAGTTAAACACTAAAAATAAAAATGATAAAATTAAATATAAAATGATAAAATTGGTATATTTTAATAAAATTTATTTACCGATGGCACAGTTGCAGCTAAAGGAATCATTCCAATGCTCACTAACCTGAAAAAGTTTGTGAACATTTTTTGGAGTTTACCAGGAGGGTTAACTTTAGCTAAAGCTTGGATTTCAATTATAGTTAAGTTAATTAATCCTAAAAATACTGGCAGTATCAGTGAACTATCCACTTCTACTAAATTTGGTATCCATCCAAATCCGCCCACACATAACTCAGTGAATGTTATTTGTGATTGAATATCTGTTACTGGTAGTTGATAAACTAAATTTCTTAAGCTCACTGAGTAAGATATCCACAATGGGATTTGAAATATTAATAATATTCCAGCTTTTAACGGGTGGCAATTATCTCTTATTATTAAGTTATTCCATTGCTTCTTAATCTACAAATAATTTTTTTTTAATATTTAAATGTTTTTTAATTATATACAATCTTACTGATCTCCTATAATAAAATTGAGCTGTTTTCTCATCCCATCCAAACCTTCTTACAGCAACATGCATTTCCTTTTTTAATTCTTCCACAATTGCAGGCATTTCCGTTGATAAATTCCCATATTTTGCTAATATTTTTTGTTGGTAAATCGCAAAAGGCAAAGTAACACAAGATCTAAGCAAAATTGTAGTACAAATTATTGTGGCCCACCAGGGTAATCCAGTTTTATCATGTGCTTGAAGTAAAAAGCTTTGTAAATATTCAACGGGAGTGCTTTCAGAGAGTGTTTTAAAAAATCCTGATTGTGTTCTTATTGTGGACTCAACGGAAAATGATCGTTTTTGTTGATTTGATGTATAAAAATCATTTCTATTAAACGTGCTAAGTATTCCTAAGTGAAAAGAATGCTTTTGAATGCAGGCTTTTAATAAAAAATTACTACCGCGTATTACGTTCATTATTTATTTTGGTTAGAATTAATAGCCTTATAGGTTATGTTAATCATAAATTGACATAAAACAGCTGTTATTACTTAACCTCAACCTGGATTTCGTTTTATCGCTTCCTCTTTATAATAGTTATTTTTAACTTTGACTAATATTGTTATGTTGTAACTTTTTAATCAGAGGCGTATCATTTAATCAATAAATTTAATCGTTAATTAAATTTTTGGTTTTAGATGGCTAATCATTAACGAATAAAGTTGTTTAATTAATTTTTTATAACTAAATTGGGAATTATTAATTAAATATTTTTCGTAAAAAAGTGATACCATCTATTATTGAAAAACATTACTAAAAGTCATTTAATTATTTTCAAATTAATTATATTATTGTAAATGTAAATATTTACTTACATTAATTAACTTTTTGTCTTAATTTTTTTTGAGTTATTTATAATTAAATAACTTAGAATTTATAGTATAACAAACATTATAAAGCAAAACTAACTTCACACTATTTTGAATTTTGACAGGTTATCTTCAGTTCGAACATCTGTCACCAATGTCAAAAAAGTTTTATATTTTATCGCGAAATGTACGTCTAACAATTAAAAAAATTAATTATAATCGCTCGGAATTTAGTGGAAATAAACCGAAAATACGTAGTAGATAATCTGAGGAATCAACCAAAACAGTGCGCATCTAACCACGAGTCGACTATGAAATATTTACAGCAGAATGCGACGTTACTCCTTCGAGTGTAGGAGAGAAAGTTTTTTTCGCAACCGTAAACGAAATGTTAAGATGTAGCGCACACGCGGGCGTTCTGTCCTGTTTATGTAGCCATAAACGTACGTGATCTTACGTTTAGTTTTCCAAAAAAAAAACAAATCCCATGTCGAGATAATAAAATATATTAATAAATAATAAACAGGCTTGTTATCATCACATTAACTATGGGACTGTCAATTAGTAGTTCTTACGGTAGTCCCCATCATATAATATCCAAAGTGAGTGACTTTGTTAGGGGGACTAAAAGGAAATTAAGCGATAGAGACACTGAGGATAATATGGATAAAATTATTGATATTGCTATGCATACACCAAAAAGGTACTTATTTATTGTTTTTAAATGTATTATTAAATTAATTCATTTATTATTTCTAAATAGGAAAAAAGTTGAAACAACCGCACAATACATTTACCAAGCTTTATTTAAAGAAGGAAAGAACAGTGATGTTAAAGTATCAGCTCTTGGTGTTGACTTCATGTTACATAAAATCTACTTGTGCCAAAGCCCATATTTTGCAAGCATGTTTGGTGGCAGTTGGTTAGAAAGCGAAAAAACTTTTATTAATATTGATGTTGTGGATCCTGCCATTACAAAAGAATGTAAGTTTATTTTTGAATTAAAAAAAAATGTTAAGTATTTATTCGAAAAGTTTGCAAACAAATTTATTTAAAAAATGTCTCTATAAGTTTTTAAAATATTTACATAGTCAGCCAAGCGGAGTAGTTTTATCTTATCTAGAACAGCTTTTGCTCTGTCTGGTGATGATAACAGGGTATAATATACATATTATATAACAAAATTTTCTTAAAATTTAGTATAACCCAAAATACACATTTTAAATTTATGATACAGATTATTGTAAGCATACAGCTTTTAAATCTTAAAGATTAAGATGAAATAATTAGTTCTTTATTAAAGAGAGACTTTATATCTTATTACAGTAATCTTTTGCATTAATACAGATGATGTTTTCAGTGCAGAACTCTTTCGTTGCTCACAAAGTATAATAAGCATTTTTAAATATATGAAAACAAATTCATTACTTTTAAACATAATGATTAATATTTGAAAATAATGAATGCTTTACAAATAATTAATTGATTTTTGTCATAATAGCACCTTATTTTTCACATTGGAAAGAAATTTAATGTGAATTTAATGAAAAAAGTATAATATCAAGTAAATCAATTTATGTTAAAACTACAGTTTGTATTACAAATAAACTGAATGACTCAAAGGTGTAGTAACTAAAATTTGTATATATAGAGCAACTAAGAATTTCGGAATTTTCTGAAATAGGCAACCAAATATACACAAGCATACATTTAATGAATTATACAGGGTGACTCACATAAGAATCGATACACAGAATGTATAGTCGTCCACATCGAGTTTGGTTTTTATTACCCTGTCACTTTCCTACTGTGGTTGTAAAACGAACAAAGACGGGGGTGCAACAGGTAATTTCCCATTGAAGAATTTTGAAATTAAGCAACACCCTTTCCTTTCAAGTTTTAAACTAATAATAGGGTGATTTTATATTCATTATTAAATTAAGTACCTACTTATTTTTTCTAAGAAATGTTTTGCTGTTTCTATAACATTTCGTTGTTCTATTATTTAGATATTCCTGAAAATATACTTTTTTCTAAGAAACACCTAGAAATAGCTTATGGAAACTACTTATAAGAGAGGACAGGCGAAATTCTTGATGAGTATTTTGTTAAAAACCACGTGAAAAGTATCGTAAGAAAAGAAAATGTTTCGTCCCTGGGAAAACGAGTCACCATATTCGCCAAAACAATATTATTCCGAAGATAGTAAAAGAATTATTGTTAATGTTTTCGTTAAATTGCAAGAAAAAGATTGTTCTACTGCCTGTAAAGTTACCAGTTAATTGACAGGGGTAATCTACGTACTGTAACAACAGTACGTAGATTCATTGCGCAGTTGGAGAATAGAGAATCTACAAGTGATCAACCCACCAAAGCTTGTCATCTTTTCCAAAGAATTTCGGATAGTTACACAACGGAAATAAAAGCAGTTATTTATGATATGTATTCAAAAAATATTGTGTCGCCTCTTTAAAGATAAGATTACAAGAGCTTCATGTAGAAATACTTTATTCTGAAGAGCACTTTCGACGATATCTTCGAACAATTGGATTTCACTACAAATCCCTGGACGGAAGAGCTCATATTACCGAAACTCCCCGGCTAAAAAAATGGAGGTGGGAATTTATTGATCAAATTAGAAAATATCGGGAAGAGAAGTGGAATATTGTTTATTTAGACGAAACTTGGTATGATACCCATGATGTGAAAAAAGGGCCTTTCCAAAGGGAGTGATAAATGTGCATTGAAGATACCGAGTTCAAGAGGAAAACGAATTATTATTCTTCATGCTGGGGGAGAAAATGGTTGGGTTCAAAATGGATTACTTTTATTTGCAAAAAATATTAAGAACTGCTCTGCAGATTATCACCAAGATATGGATGCTGCGTTGTTTGAGACATGGTTTAAAAATCAGTTGTTTCCACATTTAAACCAGCGGTCGGTAATCGTTCTTGACAACGCAAGTTATCACTCACGAATTTTACATCCCAAACCTACAAAGAGGCATAAGAAACAATATATTTTAACATACATGGAAGAACATAATATTGCCATGCTGGATGGTAAGATCACAAAAGACAAACTGTTATCAAAAGTCAATGAAGTTGAGATTCCATCCGATTACATAATCGATGGTATGGCAAAAGAAGCGGGACATATAGTTCTACGATTACCACCGTACCATTGCGTTTTGAACCCCCTAGCATTACTCTGAAGCAATTTAAAGCGAAATATCAGGAAAAATAATTCAGCTCCAACCTTAAGCGCCAAAGTGGTGGATTTAATTCGGCAAGAGGTTGACAACATACCGACAGAATTATGGGGAAATTGCGTAAAACACATAATCGACGTAGAAAATTCTTATATATAAATAATCAACGGTTTATTATAGATATCGGAAATGATAGTTCCGATGAAAGCAACTTTGAAAATTCTGATAGTTGTGATAGCGACGACGTATAATTAAATTTTTTAATATAATCTTTGGTGTTTTATTTAAGTTCGACCCTGTCCTTGTCACACTGTCATAAATCTTTAAAGGTACTTGAGCGGGTAAAACTCACCCCGGGTTTTATTTATGACTGTCATAAAAACCAAACTCGATGTGGACGACTATACGTGTAGTAGAGAATAAAATGAGATGATTTAATGCAACTTATCAGCATAAAAACTAAAATTGGTATACATTATGAAGAGCGTTGCCAGGTTAAGTGGAACTACTTTTCCTAGATTTTTTAGTGAAATTTCTCTAGATTTCCCTAGATTTTAATAGATACGAAATAATATTCAAATATAACAAAAACAGACATTTGTTCTTATTTTTCATTAACGATTTTTACGAAATTAGATATATTTATCAAACTAAAAAAGAAATACTGTAAGAAATTTACAAGTTTTCATCGCTTGTGTGATACATTTTGTTATTAGATCTACGCAAAAGTTCCTTATCTACGGGGAAATTAGTACAATTATTTTTTTTGTAAATTTTTGTATGACAAAAGCAAATTTTTCCGTTCAAAGTTTCAGTTGATAATTTGTTCCAAATCTTTGTTTTGTTTAAATTGAATTGAGAAAAAAATTTTTCACTTTTGAGCTAGAAACAGGTACTGTATATACAGGATGTCTCACGTAACTGATTCATTAGAACTTTTTTAGGTTCCGGTACTCGTAGAGGCTTGAAATCTTGGTATCATAGGTTGTTGATTCTGATCTTTTAAGCTAAAATATTTTCAAGATGGCCACCACTTCCGGTCTACCGGAAGTAGACCCCAATTTCGTTATTTTAAATAGAATGCTATAGTTTTTATTACACCAATCAATTATACGTAAAAAATATGTTGACTTTGATAATAGTTATTGGTACCTAGCGGTTTTTGTTTTCGAGTTATTCTGATTTTAAGTGTTTTTTGTCAAATATCACCATGCTTTTTACAAGCCCATATCTCAGCCAACGTTTATTCAACAACGTTTTGCATTGGTACGATAACTCTTCATATGCTCTCAAATAGATTGTCACTTATTGTATCAGTATATTTTATATAGGCTGATCAAAAATTTAGTTACCGTTTCTCTGTATTCAATTGCGTGAAAGTCGAAAATTTTAAATGGGACGCCCCATATTTTCATACCCTATCGGAAAGGGAATTTAATTCTCTACAAATTATCTATAAACATTCCTATACCTATTTATTATAGTTTTCTTGCTATTGAGGAATATATCAAAATGATATGTAAAATGCTAGAAACCGTTTGCGTTTTTGTTAGAAGGCTATGACATTTTGACTATTTTTTGTTTAATTTATTTAAAGTATTATTATTACAATGAACTGCGATTGAATGAACTTTAGATTGCCAATTGTTATTTACCAAAAATAACCAAAAGAAAACCGAATAAATGAAACAATGAAAAACAACAATTTAATGGCAAAAATTAAAATCAATAACATAAAAGAATGAAAAACTTAAAATTTTAAAAAGATGTAAGGCGCTGTATCCTTTAAAACCACTCCATTAAAGTAGTCATATCTCTTTCAGTGTTAAAACTTTTACAACACAAATAACATAAAGTAGTTCCTCAGACATTTTATAAATTTGGAATACTTACCAATTTCCATGAAAATTTTTTCGAGTAAAAGTTATGAGAGATGATGCCGTCTACCCAGCTGAAGAAACAAAAATTAACCCTTTCAGTGCCGGGAGCCGATATATCGGCTCCTGCTGCACTTGCGAAAAGTGCCAGAGCCGATATATCGGCTCGCGCCTTGTAGCGGTTTAATTCGGCTGGTTTTTTCGCATAGGCACCTCTATTTCGCCCGATACTAAAAGGGTTAAAATTTTAAAAATAGCGAAATTAATACTCACTTCCGGTATAACCAGAAGTCCAAAGACAACAATTTCATGTTGTAATAATCCGTTTTAATAGCCTAATTATGTATTCCAAATGGTTTTCTGATATTAATAATAAGAAAAAATATAAAGTGGGACACCCCGTCTCACTTTTGAGGGACACCTGATAAAGGACCAAAAATAAAGATGATTTAATGAAATTAATCTCTATTCTAAGTTGTACCCCTGAGGAACTACAGCCCTTCAGAGTTGGATTAAACATTTCTTAAATATTAGATATCTTAGTAACAGATGAAGCTAGAAAAACCATATTTGGTACAAGTTATGAGTGTACCAAGGGTATTTATTGGTAGGAATTTGATAAATTGAGGCATTTCAAAGGGTTGATTAACTGTGATGGTACCTAATTGTTGGTATTTTTTTATCTTTTGATGATATTTTTTTATATTATTATATTTCATTTGACATCCTTTTCATGTGGAATTTAATTCTAAAATATTTTTCACTCTTATTATTTTTTAAATAAATATGTCGTTTACTTGAAAACCGGGAATAAGTAAAGGCATGTATTTCATTAATATTACTTAAAATCATTGAAAATTCCGTAGACAACTGTGAAATCTTGAAACAAGATATCTAATTGACAAATCGATTATAAAAGATGTCATTTACATAAAATATTTATTTAATAATTTCTGTACTTTTATTGAGACAATTTTTTACTACTGACTTTTTTTTGACTACTGACTTTTATTAAGAGAAGTGATCACAACATTATTTATGTTGTGATCACGTCACAAAAAAACGTCAATACGATCAACAATTTTTTAAAAATGTATTTCCTAAAGATGGTCTAAACGTGACCGACACCGGTAGAAACATTGTATGAAATATTATCGTCTTAATAAAAGTGCAGAAATTATTAAATAAATATTTTAATTCAAGACGAAAAACATTCCTATAAAATAAAAAATATTTACATAAAAGATAAATATCTTTAAAATATTTTAATAATTTTAAAAAAAGCTTTTAAATTAAATTCCACATGAGATGAAGTAATAATGCCGTCATCATCATCAAATTCATCAAAAGGCGAAAACAATCGATCATCATTTATGGTACTATCACCCTTAACCAACTCTTTGAGATGCTTTAATTGATCTTGGTATACCAAATTTGTTTTTTTAGCTTAACTAAGATGTTAAACATTTGAAAAATTTAAGATTCAATTAACTTTGAAGGGCTATAATCAAACTTAGTGTAGAGATAAATTATCTTAATTTATCGTTCTCAACATGTCCCTGCTCTGTGAATCACCTGTATAATATACAGGTGGCCATCTTGAAAATATTTTAGATTAATAGATCGGAATTAACAAGCCATGTTACCAAAATTTCAAGCCTCTACGAATAGTGTAACCCAAAAAAGTTCTAATGAACCAGTTACGTGAGACACCCTGTATACTTATTAAAATTATTACTATTCGTAATAAATTTGAAAACTTTTATTACTTTAGAAAATATAATTTTTAAAAATAGAAATAATCTTAATAATATTAATAAAAAATTTATAAAATTATATTATTTAAACTACATGTAAAACAAATTGCAACACTTCCAAAAAGACATTCTACAAAATAATTCTTTTGGAAACGGTATTGCATTTTTGGTAGGTAATTTACAAAGTACATATAATACATGTTCATGTAACACGTAATTTAAAAATAAAATTAGTTTATCAATTAAATAATCAGATGCATATACAGGGTCCTTCATCTCAGCTCCCGTTTTCTGTAGCTCAGTTATTAATTAAGTTTTGAGTTTAATATTTTGCAGGCTTATACCGTATTTCAAGAAATAATTTTTGATTATACATTTTTTGATTATATATAGGGTCCCAAAAAATTGTGGCACCCTGATGATATACAGGTGTTTCTGAAATGCGTGTACAACGGAATACCACAGATTCCTTGGCTAAAATATGCCCATTTAAGTTAACTTATTTATATCCAATGTTGCTTCGCTTCGCCGCTAGAGGACCTCAAAGTTAGCAAAAAAAAATTCATTTATTCCTCATAACTCGAAAACACGATAATCAATCAAAACCATTTTTGAGATGTAAGTTCCTAGATTCAATTAACGTCTTTTAATGGTTTTAGGTGAAGTTTTAAAAACACAGAAATGATCGAGAAGCCAGCAGTTGTTACTCCATATCTTTTTTTCTAAGTAGGCGATGACTACATAATTAAAATTTCTGAATTGCCCATTTAGTTCTGGAACTTTCTTGTCCCTTATAAGATTTTGATTACATTAGCGGTTAAGTCAGAAAATTGAACTTTTTGAACATCTGCAAGCCTTTTTCACGTCATTGCAATTACAAAATCTTATCGTAATTGGTACTGATTTCTCTGGGAGGCATTGAAGTCAATAGTCCTTGCCTCTACAGTTGATTATGAACAAGAATCATGAGGAAGAAATTCCCTAATATTCAATTCCTTATTTAAGTGCCAAACACATAATGATTTTGTAGTCAAAATGACGTAAATAAGGGTAACAGATACTTGAAAATTTCTTTTTTCTGGCTTAACTACTTACGTAATCAAAATCTTATAAGAGACAAAAAAGTTTCAGAACTAAATGGGCAATTCAGAAATTATAATTATGTAAGCGCCGCCTACCCAGAAAAAAATATGGATTAATATTCGTCAAACACATGGCTATTCCAACATTTCCGTATTTTTAAAATTTTACCCAAAACCATAAAAAGACGTTGATTGAACCTAAAAACTCATTTTTCAAAAATGGTTTAGATTCATTAACGTGTTATCGAGTTATAATGAATAAACGAATTTTTTTTGCAAACTTTGAAGTCCTTTAGCGGCGAAACGAAGCAACTTTGGATATAGATAAGTTAACTTAAATCGGCCTATTTTGAGCCAAGGAATCTGTGGTATTCCGTTGTACGTTGTCCGGGTTAATTGAAATTGGCTGAATGACAGCAGCACAAAAAAATAAAACGAAATAATATTATTTTTAAAAATTAATTAAAATTACAAACAGCATCTCATCAATAAAATATCATGACGAACTTATTAAGTAAGATCTACTGGTATCATTAACCAAGTTCTATTGGTTCAAATTTATACAGGTTGGCCAAAATCTAGTGTCAAATCTTTTAAACTTTCTTATTCTAAATTGCACCCCTACATATTTTTATGTTAATGGATACAGAATTAAAAAACAAAAATATTTTCTAATTACAACCCCATCACAATTCTTAACATTTAAAAAGTTATTTGCCAAAAACTAGTATTTCATCTATTCCCACGGCAAATTTAATAAAAATCCAGCGTGGCTATGATAAACAATTGACAAAGAAAAACATATTTTGACGTAATGTAAATATTTTAAACATTGTTATTTCTTGTTCATTGTAACCTGATTTCTTACAAAATCAGTATCTAATTTATTTAAAAATTTACCCATAGCTGTAAGGGCACAAATGTGGCTGCAACATGATGGAGTCCCAGTACATTATTAAATTATTGTTTATTTATGTTGTATTTTTTTATAAACTAAATTATTTTTCATACCATCGATTTTTATTAATTAAAATTGCCGTTGAAATAGATGAAGTACGAGTTTTTGGCGAATAACATTTCAAATGTCAAATTATGATGTGGATGTTATTACAAAATATTTTTATTTTTTAATTCTGCATCGATTAATATACAATAAATATGTAGGGGCCCAATTTAAAATAAGAAAGGTAATCTGCTTTAAAGTTTGAACATTTTGACACTAGATTATTGCCATCCTGTATAAATTTGAACCAACAGAACTTGGTTAACAAAGCCACTAGACCTTACTTAATAAGTTAATCATAAAATTTTATTCATGAAACACAGTTTGTAATTTTAATTAATTTAAAAAATTTTATTTTAATTAATTTTTATATTTATTTAAATAAATATATCATTATGGGGTTACGCTTTTTTGGGACACCTGTACATATGTCTAAATTCCAAACCGTCTACCTATTCTGCGGTTATGCTTGTGGGTGCTGCAGTCAAAAATAATAATAATAATAATAACTAATATTATTTTCAATAAATGCACAGAGTCGTTAAAATTCTAGGTTCGAATAAGCTATCTCGAAAACTAGAAAAATTGGAAAAAGGAGGAGTAGCTTATATGCCCTTATGTCTCTGACAATGAGTTTCGGTCGGACACTAATTTTTACCTGGGAAGTATTTTTGTAGTTTAAGAAATTCAAGTCTCGCTATTATTTGACGTAAATCCACCAACTCACCGGTTTAGAAACACATCCTTTGATTAAATAATAAATATTAAGAATAAATTTTAAATATTTGAAATAGCCTTATAATTAGATCCTTCGAAAAGGAGGGATATCTGCGTCGCTCAGTCAATCTATCAAAGTGGACTTCCAAAGGCTCTATTTGCGGAGTTTTCAAGAGGCTTCAAAGGCTGTATTCACTTAAAATTTTCTAGATTCTTCTTTCTTATTTTTCTTACTTTTTTCTTTTTTCTTACTATCACTGTGAACATGATAGCGTTGATTCTTTTTATTTATATAGTCTAAACTAAAGATATTTTCAAACTTTATGAAATAATCTACTCTCTGAACTAAAATAAAATGTCGAAAATTTAAGAGATTTGTCCACGATTTACGAAAAATATTAATTTATGTTTTCTTTTTAGTTCAAATACAAGTTACGCTAATACTTTAAAATAGGCCAAGGTACAGTAAAATCCGTTGATTACAACTCTTGTAATCGTGCGCATAATATTAAAAATTACAACAAGAGTAATGGTAACGAAAATAGCTCATACTAATTTTAACAATACGGTATTTACATACAGTATTTATTTTTATACAGTATTTATCACATAACACAGTATTTAGTACAAGTGAACTTTTCCAATTTAAATATACGCGGTACTTCAATAGTTGTAAATGAAACAGTACTTCAAATTTTGACGTAAAACTTTAGTAATTACTATCGATTAAAATGAATTTCAAAAATCGTTTCTATTAACATTCTAAACCAGATTCTCCCTTAAGTACTACAAAATGCCAAGTATTCACATTTAGAATAAACAGATGTGTTATTTGTATATGGCTTTTGTATGGGAGTGCTACAGCTGCTGCAAATGAATATTATCAGCTGTTTCTAAATCGCAGATGTCGTAATAAAAACGTAATAAATGTTTTCGATCTACTATCCCTGCCACAGGTCAAGGCCCCTCACTTTAGAGATCGATATCTTCGAAATCGCTCTATGAAAAAAATTGCGATAAAGTTTATTGTAATCAGTGAACATTTCTGTGTATCATATGTTAATTTGGAATTTTTCGGATCTGCGGTTTTTCATTTTTAAGTGAAACAAGTACTCGATTTTTGAGGGTGTGGGCAACAGTCTACTTTGCGATTTTTTTCTCCAAACTATTCGACGAAAAAAACCAAATTTAAACTGGTGATAACCCGATGCGTTGTTAATATGGGGCATATTTTATTTTATCGATATTCCATATAGTTTTAAAGCGATTTTCACCAAAATGTGTTGAATAATCTCGTTTGTACGCCCGCATACTGATCGACTAAAATTGAAAAAATGGCTAATTGTTTTACGCCCTTAAGTGAAAAAACCCTTCCGTAAATTTTTATGTGGGGGTTGTTTTAAGATTACTAAACTCAAATATGGATTTTAGTTTGCCTTTTGACTTGCAGAAACTGGCCATTTTTCGATTTTAATATCTATGGCTAACTTTACTACCGTGATTTCTCATGTATGCTGATAACCTTAACATTTTGTTCCTATTGGTAATCTCTCAGATTGATAGCTATTCAAACCGACCTGAGTAGATTTTATGACTATTTCGAAAATAAACATTTTCATTTAAATATGTCGAAGTATCATATTACAGGTTTTACTAAGAATAAACAATTCAATAAAATTAATTATAAACACACAAGTCTATTGTACTTAGGGTTCGAAATACCGACCAAAAATTGAATTTTGGTATATTTTCAATGTAATACTGGTATTGAAAAAATAATACACACCGGGTGTCAGACAAAAAACGCCTCAATTTGTAACTAATTTTTTGGTCATTTTTTGTCCGATTTTGATGAGTTAGATATCAAATGAAATGGTTTAATAAATATTGTGATCCACGCTACAAATAAATTTTCCAGCGCCATCTTTAATTTCAAGCGAAAGTCTACTTGTTTTTCAAATTGCTCGGTATATTTTTCGACATGTCATTCAATAGAGAATTTTGTTCTGAATCCATTGATGACATTGACATCCATTTTAGTCAATTTTAATATAATTTTAGCAAATGAAAAACACGCTGTATAGAATTACCATACAAGAACGCCCTAAGCTGTAACTCTGTCATTAACATTCCGATTTTCATGAGCCATATGCTTTTTAACGTTTCATACATATGTTTTTTTAATTTTTGCAAGTACTTTAACCTTTCGGTACCATAGAAAATATTTAATACTTATATAGAAGCATTTCTCCCCTCTATTTTAACGACCAAGTTGAAAGCAGCGCCGCCAAGGGGATTGTTATAAAAGTAATTTCAATAAACCCTGAAATTTGGATGCTATATAGCTTACATATTTATGTATATTGATAAAAACCAACAATGGTTTATTTAATAAGTTTTATTTTATTTCTCTTTAAAGTACAATGATTAACAACGATTACTGGAAGAACCGTTGTCATATTCTTGGACACGCTGTCTTTATCATCATAGTATGTAACAAAATTTTTGCAAGCAATTCACCTCTTCGCAAATACTCGTTGATCGTTAATTGTTTATATGCACCTCCAGTTATATAATTTCTTTGATATTACCTTTCCACACTTCTATCAATTACTGTAGACATAAACGAAATAAAATAAAAGCCAATTATGACAATTAATTATTAACGGTTGCTAACGTAGATTGCAAATTGCTGGTGAATTGTGTAGGCAGCACCATCTAATGGATTGTAATAATAAATAAAATTCCGTCGTTATTTTATACCTATCAAGAAAGCATACCCTTTTTTCCGTTCAAAATGGCTTCGTATCTGATTAGAAGAAACGAAGAAGATAATGAAAGCTGTAGAACATAAATGCCCCGAAAAATGTGCAGCGTATTCAACGCGGGCATTTATTTGCCTATCGCAAATTTTATGATAATAAAAAATTTTTTTAAATTATTGTCTTAAAAAGAATACAAATTAAAGTCCCTAGATTTATAAAGTACCGCGGCTTCCAGAAGACTGTTACTGCTTCTAGAGGATTTAAAATACTTCCAGACAACTTACAATGCTTTCAGATAACTTAATATAGCATCTAGAAAACTTAAAATGTTTCCAGAAGACTTGATGTTGTTACCTCTAGATGATTTGATACTGTCTTAAGAAAACTTTATATTGCTTTCAGAAGACTTTAATTTCTAGAAGACTTAAAATGATGAATTTACAGATGTCTTACAATGCAACGCTTTTAGAAGCCTTGATATTGCATCTAGAGGACTTGAAGTGTGTCCAGACGACCTACAATGCTTCCAAAGTACTTTATGTCGCTGTTAGAAGACTGAAGATGCTTCCAGAAGACTTGATATTGTATCTAAGAAAGTTGATATGGTTTCCAGAATACTTGGAATGTTTCCAGAAGACTGATACTGCTTCTAGAAGACTTAAAATATTTCCAGATGACTTACAATACTTCCAGACGACTTACAATGTTTCCAGAAGATCTTATACTTACTTTTAGAAGACTTGAAATACTTCAAAATTACTTGAAGCGCTTCCAAAAGACTGGATACTACTTCCAGAAGACTTGATACTGCTTCTAGATGTTTTAAAATGCCTCCTAAAGCTTTGATACTGCCCCTATAAGACTTTATACTACTTCTAGACGATTTCAAATGCTTTCAGAAGACCTGAGAAGTTTCCCAAAGACTTGATACTGCTTCTAGAAAATTTTAATAATTAAGAATCGATACTGCTTCTAGATATTTTACAATGCTTTCAAAAGATTAGATATAGCCCCTGTAAGACTTTATACTATTTCTGGAAGATTTGAAATGCTTTCAGAAGACTCGAGAAGATTCCAGAAGACTTGATACTGCTTCTAGATGTTTTAAAATGC
This sequence comes from Onthophagus sagittarius, assembly GCA_036711965.1. Lineage (NCBI taxonomy): Eukaryota > Metazoa > Arthropoda > Insecta > Coleoptera > Scarabaeidae > Onthophagus > Onthophagus sagittarius. The sequence continues at coordinate 57,708,017 of JASERS010000001.1, forward strand.
TTCCTAAAGGCTTGATACTGTCCCTGTAAGACTTTATACTGCTTCCAGAAGATTTCAATTGCTTTCAGAAGACTTGAGAAGTTTCCAAAAGACTTGATACTGCTTCTAGAAGATTTTAATAATTAAGACATGATACTGCTTCTAGATATTTTAAAATGCTTCCAAAAGATTAGATATAGCCCCTGTAAGACTTTATACTGTTTCTGGAAGATTTGAAATGCTTTCAGAAGACTCGAGAAGATTCCAGAAGATTTGATACTACTTCTAGAAGATTTAAAATGGTTACAAAAGTCTCGATATTGGCTTCCAAAACATTTGGAATGCTAACAAAAGATTTGATATTGCTGTCAGAATACTTAACATTGCGCCTATAAGGCTTGAAATGCTTCCAGAAAATTAATTTATTTGGTGCCAATCGTATTTTCATTGCAAATCTTTCTTAATGCTCCCAGACTTCTAAACGATAAATCTTCTTTCATGAAATTCCGGCATGAACCCGGAATATACTGGGACTGGACTGAAACTGAAATGTACAAGTATCTTAAAATTGAGATACCATTCCTAAGATGACTAATTGTTTAATTGTTAAGATTTCAAGACATTAAAGATGGTATTTGCACCTGCTAGCGGTCATCTCAGAATCCTGAAAATAATTTCCTGTATTTCCTCTTAGCCACTTTAGTCATAAAGTTTTTTTCCTGCAAGTCTGCTGTCAAATAATTTCCAGTATTTTCTCTTAGCCACGATTTTATGATTAATAAAACCTTTTCCTGCAAGTTTAACTATCGACTTACAGAGTCTTTTAGCAATTTGCAACCGCTTGTTCGGCGGACCGCAACCATTCAAGTTAACATTTTTTTTGAATATATCCGTTCTTGTCTACGAAAAAAGGACTTACTTTCGAAAATAAGTTTTGGTGGAAACAGCTAATAAAGGTAAATAGGTCATTTCGTCAGTTTCTAGTTAGTTAATCCCTTTTTTCTGTATTTGCCGATGTTGAAGGACGTCAAAATATTATTTCAGATCAGAATGTTGTCGTTGTTAATGGCGTTAGTTGCTACTTTCAGATTTCTAAATATATAATACTGTAGAAGTGAGTTTGTAAATATAATTATATTGGACATTTTATTACTGATTGCGCAAGTGAGGAATAATCTTGGGATTAAATGAGAACACAAGCTGAGTAACTCATCTCCACAAAGCTCGAAATCAAGTAGAGGATTATCAAAATTTGTGTGGAAATACAGATGGCTCAAACGGTTCGTCGTTTTAACTACACTGAGGTCACTCTGGAAGTGCTGCCGATGAAACGGCAGATGAGCTAGTGCTAAAGCGTTTTTAGGACCAGAACCAGCAATTTGTGTAAGATTTACGATGCCCAAATAGAGGATTCGAAGAATTTTGCAGCTAACTGATTTATCTTTAGATGGTCAGTGGTACATCTAACACAATCTTCGTAGCTTCATAAGTGCCGGTTTTTGAAAATAAGTATGGGTGCTGGATAGTGAAAAAACTGAATTGGGAAAAGATTCAAACGACGAATGACTGTTCTCAAAACAAAGGTGACATGAAAAACGTCCATGTATCTGGAGCCTATGGTTAATTTGCAATAGAAATCCCTTATATCAACAGTGCTTACACCTTCACAAGCAATATTTGGTCTATAATTGAAATTTTTTGAACTTTTGAAATGAACATTTTGTATCCTAGCAGTATTTGGTATTTTGGAAGCAAAATATTAATATATTATTATTAACAATTTATTTTATTAATATTGTATTAACAATTTCGTGCCTTTTGCAATAAAAATGTCTTCTTTAAGACTTTGCATTTTCAAACATTTTTTGCCAGTAGTTTTACAATCGGTATCAAGTCTTTTGGAATCATTTAAAATCTTCTAGAAATAGTATCAAGTCTTTCAGCTGCAGTATAAAATCTTGTGGAAGCAGTTCAAACCTTCTGAAAGCTATGTTAAGGCTTCTAGAAGCATTATCAAGTCTTTCAGAGGCAGTATCAACATTTTTGAAAGCAGTTCAAGGCTCCTGGTAGCTTATCAAGTTTGTTTTAAGCAGTATCAGCCACCGAAGAAACGAAAGGTGAAGTTTAATAATGTTCTCGAATCGGGGACGGAGCAAAACGTTTTTCTCACACATAAACTCCCTATTCGTACACCTGGTCACTGACATGCTGTCAAATCACCATTTTGGCTCGAATCGTTTGAATACATAGATATCATGAACCGCGGTACTTTAGTAATCTAGGGAGTTTAATACAAATTACACATCAGCACCATCTCTTATTTGGTAAAGAAACCCGGATTCTCAGTCCGGTGCGAGCACTCACGTCAAAAAAAATGCGCGTGTACTGGAGGGTTAATAGTTATTTACGTAACCAGTTATGAAAAGACTAATTTTGTTTAACGAACGTAATATTTGTCAAAGCAAGCGAGCGAAGCGGGCGAGTTTTGTAAATTGCGTGAGTTAAACAAAATTAGCAGTTTGTTAACGTGTTAAGTACAAAATTTTATCTAATCCCGTGTTAAAATTGAACGCAGTCATATGAATTTAATCTGAATTAATTGACAACGCCTATGTGTCAAATGAATTTATATTGAAAACAGTATTCAGTTAGGTTTCATTACACCACTAGTGGTGTAATGAAACAGAAGTTGTGTAAAATGAGACGTTACAAAACGTCAAAATGACATGTAAAGCCTGACATTTTCTAGCGGGGTTAGGTAAAAATAATTAAAATTACAAAATACTTTTTTAAAAAAGGAATTAATTACAATTACAAAGTAATTTTTCAAAATAGGAATTATTAATTACTTTACCAATTACTTTCCTAATTACTTTTTGGACAATAATTACGTTTGAATTTTTTAATTTATTAAAGGTATTTTAAATTATTAACCTAAATTAATTAAATCCCAGTACAAATATATCTGATATGATAATACAGCGAGTATTTTCACACTTCGTAAATTTTGAATTTGAAAGGAAGTTACTTATATAAAACCAAAGATTATCACGTGCTCCTTCTTTAATAAAATCCTTAATCGTGTGCATTACTTGTCGAATCTAGTTCTTTAGAGACTCCCACAGGAAGAAATCATATGTGACCTAGTCTACGAACAGGGAGTGTGTATTATGTGTGGAAAGAAAATGTTTTCCTTTTTTTTACCGTTTCACTGTGATTTTGAGACGTTCTTACATATGATGAAAACCAAAAACTCATAGATTATTTAAAAGTTCCCTAAAAAGTTAATAAAAAGAAGAGTACGTATAAATACGGAAAGAAGTGCTCATGACTGATTAACAACTCTTGGCTCTAATGGTAGACGATTAGCGGAGGATTAAAAAATGGGAGCAGTACCATTCACCTACATGACTTATTTTAAAAATTTAAACAATACTTTTTATGTTAAAAACCTTTGCCTCCCGTGTGTCAGGTTCTGGTCGCCCTGTATATCGTATTGTCATTTTCATGTTTGACTATGTTTAAATATGATACAAAAATTTATAAAATTGTCGCAGATCAAAATTAATAGCTACAGCCTACTGTTATTACAACATATTTTGTGTTTTAAGCTTGTTTGTATTTGTGACTCTTTTGCTCAAATATCTTTAAAACAATAGCAGATACGCAAATAACGTATCGGACCAAAAAGTTGAGAAAAAGTATAGGAAGTTTAAATACGATATACAATACGATATACAAACAACAACTTGCGGTTGGTACAAGCTTCAAGACCATGAAAAAATGGAACACTCCTGATAGTGTGTCATTTTATTGTCGAGATTACAACAAACATGAGGTGTATACCAAATTTGAAATAATTATTCAAAAAGCACCGGAGAAAAACGCAAAATTAGACAAATAAATTGAAACTTTACCACTCTGTAATAACCACATAACGCATTTTTGACCACATGTTTATTAGCATTTTTTTCCAATTTGATTGAGTACTACCGCCCCCTGAAATATGTACATGTCGATCATTAACACCTGTATACAGGTGTCTCACGTAACTGGTTCATTAGAACTTTTTTAGGTTCCACTATTCGTAGAGGCTTAAAATTTTGGTATCATGGGTTGTTCATTCCGATCTTTTAATCTAAAATATTTTCAAGGTGGTGACCACTTCCGTTCTACCGGAAGTAGACCTTAACTTCGTTATTTTAAATAGAATGCTATAGTTTTTATTACACCATTCAATTATACGTAAAAAAATATGTTGATTTTGAGAACAGTTGTTGGTACCTAGTGGTTTTTGTTTTGAGTTATTTTGATTTTAATTGTTTTTTGGCAAATAGCACCATGTTCTTTAAAAGCTCATATCTCAGCCAACGTTAATTGAGAAACGTTTTGCATTGGCGCGATAACTCTTCATATGATGTCAAATAGATGGTCACTTATTATGTCAATGTATCTTATACAGGCTGGTCAAAAATTGAGTTACAGTTTCTCTGTGTTCAATTGCGAGAAAGTCGAAAATTTTAAATCGAGCACCCCATATCGTTTTAGCCTATCAGACAGGGAATTTAATTCTCTACAAATAATCTATAAACATTCCTATACCTATTTATTATAGTTTTCTTCCAATTGAGGGCTTTATCAAAATTTACCAAAATTTCAAGTCTCTACGAATAGTGGAACCCAAAAAAGTTCTAATGAACCAGTTACGTGAGACACCTGTATATAGTACAAGTCTGCGTTTGAAAGAAATTCTTAACTTAATTGGCATAGCAGCTATGGATGCCTGACGCACTGTTAAAGGACTTTGTGTAAGTCTTATTTTATGGATTACGGAAAAGACTAGAAAAGAACAAGAAATATATTATTTTTACTGTGTACGTTTTTTTGAACAATAGGCATATTAATCTATTGTACCATAACTAAGGTTAGTTTATGGGCATGATCCCAATATAGCACGCCGATGATAACAATGAAAATAGATTAGTCATTCGCGTAACTCGTAATATGAACTATAGTCCATATTACGTTGTTATAATAACGTTTCATATGTATTTTTAGAATGCGTAAACATTACGTTTAATTTGTTATTGTAATTAACATATGTAGAAAATGCATAGGGTTCCTTTAAAAAAAATGAAGTTGAATACAGGCCTGAAATAGTGAAACAGCCTGTGAAACAAACCTTGCTTTTTTCTCTTTATAGCGTCTTCTGAAGAAGAATTTAATAAAATTCGAAAGCTAAGGTTACAATAAAAAAAGAGGTTTAATTGTCAACCCTTGGTTGAATTGTCAATAAATAAGAAATACTTCTTAAATAAATAAGATAAAGAAATAAAAACAGGATACTATTTTTCTGAAAAAAAACACTCAATACACGTATAATGCAATAATTGATAATGAACGAAATGCAGATGTATCAGGGGACGGTAGTACTCGATAAAATAGGAGAAAAATGATAATATACAAAAAATGTAATAAAAGATGTATCGAATTGGTGGTCCACAGGATGGTAAAGAAAAACTCCACAGGGTGGTAAAGATTCAATTTTTGTTTTAATTCAACGTTTTCCTATGGTGCTCTTTTGCATAGTTATTTTAAATTTAGTATACACCTAATTATTTATGAATCTCTACAATAAAATGACAAAAATGCCATCCATATTAGCAGGGGCGTCCAATTTTATCGTGTTCTTGATTCTTATACCATCCGAAAATATTTGCTTTGAATATTAGCTATGCTTTTCTTCTGCTTTTTTGTCTAATGCATTACTGCATGTTCATTAGCGCCCTGTATAAGTTTCATATTTATTGTAATAAAAAAATTAAACTTTGATTAAATGAATTAAAAAGTTTACGTTTCTTATGTTTAAAAAGCGTTACATTTATTTTATTCTACTCACTGATAAGAATGGTGCTGGAGGTTTTTTTATACAATTAAAAGTGGGGGAAGATGTTTTTGATCAGCAGATGTTATGGGTTGGATGGGTTACTTTGTGTTGTGCATAACACCGACTATATACACTAAATAAATGCATGTCATTTATTGAACAAGTTACAAATTGTGAACGAACAAATATAAACCTGTTAAACATGTATCTAACATGTAAATATGCATATAAATACACAGCGTGACCATAAAGTAACCAATATATGCGATAAAATCATTATAAACGATTTATGGCAAAATCCCTAGAAGGAGTCTAAAGTCTCTTTCTACAACTTTTTGGAATAGGTTTCAAAATTGTTGTGCCATTTTTATCTATTATCTATATATTTATATATTAAATTTTGCACAAAACTATGCACGGACTAAAAAAAGTTTTGGATGAAATTTGTTCCGTTTGATAGAAAACATTCAAAGTTAACGATGATCCCGTGTCTCGCCCCATGACGGCAGAACGGAAAACAACTTACAAATTTTCAATAGGAAAATTTGTGAAAATTTTTTTATAGCAGAATCAGAGTTTCCGGGATAAATTACATTGATTTGATTTACTATTTTCATGTTTTCCCTTGCTTACAAGGTGTCCCATTTAACGTGGTGCTCTTTTGCATAGTTATTTTAAATTTAGTATACACCTAATTATTTACGAATCTCTACAATAAAATGACAAAAATGCCATCCATACTAGCAGGGGCGTCCAATTTTATCGTGTTCCTGATTCTTATACCATCCGAAAATATTTGCTTTGAAGATCCTGTATAAATTTTCATATATGATATTTAAACACCCTATGCTTTTCTTCTGCTTTTTTGTCTAATGCATTACTGCATGTTCATTAGCTCCCTGTATAAGTTTCATATTTATTGTAATAACAAAATTAAACTTTGATTAAATGAATTAAAAAGTTTACGTTTCTTATGTTTAAAAAGCGTTACATTTATTTTATTCTACTCACTGATAAGAATGGTGCTGGAGGTTTTTTTATACAATTAAAAGTGGGGGAAGATGTTTTTGATCAGCAGATGTTATGGGTTGGATGGGTTACTTTGTGTTGTGCATAACACCGACTATATACACTAAATAAATGCATGTCATTTATTGAACAAGTTACAAATTGCAAACGAACAAATATAAACTTGTTAAACATGTATCTAACATATAAATATGCATATAAATACACAGCGTGACCATAAAGTAACCAATATATGCGATAAAATCATTATAAACGATTTATGGCAAAATCCCTAGGAGTCTAAAGTCGCTTTCTACAACTTTTTGGAGTAGGTTTCAAAATTGTTGTGCCATTTTTATCTATTATCTATATATTTATATATTAAATTTTGCATAAAACTATGCACGGACTATAAAAAGTTTTGGATGAAATTTCTTCCGTTTGAAAGAAAACATTCAATGTTAACGATGATCCCGTGTCTCGCCCCATGACGGCAGAACGGAAAACAACTTACAAATTTTCAATAGGAAAATTTGTGAAAATTTTTTTATAGCAGAATCAGAGTTTCCGGGATAAATTACATTGATTTGATTTACTATTTTCATGTTTTCCCTTGCTTACAAGGTGTCCTATTTAACGTGGTGCTCTTTTGCATAGTTATTTTAAATTTAGTATACACCTAATTATTTACGAATCTCTACAATAAAATGTCAAAAATGCCATCCATACTAGCAGGGGCGTCCAATTTTATCGTGTTCCTGATTCTTATACCATCCGAAAATATTTGCTTTGAAGATCCTGTATAAATTTTCATATATGATATTTAAACACCCTATGCTTTTCTTCTGCTTTTTTGTCTAATGCATTACTGCATGTTCATTAGCGCCCTGTATAAGTTTCATATTTATTGTAATAAAAAAATTAAACTTTGATTAAATGAATTAAAAAGTTTACGTTTCTTATGTTTAAAAAGCGTTACATTTATTTTATTCTACTCACTGATAAGAATGGTGCTGGAGGTTTTTTTATACAATTAAAAGTGGGGGAAGATGTTTTTGATCAGCAGATGTTATGGGTTGGATGGGTTACTTTGTGTTGTGCATAACACCGACTATATACACTAAATAAATGCATGTCATTTATTGAACAAGTTACAAATTGCAAACGAACAAATATAAACTTGTTAAACATGTATCTAACATATAAATATGCATATAAATACACAGCGTGACCATAAAGTAACCAATATATGCGATAAAATCATTATAAACGATTTATGGCAAAATCCCTAGATGGAGTCTAAAGTCTCTTTCTACAACTTTTTGGAGTAGGTTTCAAAATTGTTGTGCCATTTTTATCTATTATCTATATATTTATATATTAAATTTTGCACAAAACTATGCACGGATTAAAAAAAGTTTTGGATGAAATTTGTTCCGTTTGATAGAAAACATTCAATGTTAACGATGATCCCGTGTCTCGCCCCATGGCGGCAGAACGGAAAACAACTTACAAATTTTCAATAGGAAAATTTGTGAAAATTTTTTTATAGCAGAATCAGAGTTTACGGGATAAATTACATTGATTTGATTTACTATTTTCATGTTTTCCCTTGCTTACAAGGTGTCCCATTTAACCTTTAACAGAATATGTCAAAAAATACGCATCTAACTCCGTTTAAAAAGAAACCACTAGATTTATTGTAAATTAAGATAGAACTATTTACCTTCCGAAAACCACTATTTTTCCTTACTATTATTAGTCGTTATGTATGTTGGCATGTGAAGTCTGCCAACATATTATATTCTATGTTAAGCTGTTTTTTAATAAGATTAAAAAAAGAGATGCTAAATGTCTTAATGTGTAATATATATTTTTCGAGAGTCTAGTGGGTAAATATTAAATAGCCCCAACACGTTGTGAGCAACCATTAAATACTTTTTGGTGTGTCCACAATTAAACGCTAAATACTCAAAACGCGTTCTAGGTACTCTTTGGTATTCATAATGTATAAAATGATTAATTTCAGCTATTGAGTAAACCTTAAATATCCACAACGCGTTGTGAGTATTTTTCGCTCATTGAACAAAGAAGTTGCACATAACGCGTTGAAATCATTAAAGATAGAGATGTGCGCATGGGTGACTTTTTATGCCTGCTTACGCTCGCTCACGATCTAGCCCCACGCGGATCACGCACGGAACTCACGTATATACCATACATGAATCACGTGACTCATGCTCAATCAAGTGATCAGATGTATAAATCAAACCGATGAGCAGGAGTTTAGGGACATAATATTTCATGCTTCCAATAAGTTGGCAGTCTTTAACATAATGTATAGTGTTTGAAACACCAATAGGTCATGCTGCCAAAAAGTTGGCAGTCTATAAGATAATGTACAGAGTTTGGAATAGTAATAACTCACGCTGTCAACAAATTGGCAGACTTCAAACTGATAAGCAGGATTTTGGAGACAAAAAAGCTTATGCTGCCAAAAAGTTGGCAGATTTTAAAGTGATGAACAAGACTTTGGAGACATAATAGCTCATGCTTCCTACAAGTTGACAGTAATTTTTTTGTTTATCTGATACTTTATTCAAAATTTTAATTAAAAAATGAAAGATTGGGGTTACGCCGGCTTCCGCCAAAACTAAACTTACTCACGGTCACGCACGTTCGCGTAGGCGGTACAAAAATTGAAGCCCGCTCACGGTTGGTCACGCATGACCCATCGTGACCCGGCGGGACTCGCGTACTTTGCACACATCTAATTTAAGACTATTCACAACGCGTTGTAGTCAAAAATTTCGGATAATTAATAGATACACTATAACGTATTCATAATACACTGTATATTTTGATGTTCTTCAAATGACTTATTGATAAGTTTTATACATTTCTTTCTTTCTTTGTTAGTTTTTTTAGACCGCTCAAAATTACATCATTACTTTACAGACATACAGATATGATACTATTTGAATCGTGTTTCAAAACAATAGATTTCCAAGACCCTATGCAATAAAAAGTTCTGCAAAAATACTGAAACATCCTGTAAACATTTTTAATTAGCTTGTCTAATTGTGAACTAAAACAATTTATTTTTTAATTTCTTAGCATTAAACACGGTTTTCGGCTCATTGTATTGCGACGAAATAATGTTAAATCCCATTGAGGTGATACCAATACTGGCGACAGCTACAATGTTTCAATTGGATGGAATAATAGATAAATGCCGCGAGGTAATGATTGAAACGATAAATTCAAAAACAGCTCTAGACTATTATTCGGCAGCTTGCCAATACGGCGATACAAAGCTAAAAGAACGCTCTATAAAATGGTTCTTAGTGAATCTGATGGGTTATTTTTACAATTTAAGCCATTTAGATCAACTAGGAACGATCCCGATTGATTTAATGAGCATGCTAGTTTTACACCCCGATTTATGCGTTATGAAAACTGAAATAACTTTGTATGTTTTATTAACGCAATGGATGTACGTTCAGTTACATCCGGATGAAGAGTATTCCTCGCAAGAAATTACAAATTTTTATGGGGCTAGAAAAGACGAGGTGCCATATCTTTTAACGGAAGAGGCGCATCCTTATATTTCGGTATTCCAAAATTTAAGACTACAACATTTGATAACACATCATATGGACGTTGAATTACTTTTACGGGAAAATGTTATTCCAAAAGGTTGGATACAAAACGTTGTTATGCAACAGTGGAAATTAACATTGAAAGTAAATCAAAACGAAGAAAAAGGGCCGGCCGAAATTTCACGGGAATCCTTTTTATCGTACAGTTTACGGTGTGGAAGAACTTTAGAAGTTAGAGAAAAACATATGTGGCGATGGACGGGATTTCATTACGGAGTCGATCTTATAATGATGGCGGACGATCGAAGTTTATCGATTAAAAGGAATCACCGGCCCGAATACGAGCAACTTTTAAGTTTACAAACCGTGCGGCACATCGCTATAAGAGTTACAGTTTACACGTTGAATGAACAGAGGCAGATTGTATACTCGCAATGTTCGGGCGTCAAATATTTATCGTTATCGAAAAGTGAAGAAAAAACTTTATTGACTTTCGATCAAATCAACTTTCCCCTTGTTATATCCGCTAACGTTCTTTTTGTAACACCCGAAGAAGTTGAAAATGTCGAGAACGTCCTTACTGTTACTTAAGTAAGGTGTAAATAACGTAAAAATAAAAACAAAAAATGCAGTTGTATGCATTACTTTTAAATTTGTAAGTAAAGGTAGGATATTAGACTTAAAGCATCTTGTAAATTAATTATTTTAATTTTGTTTTCTTTTCTATATAATGGAGTTAACCTCTGTATTAATTTGAATATTGTGATTTTTATTAAATCGGTAAGTATCTTTTTTTAGGTAATTTTGATTTATTGCAGACGACGTTGATTACTTATTTTTTTTTAAGAATATTATTAATTTTATTTTGTATTAATTCAATTTTAGGTTAAAGTGGGTTCGAATAATGACTTGAAACAATAATTCGATTTTGATTTAAATAATTTTTGAGTAAACTGCCTTCTCAGAGATCTCGACTTTGATTTTTAAATTGCTGAATTACTTTAACTCATTTTATACCTTTATTAACAATTACGAGTAAAATCTAAGAGTAAAAACGTAGATTTCTGTAAGATTCAAAGTGTCCTTACTTTTATTATTGCAAATAAGAATATTTCATGTTTTTGATGATTCCTTCATAACATAAAAACGTGCCATTTTTTCGTTTGAAATATAATGCAAAGAATAGTTTTTTTTTTAATTTTTTCTAATCGAAATTAATCCTATAACAAAGAGACGTTATTAACCACACTAATGTGATATTTATTTTATATTGTATATAACTTACCGTTATTATTAGGCTATTAAAAAATCTTGTGTACCTGTATAAGATAATAGCACTATAATAAAGCTGTATTTTGCGATATATTCGAAAGATAACGTTTTATACATGTTTGTATAAAAGCTAAACGAATTTTTTCTTATTTTCGATAAATCGTATACTCCATTGATTGCTGGAGTTTCGTTGGTTTCTGTTGTTGACGATGTATGTTTTTGACCACTATATTAAGTTAAGTAAGTGCTCTTACTAATTCACTATTAATACTAGTCACTAAACTTTCAGATGCTTATTTCGTACATAGAATAGTACGAACATGTTATCATTTTTGAATACTATTTGTTATACACATTTTTGCAAAATAAATAAATATATATATTTTGGGAATCGTATTTTAATTTTATCCTATCTTGACCTTTTTATGTAAGACGAGTGTGATCTAACTATTAGTATACATAGCAATGTTTCAGGTAACCCTGTCCACGTTTTTGGACAACTTTAGCTCGGATGATAAAATTCACTGTCAAACTATAAGAAGGTAGGTGACAACAAAATTTTTGAAGATCCATTTCAGGAGATCATGTACAAAACTGGTTATTGCTGAGTGTATGTTAAACTAACAGAAATTATATTCGATGTTTTCGTTTTATTTCTTATAATGTTTGTCTATTTTTTTGTTTGTTTGTTCTTCCCGTATTAGGTCTTTCTTGAAGGCATCACACCTTCCTGAACCTGTCCTAAGTCCATTCTTGCAGATTGGACAGTATTCTTCACCTTTACATTCTTTTGCCGTATGGCTCTCCTTTGCATATCAGTAACATAGTTTCACCCTGTCAGGTCCTTCACATTCTCTACTGGTATACTCAAACTCCCAGCATTTGTAACATCTTTGCATTAAGATTCTTCTTTCCACTTCACATATCGTAAATCCCACTTTAATATATATATTTGTGTTATTAGTCCTTCAGCGCCCCTTTTGTCCATTCTTTTTGAGACTGCGCGAGTTTCGTCTTTCATCGGTCTTATCTCACCTAATTTTATACTGTATCCTTCACTAATAATCCTTTGGATTTCGCTTTCAATCTCCGTTTCGTCTGTTAGGGCATCCATTCCCTTTATATGTATTATTTCCGTCTCTTCTCCTAATTGTTTAATAGTAGAGTTTTTAGAAATAACCTCTTTAACTTTATTCGTAACAGATTCGTCTTTTTCCATCGTTATTAATAAATTTCCCCCTTTTGTACTTCTTATACTTCTGATTCTCTCATTAACATTTCCCTGCCTCAGACGTTCTTTGATCTCCTTTAAAGTATCACAGCAAGTTCTTTCCTTTCTGTCTACCACAAAAGCATACGAATTGTACCAATTCCTTCTTCTATTTCTATTAATTCAGGAAATCTGTCCTTAATTATTTTTATTTTTATCCATTTTTCATCGATGTATTAAATAAATTGGGATTAAAATGAATTTCTTAGTTTTTTTAACTTTTAATCGATGTATTTATTATTTATTTTTCGTCCCTTACATGTTTCGGCTATTTTTAGCTATCATCAGAGGGTTTATCGTCAGATGTTGGAGAATCTTAAGGTTATATATCATAAAATTATGTTTGTTAATATTTTTTATAAAAGATTTTAAAAGAATTTTTTTGTATTGTTGGAAATTTTACATATTGTACGTTGTTATCTTCTGTGATGATGTTGAGGTTGACTTGATGTTGAAGATACAAAAATACAATACAAAAAATTTTTTTTTAAATCTTTTATAAAAAATATTAACAAACATAATTTTATGATGTATGATAACCTTAAGATTCTCCAACATCTGACGATAAACCCTCTGATGATGACTAAAAATAGCCGAAACATCTAAGGGACGAAAAATAAATAATAAATGCATTGATTAAAAGTTAAAAAAAAAGAAGAAATTCATTTTAATCCCAATTTATTCCTCTGAATACCTAACCCTCCCTCTCCATTTTTGGGTCCTTCTGATAGACCATCATCACCATTACTGTTCCTCTCTTGATTTCTTTTAGTGGGTTTTTCCTTTTTACTTCAGCGTTGACAAAGGATTTCTTTGTCCATTTTTTATTCACTACTGTCTCAAAAGTCTGGAATAATGTTGTCTAAATGGTATTCGCCTTCTCCGATTGTCTATGTTCTACATTCCTTCGCTTTCTTTTTATTCATTTCTTTATTAAAGGCTAACCCATTCCACCCCGATCCTATATATTTGATTTGAAATAAAACGAGAACTAACACTAGACCTAGTATCAGTCGGGTTTAGTCGTCTTGAGAGATGTACGGCTAAATCCGAATGTTTATAATTCTAGATCAAAAGTTGCATATTTATGATTTAAAACTAGAACTAACACTAGATCTAGAAGTGGAAAGATTCGGGATTATCCGTGCGTCTAAATAGTAGTATTAATTCTAGTTTTTCTTCGATTCAAATATACAGGTTGTCAAATCAGTTTATAAAGTACTCTATTTTAGAAACTATTCATTGCAAAGGTTTTCATAAAAAAAATGTCTTCAGTTGCACGGTTAAACCCAACCCAACCAATCCTATGTATTTCAGCTAGAGCCATTCTAAGATATTTGGCGTCCCAGGGTTGGGTTGGACGAACGAAACGAGTATTCCTCTTTTCATACAAAATTTACTCTCATAAAATATGTCTCCACCTCAGAAGAGACACTAGGCACATGTATGATGGAGACACCATGCATTCCATGAGTTGGTGTCCCAGAGTTGTAGCCCTATTAGCTCTTAGAACTATCAAAATAAGATTTGTACTGGAACGCAACGCTATAAGTGACAGTATCCAGTATTAAACACAGGTTCCTCACTTCAATCAGGAGTAAATGGGGCATGGTATCTTGTGATTTCAATATTGACTTGCTTGATTTGGCTGACGCATACTGCAATGAGTTTCTGACGATGCTCGAGATTTATCATTAACCATTGATCAGCCAACTAGGATAACTGTCACTAAGTGTAGCTTAATTGGTACAATTTTCTGGAACTTACTTGAGCGTATCGTAGAGGCAAATGTTGTTTCTGTCGACGGTGTGAGTCATCATGAGCTCGTTTTTTGCAAGTTCAATTCTAAAGTATTTTGACCTGACCATTCTTTGCCAGTTCTCTTCCATTTGATAATATATTTTACTTGCGTGATATTTTGATGGGAAAGTAAACTTATTTTGATTCCCAGGCAGCACTCCCACGTTATTTTGACGTCTATTTTTGGTCATAGTCCGTCAGCAACGTCTTATGTCCAATAATATTAATCATAATTGACGTAATTTTATAAACTATTATGAAACGTTTGCTACACACGTAACGATTTATCGTAGTGATTAAACTGTGCAGTCCGTTTGCACAGTTTTATTGAAACGTGTGTATGAAAATTTGCGCAGTTTTTTTCAGTCTGTGCAAAAAATCGGCGGCAGTTGCAAATTCGATTCGATAAATCGTTATCGATCGGGTTTGCGTAGTTATATCGTATCGTGTAGATGGCAGTCAGAAGTATCGTTCAGTAAAAATAATGCTATAAATGTGACTATAGAGTATATAGATGTGAGATATACTACTATCATTTAGCGTAATTCAATTGACGTATATTTAATTTTAAAGAAACATGTCACAAGAAGTACTTAGCGGACACGCTGATCAATTAGAAGAGTTAATTTCGTGCTACAAAATGAAATTGAAAAAGAAGGAATGTCCCTGTATTTGTGGTATGAAGATTACGGCTGAACTACCGCCGTGCTTCATCGTAGGAAGCAGATATTTGGGATTGAAATGAGTGCTTGAGGGAGAACGTATCTACAATATATCCTATCTGTTGGCAACCTCAGGAACACGCTTTCGTCCTTCTACAGAATCTTCTCTCACTGCTCTCGGCTTCAATTGAGGCACACCTTCGCTCATTCTACATGTGCCTTTCTGTTTTTAATTGAAACGAGTAGTTTCTGTGCGAGATGTCAACCATTAAGTTAATGGTTGACATCTCTCCTCTTCTAATGTCCATCGCCTTGAGTTGTGGATTCGAAACGCTTAACCCTGAGACGGTTTGATCTCTAGTCAGTTCGGGATCGACTAGTCCGTTTCTTCATCCTTAACCTTTCTATGTGGCGTACGGCCTCAAAGACCGACGGTTTACCTGACCGCTATATTTTACCTGACACACGCCACTACTGAAAGGTTAAATAGATATGCCAATCTTTTGAGGCGAATTTCAACTCATTTAATAAATTTATATGAGAGTCTGATTTTCTTTTTAGAAGCCATCACTTAGACCATGATTTTCTTTTCATATTGCTCAAAATAAACAAGTCTAAGACCGCAAGTACGCCATTGTCTTTCGTGGATGATGCAGTCGGTACGATATTTGTCGAGCCAAATATGCGGAAAGGAGAACATCAATAACGTTCTATTCTCTGAAAACAACGCTTAATATTAGTGGCGTACTTTTAAACTTTTCACTTTATTTCTCGAATCTGCAACTATAAAAACCACATTCCGTGCCGTCGCCCATGAATTACCCAGTGTCTGAATCAATTCCAAGAATTTGACGTAGTGGTCTAAGAAATTTGGCTCAACAAATATCGCACCTGTAGGTTTCGATGGAATCACTGCAGACATTGTTTGTAGAGTTTTTACTTTTGGTAATTGACTGTTCATTATTAAATAAATGTTTAGAATTTGGTGCTTTTCCAAATATTTGGAAAAGGCAATTAATCAAAATTATTCCTAAAGCGGGAAAAAAGGATGTTTCGGATGTTAAAACATATAGGCCAATTAGTTTATTGTCTGTTTTGGGTGAAGTTAGATAGTTTGTTGATCAAAGGAATCGAATTTTATATCAAAAGCAATAATAGTTTATGTGATAGGCAATTTGGTTTTACTAAAGGGAAAAATACAATTGATGCGATTAATTATGTTGTTAAGTTTATTGAAAATTCTAAAGAAAATAATTTATATTATTTCGCTGTTATGTTGGACATATCTGGTGCTTTTGAGCACGCGTGGTGGCCTTTAATTTTGAGTCAGTTAGCTAGAAAATGCTGCCCAAACAATTTAATTAACTTACAAGGAGACATCGCAGCTGACTCTTCACCAATTTTGATGAAATTTTTTGTGATGAATCTATATTAAATATATATCACTTTTGTTCAGAGCTTTTGATCCAATGCTCCTTCTAAGGGACGTAATTTATTTTTTAAGTTTCAACACGTTTAAAGTTCATTTTATATGTCGCAAGGAAAAATCGATTTTCAATGACTGCGTATAGCGTGGTGGGAGATCGCCGAGCTTCGGTCCCGAAGTCCTAGACTCGAAATCGACTTATTTTTTATTTTATTTACTATTTTTCGAAGTATTTTTTTCAACTTATTACTTTTTTATAGTCTATATTCATGTTTGTAAATCAATAATAAAATTCTAAACTGTAGTTTATGTAAGTAATACACAAAAATAATATGATCGTAAGAATGCACAAACGTGTATTTTTCTTGATCTATTTCATGTCTGGCTGCATGGCCGGTTTTCCATAGTGGTTGATGTCGTGTTTAATAATATTCGAAATGTTTGGAAGCGATGCTGTACAACACCTAACAAACCATTTTTAAAATAAAAGCTTCGAAAATAAATAAAATATTAAAATGTGTTTTCTTCGTATACGCATTTCTTACAAAAAAACTAACAGTACGACTTTTCATTCTTTATTTCGGAGGAAATAAATGATTATTTATATAAACTGCAATTTTGAATTTTATTATTGATTTACAAAAATGAATATAGACTATAAAAAAATAGTAAGTTGAAAAAAATAAGTCGATTTCGAGTCTCGATCTTAGGACTTCGGAATTAAAGTTCAGCGATCACCCATCGCGCTACACGAGGTCATTAAAAATCGATCTTTCCTTGCGATATATAAAATGAACTTTAAACCTGTTGAAACAAAAAATAAATTATGTCCCTTATGGCCGGTTTCTTGTACGTATTCATATGTCGATATCGAACCGATATTGTGCTGTTGATCGATAACTCGAGCGATATCCGTCCATTGGGTTTCTGAAAGGGCCAATAGGAGATATCGGACCGATATCGAACCGATAAATATATCGCATGCAACAAGTACTTATATCGACTCGATAAGTGTGATTAATGACAGTGACGTATGTTAAAAGTGATAATTTCTAGTTTCTAATTTATATTTACACAAATATTTACGTAATAAAACATTGTGCATTATTTTGAAATTTTTAAAAAAGAGGTTTCCTTGCCTATTCATGAGAATGCGATTAAAACGTAGGACGATATTACATTCAATTTCTGCATGCGTAGTTTTGTACAATATCTGCATTGGAAATGTTGCCATATTTAAAGAAGGAATTGAGGAAAATAGTAATGAATCCCTTTATTTGAATTGAAGAAATTTTTGGGGACTTTACTAATTACTGGACGTTTCCGGGTATTACTCGAAAACAAAAAGTATCTGTGGCAGGAAAAGTTCAGATATAAATCATTAAATTCAACATTAACATTTATAGCTACCTCAAGTTAATTAAAAATCACCAAAAATCGAATTCTTGAGATATTTTAATGAAACATTCAAAATTTATAGAGGCAAGTGTCTATTTTGTCATGCTGAGAACCAAATTAGAAAATCTTTATTCGTTTTTGAGATAAAGATTATTTAAGTTAACCAAATTTTCTTATGATTTTTTGAAATTAATAATCTTGTTTTAAAAATCAAATTCTTAAGATATCTTAATGAATTATTCACGATTTGTAGGAGAAAGTGTGTACTTTCTCGTGATCAAAGCGGATCTTGATAGTATTTATTCGTTTTTGAGATATAAATCATTAAATTCAACATGAACATTTATGGCTATCTCAAGTTAATTAAAAATCACCAAAAATCAAATTCTTAAGATATTTTAATGATACATGCAAAATTTATAGAGCAAGTGTCTATTTTGTCATGGTGAGAACCAAATTAGAAAACCTTTATTCGTTTTTGAGATAAAGATTATTTAATTTAACCTATTTTTTATGATTTTTTGAAATTAATAATCTTGTTTTAAAAAAATCACGAAAAATCGATTTCTTAAGATATCTTAATGAACTATTCATGATTTATAGAGAAAAGTGTATCTCAAGTTAATTAAAAATCACCAAAAATCAAATTCTTAAGATATTTTAATGATACATGCAAAATTTATAGAGGCAAGTGTCTATTTTGTCATAGTGAGAACCAAATTAGAAAACCTTTATTCGTTTTTGAGGTAAAGGTTATTTAATTTAACCTATTTTTTATGATTTTTTGAAATTAATAATCTTGTTTTAAAAAAATCCCGAAAAATCGAATTCTTAAGATATCTTAATGAATTATTCATGATTTTTAGATTAAAGTGTCTACTTTCTCGTGGTGAAACCGGATCTTGAAAATATTTATTCGTTTTAATTAAAATTAGAAAATCTTCATTGGTTTTTGAGATAAAGATTATTGAAGTTGACCTGATTTTTTATGATTTTTTGAAATTAATAAATGTAATTTACCTACAACTGTTTTCTGTGTAATTGAGCCTTTAAAATGTTTTCCTATTTATTAATTATGTACGTTTACTAATCATTTTCGTTAGTATTTGATTTTCTTGTGTTAATTTCCATTATTATTAATATATTGTTCAGCAATTTTTTATTTTTGTTAAGAAATTATTTGTTTATGTTATTTATTGTTTTATTACTGAATGCTTCGCTGGGCTTGTCCCGTTTTCATCTCAAATATAATAAATAAATAATTTTACGAATTGTTATTCAAAATTTTTACCATCACCTATCGACGGGAATAAGCAAGTAATCGATTTTTTGACAAAATTGTCAAAAACCGTTCGATAACTGTTGTGTGCAATAGCTGTCGATCAGATCGTACCAGAACACTAATAGGCGATATCGATTCGATAAAAGATATCGATCCAATAACTGTCGCTCCGATATCTACTCAATACTATAACGTACGAGAAACCGGCCATTAGAAGGGGCATTGGATCAAAAGCTATGGTATAAGTGATACATACACTTAGCAGCAGAAGTCTGCGTACAAAAAAACTTCTATCACTTTAACTGAAAAAATAAGAGTCATGATCTAATGTGATAAACTTCAATTTTTTTTTATTTTGTGTATTAACTACATATAATTCTATTAACAAAATATGCATCAATAAAACAGAAATATTAGTTACAAAAAAAATTAAAATTAAAAATTCTCCAAATAATGCGTATGCAAAAATCTGCGTACAAATAAAGACGCCTTCTCCAAAATACACTTATTTACTTAAATACGTAGTTGGCGATGTACGCTTTCCGATTTAAATAAAAGATAATCGGTGTCAATTATATTAGCAGAGGCTTAGAAGCTAAAAGTTGGAATGGACACGAAAGGAAAGAAAATTGAATTGGGAGAGAGAAAAATTATTGTAAAGTTATGGAAAGAGGGAAAATCTTTTCGAAAAATATGAGAAACTGTCGGCAGGTCACACTCTTCCATTCAAAGAGTAATTAATAATTATAAAGACACTGAAGATTACCTCTCACGTCCGCGATCTGGTAGACCACCCCTTTTAACAAACCGAGAGAAGCGAAAAATTGTACAGCAGGTTAGCAAAGAACCTAGGCTGACGGCAAAAAAAATAGTAGAAAATGTACAAGAAGAATTTCATAAAACTATCAGCAAAGATACGGTGAGAAGGACGTTAAAAAAAGCTAACTATCACAGTCGCGTTGCACGAAAAAAGCCATTTGTGTCAGAGGTCAATCGTCAGAAGCGAATCGCCTTTGCAAAAAAACTCTTAGACAAGCCCATTGAATTCTGGGAGAAAGTTCTCTTTACAGATGAGAGCAAATTTTGCATTTTCGGCATTAAGGGTGAACAACTTGTATGGAGAAAACCTAATACTGCCCTTAATCCCGAAAATTTGAAAGTGACTGTAAAACACGGAGGTGGTGGAGTTATGGTTTGGGGGTGTATGTGCACCAAAGGGGTGGGAAGGTTCGTTTTCATAACATCGACAATAGACCATAAAATGGATATAGACATTTTAAAAGAAAATTTGAAGCCTAGCATCGAAAACTTGGGCTTGGGGCCCGAATACTTTTTTCAACAAGATAATGACCCCAAACATTGCGCCCACAACACTAAGCTTTGGCTACTATACAATACCCCAAAGCAACTTAAAACACCTCCACAATCGCCGGACTTGAATCCCATCGAACACCTCTGCGATTTACTGGAACCCAGGATTCGCCAACACAACATAACGTCGAAGGAGACGTTAAAAAATGTTATGATTGAGGAATGGGCCAAAATCAGTTCGGACGAAACGAAGAAATTAGTGCACTCCATGCCTAAACGTTTAAGGGAGGTCATTAAACGTAAAGGTTATCCGACCTCATATTAATATAGAAACAATGATCTCATTTATGAATTTTTTATAAATACTGTCCTGACTTGTACGCAGATTTTTGCATACCCGTTATTTGTAGAATTTTTAGTTTTGATTTTTTTCTGTAACTACTGTTTCTGTTTTGTTGAAGCATATTTTGTTAATAGAATTATATGTAGTTAATATACAAAATAAAAAAAAATCAAGTTTATCACATTAGATTATGACTCTTATTTTTTCAATTAAAGTATTACAAGTTTTTTGTACGCAGACTTCTGCTGCTGAGTGTATACAATATAGATTCACCATAAAAAAATTCATCAAAATTGGTGGAGTCAACTGCGATGTCTCCTTGTTAGCTAGATTATATTTTTCGGATAGATTAACTATTATATCCGAACCAAGTGTGAATTGTCTTTCTTTTTTATACTTTATAACAAATATAATAAATTATTTATATTGTATCATCCCATTTTTTACGCTCATAGCAATAACTGCAATTTGACTTGAATAAACATCATTTTGGTTATGTCAAATTCTATTTAAATTTATAATAAATCTTGTCAAGTCGAATACTTTTGAAAATCATTTTTAAGTTGTAACATATAAACATTTTCGAAAAATGTCCGATGACGCATCAGGTAAATATAGACGTTATATTTACATTCATTACAACAAAATTTTATTTTTAACATACTTAGATCCTGGAGCAAACCTAATGTTGTTAGCCCCAGCGGATTTCTACGAACAAAAACAGAGGAGACATTATCCAACGCTAACTAATCACAGTGATGTGAAGTTTGGTCCTCCGCCTTCACAATATAGACAATTAATGATATCGACCACAACAAGTCGAGGAGAAAAACGTCACTTTTGTATTAATCCTTTAAAATCACATCTGGATGATTACTTTTAAATAATATAAAATCATTATTATTATCAAAACGATAATTATGATACTTTTAAGGTAATGAAACTAAATCATAAATATTTGAAATAAAAGACATTTTATTTTTGAATACAATTTATTCTCATTCTATTTTTAAACGCTATAAAATCATGTAACTATCTATTTACAATAGTAACGGTAGTTTTTTTTTTGTTGCTGATAGTAGGATTATGTTTTTTTTGTTAATTGCCAATGTTTTTTGCCTCTTTGTTTGTATATTTTAAAAACACAAACGATCATCGGCAAGAGAAATGGCCTATTGATACAAGATGTGCCGTGCATAAAAAAAGGTGGGATTTACAAAGAATTTTTTTTTAGTCGCATTATCCATTTTCTTATTGTGGTTGATTTAGATTGTACTTTTAAGTAGTTTCTTCTTTGTTGAAACCAAAAATTTATACTTTATAACTAATACACATTATCATCAATTTTTAGAAAATGTAAAAAGTATTTGGTTTTTTACTTGATTGCACTTAGATCTGTCCAATTTATTTTTAATGTAAATCCAATTATTTACAGAAAAAAATGTTTAATAAGTTTATTTTTATTTATTCACTGAAACGTTGACGCTACAAAATTAAATACTTTTTAAATTTTCTTTAGACATCAAGAAATCCTATACTCATACGAACTTAAACTCACAATCGTTTCAAATCAAATTAGAAAATTGTACAACCTGCAACTTATAAAGTTAATTAAAAAAAGAAGAGAGAAATTCGAAAGGCTTTCAAATACCTTTAACATATTATACAAGGTGATACAGAGTGATTATGAATCAAAACTATGATTTTAACTGTTAAACAAATATTATTAATTTATAATTAATGTTTTTTTTGTGATTGTTCTCCTTTTTTTGTCTTCATGTGTACACAATAAATATCGAATATGTTTTCAGCAAATAAATCCATTTCTTCAATTTGACTCAAAATTGTATGGAACATTTTAATCAGTCTTGCAATTAATGATTTCATCTGCCATCTAATTTAAGCTTGATGTCATTTCCGTTTGAAAACTCCAAAGAAGATTCTATTTGTTTAATTTTCATCCTAAACATTCCACTTCTTCGTTATGTTTGTTCCAATGCGGTTGGGCACACAAAAAACCGTTTCAATATCACTCGCAAATTTTGAATTTGATGACTTAAATATAGCTGTTGACTACCAAACCCAATCAAGATGATCAGAATACGGCTTACAATTGTAATATATAAGATCACAAGTGATTACTTATGATATTGTTAATCAGCAACATATATGATATCAGAAGAACGAAATATCATTTTTATTTAATCATTTTAAGGAGAACAGATTACTCAAACGGGAATGAAGACCCATTTCATTTCCAAAGAATACAGAGACATCTTAAAAGCTACCAACGAAAAAAAAAAAAAATAAATTGAGAACTCTTGTATTCCTGCGATATGATGATAACTTTGTGACGTAAAGATATTATCTCCAAAAGATGGAGATAATATGCGAGACTTACTTGAGATTACATTTGAATGGGAAAGTTTATTTATATGCTTGATGTCAATCACAAAATTGACTTTTAGGATAATTGACTTTACAGTTCTTGAATAGCACGTTTCTTTGCACTAGAGTTAAGATCTGTAGCTACTAAGGAGTCCATGATCAGAGCAGATTACAGCACAAATTTATATTAAACACAATAGAAACATCTTAAAAGCTACCCACGAAGAAAAAATAAATTTAAAATTCTTGTATTCCTGCGATATGATGATAACTTTGTGACGTAAAGATATTATCTCCAAAAGATGGCGATAATACGCGAGACATTTTTGAGATTATATTTGAATGGAAAAGTTTATTTATATGCTTGATGTCAATCATAAAATTATACCCTTAAAGTTTTTGAATAGCATTTTTTTGCACAAAAGTTAAGATCTTCAAACAATAATGAGTCCAAGATTGAAGCAGATCTTAAAAAGTACAAATGAAGAAAAAGTAAATTTAAGACACAATTTTACAGCAAATGGCGGTCATGGAGAGGTAGACTAAACTCCAACATCAAGACTGCATAATGGAGTTTATTATGGGTTGGCAGTCATCCCTTGCAAGGCAATTTATTGCTAAGTTTGGATTGACTAAAAACAAAAAAATAAACAATAATTCAAAAGACTAAACTCCATCATCAAAACTGCATCATGAAATCTATTATGAGATGATGGTCATTTCTTGCAAGGCAGTTTATTGGTAAGCTTGGGTTGACTAAAACCAATAACTATGATTCAAAATAATTTTACATCAATTGGGCGATCATGAAGATCTAGACTAAACTCCATCATCAAGAGTGTATCACGAAATATATTATGAGATTATGGTCATTTCTTGCAAGGCAGTTTATTGGTACCTTTGGGTTGATTAAAACCATTAACAATAATTCAAAACAATTTTACACCAATTGGGCGGTCATGAAGATCTAGACTAAACTCCATCATCAAGAGTGTATCACGAAATCTATTATGAGATGATGGTCATTTCTTGCAAGACAGTTTATGGGTACCTTTGGGTTGATTAAAACCATTAACAATAATTCAAAACAATTTTACACCAATTGGGCGTTCATGAAGATCTAGACTAAACTCCATCATCAAGACTGTATCATGAAGTGTATAATGAGATAATGGCCATTTCTTATAATTGAATTTATTATTAAGCTCGGGTTTACTAAAACCAATAACATTTATTCAAAACAATTTTACAGCAAATGGAGAGCTAGACAGACTAATAACTTCATCAAGACTGCATAATGGAGTTTACTATGGAATGATGGTCATCCCTTGAAAGACAATTTATTGCTCAGCTTGGATTGACTAAAACCAACAACAATTATTCAAAACAATTCCTTAGGAATTGGCGATCATGAGGAGCTGGACTACACAGCATCATCAACACTGCATGATGGAGTGTATTATGGGATGATGAACATCCCTTGCAAGGCAATTTATTACTAACTTTAGGCTAACTAAAACCAAAAACAGTTATTAAAAACAATTTTATAGGTGGTCATGGAGAGCTATTTGTTAGCATTTGTAATCGTTATGAGTTCTCAGATCCAAACTATTAACTAAAGGGTTTACCAGTAAGAGGTTTCGTTTTGAATAGCCGGATATCTGGACAGCTGTCACTTTTGAAGCTGTCATCTTTTGAAATTCGACAAGTAAAAACTACACCATTACTAAAAATGCAACGCTACATGCTACAACAACGGATTGAAATTCTTAAAATTCACTACAGAAATGGTAAACATTTTGCAGTCACAGTTCGTAAAACCGTCTTGGTCAGTAATAGTGGAAACTAATTAAAGAATTTGAGTTGATTGGAAAAGTTAGTGATGTGAAGCACCGAAACCGTACGTGTCGCTCAAGAACAATTGAGAGTATTCTTGCTGTAGCCTGTAGTGATGACAAAAACCAGGCTTTTCGATCTTTGGAAGTAGGCATTCCACAAGTGATTTCAAAAGGTTTCGATTCACAGCACTAAGTTGTCCCAACAGCTCAAATATATATAATAAAAATATATATTTTATATCTGCAAAATTTTCACCATTTCCATTGTGAATTTTAACAATTTTAACCCATTATTGAAGTGTGTATCATTGTATTTTTAGTAAAGTCATAGTTTTTATTTATCAAATGTCAAAAAATTACAATTTTAAAAATGACAGCTGCCCAGATAGTAGGCTATTCAAAATGAAACCTCCTATTGGTAAACCCTTTATAAGCATTTTGCCAAATTGAAGCTAGATGTACTTAAGATGACTCAGCTGAGTTTCGAAGATGTTCAAAAAATACCAGAACGTATAGACAGTTCTATATCGTTGTTGGTAGAAATAACTGGAGGAAGCAAAATGAGTTGAACTGGTTATGGGTTATACACTAAAGTGAGGTATACCAGGATTATTCGTACTAAGTGAATGATTCAATAATTTTAATTTTGATACAATAATACTTTAAAACCATTTTCCATTACTGTTTGGATACGACTAAAATAAATTTATTTTCCAGTTATATAGAACGTGTTTGAATAATTGTGTGTGTTGTTTTATTATGTAAGTCAAAATTAAATTTATTCTTGTCAATTTAAGTAATTATTCATTGGCCAAAAAAGTATAAGTGAGTTTAATAACAATATATTTTGTAATGAAAATACCAACGAAGGAAGGAAATGAAAAAAGGACTCCTCAATGTGTAGAATGTTCCACGTCAAAAAAATCATTTAATTTTTGATAAATTGTCAAGAACTAACATTTAATTTAAATAAAAATATATTTGTGCAATATAATAAATTTTTTGTAACATCCTAATAACGATTTATAATACAAAAATTATAGGAACATGATTATTGAGTACTGGAAATTAGTCATATTATTATTAATGGTTAAATTAGTTTTCATATTTGTTGTGTGAATGAATTAGTATAGTTCTGTAAATTAAATAACTAGGATGTTATTTGGATCACAAAGTCACTAACGAACAACTCAAGCTAAAAAGATATGAATATGTATAATCATTTATATATGTTTTTACAGTATTCTCCACATTTATCGAACTTATCAGATTTTTGCCTTCAAAAACAATCACATTTGTTAAAAAAAGTGATAATCAGTTATTTTCGCCTTTTTGGTGTAAGTATGATATTTGCAACGCCTCGAAATTCCAAGTATTTACCAATCAATAAACATCTTACGAACTCCTACGGTCAAGGTCACACCAAATGACCTCAACCTTGGAAAGTTAAAGATTGCAAATGTGAAAATAAAGATTAACACTTACATAAACCATGGTTTGATTGAATCTTTAACCTTTCGATTTCTCTTCAAAGAAGGAAAACCCAATAAGCGTGATCTCATCTTTAAGTTATTCAAGGTCAAGATTACATTAATTGAGAGTTCAAGTATTGCCTGTATCTGTGGTAATTTTTGTTAGAAGAATAATTAAAGATTCTGATCATTCATTTTGAAGTGCATGAAAATGCACAACTTACTTATGCATTTAGTGAAGACGAAATATAATATCTCAACCATATTTCCTGAAAAATAGTCACTGGAGCTTCATAGGACAGAATGTTGTGACCAACCTGAACTTTATATAGTTAATTTCCTGCTTTTCAACGCTATGTTTATAGAACATTGATCAACACAAAGAACATACATTAATGTTATTGTAGATAATGCGGTAATTGAATGAATGGTTATTTGAAAATTTGGAATGATTAGGAACAGAAATAAATTTATGATATGTCTCATTTATCGAGATACTATACATAATAAACAATGAATAGTCTTAAAAGACATCGATGAAATAACAAATTTCTTTAAAAGTGAGATGTCTCCTGCAAACATTTCTACAATTCGACCCGAATTGTGTGGAACATTTTAATCAGTCTTGAATTCTGCCTTGTAATTTAACCTTGATGCTATTGCGGTTTGAGAACTCCAAAGAAGGCGTTGTATTAATATTTATGTAGCTTAATTTGAATTCATTAGTTCAAGCAAATTTCAAAAAGAATGATACATTTGGAGTAATTGAATTGTATGTAGTTTATCATAATTAATTAAGGTCTTTCGTTTTAAATATTTAACCTTTTCATCGCAATTTGTTCCAATGCAGTTTGGTAGTCGAAAAAACTTTTCAAGATCACTCTCAAGTTTTGAATTGATGAGTTAAATATAACAGTTTGAGTGAGAACAACATTAACTATGACAATATGGCTTGTAATATATAAGATCACAAGTAATTAAAAAAGTGACCTTCAAAACATTCAAAGTTAAGATTTCAGATCCATTAAGTGTTCAAAGTATGATCTGTGTCTATGTTAGAAGGATGACTAAAGAAGCATTAAAACGTCGTGATCATTCATTTTGAAGCGCATGAAAACACAACTTACTTATGTATTTAATAAAGACGAAATATATCTCAACAACATACATTTCCTGGAAAATAATCATTGGAGATTTATAGCACACAGAATGTTGTTACCAACATGAACTTTACAGTCAATTACTGCTTTTTAACGACACCACAAGTTTAGAAAACGTTGATTAACACAAAAAACACACAATAATATTACTGTTGATAAGGCGGTTGTAAAACAATTATATTCTCCTTTTAGTTGGAGCGTTAAAACTAACTCACTTAAAATGATGATCCACTTACGAGTTGAATAAATCCAAGTTTCTAAGTTCTTTGACGAAATTTATTTTCCCTCAGATAAAAAATCGAAGCTTTACGCAAATTGCTCTAACTTAATTGTCTTTCTTTTCTGATGTTTTGATCAAAATGTTAGGGTTAACTAATAAATCAAAGTATGAAAAGAATTATAGCATGATTCATAAATACACTCTGTATATATTCATATTTGAATCAAAAAAAAACATCCATAATAACGGATATTTTAGAAATAATGCATAACTAAAGATATAGGAATCATCTACAAAAACGAGATGTAGGTAAAAAAAAATTTTTGAAAATCACTTACGTAAATTTTTAAAACGAAAATCAATTTATATGATTTTCAAATATTTTTTAACCATTTAAACTCAGCCAATCCATTGCTTTCATTCCATCCATTTTTAATCTACTAAATCGGGTTTTTAATACCACACCGTACACATTACCTACACTTCGATATAATAGAAACGTTTTAAACAGCTCCATTACAGTCAATTTATAGATCAATTAATTGGCCAAGGTATGGCTTACAAATCAAAATTTCAATTATGAATTTTATCGTTTGCATAAAAATAACAAATTACTAATGGGTTTGTATAGATAACTACTAAAATCTTTAGGTTTGATGCACAATGTTGCATTATTCCTAAAATTGATAGTTATTATGGATAACCCATTTTGTATGTTAGAAGTAACATATAAAAATAATTCAAAAAGTCTCTGCAAAGTTATTTACAAAGTTAAACGGCGCATTTTATCTTTTTTATATTCTTACCATTTTTCTCATTCAGGGTGACTATAAAAAATATGCGCACTGTAAGCAGATTCAGTACCGAATCGTTTCTTACAAAACGGACATGGAAATCTTGACCCCTCACATTGATGTTTCTTATGAAAGTATAAAGTAGACTTACTTGTAAACGACTGGTTACAACTTGAACATTTATAAGTTCTTACTCCGTCATCTGACCCACTACCTCCTTCAGTAAGCAAAGTTTGCGGTTCCAAAGGCGATTGGGACATAGTCCTTATAGTTATATTAGGATTACTTTGTACCAATCGCATTATGTCCGGATTAATTTGGGTTTTATGACGTTTATTCGGAATCGGCGTTATACTAACAGCCCCGATATTACTCGAAAGTTCTTGTTCTGGTTCCGCATTGGTCTCATGAATTTCTACCAGCGGTTCTAATGGTTCTTGTTTAAACGATACAACTTCGTCGTAAGATTCGTAGGTGTTATTATAATGCGATTCCTGTTTATGAGCTGGCGGTTTATAACCGTTTTTATGAACGCGCATGTGACTGTTTCTGGATAACATCGTTGGGAAAATCGCGTGACAAACCACGCATTCAAAATCGTATGTTTGCGGCACCGGTTTTGGAGTTGGGCGCGTATTTGTATTTTCCTCCGATTCAATGTCGATGTCAAGATGATCTTTGTATTTTACATCGCGAACGCAATTTCTTACCGGGCGACCTGTCGACGAAATCTTTATTGTTGCCTCGTTTAGTTTTAAAGATGCGGGCATTGTTAATACACCTCTATGGTATTTCGGTGGTGGTTTTGGTTCGACTTTCACCGGGGTTGGTTTCTTCTCTTGAGATATATTTGGTTTTCTATCTTGAGATATATTTGGTTTTTCATCTTCAATGATACCTAGAAAGATTTAATATTAATAAATAATGATATTAAATGATATTTGAGGTCAGTTTATTTTGAAAGTGTGGTAACATAATGAGTTTATTTTAAAAAATTACAAGCGAACTAATCTTACAAAATCATTGCACTTAGCAATTTTTGGAAAATTGGTGTAGTTCAGTTGATGACTGATTTTCAACCACACCATATGAAAATTAAAATGATACATTTCATGTTCTGCGCAAGAGCCATAGATTAATAAATAAACTAATCCACAACGAGATCTCACACATCCTGTATCCACGAAGAATAAAATAATATCCAGTATATAATATAACAAATATAATAATACTGACATGGTGACCGACACTCTACTCCAAGCAAGACAGGTACCGAACGTATCTCCGTTTAAAAGTGGAAAAACATGAAGTTAATTTAATATTTAACGGCATATCGTTATTTATTTTTGTGATCTGATATGAAAATGATTTCTTATAGAGCTCCAGGCTGTGCATTGGAGGAGTTAAGGCACCTTTAAACCTAATATTTAACGTATGCACGTCCATTCAGAGTTTAATTTTATTGTACAAATATGAAGGTCTCTGATAGGTGACAACTTTATAATAAAGACAAGCGGTATGCAACGCCCTACGATTAGCCATATTTAGCGCCATATTTGTAACATTTCGCATATCCTTATAATATTGCCATGCTACCTTGGTTCCACACTTTTTAAACTTTCGGAATGCATCATCACGAATCTTTTGCATAAGTTTAAAAGTGTCCGTTAACTAAGGGCTTGGTGGCTTGCCAAATTTGCAATATTTAATTGGAAGATGTACATTTATCACTGACAGCAAACATGAATTGAAAAAATTAATTTTATCGTTAATATCATGATAATCAAAAATATTGAAATGCGGTAACTGTTGTAAATCATAATAAAATTTATTATGATTAAAATTTATGAATGAACGTGTTCTTATACTGCGGAGATTTATCCACATTTAGTATATTAAGATCGTAAAACGTCAGTTCATGTTCAGAAATACCGTGTACGCTGACGACACCTTTTTGCTGGACAATCTCTATGTCTGAAATACAAATTACATCAGTAAGTGTTTGAGAGGCCTCCGTAGTCCTGGTAGGCGTATCTATCAGTTGAGTTAAACCAATTGAACTAATCATTCCTAAAAAAGTTTCAACCGCAACAGAATGCATTAGCAAGTCTACATTTATATCACCCATCAGAATGACCTTATCGTATCTTGGTAATATGTTTGCTGTCCTCAAGTACATCAACAAAACATGTAACACTATCATTTTCTAATCCAATGAACGCTTATATAAGTACAGCTTGGGAAATCTATTTTGGTCGGTCAGTTGTGTAGACGAAGTGATTAAAAAATTCAATAACTGAAAGAATGCAAACCATCGTAGGAAATAGAGCAACAAAGAAGATTAAATGGCTTGACGACGAATGTAAGAGAACGCTTAATGCCAAGAGGTCAGACTAGACAATGAATGCTATAAGATACACAGGAATGAAATAGATATTAATACAGGGAGTCCAAGAAAAATGTAAGAAAAACAATAACAGCAAAAGACTGTACCTCTCTCAGAGGCAAATAAAATATAAATAAATATAAAAATATAATTTAATCTCGTATTTGTCTCATTCAATTTTTGGATATTTATTACAAATGAGTACAAGAAACCGCCAAATATCACAAACCATCCGAGATTTGATTATTAGTTTACAAACAGATGGAAAATCACTTGGTGAAGTTCGATAAAGCAGGATCCACAAAAATACACTTCGCACAGGCATTCTACAGTATTTAGTGTTCGAGATGAATGCACAGTATTAAATAAAATGTGAAAATCCTAAGATAAGTACTTCCAAAATCGCTAACCAACTGAAGGAAGATATCATGACAGCATACCTACAAGAAACCCTTTATATCACACAAGAACCATATAAAACGGTTGGAATTTGCAAAAAAATACATTCCTAAAGACAATAAAAACATTGGAAATTATTATTTTTTAGTGATGAAACAAAAATGAATTTATTCCTTAATCTTAGAATTTAGTCTAGTCTATACAAATAACCGCCTATAGAGAAAATGTAATAGTCTTGAATTAAAAAAGAAAGTGGTCGTTGTTATCTTAGACAAAGGTTTGGCTTGGACATCACACTTGAGTTGCCAAACCAAAAAAGCAACGATAACTAACCCACTGTCGAAAGGCTAGTAGGAATACTTGGGGATTAAATCCCAGGGTGACAGTGTGGATTAACGCTTCTATGATAAGAGCTATGGGAGGAGATCGTGATGGCGTTAATTCAATTACGATCAGGGAATGATAAGCAGGCTGTTAAAATGGGAATAGCTCCGACCGTGCTCTGGAGTGAGGCTGTTCATAAACAACTCATCCTTGAAGCTCACACAGCTACATCACACCTACTTTCTTATGGCACACTTTGGCATTCAGACGATACCCAGAACAACATAAGGCAAAACGGCCAACAATCACGATCTCCAGCTACACCTTTTCACTTCACTAGGGTCATACTGTACGAACGCCGAAGCCGAAATCATAAGAAGATGAAACGGTTCAGATGAATATTACTCATAAACAGAATGAAAATGTAATCGGCGATGCATTGCCGAACGATGCCGACTATGTACTCGCATCTATGTACGCGTGCAGTTCTCTAGTACGCATCTACATCAGTGATAAATAATCGTTGCCATATTTCAAATGAAAATATTCACACACGTCCGGCGCAATGACGATTTTTACCATTAGTGCTATGTATCAGTATGACATCAGCGCCTTTGAATATCGTCAAGGACGTGCTTTTATTTTGACAGCACTGACACTGATGTCATACTGACTAACAAAAATCATCACTATTTCTTTCACTTATTTTTTTTTTTCAGTTCTTATACTATATAAGTATTGTTACGTTTATATTACACGTCAAAACGTGTACAGAAATACGTCAGTAAAATTTGAAAAATATCGTTGCTTACGTACTTTTATTTTCACGGATTTTACTGACACTGAAAAAATATGGAACTGACACTTTACTGATGTGTGTAAAGAGACTTCAAAGGCCTTTTGTGCAAGAGAGATTTACTTGCATCTCGTGATCGCTATCAGCAATCCGAACGAATCTCCAAATACCCAAATCTCTCTCGTACTCAAGACACCTTCCGTGGAAGAAATATTACCAATTATTGCAAACTAAAAAAAAATAAGAATAAACTAAAACAAAAGAAAACTCCATGAACACCTTTCTATTAATTAAGCTGTTAAATGTGGAAAGAAGAGCGAATACCACTCTTTGGAAAGAAATAATCCGTTAATAAAATGCGCTGCAATCAGTACTTAGTGTTTTATTATTCATTTTACAGAAAATGTCTCTTTTTACTCCTTATCTTAATGTTATGAGATCGATAAGCAGCATATGTGCAACGTTAAATGGAAAACATTCATTCTGAAGCTCATAATGAGAAAATGCTGAGAATACAACAAAAAAACATTGCTGCAACTATCCACACACCTCAGGTATGCAGGCTGTCCAATATCTTCCGGATCAGAGGTCGAAAACATTGTTCTGAGACAATTTTTCTAATAATTTTTTTTCATATTGTTTATAATAACCGCATGATCTTCACAGTCGTTTCCCAGAATTGTTATTGGGCGACTTTAATCAATTCTCGTTCAGTTATTATAAACAAAACAAAACAAACAATAAGAAAAAAATCTATTAGATAAATCATTTCAAAATAATGAAGATACTCTGATCCGGAAGATACCGGACATCCTGTATGGTAGTGTCATATCAGAGTGAATCTTTGAGATGCCAATTGAAGCCATTTTGCATTCCCTCTGCAATGTACAATAACACATAAGTATCTTACAAAAATCTTTTGAAAGATTTCAATTATTGATAAGTATGTTTGCTACTGCGGGTCTCACACAATACAAATACAGTATGTATGTATGGGACGGAGAGGGCATGCAAGGCATGCAGCACTTAGGCACCCCCTCTCAACGGGCCCCTTGTACAACCTCCCTAGGAGACTCGAGGTGTTCTGAGAAAGATCTCTGTTCAGGTGACGATACCGCTTACTCGTGCCTATGACGAGTTACCGCCGCTCTGACCACACCGACCGTTCGCTTTCGGCCGAAGCCTAGGCGAGGGCGGAGGGGTCAGAGGGCGCTAGCGCGCATTTGTCCCTGTATGATCCAGCCTCCTAAACACACATGTGTATTAACGAAAACCAGAGATGTTAGACTGGTTGCCGGGACCGACGGCTTAACGTCCCCTCTGAAGGACGGGGGGGCGACCCAACGTGATTACACCGGGATTCGAAACCGGGACGTTAGAGAGTTAACACGCTGAGCCATTGCGCCCCCTTACACAAATACAGTAATCAAGAGTACTATAAAAAAAGAAGTATATAGTATTTTTCTGTGGCCCTTTCCACAAAACCTAACATTTGCAACACTTTGGATGTCATGAAATTGACATATATGTCAATAAACAGCTTGCTGTCCAAACTAGGCTGTGTTGTCAAACAGATGGGTATCAACAGTCTCATATAAAATATATTGCTACTAGATCAGACACTTTGTCAGATCTAAAAACCTTACTTCAGCAATCATATACTTTATTTTAACAGTTCCTTTTCGTACGGTAAGAGATCATTTAGCATTTACCTAAATTGTAAATGTTTAGATCAGTGGTGGCGAACTGCCGGCCCGCGAGATACCACTTTACAATCCGCGAGATTTATCATTGTGTTACAATTATATCTCTAAAAAGTGTACTTAGGAAACCCAACAGTTTGTGAAATGTGGTTTTTAAGTTTATCGGCTAAACAAAAGGTTGCTTGTCGTCATTTTGGGTATCAATTCAAAAAAAAAAAATTATGCGGCCCGCACAGTTATACAACATTTTCAAAGTGGTCCGCAAGATAGTATGGTTTGGCCATACTATCTTGCGTATACCTCTGGTTTATACAATAAATCTGAAGACAACAGAAGACATAGTTTTAAGGCATCCGCATACATCAAATAAAAGGGTGTCTCAATAAGAATCTCCAAATTAAATTTAGCACCATCTCTTTTCTGTTTACACGATACACTCTACGTTACAAAAATGAGCAACGTATTATCATTGTGAAAACCCATTACAAATGACTGTGAAATTGACATTAACCTGTGTGAGAAAATGATCAGGAACTTTGAGAATGGAGCAGCGCAAAGTGGAAATGAACATCATCTGCCTGATTTACCTTCAAATGATAATTTCACTATTTTATTGTTAAATGATAACATCTTTCTCATGCATAAACTTTTTCAATTAAACAACAGCAGAGATATTCTCATATATAAAAGCCTTTCCAATCTGCTTCCTTGTAACTAACTAACTATAAAATGTTAGCTTGAGTAAAAATGTTATTTTTCAAAGAGAAAACATCAACATCAGAAAAAAAATTTAGAGCCCAATCATGTAGAGGTATAATATACTAGTACTAGATAATAACACCAAAATGTTCCACAGAGTAATTAATGACATTATTTTAAACTACCTGTATAGTAATAAGAAATTCATCTTACCTTGACAAATTTCAGTATGTTGATTAAATTCATTCAACATGAAAAATACTTTATAGCATTTTCGACAGAAATAAGCTTGACTTTGTCCTCCACTAGTTGTAGGTCCACTAGTCGTAGGTGTAGGCGAATTTTGTTCACTTTCAACGACTGAATTTTCTGCTTCAATTGGTTTCGGTTTGATAACTCGAAGTTTGGGTGTGCCACTTTCAGGTAGAAGAGGACTGATGCAAACGGATGTTCTCGAATTCCCTTGGCAAAGAACTTTCGGTATAGGATCGTTTTTCTTTTTCGACGCATACACTTTATCGCTAATGGGATCCCCACGTTGAATGTGAAGATTAACGTGTTCATCGAAAATCGCTCTTTGTTTATTAAAACGAATGCCGCAATATCGGCAAGCGTAATAACAAGCACTCGAAAAATAATGCAATTCAATTGCCCAGTTGTCTTTGAACGTGTATCTACATAACGGACAAAACTTTCTTTTTATGCCGTTAACGACGTAGTTTCTGTTGTAGTATAATCTTCGTTCGCTTTTTGGAATATCAGCTAAAGAAATGCCGTTCACAACTGGTTTTGTATCAACCAATTCAATATCGGCAGACATTTCATCTCCTGATTCACTCAAAGGAACTAACAAATTTTCGTCTTCTTCATTTTCATCGAATACATATTCATCGCCATACAAGTTACGTAACCATTTGTTGCGGAGTGATGACTCTTCAAAGGAAGTATTCCATATTTCAATGTTATCAACACGAGTTAGATTAATTTTCATATGTTTTAATTCATGTTTAGCAAGTTCCTTTTGATCGTCAAATGTTTCCATACAATATTCGCAAGTATAAGTTAATTCTTCTTCAATACAAATACTTTTTTCAAAATGTTCGAATGGTTCCGCAGTTACATCCGGTACAATCGACTTGTTAATAACATTTAACGCGAGATTTAAAAGATTTAAAGGATTATACGTTTTGGTTTCCGTATAACTACTTTTTATGAATGGTCTACTAATGCATTTTGGACCTATTATTTTCTTTCGTTTCGGTAATGAACCGGCAGTAATCGATTCCAAATCGACGATTGGTAAACGTTTTCGTTTATTATGAATGTTGGGCGATAACTCGTATTCGTCATAACCATTAGTAAGTGAATCTCCGTCATCGGATTTTCGAGGTAGTTCCTTATACCTTTTGAATGGTTTTTCAGTTTTGGGCGAGAATATCTCAGTTTTACAATTAAAGCACATTGGGGTCTCTTTATTGAAAGTTTTCTTGATTGGTGATGAGTACATCCATAACTCTTTCTATAAAAGAAATAAATAATTTTTTTAAATTTGGTAAATTTAATAAGTTCAAAAGGCAAAAGTTCAGTCACTTCAAATTTTTTTTCAACATAAAATTTGGCCGTTAAATTGCTTAAATTAATAAATGTCTCCATCTTGAGTATTTGTAATTTATATGAAATAATTTAAATAAAAGAAATTATTTGAAAATTATATAAAATTTATTTACGAGTTATCGATTTCGGTTATATAGCCATCTTCAGGCTCAGAGTCAAATATTTTACGATGCAGGCAATAATAAGCGACAACGTAGAATAAACATGACCGCATGTTCTACGTTGTCGCTTGTTATTACCTGTATTGTAAAAAAATTTTCGTAAATAAAAACGGAAAAAGAAACTCGTAAATAAATTTTATATTATTTGCAAATAATTTCTTTTATTTAAATTATTTCATATGCTTAAATTATATCACTAATTAACTTTAAAACTTTAATTGTGACTGAAATGTTACAATGAATAACAACGACATATAAAACACATATTGTGTCAACCTTGGTAACATTATTTTGCAGCAATAATAATCAATAAAGCATGTACTTTCAACATTGATTTTAAACAAACTAAAATGTGTTAATAGAAATATTTACTTTATTTTTAACAGTAGTAACAATTAAAAAAAATTATTAAAATCTTTTTCTAAACAAAAAATATGTGTAATTTAAAAATAAGACTGTATGGCAAAATATATACACTAAGTTATAGGTAATATATTTTAAGAGTTGTTTATGCTAAAAAATATTTATGGACTATTTGCTTTAATTCCTGTTGAGTACTTCTTTGAGTGGTCCTTGCAATCAAATTTTACTACAAGTGATTAAAACCTTAACTTAAACATTCCCGCAGTTGCCATATAACAGAGCGTTAGAGATATGACGTTAACAATAACAGAGACTAATTGTTTGGCTTGAAAAACAATGAAATTATTTATTTTTTTTACTTAACTATTATTTCAGCTATTGTTATCGTCTTCATTGTGAACAACGAAAACTGCATGATAAGAAACAATAAAAATACACAAAGGAAATATTAACAGTCTCAAATCACACTAACAAGAAATATTTCAAATTGACTCAGACATATTTCCAATATCATTTGAAGATAAACTTCAAGATAAAAATATATAGAGTAGTCGTGTATAAAATTTATCTTCCTGTGATGAATAAAGGCATCATCATAAATTTTGTTTATACATAGTCGGCTAAATGACGCATTCTAAAATTGAAACAATTTAATGATTTCCGCATCGAATAACATCAGAAACAACACGAAAATTCAATTTGTCACCAGTGACCCCATTCGTAGAGTGTTTGTTAAAATTGGACGTCATAATATGATTTTTGAGGTCTTTAGGGTCACCGAGATTGATTAGAGAAATCATCTGTTACTTGCTTAATACAGTAAAAAGTGGATAATTGCAACTAGCTTGATTCTATTTGGCAAAAAAAATTCTTTTAACAAATATTGCTTTTATAGTATTGATCATTAAACTTAAATACCGGTATTATTATCGGATTCAAAAGATTTTACCCCTCACTTTGAAGGCGAATAACAAAGAAGCTACCCCATAGAAAAAATTAGACTGTGTGGTAATTTCAATTTTTTCCACCACTCGTGTAGTAATTATCGCAAGTATAATGAAAAAATGTACCCGATTTCGGTCGGTCTGGGAAGAAGGTCGACTTTGCAATTTTTTTTCTCAAAAATTGTTTGGGAAAAATACACCTATCCTTCGCTTTACACGAATTCGCATTTACACGATTGAACTTTATTTTTGATTATTGTTAATTATTGCAAAAAGAAAACAATTTTGGCATCTAAAAAATTCACGAATCACTTCAACTCTGAATGACTGTCTTCGTATTCGATTGAAGAAAAGCAGTCGTATTCCTTTGCTTACTATTGCGCACATCTATATTACATGTAAAAACCTTCTGTTCTGTGATTAAGGCCCAGTTTATTCATCTTTAGTTAGATATAACTATTGGATATTTACCATAGTTACTGGTCATATAGCCAATCATGGCATGTGAAATTACAGTAACCATGGAAAATATCCAGTAGTTAAATTTAACCAAATATGAATACGGCCCTAAGTGTGATAAAGTGTTACCTAATAGCAGAAAAGTGTCTATCACTGTATGTTTTTTGTTAGGATTTTCTTAAAACCATATTTACTGGTAAGTTATAAATTATAGATGGTGTTTTTGAAATTCTGAAAAGGAACGTGATTTCTTTAGAAAGTAAAATTAAAATGTTAGATTGGAGAATGGAGAAAGAGTAGTAGATGTAGCTAAATTTGATTGCACAAATAAAGCTACAATAAGGACAATAAGAAAAGAAGACACCATTAGAAAACGTGTAGCATCTGGATCTTCTACAAGTATGAACACAATTTCAGACGTAAGGAGACGTTACAATGAAAAAAAAATGAGAAAACATTAATAATAGCTAGCAGAGGGGGATTCCAATTGATACCAATATAATTACAGGTAAGGCGTTAAAGATTTATGAAAAATTGAGATTCTTTTACTTCTTCAATTAAAAAGAAGGTATTCTTTTCTGCAAGCCACGGTTGGTTTCAACGATTCAAACAGAGACATTCTTTACATAATGTAAGATGGAAAGAGGAACAAGCGTCTGCCGTTAGGAAATGCCAAAAAGAAGCTATTTGGAGAAAACTCATAGGTCGGCTAGTGGCTATATAATAAAGCAGCGAAACAGCGAAAAGTCGTATAACTATGCTTTTTTACAGCAAACGCTTCATGTTATTATATGGTAACTACATAATGAAACCGTTGATTGTTAATAAATCGAAAACACCACGTTCATTTAAAGGAACAAACATCAGAAATCTTTCTGTTTATTGGATGGATAATAAAATAAGATCTGTTACTGGCGCACTTTTCAATGAATGGTTTTATAGCTTTTTTGTTCCAGATGTTAAAAAATATTTAAGTAAAAAGAGATTGCCCTTTAAAATCATTCTCTTAATTGAATACGCACCTGGCCATCCTCAAGATTTACAGCATAAAAATGTGAACATTGTATTTTTGCCCAAAAACACAACTTCTTTATTGCAACCCTCAGATCAGGGGATAATTTCGATATTTCAGTCATCATCAAGAAACGATCTTTCAGTTACATTTTACAACAAATAAAAAATGATGAATTATTGTCTATTACGGATGTATGGAAAAAATTACTTACTTACAATTTTAGATTGCGTTAAACATGTCGGATTATCGTATGAAGAAATTAAATAACCAAACATGAATACAACCAAACAAACAAATTATGGAAGGGTGTAGTGATGGATCCCACATTAGGATGAATGTTGTCTAATAATAGAGCTGACACATAGAAGCTGGGCGGAGGAGGTATCGATGATTTTAGTGAGAAAGATATTGTTGAATTAATGGCGGACGAAGAGTTGGATGAAGAAGATTTAATTAACATAGTTAACGAAACAAATTGTGAAAATGCTTCAGATGATGATCAGTTTAGAACATCCAACGTGATTCGCGAAAGGTTTCAACTAAAGCGGAAATTAAATAACTATTTTTTTTAAAATGATCTGAATGTGGAATGAACTCTCCCTTTTCAAAGAGATAATAATAAATGTTTGTCTCATTGTCAATATGAGGAGATCCATAAAGCTTTGACCGAAAACAAAACCCAACGGTTAATAACAAACTTTGTGATAAATCTGGTCAGCCAAAATTGTTTCAAGTAAATCCAACATAGAATTACATTAAGTGAAAGTATCTAATGATAAAAGTAGGAAGAAAAGATTACTAGTTTACGAAAGTGATAACAATTTGTAATATCTT
Source organism: Onthophagus sagittarius (assembly GCA_036711965.1). Taxonomy (NCBI): domain Eukaryota; kingdom Metazoa; phylum Arthropoda; class Insecta; order Coleoptera; family Scarabaeidae; genus Onthophagus; species Onthophagus sagittarius. The sequence continues at coordinate 57,748,826 of JASERS010000001.1, forward strand.
CTAGTTAGTGAAGTTTAAATTCTTTTTATTTGTTATGTATTTTATCAACAAACAGCCACTTTTATGTAGTAGAAAATAGTGTGCTGTTTATTTATTTTCAAATATTGATTAACGTTGAAACAAATAAGTAAATCATGCACATTTGCGAAACTCGTACATCGCCAGCTGTCATTTGCGAAACTATGTACTTCGGTTTAAATGAAACCATTAAAATTTATTGCTTCAAATAAAAACTAAAATACATTGTAAGTTAAGTATTTCTACAATATAAGGTCGTGGTATTACGTAAAAAATTGTACTTAACACGGAAAAATAAATAAGAACATTTTCATCAGCGAATAGTGAATTCATACCACCATTTAATCAACGGAATTCCGTGAACCAAGATGTCTTGTTATAAATTAGTCCCATTTAAGTGATACCAATGGGCTGGGTTGGTTTATTTTATTAGTTATTGGGGAGAGGTAAGCGACAAGGATATGGGAAGGATGATGCCGACAAGAAAAGGAAGATACAATGATAGATATGGGGACATAATTACTGAGGGGTTTCAAAAGTGAAAAAAGCGTGAGTAAAGAAAGAAGCTGGTGGCCAGATATCATTGTACCAATGAGGAGAGCGCGAACAGATGCTCTGGTGGATGATGTGGAGAGGTGATGTCGGTTGTGAGAAGAAAGAAACAAAGTAGATTCTAGAAGAAATCTTTTCTACCAGACATGAGTCCCTCTTAAGTCATACCATTGGATTGGATTATGCTGAGTTGGGTTGTATTATTAGTTATTCTTAACTACGACTGATTCGTGTGATCTGCCGCTATTAATTTTTTTAAGTAGTTTAAAATAATAAATAATACCAATATCAAAATACCGATACCATTCATAAATCGTCCAAGATTCCGCTATTTAGAATGTCCGATTTTTGGTATTAAAAACCCTATGTGCTATTTACTGACGTTAAATGAACGAAAGAAATCTTCTATTTAATTTTAATTTTGTTTATTAAAATATTACAATTAAAAATCATATTTTTATTAAGCTACAGCTTTATCTTAATTATGTTGATGTACAAACAACATAGGCGCTAGAAACGTGCTTTCTCTAGGTGAATAACACCCATACAACCCAAGACTTGATCTACTTCCAGAAAACTTAATATTAACTAATTAGGTTGATCGATAACACGATCTTTCTCCTTAAATTCGTTTTAGGAGGAAAATCGTGTTATTGATCTACCTAATTAATTATATAAGATACATCCAAAAAATTTTCATATAATTTATTAATATTACCTCTAAAAGATTTCATATTTTATCTGGGCGATTTGAAATGAATTCAGAAGACTCGATACTGCCTCAGGGAAACTTAACACTGTTTTCAAAAGCCTAGAAATACTTTTAAAAAACTTGACATGTTTCCAGAAGGCTTGAACTATTTCTAAGAGATATGATATTGCCTTTGGAAGACTTGATACTGCTTCTAGAAGCCTTGATGATATTGCTTCCAGAAGACCTGGCATGATGATTTGATGACATGATACTGCTTGTAGATTTGAAATAAATATATGAATCATGGATGATTTCGGATTCCTTATGGAGATATAGCCTTATACTAATTACAAATTCTTAGTAAGAAACTCAAAAACATTCATAGTTAAATATCAAAAAACACTTGATAAAGAACTTCTAAAGCATTCCAAGATCTTTTTGAGATCTATTGCGTTATAAAAATGTGGGTAAGATTTTTTTTTATTACTGAAGTTATGGCGTACATAGCATAAAAAGGAAATCTTGTGCCAAAAGAAAAAAAATGTCAGTTAAAGATTACTTAGCACATAATTTTGGATCATCACATTTATTCGTCTTATGATTTTCGATATTTTGGGACTGTATTTTGGCTTTTATATTTTCCAAAGATAGTACATTTGAAATGTAATTTCACTTCTCTTGAAATTCATAGCAATAGGAAAAATCACAACAAACTTGATAAACTGCAGAGGAAGCACTTGATTTAATAACATCCCTTAATTTATCTAAAAACCAATACTTAAAGATTCGAGAAAGGCCGCCGAAATATGGTGACGTTTTAACCCGTAAAAAAGAGCCATACACAGAAAAAATAAAAATCACTAACACTGTTTGCGAAATCGATTCGCAGAGTTCGTTGAATAACACGTCTGTTGAATTAAGTGAAACAAGCACTGTTTTTGAGAGTGCCAGCAACTTTGCCTACTTTGCGATTTTTGTTTTCCACAACTATTTGACAAAAACAAATTCATATTTGAGCTTATAAATTGTAAACCGATGTGTTCCTCATGGACTGACAGTGCTTAAAAGGTTGCTATTATCAATTGGAGACTTGTTTCTGAGGCTCAAGAGGCGAAAATAATCCATTAATTAATAACTTTCATAAACGAAGGAACGGAAAAGTAAAAAAATTGAATCAAGACGAGAACCATTTAATTATGTCGAAAGGAAGCATATCAAACAGAAGTAGATTCGACATTTCAAATTTGTTTCCGTTCAAATTCTAAATGATACAGCAGATATCTTGCGTCAAATTTCCATAGAATTAATGTATCTAACTATCAAAATAAACATTTCCCATATAAGCGGAAAAGATATAATACTACTACACTCAAAAGAGAGGTTTCTTTTTTACCTTATATTGATTTGCCAAATATGTACCAAATTTTTTGCCACTATATACCTTCTCTGTGAAACAATTTAGGTATGTGTTTAGGAACGTCCAACTACGTAAATTCACGAAAAAATGTGAAATAATAGATGTCTAATGTTTTGTACAATATATTATAATATTATACCTCTTTGAAGCTATAATTTATATAAAAAGAAAATGAATATATATTTAAGTGAAATATTACATCCTTAGTATTACTTCCGGTTGAACGAATTTAATTCAAATTACCCTTTTGGTCGTTTAATCATATACCAAATTCTATAATGATGGCTGAAACTGTTAATAACAAAATAATGTTTTCAATCGGACTTTCATGCTGTTTGGACCACTGTATCAGAACAAAAAGATTTAGATGAAGAAAGGGTCGGGTTCTCTAATGGTGTTTTCATTATTTCGCTATCTCTAAAGAAAACGAAGATATCAGCTTGTAAAGTAGATATGATATTACGGGTAAAAGTTTGTTACTGGGAGGTTGTTGCTATCGTTGCGCGGTGTTCGAAAATGTTTTTCTATATACTGGCTGTTATATTTGACTGTCGGTTATAACAGCCACTTTCTCCTTAGTATTAATACATTATATCGAGGTTTTACTGTGAGGTAGGTACTATGATGACTTGTTTCTGCTGTCATATTTATAATGTTACAAACTAGTCCTCCTATAATACAATATTTAAATTGAATTTTTAAAGGACAACATCCAAAATTTTTAATAATCCACATGAACTTACCCTTTCATTGATCATGTGAAACTTTAGTGTGAATGTCTAATCAGATGGTAGAGATTCATTTGAAATAAAAATCAGATATTGTAATAATTTCATCAATTAAATAAATTATTTTTCATTAATTGTACACTATAATGCCTTTCTCGTTCTTAGTTATGTAAAACTTTATTAAATTAAATATTTATTATGATACCTTTATTCATTAACTGACATTTTGTATTCATACCTTATAGCAAAGGTATTTTTAAGACAGTCTAACATTTTTCTCAAAAGAAAGCTATTCCAATATAAAAACACTTAAAATATTCATTTATTGTACACAAATAATTTCATTGCTTTTCATTAAATATTCAATAGTGTAATGTCCACTTTAAAGAGTGAGTACCTTTGTAGAGGTTTCCACCTGATAATTCAAGAATTAAAGAACAAACATTGATATTATACAAAATTCATGTTACACAGGCATTATAACGTCACTACTTTCATTTGTTGTATTAATCTATCCTCAAATCATCCATTGTTAAAATTGATAATTTGTTGTCAGTTAGTGATATCTGTTTGTGGACAGATTATACGTAGTTAACAGTTAATTTTGGTAGAAAGTGAATTATGTTAATGGTTTTGGGAGAATGCAGACAAAATTACAGAGCAGCTGAAAGGATGTATGCTGAAAGATATCCTCAGCGTGATTCTTTAATGTTTTTCGGAGGTCGGCAGCACGTATTGTTACCATAGGGCAGGTACAACCAGCGTGCAATAGCGGAAATAGAATTACAAGACATGTACGTAATAGCAAGGAACCTTATATTCTCGCTGCAGTAATTGTTGAACCGTATATTTCAACGACAGAACTTGCAAGAGATTCTGGAATTAGACAATACTGCATATGCAGAATATTGAATGATCACAAATTCCATCCATACCACATGCAAATGCACCAAGAATTAAGTGAGAATGATTTTCAAGGTCGAGTCATTCTTTGTAATTGATTGCTAAATAAAGGTCCCCACTTCCCTAGGAGAGTTTTATGGACTGATGATGCTAGTTTTAACAGCACTGGAGAAATCAATATTCACAATGCGCATTACTGGTCACAAACAAATCCTCACTGGCTACAAACTATTGACAATTAACACCTATGGAGTGTTAATATGTGGTATGGTATTCTTGGTGGATCTATCATAGGACCTTACTTTTTCGAAGGAACTCTGAATGGAATATGATATGCCTTACTGATAGCATATGATCGACTTACCTTAGACGTACCTTACTTACTTTAAGCTTATTTTTCCTTAGTTGCCAAGAACCCGATAAATTAACTATTTCCAAATAGATGGATTGGCAGAGGAAGTACATCTAGATTTTTTCCTTTGGGGTCGGATCAAGGATATTGTTTATAAACAAAAACCAATAAGTAAAGATGATGTGAAGCTGAGAATTCGGAATGTTTGCCCATCATTAAGTCATGAAGAAATACTTAAAGCCACTGATGGTGTAACTGGAAGAGCTCGACTGTGTTTAGAAGTAAACGGAAGACATTTTGAATACACTTGTAACATTGTTTAATTCGGTAACAGATTTTAAAAGCACACTTTTCAACAGTTTGTCAACAACGAATTTCAAATGTAATAATTTTAATCGAATATTATTTTTTCGACTTATGATGGCATTTAAAATTTCGGAGTTTGTATTTCGTATTGTTGATAAAACTACTAGTGATGTTGACTTTTTCGAGAAATAATATCACCATTCGATTCGTATTCTCCGGCTGTATAATAGCCGGAGACTTCAACGCTCATTATAGAAGATGGTTTTGTGACGCAAATGATTTCAAGGGAAGAGAGCTTGAACAACTTCTGGTGGAAAGAGACCTGGACGTGGCAAATGATGGTATCACCATTCGATTCTTTAGTATGACTTTTATAATAAATATTTTTATCCCAACTCTCCATGATTCATCGTTCTTTAACACTTATTGGAGGGGCACTGTAGATTTACATTTTTTCATTCTGACTTCCTAGGACGGGCCACGTAGATCTACGTTTTTGTATGAAGTGTTAGTATTTTGCATTTGGAGTTGTCTTTTATGCACACTGTTATTTTTTCTTGATACTATTGTTTATAGTACTATCTGCCTATTGCTCCTATAGCGTAGTTTTGATTTTAGAAAATATTTCTAAATAATTTTACAAGCGTGAAAATGGCAAGCAGTAAAGAGTTTTTAGAAAACTTATCCGGAAGTGATGTTGAGTGTGAGAACCTTGATGAAGAAAGTGATGTTTCAAGTGACGATAGTGAATTTTTATTTCCTAGGAAAAAATTGTACGTAGGTTATCTTTTTCGGAGAGTGAATTTGAGCATAATGAATTAAATAGGGATCGCATCTGGACACCTAAGGACAAGTTGATCTCTTTAAAATCTTTTCTTGGTTCTACTGGAGTACAACAAGTACCCAGTAATCCAACGGCTATTTCCGAATGCGTTTAATTATTCAAAAAAGACGACTTGTTTGAAATGATGGCAGAACTAAGCAATTTGTATTATACACAATCTAAACATAAATACTAATGTTCTTTAAAATCGAAAAAAATGACCTCTATCACAAGTAATGAAATGAAAAAATGTATGGGAATCATGCTTTTTTAATGCGCCGTACAGTGAAAAATATTTTAGAAGATTACTAGTCAAACGATCCTCTGGAAGAAATGGCCATTTTCTCAACAGTAATGAGTAGAGATAGATTTATGCAAATTTTACAGTTTTGGCATTTTAACGATAACTCACTTTTAAATGAGAACTCCAGCAGACTTCATAAAATAAAACCGATATAGGATTATTTCCTTGAAAAGTTTAAAACCGTTTATTAACCAAATCAACAGATCTCAATAGATGAAGGAGTAATCCCAGGGAGAGGAAGACTTGGTTTTAAAATGTAGAACCTAATAAACATAACAAATATGGTTTACTTGTTAGTATGCTTTGTGAGAGTCAATCTCGATATATAACTAACTTTCAAATTTACTCAGCTGTAAGACAAACCCTTGAGAATACCATATTTTCTTTATTAGATCCTTGTTTAGACGATTGGCATCATCTATAAAAGAAAGTTAGAGTTTGTGGAACTATTCGGCAAAATCAAGGTCTTCCTTTAAAATTGAGAGAAAAATGTAAAATTTTAAAAAAAGGTGTAACTATATACCGGCGAAAAGGGGATATCTTATCACAAATATGGAAAGATAAAAGGGAGGTTCGTATGATATCCTCAATTCATGATGCCAGCATGATAGTTGTTGATAAAAATACTAGAGATGGAAGAGATGTTATTAAACCAAAGTGCATTAACGACTATAACAAACATATGAAAGGTGTAGATAAGGTCGACCAGTACCTCTCATATTGCGGTATTATGAGGAAAACTAGAAAATGGAGGAAGAGAGTTGTTTCTATTTAATTGCGCTCTCTTCAATTCCTTAGTAACCTATACGAAATTAAACAGAAACAAATGTATAAGTTACAATACTTTTTTGAAAGAAGTCGCAAGGATCTGGATTACTGAGCAGCAAATAAATGATTCTGATTCGGAGGAAACTGGTACTAATATTCAACCAACCAGAAGAACTCCAAGAGTGGATCTAGAAGGTAGGAAGATTGTCAGGAAACATGAAGCAGCTTACCCTTACACAAATTGTGGGGACAGGGAAAAAAGATATCCCCAAAAACCATGCAAAGTCTGCAGCTTGCATGGAAAAAAGGAGCGAAACTAGATATTTTTGTCAGGTTCCTGACAAAACTGCACAAAGGTAAATGTTTTACATCATATCACACACTTAAAAAATACTAAATGCTTTAATAAATACTGTTCTAAAATATTATAAGAAATATAGTTGATTTAATAAAGTTTTATTTTAGCTATTGCGTTTTAAATCGATACATTTCTTGTTTATTTAATTCCCATGATAAATTTCCGGAAACTAAGAAAGACAGAACAGATTCCACCCGTTCATTAAGTGTTAAAAAAAATACTGATACAGGTGGTCTCATTCACCCTGTATATCATCATTTATTCTGGAAAAAACTTAGACATTCACCTCACACCATAAAATATAAATATGAATGGAAGTTCACATTCTTAATTATAAGGTAGGTTAATAAGTTAATAAGTGGCAGAATATTTTATATCAAATAAAAAAATTGAAACTTAATTTGAGTTTAAAATATCGATTAGTTTAATTACGAATCATACAGACCCAGAGCATCATTTGTGTTACACAAATTGACGCCACTACTCAAGGGTTAAATCTGTTATCAAAATGAGAGTATGTACTCATTTTCCTAAAGGTGCATTTTATTTTATCAACTTAAGAACAATAAATAATCAAATTCTAACAAGTAAAAGATACAATAAACCATTATATTATGAATTAAGTAGTGTTATTATGCATGTTCTACTTTAAAAGCCAAATCTAATCAGATTGGTGTAAATTAGCATATTTAATACCTTTCAGCAATACTTAACAAAATGTAATTTAATACAAACCTGGTCAATACTATCTAATAACTGAAGATACAAGAGAACATCTTTATTTTGATTTCCTTTCAAAGTTTCCTTATGGTTATCGACAACTTTCAGGCAACTTTTCCGAAATTTATGTATCTTTTCGACGTTTTCCAAACAGCTAAGGCATATATGTTTTGACAATGGATCATTTCTATAAATCTACAAAATAAATTTAATACAAATAATTTGTTCAATATTAAATTAACATTTTAGAATGCATTTTGTAAAGCAACTTACAACGGTTGGTAAAGTTTCTCTGATCAACTGCAAGATTTGTTTACCGTCAACGTTTTTGCTGAAGATGTTCCGCACTTCGGACGAAGGTCGATCACAAATTCTACACAACTCCATTATTATAATTTATTTTGATTTTTTTTCGAATACACCAATAAAACTCGTTTTTGACGAGGACACTTTTCACGTTCACCGTTTAAATATTGCGCCTGTATTTACAATCATAGCGTTACGAAAAAAATGCCGACCGTAGATTGTATGTTATTTTCGTTGGACGCCATATTCGATTCTTAAATCAAAATGATGCTTCTAGAGGGCACTCTTCAAACGAACCAAGCCAAGATTCCGGTTGATATTTGTTCTCATCAAGTCATGTTTTTATCATTTTCTTTATCTCTTCATCAATAGACCACGTATTGAATCGCATATTTTGCAGTTTTATTCGGGGAATATCAATTTTATGGGCGGTATTTTGAGATATCACTTGACAAGCGCAAAACAAGCAAAAAGGAACAAGTGAAAGTTGATGATGGCAAAAGATAACTTAAAAATGAAGCTACTTTAAAACAATTTAATATCGTAGCAAATTTTAATGCGAATAAAAACAAAAACTTTGCAAATAATTTTTAACTTTAAACATTAAATTAACATTCCAGATGGTTTTCATTCCATACAGGTACAGGTGTTTAATAACTGTTGTAATAGGATGCGATATCCACACTACATGGATGCGCGCGCAAATTGTCATAGGCCTAACCAACAAAATGAGGAAGACGCCGAAAAATCCAATAAGTTTAAGTGAAAGATAATTTTAAGTATTGAAAATCAATGTTTGCACTCATACATAAGATAAAACAGGATAAATTAATTTAAAATTTTGTTAACGTTGGCCTTGGCATATGCAATAATAATGTATGAATAAATTGAAAAATTAAGATAACTATAATTGTTTATAAAAAGGAAAGCTAAATAAGATAAAATTTAAATAATTATAATTTTCATTACATATATTTTACAATATGCGACATCTTTGATTGAGTAGCAGAAGTAACTCTTTTAACATTGTGGCAGTTTACTTGTAACCTATATTTTATAGAACTCCAAAACCCTACCGGCGGAATAAGAATAAGTAACCTATATTTGTGTACAGGGTTTTTGTAGTCAACATAATTTTAACCACTAAGGGCAGGCGCGCACATGCGATTTTCCTGCGATTATTTGTCGCAGCGACATAAAAGTAGTAGTCGCAAAAAATTTGTATGGTCGCGCATTTGCGACTGATTAATCGTGACTAGAGCCTAGTATCAACATGGACTTCATAGAAACCGCTTGTATAGTGGCTCTGTTATTACGAAAGAAATTAAGAAAGCAACGGAAAAGAAAATTTTGGGTGCATCCAATTTTATCTGACAGAGAACATCGGGGTCAATTTTACATTCTTCATGAAGATTTAAGAAAGCATCCTCGTAAATTCTTTAACTATTACAGAATGAGTGAAAAATCTTTTCTTGAATTATTAAAAATAATAGGACCGAAAATATCGTACCAAAATAGTAAATGGAGAAAATGTATACCACCTGAGGAATGTCTTGCAGTAATAATAAGGTAAGAAGGTACTTACCAGCTTTTGTTTTGTGTCGTCGTTCTGCCAAATTAACTAGATATTTTCTGCAAACTACTATTAGACTAGATATACAGGGTGTTCCCGTGACTCGGGGCATAAAATTAACCACATATACTAGAGCAAAAATGATGATGATTCGTGAAAAAAAATTATTATAAAAGTCTTCAAATGGCCAAGATATGGGCCATCAAAGTTCAGAAATTTTAACACATTTTTCTAAATATTTTCAAAACCATTAATGGTAGAGGGTTGAAATTTGGTACAGAGTAAACAAACATCATGCAAAATCATTGAACCAATTTTGACTTTGGCCGGATGACGGCAACCATGTTATACAGGGTGTTCCTAAAATTTGTTTGCTCAGAACTTTTTTGTTTGTTCGTAACCCTACATTTATTTTTGTAGTTTTTAATAGAAAATTTATTTTCGAAACTTTTTTCACTCTTTGAAAATTTTGATAACATTGACTGTTTTCGAGTTATACGCGAAACTGTTAAGCTTTGATTTCAATCGTAACAAATAAAACATATTCCGCAAGATCTGAGAAGGCGATGACAATTGAAAAACGAACTGATCTAATAACCATTATTTGCATAAATTTCTCAGTGTAGATTTAGTTAAATCCAGTGTTAATTTATTTTAATTGAATAAAAGAGTGTAATTTCCAAAACAATAAATTTAATTTTCGCGGTAACAACAAACAAGAACATAATAAAAATTCTAACAAAAATATGAACAAGAACAATAAAATTATAAACAAATGGTAATAAATAAAACAGAACAAAAAAAAAATACTAAAGCAGATGTTCAAAAAACTCCCGCCGGCTTCAATGCACGCCTGATATCGCCGTCTTAAATTAAAGCGCACTCTGCTGAGGACGTTGATTTCAGTTCGAAGTTGATCAAATGAATCAACAATTCGTAACCTCAGTTGATCAACTGAAGTTATTTCAACGCAGTACACAAGCGATTTAATGCGTCCCCATAAATAAAAATCTAGAGGTGTAAGATCCGGCGATCGGGGGGGCCAACTTATCGGTGCATCCACTCCTCGTCCAATCCACCGTTCCGGAAACCGTTCACATAGAAATTCTTGGACAGCATGTGTACTATGCGCAGGAGCACCATCATGCATATACCACATTTCTTGTCTTGTGTTTAAAGGAACGTCATCTAAAAAATCATTTAATTGCTCTAAATGTCCCCTGTATGTATGGCCATCCAGCCTTGACGGCAAGAAAACGGGTCCTATAATGACATCGCCCACAATGCCTGCCCAAACGTTAAGAGAAAACCTCCATTGCGATTTCCAAGCTTTCTTAAATCTTGGATTTTCGTCCGCCCAACTATGTGAATTTCTCAAATTGATGATTCCATCTTTAGAAAATGTCGATTCATCTGCAAAAAGTATTTTTTCTAAAAATTGATCATCAATTTGGATTTTGTGCTGCATTATTTGACAATATTGCAGTCGTAGTGGGTAATCAGCCTGTCGAACTTCCTGAACTTTATAACTATGATATGGATAAAGCTGTTGCTCGTGAAGAACACGCCAGATAGTTGTTTTTGACGTTAAAAAATGCCTTGCCATATCCAAAGTACTAGCTGTAGGATTTTCTTGTACGTAGTCTAGAATATCTTCTTCTAGTTCGGTTGTTCGGACTGATCTGACTTTACCGTTGTTACTAAAATTCGGCTTAAACGTCCCATTTTCCCTTAAACGGGTTTCAATTCTTAAAAATGTTTTTCGATTGGGCGCTCTGCGGTTCGGAAATTTCTCCCGATAACGGTTAGCGTGGGTTAGCGGCTGCTACGGCGTTTCCATGACATTCTCCCAATGTCAAAATCATGTCAGTTTGTTCACTAAATGTGTAATTGTCCATTTTGAACACGCAAAATTAATAAAAACTTCATTAACAAACAACTTTATGTTTAAACTACATAAGCAAGTTGACGGCTCAATTTGTTTTTTTTTTAATTGCCATGGCCAACTTTTTCGAAAATTATTGTGTTTAGTGTTACCATTGAAATCGAAGCTTAATATTTTCGCGTTTAACTCGCAAACGGTTAATGTTATCAAAATTTTCAAAGAGTGAAAAAAGTTTCGAAAATAAATTTTCTATTAAAAAGTACAAAAAAAATGTAGGGTTACGAACAAACAAAAAAGTTCTGAGCAAACAAATTTGAGGAACACCCTGTATAACATGGTTGCCGTCATCCGGCCAAAGTCAAAATTGGTTCAATGATTTTGCATGATGTTTGTTTACTCTGTACCAAATTTCAACCCTCTACCATTAATGGTTTTGAAAATATTTAGAAAAATGTGTTAAAATTTCTGAACTTTGATGGCCCATATCTTGGCCATTTGAAGACTTTTATAATAATTTTTTTTCACGAATCATCATCATTTTTGCTCTAGTATATGTGGTTAATTTTATGCCCCGAGTCACGGGAACACCCTGTATAGAAGTAGATATTAAAAATAAGGTTAAATAATAAATATATGTTCTATTTGTTTAATTTAATTAATTTATTGATTTGACAAGTCAAAATATGCATTGTCACCATCAGAAAAAATGGTTGCTGATGGTGTGGACTGTGCAGAGTTGACCGTTGATGTCGATGGCGCGGAGTAAATACTTTCATTGCCTCCTTGTTGCTGTTGTTGAAAATTTGATCTTGGAAATTGCACTTGGTCTACCGGACGGTTAGGCTAAAGATGAGAATAAGATTGTTGCATTGAACTGTAAAAAACTGGAGGATTTCCGACGTTTTTTGCATTTTTCATGATATTTAAGATTTCAATTTTCGCATAATGTTTTTGGTCATCAGTTAATTTTTTGAACATTGGAACAAGCATAAGTGAAAAATTTTTATCTTCGTCGATTGTTTCACATTGCTTATCCTCCAATATTTTCAGTAACTTTTCTTCATATGGAATTGTTTTAAGCACAGGTTTTCTTGCAGCCCTTCTTTTAGATATGGATGTACTTTCCGAATTTTCTGTATTGGTTGCTAAAGAAGGAGAAGATATCATTTCTTGATTTTCTTGATCAATCTCAATTGATTGAGAAGGTCCGGTGTTGCTGGTAGTTGGTCTATCTTTCATTATTGGGAAAAGGAATTGCAATTGGTCGAAATAAATATATCTTCTTTTTTTTTGCTGCTTGCCCAGACACTGCTTTACGCTGGGCTGCTAATTCCCTAGCGAAACAATCTTTTAAATTTTTCCATTTTTTTTGAATAATTTTTCCTGCAATAAAAAACAGTTATTATTTATTTTTCAGATACCTTGCTACCGGCAATAGTTTCAATTCTTTACACTTTGAATTTTTACTTGGGGCTACCATGATAAGGGAAATTGTTGAAGACACGTGTAACCAATTATGGAACTATTTACAGCCTTTATACATGCCAGAAAAGTCTGAAGAAGATTGGATAAATATTGCCAAAGAGTTTTACGATAGGACAAATTTTCCGAACTGTATCGGTGCAGTCGACGGCAAGCACATTAGATTACAGAAACCAAATAATACTGGTTCCGAATTTTATAATTATAAAAACTTTTATTCGACTATTCTTTTGGGTATAGTAGACGCCGACTACTGTTTTACAGCAATAGATGTAGGAGCATATGGTGCTGGAAGCGATTCCAGTGTTTTTAAGAATTCGAATTTTGGTCAAAGATTACATAATAACCAATTAAATGTTCCTACTCCACAAAAATTACCAAACAACGAGATGGGAGAACCCATACCTTTCATGATAGTAGGAGACGAAGCATTCGCGTTATCACAAAATGTTTTACGGCCTTATCCTCGAAGAAACTTAACAATGAAACAAAGAGTCTTTAATTATAGACTGACTTGTGCACGGCGTATGGTAGAGTGTACCTTTGGTATTTTAGCGAACAAATGGCGTATTTTGCATCGATCATTAGACGTGCGAGTCGAATTTACCGACCTTATTATTAAAACATGTTGCATTCTACATAACTTCGTGCGAAAGAAAGACGGTGTGCAAATGGAGGACGAATTTTATGAGTGTTTATTACAGAGCTGTCCTCCAGCTGGAATAAGACCTAACAGAGTTGGTCTTAATATAAGAGACTATACGGCAAATTACTTTACATCCCCCGAAGGTTCAGTTCCGTGGCAATAAGATAAAATTTAAATACTTATCTGCACAACATTTATTACATAAGATTATTAAAAACTATTAAATAAAAACAATATCACGTACCTCTCTTGTGTTTTTCTTCGGCCGATAACTTGTTCCAAGTGGATATAACTTTGCTATACACTTCTCCCCACAATTTTTCCTTTAAATTTCGGTCACTATACTCTTTCAAATGTTTGTTGTAAAGAGCTGGTCTTTTTTCTACCTCGATAATAATAGTTTCTGTGTCTAAGACACTAGATGTCAAGTCATTGTCACTATTATCAGACACTTCTGAAGATTCGGCCATTTTTAATAAATTTGTTGTAATACTTATCCTATACACCAACTTCGACCTGTGCTGCGACTACGACTGAACAGTCGCATGTGCGTGCATGTTCATTCTTGTTCATGTGATACATTTAAAGACGCGACAATCGCGTAGTTACAAAAATGGAGCAGGTTACATCTTTTTAATCGCTGCTATTATTTAGTCGCATATGCGCGCATTTGTATTTAATGCTATGTGTGTTATTTTTGCGATCAAACAGTCGCGCGACAGAAAATCGCATGTGCGCGCCTGGCCTAAAATTGCCTTTAATGCGAGGGAGAATTGGGTATTTCGTTTTGATTGGCTGATGGCGAAGGTCCTGGCGTCACGTGGTCGCCATCAGCCAATCCGAACGAAATACCCGATTCATAGATACCCAATTCTCCTTCGCACTAAAAGCAGCATAATATGTATTGCCGGATACCATGGGGGGGGGGGCACGAAATGATAAAAATTTTATCCTGCCGTCAGCGCCTCTGGCGATGTAATAGGAAAACTAATAAGGACCGCGGCAAATCGGCGGGTTTAAATAAGTTTAAAATCTTACTGATCTTAGTTTTATGGTGAAATAGATACATGACAATAATAGAAACGTTTTAAATATTTAAAAATATTTATTTAAGGTAAAATAAGTTGTATAATGAAGACATACAAAAAAAGTCAACAAAAAAAAACACAAAAAATTAAAAGAAAAAAGAACAATAGTGCAATAAAATATAATATTTTATCTAAAATGTATTTAGTATTTTAAGTTCAAAAGCAAAAGCAATAAGATGCAATAAGATTTAATTATAATAAAACGTAAATAAAGAGCGTTTACACAATCATCAAGAAGAAATTAAAAGTAATAACAAACATGATAATAACATAATAACAGAGCATTAATAAAAAGCGGTTAACATGTAAGATATCATATTGCTCCCATTTCAGGAACAAGTTTAAAGCAATAAGATGCCATAAGATGATTTAATCATAACAAAACGTAAATAAAAAGCATCTATATAGTACTAATAAAATGCGTTAGACATTTAGAATGTCATGAAACCGCAATCATCAAAAGAAAAAGTTAAAAATAATAACAGAGCATGATAATAGTAACATTAATACTAAAACGGTTAACATTTAGGATGTCGTGTTGCTCCCGTTTCAGTAACAAGCAAGTAACAAAGCAGTAAGATGATTTAAATATAACAAAACGTAAATAAAAAGAATCTTTATAGCACTAATAAAATGCGTTAGATGTTTAGGATGTCATGTTGTCCCTTTTTTTCTGGAAGCAGAAGTATTAAAGAACGAAAATGGCTTGTTGGAGTAGACTTAGGATGCAATTTTAATGAAATGATCAACGGTGGGATTTATTTTAATGTTGGAATTATGTAGCTTTTTATTACAGAGTTTTATGAAGTGACAGAGGACAAGGAATATTAAATGTTTATAAATTTTGGTGAATGTATCGGGATGTAAAGGACAAACATTTTGAGAAAAATCAGGATAGGTTATGTGGGAAAGAATATTGGGATGGCGGATAAATTAGGAATATTATGGAAAATGGTATCTTTCATATTGGAAATAAGGTTGAGGAATGTGGATGAAGGATATTTCACATAAGAATTGGCATCTCTCGCGTAATCCTGTAATACTATTAAACTATCGACATCAGTAATGGAATCAGAACAAAAGAACTGATTACAATGCTGACATTCATAATTTAATAGTTTTTTAATCAAATACCCTGCAACATAAACTGACTTATTAAGGTCAACTTTAAGTAATGATACGTTACTCTTGGTGTTAGTAGATAATTTTGTGGTGGTATTTAAAGAAAATTGATAGGATGAAGACGAAGAAGTGAGATTGTTATCGTCACTAGAAGCAGAGTTGGAAAGAAGGGTATTGTAAGAAAGAAGAAAGTCTTCGCCATCATCTTCACAATTCGTCCCAATGCCACAAGAACCGGTATTATTTAAAATTACCGTTTTGTAAGCATCGACGAATTGTGAAGATGATGGCGAAGACTTTCTTCTTTCTTACAATACCCTTCTTTCCAACTCTACTTCTAGTGACGATAACAATCTCACTTCTTCGTCTTCATCCTATCAATTTTCTTTACACCAAAGAGATTCTCTAAAGGATCTTGATTTAAAGATCTTAAAGTAAGATACTTGAAACCATTACCCTTTAAAGACTCCCATAAATACCTTACATTACTAATTGTTGCTAACAGTAGTTTAATTGTTGGAGGATTTCCTACACACTTACCACTGGACAAAAATTTGATTTGTCTTAACTTTCTACTAGCATCCTCCCAAAATCGAAGATGTTGTGAGTTGCTAGTTAGCTTGCGTGGTAAAGGTTTTTTTCAGAGGTAGATACAGAATTTAGCGAGTCAAATAGGTCGTTCATAAACTTTACAAATATCCCCGTACCCAAAGCATTCATAGCGCCTGTCTTCGACAGAATGTTAAGAAGGGAAGCAGTGGAGTCACTGAAAACTTGCGCAGCAAGCTTTACTTTCATCTTCTGCCAGTTAGTTGGGTTTACGTGAACATGCGTAAGCTTGGTAGCTTTCAATATGCCACAATCCCCATTACCATCCAACTCGGACAGCCGACAAATGTCACTCCACTTAGCCGTTTTCCCTTCGAATACAATATCTTTAGTTATAAAATTATTCCTCATGCTTTTCAGCATATGAGGGACATCAAAAAGATGAATAATTTGATGGCCATCAATACGAATATATATATACGAATTGATCACCCTTCTTACCACATTCTGCTGGAAGGCTACGCAAGGCAGCAACATTCCAGGAGCCACCATCGCATACAGATGCTACAATACGAAAATCTGTATGTTTATGAACGGCTCGTATAACTTCTTTGATTAATGCTTTGAGTATATATTGATTCGCAGCCTTATGGGTAAAATAGAATGCAACAGGTTGCTTCCATTTTCTCGCCAGACCACGAATCATAAATACCAAAACATGATCTGAAAGTTTTTGACCCTTTTCTTCTGTTCCTACCTCCACAAACCCTTCAACATGCCAACTATTTTTAGTTATCTTCAAATTCAAATGTTTTCCAGTGTCCATCTCATCAAACATAATTGTGCAGAACCGGTTCCGGAGAGCCATTTTAGATGAAACATTCTTCAGGTAGGAGAATAAATTAATGTTAATTCCGCTTGTCATATGGAATGTAGCAAGGGATCGTCTTAATGTCCTAGTTGACGGTAGACACAGAATCTTCTGCAGATATCGGTAGGAGCGAGGACCATGTTTGAAAATGGAGAGGAATAGCGATTTCTCTTCCATGGTGTATCGTCGGTTTTTTTAGATGTATGGAAATTTCGAAGCAGGCACAGGATAAAGATACGGAGGAGTTTTGGTAAGTTATGAATTTGTTGGATATTTGATAAATTAGATGAGGAAAAAGTATAGGGTGAATGAGAAGTGGAACAATGTACAGGGTGAATGAGAGTTGGGATAAAAATACTTATTATAAAAGTCATACTAAAGAATCGAATAGTGATATTATTATTTTTTGAAAAAGTCAACATCACGAGTAGTTTTGTCAACAGTGCCCAGAACTCCAAAATTTTAAATGGCACCATAAGTCGAAAAACGTATTATTGAAAAGATCGTTAAAAAGAAGAAAATTTTATAAGAAAAAGTGTTTTACTACTACCACCCCTTTTAAGTAATATTCGATTAAAGTTATTACATTTGAAATTCATTGTTGACAAACAAAATTGAAAAGTATGCTTTTAAAATCTAGTTACCGAATTAAACAATGTTACAAGTGTTCAAAATATCTTCCGTTTACTCTTCCAGTTACATTATTAATGGCTCTAAGTATTTCTTCATTACTTAATGATAGGCAAGCATTCCGAATTCTCAGCTTCATATCATTTCTCGTTGTTGTTGTTTCTCTATAAACAATATCCTTGATCCGACCCCAAAGAAAAATCTAGAGGCGTACAGTCTGGTTTTCTTGGCGGCCACACCATTGTACTTCCTTTGCCAATCCATCTATTAGGAAATAGTTGATTTATCGTATCACATTGAAAAACTTAATACTGTGGTAATTGACTGAAAAACGAGATCTCGAAAGACGTATGTAATTTGACTCGAATATAAAAAGACTAGGTAATGTTAGGATTCCCAATTCACTAAAGGCCCGACGACAGTCATCTCTGTAAGAAAGTCCCGCCATAATTCTAATTGCTCTCCTCTGTATTGGGAACAAAGATTTAGAGGCAGAAGTATGACCCCAGACTAACAACCCATACGACAATTGGGACTGAAAAAAGGAAAAGCAGCAAGTCTTCAAAACTTCCAGCGAAACAATGCCAGCTAGGCGACGAAGCAAATAACCCACCGAATTAAGGCGGTTTGCAAGAAAATTACAGTGTGAATGCCAAGTAAGTTCCAGGTCAACAATTAACCCGAGAAACTTATTCGATGAACAAGCCTCATCAACAGCTCGCAAAGTAAGAGTCATATTCACAGTCTTAGACCGATTCAAAGCCAACTGATTGATTTGAAACCACTCCTCCGCTAAAGATATGAGCTGTGATTGTCGCAGCAATGCGGAATCTCGCGTTGTGCAACCGTCATCAATGTTGTGTCGTCCGCGTAGAGCAACAACATGCCGTCACTAAGGAGTCGGTAGGCCATTTATGTAAATTAGGAAAAAGAGGGGTCCAAGAATTGACCCTTGAGGAACTCCGCAAGAAAGTTTACCCGGTTCAGATAGATTATCTCCAACTTTAACAGACTGATACCTGTTCTTGAGGTATGAGGAAAGAAGGCTACAACTTAGCGGTGAGATATTGTACGCATAGAGTTTGCGAATCAGTATCGTATGCGAAACACAATCAAAAGCCTTTGTTAGGTCGACAAAAGTCGTCTCGCAGTACTGAGAAGCCTCAAAACAACCCACAACACAATCCAAGAAACGAAGAAAAGCTGTAGTGGTCGATTTACCCGGCCTAAAACCGAATTGACTCTCGTTAAACAATTTGTTGTCTTCAAAATATTTTTGTAACTGCCTTTTCAATAAGACCTCGAAAATTTTAGATACTACTGGTAATATGCTAATAGGTCTGTAATTTCCAGGATCCTTCTCATCACTTGACTTTAAAACATTAGGAAAAGTACCCTCCTCGAAACAGCAATTAAGAAGTTTAGTCAATGGTGCAACGAGAACATTGACAGCCTTCTTAATCATCGCGATATTAAGATCGCAACAGTCTAGGCATTTTGTGTTTTTTAAGGCATCGATAGAAGTACGGGTTGTTTACATAAAGGAGTGGTTCAACCAAGTTCCCACCAGGTATTACATCGTTCAAAACAGATAAAGGAGCGTTTAAAAAATAATTGTTAACAGAATCTTTCAACATACATCCTTTCAGCTGTTCTGTAATTTTGTCTGCATTCTCCCAAAACTATTAACATGTCGAAAGCTTCTAAATTTGAAAAAGCATAATTAGTTTTAGTTAGTTCATTTTTAATCGAATATTACTTAAAAGGGATGGTAGTAGTAAAATAATTTTTCCTCTAAAACTTTCTTCTTTTTTAACGATCTTTTCAATGATACGTTTTTCGACTTATGGTGCCATTTAAAATATTGGAGTTCTGGGCATTGTTGACAAAACTACTCGTGATGTTGACTTCTCAATGTGGTTTCATTCATCCTGTATAATAGCCGGAGAATTCAACGCTCATTACAGAAGATGGTCTTGCAACGCAAATGATTTCAAGGGAAGAGAACTTGAACAAGTTATGGTGGAAAGGGACCTGGAGGTGGCAAATAATGGTCGCCCTACTCTGTTTTCATATTTCGAGCGCAACCAAAGTGTAAAATTAGATTTGATTTAGGTATCAAGTGACCGGGTAGATAGAATAAACTGCTACACAGGATGGGACACCCTAGGTAGCGACCTTTTTCCGATATTTCTAGAAATTACAATGCCAGAGGCAAGAGAGTCCTCAATATCAAACTCTAGAATAAAATTCAACAAATCAAGGTTTAGAGGCTGGGCAATATAAACTGAAATATTTGATACAAACAGAACTAACGAAAGCATTACATCTGACAATTTCGCAAAAAATATATATGTTGCCGTCACCAGTGTCTCCATAAAAGTAGCAAAGAAATGCAATAACCCTTGCCCTTGGTGGAATGACGAAAGTGAAAGAGTAGTAAAAATAAGACAACTAGTTATAAGATATATATAAGAGACAAATCTTATTCTGTTGTGAACAACAGAAAGTGAAACCCGTGCCCGTGTTGACCGACGAATGCAATGAAATTTTCATCTCAAAAAGTGTTCACTACTTCGCGAATGAAGCTATACTTGAATATCTCAATTCATTCTTGATAGAAATTTTGAAATCAACCTAAATTCGTTTTTTGTTATAAAAGAACAATTTCTTTAGCCATTTTTGAAAAATCATAAAAAAATCGAATTCTTAAGATATTATTATCATAAAATTTTATGTCATTTATAAAGGAAAGTACGTATTTTTTCAGATCAATGCCATACTTGAATATCTCAATTCGTTTTTGCGATATCCATTTTTGAACTCGACCTAAATTCGAAGCATTTGATAAAAATAATTTTCTTAATCATATAAGCACGCAGGCTTTCACGAGAGGTGTTAATTGAACTAGAATTAGAACTAACACTAGCACTAACACTAGAACTATCACTAGGACTAATAATCTAATTAATAATCTAAAACTAGAAAACCTCTGTAATCTGTTGTATTTGTGCTTCTCTTGCAATAAGCCGTCGTGTGTCAATATATACCATTCTATTTATTAAGTCTTCACCAGTGATCTATAGTCAACAGAACAACATGTACTCTTCTGCAAACTGTATGTTCTCTAAAGATAGTATTTAATCATCTAGAGGCAGTATTTAATCTTTTCTAAGTATTATTTAATCTATTTTTTTAATTAATTATAATAAATTATTTACAAGTAGTATATAACCTTCCCAAAGCAGTTTCTGCTTTTCCACCAACACTATGTAGTTTGTTAGTGTATATAGTCTACTGTAGTTTCTGTATGAAATGCCTAGTCTTCTGGAAGCAGATTCTAGTCTTCCAAAACCTTATCTACTTTTCTCTAATAATCTTTTGCAAACAGCATCTAGTTTTCAAAATGCAGTATCTAGTCCTCAATCGCAACATTTTGTCTTCTACCATCAATATATAGTCATCAGTAAACAGCATGCAGCCTTCTGGAATGTAGTGTTTAGTCTTTTGCAAGCAGTGTGCAACCTTTCAAATATTTGAGCAATATTTAATATTCCAGAAGCAATATTTAGACTTCTAGAAGCAGTATTTACACTTCCAGAACTAATATTATAAGAGCAACATAATTCCTTATAACCAGTATGCAGTCTTCTGCAAACCATTGTCAAATTATCCACCAGTATCATATTCAACAATCTCTAATCTTTTACAGGTAATATTTAAGTCTCCGAATGCTGTATCTAATCATCCAAACACAACATTCAGTCTTTTGCCATCAATATACAGTCTATCAGCAGTATCTAGTCTTCAACAAACAGCATGCAGTCTTCTAGAAGATAGTGTTTAATCTTTTACAAGTAGTGTTCACTCTTTCAGAAGCAATATCTAATCTTCTAGAAGTAATATCTAGTCTTCCAGAAGCACTATCTAATCTTGCAAAAGCAATATAATTTCTTATAAGTAGTATAAAACCTTTTGCTACCATTGTCAAGCTATCCACCAGTGATACAGTTTTCTCCAATAATCTCTAATCTTCTGTAAGAAGTACAATAAATATAACATAATAAACTGCATGTAGTCTTCTGGCAAGCAGTATTTAATCTATTGCAAGCAATATTTAGTGTTTTCCAAGCAATATTTAGTATTTTGCAACCTTTATTTAGTCTTCTACAAGCGGAGTTCAGTCTTCCAAGAGCAACATTTCAACTTGTTAAATATTATCGCATAATATTTAGGTGATTCAGAATAACCGTGCAAGTAATTTTATTTGAAACCAGAGGTTTCTACAAACTCGATATAAAAAATGTAATAATAAAGTCTAACAAATGAACCCCTCCCCCATCAATCATGACCTATCAAATCTATTATAACTTAAATTCTTCAAAGATTTATGGCAAATTGAAGTCCCCGATGAACGCTTAATATTCCTGCAAGGTCTGATTTCTTTATGCCACCAACTGTCAGGCAACCCTTTTCAAAAATTTCGTGTCTTAGACGACCTCTGATCTTAATCACCCAACATGTTTTGTGAGGTCTAATCTATAGTCGCAAAGTCGACCAATTAAATCCTAAGCTTATCCAATGTGAAAAACGTAGTATTTATGGGTGTATATTTTAGGGTCACCTTTGCTGAGACATAAAACCTCGTTGTTTTTTTCTGGTGTTGAGTTAATTGTCGTTAGTCTATGCCTGAAAGTTCTTTCCAACACAAGACTATATTTGAGGCTTTTTTGTAGTTCATTTTAAGATGTTTGTGATCGGGAACCCACCACAGAGTAACTACATTGCCCCCAGTGCATTGTGATAAGGTACTTTAAAGCTACCTCATTTTGCATAGTATAGAGATGATGTGGTGTAAGGTCGGGTAAGGCGTCAAGAACAGCCATCAGACAAGATCTTATTGCACCCATTATATTAAGACATGCTAGGTTAGACATGTTGGAAATATACAATATACAATTCTTTAATAAGAAACTTCAGACATTAAATAAATTGAAAATAGGGCAAGATATCGTTATGGGCTCATGACGCTAGTCAATATTAGTCGCAAGTCATTTTTTATTAGCACAAATAATTTTGAGTCCACGATTTGTATAAGTGCAGTAGTGCAACTATAACCGCGTTTAAAACCTGACTGATTGTCTGGCAGTTCTTCTCGACAAAAGTCACCACATATTCATATAAAATTCGTTCAGACTTTTGAGAGCACAGGCAGGAATGGTAATGGGTTTAAAATCGTTAAGACCTGATGGCTTATTAATTTTAGGCAACGGCTTAATTAATGCCCTTTTCCAAGCTTTCAGCAAGACAAACAACTTAATAGTTAATAGTACAACAAGTTAATAGTACAAAACGAGCCTCTGGCTAAATCTAACCCAACCCTACCAAACCTTGTATATTTGAACCAGAGTCGTCCTAACATATTTGGCGCCCTAGGGTTAGGTTAATCGTACAAAACGAGTGACTGGCTAAATCTAACCCAACCCTACCAAACCTTGTATATTTGAACCAGAGTCGTCCTAACATATTTGGCGCCCTAGGGTTAGGTTAATCGTACAAAACGAGTGACTGGCTAAATCTAACCCAACCCTACCAAACCTTGTATATTTGAACCAGAGTCGTCCTAACATATTTGGCGCCCTAGGGTTAGGTTAATCGTACGAAACGAGTGTTAGACTTAGACGCAGGTTGCGCATGTTAAAAAGCCAGAAATTGTGAAAACATATCTTCGCAATATGATCATTGTCCTGGAAATAGTTGGGTCAATTGTTGCGGTTTACAATGGAAAAACTTTTAACCAAGTTGAAATTAAGCCCGAGATGATTGGCCATTACCTTGGAGAATTTTCTTTAACATACAAACCAGTTAAGCATGGTAGGCCTGGTATACCAAAGATTAAACTAAGTAGATTAAAAAAGAGTAAAGTTTACTCTTTAATCTTTGGTGCTATTCACAGCTCGCGTTTTATTCCTCTAAAATAGTGGAGAATTAGGTTTATTGACAATAAAATGATGACTTATTAGAAATAATATCAAAAAGGGAATTTAAATCAAAAATATCCTTCATTTCCCACTCTCCTTTTTTGACAAAAAAAAGATTTAAGCAATAGAAAAATATTTATTTTATTCTTATTTTAGTTTAATTAAAACAATACAATAACAAAATTATAACTTAATGTTTCTGTAATGGCCGTTGAAAAGGATGACCGCACATCTTCGCCATAGCTAAATGCAATTTCGATGAATTTCTATCAACGTAATACAAATAACCTTTTTCATTAACATTCAAATCTTCCAACTTCTTAAAGATAAGCTCACATTTATTGCTACTATCGGGGATTTCGTGTGTCATTACAACATCAACAAAAAAATAAGGACAATTCAGCATTTCGTTCACTTTTTCTGCACAAGTAAATGTTGGGACAGTAAATGATCGAGCGTAGCTAAAAATTACTCGTACAATAAACTGCGGGGGGTTCACCAAATCATCCGAAATCAGTGTTGGAAATTGAACCTTATCATGAATGATATCGAAAAGAGAATTTAAATCAAAAATATCCTCCGTTTCGCACTCTTCTAAATTATCAATGGCTTCAGCAATTTTTTGAATATTGCTGGTAAAATCCAACAGCCAAGAAGCATTGTTCTCATTTAATACCATCAATCCAAATTCATGTTTTTTGCTTATAAAGTTCTTGTTCTGCACGAAAGTGGTAAATACATTTTTCAACATTTGTAATGGGCGATATTTTTTACCATCGTTTAATTCGAAATAACTAAATATCTCATCACAAGCACGATCGATGACCAAAATAATCTTTTCGGGCACGTTTGTTGCGGTTAAACGTTTTGGTTCAACGTTTTCATCTTCACTTTTTCTGACGATTTCCATTTCTTCGTCGTCTTGAATCGATTTGACTGCTTTTTGAATTAGAGTTGCTGATTTTTTCGATTTTTTGTTTGGCATGGTAAGGATAATATGAAGAATTTTTAATTCAATAATTAATACCGGTTACACCATACCTCCAGCACTTTATAACCAATCTATATATCTGTTCTGTGTTTATCAGTGTTTATACCAGTCAGCTGATCCATAGTGAATATAGTTACGAATATTAGGGAACCATTACATTAGATGGCACCCTTGTATATATATGCTTATAGTTGGTCAACGGTCGGTTAATTAAGGGAGAACACCCCCAGGGGGCGACACTGTCGAAAGGGGAATAATCTTTTGGTTGTAATTCCAGCTAATATTTAGATAATTGCGTGTCTCAATCAGAGAGGGCGCTTTCGATTTTCTTGTACAAACCCGCCAATATAAGGGAAAACAAATTATCTAGCGTGTAGTCGTGGATACGAATTTATGGTGTAGTTATCGTTTTTGCTTCGTGTTTTAATAGTTTTGTTATTGTAATAGTTATTTTTATTAGATAACTTAGTTAAGTGTTCAATATTGTTATAAACATTTTGTGTTTTTATTAATTTACAAAACATCAGGTAAGCGAAGTGCATATATAATAGTGTCTTGAAATGCTTATATTTTATTATTGATTTACGAATCCAGATTATTAAGTCCAGATCGTTTAAAAAAGCGTGTATTGTGTGCGGACCACTTCAAACAAGAAGATTTTATGCTAAGGAAATTAAGCGTCACCTCTATACCAATAACGGATATATCAGAAGACATTTTCCATAGCTCACCTGAAAAGTCTATCGACGCAATTTTCTGTGATGTTGAAAACATACAAGGTGAGGTGCATATAATCACGCCAGAGAAAGAACCTGTCAGTGATCATAACAGCTTAATTTTAGAAAGCAATACACTCACAAAAACGCCTTTTGAAGACTGGTCTCAAACGGAACTTAAAAGAAAATTTGTTGAAACTGAAAATAAATTAGTGAAGACAAAACCCGCTCAGAAGAATTTTTCAGCTATTACACCTCCAAAAAACCTTCGTACGTTGAATTCATTTGCTAGATCATTTGTTAGAATGCAAGTACACCATAAATGTCGATGACCTTTTCTTAGTGACGAAAAGAAGCAGGCGGCATTATCCCTATTTTATAAATCACCGTCCACATATCAATTTATGAGAAGAAAAGATCTGATCTTGCCATCACCATCAGCCATAAAAATGTGGCTACGAAAATATACCTTTCGCCCAGGCCACAATAAAATGCTAATGCGCTTACTGGCCTTAAAGGTAGAAACAATGATGGAAAAAACAAGAGAGTGCATTTTAGCGTTTGATGAAATGGCTCTAAAAGAAATTGTAGAATTCTCCAACAATAGGTCGAACTTCTAAATTTGCAAAACAGGCAATGGTACTGATTGTAAGGGGTTTGTATTCTTCGTGGAAAATTCCAATAAGTTTTTATCTTACAAATAGCGGTATCCGAGCTGAACAACTAGAGACAATATTAAAAACTACTCTCGAAGTGTTGAGGACAATTGGTTTAGAACCTGTGGCTACTGTATGCGATCAGTCAATAACGAATCAAAAATTGTTTTCACTACTGGACGTAAAAGTTAATAAACCTTATTTTAAAGTTGGCGAAACCAAATATATTATGTTGTACGACGCACCTCATTTATTGAAGCGTCAGAAATAACTTTAATAAATAATGATTTTATTTATAACCACCAGCTGAAAGCTTTTTAAGATATCATTGCTACTTATGCGCTAGATAAAAGCAGTTCTACTGGGCGAGCATTACCCCGCATTACAGACATACACTTATGTCCCAATCCCTTTCAGAGGATGAATGTAAGATTGGCTGCACAAGTGTTAAGCCACTCCGTTAGTGCTGCACTCAGAACTTCAAAGGAAACCGGTCAACTGAAGTCCACAACAGCTGATGCTACTGCTTCTTTTATTTATATTATCAATAACCCCTTTGATGCATTGAATAGCAGGACATTGCATGATAAAAATGTATATCGAAGAGCACTCTCCGATACTAATGTTCATTGTATCGCTGCTCTAAACAAGGCATATAAGGTATTAGAAAACCTAAAAAAATAGAAAAAGGAAGAGGGACCAGGGTACAAAAGAAAACTATAAATAGACCACCTTGTTTTGACGGCTTCCTATTAACGATAAACGCTGTTAAAACTATTTCACAAATACAAGCAAAGAAAGGTTATTCATTTTTATTAACATCAAGGTTAAATCAAAATATCCTAGAAAATCAGTTTTATATATACAGGCAGAAAGGAGGATACAACAGAAATCCGACTGTCCGAACTTTCCAAGCAGCATTCAAAACAAACTCAGTGATGAATTTAATGAAACCGCCAAAAACGTCCAACTTTGCTACCGATGTTGCTTTTGACGAAAACATCTTAAATATGGATGATTTCTCAAATGTACAAAATGTTAATGAAACTGATTCCTTCGAAAAAGCAACATCATCTTCATCTAGTAGTGATGGTGATGAAACAGGGACCTCCCACGATGTCACCTTAGAAGATTGTGCCATAACTTATATGGCAGGATGGTTAGCCAAAAAATGTGTGGAGAAATTCCAATGCAGCAACTGCACGCGTGATCTTATCTGTGCGCAAGAACTAACAGATAAAGACAACATTTTTATTTTCCATAAAAATTATAACATAAATAATCCGACCGCCTTGAAAAATACAACAAGTTTCCTGACAAAAGCAACAAAAATAAGCATGTTACGTTTCAATAATTTATTTGAAAAATATGCCTCCAAAAAGCCAATGTATAAAACGTTTTTATTAAAAATTAAAAAGAAAGTAAACAGAAATTTGCCCGAGTGGTAAGGAAAATGTCAACAACATAGAACGTATTTGTTAGAGTTGTTAGTGAGGACTTTAATTCACAAAAGATGCAAGGAAATGTCATCCTTGTTGAAATCACGCAATCAACAACAAAACCCAAAATTATTAATATTACAAAATAGATAAATTAAATATATCGATTGGATGCGGTTTTCTGATACAGACTTAGTGGAACTCTCTGTACATAGGTGTTGCAATTCCTGATTTGTTCTTTTTTCCATTCGTCCAACGTTTTTCTTCAACCACATGCAGGATGTTCAGAAATTAGCGGATAATCTACACCTAGCGACATTCTTCATTCGATTCTTTTCTTTTTCATTCGAAAATGTTGTACCATGTTTCATACGTCTTCAGGAAGTTATCAATAATTAACTAATATTTGTCTATAATAATAATATCTATTAATAAATAAGGTGACATTTTGAAAACTAGTTTTTTTGTTAAATCAGTTTATTTATCGTTAAAGTTCCTTTTTTAAATTTTTTTATATCATATTTTCACGAAAAACAAATTTGACAACGTAGTAGATCGAGTTCGTCATTTTGACATTTTAATCTTTTACTGTTTTGACATATAGGTATCTTCCGGATCAAAGATATATAGCGATGTAAAACACGTTATTTTGAGACGATTTTCATAATGAAATTTAAAGTTGTTCAATAGCAAGTTTGGGAAACGACTGCGGAGGTCGTAAATCAATCTCAGGCAATCAACCTCAATCACAGGCACAACCCCTGGCTTATCACCCGTCTCTAACGTGGTTATTTTGGTCGTGCATATTTATAACAGATATCCTATTGAATTATTGTAATGAAAAACTTGAAACAGGTTTTAACATGTTCCCTTAACCTTTAATGATATTTATGTTGTCATAACAATTCAATAATAAACGTTACAAAGAGAAAAATAAACAAACAAATTCTTATGAGAAATAATTATCGGCTAAGAATATCATTCGTTTCTTTCGGCAGGGATTTGACCGATTGCTTGAGATTCATTTACGATCGTCGCAGTCGTTTCCCATATTCGCTATTGGACAATTTTAAATAGTTCCAGTACGGTTATTATAAACAGTATGAAAAAATTTCTTTTAGAAAAATAGTCTCAAAATAACGTGTCTAAATATCTCCGGAATTGTTATATCGAAATGAAATTTGGTAGATAGATATTACAACAAATTGCATGTTTAATTGTATTTTTGTAAATAAATATGAACTTCAAGTTTAAACAAGATGGTACATTTTAAACAGTTTATTCGGTTTCATTAGCTCTTTTCTCAAAAAGTAGATATATAGTTGTTTTGTTAATTATCTCGATTATGTTTAAAATAAAAAATATCGAATCCCATATTTTTGTACTCGTAACAAAATGATTTATTCGAAATTAAAATAATGCGCAGATGTTTCATTACAAATTTAAAAATCGGTTTTATTTCCGCTTAAACCGAGTTTAAATGTGCAAAAAAGAATAAAATCAAACACGTAATTTACTGTAATATATAACTCCCAAATTTAATTTTGATATTTCTAACAATTTCGGAGATATTTACTTGATTTCACACATTTACCCATCACTGTATATACATTGTTTAGATATAATAATAAAATAAATTTCTTTATTTCTCTTACTACTTGTTTTTTATATAGTATTCCTCATTTAAATCGACATGACGGTACAAAAAAGAGCGACAAAGAAACTGCGTTCTTTAGAGTTCTCTTAGGCAGGCACTTATAGGACTCATAGAGGAAAGCAAGTGATGATTTATTGCAAGGCGATGATGTTAGGACATTTAAACGGGGTTTGACACTAGGTTTTCTTCTGCACTAAACATTGGAAGGTCCCACCTGTGGTTAATAGAGGGCGACATTGTACAGATAAGCCCGTTGACTAACTATAAGTATATATAAACAAGGATGGCACCATTAGGCGTTCACTTTTAAAGTCCCTAGATTTATAAAGTACCGCTGTTGCCTTCGAAGTTGCGAAAAGACTTGTGAAGTTAGATTATTGTTAATAAACTCTTGATGAAACCACCATGTAGGGTTTAAAATTAGTTAATGTAATCTGAAAACTTAGGGAATCTAGGGAATTTACTTGTTTAATTTTTTATGTTTTTTCACTAAATAACCTTTTATGAAATTTTAAATTTGCCGCGTGACTTTTCGAGCCAAAATGATGCCAATCCGCGGTACCAGAGACACAGCGTTGCCAGATGTACCATAATTATGGTATTTCTACCATAATATTATAGCTAATACCATTATCCAATTCGCAGAAAGAAAATACCATAATTTTAACATTTTTTATACTATATTCACTATTACATATTTATAATTACATTATTTTTATAAAAATGTAATTTTTATTTAATAATAACTGTGATACTGATTTATACAGGAAACTGTTTAGTAGAGGAACTAGCGTCATCTAGATTTGAAGATCCCAAATAAAATGATGTTGAAATAGAACTGGGGATTTCCCAAATTCCCATTAAAACGACAAACGGTCACAGACGTGAGACCGTTTAAATTGGTCAGTGTTGTTAATTAAATTGCTTTTCGTTTTGCATTATAAAACAATGAGTAGCGGCAGTGATAGTGGTGGCGGTGACAAACCAATATTAAAAAAAAGAAACATAACCCAGAATTATCGAATTGAATGGGAATAGCAATTTAAACCATGGTTAAAACGAGATATCAATTATAAAAATAAAACTAAATGCATCGTATGTAATGTGTCGTTAAAATGTGATGTTTCAGTAATTAAAAACCATAGTATATCCAAAAAACACGCGCAGAATATTAAATTGATACCTGGAAGATCTCAAAAATCTATAACTGAGACATTAACAATGAGTAATGAACAGGAAAATCTTAATAATAGTAAAAAAACGGCTGAAATTTTATTTACGAATTTTTTTACGGAACATAACATTGCTCTCCGTACGGCAGACCACTTAAGTAAAATAGTCAAACGAGCTTTTCCCGATTCCAAAATTGCACAAACTATAAGTTTTAACCGTACGAAAACTATAAATATTTTAAATAATGTTTTAACCCCCCATTATGAACATTTACTCGCTGAACATTTACGAAGGAACAAGTTTAGCATTATTATCGACGAGTCAACAAGCATAGCCGCTGTAAAGCATTTATGTATTTGTGTTCAGTTTTTTAACGATTCTTTGAAAGAAATAGATACTCGTACATTAAAATTTATCGAGGTTTTTTCTGAAAACAGTCCTGAAGGTGCAAATCAGGGTGCTACTGGTATGTTTTTTAAAAAATAGTTATATAATAATAGTTATAATAATGATGTATTTCTTCTCTAGCTCAAAAATTGTATGATCTCATCAAGACAACGTTTAAAAATCAGAACATTCCTCTTCAAAATATGGTTGGGTTTGCATCCGATGGATGTAATACGATGATGGGGGCACATAATTCAGTAATAACAAAACTGCAAGCTGATTTTCCAGGAGTTGTTATTTTAAAATGTATTTGCCATTCGATCCACTTATGTGCAAGTGAGGCTTGCAAACAGTTGCCGCAGGAGTGTGAAGATTTGGCGAAAGATATTTATGGGTTTTTTAAACAAAGTTCAAAAAGAATAATTTCGTTTAGACAATTTCAAGAATTTTGCAATGCAGAACCGCATAAAATACTTAAGTTATCCCAAACAAGGTGGTTATCTCTTTTGAACGTTGTGAAAAGGATAAACGAGCAATGGGATGCTCTAAATTTATTTTTCACTTCACAATGGTTAGAGTATAAATTACCATCTGCTCGAAAAAATTATTGTTATTTAAACGACATTTCATTACGGTTGTATTATTACTTTTTAGAATGGATACTTCCAAAACTAACAACCTTAAATGAAAAATTTCAAAGTGACCAAGTTGTAGTAGTAGGTTTGCATAAAAAGATGTGTGAATCCTATAAAGAAATACTGTCAATATATCTTAATCAAGATTATGTCAACAGAACACCACTAAATGTAATAAACCCAAACAATAGTAGATATTTTATCAATCCCATTAATATACACCTAGGTGCTAATGTGTTGAATCATAAATCCAAGTTGAGTAAACAAGAGCTAGACAAATTTTTGATACATGTATGAAAATTCCTTATTACGACTTGCGAGGAACTAAAAAAACGATATGATTTTGATCACCCATTATTAAGTAAGCTACACATATTTGCTCCACGTTTTATAAATAAGCCGTGCAGCATTCTGGATGTAATTAGCTTAGTACCACGCATTGTTACTAGAAATGAAACCTGTAGGGCTGATACTATTAATGATCAGTGGAAACATTTTGTGCTTTATGCTGAAAAACCTGCTATCACAGACTTTTGTGCTTACTGGGCTAATGTTTATAACATGCAAGACTTGGACGGTAATTATCTATATAAAGATTTAGTAAAATTTATTTTTGAATTATTTACTCTGCCACATTCTAACGCAGCTTGTGAACGTGTTTTTTCAAAAGCAAATTTAAACGTCACGAAAATCAGGTCACGTTTAGCCACAAAAACAATAAATTCAATTATAATTACATCGGACGAACTAAAAAGAAATAATGGATGCTATAACTGCACGCCAGATATAACCCTTATTAATAAAATGACATCAGCCAACTTATATCCTCGCACTGCAACTACCACTACTGATAAATCGATAAATAATGAAAATAAGGAGGATGACAAAGAATCTATTTTTGTTTAGTTATTAAATTGAGAAACCTTTTATAAATAATATATACCATATTTTCACATATTATACCATATTTTGTAATTTCCACTACCATAATGGCATAATTTAAATCTGGCAACCCTGCAGAGACAAGAAAGGATAGAGATGGCCAACTCTGTCTGATTAAATCATGTATACACTATCTTCTATATTGCTTACTAGGAGAACGAACGCAAGCCGATGTTAGAGTGCAGATATATATATATGTCTGCACTCACTGTGTTATCCCTCTTCTAAATTTATTTAACATAATAAAAGCAATGTCTTCTCTCCGCTGCTGTATATGCAGAAAGGGCCCTCCGGCAAGTTTGCATGGGTAAGTAAATATTTATTACATAAACAGGATAACTCACAAGAGGACTCCATAATTGGATGTACATGTAGAACAACCACTTTCTTAAGATAATTAATATTGTTGCAGTTTTCCAAAAAATGATGTACAGCTTGTTTTGTGGAAACAAATATGTAACTACGACGCCAGAGATGATGTTTCTAAACTTAAAATATGCTCAAATCATTTTCTACCACAAGATTATTTTGAGCCAAATGCCAAAAAATTGGGTGGTTCGTTACGATTAAGACCTAATACCATTCCATCTGTGTCCGTTCCGAATCAACTCACAAGAGGTGATCCAACAGTGGCTTTTGAAAATATAAAATCAGAGGTTTCAGCTACAATGGAATCTATGGATACAATACAATCAATACAAAAGCAATTATTTCCTACCACATCAATTGTTACTACTAAATTGGGTATATATTGTTTATGAATAATTTGTTTAAAATTTGATACTGTAATAATGTAATATACTGTAAATTGTTCCTCCTTGTTAAGTACAAAACACCATGTAAACGCAATACTTAATCCTTTTTTAGATGAAACACTGCCATGTACTCCTAAAAAACGGAAATTTTACTTTCCTCGTTATGTGTCCGAAATATCATCTCCTGATGTTGCTACTCCCCGAAGAGCTAAAAGGGTAGTGGCTTTAGCACAAGCAGATCTAAAAAGGAAAGCATGCCAAATTAAAACTTTACAAGGAAAGGTGGGAAGATTACAAAAAAAGGTGTCATCCTTGCAGACACTTATCAAACATTTGAGAGCAAGAAATGTTCTATCTGAAGATGTTGCTGATACATTAATGGTACATATGTGATGTCTACTTTATCAATTATCTTCCAACTCTTCTTTCACAATTTTCTGGGATTCTTAGTTAATTGTATTGTGGATTAACCTTTAATATCTAACAATAATTCTTTTTTATTGTTATTCATGTTTATGTCGGGGATTAAGTAGATAGATGTTAAGGGAGATATACTTTCAAAACCAGATAGATCACTTTTAAAATTATTTTTAGAACAATTAAAAACTATTAATATTTAATCTATTCATTTCTGAAATGGCTATTAATAGATCAATTTAAACTAAGAATTCATGAAAAACTGGAAGATTAAATATCCTTATCAATAACTATTAAAAGTGGTCTATGTACTTTAGAGCAGGGCTTCTGAAAGTGTAGGTTGCAGAATTTTTACTTTAATTATGGACCTCCTAAACATCCTTAATTACGGTTTTTCAACTTTTATTTATTTATTTTTTTGAGAGCAAGTCTTTCAGACCAACATTTGGACTTGCTTACAATTATTTTTCCCCCAAAGGGGTTGTGTCTTTAAGAAGCCCTGCTTTAGAGGCTAGGTGATTTAAATATGTTTTGTTTTACATTTAACTAATTGGGTTAATAGTTGTAATTTGTAGTATAAGACATTTTTTTTAATTCTAAAATGTGTTGACGCATTTTTCCCTGTGTTGTAATTTATTATGTAATGTAATTTGTTATGAACTGTGATTGTAATATAATTTTAATGTATAGGTAATAGAATTATTAATGGGTATTAATGAGCAGCAAATGTTAAACAATTAAAATCATGCCAAATATTTATAAAGAATCGTATAAATATAAATTTTGATGCAGTCTTTTGCAATAGTATGGTGTAATAAATATTAAACGCAAGTTAATATGTTGTTATAGGATACATTACCTGACAGCATGAAACAATTAATTGGAAGACAGTTGCAGACAAAGAGAAGGAGGCGATTTAATCCTGAACTGCGAGGATTTGCTTTAAGTTTGCAATTTTATTCTGCAAAAGCTTACAATTATGTAAGAAGAACATGGCAAAACTTGTTGCCGCATCCATCAACACTTCGTGCATGGTATGCTGTTGTTGATGGCAAACCTGGATTCACCTCTGAGGCTTTATCCGCAATTCGTGTGCAAGCTTCCATAAAAAAAGTTTTGATAAACGTTGTAATCGACGAAATGGCATTAAAAGAACAAAGAGTTTTTGATAAAAATAGATTTTATGGAGGAGTCGATCTTGGAACAAGTATTTCGAATGACGATACTGACAATACGCCATTGGCAAAGAATGCCTTGGTTTTTATGGCGGTATGTGTAAATGGGGGATGGAAAATGCCAGTGGCGTACTTTCTTATTAAAGGCCTTGCTGGATCTGAAAGAGCCAATTTATTAAAAATGTGCTTGGAATTGTTACATGAGACTGGTGCTCATGTTAATTCAATAACATTTGATGGGGCAGCTGTTAACTTATCCATGTGCAACAGCATGGGAGCGAATTTCAATTATTCTTCAAGAAATTTTAAACCTTGGATTGAGCACCCTATAACAAAGAAGAAGATTTATATATTTTTTGATGCTTGCCACATGATTAAGCTTGTTAGAAACACACTTGGTGATAAAGGACTAATTGTAGATGATAATCACAAAAAAATAAACTGGTTGCTTATAAAAGAACTAAACAGAGTTCAATTAAAAGAAGGTTTACATTTAGCTACTAAAATAACAACACAACATATTCAGTATTATAATAATCGCATGAAGGTGAAGTTAGCCACTCAAACACTAAGCAAAAGTGTAAGCAATGCTTTATTATTTTTAAAATAATCGAAGTATGATCCTGTGATGTTTGATGATTGTGAAGGCACTGCTCAATTTTACCTAATATTCAACAATGTTTTTGATTTGCTAAATTGCAGAAATAAATTTGCGAAAACCAATGAATTTAATCGACCATTGTCACAAGAGACAATTGAAAAATCTAAAAATCAGGCGGAAAATTTGATTAAATATATATCATCTCTTGAAGATCCTCATGGGTTAAAACTTATAGATGGTCCAAGAAAAATAGGATTTTTAGGTTTAATTATAGATCTTACAAATATTTTTAATTATTTTAATGATGTAAAAAACATTATAGATTATTTGCTAACATTTAAGTTAAGCCAAGATTTTATAGAGACCTATTTTTGCGCAATTAGAAGTCGTGGTGGCTTCAATAATAACCCAAATGCTAAGCAGTTTGAAAGTGCCTTCAGACGATTGTTAATTAAAAGTCAAATAAATATTTTTGATAACACAAGTTGCTTAGCAGATGGTTTAGATATTTTACATATTTCATCCAAAAGAAGCCGATATACACATCCTTTACAGGAAAATTGTCAAAAGGTTTCTGCTGATGTATTCGATCATGATTACATTAATACAATGTGGAATATTAATTATTATTTAGAAAATGTCATAGAATACATCAGTGGATTTGTTGTTAAACAAATTTTGTCGTTAGATTTATGCGCTTTTTGCAAAAAATATTTAATGTCTGCAGAAAAAAAATTGTTTGTTGATAAATTTAAAAAATGAAGGAAAATTAATATATCCTTCTAAAGATGTTATAAAACTATGTAAATGTGCGGAAATGGTTTACAGAGAGAATATAAAAAAAGTTTTCACTTTTAATATATAAAATATTATGAGTAATATTGTTGTGTGCAGGTGTTATGGAGATGTTTTCAATAATATTCAATTATTACAACACATAAAAGACCAGGACTACCTGGATAATCATTTAACACAATTGATCAAACTTGTTGTTGACAAATATTATGTTATTCGTTTATTTCATGAAGCAAAATTAGATTCATTAAAAAATGAATATGTCCGCTCAAAATATCACAGACTAATTATATTCAAAAATCAATAGACCGATTTTAAATGAATGTAGTTTTCTTATAAATTCCTATTTTTTTGTTTTTGTTACCCCTTGCATAGTGTAATTAAAAAATTTTAAAAATCATTTAACTTTCCTAGAAGTCTGGTAAGTATATATTCATCAGCAAATTATAAATATACTGATAAAATATACATAAAATTATATATATATATATATATAGAAGCAAAACACATTAGAGAAACGCGCGCAATACTGCAATATTCACGCAAGCGCGTTTGCGACTACATAAAAACACGAGCAGACAATGTATCATTCCGTCTCGCTTTGATTTCCGCACGGTCCTCTCACTGTGAGAATAGGGAGTTAGCAATATAGGAGATAGTATATATATGTCCGCGGTACCAGAGACAAGAAAGGATAGAGATGGCCAACTCTGTCTGATTAAATTACAGTAGGGCCCCGACATTCGCGGCTTCAAATTACACGGATTCGCATATTCGCGTTTTAAATTTTGCTGCCTTTTTCAACATTCACGACTCGATTATTCGCGAATACATAGCAAGTATGTATGTCATTTTTTAAAAATTTAAAACGAAGTTTACCGTAGGTTTACTGTACAAGCAACCAGCTTCACATATGCGTTTCTCTGGGAATCCCTCATTTATGATCGATTTTAATGTTTGTGTTAGGTGCTTATTTTTGTGTTCTGTATTTCGTTCAGGTTAGTGTTTCGCCCGTTTTTTTGCTATAATTTTATAAACAATAAATTAATCTCACAACAGTACTCAAAATGGGTACAAAAAGGCCTGCGATGGAAATAAATTTAATTGCCAAACGTGCAAAGTCAGTTATGACTCTAGAAAGAAAAATTCAAGTTCTTGATATGCTCCGGGAAGGGAAAAGAGCTACCGAAGTAGGCCGGGTCTTAGGTGTCAATGAATCTACGATAAGATCTATAAAGAAACAAGAAGAGGTAATTAGAAATAGCGTAAAAAGTGGCATACCGTCATCATTAAAGGTAACGTCACAAGTTCGTGATGTTAATATTGAAAAAATGGAGAAGTCTCTTTATCTTTGGATTGAGGACCATGGTCGCAAAAATATACCATTAACTAGGGCTAGATTAATGGATAAAGCCAAGGAACTTTATTAACATTTTTCTTGTGGAATGGACTGTGCTGAAGACGATTGTAAATTTAAAGCCAGCAGAGGATGGTTCGAAAGATTCAAAACTCGTTTTAATCTCCATAACATTAAGTTGTGTGGAGAATCAGCTTCAGCAGATCATCAACAGGCTGCAAAATTTCCTGGTGAAATAATAAAATTAATAGAAGAAAAAGGTTACCGTCCTGAACAAATATTTAATGCGGACGAAACCGGGCTTTATTGGAAACAAATGCCCACACGAACATACATTTCAAAAAATGAAAAGACAGCACCTGGTTTTAAATCGGCTAAGGATAGAGTTACAGTTTTATTTTGTGCAAATGCACGTGGAGACTTTATTACAAAACCAATGTTAATATATCGAGCAGCTAATCCACGAGCTTTAAAGAACAAGGACAAAGAAGCTCTTCCGGTCTATTGGCGAGCTAATTCAAAAGCTTGGATGACTTCTCAGCTGTTTATAGAATGGTTTAAAGAGTGCTTTGTTAAAGAAGTGGAGCGTTACCTAAAATCTAAAAATTTTGCATTTCACGTTTTATTGATATTGGATAACGCCCCATCTCATCCAGTAGATGCTCTCAAATTAGCTCATCCATGTGTCGAGGTGGTATTTCTTCCGCCCAACACAACATCCTTATTACAACCTTTAGATCAAGGTGTTATAAAAGCTTTTAAAAGTCATTATATCCGGCACATGTTCGATTTTGTACATGAGAAAATACAAAATGATAGTGTTTTCTCAATAAAAGATGTGTGGAAATTATACAATATTGACCATGCGATTACATCTATAAAACTTGCTTTAAATGACATTAAAGTATCAACCGTAAGTAATGCATGGAAAAAACTGTTGAAAAAAGACACTGCGCAAAGTGTAAGCGAAATTGATGAGGCAATAGAGAGAGCTGTTCTTTCTGCACGGTTGCTACCGGGAGATGATTTTCATACCATTCTACCAGCTGATATCGAATCTCTCGTCAATGATCAAGAGGAAGAGTTGTCCAGTGCAGACTTAGAAGCGCTACTAATAGAAAATGTTTCAGGAACGGATGAAGAAGATAATAGTAATTTCCTATGTAATAAATTAACGTTGAAGGAACTTAATTTATTTATACAAGAAGCAAATAATCTTGCTGAAAAAATAGTAGAATATGATCCATCAACGGAACGAAGCACAAAATTTAAAAATGGTCTGAATACTCTTCTTGCTCCTTACAAAGAGCTTCAAAAGGATATGCAACACAAAGCATTGCAACCTACTATCCTTTCATTTTTTAAACCATCGTGTTCTAAAGCAATTATTATTGATGAGTAGAAATGTTAACTTTTATTTCTTTTTTTAGTTTATTTTGTTGCAGTTTGTTATTGCTATCGAGTTTAGGTTTTTTTATATTTTAAACAATTGTAATTATTTTAATATCTGTATTAGTTCCGAATACAAAAGTTTTAAGACCAGTCGTTTTATTTTGCAATTTTAAGCGTTTTATTTAGTATGTATAATTTATTAATTTTTGAAATTTTTAATTTTTAAAATTAAATTAAATGAAACTTTTGGCGTCGGTGACCATTTGGCGGTTAACGTGTTAAAAGAACATAGAAGTAGTGGTTTATCCTTCATAATATCTAGTGCTTCAATATTCGCGGATTCAACATTCGCGGCGTATTTTTAGAACCTAACCCTCGCGAATGTTGGGGCCTTACTGTATACCCTGCGTACAGCGCCATCCGATGTCAGCGTAGAGTACTAATCATAGATCAAAACCAATTTTTGCTAGAACAATGGTGTAAAACTACGCTAATTTTAACCGCCAAATTTAAAAATTAAATAATATTTTAAAAAAATAACAAATATTGTTTTGAAAATAGAAAATAAATGTATTTTTGTCAGTAAATTAACATAATTATTAACTTATAAAATAACATTGTAATAATAACTTATACTAACTAAGAATAATTATAAGAACTAACTACTAATGAACTTTTTTCTTAGTTTTAATTTTTTTAAATATGTTTTATATGCAGCTGCTGTTAAATTATCTAACTCTATATATCTTAAATCTCTGCCACTTAAAATATTATTAATTATTTTAACATAATAAAATAATAAAATATTAACAAATATTAAAATAAAATCATTAATGCAATTTTGATGTGCGTCACAAAATATATCTGAGTACTCAGTTTTCCCACGTAATAAATACTCAGATAACTTTTGTTTCACACCGTGTTGAAAAATTATTATAGGTAATACTGCAAGCGCCTTTATACTGAGATTTGCAAATATCTCTATGAATTTGCTGTTCGGTTGAAAAAGTTTGCAGTTAGTATATTGTTTTAGCCGAATGTATAAATTTTGTGGTATATCGTATGGGGCTTGCATTTTCTCTTTACAAGTCTGGCAATTAATTCGTCTAAAAAATTTTTTCGCAACAGCTCCAGCAACATAAGCTGTTGCAAAGTCATATTGCATTTCAGTGTCTTTTAACGGATCTGAAGTCTATGAGACAAGGATAATTCTATTTGTTCTATTACAATCGGAGAATGAGTACCAAGCAAAAAAGATTTTAAATCACAAAGAGCACCAACTGTTTGATCTCTCTCACAGTTGGCGGCGGTGGAATGCGGAGAAACGTAATTATTTATTATTAAAGATTTAGCAGAAGAAATGAATGATGAACACGTGGGATTGATGTTTCTTACTCCATGGCTTCTTATACTTGAAAAGAATTTTCAACGGGATCTTGATTAAATGATCGTGGAGCCATATGTTGAAATCCTATCCCTGATAATTTTTTCCACAAGTATAAGAAACCATCAAGTGTAAAAATCCAGTTCTTCAAAGACGGAATTAGCACATGTTTTTCAGACTGCGGTAACGTGAAATATATTCTTTCCTGGCGAACCATATAATTTGCTCCCGTTAATACTATCAAAAAGTTTGTCAAAAAAGAAACATAAATCTGTCGTATCAGAGGCCTTAGGTGTTATATAGTATACAGACGATGGTAACAAATCATTACTAATCAATGCTCTGCTTCTTAACGCAGATGCAACTGTATGGCTAAAAACTTGAGCACACTTACTTACTTTCATTTTATTAATTTTTTTAGCCATAACGTGTTCATCTGTTAACTTAATACATTGATTATAATGCTGACCAAGTCTTTTATCCAAATGGTAAAAGTCTACAATATGTTCCCAAGATGCTATTCTTTCAACACCATTTTCGGTAAAATGTAAATTTTTCGTAAGCAAATTATTCCGGATACCTTTTAGAAGATGAGGACCATCATATAAATGAATGACTTCCTCGTCATCTATAAGATATCCTTGATACCTGTTTTCTATATTACTCTTAATACAAATATTATTAGTTTCTTTTAAGAAGAAGCTAATCGCGGCTGTATTAGTAACACCTTGGTCACATATTGTACACACTACACGCAGTCCTGTTTGTCTAATATGTCTAATGACATCTTTCAGTATACGTATTAGATCTGGGGTACTGGTGCAGTTTTCCACAAAATAAAAGCAAACTACTTGCTTCCATTTTCTATGGATTCCTTTTACCATGAATAATAATGCATGATTGGCAAATTTAGGTTTCCTGTTTGACCCAGTTGGCATTATAAGTTGGCATTATACTGCAAGCCAGTATTTAATGACACTTCGTCAAACATTAAAATGCAATATTTATCTAAATCATTCTGCATTTTATTTACAGAATGTTTTAGATGTTCAAAAATGGACTTAAAAGGAAAATAAGCTAAAAGCTTCTGTAGAGTCTTCCTGGATGGCAAAGAAAAGAAATTTGATAAGAAACGGCATCCTTTACCACTTTGCTTCTAAATCGAAAGAGCTAGCACCTTGTCGTCCCATGTAAACCGTCGTCCGCGTGGTTCTTTTTTTTTGATTTCTGCACTGGCTGCTAAAGAAATTTATAATGGCTTGATTTAAATTTTTGACATTCACTAACAGCTGTGGATTTCTCCTCAATTCCATTAGTTTTTGTCTTGTCGTTTTAGCATTTCTCTTAGCGTGCCACAATGCTCTTTTACTACAGCCGTGTTGCAATTGCTGCAGTTTTTCACAAAAGGTAATTTCCTCCGTTTCTTATCTAGAGAAAATTAAAAATAATTTTAAATAAGAATGTTTATTCAGTTTTTATAATTTTTACCAATCATTTCTTTTTCGTTACGTGTGTGAAGCCGTTTCCTATTCAATTCTAATAATATGTTAGAATTTTCTTCATAAGATGAGCTTGGAGCGACTTCACCTGGTTGTTTACTGCATCCAGGATAGACTCGTACAACACTTGATTTAAAATCAGATAGTTTGATAGGACTAGTTAGTTGGCCGGTTTGTTCTTCCTGGATAGATTCTATAAAACATGAACATATACAATATTAAATTTGGTATATATTGAATTATATAACTATCAATTATGAAACTAAATAATTAATTTCATACCATGCAACATACCTGAAATATGTGGAGTTAGTTGATATGATTCAGACAAAAAGCAATCAACAACTGTTTCTTCATATAAATCTAAATAATATAATATATTATTTAGATATTTAATCGATTTAATCGACAATTTTCTGTAAAACTTCATTTACCTGGTAAGAATAATGTAGGTAAAGCACGCTTTTTCAATTTGTCTCCAACATAGTTACACATTGGTGTAAAATGTTTCGCACATACACAATAGTTACGCAGACGTTCTTCATTAATTAACTCATATAACTTAGGATTTTTTACTCGCGAGAGCCAAGCCTTTCAAATGCTAGGGTCTATAGGAAAATAATATCTAGAAATATAGAAACAA
This sequence comes from Onthophagus sagittarius, assembly GCA_036711965.1. Classification (NCBI taxonomy): domain Eukaryota; kingdom Metazoa; phylum Arthropoda; class Insecta; order Coleoptera; family Scarabaeidae; genus Onthophagus; species Onthophagus sagittarius. The sequence continues at coordinate 57,791,516 of JASERS010000001.1, forward strand.
AAATGATAGCGCCGTATTAATTAATAATTTTTTTTAGTTTACCTTTTCTTGTCTTTATCATTACAAAAAGACACATAGCAAGGTTTAATAAAAGACATCTTTAAAAATTAAAATCTTACTTAATTGGAAAATGAGTATGTCAAAAATAAATTTATTTATTTTGACTTATTTTATTTATTTATGTTAATTTATATTTTTAAATATTATTATTAAAAAGGCAAAGAATGGCGCTTTATTAGAAAAAAATTATTAGAAAAGATTAGTTATCTACGCTGACATCGGATGGCGCTGACGATGGTTACAATTTTCATACATTAGAGATCTCCCCCATGCGCGGTACTTTAGAAATCTAGGGACTTTCACTTTAGTAAGAGCACGCGAGAACCTGGCTGGAAACTCTGCTATTAGTTGGAGACAGTCCCCTGAGATGGCTCGTACATCGCAATGTTGTTAAAATAGTAAACTTCATTCATTCAAATTTGAAAACGCGCAAAATTTTACATTTAAATCGATATTTAACTCGATATTTAAACTGTTTAACTCTTTCTTTAAAATATTAGTAATGATAGTAATTACCATTTACCACATCATCATTTCGGTTAAACTCAGACTCCAAACATCCTTAATGTTAAGAATAATTTGGATTCTAAGTACATCGTTATAAATGTATAATGAATAAGACCTTAATATTTTAGTTTAACGATGTATAGTATATTTATAAATATAGGTGCTACACGTGTTTCGGTTTATATAAGAACCGTCATCAGGCACGACTGTAACTAAATTGAAAAGTTGATAAACACAATTAAAAACATGATACAATCAATTCTAAAAATTTACCGTAATTATAGAAATACATCTTCAAATCGAACCGTCAAAAAGTTTCCTACATAAATAAAAGTATTTTTCATTGTATTTTTGCTAAAAAAGCAATAAACAAACAGACTACAATTAATTTGAAACAATACAAACATAAAATTACCTTGAAAAACACAATTGCATTAACAATAGAGAAACGTATTCTTAACCATTCGATACAGGCACCGGACTCTCACTCCGGGCACAGAATAACCAGAAAGGACAAAGAGGCTCTCCCGCCAAAACTCATTTTTATGCGCATGTGCTGGTCCGCCATATCGTTGGAGTTTATTTACATCCCTGTTACTACGTACGTTTGTTGAAATTATTTGATTGCGAAAGTTTTTCTTCGAGTTATACCCTAGTTATTTAGTATATTATTCTATTTTTTCTAATATTTTAAAGTAGTATTGGTTTTTTTATCTTTTAGCGTGGTTTATTTTTCAATTTTTTTAATAATAATTTTTTAGTAGTTACTATTTTAATTAATTCATTAAGCTAATTTATCAGATTAAGATTATTTTATACCATAACGTTTCACAATCCGAATATGAAAAAAGCACCTAGTGCAAAATTTTAAATTGTAAATAATTTATAAAATAAAAATTTTTAATATTTTTAATTAACAATATACTGTACTAAATGAATTTTATATAATGTATTAAATTTTCATAACAATAACCATAATTATATCTTCAATAGATTTTAGTAAAAGTAAATTTCAAAACCACTTTATTGGACACTCTCCTACAATAGAGGAGTACTTTACGTTTAAAATTAGCGCCTACACGCCAACGCTATGGCCGAAGGTCAAACAAAATAGCTGGTGAAACATCAAAGGCACCGCCGGTTTTGTCCTTTCTGGTTATTCTGTGCTCCGGGTTCTGCACCCTCTATTGTTTAACAGAAAAGGCAACTTTTTTACCGACATAATTATGTCATTTTAGTGTCAAAAATTTCTTAGTGTACAACACAGTAAAATACGAATATAAATACGATAGCGAAGAAAAATACTGTTTGAAGGTGAAGACTGAAGCTTTTCAAAAAATTTTGCAGACGGTAAGATGTTTTTTTTCCGTTCAAAATGGCTTCTTATGTGATTAGAAGAAACGAAGAAGATAATGAAAGCTGTAGAACATAAATGCCCCGAAAAATGTTCAGCGTATTCAACGCGGGCATTTATTTGCCTATCGCAAATTTTATGATAATAAAAAATTTTTTTTAATTATTGTCTTAAAAAGAATACAAATTAAAGTCCCTAGATTTATAAAGTACCGCGGTTTCCAGAAGACTGTTACTGCTTCTAGAGGATTTAAAATACTTCCAGACGACTTACAATGCTTTCAGATAACTTGATATAGCATCTAGAAAACTTAAAACTTTCCAGAAGACTTGATGTTGTTACCTCTAGATGATTTGCTACTGTTTTAAGAAAACTTTATATTGCTTTCAGAAGACTTGAATTTCTAGACTGATATTTCTAGAAGACTTAAAATGATGAATTTACAGATGTCTTACAATGCATCCAGACGACTTACAATGCTTACAGATGACTTACAACGCTTTTAGAAGCCTTGATATTGCATCTAGAGGACTTGAAGTGTGTCCAGACGACCTACAATGCTTCCAAAGTACATTATGTCGCTGTTAGAAGACCGAAGATGCTTCCAGAAGACTTGATATTGTATCTAAGAAACTTGATATGGTTTCCAGAATACTACTTCCAGATGACTTACAATACTTCCAGAGGACTTACAATGTTTCCAGAAGACCTTATACTTACTTTTAGAAGACTTGAAATACTTCAAAATTACTTGAAGTGCTTCCAAAAGACTGGATACTACTTCTAGAAGACTTGATACTGCTTCTAGATGTTTTAAAATGCCTCCTAAAGCTTTGATACTGCCCCTATAAGACTTTATACTGCTTCTAGATGATTTCAAATGCTTTCAGAAGACTTGAGAAGTTTCCAAAAGACTTGATACTGCTTCTAGAAAATTTTAATAATTAAGAATCGATACTGCTTCTAGATATTTTAAAATGCTTTCAAAAGATTAGATATAGCCCCTGTAAGACTTTATACTATGTCTGGAAGATTTGAAATGCTTTCAGAAGATTCGAGAAGATTCCAGAAGACTTGATACTGCTTCTAGATGTTTTAAAATGCTTCCTAAAGGCTTGATACTGTCCCTGTAAGACTTTATACTGCTTCCAGAAGATTTCAAATGCTTTCAGAAGACTTGAGAAGTTTCCAAAAGACTTGATACTGCTTCTAGATATTTTAAAATGCTTCCAAAAGATTAGATATAGCTCCTGTAAGACTTTATACTGTTTTTGGAAGATTTGAAATGCTTTCAGAAGACTCGAGAAGATTCCAGAAGACTTGATACTACTTCTAGAAGATTTAAAATGGTTACAAAAGTCTCGATATTGGCTCAGGTAGGCTTAATATTGCTTCTAGAAGATCTAAATTGCTTCCAAAATATTTGGAATGCTAACAAAAGATTTGATATTGCTGTCAGAATACTTAACATTGCGTCTATAAGGCTTGAAATGCTTCCAGAAAATTAATTTATTTGGTGCCAATCGTATTTTCATTGCAAATCTTTCTTAATGCTCCCAAACTTCTAAACGATAAATCTTCTTTCATGAAATCCCGGCATGAACCTGGAATATACTGGGACTGGACTGAAACTGAAATGTACAAGTATCTTAAACTTGAGATACCATTCCTAAGATGACTAATTGTTTAATTGTTAAGATTTCAAGGCATTAAAGATGGTATTTGCACCTCCTAGTGGTCATCTCAGAATCCTGAAAATAATTTCCTGTATTTTCTCTTAGCCACTTTAGTCATAAAGTTTTTTTCCTGCAAGTCTGCTGTCAAATAATTTCCAGTATTTTCTCTTAGCCACGATTTTATGATTAATAAAATCCTTTCCTGCAAGTTTAACTATCGACTTACAGAGTCTTTTAGCAATTTGCAACCGCTGGTTCGGCGGACCGCAACCATTCAAGTTAACATTTTTTTTAAATATATCCGTTCTTGTCTACGAAAAAAGGACTTACTTTCGAAAATAAGTTTTGGTGGAAACAGCTAATAAAGGTAAATAGGTCATTTCGTCAGTTTCTAGTTAGTTAATCCCTAACTAATCAAAGTATTATTTCAGATCAGAATGTTGTCGTTGTTAATGGCGTTAGTTGCTAGTTTCAGATTTCTAAATATATAATACTGTAGAAGTGAGTTTGTAAATATAATTATATTGGACATTTTATTACTGATTGCGCAAGTGAGGAATTATCTTGGGATTAAATGAGAACACAAGCTGAGTAACTCATCTCCACAAAGCTCGAAATCAAGTAGAGGATTATCAAAATTTATGTGGAAATACAGATAGCTCAAACGGTTCGTCGTTTTAACTACACTGAGGTCACTCTGGAAGTGCTGCCAATGAAACGGCAGATGAGCTAGTGCTAAAGCGTTTTTAGGACCAGAACCAGCAATTTGTGTAAGATTTACGATGCCCAAATAGAGGATTCGAAGAATTCTGCAGCTAACTGATTTATCTTTAGATCGTCAGTGGTACATCTAACACAATCTTCGTAGCTTTATAAGCGCCGGTTTTTGAAAATAAGTATGGGTGCTGGATAGTGAAAAAACTGAATTGGGAAAAGATTCAAACGACAAATGACTGTTCTCAAAACAAAAGTGATATGAAAAACGTCCATGTATCTTGCGCCTATGGTTAATTTGCAATAGAAATGCCTTATATCAACAGTGCTTACACCTTCACAAGCAATATTTGGTCTATAATTGAAATTTTTTGAACTTTTGAAATGAACATTTTGTATCCTAGCAGTATTTGGTATTTTGGAAGCAAAATCAAATTGTATTAACAATTTCGTGCCTTTTGCAATAAAAATGTCTTTTTTAAGACTTTGCATTTTCAAACATTTTTTTGTCAGTAGTTTTACAAACGGTATCAAGTCTTTTGGAATCATTTGAAATCTTCTAGAAATAGTATCAAGTCTTTCAGCTGCAGCATAAAATCTTGTGGAAGCAGTTCAAGCCTTCTGAAAGCTATGTTAAGGCTTCTAGAAGCATTATCAAGCCTTCCAGAGGTAGTATCAACATTTTTGAAAGCAGTTCAAGGCTCCTGGTAGCTTATCAAGTTTGTTTTAAGCAGCATCAGCCACCGAAGAAACGAAAGGTGAACTTTAATAATGTTCTCGAATCGGGGGCGGAGCAAAACGTTTTTCTCACACATAAACTCCCTATTCGTACACCTGGTCACTGACATGCTGTCAAATCACCATTTTGGCTCGAATCGTTTGAATACATAGATATCATGAACCGCGGTACTTTAGTAATCTAGGGAGTTTAATACAAATCTCTTATTTGGCAAAGAAACCCGGACTCTCAGTCCGGTGCGAGCACTCACGTCAAAAAAAAATGCGTGTGTACTGGAGGGTTAAAAACTACAGGTTACAGACCAAGAAAACGGGATGGTTTGATGAAGAAGGACGTAGACAAACTGTCTCGAAAAATATCAGTGTGCGCATGAAAGAGATGAAGTTGTAAAAACTAGTTGCTATGCTTAAATGAATGTTAAAAAGTATCTACTTTTACTAAAATCGGTAAAGTCGTTTAAGAGAATATTGTTACAGTGAAGACCGGTTATAGCGAGCAATCAAGGGACCGAAAAAATTGTTCGCTATAGACGGTACCTCGTTATAACCAAGGTTGTCGTAATATGTAACACAAATTTTAATACTTGTGCAAAAAGTAGTAACCAGCAATTTTAAAAACAAATTAAAAAAATGTTTTTATTTTTGTTCTTTTACAATGGCATTTTTGTTTACTCACTATCAGAAATTAATCACTATGAGAAATATTGTTTGCTTTAAAAGTATATGATTGAAAAGGTAAAAACAAAAAAATACATGCTTCAAGACAGATACGACTACCCTATAGATTAAAACTAATTAACTAAACATCTATGCTATTTTACATCTAAAATTTATTTTTATTGAAATATTGTCGGATGTATTTCTGTTTTATGCTTTTCTGTAATAATTCCTGGTGTATATTTTTTATTTATTGTACCGCATGCGAACATATATTTAGTATTGTCCGCATAGTTGGTTGCAATGTAACGTGTCACCCTAGAAAAATGCTTTTAAAAATTAATTTCTTGATATGTTTCGTTCTACCTCCTCATCTGATTCACAGTCAGATTCATTATCTTTATTCAACACTTTAAGACATTATTTCAGTGTCAGATAGAATGGAACTAGTAATAACATCGTCATCGATAGTGGCAAATAAATTTAAATTGATACCGTCTATTTCCAAACTGTTTTTCTCTGCCCAACTAGAAAGATTTTCTTCCACACAGATACGCGTAATCAATTAACCAAAGCAATCCATATCTTTTACTAACTTGAACAATAACTTTTTTCGGTAAAATGTTTTCATTGATTTAATTATGCCTTGGTCCATCAGTTGTAAAACAGAAGATGAATTTGGCGGAAAGTACGCAAGTTCAATACATTCTAAGTTGTTAATATGAGGATGCCCAGAGAAATTGTCTACCAATAACAAAATTTTTCTTCAAAAAAGAATTTTTTTGAACATTTCACTTGTCATCCAAGCTTTGGAATTGTTAAAATAATTTACTGGCAGGTTTTGATCGTTCTTAAAACAACGAGGTGACTTTAGCTTTCTTATGACACATAATTTTGATTTTTCAAATCCGTTCATGTTAGTGCTAACGAAGACCGTCAACTTCTTCGATAACTTACTACCTACACATTTTTCACCTTTAAATTTTAATGTCTTGTCCGGTGTAAGTTTATAAAAAATAGCAGTTTCGTCCCCATTAAAGATGTCGCAGTCTTTGTATGTTGGATGAAGCGAAGGCCAATCTCTTTCCAATTATTTGCAATTTCCATATTTACAGATGCAGCTTTTCCGTGGATTTTCCCTAATCGAATGTTCTTCCAATGTTCCCTGTGGGTTCTTGAATCTGTCGATCCAACCTTTGGAACATACAAAATCACCGCGACTTGTAAACGGTTGATTGGAAATGGATTCACCGATATTATTAAGTTCATTTGCTTTGTTTTGTAAAATCATTGTAGAAATCGCGGCTGTTTGTCTTTTTGAAGAAAGCCATTATATGAGACCTTTATCAACATCAGCCCGTTCAGGTTTACGAATTCTTTTCATTTTCATATTTGTATGTTTTCTCTCTAAATATTTATTTCTATTTGTCCATATTGTCGACATCGTTGAACTACTTAATTTATAGTCGCGACATATATGTACATTTTTGCATCCCCGTTCGAGTTTTTCTATTATATTTATTTTATCTTTTAATGTAAGAGGTTTTCGACGTTGTTTTTCCATTTCTGTAACGACGTATTCAAGTTCACGTAAATCTAGCGATAAACTAAACTGTCGATGCTGCCTGTATATGATGCCTAAATGGCGCGTCCGAGCTCTCGTTTTAACCGAACTCTCGTTATAACCGAGATTTTTTACTTGTAAGGATAGGATTTTTCACGGGACTTGGAAGCTTGCTCGTTATAGAGCAAACTCGTTATAACCGGTCTTTACTGTATCAGACATATTATTTTTGTGAATAAAAAATTCTTCTTTAAGATCCATGTCTCTGGATTTCTTCATGTTTCTTATCACAAATAAGTTATTAATACAGGTCTTATGTTTTTCATTGTTAAGATGTCTAAAAATTCCTGAATATGGTTTTGTTAGATGTTCCTTAAACCGAATGTTGATGTTACGACCTGTTTGTTCAATGTAAAATTTATCACAGTCCCCACACTTAATTTTATATATACTGCTTTTTTGACCTTGATCAAATTTGTGTTTATTATTAATTAACAATTGACCTAATTTGAAGTTTGAGTTAAAGGCGGTTGTAATATTAAATTTTGATAGATTTTGTTTAAAATCTTTTTGAAGAGTCGGACTGAAGGGTATAGTAATAAGCTTAGACTTAATATTATAATGAGGGTAAATATTGTTAATTATTCTGCGTTTGTGTATATTATTGTAAATATTTTGCAGTTCTTTTATGTTATAGTTGTTATTTAGACCTATTTTAAGTATCTTTTTTAGTTCATTAATGTAATTGTTTTCGTTTAAACGAATGTTGTTCAGCCTATTAAATAAAAATCTAAAACTAGCTTGTTTGTGCTGATTGCAACTGAAAGAGTTTTTTTGGTAAGGTGCAATCAGTAGTGGTGTGTTTTCTGAAAATATGAAAATTAAATTTCATTTCGTTGAAGTTTTTTCTAATTTCTAGATCTAGGAAGTTATGCTTATTATCTATTTAATATAATTGTAAGAAGCTAATAATTGCAAGAAACCTCAAGAAGAACGACATCGTGGTGCGATACGGAACGGTTTCCAAAATTCGGACTACACTCCCGATAGCCAAGGACAAGCTACCTCTATTAAAAGGAGCGGATGTCGATCGGTTTTCATGCAGTTGTGGGAAGTTTTCAAAGAACACGAGAGGGATGTGAGGCTGAGGAAGATTCAACAGTCGGCGGTTGTGGAACATTGCCATTCAGAGGGACATCGAATAAACTTCGACAAAACAAAGGTTCTGGCTAGAACCAATAAATATCATCAACGGCTGACAAGAGAAGCCATAAAAATCCACCGACATAAAAACAACGTCAACAGATAAAATGGCTGGGAACTCAGTAGAACATGGAACATGGAAAAAGTATCCAAGTATTGCTAATTTTACTTGGGTCTGAGGTCCGAACCTTTTTTGTTCTAAACTCACTTTTTCTAGCATCATACGCATATGTATCTTTAAAAACCGTCGCCTATGAAAATGAGTGAATAATTGTTAAAAGATGATGAGAAACTTTCAAAGAAGTTTGAAGGTTAAAGTAAATATATCGAATGCTTACCCTAGTTACAAAGAAATCGATAGAGAAACCGCAATTTCCACGCAAAATCTAAACTATCGAGATTATGAATTTGTAACAAACGACCTCAGAGAGAGAGGCAATTGAAAGAGACAATTGCTCTCTCTTTTCATTCTTCTTTGAGTTTAGTAGAATATCCCCAACAGAACAACAATTATATATATGTATTACCTTTAATTTTGAATCCCAACATCCCAAGTTAACCGTGCGATCTTTTTATTATTTTTTTTAGTCGCCATACATGAAAGCACTGATCATAAATCAGTATTTCGCCCGTCCCTAAATACACTTTCTAGATACGCCACTGAACGGCCCTGTATATTAAACTGCGTTTTGTATTAATTATTTTGCTTAAGTCAGCTAAAACTGACTAAAGCGATAAATCGCGTGAGTTGTTGGTGCGCGATCGAGTTTGCCTCGTAGAGGAGAGTTGAGTACTAACTATCAAGGTGTATAGAAGTTACAGGTTCTCCTAGAGTTTGCTCCATTTTAGTGTATCTTGAAGCTAAGCTCCTGTAGCGTCCGAATTCTGGAAGAAGACGGCTTCGTATCATAGTAGTAGTAAGTGTAATTAATTAGTAATTACTATTTTTCTTAATAATTATGTTCATTACTGATGCCAATTGAATCAATAAATAAATTTTCCATCTTAGTTTGCAAATTTTACAGGAGCAGTTTATTGCTACTTATTAAATTTATTTGAGCTACTAATTAAAGTTTTGAATTTAGTATTCTGTTTGAATAACTAGTGAGTGAGTTGAGTGTTAATGTTAACGTTTTTTAAATATTTTAATTTATCATTTTTTCTTAAATTATAATATTATTACTCTTGATTTAATAATATATTAATATACAGTGTGTACATAAAGTATCGAATCAATTGGATATAAATTCGGGGGATATTTTATGATCATAGGATCATTTATGATGAATTTTTCCTTCCTTTTCATAAGTGCACGCTACCGTAACTTCTCCACCGGTACACCACTGGATTACGTTGATGCCGACACTTATACTTCCTAAGAAATTATTTCTATTTAATCCACATCACCACGAAAAACAAAACGTTGAATGTTCGTTAAATGTTGAATAACTACTACTATAATAGATCTTTAATTTATCTCTTTCATTATTTCATGTTTCTAAAAAAATTGAATTAGTGTGGAACGAAGACGAACGCATACGGGGCATGCAAACGGTTTCGACGAGAAAGGCTAAAGAAGCGAATGAGATGACAAGCTATCTTGAATTATATTTTATAGTTATACGGGGTGTAACTTAAGTGATAACTATAATTTCAAGGGGGATTCCGTGTTATATTTTAAGTACAAAAGTGTATATAAACATGGGTACGCAAATGCTTCGTTTCCGAGATATAGGGGGTCAAAGTTGAAAAAATAAATAATAATACAACCTTCAAAAAAACATTTATTTGTGCATTTTTATTTGAATGTACAATAATAATAATATTTTATTTACCAAACTTTAATTAAATCAAATGTTCAAAATGAGACACTGCGACCGCGACTTTCAATACAAGAATGCAATCTTCTGCTCATCGACTGTCGCATCGACGTTCCAAAATTCCTGGTGTGTTACGTATGATATTATAAGAATTGAAAATTCTGTTTCTTAAACTATGTTCATCTTCAACTGGCGTTGCATAAACAGGCGACTTCAGTTGTGCCCAAAAGAAATAGTCCAGCGGATTAAGGTCTGGAGATTGTGGTGGCCACGGCTGAGGTCCACCCCGACCTATCCATCGCTCAGTAAAAGTGTCATTAAGATGTTGGCGTCGTACATAAACCACATGTCATTTCTGGTTGCTAGTGGTACATCATCTAACAGACCAGCCAATGTGTCATCTAGAAATTGTCTGTCCATTCTTCCATTCTCCAAGTCTCACCATTCAGCCGAGGAGGAAAAAAATGCGGTCTGATGGCATGATCACCGAGAACTCGACCCACACATTGACCGAAAACTGCTGCTGAAATCCACGTTCTTCAATGGCATGGGGATTTTCATAGTTTCAAAAATGTTTATTGTGGAAGTTTCTGATGGCATCATGTGAAAAACTTGCTTTATCTGTGAATAGAATTTTAGACGTAAAATTGTGCAGAAAAATCTCTTGGCAACAGTGGCTGCACGCGTTGAATGTGGTATGGATGAAGTAAATTTCTGTGCAAAACCCTCCAAACACTTTGATGACTGATGTTAAACTGTGCAGATAATTTTTGAGTACTTCTTGACGGATTCCAGTCTTTGTAAGATTGCTTCTTCTAGTTGTGGTGTCATTATTGTTCTCGGTCTACCAATACGTTCAGCCTGCGCATTTATAGATCCAGTTTCGGACAGTCTAGCATGTAGCCTTATGAGTTCTTAATGTTCTTGCTGTTGGAAGTGGTCTATTAGGATATCGTTCCTTGTAAAGTCGACAGCTTCTGCAGCATTTGCATCTGTTAGCCCATAAATGAAATGCATTTCAGCTAATTCAAGTTAACTGCAAAATAATAGATGTTTAACTGACAGTAATATTGACACTTACGATTTAAATACGATTTAGTTTCTCAACTTTGACACCCTATATCTCGGAAACGAAGCAGTTGCGGACCCATGTTTATATGAATTTTTGTGTTTAAAATATAACAAGGAATTATCCCTTGAAATTAAAGTCATCACTTAAGTTACACCCTGTATATAGTTCAAGATACTATATCTTAATGTCAAATAGATGCAGGTAAACATCGGAGAGACAAAAGTCATGAATTTCTGCAAGATAGGAAGAAGAAAGGAAGACGAATGAATATGGCAGGCAGGAGAAATAGAAATTTACACTTATTTGCAATATGGTTTCTTGAAATCTAATAAAGTTCGGTTGCACTTGAGCACGATGGTTAAAAAGCATTCGACTGATGGAGTATATTGGAGAATGGGGAAAAGAGAGGTTCTGTATGAAGGCTTGGTAAGGAGTGCAATTATGTGGAATGGAAAAAACAAGGAAGTGTGGTTGACAAGGAAGTCTCCAGGATAGATAGTAACGGAAAAGAAACTAGAATGGAAGCTGGAAGAATAACAGGAAATGAGAAAAAGAAAACTACACTGTAGGATCTTGGGGCAACTGTGGAGAAATTAGGGATAGAAGATTGAGGAGGGCAGAATGAGAGGTCCAACCTTTCAATAGAGTGATTTAAGTAGCCTTAATATTTATTTATTCGTTATAAATCTATGATTACAATTTATTCGACACAATTAGTTTTAATTCTCATTTAAATAACTTATCTTAACAAACATTTACATAGGAGATATTTTTGTACCAATTTCCCTGGTTGGTCTCACCAACATTTCAGAAATCTAAAATTACACCATAGTCCTCAATATTTATGTTTAAATTGATTAATCGCAATAAATTTGGGATACTTTACTTACATTCATTCGGGGAGGTGTAGAAAGTAAATAAACAATCGTATCAGCAATATCTTCGGAATAAATAAAGGGAAGGCGACCATATAGCTTATCACTTACGTCTTTTCCATACCCACTTTCCATAATATCAGTTTTAACTAATCCAGGAGCCAAATTCTAGAAATAAAGAGAAATTAATTTTTTTTATAACCATAAAAATTAAACTCACCGTAATTCGAATGTTACTTCCTAATTTAGCTAATTCCGAACGGATATTTTCAGTCATAATTTTTAAACCGAATTTAGAAGATGTGTACAGAAACAAATTAGAATCGAGACAATCGTAATAACCATGAACACTGCCTATATTGATCATGTATCCGTCGATTTTATGTTCTCTCATAATTCTTACAGCTTCTTTGCATGCAGTGGCTACGCTCATAAAATTTGTGTCCATAACTTGTTTCCAAACTTCAAACTCGCCTGATAAAATCGATGCATACCTAATAATACCTGCGTTGTTAATCAAAACGTGTACTGGTCCCACCTTTTTGGTAACCCATTCGAAGGCATCAATAATCTCTTCGGGTTTTGTCATGTCGACGCATAGGGCAAATAATCTTCCGTTTTGATTTTCGGCCAAATTTTCAATCAATTCTTTTCTTCTAGCAAAACCAACTACCTAATAATAAAAATATTATTTAAAATTTAAAATCTTTACAAAAAATTAAATTGATCATGTTTGATGGTACCTTCATTCCTAGATTTAATAAAGCTTTTACTGTTGCTGCCCCAATCCCGGCACTTGCTCCAGTTACAATTGCAACTTTATCGTTTAGCTCCATTTGGTATAAAATATTATTTGAGACTGGTCAAGATTTAGTATTTACTTTATTTATGCAGTGAGGAGATATGTTCCGGTATTTATATGTTCGCGGTAGACATTCCTAACCTTTTATCTTATCGTTTGATTATTAATTAGTTGATGTTTGAGCGAATGAAATTTAAGAAAAAATGGATATAACGCATTAGATTGTGAAACATCGTAATAAAACACAATCCAAAAAGAAAATAGAGTAATAAATGTTCAACAGATTAGCTTTAAACTAAATATTAACGGGTTCCTTATCTAGTTATATTATTTCATTTTCTTTTGGAATAAACTGCGTAGTAGTTGATGGAGTTGAAAAAACTCTATTAGAAAATAGACTCTAGAAAAAATGAAAATTGGTGCTATCTAAAAAAAACGATTCACTGGCTCAGCACAATAATTAACACAGCCATAAAAGATATCTCGAAAAGATCACAGGTATCCCGAAAAGAACAACAGAAAATAGTAGCACGAGAGTTTTTGGTTTAAAAGATTAAGATTGGTTTTAAAAAGTGTCTCGTTTAGCAATTATTGAAAGTCCTTGAATATCAATAATCACTAATTGCCTTATTGATAGCTCTTGAAACAAATTTTCGATCTGTTGGAATTTTTTTCCTCCGACTCGTATTTAACGCTCAATAAAAAGACAATTCAAATCATACCTCCTACTGATAGATACATACACCGTCAAAGTCATTAAAGCCTGTTGAGATAGTCCCCAGATATAACAAAAAATATGAAGATTGTTAAGAAGTTTGACTATCAATGACTCCCAAACGAGCCACTTTTTCCATATACTTGGAGACTATCCAGATATAACAAAAAAATATGATGTTTGTTAAGAAGTTTAACCATCAATGACTCCCAAACGAGTTACTTTTTCCATATAGTTTTCTAAACCAATCTTAATCTTTTGGACCCAAGTATCTCATGACATCATTATCCATACTTTTTTTTCCGGACAGCCTGTTTTATCACCTCAACAAAATCCTTATTAGTGCTAATTATTAGGACGCATATAATTTATTTGCTCCCCGGCGCGAACAACAGCAGTTACGACACTGTCTGATGAAGATGATTTTTTGTTTAAATTATTTAAACTACTTTTTTATCTGTTTAGATGACGTATGAATTTCTTCATAAGCGACGGCTTTTGTAAATACGTATGGGTACAGAAAAAAAACTGAATTGGGAAAAGATTCGGTCATGCTGAAACTGAATTTTGAAGAAATAGCTGAATAGTACATTAAAATTAGAAAAATAATTGAAAATGGTAACTTAAATCCAGATAAAACCATTAAAGTGCATCTATAAAACATTCAGGCTTTAATGTCAGTTTTTATGTTCTGACATAAAGATTTAGTATTCTGCCAAAACTTGAGTATTTTGGAAGTAAAATCAAATTTTATTAATGCAGATTCTTGCCTTTTGCAATAAAAATGTCTACTGCCTAAATAGGATTACTTACGTCAAGATTTTGCATTTTGTCCAGCATTTAATATTTTCCATGTAAACTCAAATTGTATATCAACAGCAGTATTTAAAGTTTTCTAGAAGTGGTATCAAGTCTTTTGGAAGCATTACAAGTTTTCTAGAAGCAGTATCAAGTCTTCTGGGAGCATAGTAAGTTTTGTGGAAACATTTCAAAGCTTCTGGAAGTAATAGCAAGCCTTGTAGGGGCAGTATCAAGTCTTCTGGTGTCATTTTGCACTTCTGGAAGCATTTTAAGTCTTTTAGAAACAGTATCAAGGCTTCTAGAAGCATTTTTATTCATATAGAAGGAGTATTAAGTCTTCTAGAAGCATTGCAAATTTCTGGATATATGTCAAGGCTTCTGGAACAAATATCAAGTTTTCTAAAAGCAGTAGTAAGTTTTTCAAGTCTTCTGGAAGCATTTTTGGTCTTTTCTAAAAGCAGTATCAAGTCTTCCAGGGGTAGTCTTTAATTGACAGTATTTGATCTTTCGACATCAAGATTTGGTATTCTACCAAAAGTTGGGTGTTTTGCAAGCAAAATCTAATTTAATTAACGCAGTTTCTTGCCTTTTGTCTGTTATTAATAGTAGTTGGACTACTTACGTCAAGATTTTGCATTTTGTCCAACCGAATTTAATATTTTCAAAGCAAACTCAAATATCAAGTCTTTTGGGAGCATTGCAAGTTTTCTGGAAATGTTTCAAAGCTTCTGAAAGCAATATAAAATCTTGCAAGGGTTCTCAATCTGGCATCATTTTAACTCTTGTAGAACCATTTCAAGTCTTTTGGAAGCTGTATCATGTTATTTAGAACCATTTCAAGTCTTTTGGAAACAGTATCAAGTTATTTAGAAGCAGTATCAAGTCTTCTGCAGGCAGACCAGGTTTTCTAGAAGTGGTATCAAATCTTCTGGAAGCAATCAAATCTTTTAGAAGCAGAATTAAGGCTTTTGGAAGCATTTTAAGTGATATAGAAGCAATATCAAGTCTTCTGGAAGCATTACAAGTTTTCTGGAAACATTTCAAGTCTTCTGGAACCAATTGAAATTTTTTGGAAGCATTTTCAGTCTTCTCTAAAAGCGGTATCTAGTCTTTCAGGGACAGTAACAAGCCATTTAGAAGTACTGACAATTCTTTTGGAAGCAGTATCAAGTCTTCTGGAAGCATTTCACATCTTCTGGAAGCTTTTTAAGTCTACGCAGTTAAAAGCAGTATCAAGTCTTCCCGAAACAGTATCTATCCTTCTAGAAGCGTTGCATGTTTTATACAAACATTTCAAGGTTTCTAGAAGCAATATCAAGTCTTCTATAAGCAGTATCAAGATATTTAGAAGCACATCAGTCTTCTGGAAGCAGTATCAAGTCTCCTAGAAGCAGTTTCAATTTCAAAATACATGCTCTCAAAGAAAAGATTAATTGCAGATGCTGGAAAAATAAAACGAAAAAATGAAGAAAAGATGTTTAAATATGGTAATACAATTGCATAAAAAGCAAAACCAAATCATCGTATTTCACGTGTCCTGCTCTGTATCTGATCACATTGTCCTCCATCTAAAAATTTTTTGATCTTTACATTAAACGATGGCAAGCTCAACATTTTCAACGATTGCGGTAAGTTATTATAGAACTTAGATGAGTTGTAAGAAAATGATCTCTAATAATGAAGTCATATGAAACGGTGCTGCGACAATACCCTTGTTTCGAACATTTAAGCTATTTACATCAGTGCGGAATGTAATCTTGTCATACAAATAAGATAGACATTTAAGAAACAGTAACTTATGATAAAATGAAACCATATAGTATATGCGACCGTTAGACATATTCAGCCAACCAAGATCGATGAGCGTAGGCGAGACATGACGTCCTCGTCGAAACCTTGTTTGTTGTCTGTCAGACACCTAACTATCAATCATGCTTATACCAGAATCTTTGAACCCAATAAAGGATAAGATAGCTGATAGCATCCTATGATTGACAGTATCCAAGGCCTCACCATGGTCCAGCAGTGCTAATCCAGTAAGCTAATTAAATTTATCGACAAATTCCCAAATTTGATCATTTATAATCTTTTCCAACACTTTAGACAAAATAGGTAAAATAGTAATTGGTCGCGGGTCCGAAAATCTCAGAGGATTTTTTATCTCTGGCAAAGGTGTTACTAAAGATATCTTCCAACATTTTGGAAAGATTGAGTTTTCAGAAGCTTGTAAAAAAATATCATTAATGCCTTTAACGTCCTATTATATTAATGCCTAATCATATCTCTAGGCAGGGGAGTAAGCCACGGTTCAGATATGGATACTCTGCGCTCATGTCACCCAGAGCTCCTACGTATACTGCGCCTAAACTGATAGCTTTGAACTTCCCTGATAGCTTTTCAGCGGTTTGCTTCTTTCTGTTTACTTATCTCATCACGATTCCACTTTTTTGTTCAACTCAGTGATATCAGCAGCTTACTTTAGTAATTCATCTATTTACCACAACCTGTTTTGAAAGAAGCCTGACATTCCTGAGGAAATTAAGATGGCCCTGAGCAGTAATTTCTGGAAAATCAGCTAAAACAAATTGCCGTTGAATAACAGCATCATGTACCTGTTTTATTAATATTGTTTTAATATTCTTTGCTTTCGGCTTGTACAAAATCAGAATCGATAAAAACGTTTAACTTTTTAATATTGTTCCAATATCTTCAAAGAAAGCTGTAGAGCCTATTTGTCTTTTACCTAAAGTTAAAAAACCGGGACAATTAACTGTCCCGAAAGATTATCTCTAGACGCCGCATAAGACACCTAATTACATGGGGACATTACATTATTCAGAATAAGACGGAAGTAGTTGATTTTAGACGATAAAGGAGAATTGCTACATGCCCCCTATCCTTCCGGGTTTTTTAGCGTAAATCCAATGAATATGATTCGAATCACAAATTTTCGAGATATGTTTTTATAAAATCTAGTAACATAGCAACATAACAGCCGTTCTGCTACCAAAACTGTAAAACGTCCAAAGGAATTGGCGTTCTCATGTCAAACTTTTTTGTTATTACCTTTTATATTTTTTCTTATCTTGATGTTTGTTTGCTTACTTTTCTGTTATTACTCAAAAACCATTGATGATATCTCATTCCATTTTCAGCAAAATTGCAGCTAAGGCTTAAATAAATAATCTTTATTAATGTATTCATACATCAATTTGTGACTTCACTGCTCGTCTTATTTATATAATAAAATTTTATGTTTGTTATATTAGTTTCAAATTCATTTATATAAAAGAATATAGATACAGAGAGAAAAAGTTTATTGGTGGAGTAGGCATGTGTTCAAAGATGAGGATGATTCTGATAATGAAGAATTTTCAGAAGAATGATAAATGATAAACAAATTCATGAGAAACAATAATTTAAAGAAAAACAACAAATATTTGTTCACAAGCATTGCTTTAGATTTTATTATTACAATAAATTGGAAATAAAAATAACTGGTAGAGTTTGTTCATCAGATTAGGTGACCAATTGTCTGCTGAAGTGCTCTAATGATGACGTAAATTATTCATTTGCAAGGACATGGTAGAGTAGTAGACATGTTTTCGAAGACATGGATGATTCTGATAAAGAAGAATTTTTAGAAAGTGCAGTAAGACCAACAGTGCGAGGCTTAGAAACAGATAACAGCAATAATTCTGATAGCGAAAACATGAATTTATGCGCTATTTGTTCTTCTAAAGATTCTTCATCATCAGAATCATCTGCCAGAAAATTTCCACAATTACTACATTTGGCAACCTCTGCATTTGTGATTTTATTCTTTGTAGACTTTGTTCATCAGATTAGAAAGTCAATTGTCTGCTAAAGTATTTAGAAGATGTCGTAAATAATAAACTCACAAGGATATGGTATCAAATGCTTTCAGGTACAGATTGGCAGGTATGTTTAGGAAGATATTGATGATTCTGATGATCAAAAATTTTTAAAAGGTACAGTAAGGTGAGCAATAAAGTCACAAATTGATATATGAATATATTAATAAAGATCATTTATTTAAGCCTTAGCTGCAATTTTGCTAGTTCCTAATTCATAAATTTGGAATTAACTCATTGTATAGATATTGTATTGTTTGGATTTTACTTTTAAGCTCAGCTGGAAAATAAAGATAAATTAATTTATTGTGATCAAATATTAATTAATATGATACCTTTTAACATGCATAAAATAACAATCCAATGATCCCAACATCACTAATGTCACTAAAATCACCATTTTGTTTAGTACAAAAATCACATATATTCATCACTAAATTCGCGTAATAAATTTTATTTTCCAAAACTACTTTATCATCCTTAGATGTGTACGTATCACGTATAATTTTTTATTAGTCAATCAAATATCTTAATATATGACTATACAATTACATGGACAGTAATAGCCATAGACAAGGAACGGGTCTCGAGTACTAATTTCTTTCAAGTTTACAAATCCAATGAATAAGATTCAAATCGCGAATTAGAGAGAAATGTATTAATAAATTTGGAAACGATTCACCGCATGGATGTTGTTTTCCTAGGATTTTGCTTAGCTAGAAAGGAAAAAATAAATTAATTTATTGTGACAAAATATTATTAAATGTTAATACCATTTAACATCCATAAAATAACAATCCGATGATTCCAACATCACAAATATCACCAACAACACTAACATTACCTAAAATTTAGCACAAATACCACATATATTTATCACTTAATTCGTGGATAAGTTTTATTTTCGAAACTACTTTAATTATCACCCTTAGATGTCCGCATATCAACTAAAATGTTTTTATATTTGAACCAGTTTCTAAGGACGGTTGCAACATGACATTCGAAACGTCAAGCACTTCTTGAAAAGACGCACGACAAAACCCGAAAGTTTCTAGTTTTACACTAGTTTTGCTCTTGTGTTTCATTATCAGTACGTCTCATCGGTGGGTGTCGATGTAAAACTTCTCTAGTCAGTAAAGTTTTTTCGCTTTTCTTCTTTCAATTAATATACACTATACATTCATTCCTATCTCTTCTTCCCCTGGATATGTAGCATACATCTCAACTATTTGAGGTTTCTCATAATAAGGTTTCAATAAATTTACATATTCGAAGTTTTATTTTCTTCTTCCAGTTAGTTTTTGTAGTATACACATAGTTAGTATCTGATATTTTCTTTACTAAATTTTTTTTCAATATTATATTTGAATCAAACCCTACGTAATTTTATTAAAATAAAACACTGATAGAACCTTAATTTTTATCACTTTATAGAAATTAAATAAGAATTATTACAGCTAATTATTCCAAAGCGTTGGTGTTATGAACCATCTATTATTCTTTCCATCCTGAAATATAAATTTAAAAAAACCGTGACATTAAGAGATAGTTATTTATTTGTTGAGAAATAGACATGATTTTAATAAATACACGTGTATGATAACCGTATGAAAGACTCAAATTTAATTCTATTTTAATGTATGTAATTTTATCCCAAATGTAATGACACAGATAAACATAAAAGGAATAAACATATGGAAAAACGTAGTCCTTTTTCGAGTCATACTTGAATAATTTGAAACAAAACACGTTAGTATCATTTAACCCTTTCAATACTGCTGGATACATATCATATAATATTTGAGAAATAGTTTAGTTATGTGTCTGGTACATATACATATCTTTTGTGAACAAAATGAACTACATTATATCAATTACACACAATTTACTGCATTAACCAAAAATCGTATTGAAAGGGTTAATGATATATTCAGTGTTATTATACCACCTCCCTACCAACAGCTGCCAAGATTTTTAGAATTATTTACAATTCACCCATACAAATTTTTAAAAATCAGCTCCTATGCTTACATCATTCAATCAGATCTATTAGCAAATCAAATTGTACAATGACTATAAAATATAACTAATCTATTAACTATAACTTAAATTTATATAACTAATTTATATTAACTAATTGCAGTTATTATAAAAGAGCACACTGGTTTTTATAAAAATGTTATTACATGAAGTCAACACAAATGTCGAAAATGTTGCGTAAAATGTACAAAAATAATGTATTATTAGTGTTTTTATTGTTTATTGGTTAATTCATGAAATTTTCATGATTCCAAATCAATTATTAAAAAAGTTATAAATTTTTATAACCTTAACTTTTTATTGTTTAATAATACTTTTCCTTTGAGTGCTCAAAAAAATTTTATTAAATTGTTGAAATCATCTTATTTTTGACTTGAAATGGTTATATTAAATGCAACTTTTTTCGAGTGTGATCTTTGAGGTCCTTTAATATTGTACCTTAGATTTAAAAACTAAGAAGTTAATATTGTTGAAATGATATCCTTCAAAGAGTTAAAAGAGAGTTATTTCTAGTTGTATGTTTTTAATCTATGTAGTTAAAAAGTTGAAAGTTTTTCGCAATATTGATATTAATGGACCGATTCAAAAAAAACTTAGAATATTATTTCATCTGAACGACAAAAAATATATCTTAAAAAAAGTAGTAAAATATAGTATATTCGAGAATACGCCATATTTTGAAAATAAATATCTTTAACGAATAAAAAAGCCTTGAAAAGTACTGACCAATTTATTAGAAGCAAAAGAGACAAAAAATTTTAATAAGACTTGTCGTAGACGACTGATCTCTTCATCTGTCAACGTTTTTTTTAATTGAACCGATGCAGCTCCAGAACTTTTTATAAACTTCTATATTGCACCACGAATTGGTTTAACACTTATCCGGCCTCCTTCTTAATGGACATGATTTCTTAAGGCGCGTACACATACAATGAACGAAGGCGAACGAACGGTCGCGAACGAATTCGTTCGGTTGATGTGTACGTATCAACGAACACGTTTGAACGTGTTTGTTCGCATTCGTTGCGGTTCCCTTGCGAGGCGGTAAACTGGTAAACATAAAAGGATATTTGCCATAAAATTCGTACGAATTTGTTTTAATATATACGTGATTTTGTGGCGATTGGCCGAATATTCATTTCAGTTCATAGTACACTTTCTGATACTCGTAGTTTAAAATGGAATGGAGTAATTCTAAAGCTCTAGAACTCATTAATGAGTACCGCAGTAATGAATGCCTGTGGAATCCGGCTGACGATAATCATAAAAATAGAATAAAAAAAATGGACGCTTGGAATAAAATTGCTAAGCAGTTTAATTGTGAAGCAGACGCAGCAAAAAAAAAATGGAGTCCCTTTTAAGTTCATTCAGGCGAGAACGAATGAAACACGAACAAACCATGAAAACTGGCTCTGGCACCAGTGATGTGTATACATCAACTTGGTTTGCTTTCAAACCTATGTTATTTTTAATGGATAAGTTTATTCCGAAAAAAACAAATATACCGAGGTAAGTGAAGACATTGTTATATTTTAGTACACAAGAATACAGTAGATAAGTATAGCTAGTAACGTACATATTGTTGAAGTTTAGGCAATATTTTATTAAATGTTATAGAGTAATTACAGAATATTTAAGCGTAATTGTTTTGCCAGTCAACTCTTCCTTCGTTCATAAAATAATCTGCAAACTCGTTTCTTATTGCTTCACAATTAGCTGAAGTTTTTCTTCCAACTTTTGCCATTGGAACAAACGATTGTGACGTCATATCTGTGACTTTGTGCCAACTTCCAGGCATAACGGTACCGTCTTTATCATCATCAAACGTTCCGGGCGGTGTATAAAGGTTTTGGGAATGTCTGCTTTTTCTTAAGAAATTATGTAAATAGACACAAGTCAAAACTACTGTCGTAGCCTTTTCTGGGGATAATAACATTACTTTTCTTAACACTCTGAACACAGCTGACATTATCCCAAACACGTTTTCGATTACTCGTCGGGCACGACATAATCTGTAATTGAAAATTCGTTTTTTTGATCCCTTTTTTTGTTCATTAATAAATTATGTAAATAGACACAAGTCAAAACTACTGTCGTAGCCTTTTCTGGGGATAATAACATTACTTTTCTTAACACTCTGAACACAGCTGACATTATCCCAAACACGTTTTCGATTACTCGTCGGGCACGACATAATCTGTAATTGAAAATTCGTTTTTTTGATCCCTTTTTTTGTTCTACTGGATATGCTTTCAGAAGATGTTCATGAAGGCTGAAAGCATCATCGCCAACGAACACATACGGAACTGTTGTCTGCCTATTAGCTAGAACTTCTTCAGGCGGTAAATTTAAGTCACTGGTTTGTAGTTTTTTCCAGAAAACTGAATTTTTTAACACACCCCCATTTGAAATTCTACCCTGGCAACCGACGTCGGCAAACAAAAACGAATAATTTGAGTCGGCAATACCTATTAAAACAATACTAAAATTCTGTTTATAATTAAAATAGTCACTTCCGCTGTGTATTGGTGCTTGTAGTATGCAATGTCTGCCATCTACAGCTCCAAGGCAGTGAGGAAAATTCCATTGACTATTAAAGTTTTCAGCTACACTCCGCCACTCTTCTGCATTACTAGGCATCTGAAAAAATTAATACTATTATAATATCTAATCAGTCACCAATATATACAATATTTGAGTGTATACAATATTCATATGTACATAAAATATGCGGTCAGATCGAATTTATAATCGGGTGACTTTGGCAACGTATTAAGCACTCAATTGTTTTAATTAAATTATTTTTTTAAGGAGTTATCCGTGCTTAAAAGGAAAACCCAAGAACAAAAGGTGGACGATCTCGAAAAAATTGTTGAAGAACCCAGTGATTATACTGAGCACGCAGAAAATATAAGAACATCAGTTGAAACACCGAAACGAAAATCTGATTTCTGTTCACCAAGGAAGATAAAACGGTCGGCTATCAAAACGAAAGATTCTCGTGCAGAAGAAGCCTATGAAATATTAAAAGACACAGTCAAAAATCGCAGTTTCAGAGATGCCAGCACAATTTACGGGGAGCACATAGCCTCAAAACATAGAACTTATAGTCAGTACACTAGAAATGTAATTGAACACCTAATTGGTAATAGTTTATTTGATGCTGATATGGGTAAATACAATGCCCCTGCTACAGTACCCATTCCTTCACCTTCACCCACAGATTCATCATGCTCACAATATGATCAAAATTTATCATACCCACGAAGTATTTGTTCTTCTGCTCCATCACCCTCAAACGCATCAACGACATACAACCAACCCTCATATATTAACACTCCCTATCAACAACCTCAAACTGATACTACAACTTCTTAGTAGATTACATTAATACTTTTAACGATCTCGAAAATTAATTTAATTTAATTCAAATAATAATGACTGTTTTTTGTATTTTTGGTAATAAACTTGTATTAAGAAAATATATTATTTTTACTTATTTTTTTCACTTACCTTCACATAATCATCGAGGCTTTCAATTATTGCTGAACAAACTTCCGGTATGATATAAGAAATTAGTTGTTTGGAAATTTTAAAGGTGTACATTAAACTAGTGAATGAGTCCCCGGTGGCTAAGTAGCGTAATGTAAGCATTAATCTTTCCGTTGGTGGTATCGCTTCTCTGAATGATGTATTTTGTTTTGCTATTTTTGGGCCAATACGATTCAGTAGCCATTCAAAATCTACAGATTTCATTCTACAGAAATTTTCAAAGAGCCCATATTCTACTTCATATTCATATTCTACTTCGGTCGTTAAATCTTTCAATAAATCCATTCCCCTATATCTACTTCTGCTTTTAAATAAAGATGTTATCCACCAGCGTCGTCTTCGTTTCTGCCTTTTCTCTTCGTCACTTATAATTATACATGCTGCACTTGCAACAATAATTAAGTCATCATTTGTTGCCATTATTACTTGCACTAATTACCGAAAACAAGCGAATGAGCGCGAAACAATTCGTTTGCTACACATTCGTTTTTATGTGGACGCAAGCCGATATTTTCAGCAAACAGCGAACGAATTCGTCCAAATCTGTTCGATTGAATTCGTTCGCCTTCGTTCACTGTATGTGTACGCGCCTTTACATGAACTCATGATGTGACGATTGATCAAGGATATGTGAGAATCCAAACTTTCACCCCATCCAAGTTATCTATATTCATGGTATCCATCGCCATGCATCCTGCTTTGGATATCTATATCTATAAGGTCCGGATTTATATGGGATAAAAATAAGCAATATAAGGTTTTTATCTGTATTTAAAATTAGGCGAAATATGCAGCAATATCACGGAAATATGGACAACATTATGCGGTAAACCAAAAAGAAAATGTCTACTTACATCAACAAGAATTACAAAATACTACTTTTAATAGTGTTTCAAGGTTTTTCCAGGTTGACCCTGGGACGCCAAATATCTTAGAATGACACTGTAGATGGTTAACTCAATGCGGCAAAAATGTAAAATTTGAAGTTATATGCAAAATATGTAAAAGCATATAAATCCTGTGTCTTTATAACAGTCGGTATGATTTCTGAAAAGTATTGGGGTTTAATGGGTAGTTTCAGAATTTCTGACATGAAGATTTTGTATTTTGCCAACAGTATACCGGGTATCCCATTTAACCTAATAAAACGGAATATCTTAAAAATTCTGCATCGGACTAAAAAACTTTCTGAGATGAAATTTGTTCGGTTTAAAAGGGGACAACAAATGGTGATAATGATGATCCCGCCTCTCACCCCCTGATGGCAGACTGGGAAACAACTTACTAATTTTAAATAGGAACCCTCTTTTTTAAAGCAGAATCAAATTCTCCGAGATGAATTATGTAAGCTTAGACAGTAAGTCGTCTTTATGTCTTTCCACGCTTACAGGATATCCCATTTAACCTGATAAAACGGAATATCTCAACAACTACGCATCGGATGAAATTGAGTCCCTCTTTAAAGGGAGACACTCAATTTTGATATTCAATGCTTGTAAAGATGATTCCGTTTCTCACCATCATTAAATGTCTCCTTTCAATACCAAACAAATTTTATCCGACACTTTGTTTAGTTCGATGCGTAGTTTTTGAGATGTTACATTTTGTCAAGTTAAATGGGACATCCGGTATATGATATTTAAGAAGCAAAATCAAATTTTAAAAAGTTAAAATTTTAACAGTTACATATCTTTTATGATAAAAATGTCTTCCTTCAGCAGTATTTAGTATTTAATTAACAGTTTTTTTACTTAAGCCAAGATTTTGCATTGTTTCCAACAGTATTTAATACTTTCGGAACAAACTCAAACAGTTTATCAACAATATCTTGTTTTTTACAATGAAAATATTTTTTGCCAGGAGTTTTAAAAGGAGTATCAGTCCTCTGGAAGCATTCTAAAACTTGCGGAAGCATTTCAGGTCTTCTAGAAGTAGTATCAAGTATTCTGAGACATTAGAAGTACTCTGGAAACATTTCAAGTTTTTTTGGAAGCAATATCACGTCTTCTAGAAGTAAATTAAGTCCTTTAGGGGCAGTATCAAAGCGGTTAGAAGCAGTTCAAGTCTTCTGAAAGTATTTCTAGTCTCCTGGAAGCAATATCAAATGTTCTAGAAACAGTATCAAGTCTTCCAGTGGCAGTATTAAGCATACTAGAAGCATTTCAACTTTCCTGGAAGCGTCGTCAAGTCTTTTAAAGGCATTTCAAGTCTTCTGGGAGTAACATTAAGTCTTTTAGATCGGGTATTAAATCTTCTGGAAGCATTTGAAGTCTTCTAAGGGTAGTATCAAGTCTATTGAAAGCAGTTCAATTCGTCTAGGGGCAGTATCATGTCTTTTGAAAGTAGTATCAAGTCTTCCAGAGGTAGTATCAAGTCTATTAGAAGCAGTTCCTGTCTTCTGAAACTATTGCAAGACTTCTGGAAGAATTTCAAGTTTTTTGGTAGCATTTTAAGTCTTCTGGAAACATTTCAAGTCTTCTAGAGGCAGTATCAAGTCTATTGGGAGCAGTTCAACTTTTCAAGGGCAATATAAAGTATCAAGTCTTCCAGAGGCAGTATCAAGTCTTTTGGAAGGAATTCAAGTCTTCTGGAACTATTTCAAGTTTTCTGGAAGCAATATCTTGTGTTTTAGAGACAGTAACAAGTTTTCCAGGGCCACTATCAAGCCTTCTAGATGTATTTCAAGTCTTCTGGAAGCAACATCAAGTCTTCTCGAAGCATTTCAAGTCTTCTAGGAGAATTTCAAGTCTTCCGGACGCAGTATCAAGTCTTTTGGAAGTTAATTCAACTTTTCCAGGGCAGTATCAAGTCTTTTGAAGCACCTAGCAAACTCTGCTATTCGGCGATTACGCGTATAAGTACTCTGCACTCATGAAAAGATTTTTATGGATGCTTGTGTACCCAGAACACCAACACATTTCCGCTTATGCTTCTTGATAATTCATTTTGACATACTCCATTACACTTGATATACCTCCACTTCTTCATTGATTTTGATTTAATTTTTTTGATTTAATGGGATTCCCCGAATAATAATGATTTCTAACATAAACAGGTGTGCGGTTGCTGGTTTAAAATATATGTTTAAAACAAGTTTTATTAGTCTAAACCACAATCCTTAAACTAGTACACAAAAATAGTTTAAAGGAAAACAAAAGGAGTTTAAAAGAATTAAAAAAATGGATTTTGTTTACAATAAAAACAATAGGTTTTTCAACCCTGTTTTAGACTTAGAATTTTAACTTGGGCTGCATTTTTTAGAATTGTTGGTTAATTTCCGATTTAATTGGAGTTAAGAGCTGTCTCAACTCACTTTGGTTATATGCTTAGAACACATAATCATACCGTTTGGACAGGTTGTGGTTTTAACCGCCTTCTAAACTGCACTAAAGGTGGTGGTAAAGCTAAAATTTTATAGATAGGACCAGATAATAAAGTATTTGATAGATAATAAAGCAATCCTCCCAGGACTATACAACGCAGCTTTAAATAATAGATTTTTCCTTTGATGTTATTCCAAAAATTCGCATTTAGATTAATAAGTGTTGTGGAGTTCGAAAGAAATTTTGAAAAAGCGTGAAAAATACATCAGTGTAACATCATACTAGACGTTTAATGGGACATTGTGGACATGTACCACATAGGATTAATTATTTTATTATCTGCAATGATAATACATATGATAAATTATGTAATGCTACGACTATTCCCCCTTTCTATGAGACAGGACATTCATTGAGTCAGAAATGTTTTTTTTCTCCAATAATACTCCAAAAACAGTCTCCCATCATCCCTGCGTCCCAGTAACCTTAATTACGTCTTTCTAATATTATTAAATCTTGATGGAAACTGAGAGAAACTGGATTTTGAACGACATATTTGCATTTATGGCATCTTAATGCAAAAGGTTTTGAAGTGAAAAGATGATGGGAAAGGTTTTAGAGGAAAAAAATGATTGACCTAAACTAGATAGAAGTGGTTCAATTTCAATTGAAGAATTCGAATCCACAAAAACATCGCCAGGTAGCTTTACCCGTTGGCTATATAATAATTCTACAAGACAGTAACCGAGATCTTCTTTTACAGTGTTGATAAAAAAATGAGTAGATCATTATTCCATCTATTACCAGCTCCGCGGAGTACTATATCACTATATCTAAGTGAATGTGTTAAAATCTACCTCTCGAAATAGGAATTTTCTAAACAGCAGATTTGGTGTATTTATGAACTTTTGCATGTGGGTATTGGACACAAGTTTTTTGTTCATAAATTTACATTGAATGAAAAATATTGTGATATTAGACAAATAAAATTTTTTAGATATATAAATTCGAGATTAATCAAAAGTTCAAATTTTGCAGCAATGATATATACTTGGAAATATACACGAAATATGCGACGATGTATCTTCCCAAATGCAGGACTCGTTTGTCATTAGACCTAAACTGTTGTTATTGTGTTTTCTGAAATCTTCATATGTCCAAATAAAGTTTAAAAGTAACAAAGTTTTTCAAACTTACCCCATTTACTAGCTTTTGAAACAATGGGCATAAGACAATTTTTGTCTTATATCTTCTGCATTTTGAAATTTTACCATAAAACAATACATTTTACGCTACAAAAATTTACTTGGAACGAATGTTAGAGTTGAAAAGAATTTAATAAATGATTGATTCGTCCTTCCATTCTCATATTTTTTATTAAATTGTCTCTATAACATTCATTCACTTCTAAGAATAACTTATTAAAAGTAGAACCGCATTAGCTTAATAAATTCATAACAATACCAACAACTCTTTAATACTACAATATGAAATGATTCATCACTGTATTTAATCACTGCTAATAAGATCTTGGCAAAGATACAAACACCAGGATGGGATAATTCGGGAAAATAAACTCGGAGTCGACCAAAACGTGATATTGTGATTACATAAGATCGATAATTAGCATAATTTAAACAATTTACGAGTAAAACTTAAACGATCGGAACCGCAACACTGCGCCTCCGGCTGGATTTATTGAAGACGTAATACCTCTCAGCGATTATTGTTTGTTTTTTTATATTGATTTGAGGAAGTGGGGATTTTTTTAAATGGTACATAAATACAATAGACTGAATGATTCGACCAAAAGATTTATTTGTGATTTTGAAATGAATGGGTCTGTTGTGGTGTTCGCCGTGTTTCTAACCGGCTTGTGTTGTAAGTAGCTGTGGTTATTTTGATGGATAACCAATAAAATGAAGATTGTATTATGAACATTATTTGTAGATTTTGTGGATGGTGTGCCAATTTATGAATTTTTGGAAACTGATGAAGGTGTTCCTTTAGTATATATAAGATCGAAAAGAAGTGATGCCATAGCTTTTAGTGGAGCAACCGCATCCGGATCTGGTGGAGGAATTCCATTTGATGCAGGTTTAACAAAAATCAATAAAGTTTGGTGTTTATTTTTATTTTTTAAAATTCTTTTAGGAATTATTCCCAAGCTTGCTCGAGGTGATTTTAGCAACTTACACTTAGACATTGAGCCACCAAATATACCACCAGGGTATGTTATTTTTTTGTTATACATTCTCAATTTATTATTCTATCATAACTTTATAGGGCGCAAATATTTTCTCGTTTTGGTGAAGGTGAAGGTACCAGCATCCATGTTTCTAGAGGTGCTCAAGGACCAAATGGTGCATTTAGTGCAACATCAGCAGCTGCCGATGGAACGGGAAGAGTTAGTTATTCAGCTAAAAGTGCACAGTATTAATTGTTCTTTACATATTTGAGCCAATTTGAAATGTAAAAAAGATAGAATATTGATAATAAAATTAGATACTCATGGTTTCTTAAATGGCGTTATGACTTATTTGTTTTATTTTACTTAATAAAAAAATACTTATCAAGAACCCCATTTCATAAATATTTTTTATTAAATTAAATTCTTATCAAAAGACGTACCTATATTAAAAGATGCGGGAAGCGTTGGCGTAGTTCTCACATTTATGATATGAGCATTCGAAAAATAAACATAAATAAATTATATTTTGGCTTTCGTCAAATTGATAATGGTTTGAACCTATCTTTTTATGCGGCGAAATATGACGTTCATCAAAGGTCATGTTATATAAAAATTTGCGGTTTATTCCGGATGTAACCTAAACGCAATAAATCATTAATCAAAGGAGTGTTTTAAAATTTATAGATTTTGTTTTTCAAAAAATAAAGCAAGTTTTATTTTTTCTTTTATTATCATTAATATAATGTACATAAAAATACATTTAATTACATAAAATACCCTTTTCATAGTAACTTTTATATTTATTTTCTTTATTATCAAAGAGCTCTTAAATTCTCATTTTTTGGTCCTTCGAACCGGATCGGTGGCATTCCAGATAAAACGTTTCTCAATTTTCGTAAAATATTAAATAATTATCAGAAATCAAATTTCCGATTTACAAATTTATCGTTAAATAATTAAAATTTGTTTAGTTTCATGTGCAATATCTAATATGAAAAAACTAGACGACGCAAATGTGACGATTAATTTATGTTTTCAAACTTCAGAGGTTGAGAGGTGATTCTTCAGCAAATTTTAAGGGTACTTTCTTATATAAGCTATGGGTGACGTTTTCAATAAAAATTTAATCAGAAAGGCAAACAAATTAGCCGTCATTAAAATTTATATAATTATTACTGGTTCGAAGTACTTCGAACCAGTTTCTGAAGAAGGTTGCCACATGGCATCCGAAACGTCAAACATTTTTTTAAAAAATGCACGGCAAAGCCCGAAAGTTTCTAGTTTTACATCCAGTATTAGTTCTAGTGATAGTTCTAGTGTTAGTGCTAGTGTTAGTTCTAATTTTAGTTCAATTAACACCGATCGTGAAAGTCTTCGCATTTGTAATTGAACTTGTTATTAGAAAGATTTCGTTGCACCATATTAGAAAAAGTTATTAACAATGTTGGAAAAGGGCTGAATTATGTTTTAGAGTTGGTGATGGTATCATTAAATAAGTTTTTATGTTAATTTCATTTAGATCGAACATGTTTCGTTAATCTGATGATTTAAAAAGCTGCATTTTGCTTTTATATCCTAAATTAATCAAATTTGGCATATTGCTTTTGGTGCACATTGCTCAGAAAGACCACTTTACCTGTAATGGTTAACAAACTTCTTGCGCCAACTTTGGTACCTTGAGGACATTTGACATATAACTTAATTATATGTTGTTGTATGACATCCAGACTTTAATTGCAAAAGATGGAATTTGAATTTCAAAATTTATCGTCAATTATACCTTACGGGAACACAATTCGGGGATGCATTGTATGTATACTGAAGAAAATGCAACTAGATTCTTCTCCATTGATCGACCTCGCAAAAAAAAAGTATTGTTGAGGGATGATAGCAGGTCGAAGGTAACTGTATAAATACTCATAAAGTAATTTTTCCAAGACCTTCTAAACAATGGATAATAGGGATGTTAGACGATAGTTACACATAAAATATTTGCTATCCGACTTAAAGACTCAAATTACGAAGGCATTTTTCCATTCTCAGGGAAATACTGAATTTTAATGATCGGCTGAATATAATGAATAGAGGAGTTATCAACTCCTCTGCATATTTTGCAATAAAATATCCCGGCAAGCCATTGGAGCTAAGGCCCAATTTATGATGGACTTGAACCAAGGCTGCGATTGGTAAATAACATTTGTTTATTATTATTTGGATGCGTTGAAAATTGTAAATGTTTTTGTTTTGTTATAATTGCTACTGCGTTAAATATTTTGTTCTATTTTATTTTGATGCAAGTAGAATCAGCCTAATCTGTTCTTATACCATTTAAATCATACGTTTATTTTGTGCAAATACAAAATTTATCTTTATTTAGGATTGTATTGTAATATTAAGAATGTCTTTTGATGTCTTGTTAACTTAATTCTAATTTTTCTTTCTTTTTATTTTTACTTTTCATATATTGAAATGTAAATTTGCTTTGTATTTTTTTATGGCTCAATAATTTATTTATTATTATTAGAGCTGTGATTATATGCAAAACGCATACTTAGTAATATAAATATGTGAAAAAAGAATGTTGTTTATCTTCACAAATTACGTAAAAATAAATCATTTGATTATTTTTTCATTTTCATGCGTATCAATTATTGCATTACATATTTGTACATATTTACGTTTATTTAATTTTTCGAAGAACAAAATTATCAAAAAAACTTAAAAAATGAATGTAAAGAAATGAGAAAAAAAGATCCTTTTATTAATTAGCTGAAATATACCACTGGCAAAATTAGATAATCTGACATTTACATCATTTTTGGAAAAATATACAAAAATGGAGATACCCAACAAAACTAGAGATGAGCGTGATCACCGTTTACCTTTTACAAACAGAGAGTGTCCACATTTCCCCAGACGTGTTACAGAAACACCACTAAAAGTAGTTATTTAGAAGTTTTATAACAAGCAAGGTTAATTGGACAATTCAGAGAAAAACAAAAGACGGTTTAAAACCATTTAATTGGAGTAAAAGAATTTCTAGATTCTTTTCAAATCGATCTAGATTAGCCAATTTGGTTCAACATATATGTATGTGGTATGGGTGGCAAAAAAACTGAATTGGGAATAGACTCAAATGACGGCTTTCAAATAAACCTGAATTGAAGAAATCTGAAAAAAATCAATATTATTTTTTTAAAACTCAATAACTAGGGCAATTATAAAATTAATAGAAAACGATAACCTCAATCCAAATAAAACCATTAACAATTTTGTATGAATAATATTTTGGAGCACTTTTTGTCTTCTGGAAGCATTTCAAGTCCTCTAGAAGCTATATCGAGTCTATTGAAAGTATTTCAGATCTTCCAGCAGCAGTATCAAGTCTTTTGGCAACAATATCAAGTCTTTTAGAAACAAGATCAAGTCTTCTGAAATCATTTCAAGTCTTCAAGAGTCTTCCGGAAGCATCTAATCTTCTGGAAGCAATATCAAGTCTTTTAGAAGTAGTATGAAGTCTTCTGGAAGCATTTCAAGCCTTCCAGAGGCAACATGAAACCTCCTTCTAAGTGTTTCCAATCGTCTAGAAGCAGTATAAAGTCCTTTGGAAGCATTTTAAGTATTCCATAGGCAATATTAAATCTTGTGGAAGCATTCAAAGACTTCAAGATGTAGTTAAATATCAAGCCTTCTGAAAGCATTACAAGTCCTCTAAAGGCAATATCAAGTTTTCTAGAAGCAGTATCAAGTCTTCCAGGAGCAGTGATAAATCTCCTGGTAGCGGTGCAAGTCTTCTGAATGCATTTCAAGTCTTTTGGATTCAGTATCAAGTCTTCTAGTAGCAGTATCGAGTCTTCTGAAAGTATTTCAAGTCTTCTAGAAGTATTTAAAATCTTCCGGAAGCGTTTCAAATCTTTTGGAAGCTGTATCAAAGCATCTAAAGTATTTCAAGTCTTCTAAAAGCAGTATCAAGTCTCAATTTAAAATATCTTGTCTCCAATAAAAACGTTCACAGCAGATATTGGGATTGAATTCGGAAGAAAAAGCGCAATAGTACATATTAGTACAAATTAAGACATTAATTTAAATTGGTAATTTCATTTAGGATGTCAACACCTAAAGAATCTAAGTGTTTGGAGTCTATCCGTAGGGCTGCCTTGCGCCCACAAAAAATGTTGTATGGGTGCTTGTTCATCCATATATTCCGCGCCTATCTAACATGATATTGCTCTGAAAGAAGAAAGGGTTATCCGAAGAAATAGATAAAATGGTTAATTTAGACTTGATTAAACCAAGTAACACCCCATATTCTACATATTCTACGTCCTGTAATGATAATCTAAATAATATTGGGATGTATGAATACTATACATAAAATCACGGTCAAGGTTCTTTTTTTTATTTTAAATTTTTCTAACGGTGAAAAACCACTGATACTGAAATATCGCTCACCTCTGAACTTATCTATAAAACTGATAATAGGGTCTTTACACATTTTTATGGATTATACGATAGTTTAGCTAAATTAAAAATTCTCATAATTTTGTTTTTTTATATTGGGCTTTAGTTTTAAAAAAATAAAAATTTGAGAAGACGTTACGTCGCTTCGAGGTGATTTTTGCATCCAATGATGCAAGTTTGTCACTTCATGATTTTACGCGAAAACGTAATCAAAGCTTTTATAGAGGGGATTTTGAATTTTGATAATAATTGTTGCAAAAACTAAACAATTTCAGGATAAGAAAATGTTACCACTCTTTCTATTTTAGCTTTTCTCTCAATTTAAATATTAACACCCAGTATAGTGTTGTTATAGGTTTTATTTTACATGAATTACATACCGGTTAACTTTTCATGAATCTATTGGTTTTCAATTATAGTATGTACTGAACCGTTGAATGAGTAGGTACGGAATTTTGGCATATTTTGCAAAATTCGAATTCAAAATATTTCTATAACTCTAAATCCTGTCATAGGAAAAATTTATTAATATATAGGGTGTATCCGAATGACTGCAACAAACTTCTGAAGATGATTCTCTAGTGAATTTTAAGAGTACTTTTATATATGAACCATGGGCGACTTCGGATCCCCTGAGGAGCTACAGCTCTCCAATAATGCCGGAAAATTTTGCTTTATTTTTATTTCTTAAAAACTATACTAATATAAAGATTAAAAAATCTTGGGAAAAGGAACCAATGGATAAGAAAACAACTTCCTTTTTCGCTATCCGAGCTTTCGCAATTATTTTATTGCTTCATCAGGGAAACACTACAATATTAAAATAGATTGGCAACGTTACAAAAAATCTTAAAATTAAAGTTGACCTACAATGGAAGTAAGAAGGTTGACTTCAAAATTAGATAAAAAATTTTAAAACCTTATTTTTATAAAATTAAAAAGAAAATTTTCTTGACACATTAATCAATGTAAAGGACAATGACAAGGTTAAAATTAGAATGATTTTTTTTGTTATTTTTTGTTTTTCAAAAAACAAGAACAAATCAGGTAAATTTTGAATTTTGTTAAACAGGAACACTGGAGGGGCAAAAAGGAAAAAAGCGGCTCAAAAAGTTAAGGACGTAACTCTCGTCGTGTAAAGTCGTTGTTAATTATAAAACTATAGACTGAACTTATCCCTTCTGTATCCGTTCTGAAATTCACTGAATTTGCGTCTTTATTAATGTAAACCATTTCAAGAAAAAGACGTTTATTATAAACCGACTCGCTGTCTAAAATCTTAGCGTTGTTAAAATCAAAATGGTGACCTTCCTTAACATGATGGTAAACAAGAGCACTTCTATTCTCATTTCTACCCCTACAATCATTCCGATGTTGTTTAAGTCTATTCCCGTAATACTGCGCTGTCGTACCAATGTACGTTCCTTCACAATTAACGCAAGGAATAGAGTAAATGATGTTAGATTGTTGTGAAATAGGAACGTTGTCCTTGGTTTTTGAAAAAACTCTATTAAGTGGTAAGTAATTATATTTAGCAAATTTAATATTGAACTGATCGAAAAAGGATATGAACCTAGATGTAAAGCCTTTGATGAAGGGTATTTTTACATATTTAAACTGTGTTGTTTCTTCAACAATATCAGACCTTTGGTCACCATCAAAAGGACTTATGGAAGTTACTAAAGAATGATTGAGAATTCCTTTCAAAAGACGCGGAGGATAACCGTTATTAACAAACACATTCATCAGTTTTTCTAGATTATGTTTATGAAAGGAAGGATGAGAGAGTTTCAGAACTCTATGCTTCATCCCCATAACAGTATTAATTTTTTGGTTCATTGGATGATTAGAAAAGAAGTTGATTAATCGACCCGTGTAAGTTGGTTTAGTATACCAATCCAGGAGGATCATTTGATCCTCACTTCTCATTACTCGGGTATCCAAGAAAGGTACTGAACCATCCGTTTCCGTCTCTATTGTAAATCGAATATTAATACTGTAACTATTGAAAACATCTAATATAGTGTTAAAATGATCACTTGGTACTGAACAAATTATGTCATCAACATATTTGAAAATGAAAGGTAATTCAAACGGTAAATGGTGCCCCTTCAGTTGCAAAATTCAAAATTTACCTGATTGGTTGATTTTTAACCTTGTCATTGTCCTCTACATTGATTAATGTGTCAAGAAAATTTTCTTTTTAATTTTATAAAAATAAGTTTTTAAAATGTTTTATCTAATTTTGAAGTCAACCTTCTTACTTCCATTGTAAGTCGACTTTAATTTTAAGATTTTTTGTAACGTTACCAATCTATTTTAATATTGTAGTGTTTCCCTGATGAAGCAATAAAATAATTGCGAAAGCTCGGATAGCGAAAAAGGAAGTTGTTTTCTTATCCATTGGTTGCTTTTCCCAAGATTTTTTAATCTTTGTATAGATTACAACCGGCACTCCGTTTGTTTATACTAATAAACTATTTACTTGGAAAATGAAGGTGCAGTTGAGGTTTACAAAAGATTAAAATATTCTAGATTAAAAGATCGGACTGAACAACCCATGTTACCAAAATTCCAAGCCTCTACGAATAGTGGAAAATAAAGGTTTTCTAGTGAATCAGTTATGTGAGACACCTGTATATGTACAAAAGGGTCTGCCACTTTCGAAATAGGAAAGTTTACCACAAATTTCTGACCAGCCTGTATAACTTTTTAAAACACTTTTCATAGTTAATGTAAGTTACGGGTCCTTTCTGTGCAAATCCTGAGAATATTTGGACGAAAAATTATTATTTATTGTTATTGTTGTATATGCCAAAATTTCGGAAAAACTCAAATAGTTCAAAAATGGTGCATTCTAGTCATATGATGATTCATATTAAATTGTATTAAAATTTAATGGGGATCTCAAAAATTTAAGAAGGGTAGTACTTTCCATTTAAAATAACGAAATTGGTGTCCATTTGCGGTATAGCCGGAAATTAGATAAAGCTGAAAATATTTTAACTAAAACGAACGCATTACTACGAAATTCTAAAATATAAGTTAAAAATAAAAATCAATAATGTATCCTTCAGAATAATACTGAATTGTTGGAGACTTTTTGTCGCTAAAATTTCGATTTGTAGCCGGCAAAACTTTTTACGTAGATGCATAAACAGATTTTATGAGAGGAAATCAACTGCGTTAAATCTTTCAATTAATAATAAATCATGATAAGAATACCTTAAATTAAATATGTAATAAGTAATTTTTATATTCTATAATCAATAATTTTGTATGCAGGTTTTTTAAAGTGCCTTATCCTAATAGTCATCTTATTTAAGTTTTATTAGTGATAATAAAATTTAATGTAAAATACTTACCATTTAGGATTAAACAATTTATACCCTGTTTGATGTCGAAAAAAGTTAAATTGAATAAGGAATATAGGGTTCCACCCCCAACACCTCCCCTGGATCCGCCACTGACTGATGTGATGTAAATGCGTCCATGCCACTTACCATCAATTTTGTCATAGGATTGTGTCAAAAACAGGAAAAGCTATATGAAGAAAAATTTTACATTGAATTAAACTTTTTAAAATTAAACTAATTTAATTTTTCAACCAATTACTATTATTTTATAATTAAATCATTGAATCTTAAATCATTGATTGATCATCATCATAAATATTATTATTATTGCCATCATCGTTGCTCAATCATCATCATGTTAGATAAGGGCACACCAATATCGATAATCTTATTTTAACGGAATAAGTTGAAATATTTTGATGAATAGTAAATTTTTATTGCCTGGTAAAGTTGCCAGGGGCAGCGGTTTAGTCTGTGAAAGCTCAAAAATAAAAAGGGATGTTGTTAAAAGATAATATTATTAAAGTTAAAAAATAAACGGAAAAAATTGTAACAAATAAGTTGTAATTATTAATTATTAGCGGTAAGTAAGACAAAAAATAATTCATAGAACTCGAAAATTATAAACAGAATGCACTACCCGAAAAAATCTTTTAATTTATTACAAAACTATATTTAATACGATTTACTGTTGTATTTGAAATTTAGAATAAAACATTTGAAAAGTCAAACGACAAAATTTGTAAAAAAAACATTGTAAATGAAGATTTAAATTTTGTTTGGTTTCACCAGTTGGCTATTCAATTTTACGTTTTGTCGTTTAAAAAAATTGTAAGAAATAAATTGTAATTATTAATTATTAGAAGAAAATAAGAGAACAAAATAATAAACTAAAAACTACAAAATTATAAACAGCCCGCAATGTCGGATTCAATTACCAAAAAATATTTATAAAACTTAATTTTAACATTTTAAAAATCAAACTACGAACTAAAGGTTGCAAAATTAAAATCGATTTAAAAATTTTTTGGTCATAAAACTACCAGTTGGCTTTCCATCCTAACATTTTTTGTCATTTCACCTCCACTTTTCGTGTTCCACACAATAAATTAAAGAGGGGATGTTAAGATGTTATCACAATTTAGTTGATGTGCGGACTTCGATCGATCGCGTTATTATTAAAAATAAATTTATTACGTGAATTTAGTGATAAATACCGAGCTTTCATTTGTGATTCGTACATATCATTTTTAGTTCTATTTCCAAATGAATCCGAACAATTTTTGGTGTCCGAACATAAAATTGTTATCTTACGGATGTTAAATGGTATATTAAATAGTATCAATTTAATTTTTGTTATAATCAAATAAATTGTTGGTCTATTTCAGTTGAATTGTGCAGATGAAACCAAGGAAAACAACATCCTGTCGGTGAGTCGTTTTAAAAATTTTAATTTTTGCCAAAACATATCTAGACAAATCACGATGTAAAAGAATTTTGAATTCACGGTGTAAAGAAATACTATTTCGGAATAAAAAACCGATTTAAACACTATTCGAATCGAATTATTTGAACTACAAAATCTTTTCTCAAAATTGTATAAAAACAATTTAATTACTTTTACGTTGGATAATTTATTTTTGTTTAGACAATATTAGGCATCTAAATAAAATTTATTAAAAGTTGTTATTGTTTAAATATTGTATAAATCGTGATTAACAGATTTAGCGAGAATAGATTTTAAAAACAGATTTTTGAACATTTATTAGAATAGCAATAAATAAATAAAAATAATAATAACAAAAATATCATAAAAATGTATGTCATAAATTCAAATTATCATGAATAACTATCATCAATTAAACAAAGCATAATGCGACGAAGATAGCAGCTCTTTTTTCCTTTGAACTACATCGGAAAATATATTTAGTAATAACATGCATAGTGAGCTTCAAGGCTACTCAAGGGATGTTTAATAGCAAAGCCGAGTTTGATTATTGATGTTTTTGATGAAGTAACAAATTTACTTTGCTGATGGTTTTTAGGGCGCAAAATCACACTATCGAACCTTATCACCATGCCGTCTAAATTCCGATTTCAATATCTGAAGCAGTACCGTCCTAAGATATTTGGCGACTCAGGACTCGGCTGGACGAATGAAACACCTATTATTGGTACAGATTTTCTGAATAAATACGGTATTTTAGTAGATATTAGAAATCAATGTTTAGTTGACTCAACAACTAAACTGACTTTATCAGGCTAACTTATTATATTAATTGTTCCATCTCTAAAATTATTCACTATCGAAACAAAATATACTCAATTTTTTAAAAAATATCCCAATTTAATTTCAATTCCAGATTTTTCAAACCTGTGAAATATTCTGTTAGTTAAAATTATTACGAATTCATATCTTTCTTTTTGCCGCCCAAGATGTTTAGATTCTACTAAATAAAAACTAGCAAAATCAAAATTTGAAGAAATGGTTGTCCTTGACATTTGTAGGCCATCCTCGGCTTCTGTTGCTTCTGCGCTTCACATTGCTCCAAAAAAAGATTATGTTGATTGGAGACCATGCGGAGACTATCGTCATTTAAATTTAGTTACAGTGCCGAACATATATTCGTTACTGCATATTCAAGACTTCAATTTACATTTGCACAACTGTAAAATCTTTTCTAAGATAAAGCTTGTGCGGACCTTCCACCAAATACCAATTGCCGAGGAAGACGTTTACAAAACTGCGATAACAACCCCTTTTGGTTTATTTGAGTTTGTTTCAACGTTGGCTAGCAAAAGAAAAGGGAAAAGGAGAGGGGAGACCACAGAGAAAACCACAGAGACCTCCCGGACGACTCAGATAAATATAAAAAATGAAAATCTTCAAGGATCGAAGGTTGAAGAGGACATTGAGGTTATCAGCGACCATGTTCTCTGTATCTACAATAATAGGTAGACCATGTCAAACAGGAATTAGAATATCACCTTGGAAAATGAATGATGCAGATAAGCCAAAATTAAAAGCATAAATTACCAACGCATGTAACGCGAAATTAAGGAAAAAAAGAACAAGTAATAACAAAAGACCTAAGTACTGGCGGACACAAGAAATTGCAGAGGCCAGGATAGACTGCATAAGGAAACGAAGAAGAATGCAGAGGTCAAATGGACGAAGAGACCAAGAGACCAACAACGGCGCAAGAGAAGAATATAAAAATTCTTAAAAGAACCACAGTTAATTACACAGTTAATGAGTAAATCCAAGAACATGAAAAATTGAAAAGGAAAAAATTGTGTAAGGAGTTGGAAGAAGACGTATGGGGTACCGGTTATCAAATGTTAACAAAGAGACTGGGTGTCAGATATGCAAGCGGAAAAGCAGTTTAAAATGCTTTTTCCCATAGTTAAGATAGAGCTTGATACAGAGGAACCGTCATTTCCTGGCAAAGCACACGATGAGCCCTTTATGGAAGATGAACTCCATCTAATTGTACAGGGTTATTGATACTCAACGCCCAATGTGTTTTACTCAAAAACAGTTAGATTTTTAAGAGATAGCAAAATTTGATATTTTTTGAATCAACGTATTCTACGAAATGACATAAGTTGAAAATTTTTGTTCCACCACCGCTAGCTGTCGATGTGCGATGGTCAGATTAGTCTTTTTCCCTGATACCTATACCTTTAAAGACTGATTCTGACAGCTAATTTTTTTCTGAGTTTAAAATTCCTCATCTTTTTTTCTATTTCCACCTTCTATTTCTTCATATTTTATTTTCAAAAGTTATAAAATTAAATATCTTCAAATAGACCTATAATAAGTGTAAAGTTGTCAGACTGCAAAATTTATGATTTACAATTAGTAAACATTACAAAACATTGAAAAACAATTTAAAAAAATTATAAATGTTCAATATGAGCCCCGTTATTATCTAAACATGACCTTAGACGTTTAACAGCTTTGATTGTAGTAGATTTTAACAAAACTACCAGACTCAGATTTTGACAGGCATTTCTAATCTTCGTTTTCAGTGTTCTATATCGTTAGGTCTTGTTCTATACACTTCGTTTTTTAGTGCCCGCCATAGGAAAAAATCAAGTGGTGATAGTCTGGAGATTTTGGAGCCAATTTAATTAGACCATGTGTTGCAATCCAGCGATTCTCAAAAACTTCATTCAGAGTTTTTTCGGTTTAATTTGTGTAACGATACGAGCGTTATGAGTAGATGCGCCATCCTGATGCAGCCACATAACGTTCTTAGCGTAATCGGAATATTTCTTATCAGTAAAGGAAGATTTTCTTGAAGGAAATTGAGATATCTGTCCCCTGTGAGATTTACTTCAAAAAAATGTGGACCAACCAAGTATATCCCAATCAAACCACACTAAACATTAACTCCAAAATGGCCTTGACTGCGTGAATCCAGTGTGGATTTTCATTGGTCCAGTAATGGGTATTGTGCGTATTGGGAACGCCATTACTAACAAAGCTTGAATCATCAATCCATAGAATATAACGCAATATGACGAACTTCTATCTGTCTTACTAAAACCAAACTCCTTTCCACGTCCCAGGGCTGTAGCTCTTGAAGAAAATGCTCTTTGAAGTCATGGTACTTATTATCTTTAATGATGCGTTGAACAGCATAATAAGACAAGTTCAATTCCACAGACGCATTTATAATAGACTTTGCAGGATTTTCGTTGAAATATTCTAGCACCGTTCTTGTGTTATTCCTGGTTGTTGTTCTTTTAGCGATTTCTTTATTTTTCCTAAGAGAAAATGTATGTTCGTTCTGTCGCAAATTTTGTTCCAACCTTGAGAACATTTTTCGGTCTGGCACAATTGAGCATCCCGCGCATTCTCTGTATTCTCTGTATTCTCTCTTCTGTATTCTCTGTATTCTCTGCATTCTCTGTATTCAATTGCGTGAAAGTCGAAAATTTTAAATGGAACGCCCCATATTTTCATACTCTATCGGAAAGGGAATTTAATTCTCTACAAAATATCTAGAAATATTCCTATACCTATTTATTATAGTTTTCTTGCTATTGAGGAATTTATCAAAATCATACGTAAAATGCTAGAAACTGTTTGTGTTTTTGTTAGAAGGCCATGACATTTTGACAGTTTTTTGTTTAATTTATTTAAATTATTATTAGTATTATTTCTACAATGAACTGTGATTGAATAAACTTTAGATTGCTAGCTGTTATTTATCAAAAATAACCGAAAGAAAACCGAGTAAATGAAACAGTGAAAAACAACAATTTTATGACAAAAATTAAAATCAATAACATAAAAGAATGAAAAACTTAAAATTATAAAAATAAATTATGGGAATTTAATTCTCTACAAACTATTTAGATACTTTCCTGTGCCTATTTGATGTAGTTGCCCTCATATTTGGAAATTAATGGACGATTTAATAATATTTACGATTTAATAATATAAATCTTGTTTTTATGTTAGAAAGCTATGGAATTTTGACAACTTATTTCTCATTACTCATCCATATTTATGTTATTGTTGTCATTACTTAGTTGTGTTATCACTTACTTCTGTTAATGTCTTTGAATATCATGGTGAATTATTCCAACGCCCACATTTTAAATTCGTCTTATATTTATGGCGGATGTTATAAAGTTTTGGATAAGATCTGCTTCTTAGTTTTGGAAAGATCAAAATAACAATAAACCAAAAATTTCTATCACCAGCAGCTTAAGATAATAGAATAAATGTTTTGTCATATTTTATTGCTTTACTAAATTCTTCGGTAAGAGGTGCTTTGGTCGATTGAGATGAACAATATTTTCCAAGAAAGCACCGTAAATAAATAAACTGAACTCTCTAGGAATATCTCGCCCATGATTACGTCGAATATTACGCCATATTATTGTTTTCCATTGTTTCATTTATGCGTTCTTCTGCTGGTTATTTTTGGTAAATAAAAGCTAACAAACTAAAGTTTATTCAATCGCAGATCAGTCTAGAAATAATACCAATGGTAATTTAAATAAATTAAACGATAAACTGTCAAAATGTCCCTTCTAATAAAAACACGAACGGTTTCCAGCAATTTGTGTAGAATTTTGATACAATACTCAATATGAAGAAAACTGCAATAAATAG
Organism: Onthophagus sagittarius; assembly: GCA_036711965.1. Classification (NCBI taxonomy): domain Eukaryota; kingdom Metazoa; phylum Arthropoda; class Insecta; order Coleoptera; family Scarabaeidae; genus Onthophagus; species Onthophagus sagittarius. The sequence continues at coordinate 57,835,008 of JASERS010000001.1, forward strand.
GTATAGCAATGTTTATAGATAATTTGTAGAGAATTAAATTCCCGTTTTGATAGGCTAAAAAGATATGGGGCGTTCCATTTAAAATTTTCAACTTTCTAGCCATTGAATACAGCGAAACGGTAATTCAATTTTTGATCGCGCTGTATAAGGTACACTGATATAACAAATGGCAATCTATTTAATAAATCAATAAAAAAAAAGCATATGAAGAGTTATCGTACCAATGCAAAACGTTTTTGAATTAACGTTGGCTGAGATATGGGCTGGTAAAGAGCATGGTGATATTTGCCAAAAAACACTTAAAATCAAAATGACTCGAATACAAAAAACGGTAGGTACCAACAACTGTTATCAAAGTCAACATATTTTCTTACGTATAATTGAATGATGTAATAAATACTATAGCATTCCATTTAAAATAACGAAGTTGAGATCTACTTCCGGTAGGCCGGAAGTGGTTGCCATTTTGAAAATATTTTAGATTACTAGATCGGAATGAACAACCCATGTTACCAAAATTGCAAGCCTCTACGAATAGTGGAACTTAATAAAGTTCTAATGAACCAGTTACGTGAGACACTCTGTATAAGGACATGTAATAGCATCTATTACATATAGGGTGTATTACATATAATAGGTACACATTCTTTTCTTGTTATTGTTTTTTCGCTCTCTCTAGTCTGAACTTCCAATGACATTTTGTACTAGACTCTACAAGTCACTTGAAAATGTTATGACAGATCTAGCACATTACCGCCCAAAGCACAAATTTTGGTCCAAAAGTTTTCTCTGGAGCTGTATCCACTCTACATCTCAGAACTTGGTGGAGAGGACTGTGTGGTACAACGACGTTATTTAAAGATGATATAAGAAATTACAGCTAAAATTAAAAAATCATTCGAGCATTGTGAAAATCAGAGTTGTTTATCTACTGTGAGCGTCAAAAAAAAGTAAACACTAGCTGTTTACTTCTAAAAACCCTTTTTACTACGATTCTGTTAACTTACAATAAAAATTTATATACCAAAATTTACGACTTTATTTGTGAGCAATCCTATAGTAAAAAATAGTTAAGCAAAAAACCCCACAAATATGGTATATCCCCTTTAGAGTAAAAGTACCCCGATTTTTACGCGTCAAAAGAAAGTAAACAGCCGGTCCGGTTGTTGTAAATTCATTTCAGATTTAGGGGAAGTACCACACTTTTCATATAAATACTTATAAACCCCTCCCAGGACAACTTTAGAACATTTTAGAAGAAACAGCAAGTGGTTGAACGTCGAAATTAATTATAAATACCAAAAATCATCATGGGAAAACAAACAAGCGAACGCGTAAAATTATATTAAGTTTAAATAAAAAACGTAAATCCTTACGCGAAATAGCTAAAATAATGGGACGAAATCACTGCACAATAAAAAAAATTTTGGATAAATACGCAAAACATCATACTGTAGCCGATTTACAACGCGTTGGACGACCAAAGCGACTTACAGAAGCACAGGCTAGAGCAGTGGTAAGAGAAGTAAGAATAATCCATGTTCAAGTGCGGTTAAAATAGCAAACGACATATCGCAGATAGCAAACACAACCATAAGTTCCAGTACCATACGAAGAACACTCCATAGAAGTGGCCTGCATGGAAGAACACCCCGTAAAAAGCCTTACATATCGAAAATAAATAAACAGAAACGTCTTGATTTCGCAAAAAAATATCAAAACGAAGCTCCAGATTTTTGGAAAAATATATTATTTAGTGATGAAAGTAAATTTGAAATTTTTGGTAAAAGAAAACCACCAAAGATATGGCGGCCAAAAAAGGTGGAGGCTCGGTTATGGTCTGGGGCTGTATGGCGGCGTCAGGGGTCGGTAATCTAGTTTTTATTGAATCAACAATGAATAAAATGGACTCTTTAACCATTTTAAAGAACAATACACTTAGCAGCAGAAGTCTGCGTACAAAAAACTTCTAACACTTTAACTGAAAAAATAAGGGTCATGATCTAATGTGATAAACTTCAATTTTTTTTTTATTTTGTGTATTAACTACATATAATTCTATTAACAAAATATACATCAATAAAACAGAAATATTAGTTACAAAAAAAATTAAAATTAAAAATTCTCCAAATAATGCGTATGCAAAAATCTGCGTACAAATAAAGACGCCTTCTCCAAAATATACTTATTTACTTAAATACGTAGTTGGCGATGTACGCTTTCCGATTTGAATAAAAGAGAATCGGTGTCAATTATATTAGCAGAGGCTTAGAAGCTAAAAGTTAGAATGGACACGAAAGGAAAGGAAATTGAATTGGGAGAGAGAAAAATTATTGTAAAGTTATGGAAAGAGGGAAAATCTTTTCGAAAAATAGGAGAAACTGTCGGCAGGTCACACTCTTCCATTCAAAGAGTAATTAATAATTATAAAGACACTGAAGATTACCTCTCACGTCCGCGATCTGGTAGACCACCCCTTTTAACAAACCGAGAGAAGCGAAAAATTGTACAGCAGGTTAGAAAAGAACCTAGGCTGACGGCAAAAAAATAGTAGTAAATGTACAAGAAGAATTTCATAAAACTATCAGCAAAGATACGGTGAGAAGGACGTTAAAAAAAGCTAACTATCACAGTCGCGTTGCACGAAAAAAGCCATTTGTGTCAGAGGTCAATCGTCAGAAGCGGATCGCCTTTGCAAACAAACTCTTAGACAAACCCATTGAATTCTGGGAGAAAGTTCTCTTTACAGATGAGAGCAAATTTTGCATTTTCGGCATTAAGGGTAAACAACTTGTATGGAGAAAACCTAATACTGCCCTTAATCCCGAAAATTTGAAAGCGACTGTAAAACACGGAGGTGGTGGAGTTATGGTTTGGCGGTGTATGTGCACCGAAGGGGTGGGAAGGTTGGTTTTCATAACATCGACAATGGACCATAAAATGTATATAGACATTTTAAAAGAAAATTGGAAGCCTAGCATCGAAAACTTGGGCTTGGGGTCCGAATACTTTTTTCAACAAGATAATGACCCCAGACATTGCGCCCACAACACTAAGCTTTGGCTACTATACAATACCCCAAAGCAACTTAAAACACCTCCACAATCGCCGGACTTGAATCCCATCGAACACCTCTGGGATTTACTGGAACGCAGGATTCGGCAACACAACATAACGTCGAAGGAAACGTTAAAAAATGTTATGATTGAGGAATGGGCCAAAATCAGTTCGGACGAAACGAAGAAATTAGTGCACTCCATGCCTAAACGTTTAAGGGAGGTCATTAAATGTAAAGGTTATCCGACCTCATATTAATATAGAAACAATGATCTCATTTATAAATTTTTTATAAATACTGTCCTGACTTGTACGCAGATTTTTGCATACCCGTTATTTGTAGAATTTTTAGTTTTGATTTTTTTCTGTAACTATTGTTTCTGTTTTGTTGAAGCATATTTTGTTAATAGAATTATATGTAGTTAATATACAAAACAAAAAAAAATCAAGTTTATCACATTAGATCATGACCCTTATTTTTTCAGTTAAAGTGTTAGAAGTTTTTTATACGCAGACTTCTGCTACTGAGTGTATTTCCCCGAGTATTAATGAATTGGGTTTATCAGAGAACTGGATCTTCCAACAGGATAACGATCCAAAGCACACTTCCAAAATTGTGAAGGAATGGATGCTATACCGAGTCCCTAAAACCCTTGATCATCCACCGCAGGTCCCAGACCTTTACCCTATAGAACATCTGTGGGATCACCTTGACAGGAAGATCAGAGAAAGGACAATTTCAAATAAAGACGACCTTAAAAAAGCTTTAACTGAAGATTGGATGAAAATCCCTCAAAATATTACAAAAAACTTGGTGGAATCCATGCCAAGGAGATTAAGGGAGGTGTTGAAGGCCAAAGGAGCTCAAACCAAGTATTAAAAGTTAATATTATATTTATTTTTGTACTTAATATCTATTAGTTCCGAATTCTGTTTACTTTCTTTTGACGCGTAAATTCGGTAGATATTTACAATAATCTGAATTATTACGGGTAATGATTTGTTTTTTTTTTTCATGTTTCTATTGATTTAAATATAGTATAGATGAGTTGTGAAGACTGTAATAAAACTTTTTGATTTTCGTTATTAACTGTATTTTTATTAACCTTTTAATAGAAAAACAACAGCTGTTTACTTTTTTTTGACGCTCACAGTACATCTCCTCTGACAATCATCCGAGTTGACTTGAATTTGACTTTAATTTGTTAATTTTTCATTACTAGTAAATATTTTATTTTGATATGTTGTAAGTTTTGTATTAGTTATCAAGTCAATAAATGAATTATTATTATTATTTAAAATTTTTTTGTTCATTCATCAGAAAAAACGAATCAGATTACATCCCAACGACGTTTGATGTAGGCTGGATCCGGTCCTGATTGCCCTCGATTCTGTGCATTGTATAACTATCGACAATACCCGAGTGTGCATTCGATTATTTTCGTTGGACATTTAAACTTATTTTGATTGTATGCCTTTTCATTTTTATTTCACTACACAATATAATGATGAACAAAGCAAATTATAAATCAAAATAGTTTTTTAAAATATTTGTTTTATTTTAATAAAGCCAAAATACGGCAAAAACAGTTAAAATTTTCAATTGTTTGCTTTCAAATGTTTGTAAGCTGCGCAGAGAGATTGCGCATTTGTCCAGTATTCCAAGTTTACACGCTGTTGATGTAGTTTTAAACCGTTTAAACGTAAATAAAAAAAAACAAGTATTAAATTTAAAGTTACTGATGATAAATAACAACAATGGACAACACTATAGAATTTGTGAATGTGGCAGTAAGGATTCGACCGCTATCAGCTCAAGATTCACCAACCGGATGCAATTTAAAAGTGATATCAAATAATCCACCAGTAACTATACAGTTTTTAAGATAATATAACAAAATTTAATGCTTTAATATTTTAATAATAGATTTTAACTGTATCTGATCGACAACAATTCAATTTAGACCACATATTTAATGGTGACTCCAGTCAGGTTGATGTTTTTAATGAAATTATCAGACCCATGATTGATAAGTTATTAAAAGGCTTTGATTGCACCGTTTTCGCATATGGACAAACTGGAACTGGTAAAACATATACTATGGGTTATCCACAAATGGAAGAAGAAACTATGGGCATGATAAATAGGACATTTAAAGAGATTTTCCAAAAAAATAATGATGAAACAGAAATCTATACTGAAGTATCACTTTATGAAATATACAATGAAAAAGTTTTCGATTTATTAGATGACAATAAAGTTCCTTTAGCTGTGAAAGGTTTTAAAGTACCCGATTTAAAAAGAGTTCCTGTTTATGATTTAGCTGAAGCACAAGATTTATTTTCAATTGCAAGCAAAAATAGGAAAACTGGGGGTACTTTACAAAATTCTAAAAGTTCAAGATCTCATGCTATTTACACTTTATATTGTAAAATTTCAAATGGGTATGTAATTTTTTATTTAAAATAATTTTATATATATATATATATATTTTTTGTTAGGGGTGAAGTAACTTCATCAAAATTTAACTTTGTTGATTTAGCTGGTTGTGAAAGTGTAAGAAAAACTGGAAGTGCAGGAAATACTTTTCATGAAGGAATAAATATAAATAAAGGTTTATTATGCCTTGGACAAGTAATTAATGCACTTTCTTCTAATCAAAATTATGTTCCATATCGGCAAGCAATGATTACAACACTTTTAAAAGGTAATAAAACTTTTATGATTTCTTTTTATTTATGTTGCTAATTAATATTTAGATTCACTCTCCAAAAAGAATTTCATCACATTAATTGCTTGTGTAAGCTCAAAAGTAGCAGATACTACAGAAACACTTCAAACTTTAGATTTTGCAAAACGGGTTAAAAGGATTGGTAATAAGCCTGAAGCTTTTTCTATGATTGATACTTCTAATGTAAGTTGCTTTTCTTTAAGCTTAATTTGATTTTCTTAAGACTCAGTTTCTTAAAATAATAGAGGGTGTTTTTCAAGTCATGGCATAATTTTAAGCACTAATACTAGAGTAAAAATGATAATGACATAAACATTTTTGGTCTAAATAAGTAAATTGTTTAAGATCATTTTTTTAAATTATGGAACTACAGGATCAATGCTATAAAGGTGATCACAAATGTAATCCTCTTTGTTCAAGTGAGGTTTATTAATAAGTTATTATTTATTAAGGCATATTTTCTCACTATTTTTTATTTATTATGTTAAAATTTCAACGTTTCTAAATTTCTAGGAATTTAAAAAACCATTATTACATTCTTAACCTTTTAAGAGCCAACGTTCTCAAAATGGGAACATTACTTCAAAATTTTTTTAAATTACAATTTAATACTTAGAATATTTTTTTCATTGAATACCATTTTTCTAAGGTAGTAACTTAGAGAGATTTATTTATGAAATAATTTGATTAAGTCAATACTTTACAGATTTTTTTTCCACCTCAGCATCAGAGATAGATACATCATCATCACCAAGAATATGATTGTTCTAGTTGAGTTGTGTTACTATTTGTCGAAGTTGAAACTGCCGAATTGTAGGCAAAAAAACGATTGCCATAAATATATAATTTATGAGATATCAACTTTTAAACTCAACGCAAATTTGTAGTATTTTATAAACATAACAATTTTCTTAAAAAATCGGCTTTTAGAATCAGTGATAGAATTGCACTGTCAATTTTATCTTTCTAAGACGAAACATATTGAAAATATTTAACAAAATGTCTAAATATTTTTTAACTTTGAAGTCTCATATCCAGTGCCTTCATAAGATAAATGGCGCCCCAGGGCTGGGTTGAAAGACCGAAATGAATGCACCCCTTTTTATACAAAATTCAAAAAAGAAAAAGATTCTAGGTCTAGTGTTAGTTCTAGTTTTACTTCTATTCAAATATACAGGGTTGCCAAATTAGTTTGTAATGTACCCTACTTCAGAAACTATTCATTGTACAGCCTTTCCTTAAAGAAATATCTTTAGATGCACGGCTAAAACCAACCCAACCCTTTACATTTGAACTGAATTAACTAGATCTAAAACAAGATTCATTCGGGATTAGCCATCTTGAGAGATGTATGGCTAAACCAGAATGTTTCTAATTCCAGGTCTAGAGGTAGATGTAATGACATAAAACTAGAACTAACTAGATGTGGGAAGATTTGGGGAAGACTCAAACGTTTCTTTCTAGGTCTAGTATTAGTTAAAAAATGTTTTCAGATGCACAGCTAAAGCCAACCTAACCCAACCCTGTATATTTGAATAGAAGTAAAACTAGAACTAGTAATAATAACTGGACCTAGAACTGCCCCAGGGCTAGGTTGGACGAACGAAACTAATGCGCCCCTTTTCATACAAAATTCAAAGAAAAAACAAAACAGGCCCACATCAAAGGGGACGCTGGGTACATATATGACGGAAACACCATACATTTAATTGCAAGAACAGGTGCTCCAAGGTCACCTAAGGTTGTAGTCCTATTAGTTCTTAAGTTTAGGACGGCCCATATCTTAGCCATTTCTAAATGAATCATCATCATTTTTACCCAAGTGCTTGGATTAAAATTATGCCATTACTTACAGAAACACTTTGTGTATAATAATAACATTTTGTAACTTTCTTGTAGAGAAAACCGTTAATTGAACCATCAAAATATTCAACACCAATGAAATCTTTTGGCCCAATACAGACATCCACAGCGCTAAGAAAACCGATACGTGCGCTATTACCACCAACATTTTCTTACAATTTGGATAATGTAGAGAATCAAGCAATTAATTTTAGTCCAATCATAAGAAGATGTGTAGCAGAAATTGAATCTAAATTGGTTTCTACAATAAGTAACTTGGTGAATGAAAAATCACAAACTATCTTAAGAAGATCAACAAGGTAATTTTTGTTTATTTTTAATTTCAATTAATAAGTAATATTTTTGTTTAGAATTTCTAGTTTTCGTCGAAAATATGATGATTATAGTGACGAGAATCAACAAAATTGTACAAAAAAATTCAAATCTGATAATTCTAAAAGTGTGCCTTTAAAAACTATAACTAATAATAATAATAATTCGACTTCTGCAATGGAAGAAACTGTGGTTGCTTTTGATGATCCTAAACAACATAACGAAGATATAAAAAATACTAAAAATTCTTCAACAAATATTTTTAAAGTTCCATTCCAAAAAACTTCTTCACCTAACACGACCAATGAATATCATGAATTTGCTAAAACACTTGGTACCAATAATAGTCAATTTGGATCTAGGTTATCTGAGGAAAGTAGTGAAATGACAACTAGTAGAATTTCTTCAATTATGTCTGCCAGTCTAAGAAAAAGTAGAAGAATAAGTAAACAACCTGATCGTTTAATTGTTGGTGATGTTCATCAACTAAATAAGAAGAGTGGTAAGAAAACGAATCGAAAGTCAATGAGGAAGGATGTAACTGATAGGTCGATGAATGTTATTAATAATCAAAAAACTAAAAATCATTGTCAACATGTTTTGGAAATATTAAATGAAGGTAATTTGAAGACTGTGATGACTTTACATACTATTGGAGTTAAAACTGCGGAACAAATTATATTATTTAGGTAAGTCAAACTAATATATTTAATATTATCTTCAAAAATAAGCTTGAATGTACAAGTTCAAATTAGTTTCTGGCTAATTGGCGTGATCTTCGGCCCTCTTAGGTTTTTGTCCATATCACTTCATATTCAAGTCTTTTCTTCTACCTCCCAACCAATCATCTACTTGCTAATCTATATTTAAAAATAGAAAAAAAAGTACCCCTAATTATTGGGGTACTATTTATTAATTCTGATAAGTTGATACCAGAAGTATCAGTCCAAGTATATCTGATTCATAGTACAAAAGATACAACCCAAAGTTATACACCAAACACTATTGTTATTAATAATGTTGCCGCCATATACTTGATAGTTATAAATGTTTCTTCTCCACCTCCTTTTCAACTTTACAAAGGCGCTCTTCACCATAGGCGCCAGTTTTAGAAAGTATGTATGGGTGCTGAAAAAACGACGATTCTCAAAAGAAAAAGTCTGTAAAAATTCAAAATATGTGCTCTCTTAACAAAGTATCTGACGCTTATGGTTCGCTTGCAAAGGAAATATCTTCTTTCAGCAGTGTGCAGTTTTACAAATACAGCTATGTACACTTTTGAAGTTACCCATAGATTCCAACCATAGATTTTAAAATTGAAAAATGACCAATTTCTGCAACTCAAAACTAAAATTAAAATTCATGTTTGAGTTTAGCACTTTTAAAAGAATCCCTACACAAAAATTTGCGAGGGGGTGTTTTCATTTAATGGAGAAAAAATTCCCAGTTATGAATATCACGTGCGCCATATACCGCTCGACTAAAATCGAAAAATTACCAATTTCTGCAACTCGAAACCAAAATTAAAAATCAGATTTGTGTTTAGCACTCTTAAAAGAAGCCCTTCACAAAAATTTGCGTGGGGGTGTTTTCATTTAAGGGAGAAAACAATTCCCAAATTTATGAATATTACGTGCGCCATATACTGTTCCGTTAAATTCAAAAAATGACCAATTTCTGCAACTCGAAACCAAAATTAAAATTCAGATGCGCGTTTAACACTCTTATTATAATTTTAGTTTTAAGTTGCAGAAATTGGTCGTTTTTCAATTTTAAAATCTATAGCTAACTTCAGAACCGTCAAGCTATGTGCATATGTATTAGCCACTCCTATATTTTTACAGAAACAAAGAAAGGGAATAGTTTTGAAATAAAACAATAGTAAAAATCTGTTCTACGAAATATTTTATTAATGTATTAATATTTAGTAGGGCCTCCACGTGCTTTTATTACAGCTTGTAGCTGATTTGGCATAGTTGCCAAAACTTTAAAACACTAGTCCTGTGAAATTGCATTCCATTCGTCAATAATTTTTTGTCGAAGCGGTCTTTTGAATTAGTGTGATATTTCGATATATTTCTTTTTAAAATATGCCAAAGGTGTTCTATAGGGGATAAGTCTGGAGACTGTGCAGGCCAGTCAAAGAGACACACCCCATTCTCGGTAAACCACCGTGTTGTTGGACCCAATCCCATACCATAATGGTATTGAGTCCCAGGTCTTCCAAAAAGCTACAATAACATTTAAAAAGACACACTAATTTTCATTTTAACGGTAAGTTAGGTTGTGCAAAGTATTGCTAACATGACATTGTAATATATTACACATCTAAAAAGCGCACCTCTATATTAGATTCTTCCGAAAAAATTACCCAGGACCACTCCTCCAGAGTCCAATCGATGTATTTTTTGCCCCAATCTAAACGTTTTTTACGATGAGCCTGCGTTAAGTAGGGTTTCTTTCGGGTTACGCAACCGCGTAAATTGGCAGCCTTAAGGCGTGCTGGAGGATAGGGAGATTCCTTGGTGAACAAATAATTCGCTACTTAACTCTTTAGAAGATTTTCGCCTAGTCTTAACAGCCAACCTTATTAAGCAGCTATCGTCCCTGGGTGCCGTCAGTCGTTTATGCCCTGATTTTGGTTTGTTTTCATAACTACTGGTATCTTTGAATCGCTTTATCATGGTTTATACTGCACATCTTGAACACTTCATTGGCTTAGCTATGAAAAACCCTGAGCGTTCAATAAAACAATTTGTCCATGCTCTATAAATGTTAGTTCCCTTCTTTTAGGCATTATTTGCTTTAGTAAACACTTTATTGCATTAATAATTGAAGATACAAAATCAAATTTTTATGAAATTTTTGCTGGCAGTTTTGCAACGAGTTTCAAATCTGTTGAAAGCATTTCAAGTTTTCTTTAAACATTGCAGATCTTTTAGATGCAGTATCAAATCTGGAAGCAATATCGAGTCTTTAAATGGCAGTATCAAGTTTTCTGGATGTAGTTCAACCCTTCTGGTGGCATTTCAAGTCTTTTGAAAGCATTTCAAGCCTTCTGGAAACATTTTCATGTCTTCTAGAAGCAGTATCAAGTCATCTGGAAGCTGATGAAGTCTTCTAGAAACAGTATCAAGTATTTTGAAAGCATTTCAGGTCTTCTTGAAGCCGTATGAAGTCTCAATTGAAAAAACATGCTCTCCAAAAAAGAAAAACATCTCGCAGCAGATATTGATACTGAATTCGAAAGAAAAATATATCTGGTAGCTTCAAGCCAGATAAAGCCATCAAGTTTGTATGGGTGCTGCCCGAAGCACCCACGTATCTGGCGTCTATGCCCTTCACCTTATAATATCTATGTTATCGACTCCAACGTTCAGAGGCATCTTGCAGTAGCTTTATTAGGGCAATGTAAAAAAGTATACTTGACAGTCCAATTCCCTGTGGACCTTATTGTCTTTCAAATGTTCTTGATAGATTTCCTTGTTTTCTTACGTTACACGTTGTTATTGATTTGAGATCAGAATAAACACCAAGGTGTTTGATCAAACGGTACCTAACATTTTTAGGATATCTCTTTCTACTAAATATAACTTGATAGCACTTATAACCAAGAAACAAAAAGTTCTTGAAGTAATAGGCTTGCAGACATTCAAGATCTTCTCTAGTATCAAGCTATCGGATATTGAACCAATCCCGGGAGAAATTTAGTCATCCGCTAAAGCAGAAAATTGAAGTGGCGGAAATGCTCATTTATGTCGTTGATATAAACCAAAAATAAAATTGGTTCAATATGACTACCCTGAGATACATCAGAAGTAACAGGCGTAAAATGAGAAACAATTCTCTACCTTCCCTGCTTAACGCCCACAAGAAACAAAAGACGCTATCTATAATAGGATGACTAAAAATATGGTGTAAGGATATAGGCAGTTACGTTAGCAAAGATCTATTAGAGATAGGTTGATCATTGAGATTGCATTGAGATTTTGTTAATTTTTGAGGTTAATTATAAAGGTAAGTATAGAGTATTATATATTTTTGAAAATCTTAAAAGAAATGTAGATCAACAAAAACATAAAATATAGCTGGTTCCATTTAAAAGAACCTAAGTTGTATTTATAACTCAAAAACCTTGATCACTACAAAACTTCTAAATACACCATTGAATTCTACGTAAAAAATCTATTACAACCAGTCTTTACTTTTCTGCTAAGTTTCCAAATAGCCGAAATACAGGGGGTGTCTGAAAATCATATATTTTGAGAAACTCCCTGGATATCAAAAACGAGGAGGGATATGAAAATTTGGTTTGGCATATTATAAGTTTCACAAAAAAGTAGCTCAGGTTCGTGAAAACCGCAACTTTTTATCTTTAATAATTACCAAGATACCCTGCAAACCCATCGAAATTTGGACACCCTGTACCGGGTGGGCCACTAAGAAAGAACGGCGGCTATATCTCAGAAACCGTTGATCGCATAGTTTTCAGACAAAAAAAATCTTATACAAAGTGACTCATAGAAACTGCTGGAAATTATTTTCAAGTTTGTAAAACTACCGCTAGGGGGCATAATGCCAACGACAAAATTTAAAATGTAGATTTTCGTAAAATTTTGATAATAAACTTCATTCGGCTATAACATTTTTAGAATCTTTAGATTATTTCTGACAACTTTCGTTAGTCATTTTTTTTGCATACTGCTTAAATAAGTGAGGTACGGAGTGTTACATTTACTATTATAAAAGTAGCCCTAACTTTGGAATTGTTCATCCGAATACATCAAAATTGGTCTTGTTGGAAAGAGAAGGAATTTTTGTATTCGATGACATCCGAAATTAGCCGATTTACTTTCTATGCCAAACGCTAGGTGTCGTAATTTGACAGTTCTATTAATTTTTACAATTTTCTTGAAAAATTCAAATGGAAACGTATATTTTTGATAAGGTATGTGAAAAGAGCGTTAAAAAGTACGCCATACAGTGAAAACCGCAATATCGTTCATGTTTTAGTCTTAGAGATATTCAAAAAAAGAAAGATACATTAAAACGTAACTACATTTGGGTGATTATTTAATATCATAATAAGCTTTCAAAGAACACCTTTAACCAACTATCCTAAAAGAAATCAGTGATGTCTAAAATGTTCGAATTGTCTGCCATCAGTAGCAATGCACTGCTGTTGACGCTGATGCGTAGATAAGACGGCAACCTCTATTTCCGGTAATGAAATATTGCGGATAACATTTCCTATCCGTTCGATCATGTCCTCTCGTGTCGTAGGCCTGGTTGTAAAAACGCGGTCTTTTATTCGCCTCCACAAATAAAAATCTAAACATGTTAAATCGGGCGATCTAGAGAACAAAAATTAATAGTTGGATGTATCACAGAATCATAGGTACTACAGACTTGTAACGTTTAAAAACTACTAAGTAAAAGGTACCTCGCTGGCCAAGGATATAAACTTCCTCTGCCTATCCACTTATTAGGAAAAGTTTCGTTCAACTCATTGGGCACCCATTGTGCTGAAAAAACATGTCTCTGCGAATACACTAATTTGTGCTAAAGGCGATGTGCCTTCCAAAAGAATTGGCAGTTCATTTTTTAAAAAATTAAGGTACGTTGCACTATTTAGTCTATTGTTAAATATGTAAGGACCAATAATGCGTCCTCTTAAAATACCGCACCAAACATTTACGCTCCACCGGCCTTGATGTTGTATTTCTCGCATCCAATGATGGTTGTTACGCGACCAGTAATGCATATTATGCAGGTGTACACCACCATCACTATTGAATGTGGCCTCGTCAGTCCACAGTATCCTTGAAAGCAGTTGAGGATCTTCTATTAACATGTAGTCGACCAGTAGCAGTAATCGAGACGAATATCATAATCTCTTGCAGTCAGAGCCTGATGGAGAACTACGTGGTACGGGTGCATCCTACATCAAAATGTGTTAGTTCGTATTCTCTCTGGCCGATTTCATAAAACATGGAATATTTTCATATATTCTTTTACACCTACCTATATTATCTTAAAATACGTCGGACTGTTGTCCGAGTAACACCTAAATCATCAGCGATTGTTCTTGTGCTAAGCTGTGGATTGAATTCCACATACGCTAAAACATTTATTACATTTTACGTGTTCTACGATATATAGGACGATGAATGATGTAGTCCTTAACTGATGGGCTATACGGATGAAAACCTTTGTGTTATAATGCCGCCGTTGTGGATAACGAACTGCGTAATGTCTTGCAGCAATAGTTGCATTCAAAGTAACTCGCAAGTATATCATACGCTTCTTCATTGGTCGGCATTTTTAAAATAGCTAAATTAATTTACTCACACGACAGAGAAAACACTAGCTAACGGTAACAACAGTTTGACTTGGCGCCATAAAATTAAACAATCGGATTATGTTTTATCATGGTCCGCTAACATCAATGAGAATATTTTGATATTACCTACTCAGGTCACCCTTCAACGTATTATATAAGTGAACAAAAAAAGTAGTAAAACTGTTTCCTTGTAAGTTTTACATATAAAACGTTATTATTGTTATAACTTGTTGTAGGTAATTGTTCTTTGAAAGCTTACTATGATATTAAATACTCACCCAAACATAATTACGTTTTAATTTATCCCTCTTTTTTTCAATATCTCTAAGACTAAAACACGTACGATATTGCAGTTTTCACTGTATGGCGTACTTTTTAACGCTCTTTTCACATACCTTGTCAAAAATATACGTTTCCATTTGAATTTTTAAAGAAAATTGTAAAAATTAATAGAACTGTCAAATTATGCCACCTAGCGTTTGACATAGAAAGTAAATCGGCTAATTTCGGATGTCATCGAATACAAAAATTCCTCCTCTTTCCAACAAGACCAACTTTGATGTATTCGGATGAACAATTCCAAAGTTACGGCTACTTTTATAATAGTAAATGTAACACCCCGTACCTCACTTATTTAATCAGTATGCAAACAAAAAGACTAACGAAAGTTGTCAGAAATTATCTAAAGATTCTGAAAATGTTATAGCCGAATGAAGTTTATTATCAAAATTTTACGAAAATCTACATTTTAAATTTTGTCGTTGGCATTATGCCCCCTAGCGGTAGTTTTACAAACTTGAAAATAATTTCCAGCAGTTACTATGGGTCACTTTGTATAAGAATTTTTTTATCTGAAAACTGTGCGATCAACAGTTTCAGAGATATAGCCGGCGTCCTTTCTTAGTGGCCCACCCGGTACAAATAGAAGAATTGGTAACATTTTCAGATACTAAAATTCTTTAATGTTTGCCATAAAAATCCCCTTTATAAAAACTTTGGTGACGTTTACGAACTTTCCAATCTCTTCTAGCGCATAAGATTTTCGTGACATCTCACCTGTTATTGATTTTTACTTCACGCCAATCGTGTGCGAAACACCAAAGTTTTTTGAAATTTTCCTTATTTTTCAAGTCCTCAATTCTGCCAAACTATCGAATAAGCCAATAAAAAATGTGTGATTCACACATTTATAAGGAAATGTAAGTAAAAGTAGTTTTATTAACTGAAATCCCTAGAAACACCAAGCTTGATTGGGTTTAATTTATCTATTTATCCTCTTTTAACCACTATTTTATTATTGAACATATTGTTCAACCATTTATTCATTCCATTTAAATAAACTATAGAAATCTTATTTAGCAATAAATTAATATTAACATAAGCTGGGATAACTTGTTTAAAATCATAATTATTTTTGTAGAAAACTTCGCGGAAAATTCAGAACAATTGAAGATACCAAAAACGTTCTTAATAAAGGAAAAAGTTATCAACGATTTCTTGAGGCGAATTTCTTAATATAATATTGCTACTAAAATACCAAAGTATTCTATTCTGATTACATAAAGTACAACAGTGGATAGGTGTTTTATAAGAGTTGTTGAATTGTATAATAGACTATTTTATTATCAAGGAATTGTATTATTGTAAATTCATTTATTATTTGTAATAGAACAAAACATTTTATGTATTAAATATTGCTTGAATTAATTTAAAAGGAATGTCTTTAAAAATTCTACCTTTCCTAAACCTCTTTTATTATTTGTCTTTCTTATTTTCTGTAGTTTCCATAATTTCTTCTGCGCCAATATCATCAACGCGATTTTTATCAACAGGATACAACCTGAAATATTACAAATATTTTCAAAAAATAAGTTACGAAATCTTAAACTTACCATCTTTGGTAAAGATAAATAAGAAATACAACATCATCTCTAAAACATGCCAATCTATGAGCTGTTGGCATTGTTATAATAAATGCAAAAATATCGTCGATAAACGTGTTAAATGCTCTGTAGGTGAATGCACGCCATGGTAATGCTGCTACCGATTTTAAACGGTAATTTACAAATAATTGGGGTAACATGAATAAGAAACCAAAAACGTATACTCCATTTACTAAACTGCTAATTGTCCAAGAATACCAACTAAAAAGAATAAATAACGTATAATAAAATTTTATAAATCTTAAAAAAAATAATAAAACCTTTTATGTGGTTGATAAAGAAGCGAATAAATCGCACCACCAATACATAACGGATATAAAACATAACTTAAGTATTTCATAGATTCTTCATCATATTGGCGAGTTTGTGCTTCAGCTTCCGTTTCAGTGGTGTGTTTATTGAATTTTAAACCATTAAATGTGATTGACGGTTTTAAAACTTTGTTTACTTTCCAAAACTAATGATTTAAAGTAATTATTTATCAATTTATCATAAATGTATTGATAAGTACGGGGTGATTCAACAAAAATAACAAGTATTTTCTTAAGCCTTGTTAGCGCCACAATTATATAACAACGATACAATTACGAAAACTTATTTAGCAATTTTTTCTTTTCTAAGCAGTGAAATATTTTTCCATTCTATTTTATGGATTTTCTAAATAAAGGTGATCGATTAAAAATTCAGTTTGTTAATTATAAAGAGGTAATAGGGCTATTATAACTGGTAATAGAGGAAGAAAATCGACGTGCAAAGGAAGGAAACGATTCCTACCAAAAAATATGAAAGATTGCTAAAGAAAGGCCTGTTTTATTCGAATAAATTTCTTTATAATGATGTAATTGTACGTTTATACGCAACCAAGAATAATAAGGCATCTGTCATTAATGAATATTATTGGGGGTTGCAAAACACACAAGCAATTAAACCTGAGAAAATCACTCATTATTATACTAAAACTAAAGACGGGGTAAATGTGGATAAAATGTTGGGCGGGTATCTTATCAAAAAAATACAAAAGCATAATAATATAATCGACATTAGTGAATTAGTGTCTTACATAATATATAGAAAATATAACCTACACTTAAAGACCAAATATTAAGTCAGAAAATTTCTAAAATATCTTTCTAACCATGTATGATTGCCTGCAATTGAAGTTATGCTTAGAAGATATGTTGTGGTAGATCGATTTAAAGCATCCTACCCTATTGTAGGAAGTTGCAATATTTGCAAACATGTATCAATTGTGATAAAATTAATCAGTCCGAACATTAAAAAAAAAACCTGTTATCACATATTTTAAAATATGTATGTAATATTTTCCGAAAATTTAAAATAAATTGGAGCATAACTCTAATTTTAAGAGAGAAAGGCTTTGGAAGTGATCGGATCAAACAAGATTTTCGATTAATTTTAAGCTGTACCGATTAAGGTTCCGTAATCGAAACTGTCACCGTAGGTTTCTAATTACTTCCTTATTTACTAATGGCTTGGATTAATTTTTTGTATGTCATATTTCTACAATAGTTAAGAATCCGGGACAACAACGAAAAATGAAAATTGAAAAAAAAATGTTGCTTTATTTCTTAAAATAGCAAAATTTTGACGATTTTTTTTCTTGGCCCGGATGTAAAACAATAAAAGAAAAACATTATTCCTGTAGCACTTTTAGGAAAAATTAATAATAAACTCGTAATTAGTAATTTACGGTTTTACATTAAATTTTAATATATTGGAATATATTTTACTTCTCGGATCTCACGAGCGATGATTGGTTGAGATAAGAAAATGTGGGCGGCTCTTCAGCGAATGGTTTGAACGTATTTCGAAGGTATACATATTTCTTCCACACATTGAAATAATTTAAAGGTATGAATTGTTTTGGAACGCAAAAATGTATCGAAAGTTAAATATATATAATATTGAATATATTGATGCGAATGATTTCAAGAACAGATTTTTCAACGAAAATTTAAAGATGTTTCATATAACTTCTTACATACTGTTAAAAAATGATAGTCTTGAAAAATATGATTTAAACGTAAAGGCTTTTGACACCATGCACATGTTAGGACCACTACATCCCTATTTATAGCATATGTTAACTACTCACTCGAAGACAAACTTCCACGAGATTTTCAAATTAATCTGATACCTCATCTGGGTACCCACGTGAAAACAGGGGTATTTAAAAACATTTATAAACCATGGAAAAAGACAATTGATGATAGGTTAGAGCCTGCAATTATAATATATCATTCCGGTAAATAAAATGACTTGTCAAATAAAATAAACTAAAATAACTTGGTAAATATCTGTCTTATAGTTTGGATTTTAAGTTCTTTAATTTCATTTTTCATTCTTGTCAGGAAAAATGAACTTTTCCACACTCAAACATTCAATTTTCAGTCTAGTTTGGAAACATTGAACATTTCTACACGTTATTGTATACATGACCGAATTGCATAAGAAGCGGTTCAGAATGTTGGAATATACTGTTTGGAATATTTCCAAACAGTTTATTTAAACATTCCTTTAGACTTAACTTTTTGAAGTGAGTTTGAAATTGTTTAACCGAGTTATGTTGTTACTGATATTTTGTTAACTAGCAATCCCCCATTTTTACGAATAGTGAGAGCCAATTTTTTCTGAATCTAGATAACAGTCAATATTATAGGCGCCGATTACGTTGTTACCCTGCATTATATAACATTCTTAATGAGTGCAGAGCACCCATTCATAAAAATACCTCTAGAAGACTTAATACTGCCCCTGAACGACTTGTTACTGCTTCTAGAAGATTTGATATTGCCTCTGGAAGACTTGAAATGGTTGCAGAAGACTTTACTGTGCCCCTGGAAAATTTGATTTTTTGATTTCTAATCTTACTCCACTTTTAATTGTTTAAAAAAAAACAGTAGCACGTAAATTTATTAATTCATTTAATCAAAACAACATTTTTCGCCAAACTCGACGAGTAACGAGAAAGGAATAAAATTAATTTTAAAACCCTCACTATCCCTAAATGTGGTATATACTAGAGTACTGCACGAGTACGTAAAAAGTACTCGGATAAATAATCGCCGAGAATACTACTGAACGATGTGAGTACATGCTCGGCATCGTTCGGCAATGCATCGACGATTTTTTTTTCCGATTATGAGTAATATTCATCGGAACTGCATCGTAGCATGGGAATCGTGACGAGTACGCATCGTCAATAATCGTCAGATCTCGATTGACATTTCACATACAAGTTGTCAAAAATGACAAGTAGACGTTCTTGACAACCAGTCAAGAATACTACTTATTTCCTCTTCTAACTTTGGACGTAAAGTGTTTAATTATTTGTTTTTATATATTTTAATATATTTTTATTATTTTATATATATTTCTTTACTTTTTAATATTTTATTATTTATTAATTATTGGATCAGTGAATAAACAAAAAAGCGCTAATATGTCAAATTTTTGAACAGCTGTACGTCACAGATCAGTCATTTCTGATCAGATTTTGAACTCGTGCAATAATGTCGATATTAGAAAAAATTAAATTTGGCGAATATACAACAAAAAAAGCGTCCGGTAAAAGTAATGTGTGGACTTGTTTTAAACAAATTGTAAAAGAAGTGGATGGTGTTGAAAATGTGCAACCATTTGTAATATACACTCAGCAGCAGAAGTCTGCGTACAAAAAACTTGTAATACTTTAATTGAAAAAATAAGAGTCATAATCTAATGTGATAAACTTGATTTTTTTTTATTTTGTATATTAACTACATATAATTCTATTTACAAAATATGCTTCAACAAAACAAAAACAGTAGTTACAGAAAAAAATCAAAACTAAAAATTCTACAAATAACGGGTATGCAAAAATCTGCGTACAAGTTAGGACAGTATTTATAAAAAATTCATAAATGAGATCATTGTTTCTATATTAATATGAGGTCGGATAACCTTTACGTTTAATGACCTCCCTTAAACGTTTAGGCATGGAGTGCACTAATTTCTTCGTTTCGTCCGAACTGATTTTGGCCCATTCCTCAATCATAACATTTTTTAACGTTTCCTTCGACGTTATGTTGTGTTGCCGAATCCTGCGTTCCAGTAAATCCCAGAGGTGTTCGATGGGATTCAAGTCCGGCGATTGTGGAGGTGTTTTAAGTTGCTTTGGGGTATTGTATAGTAGCCAAAGCTTAGTGTTGTGGGCGCAATGTTTGGGGTCATTATCCCAAGTTTTCGATGCTAGGATTCAAATTTTCTTTTAAAATGTCTATATACATTTTATGGTCCATTGTCGATGTTATGAAAACCAACCTTCCCACCCCTTTGGTGCACATACACCCCCAAACCATAACTCCACCACCTCCGTGTTTTACAGTCGCTTTCAAATTTTCGGGATTAAGGGCAGTATTAGTTTTTCTCCATACAAGTTGTTTACCCTTAATGCCGAAAATGCAAAATTTGCTCTCATCTGTAAAGAGAATTTTCTCCCAGAATTCAATGGGCTTGTCTAAGAGTTTTTTTGCAAAGGCGATCCGCTTCTGACGATTGACCTCTGACACAAATGGCTTTTTTCGTGCAACGCGATTGTAATAGTTAGCTTTTTTTAACGTCCTTTTCACCGTATCTTTGCTGATAGTTCTATGAAATTCTTCTTGTACATTTTCTACTATTTTTTTTGCCGTCAGCCTAGGTTCTTTTCTAACCTGCTGTACAATTTTTCGCTTCTCTCGGTTTGTTAAAAGGGGTGGTCTACCAGATCGCGGACGTGAGAGGTAATCTTCAGTGTCTTTATAATTATTAATTACTCTTTGAATGGAAGAGTGTGACCTGCCGACAGTTTCTCCTATTTTTCGAAAAGATTTTCCCTCTTTCCATAGCTTTACAATAATTTTTCTCTCTCACAATTTAATTTCCTTTTCTTTCGTGTCCATTCTAACTTTTAGTTTCTAAGCCTCTGCTAATATAATTGACACCGATTATCTTATATTTAAATCGGAAAGCGTACATCGCCAACTACGTATTTAAGTAAATAAGTATATTTTGGAGAAGGCGTCGTTATTTGTACGCAGATGTTTCCGTACGCATTATTTGGAGAATTTTTAATTTTAATTTTTTTTGTAACTAATATTTCTGTTTTATTGATGCATATTTTGTTAATAGAATTATATGTAGTTAATACACAAAATAAAAAAAAAATTGAAGTTTATCACATTAGATCATGACCCTTATTTTTTCAGTTAAAGTGTTAGAAGTTTTTTGTACGCAGACTTCTGCTGCTAAGTGTATGTTAAGTGCGAACATGTTTTTAAATACAGGGTGTCTCACGTAACCGGTTCATTAGAACCTTTTTAGGTTCCACTATTCGTAGAGGCTTGAAATTTTGGTATCATGGGTTGTTCATTCTGATCTTTTAATATAAAATATTTTCAAGATGGCCACCACTTCCGGTCTACCGAAAATAGACCTCAACTTCGTCATTTTAAATAAAATGCTATAGTTTTTATTATACCATTCAATTATACGTAAGAAAATATGTTGACTTTGATAATAGTTATTGGTACCTAGCGTTTATTATTTTCGAGTTATTTTGATTTTAAAAATTAATAACATAAAAGAATCAAAAACTTTAAATTATAAAAATAAATTAAGAGAATTTAATTCTCTGCAAACTATCTAGAAACTTTCCTGCGCCTATTTGTTGTAGTGCCCTCATATCTGGAAACTAATGGACGCATGCAATGCTGGAAAGCTTCTAGTTTTATATTAGAAAGCCATGGAGTTTTGTCAGCTTTTCATCCATATTTATATTATTGATGTCATTACTTAGTTGTGTCATCACTTACTTCTGTTAATGTCTTTGAATATCTTGGCGAATTATTCGAACGACAACATTTTAAATTCGTTTTATATTCATGGCGGATGTTTTGGATATAATCTGTTTCTTAGTTTTGGAAAGATCAAAATAACACGATACCGTAAATTTCTATCACCAGCAGATTAAGATAAGGGAATAAATGTTTTGTCATATTTTGTTGCTTTACCAAATTCTTCGGTAAGAGGTGCTTCGATCGATTTAGGTGAATAATATTTTCAAAGAAAGCACCCTTAATAGATAAAGTGAACTCTCTAGGAATATTTCGCCATTATTATGACGAATATTACGCCATATTATTATTTTTCATTGTTTCATTTATACGTTCTTCTGCTGGTTATTTTTAGTAAATAAAAGCTAACAAACTAAAGTTTATTCAATCGCAGATACCAATCAATAATAATACCAATCATAATTTAAATAAATCAAGCGATAAACTGTCAAATTGGCTACCAGCATTTTATGTAGGATTTTGATAAAATGCTCAATATGAAGAAAACTATAATAAATAGGTATAGCAATGTTTATAGATAATTTGTAGAGAATTAAATTACCGTTTTGATAGCCTAACAAGATAAGGGGCGTTCCATTTAAAGTTTTCGACTTTCTCGCAATTGAACACAGAGAAATGGTAACTCATTTTTTGACCAACCTGTATAAGATATACTGATACAACAAGTGACAATCTATTTGACAGCATATGAAGAGTTATCGAACCAATGCAAAACGTTTTTGAATTAACGTTGGCTGAGATATGTGCTTTTAAAGAGCATGGTGATATTTGCTAAAAAACATTTAAAATCAAAATAACTAGAAAACAAAAAACGCTAGGTACCAATAACTATTATCAAAGTCAACATATTTTCTTACGTAAGATTGAATGGTGCAATAAAAACTATAGCATTCCATTTAAAATAATGAAGTTGAGGTCTACTTCCGGTAAACCGGAAATGGTCGCCATCTTGAAAATATTTTAGATTAATAGATTGGAATGAACAACCCAGGTTACCAAAATTTCAATCCTCTACTAATAATGGAACATAGAAAAGTTGTAATGAACCAGTTACGTGAGACACCCTGTATAGTAAAGGGTCGAGTCCATCCAATTTAAGGAAACACCGTTGTTTCAAAGATATAGATAAGTCGGAAAATTCTTCATCTACAGACTCTGATGGAAGTAACAGAAAAAGAGCACGCGTCGATATAAGTGACGAAATAAAAAAGCAAATTACAAACAAGTGTGTACAGTTTGCGACGCAGGATCTCCGTTCGTTTACGGCAGTAAGGGGCACTGGGTTTAAAGATCTAGCACGCTGCTTGGTAGAAACAGGAGTAAGACTGGGTTCAAAAAACTTTGACATAAATGATATTCTGCCGCATCTAACTACTGTTGGCCGTACACTTCACAAAATACACAGTAAAGAATTAGATTCCTTTGTTTCCGAGCTACAACCACTGCTGGAGAAAGGTAAGGTGTCGTTCTTTATAAGGACATATACAAAACATAACATGTAACGATGTTGCATAAGATGGTGTGCAGCAACAACAGATATGTGGACGGAAACCAAAAAGCAGAGGAACTTTATAGCATTAACAGTCTATTATCTTGATACGATTTGGAAACTACATAGATAAGTTAATATAACTATACCGTATATAAATGATGAAAAAAACTGATGAATTTCATTGTCTTATTTATTTTTTGTGTTATAGTCGCGTACTGTGTACCGTCGAATTCTTGAACTTTGACCAGGTACAAAACGCAGTCAAAAAAACAGGTACTAACATACTTCGTACGTTAGAAGCGAAAGTGAATACTTTAAATTTACCAAGTTCGGCACTTGAAAAATTAACTTTTATTACCGATCAAGGTTCTAACATAAAAAAAGCACTGGAACAGTTTTCGCGTATTAATTGTATTGCTCATATTATAAACTTAATGTTAGCACATACATTTAAGAAAACGGTACTGGAAGAAATAGCCCCCCGTATTTTAAATTTGAGACAAAAGGCCTACCATTCATTTAGTGCTACTGCACATGCGCATTTTGAAAGAAAAGCTAATACAATTATAGAACGAAGAAACAACTACCGATGTTCAACAAGCGATTATTCGGCATTGTTTGGATAATGTTTTTGATACAAAATTTCAACCACATCGTTTTCATAAAGTAGCTGCATTCTTGTGGCCCGAATATAAACAACTTCGGTTTCTAGAAAACAATAAACGTGAAGAAATTTATAGTCTTGTAAAGAATGACTTAAATTGTATTCTCGAAAATCCAGACAGGTTTTCTGCCACTATTTCATCTTCTTGCGACTACCAAGACATAGAACTTCATGCCAATACGCCGGATTGCAGTGGTGTTGAAGGTGATGTAGTTCTGTGATAAATATAGGGATATTTACATTGATAATGATAATAAGTGGCAGTCACAAGTTAATATCGAAATGGAACTGTACAAAAGAAGCCGAACCACTGACCGAAATATATTACAATGGTGGCGAAGTCATGAAAAGGATTTCCCTTTGTTCAACCAACTAGCACGAAAAATATTATGTAATCCTGCTTCTAGCGCCTCAAGTGAACGAGCATTCAGTTCCGCAAATAGAGTGCTAGAAGATAGGAGAAGTAATTTGAAAGGAGAGAATGTTGATGCTATACTCTTTCTGCATTCTGCAGGAAAGGATTAACGTCCAATCCGAAAATACAAAATAAACTTATCTTGTTTTTTGTTCTTTTTGTTATTTATTTCTTTACTTATGGTGGATATCGCAACGACCATTTAAAAATTATCTTTTCTAATTTAAGATTGTCCAAGACATACTATATAAGATTCCTACAAATTCCTACAGACGATATTTTGTAGAGACTATATTCTAGAAAATAAATTTTCTGTTATATTCTATTTTTATTGTATTTTAGTTTTTGAATTTGTTTAATGTTCAATTTTTCACTATCCTATAAATATCCTATAAATAAACAAAATTTGCGCCATTTTGATGGCGATGCGAAATGATGTCAAATACGATTATACTCGCCGATGCCGATGCGAAACGATGCGAGTAAAGAATTGCGTGATGCGTACAAGTATAAACTAGATAATCGCATTACTCGTGTGACAAGTAATCGTACTCGTAATCACGCGATGCTGACGTACTCGTGCAGTGCTCTAGTGTATACCTTATGTGGCCATACGTCCCGTTTTGAACGGGATTGTCCCGTTCTTCTGTTAGTAGTCCCATCGTCCCAAATTAACTCTAAAACGTCCCGTTTTCATAATCACATAAGTGCATAAATCTCATTAAGTATCTAGCTGTATTACACAGATTTTTTTATTGGTAATATTTCGTTTCTTTGTTTGCGAGACTTATACCAACCATGCCTAAATGTAATTGTACATTTTTTTTAAACTTGAAGGGGGGTAAATAGAAAAAGTGTAATCAATATTTATACAAAACCGAGCACATTGTTGGAACAAGAACTACTAGGGATTGGCTGTGAAGCTCATAATGTCCACAATGCAATTAAAACTGCCTATTGCTTACCAATTGATTTAGAATTCATTATTGTCAAAATTTACTTTTTTAATATTTATAGTGTACGCATGGAAACTGTAAAAGAATTCTATGACTTGATAGGTACAGAGTATAAAAGAATGTTGGGTTACAGTAAATCTAAATGGCCTGTACATGAATAGAGCTTAAAATGTTTGTGAGATTAGAAAACTATTTTAGATTGCTAATCTAAGAAAATAGTCTTCTAATAGGCATTCATTCTAATAGTTACTGTTCTAACAATTAGTCATCTAATGCCCGAATATATTGAAGTTGTTTTTTGGTAATCCCAGCTCCGAATGCTGGTTATATTTTGTGCACGACCCAGAAGTTGGTTTTTACCAAGCCGCTTTAAATAAGGAAGGACAAAATATATCAGCAATGGATGTGAATGTAACAAACCATTTAAAAGATAACATGTCTTTAGAAAAAAATCAGTTTTTATCCCATACGTTACACGAACTTTATTAGCAAAGTTGATCAAAATCAGAGCTTGGCTAACTGCTTAAAAAAAGTAGTCGAGTATAATTACTATTTCCACGAAAATAGAAGCATAGAATAATTACAGCTACTACAATTAGTAGCTAAGTATCTAATTACAGTAAAGCTTCGCTAATCCGAATCAATGAAAATCAGTTGAATTTAAATGATGGAAGCATGCGGATTATAGAGTTAAATTGTATTAGATAATAACATTATCTGCTGTTTATCTTGCAATACATGATACACTAAAACTTTTACTAACTTCCTCACTTTTAATTCGGTTATCCTAACATCTTTATGGAAAAATTGCCTTATTTGCTACAACATGATACATAAATTATTGAATGGACAGTGGAATGCCGCCATCAGGTTCTTCTTCCTCAGCTGATTTTTGAAATACACATCTCTACCATTTTGCTAATAAATTACAAGGATTTGCAATCCTTAGAAAGTGTGTATTCAGCATTTTTGATAGAAATGTTCTTCAGTGTTTTGGAATTAATCATCTTTCTCTGCAGATAGAACGAATAGTCTTTTCCGATTAGCGAATCTCTTACCAGTTCGGATTACAAGGGACATAACGCAAATTTTAGGATTTTCAATTTTGTTCAGATTACCAGGGAATTTGGATTTGGGGTTGTACGAATTAGCAACGCTTTACTGTACTTCTGTAACTATATAATAAGATGCAGTTATAATGTCTAAAAGGGATTGACTTGCACTCTCAAAAAAAAGTCTGATAAAACAAGCAAAGTTTTACAAGCAGTATCTAGTCTTTAATTGGCAGTTTTTAATTTTTTTCAGTATTTAATTAAATTTTATTAACAGTCCTTCGCTTTCTACCATAAAAATGTCTTCTGCCAGTAGTATTTAACCGTAGTAATTAATAGTTTATGGACTTCTTACGTAAAGATTGTGCATTTTGTTCAATAGTATTTAATATTTTCAAAGCAAAGTCAATTGGTTTATCAACAGTATAGTAGAGTAGCTACAAAAAATTTTACAAGTAGTATCAAGATCTTTGGAAGTATTTCAAGTATTCCAAGGGCAGTATCAAATTTTTTGGAAGTAGTATTAAGTCTTCTAAAAGCAATATCAAGATTTCCGGAAGTAGTATCAAGTTTTCTAAAAGCATTTCAAGTCTTTTGGAAGCAATAACAAGCCATCTAGAAGCAGTTCAAATCTTTTGGAAGCAATATCATGTCTTCTAGAAGCATTTTAATTCTTTGAAAAGCAATATCAAAACTTCTGGAAGTAGTATCAGGTTTTCTAGAAGCATTCCAAGTCTTCTAAAATCATTTCAAGTTTTCTGGAAGCATTTCAAGTCTTTTGAAAGTAATAACAAGCCATCTAGTAGTTCAAATCTTCTGAAAGCAATATCAAGTTTTCTAGAAGCATTTCAAGTCCTATGAAAGTAGTATCAAGGTTTCTAAAAGCATCTCAAGTCTTCTGGAAGCTTTTCAAGTCTCGTTGTAGCAGTATTAAGTTTTCTATAAGTAATATTAAGTCATCTGGAAGTAGTGTCAAGCTTTCTAGAAACATTCTAAGTCTTTTAAAAGTATTTCAAATCATCTGAGATCATTTCAAGTCTTCTGAAAGCAATATCAAGACGTCTAGCAGCAATAACAAGTCTTCTGGAAGCATTGCAAGTCTTTAGGAAACTGTATCAAATTTTGTAGAAGCTTTATCAAGTCTAACTTAAAACCAAATTTTAATAATTTTAAATTGCACCTTATTATCGACAAAAGTAGCTAGATTTGTCCCGTTTTCAGTCGAAATAAAAACGGTCACGTTATGTATACCCTATTTTACACTAACTATTAACACCTCTAACAAAATCGATGGGACGGTTTTTAAATAAACCTGAAAAACATCGCCCCTTCTCACCCTTTAAGTATAGTATAACACATCAAATAAATATTAAAAATGAATATCAGTTTCAATTTAATAAATTTACATAAGATTTTTCATTTTCGAAATATAGGGAGAAATGTACTTTTTCGGATTATATCGAAATCGGTGCGCCGCAGTTGTGTTATTTGTCTTGTAAGAATTTTATGTAGAAAAAACGAGTTAGTCATAGCCTGTTGGCTATATGTTGGCTTTCCTATATAGCCAATAGGAAAGCAGTAGGAATGTCTTACCAACACATACTACCCTTTTCTGAACTTTCGTTTCTCTGTCGTTTTTTTTTCGAGCCAATTATTACAGTTTAGTCTAGAATTAGTCGGCGATTAATAGACAATTAAACAATAAAAGCATCGATTAATCGGCATTTAGTATAATACTGCAAATAGTATACCAAAAAAATTAATAAAAATAATGTTAAGTATTTATTTGTTACAAAGTGAAAAATTACTAATTTTTGAATGTGGGTGTATAGCAATGCTGTCAGATCTACCGTTTTGACGGTAGATCTACCGCTTTTCGTCTTAAGCTACCGTGCTACCGTTGTATGATTGGAATCTACCGTTTCATTATCAATATTATAACAAACGCTATATTTTATCAAATTTATCCCCTATCTGCTTTGAAATAAACTTACATTTTTATTCCTAATTTAATTACTGCATTTAGCGACATCTATGGGACGTATAGATTTCAGTTCTCTGTGATCACCATCCACACAAAACAGAAACCGCATTTTTTTTGAATATTCTCGGGGATTTCCTAAATTACTTAAACTAATTGTAAGCCCAACCGGAGATGTGTTGCTAATCGTTATTCCATCGTGTTTAACTAGTGGTGTTGCTTGTACGTTTGTTTTAGTGGTTGGGTTTTGTGTTAATTGTCATTTTAACTAAAAAGTTTATCATGAGGTGAGTTAATTTTTGGTTTACGATGATGCTTTCGTTTTACTTTCTTTTATTTTAAATTAATTTTAATGCTAGTTCTAGCGAATATGAATCAAGTTCAAAAGAAAAGAAATGCAAAATTAAGTACAATCAAAAGTACATAAAGGAATGGGAGGCTCAATTTAACTGGGTGGCCCCTGGTCGTATAAAAAGCGAAGCACATTGCAAATCTTGCAAGTAAACAATTATTATTTCATCAGGAAAGATACAATTAATAAGACATGAGAACAGTCAGGGTCACATTAGTTCGGCTAAAGCCGTTGTTAAGCAAACAAAAATAAATACATTATTTTCAATTTCTAAAAAACCAAATGGGGCAGCAAGAAAAGCGGATTTGTATATCGCGGCTTTTATAGCAAAACACAACCTCCCATTCGCTATAGCTGATCACCTTCCCAGTTTAATTAAAGCTGTGTGCACGGATTCTGACATTGCGAAAAAAATTAAATGTGGAAAAACAAAAGCGACTGCAATAACAAAGAATGTTATTGGATTACAACAGCACGAAATATTATGCGATAATTTACGCAATAACAAATTTTCGCTTATCGTCGATGAATCTACGGATCTGGGATGCACTAAGCACTTATGTTTGGTTGCCCGATATTTTTCCGGTAAAAAGTAAGTAAACTTTTCATGCGCCTGTTCGGTACTTTAATGAAATAAATTTGTTGTTATAGGGTACAAGATGAATTTCTAACACTGATCCAGTTAAAAGAGGCAACTGCAGAAAAAATTTACAGTCATATTGTCCATTTCTTCAAATGTGCCAAAATACCATATCAGCAAAATATGATAGGTTTAGCATGTGACGGCGCAATTTAAAAACGATGTCCCTAACTTATATTTTTTTAAATGCATATGTCACAGTTTCAATTTATGCGCTTCTTATGCCTGCGCAAAGTTGCCTAGCGAAATCGAACAATTTTCTCGGGATGTATATAATTATTTCGCAAATAGTCCAAAACGAGTAGTGCTTTTTCAAGAATTTCAAAGCTTTTGTCGTATTAAACCCCACAAAATTTTGCATCCGGCACAAACACGTTGGTTGTCTTTAGAAAGCGTCGTATGTCGATTAATTGAGCAATTTAATACATTAAAGTTATATTTTATAGATACTTCGACAGCGGATAATTTTATCAAAGCGACAAATATATTAGAAAGAATGAACGACCCAATCACATATCTTTATCTTTTGTTTCTTGAGCATGCTTTATCAATATTTACCAATTTAAATAAAGAGATGCAATCAACAAAACCACAAATTCATAAATTATTTAACAGGGTTAAGTCGTTATATAGAACTTTATTAGATTTCTTTATAAAAAGATCAGTCTTGCAAACTAAACCATTACTAGAAATTAATACAAAAAACAGCGACAATTTTAAGGAGCTTAACAATATATATTTGGGAGCCAAAGTAACTTCATATTTACTTCAAATTACTGTAAATAGTGAAGATGTACATACATTTAAACATAATTGTTTGTTGTTTTATATTGAAGGTGCAGAACAGATCAAACAGCGATTTAATTTTAACTGCAAAATCCTGCAATCTATGAATTTAATAGATCCGGAGATAATACTAAATAGCGATGAAGAATCTATTGTGCCATTGTTACAATTGTTTTATTCTTGTATAGATATATATTATATATATACTATTATATATATACTATACAAGAATAAGGCCGATAACAAGGATTTTGCAGGATTTGGTAATCCTATAATTTTCACCGCCGATGACGACGTGGGAAAGATGATAAAGAATGAAAATGAGGAAAAGATAGATTGCAGTCAAGACGACGATGATGACCAAGAAACCATAAAATCGATGACGGTAATGAAGATAAAAAAGAAGTTGAATAAATTATGTGAAGAAAGTGAAGAATCAATTAGTAAAAGCGACATAGACGACAGGGAAGATAACACTAATGATAAGAACAACTTGTCGTTCCGTGATCTAGAAGATCAACTGGTTTAGCAAAATTGTTTATCAAAAGTGAGAGGGGAATAACTTCATGGTACAAATTGAAAAAGCTTTGAGGGGTAAGTATTCCAAAAAAATGGTAGTGCTACTTTACACGAAATGTTCTCAAATAAAAAATTAACCAATACAAAATATATATCATGAAGATACATAAAACATTTGAAATTATGCAAATTGCTGTTGATACCGACACAACTAATAATAACGACTGAAATGTAAGCAAATATTGAAGATCAATTAGACGGATTGCAAAAATCAAAGATATTAATAAAGTACGCTATATCTGAAAGAATGTCTTTTTCCATGTCCCCGTTGAAGAAGGAAGTAGAAAGTTTACATCGTTTCTGACTTTTGCTAGCCAATATCAGTTTCTTCGAACAACATTTGGGCTTTGCAATTCACCGACCACATTCCAGAGGTTCATTAATAATACTTACAGAGATTTAATAAGGGATGGAATGATTTTGGCATACATTGATGATATTTTTTAATTTTAATAAAATAAGATGCAGGCTCTGGAAAGATTGAAAAGTGTATTGAAAGATGCTGAAGATCATGGATTAATTGGAAAAAAATCTCTATTCTTACAGTCATATGAAACAATTCCAATCAGTTTTTGGTCTTGCTGGTTATTTTCGAAAATTCGTCAAAAAGTATTCACTGATAGCCAAGCCGTTGAGAAATTTGATGAAAGAGAATTAGGTGTTTTTGTTCGGAATGATTCAGAGGGAGACTTTTGAAAAACTGAAGACAATATTGTCGGAAAAAACTGACGTAGGATTTACATCATTCAAATTCACAGCAAGGAGAGAATCCCAATCAAACAAAATTAGTTTATGAATCCCTATTAATAAAATAATAAATAAAATAAATCCCTATTAACACCGACCACATTGATCGCTGTCATCGTGTTGGACGTTTGAAAAAAGACAGTCAGCTTCCACGTCCGATCATCGTTAAATTTGTTAGTTACAAAACCCGGAATACTATAATAAAAGCAAGAAGTAAACTTAAAAATTCAAAAATGTCTATACAAGAAGACTTGACTGCTTCTACATATCGCCACTTCACAGCTGCTCGGGAGAAGTATAATTACAAGAATTACTGGACAAGTGATGGGAGAATTTATGCTAAAGTAAATGGATCAATTATGTTAATAAAAAATTCTTCAGATATTGGTTATTTAGAAAATAGAGGTAGACGTACGTTACTTAATGATGAGTTAATATCTTAATTGTTGGGCTGTTATTCGCTTAATTTAGATTTATTTAACAAGATGCACGTTGGCGGTGAGATAACTAGCTGTTTTTTCCCTTCAATTTGTTGTTATACTGTTTGCAAATTTAGATATATTAATTCATTTACTACTATTATTATCATAATTTACACATTATATTTTTACTTTTGATCGTTTTTATATGATCTACAGATATACTGTAGATCATATAAATTAGTATATTTACTGTAAGATTCCCCAAACTTTATTTATGCTAGCTGTTGCTGACTGATATATTTGTTAAAGTTACTTTTTGATTTTCATTTCTTTATTTATAATACATAATATACATTTTCCTGTCTTTTAAATGTACAATTTTCGCGTGGAACATTTGAACGTGAGGTCCTTGCTTGCACACTTTAGTGATTTACGGGAATATTTAGACCGTTCTAACTGTGATATATTTGCAGTATCTGAAACATGGCTTAGCACCGACATTGATGATTCTTTAGTTCAAGTTGAGAATTTGCAATTCTTTAGAGCGGATAGATTATCTAGAGGTGGTGGGGTTGGTCTTTATGTTCGGAACTGTTATAGGTGTCAAGTGATAAATGTTGACAAAATTCCGGGAGTGGAGCAATTGTGGGTTAGAGTTGCAGTGAATGGTAAAAGTTTTGCTATTGGCGTCATCTATAGGCCTCCATCCTATGAGCCAAGGTCATTTCTACAATTATTTGAAGAATCTTTGGCTCAGATTTGTTATACTGTAGATGAAGTCTTAATCCTCGGCGACTTTAATATTAATCTTATGGTTAATGACCGTTCAACAAATTCTCTTCTAGCCACTTTGAACAACCTACAATAACTGAAAACTCTCCGTCACTTATTGATATAGTTATTATATCCAATGGTTTGACAATTAATAACTGTGGCTCTGCAACGTGGGCTTTTCTGATCACTTGCTGGTTTATTGTCAATTGGGAATTTCTGTGTGTAAACGAGAAATCAGACAAATTACTTGTCGAAGTTTGCGCAGCATTGATTTGAATGCCTTAAATAGAGATCTAGATCTAATGAATTGGGAAGCTGTTTTTGATAGTGAAACCATCGACGATAAAGTTGGTTGTTTTAGTGATATATTGTTGTCTTTGTTTGATGTCCATGCTCCGGTTGTAGCAAAAACCTTAAAGAAAGGTCCATTCCCTTGGATCACGTGGAATATTAGACAGATGATCAAGTTAAGGAATAATGCTTTTAATAAGTATAAAAAATCCAGAACACAGCAAAATTTTCAATACTATAAAACCTTGCGTAATTATGTCACGGGTGCGATTGGTCGGGAGAAAAAAACATTTTTTGAACAAAATTTGATTGACAATGACTCTAAAAATATGTGGAATAATCTCAAAAAATTTAATATTTTAAAATCATCCGCTACTGCTATTCCATCTCATTTGGCTGATCCTAATAATACTAACACCTTTTTTAGCAATTCCGTAAAAAGCACTCTGGTTGAGCCATTAATCTCCAATCTTATTATTACAATAATAGAATGCACCCGGATACCCCAACAATGACATTTCGTGAGGTTTCTTCAGATTGTATTCTGAAAATACTTCTGAATATGAAGTCCACTAGTGTAGGTTCAGATGGTATCAGCTTAGATATGATACGTTTTGTAGTCCCCGTGTTCTTGATGTACTTGTGCATATCTGCAATTTTTGTTTGACTCAATCAGTATTCCCAGACTCCTGGAAGCACGGTTATGTTACACCCATTCCCAAATTGGTTCCAGTTAACATATAAGGATCTGAGGCCTATAATCTTATTGCCGGTTTTATCAAAACCAAATTATTGGAGATACTTATAGCTGAGCAGCTTCAGTCTTTTTTAGAGGCGCAATGTATACTACCACTTAAGCAGTCTGGTTTTAGAAAACAGTTTAATTGTACTACTGCGCTTCTTGATTTGACTGATGATGTGTTTCGGGCTTTGGATCAGGACAAGTCAACTTTATTGATACTGCTTGACTTCAGCAAGGCCTTTGATATAATTATCACACCTTATTACTGAATATATTGAAGTTTATCGGATTGGATACACATGCGATTAAACTGTTTGATAACTATCTTTCTAATAGAGTGCAGTCTGTTAAATTAAATTCAGTGATGTCCAGCCCTACAATCTGTTCATCAGGTGTTCCCCAAGGGTCTATTCTTGGACCAGTTCTCTTTATTATTTACACTTGCAATTTATTCTCTAAATTAATGCATTGCTCTTACCATCTCTATGCTGACGATACGCAATTGTATTATAGTTTTAAATCAGATGATCTCCAATCGGCATGCCGTATAATTATTGATGAATTGGGTGTTCTGTGCACCGAAATTGCAAATCATGGTCTGAAAATTAATCCTGACAAGACACAAGGTATTGTATTTATAAAGGGTGGATTAGAAATTTGAACTTTGTGGATAAAGCTCGAGTCAATGTTTCTATTATGGATGAGCCAATACAGTTGTGTAGTATGGTTAAGAGTCTTGGGGTTATTGTAGATGATCAATTGAACATTGGTTATCATGTGGGTGTGCTATGTGGTCGTACTTATGGTGCTTTAAAACGTCTGCACTCATTCCGACAAGTTTTGTCTGTTAGACTCAGGCGTTTACTATGTGACACTCTGGTCTTATCGAATTTCAATTATTGTGCTATAGTTTTAGTTAGTTAGACCATATTTCACCTGTGTTGTAGTCTAGCGGATGGTTGAATATGAGGCAGAGGTTTTTTACACAATATTTATGTTTAATTTACAGGATTGTTCATTCTGGGAAACCTCCTTATCTTGCAAATAAAATAAGGTTTAGAACAGACGTTCACAACTTGAATTTAAGACATAAATTTACAATGACATCTCATCGGTCTGCAAAATTTTGTCACTCATATTCTTATTAAATGGCTCGGCTATGGAATTCTATGTCTGTTATGGCTAGATGTGCAAGCACAGCGGTTCAGTTTAGAGGATTTGTGTTTCGAGAGTGTGTGAATCTTTATTTTTAATTTTGAATTGTTTTTTGTTATAAATATTATTATCAGTTGCAAACTTATTCGAATTGTAAACATTTATATTTCTGTTACTCAGTTTAATATTTTGCTTTTTTTTCTTTTTTATGGTGCAAGTAAAATCAGTGGCAGTTCTGCTGCCTATGCTGTTCTTGTACCATTTGAGTTATAATTACATATATATATTTTTTCCTTTTAAGAAGTAGGTTTGATTTGTATCTTTTTTTTAACTATAACTCAATAAACCATTTATTATTATTATTATGTTCCAGGAGATATTAAAATGTAGATATTTAAAAACGCAACGCCCTCTCAACTTTTTTTATGAGATATGTGAGAAATGTCGCAAAGTAAAAGCAAGTAAATGATGCCAAATTGTAGCTTATCATCTAATTTTTTGAGATACAAGAAAATATATGTTTTTGTGGCAGTTGTGCCCTGTAGCAATCATAGTATATTAGAGTACAAGTGAGGAAACTAAGGTTTTTCACTCACGCGTATGTCAGATTTCTAGACGAGCCGTAGGCGAGTGTGGAAAGACATACAAGTTAGTGAAAAATATTGGTTTCCTACGTGTGTTGTATAGCGTTTTGTTCAATCCTACTATTTAGAGAAAACTCGGTCTTAAAATTCATTAATTCCTGGCTAATGTCATGTCTATACACTTAGCAGCAGAAGTCTGCGTACAAAAAACTTCTAACATTTTAACTGAAAAATAAGGATCATGATCTAATGTGATAAACTTCATTTTTTTTTTATTTTGTGTATTAACTACATATAATTCTATTAACAAAATATGCATCAATAAAACAGAAATATTAGTTACAAAAAAAATTAAAATTAAAAATTCTCCAAATAATGCGTATGCAAAAATCTGCGTACAAATAAAGACGCCTTCTCCAAAATATACTTATTTACTTAAATACGTAGTTGGCGATGTACGCTTTCCGATTTAAATAAAAGATAATCGGTGTCAATTACATTAGCAGAGGCTTAGAAGCTAAAAGTTAGAATGGACACGAAAGGAAAGGAAATTGAATTGGGAGAGAGAAAAATTATTGTAAAGTTATGGAAAGAGGGAAAATCTTTTCGAAAAATAGGAGAAACTGTCGGCAGGTCACACTCTTCCATTCAAAGAGTAATTAATAATTATAAAGACACTGAAGATTACCTCTCACGTCCGCGATCTGGTAGACCACCCCTTTCAACAAACCGAGAGAAGCGAAAAATTGTACAGCAGGTTAGAAAAGAACCTAGGCTGACGGCAAAAAAAATAGTAGAAAATGTACAAGAAGAATTTCATAAAACTATCAGCACAGATACGGTGAGAAGGACGTTAAAAAAAGCTAACTATCACAGTCGCGTTGCACGAAAAAAGCCATTTGTGTCAGAGGTCAATCGTCAGAAGCGGATCGCCTTTGCAAAAAAACTCTTAGACAAGCCCATTGAATTCTGGGAGAAAGTTCTCTTTGCAGATGAGAGCAAATTTTGCATTTTCGGCATTAAGGGTAAACAACTTGTATGGAGAAAACCTAATACTGCCCTTAATCCCGAAAATTTGAAAGCGACTGTAAAACACGGAGGTGGTGGAGTTATGGTTTGGGGGTGTATGTGCACCAAAGGAGTGGGAAGGTTGGTTTTCATAACATCGACAATGGACCATAAAGTGTATATAGACATTTTAAAAGAAAATTTGAAGCCTAGCATTGAAAATTTGGGCTTGGGGCCCGAATACTTTTTTCAACAAGATAATGACCCCAAACATTGCGCCCACAACACTAAGCTTTGGCTACTATACAATACCCCAAACCAACTTAAAACATCTCCACAATCGCCGGACTTGAATCCCATCGAACACCTCTGGGATTTACTGGAACGCAGGATTCGGCAACACAACATAACGTCGAAGGAAACGTTAAAAAATGTTATGATTGAGGAATGGGCCAAAATCAGTTCGGACGAAACGAAGAAATTAGTGCACTCCATGCCTAAACGTTTAAGGGAGGTAATTAAACGTAAAGGTTATCCGACCTCATATTAATATAGAAACAATGATCTCATTTATGAATTTTTTATAAATACTGTCCTGACTTGTACGCAGATTTTTGCATACCCGTTATTTGCAGAATTTTTAGTTTTGATTTTTTTCTGTAACTACTGTTTCTGTTTTGTTGAAGCATATTTTGTTAATAGAATTATATGTAGTTAATATACAAAATAAAAAAAATCAAGTTTATGACATTAGATCATGACCCTTATTTTTTCAGTTAAAGTGTTAGAAGTTTTTTGTACGCAGACTTCTGCTGCTGAGTGTATGTAGGAAACGACACTTTTTGACATTGTCATGCTCTTAATTGATAGATAAATAGCCAGTTGTGTCAAATTGTTAATTGTCATCATTACGCATGAAATTAATAAATTAATTAAAATTAATGATTAATACAAGTGAAATACTTAATTCAATTCCATGTGTGCTATCTACTGTTTTTTAGTTTACACCCGTTATGTTTAAGCAAAGAGTTGTACCTTTAAAGATTTTAAATCGCTGATAGTGGATGAAGAAAATTGTGGTGAAAAATATTTTCACTCACCCATTGCTACGAATGTTAGCAGAGTGAGTAAAAATAACAACTTTCAACACTCATATCTACGCTAGAAACTGACAGTTTCAAAGGTAGGATTGAACAAAATTACATACACATTGCTAATAAGGTTTTCTTTCCAAATCTGTAGGCCTTCACATTGTTGAGATACAGACACTCCTTATTGGAATGGAACACACTGTATATGTAGAGATGTCACAAAACTAACATTGCTTATTAAAACAATAAAAATTACAGTTATACTTTGTCCCCCTGACAAGGATTAATCTTGGTAGAGGATTTGAATCACCCTGTAAATAAATAAGAATTCTTACTTCTATCGCTGTTCCTATTCCACTTGGGACTAAAACCAAGTATGAAGTACCTTCATCTAAAAGGTATAAAAATATGATTGTTTGAGAAAAAGCTCGCCATACAACTGTTCTTGTTGATAAGCCAGCCATTGATTTATGTGATTTCCAAAAGCTGACATCGTTTTTAAATGATAAAAAGTCGAGTAAAAGCTAAACAAAAAAAATTAATAGTGTAAAATATTAAAATTAGTTTCTATACTTACATGAATACTTCCCACACAAATTGTAGCACACAAAAGGTATAAATTAGTATCAGCGAAAACTCCTTTAACCTCATCAATATCTTTATCAGTAAACCCAAGTTTTTTAAAATTCTTAATTGTAACTTCCATCTCAACCATAAATTTAAATTTACCAATTGAAACTGGGTTATAAATATAATTAAACATAGTTTGAGATGTTTCTTTAGTAATTTCTTCTAAATCTCTTAATCTCGCCTGCATAAAATCATTAACAACAATCGGAAGAAATTGCCTTTTCCTATTAATTTTCAAATAATGAATCACTTCTTGTGGAATATTTGTTTCAGGAATGTGTAATTCACTGTTGCACATTATGATTGAGTATCTACTTTTAATGTGAGTTGTTGGTTTCACTGATGATTGTTTAGACTCTTCTTTTAACAGATTAAATGTAAAACTTTTTGGTACCACATATTTCGTTAAGCGACCTTTTAAGTAACTTGATTCATACACATTTTTAGCTTCATTAAGGGATAAATCTTCATTGTTTACATTTGAGGGTAATATTACCGAATGAATTATTAAACTGCCATTATTTCGTACTGCTTTTGATATCTCCAATTCAATTACTCTTAAATAAAACGTATAATAGATGAAATTGGAAGAAATTTATTTTTAAACATGTTACCTTTCAAATGGTTCATCATAATTAAATTTATTAACTTTTAATATTAATTGTTCGTCTCCTGATCGTGAGTTATCTGTTACATATACAAGCAGATCTAGAGAAGGTTTTGTGTTTAAATAGGAATGAAAACAGACGTCTCCTTTTGCGCAAGAAGGGGGCGTAAATAGCACAACCAAATTCCATACTGAGTTAAATATGAATATTATGAATACCCCGAAGAGCACCGAGGTTATCGATAATTTAAACATTTCAGTCTTTTTTTACATCCATACAGTTTTTGATAATGTTATGTAGTACACGTCAACATATCATCATTTCTTATAGGTTAGTTTAATTGTCAATCATAATAAATACAATTGCTCGTTGCGCCATCTAGTTGTCTGATTAAAAATAAAATAATTATTATTTTAAATTTAATTAAAAATATAAACTAAAATTCATAAATTAATAAATGTTTAAATTGATTTTATAATGATAGTTTTATTATAAATCATTATAAACTATACTTCTTTTGTCAATTGTATTTCAAAGGTGTCCTTAAACATCACGCCATCTATAGTAATTTTATTCATACAATCAAGTTCGAATTTAATTTTAAACCAAAAAAAAAGTTTTTAAATAAATTTATATTTATTAAAAAAACTCATAAAACATTAAACATTAATAATTGAAAGAAAACATATATTGAATTATTCCTCTTCGTCGATGACTTCTACTTTAGAAGCACCGGTGATATCAGAAAGTTCTTTTGACCAAAAAGTCGCGATAAGTTTCTGTTCTCCAGAAATTTTCGGCACAATTTCCGTTTCGGCGCTCACCAATTCTCCAGCTTCAACGTCAGCAATTGAAAGAATATGATTTCTTAATAAAGTTGGTCCGGAAAGATTGAACTTGCAACTTGTTAATGTCTTCTTTAATGGGTTGATGAATTGAAGAAGAACTCGTGTTGGTGATTTACACGGTATTTCTGATGGGATCTAAAATATAATTGACGATTACAATAATAGTAAAGTGGATGCTATATTTACACTTACTTTGATTGTTATGGTTGGTTTAACAACTTGGAAGTCGTCTTCATTAGCCCAAGTTTGACGAGTTTCAGTTACAGTTGCGACAGCGCATAATTTCATGTTGCAATATTCGACTAATTTGTCGATGTATTCATCACCAGTAATTTTTAATTCAAGCCTTTCAGCTAAAATAAATTTGATTATGTATTTTATTTTTCATTAATTAATATATCGTTCATTTGCTAGAATGTCGGCACAGCTCAAAATCTACCAATTTTGCAAAAATTCAAAAAGCCATAATAAAGTATAAGGGTTATAATATAATTAACAATTTTTAAACTTGATCATCTCAAACTGAAATTTCTTCACTTGTGTGGGTTTTCTAGCAAGTTAAGGATGTGTATTAATAATTCTTACATGAGTGTGGTTTAAGCTTAAAAAGTCCTTCAGCTTTCTTCACAAGGTTCGCTTTTATACCAGTGTAAAACACACTGGTGGATGATAAAACAGCTCGAACATTTCTTTCCTCATCGCATTTATTTTTCATGCGGACGATTACGCTGAAATCTTCGCCGATTCGAATGCGATCTAGTTCAATCAACTCAAATTCAATGTCTTCTAAATTAGGATCTGGTAACGCATAAAAACTGAAAAAATAAAATAAATTTAAATACAAATATTAAAATATCCTCTGTTTCTAACATTTTTGGTGTAAACCTAGAAATTTCACAAGACATGAAATGCTTGCAGAAAACTTGAAATACTTCCACAAAACGTGAAATGTTTTCATAAGACTTTATATTGAATCCAAAAGACTTGAAATGATTTCAGAAGCCTCGATATAGCATCAGGAAGACTTGAACTGCTTCCAGAAGGCTCGGCATTGCCCCTAGAGGACATGATACCGCACTTAAAAGACTTTGAATGCTTTCAGAAGACTTGATACTGCTTTTAGATGAGTTGATACTGCCTCTGGAAGACTTCATACTGCTTTTGAAAGACTTGAAAAGACTTTCAGAAAAGGCATTTTATCCTCCAAATGATTTAATATGGTCTCTTGAAAACTTAATATTGCTTCTAATGCTTCCAAAACATTTGGAGTGTTTCCAGAAGACGCAGTGCTTCAGAAGATTTGGTACCACTTCTAGAAAACTTGAAATTCTTCCAAACGACTTGATATTATTTTGGTGGACTAGAAATGGTTCCAGAAAACTATATACTGCTTCTAAAAGATTTCATATTGTTTCCAAAATACTTCATATTCAAAAGACTTAATACTGCGTCTAGAGGGCTTGCAAAACTGCTGCCCCTAAAAAACTGGAAATACTTCGAAAAGACTTGGTATTGTGCTGGTAGACTTGAAATG
This sequence comes from Onthophagus sagittarius, assembly GCA_036711965.1. Taxonomy (NCBI): domain Eukaryota; kingdom Metazoa; phylum Arthropoda; class Insecta; order Coleoptera; family Scarabaeidae; genus Onthophagus; species Onthophagus sagittarius. The sequence goes on from JASERS010000001.1 coordinate 57,876,506, forward strand.
GTTCCAGAAGACTTAATACTGTTTCCAGAAGACTTAATATTGCTTCCAGAAGACTTAAACTGCTTCCTGAAGACTCGATACTGCCTCTGGAAGACTTAATTCTGCTTTTAAAAGACTTGGTACAGCTTTCAGAAAATTTGACATGCTTCTAGAAGGCCTGAACTGTCTCTAAAAGATTTGATACTGTTCCTGAAAACTTGATACTACTTCTATTGTTTCCAGAATACTTGTAGTGTTTCTAGAAGACTTACAGTGTCTCAGAAGACTTGTTACTGTTTCTAGAAAACTTGCAGTACTTTTAAAAGACTCGGTATTGTTTTGGTAGACTTGAAATGTTTCCAGAAGACTTGAACTGCTTCTAGATGACTTGTTTACTATTTCTAATATACTTGAAATGTTTCAACAAAACTGACAATGCTGTTAGAAGTCGATACTGTTTTCAGAAGACTTGATATTGCTTAAAAAAGACAGTAACTGCTTCCTGAAGACTCGATACTGCCTCTGGAAGAATTGATGCTGCTTTTAAAAGACTTGAAATGCTTTCAGAAGAATTGACATGCTTCTAGAAGGCTTGAACTGCCACCAAAAGACTTGATAATGTTCCTGGAAAACTTGATACTACTTCTATTGTTTCCAAAACACTTGTAGTGTTTCTAGAAGATTTGCAGTGTTTCAAACGACTTGGTACTGCTTCTAGAAAACTTGAAATACTTCCAAGAGGTTTGGTGTTATTCTCGTAGACATGAAGTGGTTCCAGAATATTTGATACTACTTCTAGATGCCTTAATACTACTTCTAACACACTTGAAATGTTTCAATAAAAGCTGAAAATGATTTTAGAAGAGTTGATACTGTTTTCAGAAGACTTGATATTCCTTCCAGAAGTCTGGAACTGCTTCCTGAAGACTCGACACTACCTCTGGAAGAATTGACATTACTATTAAAAGACTTGAAACGCTTTCAGAAGAATTAACATGCTTCCAAAAGACTTGAGCTGCCTCCAAAAGACTTGATACTGTCCCTGGAAAACTTGATATTGCATCTATTGCTTCCAGAATAGTTGAAATGTTTCTAGAAGACCTGCAGAGCTTCAAAAGACTTGGTACTGCTTCTAAAAAACTTGAAATACTTCCAAAAGACTTGATATTGTTCTGGTAGACTTGAAATGGTTTCAGAAGACTTGATGCTGCTTCTATATGATTTGATGCTACTTCTAACACATTTGAAATGTTTCAACAAAACTGAAAATGCTTTTAGAAGACGTGGTACTGTTTCCAGAAGACTTGAATTACTTCCTGAAGACTCGATACTATTTCTGGAAGACTTCATACTACTTTAAAATACTTGAAATGCTTTCAGAAAACTTGTTATGCTTTCAGAAAGGTTGAACTGCCTTTAAAACATTTGATACTGTCCCTGAAAAACTTAATACTGCTTCTGTTGCTTCCAGAACACTTGAAATATTTCTAGAAGATTTACAGTGCTTTTGAACACTTGGTAGTGATTCTAAAAACCTTTTCAAGTTTACGTCCAAAGATTTGGTACTGCTTCTGGATGACTTCATATTGCTTCCAATACACTTGAAATGTTTCCACAAAACTAAAAATGCTTTTAGAAGACTTGACACTGTTTCTAGAACGCTTGATGTTGCCTCCAGAAGACTTGAATTGCTTCCTAAAGACTCGAATTGCCTCTGGAAGACTTGATACTGCTTTTAAAAGACTTGAAATGCTTTCTTGAAAAAGTTGAACTGTTTCTAAAAGATTTGATACTGTCCCTGAAAAACTTGATATTGCTTCTATTGCTTCCAGAATACTTTAAATATTTCCAGAAGACTTGCAGTGCTTCAGGAGATTTGGTACTACTTCTAGAAAACTTGAAATACTTCCAAAAGACTTGGTATTATTTTGGTGGACTAGAAATGGTTCCAGAAGACTATATACTGCTTCTAGAAGATTTCATATTGTTTCCAAAAGACTTCATATGCTTTCAAAAGACTTAATACTGCGTCTAGGGGGCTTGTAAAACGGCTACAATTTTGACATAAGTAGTCCACAAACTATTAATCTACGGTAATCTACTAATGACAGAAGATATTGCCAAAGGCAAGAACTGTTGATAAGATTTTGCTACCAAAATACCAAATACTGTTGGCCTACAAAATGTTCATGTTAGATGTTTAAAAAATGCTAATTAAAGACTGGATACTGCTTAGAATCTGTAAACACTGCTGGCAGGAGACATTTCTGTCTCCTGTTCTGTCTTTTCCCAATTAAGTTTTACAGCTTACATATTTTCAAAAACCGACGCCTATGTATAGATGATATTGTTGCATTCTGCACAATTTCGGGTATTAGAAAGTTTATTTTTTTAATAGAATTTTTAACGGAAATCTAATTAATACTTGTTTTTATCTATTGTTGTAAATTATTATTCTATTATTTATAATTTAATTAACACTTTCAATATACAAATCTAAACATTTAAGCTTTACTGGCTGTAAAATAATAGAATTTGGAGTATTTAAAGTAATGATTAATTATATTGAAATACATTTTGTTCAGTTAAAAAAATTATTTAGATTTGATTTTATTAACACTAATTATTATGTTATTTATATAATAAAATCGTGAGGAGGACACGTCAAATCGTGAGATCGTGAGATTAAAGGTAATATCATGAGATCTCACGATAAATCGATAATCTTAGTCAGCGCAGCGACTTTGGTGAATTTATTTCACACTTTGAAGCTGCATTTATTTATGTATGTAAAAATAATTGTAGTATAAATTGTGTGTAGTGATTTTAATTTAGATGCGCTTTCAATTTACTTCCATCAGAATCAAAGATCAAAAACACAAATTACACAAATCAGATAAAACAAATTCAGATAATCAGATAATCACAAATTATGACAGAAACACATGGGAATATACTTTGTCATTGCTCATAGTGCGGATCACCTTGCAGGTAAATTAGTTATATTCAATTCAGTGAATAAGCATGAAAACAAAGCAATTAAATTACTTCAACGTCGTATTCTTTTCTATCGTACTTTGTAGTTTGAAGGCTGATCTTGGTGGGATAAACTGGTAATGTGTTCATGATTCTTGACGATAAGTTTCAAATGCTTTTTGATAAGTTTCTATTGTAAAGGCTAGGTTATGTCAAGAAATGATTTTTTTCAAAAATAATTTTGGAAATATTTAGTTTTTTGAAATGCTACAAACTGACGTATGGTTTTGTTCTCGGAAAAGTGTACACTTTCCTTAATAAATCACAAAGTAATTCATCAAGATATCTTAACATCTCGCTTGTCTACGATTTTTCAAGGATGGGTAAAAAAATTGATAATTTTATGCCATGCTGCATATTTAAGTTGAGTTCAAAACTTAATATTTCGAAAACGAATTGAGATACTGACTCATATTTTTGTTATCGGAAAAATACGTACTTTCCTTAATGAATTACAAAAAAATTATCAAGATATCTTAAGATTACGATTTTCTACGATTTTTTAAAAATGATTAACAAAGTTTTTAATTTTATGCAATGATACAAATTGAGGTTGAGTTCAAAACTTAATATCTCATAACGAATTGAGATACTGACTTATGGTTTTGTTCTCGGAGAGTGTGTACTTTCCTTAATAACACATTAAAAATTTCATTATATCTTAAGAGTTAGATTTTCTAGGATTATCCAAAGATGATTAAAGAAATTAATAATTTTGTGAAACGCTACAATTTTACATAGGTACACTTCAATTAATTAAAACCTTAATACATACCTCAACAACGAATTGAGATACTGACTCATAACTTTGTTCTCGGAAAAGCGCATATGTACTTTTCTTTATAAAGAACGAAAAATTTCGTCAAGACATCTTAAGAACGCGAACAAGTTTTCAATAATGATTGAGGAAATTGTTATTTTATTAAATGTTATAAATTTAAGTTGAGTTTAAAAATTAAGAATTCGATTTTTTATGATATTGAAACCTACAAATTTAGACTATCATACCACAAATCATAAAAATCATGAATAAGAAAACTAAGTTGCTTTTATAATTATTTTGTACAAAATTTATGGATCATTTCTTTGTTATGCTTTCATGAGCACCTAATCCTAAGTCATGAAAAAATTCATCAAAATATTTCAAAAACTAGCTTAAATATTTTAGGAATAACTTGTGGCGTAGCCTTTAATCAAAAATTTATAAGAGTAGAGATTTTTTAGTAATGTGTGGGTTTTCATAACATTGCACTAATTGCTAAAATTTATCTTTCTAAGACAGACCATAGCATATTGAATTATGCGAACAGTTTTCTTACACGAACAGAATTTTTTCAATTAATGACGGAATGAAGTGTAATTTTACGAAAAGCCAGGTATTTAAAAAAATCCGACATCTCTATCCGGCCATTATGTGTAACTGCCAGATTCAGTTTTATATCCTATATAGGATGTTTAAAAAAACCGCTGACCGACTTCCAGGGCAAGCAACACAAAAAAGATTAAGATAGAATAGTCTTAAAATAAAAAGTGTCGCAAATGTCTCCTTAATGACATATAAACTTTAAAGTTTTATGAAAATTAAACATTGTGAATGTTGTTGCTTTAATCAATGTTTTGTAAGGAAATCTCATTAAGAAGGCAAAATCAATGCATTAGATTTTGTAAGCCTATGCAATACGCTTTTTTTCACAAAATAAATTAAAAAAGAATATGCTACTTCTATGTCTAATGTTAGTTCTAGTTTTACTTCAATTCAAATCTACAGTCACAATAAGTATGTAAAGTACTCTATTTTGAAAATTATTTATTGTGGAGGCCTTTGCTAAAAAAAATGTCTTCAGTTACTAAATTAAACTTTAGTTAAAAAATTAACTAAATTAAAACTAGAACTAAAACGGCTATACCAAAATGTTTCTAGTTCTAGGTCAAGAGTTAGATGTAATGATATAACACTAGAACTAATACTAGACCTAGAAGTGGGATGATTCAGGGAAAACTCAAAACTTTCTTTCTAGGTCTAGTATTAGTTAAAAAATGTTTTCAGATGCACGGTTAAACCCAACCCAACCCAACCCTGTATATTTGAATTGAAGTAAAACTAGATTTTTTTAGTAATAAAATAAATTTCTAGTATAATGTTAGTTCTAGTTTTATTTCAATATAAATATACAAAGTTGCCAAATCAATTTAGTACTCTATTTCAGAAACTATTCAATGTAGAGGTTTTCGTTAAAAGAAGAATGTCTTTAGATGCAGTAAACCCAACCCAACCCGTTCCTGTATATTTAAATCAGAGCCGTCCTAAGTTATTCAGTGTCCCAGGGCTAGTAAGTATAGCTCGTTTTGTAAAATTGACTCCAAAATTAGATTTGTAAATGTTATAGCAACGCTACAAATATTTCCCTCTCCAAAAGATACAACGACCACTTATAATTAGTCGCCAAAAAGGATATGTATTCAAATGTAATTTACGTTTAAACACAGAAACCAATTCGTAAATGCTTACTTTTAGTAATTTGTGATGAATTAATGACATTAATACCAGTTCTAGACGGTCTATATTGACTACCAATTCTTTGTTATTTTTATTAATATCATAATTTTTTTTAAAAGCCTCTTCACACTTTGTAATCTCCCTAAAATCTTAGAGGTAAAGATTTGAAGTTTTGTGATTTTAAAAAAACAAATTCAGATGTCGGCAAATCTTTGTGAATGAAACCTTCCACACCTAATGAAAAATTTTGTTTGAATAGATTTCAGATTAAAAAAAGTTTTTCTTAAACTTGCCAGTAAGGGTCCCTATGTAATGTTGTGAGGTGATAAAGAATTCATCTGGTAGACGCAAAGGCTGCCAGAAATAAACTAGTTCAGCTGGAGAAAAATCGAGATCTGCCTTTAAATAAGATCTTGAACCAAGTAAAATTAAAGGAAGATTGGTGTTTCATCTTTTGCTGTATCTTTTGACTAAAATGGCATTTTTGATGGTTCTGTAGAATCTTTCCAAAATGCTCTTACTTGGGGAAGGTAGGAATGGGTGTTCCGTAAGTCAAAGGGCATTCGTACAATCTCGAATAAACCGAAAGGTGTTGGGACATATTGCCATCTTGTAAACATCTTCTGAAACTACTAAAATTTGATGATATGTTCTTATGAGGTCGATTTTTGAAAGAATTTAACAACCTTGTAGATAAAGGTTAAGATCCTGAATGTGTGGTAAAGGATAAGGGTCTGGAACTGTAATCCAATTTAATTGTCTATAATCGCCGCGAGGACGCCATTCATCCTCCCCTAGAGGTTGCGCCTCAGGGTTTAGCCTTATTAACTCTTAGGTTTAGGACGACGCTGAGCCCATGTACATCTTAATTTTTTATGTAGTTTTTTATGTCATAATTTCAAAATGTCACGCCAAATTTTTTATTTCGATTACACAACTAGACAAAATTGATATCATATAGTTTATTTTGATCTGTATTCAATGATTCAATAAAAGATTATCAAGAATAATAAACAAATAGAAATAGAGCGGAATATAGTAAAGTTTTGAATGATGTTCATTTTGATTAGAATTAGTGGCACTGTTGAAAGAAATCTAATTGACGTTGCATCTTGAAACGTATATAACAAACGATTTATATTTAGTCAAATTCACATTTCAAATTTTATGTTCATTTGAGAAATACTTTTGGAGATATTAACCTAATGCTATACTTAACTGACCTCCTAATCACTCCTAATAGCATCAGCATCTATCCGGTATCCGGACAAATAGGCCAGATATTGAATAGTTGCCGGATATTCGTTAACCGCTAATTATATCATAAAATTATACGTTATACAATTTAGTGTAAGTAATTCATCGTGATTTTATAACGAATCTGTTGTTCATTTTTAATACTTCAGAATCGTCACATTACTTATGATTTTTAGTTAAAGAAACGATACGTTTACTTGGCAATGTCTTGTAGAGTTGAGTTAACCAGCCTTGTCAACTATAATAGGCTAAAATTGCAATCTTTCCAAAATAACCATTTGTTTTCTACATTTAAAACAATTTGCTTTTAACGAGTAGTTTTAAACATCTGTATCAGTCGGCCTGCACTGTTCAAAAAGTTAGTGATGTCTTAATACTGATAGGAGTTAATAAGATTTGAAAATACACCACTAAATGTGTATTCTAAAAAATGATTTCTCAGAGACTAAAAGATATTTTTAAAAACAAACTTTTTGGCTAAAATTTCATAAGGATTTCAGAAAAAATCGCTTATTAATGATTTTTAAATAGAATAATAATCAAAAAACTTACTTTTTTGCTAATCTTGTGCTTCTTACTGCATTATACAACGATAACCTTTCGGCTTCAGTTCCTTCTTTTGGTTTGTACTGTTCGGTGATATCCTCACGATCTCTATCGCCGTTTGGATCAAACATAAATGGTTTTTTCGTTAAAATCAATCTTCCAATACTATAACAAAGAAAAATGGTCTTAGAAAACATAATATGAAGAAAACTAAATATATCTTTACTGATGTTTGTTGCAATAAATTTTTGAAAATCCTAATTCAGCATTAGGATCTTCTTTCCATCTCATTAAATCTGCGTTAACAGAAGCGACCATAAATCCAACGTCGTAATTCATTCCAACAACTCCATATTTTATGGCTTCTAAAGATGCTGGGCCGCACTCGTAGATTTGGGAATGAGCTGATCGTTCTTGGGGTGTAGCATCGATTGCTTGCCAACCACCGTATCCTTTTGGAAGATCTGGTCTTGCCATCCAAACATCGTTCCATACATGGTAATTCCATATGGAATCTTCCCCGACATCATTCATTGGGTCATATTCTAATTCTTCATCAATCATATTGAAATATTTATCGATTGTTAAGGATGCATTTGCGTCATGGGCTGATACTAAATTGGAAACAACCCTTGATGGTATGCCCAAAGCTCTACAAACTAAAATTAAGATTTAAATTATTTTTTATTATTATTATTAGGGTATAAAAAATTACTTGTAGTAACAACTCCTGAGAAAACCCAACATTGCCCATAGCTTACGGATTGTTGAGTTTCCAAATATTCTTGGAGAATTTCAACCGATCCAGTCCAAGATGATGGTGCAGTTCCATCGATATAATCTCCATCCCATCTTCCAACGAGGATCCCATTATCTTCATCATTATTGTTAACCATCTTTGAAATAATTCGACATAAGCTTATAGGATCACCACGGCGGTAATGCGGCATTTGACACATTTCTAACATAAGCATGGCAGCTGGTAGAACGGTGGCGTCAAATTGGCCAAAAACCCATTCGCGACCTCTGCAAGTTCCTAATGGTCCAATCCAAATTTTTCCAACATCCATAAGGATGTATTCGTCTAATAAACGTTCGTCTGGCATATAAACTAAGTCACCTTAAAAGTTTTAATGATGTAGAAATAAATAAATAACTTCATAAAATAATTATTTAGTTACTTTTATGCCACGGATTAAATAAAATGTAAATTTGTCCTGGGTAATTAAAAAGAGTTGGATCATCAACTGAGTTTTGAACGCTGGTCACCACTTGTAATTCCCATAACCCAACCGGACACGTATAAGGAGTACAAACTTCTATGGTTACCGTTTTTTCTTGTTGGCCGATAATTTTTCCATTAAAAGTGTCATCTTTTAAATCATCAGATTTCAGCTTTAACGGTATCACCCCTTTAGTTCCTTTCATGATATTCTTTGCAGATCCTATTATTAAAGTAAAATTATTAAGTTGAATTATTTAAAAAAAAAATAATTTACCGTAATAATTAAAATGAAGTTTAAGGACATCTGAGTTTTCGTCATATTCACGATTTGAAAATCTGATAATCATAATGAAAGTGTATCCTCTTCTAAAAACGGGGGTTGGATCTTGTTCGTGAACCACTTCGTACTTATCGGTTTTGTGTCTTCTTGCATTTTCCAAGGGATAAAAATATACCAATTCGACCTCAAGATTATCCGTCATTTTTAAATGAATTTTTGTATTTATCCTAAATAATTAAAAAAATACATATTAAAAAAATATATATATTAAAATATTTGTCATTTCTTTTCCAAAATATAGTAAGACCTCGATATAACGGACTAATATGGGATTATTTGAATGAATAAATTCAATGCACATAAATTTGGACAGCTATCTAACACGAGGACCACGAGCCACGAAGTTACGTATTAAAAACAAATATATAAATCCATACCTACAAAGCCACAAATTTCGCTGTAAATAGCAACGAAATTCGCTAAAGAGCGACAAAAGTCACGTAGAAGGATCAAAAAGTCATGTAGAAAGTACGTTACTAGCGAGCTTGTTGTTTACACTGGTTAATGCTTATTTTCTGCACTTGCTAGCATTGAAGGGGAACACGTAAAAAGCTAGAAATCAGTAGCAAGGTACAAGCTACTACGAAGGATATCTTCGTTCAGTGAGGACATATTTTTACTCGACAATATTGACAAAAAAAGAAGAAAAAGAGATCATGAAATTAATTGTGGTTAATAGAAATATGGGAAATAACATTATCACCAGATAATAGCGGATAGTGGACGATGTTTTAGCTGCTTGAGGATATTAAATACATTTAATTACATATGGAATAAGATAGAGGCAGGCATATCAAAAAGATGATGTAATTGGCATCATCAGGCCATTCTTCCAGAAAAAGGATTAATCCTATAAGATCAATCATACAAGAGTAACCATTGTAAAATTTACGGTACATTTCAACATTTTTAATTTATTTAAACAAATATGATAAACAACTTTTTGAAAATATAATAATATATGATATGGTATGAATATGGATATTATAAACAAAGTGATGGATCTTCCAAGCGTCCAACTTTTACAAACGAGATACACAAGCCTAGTTTTGTATGTTAGGATAGGAAACTAGTAGTAGCACGGTAGCAAACTGGTGTATTTTAGGCTAGTAAGCTAGTGTCTGAAGCCAAGATAATTTAATAGCTTAACGTTCTGTTTTTAAAGCTAATAAAATTCCTCATCAATGATTTCGCTATTATGGCTTGGGTTTAGCTTCGTTGCCCAGGGAAGCTCGTATTTGTTCAACGTGTTGTGGCTGGCTTAAAATTACTTGCATTATGTAAACAGCACTAGCATCTTCCAAACGAGGGCAGTAGGCAGTTACAAGCTTATCTAGCTTACTACCATAGCTTACTAAACTAGGATCATGTATTCCAGGTATTAATGACACAAAGTCTTGAGATTCATAAACTGACATACTTAAAAGAACAACTGTTGAAGCTATATGAAGAAAACAACAATAATATGTTACGAATTAGAAAGTCTATCGAATGTGATTTTGTAATTTTATATGCAAAATGTCATTTACGCTCTAAGAGTATTGAAAACGATGCATATTTTCTGGATAACATTATGATTTGTCATATGCATTTCAACAATTTCCACAAATTATCCTTTTTGGTGTTCCACTGGAATTCCTGTGGATTTTACCAGGTCCTTCATTTTTCTTACGATCTTGTCTGTGAAAATGAAAAAAATCCACCGGAACACCAGAAAGGATTGTTTGCGCATGTGCCGGTACCACCAAGAATTTATGGAATACCGAAGATCCATAAACCAGATGTCCCTTTTCGCCCTATCGTTAGTGCCACCAACTTCCCAACTACTCCTTTTCCAGGCAACACAGAAACATATGTAAGAGATTCATAAGTAAGACATATGTTAAGGATATTTTGGTTAGTTTCGATGTGGAATCTCTGTTTACTATGTAATAATTCGAAAATTATTTAACGATTTTAAGAATTAACCATTGGAATTAGAAATTCCTAGAGTGCAACCTTTCGTTATTTTAGAAACTAGAAATCACGTCTCAAGTTAACAACGTCCGGTATAGAGACCAGACTTCGTGTTAAATTTTGGGAAAAATTATGTATCCGCAGTTTAATGGAGGAGATGCGAATCGACACAAAGAAGCCGGTAAAAACTTAGACGTTAGATCACGTAAAGATTTGATGGTTTCCACTGCTTGTTAAGATGAAAATTTGTGAAAATTGTTTGTAAAAAATTGTTAAATTACGTGACGATTTTTGGGATTAGTTAGTGGCGGATGTTATCTTCTGGTGTTGTGGGCAAGGAATTCTTCCCTTCCACAAATTCCCTCATTGGCTCAGAAAATTATTGTAAAATATCCGCCCCGTATTTTGGATTGACTCCAGATGTTGGGGATGTCGAGACGTTAGGGAACGCCTAATGAAGTTTTTGCACCCCTCCAAGATCCGAGGTTACTTAAGGCCTTGCACACGTCAGAATTAGAGAATTCTGAACTTAGTTTCAATTCGTTTTCAAAAGATATCTTCTTAGATTTCGAACCAAAACTCAATCAGCGCTTCGTTACACTGAAACTTAGATTCGCTTCAACGCCAATTCTAAGTCGAAATCGAGAACTTTGACTCAGATTCAAGGGCAACTTTCTTTTTGTTCGGGCGACCGCGTCGTGTTGAAAATTGTGTTCACTTGAGGATTTGGTACGTTTGTGACGAAGAAGTAATCCCGGATTATCCCGAGAAGATTCCAACAGGATCCAGGTTGAGACCCATCACCGAGGCCACCAGATTGAAACACACGTCCGAGGTAAGTCTGTTTGCCAGTTCTCCCTATCATTTATCGGTCAACGAGAGTTCGCTGTAGGGTTAGGTTCAGACAGGTCATTTTCATTTTTAATTTTGTTTTGTCTCCTTAAGTAACGTCGGGCATCACGTAGGTAGTTTTAAGATTAACTTTGTGTTTTGCTTTTTTATCGTTATTTTTGTAAATATAGATTAAGTGTGGTTAGAACACTTGTCGTTTTATTTCTCATTTCCTGAGAGCCTTAGTGCAAGAACCCACGGTTCTGAAATAGTGACCGCGTGCTTGCCATTTAATCTTGTTTGAATAGATAGGATCAAGGAATGCTTCAGACTAAGAATTAGGTAGCGCGAAATACTGTTGTGTACCAGAGGTAGAAGTCGTTTCAGTGACGGCCTCACCACAATAACTACGCCAGAAACTCATTCCGGAGGGATTACCAGAATACCGCCAGACTTAGTATAGTTACTGTTTATTGTCGACGTATTTTAGTTGGAAAGGAGAGTTTCACGAACAATTTGAAGGGACAGCCATGGGATATCCATTGTCGCCGGTTGGAAGAATTTGTTAAGTGGATAACGTAAAGAATGAGGGACGGTTCCTACGGGACGTGCTACAGAGTTGAGGGACAACAACCAAGCCATTAAGCAAAGGAAACAGGGGAAGATGAAGTAAGTCACCAAAATTCGGAATACACTTCCGATAACTCTATTGAAAGGGGCGGGAGTCTATCGGCTGTCATACAGTTATTTGTGCAGTCAGATGTGCCGCAGTAATTACTAATTAGCTTGTAATTGGTATAAATTAATTATTAATTAGCTTTCGATAGATATACTCCAATATGTTCATAAACTTCGGGGGCGATTCTTCAGCTAATTTTAAGGGTACTTTCTTATATAAACCGTGGGCGACTTCGGTTCCCCTGAGAAGCTACGCCCCTTAAAATGTGGCGGAAAATTTTGATTTATTCTATTTATTATCGTTCCATTTATTTCGTTCCCCGTTCAATTTTTGCCTAGATTTTTTGTATGAAAGTGATAAAATACATTGGAAAAATTTTACTTAGACAAAAGTATTCTAAAACTTGTTTGTCCCTTAGATTTCCTTTGAAAATTTGATAATTTCTGAGAAGTAATTAATTAAGCAAACGCTAACTGTTAGATTGTAGGATTATTAGTAAGTTGGAATGAATTTTTATTAGAAATAGTTTTTGACGTTTAAATGTCTGTGAGTTTTTTACTATTATTGTTGTTTTATTTACAATGTTGAACAATTTCACTTAAAACTAGCTGAAGAATCAGCTCCTGAAGTTTGTGAATATCATTCAAATGTTCCTGTATATTGTTTTACGATTCACGATTTCGTCACGTCGGACCAGATTCCGAAGAAAACTGCAATATAACATCCAAAACATCAACATTGCACGGCAAACCTGAATATTTCTAGTTTTATATCTAGTAATTCTACTATTAATTCTAATTTTAGTTCAATTAAAGTATTATTTTCCATTACTTTTAAATAAGAAGGTAATCTCCTGTTTGCTCTCACGAAATACCTGTCTTTAGTTTGTCTATTGTAGAGATGTTCCGTTTTAGGATAATCCCTATTTCAAATAATTATCTTGGAGTTTTAAAACAATGAAGGCAACGAGTCTTCTGTTTAGTTATATTATTTTCTTCATGCGAATTTATTATTATTAGTACGTAAAATGGATAGTTACGAAAATAAAATCAATGCACCTATCGATGAAATACCAAAGTAGTGATGAATCTGATAATGTGTCAGTCATCAGAAGGAGGAGATAATCGTTGCACTATTACGGGCTGTACTCAGTTAGCATTTTTAAGAATGTCTTAAAATTAAGTGGAAACATTGTTGCGTAAGTGTTCAGCATGTGATGAACAAGAAATTTCTTGAAATGAAAAGATCATTGAAACAGATGAAGTGCTACTTCTAACATATGAATTGGAGTCAGAGAGCGTTTGTGAAGAGGAGAATATTATAAGAACAAAGAGAGTTTTATTGACATCAGAAATTAAAGTTAAACGTTTAGTTTGGAAAAAAATTAAACGTAATTATATATATTAATATATTTATTATATATTATATATATTAATAAATATATATATATATTAATTATATTAATTATATATAATTACAATTATGTATATGATTATGTATATATTTATTGCTTTGTTATATGCCTGCAGCGCATATGAGACAAAAAATTTGGATACCTTATATTTGTAGAATAAAAATTGGGGACTTGGTAGATTTATAATTGAAACTTCATACAAATGCTTCGTTTAGCAAAAAATCAACTATTGAATAACAAACACGTCGTGTCAAATTTGACCAAGCGAATAGGTACATAAGCACTGTGCGTAGGTGCTTGTAGTGTTAATAAAAAAAATTGTAATAACGATACAAAAGTAAGTCCACAAGGAAAATAAAACTAAAAGTAGGTGATATAAATATCGCAAATGAAATGAACACTCGAAGCAACACACTAACTGCAGCAAGGAACAATTTTCAAATGCATATAAAAAATGCTTAAACAGATTTATATGTTAATACTGTTTGCGGATCTTACCATTCTCAATAAAGGTTAAGGTGAAGAGTTTTTATAGGCATTTGTTCTAATATCAAGTGTTATAAATGGAAAGTCAAAACGAAATCATCTCAGAGGAACATGAGTATTAATTCCTATGGAACTGATAAACATTGGAGAATTACATTTGTAGTTCAAAAGATTACAAAAATGTAACACATCCCCACAAAAGCGTCGCTCTCTGAGGGTTAATATACCAGGCTAAATGCAGGTTGATGTGTTGGACGGAGAATTTAATACAAAAAAAAACATAATGAATTAAAATAGAATGAAAAATTTAGGATTTGACCATTTTCATTTTATGCGCGGACTCTATACATATTTTTTTAAAATTTTTTGTGTTTTTAAAATATTTTATTTTATGTTTAGAAAAATGTTTTTATCAGCTTGTTTTCAAATTTTCTTATTAATTAGGGTCTATATAAAAATTTACTTTTGGTGATAATTACAATTTATTGTTTCTATACTAGTTTCGAGCCTTGCTCTTCTTCAGTAGGTACCTACAAGTTTACAATATATAAAATGAACATATTAATATAAAATAAAATAATAAAATCTTACGTTATTACTAACAAATTAGAAAAATTAATTACAATATTTTTCAAAATTTACATCAAAAGTTGTTGTGTGACGTTAGGTTTTTTTGTTTTTGTTTTTATATTTGTGTTTTAGGTACGGATCTCGCAGGCAACTATAGATTGGTTTTTGGGTCGGGATAATTTGTTCGTTAAGGCTTATAATATTACTGTTAATTTCAATAAACTTGTTGATTTCGTACATTTCCATTATTTCCATAAGGTTGCTTTTATTAAGTTGGTGTAGTAATTTAATATTTTTATTTTCGTCATATTCGTGGTTGTTGAAAATTAGATGTTTTCCGAATGCCGATTTTGAACTCTTTTTATGTTCTTTAAGCCTTGTTTGACTACAACTCTCGCTAAAAGTGGCATATACCAATTACAATGTGGGACCTGTTCAGCCACATACATAGGTGAAACGGGAAGAAGTATCCAAACAAGGCTTAAAGAACATAAAAAGAGTTCAAAATCGGCATTCGGAAAACATCTAATTTTCAACAACCACGAATTTGACGAAAATAAAAATATTAAATTACTACACCAACTTAATAAAAGCAACCTTATGGAAATAATGGAAATGTACGAAATCAACAAGTTTATTGAAATTAACAGTAATATTATAAGCCTTAACGAACAAATTATCCCGACCCAAAAACCAATCTATAGTTGCCTGCGAGATCCGTACCTAAAACACAAATATAAAAACAAAAACAAAAAAACCTAACGTCACACAACAACTTTTGATGTAAATTTTGAAAAATATTGTAATTAATTTTTCTAATTTGTTAGTAATAACGTAAGATTTTATTATTTTATTTTATATTAATATGTTCATTTTATATATTGTAAACTTGTAGGTACCTACTGAAGAAGAGCAAGGCTCGAAACTAGTATAGAAACAATAAATTGTAATTATCACCAAAAGTAAATTTTTATATAGACCCTAATTTAATAATTGGTGAAAAAAAGATAAAAAAAATTATTTTTATATTTCTTATTAATATTTTTTTGTTTGTGTTAAACGTAACAGTTTATCTAATAAATAATAACCCTTTTTGTTGGCAGTTGTTTGTTGATAACTTTTCTAGTTTCGGCATTATAACACAGACTAATTAAAGAATATAATAATCTTAATATTTTAACCGAATGGCTAAACCCTAATTTTACTTTTCGTTCATTAAAAGTATACAACAATCTAGCGGTGAATAACAATTACATCTAGAATTACCATTCTTGATTTATACATCGTATAGACAACTCTGGGAATATTTCGAGATTATCTACGAATATGGAATGAAAAAACCTGATAAATAATCCGAATTAAAATTAATTTAATTAAATATCCGATGATTAAAAATATTTTGCCATAATATCGAGGCTTTACATTATTAATTATTAAATCTTTTAATTTTTCTTACCAAAATGAAGAATATTTTTCTCTAACTTTACACCACTTAAGAAACAAAATGTGAATGAGCCAAAATTCTATTTATCTCATCATTTTAACTCTTTTCTTATCACGTTTAAACCACAAATGGAGTAATTACCAAATTCCGGTTGATAATATTTAGAAAACTACGCGAAAGGAAACCACAGGCCCACTATTTTCAATCAGTTAATAAGAAATTAAGTTTTCTTTATCAGTCCTCGGCCGATATTCCGAACCAGATTTGTAATTTGTAATGTGCGTTCGCCGCTTTGCGGTTTAAATGCAACTGCGGGAGGATGTGAAAAGAAAAAAAAATAGATTATGATGCCGGTTTATTTAAACATTCATAGGTATTCATCGTAACGTCCAGTTTGTCATCGATGCCGGATAGTGAATAATACGGCAGTGGGCCAACTTTGAAAGAATGGTGTTAAATAATAGAAAAAATGTTTCGCAATGAATGATTCATTCAATCACGCAATTGATGCTTGAAAAGTAAAGATCGTTAATATAAACATTAGATGAATCCTGGAATCTATGGTCTATTTTAAGTTTTCTTGGAGTTCTAGTTAGTAATCACAACAAGCATAAATATTCAATTAAATTCAAATTTGTTTATTAATAGCTAATAAATAATTACATTTAAAAGTAATACAAAAAGTAATTAAAAATTATTATTAAATCATCGCGAATGGTAAATTGGTGTTTAAAATTAGATTCAAATGTTATGTAATTATCGCTCATATAAATATCGACCATATTATGAATGCAATGTTGGCATTAATATGAAAAATTAAAGGAAATAATTTATTTTACGTATTACCACTATTTCAATATTTTTACATTGTTGATGAAAATCATATTGAAATCATCCAACTCAATTAATAAATTATGTAGTACATATTAAATGTAATTTTAGAACATGTATCATGTTTGTATTATTTATTCTCCTCAGTCTTCTAAACCTCTTCTTAGTAATCCATTTACTAACTTGAGGCTCTGAAAAGGAATGTTTTGATTGAATTGGAGTGCTTGTAATAATTCAGTCAGCTTAGGTGATTATTTTAAAGCGAAACATCTCAACAGATAAAGAACCAACGAATGAAATATGCTGATTGAAAATAAAAATTTACGACGGTATCTACGTCGTTATGAATGGTTACAAGAAAGAAAATGTTCTATATTAGAAAAACCTTTTACACACTAAAATCAATTATTTTTACATTTTTTCTTTTATGATAAAAAATTAAGATCCAGAAGAAGCTTTACGAATACTGGGTTGAGGCTAATCAGTCCAAAGATTTTCTCATATCTGATTTCGAAAGATTTGTTAAGAAGATTGTTTAAGAAGATTGTTGAAGTCTTAAAGGTCTCTTTGTGTCGTTGACTGCAGAGTTTGCCATTGCTTTTTTAGTTTACACATCTTTTCTTTCTTATAGAGAATTTGAGTCTAGAATCCCTTCATTACTCTTTTGTACTGTTTAAGATTACTTTCTATCTATTAGTACACATAAATAACAATACCAACACATTCGTTTTCATCAAGTTTATATGGTAAACATGTTAAGACGATTCTGCTTATCTAAAACTAATAATCTAATGGGATTCTAATAATATACATCGCAGGATATCGTCTGAACAAGAATAAACATTAAAACTTCAAAATAAACAATGTTGCACCAATTTGAGGATAGTATCTCGTTCGTTTATTTTTTATACAGGTTAAAGGGTTCTAGAAGTAACAAAGATCTCTATTTTTTGTCTTGGTTCTAGTTCAAACGGCTATATATCTAGTTCATACAGTTATATTTGGTTAATTTATTGATTAATTATTTGATTTGGTATCGTATTTAAACATATTCATACACGAAAATGATAACTTATTAATTAGGTAAACAACTTAAAAAAATAACATTTTCAATGCTTACAGATTGCAATGGTGATCCGAATAGTATTGAATACGCCATCTATTCTATTTCGTAGCGGTTCCATTATGTCGTTCGGAGTCTCGTAAATAAATGATTTTAAATGTCCCCAAACGAAAAATGTAAACTGTTTAAGTTAGGTGACCATGACTGAGGTCCTCCTCGAACTATCCAACAATTATCTATCTAGATCAGCGTTTGTCAAACTTTTTTGGCCTGTAGACCTGTAGATTTTGTCTGAAAATTGCGCGGACCGGTTAATTATTTTGAACAATGTCGTGATAATTGTAAATTATTAGTAATGGTGTAAAGTTATTGGTAAGTATTAATATAAGATTGGTAAAAAGTTTTTGAAATTTAGTATTGAAAAAAATTTTAGTCCGAGCAAAATCAAATTTGTGGCCTGTTGACACAAATTTGCAACCAAAGCAGTCCCCTCCGATTTCGTCATGGCATCGTACCTCGTACGCTGTCCAACTCTGGGGTTTTGAGATACTGAGAAGTGATACCTACATAGCAACTATCACAACCCAAAAGGAATTGCATCTTTTAACTTAGTAAAATTAAGTGGCTGAGTATCTGGCGAGTGGAGAATTCTGCTGACTAGTGAGCGAGGAAACCTATTATTGCAGAAAATACCTGCTAGAAACTCAAGATTCTTTTCTCTAAACTCGTGGTCGGAAATGTGAATGTCCCTGCTTTTCATACCTTTGACGGTGTTAACCTTGATGAGAAAGGTATGGCAAAAATAGAAGTTGTTAAACCGACTTGAAAAAATGTGCTTCCTATACCTACCCAAAACGGTGTATTGATCAGTTTTTCTGATGAAAAGTGAGTTCAGAAAGAGCACACAATTGTTGGATTCTATTGCCATCGTAAATTGGATATGACGATCAACAGAGTTTAATTTCGGCTGCATGTACAGTAATCTGTCATATAGTACAGTACAAATAATGTCATAGACATACTTATAAATAAGGGTAACCGAGAGGGGAGTTAAGAGATGTTTTCTTTGGATGGACTGTATAAGATCTCTCTTCAATGCTTCGTAGGTGGTGAACTCATTTAACAAAGCCAGGCACCCATCAATATACTGGGACTGATTAAGAATCACTATCACTTATCCTTTCTCAGCAGAAACCACAAGGAAAGCAGAGTTTCGTTTTCGTTTTGAGACGAGAAATCAGACCGGCCATGGGAAGACCATACTGTCTTTTACCATAAATATGATTGGTAATGAGGTTCGTGGCTCTGACCCTCTTAGAATTCAGTTCCACCTGGTAGATAGATCTGAGCACGGATTAGACTTCTCAAACAAGTTGATGAATCAAAATTGAATTCAGTGCAACAGGTAAGAATTTGAGACCTAGTGAAAGAAAGTTGGAGATCTCTGTTAAAGAGAATTAATTAATTCCTACTCCCTTCGTGGTTACACCCCAAAAACGTTTAACCATATCTAAGCTATGTAAAGTGGAGTGATATTGATTTTTGAACAATAGTACAATACTTTTCCAGGGACCGAACATTTTTGCTGCGATCAGGTGTAGCTCCAGCGGTTAAGAATTGCTGATCTAGATGTTCTTTCCCTTTGCGGTCTGTGCCAACTAAATTCTACTAATTTATATCCCCAATTTCATTGTAGTGATCCATTAGTTCCTGAGGGCAGTAGGTAAACGTAAGAGCGGCTTCACTCTTAAGCTCTGCTCAATTCGTTTTGTTCATTCATTACCCTCTTAGTGATGCCCAATCATAGTGATGCTTTTTGATTTATGAAAGCCTAGTTTTTTGAAATGAATGAGTTCTTGGATGTAAATGATTCGGCATCTAAACTTGGTAGTAATGAAATCAATAAAGCTGTTAAAATTGTTTACAACTATGTAAATACTGCTACATGCTACTAAACTAAAAAAAGAATGAAAAGATTTTGTCTCGCTTTGTTTTTTTACCGATTACCGACCGGAGTCTTTCTACTCATGCAAGTTCTCATGCAACTTCAGTCTTCTCTGTTCATTAACAGTCTTTGAAAGAATGGTGGACGGTCAGATGTGTGGTGTACTCTAGGGATAATGAGCATATGGTGGAAAAGATTGGTTAGGGTAGTTTTATGATATAAAGGACATCATTGCTAGGGTTAAAAAGCAGATTTTGGGAATTCCTTATTCATGTTATAGAACTCAATGTACATTTTTCTGCGACTTCTAAACGGTGTATTGGTGTCATAGGCGCATCGTTAGAAGTGCAGATCCATATTATATAATTGATCCGCAAACAGATTTGTAAATGTGTGAGGCACTTTTCGATCTCTGAATGACAGGGATATAAAGTATTTAGTGCGAATTTTGACCTTTATCGTCACTTTGATGGCATGGGCAGAGAATTTTAGGATTCTGTCGAGTGTAATGCCTAAGTTTTTGCAGGTTGCTAAGACTAAGAGGGGTGTTGATGGAATTGTAATTGTAGGAGAATGGGTCTGGACTGGTAGGAAAGGGATTTCAATCGGTACCTGCTGTCTGTTGCATGTCTGTTTATTCACATTAAAAGCATCTGGATTGTTATCGTAAATATCGATAACATCGTTGTAAAGAGCAGGAGAGATGGGAGATCCCTGCGGGAATCCTTGTGGAATGATGAAACTTCGGTAGTGATGGTTTTTCAGCTTCACAAAGCAAAAGCGATCTGAAAGTAATTGTATTCTATCTCTTCTCTTTGATTAGGCAGATGATGAATGATGGTAACGGAAAGTTGTAGTATTTACAAATTCTAGATGAGCTCGCTTTGTCTACCGATTTCTTAAGTTTTTCATTAAATTTTTATATCACTCCGGTGTAAATACCGTATCTGCTCTTATGAAGTCTTTCATTGCTGAGTTAACACTCTCAATGTTGTAAAGTTTGTAATATTTTGTTATAGATGGAGCAGGTTTAGATAACTTTGATGTTGTGTTGATGTGAACAAGAATACCCAGGTGATTGGAGTATAGGTCAGGAACGACCTCTACTAGGGTGAGTAGACGTCTCATAGTTCTTATCCAGAAAAGCAGGTCTGAAGCCGAAAGTGGAGTTCGGATTGTTCTCCATAACGTACGTTTGAGGTGTATCGATTTATACAAAATTTGACAAGGGATTGAAAAAGACAGGAATAAACTGATGTGTGTTTTATTAGTTGTTATTAAGCAGTTATTGAACTGAGAAGCCATGTTAAATATCGAGTCTTCAATTTAGCTGAACAGATGGATGTAAGTCAGGAATATGTGTAGTCTATTCACTCCAACTATGACGGTGAAGTGGCATTAAGAAGAGCATTACTCAATGGCGAGTTAATACATGGAGGATTTGACTTTCTTCGTGATCAATCATGATGATGTGCATGTGTTTTCCAGAGAATGAGATAATCATGTTTACTTGATGATGTTCGATGAATTTGCGCTTGAGGGAGTTTATGAGCTCTTGGTAATCTCGTGGTTTAGGAGAATTGATTTTTGATAGGTAGGTGTCGATTATTTAATTATGTATAGTAACTGGCTTGTGTATACATGTTTCATTAGTAATTCTGGGCATTATTTGATTCGCAGGTTGCCGATTTTATTCTGACGTTAGGGACGCCTTATATAGGAGCTTTTGGGCAGTTCTTACACTTGATGATCAGGTACTGTGACCTTCCAGGCTACAAGATTTGCATATCTCGGATAATTGCGAGGTTCATTTTGTAGTACTTGCAGTACTAACATTTTGTGCACTGCACTGTAGCAACGCATTTGTCGGAGGTGTGGGAAAATTCATAGCATCTGCTACATGGGACTTTTGGTAGGAGTTTACTCTCCTTTGATGATCCTAACCTTAAATGTGGCTATTGAAATGATTCTTTTGCAGAATCTGTGGGCAATTTTTTTGAGAATCAAGTAACCCGCTGAATTCTTGATTGCCAATTTCAATTTAAGATTTTTAGACCAACGGCTGTGATAACATCCGAATATAACGCAGGACGTATTTTTCTTATAATAGGTGTGAGGCTACAATGATATTCAAAAAATCATACAAAATCGAATTGTTAAGATATGTTAATGAAATGATGACTATTTGTAGAGAAAAGTATGTACTTTTTCATGAATAAACTGGCATTTAAAAATCTCTATTCCTAGATATGTAACATTTCATAAAAATAATATTTTGTTTAATTACTTTTGAAAGTATCAAATGCTTAAGATATTTTGATGCAACTTTCTTTGATTTATAAAAATGTTCTTTTGTATGCACAAAACAATTTCTCAATTCGTTTGCGTGACATCAATTTTTGAGCTCAACCAAATTTGGTAATTTTTGAAAAATTGCTGGAGCCAGAAAAGTACAAATAATTTTAAAAAGAAATCGGCTTTACAATTAATTGAAAAATTATAAAATTGAAAACATTTTACAGATTTAATACGCGTCACACTATTTTGTTAGTTAATCAATTCTTTGAACAGGCTATATTTACCTCTATTATTACTACATTCTTTATACAAGATTATTTCCGCAGAGATGTTGAAAAATAAACAAGAATAACTACCTATAATATCAGCCCAAAACGAACAAATAATTGAAACAAATTTTATTTATTTTGTTCATGATCATCGACTTTTAAATTTATGGATATAACATTTCATCACGTTTATTTATTGTACACAGCATTGAGAACGAGCTTGCTAAAATTTGAGTGTATACGTATATGACAACCTTGACTTACCTACAGTTGAGTGCATTCAAAGTACTTACGTCAACATATGGAGACAATTTCTTGATAGTAGATATATTCTGGGACTTTGTAGTGTATACCACATTAATTTATTGTTTGAAATCAAGATAAAATTAAATAAGATATTTTCAACATTTTATTGATTTTCATTCTCATACAAATTCAATCAATAACTTTAACTTATGTTTTTTTAGTAGCTTTTTTATACATAACATACGTATACAAAATAAATACATGATTCAGGCCGAAAAGTATTACGATTTGTAAGCCTCGCGTGATTGAAAAATATTTATATATCTATTAAACTGTCACAAAGTGCGCTTTGTTTTTATTGTCGCTACGAAAAGCTGCAGAGCGCTCAATTCATGCAACGTTAATTATAATTTACGATTCGGAATGCAACATTTGTCTCCTCTCAGTTAAGAGACGAGGATTTCATAGTCATTGAATCCCATTTCTTGCCCACCAAATGGTATGTAACAAACTCCATGGCTGGCGTGAACTTTACCGATGGTCAAAGAACCGTCATTAACGACTCTTCCAACATACAAAGGTTCTCCGTCTTCACTTTGTCCAGCAGGAAGTGCGTTCGGAGGAATGTTGCTACCAGAGCAACTTACCCAGCTACCATTAAAGTCGGTTAAAACTTCGTAGTCGGTGCAAGGATTTTCGGTACCTCCCCATGGTACATAAGCGACTCCGTGAGAGCTGAGAAGTTTGCCAGGAATTAATCCACCTTCGTATTGAGCTCTGATAACAAACATTGGTTCTCCATTTTCCTCGCCACCAGCAACCGCATTTGTTGGAACGTGTCCGCCTGAAGCTTGAACCCAACAAGCGGTACCACAGGCACCCATTGGAGGAGCACTAGGAGAAGCTTGCTCAACAATCCAACTTCCACTTGCTCCCCATCCAGTACAGACACCAACATAATTAATCGGCACCATTTCGCTATCACTCCAATTAAGGAATGGAGCATCAGATCCTTCTTGTCCGACGGTTATGGTTCCGTTGGACCAACGGATCCAAAATCCACGGAATTCATTGCCGTTTAAAATTCCAGGAGTTGATGCCTCGGCAACGTCGGGTTTGGTGCGATTTTTGCGGATTACTGATTTTGAATTTTCCCATCCTCCGATGAACACTTCGTACATTGGATCACATTCCGCCGCTTGGCCACAAAGTGCGATGTGGGCATCATGAGGGGCACGAACTCGAAATTGCAAGAAATTACCGTTATTCGGAAGGAAGTTGTATTCCAATTTGTCTTCAGTGCTGAGTTCTAGAAAATATTAAATAAACTAATAAATAAAATGGTTGATGGATTTTAATTTTTTAATTAATGTTTGGATGTTAATTAGAATAAGAATGTGGTATTCGGGACTAAGTTCTAAACGCTGGTATTTGAGATAAAGATTTCGAAATTTCCGAAAATAGTCCCAAAATCAACATAAGTAAGTAGTGTTACTGTAAGACTTATTTATAGGTGCCAAATACGTGGGTGCTCTAATTGTACAAACACCCATTCAAATGTGTTAATGATTTAATCTGGATTGTAGTTATCATTTTTAATTAATTTTTTCATTTCAATATACTATTGAGCTTTTTCTTCCCAATTTTGGAACTAATTGTTGCAAATGTTTTCATTGGCGGCACCTCTTTTAATCTGAAGCTTAATACTGCTTCTAGAAAACTTGATATTGCTTGACGAAGACTTGAAATGCTTCCAGAAGAGTTGCAATGCTTCCAAAAGATTTGATATTGCTTCTAAAAGATTTGAAATGATTCCAGAAGACTTGATAATGTCTTAGGAAGACTTCAAAAGCTTCCAGAACTCGACACTACTTCTAAAAGACTTGATATTGCTTCCAGAAGACTTGATACACTGTCCGAAGACTTGATACTGCTTCTAGAAGATTTGAAATGCATCAAAAAGACTAGAAATGCCTATACAAGACCCACATAAAATTGTTAATAGTTTCATCTGGATTGACGTTGTCATTTTCAACTAATTTCTTAATTTTAATGTACTTTTGAGCTTTCTTTTCTCAACTCTAGGACTGAATTACATCTGCTGCAAACATATTTATTGGAGAGCACGTATTTTGATTGGATACTTGGCACTACTCCTAGGAGACTTGATACTGTTTCCAGAAGACCTGTAATGTTTTCAGAAGACTTGATACTACTTCTAGAAAACTTGATATTGCTTGGCGAAGACTTGAAACGCTTCTAGAAGACTTGCACTGCTTCTAGAAGACTTGCAATGCTTCCAGAACAGTTGCTATGCTTCCAAAAGATTTGATACTACTTCTAAAAGATTTAAAATGATTCCGGAAGACTTGATATTGTCTCTGGAAGACTTTAAAAACTTCCAGAGGCAATATCAAATCTATTTCTTTCCAATTCTTGGACAGCACGTATTTTGAATTGAGACTTGATTTGGTAACGAATAAGCAACAAGCAACTTTACAACACTACCAAACGAAAAATAACCTTGCGACATAAACGATCGACGAGATAAAAAAGTACTATCTAACCGTACCTCTAAAAAATTAGATTTCTTTCCAGAAGACTTAAAAAGCTGCGAAAAGGCTGGAAATGTTTTCAGAAGATTTGAACTGATTCCAGAGGATTTACTACTGCCCTTGGAAGAGTTGATACTGTTTCTAGAAAACCTGATATTGTTTCCAGAAGAAATGAAATTAACACAGAAGACTTGATACTGCTTCTAGAAGACTTGATAGTGCTTTTAAAAGACTTGATACTGCTTCTAGAAGATTTGACACTGCTTCTAGAAGACTCGATACTGCTTCTAGATGTCTTGATTTTGTTTCTAGCATACCTGAATTAACATGAAAAGACTTGAAAAGTTGTCAAAATACTTAAGCTATTTCCAGAAGCTTCTGAAAGATTTTAAATGCTTCCAGAAACTTGATACCGCCTCTAAAAAATTTGATTTGTTTCCAGAAGACTTGAAAAGCTGCAAAAAGGCTGCAAATGCTTTCAGAAGACATGAACTTTTCTAGCTCCTTTATGAAGCATTTTCAGATTATTAGATAATTTATATCAAAGCGACATAAAATCAAGTCTAAACAATACTTTTACTAATTTTTCAATGTCGCGCATATATTGGAGCATCAATACTTGATATTGACGCAATACTGCTTCTAGAAAACTTGATATTGCTTCCAAAAGACTTGAAATACTTCCAGGACACTTGATACTGTATCTCGAAGACTTAATTTGCTTCCGGAAGATTTGGTACTGCTTCCAAAAAACTTAAGTCTTTTGGAAGCTGAAAAATGTTGCGAGAAGACTTAAATGCTTTCAAAATACTTAAATTGCTTCCAGAAGATTACTAGATACTGCTTCTGGAAGACTTTATACTGCTAATAGAAACGTTTATATTGCTTGAAGAAGACTTAAAATGCTTCCAGAAGACTTCATGTTGCTTCCAAAAGACGTGATAGAGGTTCTAGAAGATCTAAAATGCTTCTAAAAGACTTGGTATTGCCTCTGGAAGGCTTGATATTGCTTCCAAAAGAGTTAAAATGCTAGGCTTGAAACTGCTTCTAGAAAACTTAATATTGCTTTAAGAAGACTAGAAATACTTCCAGAAGACTTTATCTGCTTCTGAAAGATTTGATATGATTCCAGAAGACCTGGTAGTACTTCTAGATTTTAAGTATTTGTAAAAGACTCAATACTGCCTCTGGAAGGTCCTGTTTCCAAAAGACTTAAATGCTTTCAGAAAACTTATACTGCTTCAAGAAAACTTGATATTGCTTGAAGAAGACTAGAAATGGTTTCAGAAGACATTATATTGCTTCTAAAAGACTCTTAGATCTTTTCAAAGCAGTAAAAGACATTATACTGCTTTGAAAAGACTTGAAATGCTTCTAGAATATTTACTACTACCTCTAAAAGACTTGATACTGCTTAAAATGTTTTCAAGAAACTCGATACTGCTTCTAGAAAACTTAGAAATTATAATAATATATATTTATTAACCCATATAACACAAAAAATGTACAAAAAAACAAGCCTAAAGTTAATAATAAAATAGAAAAAAATTGAATACAATGGCGTTAAAGAGGGCCAAGTCAATTATCGACCGTAAACTATTTTTCATTGGCTCTCGAAAATTATAAATGAAATTAAATACAAAACCCATTCCGAAAAATCCCTAAGTGCAATGTCAATTTACAGTTTACAGACTTTATAAAATTTATGATATGTCTAATGATGATAATTGTCCGTCTCTTTCTGGTGTCTCCGCAGTTCAATTTTTAATTTTTTACTAAAACCACGTACATTCTCCAGCTTTATACTGAGTGGGATATTGTTATAAATGTTAGGCACACAGTAGCAAAAGGATCGCTTGAATACTTTAAGTCAATGCTTCGGTATTGTTAACGTGTAACATTAATATTCTGAATATTTGTACGATAGTTTACTTTGTTGTATAAATATGGAGGAGTTTTGTAAGTAAGAATTTTGTGACTGATAGATGGTAATATATTGAATTTATTACGATGGTCCCAGATTCTTGCCAAGACAATCCTTCTCTACTGATAGGCCGTAAATCAACCAAAGAATTCGGATTCTTTTTTAGGAATTGGAGAAACCATTGCAGTTTTCCATTTATCAGTATAGACCCCAAATTCCAGACAACAATTAATAATATGACACAAATACGGAACAACAACAGGGCAGCAGAACAATAACATTTTACGCTAATACCATCACAACCAACTGCAATAGTTTTAATCGATTGTAACGGCGCAAGGACTTCTTCTTCAGAGGTAAATGAAAAGTATAGTCTACTAGAGATCTGAGGCAGTATGTGAGAAAATAAGAAATGCTGCCAGAAGACTTGATACTGCTTCTAAAAGATTTAAAATGATTCTAGAAGACTTGAAATGTTTCCAGAAGACTATTGTTTCTAGAAGGTTTGGAATATTTCTAAAAGACGTGATAAAAGACGTTTACCTCTTACGCGTAAACCGTTATGCTTGTAGTACTTTATGGTTCAATCCTCAATAACCCCCCCCACCCTTGAATCCGCCGCTGTTCTAGAAGATTTAATACTGCCTCTAGAAAATTTGATATTTTTTGCAGAACACTAGAAATGCTTCCAGAAGATTTAATATT
Organism: Onthophagus sagittarius; assembly: GCA_036711965.1. Lineage (NCBI taxonomy): Eukaryota > Metazoa > Arthropoda > Insecta > Coleoptera > Scarabaeidae > Onthophagus > Onthophagus sagittarius. The sequence continues at coordinate 57,904,602 of JASERS010000001.1, forward strand.
GCTTCTAGAAGATTTAAAATGCTTTCAAAAGAGTTGTATTGGCTCTGGAAGACTTGAAATGCTTCCAAACGTGCACACAACATTGTTAGTGGTTTTATCTGGAATAAAGTAATCAGTTTCAATTAATTTTTTAATTTTGATGTACTATTGTGCTTATTTTTCCCAATTCTGTGTCGAACGTTGTTTTGGAAAGCACATATAATATTTTGAATTTTAAGACCCAATTCAGACATTTCTTTGGATAGCCATCATTTATCGTTTGAGTCTGTTCACAATTCAGTTTTTTTCAGTACCCATACGTATTTTCAATAACTAATAAAATAATTCTTTTTATAGAATTTAAAGATTTTCTAACACCGAGCGTATTTTCATTGAAACTCATTGAAAATTCATTGAAAATTTTTTCTTAATTTTGACACTTTTTAAATCTGGGAACTTCTTAGTGGTCCCAGACAATTATTTCTTTCATGAAATTCCGAGACTGGACATCCTAATTACTTTATTTTGTAAGTTAGCACATTTTTTTTCAATGTGGATATAACAATTGACGAGGAAGTTGCGGTTTTTTGATTTTAATGAATGGGGAAAGTAGGGCAAAATTAGGAATTCTTAGAAAGTACTGAGAAAATGGATAAATTGTGACAATGACAATTCTAAAAAGACAATCTTTCACTTATTCGCGGTTGGTTCTTAGAAACTAATTTAACAGTTTATTCAAACGAAGCAAAAGAAAGCGTTGTTGCTAAGTGTCGCTATAATCTACTCACTCACTCTGAGAAGACTGAAGAGAAATATTAACAATACAAAAATAAATTCATTACCTCTTAATCCCACGAAAACAACAAATTTATCATATTTTGCGTTCAGAGGTCAAAGATCGTTTAAATTATTTAACTCAATTAACATATCATTTTTAGTAGTAAAAAGAGATATGACTAATACTATTTTTTTATTACTGCTACCACGTAACTTATCGCAAACCACAGTTTTAATATTAACTGATAGGTCAAAAAGAGGTGACGTCATCGTTAGATATTTCCTAGCGATTCTCTCCTTGACCTGAATAAGTGCCTTAACATTTGTATTTGTAATTATTCCCACCTATTAGGTCTATTGACAAAAACGTGAAAACCATAAAAATTAATTATCGCGTTAAAAAGTATTTTGTTTATTAAGTCAAAGACGTACAAAAACACGATTTATTGCGTAATAACAAAATACGGTTTTAGCCTTGAATTTAGATTACCGCCTTAGCCTCTTGTATTAGCGGTGATAGAGGTCAATTAATGATAATGTTATGATTTATACAAATTTTGGAATCGAAGAAGAACGAATTAAAATGTCAAGAAGTGATGGAGTGGAAAGAATTTGGGCTAAAATTACGGTGACGGGGAAAGTAGGACAACCTAAATCTACTTCATCGATTTTAAGATTGTGGTTATTGAAACGATCTGAGAAAAAGAGTTTGAAAGGATTAGATGGAATAAATTATAGATGTTATTTGTGGAATGCAAAAAAGGTTACTTTTTTGAAAAGCTGAAAGAGGTTGGAGAATAAAAAACAAACAACAAAAAATCTGCGCCAAAACGAATCATCTAACAGCTACATGCCGATGATACAATAGCTAAAAATAGTTTCTGGTAATTATTTCAAGCGTTGCAGGGCGTGACTAAAACCTGCATTATTATCTTATTTTAAATATATTTCTTAAAAAATAACTAAGAAATGTTAATGGCAATCCCAAAAATTATCTCAAAATCTATTTTTATTATTCAAAAATCCACCAAAAATTATCCATACCAAAAAAGTAGCACACACTCTAAAATTAAATCTTAAAATTATAAACTCACCAATTGGTCTAGCCATTCTGTTAAAATTGGATGTTATCAAACGGATATACAAAATTCACTAATAATGTAAAGGTAGTTGAGCGGTCAACTTTAATGAAAATACTGACGATATGCCGGCTTTACTGTCCGTTACTATAAATACACTACGTGTCTTTTAACGTGTGCGCAGTGCCGGTCGCAACTTTCTGTTCGTTTTCTTCGAGAGAAAAGGAATGAGATAGAAAGAGGACAAGAAGTGATTTTAGTACAATTTTTTTTAATGCGTTATACAACGTAGTTGATGTCGTAAATAAATTTGTAAAAACTCACAATTTTATTAGGTGTAAAAGAGACAGGTATGTTGTGGTGGTATTGGATTACTCAGCATCATCGTCATTAGAATACCGTGACCGGCCAAGGACTTTCAATCAGGCCCGTAACAGCAATGAACTTGTTAACTTTAAACAGATTACATCGGATTTAATTAACCAAAATGATATCTTCCTGTTTAAATTTTATCAGGGCTTCATTATTCGAATTTAAGAGTTGAGCTTATCTTTTTCCTGTATGATTTTCTGTGGTTTCTATTGATAAAAAATAGCGATTTCTAGAAGGAAATCATTGCGTAGTTAATTCATTTATAAATGATGATTTAGTAAATATTTCCTCTGCTACGTCATTACTTGTTTATTTATAGACGTAATAGTTATTGTTGTTGATGACTCATCTATAATTTTTTTGAATGATAATCGTAAATATCCTTGGTTTAGAAAATGCAATGAATCATATATCTTGAAACTGTTATTTTGATGTTATTTTGGTTAATATAATTTTTTGTTATTCATCGCTCATATTTAACTGCATTGCGGAAGGAATACTAAAATAGAAGTTTTCATCGGAATGCAAATAGGACTTCTAGAGAAATGAGTATTATTTCTAATTATTGATGTGTTGTACACACCAATGAGTTCCTTATGCTTTAAATTGTATTGTTATTTCGAAGATGATAACCAGAAATCTTTCTGCCCTTACACTTCTTGACAATGGCTTCTTTTTAAAGTCATAAACTAATTAAAATGTAAATCTATGTTGACCAAATATTCTATTCTAATTTCAAATATAATTAAATATAATCAAAATATTTCTATTTCTTAAGGGGTTACAATACCCAATTCAAATAAACACTCAGATAAATATGTATAAAAGTAAACAAATTGCGCTGTCTGTTATATTTATATAAAGAAAATGTGGTTAGTAAAGACCAATACGATACCTCTCTTAAGCTGGACCACTTTTAAGAAAAGACTTAAAATAATAAAACAAAGGTGGATTTGAGAAGAGCTGAATTTGTACCACCAACATAGCTAATATAAATTTTGTACCATGTGCCGTCGAAGAAAAAATCTTCAACAATATTAAGCTAGCAGGACCACTTCTATAAAGACGTAAAAAAAATAAAACAAAGGAAGGTTTGAGAAGAGCTGAATTTGTACTAATTTGTATCGGCGATACAAATTTTGTACCATGTATCGTTAAGAAGAAATTTGTGATGCTGCTAGCTTAACATTAGGCTTGCAGGACCATTTCTATAAAAAAACGTAAAACAATAAAACAAAGGTGGATTTGAAATGATCTGAATATTTACTAATTTGTACAATAATGGTAAATATTTTGTACCATATACCTGTAAAGAGAAAGTCGTGACGCCACTACCTTAATATTAAATTAGCATGACCATTTAAAAAAACGTAAAAAACAGTAAACAAAAGTGAACTTGAATTTGTACTAATTTTGCGTTAAATAAAAATAAAACTATGTTAAAGAGAAATTCGTGGCGCTGCTAGTTTAATACAATCAAGCTTCGCTAAATCGTATACCTCCAAATCCGAATTCCCTTATAATCCGAACAAAATTAGAAAACGTAAAATTTGCATTATGTCCCTTGTAAAAATTCTGAGGTTATCCTTCCTAACATTTGTCAATCCTTGCGATTTATTAACAAAATGCTAGAGAAATATATTTGGATAATCAGATGAGGAAGAGGAGCCTGATGACGCCATTCGATTGTCCAGTTAACAATTAAAAGAAACCGGCATTATGCTGCAGAAAATAAGGCAGTACTCTTCATGAAGACCTTGGGACAAACGAATGTGTTACCACCCCCGAGCTCAGGGTTGGCAAAAGGGTTTGAGCATGTTCAGGGGTTCCCTTGGTTCCCCACGGGTCCGCTCTTTCTAACCCTTGTAACGTAGTAGTCTTATATTCTTCAGGGATGAGGGCAAAGATCAAGAAGAGAAAGAGTTTATATCAATTATCTCAACTTAATTTATTGAACATATTACCATAAATCTAAATTTAACGTACACGAGTAGCTAAAATTAAAATGGAACTATACAACTTAAAATTATAGATCTAACCTACTAAATGAAAACCCGATAAATTAATGTCAATACTAAAACACCCAACAAAATTAGAAATAAAGATTGTAAGAAAAACCCACTTACGTATTTAAGCTCTATCCTTAAATAAAAACTCCCCCCGGCTCACTCTAAGGCACCCACACGACCCACACCACCGCTTACCACACTCTGGCTCTCTCCTCTCTTTTTTCCTCGCTCGACTCCCGGCTCACTCTAAAGTGACGAGTCAGCGAAAAGAACAAAGAAGAAAAAACATGCCATAAAAATATAATTATGAGTTATTTTAAAAAATATAAAAATTTGGTACTCCTGGTTACTACATTGCCCTCCCCTTTTTAGATGTTGGTTTATATACCAAACTAACATCTAAACTATCCTTTAACTTATTCTAATCAAATGATTTTTCTACACAATTAATCTACCCAATATCTACCCTACGCGAATGATCACCCTCCTTATCAACTCCAAATTAGGTTTTCGTAGTAACTGTTTATCATTTGCATTATGGGACTTTTTCTTTTTATTCTTCTAATTTCTTATCTTCTTCCCAAATTACAGAGATTGTTCTTCTTTTATCTTATTTCTTCCAAATAACTCTTTCAAAATTTCTTTCTACGCGTAACTTCGAGCACACGGTGCGGTGGCAATATGATATTGCTTACAGTACTCTTATAACTTCCATATTCCCCAGAACATCGGCTTGATTCCAGTTTTAATTTTTGCCATGTTCTTATTCATTAAGTGAAAACCTGAAACGAGGTGACACTGTTTTTGCTTGATCGTCGTCTCGGCACATTTCGGTTTTCTTTTGAAATTCTTGTTTTGGGTTTGTTTTTTTTTTCAATAAAGAAAAACTTCATTAATTTCCATAAAAGGCTGCAGTTTTTTTTTCAAATCTCGTGGTTGACAAAGGATGATCATTTTACAAGCTAAATACGATAGTATTATTAACCTACCCTAACCTAACCTTAAATCTACGCATTTATAATCTTATTACAGAATCCACACAACTCAGTCAGTTGGATTATTCAAATGGATTCTGATGTCAGGATATAATGAATTATTGGTTACAGGGGCACTCGGTTTAGGTGCCTCCCCTTGGATTGGTGGTATCTCAGGAACTTCAGTGGGTTCCTGTTGACTTCCATTAGTGGTTTGTTGATAAGCCCGATGGATACACCAAGTTGTCAGGGATGTCCAGAAGCTAGCTACTATAGCCATTCCACAGCCCATAACCTGATACAAAACAAATCCATTTAGTACAACAGAAAATATATATTTTGAGACGATGAAGATCATGTATATCCCCATGAACCCCGCCATAAAATTTCCAAAAGAAGTAAACCACCCCCAAGCTTGTTTAAATGCCGTTTCAAAAAGTGATTTGATTTCTTTTTCATTAAATAGTTTAGTCGTATCGTATTGTTCAGAGTATTCGACTCGTCCCGCAACACGATTCGCTATAAAGGAAGTAATTGCTTCTCTTTCTCTCCCAAATACAAAATTGTGTTGAACTTTATCAATTTCAGCTTGGGTGTATAAACCTCCACTCCCCAAACTTCGTATAGGCACAAATTTCACATGATATTCGTCGTAAACTTCCAAGATATTTGGAGTAGGAACTGATATCGGGTATGGACTAAAACCAATCCACTGATTTTCCAAATGGTACAATGGAGGTGCCACGGGAGAACATGGTATTTCTTCCGCATGCTCTTGAACCACATGAGTAATCGGAGCCATGAACATTGACTCGTTACCCACCCGAATTGGCAATTCATTGTAACATTTTTCAGCTCTCCGAATTTCAGCTACCTTAGGTTCACACTTCATTATATAAAGTACCTCTCCAAAAACCTTTCCCACATAACCCCTAGTTGTTTTTAATATCATTGCTATTGCATCTGAATTGAAAGGAGCTAACAGCAATCTGTTCTTTAGAATTTCACGTTTCGTTAGACATCGTCTGTAGATAGCATCAACGTGGAAATCTCGGAACATCAATTTATTAGAAATTTCCACATACATAAATTTAGAGTTCACATATGAAAGCAAATTGATATTATTAACGTTGCCAAAATTATTCCGAAATTCTTCAAATGCTTTCATATCTTCAGTAACCAGCAACTTTGGATGTTCAGTGATCCAAACTTTTTGGTTACATCTGATACTAGTTTTTATTAAGTTTAATGCGAAAATATACTCACCTTGATCCACAACGAGATATACCTCGGGATCTCCCACATTAAATACAGTTACCTTTGTTGCTGAACCTTCGTAAATTACTTGATAATTTTTCTTTTTACAATCCCTACTTTCCTCATCATTCCAGAACGTTTCTCCCAATTCGATATCCATACAGTACCCATCCAAGTATGGACAAGTTACTCCACCTGTTAATGAAATTTCGTTGGATTCCAAAACCACATCAGCATAGTATTCCTTTAGAGTAATAACTACTGCCGCAGTCACCACGACTCCTTCCCAAGTATTTCCTTTTTCAATATAAGTAGTACCTCTGCATGTACCATCTCGAGTTACCTTTCCTGCCAACGTCAATGAGGTTGATAAAGTAGAATTAATTACAATACCAGATATGACATGTCCTTCAAATCCTTCATACACTCCAGTATAGTGCATTTTTTGACATCCTTCTCGTCCCACTTGTTTCATCTGGGTTTGAATCCCTTCCTGGACCATGCTAGTATGGCTATGCATTCCACAATGATAGATCATACGAGTCATTTCCACCAGGCAGGTCCGTACTTTAACACTTCCGTAATCCTTCTTTTGTATTACTTTTACTCGGACTTCATGTTGAGTGTAGTTAACTCCCGGTATTTGACACGGTGCTACATCCTTTGTAGATAACGTAGTTATGTTTGTAGTAGGTCCACGACAATCATATACTACTATTCCATTAGTAATAACGAAAATCCCTCCCATAAGAATAATGAAGTTCATCTTAATTCCTACAACATAAATCACTTTAATATTTATGGCTAGATTGATTTACCCACTAGCTTTAATAGCAGCCCCTAAAAAAAACAAATAATCAAACCTAATTTGACTGTTAATTAACCCTATCTTATTAATATCCTATACACAAAAAAACACATCTTACCCTAAGCATTAATAAACAAAAGTAAACTCTAATAACATAAATCCTAACTATGCACGTCTACTCTACTGTCTCTGATATATTAAATTCTTTTTCTTAATACCCACGGATAATCGTCAACATATCCTCTACTCCTTGTTTGATATCTATATGTTTGTTCTCTATTATCCTGATCATTTCTTTCTTCTGCTAAATTTTCATCTCCCTGAGTAGTTTCCTGATTTCCATCAATTGATTCTTCCTCATTACCACTCGCATTATGCACTTCTATCTCATCTGTAGTTAATATGCAACTGCCATCTTCGCTCTCTTCCTCCTCATCCAAATTAGTCTCTTCATAAATTTGTGTTTCCATCCCTTTATCATTAGCTCCTTCGTCACTAGTTTTACAATTATACCGTAGTAATTGCTCTTCCTCTACTGGAATTTTTGTTTCTTCCTGATTTATTTCTGTTCGTTTTTTCTTATTCTCCCCCTTCTCGATTTCTCCTTTAAATAATTTAATACGATTTGTATGAACAATCATAGATTTTTTTCCTTTAATCTCACAGACTTTAAAATTAACCGGTCCCATTCTCTCAATAATTCGATAAGGACCTACCCAAGGTTTATTTAATTTCATATTAGTACCCGGTTTAACAGCAGGGTTATAAAGTAATACTTTATCTCCTAATTTCAATGTAGTTTCCTTTGCTGTTTTATTGAATCGATTTATCCTTTTAATCTTTTCCTCATGTTCATAGTTACGTACGAAGTTGTAAGCTTGTTGTAATCTCTCCATCAACTCGGAAACATAATTTTCACTATAATCATACCTAAATCGATTTGGTTTGGTATAAATTTCCTGAGGAACTTTCATGTCTCTTCCATGTAACAAAAAATAAGGTGAGTCCCCGGTAGTGGAATGTATCGAATTCCGATATGCCATCATCACATATGGCAACCACTCATCCCAATCTCGTTGTTTCTCATCAACCACTTGTGACAATAAATCCTTTAAAACCCTATGCATCCTCTCAATCATCCCATTGGTTTGAGGGTGATATGGTGTGGTACGAATTTTCTTAATATGTAATAACTTACACACTTCCTCCATCACTTTTGACATAAAATTTGTACCCTGGTCAGTTAATAATTGTTGAGGTGTTCCGTGTCGCGTGATTATATGAATGACAAAAGTTTTTGCGACGGTTTCAGCTTTCTGATCTTTTAATGGAATCGCTTCTGTATACCGAGTGAAATAATCCTGGAACGTTAGAATGTATTTGTTTCCATTATACGTAACAGGTAACGGTCCCACAATATCCATTGCAACTCTTTCAAAAGGTTCCTGAGCTGGTACGAACATTTGTAAAGGTGCAGGTTTTAAATGCGGTGATGTTTTTCGTTTGTTGCATTGTAAACATTTCTCACAATAATCTCTTATATCCTCATCCATATTTCTCCAATAATATTTTTGTTTAACCTGCGCTTTAGTTTTTTCATATCCCAAATGTCCCGCGTACGGTAAATCGTGACATTGGTACATGATTTCTTTTTGATATTCTTTCGGAACAACCAATCGATGATATCGTTGATTGAGTTTTTGTTTTTTATATAATATTCCCTCCTCATCCAAAAAGAATTCTGTATGATTTGGTTCGCTTTTTAGTTTTTCAATTAAGTTTTTTATATGATCATCACTCTTTTGTCGGTCTGCCATAGATTTTATTTCATTACTCTCTAAATAATTTATTTCGGCCTCTATTTGAACTCTTGACAGTGCATCTGCATTACCATGTAATCTTCCCGGTCTATGAACAATCTCAAACTCATACTCTGCTAAAGTAAGCGACCACCTAGCCAACCTTGAGCTAGGATCTTTAATAGTTAATAACCATTTCAATGGTCTGTGATCTGTAATAATGGTAAACGGTCTCCCACACAGATAAACTCTGAAGTGTTTGATACCCCAAACCACTGCTAAACACTCTCTTTCGGTTGTTGAATAGTTCATTTCTGCCTTTCCCAACTGTCTGCTTGCATACGCTACTGGTTTCTCTTCATTTCCGACCTTTTGACTTAAGACAGCTCCAATCGCTATTCCTGATGCATCTGTAGTTAAGTAGAATTGTTGTGTAAAATCCGGGTAATGTAACACTGGTTTTGTACAAAGTGCTTTCTTTAATGTATTAAAAGCTACATCTTGTTCTTTGGTCCAATTAAAAATCTGATCCTTCTTTGTTAATTGACTTAATGGTTTGGCCACTTCCGAGTAATTTTGTATAAATTTCCGATAGAATCCTGCTAGCCCCATAAATGCTCTGACATCTTTTACTGTTTTCGGAATTGGATAATTTACTACTGCTTTTATTTTATCCGGATCCGGTTTAATTCCTTGTTGCCCAATTATGTGTCCCAAATATTTTGTCTCCTTTACCATAAACTTACATTTAGAGGGTTTTAACCTCAAATCATTTTCCCTAAGTCTATCAAAAACTTCTCTTATCCGTTTTAAATGTTGTCCAATATCGTTTTTACTAAAAATAATAACATCATCCAAGTAGACCATGCACTTTGACCCTGTAAGACCTGACAAAATCGTATTCATCAGTCTTTGAAAGGTACTTGGCGCATTTACCAACCCGAATGGCATTTTTCTACATTGATAATGGCCCTCTGGAGTACTAAAACCTGTTTTCTCCCGATCATCTTCATTAATTTCTACCTGCCAATATCCCGAAGCCAAATCCAACGTAGTGAATATCATTGATTTTCCCAACTGATCTATTGTTTCATGCAAATTTGGTAATGGATAATAGTCCTTTTTAGTTATGGTATTTAATCCTCTAAAATCTATACATACTCTTACTTGTTTTTCCCCATTATCTGATTTCTTTGGCACCATTACCACTGGTGCCGACCACGGAGAGTTTGATTCCTCAATTACACCCTCTTCTATCATTTTATCGATTTCCTGTTTTAACATTTCTCGTTGACTGTAAGGCACTCGATACGGCGCCTTTGCAATAGGATGCACATTTTCAGTAATAATCTTATGTTTTACTCCTTTTGCAGTCCCCAATTTAACTTCCCCATAAAGAAATATATCTTTATAATTATGAATAAGATTTTTAACTTGGTTAGCTTCCTCTTCGTTGAGATGTTTAAGATCAAATTGTTCTTCCAACTTCTCCTTGATTGCTGTTATAGTATTTATCGGACAAGCTTTTGACATTTCTCCCCCATAAATTTTTATTTGAACATCTGAACCCTTGAAAACTTGTTTAATCATGGGTAAAACCATTTCCCATTTCAATCCATCCAACCCACATCCAATTCTTGGCATAGCTAATTTGTTTATTTGATGTTGATTACAAAATTTACGTAAAGAATTCAGAGTAACTTGCAAATCCCGGTAAGATGGTTTCATGTAATATTTTTCTTTAGTTATCAAATAAAGAATGTATCTATCATTCCTTTTCAAACTTACTACTCCTTTTATTCTTGGTTGTTGCGACCTCAATTCTTCAATCCCTTGAAATTTTTCTTTAAATATTTTAGCAATCCCTGCTCCCATTTTTAAATCTCGGCTTATACAATGTGCTAAGCTGTAATCTTCTGGTGCTCCAAATATATTTCCCTCACACTCAGTAAGATTTTCAGGTGTATCAACCCTTTCCCGATTAACTTTATGATAGTTTAATGAACTATCTCCCGATATATCCCATTTATTCTCAGATAAATTAGTAATATTAATATTTTTCCCAATTTTCTCAACTTTTCCCACACAAGTTCCCTTATTTAAGATCAAGGGTGTTGCAGTAACGTTGATCAGGCGTACTGGAACACTTTGATTTATATTTGCTCGTGTAACAACACGTGCTGCCATCAACCCATAATTTTTCGTATCGACGGGTTCAATAATTCCGTCCTCTCCCTCCTTTAAATGGTTTTGCATTGCTTCACAAATGATTTCACATCGCGCCGGTATTTCTAATAACTCGCTCAACAGTACCAAACGGGAACCAACCGTTCTTCCTGTATCATCAATCATTTTTGGTTCCAATGATGATGATTCACCTTTATTACCACATTCCTTTCGTTGTTCATTCATTTGCACTCCATTTATCGGTCCTGCTTCTTTACTTTTCTTCTCCTTTCCTGATGACTTCCTTTTGATCTTTAACCCAAGAGACTCTTGTGTTTTCACTTTAGTTGATAATATGTTCTCCTGTTGATTGTGCATACCCGTTTCTGATTTGCCTATCATGGGTATTTCAAACTTTCCCATACAAATTTTATCCTTTCCGTAATCTAGTACGGCCCTGTATTTAATAAGAAAATCCCGCCCCAAAATTCCATCAGTATCGGTTGCTAAATTTTCGCATATCGTACACTCCATTTCAAATTTATTTTTCCCATAATTGAATTCTAAGTCGCTAACCCCAAAACTCTTCATTTCATCCCCAATAATTCCTTTTAGAAGAAATTCTCTTCCAATATCGATTTTATATTTTGCTCCGTTTTTTATTAGGCTGTCCAGTTTCATTAATGAGATTGCAGATCCCGTATCTATTAAAAATGAATATTCATGTTCCCCTAACATTAAAAATATAATAGAAGATGATTGATCCCTTTCCAGTTCTAAACTTCCCACTGTATAATTGGTAGGAATTTCTATAGGTTTTCCCATCCCTTTATTTTCTTTTCGGACAATCACCCTTCTTTCCTCCTTGTTTAATTTTTCTTTTCCCCGAATCGGAGAGCATTCGAGGTGGACGGCTCGTTTAAATTATTATTGCTTCGCCCTTCTCCCCTCCAGTTTCCCTTTGAATTATTGTCGCATTCATTTTTAGAATTAACTCGACCTTTTAATTCAAACATTTGTGATTTCGACGATCCTGGTTTCAGATAAGGATTTTTAATCCAGCATTGTGCTTCTTTATGTCCCTTTTTATTACAACCACGGCAGACAATAGAATTTTTGCATCCCGATGCCATATGACCATGATTATAACATTTGAAACACACCAGTTCTTTTCTTCCAACGTGTTCAGTTGACGGTTTTAATTCCCACTTATCTCGCGCTTTGTTTATGAAACCCGATTTTGTATCGTTCCCTAATCTGGGTTCATTATTCACATCTCGAGTCGATGGTTTCTCAAAATAATAACCTCGACGAGTTTCTTGCGTTAACTCTTTAAAATTATTTACATTCTGTAAAGTATTAATTTCGAAAGCCATTCCACCCATCATCATTTGGTTTAACTCCTCCTGACTCGCTATCTCAGCAGCTTTGTCAAGATCCAGCTGTTTTTCTCGCATCAATAAGACACCCACGGCCCTCGTGATTTCCTTTCTAAGACCCAAACGAAATTGTGTTAGTAATAACTCATTATTTTTCTTAGTTATCCCCTCAAATTCACCCACAGTTGCTTCTTGTAAATCTTCTTGCAATACCTCCTGCCCTAGTAATTTTAATCGCGTCAGAAATTGTGAAACAGTCTCGCGACTTAATTGTGCGCAGCGAGCCAATTTCAGCTGTGCCGCCCCTGGTACCGCTATTTGTCGGAATTTTTGAATGAATTTAGATTTAAATGTATTATAATCAATCGTATCAGTACTCAAAATCGGTTCGCTTTTATAAAAACTGTAAGCTTCTCCAGTTAATCTGCATCTTATCAATCGAATTAGATCGGCATCACTAATACCATCTAATTGCCCCCTTTGTTCAACTCGTTCGAAATAGTAATTTACATTTTCTTTTCCCGAAAATGTTTCAATGGAATTTAAAATAGAGCCCAAGGACACCTTTGGAATGTCTATTTTAATAATTTGCTTTTCTGGTTCCGTCATTATTTATTTATAATCTTTCTTCTCTTTTTATTTCTTCTTATCCATACTTCGTATGCCCGTCTACTTCCCTCGTGTTGAGTTAAATAAACAACCGCCCGCTCTCCAACGCTTGTGTGGTCTACATCAGCACAATCTTATCGTCTCCCGGTCCCCAAACTCAAAATATATTATACATAAAATTTTAATTTGATAAATGAATTAAATAAAATTGACTCCAAAAAAAAAAAATTGTACGTTTTGCCCCAAAAACAACAAAATTATTCTTTTTCCTCATCCTCTGAATTAATATGATGATCCGACCGCTGCCACCAAATATGTTACCACCCCCGAGCTCAGGGTTGGCAAAAGGGTTTGAGCATGTTCAGGGGTTCCCTTGGTTCCCCACGGGTCCGCTCTTTCTAACCCTTGTAACGTAGTAGTCTTATATTCTTCAGGGATGAGGGCAAAGATCAAGAAGAGAAAGAGTTTATATCAATTATCTCAACTTAATTTATTGAACATATTACCATAAATCTAAATTTAACGTACACGAGTAGCTAAAATTAAAATGGAACTATACAACTTAAAATTATAGATCTAACCTACTAAATGAAAACCCGATAAATTAATGTCAATACTAAAACACCCAACAAAATTAGAAATAAAGATTGTAAGAAAAACCCACTTACGTATTTAAGCTCTATCCTTAAATAAAAACTCCCCCCGGCTCACTCTAAGGCACCCACACGACCCACACCACCGCTTACCACACTCTGGCTCTCTCCTCTCTTTTTTCCTCGCTCGACTCCCGGCTCACTCTAAAGTGACGAGTCAGCGAAAAGAACAAAGAAGAAAAAACATGCCATAAAAATATAATTATGAGTTATTTTAAAAAATATAAAAATTTGGTACTCCTGGTTACTACAAATGCAAAGAAGCTAATAAAAGCTTCAGTGTATCATATGTACTGCAATATAAACTGCAGATAATAGCAGTGCAAGAATATATTATCTACAAGATAAACTGTAAATAATATTATTATTTACGCTTGTTACTATCATCTTCTGGTTAAGCTATCTTAGGGATTATTACCCCATGGTAATAATCACGTAACCATTTACGTTAATCTGATTGACAAGTGGATGGGTTTATCTATAAGATAAATTTAACTAAAAGACGGTAATAATGGATCTTAGTACAACAAATCTATAAATACGTATTTAACAGATATTGTTGAAAATATCTAAATATGATTCAATTATCCGCATGCTTGCATAATCTGAATTTAGCTTGTTTTAATTGATTCGGATTAGTGATGCCTTACTGTATTAAATTAGCAGGCTCACTTAAAAAAATGTAAACAAATAAAACAATGAAAAGAGCTGAATTTGAACACTGATATCATTTTCTTCATTTCAAGGTTTTTGGAAGCATTTTAAGTTTTCTAAAGTTAATATCAAGTCATTTTTAAACAATATCAAGTGTTCTAGAAGCAGTATCAAGCCTCCAGAAGCAATATCAAGTAAGGATTTCAAATATTTTGAAAGCAGGATCAAGTCTTCCAAAGGTGGTATAGAGTCTTATGGAAGCAGTTGAAAAGTTTAATGTTAACTTTTTCGATTTTTTTCTAAATATTTTTGTATTTGCGATCAAAAAAAGTTTTGTATTGTAATAGAATGCTATGCGCTTCAAATATGAATATACAAGCTGATTCCGCAGACAAACTTTTACGTCAGATACTACATGAAGCCATAAAATAAGTAATTAATTCTACACTTCTACACTTTTTTTCCTACACTGCTATACATCTGCAAATCCATGTATGTGAAGACTATACTAACAAACATGGATTCCAAGTATGTTAAGACTATACTAACATACATGAATTCAATGTATGTTAAGACTATACTAACATACATGGATTCGCAGAAGCCTCCTTAACAGCATATAGGACGTCAAAGGTTCTTCAAAACTCTTTCTTAAAAATATTTTTTGCTAATTTAGTCAAACATTATTATTGACATTAGTGCCAACCTATGCTTAATTTGTTTTGAGTAGCATAACTATGAGAAAACTACTGCAATGATGAGAAATTTACAACTATGAGAATTAATTACCATAAAATTCACTACTATGAGAAATTTTAACGAATTCGATTGTCAAATTCTCTACAAATGTGTTCTTCTTAAAAACAGTTAATTGAATAAAAATTGCAGGTAATTGTAGGTAAACACTTAATAAAAATAAGGTCCGTTTGACAATATTTCCATTGTAACTATTACGAGAAAGTGTATGAAGTGTTCAAGATTAAATCCTCAACCTTTAACGCCTCTTATGGGAGAATTACCATTAGAAAGAGTGGCTCTTTCGTTTGCATTTGAACATGTTGGTATCGATTATGCGGATCCATTCATGATTAAAGATAAGCGGACTAGAAGTTGCAAACAAGTAAAGGCTTACATCTGCGTATTTATTTGTTTTTCCACGAAGGCTATACATTTGGAGCTCCCGTCAGATTTAACAGCTGAGTCTTTCATATCAGTTTTTTGAAGATTTATAAGTAGACGCGGGAGGCCTAATACTATATTTTCCGACAACGTTACGAACTTTATTGGAGCTAGGAATAAATTATTAAAATTCAACAATAACGACTATGAAAAAATTTATGACTTTCTTAGCGAAGAAACTATTTCTTGGAAAACGATACCACCTAGATCTCCACATTTCGGAGGATTGTGGGAGGCAGCCGTGAAGTCAGTGAAGTTTCATTTAATTCGAGTTGCTTCTGTTTCACACTTAGTATTTGAAGAGTTTTATACATTATTAACACAAATTGAAGCGATACTTAATTTCCGTCCATTGTATCCTATGAGTTCCGATCCTAATGACTTATGCCCATTGACTCCTGGACATTTCATCGTTTGTGTAAAATACCTAATGACACTAGTTCTGAATGACTAACAAGAGTATTTAATTTAAATTTTTTTTTGTTTGTATTTTTATTTTGTACACATATTTTTGTATTGAAATAAATATTTCAAGGGGGGTGGATGTTCGGTCGTTGTTTGAGGATCGTTCGTTTAGTTTCGATGAGGTCATTTTTAACGTTGTGACGAGGTTCGTATGAAGCCGAGTCTTGCCGAGGTTTTGTATTCGATCGATATTTTTCGGTATTAAGTGAGAAGTCAAGTCAAGACGTGTTAGGCCAGCGACATAAAAGTAGTAGTCGCAAAAAATTTGTATGGTCGCGCATTTGCGACTGATTAATCGTGACTAGAGCCTAGTATCAACATGGACTTCATAGAAACCGCTTGTATAGTGGCTCTGTTATTACGAAAGAAATTAAGAAAGCAACGGAAAAGAAAATTTTGGGTGCATCCAATTTTATCTGACAGAGAACATCGGGGTCAATTTTACATTCTTCATGAAGATTTAAGAAAGCATCCTCGTAAATTCTTTAACTATTACAGAATGAGTGAAAAATCTTTTCTTGAATTATTAAAAATAATAGGACCGAAAATATCGTACCAAAATAGTAAATGGAGAAAATGTATACCACCTGAGGAATGTCTTGCAGTAACAATAAGGTAAGAAGGTACTTACCAGCTTTTGTATTGTGTCGTCGTTCTGCCAAATTAACTAGATATTTTCTGCAAACTACTATTAGACTAGATATATAGAAGTAGATATTAAAAATAAGGTTAAATAATAAATATATGTTCTATTTGTTTAATTTAATTAATTTATTGATTTGACAAGTCAAAATATGCATTGTCACCATCAGAAAAAATGGTTGCTGATGGTGTGAACTGTGCAGAGTTGACCGTTGATGTCGATGGCGCGGAGTAAATACTTTCATTGCCTCCTTGTTGCTGTTGTTGAAAATTTGATCTTGGAAATTGCACTTGGTCTACCGGACGGTTAGGATAAAGATGAGAATAAGATTGTTGCATTGAACTGTAAAAAACTGGAGGATTTCCGACGTTTTTTGCATTTTTCATGATATTTAAGATTTCAATTTTCGCATAATGTTTTTGGTCATCAGTTAATTTTTTGAACATTGGAACAAGCGTAAGCGAAAAATTTTTATCTTCGTCGATTGTTTCACATTGCTTATCCTAAAATATTTTCAGTAACTTTTCTTCATATGGAATTGTTTTAAGCACAGTTTTTCTTGCAGCCCTTCTTTTAGATATGGATGTACTTTCCGAATTTTCTGTATTGGTTGCTAAAGAAGGAGAAGATATCATTTCTTGATTTTCTTGATCAATCTCAATTGATTGAGAAGGTCCGGTGTTGCTGGTAGTTGGTCTATCTTTCATTATTGGGAAAAGGAATTGCAATTGGTCGAAATAAATATATCTTCTTTTTTTTTGCTGCTTGCCCAGACACTGCTTTACGCTGGGCTGCTAATTCCCTAGCGAAACAATCTTTTAAATTTTTCCATTTTTTTTGAATAATTTTTCCTGCAATAAAAAACAGTTATTATTTATTTTTCAGATACCTTGCTACCGGCAATAGTTTCAATTCTTTACACTTTGAATTTTTACTTGGGGCTACCACGATAAGGGAAATTGTTGAAGACACGTGTAACCAATTATGGAACTATTTACAGCCTTTATACATGCCAGAAATTTTGCCAGAAATGCCAGAAATTGAAATGCCAGAAATTTATCCAATCTTCAGAGAAGATTGGATAAATATTGCCAAAGAGTTTTACGATAGGACAAATTTTCCGAACTGTATCGGTGCAGTCGACGGCAAGCACATTAGATTACAGAAACCAAATAATACTGATTCCGAATTTTATAATTATAAAAACTTTTATTCGACTATTCTTTTGGGTATAGTAGACGCCGACTACTGTTTTACAGCAATAGATGTAGGAGCATATGGTGCTGGAAGCGATTCCAGTGTTTTTAAGAATTCGAATTTTGGTCAAAGATTACATAATAACCAATTAAATGTTCCTACTCCACAAAAATTACCAAACAACGAGATGGGAGAACCCATACCTTTCATGATAGTAGGAGAAGAAGCATTCGCGTTATCACAAAATGTTTTACGGCCTTATCCTCGAAGAAACTTAACAATGAAACAAAGAGTCTTTAATTATAGACTGACTCGTGCACGGCGTATGGTAGAGTGTACCTTTGGTATTTTAGCGAACAAATGGCGTATTTTGCATCGATCATTAGACGTGCGAGTCGAATTTGCCGACCTTATCATTAAAACATGTTGCATTCTACATAACTTCGTGCGAAAGAAAGACGGTGTGCAAATGGAGGACGAATTTTATGAGTGTTTATTACAGAGCTGTCCTCCAGCTGGAATAAGACCTAACAGAGTTAGTCTTAATATAAGAGACTATATGGCAAATTACTTTACATCCCCCGAAGGTTCAGTTCCGTG
Source organism: Onthophagus sagittarius (assembly GCA_036711965.1). Classification (NCBI taxonomy): domain Eukaryota; kingdom Metazoa; phylum Arthropoda; class Insecta; order Coleoptera; family Scarabaeidae; genus Onthophagus; species Onthophagus sagittarius. The sequence goes on from JASERS010000001.1 coordinate 57,923,201, forward strand.
GCAATATGATAAAATTTAAATACTTATCTGCACAACATTTATTACATAAGATTATTAAAAACTATTAAATAAAAACAATATCACGTACCTCTCTTGTGTTTTTCTTCGACCGATAACTTGTTCCAAGTGGATATAACTTTGTTATACACTTCTCCCCACAATTTTTCTTTTAAATTTTGGTCACTATACTCTTTCAAATGTTTGTTGTAAAGAGCTGGTCTTTTTTCTACCTCGATAATAATAGTTTCTGTGTCTAAGATACTAGATGTCAAGTCATTGTCACTATTATCAGACACTTCTGAAGATTCAGCCATTTTTAATAAATTTGTTGTAATAATTATCCTATACACCAACTTCGACCTGTGCTGCGACTACGACTGAACAGTCGCATGTGCGTGCATGTTCATTCTTGTTCATGTGATACATTTAAAGACGCGACAATCGCGTCGTTACAAAAATGGAGCAGGTTACATCTTTTTAATCGCTGCTATTATTTAGTCGCATATGCGCGCATTTGTATTTAATGCTATGTGTGTTATTTTTGCGACCAAACAGTCGCACGACAGAAAATCGCATGTGCGCGCCTGGCCTAAGAAAGGTTAGGTTTTCAAGACGAGTAACGACGAGCACCTCCTCCCTGAAATTTAAAAGAGTGAACCAGAGCGTTTTATTCAAGAAACCTTTATACAAAACAGTATACCTTGATTAAGGCGAACAATTGGCCCTTTAATGTCATTACAAAAGTCAAAATAACGATAATGAAATATATACAGTATGGGATAGACAAAGCTCGTCGCGATAATTAAATCTTATACCGCACAAATTAAGGGATGGTCAGAATTTATTTTCGCGCGATAATCAAAATCGTGCTTATTAATAACCCCATTGTATCATGTTCATTTTAAAAGAAGCTTTAATGCTCTATATCTCGTTATAAATATTAAGAAACCAGTTTTTTGAATTCCCCCTGCTGTATAAAACTAGTATTTCACGTAGTTTTCATTTTTTCCAACATTGCTGGATATCGTTGCATATAGAACATATTTGCATAGGAGCAGTATTGCTAAGAATGCTAGCTTCTACTAGCTTAATATAACGGGACAGATGGTACAAAACGGTATTTACAGATCAACTGTTAAAAGGTTCAAACTTCCCTGGATCCTTTGACGATAGGCAGTAATGTTTATTTAATGTCTGCAAACACTAACATTGGTTCATAAGGTGATTTCCAATGATTAATTAAAGCAAGAAAACAGATTGGCCTCAAGATGGATCCCTGCGGCACATACACCCAACCTCTTTAAGATCTGCAAATACCGTTTTGTATCGGTCCCCGATTTGCCAAATAAGAGTTAAACATTGAAATCGTTGGATAAATTGAATATTCCTTCAAAGTTCTTGAAAAAAGTCATATTTTTTGCTATATCTGTAGAATATGTCAACAGAGTTTAATGAGATTCACATTGTATTTATTTATCAGTGGAAGGTATGTTTTGATGTAACATTCATGACCATCCGCAATGGGCAAGTGTAAATTGGTGTGGTAAATTCTTCACTATCACTCATCATTTTATTGGTCACGTAAATTATATTGATTTTTTTCTGGTAACGCATTGATCATTTGGTGACATTTTCGATTTCTTTGTAATTTTTCCTCCGATTCTTATTTCACTCTCAAAAAAGTGATTTCTGTTTCTCATCTGAAATACCAATTTTCTATTACTGTTTAAAATTATGAGTTCTTATGAAGATAACCTGGCTGTGAAGCCTGTGCCGAGTTTTAAGACTAGAAACAGAAAACACTTTTTTGAAAGTGAAATACGAATCGTAGGAAAAATTACAAAAAGTTCGGAAATGTCGGCAAATGATCAATGCATTACCAGAAAAAAATCAATATGATTTACGTGACCAATAAAAAGTTCTGCTAAGTGTTAAGCAGTGATGGTGAAGAATATATCACTTGCCCATTACGGGTGGATGTTACATCAAAACATATAACTTTGACGGTCAATAACTTCTAAACGAGACACTTTTTCCATATACGTTTTTGAATCAATATTAATCTTTTGAATCAAAAAATCTTGTCGTGCCATTTTCTGTAATTCATTTTGCAACACCTTTATACTTTTCTCACAGCATAACCATACATGAATATCTCAATACGGTTTCATTTCGGGACCCGCACAGAAGGCGAGATTTTAGTAAATGCTGAAATATTTTTGGCATAAATGGCAAGATTAAGATTATTACAAATTATTTGGATTATTCTTACCGTATTTGTTATGGATAGGAGGTACTCTTGCAATCTTTAACATCATCGACTGCCAAACTGCATCTCTCAGGCATTGCTCGAAATACAAAAGCAATTTTTTCCTCATTGAAATGCGTGATGAAATAAAAAAAATAACGAAATGATACCTGTTTGAGAAAAACCCTCATATTTTCATCGCAATGTTCAATTAAAAAAATGTTTAGCTTTTAAAGATGGCACCCATGCAAAAAAATCTTACGTCACGCTTTGATAATATACAAAATAAGTGTTATATTTTTAACCAAATCAGTTGAGTAAATCTTAATCTCTATTGCTTACATCAGTTAAAAAAATGTATTTTCTTGAAAAACGCAAACGAAAATCCAATACCTCACTAGCGTTTTAAAACCTTATATTTTTCTAATTATCTTCTATATGCGATTTTTGGGCTGTACATAAAATGTTCTATTATTGCCGCAATATCCTTGGTCTTCTTTTAAGCAGCGCTTTTCAACTTTCTGACCTTTTTCGTCACCTGTTTAGCTGTGGATATTCATCGAGAATTCCTTTTCCAACGTGCTAGATCCCATTACCAGGTTTAATAATTGCATCATCTTCAATACTATGGTGCTATGGTATGTCCACCGTTAAATATACTAGCTACAATATAAAATGCAGTCTCAATTATGTTTTCTTAAACATCTACTCTTATGCTGTAACTATTCTTCAGTAAACATACTTTTACGTAATAGAATCACCTAAACGGGATGAATATCTGAATTTTAACCAAGTACCATCCCCTGGAACAGGTTGTTTTTCTTAATTCTTTTATCTTAGAACAAAAGCACGAATCGTCACCGAAAGAATAATATACTTTATGAAGTAATTGTTGAAAGAGTCCAAAATTTCTGGAACTTAGGCTTCGATTCGACTTGCTCCGATTTGCACCATTATTATGATATTTGCTATAATCTTGGTAAAACTTTTATTTTTTGAATGGTTGAGGTTTTAAAACCTTAAGACATCGCCCCCAAATTTCCCTATCGTAGTTTTTCGGATATAGACGACAACAAACTTTTCAATTGTAACGATTGATGTTCACTTTACTCTTTAACCATAGCTAACACTAAGCAAAAGTGATTGTTTTGGTGTTTATACCATTTTATGTTAGCAACGTTGATATACCAATAAATATAGTATCATTACAGTCTATTTTGCGATGTTTAAGCTTCCTTTTCAGCGCTATTATTTCTTTTCCTTGTTCAGAATTTTTTTTTCCAGTTGGTCCTCGGCAATCCTACCCATACATCTAATTCTCTTTTGATACGAACGATATGTACGTGTAAAAAGAGATTTGTTTACTTGCATTGAATCAAATACGTGTAAGTAGAGAATTAAGTCTATTGACAAAATGACCGAGCACGCAATCGCTTCGCAGTCTGGCCCATCTAAAAATATCTCAAATATTCAATATTTCCTTCAGTACAGTCCTGAAATATTTTACGTGATGTTATGCATTGCCCTTATCTCTATGGTGTTCTGTATCTAATGTTTTTTATGCATGGTTTGCATATTCTATGATTATTTTTGATGCTGTTTGTATCTCCACATTATGTTGGGTAAATGCCTGGTATAATTGCTACTTTTTTTGCTTAACCGTATAATTCTGTCTTCAAGATTCTGAGTGAATCTTTATTTAGACTAACAAGTGTATTAAAGACATTATCTCTCTAATACTTTATATGCATATCACTAGATTGAATATCCTACCTGTACCCGTCATCAATGATCTTAACATTTCTAATAGTCTCCGTGAGTGGACATATGTCAATTTTGCATTTATTTAATGTAATCAAGACCGCATTATCTCTTCAAAATATAGTACACCCACACATTCGGCAGAAAAACCACACCATACAGTCCTTTTTGTAGTAGTAACAGTATCTCTTGACGCAAATATGGGCATGTCATTATCCAATAAAGTATAGATATTTTATTACTTAATATAGCAGTTAAGCAAAAAATAAGCTTCATAGTGAAATTAATTTTTTTATAAGTTTGGGCTAATTTCTTTGCATGTGCATATAGAGAAAGTGGCTATTTACAGATTTAAACAATACACTAAAACGTGTTTTGACATGTCTTATCAATCATACTGTGCTATCAGTGCCGTCAAATTTGATATGCCACTGTCGGTGCATAATGCTCAAAACCAGATTAAATTGCCTGAACGGCAGTCCTGAATTAAAAATAAAGATTCTCTGGTTTAGGCAGACATTTGCATGTTCACAGATGGATCAAAAAACGTCGGAAAGAGTCGGAGTATCAATATAAGACACTTCAGATCAAGCAATTATTTCAAGCAGAAGTGTTTGCTATTGACATGGGAGCTAAAACTCTTCTAGAGAAAGGGGTGAGGAACATGACAATAAGATTCTTCACAGACAGTCAAGCCGCTCTCCGGGCGCTACAAACAGTATCTTTTACGATTGTCGAGCACAAGATTCGTCTGTGGGCTGAAGAAAAACTTCACCTACTACGGACCAGCACTGGCTCGTAGCAGTATTAGAGTTCCAATGGATATCTTTACTGAGTACTGCCAATTAAAGACACACCTCAACCTCTTGGGCCTACCCGCGAGGACTGCACGGTAAAATTTGATAACATTATCTATAGGGGTACAATAGATCCTTAGGGTTGCGGCGGTGAAAGGTTGGTTGGTCAGCCTACCCGATAAGAAAATGTATATAATGTAATGTAATAAGTATTTTATTTCTTAATAAAGCAATTTTGCAAAAATTAAGGTTCATCGCTGAAGTTAATTTTTCGATAAAATTCTCTAAGAGTTTCGACAATTTAAATGATCAAGTGTCATCAGTTTATAAATCAATTTGTCCAAGATATGTACACAAAATTCGTCGCAGTGTGATTTGAGATATTTTATTCTTGTAAAAGTTGTGCAATCCACTGATTTTGCTTATTTTTAACAGAAGTACATGTCGTGTTCGCTGGTTGCAAAGAAATTTCTAACTAATCATTATAACTAATCATCAGCTACAACTCTTGAAAATTCTATAACCTTACTTCGATAAGAATCCGATATGGCTCTCTATTATCATAAGATAATCTCTGCAGAACCAGAAATGATATTGTTGACAGTATCGTTAACTAAATATGAACATGGAGTAAATATGAAGTCTTAATAATGTTTTCAACAAGAAACAGTCTATTAAGCAGTAGAATCTCCAGATTTGAAAATCATTGTCAGTTATGTTAGATCAACTACAAACAATATTGATTTAATTGGCAATATTTATCCTTAAGTTTCAAACTACAGTAACTTTTAACCATATTGCTTGATTTCAATAAGGGCCTTTGTATTTGAAAGGTAACTATATTTCTATAGACACCTTCCTCATTTTGGTATTTTCTAATTTCACCAATGATTGGATAACACTAATGGAGTTTTTTTCCTATATTTTGAAGTTTTCTGTGGGATGCACCGACAAAAGAAATTATATGAAAACATAATGAACTTATATTGTTAACACTAAAGTTACAAGCTATAAAAGATGACGAAAAGATGTTCGGCCGTGTCATCAAAAATTGGAGCAAGTCATAGATGTCGACGAAATTTAATAACACTATAATTCAAACGAAATGAAATCATGTTTTGAAAATCATCTTAGAGAATCTAGTTCCAATCTTTTTCTAGCGCTAGTCGGTGATCATCTAGGGTTTGTATAGCGGAATATAGGCTGTATAGGAGCGTGGATTATCGAGCAAATTGCAAATTGTCACTAATAAATGGGCTGAAAGGAACTACCAAGTATAAGGCTCTTATAACAGCAAATTGTGGCCCTCTACATTGATCCACTGAACATGATCTCATGGATATTGTAATCGAGCAACACAGTGATCTGTGGTCAACTGTAATCCAGTTACCGGTTTATGTGATCTCAATCGCCTTTCTTCAAATTTTCTTCAAACTGCGTTCACTCATGGTCATCCGAAGCAGTTATTCCAGACTTATCTCAACTCTTGCAGTGTGTCGATTTATAACTCGGTCCTTATAATATATCGATCATCACGAGATTGTGTGAGGTTGTGTCTTCTTCCTAACGCAGGTGGTCTAATGAAGGTACCAATCTGACCAACATCTGACGAACTTATAATAAAATAGCAAAATATAAAGGCATTTTTCTTCTCTAGCAACAGTCTGAAATGTTTTTGTCAATTTCCATGGCGCTGCCGAAAAAGCTGCGTTTTAGAGCTTAATTTACAGTACTTATTGTAACTTTTGTGTTAACAGTAGAAAATTGTACTACGGCAGTGATTAGGACAGACGATATTAAAAGCTTCTTATGTTTAAAATTGAATTCTTGTATCTTTGCATGCCACAGAAAGCTTCAAAGTGTATGAAGAAACACGCATTAGCGTTATTTGCAATTGTACAAATTGAAAAGCGTCAAAATGGGGAAGGTAAATACAGGAATGTTGGCAAAGCACCTTTGAAATACAAAAACCTTTATTAAAATTAAGCAAGTTATTGTAGTTTGAAACTATTATCTGTGCCAGATGTCAAGACCCCTCACTTTAGAGATCGAAATCTTCGAAATCGTTCAATGAAAAAAATTGTGGTATAGTTTATTGTAATCTGTGAACATTTCTGTGCATCATAGGTTAATTTGGAAATGTGCAGATTCGCAGTTTTTCTTTTATAGCGAGTTACTTGAAAAAAGTATCTTATTTTTGACAGTGCCGGCAAATTTGTCTACTTTGAGCTTTTCTCTCAACAACTATTTGACGAAAAATTTTCAAAGATAAATTGATGATAACCCAATCTTAATGTAGGGCATGTTTTATTTTATATATATTCCCTGTAGTTTCGCACAAAATCCCGGTTTCTTACTTTAGTAAGACCCCGAGATTTTCACTCCAATCTTATTTTCGGTTATTTCGAAAACCGCATCTTTTTTTGTGCTTTGTGTGTTGTTTAGTTTTTTTGTATGCTGGATTCCGTAACCACTTGTTCAAAATAAGGGCTCCCTAATTTTTTAAAAGCGATTTCATAGGAATACAAGATACGGAGAAATAACACTCTGAGGAAAGGTGCTCATTTTGAAGACCTCATTTTGAAAAACTGATTACGAAATCCGACAAACGACGTTCATAACATATTTTGGTAAAAATCGAGATTTTCCACGAAACTATATGCAATATCGATAAAATAAAATATGCCTCACATTAACACATCGGGTTACCACCAATTCAAATTTGAAATTCTTTTGTCAAATAGTTTCTGAGAGAAACAATCTCAAAGTAGACAAAGTTAGCCGTAGAAAAGAAAAGGATGCAAACATTTCCAAATTGACGTATGATATACAGAAATGTTCATTAATTACAATAAACCTTACCGCAATTTTTTTATCGAGCGATTTCGAAGATATCGATCTCTAAAGTGAGGGGCCTTGACATCTGGCACGGACAATAGTCATTTTTAACTGATGCGTTTTTTATGCCGCTAAGTGTATCAAAATATGCTTCAATTCTGTTTTAGTAAACAAATATTTTACAAAACTCGCAGACCGAATAGGACATAAAATTTACTAAGGAATTAGCCACATAAAAAAAGCACTGGGGACTAGGGATGCAGTTATAACCCAAAGTATTGGGAATTGGGTTTCACAAACCGGTAAATCATGAAAATCTACATTATTATTCATCAGGTATGACTAATGCAATCCATTCCAATACAGGATGTTTTCAGTCAAGAATCTCGATATCTTCCGCATGTAGGTCAGAAGACTAAACATTTATCAATTTCCATGGCGCTGCCGAAAGAAGCTGAGTTTTAATGCTTAATTTACAGTACTTATTGTAACTTTTGTGTTAACAATAGAAAATTGTACTACGGCAGTGATTAGGACAGACGATATTAAAAGCTTCTTATGTTTAAAATTGAATTCTTGTATCTTTGCATGCCACAGAAAGCTTCAAAGTGTATGAAGAAACACGCATTACCGTTATTTGCAATTGTCCAAATTGAAAAGCGTCAAAATGGGGAAGGTAAATACAGGAATGTTGGCAATGGGTTGACCTTTCAAATACAAAAACCTTTATTAAAATTAAGCAAGTTATTGTAGTTTGAAACTCTTATCTGTGCCAGATGTGAAGACCCCTCACTTTAGAGATCGAAATCTTCGAAATCTCTCGATGAAAAAAATTGTGGTATAGTTTATTGTAATCAGTGAACATTTCTGTGCATCATAGGTTGATTTGGAAATGTGCAGATCCGCAGTTTTTGTTTTATAGCGAGTTACTTGCAAAAAGTACCTGATTTTTGACAGTGCCGGCAAATTTGTCTACTTTGAGATTTTTCGAGAAAATAGCGGTTTTTTACTTTAGTAAGACACCGAGATTTTCGGTTATTTCGAAAACCGCATCTTTTTTTTGTTTTGTATGTTGTTTAGTTTTTTTGTATGTTGGATTCCGTAACCACTTGTTCAAAATAAGCGCTCCTTAATTTTTTAAAAGCGATTTTATAGGAATACAAGATAAGGAGAAACAACACTCAGGGGAAAGGTGCTCATTAGGAAGACCTCATTTTGAAAAACTGATTACGAAATCCGACAAACGACATTCATAACACATTTTGGTAAAAATCGAGATTTTCCACGAAACTATATGCAATATCGATAAAATAAAATATGCCTCACATTAACACATCAGGTTACCACCAATTCAAATTTGAAATTCTTTTGTCAAATAGTTTCTGAGAGAAAAAATCTCAAAGTAGACAAAGTTAGCCGTAGAAAAGAAAAGGTGCAGATGCAAACATTTCCAAATTGACGTATGATATACAGAAATGTTCATTAATTACAATAAACCTTACCGCAATTATTTTATCGAGCGATTTCGAAGATATCGATCTAGAGAGATATCGGTCTTGACATCTGGCACGGACAATAGTCACTTTTAACTGATGCGTTTTTTATGCCGCTAAGTGTATCAAAATATGCTTCAATTCTGTTTTAGTAAACAAATATTTTACAAAACTCGCAGACCGAATAGGACATAAAATTTACTAAGGAATTAGCCACATAAAAAAAGCATTAGGGGGACTAGGGATGCAGTTATAATCCAAAGTATTGGGAATTGGGTTTCACAAACCAGTAAATCATGAAAATCGACATTATTATTCATAAGGTATGACTAATGCAATCCATTCCAATACAGGATGTTTTCAGTCAAGAATCTCGATATCTTCCGCATGTAGGTCAGAAGACTAAACATTTGATGGTGAATGAATAAAGTTATCTGCCAAACAAAAAATAAAAGAACTTTAAATTAAAATAAAAGCGACTTGTTTTTGTGTTGTTTATTTTAAATGTGTAGATAACCTTTGCAGCTTATTAGATAAAAAATCAACCAAACTTTGTCAAGAATTCAGCTTATTTAACAATGACATTAATACAATACAATCACTATTATCCTACAGAATGAGATTGAAAAAAATAAGTAATTGTAAGGCACTTACCAGATAATAAAATAAAATCGACCAGTATCAACTATGAATTATACAGAATTACCAAATATTTATTAATGAGGCTTTTAACTAAGACAAGTTTCAACTAATCTCAAATACGACTGTCAACATTAATTTGTCTAGAAAATTGGGGTTATCATATTAAATTTATAATTAATGTTTTTGAAAACACTTATTAATAACAAGCTATTGTGGGTAAACACATTCTTAATAAAGTTTCTATTTATTACATAAAACTTATTCATACAAGAAAATATGAAAACTCAGAAATTAAATGAAGAATCTAATATATTTGTAGTTTTCTCTGCAATTTCAATTTCACTTTACATTGAAGGTTAAGAGTAAATATTTAAATTATAAACAAAACATTATATATTACACAATAATGGAGTATTAAAAATATAGATCACCTTAGGGGCTTTAAAAGCTGTCTTAAAACACAAAATTTATAATTTTCAGGAAGGTTAGCCATTGTTGACACAATTTTTTTTGTTACTACTTATTTTAGTAATAATTAACAGAGAAATATAAAAAAACTTTCTTTTCTTATAAATAAAATTATCGCAAAGTTAAGGCATTATCACTTAAGCTAGTTTCGCCATTAGTTAGAGGACTTCCGGTTGAATTGTTCATTGCTGAAGATTGCATTTTGTTTCGTAAATCAAAGACTTTTTGAATTGCTCCACGAAAGCATAAGAAATTATAATCAATTGTACCTAAAAACAATTTTTTTCAACAAAATTATTGAGCTTAAAAATTTATTTTTACCTTTATGATCAAAATTATCGTCTCTTAAAATACAAACCAACGCCAAAAATTTATTAACCTCTCTCAAATACAAAACGGTCCCATTATTCAGTTTAATCAGACTAGAGCTTTGTTCATCGAAAGCTGCCGGCTCTTGATCATCTCTTATTCCGTAGATCCAAGACACATCAATTACCACATCGATCATATCACAACATAACTCATAACTTTGCATATCAACAGGTGTAGAATCTGTTGCTATATAAATTTTAGATACTACATCGAAAAGAAATGATTTTTCTATTGCTGAGTTCTAAAATAGTAAAATTAAAATATTAATACAATAAAACCTCGTTACAACAAATTAATGCAAAAAGGGAATGTCCGTTTTGTCAAAAATTCGTCAAGTGAATAATTTAGCAAATTACATACAAATTTGGACACGAACATGACACTACACTGTTATGTGCAGTCTAAATCATTCAATTCACTAAAGCCGGAGGGGTTCCAAAAGTTTTTTTATGTTATATATTTTTTATGTTTATTTTATATTATATTACTGAAATTTTCAGCGAGCAAAAAAATCTAAATACCATATTCGTTCGTATCTAACAATAAGACACATCCGATTGTAAGAGCACCATGATTGTAAATATGATTGAAAAAGAAGTCTTAAAATTGTATTGAAAAATAAATACATTAAAATATTATGCAATAATATTTAAAACACAACCTATTTTATTTATTAATACTAACCGGTGTCCTATTTAAGTTGACAAAACAAAATATCTTAAAAACTACGCGTACAATGGAAGACCACAGATTCATTAGCTCAAAATAAGTCGATTTAAGTTATCTACAAGGCTTAAACAGCTCACAAGGAGGTTACTAACGTAAAAGTATTTTAACAAAAGTAACTGTAAAAAAGTTTTTTGAAGTCTTCATTTTTTTTGTTGAAGCCTATTAACCGAAACGATGTATACGGGGTATATTCAAAGTTGCTTTGTTTCACTACTAGAGGACTTTAAAGTAAGCAAAACTCCTTTATTATTAGAACTGGAAATAAAAACGCGCTAATCAATTTAAATCAGGTATATACAATTTTTAATGGGTGCAGAGCACCCATACATACGAATGCTTCCAAAAAACTTGATACTGCTTTTAGATGACATGATATTGCATCCAAAAAATTTGGAATGCTTCCAAAAGACTTGGAATGCTTCCAGAGGACTTAGAACGCTTCTACGAGACTTGAAGTTGTTTTAGAAAACTTGATGTTGGTCTAGAAGACTTCAAACTTATAATGCTTTAGAAGAGTTGTTCTAGAAGACTTATTGTTGGTCTAGAAGACTTCAAGCTTACAATGCTAAGTATCAATTCTTCTAATTGATACTGCTTCTAGAAGACTTGAAATACTTCCAGAAGTATTTCAAGTTGTAAAATTATAAACACTGCTAACGGAAGACATTTCCGTTGCAAACGAACCATTGATACACGAGCGTTTTTTCACTCTTTTTTTGGAACTGTCATTTGTCGTTTGTCTTTCCCCAACTTAGCTTTTTCAGCACTCAGCACCCATACGTATTTTCAAAGACCAGTTGAAATAGGTCTGAATCTAAGACGTTCCCCATTATTAGGAACATCTGTGCGACAAAAATAGTGCGTCTTAGATTCGAACGAATATGGTAAGTATCTTATTTATAAGATTTATTATCTATTTTACTATTTACTTATTTTTTAATAAAAATAATATATAATATATTGTATCGATATCGCGGGCCGAATTCACAGGCTTTGGGGGGCGCACTTTAGGAACCCCTGCGCTAAGGCAGTTGTAGGTTTTCTATTATAAAATGTTATTCAGAAATCAAATAAGTTGAGCTGCCAAGGCAGTATCCCCAGTACTTAAAATAAAGTAATGGTTTCTTTAAACAAATACATCATTTAGTAGCCAAGGCAGCCATACTGTAGTGAGAGTAGTTCAAGGGTCGCAATAATAATATATTATAATTGGGGCAACTTTGCTGTCGGGGCAGTAGCTCTAGTGCTTAAACTAAAACTATTATTCATACAAACACATTAAATATCGAAAGTATCGAAATATTGAAAGTAGCAAAAGTATCGAATTACTGGAAATAATATTTTAATCATTTAATAAGTACATTTTGTATGTATTTTTCTAGGTAGATTTTAATTTTGGACACTGTACAGATGTCCAAAATGTGAAAAATTGAAAATGATAAATGCGAAAACGATAATTGCAATAATTGATTTAGTGTGAAAAATTCGCGAAAACGATAATTGTGATTATCTCACTTGGTAATACAGATAGCGCATTATAACTAAAACACTATATGGGCAACTTTTTACGAGCATATTCAATGGCGTAGTTGGATTTTTTGTAGCACTAGCCGCTGAATTATATTTCATGAGATATGACCAGATTTCACCACGTTCGTAAAATATATAGTTATTCAAACTATAAATTTATTATCAGGAAAAAATAACGAATTATTTTAAGCCATAGCCAACCATGGTAAAGAAGCAAAAAAGTGTGTCGATAAATGAAATTTATTAATTTCTTATATTAAATCGGTGCTATACGTATTTCGAGCTATAAACAATAAGATAACACGTAAACATTATAGCAAGACAACATTACAAATGATTAAGATTAAAGTTTTCTATTTAAAAGTAAATTATGTTAAATAGAATGGGACAAAGAACATACAAAATTGGACTCAAACTTTCTTTACCATTACTATTACGATGAACCCGGAGAGTACCATTGCAAAAATAGCCAACCATGGTTTCCATTAAAAAACATAACGTTTGTCGTAAAATCTCGAAAATTAAATATTGGATAAACAATCCACCTACGCCACTAAATTTCTTGTAAAAAGTTGCCCATATAATGTTTTAGTTATAATGCTTCACCTTTATTACCAAATGAAATTAGATAAATTCGCACTTATTGTTTTCGCGAATTTTTTACTTTTTGCCGATAGGGCGAAAACTAAAGACGATAAATGTTCAATCTTTTCGGCATTTGCAGTTTCTCGAAAAATGATCATCACCTATAAGCTACTTTTTTCTATTTCTTTTAGTTTCGGTGTTAGCCTATGCGGACACAGAAATTGGGACATCCTGTACATTATCTTAAAGATTGCTAATATGTTAATAGTTTGAAATCTGCCATCTTGTTGGCAGCATGAACTATAACTGTTCCACATACTATATATTATCCTAAGGACTACCAACTTGTTGGCAACATGAGCTATAGTGCCTGTAAAATTCTGTTCATCAGTTTCAAGTCTGCAAACTTGTTGGTAGCATAAGCTACTACTGTTCCACAAATTATATATTATGTTAATGAATGCCAACTTGTGGACAGGGTGAGCTATTATGTCCCCAAAATCTTGCTCATCAGTTTGAAATCTGCTAACTTATTAGCAACATGAGCTATTACCGATCCAAACATTATACATTGTCTTACAGACTTCATAATAACATGAGCTATTATGTCTTCAAATTCTTGATGAATTATAGATTGCGCTTGCGCAAGTGACTATTAATTGTGAACTAGTACCGTGTTTTGTCATAGCTCGAACAGTAGAAATAAAAAACAATATTTTTTGTAGTAAGTTAAGATAACTTCAAGTATTGAGTGTTAATTGTGTATTAATACGGGATTATACGAAAAAATGGAGAAATGGATGCACTGATCACATCTGATCACTGTAGGATATCCGTTTGTTCGAAAATGTCATTCTATACTTCCCTTCTCCGTCCCAGTACGCTATCTTTTATTTCGTCTAATAGTTTGCTTATAAAATAATTTTCGATAATTTTTCTTGCTTATCGTACTCATCGTGTAAAACCAAGAAGATATGTAAAATACCGAGCTATTAACCATAACAGGTTTTGAAATAATGAATAAATTCGCCCTTAAACAATTTTAGAACACATCTCGATGTGGATTTTTCTTAATAATTTTGTTATATAAAACCACTCCTTTAAATATAGTAAACGCAATTTCCTGTATTATATACAGGGTAGTTCGGTGACTCGGGGCACAAATTAAACCACATATACTAGAGTAAAAATGATAATGATTCGTGTACAAATTTTTAGTCTAAACCAAATAAATGGCGGAGTTATAGGTCATCAAAATCAAGAAATTTTAACAAGTTTTTCTAAATGTTTTCAATATTGTTAAAGCTAGAGCGCTGAAATTTGGTATAATGTAAACCAGTAGCAAGTAGATTCATTAGTCAGGGTGTGAGTTAAATCGATCTACGGGAACCATACTATACAGGATGTTCCTAAAATTTAGATGTTCAGAACTTTTTTATTTGCTCATAAACCTACATTTATTTTTGCACTTTCCAATAGAAAATTTATTTTCGAAACTTTTGTGACTTACGAAATTTTGGTAAAATTCGCCGTTGTTGAGTTAAATCCAAAAATGTTGGACCCCGACAATAACAACAGCAAAAAAATCTAAGCTAGCCAGGATAATTGAACGATGAATTAAGTTACCAACTCGCTAACAATCGTTTAACAATTAATCGTTTATATAAAAACTTAAAGGGTTCAATGTATCATCTTCTTTTAGAAGCTCATTTTACTGTAATTATTGCCCTGGTCGATTATTAGTGAGTTGATGGCTTAATCTGTCGTACAATTGTTATGGCCGGCTTAGAGTTTTTTCATTACCATTTTTTGCTGGGGTTCCACAATTTTGGATTTTAACTCAAAAACGGTAAATTTTATTTAAATGTGGTAAAAGTAATAAAAGTTTCTAAAATAAATTTTCTATTGGAAAGTGTAAAAATAAGTGTAGGTTTACGACCAAATAAAAAAGTTCTGAGCATATAAAATTTAGGAACAAACTGTATAGCACGATTTAACTCACAAACTCTCTAATGATTCTACTTGATATTGGTTTACACTGTACCAAATTTCAGCGCTCTACTTTAAACAGTACAGAAAATATTTAGAAAAATCACTTAAAAGTTGTTAACTTTGATGACCTATAACTCCGCCATTTATTATTTTAGACCATACATTTTTAGACGATTCATCATCATTTCGACTCTACTATACGTGGTTTAATTTGTGTCCCGAGTCACCAAAACACCCTGTATACAGGAAATTGCGAAACAATTTTCGATACTTTGACACTTTCGATACTTCGATACCGATACGTTGCTGGTATAAAGTATCGAAACCCTAACACTAGTATTTACAAGCCAAGCCAACCTTGGTTAAGATATTTGATAATATTATTTAGTAGTAGATACCTCTTGTCGTTCACTTCGCGTTGTTCAGTCTTAGAGAAACGATTATTGAGAGGGTGGTTTATTGATATATACTTGGAGTGAAATAAGAAGAGAAATAATGAATTCGTCAAGAAAATCAAAAGTTTGGTTATTTTTTAAAGATGATGAGGAGAATGAAAACAAAGCTCAATGTATATTGTAGTAATGCGTTAATTTCAAGAGGAGGCAAGGGAAAATTGGCAACAACAAGTTCACTTATGAACCACATTAAAGGTAGATCCTTATAAATAAAATATATTTTATATATACAGATATATTCGATATCTTCGATATATTCGAGAACTTATCTCACTCCCGTCATTTATTTCAGGAAAGCATCCCGAATCATATAAACAATTGTGTGGTCCAATTAAGAATCTACAACATGAAGTATCGTCTGAAGCAGAATGTTCAAAAAAAAATACAATCGAATATTAAAGATTGTTTTGCAAGCTCTTCTCAATGGGATCATGATGATGTAAGAGCAAAAGAACTGCACTATGCCATTGTAGAAATGATTGTTATTGACAATTAGCCATTATCAATTGTTGGAAATATTGGATTTTCTAAACTAATACAAAAAGTTAAAACCAAAATACACTATTCCGAGCCGAAAACATATTACTGATGTAGTAAGTCCTGACATCTATAACCGAACCAAAAATGTTCTTAAAGTGCAAATTACAGAAGCTGTAGTTATTTCCTGTACTATAGATATGTGGACAAATAACAACAACATGCAAAGTTTTATAACTTTAACTGTTCATTGGATAACAAACGATTTTCTACAGAAACATAGTGTTTTGCAAATGAAACATTTTTCTGGACAGCACACAGGTGATAATATTCGAAAGGCGATATCAGGGATACTGACCTATTGGGATATACCAATAGAAAAAATTCATGTTATTTTACGTGATAATGGTGCAAATATAGTTAAAGGTCTTAACGAATCTACTTACACGCCCATCCCTTGCTTTACTCACACATTATAACTGGTGATAAACGACGCAATAAATATTCAGGAAAATATAGTTCAAATGATAACTGCGTCAAGACGCATTGTGACACACTTTCACCACTCCGAAAACGCCCAAGAAAAGCTGAAGAAACATCAACACGAACTAGGTTTGCCTGTTCATGAACTGACACAAGATGTTCGGACAAGGTGAATAGTACATACTATATGCTTGTCCGATTAGTTGAACAAAAGAGGGCAGTTACATTATATATTTCGGAAAATGAGGTAAAATTTGAAAACTTGTCGGTGATCCAATGGCAACTGTTAGAAGATTGTTTAATGCTTTTAAAGCCATTCGAAGAAGTTACAAAAATGGCAAGTTCTTCCATTGCAATAATATCTGAAGTGATTCCTAATATTAAAGCATTAATCAAATATTAACAAAGCAGGAAGCCCGTTCAGGAAATGTCATTCAAATGCAAATTTGTTTAATGCAGGGATTACGAACAAGGTTCGCTGAAATAGAAAAGAATGCGTACTATTTTCTAGCGACACTATTAGATCCTCGATATCGGTTGCAATTTTTTTCACCCGAAAATATTTCTGAAATAAGACAAACTTCTTTTTTTGAAGCTCTTCGAAGGGATTTAAGCGATAGCACCGATGATGAAACTAATGACAACATCTGTACGAAAAATAAACAGCAACTATGTTCAAATGAAGTAGTATGTAGATGAAGCTCATTGTACATTCTGGGACTGTTACAGAGAAATAGCGTCTTCTAATACTAAATATAGCGACAGAACAAGAAAAAATGATATTGCTCTTGAGCTGGATTCTTATTTATGCGGAGAAGTTTTGGGCAAAGAAGAGAATCCATTAGTTTGGTGGAAAAAGTGTAGCTTAAAATATCCGAAAATGAGCTTTCACACTGTACACCTTCAAGTACGGTGTGCAGTGAACGACTATTCTCTCAAGCAAGTAGAATCTACGAGGAAAGAAGAAATCGCTTACTGCCTGATAAAGTTGAACAATTAGTATTTTTACATAATAATCTACCTCTAATTAATTATGAATATTAAAGAGCAGAATACACTTTATCTCTTAGCAGAATACATTCTTTTAACAGCTTACTGTAGAGTCGCATTAGAAAATGTTACACATACATTATGTATTCTGTTACCAAATCAGTAATTAGATCAAATCATCATGCAATATGAATGTTGATTTTTATTTAAGACGATTGTGTTAGAGTTTATTTCTTTTAATAAAATAAGAAAAGTAAACAAATTGATATTTATTTAAGGCATCTAAATGTAAAACCGAATATTCGGTAATAGAACCTAATATTCGGCCGAATACCGAATAGCAAAAATAGGGCCGAATAGGCCGAATACCGAATAATTATTCGGCTTCGGTCGCATCACTATTAGAAACCAAAATAATTGTGCTGCCAAGATTGTACCATCCATACTTAAAATAAAGTTTTCTTTAATACAAATACATTACGTTTTAATAAAGATACGTCACATATTTAGAGGCCAAGACAGTCATTTACTCTAGGTATATTCCCTTGAATATAAATACCTGAATATTTAATAACATTGCACAGAACATAACGAGAAAACATAAGGAGGAAAAATATGATAACTTAACGGAATTTATCTATACATGGTGTCTCACGTAACTGGTTCATTAGAACTTCTTTAAGTTTCACTATTTGTAGAGGCTTATATTACGAACTTTTAATCTAAAATATTTTCAAAATGGCCACCACTTCCGGCCTACCGGAAGCAGACCTCAAGTTGATTATTGTAAATGGAATGCTAGGTGCTAGTTTTTATTGCACCTTTTATTATACACTTAGCAGCAGAAGTCTGCGTACAAAAAACTTCTAACACTTTAACTGAAAAAATAAGGGTCATGATCTAATGTGATAAACTTCAATTTTTATTTATTTTGTGTATTAACTACATATAATTCTATTAACAAAATATACATCAATAAAACAGAAATATTAGTTAGAAAAAAAATTAAAATTAAAAATTCTCCAAATAATGCGTATGCAAAAATCTGCGTACAAATAAAGACGCCTTCTCCAAAATATACTTATTTACTTAAATACGTAGTTGGCGATGTACGCTTTCCGATTTAAATAAAAGATAATCGATGTCAATTATATTAGCAGAGGCTTAGAAGCTAAAAGTTAGAATGGACACGAAAGGAAAGGAAATTGAATTGGGAGAGAGAAAAATTATTGTAAAGTTATGGAAAGAGGGAAAATCTTTTCGAAAAATAGGAGAAACTGTCGGCAGGTCACACTCTTCCATTCAAAGAGTAATTAATAATTATAAAGACACTGAAGATTACCTCTCACGTCCGCGATCTGGTAGACCACCCCTTTTAACAAACCGAGAGAAGCGAAAAATTGTACAGCAGGTTAGAAAAGAACCTAGGCTGACGGCAAAAAAAATAGTAGAAAATGTACAAGAAGAATTTCATAAAACTATCAGCAAAGATACGGTGAGAAGGACGTTAAAAAAAGCTAACTATCACAGTCGCGTTGCACGAAAAAAGCCATTTGTGTCAGAGGTCAATCGTCAGAAGCGGATCGCCTTTGCAAAAAAACTCTTAGACAAGCCCATTGAATTCTGGGAGAAAGTTCTCTTTACAGATGAGAGCAAATTTTGCATTTTCGGCATTAAGGGTAAACAACTTGTATGAAGAAAACCTAATACTGCCCTTAATCCCGAAAATTTGAAAACGACTGTAAAACACGGAGGTGGTGGAGTTATGGTTTGGGGGTGTATGTGCACCAAAGGGGTGGGAAGGTTGGTTTTCATAACATCGACAATGGACCATAAAATGTATATAGACAGTTTAAAAGAAAATTTGAAGCCTACCATCGAAAATTTGGGCTTGGGGCCCGAATACTTTTTTCAACAAGATAATGACCCCAAACATTGCGCCCACAACACTAAGCTTTGGCTACTATACAATACCCCAAAGCAACTTAAAACACCTCCACAATCGCCGGACTTGAATCCCATCGAACACCTCTGGGATTTACTGGAACGCAGGATTCGGCAACACAACATAACGTCGAAGGAAACGTTAAAAAATGTTATGATTGAGGAATGGGCCAAAATCAGTTCGGACGAAACGAAGAAATTAGTGCACTCCATGCCTAAACGTTTAAGGGAGGTCATTAAACGTAAAGGTTATCCGACCTCATATTAATATAGAAACAATGATCTCATTTATGAATTTTTTATAAATACTGTCCTGACTTGTACGCAGATTTTTGCATACCCGTTATTTGTAGAATTTTTAGTTTTGATTTTTTTCTGTAACTACTGTTTCTGTTTTGTTGAAGCATATTTTGTTAATAGAATTATATGTAGTTAATATACAAAATAAAAAAAAATCAAGTTTATCACATTAGATTATGACTCTTATTTTTTCAATTAAAGTATTACAAGTTTTTTGTACGCAGACTTCTGCTGCTGAGTGTACATAAAAAAATATGTTGACTTTCATAAATGTTCTTGATATATAGCGTTCTTTGTTTTCGAGTTATTATAATTTAAAGTGTTTTTTGGCAAATATCACCATGCTCTTTAAAAGCCTATATCAGCCAATATTAATTCAAAAATGTTTTGCTTTGACAGAATAACTTTTTATATGCTGTCAAATAGTTGTTGTAGCAGTGTATACTATACAGGTGGTCAAAAATTGTATTACTGTTTCACTATGTTTAATTGCAAGAAAATAAAAAATATTTGATGGAATGCCCATGTCTTTTTATACTATCAAAAAGGGAATTTAATTCTCTACAAATCCTACACAAAATACTAGAACTGAACTACAAAACAATAACCAAAAATACCGAACAGAAGACTGAATAAATGAAAGAATGAAAACTTTGTATACTTAGTTGTATCACTGAGGAGTTATAGCACTTCAAAAATGTATTGTAAATTTTTTAATCATTTGATAAATATCTTAATTGATCTCAACTTCGAGTGTTTTAAAAGTTTAAAATTTAACTTTGGTTAATATATTGTGTTAAATCTTAATTTTTTTATCCTTTACATCTTTCTCAGTATTGGTTCTTATGTGAATCACCAAATAATAATAATGTACCACTTAATAGCTATTTTTGATTCTAGATAGTGATAGATAGTCTAGGATCTAGTCTTTGACATCCTGTGAACTAAAAAGTAGAGTTTTGCTAGTCACTGAGTACTACACAAAAGTGAACTTTTAATAGCAGTTTTTGAAAAAAATATTTTGTCTGTTATATCCAAAGTCCATTATAAGTAATGAAAAGTAAATATTAAAAGTATCTTACCGTATTTAATATATTTAATAAATTTTCCAACGCCGGTAGTTGTGGTATTAGTTTCTGAACAACTTTCGAAAAAGCTTCAAATATTGAATGATCATAAATCGAAGTAAGATGAAAGCTAAGATGGATTTGGTCATAACCTAAATAAATATCCTTATTACATAATTATAACATTAACTAAACATTTTTTAAAACCTGCATCATTTAAGTCATCATTTGATCTTTGATGTATATCCCTTTGAGTTTCCATTTTGCAATCATCCACTAACCCATCAACTTTATGAATGAAAACTTCAAACTTTATATTCGGATTTACTTTACACGCTTTCGTTACTGTTAAATTTAATTTTTGCAAAGCTTCTATGTACTCATCCTAAAATGTTAATCAAAATAAATTAGAATTAGTATTAAATCATTTATTACCTGAGCGTCAATTACAAAAACCAAAGCCCCACATCCACCGAAAATCATATCAGAATCAAAACTGGGGTCGAGAAAATCAATTTGACCAGGAAAATCCCAAATTTGAAACTGAACAAAACTAGAATTATTTATATCGTCCTTGACGATTTTATTTGTACTTTCGAGGAACAAAGTCTCATTTGGTGACATTTTATGGAAGACCACTTTTTGTATAGACGATTTCCCAGATCTATACAGCAATTTAAAATTAAAAGAATACTTGCAAAAACGTTTCTCTTTACCGTCTTAGACCCATAAGTAAAATCCGAGGTTTCTGTTCTCCCGTTGATGGTATCGTAATGTCATGTTCACCATCAAACCCACCGTAACCAAACTCCTTTGGAAAAGATCCAACATGCTCATCATATCCAACCCCTTCATCATCATCTTGATAAGACTATAATTGCATAAGTGTATTAATAAGCTCGTTACATTGATAATTATTTTCTTAACATAACCTCCAACTCACCATTTTCTTAAGTCAAGGTCCTGTTTATTGCCAATAGCCACAAATTTGATTGGAAATACGTATTTTATAGTGTACACACAAAACAGCTGTATCCTCGACGACGCATTTTAATTATTGGGGCTCTCATTAAAAATTAACACGTTAAAACTGACCGCTTATCGATTGTGTTGTCTCAAAATAAGAGTAAAAATGAAACAGAGACGAAAGTTAAATTCCAAACGCAACCCACAATCGTTTATAATAACTCGTGTGTAAATTAATGCATATATGCGATAAATAGATGATATTAAAAATAAACTCAGCGAGCTCAGCGTCCGTACATGAAGTGCTTTTTTAGTGCGTTTTGCGATTGTAGTTCATTCACATTTTATTTGACGGTCTTTTATTTACGCACTTATCGTAAGTTACGAAACAAGACTGTTTTTATATTGGTCACATGTATAGGAGAATAGGATATGTTCATATGATTACAAAATGTTTAAAGTATTCCCCAGTTTTAGGAAATATATTAAAAATTCCAGGGCAGTGAGTGTATTAAAGATAAAGATAAGCACATATATAGTAGTATTTTTTAATAGATTACGTTTAAGTAAAATAGGTTGCATGTGCTAATATCTATAAATATACAGTTAAATAAGTATGTAATTCCGCATTTTAAAAAATTGTATGTGCAACGCCCTTTGTGCAATGTGTAGAATGAAATATTTTACATAGTTTCAATAGAATACATAATTTGGAATTATCATATCATAATATTATTTATTGCCTTTATCAATACATCACACTTATTGTTGCAGAACAATTTGAATGAAAGAATACATTCTTAAAACTACATATTAGCATATATATAAATATTTTGAAGAAATCCAATACATATTAAGTCAAAGATAACAGATACCAGAAAATTTTGTGTTTATTAAAAATTGTTGACGAATTGAATAATTATTATAGATATTAAACAATAGAAAATACGAAAAAACGTTAAATTATGCAACAAACCAAACAAAAAAAACAGCAATGTTTTGATGGATTTTATTATTTAGAGGAAAATTTTAATTATAAATATTACTTTTTGTTTATATTGTTAATGTTTTATTTTGAAGTTGTAAAATAAGTGTAAAGTTGGTTGCCTGCAAAGGATTGAACTTTAATACAAATAAATTATAAGAGCTTTTCTTATACAAAATATAACCAAAGATTAAGTACCGTTTGGCATCTATTTGAATTATTACAACTGTAACAAACCGCATTCTAGTATCCGAATGAAAATATTAAGTAGATAAGAAATTAAAATAAGTTAATTATTTACGCCCAGTACATATATAGTACCTTTGGTTAAATTCAACTACTGTGAGCGTCAAAAAAAAGTAAACAGCTGTTGTTTTTCTATTAAAAGGTTAATAAAAATGCAGTTAATAACGAAAATCAAAAAGTTTTATTGCAGTCTTCACAACTCATCTATACTATATTTAAATCAATAGAAACATGAAAAAAAAAACAAATCATTACCCGTAATAATTCAGATTATTGTAAATATCTACCGAATTTACGCGTCAAAAGAAAGTAAACAGAATTCGGAACTAATAGGTATTAAGTACAAAAATAAATATAATATTAACTTTTAATACTTGGTTTGAGCTCCTTTGGCCTTCAACACCTCCCTTAATCTCCTTGGCATGGATTCCACCAAGTTTTTTGTAATATTTTGAGGGATTTTCATCCATTCTTCAGTTAAAGCTTTTTTAAGGTCGTCTTTATTTGAAATTGTCCTCTCTCTGATCTTCCTGTCAAGGTGATCCCACAGATGTTCTATAGGATAAAGGTCTGGGACCTGCGGTGGATGATCAAGGGTTTTAGGGACTCGGTATAGCATCCATTCCTTCACAATTTTGGAAGTGTGCTTTGGATCGTTATCCTGTTGGAAGATCCAGTTCTCTGATAAGCCCAATTCATTAATACTCGGGGAAATATTGTTCTTTAAAATGGTTAAATAGTCCATTTGATTCATTGTTGATTCAATAAAAACTAGATTACCGACCCCTGACGCCGCCATACAGCCCCAGACCATAACCGAGGTGTTGGTAACAAATTTCTCTTGGAAGGCCTCATTTTTTGGCCGCCATATCTTTGGTGGTTTTTTTTTTATCAAAAATTTCAAATTTACTTTCATCACTAAATAATATATTTTTCCAAAAATCTGGAGCTTCGTTCTGACATTTTTTTGCGAAATCAAGACGTTTCTGTTTATTTTATTTTATTTTGTTTTTTTATTTTTTTTTGTTTATTTTATTTTCGATATGTAAGGCTTCTTACGGGGTGTTCTTCCATCCAGGCCACTCTATGGAGTGTTCTTCGTATGGTACTGGAACTTATGGTTGTGTTTGCTATCTGCGATATGTCGTTTGCTATTTTAACCGCACTTGAACATGGATTATTCTTCACTTCTCTTACCACTGCTCTAGCCTGTGCTTCTGTAAGGCGCTTTGGTCGTTCAACGCGTTGTAAATCGGCTACAGTATGATGTTTTGCGTATTTATCCAAAATTTTTTTTTATTGTGCAGTGATTTCGTCCCATTATTTTAGCTATTTCGCGTAAGGATTTACCTTTTTTATTTAAACTTAATATAATTTTACGCGTTTCTATACTTGTTTGTTTTCCCATGATGATTTTTGGTATTTATAATTAATTTCGACGTTCAACCACTTGCTGTTTCTTCTAAAATGTTCTAAAGTTGTCCTGGGAAGGGTTTATAAGTATTTATACGAAAAGTGTGGTACTTCCCCTAAATCTAAAATGAATTTACAATAACCGGACCGGCTGTTTACTTTCTTTTGACGCGTAAAAATCGAGGTATTTTTACTCTAAAAGGGATTTACCATATTTGTGGGGTTTTTTGCTTAACTATTTTTTACGATAGGATTGCTCACAAATAAAGTCGTAAATTTTGGTATATACATTTTTATTGTAAGTTAACAGAATCGTAGTAAAAAGGGTTTTTAGAAGTAAAAAGCTAGTGTTTACTTTCTTTTGACGCTCACAGTATATACTGGATATTTTCCATGGTTACTGTAATTTCAATTGCTTTGATTGGCTATTTGACCTGTAACTATGGTAAATATCCAGTAGTTAAATTTAACCAAAGGTGAATATACTGGGCTTTAGTCTAGTAGTAAATTACAACTGTGTAATTCAATTACATTATTAATTTGATTTTGTTAATCTTACATTGCATAAATGTGAAACGTTAAACAGAAAGATTTAAATCTAGCACAGATGAAGCGCTTTTGAACGCTTATATCAGAACGCGTTTAATAAGCGCTCATTCTATAATAAAGAAAATTTTGGGTACATTGCACATTATAAAACAGACTAACACATGGAATGTTTGTTATATTGTATTCAAAGTTAAAACAATAGGAACCAAAATTCAATTATTTTAGAATGTCCGTCAAATGTGTTGATGAGATACTAAACCTATTCAAAATAGAAATTGGCATTTCCGTTTTAGTCATTCTACAATATCTATGATATTTAGCTCGTGAAATAAAGAAAGATCTCCCTTCCTTAGTGCACCAAAGCTATTGATGAAAATGATTTAATATCAAGAAGACATTGTAATCTTCAGTTGAGATCATGTACAAAGTGGTTCAAATTCGAAGTCCGAAGAGGCTATGTCGAAAACTATAAGATCTCTTTTTTTTATCTCTTTTTCCAAAAATCCAATGCTGAATACCTCAAAGTGCTATCGTCTTTTGTTTTTCCGCTAGACGCCACAAGTGAAAATATCTTAAAAACAGCAACAGCATTTACCTTTGTTATTATTGTTGGTAGAGTATTATAACTAAAACATTATATGGACACCTTTTTACGGAGAATTTAATGACATAGTTGAAATTTTTTTTTTAAATCAACTTCGTTATTTTTTTCCGATTTCTAAAATATAAGGGTCTACAAGATACAGATATATTCCTTATTGTTTCAGAATAAAGCTACAAATATTTTTTTTATCAAATTTTCATATACCGCCGTCTAGTGTCATTAAGTGTAATATTTTATTAACGTAAAAAAAGTAATTTAATAGAAAAAAATCAATAATTTTGAAGTGATCAATTTGAGCATTCTTTATAGCACTATTTTAATATTTTTTGAGAAATAAAATGGTTAGTAAAAAACATAAAATTTAAATATTAAATTAAATTAAAAAACGATTAAACGAAGGCACTAAATTTGCAGTTTTCTTAAATTATCGCATTGTTTTATTTATTTATTTAAATTTTATTGTTTTTTTACTAACCATTTTATATCCCAAAATTATAGAAATAGTGCTATAAAAAAATACTCAAATTGATCACCTCAAAATTATTAGTTTTTATTGTTGAATTACTATTTTTATCGATAAACAAATATTTATATTAAATAACACTAGATGGCAGTGTTTGAAAATTTTATAAAAAAGCTTATTTTTAGCTTTATTCTGAAACAATAAGGAATATACCTATCGAACCTTATATTTTTGAAATCAGAAAAAAATAACGAATTTTATCTATAAATCATGGATTGTTTCCATTTAAAAGAACGAAAATTAATAATATCTCAAAACTTAAAAACAAAAAAAAAATTCAATTACGTCATCAAATTCTCCGTGAAAAGTGTCCATATAATGTCTTACAATTAGTTATAATACTCTAGCAATAATAATAACCTAGATAATAGCAGTTGCTGGTTTTACGATATTTTCACTTTTGGCGTCTAGCGGAAAAACAAAAGTCGATAGCGCTTTGAGGTTTTCAGCATTGGATTTTTTAAAAAGAAATCATGACATGTAAGCTATTTTTTATCTAATTGTTATAGTTTTCGAGATACGCTTTTCGGACTTCGAATTTAAACCATTCTGTACATCAGTTCGATAACATACTGTGTCCAATAAATACTAAGGCGTTCTTGAGGATAAAATTTTGTGATATGCAAAGGCACACTGAAGCTGCCTACGTATAGCCATGTTCAAACAACCCAACGTGACTAATTTATGAGATATATGAACATACTTCCTAATACGAAGAATGAATCGCCGGCAAGCATTTTGTGGAAACTGAACAGTAATATGGCTGTTTAACTAATCGCGCGATTGTGAAAAGGAAGGTATCAATAACGAATAGCAATTTACTTTTCGTTGAATCATGTAGAGATGAAGGGTTAGTTCCCAATTAAATAGTATTTTACATCTATAGTTGCTCAATTAT
Organism: Onthophagus sagittarius; assembly: GCA_036711965.1. NCBI lineage: Eukaryota > Metazoa > Arthropoda > Insecta > Coleoptera > Scarabaeidae > Onthophagus > Onthophagus sagittarius. The sequence continues at coordinate 57,950,556 of JASERS010000001.1, forward strand.
GGTTGCCAGTCCCGTGGCTTAGTGCAAGCCCTAATCCAATTTATCGACTGACAACTCTAGAACTTTTGGTATGGTGGAGGGACACCTCGTGAAGAAGCAGTAAAATTGTAGCATCGGTCCAGATATTGGCCATAATTTTTGAACCTTAAGTAATGCAAAACAAGTAGAACAAGTCTACCTAGGATTCAACGCACTTTCAAAACACTTGATAAATTTTGCAACTACGAGGAGTCTAGCAGTGGAGCTCCATATTCGAAGGAAACAATATCCTTTTTCTGAGCTTGCAGAAAGGTTTAACCTTAGATTGAATTACAATAAGTCAAAGGTTTCCAGTAGTTTCTGAGGTTCGCAACCTTGGACACCACTTTTAAACTGATTTAAGATTTCGTAAACATATTTCTAATGTTCTCCAAGTTGCTTGTGCTAAATTGAAGATATTTATCCCTATCGACACATACTGGGCGTTCATATCAAAGCTACGTTGTGTCAGCCCATGGTTTTATTTCGATTGAATTTCGCTGATATGATGTACAGACTTTGTTTGTTGACAACTGATTACCTTCGTGTTCAGTTTTTACAAAATACTTGCCTGAGCTTCATTATTCGTATTAGGAAGTATGATCATACATCTCATAAAGTAGCCATGTTGGGTTGGTTGAACATGGCTATACGTAGACACCTTCATTGCGCCGTTGTCCAACATAAAATTTTCAAAAAAGCCTTGGAATATTCCATTACAAAAAAAACCTCAAACACGCCTTAGAGTTTGTTGGACAAAGTTTGTTATTGAATTGATATATATTATCCCAACTTAAACTACCAACAAAACTTATGATTGTTTGACCTAAAATTAGAACTAACACTAGTATTAATACTAGAACTAACACTAGTATTAACACTAGAACTATCACTAGGACCAATACTAGATCTAAAACTAGAACCTTTCGGGATTCATCGTATGTCTTTTGAAAAAATGTTTAGCGTTTCGGATGCCATGTTTCGGCTTTCTACAGAAACTTGATTGAAGTGACAAAATCGGGAATCATAAAACAATATGTATATCGGTCAAAAATTAATTAATAATTAGTTTATACTAATTACAAGCTAATTACTAACTAATTACAGCGTCGCGTCCGGTTTGGGAGTTATGTTCTTCCGCACCACCATCTTGCATGTTCTGCTGAGTTCCCAGCCATCTTCTTTGTTGACGTTGTTTTCATGTCGATGGATTTCTAAGGCTTTCCTTGTCAGTCATTGATGATATTTATTAATCCTAACCAGAATCTTTGTTTTGTCACAGTCTATTCGGTATCCCTCTGAATGGCAATGTTCCGCAACCGCCGACTGTTGGATCTTCTTCAGCCTCATATCCCTCTCATGCGGCATTCGAGGTTCATAGAATTTGACCGTTAATTATTATTACGAAAACCGTACTATTCCCTGGATTATGGCGCGGCGTCAACAATAAATACGTAATAAGTACCGCGATTATTTTGAGAAATTGCTAGAAATTGCTAAAACATAGACTACACAAAATGTAAAAATAACAATATATGCTATATTCATGAAACGTGATGGAAACCTACTAATTATAAATTCAAAAACACTAAGTATAAACGTCAAATTCATTGAAATCAATATTATTATTTTGACACTAATTTAGTATAACGCATTTGAATGGTAAGATTCTGTAGATGAAAAAGTAATTGCCGTAGTAAAGAAATTTAATAACTTCTACTTTTTAAAAATCGACTTACATTTCTATGACTTTCAAGTAATTGCGGTGCTTACAAGCGGATTTTACAAAATATTCCTGCTTTCTTTGTTTGAGGGAAGCTGAGCGAGAGAGCATCATTATGTGCGCAAATACTGGCCTTCTAGAGAACATTACGATGCTGATACTTTCAATGTCTTAAATAAACCTCTGGTGAGACCAGCATCTGTCATATTACCTCCATTACACATCATACTGGATTTGATGAAAAACTGCGAAAACGTTGAATCCAGAAGGCTCAGTATTTAAATATTTCATCCAGCTCTTTCCACAAATATCGTACGCTATACTAAAAAAATTAAAACAAAAAAAAAGAAGGCATATTTGTTGGTCATCAAATAGGAAAATTAATAAATGACAATGAATTAATGTCAATATTGACAACAAGAGAAGCAATGCGTAGATTAGATTTTTAGAAAACCATAAGGTTGAGAATTCTCGCGAAATGATTTCCGCAATTTTTAACTTATTGCACAATTACCATGCTATACACGCAAACATGTTGCTCAAAATCCATTTTCTCCATTTGCACTTAGATTTCTTTCCATGTAATCTTGGAGGGGAAAGTGACGAACAAGGCGAGCGGTTCCATCAAGATTTAATGACATTGGAAATATGTTATCAAGGTTACTGGGAGATACAGGGATGATGGGAAATTATCTCTGGGGTGTTATTAGATGGCGCGGCGTCAACAATAAATACGTAATAAGTACCGCGATTATTTTGAGAAATTGCAAGGAATTGCTAAAACATAGACTACACGAAATGTAAAAATAATAATATATGCTATATTCATGAAACGTGATGGAAGCCTACTAATTGTAAATTCAAAAACATAAAACAGGCATCGTTGGGTTGGGCTGGGTTCTGTTGATCAACCATGATGGCTGCTCAGGATTAACATACCATTCAGGGATACTTAATTCGTTTTAAGGGACCTAAACGGTCATATTAGGAGGACTAGTAGTAACTATAAATACGCCCACGGAAGGTTCCATTCTCCTTACCTCACGACTTAAAATTGGTAAATACCAATTTTCAAAAAAAGTTAAGTATCTTATCACCTATAAACTGGAAAAGAGGCATCACACGTTAACTTCATCCTGGCTGATAAAAGTAAATTAAGTTTAAAAGTAATTAACATAGAGAGCTCTTTGGATCGAAAGATATCTTTCTTAGAAACGTCAGGGTAGAACCATCGTAAGCCAAGGTCTAAAAAGAGTATAGCCTTGGGTTCGGAGTGCTCTGGTTTCCGTTTTTTGTCATTAAATATAATACATGGTTTATTTTTGTTCATTACGTCGACTTTGTTTAGTGCAATGAAAATGTATAGACTTCGTAAGGTTTTGATACTTTTGTATGTTTTTTATTATCTGAATTTTCTTATAAAGAGGGGCATACTAATTTTATAACCCAAGGACGCTTATCGAATATTTTAGAACGGCTCTGCCTAAGAAAATTATTTTTAAAAAAATGAAAACCTATGTTAATGAAGGCTCATGAAATGTGGATGGATTTCGATACGGAATACAAGAGTACTACCAGTGATAGGATGGGAGTATATTAAGGGGCGGTAGCATAGGCAAAGTTGAGATCTAGTGAAAGGAAACGATAAGTGATTCCAGCAATCTTAAAAAACTAGTGATTGAAAGTTAACAGCCAACGAAACAAAAACTAATCGCAACAACTACAAAAAGTCTAAGGTCTCCGCAAAGAAGACTGCCGCTCAGATTAGTGCCAGGCCTAGAGAAGCTTTCCATAATTAAATCGAGAATGCGGCGTCATATGTTGAAATTTGTAAACTTACTTAATATAGAGTTTAGTTTTTAAATAAGACTTCAATTAAAACCTTCACACGATATATCAGAGATAATGAACGAAGAATACTAAACGATAGTTGTGGCTAAGATGAAACAACGTAAAACCATGTGCCATCATGACATATCAGCTAAACAGATTTCATATCAATATTATTTGATATGAAAAGCCATGTACTATAACTATTTTATGTATATGTGAATTAGTAATGAGAAGTAGTTATTGAGCTAGAAAATAATTCTTAAGAGTTGAAATATATTTTTCTAACATTTTTAAAAGATTAACCATGACTAAAGAATCTATGAAATTGTACAAATAGTGGTTATTATATCATTCCATGCAAAACATGTTAAATTTGTTTGTAATTATGACCTATAAATTTTGAAATTTTCAAACGAATTTAAATTGAAATTCATAAGTGAAGCCAAGATTATTTCAAAATCCACGTCTGTAATTGAATGATTGACATATGCCGTGATAAAATATTACAATTTGTTTGTGATGTTATTAATTTAAGTTACATATAACTTTGTCTTCTTTGTGTAATACGAAAATATAATCAAGATAGATTCTTTTGAATCAACATGTTCCCACAAGTCAATTGAATTTTTTAATTTCACATAAGTCGATTTCTTTTAATGTAGTAGATTACAACATATACACTCAGCAGCAGAAGTCTGCGTACAAACAACTTGTGATACTTTAATTGAAAAAATAAGAGTCATAATCTAATGTGATAAACTTGATTTTTTTTTTATTTTGTATATTAACTACATATAATTCTATTAACAAAATATGCTTCAACAAAACAGAAACAGTAGTTACAGAAAAAAATCAAAACCAAAAATTCTACAAATAACGGGTATGCAAAAATCTGCGTACAAGTCAGGACAGTATTTATAAAAAATTCATAAATGAGATCATTGTTTCTATATTAATATGAGGTGGATAACCTTTACGTTTAATGACCTCCCTTAAACGTTTAGGCATGGAGTGCACTAATTTCTTCGTTTCGTCCGAACTGATTTTGGCCCATTCCTCAATCATAACATTTTTTAACGTTTCCTTCGACGTTATGTTGTGTTGCCGAATCCTGCGTTGCAGTATATCCCAGAGGTGTTCGATGGGATTCAAGCCCGGCGATTGTGGAGGTGTTTTAAGTTGCTTTGGGGTATTGTATAGTAGCCAAAGCTTAGTGTTGTGGGCGCAATGTTTGGGGTCATAATCTTGTTGAAAAAAGTATTCGGGCCCCAAGCCCAAGTTTTCGATGCTAGGCTTCAAATTTTCTTTTAAAATGTCTATATACATTTTATGGTCCATTGTCGATGTTATGAAAACCAACCTTCCCACCCCTTTGGTGCACATACAGCCCCAAACCATAACTCCACCACCTCCGTGTTTTACAGTCGCTTTCAAATTTTCGGGATTAAGGGCAGTATTAGGTTTTCTCCATACAAGTTGTTTACCCTTAATGCCGAAAATGCAAAATTTGCTCTCATCTGTAAAGAGAACTTTTTCCCAGAATTCAATGGGCTTGTCTAAGAGTTTCTTTGCAAAGGCGATCCGCTTCTGACGATTGACCTCTGACACAAATGGCTTTTTTCGTGCAACGCGACCGTGATAGTTAGCTTTTTTTAACGTCCTTCTCACCGTATCTTTGCTGATAGTTTTATGAAATTCTTCTTGTACATTTTCTACTATTTTTTTTGCCGTCGGCCTAGGTTCTTTTCTAACCTGCTGTACAATTTTTCGCTTCTCTCGGTTTGTTAAAAGGGGTGGTCTACCAGATCGCGGACGTGAGAGGTAATCTTCAGTGTCTTTATAATTATTAATTACTCTTTGAATGGAAGAGTGTGACCTGCCGACAGTTTCTCGTATTTTTCGAAAAGATTTTCCCTCTTTCCATAACTTTACAATAATTTTTCTCTCTCCCAATTCAATTTCCTTTCCTTTCGTGTCCATTCTAACTTTTAGCTTCTAAGCCTCTGCTAATATAATTGACACCGATTATCTTTTATTTAAATCGGAAAGCGTACATCGCCAACTACGTATTTAAGTAAATAAGTATATTTTGGAGAAGGCGTCTTTATTTGTACGCAGATTTTTGCATACGCATTATTTGGAGAATTTTTAATTTTATTTTTTTTTGTAACTAATATTTCTGTTTTATTGATGCATATTTTGTTAATAGAATTATATGTAGTTAATACACAAAATAAAAAAAAATTGAAGTTTATCACATTAAATCATGACCCTTATTTTTTCAGTTAAAGTGTTAGAAGTTTTTTGTACTAAGTGTATACAAATTGCATGTGTTATAATTACAATAGAATTGAATCTTTACAACAACGCATTTGGTAAATTTGAACTTTGCATCTAAATGTTTTTGTTTATTAATTGTAAGATTCATACAGTACAAATAATTGGGTAATCTTTATAATCTGTAAACATATTTAATTGCAGTTTAAATAAAGATTATTTAAACTTGTTGTACAATTTATATAAACAAAGAAAAGTTTTAAGTCTTTAGATATGGTAAAATGTGGTAAAATTTGTTGAATGTTAATGATGCATAATAGTGACACCTAATAAAAATTGTGGCGACTTTCAAACTTTCTAATTATTTTTAAATGCTGTTATAAAATTTTATTATTTCGTTTCTAACATTGTTCTAATGTATTAAGTGTTTGTGAAGTACTTATATGATTTAAAATTTTTAATTGCGTGTTGTAAATGAATGCCATCTTTCACAATGCCATCTAGCAGTAATTTTCAACATTTACAACCTTAAAAATATTTTTAAATCTCTCCTTATTTTTTAAAATGTTAAAAATACAAATTTACATTAAATAATGTTTATGAAACATATTATTCTTGTAAATATTATCATTTATTTAAAAATTAATAACAAATTTATCAATTTACAAAACAGTTATCTACGTTATCGACACGTGGCATTCCAAGTGGTCGCAAGTGTTGTTTTGTGCATGGCGTCAGTGTCTCAAGTTTACCAAGGTTATTATTGATTTCATATAATTATATCCCTTAAAATTCTGCTTAAACGGTAAGAAATTACACATTTTCACTTAACCTTCCCTCCTAACCCCAACATTATCATGCATCCGGCCGGATTTCTCTTAGACTATCGACGTCACAACCGACACGATTTCTCTCCCCTTTCTAAAATGCAAAAGTCGCCCGATTTTCATTGAGAGCCGCCGTGTACTTTGCAGATGGGTGATAGCGACGACGAATACGACCGAAAAAGGCGGGATAAATTCCGTGGCGAACGTGGAGAAGCCAGTTATAGGGGCACCGAACGTACTGTTAGACCTAGGGACGATTGGCCAGAGAGGGATGCTTGGACTAGATCTCGAGCTAGAGATTATGGAAGAGGTGTAAGAGATCGAGGATATTCTCCTAGTTTGGAACCACCGTCTAAGAGATTGAGGCATGATTATTATGGTGAAGGGTATTATAATCATTACCCTTCTTATCATCAACCACCACACAGGTAAATTATTGAGTTTATTTATTTTAACCTTTCAATACACACATTTACTAAGTGTTGAATTTGTGTAGATACAATTTCCAAGTGCTCAAAATATACAGCTGATTGGTATTAAATAACAACTAAAGAATTAACGTAACATTAATGATAGCAGTAACAATTAGATCTAGAATTAGAACCGTTGGGGTTTACCTGTGTGTCTTCAAATTTAAAAACCAAAAAACCAACACAATTCTAAGTTTTCAATAAGAACAAATTATGTTTTAACTAACGTAGCTGATGTTAAGGCATTTGGTCTAATATTTAAAATAATATTTTCTTTGATTTGAATACATTGGTAGGTTTAAATAATAATATTATTGAAAATGTCACTTAATTACTATGGTTACTATAGCAAAATGGCTTAATTGTCATTTCATTTAAGAATTTTTCAACACACGTTTTTCAATTAAGAAGTAATATGTGCAGAAGTAAATGAGCTATCATTTTTGAAAGTAATATAAGTCCACTATAAAAAAAACTAGTTAGCATTAATTTTTTGTGTCTATATTTACAATTACATGGTGATGTGGTATAACAGGGTCGAGAGGTAATTGGGTCCAGGTTTATAATTCCTGGGTAATGTTGAATTGGTCCATTTGAACAGTTAAATGCACTCAAGCATGAAATAAACCACAGAAAACAGCAAAAATAACGCATAAATACCACATGGCAGTGATCTATCTGCAAACCAAATTTGTATTCGATTTCTTGTATTACAAAGTTCTAAAGACCATTACTTACACCCAAATTCGTAAATTTGGGAAAGTATTTTACACTCATTTTTGCATGCTTCACAAAAACTATATGAGGAGAGTGGGGCAAGTAAGTCATGTGGGGTAGGTGAGTCTTTCAAACAAGTTTTTTATTTAGATAAATAAGTGATTTGAGTTAGGTTAAATTGTATTGTAATATTATTGTGAACTTTTGCGTTAAGTTTAGTTTCAAAGGATCGAAAAATATGGTAAATATCATTAATATTCATATTTTATTGCTTTACATATTATGTTTGTGGCGGCTTAGTGTTAAAAGTTTTCTAAGTTTACATAAGACTATAATTGTACCATCCAGTGCATTTCACACTTTAATCTATTAGGAATTATACTTCTCGCTTGAAAATTAGGCAAGTGTCATTGTTTATTTTCTTTTGAGGTTTATTCATTTATAACAACATTGGGGCAAGTAAGACACTACTGACTCACCCCATTACATAAATCAAACCTATGCAAAAAATTATGAAAAATCTTAAAACAAAGAGTTCAAAAAAGCAAGAAGAAGAAAGGTGGATCCTTCATAACACACAAAAAGGCTAAGGAGTTTAAAATTCATAATACATTTGAATTACCATAATACAGCAAAATGTTGATGAAATTGGATTAGAAAATTATGTTTGCAATAAACCCTCTATACACCATTGTAAATTATTGACGACCACACCCTGTATAGTCTGAACTTGTGTGTCTAATGCAATGAAATTTGGTATGGAAGTAGTACTAAGGTAGTATAACTTACCCTCACATGAAGAATGGCGCAACCCTGCTGGAAGCGGATGCAGCAATGATGAAAGTATCCCTGGGAGTGGCCTGTACCATCGCTAGACGATGTGGCACAAAGGTCTGTGCAACATGCCCGATGTATGGCCAACTCATTTTCCGCACGCGTTTAGGTTCTGCAAAGTGTGTTCGTGAATTATTTCCAACAGTGTAATACCTACTTGTTTCTTATCAGGGGGTGAGTCTTTTGGTAAATGTTTTTAAATGTAATATTATGGTATTAAAAAATGCCTGTGTTATTTCTTTTTCTGTGTAAATACGTCCGTTAATAATTAAATTTAAATTTGGAAAATTAAGATTAAAAACTTATAAATTGTGGTCTATTTTACCTAAACATGACTCACTTGCCCTGCTCTCCCCTAAAGGAAGAGTTTTAGTATAGTATAGTTTTGGTATACTTTGATCATGTAACCAATCATTGGTTCAAAGAGAAAATATGAAGCAAGTGCTCTAAAAGAAAGCAAAATATCTAAAAAGTTAAGAAAGAAAACTGAGTGCCAGTGACGATGAAATATTAATTTATTATAGGAAAGATGAACATTTTCATGATGATTTAAACGAAAAATTGTACAAACTAAATTTTCAAACAATGAAATATGTTGTGTAAAAATTAACCATATCAATATGAATCGAAACTAATCGACCCATTATAAAGCCATTATTAGTTTTCAAGATGATTTGTTAGAGTTCACATTTTTATTTCTAGATTATTTTCGCATTACAGTTGTTCTTTGTGTTACTTATACAGGGTGTCTCACGTAACTAGTTCATTAGAACTTTTTTAGGTTACACTACTCGTAGAGGCTTGAAATTTTGGTAGCATGGGTTGTTCATGCCGATCTATTAATCTAAAATATTTTCAAGATGGCCACCACTTCCGGTCTACCGGAAGTAGGCCTCAACTTCGTTATTTTAAATGGAATGTTATAGTTTTTATTACACCATTCAATTATACGTAAGAAAATATGTTGACTTTGATAATAGTTGTTGGTACCTACCATTTTTTTGTCAAATATCACCATGCTCTTTACAAGCCCATATCTCAATCAACGTTAGTTCAAAAACGTTTTGCATTGGTACGATAACTCTTCACGCTGCTAAATACATTGTCATTTGTTGTATCAGTATATCTTATACAGGCTGGTCAAAAATGGAGTTACCGTTTCTCTGTATTCAATTGCGTGAAAGTCGAAAATTTTAAATGCCTCATATCTTTTTAGCTTATCAAAATGGGAATTTATCAAAATCCTACGCAAAATGCTGGAAGCAGTTCGTGATTTTATTAGAAGGCTATGATATTTTGACAGTTTATCGTTTAATTTATTTAAATTATCATTGGTATTATTTCTAGAATAATCTGCGATTGAATAAACTTTAGTTTGTTAGCTTTTATTTGCCAAAAATAACCAGCAGAAGAACGCATAAATAAAACAATGAAAAACAATAATATGGCGTAATGTTCGATGTAATGATGGGCGAGATATTCCTAGAGAGTTCGGTTTATTTATTTACGGTGCTTTCTTGGAAAATATTATTTATCTAAATCGGCCGAAGCACCTCTTACCGAAGAATTTGGTAAAGCAATAAAATATGACAAAACATTTATTCTATTATCTTAAGCTGCTGGTGATAGAAATTTATGGTTTCCTGTTATTTTGATCTTTCCAAACCTAAGAAGCAGATCCTACCCAAAATTTTATTACATCCGCCATGAATATAAGACGAATTTAAAGTGTTGGCGTTGGAATAATTCGCCATGATATTCAAAGACATTAACAGAAGTAAGTGATGATACAACTACGTAATGACAACAATAACAAATATGGATGAAAAGTTGTCAAATCTTCATAGCTTTCTAACATAAAAACAAGAAGCTTTCCAGCATTGCATGCGTCCATTAATTTCCAAATATGAGGGCAACTACAACAAATAGGCACAGGAAAGTATTTAAATAGTTTGTAGAGAATTAAATTCCCATAATTTATTTTTATAATTTTAAGTTTTTCATTCTTTTATGTTATTGATTTTAATTTTTGTCATTAAATTGTTGTTTTTCATTGGTCCATTTATTCGGTTTTCTTTTGGTTATTTTTGGTAAATTACAGCTAGCAATCTAAAGTTTCTTCAATCATAGTTTATTGTAGAAATAATACTAATAATAATTTAAATAAATTACACAAAATAATATCAAAATGTCATGGCCTTCTAACAAAAACACAAACGGTATTCGATAAATTCCTCAATAGCACGAAAACTATAATAAATAGGTATAGGAATATTCATAGATAATATGTAGAGAATTAAATTCCCTTTTTGATAGGGTATGAAAATATGGAGCGTTCCATTTAAAATTTTCGACTTTCACGCAATTGAATACAGAGAAACGGTAACTCAATTTTTGACCACCTGTATAGGATATACTGATACAACAAATGACAATCTATTTAACTGAGTAATTAACGTTGGCTGAGACCATCTTGAAAATATTTTAGATTAAGAGATTGGAATGAACAACCCATGTTACTAAAATTTCAAGCCTCTACGAATAGTGGAACCTAAAAGAGTTCTAATGAACCAGTTACATGAGACACTCTGAATATGTTAGATGTTTCTTTTGACTTTCAAAATATTTGCTATTTATTAAGGAGTTTTTTCCACAAATATGTGCACTGGTGGCATTCATTTCTTTAAGCAATTTTGGAAGCAACCTCTTACATCTTCATTTTAGTCAATCATTGATTTTCATAGATTCTCTGTTTGTGTTTCTTCATTCTTTATAAGTGCAAGAATAGATATATGTTATTATGCAATGTGTTGTATTTTAGCCACATCACATTGCATTATGTCAGAGATTTCTAAAGTGCGGTCCGCGGGCCAAATGTGACCCGCAAAGCCTGTGAATTCGGCCCGCGATGTCGATACAATATATAATATTTTTATTAAAATGTTAAAAACTAAATAGTAAAATAGATAATAAATTTTATAAGATACTTGCCGTATTCGTCCAAATCTAGGACGCAATATTCTTGTCACAAAGATGTTCCTAATAATGAGGTGCGTCTTAGACATATAATTCAAAAATACAAAATGTGGCACAAAAATAAATCATAATAGTTATTTTATTTTATTGTATTAGTTTATATGCGCCGATGTTTGAAAATACGTATGGTGCTGAGTACTGAAAAATTAAGTTGGGGAAAACGCTCAAACATTAAATAACAGTTCCATCAATGGTTGGTTTGTTATAGAAATGTCTTGTAACATAACTTTATTTATGTACTATTTGTTTAAACTATTTGTCAACTATTTGTTGCTTTATGATGATCATTTTTTTGTGCAAAAATTTGCAGTCGCCGAAAATACCATCTAGCCTTCAATCGACGTTGGTTAAATCGTCACCAAAGCATCCGATAACTTTTTTAGATTACTTGTTATATCACCTGTACTCATATATTTATCATTCCTTTCCTAAATTTATCTTCTGATCAACTGATGTTTTGGCTTTTGTTTTTATATTTTTAAGTGCACCGTTTACTTTATCAGTTAATCACTATCTCGATCAGAATTAAGTGGATTAATATCAAGCATTTGCTGTTTTTTATATGAATCATCGTATTTCCGTTCCAACTGTCTCAGATTCAATTTTTTTACAAATAGTTATTGAACATCTTGTTAAAGAAATTTTAACTTTTGTTGGTTCACATTGCCGTTTATTTCAGAGAGGTGCAAGAAAATTTAACTTCCAATTTTGTTTTTTTCTAACTTTCCAGAAAATGGGAAACACAAATTATAAAGAAAAATTAACCCCCAATTTCAACAATTGCTATCTTTGTGGTGGTTAAAATCGACGTAACTAAATTATGGATGATGCTGATTCAGAATTCTATGACAATTTTAATGGCGCAACCCGTTTTTTGATATCACCGTTGGTTCTTTTTGAATCAGTCTTTGAAGTTAGTCTATAAAAAACAATCGATTGATTTTGACGCCTTGTTAGTGTTGATTTAAACAAATGCTATCAGGGTAGTGATTAAAATCGAAGTGACCAAATTGTGAGTATTAAGTCAGAATCTTAGGACAATTTTCAATGGATGGTGAAAACCACTTTTTAATGTCTCCGATGTTTACAACCGATTTGTTTACACGCGGTGTTAGTGTTGTTTTCAACAAATGATATGTGGGTGGTGATTAAAATGGGAGTAACTAAATTGCACTGATTCAGAATTCGATGGCAATTTCAATGGTAAAACACGTTTTTTGATATCTCGATTTGTTCTTGAAGAATCAATCTTTGAAGTTAGTCTATAAAAAACAGTCGATTGATTTTGACGTGTTATTAGTGTTGATATCAACAAATGCTACTACAGTAGTGATTAAAATCGAAGTGACTAAATGTGATCACTGATTCAGAATTCTATAGCAGTTTTAATGGTGAAAACCACTTTTTAATATCTCGAGTGACTCTTGAGGAACCAGTCATTAAAGTTATCTAATAAAAACTGCCGGTTTTTTTTTACGTGTTGTTAGTGTTGTTTTCAACAAATGATATCTTGGTGGTGATTAGAACCGAAGTATTCAAATTATGTAGACTGATTCAGAATTAAATGACAAATTTATTGGTGAAAATAGTTGTTTGATAACTCAATTGGTTGTTGAGGAATCAATCTTTAACGTTCGCTTATAAAAAATTATCAATTTATTTTGACGCGTATTGATTTCAACAAATGTTATCTGAGTAGTAAGCAATATCAAAGATATTGAATTGCGAACAGTAATACACAATTCTATGTTAGTAGTGTTTACAGTTTTGCAAGCAGTATCTCAAGCCTTCTATAAGCATTTCAAGCCTTCAAAAGGCAATATTAAGTTTTATGGAAGCATTTCAAATCTTCTAGAAGCAGTATCAATTCTTTTGAAGCATTACAAGTCTTCTGGAAACATTTGAGCTCTTCTTATTTATTTTTCAACACGATTCTAAGACTTTTTTTTTTGATCATACTTACAATCATGCATATAACGAACCAATACGGTATTTAAATTATTTTGGCCCGTCAAAAATTTCCGTAATATGAAATTGCCCCACCTAAGAAAAGCTTCGGGAACCCCTGCATTATATGAAAAATGTAGAAGGAAGTTTGAGTTAACCCTCTTTATGGAATAATCTTTTTAATAACTTTCTTGACAAAACATAACCGCTGTCTTGTTATTTGTGGCCATCCCTCCTTTTCGAGTAAATGTAGTTGAACTGGTTTACATAAGTTACGTTATTTAATTGAATACTTAATAATTACAGAGCCTAGAATTTGAATTTTTGGAATATTCCCCAGCAATTGAATTCTAGTGGCCCTACCTCAATCTACATTGAGTTAAGTAAGATTTTCTTAAAAAATTCAAAGGAAAATGTTAACAAAGGAATTTAGGCTAATTGTAAAGGACAATTAATTTAAAAAATACAGGCATACATTTTTTTTTCTTAACGAAGTAATTTATATTTTACACCTGTTTATATATTGCGTATTTAAAAAAGAAACACAATTCATTTGCGAATGATGCAAATTACTATAATTTAAGTGTTGTGTACAATTTAAATCAAATTTTTAAGTTAAATATTTCAAGAGCATCCATATTATGGAATACGAACATTGAAAATTTTTTCTTCCTTAAATGAAAACACTCCCCCGTAATTTTTGATGTAGAGGTTGTTCTAGGAGTGCTAAACTTGAATTTGAATTTGAATTTTATTTTCGAGTTGTAGAAATTGGTCATTTTTCGATATTAAGATCTATGGCTGAAATTTATGGGTAACTTAACAACCGTTGCACGTTTGTGTCTTCTTGCTCTTACGCGAAACCATCCTAACGTCACAAAGGTTTTATAGAGAGGATTTTGAATTTTAATAGTAATTATAGCAAAAAATAAACAATTTTAGGATCAAAATGTTACTTTCTATATTCACATAGTTTATCTATTATTTAAAAGACCGTCTTTTTATTCGATTGTAGGTAACGGTCCTATTATCTCGGTATATAATTATTGAAGCAATGAATTAATTTCTATGTTTTATTAATTTTATAAAACACTTATTTATTCACAAATAATGAAAACACAAACTGCTTCAATAGCAACCTAAAAAATTAACTATAAAAATTAAACCAAAAATCTATGATTGCGTGCAGACGTGGTGGCATTGAAGCAACGTAATTTGTTGTTTCTTCTACTGTTATTTCATTTCATGATTTCGCAGGTTTCAACGTTTTGACATCTGTTATTTTGCACTGTCGAATCCTCCTCTTCAAAAGCTCTCAAACATATTTGATCGGATTTAAATCTATGCTCTGAGGGGTGCATAATACAGCAACCAGTGTTTAAGAATGTTTGCTGTATGTTTCAGCTCGTTGACTTATGTAAAATTCCAGCAATGTTCAAGGGCTAAGGTGATGCTTTCAAATTTTGTTCTAGAATACTTTTGTATTGATAACTATCTATAATGTAAATGTTTTCCACTCTGGATGCTATAGCTCCCCAAATTATGTTGTTTCCCCTAAATTTTGCTCTACTATCATTTCCAAAAATATTGTACTTTGATTAGTCAGTAAATAAAAGCCTATACTAGAAATACAATAATTTATTAACACGTAACTGGTCAAATTCTAATCAAATACTTTTTTACATTATTGCATAGAACTCTTTGAATGGTTTTTGCATGTATAGGACTAAGAATAGGTGTTCAATTTCAACATTCTATGTAACATTGTTTAGGTTTTCTTGTTAAATTACTATTTTTTGCGTTAATAAAATATTTACATTAGATGACACTAGATGATAGTGTTTGGATATTTCATAGAAAAAGTTTATCTATAGGTTTAGGTTTATCTATAGGTATAGGTTAAATATATTTATCTAACTATATTTTTAAAATCCGAAAAATAACGCTTTAATTAGTTAAAAATCAGTGATTGTTTCTTAAAAAAAAAACGAAAATTGTTATAATATCTCAAAATCTAAAAGTGAAAAAACTTTTTTCATTACGTCATCACATTCTCTGTGAAAAAGTGTTCACATAATGTCTTAATTTTAATATTTTACCTATAGTAATTAATAATTAATTACCAAGTTAATTGCACCTGCCAGTTTTATGATATTTTCAATTTTAGCCTCTAGGGAAAACAAAAAAGAGATAGTGCTTTGAGATTTTCGGCATTGTAATTTATCCAAAAAAATCATTTTTGTGAATAAATAAGTATTCCTAATCGCCCTATAACACTATTTTTTGATTATCTCATAATGTTTTACAAAACCTCGTTATTTGGTGTTGTATGTAGATTTTTGTCCTTCACGGCAGAGTATATTGGAATCTTAGTAGAATTAGATGTTTAATGGTTTTTATTGCTCAAAATAATGTGGCAAAAAATAACTCCTAAAGATAGGGAAGAAATTTTACCTAATTGTCTCAAATTACCAAATAAAGCTGGTTTGAAAAAATATCCTTGAAATATTTTTCATCAATTTAGAAATATTTTGTCTCTTTTTTAATAAAAAATAATTGTAATAAAAGCTGTAATTTACTGTTTGTGAGTAAGATATTGTGCTTTTTTGTACAAGCTAATTACTCTTAATAACAACTAAAACTAGAACTAATTCTAGCTCTGGAACTAACACTACACCTATAATTACAAATATTTGGGTCTAGCCGTCTTAAGAAAAGACGTAGATTACTCCCGAATATTTTTAGTTCTACGTTTAGTGAGAAATTACAAATTTAAATGACATTTATTGTTACTCTGTGTACGTGTATTGAAAGGTTAAGGTAGAATGTGCTGTTAAAGGGAATTAAGTTGTTATAACTGTTTTTGTTATTAACATTTTGGTTTATAGATTAGATTGGTGTCTTTTAAAATATTTATTAACAGCTTATCCTAATTGTTATAAACCATGTTACATTTTTTAAAGAGCTGGTAATTTCTTCAGAGAGCCTCAAGCACCGCCAAGCGACAGTCAACAGCCTCCAATGATGTCGTTCAAAGCATTCTTAGCCACCCAAGATGACAACATCTCCGATAGTGAAGCAATCGAAAAGTACAATGATTACAAGTTGGAATTCCAACGGCAACAACTCAACGAGTTCTTTGTAGCCCACAAAGATGATGAATGGTGAGTTTCCTTACATAAGCTTATTTTTTAAAACACAAATGAAGAAATAATTAATTTAATGTGTTAATAGTTGTATGTGCCAAAAATTTAAAATATAAAATAAGGTATTTAAATGGATAGTTGAGAATTAATGAAGGCACATACAACTTGATCTTGCAGTTCAAGTCCATAAAAATCAATGCTTTTTGTTTTTGGGAATTGATGACAATACATTTTATTCTGTAGTTGTACGTCTGTTAATATCCCTGGATATGTTTCTTTTATAAACGTTTTTCTCTACAGCGCTGTTTCGAGCCTTCCTGCAAGCTCCGTTAAATATAAATTACGTGTTGCGCGTGTGAAAAACCTTCGAATTATACGTGTGAATTATACACTGCGTTAAAAGTCTTTGATTATAATGAAATGACAAATGTGGATTTGAGCAAATTACTCGTTAATAAAAGCTGTGCGCGCAATGCATATGCTTTCGCGTTCTCTTATTTAGGGTTAACCTAGCAGGTGAGATTCACGTTTTAAGAACGATTTTATATTACATTTTTTTTTGATTCAATAATGTGTTTGTATGGGTTTGTGAATGAAAGAATCCTTTACATTTGATTTAAAAATCAATTAATTAATTGGTTTTGAGATGATCTCTCAAATGTAAGGATAAAAAGAAATTATGTTACCTTTTTAATAAAGTTGTTGTACCTTATCGATTTTTTTTAATTTCATATTTCTCATCGATTGGTTATAAATATCGATCACAAATTTACAACAACTAAGTAGTTTTTCACATACACAAATTTACAACAACTAAGTAGTTTTTCACATACTGAAGGTTGAGTGATTTGGGTGAATGCACAAGCCTCACCTTATACAAACAAATATAGCACTTTTAAGGTAATGTTACTTATAGGTTCCGGCTGAAATACCATCCAGAGGATTCTGTTAAAAGAAAAGAAGAACAAATGGCTGCTTTGAAGGTAATTAATTGGACTTTTATGTAGTAAACAAAAATCTTTTTTTGTTTTGTGCTTTTATCACTATATTGAGTTTGCAACAACTTGTTAACAATAAATTCAAAACCGCTTCTATCGCATACAAAGTACACGTTCATTTTTTCCGTTTTGTTTCTCCTATTCTCTATCGATCGGTAATGACTATGTCACGATTTAGATGCTTTGTACACCTGCAGCTTTTTATAATCTGAGTCTGTTCCGATGCTGGAATTGCATCCAAAACAGTAAAGAGATTAGCGGTTGTTACAATGTTTGTGTTAAAGATTTTGCGCATGCAATAATGTTTCTAAAGACAACAAAATATCTGCTTGTTACTAATGAATCTGACAACTACAGTTTTGTTATGGAAAATTCAAATAGTAAAGGACTCATTAAATACACATGAATGTGATAAAACTCCAAAAAGACTAAAACATTCGAAAGTTCATTTTTTGTCAACAAATATTGATAACATTAAAGTAAGTTAAACGACCTTAAGCTAGTACTGATCTTAATAGATCGATGTCATAAATTTCCCATCCTATGTCTGATACTCAATATAATGATTTTCAATATTGTATCAATATTGTTAATTGTCAGGCTTCAGCCCAAAATAGACTATGTATGATTACGCGACGTCTCTGTTTCCACGCTTGTTTTATACATACCAAAATGATTTGTAATTTTGTTTGCATGTGCTATTAATTATAATCTCTTAACTTCTTATCCTGTTATAAATATCGCGTTCTAAATCCACCCAATCGACAGCAATGATTTTCAACCTTGCACCTCTAGGGCTTAGAGCAAAATAGTAATTATAAGAATTATGATATGTATCACTATTTTATTTAAATTGTGTTAAATATTTAAATTTTTTTCTTGCTGTTTTCGATGTTATTGGCACATTTCTCATTCTGTGTTTGATGTACTCTTTCAATATTTCTTTTTGCTTGATCGCATAAATCAGTCAGTTTTGCCCCATTTCCTTTTGATTTTCTTTGAGAGTTTTTTCGGAAGTTCGCGCTTTTTCCACGTCCATCTTCGTAATGTATAGTCTTTAGTGATGTCATCGTTCATTTGAATTCCGCTAATTGTTCATTGGCTTACGTCCTTGATGTACTGGATCATATTCATTGAGAAAATATTTGAAAAGTCGGAAAGATAATATTTTAAGCCTTGATTTTGATGATAACAGTGTACTGCATTCAAAGTATATTATCGGTTTCAAAAGTTTTTAACCCACACCTTGAACGCTAATTACAAAAAAAAAACATGTATAGTCTTTTCCACGACCATTTAGTCTCACGTCATACCAAAAACACGCCCAATGAGTAGCTGCGTTGCCAAGCGTTTTTTTTAAGCATCTCGTTGGATAAATGGATAATGCATCTAATTCGCAATTCGTTAATCTCTATGAACAGCTTTTTAATCTGCTGTTTACGGTTGTTGTAAATAACAGAACCTTAAAAGTGTTGTGTTGAAATTTAATGTTCAAAACAGATTGCAGGTGTTAGTGAAGTAAACGGCAACATGGCATTTTACTTTGTTCATCTAATTTACAGTACGTTTTATTATTATTTTTTTTAAATTTGTATGAATTATTGTATTTGATCATTACGGAATCAACTAATTCCTATATTAAAACTAATTATAATTCATAAATTATTGGACAATAATCAAAAAAAAAGATTAATATTCAATGGTCCTGGCATAGACTATATATAATTCCTTAGGCTGGTTGATGTGACTGGAGGGGAACGCATGTTTTCTGCACATCGCGCTTAGGCCCCATTGGAGGTTTTGTCCATAGCAAAGAAACTAAATTAAAATAGATACAAAATTAAAATATAGAGCCGCTATATCCAGTTTGAGCAAACAGCGGCACCGTCTTTTCGATTATGTTCGGATTGGACGGCACATTATCTATTTCTGTATCTCTTTAATTAACAATTCGATTAAATCGCTTTACAAAAATTAGAAAGGAATCATCTTGAAAAACTGTTACAGAATCCGACAATCGAAATTATTAGATATATTTAGCTAAAAACCGCGTTGAAATCTGCCTTGTTGTTTTTACAATAACCGTATCCTAGACTGTCACTGAAATGCGTCTACAACGGAAGACCACAGATTCCTTGGCTCAAAATAAGTTGATTTAAGGTGTTTCCTTTATTTAAACTTGCTTTGTTTCGCCGCTAGAGGACTTCAAAGTTCGCAAAGAATTCTTTTTCAAAAATTCATTTTTGAGAAATGAGTTCCTGGTTTCAATTAACCTCTTTTTATAGTTTTGGATACATTTTTATAAACACTTAAGTCATCGAAAATCATGTGTTTAGCAGTTGTTACTTAATTTTTTCTGAGCAGACTATTACTTAATTAAAGTTTTTGAGTAGCCCATTTAGTTCTGAAACTTTTTTTTATCTCTTATAAGATTTCAGTTATTACTATAACATTTTGATTACATAAGTGGTTAAGCCAGAAATTTTGAATTTTTTAATAATTGGCAAGCCTTTGTAAGTCATTGCAATTATAAAATCTCATTGTAGTTGCCATTGATTTCTCTGAGCATTGAAACTAAAAGTTAGGAACTACGAAGGAAAATATATTTAGTATTTAATTTCTTAAACACCAACTGCATTGAGATTTTATAGTCAGTATAACGTAAATAAGGCTTGCAGATATTGGGAAATTTCCTTTTTCTGACTTAATCACTTGTAATATAACCCTGTATATTCTCGCATAAGAGCCGGCACAGACGAGTGGCATGTAGACCAACCTAAAATATGATGATTTAACGCAATTTGCCTTATACAAAGTTGTACCCCTGAGGAGCTACAGGCCTTCAAAGACAAGTCTTAAATTTCGAAAAAAATTAATATCTCAGTAATGAATTAAGTTAGAAAACCTAAATTTGGTACACGTTATGAGTGTACCAAGGGCATTAATCGGTAGAAAGCAGGGATCATTAAAAGCATTTCAAGGGGTTGGTTAGGGATGATGGTACCCTAAAATTATATAAATATCTTATTATTTCATTTTATGTGGAATTTAATTCTAAAACCTTTTTTACTCTTATTATTTTTTAAAATACCTAGTCATTTTCATAAAAATCTCGAATAACTAAAGACGCGTATTTTATCAATTTTAATTAAAACCATGGAAAAGTTGGTAGTTGGCTATTAAATTTTATTTCAAATTTGACTAGGAAAAAATTATTTGATTTTAGTAATTTTTTTGAAAATATTAGAAAGTTTTCATTCAGGGAATAAAATGATATGTTATTTAATGTTAAGTTTCTGTGAAAGAAACTGCAGAGTGTTGAAGAGTATCGAGTGTGATTGCTTGGACAGATCTAAAACAATCTATGGGGAACTTCATTTAAAAATTTTTTTTATGACATTACGTTTTAGAAAAACTACTTTAAACAGTTTTTATAAATAAATAAGAAAGATACAACAAGTAAAACAAATAAAAATAATAAATAACATGGTAAAAAAAATTATTTAATACAAAATCAAACAATTTAAACAAAGAAAAACGCTACTGTTACCAAAGTAATTTATAAGTATTGTTAAAAATGGCCACCATTTTCCCTCAAATCACCAATTTTCGGTGATTTTAATTAAGATTGGTAAAATATGTATCTTTAGTTTTTTGGGTTTTCTGTGGAAACGACTAGGTTTTTTAAAAAATAATAAGAGTAAAAAAAGTTTTAAAATTAAATGGGAATAAAATGTAGTAAAAGTAGAATTTTTTAAATCCGCTAATAGGTTAAAAATGTCTTTCAAATTTTAGTGTACCATCATCCCAAACTAGCCCCTTGAAATGATTTAAATGATCCCGACTTTCTACCGACTAATGCCCTTGTTATACTCATAACGTATACCAAATTTGGTTTTTCTAACTTAATCCATAACTGAGATATTAATTTTTTTCGAAATTTATGACTCAACTTTGAAGGTCTATAACTTCTCAAGGGTGCAACTTGGTATAAGGTAAGTGGCCTTAAATCATCATATTTTAGGTTGGTCTACATGCCCTTGCTCTGTGTCGGTTCTTATGCGAGACACCTGTATATCTATATCTTATGTAATTTCTTTGTTGTTCACGTTCAAAAACTTTTGAATCCGATAATAGCATTATACTGTTTGGGAATAATGGTGATATTTCATTAAAAAATAGCAAAAATCATCTAATTACACGATACAGGTTATCAAAGATAGAAAATTTTAACACATTTTTCTAAATATGTTTAATACTAGAGGTGAAACGTTCAGCAACTATTCGGTATCCGGCCCGGCCATTTTTAATTAATATCTTCAAATATACACCATCGGCTTAATATCTTTAAAAGTACTTAAATAAAAGATAACATAAAATTTGAAATGTGAATTTCAAATTTTATTTTAAGAAATTTTATATTCAAAATCTTTTGTCAACAATATTTTCGTTTTGCTTTCAAAATTTTCAAATTGTAGCGGCAACTTGATTATTTTCATAATCAATATCAAATACTAGTAATGTATATCATTTGAAAGTTTATTTTGTTTTGCATTCCAGAATGTTTGTATGTTAGCACAAACTTAACTTTATTATAAATATTGCTACTGATTTTAAAAGTATTTCTTTTAAAATTATTTTTACTTAACGACTTTGTACGATTTTTCAAAAATTATTAAGGAAATTGTAAATTTTGTAAAATGCTACAAAAATAGGTTACTTAAAAAATTGATGTTCGAAACCGGATTGAGATCTTCGTGAAAGTATATACCTTAATCACAACAAAACCACACTACGTAACATATTTTTATAAATCACAAAAAAATATGATGTATCGATGAGGTATCATTTTTTTACGATTTTATCAAAAATGATGAAGGAAATTGTTATTTTTATGAGATGCTTCAAATTTATCTCAACAAATGTTTCAAAAACGAACCGAAACTTTGATGCATGGTTTATTCCTGAGAAAAGTAAATACTGTTTTATAAATCACGAAAAATTTCAAGAAATTTTACATCCGCATCGTAAGATATTTACCTCTGATCCAGAATATATTGGATTGCTAGTTGCCCATGGTCAGATAGATATAATCGGATATCCGGTTGAATATGATACAGTAGTAGTAAGTATGATATACGGTATCCGCCTTTTCGTAAAATCACTATTCCGTTCCATCACTGTTCATGGTAAATCTTTTGAATCTAATATGTTCTTAATGTGGGGCATATTTTATTTTATATAACGATATTCCATACAGTTTTGTGGAAAATCGCGGTTTAATAAATTTTAATGCGATTTTTACCAAAATATGTTAAAGAATGTCGTTTGTCGTATTCCGTGATCAGTTTTTCAAAATGAGGTCTCCCTCGTGAGCACCTCTCTTCGGAGTGTTATTTCCGTTTCTCTTTAACTTGTATTCCCATTAAATCGCTCTTAAAAAAATATGGAGCCCTTACTTTGAAAAACTGGTAACAGAATCCCACATACAACATCATTAAATACATTTTGGTAAAAATTGCGTTGAAATCCGCCGTGCGTTTTCGAAATAGCCACATCTTATTAAACTGCATTTTTCCGCGAAACTACAGGGAATATCGATAAACTAAGTCATGTCCCGCATTAAGAACACATTGGTTTATCATCATTTCAAAGTTGAAAATTTTTCGTCAAACAGTTTTGAGAAAAAAAAATCGCAAAGTAGGCAAAGTTGTCGGTACTTTTAGAAATAGGGTACTTTTTTCAATTAACTCGCGATAAAAGAAAAACCGCAGATCCGAACATTTCCAAATTAAACTGATATACAGAAATGTTCACTGATAACAATAAAATTTATCGCATTTTTTTTCATGGAGCGGTTTCGAAGATATCGATCTTTAAAGTGAGGGGCCTTGACATCTGGCGCGGATAATAGACACATGCATCGTTGTACTGACATTGAATTTTAATAATTTGTAATTTTAATATTTGGTTTGTAGAAAGCATTTTTCCAACTTTTGACTGTGATCCGGAATCACAGATATATACCTCGATTTTGTTTCCAACAATATCTAACAAGCTTTGCATCATCTGAATATTTTCTTAGTCTATCTCCGAATTCTTTTAATTACTAATCTAATATAGTAATATACTATACTAATCTTAATTTATCCGTGTCCTTCTGTCGTAACGTGACAACAAGTTGTTTTCTATCAACTTGCAGAATTTCACTCACTTTGCTTCTTTGCAATCTCTAGTGATATGTTGTTTTAGACATTCGGGTAAAATGTTGCAATTCATTGTAATTATGGCATAACTTGCTTCCATTATAGGTTTTTCATATTTTTTCTGATTAGTTTTTTATGAAACGCTTAGTTTATGTGCAGGAATCAAATAATTTTTCCTTCCACCATGTAAACACTTGTTTTTTGCCTTCGCTATTGATTGGTGCTTAAATTGATACCAACGATCAGGCAACGTCGCTTACAAGCGACGTTGTCTAATCGCTAGTGTCTACATTTAGTAATCATATTTATTTATCTTAGAAACGAGTAACCGTCTTCATGGATCTCCTAAATTCCGGAAAATTGTCATCCATTTCAATAGATTATTCACGTACAAATGATTTATTGAAAGTTTTGGATACTGTTGTGGTCAAATTGGAAGGTGGTACAGATGAAGATTTAGCTGTGTTAGATCAAGAATACAGTGGTAAGACCAAGTAAATAATAACAGTACTTTTGGTAAATTAAAATAAATATTTAACTAGAACTCGAAAAGAAGGAACAAAAACCGGAAGAAGTTCCTGAGAAGAAAGAAGAAGTTCAGCCAGGTAAAGAGGATGGGGAAATAGAAAGTGCTGAAAATAACAAAGTTGAGCTTATCGACGATAACGACGGTGAAATCAAAGAAAACGGCGAAGAAAAAGAACAAGAAAATAAAGACGAAGAAAAAATGGAAGTTGTAGAGAATGAACAGGTGGATGAAGAAAAAGGAAAAGTTGATGAAGGCGAAAAAGAATTCGTTGAAAAGGACGAAGAAGAAAATCAACCTGAAGAAACTCCTAAACCGGCTGAACCAGAACAACAAGAGGAAAAGAAAGAGAAGAGGAGGAAACGATCATATTCTGGAAGCAGTAGCTCAGAAAGTAGCAGTAGTTCTAGTGACAGCGAAGACGAAAAAGTAGAAAAACCGAAGGAAAAATCTATTGAAAAGGAAGAAGAAATAAAAGAAAAGGAGGAAGAAGAGGAAGAACCCAAAATAGAAGTCGTTCCAGATGATCCAAAGCCGGAAAAGCCAAGATCGCTTCATAAAACAACTTCCATATTCCTACGAAATCTCGCTCCAACAATCACAAGGCAAGAAGTTGAAGCAATGTGTTCAAGATATGATGGTTTTCTAAGAGTTGCTTTAGCAGATCCACAACCAGATAGACGTTGGCTTCGAAGAGGATGGGTTACGTTCAAACGCGACGCTAATATTAAAGAAATCTGTTGGAATCTCAACAATATACGTTTAAGAGATTGCGAACTAGGCGCTATCGTAAACAGGGATTTAAGTCGCCGCATTCGACCAATAAATGGAATTACTGCCCATAAACAAGTCGTTCGTTCTGACATACGCATATCGGCTCGCGTTGCTCTTCATTTAGACAACAAAGTTGGTTTGTGGTTGGATGACGATGAAAAGAAAGAGAAAAACCAACCAAGTTTTGGATTAGTTTCTAATAATCCAGTATTACATAATATCACAGATTATTTGATTGAAGAAGCCAGCGCTGAGGAAGAGGAATTATTGGGCTTAGAACCTTCCGCTGACAATCAAGATTCTACAAGTACTGTTGATCGTGATGATACATTAATTAGCGTTTTGGATCGTATCATTATGTACTTGAGAGTGGTACATTCAGTTGATTATTATAATCATTGTGAATATCCCAATGAAGATGAGATGCCTAATAGATGTGGAATTCTACATGCACGTGGTCCACCTCCAACAGCTAAGGTAAGTGAAAATTAAACAAAATATTCATAAAAAGCATGTTTGTTGATCCAAATTAATTAAAGCTAAGGTTTGTTCCAGTTTTATCGTTTTCATTTCAAATATGTATATTTATAATCTTCTAAAAAAATCAGTGCTACATATGTTTCGCCTAAATAGGCATCATCGGGCACGACTACAAAAGATGAATTAATTTAGGATTAGGTCTTAAAATTTAATTAATACGAATTTACCTTCAGACTATAAAAAAAATTTATCGATCGTAAGTAATTTAATTTGATTTAAATAAATAATTATTCGGGAAACGATCTATTATAAAATGAACTACTTTATTTTATACTGATATTTCCACTGTTTATTTCAGTCTTCTTCAGAGTACAAAAGTTGTGTTCCTTATTGAACAATATCATTAAAATTATTGAAAAAACGCTACCACAGATCACTTTTTTTAGATGAGAATAAACGACATATTAAATTATAAAAAATTTTTTTTATAATTTGTCATTTATATTGCAGTGGGTCAATAAAGTATTGGCTCACCTATGTATTTACTGAAATAATATGAAACTGGAATTAATTGAAATATGCATATATATGGTTTTATTCTAGATGAACCGGAAGGGTTTTTAGGATACTTGTTTATACAAATACTCAATAACTAAATGATTTATTTAAGAAAATTAGAATTTACAACTCAATAAAGTATTGGCTCATTATAGCATTAACATAACATCACGTCACAAACGTCACAATAGATATATAATTATAATTAAATTTAATTTGTTCAATCCTACCTTTGAAATTGTCAGTTTCTAGTGTAGATACGAGTGTTGAAAGTTGTTATTTTCACTCACTCTGCTGACATTCATAGCAACGAGTGAGTGAAAATATTTTTCACTCACTCTAATTTTCTTCATCTACTATTAGCGAAATTTAAACCTTTAAAGGTACAACTCTTTGTTTAAACATAACGGATGTGAACTAAAAAACGGTAGAGAGCACACATAGAAAATTAAATTAAGTATTTCACTTGTATAAATTACTAATCTTAATTAATTTTATGCGTAATGATGACAATTAACAATTTGACACAATTGGTTGTTTATCAATCAATTAAGAGTATGACAACGTCAAAAAGTCTCACTATTTGACACAACTGGTTGTTTATCAATCAATTACGAGGATAACCATGTCAAAAAGGGTCGTCTCCGACATATCGACATGACATTAGCTAGGAATTAAAGAATTTTAAGACCGAATTTTCTCTAAATAGTAGGATTGAACAAAACGCTATACAGCACACGTGGGAAACCAATATTTTCCACTCACTTGTATATCTTTCCACACTCGCCTACAGCTCGTGTGGAAATCTGACATATGCGTGAGTGAAAAACCTTACTTTCCACACTTGTACTGTAATATACTATTACAACTAATATTTTGTTGACATCCCTTATGCATCTATTACCGCTTGTAACCGCCTGGGCATTGAAGATACCAATTTTTGAGTGGTTTCTTTTTTTATATTATTCCAAGCTTGTTGTAGGTACCGTTTCAAATCCTGTTTATTTATTATTACGTATTTACGTAATTCTAAATCTAATATTTGCCATAAGTTTTCAATGGGATTTAAGTCGGGACTTTGGGGTGGGTGCCATTCCATTCCTTAACAATCCTATATCCATATATATATCCTATAACCATTCCTTAACAATCCGAGCACAGTGTTTCGGATCGTTATCTTGTTGAAATACAAAACCATCTTCTAAGTTTAATTTCTCCGCACTTTTGTACAAATTACCTTGCAAAATTTTTAAGTATCCCTTAGCATCCAAAATACCATCGATAAAGTGTAATTTACCAACCCCATTATATCCCATACATCCCCAAACCACAACACTACTGCCACCGTGTTTTACAGTAGGTACTATATATTTTCTTTCTTCAACTTTGTGTTAGGTTTACGCCATACCATTTGACGGCCATCAGATCTAAATAAATTAAACTTGGATTCATCGGTAAATAACACAGTTTTCCAATATTCCATAGGTTTCTCCAGGTATTTTTTTGCATAAGCTAACCGTTTGACACGATTAGCTTCGCTAATGAACGGTTTTCGCCTCGCTACCCGTCCATGGAAATTAGCTGTTCTTAAAATTTTTCGGACTGTTTCGGGATGTACTTTCTTTGCTGATGCACTTTCCACATGTGTTGCCAAGGTTTGTGCACTCACACGTGGATTTTTTCTCACCTCGTTCAAAATAATTCTTTCTTCACGAGAATTTAAGATTTTTTTCGCCCAGATCATGGTCTATTTGCAGTGCTTTTTGTTTTCTTGTATTTGTTTATCACATGTCTAACGGTACTATACGACCTTTTTACTGTTTTACCAATTTGTCGTATACTATTATTCTGTTTAAACAAAATAATGATTTGTTCTCTTTCGGAAATGGTAAGTTCTTTTACTTTTGGAGTCATGTTTCTTCTTTTGATACTGATGTTAGTCGAATGCATGTACGTGTATATATGACATTTGACAGACGTCAAATTTTCGCCAACTACTGCGATCAAAATCTATACAATATGTATTTTAAATGACTATATAGATAAGTGAGCCAATACTTTATTGAGTGGTGAATTCTAATTTTCTTGAATAAATCATTTAGTTTTAGAGTATTTGTATAAACAAGAATCTTTCAATTCATCTAGAATAAAACCGTTAAGGGCTCAGGGTAGTGTAAAAATTCCATACACTAGCAAATAAATATAAGTGAATGAACCGAATTATAAGTTAATAGCCGATATATATATATATATATACAGGGTGTCTCACGTAACTGGTTGATTAGAACTTTTTGGGGTTGCACTATTCGTAGAGGCTTGAAATTTTAGTTCATTCCGATCTATTAATCTAAAATATTTTCAAGATGGCCGCCACTTTCGGTCTACCGGAAGTAGACCTCAACTTCGTTATTTTAAATGAAATGCTATAGTTTTTATTACACCATTCAATTATACGTAAAAAAATATGTTGACTTTGAACAGTTGTTGGTACCTACCGTTTTTCGTTTTCGAGTTATTTTGATTTTAAGTGTTTTTTGTCAAGTATCACCATGCTTTTACAAGCCCATATCTTAGCCAACGTTAATCCAAAAACGTTTTGCATTGGTACGATAACTCTTCATATGCTGCTAAATAGATTGCCATTTGTTGTATCAGTATATCTTATACAGGTTGGTCAAGAATTGAGTTACCGTTTCTCTGTATTCAATTGCGTGAAAGTCGAAAATTTTAAATGGAACGCCCCATATTTTTATACCCTATCAGAAAGGGAATTTAATTCTCTACAAATTATCTATAAACATTGCTATACCTATTTATTATGGTTTTCTTGCTATTGAGGAATTTATCAAAATCCTACGTAAAATGCTAGAAACCGTTTGTGTTTTTGTTAGAAGGCCATGACATTTTGACAGTTTTTTGTTTAATTTATTTAAATTATTATTAGTATTATTTCTACAATGAACTGTGATTGAATAAACTTTAGATTGCTAGCTGTTATTTACCAAAAATAACCAAAAGAAAACCGAATAAATGAAGCAATGAAAAACAACAATTTAATGACAAAAATTAAAATAACATAAAAGAATGAAAAACTTAAAATTATAAAAATAAATTATGGGAATTTAATTCTCTACAAACTATTTAGATACTTTCCTGTGCCTATTTGTTGTAGTAGCCCTCATATTTGGAAATTAATGGACGCATGCAATGCTGGAAAGCTTCTTGCTTTTGATGTTAGAAAGCTCTGGAGTTTTGACAACTTTTCATCCATATTTATGTTATTGTTGTCATTACTTGGTTGTGTCATCACTTACTTCTGTTAATGTCTTTGAATATCATGGCGAATTATTCCAACGCCAACATTTTAAATTCGTCTTATATTATTATGGCGGATGTAATAAAGTTTTGGATATGATCTGCTTCTTAGTTTTGGAAAGATCAAAATAACAAGAAACCATAAATTTCTATCACCAGTAGCTTAAGATAATAGAATAAATGTTTTGTCATATTTTATTGCTTTACTAAATTCTTCGGTAAGAGGTGCGTCGGTGGATTTAGATGAATAATATTTTACAAGAAAGCACCGTAAATAAATAAACTGAACTCTCTAGGAATATCTCGCCCATCATTACGTCGAATATTACGCCAAATTATTGTTTTTCATTGTTTCATTTCTGCGTTCTTCTGCTGGTTATTTTAATTGCTGGAATGATCAGCGATTGAGTAAACTAAAGTTTATTCAATCGCAGATCATTCTACGATAATATAATACCAATGATAATTTAAATAAATTAAACGATAAACTGTCAAAATGTCATAGCCTTCTAATAAAAACACGAACGGCTTCCAGCATTTTGTGTAGGATTTTGATAAAATACTCAATATGAAGAAAACTAATAAATAGGTATAGCAATGTTTATAGATAATTTGTAGAGAATTAAATTCCTGTTTTGATAGGCTAAAAAGATATTGGGCGTTCCATTTAAAATTTTCGACTTTCTCGCAATTGAATAAAGCGAAACGGTAATTCAATTTTTGACCACGCTGTATAAGGTACACTGATATAACAAGTGACAATCTATTTGACAGCATATGACCTTGTTATTGTACCAATGCAAAACGTTTTTGAATTAACTTTGGCTGAGATATGGGCTTGTAAAGAGCATGGTGATATTTGACAAAAAACACTTAAAATCAAAATAATTCGAAAACAAAAAACGGTAGGTACCAACAACTGTTATCAAAGTCAACATATTTTCTTACGTATAATTGAATGGTGTAATAAAAACTATAGCATTCCATTTAAAATAACGAAGTTGATTTCTACTTCCGGTAGACCGGAAGTGGTGGCCATCTTGAAAATATTTTAGATTAATAGATCGGAATTAACAACCCATGTTACCAAAATTTCAAGTCTCTATGAATAGTGGAACCTAAAAAAGTTCTAATGAACCAGTTACGTGAGACACCCTGTATATATATATCAAATTTTGAATTTAGAAAATGAACTTGAAGAAAAAGTAGATTTTTAACATTAATAGATTATGTGTGTATTTCTAAGCGGGAAATTTAAATTTAAAATCAAGAGAGGTTCGACAATTGAAATTAAGTACATGAGAAACCGACATTAAATTTTATATCATCTTCATATATCATATATACATCATATATCATATATACATCATATATCATAGCCAATGTTTGAGTTATCATTTAGTAAATTGTCTGGGTTTTCATTTTTATATAGATGAATATAGAGTTCTTCGTATAGATCTAGTGTTCAGATTTGTTGAGATTTTTAATTAAAGTTGTGCTACTGATGCTAAAGGAATAGTTGCATGTTTGTAAGTGTTTAAACACGTTGGGTGTATATTTGGTCTTGTATTCCTTGAGTCTTGTTGTCAGGTTCCTCCCCATTTATCCCACGTATTTACAGTCACAATCTTTACATTTGACGAGATATACTTCACTCTTTTGATGGTCTTCAAATTTATGTTTATTATTGGACAGGATTTGATCAATTTCATTTCCCGCCAGGAATGCCGGGACGAGGTTGTATTTTTTAAAAGTTTTATTAAGTTTTTCCAGATTATGATTATATGTAAAATCGATGTATTGTTTTTCACTATGCAACCTGAGAAAAACAAGCTTTTTGATTTTATTATTGTGAATGTTATTAATAAAGGATTGTAGGGTTTTAATGTTGTAACCATTTTTGAAACCAATTTTTAAATCCTGTCCAATAATAAACATAAATTTGAAGACCATCTAAAAAATGGAGTATATCTCATCAAATTCCTGACTTCCCAACTAAAATGAACTGGCGTACCATTATGCATGAACCACATTTAATTTCTTAGTAGTAGTGGCACGTCTTCTAATAGCACTGGCAATTCATTTTCCAGAAAATAACGATAATATTGTCCATTTAGCTTTGTTGGTAAGAAAAATGGTCCTAACAAGTAATTCCCAATAATACCCGGCCCGCATATTTAACAAAAACCGAACTTGATGATTAGTATCATTTACTGTGTGGGGATTCTCAGCGGCCCAGAAATGGTTATCATGAACATTTCGAATGGCATTTCTAGTTAAACCTGCCTCATCACTAAATAAAATTCTATCCCCAAATAATGGATTTTCGGTCAACATGTTTACAAACCACTCACAAAAGTTTAAACGAAATTGTAGTCGCATGGGAGTAAAGCTTGGACCCTTTGAATATGGTAAGGATAAAGTAAGTTCTCTACTAAAATCTTCCAGACAAGTACATGAGAAATGTTAGATATTTGTGCTAATTTTCTAGTGCTTGTAGTTGGGTCATTTTCAACAACTTCATGAGGAACAGCTTCCTCTATTTCAGGAGATCTTACAGTTTTTTTTCTCCCGGTTTCACGTAGCCGATTATGTACATTGGCAAATGTTCGGGCATCAGGGGTTACTCGATCTGGATATTTATCTTGATACATTCTTTTGGTTTCACGGGAATTGCCATTGGCAATGACACATAATGCATTTCTGCATATTCTCGATTACTAAATTCAACCATAATTTATTTTTTTACGAAGAATTAAAAAAAGTTAGGCGCTTTATACGTTAACGACGCTAACTGACGCTAAGCAAATAAGTTTATATCAATTGTTGTTGAACAAAATTACTAGCGACTATTCTTTTAACAGATTTTGTGTTTTAAGCTTGTTTGTATTTGTGACTCTTTCCCAGAAATCTTGAAAACGGTGGTAAAAATATAACATATCAGATCAAAAAGTTGAGGAAAGGTATAGGAAGTTTAAATACGATATCAAAATCTTTATGAATTTTGTTCAAACTGTGTTCAAACAAAAACTTGCGGTTAGTATAAGCATTAGAACCATGAAAAAATTGGACATCCCTGGTAGTGTGGATGATGATTTTGTCATTGTATTGTAGAGATTCGTAAACATTTGGTGTATACCAAATTTGAAATAATTATTCAAAAAAACACCGGAGATAACCGTAAAATTAAAAAAAATTGTAACTTTACTACTCTGTAGTGACCACATGACGCATTTTTGACCACATATTTATTAGCATTTTTTTACTATTTTATCGAGTACTACCACCCCCTGAAATATGTATATGTCGTTCATTAACACCACCTTGTATATCGGTTATTAGCTTATAATTCGGTTCATTCATTTATATTTATTTGCGGGTGTATGAAATTTTTACTCTACCCTGAGCTCTTGCCAAATTTGTAGCTATCTGACGGTAAATTCATATTAATTAAATTTTAAGACCTAATCCTAAATTAATTCATCGTTTGTAATCGTGCCTGATGATGCCTATTTAGGCGAAACATATGTAGCATTGATTTTTTAAAAGATTATAAATACATCGTCTTAAGCTTTACTTCCGCTTTCTATTTTGATATTTCAAATTAATTAGGCTTAATATAATATTAATAACTATTTTTAATTGTAGACTGACATAACACAATTTATCGGATTACCAATAGAAACAAAAATGGCACCTTTTCTGCCAGAAAAACAATGCAAAGAAGACAATAAAAACGATACAAAACTAATAAGTCTTTCCATGAAAGACGTTGATACAGAAATTGATAAGTTTGTGCAAGCGAATACGAGAGAATTGGCGAAAGATAAATGGCTTTGTCCACTTTCTGGTAAAAAATTTAAAGGTCCCGATTATGTTCGTAAACACATATTTAATAAGCACGCGGAGAAGATTGACGAGGTGCGAAAAGAAGTGGAGTTTTTCAATAATTATTTACAAGATGCAAAACGGCCGATGTTGGCGGAACCAACTGCCCCAAAAAGAGAGGAGCAACCGGCTTATAACCACCCTTCGTAAGTATTTCTTATTCATGATGAATGACGATTTTTTTTATTGTTAATGTTGAGTGGTTCTAGGAGTTATGGTGGGGGCACATATGGGTCTTATGGACCGCCTCGGTATTATAATCAAGGATATGCTAATAGACCAAGAGGATATTCAGCCAGATCCAGGTTAGATTTTTATTATTAAGAGATAGAGAATTTTTATTATAACTTATGTATTTATTTATTAAAGGGGTGGGGGTGGTGGTGGCGGTGGTGGAGGTGATTACAGACCAGTCATCCACTACCGTGACTTGGATGCTCCTAGAGAACCAGAAGAATTCATTTAAATTATATTTAGTTGGACAAATTTGACGTCCTGTAAAGTTTCTTATTTTTGTAGGTTTTAACGGTATAGGTAGTAATTACCAAGATTCAATTTTATTCCAAATAGGTTCACAAGTGCTCCTTGGCGAAGTCACTGATTTTGTATTCTTCTAAAAGAGTAGTTATAACTTCTGTTTCTGTCTTTTGTATGTTGCATATACCTTATATTTAAAGTTTTGTTATGAACAGAGTAATGTAACAATAAATTTATTGAATAAACTTTTCTTGTGGCTTACATTTTTATATAATTTGCTTTAAAACATACAGGTACCCATTATGTCTATAATATGGCATCTGTCTCCGTAAATATTGACTTAAAAAAACCTTTTTATATAAAAGTTATTTACTATGTATTTTATTTGTCATGATAGGATAATATTTGAATGTTTTGTTTCAGAAAACAAATGACCAGTGAATATTAGGCTCATTTGATAATGATTTTTAATTTTTTTACAACGTAAAATTTTAGTATGTACCCTTATACTAAAAATTTAAAAAAAAAGTAAAATGTATTTAAAAAATAATTTAAGTATATCAAATTATTTACTATAGATTAAATCTACTTAACGACATAAAGCAAATGATCACTAAATCAACTCGAAATGAACTTATCAAGTGGAAAAGTTAGAAGAATTTACTCTTCACAACTTGGTTGGTAGAGTATTCAGGACACTTCAGGATAAAGAAATCCTGGTTTGTGCATTTCTGGATATAGAAGGTGCGCTTAACACGCACATTGACAACGTAATACCACAATCTATTGAAAGAACTGTTCTTGGCAGAGGAGTGGAATCAAGTATAGCGGGATGAATCCGCAATATACTTAATAGTAGGTGTAGTATTCGGAAATTATTTAATGGTTTTGGAAATAAACCATACGAATCAGAAATTCCTACCTTACAAACCTACCTTAGAAGCAAAAAATCACGTTTCAAGTTCGTATAGAGACCAAACTTCGCGATACTTTTGGAAAAAGTCCATAATTTGATAGGGAGATGCAGATCACACAGTGTTTCAGATTGTTATTTTAGCTGGACAAAATGCATTGAAGTGTTTTCTTATAATGTGGTTTGTATAAAGTGGTTGTAACAAATTACTTTCTAATGGCTCTATGAATTGATAGTTGTAGCAATCTGTTGCTTTGCTCGGGTTTGTTTGGTAATCATAGGTAGAAAAGGTATCTACTGCAACCTATTAAATTGTTCCCTATAACAATAATTGATATAATGTTATCTCAAGAGCAGGAATCTATCATTGCAGAGGAGGAGTCAACAGATGAAGAATTTTGTTTCTCAAGCAGTGATGAAGACTTATAAAATAATTTTTCGAGTTCTTGAATACAATTATGTCTAAAAAAGTTGTATTTTTTTTCAATATTAATTTTATCCATCTAGATTTTCGAAATGGACCACTGTAGATCGGCACGAAGAAGTCGTTAAAAATTTAACATTAGATCACGTAAAATTGATAGTTCCCACCGTTTGGGATTACGTGATAATTTTTGGGATTAACTAGTGGCGGATGTTATCGTCTGTCCTTATGGTCAAGGAGTTCTTCCCTTCTCCAAATTTCCTCATTAGCTCAGTGTAAAACATCCGCCCTGTATTTGGAGTGTCGGGGATGTCCAGGCGATAAGATCGCCTCAAAAAAGTTTTGCACCCCTTCAATACCCGAAATTACTTTAGACCTTACATTACTTGTTTTGACAAAGAACTCAAAACTCAATTCATCGAATAACAAACATGATCTCTTTAGAGAGATTTTGAATCGAAACTCCATAAGTTTCCGGTTAGATACTAACTTAACATAACTTAGAATTTGCTTTAATGCCAACTCTAAGGGTACGTTTACGTTGGAGCTTTGATAAATAATAAGAGCAGCGCTACATTCGTTTCTATGGATTTGGATACAGTAATTCCTGCTTTAATTGGTCGCACCAATATTCGCTTCAATATTATTGACTCTCTTTCGCAGAGAGCCAATCGTTTATCGCAGCTCCAACGTAAACCTACCCTAAGTTTTAGCGGAAATCGAGAACTGCGATTTGGTTTCATTCCTTGCATTCTTTTTTACCTGAGAATTTGGTGCGAGTGTGGTATAGGATAGTGAGGATATCTTCCCAAATTATTCCGAGAAGTCTCCAAAAGCGTCTAGGTTGCGATTTATCGACCGTATCATCAAATTTGAAAAAAAATCTTGTTTATTAAGTAACGTTAGCTAATAGATCACGCAGGTAATTTTTTTCTTAAGCTTCATTTTGTGTCATATTAATTTTTATCTTTATAAATATAGTTAAGTGTGGTTAAAACACTTGTATTTTGATTTACCCTTTGCTGACTGAGTCTTAGTGCAAGAACCCACGGTTCTGAAATGGTGATTGAATTGATAGAATGTTAAAGGGCTTTTAGACTAAATATTAGGAAGCGCGAAATATTGTTTCTGGTGGCGCAGGGAAGGGTGTTATTTCCCCTGCTTTGGTCCCTACTGATTGATGACTTGATTGCGATAATCGAAGGCGTTGGTGCAGAAATACAAGCGTGCTGATGACATTGTCATTATGGTGAAAGGAACCTGTTTAATGAGCATCTAAATACCATTTACGTTTGGTGTAAGGGAAGAATTTCAATAAATCCGCAAAAGATAATCGTTGTACCTTTCATCAGGAAACGTAATTTCAATTTATTAATCCATTTTACTATACAAGATGAAGAAATTCCTTTCCCAACGGAGTCAAGTATCTAGGAGTAACCTTCAATAAAACCCTCTCAGAGCGGTAGTAATATATTGAAAATGAAGATTCTCTGGTTCAGGCAGATATTTGCATGTTCACAGATGGATCAAAAACACCAGGAGACGGTAATTACATGTACTTTACAAATAATAATGATTGCAAAGTACTTTTTTCAAACAAGAAATTAACTACAATTACAAAGTATTTTGCCAAAAAAAGATTAATTATAGGGGAAAGACGGCGAATATCGACAATCACTAAATTATAAAGACAACTACTTCACACTGGAATATGTCTTGGCTAGCGTTTTAATAAATACCGAGAGTGTAAATGTCAGTTTATTTTATATAGTTTTTGATGGTTTTCGTATTAAATATGGTCTAGGGTTAGTTTCGATTTTGTGATACAGTAGTGTGAAAATTTGCATAAATATTTGATGTGCCTTACGGAAAGTTGCAAGACCGCTTAAAAAATCGTTTTTCTCTAAGAAAGTATAAGCTAGGAAGAGCTTAGTGTAGAGCAAGAAGAGCTAAATTAATTTGCGAACTTGCCTATGAGTTTGCAGAGGCAAACAAGCGCAACCACCATTTCAACAAGAAAAAAAAACGTATATGCGGAAAAGATTGGGCGCTACTCTTTCATACAACGGAATCCAACTTTATATTTTCGTAAACCTGACGATACTAGTCTAAATCGCATCTTAGCTTTTAACAAAAAAGGGGTGTCAATTTGGAAGAATTGTACAGCAAACATAAATTTGAAGCTCATTCTACTTTTAATATTGACGAGACAGGGGTAAGTGATGTATACCAATACGGTTAGGAAGTATTGTTACCAATAAAGCGCAGAAGCAAGTGGGTGCAGTTACAAATGGAGAAAGAGGTCAGCTGGTGACTGTCGTTGCCGAAATGAGCACAGCTGTTTTCTACATTCTCCCACTGTTTATTTTCAAAAGAGAGAGGATGAAAAAAAGCGCTAGAAAGAAATGGACTGAATTCAGTCTTTTTACTGAATGAATCAAGCATTTTCACACAAAGCCTTAAAAAGAAGATCCGGTTTCATTAATTTTGGACATGCACTCATTCAAGCCATGCAAAATGAAAAAAATTTGCAAACCAATATCGCAGAATTATTCAGGAATGCTTATAGTACAGTAGCAATGATGGAGAAAAGTGGAAAAGCTTTTTAAGTGACCGGAATGTTCCCTTTAAATCGTTTTGTGTGTAGGGATGTTGAATTTACTAATATTCCAGTCGTAGAAATTCTAAATTGTACAACGTATCCTACATCCGATGTCAACATACAACGTAATAGTAATGATCAATCAGACAAAGATTTGAAGACAACACCTTAGCCTATCCTTGGACCGTCGACTTCTGAAGTAAATTCACAAGAGTTTCTTCCTAAACCTAAACGCAAAAAGGTTGAAAAGTCGCAACTCAAGAAACAGAACATAAGGTTTATAGATCTTTTACCATACCGAACAGTGAAAACTCGAAGCAACACTAGCAGAATAAAATATTCAGTTATTCTGAATTCAGGCTAGTCCAACAAGAACTGCAAAAGAAGGAAAAAGAAAAAATGAAGACACCCGCGAAGAGAGTTAAGCGATGTCTAGATGAACAAAAAAAAATAGTTCCAATGAAGACGAAATATGTCGAATATGTCACGATTTTGGAAAGAATAACGAATTATGGTGGAGATGTCGATCATGTGGAGAATGGGCTCACACCGATTGTAATGACGTGGAAAAAGCGCAAGAGATATTTACATCAAATGTTAATTGTTTTCACTTTTCTTGTTTCAAAACAAATAATATATTCTTTCGCTTTTAATAAATATTTTGCAAAAACACGCGATCGATACTGGCCGACCACGCAGTCGATTTTAACTGATAGGTTAAAATTTTCCTGCAGTTCTTTCCTGTAATAAAAATTACCTTAATGCAATTATATAGTCACTAGAGATTTGAGTGAAACATTTTCTCATAAACCTGCAGGAGTTTATCTTCATTGGTATAAAGGGAAAAGTCATTATAACTGTTATTGCTTAAGTTCCAGGAAAATTACGTAATTTGAACAAGTTGAAAGATTCCACCCGGCAAGAGTGCTCACGATTGATCAACAGCTGTTGGCTTGAGTGACAGTCGATTTCAAGCGGAGGATTGAAAATGCATTCAAGAGGATGTTTGTCATCTATACGACATTTTTTACACTTGAATATCCAACTCAAATTAATTAAAACAATTAAATGAAAACTTTAATTTTTAAACGCTAAATATTCGACGCCTATGGAGATGATAGCATTTTTGATAAATGTCTAATCAAACAACGCCCCTCCGTAGTGACCGTTATTATGACGAAGTAATTAATAATTGAATAATATTACGTTTGTTCAAGCAGTGGCAAAACCAATTTGCAGATTGGGAGACACATGTGCAATACTCTACCACTGTTCGAGCAGTAAATAAATCCCCAATTCCTACTTTTTCCACTACCAGTTGTATGCTCGATTAGAATATAAGATTAGTTGGATACTGGTTGGGTATAATTTTTACAATTTACTGACTGTCGGAAAATTGTTGTCAGATTTTTGTAACCTACCGTTATGCACGTGCTACATTCACGTTGACAACCAACATTTATGTGAAAAAACAGAATGATGAAAACAGAATGATTTCTTTATCAACTTGTAACAGTTCTCAAGCACCTAATACAGTATAGGTCGATTTTAGTTCAGGAGTTCTGAAGTTCCGAACCGTTTTAAAACTTTCTGTGTATACAACACACAATAACGACATCTTTTCTTCTGGGATTCTAGTTACCGAAACGACGATAAAAAATAATTGATAGGATTAAAAGGAATAAAACTGCTCAGTCGTCCCGCATTAGGATCGTCCCAAACTAGCATGATGCAAAGGTAGGCATGGTTCAGTCTCTACCTTGTTTTTCCTACGACATGTTTGACATGTAAGACAGCAATTCTAACTCATAAGGACCGATAAGTTTAGTTGGGCTTAGTTAGTATCGCTCACTGTGTCTGAACAAGACATGGAGCTAGTCTGTTTAAAACTAAATACGTGACGCTATTTGTTCAGAACGGTTAGGAGCTACGAGACTCTTTAACCAACACGGACCTTATGTCCGATATTTCGTCGTCAAGATGCGGTTTTGAAAAACTTTGAATCAAGTAATGATGATCTAGGAGGTGAATTACTTGATACATCAGTGCGAATAGGGCCAAAAAATGAAGAGTGCTCTCAAATAATAGTACAACAGTATAGCAATTTTCCAAATTCATTTATAGCCAACCAGTATTACAATCATCAAGCCAGAGTAAATAGAATATGAACAGGAATACAGCATGTATAAATATTTCTGTTTGCTGGTCGCGCAACTGATAATACTCAAAGTTAGGTTTCTTTTAAAGGCCTTTGTCGAACAGTAACATTTTCTTTTAAATGTTACTGTTCGACTGTGACAAAGTGTGGTACCAGTTCACAATTCACGTGCTCATGCGCACTCAAAAATGCATAATTTCTTACAAACTAATATGTAATTTTCTACTCGAATAGTTCTATAATTACAAATTATAATTCCAACCAGATATTTGCTTCAAATCCAAATTACTTCTATAGAAAAGGTATTTAAATAGAATTACAAATTACCCAAAAAAAGTATTGTATACTGTTTAACTAAGAATTACTCAGGTTTGACAGACACTTCGAATCCATCAAGTTTACAATCTGGGTACTTATACTGTACTTCGAGCGTAAGTGTTTATTATTGTCATGGTAGGTAAATTCTTTCTAGAAAGAGGCAAGAACATGAGAGAGAACATGACAATACGATTCCTCTTAGAGAGTGAAGTCTTCTCCAGGCACCGCAATTTGTGAAAACTGTGTCGGCTGTGGTTAATGACTGTAAGAGAACTTTAAAGACAATGAGTTGTGATGACAAAATTTTTCTGATTTGGGTCCCAGGTCAGAGTAGCACATGACAGCAACAGCGCTACTGCATTTCTGGGACCAGAGACAGCAGTTAGTCTAGTATTTGCGATGGCCAATCACAGGCTGTGTTCTGTAGAATGGAGGAAATTATAATAAAGGAAAGAGAGAGCATTAAAGGTAGATGGGAAAAGCTAGAAGTGGAAATTGAGAAGAGGTTGGAGGAGATTAAAAAGTATGATAACCGGAAGGGAAAAATGGAGTGAGGACGAATCGCTGAATAGGACTTATGCGAGGGTGGCTGGAAAAAATAGAAAGAGAACGAAGGGAAAAATCTTAGTTATTGAAGATAAGAAGGGGGAAGGAAAATAAGACTCTGGAAGAAAAGATCTTAAGGCAGAGGTGTTGGAAGGACTGAAAAGGAAGGAAGGAGATTTGAAGATGAACGCGATATGGAGGACAAAAAGAAATAAGGTGATAGTAGAGGGGGATCGAAGCGCGATGCGGATATGGTAAAGGAAAAGATAGAGAAAAGCGGAGGATGGCTTACGGGGGAGGCGAAGAGGGTAGACCCAAGAATAGTGAGTTTGGTGTGTCGAGTGAAATGGAAGATGAGAAGATGATGAAAGAGATCTGGGAGAATAACTTGGAAGATATGAGATTGGGAATGGGGTATAAGGAGTTTATTAGGGGGGCGAGGATAAAGTTTATGATGGGGAAGCGAGAAGACAGTACAGCGAACTGAGTGATGGGGGTAAAGGCAGGTATTAGAAAGGATGTTATTATTGTTCTTCTGGAACGAAACATGCGAAGTTACTTATTGCCTTCGCTATTCTCAAACTCGGGAATATTTTAAGTAGGCACCGATATTAGAGTTCTAATGGGAGTCCATGATGAATATCGCATATGTGAGGAGAATGTATCAAAATCGTATCGGGTTCACGATTTTTAGGTCGCAGTTTATCTCCTCCAAGCATCTCAAAAAATGTTCACCGGGCAAGGTATTAATGTTCGTTAAGAGCATTGGACTGCACGGTAAAATTTGTTACATTTATTGCAAATCTCTAGGAATCAGTCTTCGGTAGATCTAACATTTCCAGATTCGTGTGCCTATAACCGACCATAATTAAAATTTCCTTCTTAATTCAGCTACTAATAAAGGAACCATTTTTAATTTTTGATCTACTAACTTATTTAAAAAACAAGTTCTTTCACATTTAATAGCTTACATGCATTTGTGACATATATGTCATGCATAGTGTTATGTATTGGTGAAATTAATTTTTCTATCAAATGAGCCTAACGAAATCACGGTACATTTCTATTTTTAAAAAATTATTGTTATATGATTAATTACTCATTTGTTTTCTAAGATACAAACATTTGAATAGTGTCTTATTATGGCAAATAAAATACTAAACAACTTTTGTATAAAAACCTCTTTTGTAAAATGAATATTTACCGAGCTATACACTATATTTCATACATAATGGACATCCTATATTTATAAAGAAATTTGAAAACTTCAATATTTATGAAAAAGTTTAAAAACTTTTAATGTTTGTTTACTTCGAAATAGCTATGAGTAATAGATGAGTCTTTTGTTCCATTAAAACCTAAAATATCTCTTATCTCCTGCGATAACAAACGATAAGATAGCAATGTATCAGGTGCGTATCATCATTTCACAAATTGTTCCAATTAACAAGGTTGATACCTTAAAATGGCGTTTAAAAAATCGATATTATTTTACATTGCAATAATTGCGCGTAAGTACCAATATTTTATTAGCTTTGCATCTTGTAGTTCTTGTGTTAATCATTAATTTTGATTTTTATATATTTTTGATTTTCTTTATCAGTGGTGTTTGCGATTTTGCAACCGGAAGTCGTTGAAGCGAGAAGAAAAGTTTTAAGAGGAAGACGAACTGTTACGCGAAGTTATTATAGTAAGTAGAATTAATTATGATTTAAAATTTTATTAAATTTGACGAATATTTTAAAGACGGTATGGTTAAATAAATAAAGAATACACGCCTTTTACTAATCTAATCTTAAACTAAGCTCAAAGTTGATAGTATAATACGAACAGTTTAAACCGAATTGGGTATTGATAAATAACGTTTTTTTAGGGCCGCTCCCAATACCGGCTTGGGCGATTGTAGGATTAGTGGGATTAGGACAATTAATTATTGGCGGAATAGCATTTATCATCATGAAGAAAACTATTGTTGATCCACCTCTTTCTGGTTCATATACGCCTGCTGCCACGGCGTAATTAACATCTTTAATATTTAAGTATACGCTAGGTTTAATTAATACAGTCCTTATTTTATATTTATCATAATTTTGTAAAAAAAAATCACTTCATTCAATTGAAACCATTCGATGTTGTATTATCTTGAATAAACATATATTAATTTCAATTATTTTCATGTTTTCATTCAGATAAATTTTACAGAAATAATCTTTAGTATTATTATATTGATTTTATATACTTTATTAAAAGATTACATTAGTTAAATAATATCTTGTCTTACAATAAATAGATGTATAATCACAAACTTTTTTCTCATCTAATATTAAGATTAATTGTGGAAACATTTAGGTTAGCCACATGATCTTTATGATGTCCTCTAGAAAAAGCATCAGAAACCGTGTTGTATATATTTTATAATTACGAAAGTCAATATTAGATAAGTACTTCAACGAATTCTTCAATAATGTATTTTTTACCAACTTAGAACAACGGTTTGCATGTTTGAAAAAACTAAACTTTCTTTTTTTCGTCTTCTTTAAGCCAACAGTTGTTGATGTTGGAGTTGTGGTTGACTTCGTAGTTCTAAGAGTGGTGGTTTTTGGCGATTTCTTTTT
Organism: Onthophagus sagittarius; assembly: GCA_036711965.1. Classification (NCBI taxonomy): domain Eukaryota; kingdom Metazoa; phylum Arthropoda; class Insecta; order Coleoptera; family Scarabaeidae; genus Onthophagus; species Onthophagus sagittarius. The sequence goes on from JASERS010000001.1 coordinate 57,994,182, forward strand.
AGATCTATTACCGATGGTAGATTGAGGTGCAGTATCTGAAATCTGGTTTGTAGGTTGTTCAACATAGCATGTAGTTAAATATGGAACATCTAATGGACGCAAGATCCGTAGGTTTTTCTTGTTGAGTTGTTTCTGGCGGATTTAAAGGTATTTCGAAGAAATGTAGTTTTCTCGGAAACACATGGATTTATAGGTGATAAATTATTGTTACCAACGTCGAATCCCGGAATTTTTTCGGCCTCAAATTGAAGAGGACTCTGAGGAGTTTCTATACCAATATTTATATTAAATGGTTGATCAATTCCCGGACCTATATGATTCATGTTTGAAGTTTGCATTTCCAAGACCACAAAATCATGATTATCCATAAATTTCACCTCACATTCTGAGTTAGGTTCTGCATCTGGTTTGTGTAAGAAACTAACAATGGGTTCGTAGTATAAACGTATGCAGTTGCTTCCGCTGTAGTCATTTGACTTCCATGTATGCGTAAACATCAATATCTGGTGGCGTTGGGAAGTAATACGGCTCAAGAAGTGGATCGAGAATATGTATTTGTTGTCTAATTGACTCATACACTGAATCGTATATTTTTTTTCGGTGAATTCATATGCACACGGTTCTTCTTCAACGCACTGTGTTATTCCCGTTACAAATGAAGTTTGTTGCGATTCTACCAAAAGCGTGAATTGTTCGACACTTTGTTGAACTAGACTTAAAATTGTGGATTCTTGAATAACTTTTTGAGCTCTTCTTGAAGATGTGGTTTGTTCAGAAACTTGTTTTGCTGAATCTGAGTTATTGGTTGTTTTCCCACACCAAGCTAATAATTTTGGTCATAATATTTGTGAAGGGTGGTTGAATGGATTTGGTAGTGCTGATTGTGGATTTGGAGCAGGTTGACCAGGAGGAAGTGTAAGTTATAGTTCAGAAACAGGAGTCAGTAAGGCATAAATCAAAGTTACTTGGCCTCCACTTAATGTAGATTGGTTTGGCTGATCAGAAATAGCTCTAGTGCTTATATTATTTACTGTATTTACAGATGGAACTAAAGATTTTTGATTAAATCCTGTTTGGTTTAGTTGGGATAACGAGTTAGGCAAACTTGTGCTACTTGCATTATAATTAAATTTATTTTGGGTTGAAGATGTTGAGAGTGATTTATTCGGCGATGTAATACTACTGGAATATCAAAAGACATCAATTGAGTTAATGTCAGAACTTGACCTGCTCGACCTTTATTTGCAGCAATCAGAGAACTAATAGAAGGAAATTCTTGTTTTAAATTGGTAGTGGAGAAATCAGTGATACGTTGATTGTTAAGCCGGATTGAATTAATAACATAAATTGCGTGGAAAATGAAATAGATGATTCAGAAGGTAATTTTGATGGCGTTGTAAATAATTTAATATTTTTCCATTGAAATGCTTGTCCAATTAGTACAACCTAGTTTGCAAATGAAGCATTGGCAGTCACTGGTACCATTAAATTAACGCTTGGAGTATTTGAGACATTCGGTGAAATAGAATACGTGGAGACATCATTCTGTATTTTGGAAAAATTCGTTGATGAAACGAAAGGATTTAGATTTTGGGAAGTTGGAACATGAATGTCTTTTTCTTGAACTAGATTTGCAGCAAATAAAGTAGTTGTTAATAAACTCTTGATATAGTTTAAATTGTTAGAATTCATAGCAATCCGAGTTGCAACTTCTGCAAAATTATGACACGTACTGAAAGTTGCTACATTTACAGAAATAATCTTCAGTATTATTATATTGATTTTATATACTTTATTAAAAGACTACATTAGTTAAACAATATCTTGTCTTACAATAAATAGATATATAATCACAAACTTCTTTCTCATTTAATATTAATTGTGGACACATTTAGGTTGGACACATGATCTTTATGATATCCTCTAGAAAAAACATCAGAAATCATTTTGTCTGTGTTAGACAAGTAACTCCAATGTGGTTAACGAATCCTTCAATAACGTATTTTTTACCAACCTAGAACTTCGTTTTGCATGTTTGAAAAAAATAAACTTTCTTTTTTTCGTCTTCTTTAAACCAACAGTTGTTGATGTTGGAGTTGTTGTCGACTTCGTAGTTCTAAGAGTGGTGGTTTTTGGCGATTTCCTTTTAGATCTATTACCGATGGTAGATTGAGGTACGGTATCAGAAATCTGTTTTGTAGGTTGTTCAACATAGCATGTAGGAACATCTAAAGGACTTGCAAGGTCCGTAGGTTTTTCTAGTTAAGTTGTTTCTGATGGATTTAAAGGAATTTCGGTTGTCATAGCCGCAGTATCCTCGCGAAAAAGTGTAGTTGTCTCGGAATTACTTTGATTGATAGGTGACATATTATTGTTACCAACATCGAATCCCGAAGTTGTTTCGGCATCAAATTGTAGAGGATTTTGAGGTGTTTCTAAAGCAACATTTATATTAAATGGTTGATCAATTCCCGGGCCTATATGATCTACGTTTGAAGTTTGCATCTCTATTTCACCAAAATTATCGTTTGTATTTGGAGAAGATGTAGATTCAGGTGGTAAATTAGGTATTGCATCAAAGTTATTGTTATTTGTAGAAGTCATTATTTCGCCAGATGATAAATTAGGTGTAATCATTTCCCCAAAATTATCATTCTCATTAAAAGAGGTTGACATTTCATTCATATCACCTTGATTCAATTCTATTGAACTAACGGACTCAATTGAACCCGTATTTTATGCTTCATTAATTCCAAGACCACAAAAATCAGGATTATTCGTAAATTTCAATTCGCATTCAGAGTTAGGTTCAGCAAATGCTTTATGTAAAAAATCAAACAGTAGGTTCCTAGTGCAAATGTATGGTGTTGCTTCCGTTGTAGTAATTTGATTTTCCATGTATGTGTAAACATCAATATCTGGTGGCGTTGGGAAGTAATCCGGTTCAAGAAGTGGATCGTGAATATGTATTGGTTGTCTGGTTGACTCATACACTGAATAGCATTTTTTTTTCGGTGAATTGGCTTCACATGGTTCTTCTTCAACGCATGGTGTTATTCCCGTTACAAATGAAGTTTGTTGCCCTTCTATTGAAAGTGTGAATTGTTCGACACTTCGTTGTGCTAGGCTTGAAATTGTGGATTCTTGAGTAACTAGTTGAGTTCCGATCGAAACACTGGTTTGTTGAGACACTTGTTGTGTAAGACTTGAAGATGTGGCTTGTTCAGAAACTTGTCGTGAAGCTGAGTTATTGTTTTTCCCCCACACGAAGCTAGTAGTTCGGGTGATAATATTTGTGAAGAGTGGTTGAATTGATTTGGTAGTGCTAATTGTGGGTTTGAAGCAGGTTAACCAAGTGTAGGTTGTAGTTCAAAAGCAGGAGTTAGTAAGGTATAAACCGAAGTTACTTGCCCTTCACTTAATGTTGTGGTTGTTTAGGCTGATCGGAAATAGCCCTAGTACTCATATTTTCCACTGCGATATTTACTGAGGAAAGTAAGGATTTTTAATTAAGTCCTGTTTGGTTTAGTTGGGTTAATAAGTTAGGTAAACTTGCGCTACATTCATTATAGTTAGATTTATTTTGGGATCGAAACACGATCCCAAAGTCCCAAAAACTCTCAAAGATGTTGACAGTGATTTATTCGTAGAAGGTGGTACTACTGGAATATCAAAAGATATCGATTGAGTTAATGATATAACATGACCTGCCTGACCTGGATTTGTAGCAATCAGTCTACTAATAGAGAAAAGTTCTTGTTTCAAAGTTGATTGTGTAGAACTCAGTGATACGTTGGTTGTTATGCCAGATCGAATTAATGACACAGATTGCGTAGAAAATGAAATAGGTAACTCACATAGTAAAGTTGTTGGTATTGTAAATGATTTAATATCTTTCTGTTGAAATGCTTGTCCAATTGGTACAGGCTGGTTTGCAAATGAAGCAGTTGCAGCGGTTGGTGCCATTAAGTTAACGCAGTATTTAAGATAATTGGTGAAACAGAATACGTGGAGGTACTATTTTGTATTTTGGATTTAGACTTTGGGAGGTCGGAACAGAGTTGTCTTTCTCTTGAACTAGATTTGCAGCAAATAAAGTAGTTGTTAATAAACTCGCGTTAAGAGAGTGATAAGAGGTACTATGTAAGATGATTGTTGAAGAAAAAGTTGACTGTGCCTCAAGTAATTTATTTTTTAGAATAGATTTTTGCGCTTCAGGAAAATTGGTTGATAATATGAAAAGGTTTGTAGGATTCAAAATTTGTGGTACCAATAGGCTTACTACTTTGCTGATTTCCTTCCATAAAAAGTGACAAAAAATGAATGTCATGATGTTGGTAATATAGAATCCAAAGGATGAGTAAATTAATTAGCTAGTGGTGCAAATGATTTCATATTTTCTTGTTGACGTGGATATCCAATTGGAATAGTCTGGTTTGCAGATAAAGTAATGGCAGCAATTGGCATCAGATTAAGGCTTTGGGATGTCGGAACATGAATGTCTTCCTCTTGAACTAGATTTGCAGCAAACAAAGCAGTTGCTAATAAACCTTTGATATTGTTTAAATTGTTAGAATTGACAGCAATCTTCTGAAGAGTTGCATCTTCTGCAAAGTTATGACACGTACTGAAAGTTGCAACATTTTATAGAAATAATCTTCAGCATTATTATAATGATTTTATATACTTTATTAAAAGACTACATTAGTTAAACAATATCTTGTCTTACAATAAATAGATGTATAATCACAAATTTCTTTCTCATCTAATATTAGGATTAATTGTGGAAACATTTAGATTAGACACATGATCTTTATGATGTCCACTAGAAAAAACATCAGAAACCATTTTGTCTGTATTAGGCAAGTACTCCAATGTGGTTAACGAATCCTTCAATAACGTATTTTTTACCAACTTAGAACTTCGTTTTGCATGTTTGAAAAAACTAAACTTTCTTTTCTTAGTCTTCTTTATGCCAACAGTTGTTGATGTAGGAGTTGTTGTCGACTTCGTAGTTCTAAGAGTGGTGGTTTTCGGCGATTTCTTTTTTGATCTATTACCGATAGTCGATTGAGGTACAGTATCCGAAATCTGGTTTGTGGGTTGTTCAACATAGCATGTAGTTAAATATGGAACATCTAATGGACTTGCAAGATCCGTAGGTTTTTCTAGTTGAGTTGTTTCTGGTGGATTTAAAGGAATTTCGGTTGTCATAGATGCAGTATCGTCGGGAAAAAGTGTAGTTGTCTCGGAATCACTTGGATTGATAGGTGACAAATTATTATTACCAACATCGAATCCCGGAGTTGTTTCGGCATCAAATGGAAGAGGACTTTGAGGTGTTTCTAAACCAACATTTATATTAAATGGCTGATCAATTCCCGGGCCTATATGATCTACGTTTGAAGTTTGCATTTCTATTTGACCAAAATTATCGTTTGTATTTGGAGAAGATGTCGATTCAGGTGGTAAATTAGGTATTGCACCAAAGTCATTGTTATTTGGAGGAGTCATTATTTCTCCAGATGATAAATTAGGCGTGATTATTTCCCCGAAATTATTATTCTCATTAAAAGGGGTTGACATTTCAGTCATGTCACCTTGATTGAATTCCATTGAATTAACGGACGCAATTGCACCCGTATTATGTGCTTCAATTCCAAGACCACAAAAATCAGGATTATCCATAAATTTAACTTCGCATTCAGAGTTAGGTTCCGCATCTGCTTTATGTAAAAAATCAAACAATGGGTTCCTAGTGTAAACATATGTTGTTGCTTCCGTTGTAGCCATTTGACTTTCCATGTATGCGTAAACATCAATATCTGGTGGCGTTGGAAAGTAATCCGGCTCAAGAAGTGGATCGTGAATATGTATTGGTTGTCTAGTTGCTTCATATATTGAATCGCATATCTTTTTTTCGGCGAATTCGCATTCACACGGTTCTTCTTCAACGCATGGTGTTATTCCCGTTACAAATGAAGTTTGTTGCGCTTCTACCGAAAGTGTGAATTGTTCGACACTTTGCTGAGCTAGGCTTGAAATTGTGGATTCTTGAGTAACTTGTTGAGCTCCGATCAAAGATGGTGTTGGTTGAGACACTTGTGGTAGACTTGAAATTATGGATTCTTGGGTAAGTTGTTGAGCTCCGATCAAAGATGGTGTTGGTTGAGCACCGCTTGAAGATATGGTTTGTTCAGAAATTTGTTGTGCTGAAGCTGAGTTATTGGTTGTTTCCGCACATGAAGCTAATAGTTCAGGTGATAATATTTGTGAAGGATGGTTGAATGGATTTGGTAGTGCGGATTGTGGGTTTAAAGGAGGTTGACCAGGAGCAAGTGTAGGTTGTAGTTCAGAAACAGGAGTTAGTAAGGTATAAACCGAAGTTACTTGGCCTCCACTTAATGTAGATTGATTTGGCTGATCAGAAATAGCTCTAGTACTAATATTTTCTACTGATATATTTACTGATGGGTCTAAAGATTTTTGATTAAATCCTGTTTGGTTTAATTGGGTTAATGAGTTAGGCAAACTTGTGCTACATTCATTATAATTAGACATATTTTGAGATAAAGATGTTGAGAGCGATTTATTCGTAGGTAATACTACGGGAATATCAAAAGATATCGATTGAGTTACTGTCATAACTTGACCTGCCTGACCTGGATTTGCAGCAATCACACTACTAATAGAAGAAAATTCTTGTTTCAATGTTGGTTGTGTAGCACTAAGTGAAACGTTGGTTATTAAGCCAGATTGAATTAATGACACAGATTGCGTAGAAAATGAAATAGCTGATTCAGAAGGTAAAGTTGTTGGTATTGTAAATGATTTAATATCTTTCTGTTGAAATGCTTGTCCAACTGCTACAGGCTGGGTTGCAAATGAAGCATTGGCAGCGATTGGTGCCATTAAATTAATGCTTGGAGTATTTGAGGCAATGGGTGAAACAGGATACATGGAGGTACCATTTTGTATTTTGGAAAGATTCGTTGATGAAGCGAAAGGATTCAGATTTTGGGATGTTGGAACAGTGATGTTTTCCTGTTGAACTAGATTTGCAGCAAGTAAAGTAGTTGTTAATAAACCCGCGATATTATTTGAATTGTTAGAATTTATGTCAAGGCTTGGAGTATTATTTAAGAGTGTTGGTGCTATGGAACATGTTGATTCGGCTAAAGAAAAAATTGTCTGTGTCTCAGATAATTTATTTTTTAAAATAGAATTTTGTACGTCGGCAAGATTCGTTGACGACATGGAAGGGTTTGGAAAATTAGAAACTTGTGGTACCATGACAGGGTTATTACTTTGCTGATTTCCATAATAAGTAGTGACAGAAAATGAATTTCCTGATGTTGGTAAATTTGGTAAAATAGAATCGAAATGTTGAGAATTACCTAGTGTAGTAAAGGATTTAATATTTTCTGGTTCAAGTGAATATCCAATTGGAATGGACTGGTTTGCAAAAGTAGTAGTGGCAACTATTGGCCCCATTAAATCAACACTTGAAGTATTTGAGGCAACCGGTGAAAGAGAATACGTGGAGGCATTATTTTGTATTTGGGAAAAATTCGTTGATGAAACGAAAGGATTAAGACTTTGGGATGTCGAAACATGGATATCTTCCTCTTGAACTAGATTTGCACCAAATAAAGTAGTTGTTAATAAGCTCGTGATGTTATTTAAATTGCTAAAATTAATAGCAACCTGAGTTATATCTTCTCCAGCATTTTGACACGTACTTAAAGTTTGCGGTAAAGAGACATTAAATTGTCCTAATAATTGTGAATAAACGGTTTCATTCGATATTTCAGCCAACTTGGTTAGCGGCAGCGGAGATAGGTTTGTTGTTGATAATATTTGACTTCCAATAAAAGTACTGTTGATTGCTTTCAAATCGCCGTTTAAATTATCAAAATTAACACTTTGAGTGCTTAAACTTTGATCCTCAGACACATTTACTCCTAATCCTACATTATTTGTAGTTTGATTTAAAAGATTTGCCACAGAAAATGTTGTAATTTTTGGTGTCTCACTTTCCATCGTGTTGTTACCAAGAGAATTAGCAGAACTTGTATTTGTATCATTATTAATCCCTCCTAAGACAGGATTTGTGGGAAGATTAGTAGTTGTGAGAAGCAAATTTCGAAACGTTTGACTTAGATGTATTTGTGTTAAGTTATAAGTAGAAGTCGTTGCATCAAAAACATTTAGTAGTGACATTTGGCATTGAGAAATTTTTGCCTCATCAGAATTTTCATTTCCTCCAATTCTAATAGTAGAAGTCGTTTCATTAGATAATATTGACGCAGTAGATTGCAATAAGGTCGTATTACTTATCTTATCTAAAGGTTGCATTGATATCGAAGAAGTCGATTGTGGTGTAATTGATCCAGTAGTTATTGATTGCGAAGTAACTTGATTTATTATTGTTGTACTTGATTCGTTTGCAACCTTTAACGTCTCTGTTTGTTTTGTATTTGTAGTTGTTGGACTTAAGGTATATTGTTTTTCTACTTTCACAGCATTAGCTGCACCTACACTAACAGCTACAGTTGTTGAAGATCCCATTTGCGGCGCAAATTGTTGAGGTTTTAAAACACCAGTTTTTGGAGTATCACTTAAAGAAATCGATGTAGTGGTGGTATTTAAATATTGAGAAGTTTTTAAGTTTGGTGGTTGTGTCGGAATGATTCCTTTTGGAGTGGTTAAAATCTCAGATAAGATATTATTTGCTAATATTACTGGTTGTGTTATAGGATTTGCAATAACATTTGTATTCATTTCGCCCATTATCTCAAGGGCGCATGCCTCTTCAGTATTATCATTAAAGTTTTCATCAATTGGATTTTTGTTTTTCTTATTAGTTAGTTTCAGGAGGTTAATTATATAGTCTTTGTTTTTGATTCCATTCGAAATCGACTGCAAGCTTCTTAAATTTGTTGATAACAAAGATGGAGGTTGTTGATTTTGATTAATTTGGTTTATTGTTAATGGTTCATCGCCATAAGATGGGGGACGATTTTGACAAGTGGAAGTTAAAGCTTCATTAAGATGATTTGAAGGTTCATTTCCATTAGCTGCAGTTGGATTTAAACCAATAGCAGTAAATGCTGCATTAGCATGATTTGAAGGTCCATTTCCGTTACTTGGTGGTGGATTTTGAGCAATAGGAGTTAAGGCTTCGTTAGGATGATTTCCATTAGTTGGAGACGTATTTGGACCAATTGGACTTAAAGCTTCATTGGGATGAGATGCAGATTCATAACCATTAGCTAAGGGTGGATTTTGAGCATTAGGAGCTTGATTAGGAGAATTTGAAGGTTCATTAATATTGGGTGGAAGCGAGTTTTGACCAATAGGAGCTATAGCTTGATTAGGAGGATTTGCAGGTTCATTGCCATTAGGTGGGGGTGGATTTTGATTAGAAGGAGGTAAAACTTCATTATTTGGTGATGGTTCATTAAGATTAGGTTGACTTTGTGGACCTGGTAAATTCATTATCGATGGTGTGACTGCAGTAGCAACTTTTGTATTTTCATAAGCTATCTCGTCACATTTTGCTAATATTTCATCGACGTTTAAGTTGCTTTGAACGTTTGAGAAATTTAATGGTTTTAATGGAAACGAGAAATTAAGAGTGAAACGATGAGTCACCATCGTGACAACAGGAATTGCCATATGACTAGCCATACATTCTGCACTTGGTGTTGGAAGAGTAGCCAATTCATTCATCAATTTGTCGTTGTTTACTGTTGGATTTATATCACCGATTGAATTTGCTTCTGTAGACAAGATTACACCTATCTTGTCTGTTGACTTGTCTGCAGACAAGCTAGGTGTATTAGTCGTAACTTTGCAGCTACATGAGGAACGTTGTGGACATACATTCTGCGGCTTGTTTAAAATATTAGTGAATGTGTCAGATTGTGTAACTGTGTTTATTGAGTATTCCCTTTGCTCTTTTGCACCTTCATTTACATTAGGAACAGCACTTGGGTTTCCAATTATCGGTGAAACTTGTTGGGGTTCATCAGTATTAGGGTTATTGCTTGTAATGTTAATTGTATTTGAATTTATATCTGTTACAGGAACACACGTAGTTACTAAACCTTGACCCAATAAATTTGAATTAAGCGTACTAATCCCATTCGCATTATTTATTGATGTATCATTTCCATTTAACGATCCCAAAACATTACTACCTACCGGAGCATTATTAACTTGGTTTCCATAACTAGGAGATGTCTGTTCAGCTAAAGCATTCGTAGCCATCCCTACTTGTAATGATTCTTCAGTATTTAAATTTGAATTAAGCGTACTAACCCCATTCGCATTATTTATTGATGTATCATTTCCATTTAACGATCCGAAAACATTACTACCTACCGGAGCATTATTAACTTGGTTTCCATAACTAGGAGATGTCTGTTCAGCTAAAGCGTTCGTAGTCATCCCTACTTGTAATGATTCTTCAGTATTTAAATTTGAATTTAGCGTATTAATCCCATTTGCATTATTTATTGATGTATCATTTCCATTTAATGATCCTAAAACATTATCCCCTACCGGAGTATTATTAATTTGGTTTTCATAACCAGTAGATGTCTGCTCAGCTAAAGCATTCGTAGTCATCCCTACTTGCAATGATTCTCCAGGATTTAAATTCGAATTTAGCATATTAATCCCATTTGCATTATTTATTGATGCACCATTTCCATTTGCTGATCCCAAAACATTATTACCTACCGGAGCATTATTAATTTGGTTTCCATAACTAGGAGATGTCTGTTCAGCTAAAGCATTCGTAGTCACCCCTCCAGAATTTAAATTTGAATTCATCGCATTAATGCCATTTGCATTATTTATTGATGCATCATTTCCATTTAATGACCCCAAAACATTATTACCTACCGGAATATTATTCATGTGGTTTCCATAATCAGTAGATGTCTGTTCTGCTAAAGCATTCGTAGTCACTTGTAATAATTCTTCAGGACTTAAATTTGAATTTAAATTAGTAACAACATTCGTTGATGCTCCAAATGGTAATTGATTATTTTGATTTAAACCTGTATCCGAAGGCTGTTGAAGCACCGAATTGACAGTTGTCTCTAAGTTTGTATTATCATGTCTGGTAGTTTCTGCAAATTCTAATAAATCGGTAAAAACATTTAAATTACGATTGCAAGTTGTTGAATACATCGAAGGGGTTGTGTCAAAATTCGGCGCATTTCCGTAAACATTGGTAACAACATTAGGCGGTTCTTGATTACTTTGGATTAAAGCTGTTGTGCCAAACATTGCATCTTGCTGTTTTGTTGTTTGTGGAACTCCAAATAAATCGGTAAAAGAATTAATATTAGGATTAGGTGTTGTTTCTAAAACGGCTGCATTACCATAAGAAAAAGTAGTAGGTATCGTTTGTTGCAACATGTTCATTGGTGTATCTAACAGAAAACCTTGTTGTGTTGTTTGGAAAAATGAATCTACGAAATTTAAATTTGGATTATTATTATCGGCAATAGGCACATTCCCAATTAACCCATTATTACTATCCGCGGGGTTTGGGAACTCGTTTATTTGATTTAAAGGAGCAGAAGAAGTTTGTTGACCTAACAAGTTTGTAAGCTGGTTAATTTGATTTAAAGGAGCAGAAGTTTCTTGACCTAACAAGTTTGTAGTTGTAAGTAAAGCAGTGGTTTCAGGAACACCTAATAAAGAGTCGAAGTGATTTAAATTTTGATTAGATGTCATTAGAATTGAAGGTGTAGTTTGTAAGGCTACAGCTGTTGATTCTTGCAACAAATCTAGTACATATTGATCCATAGACTCTGATGTACCCACTCCATTAAGAATATTATTTCCTTGCCCCATATTGGTTTGATAGAGATTCGTTTGTTGCATTTGAATTGGGTTGGATGAGAATAAAGGAGGATTAGAAAGACTATTAATATTCTGATTAATTTGTTCTGAATTTGAAGTTACATTACTATTAGCATCACCAGCCTGATTATTTACCATATTTGGAAAACCTAAAGAGGTATTTTCAGTTGTAATAGCAAAATAAGATTTTGTGGAAGGAGTTTCTAAATGATCTGATGGCGAAATAGTAGTTTGCTTCAATCCAGCATCAAGCAGTATATCAAAAATGCATGCATCAACAGAATCGGTTGCCAATGAATAGGATGCATTAACCATATGGTTTAGTGAGGCATGTTCAGTGATGATATTCCCTAAAATATCTGTTGATTCTAATTTGGATAAATTATAGTTATTTGTATCTTTAGCACCCTTCATTTGCTCTGTATATGTTTCACTCTCCTTAACGCCACCTTTTGAGTCCCCAAGATTTTTTTGAGGTACAAGTTGGATATATTTAGGTGTAGATGCATTAATAGATGTAGTAAATAATAAACGAAGATCAATTATGCATCCATCTTTCATATTTTTGTTTGGAAGTGGGAGATATATATCAGTTGTTTCAATAGCCCCGTTAGATGATTCTAACTCATTAGTTCCAGAAAAGGTTTTGTTAGGAATTGGAAGAATTATATTAGTTGCTACAATAGGTGCATTAAATTGGTCATGTGATAATTCTAACTCATTCATTTCAGAAAGCGTATTAGATGAAGGATATAAAGTAGATTGATTCGAAGCTAATTCCAATAAATTTTCGTATTCACAAATATCGTTTAATAATTCAAGCTCTTCATCATCCGTGGATAAATCAGAAATAGCTTCAATTGAAGACACGCTTTCATTAGAAGACGCAATTAACTCATTCGTAAACAAATCTAACACACTAGATGTTAGCTCTTCATTGTTCAATTCAGTTAATGAAGTTGTGGATTCTAAATTAGTTAAAGACACTTCTGATTCAATACTGGTAATAGATTCACTAATAGAAGACATACTTTCATTGGAAGATGCTATTAACTCATCGGTAATTAAATCTAATACATTAGATGTTAGCTCTTCATTAGGAGATGTTAATTCATTTAAAGAAGTGGTAGATTCTAAATTAGTTAAAGATGTTTCTGATTCAGTTGTGGAAGAAGATTCTTCCGTGGTTGAATTAATTTCATTAACAGGTGTTTCTGGTTCTAATTCTGTAGATGTATTAGAAACAGATTCTTCCGTAGGAGATGAGTTTTCGGTTAAACTTTCTGATGAGGTTTCTGTACTTTCTGATGATTCGATCTCAATCGAACTAATAGATGTATTAGAAGTAGTAGATTCAGTATTGGAAGTATTTTCAGCTAATGTGGTTAATGTTTCAGTTGATGAATTAACAGATGTACTAGATGTAGTAGATTCAATCAATGTTTCAGATGATGGTTCTGATTCGGACTCATTATCTATCATAGTCGTACTCTCTTCAGTTGTACTAATAGAAGTTGTGCTAGTTGATTTCATTTTCGTGGATTTAACCTTAACTTTCTTTTCCGATTGTTGAGTTGTAGTTTCTGTATTGGGTACGGTGCTCTCTGTGGATTCATTAGCTTCAGTGATGATGCTTCCTGTACTTGTCATAATAAATGTTGTACTCTCTGTAGATTCACTTGATCCAGATGTTGTTATACTCTCTGTATTCGTACTATTTAATGTGTCGTTTTCAATTTGCTTAGTTCCAACAAGTTCTTCGGTTGTTTTTGTAATTTCTGTAGTATCATTGGATTCAGTGCTAACTGATGTAATTATGCTTTCTGTAGTGGTGTTATTAGAAGTTGTAGCATTTTCTGTAGAATTCGTTCCAACGATTGCTTTTGTAATTTCAGAAGAATCATTTGATTTAGTGCTTATTGATGTAGTTATCTTATCTGTAGTTGCATTACTATAAGTTGTATCATTTTCTATAGAATTATTTCCAAGAAATATTTCGGTAGTTATTGTGCTTTCCGTTGATTCCGTCTTAATAGATGTTGTTATGGTTGTTTCTGCTGGTTTACTGGATTCGGTGTTACTGCTTTGTTCTTCTTCACTTCCAACTGATGCGATCTCCTCCTCCGTTTTATTTGTATTAACGTTACCTTGCGGAGTCGTTATTGAAATTTCGGTAATTTTTTGATTATCGATTATAATTTCTTTTGGTTTGTATGGTGTGGTTTTTCTGATACCTTTATTTTTACCCTTCTTTCGAGAAGTAAATTTTAAAAGCTTTTTAAAATATACACCATCCGCGGTATCTTCTTTAGGAAAAAGAAGCTCTTCGACTGAAGAAGTCTTCTTGTCAGATGCCATGGCTACTTTTCCAAGATTCCAACTAGTCGTCATAGTTTTTTTAAGTTGACATAGTTCTGTCATAACGTTGTACGAATCATTCACGTTATATAAAACATAACTGCCGTCTCTAGAAAGAAAAGCTGCACTTGGCTCGAGCGAGCTTTGATTAGGACCTAGACCTTGATGCGGTTTTAATAATGTCCGAGGTCCTTCGCGAAGTGTTGTTGCAGAACTTGTAATATCCGTGCTGTAACTGGATCCACTAACAGTTTCAGCTACCGTACCTGCGGTTTCATTAGAGGTTGCTATTTCAGTTTTAAAATCGGTATTTTTATTTTCTTCCTCTCCATCTCCTTCTGCAGTAATGGTTGTGCTGACACCGCCCTTTTTACCCGGTTTAAAAACACGTTTCAGAAACGGCTTCTTTGTACATTTAGGTTTCTTTGACGCAGCAACCGAAACGTTATCTTGCGGAACTCTTTTATCGCTACGCTTTGATGGTAATAAGGGCCTCAACTGCAGTAATTTGCGGTTTTCGTGTTGACTCAGTTTGTGGAGGGCATCAAAAATCGATTGTTGACTATAAGTTCCGTTTGCGTCAATTCTATGATTGATTAACCAATGACCCCAGATTATTTCCGCCTTTTCGGGGTAATTTTTATATTCGCCTAAAAGTTATTATATTGATGGTAAGGTTGCACAACAATTATAACTTTTATATTGTGGTGCCCAAAATTTTGATATTCAGAAATGATTAATTATTTAAGGTTAAATCGAACAGGTCTCCGTTTAGTTTGTTGTGCAACCCTATATCATATATTTATTTAAATTAGAGACAAAGTAATTAATTCTGATTGAAAATAAATATATTTATATTGTAAAGGTACAGTTATAGAATATCTTATTTGTATGGGAAAAACTTAAATTGGGAATTAGCATACAATCGATGACGAATCAGGCTTATTTAGGGTTAGCTGTGGATGTAGCGTTATTGGTAACGCTTGCTGTTGAACTACTTTTTATTGTATTATTGCTAATAGCATTATTGTTGATTAAATCCATGATACGTTTTTTTCTTAACGCTTGCACCGTAGATCTACACCACATGTCGCTTAGAATGCGAAAAGAACTTTTTTGTGCATCACAATCTCTAGCCATATGCACAAAAAGCCAATTTCCGGCAACGGTATCTCTGTGGCGGCAGACTTTACATTCGCCTGAAATTGATTTTGCATAGTGCGCAAGTTTTATCTCATTTAATTTGTTTTCAAATTTGTTTTCATTTGATATCTAGGGTTGCCAACTTAACGTTAAGGAGACCTGATCGATTATTGGCATTCCCTTCTTAATGATTGGAATCACTTAATTTATTTTGCATAAACTTAATTTTTGTAAATATTTTTTTGTTGAAATTATTAACGACTGCAAAAGAAAGCACCAACTGTTCAAAGATTTAATGGAGAAAATATTGGACTAAATTAATTATTTTTTGAAACTACGTATATTAATAATATACATATTAATAAATAGTCAAATCTATTTTCTCCACTTACAACCGACAAAAAGTTGGCAACCGATATCATACGGGCAGAAAAAGTTGGTGCAATAAAATAATTTATATTAGTTTATTTGCGATAATCGTTTCCATCTGCGAGAAGATTATTAACACAATTGCATATATAATATGTAAGGAAAAATACCTTATTATTAATTATGTACTGTTAAGTTATAAGTTATAAAAGTTAGAGCTTATTAAGGACCATGATACTTTCGGTGTCAGTTAACTGTCCCTATCCGAGCTCCGTCTCATTTTCTATGGGATACACTACTAGGAGTCAAAAGACCTTCATCCACGATAAAATTGGATTCCGGTTAGAAACATGGGTCTCAAGAGAAATTACAGAAGTGAAAAAATAGATTCCAACGTAAAAGCTTTGCAATTTGCTCGCTCAAAGCACTATAAGGATTGATGGGATTAGTTTATTATGTGATCATTTTTATTGTTTTTTTCATTTATAAGAAATATTTCTAAGTATGAGATGACATTTCTTGTCCACTTTATTTATTCAAATTAAGTGTTCTTGTTGAAATCGAGATCAGAAAGATTTTTTGGTGGTTCGAAAGCTTCTCAAAATATCACTGAGGTATAATGAGTCTGGGAGAGTTCTAAATGTTATAATTGAAGTAAAAGATATAATGTGCTTAAATGGCTTTAGCGCTACTTAGTATAATTTTCAGATGAACTAAAGACCATGCAAAAAGTCAAGGCCTCTCACTTTAGAGACCGATATCTTCGTAACCGCTCAATAAAAAAAATGCGGTAAAGTTTGTTATAATCAATCAGTAAACATTTCTGCGTATATGTTAATTTGCAATTTTCCGCGAAAAAAAAAATCAGATTTAGACTGGTGGTAGGTAACACGATGCGTTCTTAATATGAGGCATATTTCATTTTATCGATATTTCATATAATTACAAGGAAAATCGCGGTTTAGTAGGATGTGGTTATTGCGAAAATGACCGGGCGAATTTCAACGCGGTTTTAACCAAAATGTGTCAAAAATTGTCGTTTGTCGGATTCCGTTTCAAAATTAGGTCATTTTACGGCAAATTCGTCGGGCGGTTACCAAGATATCGATCTCTAAAGTAAGCGGCCTTGACTTTTTGCACGGACTTTACTCATGTTAAAAGAAATTTAAAATGGTTTTCTTTTTTAATCAGTTTTAATACATGTTCCCCAAAATTTTGGTAAAGATTGTTGAAGAGTGGGGCTTTTCTAAGTGTTGGTTCGACCCCTTTGGGGTTGCGAGTTTATTGGGGGTTGTAAAAATTTGTAATTAGAATTTGCGCTAACTGTAAGTAAAATTCAGCCTAACTATAATTAGATCTATAAAAATAAGTAGACTGATCCGGCGCTCTAATATTGTTGATAATCAGCTTGTTCAACGTGGTAGAGCGCAAACATTTGTAGCAAAAACTCCGATTCGGAAGATGTTAAAAAATTTGAAAAACAGCTCATGTCAGCTGACCTTTTCTACATACTTCGATTTTAATGGAGTTTTAGAAATGTTTTTAGTGAGAAAAGTTGATAATAAATGGGTTCACATTATTTCTTGCTTACGTCAATGTGTAATGGGAAACTATATGAATACAGGGTGTCTCACGCAACTGGTTCATTAAAACTTTCTTAGGTTTCACAACTCGTAGAGGCTTGAAATTTTGGTAACATGGGTTGTTCATTCCGATCTATTAATCTAAAATATTTTCAAGATGGCCGCCACTTCCGGTCTACCGGAAGTAGACTTCAACTTCGTTATCTTAAATGGAATGCTATAGTTTTTATTACACCATTCAATTATACATAAGAAAATATGTTGACTTTGATAACAGTTGTTGGTGCCTACCGTTTTTTGTTTTCGAGTTATTTTGATTTTAAGTGTTTTTTGGCAAATGTCACCATGCTCTTTACAAGCCCATATCTCAGCCAACGTTAACTCAAAAACGTTTTGCATTAGTGCGATAACTCTCCATATGCTGCTAAATAGATTGTCAGTTGTTATATCAGTATATCTTATACAGGCTGGTCAAAAATTGAGTTACCCTTTCTCTGTATTCAATTGCGTGAAATTCGAAAATTTTAAATGGAACGCCCCATATTTTCATACCCTATCAGAGAGGAAATTTAATTCTCTACAAATTATCTATAAATATTTCTATACCTATTTATTATAGTTTTCTTGCTATTGAGGAATTTATCAAAATCATAGGTAAAATGCTAGAAATCGTCTGTGTTTTTGTTAGAAGGCAATGACATTTTGACAGTTTTTTGTTTAATTTATTTAAATTATTATTAGTATTATTTCTACAATGAACTGTGATTGAATAAACTTTAGATTGCTAGCTGTAATTTACCAAAAATAACCAAAAGAAAACCGAATAAATGAAACAATGAAAAACAACAATTTAATGATAAAAATTAAAATCAATAACATAAAAGAATGAAAAACTGAAAATTACAAAAATAAATTATGGGAATTTAATTCTCTACAAACTATTTAGATACTTTCCTGCGCCTATTTGTTGTAGTTGCCCTCCTATTTGGAAATTAATGGACGCATGCAATGCTGGAAGCTTCTTGTTTTTATGTTAGAAAGCCATGGAGTTTTGATAGCTTGTCAACCATATTTATATTATTGTTGTCATTACTTAGTTGTATCATCACTTACTGCTGTTAATGTCTTTGAATATCATGGCGAATTATTCCCACGCCAACATTTTAAATTCGTCTTATATTCATGGCGGGTGTAATAAAGTTTTGGATAGGATAAGATACGTATCTCTTAGTTTTGGAAAGATCAAAATAACAAGAAAACATAAATTTCTATCACCAGCAGCTTAAGATAACAGAATAAATGTTTTGTCATATTTTATTGCTTTACCAAATTCTTCGGTAAGAGGTGCTTTGTGCAAAGCACCGTAAATAAATAAACTGAACTCTCTAGGAACATCTCGCTCATCATTACGTCGAATATTACGCCATATCATTGTTTTTCATTGTTTCATTTATGCGTTCTTCTGCTGGTTATTTTTGGCAAATAAAAGCTAACGAACTCGAGTTTATTCATTCGCAGATCATTCTAGAAATAATACCAATGATAATTTAAATAAATTAAACAATAAACTGTCAAAATATCATAGCCTTCTACTAAAAACACGATATGAAGAAAACTATAATAAATAGGTATAACAATATTTATAGATAATTTGTAGAGAGTTAAATTCCCGTTTAGATAGGCTAAAAGGATATGGTGCGTTCCATTTAAAATTTTCGACTTTCTCGCAATTGAATACAGCGAAATTCAATTTTTGACCACGCTGTATAAGGTACATTGATATAACAAGTGACAATCTATTTAACAGCGTATGACGAGTTATTGTACCAATGCAAAACGTTTTTGAATTAACGTCGGCTGAGATATGGGCCTATAAAGAGCATGGTGATATTTGCCAAAAAACACTTAAAATCAAAATAACTCGAAAACAAAAAACGATAGGTACCAACAACTGTTATCAAAGTCAACATATTTTCTTACGTGTAATTGAATGGTGTAATAAAAACTATAGCATTCCATTTAAAATAACGAAAGAAATAAGAAATTGGGGTCTACTTCCGGTAGACCGGAAGTGGTGGCCATCTTGAAAATATTTTAGATTAATAGATTGGAATGAACAACCCATGATACCAAAATTTCAAGCCTCTACGAATAGTGTAACCCAAAAAAGTTCTAATGAACCAGTTACGTGAGACACCCTGTATATGAATTATATTCATATAGTTCATATGAATTTTGCAGTTATTAAAGGATGCAACAAGTAGCAACTTTGAACTAACGATACGTCAGAAATCAGTATTAACATAAGATTACTTGAAGTTTTATGAGGCACAAAAATGCTGCTTCAGGTACTATGATTGTCACAACATGTATTGGATCATATCTCAAAGTTAATCATATTTCTTTGCAGCGGCAGACGTCTTCGAAGCCGATCGAGGCTATACATTCCGTTTATCTCAAGCAAGATAGACTTACACTCATATAATATATATGTCTCTGAATTGACAAAGATTTGATGTACTCATAGTCTACTCAATATTTTGTATGTTTATGCTAATTTATGCACATAGCTAAAACGTGTTAGTATTACTCAATTTTTTATATAATGTGTTTTAAAAAGGTGGATGTAAAGAGCAAATTAATGACAATTTAACTAAGTTAGTGGGCTGGATCATATTTATAAAGTAAATCAGATTTATTGGATTTTGCTAGATGGCCGCATCCAATGTACCCACTATCAATATCTTCAATCAAATCCACTATTTTTGAGTCTATCCAAGATAGACTCAAATTCATGTAAGATACCATGTATTTGGATTCACAAAGATTTGATGTTTTCAAAGACTACTCAACATAATAAAATTGTATGCGAAGTCATAATGTGTAAAATTAAAATATATCAGATTTCTTGGAGGTGATAGACGTCTTCTTAGTCGATCGAGATTATTTTTTCTCGTCTATTTCGAGTAAAATAGAATCAGATTCAAGTAGGCTACATACTATACATATATTTGGATCCATAAAGATTTGATGTTTACAAAGTATATTCAATATTTTAAATTGCATGCAATTCAAAATACTACCATTTCATTTTCGAGCTTCATTGATGAATAATAAAAGTACGTATTCCTCAATTTGTTGCAGAAAAACGAACAAAGTTTTTTCTTAACAAATTTAAAAGAAAGTGTACTACAACCTTCCTAAATTACGCTAATTGAACCTAACCCAAACATTGGGTATTGAATATATTTTGAAATGCTGGACGTAAAGAGCAAATTTGTCGATGATTTGACCAAGCTAGTGGACGAAATTTATGAATATTAAAAATTGGTACCTTCATAAGACTTATTGAGACTCTGTGAGGCGACAAAATGCTTCTTCGGCAATCATGATTATTACAATGTGTTCTGGATGATATTTATAAGTAAATCAGATTTCTTGAGGGCGCGGCCGATGTTTGATGTCGACCAACATTATTTCTTCCGTCTATCTCAAGCAAGGAACATTCAGGTAAAATATTATGTAGATATTTGGATTAACGAATACTTAATATTATCAAAGTCTATCCATACGACGTCTTCGAAGTCGACCGAGATTATTTCTGCCATCAATCTTAAGCAAGATAGACTCAGATTCACGTAAGAACCCATGTATTTGGATTAAAGAATGTTCTCAAAGTCTACTTAACATTCTAAATTGCTTGCTATTGTTACAATACGTGCTGTATACAGGGTGTCTCACGTAACTGGTTCATTAAAACTTTATAAGGTTCCACTACTCGTAGAGGCTTGAAATTTTGGTATCATGGGTTGTTCATTGCGATCTATTAATCTAAAATATTTTCAAGATGGCCACAACTTCCGGTCTACCGGAAGTAGACCTTAACTTCGTTATTTTAAATGGAATGCTATAGCTTTTGTTACACCATTCAATTATACGTAAGAAAATATGTTGACTTTGATAGCAGTTGTTGGTAATTACCGTTTTTTGTTTTCGAGTAATTTTGATTTTAAGTATTTTTTGGCAAATATCACCATGCTCTTTACAAGCCCATATCTCAGCCAATGTCAATTCAAAAACATTTTACATTGGTACAATAACTCATCATATGCTGTTAAATAGATTGTCACTTGTTACATCAGTGTACCTTATACAGCGTGGTCAAAAATTGAATTACCGTTTCGCTGTATTCAATTGCGAGAAAGTCGAAAATTTTAAATGGAACGCCCCATATCTTTTTAGCCTATCAAGACGCGAATTTAATTCTCTACAAATTATCTATAAACATTGCTATACCTATTTATTATAGTTTTCTTCATATTGAGTATTTTATGAAAATCCTACACAAAATGCTGGAAGCCGTTCGTGTTTTTATTAGAAGGCTATGACATTTTGACAGTTTATAGTTTAATTTATTTAAATAATCATTGGTATTATTTTTAGAATGATCTGCAATTGAATAAAGTTTAGTTTGTTAGCTTTTATCTGCCAAAAATAACCAGCAGAAGAACGTATGAATGAAACAATGAAAAACAATAATATGGCGTAATATTCGACGTAATGATGAGCGAGATATTCCTAGAGAGTTCACTTTATTTATTTACGATGCTTTCTTGGCAAATATTATTCATCTAAATCGACTGAAGTACCTCTTACCCTCTTAATTAGAACAAATAGGCACAGGAAAGTTTCTAGATAGTTTGTAGAGAATTTAATTCCCTTAATTTATTTTTATAATTTTAAGTTTTCTATTCTTTTATGTTATTGATTTTAATTTTTGTCATAAAATTGTTGTTTTTCATTGTTTCATTTATTCGGTTTTCTTTTGGTTATTTTTGGTGAATCACAGCTAGTAATCTAAAGTTTATTCAATTGCAGTTCATTGTAGAAATAATACTAATAATAATTTAAATAATTAAAAAAAAAACTGTCAAAATGTCATAGCCTTCTAATAAAAACACGACCGACTTCCAGCATTTTGTGTAAGATTTTCATAAAATACTCAATATGAAGAAAACTATAATAAATAGGTATAGCAATGTTTATAGATAATTTGTAGAGAATTAAATTCCCGTTTTGATAGGCTAAAGAGATATGGGGCGTTCCATTTAAAATTTTCGACTTTCGCGCAATTGAATACAGAGAAACGGTAACTCAATTTTTGACCAGCCTGTATAAGACATACTGATACAGCAAGTGAAAATCTATTTAACAGCATATGAGGAGTTATGGTACCAATGCAAGACGTTTTTGAATTAATGTTGGCTGAAATATGTGCTTGGAAAGAGCATGGTGATATTTGCCAAAAAACGCTTAAAATCAAAATAACTCGAAAACAAAAAACGCTAGGTACCAACAACTGCTATTAAAGTCAACATATTTGTTACGTATAATTGAATGGCGTAATAAAAACTATAACATTCTATTTAATATAACAAAGTTGAGGTCTACTTCCGGTAGACCGGAAGTAGTAGCCATCTCGAAAATATGTTAGATTAAAAGATCATAATGAACACCCCATGTCACTAAAATTTCAAACCTCTACGAGTAGTGTAACCTAAAAAAGTTCTAATGAACCAGTTACGTGAGACACCCTGTATAATTGTCTGTGGTAAATCAAACCAAGCTTTATGAATCCGTAGTTGGAGATCGTGTTAAATTATCTGGAGTATTTTAGTTATCTAGAGTCCTTTCCATACTTTTTGTTATATCTCATCCCATTCTTGTTCAATGAGAGACCGACTAGGCCACAGGAAGACGGCGACGTTAGCTTCTTCCAAAAAACGTATTGTAGCCTTTGCCGTATGATGACGCGTATTATCTTGTTGGGAAATGAGATTTTTCAGCCCTTGATAGCATGATGGAAGATATGGAAGTGTAACGACTTTTAGCACATTTGCAGTATAACAAGCGGAATTTAAGTTACCATCAATGAAGACCAAGGGTGGTCTGCTACTGTAACATATTGCACGTAATATACAATAATGTACGTAATACTGTGCACGTAATACTGTGAGGGCTGTATTGCGTTCTACAAAAACTATTGGATTTTTCCGTTCTCCACACATCCCTCTGAACAATATCTTGATTTTCTCCTGACTTTTCTTCCTCATTCATCCTTTTTAGAGCGGCAAACAACATTTTTTGCTCGTATTTTGTTCATTTTGAGTTGGGAGCTTAAAATCCCGGAAATGTAGATCCATCAGTAACTGTGGATTTGGTGCTGGTTCTGGCCGACCTCTCGCTGACCTTTCACAGAACATATTCTCTATAAAATATATAACTGTTCTAAAGTGTATCCAGAGCTCGAATCACGAAGTAAGAAAATTTTTGAAAAGGTCCGAATTGTATCATCAGTTTCCTTCATCATTTTCTTCAAAGCTGCAACACTGCATATCTTTTGTTTTTTGGTGATAATTATGTGGCGAATTTTCAAAAATTTTAACACGGCTATTTCGCTAAACTTTCTCCTTACAGGACACACTAAGTTTTCCCCTTATAGATTTTTTGGATTGTATAAATCAAAAGACGTACTAAACAATGTTGATAATCACGAAGATTAATGAATTCTGTAGCTGCCTCATCCCACCTTCGGTCGTAATATAGCAGTTTCTGCCGAAGATGTTATGTGGCACGACTGGGGCAATTGTATCTATATCAAACATGAAACGAAACTGTTTGCTGATTCTAATGATACTGCTGAATTTGAATTACTGCTGAATTAGATAATCTAATGCCAACTGTTATTATTCCTGAAGGTCTTTCAGTCTGAAAAGGCGGTGGTATATTTACAGTATTTTGAGATTTGATAAAAGCTGACACAATTGCACCTCTATCAACACAGAAAATACATCAAAAAAGGTATGCAGTATCCACATCAACAAAGAGAACATCTGAAAAAGCTGAATAATCCACCAAATAAAAAAGAACAATTGAACAAGCATTCACGATCAAAAGAAATTATAAACCAAATGAAAAATTGTAAAAAAATCAAAAGTCAGATGAAACATCGAAAAACGCCTACAGGAAAAAAAGAAATGTTGAAATTATTTTTTTTTCTTGCAGTTATGTAATTTATGTTGAACTTATATATTTTGTTACAAAGGTAATAATAATAGGAATTAATTTATGGTTTGTTTAGTAGGTACAAAAAATAAAAAAAAAATTAATTTTTGATCTCTTTGCATTTTTTCTTCGTAATTTTTATAATTTATGTTGAACTTTAAGGATGATTTCCAGCAACAATTTTATTTTTAGGAGTTTGCGGTTTGTTCCAAAGAAAACTACGTTAAATTCTCTATAAATTTCGATCAAAAAACAAAAATTGGTTTGTTTGTTTTAATGAAAGATTTTAATAAAATATTTCAACAAATTCTAGCTGTTGTAATTTTTATGGAAGTCAGTATATAATGATTCCTTAAGATCTGCTTAACAGTGACATGATCACGCTGTGAGTAACACATCACATTCCAAAACGTGCCTTGAAGAGTTAATTTAGACATAACAGTGATTGAGTTATTGTGATGAGTTATTCTATTAACACGTTGTCGGCAACTGGTATATTTGAAGATGGATCCCTCCGGCCACACCGTTGCCATGTTAAACAAAAAACCATTATTTGTGTATACAAAATGATGTACGTAGCGTATTAGATCCAATAACTGTATTATCTTTATATTATATTATCTTTTTTTTGTTAACTTTTATCGAATCTCCAATAAGTGCGGATTGTTTTTTCTTCGAAGAAACTCAACCTGCTTTCACATGGTGCAACTTCATCACTTTAAGAAAATTCCAGTGGTAATGCTTCCTGTGAAGATGACTATTAGGAATCAAAATTTAATTTTTTGTTGTAATAACAGCGTTTTCTTGCCTTTTAACCGATGTAGAATGTATGAAAGTAAGTTTAAGGTAAATCAAATAGGGGCGTCGTAACCACTTCGATGCTGAAAAGCTACGAACGAAGCTACGAACGAAGCTTCGACGTATAAATAAATAAGCCATTATAGCTTTAGACACTTAATAATTTTAAACTTTCAGTGATTTCTGTAGTGTGAGCTAATACAAGTTTGCTGATGACGAAATGTTGAAACCTGCCTATAGATCAGTCACGTTAGGTTGTACTTGTATTGTCTTGACATGGGTAATTGTCCTATTAGACCAACCTGAAAGTTTTTCAAGTAGTCACTTAAAATCATCTAAAAGCAATATAATAAATAATCCCGTCAAATAAAAAATGATTTATTTATACCGAAACATTATTTAAATAAGTGCTTTGTTGTGTTGATGATTTATTCGACTATGGTTGGGATTCATGTTGCAAGTTGTAGTTGTAAATTAAATAGTAAATTAAAAAAACTTCTTGCTTAAATATCTATTTATTTGATAACGGTTTCAAGCTTTAGCTCAACACCAGACTAAACTACATAAAAATATTATAACATTCAAAGATTAATTATGTTAATTATTGTGAAAATGATGTGAATAGCCCTATATATTTATTTTATCTTTAAATGTTACGTAGATTCGGCTGATGAAAAGTTAATGCTTGAAACCGGTACCGAATAAATAAAAAATTATTTAAGCAAGTAAGAACTTTTTGTTATATACTGTTTAATTTATTCGATTTATTTTGATGGTTTTTTTTTGAATTTAATGATCCAAATGTTTAATTGAATGTCATGTTAATTTGAATTTTATTTCGACGTAAATTTACGTTTACGAGTTGTAATTTTGGGTCATCTCAAAACGATGTGATTACAATCACCATGTAAAATATTTGCTACACCGGGAGTCTGATATTGTTTCCAAATTTAATTCTATTATCCGGTCTAGTCGGATTATTTATTTTTTATAACATTCTGTTTGTTATTATAATCCTAGGATAATCACTTGTGCGAGACAAGGGAGACGCAAATTAATTTACATTCAATATCTGTTGCATTCAATCAATTACTAATAATTGGGTGGGGTATTTACTATGTTCACATAGATGATGTTGAACTACTCTCTCAAAAGCGGGTATCGTCCCACCTTGATACAGATGGTCTCTTGTGGGCCGTAAAGTCGAACTATTAGTACGTGTCCTTTGGGACCAATTTATACACCGACAAACGTGATATTCGTGATAAAAATTGGAATGCTTTTTTTCGTTGTGGGCTATAAATATTAATAATATTATTAGAAATTATTTAGTATCAATTGTAATCAATCGAAACAAGATTACATATATAGTTGATTAACCTTCATGCATCTTGTACATGGATAATACAAGTATTAGGATAGATGATATAAAAGTTGTTGATTATTATAGTATTCATTTATGCAGACATGAATCTCTACCTGTCATACGGAATCGTAAATATACATATTTATGATTCCATCACCGATATGAAATAAACTATGATGAGTAATATGATTTTTTATCGACTGAAAAATGGTGATCGATACCGTGACTGCTTCAAAATCTTTTAAAGAATTAATTATTTTTTTCATTTTTTATTGCTGCAAATAGAAGAGTATGTGAGTAGAAATACATTTCTAAAGGAAATTAATTAAAGGTGAGTTCTTTTGATCACAGTGCAACGGTTCTAAATTGTAATCAGCACCCTTTACCTGCTATCAGATTTCGTGTAAAAACAGCTACACTTAAATGGGGTTCTCGTTTGTGCACAACGCTATTTTAACGCTGCATCGTGATCAAATAAACGAAAACAAAGACAAAATGGAATTGGAAATATGTATAGATATAAGTAAGATTAGTTACTAACTAGTAGTTATAATTAAGATAATTGGTAGTTACTAACTAATAGTAAACTTAGAAAATTTAAAGTGAATTGAAATTAGTTGTTCGGATAAAATTGGCTTGTTAAGAACAATCTAGAAACGTTAGTAAAAGAAATTGCGACGATAATTGTGTAAGTATAAGAAGTCGTACTCCCAGTTCGCCAGATTCCGACACAATGAACGTGTCACCAGAGGGCCCAGACATACAGTTGCCAAAAGACTTTCTCGAGGTCTCAACGGAAAAGTACGAACATAATGCCCGGAATAGATCTCGCTCTAAGGGCCAAATGTTGGCCGAGAACAAATTAATTGGGTGCTGGATTTATATGGGGACAAAAGAAATAAGGAAAAGAGAGAAAATTAATAAATTCTCACTTTAATTCTTGTCCCCTACTTCTTTTAGCTCGAAATAGAGCAATAAACATTAAATTAAATTTTTGGATAAAAATTTTAGTGGAATTAATATATCTATATGCCACTTTACTTTACTAAACTAAATATTTTTGGAATGGGGGATAAACATAATTAATTAACATTTCTATGTTACGGACGGTTTTCGATTTTATATGAGAAAGCTAATAAAATAATTAAAGCCCAGAATCCGAGCTTTGCCGAATGTAATCAAAACGAAAACCACGCCAATACTAATATTTACTTTAACATCAACAACCACAAAAAGTAATTTTAAAAAGCATACTTCCGGCAACTCTAGTTTGTTAATGTAAATATCTACATCTAAAGTGTAGACATATAAACAGTTTTTTATTGCTTCCCCAATTACTTCGTCATAATCACCAAATGTTAAAATATCAAAATAAAACTATTTCATCTTTTCTTTTGCCTCTTTTGCCTGATTTAATATTGGATTATGAATTATAAATTAGGTAATTTTCCATGCCTTATTAGAATTATAACTTAAATAAAAAAAATTTAAACTTCAAACTAGCGATATATTTTTTAATTAAAATTATTTTAATGAAAAAGACTTACTTTCAATAGTTGAAACTAGAAAGAAGAAACATAAATCAAACATCATAAAATTTAAAGACATCTTAATTTACGAAAATTGAATAAAAAAGCAATTAAAAAATCAAATAAGTAAATAAGTGAAAATCTAAAGATGTCAAATAACTATAAATAGACTTATAATTTGTACAAACTAACGATGGAACGAATAACAGTTTTACGAAAAGCCAAATATCCGGTTATCCGGCTATTATGTGTAACTGTCAGTTTCAAAATCAGTTTTATATCATATACGTGTGTCCGTTATCCTCGGGATCAGAGGAATATACAGCTGCAGAACATATCTTGATAAAATTTTTCGTGATTTATAAAGGAGAGTATATATTTTTCTCGGAACAAAACTGTACATAAATATGTCAATTCATTTTTGAGACATCTTTTGAGATTAATTTGTAGCATTTCGTAAAATAAAAATTTCCTTAACCATTTTTGAAAAATTGTAAAAAATTAAATTCTTAAGAAAATTCTTGATGAAATTTTTCGTACATACTTTATATGGAAAGTATGTACTTTCATCAAAATAATATCATACTTCTCTCGCCTTGTTTTTTGGATATTAAGTTTTGAACTCAACCTAAATTTGTAGAAATTCATAAAATATTTTACTTATTATTTTTGAAAAAATCATAAAAAACGTATTCGTAGGATATCTTGATGAAATTTAATATAATTTGTAAAGTATGTACTTTGATACGCACAAAACCATACTTGAATATCTCAATTCGTTTTTGAGATATGAATTTTTGGACACAATCGGAACTTTTATTAATTTACGAAAATGACAATTTGCTCCAATAATTTTCCAAAAAAAAAAAACATAAAAATCGAATTCTTAAGACATGTTAACGACATAATGGTATTTATTTTTGAGATATGAATAATTGAACTCAATCCGAATTGTTATTAGTTTACGAAAATAACAAATTTTTTGAAAAAAAAAATCATAAAAATTGAATTCTTAAGGTATTTTAATTAAATGATTTCTATTTGTAGAGAAAAACATGTATTTTTTCATGACCAATACAGCATTTCAAGACCTCATTTCGTTTTTGAGATATCATGCTTTGAACTCGACCTAAATATATAGCATTTCATCAAAATAAGAATGAAAAAATAGGTTTCTGAAACAATTGAATTTGGCTTAAAGTTTTAAATTATAGAGTGAGTTAAAAGTTTAAAATTATTGGAATTTTTATATTTAGCGATTTATAAAATTAAAAAAATCGAAACGAATACCTTTGCAGTACGAATGCAAGAGTTTAACATTCTTATAATTTATATTATGTTCCATCTCTAAAAATAATGTTTATAGATGTTCGAATTTACTTTAGTTTTGTGCTCGCGAATTTTAGTCTCATCTCTGCCTCAAGTCCAAAAAGCAATACCAATGTTATATTTGGACAAAATTTTTTAAATTTATCCGTTAAAACATTAACTTGTAAAGTCAATTATGCTGTTATATTTATTATTAATAAATAGTGGGTCTTCTAGAGTGCGTATCTTATTAAAAAGATGTTTATTAATAAAAGCGTGAAAATTATTGTGGGTACTGATATCGTCAGTCTATATGCGTCATCCACGTATCAGTTCCAGGAGAGAATATGTTCGAAGAAAAGATTAGTTGGGTTCATGATTTATTTTCGACATTATCCAAAAATATTTTAGCAAGAAGGCTCGATAATGGTATCCCCATAGGAAGACCATAGCAAGACAGAAAGTCTATAAAATTCGTTATTAAATTAATCATAATAAAATAGATCATTATCAACACGATATAAACAAATGATTAGAAAGAAAAGAACATTTAAAAAAATCATCATAATCAATAAAAAATTAATTCCTATCAATTTAAGTTTAGAAAACAGCATGGTATTCTAGAATAGGTTCACAAAGTAGTAGGTTCAGCTAAAAATTCCCTAGTGGCCAAAAAACATTGCATAAATTGAATCTCCATCTACCTTATCCAGTATATACATTATTGAAATCATATCTAAAAGAGAGACTGTTTCGCTAAATAAAATACTGCTAATTAGCAGTTGCTACCGACACTTGCTGGAGTTCTTCAAAGTAATATTTTCGGACCAGCCCTATACTTTTTATAAACAGCCGATATGCTTACAACAAACAACACTGTGATAGCTCTTATGTGGATCTCTGTAATTATGGCTACTTACGCATCATCCGAAATAGCATAACAAAATCTACAAAAACAACTTATAGTTGCTGGAAAAATGACTTGATCAATTGCAAGTAAAAATAAGCCCGAGCGGATTTGCTTATAATACTTTCGCTTTAAAAAAGGGAATCTATCCCACTGTTACACTAAACAATGTACAAGTACAAAACGAAGTCAAATACCAGGGAATTTATTTGGATTATCAAATAAAAAAAGTATGGATCAAACGGTTTAACTTGGAATCTTATACAGAAAAATGTAATGGTTTACGAATAGATACATATTGAAACCTGTTTGGGAATATGAAATCCAATTATGGGGCATCGCTAGCGAATCAATCATTTTACAGCTGTATCGATTTCAGTCCAAACTTCTCCGACAAATATAGTTCATCCAAACCGAGATGTAAAAAATTTGTTGCACCAAGCAACTATTAAAAGATTGAATAAAAAGGATCTACTAAAATAATGCTTGTCGGAATAAAGAATATACCTGTTTTTCATGTGTATAAGTACTGTATAAAATGTTCTTATGTTAAAACTTTGCATGAATATGTTTTTTTATGGACCTACTTCTGAGTGAGTTCCTACTATGTTATAATTGTACTGTTATTTTTTCCTGCTGCATTCGTAAATCTACTGCTTAATCTGTTCATAAATAAATGAAAGCGAGCATGAAAGAAGTAAAATGTATTTGTTTATAAACTTTTAAAGTTCAAAACATTTAATAAAATTTATAAACTTGCGTGTATGTGTAGCTTCTTTGTGGAGTTTAGGTCCTTACCTAAAATAAATTGTTGGTAAATTTGGATTTATTTTTAGAAAATGGGAAGTTTAATATTTTCTATATGTACTGAAAAAAGGAGTAAATTCCGTCAGTTACTTTACACTAGTGATGGAACTGGATATCGGATATTTGGTATCATCTCCATTCGGATATTCGGTTATCCGGCTTTTGTCCGTAATTGTCAGTTTTAACCACGTCAGTTTTATATCATACATAGGTGTCCAGTATCTTCCGAATTAGAGATATTTTGTGATTTATAATCGAAAGTATGTATTTACCTTAGAAAAAACTGATACCTAAATATCTCAATTTATTTTTGAGAAATCAAGTTCAAAAAATCGTGAAAATTGGAATTCTTAAGATATCTTGATAAAATTTCTTACCATTTATAAAGGAAAGTAAGTATTTTCCTTAAAACAAACCAATACTTGAATATCGATATTTGTGTTTTTGTCAAAATAAACTTGTAGTATTTCATAAAAATAAGAATTTTCTTAATTATATTTCAAAAAGCGTATACAAAATCGAGTTTCTAAAATATCTCGATGAAAGTTTTGTCATTTATAAAAAAAGTATGTATTTTCCTCAGAACAAAACGATATGAATGCTATACACATTCTATAAAATTAACAATTTCATTAATAATTTTTGAAAAATCGTTAAAAAAGATCTTATTATATTTTGAAGAAATTTATTGCCATTTATAAAGGAAAGTATGTATTTTCAACAATTCATTTTTGAGACATCAAGTTTTCAACCTAACCTGTTTGTAGCATTTTATAAAATTAACAATTTCCTTACTTCCTTGATAATTTTTGAAAAATCGTAAAAAATTGAATCCTTAGGATATCTTGATGACTATATATGTGATTTATAAATGAATGAGTGCACTTTCTCGAGAACAAATCCATGCGTGAATATTTCAATTCGTATTTGAGGTATCAATTTTCAAACTAAACCTAGATTTGTAGTATCATAAAAATAACAATTTCCTTAATTATGTTTAAGAAATCGTAAGAAATCGAATTCTTAATTAATAATTTACTATTTACTTTCTTCAGATCAGAACGATACTTGAATATCAGTATTCGTTTTTGAGATATCACGTTTTGAACTCAATCTAAAATTGTACCATTTTATTTTTTATAACAGTTTCCTTAATCACATTTGAAAAATCGCAAAAAATCGAATTCTTAAGATATCTCGATAAAATTTTTTGTGATTCATAAAGTAAAGATATTCTTTCTCTAGATCGAAACGATACTTGAATATCACTATTTGTTTGTGAGATATCAAGTTAGGACTCAATTTTTGAAAGATCATAAAAAATCGAATTCTTATGATAATTGATGAAGCTTTTGTGATTTCTAAAAAAAAACGTGCATTTTCTTCAGAGCAGAACGATATGTAAATAACTCAATTCGTTTTTGAGATATCAAGTTATGACAAAGCCAAAGCTGGATATTCAGCAATTATCTGGTATTCAGCCGGATTTTACAAAAATGACTGGATATCGAATAATTGCCGGATATCCGTTTCTCCCCTATCCTATCATTATCCTTTCCAGAGGGTCAAATTTAATCTGCGACTAGGTGTTGGCATGTAAAAACTCTTTATGTAAAATAGCAATACCTTTATTAGCTTTAACAAAATATTATATTATAGTTATTTCATTAATCGTCGTAATATATTATTATAACGGTTTTTGGTCATTCAATATTTCACGTATTGTAGTCTCACATTTTGCCTGGGTCATTATATGTTTATAGATTTCAAGTTAAGAATAATAGAATGATAGAAACGCGCATTGTAACGGCAAAAATGTTAAAGCAGAGGAAGACCTTATGAAGAAAAATTTAATGCGTAAAATTGACAAATTTCGGGTATTGGGTAAACCTAAACACTCTCAACGTATGGTGAGTATTTTCCGCTTCTCAATGACCAAAAAAATTGTTTAGAATGCGTTGTTAGGCGTTTGTTAGGTAAAAACTTTGGACAATGTCCAAATTTGGGTATTGCGACTAACACATACCCATCCCAACTTCAGATAAGAGATAATTCTTCAGTGAGCAGATTCTGATTCTAGTGATTCAGATAGCAGATCAATAGCATCATATTTTATTAATACTATAAATAGTAATAAAAGATAAGTATATAAATAAGAAAATACTACAGATTGATGGATTATAAGTGTAGCGATGGTTTAAATTTCTAGAATGAAAAAATTTCAATAAAATATACCCTAAAACAGATTTATTTCACGTCTTTTCAAAATAGCAGAAATACATAAACAAAATTTCAGTATGTTATCGACGAAAAATTAAAGTATTAAGGAAAAAGCCCATTTCAAGCACTAAAAAGGTTCAGATCGGTTATTCCTGTGGAAGAATGAATATTTTTGACTACAAATGTAAACCTGAGGCCTTTTTCAATTAATGCAGTAATAATTTTAAAATAATAACTCTTGGTGTATGAGCTGTAACGTGATCATTACTGATCACTTTATTTAACACCTCAAAAAGTAGTTTTATAAAAAAACTTTTTGATAAAAATTGGTGATGTCTAGCATTTGTTGGATTCTATTCACGAGAGTATCGGCTTTACATAAATCCAAATTTAAGCGATACTCTATTTAAAAAACATACAGCGTTTTCTTTCTTCAATACCCCTTATGTGTAAATTGCTTTAGACTCTTGTGAATATAGCGCTTTCTCATTCTTGTTAGAACAGTAACAAGAAATAGTTTCTTAACTTCGTTAGAGTGAATCAGATCAATCTTATTTTAACTGAGAAAATTTTTAGATACCAAACGTAATAGTTTGGTTGTATGCAAATAGTTATTATTTACTCAAATTAACTATTCCCTTAACAGTACATCGACTTCACGAAAATATATACAAAAACATTCTCTATAACAGTATCATCTGTTAAATATGATGACATCTCTATATGCAATTGTGTTAACGACTTTTTGTCTATTAGAAACGATTATTAGAACAAAATAATTACTTACCAATAAAAGAAGCCACTGCTTTATCTTTTTCATTAATTCCATTTATAATTATAATACCACTATGAACAATGGGTACCATAGCTGATAATTGCCACGTACTATTCGACATAAAACCTGTTTGTCGATTAACATCCGGCGCATCCATATTAATACTAAGTACTTTATCATCCGTGGCAACTATATTAAATTTAACACCTGCCGTTTCTGAAGACCACGACCCATTAAGACTACAGGCGAAATCCTCTGCACTTCCAATTTTTTGAGCAGCCAACATCTCGACGTTGTGTAAAATTTCGCTAAGGGTGTTAGACATGTTACAAGGCAGTTCACACGCCCCATTTGCTGCATTGGCTGTAAACGCAGACATATCAATTAAAGCACCTCGTTTCTCGCTATTATCGGTACCACTGTTTGCTGCAAAAGCTGATAAATCATTTGCAGCTGGAACCGCAACTACGGCTGCAGCTCCAGCTCCAGCAGCACCTTGGGTTGCGGATTGTGCTGTATCGCCTGATGCAGAATCTGAAGGTGGCGCAGTTGCTTCTGGTGGACAAGTCGAACTTTCTAATTGGAGTTAATAATTTAATGATAATTTTAATAAAAATTAAGATATATTACCACAGGTTTCACTACATGTTGAAGGAACACACGACGTGGCATCTACATCTCGTCTATTAACCGTAATGTCTTCTATGGTCGTTTCGGAATAAGTACTAGTTGAAGTAAGTCCGGAAGTTGTAAGGTTATCGTCCATTTTATAGCTTGATATTGTGGTAGAAACAGCTGTCGATTCAACACTACTACTTTCATCATTTTGCGTTACTATTGTAGATAGTGAGGACTCATTAGGTGAATGAGAAGTTGTGCTTAAATTAGCTTCTCTTTTGATTAATCTCCTTAAACGTAGTATATTAAATTTTATCGGCACATCTCTCTTTGGTACTAATAATGAATTTTGCGTATTAATATTTGTTTTTCTTAATACTGATTGCTGCGTCACTCTGCTACCTGATGTCTCAGGTGTTTCTGGTAACGAACTTTCAGGTGGACATGTTAATTCAGACGCCGGCATGGATTTTGGAAATAAAAAACTTGGTTCGTCCTCAATGACGTTTGCAGAAGATTTCTTTGAGTTAAGATTTATTGATATATCATCACCTATACTTTTATCGACTTCAGAATCAGTTTCTTCATTTTCTTCTGAAGTTTTTTGATATCTTAAAGTACCTCTAATTCCTATATTTGCTTGTTTTGTTGTAATTGAAGATTTTTCAGTTGATTTCGTTGTTGAAGATACTATACCTTGTGTGGAAGATGTTACGGAAGGTGTTGCGGAAGATGTCGTAGAAGATATTGACGAAGTTGTTGAAGAAGATGCCACAGATGTTGATACAGAAGATGATGTAGAAGATG
Source organism: Onthophagus sagittarius (assembly GCA_036711965.1). NCBI lineage: Eukaryota > Metazoa > Arthropoda > Insecta > Coleoptera > Scarabaeidae > Onthophagus > Onthophagus sagittarius. Next base: position 58,029,721 of record JASERS010000001.1, read on the forward strand.
ATAAAGATGATGTAGATGGTAATATAGAAGATGATGTTGCCGATGATGTAGAGGGTAATATAGAAGATGATGTTGAAGATGATACCGGCGATGATGTAGTCGATAGTACAGACGATGATGTAGAAGATGTTTCAGTAGATATTTCAAACATTGCCGGTGATTGATAAGAATTCAAATCCATTACACTCATTATTGCGTTTGTAGTTGATGGTAAAATAGATGATGTCTTATGTTTCTTAGTTATTTGAAAATAACGTTTAGGGGATTTAGTTGCTCTTGTTGATGTTTGTGTTGTTGACAACGGTGATAACGAAGACGATGTTGGTGATGAGATAAAATGTTCTTGATCTATATCGTAATAATCTATATTTTTAAAATTAAAAGCGCCCATTGGTTCTAAGGGTATCGAGTAATTATCATTAGATAGATCATTATTTAAAGTTGTCGTTGTATCAACAAAATTCTTTACATTTACTGTAAATGCAGGTTCTGTATATGTGATTACATTTGCTTCTGTATCATCTGTATGAAATTCGTTTTCTGGGTAATTATTAATTTTGTTTAACTTGAGGCTTTCCGCAGTGACATCAAGTGCCGTCCAAGTATCCTCCGTACTTTCCGCGAAATACACATCTGTATTATAATCAGTTTGAAAATTTGACTCGAATGGTTGTAGGGAGGATAACCCCGCATCTTTCGGATGCGATAGAGTGATAGCTACATCTTGTTGTGCAACTGTAAATGGAACCCCCAAATTAAAGGAACTAGCATTGTTTGGAATTGATAACGACACAGATTGTAAAGCGACAGGATGGGCGCTTCGTTTCTTAATTAATTGACCACCATAAGTGCTGTTATCGTTCGGTTTAGGATTCATTTCCAAAATAGGATCGACTGTTACTTTTATTGGCAATTTAATTCCCGTGATTGCGTCAAAATAATTGTGGCTATTATACACAGGTCGCGGAGTGATTGAAACGACGTCCTCCGATTTAACATTTTTGTTTATCCGAGAAGTTATTTCATCATAATCTTTTCTTATAGGGAAGAAATCTTCTACATCATACAAATCATTATTTGATAAATCCTGAAAAATGAATACTTTTGATTAAGTTTTTAAAACGGCGAGATACACACCGTATATTCTAAAAGTAAGCTATTTCTACGATTTCCTTTATGATTAACAAATCGTTTTGTTCGCCTACGTTTTCGGGATTTTGGTACGATCTTTAATGAATCCCTATCTCCGATTAACTTATTACTATGAACGATACTAGAATGAACCATTTTGTTTAAACGTCTTGATGGGGTTCGTTTACTGCAACGAAATAATTAAAATAGAACTTGAGACGAAATTAACTCAACGTACCTCTTCTTATTACTTTCAATGTCCTTAAAAGATATGAGGGGTTTCGGTTGACTAATAAAATTCGAACTTATCTTATTTTCCTTTTGAAAATTAACACGGCCCGATCTCCACATTTTATTTGGATGACCGTGATGTGAAATTCGTTTTATTCGATGCGGATAATTAAGATAAATCTCGTCGATTCGATTGTTTACCATTTTATCATCGCTCGGTAGTGTTGACCAGAATGTTTGGGATAATTTCAAATTGCTTCGTTTTAATGATTTTGAGTCTTTAACACTAGTTGTTCCACTTGGTTGTATGATCAACACTGCACAATAGATAATAACTATGGCACAGGCGCGAGAACATAGTATTGACATATTCTCACAACACGTGAGCGAAAAGGCCTCTCATATCTTATTAGGAGCATCTCAGAAGCGAGCTCTTCCTTTTCCAACTCTCTGCATATATTATTAAAATTTCTCAACCGGAGAACTCACTACGTTTATAGTTCTTCAGAAGTCTTAATCTGACGTGTAACATGTGACAGTATATATTGACAATTAAAGACAAAATTTTGGCAAGTGTAATAATATAATAGAAAAAGGTTTCAACAATTTTATTTGAGAATAATTTAGATTAGAAAATACTTAATATACAATACGTTATAATTATAAGATATCGAGATTATGTTGGGTCAAGTATATTAGTAGCCGGCATTTTATCAGGATTAGTGACAGAATTTTCATTTATTGTCGGAATATTAGACAACAATAAATTGAAATTTCTAGTTAATGCTTTCAAGGAAGGTTTGGTACTACATTTCTTCTTTAGAATTAATTTTCTTGGTTTCGAACCTGTTGCTTTAATAGTAGCAACACTCGAAGGAATCGTAACATCTACATTTGTTGGTTGTTCAGTTATTGGTTCGGTGATTGTAATGATATTATAATTTTCTGATTGTCCAGATTCCAAACTATTTACCGTATCTATTGGAATAAGCGAAGTTGTTATTGGTTTTGCAGTTTCTGATATAATCACAGAAGACGATTTATGAGATTTTGTCGAAACTTTCTTTTTGTTGTTAGCTTTAGCATGTTTTAAATTAACCACATTAATTTCTTCGGGAACATCATCACCCGTTTCTTCGTATTGTCTCTCAACTGGTATTATTAAAATTTTAGTGATAACACTTTTAACATTTTTCTTGTGTTTATGTTGTGCTAAAAATTTTAATATATGCTCAACTAAAAATTATAAATTTAATTTTATTTACTTACGTTTTGTCTCTCGTTTCGCGAGTTCTTTTACATTGTCGATAAATTCCGTGTCATCCGATACCCTGATTATAAATTCATTTGAAGGATCATCTTCGGCTTCGTTCAGTTCCTTGGAAGTAGAGTAAATGGATCGAATCGCTTTGTGTGGTTTCACACTTTGTTCTGTTATATCATTAAAGTCCGATGGATCCAATATTTCCTTAACATTCGATTTTTTAATTTCGCTGGATCTCTTTGTTGGATTCACATATTTCTTTTTAATTTCATTTCGTTTCTGTACTTTCTTCGTAGAACTTGTTTTAGATTTAGTTACAGAAGTAGCTGTTGTTTTTGAAGGTTCTAAATTACTTTTTGTGCTACTTATTGACGTCTTTGCTTTTTTAACCTTGTTTCCTTCTATCTCCCTACATTTTCGATTTAAAAAAATTTGTCTCGCATTATTTCTTGGTAGAACATTTCGTTTTTCTATTTTATTACGATTCTTGAGAAATCTGTTAACTCTAAAATATAAAAAATGATTTGCGTGAATAAATTATTGTTAAATCATATACCCAACGAAAGGCCTTCGAATAAAACGTCTATTTTGGATGTATCCGGGATTAAGACGAACAACATGGGGCGTTCTTTTAAAATTTCCGTGGTGAGAAACTCTTTTTTCTCTTTTAACTTCTGTTAAAAGAGCACTCATATCATCATTTTTATCGCCTCTTTGAAGAAATGGAAACATTTCCTTTATGTAGTTTGAATGCGGTTGTGGCTTTTCGGTGAGAATGGCAGAAGCATCATTACCTATAAAGAGGATGTTAAGGTAAAAAATTGAACATACTATTGTGCCACTAATAAGCATGGTATAAGCGTATATGAACTACATTTTTAAAGGAAATGTAGTTATTCGGAACAAATAGCAATAAACGTTTGTTCTTTCAACATATACATTTGATAGGTGTCATCAAAAGACATTGACACATAATTAAGACTGCTTGTAAGATGACGAATTTACTACATTTTAACCATTTCTTCTATGTTTAAGATAATATAAATTGAGAAACATTTTTAACATTTGTTGCAATCATTTTACAAGAATGTATTTAGTACAAGGTTATTATCAACTCATTGGGAACACCATCTTGTCAAATAGGATATGCTAAAATAGAATATACAAAATGGGTCATAATCATAAGATTCTCCACGTCTTGACTACTAATAATAAACATTCATAATAATTGGGTTAGGTTGGATTAGAATGTTCGAATTGGGAAGATGATGATGCTCATATTGCTACCACCACCTTTATGTGTTATGTATGTTTAATTATGTTGGTTTGACGTACAAACTATATGTGAACAACGGACACACGGATACAGAGATCTGTTTATTAGACCGCATGTTATGATTATGATGTCCTTGAAACCTAAAGATACACCTGTTTCCTCCATCAGAACACACATAAGGTAATGTGGAAGATGGATATTATCAGATGAAAATACACATAATCAATTAGAGTGGATACTAGATGTGATTACCATAAAATTTTGGTGGAGAATTGACTGCAAAATACTACAGAACATCACCAAGCAGAAGAAACTTAATTTAGTTAGGATGACATCCGATCAGTGGTGACGGAATCGGTGTTCGAATTGTAAACGACTCAGAGATAGAAACATTGTTTAATAGACTGCGTGGAAAGGATGCAAAATGCGACATTTACGGAGACATTTATGAATGGATGAGGTTCGTTGATATTGAATCTAACGACAGAATAGTGCGTTTGTATGGTCTTATATGACCAACATAAATTAAATTATTAAACATTATAAAAAATATTTAGTAGCAAAATGACGATGTGTTTACAAGTTATTATATATTGAAAGTACTTAAAGAATCACAAAGATTATTTTAAAATTTTCTAAATATGGAAAATACTGTAAGTAATAAACAATGAACATGTTTTAGTAACACAGAAAAGTAATTATGTAAAAGCTAGGAAACGTGTTCCGCCAAATTCTGTTCATAATATTGCGGATCATGGGATAGTTTGTGTAGAATTATGCTTCACAGGTGGGATTAATTCTGAGCCACGACCAATTAGTTTCAGAGATTTTAAACAATTTACCTATGACAATTTTGCTCGTGATTTATCTCAAATTCAATGAGGGTATATAGGGTATATACCTTGACAATATTGATGACAAGATTTGTTTCTTCAATCGTTACATTTTGTCTTTATTTATTGTTCATGCTCCCTTTAGGGTTAACTCAGCAAAGAAAAATTCTCATCCTTTGATAACTGATAATATTAAATTATTGCGATTAGAGTAGTGATTAAATTGAAATAATACTTACATGAAATGTAAAATGTCAACGCGATTACCTTGCTCTAAGACCCTGCGTAATTTTACTAATTTTTGATACAAGATAGCATTCTATTCCTGAGTGATTCTGACTTAATCACTATTCTTTTCTACATATATATATCCCTACGGTTACTGAAAAGCTTGAATTATTCTTAGCCTCAAAACAGGAGATGATAGACACGTCACTTTCAATTAGATCTAATGCGATTGGTTTCGATGGTATCAGTGTAAGAATGCTGGTGCTGTGTTGTTATCTTACTATTGTCTTGTGTGTTTCATTTTTCTAAATTGTTGGAATGTTTCTGTAATTGATACTAAATACTACTATTCCTTCCAATCATAATGATATAAGGTTGTTCAGTATATTACCTGCAATATTTAAGAGTTTAGAATCGTGTTACTTGACGACTAAGGAAATATTTCGATCCTATTAACAGAAAAAGTGATATTGGCACGGTTGTTTTCCTGATTGATTTTTCCAAGGCATTCAATACAGTCCACCATAGAGCATGTTTGGCTATTCTTCGGCATGTCGGTCTGCCGCGCTACGTATGCCTGTGTTTTTTTTTAATATTACCTAATTTATATTCGATTCTATAATAAATAGAATCGCAGGCAGAGTTTCTTTTGATGTCGTCTGCTTTGATAAGACTGTTATTTGGTCTGGTGTTTCTTATCTTAGGTTCAATTCTCTATTTAGTTTACACACGTTTTGTTGGTACGTTTGTTGCATTACTGTGGTATACATATGTAAGATGATACTCAATTACATTATTGCTTTGTTGTAACTCAAATACATGTTGCTAAGAATTATATTAATTATGATTTAAAGAAATTGATTCATCATGCTTTTCAATTGTGCCTAAATATTAATTCGAATAAGTTATCCATTATAATTTTTGCGAGTCAGAGTGCTTCTGCCCGTGTTTATGAGTTCTTTGACGTTAATGTTTGCGGTATGAGTTTATAGTTCAACGACGAGGCAAAAAACTTGGGCATTATCATCAATTCATCACTTAGATTCATAGCTTAATTGACGTCTCCTAGGCACATGAATCAGCTAAATAAACGAATATTATCTCTCAATAGGGGCAGACGAAGGAATGATGCAACTTGAACTTAAAAGATTTTTTCTTTTATAACTTCTGAATCTAACTATTTATGTTATTTCTCAATTCATTCGGGGGGTTTTCCTGTTTCGGAGTTAATTATTAACTGATAATTATTAGCTGTATTCCATTTTCATCTTTGATTAAATAATTTAGATTTTCATTAAACTTCTATCTTGCTTTATTAAAATTTACATCGGTACAGGTTTCGAGGTTTAAATCCACATCATCAGCCGAAAAACACCCACTTCTTCTTCAACTCCACTAGTTACAAGATTTTATTGGATTACTTTGTTATGCTGTAACATTTCAAGTGACTAGATACTTTAATAATCTTTAATTATAAACAGTTTATGGTGAATAGATGATGGTGGAATGGGGATTTTTCGTTTCACCATATCCATCAATAGATTTGATTCCTACTTACAATTTCCCAGATAGAAAATTTCATTAATATTTTAAAAAATATATTATTAGAACTCTCGAAAACAACCTTAAAAAAAGTTAAAATTAATTTTTACATTTAAGTAAAAAAAGTTAATTTTTACTGGAGATCTAAATATAAACTTAGAAAAAAGAGATGCCAATACTTTTAGGTTACTTGATATGCTTAGTCGATACGACCTCACGTCGACCATCAATGAACCGACGAGGATAACAGTAAATACACACTCACTTATTGATAACATATATGTAAATATAAGAACATTTACCAGTGAAGTAATTACATCTGCTCTGCCTGATCATAAAGCACAAAAGATATCTGTTCCTATTACAATTAACAAAGGTAAAAATCAAGTGAAAAAGGTAAAAAAAACGGATCTTTAGTGTCAAAGTCCTTAGAGAAATACGTGATGAAATGAGTTCGATTGACTGGAATGTTATGAGCAGCTATGAAGAGACCGAACTGTCATATAAAGTTTTTATGGATACCATAAAACCTTAAAAATACTAGTATTGGAAAAAACTGGTTAAATAGTCAAACAATAAAGTGAAAGTAACTTGGAAAACTATTAATTCTCTAAAGCAGAAGGAAAGATCGGTAGATTTTGAGTTTGCTGATGTCCAACACATGTATAGGAGTAATAAAGTAGTACAGTAACAGTATTAAAACACGAACAGCCTACACTATTAAATTAAAGGCTGATTAAAAAAATTCATTTGGGCTTCATCTAACAGAGCCAGATGAAGTCAAATCGGCTATAATGTCATTAAATAATACTGATGCAACTGGCTATGACGAGGTACCCGTGTCCGTCTTAAAAACGTGTGCTAACGAAATTGCTGTGTTTGAAAAAAACCATAATTAGAAAAAAAATGTGAAAAACACCATAATTAAACCATATAAAAAAGGCAAAGGGTTTTACAAATTACCGACCGATCGTACTAATATCTAACATCGGAAAGGTATTTGAGAAGATAGTATTGAAAAGGGTAGTTCAATAGAAACCAAATATTCAGCAACACAGAGAACAATTACATAAAAGAACGATCTACATAATAAATTGATCCTGATAATAATAAGAGCAATTTATCAGTTCCTGGAAAGAGTAGTGGCTGAAATAAATGAATTCAAATGGGCTGTTGGTATGATGATGGATCTGTCAAAAGTATTTGATATGGTTCACCATGATATTCTATTGGACAAATGGAAGCTATAAACCAGAGAGCAGCGGCTAATCTACGATTGTACTGGCACTGAAGTGGCATCAGACTAGATGAGAGTTCTATATGATGTTCCGCAGGGATTTGTACTGGGACCCTTTCTGTTTATCCTGTATGTTAATGATTTACCTGAAATAATAGATGATCTCTTAATATTGTTTGTTGGTGACTCCACCGCAGTCACGACAGCAAGAACTGAAGTAAATACCGTAAATTTACTAACCGTAAATAACCTTAAATTTCCCCACAACTGGTTTGCTAGTAACAATTTACTACTTAATATTGAAAAAACTAACTTTATGGTATTTGGGACTGTAAAGACTACCAAACAAATAAATTTACTATACTCTGATATGCAAATTACTCCCAAAGAAGAAGTTATGTAAAGAATAACTATAGTTTTTTTTCAAAATATGAACAGCAGCATTGTTATGAAACAAGAGCTATAGAAAAGTATTATTTGCTACCATCTAGAACTCAATTTACAAAAGTGCAGAAAAGTACAATTCATTTTTGTATCAAAGTATATAATCACCTACCTAATAATTTAAAAACGAAACCATCTATTACTTTTAAAATTTGTTTAAAGCGTTATCTTTTAGAAAACACCATGTGCACAGTGAATGAATTCTTTGCTGTCAAATTACTAATTGTGTAATCTTTTATTTTGACGTTTTCTCTACTTTTTTGTATTTATGGAAATAAAGTTTATTATTATTATTTTTATTGTTAAGATTTGACACTTACGCTTCAATGAAGTCAATACTTCAAAATATTTTCTATAATGTAAAAGAATCATTATAATGGATCACACCGGTAGCACTTTAAGGTTATGCTTTTATGCCTTTGTTACATAAATGTCACACTCTTATTATTTTATACCCATAGAAAGATATTAAAGCCAGTAAAAACATTTTAATAATTTCTTGGAATGAAACAATGTGGTTTTTATTTTTTCTTTTTTTGAAATTGCGGCCTATCTTGTATATTTGTGTTGCTGATTCTATAGAAATACCTTTACTTTTGTAACTTAGTGACCGGAAGTGTTTAGCTCGCTTTGTTGATTCCGCTTGGAATCTTTTGTAGTGTGATTTATATTTTAATTTATGGTCTATAGCAATCCCAGCAATGTATAATATTTGACTGTGTTTGTATTTTAACAATAGATGTAGGGAAATGTGTTGTACATTGGACCATTTTATTTCTAAAGGTAATGTTTTAAACATTATTATTTATTATTCGCATGTCTTGATTTAAATCAATTCTGTAATGTTTAAGCTTGTAATCATTCATAGCGGCAATGGCAAGGTAATTCATTTTATGGTTGAAGTATTCTTCGAAAGAAAAATTTGTTTTAGACCAAGTTACAATACAGGGTTGTACCTTGTACCAATTATTAAGTATACTTAATTTTATTTTTCTATATTATTATTAACAATAATAAACAGATAGTACAATATGGAAAATAACTACCATTATCGAAAGGAGTAAAATAAGGACAGAAACAAATTTAGAAAGTACTCAAGACCTGATCAGATCATTCAAAGACTGGAAGCAATTCGGCCACCCTGTACAGTTCTGATCTGGCGTCCAGTGACTACCACGTCTTAAAAAAACATGCCTCATATAACTTTCTTATTTGCAACACCGAATTCATATGCTAATTTTTCCAATTCTTGGTTCGGGAGATCATAATGTAAATTAGCAGCTGTTCTCAGCAGAGAAAGTTTGCTTATTTCTTATATTTGACCAAAATGTAAAAATGTCGTTACCTATTAATTAACTTTTCAAGTGACGAAGTACTGTTGTCTTAGCATCTTGCGGATTTACAGCGGCTTGACCAACACAGAATTTGTGCATAAGAACATCTTGTACTGCTGACAGTAAATTTTTTTATTGACTGGTTGTCGCTTATTGCCTAATTTATTTCATCCCATAATTTCCCGTTACCTCACAAAAAAAGCAGATGTGTTGCACCAATCTGGGTTACTTAGCTACCAAATCCCTTCACTTCCCTATTTCCTATCAAAATCCTAAAATCTTATCATTTCCTTGATTCACTTCCCATTTCTTCTCCCTTCCCAATTTCATTTTCAGTTAATTGTCTTTGTTTATCACCAAACTATTTGACTTTTTAAGTGACGAGGTACTGATATGTTAGCAATTTGATGATTTACAGCAGCTTGGCCAACAGAATTTGTACTGCTTTGTATCTTGTACAAAATTTTTTCTTTTGTTCGTAATCACTACGAAAGTCGAAGTATACGTTTGTTACATGTACCTTGCACTGGTCTAAGACTGTTGGTCCAAGGTACATATTTGGTAACGTTTATGAAAAGGCGTTTCTGTCCTATTAGAGTATGTTTACAAGCATCTCCGTTGTTTTTAAATTAAAGAGAAATGACCGTAAAACTTACCTGACCAAAAATTTTTAACTCAGCTTGTAGTATAAAGTAAAAATTTATACTACAAGCTGAGTTTCACCAAACATAAAAATTTACTTGATGAAGATTCTTCGCCTGTCGTGATCTGTGGTAGAGGTTCAGGTATTCTGGAGTGCAGAGTCAGTAGCTGGAAGTTGTCTGTATTGAGAGAACCTCTCCATATTTTAAACCATCCCACTGTTTTGTTTTACAACGATTGTAGTTGCGCTAAATCAACTGGGATGTTTTTAGTATGTGCTATAAACGCCGTGTCATGTATATAGTGAATTATGTAGTTGTATGGATTTATTATTTTAGTGTCTGATTTGTAAATATCGTAGCTGTAGATGTTGTATAAAGTCGGAGATAATGGAGTTCTTTGCGGTGTAGAGCTTAGCTTTGTAGTGTGGAGAAAGATGACGACATGGCATTTTTTATTTCGATTTTCAACGTTCTGTTGTACAGGAATTCGTTTATGATTTATATGTATGGTACGGAAATTTCCACTGTCCTATTTTGAATATTAAACCTTCGTATCAAACTGTAACAAATGCCATGTTTATATCCAGTAACATGGTCTGTTTTTCTGTTTTGGATTTTGAGAGTTTGAATATTATTATGAGATGGACGAGGATGGATGGTTGACTGTTAAGATCTGAATCCGAATTGGTGTATTGGAATTTTGTTATTTATAATATTAAGTAACTTAGATTTGATGATACGCTCAAGTAATTTTCCCATTACAGGTAATAAAGTGATAGGATGGTAGCCCTGAAGAAGATAGTGATTAGCATCAGGTTTGGGAATTGCTATAATTGTATGGAAATTTTGGTATAATGGTGTGGTACTATAATCGTATGGGAATTGTAATTGGGAATTTTGTATGCAGAAGTTAAACAAGATGTGTTTATATTAAGTATAGTGTTGTATACTTCTGAACAAAGTTGTCTGAGTAACTTCTTGGTTATAAGATCAGATCCTGGACATCTTTTCCTTTAATTATATGTTTATCTTCGTCTTCTTGTGTTATTTTCAGAACCTTATCTACATTAAGTTATTACATATTATTACATTAATAAAAAAAATTTGTTTCAATTAGATGGCATTGTAGATTGAAACAATTAGCGTCGTATTTCGATTGCCTAATTCTCTGGAAGGTATGAATCGAACGGTATGCCACCGATGGCTCGAAGCTGGTATGGCATCGTGAGGCACTAGCGTCCCGAAAGACGACGTGTAGCGTCGGCCGAATAAATATCGGCCGACGCATAATTATAGACATGAGAGGATATAAGGACCTGTCTTGCTACGAACGGCAGTACTCGAGCCGCTCTGCCGCATCTCAGCAGCTTTTTTTGGATGTGAAAACATGTTATAGCGCGATATTCCGTTTGTGTTTTTTTTTTCATTTCATTCGAAAACGATATAGGTGTGTAGGCACGTGTTTACGTATGCGTGGTGTTATTACGTGTTATTGTGTGGGTGCGTTGTGCCAAAAGAATTCCATATTGCTATGACCCAATGTTTTAAGGTGGTCGTTGCTGATACATAGGTCTAAATTATTTACCAGGCGTCGGAGTGAGTCAGTTTCGCAAAAATAATGTTTTGAGTTGTTTTACGCATCGTTAAGATTCCGACAATTCTGAAATAAAATTTCTTGACATCAAAAAGATTTTTAAACGATGTTGTGGTGAGGGTTGGACTACTTATACTGTTTGTTTATTCAGTTTCTTTAAAAAGTTATTATTTTAGATTTTACTGTTAACACTTCAATTTACTTGTAATGTTTTGGGTTTAATTCTGTAATCAAATTTTATTGTTACGGTTTATAGTTTACACAACTATTTTTGAAATTAGTTCAAGAAAATGTTTTTCTTTAACTTTAAATTTTAAAAAATAACACAAAGTTACTACTAGAAATACATAATAATACGGATTTAAGAAAATTTATGCTTGTTTGATCTCAATCGTGTATCGTGCGTTTATTTATTCGTTTTCTGAAGCGTTTCAGCGTTTGACGGAATCGACCCTATTTTCAAGTTTTGTAAACAGATTCCGCGGTGGTTGTGCAAGAATAGCCTGTGACCCAAAAATGTTTACCTTGATACCGTCGCATGGCGCGGGATGTTGGTAGATTTTGCTTATGATCGTTAGCAACACATCGTGGTGTTGGAGCTAACCATTTATAACCGCGAGCACGTTGCCAACCATTTATATATCTAAATGCATTAGTACGAATGTTCCGTTTGTCTCCAACCGTAAAAGCGTTATTTGGCTGAGACATTGATTTAACAGCGTTATTGTCCTTTTTTTAATTGAGTGATCAAGGTTTTCGTTTAATGGATGCCAACCAAAAAGAATAATGTCTTAATAAACACTGTTTAGTGTGGAAATAAATTAATTCGAATGATGATGCATGAAAAAAAAAATAATTTGATTGATATAAGATACGATTATTGAAGGATCGTGTCGCTATTTCGTTACGACTTTGGCACCTATAGTCTGTGTACAGTGTAGGTCTTTGGCATTTGACCAATTGAATGATATTTACTCGATTGACTGACCCAATCTTTATATAGACCAATTGCAAGGAGAATTTTCTTCCTTAGCCAATAGCGTACTTCATTCCAAACGATGAACAGCATTTCCGATTCAACCCATAACACTTAGAAACTCGTGCGTTTCATTTCGCAATATAATCTAATTAAAAATCAAAATTGCAAACTAACTCATCTTGAATAGATACATCAAAACGCTTCAGTCGAAAAAATTCTAAATCCTTTGTTTCGTAACGAAAATAAAAAGCCATATTTTTTAATAAATTGCCCTCGATTTTAGCTGATGTTTTTCTTACGATTGCTTATTAAAACAGTTTCGAAAACGGTTCCTGCACATAGGAAATTAAAAAAAGCCTACAACTAAAAATAGGGTCAAATAACGTTTTCACATTACGGTATCTATTTATGTGCGTTAGAAATTTTGGGCAACGTGCACCGAAAAGTTATTCATATGTATATTACAACCACAGTTACAGATAACGAGTTCCTAAAAAAGTCCAGAGAATAATTTCACTTTCGTTTTGTTTTAGATGATTGGCATTGACTGACGACAGATGAAATGGCATCGTCGAAAGATGTGAGTACTTTTAGAAAATTTATCGCATTTTCTATGTCCATTGCGCTTCCACAATGTGTTTAGAGGGTAGACAACCACATGTATCTCAATGTGTGTGGCGTCCAAATATTCCTAGGTTTCTGTTTTGTGTTTTATTTTTCTTTATTTAATTAATTATATTATGATCTGCCGACTTACCAAGCTTACATTTCTAAATTTATACACCAAACAAATTAATCATTTTCGCTTTGGCTTTTAAGTAGAAGTATAAAATATGACTTTTGATATGATAATGAATTATGAACTTATTTCCAGCTTTAGCTGACACAAATACACATTCCATCGGATGCACCGAAGCTATATAGGAATTAAAAAACGAATTTAACTTGAAAACACAAGCACACAATGTTTTTCATCTTACGTTTTCCTGTATGTACACGGTATAAAGCGCTTTTCAATTATTGCTACACTCACACCATCAAAATCTTTGCAATTATAAAATTGTTTGCGATTTCTTATAGAACCCAGGTGAATTACTCGTAGCGTGGCAAAGTTATAAAGCAAAAGGTGACGATGAACTCAATCTTCAAGAAGGAGATGTCGTCGAACTTTTGGATACCATGGATCCTGCAGGACCCACCGTGAAGTATATTATTAATTTAAAAATATCAAATCAAATATATTTATGTGTAATTTCTTTTCAAGACGAATGAAAATGGATCCCAATTTAGATGTATCTGGCGAACAATTATTAGATGCTTCTGCAGCGAAACATAAGCTTTCGGTTAAACCTAGAAGAACGCATACTAGTTCAAGACATTCCCCTACAAGAACAAACTTAAACGCTAGGTAATACCACCAATATTTATATTATATACAGTCACTTTCAATTGACATACACCACCCATTAAGTATTAGATTACAATTTTGAAAGTTTGGTAGAATAAAGCTTTATTATTAAGTAAGAAACGATAAAAGTTTAGTTGAAAAACAAATATTACTTCTAAAATTTTTCAAGAAAAAGCTAGTAGTAGGTTGCATCCCCACGCATAACTATGCATGCATTAACTCTTCTACCCATGCTCTCTATTAAGTGGTCGATGTCTTCTTGGGTTGTCTCGTTCCATGTAACCTTAGTAGCCGACCCATTAATTCCAAACATGTTCAGTGGGCGACAAGGCCAGTGACAGTGCAGAGCAGGGCATAATTTTCAATCCAACCTGATTCAGGAACCTTCTTGTAATCACAGTAATATGGGGTCTCGCATTATCCTCTTGGAAAGTGATATATATTCAACGTTTGCATAAGGCTACTAATCCGGTTCCAGAATGTTGTCGATGTAAGGATAGGCATTCTTAACGACATGCGTTCAAAGACAACATGCATTTTATGTAGTCTTTGAACGCATTGCAAACTCCGTCTCATCGAGGGGAACGATGTCGCCGCACCCTTCTACAACCATCATTCTTTCATAAAAATACCTTGATTTATCACTGAAGTCGATCATTTCATTAATGAACCCAGCCTTGCCGTTCAATGCCATGCAAGTTTGGCTACATTATGGAGAAGTGTTAATGGAGGCTGAAGGTAAGGATGATGTGAATGAAGCCCAAAGGAAGAAGTTCTTTTGTAAACAGTTGTCATCGATAAGTGACGGCTCAAAGCTCCACAGCAATCGACCTTATTTTTTGAAATCGATCCCTGTTAGCCATTCGCCTAAGGAGTTAGCCTTCACGTGCGTTGCTTCATCGGGGATAAAGACCATATCCGAACAACTGCAGTGTGGTCCTAAGTCAGCTTTCTTCTAATCTCTCGGTATGAGAGACCCGCTATTTTTATGCCGATAATTCGGCCTGATAAAATCATTGATATGGGCAAAATTTCGACGAAATCTTACTGAGGGTATTACAAGGCCTCTACTTGATCGCTTCACAATCAAACGATCAGTTTAATCTGCTTATAATTTTGTGGGCAGAAATTCATTAATTATTAGCAAGAAAATGTTAAAAGTTGGAAATAACAATCCTACAGTTTCAAAATTGTAGTTTGTATTTTAGTGGGTGGTGCATGTTATATGAAAGTGAATATATTAACTTTATTATTTAGATGGTTAGTAAAAAAGATGCAAGGAGATAAGAAAAAAGGTTGGGTACCTTGCCAAATTCTTCAATCAGCAGATGAGCCAACACCAGGATCCGGAACACCTGGAGATGCGGCATTCCGAAGACAGTAAGTTTTTTTGAACATCACTTTCCATCATTTTATCGATAAATTTTTATAGAGCTGTTGTAAGCGAGTTGGTGGAGACTGAACAAGAATTTGTGCGCGACGTAGATTTCGTCGTCCAAAATTACTTGATCAACCCGGAACGTGATCCAAAGAAAGTACCAAAAGTTGTTAGGGATAATATGGAAATGGTATTTGGAACTTTAAGGGAAATAGGAGAATTTCACAGAGTGTAATAATAGTTTTAATCAAAGTTCCATTGGATTAATAGATTTTTTAACTCTTTATAGGGTTTTAATGGAAGGTGTTAAATATTATGCTAATGAACCAGCTTTACTTGGAAAAGCATTTTTGAGATTGGAAAGGGATTTCGATAAGCACGTAAATTATTGCATGGAAGAACCGATTGCTCAAGCTTTTCTGGATAGTAATTCTCAAGCAAGAGATTATTTTGATGTAAGTTGAGTATGTTAGATTAGAGACTTTGAAAAGTGTGGTTTTATGCGTGTTAAATTTGATATTATTTTACATTATGATTGGAAATCCTATATTATATTTGTTTTCTACATTTTGATTACTGTTTTATAATCACCCCAAGTTTACATGGATTCCATAAATTATTAGTCCCCAGATATTATAATATATTTTGAAACGTGATATTAAAGTTTACGTTTACATAAATTTCTGTGTACTGTTTAAAACAAACATTTTAGTTATCATTTTACTTGATTTATTCGTTATTAATAAAACTAGAAAGTAATTTTTAAGTTGCGTTTATTATATGAAATAGAGATGGAAAATCAGATTTAGATAAAATGAAATGTCATGTTCATGTTAACACAAAGAAGATAACGAATGAATGACGTCGTATAGAAAAGCAGGTGTTAACTTAATAATATAATAAATCCAATTAACACAATGATACAGTAAAAAATTGATACGTTAGCGGGATGAAACGAGGCAAGAGTTGTTAGAAACTTTTGTTGGAGGCAAGATACAATGCTTGAAAAATTAAGGGAACACTTTTTCGAAATCTGCAACTTTTTAAATAATAGTTTTAGACGAATCAAATTTGGTTTAGTACTGGTTTAGTACTAGTAATGGCATATATTAAACATTTTACTCAGTTACAACTCTTAGTTACGTCTAAGCTACACTTAAAAATGTGAATTAATAATGCAAAACAAAATGGAAACGAAACGACACTCATAATATCGATGCAGGAAGTGATTACTTCCTCACACTAGTTGGCGAAGTGATTCTTGGGGTACGCTTTCCCATTTCTCAATCTTGCTTGTATCAGTTTCTGTATGGCAGCATCTGAATGATGATTTATCCCCATGTCCAACTCTCTGTTAAAATTTATACCAATGATTGGTTCATTAAAATCGTAATCGAAAAATATGGACACCATACATTAATTCTAAAGTAGCCTTGGTTTTCGATTTCATTAATCACATTAGAATTTTCAGTGGCCCAGTATCTTCTATAATACTTATTTGGAAGTCCATTACTTGTAAGTCGGCTTCATGAGTCCATAAAATGTAATTATATATCCTTCAGAGCTGGGCTAATTACTTGAAAAAAGTAATGGAGTATAACTACTAACTACTTTTACGAAATAGAAGTTTAACATAGAAGTTCGTTGCGGTACATTGTGAAAAGCTGCTACTTTTAGATTATGGTACTTTGATTACTAACTACTAAGTAATACTAAATAGTTAGTAATCAAAGCACCATAGCTAAATAATTAACTAGTTTTTTAACCAATACCGTACCTACAACTGCAAAAATGCATAGAAAGGTCTGGAATAACAAATAAATGAATGGAAAATATAATAAACATCTATTTATGATATAAAGCATTTTAAAGGTAACTAAAGTTCGCGCAAAAAGTCAAAGCTCCTCACTTAAAAGATGAAGAACATTTCTGAGTATCATACCTTACTTTGGAAATCATCGGGTTTTCAATTTTCTTTTATCGCCAGTCAAGTGATGAAACTACCTGGTTTTTGAGAGTGCCTAACTATATCTACCTAAGTAACTATGTCTACTTTGCGATTTTTTGTCACAAAAACTATTTAACGATATTTCAAATTTGAACTGGTGGTAAACCAATGTGTTCTTAATGTGGAGCATATTTTACTTTATCCATTTTTTTCATATAGTTCCGCGGAATATCGCGGCTTAGTAGGATACGCTTATTACGGGAACAACCTGACGGATTTCAGCGCGAATTTTCCAAAATATGTCATTTGTCGGATTTCGTTATCAGTTTTCCCTAATTTTCTAAGAGCGATTTAATGAAATTAGAAAGAGAAACAGAATGGAGGAAAAATGCTCATTAGAAAGACCTAATTTTGAATAACTGATAACTGAATCCGACAAACGACATTATTTGATATATTTTGAAAAAATAACGCTTTAAAATCTGTTAAGTCGTTTTCGTAATAATCACATCCTACCAAACCGCGAATATCCGCGAAACTATATAGAATAATATCGATAAATTAAAATAAGTCCCATATTAAGAACACATCGTGTTACCACTAGTTCAAATTTAAGATCTTTTATTAAATAGTTTTTGCGAAAAAGAAAATCGCAAAGTGGACTTTACCGCATTTTTATTTCATTGAGCTTTTAGGAAGATATCGATGTCTAAAGTGAGGGACCTTGATTTATCGCAGGGACTGTAGTTTCTAATTAGTAGTTAACAACTTTTGAACTGATATACAAAAATTATGCTTAAAAGTTAAATTAAATTTAAATTATTTAAAAATTGCAAGTAGTTTAAAAAACAAAAGATATAATAAACAATTGAACGCAGAGTATTGTAACTTTGAAAACAACTTTTAATTTAGGTTTGCTTTGCTTAAAAAACATCTGCTCAAACAAATTGTCAGAGATAGCGTCTTCTTAATGATTTAAGCTAAGTTGCAAAATTGAACGTTCGTACTTTGGTGCTATAATTTATAAATATTTATTTAATTAGCAGACTATTTCTTTTGACCTCCAAATACTGCATGCAATTCCAAATTCTAAATCTTTCTCTGATTCATAATATAATACGAATTTATATTATTCGTGATACATTTTTAACTGTTTTAGAAATAGTTAAATTACTTAAAAGGAATCCAAATAAACAAAAATAGTTAGAGTACCTAAAGTAGTTTTAAGAGTTAACTACTTTCCGAATAGTTTATCCTATATATTACTCATAGAACAAAATTAGTTAGAATACAACTTTGACGCAAAAAGTAGTTGACTACGTAGTTAACTACTGCCCCCTGCTCTGGTATTTGAGCATTCTAGTCGACCAAATTTTTTTTTGCATAAATAGGCGATAATTAACAAGTTTATTTTATGAAAAATATGGTTGGGGAAGAAAAAAATTATGAATTAATCTTCTTCAAAAATAACGTGCTACTGGCTGCGTTACAAACTTCTCCGTCAGCATTGTCATTAAGATGACAACACATTAAGATATTTCATGGAAAACTTCTTTTCATCATTATCAACCTTAGATGCGATTAAAGATTTTATGGAAATTTGGACGTATTTCATTTCTTTATTTGTGATATGCTTGATATTGCTCTGACACAAGCTAATCACACAAGTACAAAACAGCTCGGAAAAATATGTGCATTTGAATCAGCTTCTACGTCAAATTTTTGCTTGAACTGCGATCCATCACAAGCCCATTTACATTTGATTTTTTTTAATGTATCTGTTAGTGCATCGTGCATCCTCCATTTATATTTAGTTGTTATGCCGACACAAAATTATTTTTCCCAAGAAAATTTATTATAATTAATAAAAACATTGACGTAATTTAAAATAGATTAGTATAAATCAATTGCAACTATAGAGTCCAAAATAAATTCTAATCGCTATCACAAATCCTTTTGATCTCTATCAATTCACGAGTAAGTGTTGGTTTAAACTTCATTTATATCTATTTGGATGATATTTTTACTGCCAGTAAAGACAAAAATGAACACTTGATACACCTTAGACAACTTTTCAAAGATTAGAAAATTTTGGAATGAACAGTAAACCATCTAAATGTATTTTTAGAGTAAATTCAATAGATTTTTTAAGCTATTATATATGTTCCAAAGGGTCTCGTCCAACTAGTTTCAAAATTGAAGCAATAAAAACTTTTCACAACCTCGAACTCTTAAAGAACTCCAGAGAGTTCTTGAAATGATCAATTTCTATCATAGATACCTTCCAAGTTTTTCTGAAATTCTTCACTCTTTACAAAAATAAAAGAACTTTACTATGTGGACAGATTAGCATACTAACTCTTTTTCCCGTGCTAAAGATCTATTATTTAAATCTGTATATATTGCGCATCCAATCCTTCAAATAATTTTGATATTAACAACAGATGCCTCTATACAGGTATGGGTGTAGTGTTGTCTCAGACTATTTTATATAATACAACACAACCCATTGCTTTCTTTTCAAGAAAGTTATCACCTAGTCAAAAGAGTTATACTACTTTTGATAGGGAACTTTCAGCAATCTGTTCATCCATTAAACATTTCAACCATTTTTATATGCCAACTAATTTACATTTTTCACCGACCACAAAACCACTTATTAATTTAATCAATTCTCAAGAATCTTCCTCAAAAGTTTGATAACACTCCAAGACAAACACGTTATCTTCATTACATTTCACAATTTATATCGTATATTAAATATATTAAAGGAGATTCTAACAATATTGCAGACGCAATATCGCGCATGAATATAGAATCACTGAATTTTTCTTATCCTGATTTAAAGGAGATTAAAGATGCACAATCTACTAATGTACTTTTATAACATCTTTTACACGATCAATCGCAAGATATTACTAAATTTTCACTGATTGAAGAAAAATCAACCTTTCAAATCAGGAAATGTTGACAACGCTTTGGTGTAATGTCTCAACATCCATTTTTAAAATTTACATTCCCGAAAAATCTCGAACAAATTTTCCAAATATTTCATGGCATTGGTATACGCGTAACTAAACACTTATTGAAAACACGTTTCTTTTAGTTTGCAATGAGTAAAGACTAAGAGAGAGATCTTTGGACAAAATCATGTATATCATGTATATAGTATTCCACATACATTCCACATACTTTTTTCAAAATTTACATTATACTGGTGCTATTAGTTTTTGCAAAACTACAAGGAATAAAAAATTTTTTGTCATCCAGATTCGTAAGTCCTTTTAAAGTTTACGAATAATCTCATGTTTTAATACATATTGATAATTCACAACCAGCATTTTTATTAAATGACGCGGTAATATCGACTAAATGTTGCGAATGGATTTCGGCGCTGACACCCGTTACTGTGCGCACTTGTCAGGACGGATAACACTCTTTTTTTGCTTGCTGTATTAGACCAGAGGTGCCCAACCCTTTTTTGTACGCGGGTCACACTGTTTCCAGATATATATTAAGCGGCCAAAATCTATGCAAAATATTTTACTGGTCTATGACCTACTGCCTCGCGCGTTTCATAAGATACTCTCCGCATCCGGCCTGCGGGTCGCAGGTTGGGCAATCCTGTATTAGACTGTAACAGGGGAAGAACTATTTATTAGTATTTTAAATTACTTATTTCATATATCTTTATATTAAATCAACATCTATAAACATTATAAACCTCTTTTTAATCAACTCAACTTGAGCTGCGTGAACGATAATTCCGTCTTTTAAAGTGGAACGAAGCTTCTCTGTTTTCCTTCTTTTACTTCTTTCATTAGACTTTCCAAACGATGTGCGAGGTCCAACTGGCCGATAGTGCCTAGCCATGGGAATTTTGAATGTTTCTTCTAACCAGACATAATTATTTTTGAGAAAAATGTTTTCAATTTTATGGGTTATGACGATCTTCATTTGGTTTTATCTTAATTGATAAAAGATGTCAGTTTTTACGAGGTAGAGTAAGGATCTGTGGGACACTACAGCAATAAGTAATGAATAATACGTAATTAATTACGTGCATAATGCACATATGCGGACATTTTCGTAGGATATAGTAGAGTTACTTTATAGTATAAAATTACATTAACATTATCAGAAGAGTACATTTGTAGACTAAAATAGAAAAAGTAATATTGGTATAAAATGGAATAACACCTATAGAGTCAGAATCTTTGGAGATCTTTGAAACAACTTTAAAAGTTAAGGTTTTAAAAAAATCACCGAGAACAGATACTTATGATTTGATTATAGACTTTGATTGACGCTGCCAGCGTGTACGAGAAACCTCATTGGACTTTGCATGTTGGTCAATCTGATCCCACACGTGTTCAATAGGATTTACATTCGTTCTTGCAAAATGTTTGCAAACATTTTAACCGACGTCATATGCAGCAGTCTCCAGCAGCAAAATTCATGGTCCTTCAAGATGTTTTCGATGTAATTCATGACATTTAGTCTACCAGAAACAACAACAGAATCAGTTCTATAGTGTATATTGATTTCAGCCTAAACTATAACAAATCCCCGACCAATCTATACATTTCCTCTATAGTAGCTACAATATAGTGTTCAAGACGTCTATATACACGTACTCGATCGTCCCAATGAGTTAACCGAAATATTGGACAGGCATCCAGTGATGAAATTGCCAATATCTGTGATCCAGAGTAAACCGCATTCACATTGCTTTGTGGTGCTGTGTAAAGCATGGCGCGTGGAGAGGTCGTCTAGGATTCAAATTCTTTTTTTTTAATATATTTCTAACAGTTTGACATTTTTATTTCATGTTCAATAAACGGTGTACAAAAATGACTCAATAAACAGTGACAGATGTACTGTTTATTAGTAACAGAAGGGAAATAACTTGCACTTTGAGGGGGAATTGGGTATTTGTGTATCGGGTATTTCGATTGGATTGGCTGATGGCGACCACGTGACGCCAGGACCTTCGCCATCAGCCAATCAGAATGAAATACCCGATACACAAATACCCAATTCTCCCTCGCACTAAAGGCAGCTTTAGATGCTTCATCAATTTTTAATCAACGAAAATTGACAACTACATTCATTTGTCATCTTCAGTAGACTTCGTTCGCGAATTCAAAGCATATTTCACAATTTTTCCACTTTGTTTCGCGTTATTAATTTGCATTTTAACTTAGAATTAACTAAGAATTGTAGCATAGATGTTCAACATATATGCTGTTGATTTTATTTGCCTAGAACTATTATTTTAAAGATGGTCACTTGACGTTTAAACAATAAATCGCTATAAATTTGGACGCCTTTTTTGACTGTGAAATTTTTTATTTAATATTATTGTAATAAAAATGAAAAAAATGCATTATTTTAAGTTTATAACGCGTTTCATTACTACAAGAAATATATGATTTGTAGTAATTAAGCTGACGTCAGTTATGACCGAAGCGCCAGATGGATATAAAGCTGGGTAGTTTTTAAGAAATGTGGCTGTTTGTCCGATAGTGTTTTAATAAAAATATTTTTTTATTATTCCTATTTTAATTGTAAATCAAATGAGATGTACGGTTTATATCGCATACGTTACATCGATATATACATGAATTTGAAGTTATTATGCATTAATTCAGAATGAAATGACAGTGACGTAGGTTAGCTAGTCATTTTATCGCATAACATTTTAAATAATCTGGATAGTAATAATCATGACTTACATTTTCATGATATACCAGATATCTTAACAGTAGTCAAAGTACTTCTTAAATATGGTGAAAATTTGTTGTAACTGGTGCTTGTAATCTGTACAAGCATTTATAAGAATTGATGAAAATAATACAAAATTGTATATCTGAAGATAGAATTCTTTTATTGCAAAGATTAAGTACTCAACGACGTAATTTATAAAAAAATAAAGAAGTTATTAACAAATTAGATATTGCCACATTTCGTAATACAATAACAAGAAATAAGTACAGTTGAAGACAAACGATTTTTACTAAATGAAACATTGCCCATGCCAATTTAATGGTTCGATTTTTGATTCTCTGTCAACGAAGTTGAATGAAAGCTGTTAAAGAAAAATGTATTTAAAGTTTCACTTTTGCGTAATTTAATTTGCAATGAAAAATTGATGCGTTTGCCGCTATTCAGCAATCCTTGATTCATATAGAAGTTCCTCATCGTCTATTCGATAGTTTGATCATAATAACAGCCAGGCGTACCACCTTCATGAGATCATCGCGTTTGTTCTCAATTCAAATTGTTCTCAATCTCAATTCCCATTTGGTTTCAGACACTCAGTGGAGTGAGATGATCATCATTAAATAAGATTGTGCTTAAATTTGCAGCAATTTTGATAATTATTTTGCCACTTAATGATGATTTAGGTGCAAACTTCCACAGAATATTTAAACAATATTATATTAGCTTTCATTATTACTTTGATGAAAAGCACCTAAATATCTAATACGGTCGGTCGACACTCTTACTAAAATCTTCATTAATTGGCTGGTTGGCTACAATTTCAGCATGTTATCCAACTGTCTTAATTAATTGTCACGAACAGCACAAGTCTGTACCAGACTAAAGGTTCTCGTCGGTAGAGAATTTATGTAAGAAAGTTGTCTAAATAATTTACTTCATATTTTCAACAAAATTATCATTTCAACTGGTTGGCATATCAGAGTTTAAAGTTAAGTCACAGAATTAAAATGATCATAAGTAAAGCTTCAAGAGAGTGGTCGTACATGCCGGTTTTAATAACTACACTCACATTCACATGAAATATACCAACCATTAAGAATTAGACTACAATTTTGAAATTTCAGAAAAAAATATGCTTTATTGTCTAAACTAAGAAACAATGAAAGTTTAGTTGAAGAAAACAAATCAAAAATTAACGTTTTTCCAGAAATAGCTAATATTAGGTTGTATCCACGTACGCAGCTATGCATGCATTCACTCTTTTACCCATGCTCTCTATTCAGTAAGAGCAGCAACCTCTGTACGGTGTTCGAAGGTCATCCAGATTCTTAGAATGCCTAAATATCTGGGTACTTGTCTAAGTCGCCGACACTTCCATGTCACCACATCCTTCTACGACAGCATTCATTCATATGTAAAACCTTGATTCTAAAGGAAGGACAATTGCCGTCGATAAGTGTCGGTTCAAAGCTCTCGTCCAATCCATAGCTATTGACCTTGTTTAAAATCGATCAGCCGCCTAAGTAGCCGGTCTTTACGTGTCTTATTTCTTCGGGCGGATCTTCCAGCAGGATGGTGCCCTGAATACCTTCTTCGGATTATAAAGACCATATCCGAGCAATTGTAGTATGGTTCTATGTAAGTTTTTTACCAATCTCTGGGTATCCTTTATACCGATAATTTAGCCCTTATCAAAGTCATTGATACGAGAAAAATTTAGACGAGGTAGCATTGGGGGCATTATAAGGCGAGGTAGCGATTTGACTGTTTTACAATCAAATAAACTGACATTTTGTGGGCAGATATTCATTAATTGCTAGGAAGAAAATATTAAAACTCGGAAATAACCGCAGAGATAATAGTGATACAAGAAATATAGCCGTAGTTGATAATAAAGCAATCATAAATTCTTTAACCGAAGTTTCAAAATTATAGTTTGAATTTTAATAGGTGATGGATTGGAAATAAATGTGACCATAGTTCTGTTTTATTGTCTCAAGTTGATTATGTGGGACTATTTTTTGATATTGTAGAGATAGGATATAATACCTCGATATCTCTGATATAGCTTCTGAATATAATACCACTATCTTTTTATTTATTTTGAGATTGTGTAGACCTATTAAATTAAATAAAAAATCGATTTTTTTGCATCTCTACACTGTTCTAGTAAATTTCTATTTTTTTCTGAGTCGGTTTTTCTGAGCTGTATTTCATCTATAAATTGAAATTCTTGTTACATGGTAATTTTGAATTTTTGACATATGGCAAGTAGTTTGATATTATTTCTCGGCTTCTAATTCTATACTTGAAGGTATGCGTTATTTAGTTTCAAATATTTTAAAAAATGACTAAAACTAAGAAACCTAAAGTGATTGAATCTTTTCAATATATTCTTATATATCAATTTCTTATTAATTCTTATTAATCATTTTTTTATTCGACATTGAGATCTTGGTGACCTTTAGATGTTTAGATGAATTTTATTCATCGAAGAAACGTTTGTTGAATTAGTTACCTGAGAATTATTTTGAACCAGTTCCTTACGACTATAAAGTAGTGATTTGGATTTAACGTTAGCTTTTCTTTCGTGAATGTGACTACAAGGTAACTCTACATTTAAGTTAAGATTGATATAAGATTGGTATCAAGTCTTGTGGCACATATAATGAGTTTGTACATAGCTTCAACATGGTTCAAAATAATTCTCAGTTGCTAAAATGTTGACTTTGCAAGGAGACAAATACAGGATATGTAGAGAGTGTTAAAGAATGTGTGGTAGAATATAAATAATTTTTACGTTCTGCCAGTACCAAAATACAGTAACTTTTGAACGTATTGCTCAATTTGTATAAGATTTTTGTATTTGAAAGATCTGCCCTTTGTCAACATTTCTATAGGCACGCTTCGCATCTTGGCAGTCTTAACTTGCAGTAATGGCGAATAATGCTAATGCGTACTTTCTTTCTACACTTCGAAACTTCTTATGGAATGCACTGACATAAGATTTTAATTTTAAACATAAGGAAACACAAAAACTACCAGCTCTAAAGCATAACGCAGTTTCTTCTGCAGCGCTATGGATCGTTGACGTGGTTGAGTGGTGTTTGAGACGAAAAATGTCTTTGTCTTGCAAAAGTTGTTCAAGCGGTGGCTTTGCTGAAATACAGGATGCTCAGAAATTGACAGATAACCTATGCGTAGCGACGTTGAAGACATATGAAGTATGTTTGTACCATGTGTTAGGTAGATATGTAATTTATGTCTTACTTTTAATAGATATTATTTCAACAATACGTGATACTGCAATACAACAAAATAAAGAGTAACATGTTTTCGTAGATTGAAATTGAAAATAATACCTACTGAAACGCTAGAACCTACCACATAGTAGTATTCATATACAACTTTGCTACGCTGCTTATGTATCATTTAAGTGCTTCTTGAGATCATACGAAGTATGATACAACATTTTAACATTCAAATTTTCGATTCAGAATTGAATAAAGAATGTCACTACGTATAGATTATCCGCCAATTTATGAACAGTCTGTATAGATTCAGCACTCTATACTAAGCGTATTTTGATCTTCATCAGGCGATTTACGTCAGGAGGAAGATGCACGACACAACCCCGTGGTGATCGATATCATCAAAGGTGCTAAACGTACCGTTCTCAGATTAGTAGACGTTCGGGTTGTACTTAATAGCACTATAGCATTATGGCTTAGTATACTTTTTCTGATAGACTTCAATACCAGTTTGGGTAGGAATGTGTTTCGAAGCATTTACGGAGCTTTGATTTATCAACGGCAATCTAACCAACAATATTGGATAAACACGTTATTTTCTTAAGCCGATTTAGTGCTTCAATTTTGTGTGTTTTTGCCCTTTCTACGCTCCCACATAACCCGAATTGTGTTCCAATATCTAGATGACTAGTTGCATAGTCATGGTGATGCTTTCTTATGCCACAGAGTGTAGTTAAAAATATGGTGTACCAAAGTTAATGAAATTAAGAACACGTATTTTGCATTCACATTATGAAAAAAAGTAATATGGTATTATGTGAAAATGAGTAACTTGCAATACCTTCAACTCAAAGAATCTATGTTTTTCGGAATGCACATAGATCGTCGTCTCACATGACAAAGTTTACAAGCTTTAAGTTCGTTTTTGACAACGATGCTTAAACCTATTTCACTTATTGAATTTTTCGCTCCCTTTAATAAGCCCAAATAGCTTCATTAAATTAAAGTTATAAAATATGTCCACTAAAATGTATGTACTTAATTCTACTAGAAAAGTTTCCCATAAAATTAAAAATTAAATTATTCGTTATTTGTCGAAGAAAAACAGATCTGTTACTAATAGAATTGTTATCAATGGTTTAAAAATGGCTCTAATGGGTAGCAGGTATTTTTACAATTTTGTTGTTGCACCGGTGCCAAGAGAAACATTACGAAAAGTGATCTTAAGTTTTACTGCTAACTAAAAGCTTCATCACACAATAGAACTCTTCTATTTTTTGTTAAGCTTTTTTGTTTATATGACATCATTAGTTTTTTTAGTTTTTCAAAGTTTTTTTTTTGAACTGTAAACATTTTTATAACTAGAGACTTATTTATAAACATCGATGACCTTTTTATATTTGAGTTCAAATTCTATTTTAAGAGAGTATTTCGTATATAGCACCCACACGTTTTATTCATATACGTAAAAATTATAGCATTTGTCGAAACGACTCTACTAAAGCATACATGAGTAACTTCACTTTCATTATATTGCTTTGAATTTATGCTTAATAATAATAGCGTTTGGTGGTTTTCATATTCTCTTTGTTGTAATAACTTAAAAGTTGAGGATAAAGATTTATATGTTTAAAAAAACTTATTTTAAACAATTGTCGTTGTAGTCAGGTGTAGAACAGGAACATTTTTCATCTTCATGGTACATTACACATTTCATCTTAAATATAGTTGATTTATGAACACATTTTACCTGGTACGTACTTCGTGAATAATACGAATTCAGGTATTGTGCCAAATTTACTCAGATAAATTAATAAGATTAATGCTTTTTCTCTGTCCGACACAAATTTTAAAATTTGTTGTAGCTTTTTTGATCTAAAAGAACGTTCTTATATTATAGGTGATAAGATAAAATTAAAACAAATCAAACTAATGGAATGTTTGTTATTTAGAGTCTAGTGCCAAAAATTTTCCAACGAATATCTTATTAGAATACTAAGTAACTTTAAGTTGATTAAGAGAGGGTGTTATAAGTACCGATCGAATTGGTCATATAGAAAGGTTGTCGTCAAATCGCATGTTACTCTAGCGGCTTATCGAGTGGAGAACTCCTCCACATTATGGTCTATGTTTAGCCTGGGGCTCAGCTTCCAACTTTGCCAGCCGGCTTTAGTCGAATCTGTGTCAGTGAAAAGTGCGCGTCTCCTCTTGCAGCCGTAGTCTGCACACGTGGATTAACCCCAAGATCCACAGGTAGGATCCACGTCATAGATAGCTGACGCTGCGGTTTGTCTTCATCTAATCAAAAAAAACATAACCTTGCTATCTCCAAATAGCAGCAACACTCTTTAGTCAAAAAGTACCCATAAAAATTTTAAAAAGTGTTATAAAACAGTTGGATTCATTTTAGAAAGAATTCTTCATTCTAAATTTATCCGTGAAGTCGATAGAAAATTCCGGATGGTTTACGTAATACCTGTGAACGCGACGTTGTATTTTCAGGATTTTGATTCTATTTTTGGCCACACAAAGTCGAGACAGACGTATTTTTTTCGGTTTTACCAAATTTTATTAGGCGTTATTCATTCTATGTGTTTGTAAAGCATGTTTGTTCGTGCGTGTTCAGTATGTGGCTGAATACATTTGGCTTCATGCCGAATTGACGAATCCTTTCCGTTTTTATGACATCAAGCTTGGTGTTCTATTATGGATGTGAAATACTATCTCTTTGACGCATATTTTGATATAATAAACGCCTTGTATTGATTGTTAAGTTATTAATCATTTAATTGTTAATAATATTAATAAATATATTCTCAAAGTGGTATCATATAATTTTAATAAAGAATAAGTAACATCCAGAATCTTCTTTGTATGAAGTTCATAAGAACTTTATATCAAAGAAATTTTTGTGTGTTATATTTGATATAAATTTTGTCCTATTTTAATGGTCTATAACGAAAATTGCCAGTTTATATAGGGCACCTAATTCTCGCGATGATTTTAGTCGCAATACTGAAAATTCTAGTTTTCAGTTTACGGCCGCGTTACTGTGAATTACCGTCAGTCCAACTTCATTGCCTCGAGGTCAAACAAAGTTCAGAAATAGATGCGCAAACGACCGTCTCTAGATTTCGAGTTTGGGAAGGTTCAATTGGAAGCAGTTCAAAGAATGGCGCCGTTTTATATCTATAAGTTTCATGAATTATATCTCATTATTTTATTATAATTAGAGAGAGAGTATAGTTACAATAATTTATCGTGTTTAACCTGCAGTTGCCAAGCTTTATGCCAAAATAGCTCAATTTTAGACCTTGCCATTAAGAAAATTAATATTTTGTAATATTTCGTCGAAGAGAAATGAGTTGTCTTCGTTCAACTCACGTTGTTGGAGATAGTATACTATATTTAGCTGATGATATGATACGCATTAATTTAAGTCTAAATAACTTACGAGTGAAAATAAAATTTAACATAAACTACTTTGTAAAAATTACTTTAGATACATCTAAATTTAATATTCACACATTGCGTTGGCGATTCATACATCATATGTATTCATAAAATGTATTTATAACTTTGTCTCAAAATTGAAAACGGAATAAACTTTTTGAAAAAATATATAAAGATCAACAAGTCTTAAGATAAAAAATGTTAATCTATTCTTATCTTAAAATGTTTGTTTTATAATCGTTGGTGGTTCACCTGCGTTTCATCTAAGTTCTATGTGTATAAGTTTAGATTCGTTCCGTCGATTGAACGTCACGGTTTATTTCGTTTTTCGCCTCTGACGCAGTTCCTTGTGTTTGTAGGAGCTGTCACATCGACTTGGTGACGACAAGAGCTTCGCCGAGCACCTGAAGCTTCCGATTCAACGCATAAACGACTATCAGCTTCTCTTAAAGGTGAGTGTCAAGGATTTTAGAATTGAAAGCAGAACGAGATAGATATCGGATATGTTTTGGCACGGACTTTACCGCACATTTCGTTGATACTTTGAAAAATATGCACTGAATGTGTTTACTTCTCGGCTTTAAATTTTAAATTTAGGCATCTATTACTAAGTTGGAATATATTTCATTTGGTTTAAAAATACATTGAAGAAATAATTTTTATTTTCAAAATCAGTGATTGCTTTGTTTAATAGAATTAAATTTGATCAGTGATAGATTAAACTAGTTTTGAACTTAATTATATTTAGAACGGTTGACCCAAATTGTGCGAAAACTACTTCGGTCAGTACGGGTCGAATAAAATTTTAACTCAATTACTTATAATATTTATTATTATGGTTATTTCAATGCTATTGGGAATTATTGCTGGAAATAAAATTTGATATTTAACATAGAATATTAACGCAAAAAAAAAATTTCCAACCATTTATTAAAAATTTGTAATTTGTCATCCTTTTTGTGCTCTGCACGAATAATTTATCCACATTCTCTCTCCTCACATTTACATTATGTACCTTCAGTGCCTCAGCTCCCTTAATTCATTACAGATTCTCTACAACTGTTCTAAGATTTTCCAATTTATGTAGTCGGATTCTCCTGATTCACTGATTTCGTTACCAATAGAAAAGGAAGGAATTTTTCGTTGCGTTATTGCCCATAAGATATTTTGGCATAGAGCCCGTTATAATTTCTCTACACTTAAAATGATATTTTGTTCCATTGTTTAACTCTTCTTACTTGACTCTTTTTGCCGCTGTGACTTCGTTTCCACCACATTACCGTTCATCTGGTGTTTTTCTTGTTTGATTTTCATAGTTATTTTCTTGTTTTTCCTCTGACCATATTTGTCTATTCATGCCCTGATTTTCTTTTAGCACTTTCGATAAACTTTTAAGAGAGTTGGGAATGGAATTATATCTCCATTCTCACTTCCTTGCATTGTCCGTCAATTTATCGAGAATTACTTCGTTTATTTCTATAAATCGTAATGTTTCCTGATATAAACCCAATTATACATTTAGATCCTTACAGCCGGATGTTTATTGCAGCCGCATGATATTTGCGCATCCAAAATGTGCATAATTGCACGTACTAGGTCCATCTAATACCTATTGTCTCTTTCTACATTGCCACGCTCAAACCTGGGTATTATCCTCTTTACCTCCTGGTCTCTCTCCCTCATCAGCTATTTTGGTATCCCCTCTAGCGTTGTCCTTCTCTCTTCCCTTTGTATGTCCCTATCCTAGGCAAATAATCCGTTTTTTTTGCAATATTCCCTCTTCTCTCCCTTTCCATATCATATATATAAATCCCCTTCCAATCCTACCCTCTCCCCCTAACTTCCTTCCAACACTCCCTCACTTCCTCTCACAAAATATATCAAGGTATTTCCCTCGTCCAATCCCAGAACCCACCTGCAGTACTGATTCTGTACGTTCTCCAGAATATTCTGTGGCTTCCATTCCTCCATCCCAGTATATCATTGTACTCCTCACCAGCCCATCAAATATAATTTTTTTTTGATGTTCCTTCCAAATAATCTCTCACCCCATCCTCAGACATGTCCTATCTCCCTTTTCGTCCTTTTAGCCATTTCTCTTATATGCATCCTTGCCATTCTCCCTGAGCCTGAATCCCAGATATGTGAATTCTGTCACCTCCTGATCAACAACCACTGCTCCCATTTGCCCTTTTTCCAGTCAGTCTTCCAAACCGGCCGTATACAGAGCAAAAAGGCTTGCATTCATTGGTCATCCCTATCTTAACCCCCTCTTTGTCCAAAACGCCGCACTTTTAAAATGCCAGTCTACAAGAAGGGAAGTAAGAATCTAGTGCAGAACTATAATGGAATCAGCCTACTCATCCCTTCATATCAGATTTATGCTAAGATGACTGCTGGAAAAACTGGAGGAAGAGATTCAGACAGGAAGAATGTTGCCGGATGGACAGGCAGGCTTTAGGATTGGCAGAAGAGCTACCAATAACGTTTATC
This sequence comes from Onthophagus sagittarius, assembly GCA_036711965.1. Taxonomy (NCBI): domain Eukaryota; kingdom Metazoa; phylum Arthropoda; class Insecta; order Coleoptera; family Scarabaeidae; genus Onthophagus; species Onthophagus sagittarius. The sequence goes on from JASERS010000001.1 coordinate 58,062,116, forward strand.
TTGTTTATCTTAAAACATTTGATGGATAGAGAGTTGGATAAGAAGGCGGAGAAGTTATGTGCCCTATTAATATTAAATGATTTGGCGGCATTTGGTACGGTGGCTTGGAAGAAGTTATAGTCTCTTTCTATAACTTCTCCCAAGCCACCCTACCAAATGCAGGAAAACGATGGAAACGTCAAAATACAATCATCAGGTGTACACAAACGATTAAATTGAAACGAAATTTTCCATTGCAATATCTGCACACCCATATCCAGTTACGACTGGAATCAATAGACAAAATGGTACTGCCTTGCTGTGCACTACATAAAATACCACCACAAAAGCGATGCTGGGTTGGGTTGGGGGTAGGGTTAATATACAAAAAGATTGATACATAATCAGTGTATTGAACAGAAAATTTAAAACATAGGTGTTTGAGAAATTTAGACTTATTACGCTCAATTCTAGACTTGTACGACTGATACTCAGGGTTCCAAACAACACTGTCATAGTTTAGTATGCTATACATATAGACAAAATAGAGAATTCTAATTACATTAGTATTACTGTAATTAATGAATTAATTATTAATGAAAAAGCAAACGTGGACCTCGTAACAAAACCTAACATATGCACTATCAGTATGTTTATCAAATAATAATTTACAATGAAATGTAACGCCCGAATCAAATAATATTACATTTTGATAAGTTTAGCAGAAAGGTAATTATTTAAGCAAAAGGCATGAATATTATATAGATTGCAATCTAGAACAATCAAGAGGTGAAAAGATATGGAGAAAGAGCTTAGAATAAATTAAATATTGGCCATATTAAACGATATCAAAACTGTCATTAATATAAATATTAAACAGTAAAAGGCCTAGATAATTACCCTGAGCAACACCAGAACGAATCGATACTGAATTAGAGAAAGAACCGTTAACCGAAGCAATCTGGAATCTATTCTTCAGATAGGAAGCAAGCCCTTACAAAAGTTTATCCTCTATACTAAACTACGATAGTTTAAGCTCTAGCATGATGTGATCTATTCGGTCGAAAGCCTTACTTACGTTCGTATAAACTGGATTAACTTGATAATAATCATATAAAGACTTTAAAATATATTGGGTATATTCAAGCAAGTTGCTCTCAATCGAGCGGCTTAAGGGCAAGAAATAGACGTGCTTTAACCACCTTCTTAAATACTTTCCCAAACGCTTGAAAATGAGAAGAATAAAAGTCTACTTCCACACTGAAGGAAAGACGTTCACAATGATACATTGAATAAAATAGTTAAGGGATAAGACAAAGAACAAGAGCATTCCTTAAGTAAAGTGTATCAGGGCACTGTTGGTAACCATGATACCCATCAGGAACACCTTAACCTCAATCCTGTCACACTGAATTTGACTCAAACTAAGTGCATATTAAGTGCGAACTGGAGAATGATCCACAAAAATCGAAGAAAAAAAACTCAGCGAATAATGAGCTTACTCCAACTCCGTCACCAACGAAACTCCATGACATCATACATGGAATGACTTCCGCACGCCTGTTAGGTTTAGTAAAAGCCCAAAACCTTTTTGGGTCTGATTAAATTTTACTTTCAAATCTTCTAACAAACCCCATGTAATCTTGATTGTCGTCGCATCACATTAGCAGAGATGCGACGTTGTCCGGCAACTCAATAGCGGCTCGTCGCCTTACGGTAGAGAGTTGGCACATCGATATACTCGATAGAAGTATGCTACTACTACACTATAACGCGTTTGCCGCCCTATACAGAAGATGACATCAACAGACCGAAAATGTCGCAGATCTGTTGAACGACTTCTGTTGAACTTTGAAGGAGTTGTTAAAATTGAAAAAGTAATGTAGTCAAGTCGGTTACAAAACCGTTTCAATTTACATTTAATGGAAATAGTGGCAGTAGCAGTCTGCGTACATCATTAAATAATTATCTTCAACAATTAAGGATTCACTAATATACTAAACAACAATAATACTTTTAATTTAGGTACTTTTAATTTTTTTTTCTTACCTCTCTTTCACGATTGATACATATTACACTTTACTTAGCTTAAAGTAATATGCCTTTTAGAGGTACTTTATATAAATTATACATGCCATATAATGGAAAATTCTTAGGTTTAGTCAACTATTAGGAAAATTTGATCCAGTTATGCAGGAGCACTTACGATTAGTTGTGAAAGGTGATATTTCAGATCACTATTGCGGGAAAGATATTCAAAACGAATTAATACAACTAATGGGTGAACAAGTATAGTCAAAATATCCAAATATTATGCTGTTATAGTTGACTGTACACAGCATATTATTAGTCATCTAGAACAACTTTCATTAACAATCAGATTTGTTGACTAACCATCAGATGACAATAAAATAAGTGAAAAGAGGAATTTCGTAGGATTCTTACCAGTCAATAAGTCATCTGGTGCACAACTGTGCACTTATCTTTAATATTTTAAATAAACATGGATACAAATTAAACAATTGTAGGGGTTAGGGTTATGACAACGGAGCTCATATGAAAGGGAAGAGGGTTGGAGTACAAAGAAGAATTCTAGACCTAAACCCCTTAGCTAGTTATGTGTACCATGTGGCTGTCATAGTTGCAATCTTTACTATGTGATGCTGCTAAGTTGTCTATAAAATCAGTTACTTTGATTGGAGTTTTTCAAAGATTCTTCACATTGTTTTCAGCTTCTGTTCGTCGTTGGAAAATTGTAATCGATTATGTTGTATAAAAAAATTTTGTGAAACTGAGACTGATTGGGAAGTAAGAATTAGCAGTGTTAAAACAGTCCGTTATCAAATTAGTGACATACAGGATGCTTTAATTATTTTAGCTATTGAAACTAAGAAAATCGATGTTCAAATCTCTTATGAGACCACAACTCTAGCCGAACAGTAAAAAGATTTCAGTTTCATAGTTTCGTTATTTGTTTGGTATATGCAGTCAGTAGAAAATGTGCCCCTTTTTTGAAAGAGTATAGAAAGACAGATTTTAAATGAGCTATTTTCACAGCGGAAGACTTAGCGGAGGAACTAGAAATTGAACCTGTATTTAACTTGTAATTAACCTGTAATACACAAGAAGAATTAAACGTGTTAAACGATCAATTGGTGAAACTGCCTGCGATGAGCCTATAATTCTTCCAGAAAAAGAATTTGAAGTTGAAAGTTTGAACCGCCTTTTGGACACTGCCTTAACTTTGCTTAATGAAGGATTTGAACAGTTAAATGAGTACACAGAATTTTGGTATATTTGCATGACATAAGGAAGATTCCAGAAAAGAAGCTTCTCAAACTCCGTGGTGATCTCCAAATAAAATTAACTGTAGGATCAAAATAAGATATATGGTTGTTATGTGACGAACTCATAAAGCTTAAATCCTATTAACCTTCTTATGTTCTCTACAAAAACCTCCCCGAACTGTTGATTTTAGTTATAAATAAAAATTCAGTTGCGTCTGGCTGAATAACCTATAGCTTCTTGACCAGCATATTTTTTTTTTTATTTTTATAAAAATATTCTTTAGATTTTCAATGTCACAGGTAGGGTATTTCCTATACATTTTAAGGAATTTATCAGAAAATCCCAAGACAGTGTTCTACCTTATTTTGTTTCACATTGTCATTGCCACAAATTTTTACTCAACTGCTTATTTAAATCGTTATAGGTGTAATCCTACCATATCCTATCACGCATTTTTTGTCATACTTGACTTTGCTTTTGTTTCGCCGTTTATCTAATTTCCATGATTTAAGGTAATCCAGAACTGATCTTAGAGAGATTTTGTTTTTAGCATTTTTGATTGGGTAACTATTTTCTTCTCAAGTTCTTTTATTTCATCACCTTCTTTAACTTTGACTCTAATGCTTGTTTATCAAATTGAATAAATTCTACTATTGTAGACTTGTTCAGCCTTAGTTCAGTCTTCTATTCCGTGTGCCATCACCTTTCCTCTCCTTTCATGCTACATTTTTTTGATCTGTTTCCATTTGTCTTCCCTTTGTATTTAACTCTCTTCCATGTTGTTTTTTATATTACTCTTTATATCTATTTTTAATTCCTCCTTCGCGTTCCGATTCCAATTTATACTCGTTGGCGTCACTCTTCCTTGAGTCTTGTAGCAGATCCGTTATCTGCCATTAATTTTTTCCTGAGTCAATTTCACAAAAATATCATTTACGTAAGACATAAGAACTAGACTACACCTGCATAAGCAGTATTCTCTCCTATTTTACATATTATTTTAAATTTAATTCCTACTCTAACATGTCCAAAAGTATATATTAATTATTCGTGTTTTAATAATTATCATGGAACTAAATATGTGATCGTTCATTTCTATGTTGAATGGAATCTATTTAATTAAGTTAATTCCCCTTACGTCTTTTCTACTTTTTTCTTATATACTGTGAAAAAATATCTTGTTTGGTTTCAAAAGTAGTACGACGACATTATTATTAAGTATATTAATTATGATATCTGTGTTTTTCATATTATATTAAAGTGGAAAATGTTGGTACTTTCACTATTTATTACCAACGCAACCTTTTAAACATAAAGTTAGTTTCTGTTTTAACACAAATCTACAATGTTGGTTGTCTTTTTTGGTTGCCCATTTTCTGTAATTGATGATTGGGTTCACATCTTGCAGCAAGTCGATGAAAATCGATCTCTGTATTATTATATCCGGTTTCAGGTCGAAAGTATCTCAGGAATTTAGTTCAAGTACAGGATTTTTAAATACGATTTTCCCGTTTAAACTACGTCATATTTATATCACATGATTCATCGATTCATTTTCAATTCTGTTTTATGTTTTAATCCATTAAAATTTGCCTCTTCACAAATTAATTGATAGGACAATAAAATAAAAATTGTAACTAAATAACAAAAATTATAATTTTTACTAAATACAAATTTATTTGAATACACGAAAAAAAGTTGAGATACATGTTATATTAGATACAAATACTTTGCGGTAAACAATCAAAAAGTTGTCATTGTCTTTTATTGTGTCATTGGCATCAACATGAAAATTATTAGTGAATGTTTGTGAAATGACAGTAGATCTAAATAATTTATTTTATGCGGTCGGTGTTTTTGCCTTACTAATTTTTACCTACAAGATTTATGTCAGAATATCTTATTGAAGTCGAGTGTGATTCCATCAAATTCTTGGTATCGATTATGATCGAATAATATTAATCGAAATAAGATGGATATTGATGGATGTATTTATTGGCTAGGAGTTACGGTATTCGTAATTATTATGTATCACATATTTAGATATGTCAGAGATATATAAAAAGGTTTTACGTAAAATTTTACGTAAATTGATATAAAGTATTACTTTTTGTGTGTTGTTATAGGAGTTGGTAAGATATAGTGCTTGTCTAGGAGAAGACAGCAGCGATCTTCAAAAGGCTTTAGAGTTGATGCTAAGTGTCCCTCACAGGGCACAAGACGATAAGTTCACAAATAGCATCGAAGGTTATCGTGGAAGTATCCACAAACTTGGTCGACTTTTAGCACACGATTGGTTCTCCGTAAATTTAGGGGATTTGGTAAAAGAGCGCTATCTCTTCCTATTCAAGGCCCGCATCTTAATCTGCAAGGTCAGAAGGATATCAGACGAACGTTCGGTATTCCAACTGAAGGATATTATTAGGGTAAGGCGCCGAAATCGGTTTCTTTTCCAACGTCGTTGATTTTAATGTCTTGGCTTTCAATCAAAAGGGGGCCCATGCCAAGTTTTTGGGCTTGTAGTAAATAACGCTTTCGGTTGCAGTTACCACAAGTAGACCTCAAAGATCATCAGGACGATAAGCGATCTTTTGAATTAATCGAGAAGACTACCAATAGTTCTTTGGTATTAACAGCTCATAGGGAAAACGTTAAAGAGTTTTGGTTGAAGGAAATTAGAGAATTTGCTGGAGAAGCTGGTAAATGCGTTTTAATTTATTATTTTTAACGCGACGTGTTTTTAATTTTGTTATGTTTTATAGACGAAAGTGGAAGTGACGATATTCAAATAACTTCGGAACCCACTTCTCCACCGACTGAATCCGAAGTTAAAGTAGAAGTTCCAAAACCAAAAGTTGAACCACCACCTAAAGTTGAAGAAAAACCTAAATCTAATCCACCACCTAAAGTTGAAGAAAAACCTAAACCTAATCCACCACCTAAAGTCGAAGAAAAACCGAAACCTAGTCCACCACCGAAAGTTGAAGAAAAACCCAAAGAACAACCTAAACCTAATCCACCACCAAAAGTCGAAGAAAAACCTAAAGAAGAACCTAAACCTAATCCACCACCTAAAGTTGAGGAACCACCCAAACCTAATCCAACACCTAAAGTTGAGGAACCACCTAAACCTAATCCAACACCTAAAGTTGACGAAAAACCTAAAGAACAACCTAAACCTAATCCACCACCGAAAGTTGAAGAAAAACCAAAACCTCCACCTAAAGAAGAACCACCAAAAGTCAATCCTAAAGTAGAAGAAAAACCTAAAGAAGCACCAAAGACTAACCCTGCACCGAAGGAGGAACCTCCAAAACCACCAAAAGTAGAGGAAAAAGTTGTTCCATCTAATCCAAAACCGGAACAAACAATTATAGTTACTCCACCAACTCCAAAAACTGAAGAAGTTCATCTTGAAGTTAGCAGGAACGTTTTGGAGGTGCAAAGGGAACAAACAACTGTTGTCACCCAACAAACCGAGAGTTATAACATCCAAAGAAGCCACTCGAAAACACAGGTTATTGTTAACGCTAAAGGACACAAAGTTTTAGCTGAAGTAGATCCTTCGTATAAGATTGGAGTTCAGGTTGATATTGCTACAGAAGGATTAGCTATCGATGACGATATGAGTCGAAAATATACTGAATACACGTCGAGTTCTTCGGCTAGATCAGGTTGGTTGCGTGTGATGTATTTTTTCTAATGTGTTTTACAATAAAATTATAACTGTATAAGAAACTTTGTTTTTTTAATTGTTTGGATATTTAAACTAACCTATTAACATTTGTAATATATGTTGTTTTCTTCTTAAAATCTGCAATAAATTTTCTCATACAATCGCTACAATAATTGCTATAAAAGCATCCAGCATTGCGCCAATAAAATAATTGCGCTTCAAATGGGCTAATAACATCTTCATTTTTGGCGCATAATTAAACACCATCATAAACTATATCCGCAGGCGGTTACGAAGAAGCACATAGCCGTCGTACGTCATCAAGGTCTGCGTACGCTACTGAAGGATTAAATTCAAAGTATGGTTTAGAAGGGAATAAATATGAATCATCATCTCTCACCAGCAAATACAGTTCAGACTTAGGAGGAAAATACTCTTCTGATGCCCTAAGTAAATATGGCACCGATTCATCAAAATACGGTGAAATTACAACCAAATATGGAAAATCTGATGATGGTAGTTCAAGATACGGTGAAATCACAACAAAATATGGAAAATCTGATGATGGTAGTTCAAGATATGGTGAAGTTACCGCCACGAGATATGGAAAATCTGATGATGGAAACTCAAAATATGGCGAGATGACTTACTCTAGAAAAACTGTAACAGATTCAGGAGATGGTGATGCTTATTCCTCTTCTTATACACGTAGATCTATTAGAGCTGAAGGAAGAACGGAAACCGACGGTGATGGCGATCGATATTCAAGAAAATCAATAAGATCTTTAGATCGATCCGGAGGAGTTGATGAACAATATTCTTATCGAAAATCTTCGCGTTCGATTGATCGTAGCGACGACGACGATTCTTATCGAAAATCCATTAGGAGCGTTGAAAGGAAAACCATTACAAGCGCTGATGATGACAGCTATTCGACATCGAGGAGGAGAACGAAAAAAGTTGACGACGATTTCGACATCGACGAGTACATTTCAAAGCAAAAATCTATCGATGAAGACTTAGACCCATCTGCTTATCTGTCCAAGAGAAGAAGCCTTAAAAACGAGGATTCTGAAGATACTTATTCCGCGAGAAAATTAAAGAGAGAAGAATCTATTAAGGAAGAAAGTGACTACAAGAGATTAAGTTCTGTGGAAGAAGACAGATTAGCGCGCTTTGAAAAGTATTCGAGACGATCCTCAGAACTTGCTGAGAAAATTGATACAAAAAGTTATGACAAAAAAGATGTTAGTGGTCAAGCTGGTGAGTACTATTTTAAATTATTTTATTCATTTTTTTATTTAAAAATCATTAATTAATCTTTATGTCCCGTGACTTAATTTTAATTCAATTTTATTGTTATACTTTATGTATATCATTGTTATTTCAGATCGTGAATTTGTACGTTCAGTAGAAAGAGAAACTCACATGGACGCTATATCACTTCAAATGAAAGCGAAGAAGGATATAACAGCACCGCCCGAAGAACGCCCATTATTTACAAAAACATTGAGTGGTCATAGTGTTGAACGTAAGTGATGCTGTTCAAACACAAACATTAGTTTCTTTTAACTTTTGTGCTTTATTTTCTTTTCTTCATTTCTTTAGACTTATTTCTATTTCTTTCTTTTTATGCTATCTTACATAAAGACTTTACAATTTCATTTAACTACGCATATGTCACCTCTCAGCTAATTTTCTGTTTTGTAGTTTAACACTTTTGAATTTTAATACGTTCCAAACAAAATTATAATATTTATAGGGGACGCTATATTTGAGAAGTTCCATGATCTGTCTCATAGATGGACAAATGGTGGACATGGTTTGTAAAATTATATCAATTGCTGTTGTATATCACACGCACACAAATTTTTACACTTTTTAATTTTTTTTGCATGACTTTTTTTTTAATTTCTTACGAAATACTTTTTAATCATTCTAGTATTAATATTTTTTAAACTTCGGTGTTCTAAACTATTTTTATGATGTATTTAAAATGTGTTTACAATGTAAAGAATTTGAATAAGGATTGAACCTTGGACTTAATGTGAGAATATTGAATATTTATATAATCCTATATTCTGATAAACTAAATATTGGATAGATACATACAAATTTGTAGAAAATAATATTGTTTGCACTAAGTGGTATGAATTTATGACTAAGTACATATAAATACATGGATTATGTATGAGGTAACTAACTAGTATATATTTATCCACTACAGTTTTAAGCTTTAACAGGCACTTTGCACATTGGGTGTCTAAGATAACATTAAGAAATTTCACTTCTGGAGCAAATGTTGGAGGAAGACTATTGCAGATTGGGTGGTACTTAATGTCACAGTTATGCATTCGTATTAACTATTGAACAGTTGTTATATATTACAAAATGGTATTGATTTTTTTTATGCGCTAATGTATATGAATCTTTCGATGTAGATTATTTAGCTTTTTTTAGATCAGTTAGACGAGTTATTGACAGAAAAAGATGGTTCCTTACTAGTTAAAGTAACTTATTATGGTAACTTAAACCTAAATATGTTGGCAGATTGTTTTGATATTGCTTATATGATACTGATACTAGCAAGGTTACGTATTTACAATCAGTCAACCAAAATCAAATAATAAATTATGGTCCTACGTTTGGTTTTTGCTCTTAGTTATTTGTGGGTTTTTAAACCATGATGACATCATTATGGTAGTTAAAATTATTTGAGAATCTTGATCATATTTTTTTTAACAACTTGAAGACCATACTCACCAAATTTACATTATAAACTTAGATTGTGATGCGATCTTATTTTTTATTGATTAATGCTTATGTACTACTGAAAGTATGTTAATTCACAATCTGTCATGCTATGATTTACTGTAGAACAAACCATTAGGTTCCATGAAAGTAGTATTTTAATAATCACAGTTATCAATGATTACATATTAAAAGGAGACTTCTTTTGAATTTATTTCAAGGTAGAAAATGTAGGTAGCAAGAAAATGTGGCATGGTGTTACCTCTTAAATATACAGTGCTCCCGTAATGTATGGAAACAGTGGAAGCTATGTTGCCAGGTTTATGGTGTCTGAGATAAAATTATAAAACAGTGATATATTTGTATACGTAGGTTTGTACATGTAATTACTTAGGAAATACGATTTATCAATAAATGACGGCCATGAAAGAAAACTATATGATCCAAAAATTTGTTTTTCCAAAAAAAAACCCTTTTGATGAACTGCTGGTGAGTATGAGAAGGATGTGCGTGAAGTCGGATCGAAACTCTTATCAGGATTCAAAAATTTTCATCTCCTTGGGACCTGGTACTCGAGAGAAAGTTTAAAGTACTAGAGAACCAGTTTTCATTTCTACAAAGAACTATAGAACCTTTTGGGTGGGCTGTAAGAACTGTGATCAAACAAACTGATCACAGTTTGTTAAAATAATAAAGAAGGGGGGCAAGTGTCATTTTTATTTTCTGGTCTATTCATTTATTAAAGGAATAGAAACCGTAAGCCATAATTTCTAAGTACTTATATGTGTAACCATTAACAAAGTTTTATAATTTTATCACGAAAAGTATAAACTTGCCAACATTGCCAATAGAGAATTTATACGTAACATATATACACAAATTATTGCCTAAATTGATTATGCCTTTAAAAATATTTTTCCATGTTACCATACTTTATGCATGCACTGTAGGTAATAATAAGTCAGTAAGTAAAAATCAGAATTTTCCACACCACACTACCATAAAAGTTAACAGATATATTTCCTCATACGTATCTTATATTTTACATTTATTATGTTCAATGTTTTTAAGGATTTTTTTTGACCTCCTTTCAGTAATATTTTTGGGGTAAACGATAATTACTACCATTCTGTCATCGTTCAACTAGCATTTAGCCAGGCTTATTGCCTGTCGAGAGAACAATAAAAGAAATAGCTGGTATTTATATATTATTTATATTACTAGCAGTGTATAAAACCTTGTCAGGAAAACAACTCTCAAGAATGACATAATGTACTACATGTTCCATTTCTGTCAAACCCAACCTATTCCAACTCACGGGACTCGTGGGACTATATTAGAATTTTTTTTCTTTTCCTTCTTATATCTTCTCTCCCTTATTCCGCCAATATTTTGGTTGTAATCTTTCTGTCTCGCTGTTTCTTTCTTTTTTCATTTCTTTTTCATTATAACCTCAGTCAGATAATCCATCATAATCTTCCTCAATGTTTTGTCTCTAAAAGTACTTTAGAAACCCTGTTTACATTCACTGTTCTTCTCAGAGTTATCTTCATCTTCATAGTTATATCTGCAGTTGTCTGATGGTAGTCTCTTTATTTTTCTTTTAATAACGAATGAAAATTTCCATACTTTGGCTTGCGTTGCGTTATAGTTTGTAGTCGGTCTTCATTCTTTTCGTCATAGATGCCAGTTTTTGATAATAGAAATGGGTGTTGGGTGCTGGCAAACTAAATTAAAAAACAGACTCAAACGACGAAGCATATTCTGGTATATTCTGGAAGCATATAAAATCTTCTAGAAGCTGTTTCAAATCTTTTGAAGTATTATAAGTCTTCTGGAAGCATTGCAAGTCTTCTAAAAACATTGCAAGTCTTCTGGAAGCAATATCAAGTCTTCTGGAAGTATTTCAAATCTCCTGATAGCAATCTTGTAGAAGCATTGTAAATATTCTGGAAACACTTTTTGTCGTTTGGAAGCAATGTCAAGTTTTCTTGAAGCAGTATCAAGTCTTCTGGAAGTATTTTAAGTCTTCAAGAGGCAGCATCAGGTCTTCTGAAACATTACAAGTCTTATGGAAGCAATATCGAATCTTCTGGAAGCGGTATCAAGTCTTTTGGAAGTATTTCAAGTCTTCTAGAAGCAATATCAAGTCTTCTAGAGATAGTATCATGTCTTCTGGAAGCAGTTCAAATCTTCTTCAAGATTTAAAGTTTTCTGGAACCATTTTAGATCTCCTAGAAGCAGTAACAAGTCTTCTGAAGCCTTAAATGTCTTCTGGAAGCAATATCAGATGATCTAGAAGTATTTCAAGTCTTCAAGAGGTAATATCAAGTCTTCCGGAAACAGTATCAAGTTTTTTTAGGAAGTATTTCAAGTCTCAAGAGTATCAGGTATTCTGAAGTCTTTCTTCAAGTCTTTTGAAAGTATTTCAAGTCTGCTAGAAGCAATATCATGCCTTCTGAAAGCATTTCAAGTCTTTTAAAAGCATTTTAAATTTTAAAATCAGGATCAAATCTTCCAGAGGTACTATCGAGTCTTCTGGAAGTAACATCAAATCTTCTAGAAGTAGTATCAAGACTTCCAGGGGTAGTATTAAGTCTTCTAAAAGCATTATCAAGTCTTTTAGACGTATTTCAATTTTTTTGGAAGCAATATCAAGTCTTCTAGAACCAGTATTAAGTCTTCCAGAGGTAATATCTTCTGGAAGCATTTCAAGTCTTCTAAAAGCATTTCAAGTTTTCTAGAAGCATTTCAAATCATATGGAAGCAATATCAAGTCATCCAGAAGATCTGACAACATATCAAGTCTTGTAGAGGCATTTGTTTCCAGAGCGTATCCGACACCTATACCTTTCTTTACTTTTTTTCTTTACTCTTATCTTTCTTGTCACCGTCTATGCAAATTCTCCCTGTTCTTCCTTTTACGTTACACCTCGTGTAATTTTCAATCATTTCTTCTAACCCAATACCCAATCTCACTCTTTAATCGCAGACAATGGTTTAAATATTTAAAAATATTTTGGATTTATAAGTGTCAATGAAACATTTTTGTCATTACAGTACAGACATTAGACGTTTTTAAATATTTATATCCGGATGTTTGATATCCGGCTTTGATAAGTGATTTGCTTAGAGATAGACTGTCGAGAAAATAGGAAACTATGTTATGGTATCTCTGGTAATTTGTTTCTTACATTATAAAGTTCATAAAGTATCTTACACTGATTTTGATGTTAAAGTTGGTAGTCATTACCGATTTGATGTCTTAAGCATAATTTTACACGCTATCATTCATTATGTTTATCTTCAAAACTGTAACCATTAGATGTAACTTCGCAGTAATTTATATTGTATATGTTAACGTTTTGTAAACGTTGTTAGAGGTTCTTGAGTTGATCCTTAAAGCTGTGATTGTTTCAAAAAGTACTGTCTTTCAGAAAGTTGGATGTTATATCGTTACATGTGAAGTTATAGAATGGTCTTGCAATTTTTACTGAACGTAATTTAAGACTACAAATTCTTAACTGGTATTCTTACGCAATATTGTTTGTTATAACCTATTGTTTGTTGTTCGATATTGTTTGTTGTAATGCTTGACAGAACTGATCTTCTTCGTTAGTATTGCACAAATATTTGAGGTTTCTGCACATGCATAGTGAACCAATTGCCTTGGTAAGCAACTTGGAAAAAGTAAATGATGGTATCTCTGCATATTCTTATATGATTCCTTTAATAATTTTAAAAGCGAACGTACAACTAATCAACTTTTAAGAAATGTGAAGTATATGAACTTAAATTTAACGTTAACTTGGGTAGGAAAATCACTGCAAAATTTTCCAGTCTGGGAGATCGTCTAATTATATGGCTGAAGGATTTCGTTAACATCGGATGTGTTACCGAACGTTGCAGATTTCTTCCAGTTTTATAATATAACTTAAAAACTATTGATCTGCCAATGTGGCTAAAGTATGCACATGGAATGTTTTGAAATCATTTACGAATTTTTCAATATTCTCAACATATCGAGTAAAGTCAACAATGTTTCGGAAAAATTTTGTTTTCTTAATCCCCTTTACAAACCACCAAAAATCATTTTCGGTTTATTTATATAAGTTTTTGACATTTTAGAAACTCGAAATTTAATTCGTACATATCAAATAATTCTATTGAAATTTCAATTTTTAATCTATTAGAAACATTATGAAAGTTTATAAGATTTTTATAAAAAGTCAACATTCTGACTAACACACTAAGGCTTATTCCTTATTTTATATCATATCATTGTATTAAAATAAAAAGAGAGGAATAGAAACATGTCGTACTAACTGCTGTTTTTACTAATAGCTGCTTATTAACTTCTTCTTATAGCTGGCTGCAGACTTTATTTAGAAGTAGCTTTAGCAGAAACCCCCGACAGCGTAATTTTCTTAAAAGATTACGATGCCATTCATTTCCAAGATAAACGTTTCATTGTAACATCCCGAGAAGAACATACAATTTGGCGATTAGAAATTAAAGATGCCGTCGAAAAAGACAGCGGGTTATATACGGCTGTTGCTACTAATGCTAAAGGAAAATCAACTTGTTCCACAAGAATTTTTATTCACAGACGTTAGTAAACATTCAAAAAAGAACTGTGATGTCTAATTGAAATGTTAAATGTTTCATTATTTTTAAAATATTAATCACTTCGTTATTTTTTTCTAACTAATTTAATATCTCTAGCATCCGAAGAAGAGTTGCACAAACCACACTTTGAAGTTCAACTGAGAGATACTGAACTTCTTGAAGATACTTATCTTCGTTTTATGATCAAAGTCAAAGGTGATCCTCACCCTGACGTTACATTGTATGTCTAAAATTATTTTATTTAGAAATCATTACTTATTTGGATTATGTTTTAGCTTCAAAGACAATGTAAAGATTTCCGATTCAAATGAAAGGATACGTGCAATCAAAGATCTTGAACAAACTGGTTATTACGAGTTGGTTATTCCTGAAGTAAAAGGTTCTGATGCTGGTAATTACAAATGTGTTGCTGTTAATAATTATGGTGAAGCAAGTTGTGAAGCAAAACTCACCGTAACAGGTAAAATTTTAAATAAAGTTTTATTTTAAACCGAGGGATGCCATCAAATTTTTGTATTGCAGAAACTAAGCGAGTTTTTGATGATGTTGTTGACAAAGAAGGAATTCTTCCACCTGGAGAAAAGCCGAGTTTTGCATGGAGAAAAGATGGCAAAGACTTTGATCCAGAAGAACGTTTCAAAGTACTTATGGGAGATGATGAGGATTCTTTGGCTCTCATTTTCCAACATGTAAGACCTGAAGATGCTGGTTTATACACTTGTGTTGCTCAAACAACAACTGGTCATATTAGTTGTAGTGCAGAACTTACAGTTCAAGGTATTTTGTTAAAAAGTTTCTCAAAATATGTTTTAATTTATATATTTTAGGTCAAATTGTTGAATTACATCGCGAGCCAGAAAAACCATCACTAGTTATTGAACATCGTGAAGCTTTAGCAGTAGCAGGTGGCCAAGCAATGTTGGAATTGCAAGTAAAAGGTTTCCCTAAACCAAAAGTCAAGTTATCGCATGAAGGAAAACCAGTTGAAGCAGGAAATAAGGTTAAGTTCTTATACGAAGATGAAGAAAGTTTATCGGTGGTTATCAAGAATGTTCAAGCTGCTGATGCTGGAAAATACGAAATTACAGCTGAGAATGAATTAGGTCAAGACATCCGCGAGATGGTTCTTACGGTCCAAGCTCCGCCAAGCTTTAAATCTAAAGTTGAAGATATTTCAATAGCTGTAGATCAAACATTGAAAATGTCAGTCCAAGTGGATGGTATTCCAAAACCAACCATACAATTTTACAAGGATGGAAAAGAAATTAAGTCAACTGGACGATCTAAGATCACCGAAGAAGGAGATACTCATACTTTAATAATTGAAAAAACCGTACTTACTGACACTGGTTCTTATTCAGTTGTTGCTAGTAACAGCGTAGCTCAAGTTTCCAAGTTTTGGAACACCAACGTTTACACAAAACCAAGAGTTTTGAAGAAAATTGGGGAACATATTGTGTGTTCAAAACAAGATCTTGTGGTTATGAGTCTTACATTAGAATCAGAACCAGCACCTGAAATTTCATGGTGATCATTTTAACTTATTTTAAAAAATTGTGGTGACAAATTTATTTTTAGGTTCAAAGACGGTCAAGAAATTACATCCACTGATCATTATCTCGTTGAAAACGATGGAAACACTTACATCTTAAAGATATCTGGTGCTGTAACCACAGATTCTGCTTCTTATAAATGCCGTGCTAAAAACATCCATGGTTCAGTTGACGACGAAGTTCGTGTCGATGTCAAAACAGCTCCACGAATTTTAAAACCATTAACAGATATGACAGTAACCGAGCACGATAAAGATGTCACCTTAGACGTTAAAGTTGAGGCTTATCCAAAACCGAAAGTAAAGTGGTTCTTGGACGAAATGGAACTTAGCGAAACTAGGTCAGAATTTACCAGAGTTGAATCTGATGATGGAGTACAACTGGTTATTAAGGAAGTTACAACAGAACTTTCTGGAGTTTATTCTTGTAAACTAGTTAATGAATTGGGTAACACTGAAACGAGTGCTAAATTAACAGTGAATTGTATGGTTATAATGGGATCAAATAAAACATATTTGCTTATTGGTCAATTTTAAGGTAAACCGAGGATTATAAAACATCTTAAAGATACAACAGTGGAGGAAGGTGCTACTCTTCACCTAGAAGTTGAAGTGGAAGCTTGTCCGGAACCAACGGTAAAATGGTTGAGGAATGGAAATGAAGTTTCTGCGGATGCAAGGATTAAAATTAGCAGGGATACCCAACGGAATGAAACTTATAATCTCACAGTTAATTTAATCAAATATGAAGAAGAAGGAGAATATGAAGTTCAAGTTACTAATTCTTTGGGTACCATAAATAGCAAGAGTTTTGTTACTGTCCAGAGTAAGTATACAAATTTTTTTTTGATACGAATTCTATCAAAATTTTTCTTCACTTTGGTGCGTACAATTTTACCCCAATTGTGTTTTTGGTTGGTGTTAAATTTTTTTGTATAAAAAGTTTTTAGGACAAACATTTTTGAACCCAGCTTTTTGAAACACTCCAATTTTATTACAACACTACATTACTACAAATTTTATTACTACAATGTTTATTGACACAACATTACTACAAACATAACATTACAGAAGTAACACATACAGACGCCGAAGAAGTTAACGAAGAACCCCCGAAAAAAGTTATTGTAGAGGTCATCGAAGAGGAAGAAATGACCGCTAAATTCGATGATAAAGTAGAAATTGAAGAAATAATCGAAGAACCGCAAGGTAATTATCATCAAAACTCAGCTATTCAGGTCACTAACAGAACAAAACGAAAAATTATTCAAAATAATTTTCAGCAAACTCCACAATTTGGGGTTGTGTTGTTCAATGCTTATCGCTTTTTGCTTAATGTATCGTTCACGCGTACTGCTTTTTACACTTTCTTTGATAAACATAGATACAACTTATGGTATTACAGTAGACCAAACTGATAACAAATCCCAAGAAGATGTAAAAACTCCAAAGCCTAAACGATTAAAATCGGTACAAATTGATATCGTTGAAACGGAACAATCCAAAAAGGTAAGCACCGAAGATATTACCCCAAAACGTAGGCAAAGCAAAGTTGCCACAACCGAAGAAGTCGAAATTGAAGAAATAGAAAAGCCTCATGAAATTTCTGTCGTAAAAGATATTAAAGTTAAATCTCAAAGAAGCGTTGTAGCTACAACTGAAGAGGTTGCAATTCAAGAAAAAGAGGAATCTCGAGTAAGTGATGTTAAAGAAATAAAAGTGAAACCTCAAGTAAGTGTTGTCGCTACAACCGAGGAAATTATTGAAGAACATACCGAAGAACCCAAAAAATCGAAAATGAAAGATGTTACTAATAAACCAAGAAAAAGTATTGTAGCGACAACTGAAGAAGCAGTCCAAGTAGAACATGATATCAATAAAAGTAGGCGAAAAAGTTCAACTACGGTTATTAAAGCTAGTGAAAGTCAGAAAGGTGTTAAATCGGGTGATGATGACTTGGATGAGGACGTTGAAGAATTACTAAATAGGGCAAAAAGACAAAGAAGTTTAATTGAAGATGTTAAAGTTGAAGAAACGGGTCCTCAAGGTATAGTTTTTCACCACTTCAAAAATCTTCTATTTCTGTCACTTATTCTACATTGCAAGCACTGTTATTATCTTTTAAACATATTTAAAAATAATTTTACACTACATTCCTCTAATACACTTACAGACTTACAAGATTAGCACGTCGATCTCCCATAAATTTCACCTATTTTTGTTGCGATTTCGTTTCTTTGTGCTTTTTGTGTATCTTGTCTAACTCCTTTTTGAGCAACGTTCATCGTTCTATTTTTATTTTTGGGACAATACTATATAGTAAGTATCCCTATATATTTTTTGACATATTTTGTACTTTTCCTTTTCAGATGGTAAGTAATTTAATTTAATTAAAAAATATTATTGAAAACTAAAAAAAAAGTATAAATTAAATAAATAATCACATAATAATAATTAATAATCTAAACCGTAATCGTAATAAATCTAATAATAAGAATGTTTTTGACTTAATTATTTTTGTTTAGCGTTACCGGTGATTACGGACACAAATATGAAAGATAGATCTCAATATGAGTCTTTGGGCGTTTCTTATATGGTGAGAGGAACGGCGAATCCTCCGCCAACAGCTACTTGGACCGTTGATGGTAAAGTCATCACACCAAAATCGCCTAAATTTACGATGACCCAAAAAGGTGAAGAGTTTAGACTTGATATTAAAAAATTGGAGCCATCTGATGCTGGAGTTTATCAATGTGTCTTGAGTAATCCAGTTGGAGAAGCTAAACATCAAGCTAAATTAGATATAATACGTAAGTTGAAATATTATTGTAGGGGTCGAGAAAATTTTGATAAATCCAAAAACAGGGGTTGAATTATAAATCTCTAACGGGTTATTGTATAATTATAACAGAATTTTTTAATTATTTATTTATTTCTTCTCCTAGAAATAAGTTCGTTAAATTTATCCTATATGCTTTTAATATTGTTTTAATAAAGGATGTTAATATTTTGGAGATATATATATTTACAAGGAAGTCGTCGTCTAAACAAAAAAATGTGTTCTAAAATAAGTACACGGGCATTCACAGCTGGTGGTAATTGAGTTAAAATTAGATCTAACTCTAGAAACTTTTTGTTTTTGCCGTGCGTCTTTTGAAAAATATTTGAAAAACGTTGGAAAATTTAGCAGATGTTCTAAAACGTTAAAAATGTTTTTTAAATTGAGTTCTTTAAACGAAAAATGTTATTTAAGTAGGAAAATTGAAAAAGAAATTAAACAAATTAGTAGAGATTAATAAATAAATAACAATAACTGTTATGAATATAAAAGAAAAAATAGTGATGAAGAACTTACAATAACAAAAAGTAGAAAAATACCATCAAGAGTGTGAAAAACGTAAGCCAGAACATACCAGAAATACGTAAGAGAGAACGAAAGTACAAATAAAAAAATATATAGTAAAGTTTTTTATTATAAAGTATAATAAAAAAATTAAATTGATTTAAACAAAAATAGAAAGACGAAGATGAAACACGATTGATGGCAATTTTGAATCATAACAAAAATTATACATGACATTGAAAGGTTGGGTTGGGTTTTGTTGGAGAAAGACATTGTGTTAAGATTAAGGTGTCGTTTAAGAATTTAAATCTTTTAGATTGAATTAGTTTAAGATGAGATACAATATATTTAGTTGCATAAAAAACGTATCACCTAAAGTGATGCGTGATATTTTAATAATGTATTTGAAAGGCCTACAAGCTTAATTTACCAACAACTTAATTTTAAACAGAAAGAGCTTGTAGTATCGTCTTGATCACTTCTGTTTTTTTGTTCAATTTTCTATTGTTAACATCGAAGTTACACTCTCTAAAGCATAATGTAGGCAGTGAAATTCAAGCTGCCTATGACAACATTTCAATGACGTTTAGTGTCGTTAACGTTGTAGATTGTTGCTACAGCAGAAACCTATCTTTACGTCTTGCAAAAGTTGCTTAGGTATTGGTTTTGATGATAGATGGACGCAGCATTCCCTATGCTGTTCGTGTTCTTGGCGCCATTCAAACATTTTGGCAGACCAGCATCTTCATCAGACAATCTAGGTCAGAAACAAGACGGACCACAAAATGCCATGATGATCGATATACTGTCACAATCGTGTTGCAAATTTGACATACTATAATACTGGACATAAGAAATCGCCTGAAACAAGAGCGTCGGATGAATGTGAGTGGATTCGTAGTATGGAAGAAATTTGAAGAAGTAAAATTGAGATAGCATAGACCTGCATCTGGTTCTCAGTTCTTTTCAGAACATGGTGTTACTTGATTACAATTTGCACGAGATCAGCTTCAGTGGACCAATGTAGAAGGACAAAACGTACTCCTCTCAGACGGGTCGAAGTTCGTTTTCTCCTCTCCAGTAGGAGAACGTTATGTTCAGTACAATTTCTTTGAAAAACTGTAATACCAGTCAAGATCTGTAATGATTTTGGTAGAGATGTGCTATGAAGCATGTACGGAGTTTTGGTTTATCAACGGCAATCTAACCGTGTTTACATTGGAAAAATGTTGATGGAACTTCTGGTACTTTTACTTGTTGTACCCTTAGGCCCATTTATTGGTGACAACTTTTTGTGCTTGCACGGTAATGCACCATATCTTCCTATTCTTAAATGTTAGATATCAGCAGAATGGAATAACCTGCCAATAGCTCTGTTTTAAACCTCATAGAACACGGACGCCTCAAAGAAGCTGTTACCGATGATAACATCAAAAAAGTCCACAATATAATTTTGGATAACCGTAAAGTGAAGTTGATCGAATGAGCCGAGACTCTGTCTAGGGACTCTATTTCGAGACTCTAAAGATATTAAAGGAAAGTGTTGAACATACCGTGAATGAATATTTGGGTATGCGTAAGTTCTGAGCAAAGCGGGTACTCACAATCGACCTAAAACAACAACGAATTGATGACGTTGAGCAGTGTTTGGAGCTGTTCTATCGTAATAAACGCGAATTTTTGGGTCGATATGTGACAATGAATGAAACATGGCTCCATCATTTCATACCGGAGTCCAATCGACAGTCAGCTGAGTGGACTGCGCGTGATGAACCGACTCCGAAGCGTGCAAAGATGCAACAGTCGGCTGGTAAAGTTATGGCATCAGTATTTTGACATGCGCATGGTATAATATTCATAGACTATCTTGAGAAGGGAAAAATCATTAACAGCGACTCTTAACGTTATTGGAGCATTTGAAGGACGAAATCGTGGAAAAGCGGACCCATTAGAAGAAGAAGAAAGTGCTGTTTCATCAAGACAATCCACCGTGTCACAAATCAAAGAAAACGATGGTAAAATTGCATGAATTGGGCTTTGAATTGCTTCCGCATCCACCGTATTCTCCAGATCTAGACCCCAGTGACTTTTTTCTGTTCTCAGACCTCAAGAGAATGCTCGCCGGAAAGCACTTTAGCGCCGATGAAGAGGTAATCACCGAAAGGGAGGCTAAAGATAAATCGTAAAATAAAAATGGTCTCGAAAAATTGTATGACCGTTATAAACGTTACATTGCCCTCAAAGGCAACTATATTGAATAATAAAATCAAATTTTATCAAGAAAAATCGTTTTTTATGTCAACCTACGAACTTTTCAGCCTAACCGTTACACTCCAGAGAATGCTTCTAAATGTAGAAAAAAAAATACACATCAACCACATTCACCATTAGTGAAATTGAAATGTGCAAAAATGAGGAAGACACATGCAGGAATATAAGCAACGAGCGGACATTTTAATTTCAAAAACCTTCCTCAAAGCGAACAGTACGTATATAAAACGTTTCAAACTACAATAGCTTTTATTGCAGTTTGAAACTAGTAATCAATTTTAAGTGATACGTTTTCTATTCCACTGAGTAAGCTGGGTAGTATCCGGATACTTCTGTATACGGATACAGTATCTGGATACTTTTTGAGTATCCGATATTCTGTATCCGTGATTAAAAAGAAAGTATCCGTTGTCCGGAGACTTTTTTCGGTATTCGGACAGTTTTTAATTATACAACGATATAGTGCAATATTTCTATCTTTTGAAAAAACCGGTAGAATTAGAAGATTTGCGCCTTTGACATCATAGACGACTCTTTGATTAAAATTTCTAAACACAATTTTGAAAAAATTCAAAGAACTCATTTCCTAGAAAGTGTACACTAAATTTCCCCAGCAAGAGATAGACTAGGAACCACTATAAGTAAAATATGGATGAGAATATATCAGTTTAACAATAATTTACGTCATTGTAAAAGTATCTGAAAACTGCCGAATACATGTATTCGGATACCTTTATGGACCAAGCATCCGTACTTCTTTAATAAAAAATCCGGATGCACTCGAATAATTTTTTCCGGTATCCGAGCCAGCTCTGGATTATAGGATCCTCATTCTTCGGATTAATTCTGTTTATATCGACGTTTTATGCAGCAGACTGACCAAGATGATGATGATTTCTAAATGACATATGTGATTAGATAGGTAACATTCTTAGAGCAAGGATGAGCTTGAAATAAGACATTTAGATAAGCGCTGTAACATACTTTTATAAGAAATATTCAAAAACATATTTTTATTAAGTGTGGTGCTGAAAAATCTGGAAAAAATTATCGTAAAGATTTTTTCAACGACCCAAGCTTGCAACAAATTTAGTCAATGAGTATTCCAGTTCTCCATCATATTGAGCTGATGAAAATGTGTTAAAAAGAGAAATGTTGTGGAATGTATAATTACGTTATAATACTGTTGCTGAGTTCCTTTGAATTTTAGCTCGTTATATATTTGACCTCCTATAAGATATGCTGTAAAATCGGCTAACTATTAATCCTATATTTAGTAATACAGATTTAACATTACAAGTTTGGATGAAATACACATAATGCTAATCTGATTATGGTGAATAACGTAAATAAATGCTGTTCATTAGTTATAATGGAATCTGTGAGTGTACAAGAGCTTCTGTAAGTTGTAACTTAATTGTGATCACAAAAACTAGAATAAAAGTGGTGACGATTCGCGTAAAAATGTTTGGTCTAAACCTAAAATGGCTAAGATATGGGCGCCTTCAAATGTTATTTAGACATTTTGTTAAATATTTTCAATATGGTTTTTCTTAGAAAAATAAAATTAGGTAAAAATTAGGTACTTTTGAAGATATGCGACCATGGAAAAATGCTATACGGGTGTTCACAAAGATAATTTTTCTAGAACTCGTTTATTACCTCGTAAACTTTTAATTTTTTACCATTTAATTTTTTTAAATTTTATTATATATGTTTACCCGTCGATTTTCTACGATTTCTCAATAATGAAAAATTTTGGTTGGGTTTAAAACTTGATATTCCAAAAAAAAATTGAAATAATTAAATATCGTTTTGGTCGTTCAAAAGCTTCACGACTCAGTAAATGAATTTCTTAAGTTGTTACAGACTTGATGCTTCCAGTTAAATCTAATTATCTGTGAGGTCAAAATATTTACCCTTATGCAAATTAAGAATCATATAACAACAGTAAATCACCATTTAAACTGGAAGCCGAAAGATAGCGCGATCAAATATTTGAGAGTGTATTTGGACAAAAGATTAATGTTAAAGTACCATATTAATAAAATATTAAACGGAGCATATTCAAGAATAAAAGAATTCCCATCAGCAACAGAAAATCGAATCTAGAAATTAATTGTGCAATGCTACTATACTAATTATAACTAAAAGTTGTATTGACATATGCATGCGAAGTATGAACCTCAACAGCCGAATCTTATACCAAAGAAAGATAATGCTATAAAATAAAATACGGAGAATATTTGTAATAGATAAGAACTAGGAATCGAGACAATAAAAGAACGTATTAAGAAAACAACCAAAAAGCACTTACAAAACATCCAAAGTATCAAAAGAATAAAAACAAAAACATAAATAGTAGACTAGAATAAACATAGAATCAGGATGACATTTAGTTCCTACGTTATTATTAATTAATTGTGATAAATTAACTTCGATAATATAAAAGTGTTCGTGTTAGGAGCTCGATTTTCTACGGTTTTCTAAAAATAATTAAGAAAATAGTAAATTTTATGAAATGCTACAAATTTGGATTTAATATAAAAATTGATATCTCAAAGACGAATTGAGATACTCACGCATACTCACGCCTCATAGATTATAAAAAAATCGTGAAGATATCTTAGGAATTCGATTTTTTTTAAATGATTAAGGAAATCGTACATTTTATAAAACGCTAGAAATTTAGGTTGAGTTAGAAAAATTGATACCTTAAAAATGCATATCATTTTTACATTGCATTTTATTGTTATTTTTTTAGATAGTCCCGCATGCTTTTGTACTCGTCAGAGTACATACTTTCCTTTATAAATAACAAGAAAAATGATCGAGATAGCTAAAGAATAATATTTTTTATGTTTTGTTTTATGTAATTGTTATTTTTACGAAATCTAAAAATTGACCTCGAAGACGAATGGATATATTGAAGTATCGTTATCTGTGACAAAAATTCAGGTCTTGTTATGTTGGATAAGTCCACCTACATAGGCAAAGCCCAGGAATTCATTGAAACTAACAACATATATCCGATAAAAAGTAGCCCAACTACAGCCTTTAATAACAAACTAAAGAAATTTTTAGATGAAAAATTCAACTGCCCTATTAAAATTCAACATTGGTCCTATTAAATCAACGAAAATGAATCCGTTACCACCTACGTTGATAAAGCTTCACAAGGAGGATAAAAGTATTAGACCAATATTCACTAACAGAGATACTCCTACAAACAAAATAACAAAGACTATCCAATATCTGTTTGATTCATTTAACAACTCCTATTCTGTGAAGAACTCTATAGATCTAATGGATAAAATTAAGAACATGAGTCTCACAAAGAATAGCATTCTTCTATGGTTTGATATTAAAAACCATATTCGAATATTCCAAATCATGAGCCCATACCTATAATAAAAAATCACCTGAATAACCATCACCAATATCTCAATATTAATCACAATGAAATAACAACTTTCTGCAAACTTCTGAAGTTAGTTTGTAATCAACATTTCTTGATATTTGACAGCCAATATTATCAAATGTCTGATAGTCTAGAATCTATCTAGGATCTAGAAATCCCATGGGATTTCCAATTTCGGGCAACATCGAAGAAATGTTCGTTAAAGACTTCGAGAAGAAATTATTTTCAAAGAAATATATATTTTTCACATCCGATATCTCAGAGTATAGACGCTACGTAGACAATATTCTTATTGTTTATTAGGGTAACGCTGCTAAACTTAAGGGTTTGTACAACATCTGCAACTTGGCATTCACCGTAAAAAAGGAAACAAATAAAAGCATTAACTTTTAATATATATATATATATATAGAAAACCAACATCTACAGACTCGATTATCCCTAAGAAATCTTACAATAAATCACACAAAGAAGCTACCTTTAGATTCTACTTTAATCGTCTCAACACCATATCACTCAATGATTCTGACTACATTTCGGAACTTAAAACAATTCTTAGTATCGGAACGAATAATGGTTATACTTTCGGAAACATGCCAAACATATACAACAAGGTTCACTCACCTTTAATTAACTGAATGGTGTATCCCCGGCACAACAATAAAGCCAAGATAATCTCCATACCGTTTACGGCCCCCGCGGCGTTCTCTTCCAGTAAGATATTAGGTAATATGCTAACTAATAATAAACACCGTTTTGACAAATCCGAGTGAAGTGGCTTATAATAATAAGTTAAGGCGTATAAGTTAAGATCGAATGCAAAGATTGTGTTCTGTTTTATATAGGACAAACAGGCAGTAACATCACTAGATTTAAAGAAACTATATTTAAGAAACATCTTAAATGTAATCAACAATATACCAACACCTAGACTCTTGGATAGATACTCTTATGGTTATTAAGACCAGTTTCAGTTATACTCAAATAATAAAAAAAAAATATTAAAAAATCTAAACTTTTAGATTTACACGAAGAACTTCATATCTACACTGGTAATTTAGAAAACAAGCTTATTAACAACTTAACTGATATCAACAGTTATAGATTCTTTATAAAATACGTTTAATTTTTTCGCACGCAAGTTAATTTTTCGCAAAGATTAGTTTTTGTTAAAACCAGTATAGCACGGGCTCCAATCTCATCTTTCTTTATTTTTAAGACCAGTCGATTTTTACTTGTAGTGTTTCAACGTTTTTGTTTTTCTGAAAGATTTTTTATGTTCTTCGAGTAACCATAACATGTATACGACTTCCCAATTGTGCACTACTTTGATGGTAATTATTCTATTATTTATATCAATCTATTACCAACTATCTAACTTAATTTTTAGTTGTATCTGAAGAAGGCTTGTTAGTCGAAACATGTTGTACTGAAAAGACTAATAAAGAAATTGCATCGTTATTTTAGAAAAAAAAGTTCTTATTCTTTCATTTAAAACACGCAAATTTCTTAATTTTTAAGTTTGGTCGTTGAACATAAACATATTAAAGTAAGTTATGAAACATGAACATTATGAAAAGTATTTAATTCAAAAGTAAAAGTAATTGGTTCACAGAGACGCCGTGACTTTGAGAATTGCCACATTCCACGCGTGATGACATGCAGATGTTGTCATAAAAAATAACATCAAACATTTCTTGGAGTTCTAGGAGTTACTGTGAGCTGAGTTATGAAATCTTAAAGCGAAAACAAGTTTACAAGGAAATTCTGGCGGTACCAAAGAATATACAAACAACTGGTAATTCCAGAGATCTTCAGAAATTTAAGCAAATTTAAGAAATCTATTAGGAACTCGCAACCATAGCGCTATATTATATATAATGTATAAAAATCTAACCAAATTTTTTAATGATATTTGCTAAATGCTTAGTATCATTTTGTACTAATGATACTTGCTTATTTCTTTTCTTTTGTAATTGCAAAAGATGCTGTTTTTGGTCCAGTATCTCTTCATTCAATATGTGTAATAGATATGATAACACAAAAATTCAACTATTGATTGATAGATTTCGTTAATTGAGTGTAGACGTTAAACCATGTACTTCAGATAATAACGAATTTTGGAAAGAAAAATACTTAAATGTATTTTTGTTCTGATCGATTCGAAATTTTCTCGACCTTTACAATCATTAAATAATTCTCATTTTTAACATTTGTTACTTAATTCAACAGCGGAAGGTGAATTCCGTCGACCTAAAGTTAAAGAAGGCGAAGGTCTTAAAGATCAAAATGTAGTGAAGAAAAATACCGCTACAATGAAAGCTATAATTATCGGTGACCCAGTTCCGGAAGTTGTATGGTATTTCAATGGAAAAGAAATGACCGCTGATCAATATGAGAAGTACAAAATTATTTTGGAATCAGAAGATCGCGAAATTGAGGATGACTTGAAAGAATGCACTTATAGTTTGACTATTCCAAGATGTAAGTTTTAGATGTCTAAATTTTGCTAAATATTACAATATGTATTTTTTATTGTAGGTGAGAGGGAGAATGGTGGAACTTACACAATTAAAGCTAAAAATAAATGGGGTGTAATTGAGAGTAGTGGTGTGTTAAATGTCATTCTGCGCCCTGAAATTAAAGGACCGGAAGATGTTAAAATCGTACCTGGATTTTCTGCCGAATTCAAAACAGTTATTCAATCAAATCCTGTTCCATCTGTTATTTGGTAATATAGTTTTAATTTTCATCAAAGTTTGTATTAATATCGTTTATTTTTTTAGGACGCGCAATGATAATGTTGTAGAACCAACCGAAGATATTGAAATCATTGAAGATGTTGCCAACGAAGTTTACATCCTTCGATTTAAATCGGTCAAATTAGGCGATGAGGGATATTATAAAGTTATCGCTAAAAACAATTTGGGCGAAGATAGTTCTGAAGGTCGACTCAAAGTTGTCAGTAAGTATTTTTTTTGATACACATCAAATTGAATTAAATTAATTTAAAAAACAACTTTATTTAAAATTATAATAATTTTTGCAGAAGAGATGGAACCAACTTGTAAGTGCTGTTTTGCTTAAAGAGCAAAAGCATTATGTTTTATATTTGCTTTTTCCCTAATAGCTATGCAAACTAGTACAGAACTTTAAAAACGCTTAATTATCCTGAAAAATGAAAATTTTTTTATTACATTTATTTTTAGATTTAATTGCCATAACCCAGTTTTTTGCAAAGCCTCCTAAAATATTTGCTTATAAATATTTCTAAAAACGTAGAGTCTAATTTGTATTATATTATAGCGGAAAGACCCAAATTCATTACTGGATTAAACGACGGTCAAGTTGAACACGGTGGCGAAATTACTTTAATGGTTAGAGCCGATGGTCTCCCAAGACCGACTATAACTTGGTTCTTAAATGACAAAGTTATTGAAGAAGGGTCCGCTTTGGGAGAAATGAAAATAGTTGCCAACACTGAATCCCAAGTCAGCAGTTATTTAACAATTACAGATTTTGGTGAAAAAGATTCGGGAATTGTAAATAATTTAACCTCAAATAATACTCTTGTCTAATTGCTTTATTTTTAGTACAAAGTAACAGCTGTTAACGTTGTGGGCGATGTTGAAACACACGCTGTAATACATATGACGCAAACACCACCGTCTTTCTCGTTACGATTAATTAGGAATCTTGATGTTAATGAAGGTGAACCGTTAACTTTGAAAGCCAAAGTAACAGGAAGCCCGAAACCAACTGTAATACAAAATTAGCGTACAAAAACATTTGGTATAATCTTTATGTTTTAGATGAAATGGTATAAAGATGGCGAAGAAATCAACCCAGAAAACGAAAGAATCAAAACAGAATTACTTCCAGATGGAAATATCAGGCTACATATTGATAAAATCACTCCAGCTGATAGTGGGGCTTACAAAGTTGTAGTAAAAAATGTCAACGGTGAATCAGCAGCTTTATGTGCTGTCGCTGTAACGCCAAACCCACAAAGACCCAAATTCACAAAATGCATTAAAGACCAAAAATTAACTATTGGGGAACCTTTAAGATTAGAAGCAATCGTTGCTGCTTATCCCCCACCAGAAATTAAATGGTTAAAAGATGGTCTTCCAGTTAGACCTTCATCAAACATCCATCTTGAACACCACCCTGATGGAAAAGTGGCTTTGGTTGTGGATGCTGTTAAACCTGAAAATGCAGGAAAATATACTTTGATTGTCTCGAATAAATTAGGAGATGTAACTGGGGAAGCTAACGTTGAAACAGAAAGGAGACCGACCAGACCAGAGTTTATAACCAGGCTTGTACCTCAAGAAGTAGTTGAAGGTTTCCCCGCCAAATTTGAAGTTAAAGCGAGCGGTTTTCCTCTACCGAAAATCTCCTGGGTTAGAAACGGCGCCGAAATTGTTCCAGATGGAAAACATGTTAAACTTACCGATTTACCAGATGGTACAAGCATCTTGGTTCTTGAAGCATGTCATCAAGATCAAGACGCTCTTACTTATAGAGCAATTGCTTCTAACGAAGCTGGTGAAGCCGAAACTTACGCTCCATTAACTGTTAAACCAGCCACCAAACAAAATCAACCAGAAGAAAGACCCTTGTTCTTACACCAATTGAAAGATGTTATTACTGATGAGGGAGAACAATTAAAATTGGAAGTTCCATTTACAGCCAACCCCATTCCAAGCGTTGCGTGGACTAAAGACGACCAACCAATTGTGCCTTCAGACAGAATCATGTTAACTTGCGACGGAAGAAAAGTTGGTTTGGTGATTGATAAATCGATTCCATCTGATGCTGGTCAATATGCTGTTACTCTTTCAAATCCTCTCGGGAAAGATTCAACATCTGGTAAAGCATCCGTTCATAAAGTTTTTGCACCACCTAAGTTTACACAAAGATTCACCGATTTACAACAAGTAAGTTATTAATATCTCTTAATCGTAAAATAATAAGCCTTTTTTAGCTTCCTACAAGAGACGCAAAATTCGTCGCAAGAGTATCAGGTGTACCATATCCCGAGGTACAATGGTTTAAAGATGATAAACCACTCCACGAAACAGATAAGTATCGCATTAAAAGAGACGGAGATGTTTGTTGTTTATACGTAAATAATTCAACAACTGAGGATGGTGGTATTTATAAAGCTGTTGCAACCAATAAAGAAGGACAAGATATTTGCGAAGCCAAATTAGAAGTCGTTAAAGAAATGTAAGTATATCATTTTAAAATAAAAATAAATTCAAATTATTTTATTGCAGTAAAACACCACAAAAAGTTGAAGCACCATACTTTATGAAGCGTCTTGGTGATACTGAATTGTACAAAGGAATGACTGCCAAATTTACAGCTTGCGCAGCGGGAACTCCAGAACCATCTGTACAATGGTACAGGAATGACGAAAAGTTATTCCCATCAGATAGAATCCGCATGGTTGAAACATCTGGATTGCTTAGACTAACAATTGCTGGAGTAGACCAAGATGACTTAGGAAAATATTCTTGCAAAATCTTTAATGAACACGGAGAAGATATTTGCCATGCTCAATTAAGATTTGATGAAATGGACGCGCGACCAAAACGTCCTATGACTGATCAATACACCGATTATGATAAATACAAGAAAAGTGGGGCCCCAATACCATTATCTGATGCACCAATTATTTCTCGCATGACAGATAGAAGGTGTACGATCTCTTGGAAACCATCTATTCCATCAGGACCAAGAGCTCCTGTTACTTATCAATTAGAAATGTTGGAATTACCACACGGAGATTGGTTTACAGTTCGTTCTGGTATTAGAGGATGTGTTTGCGATGTTGGCAACTTGGAACCATTTAGAGATTACAAATTTAGGATACGCGTTGAAAATAAATACGGAATAAGCGACCCATCACCGTTTGCTTTAACACATAGACAGAAATTAGAACCTGAACCACCTAAATTCACGCCATATCTTCCTCCTGGAATCGATTTCCGTCCAGATACCTCTCCTTACTTCCCCAAGGACTTCGATATCGACCGCCCTCCTCATGATAACATGGCACAACCACCTCGCTTCTTAAGAAGAGAACACGATACGTCTTACGGAGTGAAAGATCAAAATACCAACATGTTCTGGTTTGTTTACGGTTATCCAAAACCTAAAATGACGTATTATTTCAACGATATCCCCATTGAAAGTGGTGGAAGATTCGATATGAGTTACACCAGAAATGGGCAAGCAACCTTATTTATAAACAAAATGTTGGATAGAGATGTAGGATGGTACGAAGCCGTCGCTACAAACGAGCATGGCGAAGCCAGACAAAGAGTTAGATTAGAAATCGCCGAGCTTCCATTATTTATCCAAAGACCAGATATTGAGTACGTTATGATGAGAGGAAAAGCCAAGTTTTGTTGTAGAATTGTTGGAGTACCATACCCAGAAGTCAAATGGTATAAGGACTGGAAACCATTAGCAACATCTTCAAGAACTAAAATTCAATATTTAGAACCTGACACACACATACTTATCATTAACGATGCAATCTTAAAAGATGAAGGTTTATACTCTGTAAGCGCAAGAAATGTCGCAGGAACCGTTTCAAGCAGTGCTATGCTTCATGTTGAAGAAAACGACTTAGAATTTAACGTTAGAACTTACAATAACTTATCACCAATTAAAGCTAAACGCACTCCATTCGATCATGGTTACGATTTGGGCGATGAGTTGGGTAGAGGCACTCAAGGAATTACGTACCATGCTGTTGAACGTTTGAATGGCAGAAATTACGCCGCTAAAATGATGCATGGACGTGGCGATTTGAGACCGTTTATGTATAATGAGTTGGACGTGATGAATCAACTGCGTCATCGCAAACTGGTATCATTGCACGATGCTTTTGAAACTGATGATTCTTTGACGTTGATTATGGAACTTTGCGGTGGTGGTGAACTGGTTAAGGATTACTTATTGAAGAGAGACTATTACACGGAAAGCGAAATTGCTGGATATGTTCGTCAAATGTTAGAAGGGTTGGAGTATATGCATGAGAAAGGATTTGGACACATGGGTCTTAATGTAAGTATTTTTTTTAAATTGATAAGTCTTTTCCAAAACTAACTAAGTCCAAAATATGGAAAATCGCGTTTTTGCGTTTAAAATAAATACAAATAGTTACATTTGATCTGTAGGTTTATGTTTCTTAAAGCTAATACATCTCAATTTATTTTGATACATCTCCAAAAGACTTATTCCAAAGGTAATCCAAGTCCAAAAAGATTGTATTCCAAAGATGACTAACTCCACGCTTATAAGCGTATGTTTATATCTATTGCCGGAATTGTCAGTTAGAACTGTGTACAAACTGTGGTGCAATGTAAGAAAAACTATAAATGCCCAGTATGCACAGTGTGTATATAGCTTTTTTTGACTGGTCGTTGCAAAGACGGCAAAGAAATTTTGATATGCTATTTGTCCAATATGGAAAAAATGTTATTTGAGGAGTGCATGACCGGTCAGGAAGCATAAGAGTGTCCTTAGATCCTCTTTGTTAAGGCATAAAAGCTTTGCTTGGTTTTGCGAAGGATCTATCATAGTTTACGCCTATGATGTAATATCACTACGGTCTGTGACCTGGAGTTCTTTCCAGGATGAGGCTATCATCATCTTTAAGTCCTCCCATCTGTTGATTACCCGTTTTATGTGACTATTTAGTAGTCCACTAACGGGTTGAGGTCAAAAGAAGGTTTCCACTGCCTTTTGTCCAGCTTTTCCGGCTTCTTGATGCCTTGAATGTCACTGTGACCTAGAATCCACCATATACTAACATTATTTCTTCTAGCGAGTTCTTGCGGATTGACGGCACATTCTCTGATCAGTACAGAGCTACACGTAAGGGACTGGATTGCCAGCCGGGTACCCAGATTGTCCTTGAAAATGTTTATGGATACACCTATTTGTCGTTTTTGGAGGTCCAAACCGATGCAGAAGTTTATAGCAAGAACTTTTGCTTGAAACATGATTTCTGTCCGGGCTGAGTGGCAGTTTAATGCCTCTGTTTGGACTGCTAATGCCCATACTATCTGGATCCAACTGTCTTTGAAGCATCGGTGTACCAGACAAGGGCTCCTTTTTTAGTTGAGGATCACGCTTCGTACAATGATCTCTGCTTCTATAAATGACCTTGTACGACTGTTCGAAGTTGCATTCAGTTAGAATGAGATCCGTCTTAATTTCGATCAAGTGATGTAGAGTAGAGTCCTTGAAGATTTTCAGACGTCCTCAGATGTTAGCCTACAAGTTGGGTGAAGAACATTTTCTCAGTAATAAGTTTGAATGGTCATGATCATCTTTTTCCTTACTTTATCTTAGTGGTAGTTCCAGTTAAATTTGCTATATAGAATTACTCCTAAGTACTTAGTCTCCGTTTTGAGGTTTATAGTTTTACCTTCAAGAGAGTGCTCTCAATTGCAGCTTCCTTCTCCGAGGGAAAGGGGCTACTCCTACATCAAGTGGTAGTAAGTAGTGCGACTTTTTGAATTAGTTGAGTTATGATTGTGTCATATTTGCTTCGGATTGTGAATCCATTTTTTGTTAAGGTATTCATTATGTCATCATAGTTACCAGGCACTATAATTATTCATTAATCCTAAATATTCATTGTGACTCCCTGACTATGATGTCATTTATACATTAGCACATTCCTAATGAATATGTTCTATACAACATTTTACAAAAAATCGGTCATATCTACGAATAATTATTTTGGACTTAATAAGTTTTGGAAAAGTAGTCTTCAATTAAATCAATTAAATCAATTTCATTATTTTATGTTAGATTGGAGATCTGTTGTTGTCGCATCCTGGAAGCGATAGTTTGAAAATCACGGACTTTGGATTAAGCAGGAGAATAAGCATGGGAAGATTGATGCCGTTGAAATATGGAGTTCCAGAATACGTATCGCCGGAATGTGCTAAAGGTGAAGGAACAGGTTTGCCGCACGATATGTGGAGCATTGGTATTATCACATACATTTTGTTATCTGGTATATCTCCGTTCCGTGGAGAAAGAGATAAAGAAACTTTGATTAAGATCCAAGAAGGAAAGTGGGAGTTTGATGAGAGTTGGTGGAAGCACATGAGCTTCGAAGCGAGAGATTTTATCACTAAACTTTTGGTTTACCAAGCTGAAGGTAGAATGGACGTACACACAGCTTTACGTCATCCATGGTTGGAAAGATGCGACAAGTTATGGCAAGACGAGTATCAGATTTCTACTAAATATCTCAGAGATTACTTCGTTTTGTATAGAGAATGGTACGATAATGCTTCGTGTAAAAATATTTATAGAAGAAGACCTTTGGAAGGAGCATTCACGCATCCTTCTCGTATGGTTTACCCTCCGGGTGAGAGATACACACCTCCTCCATCATTACCCCAACCCGAACCAACACCCAGAAAAGCTCCAACCTGGGAAGATCAAATTCCTAGTAGGTCACCACTTAACTATGAAATTGGTGCTTTCAAATCCGAGAGTCAGTAAGTATTAATTAAAAAAAATTTTTGCATTCTTAATAATTGACTCGTTTAAAGTTATCAAAGTGGACCTGATACATATCTTCTTCAATTACGCGATGTTGATTTCCCAGTAAGAATTCGTGAATATATGAAAGTAGCGGCAAGCCGAGGACCGGGAGCTGGACTTATTGTTTCAGATGACAACGGTTATGACTGGAGGGTAAATCGATATTGTCTAGTTAAAATTTGTTTAATTTTTATAATGCATGTTTTAGGCACCATCAATTCGAGAACGTAGAAGATTCACTGACATCATGGACGAAGAAATTGATGATGAGCGTAAAGCAAGAATTCAAAAGTATGGAGCTGGAGATACTGGATATAGCATAAGAAGGTTACGTCACGAAATTGGTGCGAGATTAGATACATATGCAGAAGCTGAAGCTTTCTTAGAAAGCAGGCACGAAGGTCGATTACCATTCTTTAGAGAGAAACCTGATATGGCTGCGATGCAAGAAGGAAAAGATTTAGAAATGTCTTGTTATGCAGTTGGTGATCCAACACCAATTGTGCAATGGTTCAAGTATGTATTTATTAGGTTTATATAAAGATAAAATGCTTGAATTATTTTTTTTAATTATAGAAATGATGCTATCATCGCAGATTCTCATAGGATTAAAATCGAAACTGATTCAGATGGAAGATCTCATATCAAATTTTGCCCAGCTTTAAGCTTTGATTTAGGAACCTATAAAGTCGTAGCAAGGAACAAAATCGGCCAAACCATAGTAAGAACACGAATAGTTTTGGGTTTGGTTCCCGATGAACCCGACTCTCCAGAAGCTACCCAAACATCCGACACTGAAGCTCTCTTAATTTGGAAACAACCCAAATTTGACGGACACGCTCCCGTCCAATGTTACAGCTTACAATATAAATTAGCCAACGATACCGAATGGACTGAACAAGCCGCTAATATTGATCATGAATTTTATTTAATGACCGGTTTAAAACCAGGCGAAAGTTATATCTTTAGATTATCTGCAAAGAATAGCATCGGGTGGAGTGAACCAGGTGTCGCTTCGCAAGTCGTAATTACTAAACCAGCGGGTAAGTGGAATTAAGAAAATTAAATAGGGGTTGATTTAAAGCTGGGGTGAATATTGCAGGAGCCCCCAAGATCCAATTAAGCAAAGCCATGATGCATCTACAGAACTACACGGACAGTGGTCAGCCGCCTCAGGTCGACCCTAATTCTAGACCGAATTATAGCTTCGAAACGAACCCAGTGGATTGGATCCAGGGCAACGCACAAGAACGTTATGAATTCATTTCAGAAATATCACGGTATTGTACACGAAATACATTCTGCATGCCACGAATATAAAAGACGTCGTACGATATGTGAAACTCGACGTTTTACTCGACGGGTGTGCTATTAAATTTCTCGCATTTGAATATGTGTAGTCATTGTGTTACATTCTTGTTAAGTGAAACGGAAAAAAGATTTTATTTCAGAAATATTTTAATATTAGAATTTTGCTTAAAACTATTACTCATATAACGTAAAATGATAAAATCTAAAATTTTCCATTAAGTTTTCTATCCAAGTAACGATTACTTTGCTCGTTTTAGTCACCAATCTTACTCTTATCTCTCCCGGAGGATGTCGAATCCGCAATAAAAACACCCGTTCCACTTTACGACTTACCCTTTATTGTGACGTTACCCGTTTAATGTGCAGGGGCCGCTTCTCAGCAGTTCTGAAGGCTGTCGATAAGCGCACCGACACTATCGTCGTGGCGAAGGTAATGGACCTAGGAGCCAATGCTACAGAAGTCGATGGAGAATTTGCCGCTTTGCGTTCGTTACGGCACGAGAGGATCGCTGGATTGTTGGAAGCTTACCGCACCAATGATGTGGCTGTCTTCATACAGGAGAAACTCCAAGGGGCTGATGTTTTGACATACTTGGCGAGCAGGCACGAGTACACTGAACAAACCGTAGCCACCATTGTCACACAGGTGAGTTCCTTCATTGAGATTCTAAAATCGGTGGAATGTCGAGTTCTGACCATCAAATGAAATTCCTGAATATCCCGTCGTTACCGCCGAATGACGCTTTTAGGAAATTGAAATTGTTGGCTTCCAACGATCGTGGGGTAGAAAAAGGAAAACGATTACTAAATGGTGTCACAGTCTTTTGTCATTAAGTTTTTTTTGTTGGTGGTATGTGATTTGCTTCACAAGTTTTAATTAAAATCACCGAGTATTTCAGTTCAAATAGTTAAATGGATTTTTTTTTCTGTTGAATGTGTTTCCTTCTGCTGTACGGTAGTTAACGAACGTTATTACTTAAATAATTTATATACATATACAGAATGTCCGATATCTTCCGACTCATTTTGAAGCGATTTTGTTAATACATTTTTTTCATATTGTTTATAGATGCAAAAGAACGACTGTTTAAAGTCGTCTAACAGCGATTCTGAGAAATGACTGCGGAGATCATAAATCAATCTCAGGCAATCGGTCCTATTTGCTGAAACTGCTTAAAAAATGGGGGGTTCACATTTAAAATTTATAAATTTTTTTCCATCGCCGCATATGTATAATTAATAATACATGTAATACATTTATTGGCGTTCAGTGCACATGAGAACATGTGCATTTTCAGTGCGCTTCACAAGTAACGGATAAATTCGATAAAATTATTATAAATAATTCTTGAAAGAATCGCTGAAACGGATCTAAAGATTTAAATTTTTTGCAATTTTTGGTGTGTATTTTAAAAATTTTCCGCCAATTTTAAACGAGTTAAGACGTCCTCGAAGATTTTTTTTAATAGAACATCCCATTTTATATATCGCAATCTAAAAGAAGATTTTTTTTCTGAATTATGTACAATAAATACTAATATCGGTTACATTAGAAAATTGTCGAGAAAAATTAATTTAAAGTTTCATTATTTCCCATTCATTTAATATAAAAAAATGGTAGCAGTCGTGCGTAACCATGGCAACCAATTGTTTTAATTTAAATTTCAATGTGTTAAAATGGTCAAAATTCGATTTGAAACAGTTTATTGTACGTTAATGAGATTATTTTGAGTGGTATTGTGGAGTTTCTTGTGCTAATTGTTGTTATTCATTGTTATTTGTTGCTGTTTTTTACTATTTTCGTCGCTATTCGGTGTTTATTTGTTTATTGTTATTTGACCTTATTGTTTATCTATTATTGTTTATCTATTATTGGTTATGTTTTAATTATTGACTGTTCAATAAGTAAAAAAGTAATAATGACGCTTACTGAAATTGAAAGAATCGAGGTTCTTATGATGATTGGTTTCGGAAATAGCTTCTGAACGGATAACGAAGTCCGTGCTTTGTTTAACGAAAATCATCCAAACCGTACTCCAATTTCACTATCGACAATAAGTCGAATTGAGAGTATATTTCGCGAACTTGATCATGTACGAGATAAACGTAAGAACAGATATCCATTGGCCTTAAAGGAAGACCGTCAAATGGATGTCCTAAGTGTAAAGGAAAATCCGCATTCAAACATCTACAGTATTGCTGCAAATTTAAATACAGCTAGAAGCATACTATTAAGATTTCTTAATACAAAAAAATATCACCACTACAAAGTACACTTGATGAATGAGCTTTCCGATGACGATTGGTCGACGGAATTGGAATTCATTAAAATCATTCTAATCTCTGATGAAGCAATATTTTGTTTAAATAGCACCGTCCATGAGCAAAACTGCCGCTATTGGGCAGTTGAAAATCACCATTGGAAAGCCGAAGCAAACACACAGTATCCTTAAAAGGTGTATTGGTGGGCTGGAATAGCGGAGAACAGAATTATTGGAACGTATTTCTTTATTGGAATAATAGGCGGTGAACAATAATTGAAATTTCTTCAATTGGAATTAATTAAGTTTAGTCGCAATTTTTCCAAATGCAGAAGATCCAAATTCACTAGATCTCAGAATTTGGCTACAGCAAAATGGCGCATCTCCACATTATGCACTAGTTGTGCGAGAATACCTCAACCAAAAATTTCCCAATCGGTGGATTGGCATACACAAACATATTGAATGGCTGGCAAGATCGCCAATCTAAAGTTTGTTTTAATAAGCCTGATAACATAGATCTGATGCAAAGAATTAGAGAAGAAATTCAATTAATCAGTCCTGATATAACTCAAAACGTTCAAGAAGCGTTTGTCTCCCAAATAAGATATTGCCTTGGCACTACCGGACAGAAATTTGAATATATGAATTAAGGATATTGTTTTCTATCTTTCATGTTGTTTTCATAAATTTTAAGTTTAAAAAAATGTTTAATTTTTGATAACTTATTTTCTGTTTGTGTTTTTCATGCGTTTGATGCAACAAGCTATTGCTACTTTTGTATTGCAAGTACAGTAGCAATAATAATTTTAATCTAAATAAATAATTCAAGTCAAATTAATTTTTGATACTTGGAAATGTCGAATCAAAACAATTGGTTGCCATGGTTACGCACTGCTACTGCTATTTTTTATATCAATTGTCATCAGCATTGTTCCATTAAAAAAAACTTCCATGACTGAAATGAATTTATCCGTTACATTAAAACGCACTGAATAAAATATTACAAACGTTGCAAAGAGAACGTGTCTTAGTTTTAGTCATAGTCGTAAAAGTGAAAACTCAAGGTGTTGTGGTATGGTAGTTCTTACGACACCTTACGACTAAAATGGTTTTTGTGCTAGTCTCAAGAGTTGCTCAACTTTTAAATTCGTAAAGCTAAAACCTTCGGTCGCAACTTGACGCATGTGCACTTTTCTCTCTCATGCCCTTGTATCCAGTACTATTGATGCTACTTAGCGCTACAATCTTCTAAATGTTTCAAATCCGGACCACTAGCCCGTAAGCAAACTCGGCGATTTGAGGTGAAATCGCTTATTGCATATCTTAGTAAATATATAAAGTCTCTAATAAGACGATGTTATTCTCACTTCGCCTAGGTCATGTGCGGCCGAGGTTCTACAATCTTCCAAAATGATCGATTTGAGGCAAAATCGTTCCGTGTATATTTTAGTAAATATATAGCCTCCTATAAGACAATTTTATTATCACTCGGCCAAGGTTGCTTGCGGGTGAGGTGCTACAATATTCGAAATGGATGATTTTATGTAAACATTTCAAATCCAGACACTTGACGATTTACTAATAAAAAATAAAGGGGATGTTACGGCCAACACTGCATTCTATTTTGCTGTGTCTATTTTTGCGTATTCCGAAATTACCATACGACTATTTATATATTAAAACTTTCCCTTACAAACGTTTAAGACTATGACCATGACTAAAACTAAAACACGTTGCATGAACCCACGTAATGCAGATAGTTTAATATCGAGCACGAATTATTTTTACATAC
The DNA here is from genome assembly GCA_036711965.1 of Onthophagus sagittarius. Lineage (NCBI taxonomy): Eukaryota > Metazoa > Arthropoda > Insecta > Coleoptera > Scarabaeidae > Onthophagus > Onthophagus sagittarius. The sequence goes on from JASERS010000001.1 coordinate 58,101,984, forward strand.
GTAATCATTTAGTTGTTTTTGAACATTTTTATATTATTTACAAAGATTAAAGTTTTTTGCGGCATAATTTGGAATGTAATAATCATATATATTTTAGTAAATATATAGCCTCCTATAAGACAATTTTATTATCACTCGGCTAGGTTGCTTGCGGGTGAGGTGCTACAATATTCGAAATGGATGATTTTATGTAAACATTTCTAATCCAGACACTTGACGATTTACTAATAAAAAATGAAGGGGATGTTACGGCCAACACTGCACTCTATGTTGCTGTATCTATTTTTGCGTATTAAATTTTAGTTTTAACTAAAATGACTAAAATCTTACAAAACTACTATGCACTTACGCTGTCCCACATAAAATGCAACATGGTTTGTTATACTGGTATTGAATAGTTTCGCTGAGTCAAATAAATAATAAACTAAAGAAATGAATTTTTGCAAAAATGTTGATATATACTTACCTGAACTTTTTCATCAAATTAACTGTTATTGTATGATTGAAACTAGTAAATTTCTAATAAATATCTTTTATTTTTAGAATAAATTTTCAAATATTCCTCCATTAACTTCTAAAGAATAATTTAAACGATGGTAAAAATCCTTCGGAGGTAAAATTATTACAACAGGTGAGGAATGAGGAATCTTCATCTATTAAAGCAAGATCTTCTGATATACTCTAAGATGCACTGACAGACCCCTGATAAGAGAACAAAAAATTGCATTAATTATTAAAGTAGTCGTAATTGCTTGAGGGTCAAAAATAATTATAATTTTAACGAATGAAAAATATTTTTAATATAATTTATGATATATTAAAAGTTACTATGAATTTATAGTATTTGATGAATATATTATGAATCTATCGTTTATAAAAGATCAAAAATTCTAATTCTATAATTTAGCACAACTATAGAATAAGAATGGAACAAAACTGTTATTGTTATGTTTTTAGTTTAATGACTTATTTATTTTAATATTATTTATAATGAACTTATTTAATTGAAACGGACACCATATTATTCAACACCTTGAGAGCATAAATTGTTTTTGATGTCTTCTTAACGAACCGTTACACAAACTACATTATAATCTACTACTCATTAATTGTAGTGTTGATAACGACTTAATGTGGTGACATCCAGCGATAAGTTTGGTCTTACTACAACGTCTCTCTACATGAGTAATACATGTTACATGAACCAATTAGTTTTCTATATCGAATTTCTGATTCTCTTCTCAGTTTTGATTTTAATTGAAATTAATCAATGTGTATACACAGTGATGAATCAATTCGATAAAAAATCGAGAGAACAAAAACGGCTTGGACATCTAATTCATTTGGTAGAATCCATGTTACTGGTTTTAAATATGGCATTAATAAAAGAAATAATTTTCAACAACAAAGGAAGAGTTGTTCTGTATCGTTTAGGTGCATAATGTCTGTGCAGTTGTATTTCTATTCTAAACATTAGTTCTTTTAAATATTCCGAAAGAAAATGTAATGTGTTAATGATTTATTTATTTTAATTAGGTTGAAACCGATACCGTGGAGATTAAGTAATAAAGTTGGAGATCTATGTTATATTTGTAAATAGACATTTTTTGAAATACGGTTGAAATGTACAGGTATCCCAAATTGAGATACCGTGTCAAAGTTGATTTTCTTAATTTTCTCTTTGTAGTTTATTCCGGTTACACTTGTTTAGCTTTATGATACTATACGAGATTTGAGAATTATTAAAAGTGTGGGCTGGGATGATGTTTCAGTCGAATGTATTAAATTTGTAAACTACTTATATGAGGCGGTAACAATTGTTTTGAATCAATCTGTTGGGTAATAGTACTTCCGAAAAGTATAAAATACATTCTCAAGTAAAAATGTTTTGACAGTATCTTTAAAAATATTCGGTGTGGTAATATATATAATTTATAAGGTAATTTATAGGTAATTTATAAAGGCTGTCAGCTTATTAACCCTCCTTTTTTGTGTCACCGTAGCAGAATATATTATTATTGTTAAATAGACGATTTAGCTGGTTTTGTGGTCGAGGAGGTGTAAAGAGTAGGGTTATTACAAATGTAGTTATAGCGAATGAGATTGCGAATTGTTTTGAAAAATTTTAAACACAAAAGATCAACAGGAATTAATAAATTTTTCAGGAACAGCATTTTTTAAAATGAAAGTTTTAAATCTTTTTAACTTCTTGTATTAGCGTCAAGCATGTATCCATTTTGTTTGTACTACCGTGTTCTTAGAATTTTCCTATTTTAGAAATTCATCGGTATACTTTATTTTTAAATGATTAATTCATCTACTTGTAGAGTTTCCTTTCCTTGAGTATTGGTTTTGATATATTTTATGTTCTCATCAGCTTCTTCATTAAAGTAGTTCCTATACCACTCGACCAATTCGTACTAATCTCCAAAAGTATAGAATAGAAGCAATAGAGAACATTCAAAATACTAAATACAGCATCCGTAAACTTGCGGTAAGTTCGAAATGTATAGTCCTGCTGGTATCTCACTAATCTCTGCTGTTAAACACGATCGTTCGGACGGTGGCGTCTTTCAGTCGCATGAACATTTGTGAATTTGTATATCTACCAAATCTTTCGCATCAAAAGTTGTAAATGTGAAAGCTTGATAATTGTGAAACATTCGCATTTCGCGAATCTAGGAGGATAAATAGGATAAAAATGCCATTAAATGCAACCTGTTATATAACAGGCTACTAAGCATATTAACAAAAATCTAAGCTTACAACACTATGTGCTGTTTAATTTAATATCGTTATGGAATGAATTTCAATGCTTTTGCAGCAAACGTTGCAGCTACAGATTTCTGGCCTTAAGCCTAAGCTTGCGAAGGAATGCAAAGATTTGTTGCATCTTGCTCAGTCATCCTCGGCTTAATCAAGACACGTCATAGATCCTCGGTACTACGTTTAGCCAGGTGCTGATATTTGTTGATGTTTTTGATACAGATGGTACTTATTGGTAGACTTGAATTTAACAACATAGGTTTAATTAGTAAAAGTTACAGATGTTTTGTCCTAATTTAGTGAAAATTGTTGGCGATCTTTTTGTTGGCGACAGATTTGTTAACATTTTTTGAGTACATGTGGAATTAATCATAAGATCTCGGTGTCCTAACGTTGGGCGATATATTTAATATTATCCATTACTAAATACAACAAATACTGATTTTAAACAAGTTATAAGGATTGGTGTTTTATTTCTTTATCTTTCATCAGAAACTAATAAGGTAAAAGTAACTCGTATTTTAATGAAGTATTTCTGTTAACGGTTCAATCGCTGTTTTTTTGGGATGCGTTGTCTGTACTGCTCGATGCTTTGTGTAAAATATAAGTTTGTTATTTTGTGTGGAGATTTTAACGTTAATGTTAATATTGGCGTTATTGTTTCTGGAGTCGTGGCGGGCATATTCCATTATTTTGGTTTATACGGCAACACCCCTAAACCGACTTGAATTGCATGGTACTAGGGTAGTATCACAAAATTCACACTGGACTACATGATATTAAATATCTATATGATGATATTCTAACTAAAATTAGAATTAACACTAGAGCTATTCCTGGGACCAATATTGGATCTAAAACTAAAAGTTTCGGGTTTTGTCGTCCGTTTTTTGAAAATGTGTTTGACTTCTTCAGAAGAAGGTTGCAACATGACATTAGAAATGTTAGAACAAAAGCCTAGAGGTATTCAACCAAAGATAGATTACCATTACTAGGAGTAATATTAGACCTAAAACTAGAAGCTTTCGGGTTTTGCCGTGCGTCTTTTGAAAATGTGTTTAACTTCTTCAGAAGAAGGTTACAACATCGCATTTGATATGCCAATATGACTCTAATTTAGGTTCAATACCTCTACAGGTTTGTTCTGACGTTTGACACGAATGCCATGTTGTAACTGAATAAGTCAAACACTTTTTCAAAAAACGCACGGCAAAACCAGAAAGCTGCTGATTTTAGATCTTTAGTACTAGTCCTAGTAATACTTTTCATTGCCAATATAACTGATCACCTTTTATACTTTTCAACCATTTCCAAAATAAGTCATACATCAAATAAGAAGGTAACACATGTTGTGATTAAAAAACTGTATTGCAACTAGCGCTTGGGTTTACTTAGATCTAAAATTAATTTGATTAACTTGAAATCTGTATTGTCATCCAGTAATGTCGATATTAACGATCTGTATCGTCAGTATTAAAAATGTATTTTACGATTTGTATCGTACGTTAAAATAAAGGAATCCTTCTGTTGGTTATGGTTTCTAAGGAGCCATAATCAAGGAAATCACTTGAAAATGCACATTAGGTCATGTCCAATGGGTTCCCTGAATTTAAAACAGGTTACACAAAATTAAAAGCTAAGTACAAGTCCCTGATAGACAATATAAAAAGGAATCATTTGTCAGATAAAATAATGAATTTCGATAAAAGCTCAAAACAGTGTTTGAAATGTGTAAGGAATGAATTCGGTAAAAGTACACGCAAAAGTAGTGCTACAAAGTATGTATTGATGGTACTGTGTCTGATATAATGCTGCTCCTGATGGCGTCCATGATGGAGTGTCAAGTTTCTATGTGATATCTTAGCCCCTCCTGTTGCAATGATTTTAAATCGATTAATTTCCACGGGTATCTTTTCCGATAAACTCAAGACTTGCAACACAATTCACGTGTATAAAAGGAATTCCCGTCAGATATCTTTAAATAACGTCCAATTTTTTAAATAGTGTTTTTTTCCAAATCTTTGGGGGTGTGGTCAAAAAAGGATCGGTGAGCTTACTGAAAAAATTTAATATTATATTACTCAGCATGGTTTTTGGGATGGATTTTCCACCAAGATTGCCACAATCGATTATTTCAGGTACGTCAACGAATACATAGATAGGTGACCCCTATATTCGTTTTTGGGTTATTTTTCGATTTGACTCGTGTTTTTGACTCCTTGTCTCAGAAGTTTGATAGACAAACAGTTTAGATTGGGGATCTGTGACTCGATACTTGACTGGCTTTTTCGTTTATGTCTGGTAGTCGTTTATAAATGGCAAAAATAGAATAAGTCTCAATTCGACGAAGATGGTCTGCACAAATTTTCACAAACGTCGTGTTTTCCCTAATCCTACAAATTTGGCCGTTCCTTTATCGGAATTAGTAAAGTTCCTGGAATTACATGTTGACTATAATTTGACGTTTGGATCTCATTTAGACCAGGTATGGGCCAAATTGAATTCCGGTTATTATGCAATATTAAGGTTTTACCATTATTTAAGATGTTTTTCTCAGCTTGCATATAACAAGTTACTGATTGGCAACGTGCTTTAGTGTCGCAGAAGTAAGAATGAATGATTTATAATGAATGAATATTATGAATGATTTTTGGGTTCGGACTTGTTGAATCATGCAGGGCTGTTTTTAGGGAACATTGAAGGAATTGTTGTAAAGTTTACAAAATTGATACCGAATTTTGTTTTATTATGGTTTGAAATAAATGTGACACTGACGTTTGTTTCAGCTGTCATTATTCAAAAAGTTACTAAAAATACGGAAAACAACATAAATTTTATGGGGATTCTAAATAATACCAACAGAAACCCTAACAATTTTAACTTGACAGTTATTACAGAAAAAAACGAACTATAGCTTCTAAATAGTTTAAAACAAGAAAATGAACTAAACAGTTTCAAATGTAAAATCATTTCTGATGAAGGGCGCATACTGCAACCGGTGGGAGTATCTTTTTGATGCCTCTGTAATTTAATTTCATTGGAATGTTAATCGCGAATGTATTGTGTTCTGTATTTTTCTTATACATTTTGTGTTTCGGCAATGCACATCCATTGTTGTGGATAATGCGTTTAATAAATTTGTATTATTATTGTTATAAATAGTGATAATGTGACATTAATAACTGGAACTGAGAATTATATGCACAAAAAGCAGAGATATATGCCCATATTGCATTTTATTTATCATTTGCTATGGTTATTTATTATTACATTTTATTTTTTATTATATGCATTCCTAATTACAAAATATAATAATATATAATAAACTCCCTTTATTCATTTATAGTTTTGTTTTTAAGCATTTAGCTCAGATTCCAATTAGTTCTAAATCTTTTTTATCTTTTATAAGATTTTGATAATGTAGTGGTTAAGCCAGAAAATCGAAATTTTTAAATATCTGCAAGCCATATATACGTCATTCTAATAGCAAAATCGCACTGTAGTTGACAGTGATTTCTTTGGCGACCTTGAAGTCATGAGTCCCATTAATAATTAATAGTGAAGAGGAATTACGAAGAAAAATTTATCTAGTATTGAGTACCTTAGTTAAGTGCCAACTACGTTGAGATTTTGTAGTTGAAATGACGTAAATAAGGCTTACATATGTAAAATGCCTTTTTTTCTGGTTTAATCACTTATGTAATCAAAATATTATAAGAAACAAAGCTGTTTCACTACTAAATGGGCTCTGCGGAAATTATAAATAACACGACGCACGCCGAGCTGAATCCTGATTCTTGCTGGACAAAATTATATGCAGGACCTAATAAAGATTAGAAGGCTAGAATAGCTAAAAAAATATGATAACAAGATCCAATACAGGTTGCATTAATATTTTGAAAATTATTTATTTAAAATTAATAAAATTTATTAGAGAAAAACCTGTTAAATGAATATTGTTTGTAACCAGGAAAGCGTAATCCATAACCAGTTACAACCTAGATATAAGAATATTGTAGGAACACGGTAAAATCTTTTTTGCATGGACATTGTTTGTAATGAACTATAAACGCAAACGAGAATTGGGTATTTGGGACTTACCTTAAATATGAAGGCTCTGGAGGAATTGTCAAAAATCTCCTAACTGACATTATTTGAGTGTTACTATAAAAATTAATAGAAACTAAATCTCAATGGAGAGTCTTGAAACGTCTTATGCATGAAAATTGTTCGTTATGGTTTAAGGATCTATAACTCGTTAGAATTTGGCTATCACAATTATGCAATAAGATACATCCAATTTAACTCGTTTCATAAACTTAAACATAAAATTAATACTGTTCTTGCAATGAAGCACAGAATTGTTAATATTTCCGAACCTCACTTGATACAGATTAACTTGACTAAGTTAAAAGGCATTTTCTTGGATAATTCATACCCACACAGACTATTAAATAAATTACTCTGTAATGCCAACACTAACAACATTAACGAACAAGTTCAAACATTATCTAACGAAACCATAACATACAAAAAGTTGACGTACATTCCTCAATTAACTGATAAACTCATAAAAATGTTCAAAACTTACTCACCTAACGCAAATTTAAAAATAGTAGAATATTATCCATGCAAACTGAATAAAATTTTTTCGAAATTAAAAGATAAAACTCCTGTTCAATATCAATCTAATGTAATCTATAGCGTACCTTGCGGTTCTTGTAACCAATGTTATGTTGGTCATACTGGCCAGTGGTTGAAAAAAAACGGTTAAATCAACACAAGAGTGATGTTAGAAACTCAAAAGGTGGCTGCGCTTTAGCACAACATAGTTTAGACACGGGTCATTTGTTTAATTTTGAAGAAACTAAGATATTGGACAGAGAAAATGATTACCATAAACGTTTATTTTTGGAAATGTTTCATATTGTTAACACTGATAATACAGTTAATTTCAGGACTGACGTCGGCTCTTTAAGTAATTTGTAGTCTTTAATTTTTGAAATTTATAACAACATAAAAAACAATTTTGACCCTGGACCCTCTGATGAAACATTATTTTAGTTTGTTAGGACAAATTTTTAAATTTAAATTTTAAATTTTTAAATTTTTTATCACGTCTTCTCGCTTCACGAGAAACACGTGTTTTTTTAACTTGTTTTCGCATAGTCGTTGACTGATGTTCGACCTTTATGGTTCTTAAATGAAAATTAATTGTGCATGGTGGTTGATTTTCAAGAGTGTTCGCCTATTTCAAGTTCAATTAGTAAGTTTTTGTGAAAATAGCCTTTAGCTATTGTAATTGAGCTTATTAATTTGTAGAAATTCAATCCCCGAAGAAGCTTCAATAGATGGAAGCGAAATATTGGTTATGAAAAAATAATTGTGTTCTTTTTGTCCTCAATCCTATCCTGGAAGTAGAAATTTACTCGATTTGCTAACAGGATTGAAGAATAAAAATCTCCTATTATGCAATAAGCACGCCAAAATCTCTAAAATATCACAATTGATGCTAATGTATATATTGAATTCTAACACTATTTTCCTCCTTCTATTTTTTTTATTTCTAACCTTCAGGTTAAAATATATATTTAAATCCAACATGCAGTATATGATTCCTACACAAATCAATTTTTTTTTTAAAAAGGCTTGATAAACCTGCAGATACAAGAAATTAGATCATAATTGATGATTTTTATTACAAAACTTTTTTATTATTTACAAATCGAAATGTGTGGTCCAAGACCTCATTATGTAAGATTGTACGTAATGATGTGGAAACTCTTACACCATAACCAGTTATAACCTAGATATTAAGAAAATTGCAGAAATACTGCAAAAATTTTCAAAAAATTATAATTTCGAGTTTTCAGCATAAAAATTAAGCACAACTCAAAAACTAAAATGGATGAAGAGGCTATCTGCATGAATCGAAACCTTTTATATAAAGAGTTTCTAGTATGCTGGGATTTGAATCCCTCATGGCCGTATTTCTCGTCTCCTGTGATCCTCTGAATGTCGCACAGCATCTTGGTACATGCCATTGTTTGCTATAATAATAATTTTTTTGTGAAATCAATTTTTGTGATACCCGAATAAGGTATAACTTCTTATGTCCACAAAACGTAAGTTTTGACTTTTGTATAAAATTAGCAATATAATAATATTCGTAAATTACACAGTTTCCTGCAATTTTAGTTGTCTATGTTATGTCCCTTATCTTAATTTTCAAAAAATTCATAATTCTGACGCCAGATTCGTAATCAGCACCCCAAGACATCTCACTATTTTCAAGTTTTATAAAAAAATCAAGAGAAAATAAAAAAGCGTTGATTGAACTAAAATTAAAAATAGTACAAACCTCGTATAATACGTAAATATTTTATTTTTCGATTTTCAATGCAAAATGAGTTTTTTTTTACACAAATTTCGCAAAAAATATAGATTAATTATTTAATAAAAGTAAGTAAATACATCAGTAAATACAATTAAATCGGAGCAGTACATTTCAAGGCAGTTTAACAATTTTGTAAATCATAAATAAGATATTCTGAAAATATATTTTCTATTCATGGAAATAAGCTAGATATATACAACAGGTCAATCGAAATTTTTATAATTTCTCTTAATGTAGAGAATTTTCGACCGTATTACTGTTTTATTGTTTTAATAACACCTTCTATCTCTTTAATTTACTTGTTGACATTTTGAACTACGTCATGATTTTGAATCTATGTTAGTTGATAAATAATTTCAATTTGTCGCTATAAGCTAACTTCTACTATAAGATCAATTTTGCTAACGTTAATATGCGGAATAATTCTGTTACACTTAATCTTCTCTAACTTTCTTTGGACCTCATTAAACATTTGACTTGTCCCGGGCATATTTCATATCGCAGTTTCTCTTTAATAAGTTCAACGTTCAAACTACTTTTCCGCATCTTGCGATAAAGTATTCATTTCTAAGAAATTCGCAACTACGACTACTTGTTTACCCAATACCTACATTCATAAATTTCTTTATTCACGTTTTCAAATATCTTATCTTTAAAAGCGTTTTTCTACATTACCCGTTTTAATGATTAATATTTCTGTCCATTATGACTTAAAGTATTGTAGTCGAGTTATGAAACAGAAATACGCAGATAAAGAATGCTTGTTTCAACATACTAACGCAATGAAACGCAGTTGTAGGCATTTAGTTTCGCAAAAAGAATTCTCATAATTGGTTTAACACCGATATATCCACTATAACTTGTAAAATGTTGAGAATTCCCGTTTGTAAACACCGTTAGATAATTACTTGATTTTTTAATTTGTTCTATATGAAAACTTTTGAAATTACAGGAAATATTCTTATTTCTATTTGCAACTTTTTATCAAAACTTTTTCCGTGTTATTGTTGATCATAACAGTATTCTTGTGTATTTTCTTAGTTTCTCTAAAAGTATAAAATATGATAGCCACAGTTAAGACTTTCCAAATGAAATTCCTTTTCTGCAAAGGTCTCTCGTTTCCAGCTTCACGCGTCATTACTACTGGATAGCACTTTCGGGAAATTGAAATTGTTGGTTTCGGGTTGACGTTTGAAAGGGCAAAGGGACACGAACGAACTTTAAATTCCCTTTCTATTTCTTATTTTCGTGTATTTTCCTTCCTTCTTATTTACTTCTTTATTTCTGTTTACCATGAATTTGGTTTGCCCAGATTTAATATACTCGACATTTTATATTTTTCAATTTGTATGTATACAGGAAGTTTCTGTAAGTCGTGGTATTACTTTAATCATAACTATTAGAGATAAAATAATGACTATAAGTGTAAAAAATTTTGATTTATACCGAAAATTGGTTTAATATTAATAACTTATAGAAACATCCAATTTACTCGAGAAGTGAATGAAAAGTAATAAATAATTTTTATTTTTTAATATAGACCCTCGATGGATTACAATATCTTCACTGGAGAGGACTTTGCCACTTAGATCTCCAACCCGATAATGTTGTAATGTCTGGAATGAGAACGGTACAAGTAAAACTCGTCGACTTCGGTTGCGCACATCGTGTAACAAAATTAGGAAATAAAGTACCAATTGTAGGACATCAAGATTATATGGGTCAGTTATTATTTTTAATCTACAATTTTACACTTAATTTAATTTTTGATTTCAGCTCCCGAAGTCTTAGCTGAAGAACCAGCTTTCCCATTAACAGATATTTGGTCTCTTGGCGTACTCATGTATGTTATGTTATCTGGCACGTTACCTTTCAAAGGGGAGGATCTAAATGAAACCAAACAAAACATCTTATTTGTAAGATACAGATTTGAAAATTTGTTCCAAGAAGTATCACAAGAAGGTGTTAGATTTTTGATGTTAGTCTTTAAACGTCATCCAAAGTAAGTTTAATTAATTAAAATCGTCAATTATTTTAATACGATTCTTTTTAATCATAGTAAACGACCAACTGCTGAAGAATGTCACGAAAACAGATGGTTACTACCAACTGATTTTATGATTAAGAAACGTGAAAGGGCTGTATTTTTGGGTAATCGATTGAAGGAATACTGCGAGCAGTATCACGCGGAAAAAGCCGCAGCGATTGTTAATGGAAGTGTTGGAAATATTGCTAAAGGAATGGGAAGATCACATAGCATCACAGACGAACTTTTAGCAGCACCATAAACAAAAACCATAACTCTTTTTGGGCGGTGTTTGTAAATATTGTTAATATCTCACGTTATGTACCATATTATTTATTCATTGTTTTAATCTGTTAATTTCTTTTTGATTATTAGCGCCATTTTGGAAATAATATCGAGGTTGGTCGATTTATAAATTTAACTATTTTAATTAGATTGATGCGTTGAACACAGATGATACGTGTGAAAATCTTGAATAAAATATGCTATAAACCAATTTTTATTGTCCTTGATATCCCTTCATAATGACGACCACAACTTTAGCAGCTTTGAAGCAGCTTTGAAGCCCTGAAGCTTTATTATTTAAGAAGTAAATTTCCAAACTACTTCCTTTGATCTCTAATCCAAACCAAAATAACTCAAGCGTATATTATATTCACAAGAGGAGCTTAAAATTTAACGCAAGCCAGATTATAGTGTATAGAGATACCGAATTTCGCCTTTAAACTTTAAAGCATTCCAAATTATGTTTAGGTCAGCAATTCGTCGTCAATTATAACCTGTTGAAGCGACATTAATTTCTTATTAATGAAATCTATTAGCAATAAACGAAGTTTATTGCAACTAAAAGCTTTTATTCGTACTTTTATGGCACTTCATCGTAGAGAATTATTGCGCGGAACAGATCGCCGAATTCGTTGGTATGGGATAAGGGGGCGGAAATTGCATTGTGGGAAATTTAATTTGAAGGTTCCGCCATCTGTTTCTGTCGCATTTCGCGTCTGTTACGGAGCTTTCAAGCTATTGTAGTATTTAGGCGACGTCGTCGGTTTTGTTTTCGAAAAGGCCAGACATTGAAACGTCGTTCTTTATTATGAAATTCCATTTGAGTTCGTATCGTAAACGGGATTGCATTTCGCAAGGATAGATAACAGTTGGTGAATTTCATTTACGTTATCTAGATCGGAATATTCAATTAATTTGTTAATCCACAATACTATTGTGGATAAATTGAGAACAGAAAATGTTTTGTTGATAGTAATATGAAACGTAAGAACGTATTTTATCAGGTTTGGTTACGATGAATTTTATTCTTTTGTGTGGTTAGTTGGACCGTAAAAGTTCTGTATTAAAAATTTATATTAGTCAATGTTATACTAGAAACATTTTAAATTCTTATAGCCCCGTATTGTTCGTACGTAGTACATATACGATACTCTGGGTACGAAATAAAGTTTATTTCGTAAAGGTCTTGGGTTATTCTTAAATTATTTAACACAAACTCTTAAACAGCTCTACAGTGTCCGGCAAAAGACAGCAACGCCCTATTCTTTTTAGATTAAGTTTTTAAAATTTTATTTACGTGGTCATCCGTGGCCTGAGTTATTTCATTTCGTGGTATATACATCATTCCGTTATTTTAAACGGAATGATGTGGTTTATATTAGGTATTCAAGTACTTCATAAAAAACTACGTGGACTTCGATAGGGATTATTGATACCTAGAGTTTTTCTTCCCATTTTAACCCTCATCCGGACTTTGTATCAAATTAACGAATCGATCAAATTTACGATCGAATCGACTAAATATTTTGGCTCAGTGAATGAATTTTTGTTTATTTTACACTCCCATTTTTGTTTATGCCGTAATTCTATAAGGGTGGGAAAAGAAAAATCCTTAATACGTACATCATGTGTCAGATTGATACAGTATCAAGTAACAAATTTTTACATCCCAATTTTGATCTTGCAAGCAGATGTTATTATAATAGGTAGTTACAATAGAAATCAATTCATTTAGTGAAACGTTTAAATAATCACATGTAATATTTGTGCTTTGGTGATCCAAAGAAATTAATATTTGTCTACGATTCGACGTTTTTAATAATTAGGTTCAACCGTTGAAACAGTTGTATATTCAGGGAGATTTTGTTACTGTTGATGAGTTTATTGTTTTACATTTTATGGGTTACAGATCTGTTCCTAAAATAAATTAAGATGAACGTGTTGTTTTTGATATGTATGAAAGTAATTTCTTTTTATATTATAGTTATTTTATTTCGGTTTTTTCTTCTGTTAGGGCAAAATGGTAATTTTTTTCATATCATATGACAATCGGCGGTATGATTTGTAAACATCGAAAAACTACCTATCTTAGTCACTATGAAAAAAATATGCAAAAGCATCATCTAGTCTTTAATTTCCAGTTTTTGAACATCTGACATGATGATATTGCCTATTGACAACAATATTTACTTCTGCCACCAGTATTTTGTCTTTAATTAACAGTTTTGGACTTCTTACGCCAAGATTTTGCATTATGTCTAATAGTATTTAATATTTTTAAGCAAACTCAAAGAATTTATAAATAGTATCTTGTTTGTTTGTGTTGAAAATGTTTTCTGCTGTCATTTCTACAAGCAGTAACAAGTTTTTTTGGCAACATTTCAACTCTTCCAGCAGCAATATTAAGTATGTTCAGAACTGCTGCCAGATGGCAGTTCACGCCGTTTGACAGTATGTCAAACTGGAGGCATTTCAAACAGTATCAAGTCTTCCAGAGGCAGTAGTTTGGAAGCGATGTGCCAAGTCTTTTGGAAGCAGTTACAGGTCAGCTAGAAGCAGTATCAAGTTTTAGACGCAGATTTAGCCTTCTAGGAGGAGTATCAAGACTTCTGAAAGCATTGTAAGTTTTTTGGAAACATTTTAAGGCTTCTGGAAATAATATTATGTCTTCTACAAGCAGTTTTTTCAAGCAATTCAAATCTTTTGGAAATAGTATTAAGTCTTCCAGAGGCAGTATCGAGTCATTTCGAAGCAGTTCAAGTCTTCTGAAAACGTTTCAAGTCTTCTCGAAACAATATCAATTTTTTTGGAAGTATTTCCAGTCTACTGGAAGCAGTGTTACGTTTCCTAGAAGTAAGTCTTCTAGGGCCAGTATCATGCCTTCTCTTATAATTTTATTTTCTCTTATAAATAAAGAGTCTTTTGGAGGAAGTTCAAGCCATCTGGAAGCGGTTCAAGCCTTTTGAAAGGGTTTACAAATTTTTGGAAACAAGTATCTAATCTTCCAGAATTGATATCGAGTCTTTTGGAAGCATTTCAAGTTTTCTAAGGACATTGTCAAATCGTGTAAAAGCGTTATCAAGTCTTCTAGAAGCATTTCAGGTCTTCTGGAAGCAGTATTGACATACGAATTCGGCGATTATACGAATGGGTGCTGGGCAAAAAAAACAAACATTGAAAAATTTTAAACAAAATGCATCGTCAGCGTTTTGTTAGACCAGATAGTTGGTTAATATTAATGCAAACGGTAAATAAATAGGCGGTTGCATGTTACGCATTTACCCAATTGAATACCAATTAGAACAGTACAAAAGAGAGTTTTCGCAGAAGTCTATTTTGGATAGGAGTCAGTTAAGAGTTTATTTTGGATTATAATTTTTTTTTCACATGAACCAACCATAAAAAATACACAGCAATAGACAAATAATTATTAAGTGATATTGTGTCGATTTGATACATGAAGCCCGGATTTGGTTCTAGAAATGAAATCTGGATGAAGGTTAAGATTTCTTTATTGAATGAATTATTTAGCCACAGTACAAGCAACAAAGTTGAACATTTGTTGAGTTACATTTCAAATGTCACAAATGGAACGTATTTACTTGCACTG
This sequence comes from Onthophagus sagittarius, assembly GCA_036711965.1. NCBI lineage: Eukaryota > Metazoa > Arthropoda > Insecta > Coleoptera > Scarabaeidae > Onthophagus > Onthophagus sagittarius. The sequence continues at coordinate 58,117,068 of JASERS010000001.1, forward strand.
GCTCAATCTTATAAATACCGGTAAAAATTGGAATTATTCTTAGTCTGCCTTAAAAATTCTTGTTTATGATATGATAAAATACTATATAATAATATTATTCAAATGTTCAGAAACTATTTAATAAAATTTGTAAAGATAATATGAACTTATCATAAAATTATATCAAAATTCCAAAAGAAAACTGGCTTATTAACCATACTCTAAATCTCTTTAACCACGCTACAAATCAATCCGGGGAAATCTGAACTTATGTTATTTAGACCAAAAATCATTAAAAAGGAAGTAGTAGATAGGGTTAAGCTTATTGTAATCTCAAAATTCTTTATTCAAATAGACATCATATTAATCAAAAATGTAAGCGAATTCTTTGTGAATCTCTAGTTCTATCATTTTTTAATTACGGGAATACTTTGTATTTTCCTTTTCTAAATGCTATCTTTAGTAACAAAATTCAAAAAGTTCAGAATTCTTGTATCACGGCGAGTGACAGACTGGGTGATTTGCAGTGGATCAACATGAATAGAACACGATTATCCGCTCTGTCTGCCTAATAATAACATTCAGGCCTCCTTATCTCTCCCGGAAGATTCGATATAGAGATGATGTACACTCAATTAATATCCAATTCAAAGGAAAGCTAATTCCTCCTATTCATAGAACATCACTGTTTGAAAAGTAGGAATGATGTCGGGATATTGCGTCTATATAGTGCAAGAGTCGTTAAAAGAGGAGACGTCTAAAATGTATAATAGTATTGATATTTTCAAAAATATCCTAGTAGGCTTTTGTTACATTACAATTTTTACTGTTAGACGCTCAAAAATTAATGCTTTAAATACGCCTCCCACCTGTTGTCTTGGAACCTATACTAAAGCATTCTAAACCTTCCCGTTTTTGAGAAATCGCTAAAAAAGTACTTTCTGATTGCCATCCTTAGTGATTTTAGATGTAATACCACCCCTTTCAGTATATAGACGCGATTTCCGGACATCCTGTATATGAGACAACGTGGTAATGGACCATAAAACTCGACAGCCATCATTTCAGGCCTTTCCTTATTAATCGGCTGGCCGGTCAATTATTAAGGAAAGTTATCGAGTTCGCAACGCTTAGCTACTTTCTTAACTTTAGGAAGCATACTGAATCACAGAAAATATTTACACAGGGAACACCAAGTTTTATATACTCCAAAATGACCCAAATGTTCATGATACTTGTGACTGAATCAGTATGTTTCTGAGACAAGACGAATTTACTTTCTTTATTATTGGGTTTGTGAAGTTTTTTAATTATTTTAGACAGAATTAATTTTCCTGAGGTTCGCTTTTCTGAACCTCAGGAAAATCTTTAATTAATTAAAGAGTTCTTAAGTTCAAGTTTTTTATTTTACACCTCATCATCGCAAAACATTTACAATTCGGAATGATAGGACGAATAAGAGGCTTTTCCTAGACAGAACATTAGCCAAAACATTATTATCCTTTCTGAATACAAAAATGTGCTCGTAATCATACTCTTGGAGAGCAAGAACCTATCGTTCAATCCTGCGATTCAACAAACGGCAAGTATTCAAAAAAGACAAATTTTGATTATCTGTATCGATTTTAAAACCGCCAACAGTTTCTTCTCAGGCAAAGAGTATTGACGTTCTCTTTCTAACAATAAACGACTAGCTTAAATAACTATTTTTTCCTACCATTTACCAACTGGAAGTAGATGGCCCCTAATCAACATTGCTAGTGATAAAGTATAATTTCTCGTGATAATATTTCATTAATTTTCAGAAACGATTCCTCCTGCGTTTTACCTCAATGCCAACCAGATCACTTCCAAATAACTCATTAAGAGGCTCCGCTATAGATGCAAAGTTAGGTCTACAAAACACCTATCAAAATTGGCCAAACCCAGGAAAGCCTTAATAAATCTGTTAAAAGTTCTAAAAAATTGCACCTTTTTAATCTTAAATAAACCTAGCATTTTTTAGTCTCCTTAAAGCCAAATCTAAGTGATGAAGATGTTGCTCAAAAGAACTAGTCATCGGCATAAGCGTAAAGAAATCCCGCGAATAGAAGGACCCAAAATATGGTCAATACATCTCGTAAATGGCAAAGGGAAGGCAGCAACTTAAATTGGTAACATTTATTTTCGAAACGGAAACCTATATATTTGCGATGTTCCAAGTTTAATAAAGGCTGCCAATGTCTCGCAGTCAAGTGTAAAGTAGATATATAAATAATGTTGCCACAATTACGAAGGATATCTGCTATGGATCTCGGAAGCTCATTATCACCTACTATAATCTTATTCAGATGCCTAGCATTCAAACAGACCCCAAGTGATTGTAACTCAAAGTACTACAATATGGAGTGTTGGCCCGTTCGTGATACACCATTTCTTCATTTTCTTAATTTCGTCCTGCATCACACTTCTGTGAGCTACAGGAACCGAATATTGCTTTAACATAAAAGGATCTATCGACTTATAATCCTGCTTAAGACACGGTATTTCGAAGAAAATTGCTTAATCGGTATCCAAAACAGACGCGAAATGGTCTTTTTCCATTGAAGATACATTTAAAATGTTTAAGATATTATTAAAAAGACAAAAATAATATTTGACTGGGTGCTTCTTTATCGTTCCTGTAGAGTTCTGTGTTATTCTAGTCGCTGTTGTCACGCTTATAACTGTAGCAGTCAATTGACTTTCTTTTTCTCTATTTTCTCTCTCTTGTTCACGTTCCTCCAACTCGCCATCGTTGTGGAAATTTATCGTTCTCCATGTGTTGTATATGTACCTCACTCGGTACATATATGTGGAAAATTTCGTGAAATGTGATATTTGGAATAAGGTGGATAAATTAGTTGAAAAAAATCCAAAAGAAAACAGGGTTATTTACTACACGCTCAATAGAATGTAAAAGTTAACATTTTTATAAAAATAACTACTTAATTATAAAAACCTAAGCATAAGGGTTACATAACTTACTTAACATATGCTGTGTATTCACAAAGGTTCACTCGAATCTGGTGTCACAAACCAATGTGTAAAACCAAATGAAAACCAGACTCGAATTACCCTCACTATTTACATCCTCACCTCGCACGTGGTACGTAGAAATTAACCATAAATGATAAATCAAACGGGGATGTCATGTTTCAATATACAGTAGAACCTCGATAATCCGAACTAATTGGGACCGAAGGTGGTTCGGATTATCAAATATTACTGATATTACGAATATAATAGTAATATAATAGTTGATATTACGAATATTGGATACAAGAAATAAAACACCTGCATACTAGAACTTAAAAGTAATATATTTCTGTAAACACAAAACTATAATTCTTAATTAAAAATACTTACATATGTGTATATTATTAGGAATTAGCCGTACATCTCTTAAGACTACTAAATTCTAATGGGTCTGGTTCTACTGACTTATTAGAACTTAGATTTATAGATTAGTTATACTTTTAGTTTAAGAAAAAAATGAAATAATCTAGAGCTACACAAAAATTAAAGCTGGAACTAACACAAGTCCTAGAACTAGGAAGTTTCGTCTTCAGAGACAGGGCACAACCTGAACCTTTCTAGTTCTAGGTATAATATTAGTTCTAGTGTTAGTTCTAACACCATAAAAATTGTGCGAGAACACTATCATCATCTTGAAATAGAGGAAATTATCGAAACTTGCAAGGAAAATTGACAAAAAGGTTAGCTAATATACAAAAATTATAATAATAATTATAATATTATATTAATTGTATTAATTATAATATTATATATATTAATTATGATATCTAATATACATAAAGGTTATATATATAAACAGGGAATCTTCTAATCATCATTAAATCTTTTCAAGATTTAATGATGAAACACAACAAATTGAATATGCTGTAAAACGGAAGAAATAAATACCAACAACAAAAGAGAAACAAAGAGAAAAGAGTATAACATTCACTCACTGGATGATGAAAATTATAATACTATAATTATTAGTATTATTGAACACTAAAATCATTTACAAACTTCACCACTATAAATTTTACAGATCAGGAAATTAATTTTCTCAATCTTGGTCAGAAGTTCACCATTTAACCGAATTTTAATTTACCGTTGAACGATATTGAAATAGTACAATCCCTTAGTAGAAATGAAAGATTTGATGATATCATAAATGACATCGTCCCTTATTCCATCTTAAAGAAATATGATCTTCCTCCCAGTGATTCAAAACACACAAAAATGAGAAATATTAATCCCTACTCCAATAAAGTAAAATCTATCAAATATAAATTGAACATTAATAACGCACTTTATGTAAAGGCTGACAAGAATTGCAGGCACCGTCATTATTGACAAACATAGTTACATCTAAAAAACAAAATTTGTTTCAATATTCCTTAAACATAAACGCTACATCACCATTAAATCAAACCCTCTGACCTATATAATAACTAAAACTACAAACATTACAAAGAATGTTCTGACACCATTAAAGAGCTGGGATTCTCAACATACAACCTGATAGATATAAACCCCTCAATTCCACAATTATATGCGATGATAAAACTTCATAAACACAATTACGGCTTTTTACTTTTTTACGGCAATTACGACCAATTACGGCTTTCATCACCTCACCAATATCAAAATTGGCTCATTTTATGTTGAAGATCTTTCAACATATTGTCGATGAGAATTATATTTTCTTCAATGATAAATTTTATAAGCTACAATGCAGTTATCATATGGGCTTCTCGTTTGCAGGAATTTTTGCGGACATTTATATAGTTCATATAGAGAAATAATTTATCATCAGTAACACCAACCCTTAACTAAAACATATTACTGTTCCGTTATGTGGATGATGCATGCTCAGTTATATTAACTGTATCTATAACAAACTGAATTCCACGATAGAATTTGGAGACAATTCAAGAATAAATTTCCTAGATATATCCATTAACAAAATCCAAAATCATTTAAAAATGGACATTTTTGGAAAGCCTACCTACTACTTGGAAAGCCACTATCATAAAAATTATCATCTCTTCAAAGTTATGTTTGTCGTCTAATTTACTATCCTATAAACTACGATTTCAAAATCAAAGAAATCAAGACGGATGTTAAGAAGATGCATAGTCGAACATATATCAAGAAGCTCTTCTAACATTATGATAATGTGAAGTTGTTGTATATATGTGAAAAAAGTAAGACACGATCTCCTCGAGAGATACGAAATTGAAAAACATAAAAACAACCCCCTTGTCAATCTAATTAATGATTAAGTTGATTTCGATTGTAAGCCGCTATATTCTAATTTTTATTTATCATACAAAAACTGGTTTCCAACGTCCAGTTGACCTTTTCTCTTCGCCATGTCTATAACCTCATCTTCGATAAATCCAGTGTCGTGTTGTTTCGTATTCTTTGTATTCTACTTGACATATAAACTTATTTTTTTACATATTTTCGTCACATCAATTTATTTTTTTTTACATACATTGCTGGTTGGGTCGTTTTGAAAACATCGCCTCTAGCGATAAATCGACCTTTCGTTAACCTAGTACTAATGTTAAAGAATTTGTGCACATATAAATGGATTTTAAGACTGTAAGTTTTTGTAATAAGTCGATTCTCTCTTTATTTTATAATTATATACTATTGTAAATTTGGCTGAGGATGACTGCTATTTAGTCGAAACTAGTCCCAAGTAAATTAAATAAAATAATGCTGAGAAAAGAGTTTTTATTATTACTCACCGAAAATTATCATTACACTCTGCAATATGGACTTTATACAATGTAAGCATATTAGACTTCATCATCACTTAATATGGACGATTGCATTTGACGAGTCCGCGACGAGACGGGGCGCTGGTTGGAACAAAGCTAGTATCAACACTAAAGGAAACACTAGACCTAGAACTAAAGTCTGTTCAAATCCAAGGCGAACTAAACATAAACAACAAAACGAACCCAAATGACGCAGTATTCACGCGGAGATCACGTGATAGTACAAAACCCTTGAACAGGGCTGTATTAAAAACGAAATGTATTGATCAATATTTTTACATTTTATTCATTTGTGCATTTTTATTTTTTTACATCAATTATCAACAATAATTAACAACAACAATAACTAAATAATAAAACACTTTACTTTCTTCCATAGTGTTAACTTCCATAGTGAATTCGCCTCTGATGAATATTTTGCTTAAAATTCATTATACACGAGTCACGAAACACGCCCCAAAATCGGCCGATAAAAAACGTAGTCTCCACCTGTAAACAACTGATCACGCACCTAGTCACACGTTTGGTCCTAGAAGAATTTAAAACAATCTACAGTAAAACAAAAATTAAAGCTAGAACTAAAACTAGAAACATTCTACTAAAACATGACTAAAGTGACTAAAACACCTAGGCCTAGAACTAAAACATTTGCGTTTTGCCACACGTCTCTTAGGATAGTTTAATCCAAAAGTTTGTAGTTCCATGTTGAATGGATGTCTAATGTATGGAAAAAATTAAATTGCACTTGAATAAACTTTCAATTTAGAAAAGAGTCTCAATATTCGGCGCAAATTTAAAACATCCGCACAAATTACACATTGAGGCAACTGGATCCTAAATTCTTCAATGAATGTAAATCCAAGCACTATGTAGTCAGGGCTGTACTTACGGTTGGCAGCTTATTTTTTAGGAGCACTTTGAGTTCATTTTACGTTATCACTGGCACTATTACTAGTAGAACATCCTGCATTAATGTCCACATGACGGATATTTCTTAAAAATCCTGACAGTTTCATTTATGTGCTGATTTTGGTTAGATACAATCACCAAAGAATGAAACTGTAACGTATTTTGGTTCGGCTTGAAAAAGTTACTTATTTAAAAATGAAAAACTAACTTTTACTTATTTAAACTTTAAATAAATAAAAGTCAGAAAATTTAATTTTTCTTTAAATTGTAAAGAAACAAAATTATACACCACTAAACAACAAGTCCTATTTACATTTATTTGCACGCTGGCTATTTATTTCTGCTGTCGTATCACTTGTAAATTATCTCGACGCTTACAACTCTTCTTCGCTTCCAAATCTGTCGCTTGTATTTATGTCTGCCGATTTCGATTCGCGTACATCTGGTAGATCGTTTCGAGAATACCCAACTATTTTCCAGTCGATCTGTTGGTTACTCAGAGCGTAGGCTTCTTTAAGTCGACCACGACAACAGACGTTGAAATCTCGTGATGATTCCATCTATTTCCAAACAGTTCGACGGAAATCCTTTTCTCGATTTTCGCGTTACAAAACACACAAAAAATTGCAGTTGCATGTTGAGTAATCCAATTTCGGTAGATGCATTAATTTTTGTCAAGATTCAAGGTTAAAATTCATTAGATGCTTTGCTTCGCGGACCACATGAAAATTTTCTGCGGACCACCGGTTGAGAATCACTGGTCTATGATATACATCATCCGCTTCTCCCGACGTCTATGTGTATAAATTTGAAGTTCGCGTTTGGAAGCATCGTATTATTTCTATATTATTATTTCGTTTACAATTATTTTTACTTGATGAGTAATTTTTATTTAATCAATGAGTCAAATTCGTCAATTAAGTTGTCAGTCTTTGGTGTAGTCCTATCGGCAATCACTTGAAGTGGCAAATTAACAACGTTACGATGAAGGATTGGAAAGGACATAACGGAAATAAGGGACATGATGATGCGGACAGATTGGTGAAACGGAGAGTCACCATTTCCGTTGAACTATTTGTAACCCTAATTGTCAACGCGGTATCAAAGCTGACCAACTCCATATCTAAGATCATAAATAAATTTGCTTGTGTACTTCTCATGCATAATTTTATTTTATTTCTTTTTCATTCAGAAAAAAATTGGTCAAGTTGGATTCATTATTTTATGGCCTATGTATATGTATTTTGGTGCTCATTTGTTTAAAGAAAAAATGGGTTATATTTTATTATTTGCATACTTTGTTTCATTTAGTGTTTTATTAATCGAAATCTTTTAAAAAAGATTTCGAAAATTTGTTTATGATCTTAACTTATATCAGTGATCCATTATAGAAGCGGTTAATTTATGAATATTTTCAAATATATTTTTAAGAATGTTCATTATTTGTTTTTGTACATTTCTATTAGCGGAATTGTGAATTGTCAAATATAATTTTTGATGTACGTTTCGCATTGAAATTGCCAGCGGTTTTGAAGAACTATTACGTTATTTTCACGTTGCTGACAATGCTAATTTTGCTCAAGGTGATAGGTTTCCGAAAGTTCGTCCACTTTGGGATCTGCTGGATAAAGGGCGGTTGAAATATTACTCTGGCGATAGATACTTGAGTATCGACAAATTTATGATTCCATACTATGGCAAGCAGTAAAGAGGAACAACATATTCATGGAAAGACAATAAGATTTGGTTACAAAACTTAATGTATTTGTACTACTCGCCTTGGCTATTTAATATACGGCGATCTATATCAAGGGACGGGCACTGGAAGCACTCATCCGCTTTGGTGTAGCTGGATCAATAATCTACAGATAACTATAGTCTACGTATGAACCATTTTTTACGTCTTTACCGTTATTGAATAAACTGAAAAGATAAGGTCATGGTCATGAAGCTATTGCTACAATTCGTGATAATAGAGTGGGAAAAGTGACATTAAAGGGCAAAATGAAATTAAGAAAACGAAAAGAGGTAGCTACCATCAGTGTACAGATGTGTTGTTTAAGATAATACTTGTCCGATACGACGGTAATAATATCGTTATGGTTGTATCCATCGAGTCGGATGTTAAACTTATTGGTACGGTAAAGTGATACTACGATAAACCCATCAAAAACTGTTTACCATGCCTGTTGTATCGTCAATTACAATAAGTATATGGGTGGAGTTGAGCAGTTGGATCAATGTTGGATATTATCGAGCTTCCGATAATAAAAAAGAAATATAAAAGAAAGATAAAAGAATAGATTCACATCAGCAAAAGGTATCCCAATACGTAAATCGTCTTTAGGTTAGTTTGCAATAAGAATACCACAATGAAATGTCGACGCACGAAAATATACACACGAAATAGTACCCGAATAAGTAATAAGTTCATTTGTATTTTCAGGAGGTTCAAGTTTCAAAATTACAAAAAACAAACTTCATACGTTTTGTCCACTACTGTATTTATAAACGACGTAAGAAGATATATGTATAAAATGCAATTTGATGAAAACGGTCATAAAAACTAGTGATAATATGGATATGGGTTTAGCGAATGCAGATACGGAATCGGATTTTTTAATTCTAATTTTGTAGATGCGGTTGCATACTTACGCATCCGCATCCACTTGGACGGAGTTATGAAGAAAGTTATGTAACTTTCTTCATAACTAGAATAACATATTTTAGTATGTACTAAAATACTTCTGTGTTACTACTCGTACTTTGTATCTATATACATATAACACAGAACTCAACAGTTAAAGTAATTAATATTCCTGATTGTCAGATTTTTATAAGAGCTTTTAACATGTCAAAAGATAGTGTCAATTGATTCTATACATATTGAGATTCATCAAATATAAATCAACTAAAAAGTACTTGAAAATTATTGAATTTGGTGTCTTTGAGAGTGTGTCACTGATATTAAAGGCTAAAAAAAGATTGCTAGCGTTTGTTAAAATAGTACTAATTGGTTAGATATATCTTTAGGTTGTTTAATATACACGAAATAATTATAAATACTAACGCTCCCAGAAAATACAAATATTTTGTTCATTAAATTAATTGACATTTAGTGTTAATTTAAATTTAATATATTGATATTATGGTTCTATTAAACAGTTTTCAGGGGAACAGCTAAACTCGGATGTTTCTAGTTCTATATCTCATGGGTTCAAGTGATAGTGCTTCTCAATCATCAAAAAATTTATTTACTAATGTCGAGTATTGACCTGATCGGAACTTCGTTAAAATTTATGCGGATGTCGTTGCAGATGCGGATCCTGAAAACAATGCAGATTATCCGTAGTTACGGATGCGGATGCGAATATCCTTTACATCAGTAATAAAAGCCCTAAAAATGAACATAAACGCCCTTAAAATTCACCGAGGTTTTTGCGATAGATGGGATGATACTAAACTACCCTACTACCTTAACAGGAAGAGGTGAAGTTAGTCCCCGGAAAAATCAAAAGTGACTTGACCCCTCCCCAATTTCTTGACCGGTCACAGCAGGTTAGGTTTAGCTGGTAAGTAAATCTATACATCATTCTATACATCATCTCGTCATAGTTATACCTTGTTATACATATTTGATGGACACTTCTCGCTCTCGTAAAAAGCCTCGTACTTTATCCCGGATGTAATTTTATAGTAGATGGCAGACGAGGAAATAATTATGCGTGTCAACTACACAATAAATTTATTGATTATCTTAACAACAATTGGTAACGTAATTCAAGGGAAGTAATTCAAAAGAATGAACACTTTTCGCCTTTACGTAGTTAATAAGCAATTTCATGAGTTCCATCTATGTAATCAAGTGGCTAAATGCGGTTTATTCCGGTTCACTTAACTTGAATAATAGAGGCTGCGTTTGATTACCTATACAACCGATTCAGTGTAATCCTCTATTTACAACCAAATTTCGCGTATACAACATCATAATTCAGCCATGCTATTGCTAATACTTACACACGATTATTTGCAGTGGATCGCCAGTCTTGAGTTTGCATATCATCTTTTTTAAATTTTTTATTTATTATAACTTTTTAAGGCACAACTTAAAATTCACCGAGATTTTTGCGATAGATGGGATGATACTAAACTACCCTACTACCTTAACAGGAAGAGGTGAAGTTAGTCCCCGGAAAAATCAAAAGTGACTTGACCCCTCCCCAATTTCTTGACCGGTCACAACAGGTTAGGTTTAGCTGGTAAGTAAATCCTTTTGTAGAGGGTATGAAATGAAGACGAGATGCTGTGTCATATTGTTCGTGGCTGTCCCAAAATTGCGTACTCAAGGTAATCTATTTTTGACATACCATGGCCTCAAATTTCGGACATAAAGAACATTCCCTTCTGTTCTATATTAACGTTTATTAAAATCTTGGTTGGATTTCTGACAGCTGAATGAACTGTTACTTATGGGGATTAACAATGAGGATAATTGCTGGGAAGGAATTAAATCCCGTAACATACAACATAAGTTATCAATCCAATTCAACCTTTTCAGGCGCTCTGCTACTTTTTAGATTATATGGCCTTAGCTACTTTGATACACATAGATTTAGGACTCAAGACTAGGATGAATGGTATACAGAAATGATAAAACTTGCAAAATGAACACAAAGTAATTTAAGGCTGCCAAGAAAATTTAAGTTTTATTTATATCTTTATTTATATCAATATAATGCATCTCTTGGTAACTAAAGGACATTGGTAATTACAATATAATTTTATCTTTTAATAACTTTTAATATATAAATATAATTATGTTTATGCAAAATAAGAATGATTACATTTTTATAACTAGTGAAACATGACAGATTTGATAACATTCAAGATCAAATTGTAGCCATTGCAGAAGCAGGACTAGATCAATCAATCAATAATTTTCGAAATATTGCACAAAAAATCCGAAATGACATAGCTGATTGGGCAAGATGATACTTATGTAATATTAGTCATTAGCCCTGCCATTAATTATTCAAGAATAAGCTCCAACTAGCATAGATTGCACTTTTAACCTGGTACAAATGATTTTCTTTGACTCAGTTCACGGGGTAACGATCTAGCCCAGTTGTTAAAAATTGATATCGTGGTATCGAATAAAATTTTTCTTGCAAAAACAGCGAATTTTTATACAATCAATAAAAAGGAAGTATCATCATGTTAAAATAATTTCTATAACAAAATTTATCTTTAACTGAGGTGTTTCTATAGAATTTAATACCCATAACAATATGTCCTGAATGTAGCTTATTTTCTCTTTATCACTCAGTTTGTTTGCATTCCATCAATATTGAATAAATTGTCACAATTAGAACCACAGATGTTGATATTACTCGGTTATTTTCAGATAAAACGTGATGGCTTTGATGATATTTGATATTAACTTCAGTTTTCAAATTTATATTAAAAAATATTTTCACGTTGAGAATGTTGTATTCAACTTAAATGGTAGTAGTAGCTTTAATGAAAATGCTAGTTTTACTTTAATAATTTTATTTTTGATAATATTGTTACGAACCCCTGTATATCGCATTTAATTATTTGTATTATTTTCTCATAGCAATAAGTCGTTATAATTACGTCAACTGTGCAGAATCTTCAACTATGCGGACGAGACGATGGGCGTACCATACGTGACCTTAGATTTAATAACATAAGAATAAAAATCTATAGCTAAGCGAAGGCATAAATGGTTTGGGAGCGCAACATCATTTTCATTAGCATGTTTGGTTAGATCATTTTGGTGAAAACCATCATTGTTATTATTGTCTTACATTTTCATCAAAATTAAAAGTAGCATAAGTATTTTGGAAACCTTCCTTTAACGTTCATCGTCTGTGAAATCGTGGTTGTAACATCGCCAATCATCATTACTTATAAGACACCAATAAAACATCAAGTTTTACTTTACGAACACCAAGTCAGTAACCCACAACTTGCACTGAATAAGGGCACAACAATATAATATGTGTCATGTAGACGACAGTTGTCACCGCAGTCGACGTTTCACGAACGCGATTTCTGTATTTATACGAAAAATAGGATTCGGAATTCCGTTAAGGTTGACATGGTAGAGTTTTTTTTTTCTTACTCATTTCTATACATCATCTCGTCATAGTTATACCTTGTTATACATATTTGATGGACACTTCTCGCTCTCGTAAAAAGCCTCGTACTTTATCCCGGATGTAATTTTATAGTAGATGGCAGACGAGGAAATAATTATGCGTGTCAACTACACAATAAATTTATTGATTATCTTAACAACAATTGGTAACGTAATTCAAGGGAAGTAATTCAAAAGAATGAACACTTTTCGCCTTTACGTAGTTAATAAGCAATTTCATGAGTTCCATCTATGTAATCAAGTGGCTAAATGCGGTTTATTCCGGTTCACTTAACTTGAATAATAGAGGCTGCGTTTGATTACCTATACAACCGATTCAGTGTAATCCTCTATTTACAACCAAATTTCGCGTATACAACATCATAATTCAGCCATGCTATTGCTAATACTTACACACGATTATTTGCAGTGGATCGCCAGTCTTGAGTTTGCATATCATCTTTTTTAAATTTTTTATTTATTATAACTTTTTAAGGCACAACCTGGTTGAACTTTGTTCCACATAGCATCATATTTAATATTAAATAACTAAAATTTTTAATTTTAAAAAATTGTAGTCTTGAATCCTTAGAAATTGGGAATATTAATAAAACTTTGATCTTAAATAGTTAAAAATAAAACTTTTTAAATGGAAAAGCTTTTCGGTTCTGTACAGAATAAATAAAATTCAATTTAAGTAAAGTATAAAATTGGATTTTCAGTGCTCAGGATATATTGGTTATTTATTTCACCAAATATATAAAATACTAGCCCCAATCAATTTTTTTAAATAAACTTTAATGATTTCGTGCGTTAATATTTGTCCAATATTTGGGTAATATTGAAATACGAACATTAATAAAAAAAAATACTTTATTTCTCTTAAATAATTTATTTTATTGTATGTACAAAAATACATAACTCCAAATGATCGGTAGTAACGACTAGAATTCATCAAACGTTTTCAACAATTCCATTTAGCCATTTACATCGTTTTGTGTTTTTCTTTGTTACAAAAAAACTTATAAATATCATTTAAAAAACATAATCAACAATGTTAAGAAACGAATGTGAAACAGAATCAAAAAGGTAACTAAATAAATAGGAGTTTTGCGAGTCGAATAACCGAAACATAAGGTCAAAAAAAGTGTCGAAAAAGTGCGGTGCGAACGAAAAGTCCCTTAATTAGTTCTTAAATATAGGAAAGGAGAGGAAGAAAGAATACATGTCACAAGGGTTAGGTTGAGCTTGGATTTAAGGATACAAAAGTGATCTATTTCAATGATATTTTTTATTAATTTATTTATTTTTTTTTTGGTTTTAGTTTTTTTTATTTTGGCTTTTGAAGGGTCGTTAAGGTTTTACACAATACATAATAGGGTAGTTTGACGACGATACACATAATTAACGGGTGGTACACTTTTTGTATGCAATACATTGCGTACTTGGGTGTGTGATATCACAGAGGAGGGGGATTTGAGACGCTACGGAGTACATAACGTCTTATGTGAGATATTAACTGCATCACTCCAGCATCTGGCCTTGGTCACCTTGCTCTGTCACCACGTATCATTATCTACGACAAATATACATCAACTTATAAATTATTCAAACGTTATCTCCAAACTTTATTTATCTTTAAGCTTACACGAAATATATTCCGTCGCATTCGTCTTTACAAGTTTAACCGATATACTTAGATCTAGCTCTCTGTATGTTATAACTCACCTCGCTTAGGATGGCCCAGTTTTCGCTGTCGGAATGCACGTGCAGTCTCAACGACGAAATCGGCTTCGAGGTTTCCTCGACGGTTCCCGAAGCGATTCCAGTGGAATTGAATTTCCCTGCAACAACGACGGGGTAAAAATAAGAAAAAGTGTAGACCAAACGGGCACCGTTATAGAGATCTAGGCAACGTCGGCGTAAAACGGTCGATGACGCGGAAATCGAGCTTTCGTGCACGTTCTTCGAAGCGAACGTGATACTGGGGAACTTTTAGCTTTTCCCTTGTGTGTGCTCTAGGGAGATAGTTTGAGGTTATTGAGATGAGATTCGAACAACAAAGACGAAAATGTTCAAACGGTTAGTAAAAGATAGTATCTTGGTTTTTAAGACGATTATTAGTTAACTAAAAGTTTTGTTTCAGAAAGTTAATAATGATGAGCAATAAATTACTAAGATCCTCAGCTGCACAATTTTCTTTACTCCTCCTATTTCGAGTAAAACGACCCCTTGGGGATTCTGTGATATTAACGAAATAATGTGGATTACGAAATAAATTTTTTGATACTTTTTAAGTATGGAGGGTGAATAAGAAAGGATGGGAAATCCGAATCACGGTGACACTAGACACCAAAATACGACGATTTAAGCTGACATCTTTTATATAAATGTTGGTGGTTTTGAAGCACATGGTGTTGATGTACTATTAACATCAAATTTGGTAATTCTATGTTTTTCAGCATGAGAAATACCAAATTAAAACTTGCTTTATGATTCCTCATAGAGGGTGTTGTTTAGCTCTCAAACTACGACAAAGAAAAGCTACAATTCACAAAGAGAATTCAATTTTCCATAAAAAAGGAGCACTTATTTAAATTGTCTAAGTATATAGGTTTTCGAATTATTTGCTTTTAAATGTTTAAATGTACATTTTTGCTTCTAAAACTTTTAAATTTAGTAATTGCTTGTTGTCATCATTGTACTAATTTCAGAGTACAATAATTATCTTTACCAATAATAAAATTATTACCAATTTGAAAATGTCACGACATAATGTGTTTTCTAATAATGATATGCGAGATATTATTTGTTGTTTTACTTAAACTAATTTTAATCATTCAGTAACAGGCCGAAGATATGTCCAAATAGAAGGCAACCTAATCAGAAATTGTTTAGGAATTTGCACAACCATCTTGGCATGCTAAAAATAGCATTTGTTCGATAAAAAACATTACCGTCGACGAAGATGAAAGGATTCGGGTACGAGTTGCAGAAAATCCATATGTAAGCACTAGCTGACTAAGTATTGCACCGTCAGTAAGTAGAGCTTTAAGGAAAGAAAAATCCGGATATATCGTTATACCCCCGTTCAAATCTTATTAACGCAAGATCGCACTGCACATCGTTTTACAACATAAATTACGTGAAAATGATTTTATTGACAATATTCTGGTCACTGATAAAACAACATTTACAAGACGAGGCATTTTTCAACTAGAGAAGCAATCAGTTATGAGATTCCGTGAAATCACATGCTGTACGGGAAAGACATTTTCAACACGAGTTTAAAGTAATTATTTGGTGTGGTACAATATCTAATTTTTTCATTTGCCCATTTAAATTGCCTCCCTAATTAAGTGGACATGGTACTTAAGATTTCTTGAAAATCATCTGCACGAGCTTTTACATGACCTGCCAGATGCTTTAAAAGAAGACATATGAATTATGCAGGACGATGCATCGCCCCATTAGAGTCCTGCAATTATTTAAATAAACATTTTCTGCATCATTGAATAAAGAAGTTCACATATAAATCTACGGATTTTTTCAATATGGTTACAAATATGGTTACATATAAAAGAAATAGTGTACAAAAACAGAATCAATTCGGTGGAAAAACTGAGGCAAAAAATTCAAGATGATCAAAATAGTGATCAAATGTTATTCAACATTCAAAGGTTTTAAAAAAAGCGAATTATAAAATGTGTTAAGATTAATATTGCACATTTAGAAAATTCCTCATAAGTTCTTAGTAATTAATTGTTATTGATTACACTACCATCCGTGCAAAGAGTTAAGGCCCCTTACGAAGATTGAGAGTCTGATAATCAATGAACATTTTCCGCACATCATATATTCATTTGGAAATTGTCGGTTTTATTATCACGAATTAAGTGATAAAGAAACCGATTTTTGAGTGTCGGCAACTTTGTCCACTTTGAGATTTTTTCTCAAACACTATTTAACGAAAAAATTTCAAATTTGAACTAGGCGTAACACGATTTGTTCTTAATGTGGGCCATATTTGATTTTATCAATATTCCCTATAGTTTCACCGAAAATCGCGGTTTAATAGGATATCTTCATTTCGAAAACAATTTCGACGGATTTCAACTCTGTTTTAATAATAATAACAGTACTTTATTGACCGCAACAATCAACATAGAACTAATTACTATTTTCCGGCAAAGGGCGGAATTCAGATTGGCACCCATCCCGATGGATGCCTTATGTTCAACTCAGCCTATAGCTGCAAACGACCGATAATTAATCAATTCAATAAATAAATAACAATCCAATGTCAAAGCAGAGATGCCAAACGCACGAACTTAGTACCTAAATGTCTCATACAAATTCCCTAGAATTCCCTAAATTAAGGTTTTATATAGAATTAGAATAAAATTAGTTTTTTAAATATTTAAAAATAAATAAATCATATTAAACTATTAATTATTAGCGATGAAAGTAAGTTATGTTTAAGATAGTACATCGAGCAGAAAAAACAACTACCAATATATATACCAATACATGGATACATATTTTTTGTATTTTGGAATATTATATGGTATGGAAATTTTGGGGTTTTCATAGCATGGGAATCATCGTAGAGTGCGCCCAATCGAAATTATTTTAGATTAGTGACATTGTTTTTGTGGTGGTTATCACCTTTAGTTATTTATACACACCACAGAAAGACAGTTTCTAAAGACAGAGGTCGCTGCCACCTTTCGAGTTCAACAATACAGCTTTGCTACAAGCCTCAGTGAATGACGATATGACAGCATATCGTATAATAGAAAATACAACAAATCTCTCAAAAAACCTAAATAAGAAATAAAATACCCTGTGGCATAATGGCATATCACAATAGTAGAGATACTATTGTGAAATGCCATTATTTTTCCTTAGAACTAGAGACAAATCCCTAAACCTGAAATCACTGTGTCAGAGCACTGAAGCCGCATAAGGATTACGTTTACCCGCCTGAAGCTGTCATTACTACAGGGACTTGCATAGTAATTAATCTATGCGCAAAACAGAAGAACTGACTTTCAAATTTGTTTTTGATGTTTAGCTATTTTACACTAACGAATGCCTGACTAATATTTTTGCCCTTACGAATACCATACATAAAACGAAGAAAGCTATTTTGAACTCTATGAATATAATGAAGTTCATACCCAGTTAAATATGGACCGTCCACGGCAGCACAATTCACAAAATTTGACAAAAGAAGTGTTTCGTAAACACGTTTCGTTGTAATTACATTTAAGACGGACCGGTGTTGATAGAGACACTTAAGAACACCATATGCCTTTTTCACGCAAACAGGGACCAGACCATCCAAGTTACCAAAGATTACTACTTTAGGTTTAGTGGCATTGAGAGGTAGTGCCATCTTGTGCGAGTAATCTAGAATAGCGTTCAGATCATTCATTTTTGAGCAAGCAGAAGCGAGGCGTTACATGCCATTTTCATACAACCGATCAACGCATGGTAAACAATAAAGGAGCCAGAATAGTTTCCGTGTGGCATCCCACTCTCACAGGCAGTGATAATGATAATGCATTGTTTTATATAACTACGAAGGCTTTCACGACCGGTGTTAATTTAGCTAAAATTAAAACTAATAATAGCACTAACACTAGAACTCTCACTAGAACTAATACTAGATCTACAACTAGAAACTTTCGGGTTTTGCCATGAAATTAAAAAAAAAAAGGTTTGACGTTTCGGATGCCATTTTGCAATCTTCTTCAGAAACTGAATAAAACTTTCCAAAAGTGAAACCGCTGACTTGGCCAGGCCCACATAGCGCAGAAAAGCTTAAAAGATTTTGGGTAATTTTTCCATAAATTCTCATCCAGGGTAACTTGTCTTTTTAAAAGAGAAAACTTCACGTAAACGATAAAAAAGAATGTTTCTGCGACTCTCTATGGATATTGAATTAACTTTTGGTTTACATTTTGTCTAAAAAATCCATTTTTTTTCATATTATGGACCACTGTTTTAAAATTACCGAACCGATTAGAAAGAAGTGAAACTCCTTAACTTGATGAATAATACCACGACGACATTGTAGCTCCAAAACGTATTGATTAAAAAAAATTAATTGTGATTTTTGGGTTTAGGGAACCAAACTACATCAGAAAAATGCAGTGGCATTAAATGTATTTTTATGATTTTTTTGAAGACTAGTATTGATTACTGATTGCTATAGTTACTGTGTTGATATTAAATGTTAACTTTAAGAAATAATTACTTTGAAATAAGTAATAACGTGGAAACCCGTAGATTTATACAATTAAAGCAACACTACCATTTATGTGTAGACTTGAAAAAATTCAGATTTGAAATTCTAATTCACCATACATCAACTAACAAAATAGTCATGACTTGATGAAATAATCTTAATGCAAACGAGCAGTGTGTATCTACCGCCTTCTACAAGTAATCACAAAACAAGTTTCAAATTCATACTTCTTATGTTCGGAAACATAAAACTACCAAATTTTATATAAATAATACAAAAAGGTTCAAAATTATAAAAATATTTTGAAATGAGATACACAAGATATCTTGTGCTTCGACAAACACCAATGTTTGTATAAAAGATGTTAGGTTAAATCGTCATATTTTGTCACGTTTTAGTATCCCTGGTATTCACATTTCTCATTGTTTTTGACTCACACTGTATAGAACATTGCGTTGTGGTGATAGGAAATTATTAATGTTTATTGTGTTAAGACTAAGCTAATTTGTACGACTGAATAGGAATGGTTCCGGTATACAGCTTTATGAGGTCATCCAGGCACAAAGACGATTGGAATAATTGCTTTTCGCATTGTTAGTTGTTCCAGTTAATTTATAATCTTTACAACGTAAAATTCGCTCGTTAATCTTAAAACATTATTATTATTATATAAATAACATGACAAACATTGAGTAATTACTCATTGATAACGAGTTACGTAAATTAAATTACGGTCGATGGGAATTGTTCCGTGACACATTGTCACTGGGCAAAATAGTATAATGATATATGAGGGCCATACCCAAACTGTCCGATAACAACAAAAACATGTTGGGTAATTAATGATTTAATTAATTATTATAACGTTAGCTAATAAATGTTTAAAACTCTTTATTTCTAAATCGTGTAATTGAATAACATCTAATTGAATACGTTAATATTGTAAAGTAATAAATTAAAATAATTCATATTTAATTGAAATGTGATCAAAATTTCATTTCCCGCAAATCTATCATTGAAAGCGGAAATTTCACCGAATTTCAATAAATTATAATTGGGGTGCGCTGATCGATTTCGGCGGCGATTAATTTATCCAACATTGAAACCGAATGTGTAATATTAATCGTATTTGTGGGTACTGTGCAGGGTAATTGCAAAGTTGATGGATAATAAATTATGTTTACGAATGTCTCGAGTTGTTTTAATTTGTTTGCCAACGGCTCAACTTGTGTTCTCGAAAAAATATCATGAAACTAAGATGTTTTTCGTTTACAAACAGAACTTAGGCAATAATCAATTTTGGTGGAGGCGTCGGAAATTATCTCAAATATTGACACTAAATATGTATTACCAAACACGTTTATGAAACTGTATGAGGAAATTGATAAATATATGTACATATTATAGAGTGTGTATTAAAGCCCTATAATGCTGGATTGATTTTTACGTAAAATATATATATTATAACACAATCATTTCAATTAAATAAAACATTACATATAAATGTTAAATAAAATAAACGAACAAGTTCTAATTTTAAAATACATGTTAGTTACTCTAAGTGCGATTTTTTTCTTATTCTAAATTTTTTGCTAATTCAATGTCAATACTAAGGGTGGAATCACAAAGCTTATCTTCTTAAAACTTGAATGTTGAAAGTCGATATTTTTCAAAAATTATTTTTACTTATTGATCCTATACGATTTTTTAAAAATTATTAAAAATTTTTAATAAATATTTATAAAAATTGAAAATCATTAAGGAAAATGTAAATTTTATAAAATGCTACGAATTTAGGTTGAATTTTAAAATTGATGTCTGGAAAACGAATTGAAATATTCATTATAAGCCACAATAAATTTCATTATAATATCTTAACGATTCGATTTTTTACAATTTCTTCAAAAACAATAATCAAAATAATAAAAGCAATATAATAATAAAAATAATTTTTGAGAAATGCTACAAATTTAGATTGAGTTTGAAAGTGCATATTTTTTTTTTAAATCACGAAAAGTTTCATCATATCTTAAAAATCCAATTTTTTACGATTTTTTCAAAAATTATTCAGGCCATTTTTAATTTTATGAAGTGGTACGAATTTATCTCAAAAGATGAAGCTCGTGTATGGTTTTTGTTTAGAGAAAAGTCCAAGACATGATGTTAAAACTAACAGTTACATATAATGGCCGGATATTCGGCTGAACATAGGTATGCCGAATATCTGGTAACCGACTTTTCGTGAAATCACTATTCGTTCCCTCACTATTTAGTCAATACTATCCTAGCCCTACTTATAGCAAATGGTCAGATCAATAATTTTCAATAAAATATTCCTTGAAAACAAAATAAATTGGAAGGTATGTGCATTTGAAAAAAAATGGTCTTCAGTTCTTATTTCAACTGCCGTCGTATTTTGTGACGTTATACAGTAACGAACGATTAGTTATCTTTAGTATGTGCTCAAGTTTTAGCGTTAAAGATTGTTAACGGAATTTAAAGCGTATTTAAAATTTAGCGCAGGTAAGATTAAAATTTAATAACACTTTTACTTTCACGAGGATTGATATTATACAGATAAATTTCGTTTTATATAGCATATGGTTCCTGTTAATGATTTATTATTGCATTGAGAGCTTCCAGGTGTTAATAGAGGACTTGTATGCTATGTGTAAATTTGAACATTTTTATTACTAATATGGACTTAACATTAATTCCAAATATTTTGTTTAAAACTTGATCAGTTTATTTAAAAAAAATTTTTTTTTGTGACCACTTTTTACTGCATTATATTGAAGTTATTTGAAAATCTGGACCTTTTGGTGTTTTCGCTTCGGCTTCTTATACCAAAAATATATAAAAAATGATAAAACATGACAAAAATCATATAAAAGGTGATTTACTGGTCTTTTACAGAAATTTTCTACTTTAATTTTCTATTGTCAATATTTGTGAGGTCAGTTTTTCTCTCATTTAAATTAAAATACTTTGTTATTTAATTCAACAAATTAATCTTTAAATTTAAATACTATAAAGTACTTACAGTAAAGAAGTTATAACTCACAGACGGCTAAGATATGAACCTACGAGTGAGAAACTTTTAAACATTTTCTTAAATATTTTCAATGTGGTTTGCCGTGGAGAGATAAAATTTGGTAAACAGAACAATATTATCACGAGAAATCGTTTATATCGATATGCAACCAAAGGATCAATGCTATACAGAGTATTCACAAAAGTTATTTCGTTACAACTTTCTTCTTACATCGATAACTTTTAAAACTTCTAACTAACTCTCAAAGCTTATTTCATTCGAAACTATTTTCATTCTTTTTAATTTTTGATTTTAATGTGATCAAATTCATCAGCCAATTATTTGCATAGCCCGAAAAATTTCGCGCGAATCGTTATCACTATTTCTAGGATTTGTGATCAAAATAATGTCATGACGTACACCTGTGACACTTGTATATATATTGAGTTAAAAAGTCAATATATTAATATATTATTTAAAATATCAGCAAACTGTCGAATGCGGTGGTGGCTTACACATAACAACACCAACAATATAAGCGTTGATTATTAACTTTTGACGAAATTCTACAGCATTCAATGAACCAAATAATTTATAACCAATCTTAGAAATAGTATATGACTTCATTACTAGTTTAACCCTGGCAGTTCCAGGAATAAAAAGTGATTGTCAAAATTTTAGGATCAACTTGACCACTGCAGACATACAGGACAGGTTAGCTATAGTGAATTTATTCAAGAAATCGCCGACAGACTTTTTTATATTTTTAGTATAATTTGCGATACCATACACATTACGACTATTCACCTTAGTTTATCATGTCAGAGGTTTTTTGAATCAGCCTGTATAGATGTGCAAATTTGTATAACCAAATTAGTATTGTCAAATTACGACTTAAACGAAGAGAATACTAAAAAATGAAAGGAGACCAAAAAGGAAGAAAACTTTTACGTAGAAAAAGAGAAAGTTGATAGTAAATTGACAATAATAAAATGAGAAAACATAAAATAAAGTAAAAACTAGGAAACTCGAAAGAAACAACAAATCTACGGAAAGATGAAAGCCGAAAGAAAAATTAGAAGGAAGTGTAGATAAAAAACTACTATGAAAGAAACATAGGAAAACAAAGATGTAAATACTAACAACAATGTTAAGAACAGTAAGAATGACATTTAATTTGGTTAAATTGTATTCAAAAATAAGTAATATATGCAACAAAAAGAATGGACATACATTAAAAATTAAATAGAAATGTTTTATAAAGTGGGAGGTTGAAATGCAAATAGGGATCTTAAGAAAGAACCCGTAACAAAAAGTAATAATAATCGGTAATAAACAGGAATAAAAAGGTAAAAGATAAGCTACTTAAATAGAACTTCTTGCTTTCGAGTAATATTGTATCTTGGTGTGGAATACTAAGTTAGGTTTGTGGTATTTAAGAAAATTAATATCGCCCGATCTCGAAGATGCCAGCTACCCAAAGAATCATCAACAAGACATTGAGCAGCCGACGTCTTCGAAGTCGACCAATATTAATTCCTTGGAGAATCACAAACCCAAATATTACAAGTATCAAGATCACACTTAGTGATCAATGCTAATACACATCTATGGCATCGAAAAGGATTTGAAGGTCAACATAGACAAAACGAAGATAATGTAATTTGTAAAGGGGTCGAAGAAAGATTGGTGATTGGAGATGAGAGAAGAAAGTGATTAAGATATTGAGGGTGTAGACATACTTGTGACATAGATTTAGAGAAAACAACAAGGATGGCAACAACATTAAAATAAATATACAGGCTCCATAGACCAAGTCACATTGATAGAAATTGGAAATATCAGAGAATTAGTCAGTAATCTTTCACCGTTTTCATTCAATATGATTCCGATATGGAAAAAGGATTTTAATATGCAACATGATTCTTGTAGTAACTTATTTATAAGTCAATCAAATTTGAAACCATTCTCTATCAATAAACCCAAAATATTTTACAGTACCCAGCGTTAACCAAACCGAGCATTGCCACCCTATGCTGTCCAGATGCTGGTAGAATCATCGGTAAATGTTTACAGTTATCAGAAAATTGATCTTTATTTTTTATTCTGGATGAAACTGTTGTAAGTCTAATAGCGTTCCTTTCTCCAAAGACGAAATAGTTGGATCGTTTTCAGATTCACTGAAATCATGTGTTCTGGAGGATATGGCTAAAGGGCCTTTTCAGATATAAGAGACGATCGAATGGGTCGATTCCAGTAGTCCTGAAGGCAATTTGTACGTAATTTATTATCACAGTTCTCTCATTCAAGCGCTTTGGTCGAATCATATAAAAGAATTTTTTCATCCAAAAACGCTTCAATGCGTTTGATGACCATTTTATACTTTATATGGAAGGCAATATAACACGATAAATGGTTTTTGTAGATGAATGTTGAGTAAAATGCAGGACCAATACTATATCCGTATCTAACAATTACTATATTTTCTGCATACTCAGGTGCAACTAGTCTTGCATCTCTCCTTCTTAAAGTAGCAACGAATTATGAGTCGGTATACTTTTTCATCAATATTAAAGATTGAAGGGAACGCCATGTATACTACTGATTTCGATTGTTGCTCAGAAAGGTTATGTTAGCTAACGATAGCAATTACAAAGTTATTGTATAAATTGCTTACTGTATAAAGCATTACAAAGCTTTATACATTAAGTCCATCATAGTGTTAACAACCAGAGTTAGCTAACCAACTCTTGGTCGTGAAAATTTAATAATTCTGTCTGTCACATGTGTAAAAAAAATTCCGTGGCACATACATAAGGAAAATATTATTGAAAAAATGTAATTTATCATTAATGACAGACAACTGATATAATACATGCCAATCAACTGAGTGCAAATCATTAGTAAACCCCACTTGTTTAAATTTGAATAATCCCTTACTATTCTAAATGGATTCCAAATTTTTCATATTTAACTATCATCGAGCATTTAACAAGAGAGTGATCAGAAACATTGTTCAAATCTACATGCCAGAGTTACCGACGAGCGTTATTGATTAAGGAATTTTGATTAAATTTATGAAGCAAAAGTAGAAGAGACTCTAATAGGATAGTTTATAACCTATTTACAATTATACGCTTCAGGAACAGTCAACCTTTCCAGTGGCAGGGTTAGAGCAAGAAAATAAATCGATGTTCATTCACCCAAGAGAAAAATGTCATCATACATCGGCAAGAAATCAGAAGAAAATATTATAATTCACATTTGGTGGACTATAAATCACACCCACTATTTTCGCTTTTGATAATAAACATAATATTTGTGAATTTTTATGTATAGAAAAGAATTATATAAAAATATGATTTAATCAATTTTTCCTTTGTGTTGTAGTTAATAATGTAAAACATATAAGTATGAAAGATTTAAAAGCCGGTATTAATTGAACTAAAATAAAAATTAACTCGAAGTTAAATTCTAATCAGTTTCTGAAGATGGTTGTATGATGGCATTCAATATATTAAACATTGTTTCAAAAGACACACAGAAAACCGGTGTTCCTGTTAGTACTAGTGAAACAATTGATAAAACAAACGACACACAAGAAATCGTCCAATCAAATATTATTGTACACGTCGCGAAGTTGTGATTGATGTTAAATTTATTGATTTAGCCTTCCCTTACATGTTTCGGCAAGCTACCATCATCAGAGAGTTTCTAAAACCAAATTCTTCAGATCAAAAATTTTATACAAATAAACCTAAATTACGTTATATAGAAAGAAATTAAAACAGTAAACACATTTTAAAATGGACAATAATCAAGGTTATGTCCATATTCTAATACAATTAAAAGGGAACTTACTTCGTACGAAAATTTGAAAAAAGGCGGAAAAAAGAAATATTAATATATTCTAATATACGAAATCTTTAAAATATGGAGAAAAAAATAAATTTAATTATGACTATGTATTGTGACCATACTTGTTACCGGTTATTGCGGTATGATCGTAAAGGTCAGTTCGATGAAACCCTCGTGTAACCGGGAAGTTAACTAATTTTGAAAGGTAACCTTAAGCTTTTGTATAGAGATCTATGTCCGAGTTGTATTTTATCGTTCAGGTTTTCTAAATTTTTATTGTCATGTTTCAATCTTTCTATTTTATAACTATCGTATATGAGGAGTTTATAACTTTTTTCAACATTGTGTAAAATC
This sequence comes from Onthophagus sagittarius, assembly GCA_036711965.1. Classification (NCBI taxonomy): domain Eukaryota; kingdom Metazoa; phylum Arthropoda; class Insecta; order Coleoptera; family Scarabaeidae; genus Onthophagus; species Onthophagus sagittarius. Next base: position 58,143,446 of record JASERS010000001.1, read on the forward strand.
TTAACATTATTTTCTTTATCAAATTCATGATTATTTTCGAGGATGTGTTTACCAAAATTGAATGTAGTATTTCGTATTGTATTCTCTTTATTCTCGTAGAGGGCTCCATTGGTTTCTAATTTGTCAATTTTGTCTTTGATATTGTCCAGGAGATTTTTTGTGTTGTTATTTGATTTGAGAAATATTTTAATATTGTTTTTATTAAAAATGTAGAAAATATGGTAGAGTTCTATATTGAAAGTTTTGTTCTTCTTTTTTTATCGTTAAGTGTTGTTAAACTTTCTCGGTATTCCTTAGCCCAGTACTTCTTAATCAACGTATCAACATGTTGTATTGTGTATTCGTTGTTTTTGGCTATATTTTTAATTGTTTATTTCTCTGTTTGTATCTTCGCGATTCATTTTTGTTGAAAAGGTTCTATGGATGAAAGATTGTAATGCTACATTCTTATGGGTATGGTGGTGGAATCTCTTGGTATAATTATGTCAATTTGGGTCGGTTTTCTTGTAGATATTGTATGTTACTTGTAATTGGTTTCTTTTAAAAGTCAAGTCCTAAAAGTTTAATATTTTATTTCTTTCATTTTCCAGAGTAAAATTTATGTTTGTATGTATCTTGTTGATTTCGTTCTTTAAGTTTTCTATTTCTTCAATTTCGTTACCTTTCCATAGGAGAAAAACATCGTCGACATAAAGTCTCCAGAGCAGAACGTTTGAATTTGTTTTTGGTTCAGTGATCTATTTTCAAAATTACTCATCAAAATATGGGCAAGCAAACCACTTAGTGGTGATCCCATTGGAACTCCTTCGTTGTATTTGTACATTTTGTTATTAAAATTAAAGAAATTCTGCTTTAAACATGTTTTTATACGTCTAATTATTGCATGTGTGGTATTTTGTGTTAATGGTGTTTTAATTATATCTTCTAAAATGTTGATAGTTTCTTCTGTTGGAATATTAGTGTATAAGTCTGTTCTAGGAATGCCATTAGATAGTTTTCCGGTATTTCAGTTTTTTGTATGGTATCGATAAGTCCGTTTCTGTATTTGATCGTGTAATTGTTTTCATATGTAATACTGTTTTTGACAAATCTAACTATAAATTTACATATTTTATATGTGGAAGAGTTAATAGAAGAAATTATAACCCATCAGACCATAGGATGTTCAATTTTATGAAGTTTTATCAATGAATATAAGGTTGGTGTCCTAGGATTCATTGGGGTCAAGTAGAAGGTATTGACATGGTTTTCTGTGAAAAATTGTTCAAACTCTTTAATTTCTTTTCTAACTTCGATTTGAAATTGTTAGAATTTTAGCATTTTATTTATGTCATCATTTTTTATATTATTATATTATAACCATATACCAATGATATCGGTTTTGTTGGGTCCGATATTGCCGTATCTTAGCATAATTAACCGTTGTTTATAATAGTCTTTATTTTAACTTGTTTGTCTATAACTAAAATTTTGTAATTTTATATGGAAATCTTATCAACTATTCGAAACGTCTAGACAAAAAGGCTAAATGACTATTGCAAATGTGGAAAATTATGCTTATATCCATAATTTTTCATTCTACTTCCTATAATATAAAAAACAGTATCAATAATTAAATATTGAGAAAACAAAAATAGCTAATAACAAAATTGTTAACGAGTTTCATCTGAACTAATGACATAGAACCTCAAGACACCGACAACCTCATCGAAGTTACTATACAACCCTGTAAACAAAATTTCTTCATTTTTTTAATTTTCATTTTCGATAAACACTATATGATGAAGGATAGCCTTCTATATTATGGGCTCTTCCACATCCGGAATAATGTTTGATATTTTCGTCAACTTCTTTGAAAACAATTTATTCTCCGACAGATATCGGTTATTTACTAGTGATATCAAACTCTATGTTAGATACGTAGACGACATCGTCATAGATTATGAAAGCAACTCTGCAAAGCTTGCCGTCCTTAAATAAAAATATCTTCAATAATAAAAGTTGTTTGCAATTTACAATTGCAGAAGAATCCAACCATAGCATTAACTTTTTTAACTTGAACATAAGTAGGTAATTGGATAATAGATCAGCAATCTCTAATGCTGCTTACAAAAGAAATTTCCCGGTTTAATCTTGAATATCACTGAATTCAACCAGAACAAATTGTGCATGAAACTTATGTAATTTAAATTTATTATAAATTAAACTTTATTTAATTTAAGATATAATATTAAATTTGGTGTCTGTTAATCAAATACGTGAATTTTATTACATGAGATTGTCTATTGTAGGTCATTTCTCCGTTTCTTGTTCGCAGAGTATATCTCGTCTATCCTTTTAGAATTTAATGTTCGTAAGTTATTGTTTTAATATATGATCTTTACTTTGTTTTAAATATATTATTGCTATATTAAAATTATTTGTAACCTAGGACGTATACATTTCATAAAAGATGAGATCGTGTATCAAAACATGTGTAACACTGACACTTAATTAATATATTTTCATCATTTACCAATCTATTAATTTGTATTCCTAAAATGGTGAATCTAGAGAAATATTGGCTTTAATATCTATTTTATTCTAAAGGTTACTTTCAGATGCTGGAACAGCACTTTAATCAAGGAATAATGAATCACAGCGCATATTTATGTACATATTTTGAATATCAAATTAATCTCGAAATGTGAAATTATCTCTGAGCAATGCATAACGCAACGCTTACAAAGTATGTTCATAGCTCTTGTATAATTGTCCACTCGTAATGCGAACATTACCCCAAAACCCGGACATTCTGGAATATATTTCCAGTAAATTTAAGTAGAGGAGTGCCATTATCAAGGAATGAGAGAAAATTTGGCTATACTTTTGTAAAAAATATTATATTTAATTATATTTAACTATTTTAGCGTATAATTAGTTGCACTGACAAAATTTCTTTAAAATTTTATTTTTATTTTAAATCGACTTCTTATGTTATGTCATGTTATTATTCCAAGTTATTTTAGTATTCTGATTCGATACGACGTTACTGAAAATAGACAAGAATCCTCAGAACCGTTACTAAAGCGCTTAATTTCATCCGATTACGTCTGTGAAATATAGCACCACAGCATTTCATTTAAAAGCTTCTTAACGATTCTATAGCGGTGACAATTGGTTTTGCCTTGAGTAATATCGAAGTGAAATTATATAAACTACATTAAGTACAATTTCGTTGGAATCTTAATGGTTAAATTAAAGCACGATGTTCTTTTGCAATAAAACAAAGGATCATTTTAATAACATTACTATACAAATTACAAATAATTATCAAATTACTTCGGTAATATGTAGTTGTGTTCCCATTCCGGTAATTTACTGTTAATTAAGTTCTAACATTTCAGAAAATTTCTCATTAAAATTCTTCATCTACCTCGAAAATCAATACTCTGTGTATAAAATGAAAGGAAGTTAAAAAAGAGCAGAAAATCATTGAGATAACTAATTTAAATTAATCGATTTATAATTTGAAAACACTTTTAAAAGCAAAAATTCTTTCATAACGCTAGTTTCCCAAAAAGCATAATCCCTTTACCCTTTCTTATCTTTTCCGCCCCTTTCCTTTACGATCTCAACGCGAAAACTCGAAAACCGATTATCACCTCTTTAAAACGTCTCATCCTCCGGTTAAATGAGGAGTGGGGTTATGGGAGTGCAGTGCTTATCGGCGAGGAGATTATAAGGAGATCCTCCCTAAAGAAGGAGAGTGTGACGCAACCCTCTTCTACGTGGTAAGCCCTCAAGAGGGCGTACCAGGTCGCTAAGCTTAAAGCTCTTATAGCCGATACAATTAGGAAAGGTCAGCTTCATCGATAAAATCTAGATTTAATGCAAACGGAACGTGATCGAATTTCTTGAGTTCTTCTTTCCATCAAATGGAAACTTACGTGAGAATAATTTTTGAAACTACAAAAACTTTTACGTTAATTTTATTATCTATTTTTCAAAATATTCCATACCATTATTGTTTCCATTTGACAAAAGCATCATCGAGCCGTGAACTTATGCATGAACGTGATATTTGCAACCGATAAAAGGGATTCAATAACAGAAATTGAATGATTCGGTTCGTTACGGAGCGTTACAGCGTTTAATATTGAATCTATCTCCTTGTGAGCCCTACGGTTCCAAGCTTTATTACCAAACTGCTACGCAATTCAAACACGACACGAATCTCCCGTTTAATTGCAAACTATTAGATTGTTCAATATCAACTCTCCCGTAAATACTAGCTACATCCGATTAGTATCAAATGTGTATCAATGTCTACGAGAGATTATTACTATAAAGATAAATCAAACAGATCAGATTATTCTCATCGGTCTTCTCTTAATGTGAACGTTTGAAAATTTACAACTACGTCGTTACCATGGATTACGTTTAATGTATTCGTTAGAAATCACACGTAAATCCTTGAAAACCCATTTGGTGTCGTTGTCGTCTTTTATCTCGTGTAAAACGGCGTCGCATTTGCAACAATAAACACACCCACAACGTTATTTGCTGCAACACCAACGCGTTACGTAGTTGATGAAGTAAGATGCATCGCGGGATTTATCAAAGGAGAACTAAACCGGAAGCGGATGAGATCAAGAAAAGAATTGCATGGGTATTAAGTTTACGTCACATATATCATTCAACGGTTAAAAGTTAGGTTCTACAGTAAGTCCCGGATGGAGTTTCAAAGAGGGAAAACAATTTTATTACTGATTTTTCAAACTTATCGAACCATAAATAATGCGTCGGATATGTTCGAATCACTAAATCATAGGAATTTTGTACTCTAAGTTAACTAATTATTCCCATTTTTATGTAAAAACTGACATTTTTTTAAATTAAAAATTTTTCAAGTTCAATTATATGTAACCGTAGAAAACATAAAATTAACTTTTTCCATAATATGTTAACCGTGAATGATTATACTATAGTGCAGAGTATATCTAATCAGAGTGATACAGTCCTATCTGAGTGAGCGGGGTGCCATAGGGGTCGATGTTGGGTCCAACATTGTAGAATGTGATGATGTTGGGTGTTGAAGATGAGACTGGAGGATGGCATCCAATTGGTGGCATATGTAGACGATTTCACAATCGTCGTGTATGCCAAAGAAGCGCAATAATTTTATAGGGCCAATTATGCCGCCGCGAGAGTTGTGGGATATTGTGTCACATCGGAGCGTAAATACCTGGGGTGCACTTTGATGATGTATGGGGATGAAGAAACACATCGAAGAGATTTTGGGAAAAGTGCTATACATGGCGAACCTGTTGAGGAAACTGATGACGAATATGAGAGGTCCGAGTTCAGGCAAAAGGAGGGTGATCGCGTCGGCAACATATAATTTTGAAACAGGCAGATCTTAATTCGTTCAGAGAGAAGGAATATTTAACAAGGTCATGTATGCTGACGACAGCACATTGATAGCTAAAAGTAAAGATCTAGGACCTGCGACAGGGTTGGCAGATTCGGGGCAGTCAGTTGTTAAGGATTGATTCGAGTCGAATTGTCTTCAAACGACTGCGGTAGTTGTCGACTACTGCGGTGTGTAGCTATATATATATATATTGCTTGCAAATACTAAGCAAAAACGTGTCCAGGCGAGTTTCTTCTAGGATAACGTACTTTTCCCTGTGCCACTCCCTAATGTCATATGCATTAGAGTTATTCGACTGCAATACCTATAATTGATAATTTAGAGTATTGTGAGGATTTTTCTTTCATATCTTTGAAAATCTTAACGTTCCCTTCTTTGTACATGTATCAGTGCAAGTTATATATTAAAACTTACCCCACAAGAAACAGAAATAAAATTTCGGAGAGGTATACGAGATTATCCGATGGTCGCCAAACTATTAATATAATAGGTGTGAAATTTTAGAATAAATTGCCATCGGTGATTTCTGGATTGCCATTAGGCACATTTAAAAGTAAATTGCATACTTTTCGGACGTGCAGAGCTTACTACTCGTGCACTGTGTATTTGAAAATTGAAATTCTCAGTGAGAAAGATTTTATTTAACAGTAGTATGTGATTTTGATTTGGTTTGTTATGTTCTGTATGAGTGTAATACTATGTTTATACACAACAACGATATTATTATTATTATGAGAGGGGAAACAGGTCACGAAAGCGGGGGGAGCGGAAACGTGGAATAAGTGGCAAACAAGATGGCTAATCCAAAACTTGACAAAATTGTGCGAGAGAAAGTGGGTGGGAATGAATTATTACTAGGTTTGAGGTTTCTAATGAATAGCTATGTGAGATAAGAAAAATGAACTCAAAGGAGTGTTGGATCTGCGGGGAGGTGAACGATTCGCGGCAGACCCTCTTTGCCTATAGACATTTTGGCAGTGCGAGAAACCAGTGCGGGAGGAAGTGTGGAAAACTCTTGAGAGATGGCAACATGGTGGAGGTAATGCTTTAGCGTGAGGAAGGGTGGAAGTTCGTCACGGATTTCAACACCAAACTAATAAGGAAGAAGGAGAAGACGGAGCGCGACATTAAAGGATGAGATAAAGGGGGTGTAGATACATTTATGTATTTGTAGATACATACCCCGGTATGTATGATACATATAGTATTTCAAAAGGTAAAAGATTTGTGTATCTCCCATTGGATGAGGAACACGAAGAGCGAGCGGATAATGGAACCGGAGGAGTTCGAAGAGGACAGCAGAAAGAGGGGGAGTGCCTCCCATTGCTTGAGGAATTGGAAGAGCTAGGGGATAATTGAACAAGAGGAATCTGAAGAGAGCAGGAACGAGATGGGGAGTCTTTCTCCGACCGGTATGTAGAATGGATATAAAATTCTAAAATGTAAAAGAATTGTATGTTGCTCATTGGATGAGGAGCTCAAAGAACGAGCGGTCTAAATAGCAGAAAGGTGGAAAATATCACCGAAGAAATACCAGAATGGTTGTTCCAGAGAAGGAAGCGGGGAGGTTAGCGTGTACGTCGGCTAGACAGTCCCACACGGCCGAATAACGAAGTTTCCGAGTTAACATCATGCGCCAACAGTAGGCTGGGGTACATAAAACATTTTCCCCTCCACTGCGCTAAAAAATGTTTCCTAAAAATACCAAACATATAACCGAAATGTTTCCAGTTCTAGTGTTAGCTTTAGTATTGGTATTAGCTCTAATTTAGCTGTTATTCCGTTTTACATCGTTGTATACTTGCATCGAATTAAAACTAGTCTTCAGACGCACGGCTAAACCTGAATAATAGTATTAAGTCTAGTGTTATGTTTAGTTTTAATTCTTGTTTAACTCTAGATTGTTTTAAATTCTTTTGGAACTAAAAGTATAACTAATAGGCCTAAGCCTACAAGGAAGTTACTACCTAGCTACTACCTAGCTTCAGAATTTACACTGGTGGAAATTCGTCATTGTTATAAAGAATTTAAAACTCATCAAATATGTTCACTTACAAATAAATAATATTAATTATTCACTTAGTGTATTATTACATACATTTACATTTTAATCTATTATTTAGCCATATTTTAATTTGTCCCTATACTTTTCACCAACATAAGTTATAAATTTTATGATTTCCATGGTCGCATATCACTTGAAAAACGTTTAATTTAGGAGAAATATTGCAATTTTTCCATACTAACAGGAATAATTAGTTAATTTCTACATTTAAAGCATCAAATTCGTCCGATTTATTGGCTTTAACATATCAGACGCATAATTTACGCTGAGATAATTTTGAAAAATCAGTAATAAATTTCTTTTTTCGTTATAATTCAATCCGTAGACACACTGTATAACAACGGCGTTTTCCATTCTTCATTTTATCAAAGATGTTGCATAATGTTTGGAAGTATGTCTCTTTGTAGGATTCATTAATCATCTGCACATGGCAAGGTTTGTGGCCTTTACGAAGCGACAAAATAGAGTGCATTAACCTAATTGTGGCATTGAGCCGAATCGCTATCTAAAAAAAGACAGGATTGGCTTCAGATTTGTGTGAAATTTTGTTGGGTTAAATAATATTGTAAAATTTCGATGTAATGGTTTAATCCTAAGAAGGGAATGTTCGATATTGTCAAATGTCCATTATATGAAAAGTTTTGAATTTGCACTCTGCCGTGCATCTCTTAAGATGGTAAACTCGAATGTTTTTAGTTTCTAGGTATATTGTTAGTTCTATTTTAAGTTTAAAGGAAATGTATATATCTAGCGTTGACGCTAGATATAACGCTCTTCAATTAATACTAAAGCTAAAACTGGAATCAGTTGGGTTTTGCCGGATGTCCCTTAAGGCCGCTAAACCCGAGTGTTTCTAGTTCTATTCTTTGTTCTAGTTTTAGTTCAATGGAAAATATTCAACAATCTAACACTGAATAACACGTAAACCTAGAGCTAAAACTAGTAACAGAACTAGCACTAAAGCTACAACAAAAAGCATACTAATTTAGCCATCTTAAAAGGCGTTCGGCTAAAGCCCAATATTTCTAGTTGTTCTTCTAGTATTAGTTTTAATAATAGATCAATGAAAAATGTACAACAAACTAACGTTAATAACACTTAAAAGTAGAACTAATTGCAATATTATAATTAATACTCTATAATCAACACCCGGGTTCTAGATCTAGTGTTAGTTAATTTAACTAACGCTAACACTAGGAGTTAGTGTTAGTTAAATTATTTAACACAAGTATAAACTTAATGAGTAAATTCATCTTGATTTAATTTTCAAATGTACAGATATATCCGAACACTAAGAAAGTTCAAGAAACACGAATCAGCATTATAAATTCGTTAAACTCCGGTCCTGAGTTAACCTACTTTCTGTCTCAGCTGCATTAGTGTTTATTATTGCTATTATTTTCACGGTAGCGTACGTGAGATACTCGTTACAAAGATCAAAACTAAAAACTGTCGTAAAATGACTTAATGGATGTAATTTTTTGTAATGTGTCTTATTACGGATTAACGATCGAGATTCGTTTTGGTTTTATAACAAAAGAAGGCGTTAGAAAAATCGTGTTACAGAACCTTGCCGTTATCTTGGACCAGAATCCAGACAAAGCAACTTTTCTTGATTAAAGTCAGTGTAAACTCTTTTAACTCTATTAGGCATCCAAGATCAGATAGACTTTTCCGGCGAGGACAATAAATCAGCTTATATTGACCCGCCACTCCTTTCGCTGGAAGAAAAAAGAACACGGGAAAAGCGTTACGGACATTAGCGGAGACAGTCGTGGAACGTGGTAGATAAAAGTCACGGCTGGAAAAGCAATTTCCCCTTGACAAATGTAGAGATCCGGAAGAGTGGAGCTTCTACTATTGCTGCTAAGGTCTCTAGTGCAATGCAATTATTGAGTACTATCGTGTGAATTTTTCACACTAGGTTTTTGTAACCCTTTTCTCTAGGGTGAGCAGTCGCAAAGTGAAGGGAAAATCTAATAAAAATTGCAATGGGAACTTCGATGAGGGTTCTTTTATAGAATCTTTTATCCATTTCTTAAATCTATTTGATTTAAGCAGCAAATATCGATAAAACTTATTCAACTGGAATACAATTGGATTTGTTAAGTATGCTTCAAAATTCGTTCGAATTTAGTTAAATCAAATAAGAAAGAAATAAGAAATCAAATTTTATCATTTTCTAGTTAAAGTGTGCTATAATACAACATAATTATTGCTTATTAAACGAACGATAATATCTAGGTATACAAATATATACAATAACATCGTCATTATTAGATATGCTAGAACAATATCTTGTATTAAATTGTAGCTTCCTTTCAAAAAATGTTTAATAACTTACTTATTTACTTTTATACGTGTCGTGCAGTATAATAATTAGAGAAAAGCATTCTTTGTTTTTTTGTCCGTCCTACAATTTGATGCGGTGTTAATAACAACATTACTATTCAAATTATACGTATTAAATAATACCATCATATTTCGTCAGATTTGATTACTCAACTTGACATTTGCAACCAAAATAACGGGTTCCCAACGGTGATAAACGCCCATTGAAATCTCATATCTTGCAATCATGAGAGATCGAATTTGTGTCAATACTATTAATTAGAATTTGTTGGAACGATTGTAATGATCGAAACGACAGTTCAAAAATTGATACGAAAGAGTACTTATTACTGTACTGTATACTTTTGTCATCTACCTTAATGAAAATTAATTGTTATTTTATGCTTAATTCTCTATCTCTACCAATAATAATAAGTCTTGGTTACCATTATTCATAATGTGGAAATCATAATAAATATCATGGGTATAAAGTATCCATGATATTTAGTAACATTTAGATTTACCCGATTCCATTCGATGATTAATCATTTGACACTAGATCAACAATCTGCGTAATTCCATTAATGTCACATTCTCCAACTGATAGACAAACATTTAATCGATAATTCTGTAGTCATATTTAGATTTTTGGTAAATTAATTATGTTTTAATTAAATATTATCCACTCATTGCAATTTATTATCTGAAAATGTCAATTACAATCAGAAGGCAAAAAGGGATTATGTTAATATTTTAAATGTATTAGATGCGTATAATAATACAAGTTAAGCGAGAGCTAAACTCGAAAAATAAGAGATTCTACATGTTGGAGGTAAAGTTAACGCATCCGTAAATAATTTTATTGAATACATTCGCTGGAACGATGAATCTATATTTACTCAAACAGACATCTTGAATGCTTGTCATCTCCATGAATAGGCAAAAGGTTTCAGTAAAGACGATAATATATAAACATATGGGAGAAAAATGAATTATTACGTAGTAATATTGTTGTTATAACTGTCAATCAAATGATCGCTAATACAGTACGGATAATAACGATAACGACACCCCTAAATTTTAGTGATTCCGGTCGAATGATGAATGGATATCAAAAAAGGCTTTTATGATTTTTATTCTCGCATTAGATAACTACGGCAGCTGACGTATGAGAAAATTCTATTTCCCGATTTCCGAGAACATTCTGATTTTCTAGAAATGTATCAGAACACATAATATGACATTGTTACCTGATTTTTTTTTTTTTTCGCGATTTACTATTTATTCAAAACTGTTAATTCTACTATTAATTCTGGGTATGCTTCCATAGAGAGCGAAAATCATGTGAACGCTCGCTGCCGCCCCATTACTTTGTTTTGATGGGAACCATAATCTCGGCTGCGGATGCCCCAGAGGTTCTCCCATGGAAGGATAGGAATGTTCTTGGTCATAAATCATGCCTTGATGAAGGTGTTGGCATGGATGGAATGAGAGTGGTCTGGAGCATTGCCTGATACTCGGCCGAGTTTATCTTGCAGGAGGGGAAGGAGATGGGAAGTTTGACGAACATGAAGAACGAGCATCAGCATATGACCGATTCACAACCGAAGTTCTTCCAGCAGAAGTAACTTTGTTGATTGCGAAGATTACGTCAGTAGCAGTTATAACTGTCTGGATCTTCGAGGTTGAATCACGTTACCTTAGTAGGAGAAATTTCGTCTGTGGATGGTCGGTCATGAGCTGCGGGGTTGAAGGCTGCCATCAACAAGAATTAAGACAGCATTCAGCCACAGGTAATTTCTGCTCTTTCCGAAAGCATACCCAATCACTTCTCGACCTAATCTCGAAGAAATGTATGCCATCGATTAATAACCTGTAGTTGAGCTATTCTTGCTGTGCAGAAATTTAAAAAGCAGCAAATCATGAGCAAAATCTGGGTTAAATAATGATAAGACTTATGTCCCGATAAATTTCACAATCAGCAAAAGCAAGATTTTCTCGGCGACCGAGAAATAGAATTTTCTCATACGTCAGCCACCAGATATCTAAGGCGCAAAATAAAGATGATAATTCTTTTGATTCCCATTCACCATTAGGGCGAATTCATTATAATTTAGGGGTATCTTATCATTGTATCTCGCATTATATTTAATGCTGTTAAATTATGTTATTCTATTACAGGTACATCATAGGCTACCAGCTAAAAGTTTTCTAAATGAAACCATAATGCAGAAACGATTGATCTAGGATGCTATTTGAAACTCTTGTTTCTATTTGCTTATTTTAATGAATAAGTTCACAACGCGAAATTTATAAGTTCACAACGAATCATCAGGGTGATAGCTCGTAATCATTATTCCTATCCATTGATTGTTGAAAATATATTATACAGAATACATGTGTCTATAATAAATTGCTAAATATTCATCGGAAAAAAGCAAGTGAAGCATTTTCTTATGAAAGTAGAGTCGTGTTATTTATGTTTGCTAGAATATTTAGTAATAAATTTAAATTAAACTATTGATTTCAATTCATTGTTAGCATGAATGCATTTCATGGAAATACTTCATGTAATGATTAATTATGCAGGGTGATTCGCATATGAACCGTCATAGTGCTGTACAAGACAATAAATTAAGACGATTTAGCCTAATTCCCTATACTAAGTTGTACTTCTGAGGAATGATAATAGCCTTTCAAAATTGAATTTTGAAAACATTCGACACCTCAGTAATAGCAACAGTATACACTCAGCAGCAGAAGTCTGCGTACAAAAAACTTGTAATACTTTAATTGAAAAAATAAGAGTCACAATCTAATGTGATAAACTTGATTTTTTTTTTATTTTGTATATTAACTACATATAATTCTATTAACAAAATATGCTTCAACAAAACAGAAACAGTAGTTACAGAAAAAAATCAAAACTAAAAATTCTACAAACAACGGGTATGCAAAAATCTGCGTACAAGTCAGGACAGTATTTATAAAAAATTCATAAATGAGATCATTGTTTCTATATTAATATGAGGTCCGATAACCTTTACGTTTAATGACCTCCCTTAAACGTTTAGGCATGAAGTGCACTAATTTCTTCGTTTCGTCCGAACTGATTTTGGCCCATTCCTCAATCATAACATTTTTTAACGTTTCCTTCGACGTTATGTTGTGTTGCCGAATCCTGCGTTCCAGGAAATCCCAGAGGTGTTCGATGGGATTCAAGTCCGGCGATTGTGGAGGTGTTTTAAGTTGCTTTGGGGTATTGTATAGTAGCCAAAGCTTAGTGTTGTGGGCGCAATGTTTGGGGTCATTATCTTGTTGAAAAAAGTATTCGGGCCCCAAGCCCAAGTTTTCGATGCTAGGCTTCAAATTTTCTTTTAAAATGTCTATATACATTTTATGGTCCATTGTCGATATTATGAAAACCAACCTTCCCACCCCTTTGGTGCACATACACCCCCAAACCATAAATCCAAAACCTCCGTGTTTTACAGTCGCTTTCAAATTTTCGGGATTAAGGGCAGTATTAGGTTTTCTCCATACAAGTTGTTTACCCTTAATGCCGAAAATGCAAAATTTGCTCTCATCTGTAAAGAGAACTTTCTCCCAGAATTCAATGGGCTTGTCTAAAAGTTTTTTTGCAAAGGCGATCCGCTTCTGACGATTGACCTCTGACACAAATGGCTTTTTTCGTGCAACGCGACTGTGATAGTTAGCTTTTTTTAACGTCCTTCTCACCGTATCTTTGCTGATAGTTTTATGAAATTCTTCTTGTACATTTTCTACTATTTTTTTTGCCGTCAGCCTAGGTTCTTTTCTAACCTCCTGTACAATTTTTCGCTTCTCTCGGTTTGTTAAAAGGGGTGGTCTACCAGATCGCGGACGTGAGAGGTAATTTTCAGTGTCTTTATAATTATTAATTACTCTTTGAATGGAAGAGTGTGAACTGCCGAGAGTTTCTCCTATTTTTCGAAAAGATTTTCCCTCTTTCCATAACTTTACAATAATTTTTCTCTCTCCCAATTCAATTTCCTTTCCTTTCGTGTCCATTCTAACTTTTAGCTTCTAAGCCTCTGCTAATATAATTGACACCGATTATCTTTTATTTAAATCGGAAAGCGTACATCGCCAACTACGTATTTAAGTAAATAAGTATATTTTGGAGAAGGCGTCTTTATTTGTACGCAGATTTTTGCATACGCATTATTTGGAGAATTTTTAATTTTAATTTTTTTTGTAACTAATATTTCTGTTTTATTGATGCATATTTTGTTAATAGAATTATATGTAGTTAATACACAAAATAAAAAAATTGAAGTTTATCACATTAGATCATGACCCTTATTTTTTCAGTTAAAGTGTTAGAAGTTTTTTGTACGCAGACTTCTGCTGCTAAGTGTACTTACCTACCACATACGATATGGGTGTATATATCAAGGTTAATTAATCAAGGGTGATGGTAACCTAAGTTTTGATAGATAATAATATTAGGAATTTAATTTTAAAATTTCTTCCACTCTTATAATTTTTTTTGAAAAAATTTTTTGTTTAAAAAGGTAATGTATAACAATAATGTTACATAACACTTGACGAATGGGTTATAAATTGGTTAATTATCATGTTGGTGACATGTTTATAACCTGTTTGTCAAGTTTGTCACCATGTAAGTACGAAGGCTTTCACGACCGGTGTTAACTGAACTAAAATTAGAACTAACACTAGCTCGAAGTGACTTCGAAGGCACTTCGAAACAGTTTCTGAAGAAGGTTGCAACATGGCATCCGAAACGTTAAACATTTTTTCAAAAAACGCACGGCAAAACCCGAAAGTTTCTAGTTTTAGATCTAGTGTTAGTCCTAGTGATAGTTCTAGTGATAGTCCTAGTGATAATTCTAGTGATAGTTCTAGTGTTAGTGCTAGTGTTAGTTCTAATTTTAGTTCAGTTTGTGATCATGCTTGATATTTCATAGCCTACTACTGAATTTTCGATAACCTTAACACCATGACTGCGTTTACAATGCTTATTGGATTCACCTAGATGTTCATAGCAGCATCCAATCGTACACTTTTACAGAGTTAACATTTTCTACACATCTCCTAACGATGTGTAGAAATAACACCGTATGTGAACGTCAAAGGTTGAAGTGTTCGAATTAGTCTATATTTCACATATTTAGAGGTTGTTTGTTATATGTTATCATTTACATAAAAAATATAAAAAACAAATGGAAAACAACATTGTATATGATGAACATCGTAATTGTATTCTTTGTATATAATAATTTATATAATAATTTATTTTTTATACAGTCATCAAACTGTTGTCAAATGATAATATTATTATAACATAGCTGGTCTATTCGGTGTCCCTCTTTCACCAAACAAATGTGATGGCTAGAACTAACAAATATCACCAAGATTAGCAAAATAAACCATAGAAATCCATCGGCGTAGAAATAACGTTAACAGAGAGAATGGCTGGGAACTCTGAGTAGAACATGAAAGATGATGGTGAACACGAAAAAGATTTTCTCCCCCTCCACACTTGTTCGTGATTAAGAAGTACTCTCGGCCGACTTCGAAGACCAAGAAAAAAGCCCCAGAAAGGGAAAGGCGTCAAGGCGGACTATTATAGCAACCGAACCCAACCCAATTAATCCCAATCCATCTGTAAACTAGAAAACTCTCCTTAAAATACTTAATTAGCACATGAAAGAACTCAAAGGTAGGGTCACACTAAAAAGAATTTCAAGCAGGATACAGTTTGTTTCAGTCTCCGAATGTTACCATTAACAAATTTGTGGAAATATATTCTATTTACACTTTATGGAAGATGTATCTAAGCTGACATAGACGACATAGGTCGCCCTAAATGTTATTCACAATATTGGGGTCGACTTACTAAGTTGGTCAAAAATACTTCTTAATTAGGAACAATATTTGGGATGACCGACGCCTTCCAAGTCGGCCCAGATTATTTCTTATATCATGAATATTACTTAGAATGAAATGATCTCGGCCGACTTCGAAGACGTCAGTCGTCCCAAATATTGCTTTTGATATGAGACGTACTTTCGACCGACTTCAAAGACGTCGGCCGAAAGTACGTCCCAAGTATCTTAAATAATACTTAAAATAACTTAAATAGTTAAATAAGTTGGCCGAGTTTACTTCATATATATCAAGACCAATATTTATCAAGACTTATATCAAGACCAATATTTGGCGTTGCTGACTTCGAAGACATAAAATAATTGTAATTCTGACTTTACTAAATTAACACAAGATTTACTTCTAGTGTGGGTCCATATTTCGTTTTGTACTAAAAATAGATAAATAGTAAAGTATTAAGGAATATTAGAAAAAGGAGGAATTAGCCAGTTCAATAGAGGAAACTTCTCTGAAATACAGGAACGTTGGCAACCCTACTCTAGTACCCGATGACAATACTTCGCTTTAAGGCAGAGATCGGCAAAGTTTATAGTAGTTTGATCGACATTTAGTTTGGTTGTTTATGTGCGATCGACTTCGAAACGACAGGACTCAAAAATTGCTCTGCTTTAAGGCAAAGATAAACCTTATAGTTTAGAACTAAGTTAGATTTGATGTCATACATATAACAAACACACTACGAGTTTACACTATTCCATATTGACTCTACTCCTGCTCTACTAGAGTAATACGATGTAAATGCACCCCTTGACATAGGAATAGAAGTTAAAGTAAATGTATCGCGTATTACTAAAACAACTTGAGACACTTTTTATAACTTTTTAAGAAACGAAAAAACATTTCTTATGAAAGCTGTTACATTTTAGAAAATGTTAATACTTTACAATCCCATGATTGTACTTTAGGTAATATGCAAGTAAAATAAAGAGATTCAATTTGTTTAAATAAATCTAAAATTCTTTTTCAAAAATGGACTTAAGTTGTTTCTCAAATAAACAGGTACATTACCGAAGTCTAAATTTTATTTCACACGAAAGGATAAAAGTTTAAATTAACTTTGGCCTTGGTATTTTCAAGAATTTCTTCGTAAAGTTGTATTATAGAAGACCATTTTTCTTCTATTCATTGAATCAGTTTGGAGGTGTTCCTAATGAATCCATTTAGATATTCAATGACCTTAACAACTAGACTAGATATTGAATGGATATTACCCCCAGAATAATGAGCATAGGTGACGGATACGTGGGTGTTCTGGATGTACAAGCACCCATATACAATTTGGGCGGGTATACGTCGGCAATTATACATTGCCGACGAATACGTGGGTACAAAACTGAGTTGCAATGTAATTATCTTATAGTAATTTTTTAATGTAATATTTAATTTTTTCTTCCAAATTTAGTACTCCAGCATCCGCTTTTTACGTACTTCCAAGAACCGATGCCAATGTCACGATTTTGATGTATTCAACGATTCTGAGAGATATTAGGGACATTATTGGACGATATTATCTTAGCCTATGTGTTTAGTGATATCAAGGAAAACATTGGCAATGAGAATTGATATTAGGATTTCGTATTTTTTTGTTAATGGTAAGACATGTTATGAACTTGACTCACCAAGCTGAGAGAGAACATGATAATATTAATAGCTCAAGGACATAAAGTTAAGATGTTACAGGGATGATTTTGATAGCAGAAGCAATATTCAAAGATGTTAGTGACCATGTTGAAAAATTATGGATGTTGTTAACAATTATGTTGAGGATGACGTTAAGAAATTGGCGGGCTAATATGATAATATCTTAGCCGATGATTAGCGATATCGACGAAAACATTGATAATGAGGAGTGATATGAGGATTTAATATTTTTTGAGGACGATAAGAGATGTCATGAACATGAATCAGCAAGTTAAGGTTGAACATGATAACATTAAATGCTGATAGTGATTATATTGATATTATAGGGATGATTTTTATGTAGAAAACGACTTTGATGTAAGCAACGATCTTTACGATCTTTAAAAATTATGCATGTTGTTGAGACATATGTTAAGGAATTAGGTGCTTAAGAAATTTAATATATCTCAGGAACAATTTTCGTTTCTTCAACGATTCTTAGAAAAGTTAGGAAGGATATTGGAAGATAATATCTTAGCCGATGATATTGAGGAAAACATTAGTAACGAAAATTGATAAGAAGGTTTCGGGTTTTTTTGATGATGATAAGAGCATGATTCAGAAAGTTGAGACAGAACATGATAATATTAAAATTGTGTTGAGAGGTGTTGAGAAATGGGTACAAGATTAAAGTTGACATTTAATTCTATTAAAGTATTTTTAATGTCATATTATACTCTTCTTTCCAATTTAATGTTCCAATCATATATATCACTTTATATTTCGGGGAAGCACCATAACTTTCTTTCGAAATTATTTAAATGTGCCAAAGCACATTATACAAAAATCACCAAAGATATAATATATTTCATCAAAATAGTTAAGTACTAATGGAAAAGTAAAAAAAAGTCGTGGGTGTTGAGAGTTACTTTACATCGTATTGTAGACAATTTATAAAACGTTGAACGACTATAGCGGCTTACACATAACAAGTCAGAGTCCGTAAGAGAAGCGACAGCAAATTCCACTTCAAGCATAGTTCAAATAGCAAAGGAAATCACAAACACCGAGAAAACACGCAAGTTGCAGTTCCATATGAAGCGCGGTCCGTAAAAACGGTTTACATAGAAGCCAGGTTAAATATCCTACATGTCATACGCATTTCAACAAAAGTATATGGAATTCGCAAGAAAAGGTTTAACATTTTTTGAAAGAAAATACCAACAAAAATAGGGCGACCTGAAAACGAGTTTTTTTACTGAGTTAACAACAAACAAAATAAATTATTTAAGAATTCTAAAGGGGAATATTAAAATAAGGGTTAAGTATTGTTGAATAATGATCAATAAGAGTTGAATAATCTATCAAAATTAGATCTTTCCTTTCTTATTATAGCAAATATAAACTAAAATGCAAAATTCAACCCCACATAACAATATATGATGTTAAACTAAACATTAAATAGCTTTTATTTGCAGTAACTTTATATAAATAAATTTATTACAGCGTATATAATTCCCTAAAACAATGTGTCAGAAAGGTCCCAGGCCAGATTTACGTATGTTGTTTATAAAGTACGTGTATACAATAAAGTTAACAATATGTAATAATGTGTAATAAAGTTTTATTTGATTTAGAGATATTGCTGGGTGAAGGTTAAAAAAATTGATTTTTTTTCATGTTTCGATAGGTCGATAGGTCGATCATTAAAATTTCAGACCGAAATTCATATTATTTACAAAGTTATAGTTAATTATAAACACTAAAACTTAAAGCCAAAAGCTTATTTATAGTATTTGAACCTCAATGCGTTTACTTTGTGTTCAAAATGCTGCAATGAGTTCACACTGCAAAGAATGATGCAAAATGGGTTAGTATATCTGAAGAAAAACTTCAAAATCAAAGTGATTTTGATGTAAGTGTACATTCAAAATTTAGTTATACCTTATTAAGTTTTAGTTGTTTACAGCTAGGTAGTGATATAACCTTATCTAAGCAATCGAAACGTGGATTAGGATTCAAATTGTGTGTCAAATGCTCTTGCCAAGAACCATTAATAAATTCTTTCTCGATGATCAAAAATGGATAAAATTATTAGACGTTTTATTTTGGTGATACGAAGGCTTGGGGTTGGCATAAGTGACATTAATCTTTTTTCTTCTTTGATGGACATTAGTTATGGTTTTGATAATTCACTTTATTACTTAGCATTGAATTATATAAGCACTGCCATAAAAACCATTTCTCAGATTAAAAGATTAAATCAAAAAATCTAATTCAAAAAAGCAGTGCAAAAAGGAAATTGAAAAAATGTTGACAATGGGATGCTTAAAATACTCGTTAATAGGAAAATACTCAAAGAAAATTATAAATGTAGTTATAAAATTAAGTAGTTGCAAATCATGTCAACGTTGAATAGGGTAAGAAGAAACTGTTAAGTGCAGTGCTTGATACGCCGATCACAAGGACGAATATAGTGCCAATCATGATGGAATCCTTGACATGTTTAAATGATTTATGGAGTGGTATGGAATAAAATATACGAAATATATCGGCAATAGCGATTCAAAGACTTTTAAAAACTTAGTAGATGACGATCCTTATTAACCCAACCCAACCTAATCCAATCCCACAAACCCATCGTTGAGAAGAAAGAATGTGTATTGCAAGCAGAAAAACGCATGTACATGTTTTAAATTTCAGTTATTGAAACTTAAAAAACAACTTTAAAATAAAATGAAAAATAATTAATTTTGTTTAGTTTGTGGAGATGTACGGATAACTCCGTAATATACATATAATAATATACTTCTCCATAAAGTAAGGGGTTATTTACGCAGGAGAGAAGAAATCTGGGAAACTCATTAGCCTTTTATATTCAAGATGATGTGCAAAAATGCTAGAAAGAAAGAGAAATACCACAAAGTGCTTCAGAAATACTAAGAACATGACGTAAGATTCGTCTACTAGTGAATCAAAGAACCAAAAAACTTTAACATTAATGAATAAAATTGTAAATAAAATGTGGAGGTATTATGGCTTAGCCATTGTAAACAATCCCAATTCTCTTGAAAATATGAACAATGCTGTGTGGGCAACGTTTTATAATTGAATTCTACTGATGAAAACCCCCAACATAAAGGGGCCGAAGAGATAGATAATACTTTTAAGGATAAAGAGACTTTTGATGAAGACACAATCAACATTTTCAAACCAATTTGTGAAGGACTATAAGCTGATGATCTCTTGATGAGATGCATGGTGAAAAATACATTGAACAACAATGAGTTTTTCAACAGCTGCATATGGAATTTGGATCCTAAGTATATTTTGAATGGCCTCAAAACGATAAAAATTGCTACACACATAGCAGCATGATTTTTTTTATGAAGGGTTTATGCCTCTGTTAAAAATAATGGAAGCTATGGGTATAACAAGTGGTAGAAAGGTAATACGTTTTGTTTTATTTCGAAAGCGGAGACAGCCACTACCAACACTTGAAAACAAGAAAGAGCCAAAGAAATATTACCCAAAAATGATCAATATGAAGAAATGGAAGGTTTATCATATGGAGCTGGTATAACTAATTAGCGTATACTTTTTTATGAAAAATATGTTAAAACTTTATACGCGTTTATGTCAAAACTAGTGCTGGGCAAACTATCGATCATTGTTGATGGTATCGATACCTACTTCGGTGAGATATTCGATACCAACAAAGTATCGATATTCGAAACCAACAAAGTTTCGATTTTCGATATCAACAAAGTATTGGTATCGAAATATCGAAGTATGTAAAGTCTCGAAGTAACAAAAGTATCGGAATAACGAAAGTCGTTCCGTCGAAGTATCGGAAATTGTTTTGTGTATACAGAAAATTGAATTTACAGTATATTTGAGATCGGTATATTTCAGATCGAGGTGTAACCTAAAATGCTTCAAGGGAGCTAATATACTTTGCAGATGACGGTCAATATATGGTTATTCCTCATTATTTCAAATCTTGCTACGGTTAATATATACTCGAAATTTTAGAAATGTTAAGGATATATTCAACCCATATATCCATGATAAAGGTTGAAGTGCGGAATTTATTTCTATTTTGGCCTTTATTATTTCCATCATTTTAACTCCAAAATTAAAATCTACCAAGAAAAATACATAAATGAGTGTTTATTATATACTTATTATATGATTAAAATATTATTTCCAATAATTCGATACGATAGGATATAGACAATTAATGGAAAAACAGTACATATTAACATGTCTGTGATTAAGTAGACATTGGACGGCTTCTTTCCGAGATGCAGCTATTAGGTTTAATATTAGCATAAGTTTCTGAGACAGATAAAAGAGCTACAGAAAGACAGTTTCGAATAAATGGGTATCTTGTAGTGATCAGATGTGATCAATGCATCCATTTCCCCATTCTTTTTGTATAGTCCCATATTAATACAAAATTTACCCTTAATACTTAAAGTTCACTATTCTAAGCATCGATAGTATCTAATTATTGGAAATAATATTTTAATAGTATTGTAAATACATAATAGGTACATTTTTATGTATTTTTCTTCGTAGATTTTAATTTTGCGGTTAAAATGGTAGCAAGAATGAAAGTAAAAAGAAACAGAAATAAATTATGCACCTTAACATGTTGAAGTTGTTGATAGCTTTAGCTGGATTGAAGATTATCATCATCTTCCATTATTTTTGTAAATTTTAATGTATGCACTATTAAGCTTTTTCTATCCAATTCAGTCTTACCATCCGCTGCAAACGCTTATGCTAAGAGCACGTATTTTGAATTGAGACTTAATGCTCTTTCTAGGAGAATTGATACTGCTTCCACAAAAATTGAAATATTTCTAGAAGACTTGCAATACTTTCAGAAGATTTGATACTGATTAGAGAAGATGTGAAATTCTTCCAAAAGACTCGATATTGCTTATGATAGACTTTAAACAGCTTCTAAAAGACTTTAAATGTTTCTAGAAAACTTGATACTTTCCCTGGAAGACTTAGTACTG
Source organism: Onthophagus sagittarius (assembly GCA_036711965.1). NCBI lineage: Eukaryota > Metazoa > Arthropoda > Insecta > Coleoptera > Scarabaeidae > Onthophagus > Onthophagus sagittarius. Next base: position 58,165,863 of record JASERS010000001.1, read on the forward strand.
GTTCTAGAAGACTTGACATTGCTTCGGGAAGCCTTGAACTACTTCCAGAGGACTTGAAATGCTTCGAGAGCACTTAATATTTCCTTTGGAACACTTGATACTGATACATACTTGATTCAGAGGACTCGATACATTCAGAACATTTGATGCTATTTATAGAAACTTTAAAATGCTTCCAAAACCCTTGGCATTGCCTCTGGAAGACTTGATACTACTTCAAGAAGACTTGATATTGCTTTTAAAAGACTTGATACTGGTTGTAGAATACTTAAAATGCTTTCTGAAGACTTAACATTGCCTCTGGAAGTCTTGAACTAATTTTAGAAGACTCAAAATGCTTCCAGAACACTTAATAATCCCTGTGGAGGACTTGATACCGCTTCTAGAAGAGTTAAAAGCTTTTTAGAAGACTTACAATACTTTCAGAGGAGTTGATATTGCCTCTAAAAGACTTGAAATAGTTTCAAAAGCTAGATATTGCTTCTTAAAAGACGTAATAAAGTGATTCGAAAGACTTAATACTGGTTGTACAACTGCTGGTAGAAAACATTTTCATTGCAAATAGCAAGATAAACTATTTGAGTTTGTTTCGCATAGATTAAATACTATTGGACAAAATGCAAAATCAATCTTGACATAAGTAGTCCAAAAACTGTTAATTAAACATTAAATACTGCTGGCATTTTTAATGCAAAAGAGAAAATACCAAATACTGTTGGCAAAATACAGTATCCTTATCTCAAAAGTTCAAAAACTGCGAACTCAAGACTAGATCCTGCTTGTAAAACTCTAAAGCTGCTGGCAGAAGATATTTCCTCCATAGGCGCTAGATAAGTGGTTGCTCATACAGTTTTTTTTCCAATTCAATTATTATCATCCATCTCCCAATACCCATACTTATTTTCAAAAACCGGCGCCTATGACCCTAACCTTTATTCCCTCCATTTCTTCTTGCTAATTTTTCTCGATAAAATCGACTGATCGTACTCGTCACATAAAACCAAGTAGATACGTTAAATTTCGTGTTTTTAACACTAATGAGTTTTGAAATTATGAAGAATAATCATATATTGAATCTTATCTTTAAAGTATTTTGGCTCTCTCAAAGCATTATAAGTTCCAGCCCTATATGAAGTTTTCTTAATATTCTTTTGACACATTCGATACTCCCATAATTCCGATACTTTGATACTTTCGATACTTCGATACCGATACTTTGAATCGAGTGTCGATACCAAGGTGGGTATCGATATATATATACCAAAAAATGTTTTTTATTTTTATTGTTCGAGCTGTGACAAAATAGGGTAGTAGTTCGCTATTAATTATCCATAACAATTCATAATTTATTATAAACTAATACGAAATTCTCTGCTTGAATAAACCAACTATAAACAAGTTAGCAGACTTCAAAGTGATGAGCAGGTGTTTGAAGACATAATAGCTCATGGTATATAAAATCTTTAAGATAATGTACAATATTTGGATCAGTAATAAATCATGTTGCCAATAAGTTAACGGACTTCAAACTCCAACAAGTTGGCAGTCTTTCAAATAATATATTGTTTGTGGAACAGTAATAGCTCATGCTGTTAACAAGTTTGCAGACTTCAAACTGATGAGCAGAACTTTGGAAATAACAGCTCATGCTACCATCAAGTTGATAGACTTCAAACTGATGACAATAACTCTGGAGACATAATAGCTTATGATGCCACTAAGGTTGCAGTCTTTAAGATAATGACACTGTTTTGAACAGTAATCGCTCATGCTGCCAACAAGTTTGTAGTCATTATTCATTCATTGCAACAATAATAGCTCATGCTGCCAACGAGTTGGCTGTCATTAAGATAATATATAATCTGTGGAACAGTAATAGCTTATACTGCCGACAAGTTGGCAGTCATTAAAATAATTTATAGTCTATGGAACAGTAGTAACTCATGCTGACAATAAATAAACAGACTTGATGAGTATAACTGTGGAGAAATAATAGCTCATGGTGCCAATAAGCTAGCAGTTTTTACCATAATGTACAGTGTTTGGAACACTTCTAACTCATGCTGTCAACAGGTAGGCAAACTGCAAACTGATGAGCAGGTCTTTGGTGATATACATACTCATACTGCTAACATGTTGGCAGTGATTAAGATAATGTGCAGTGTTCAAAAGTAAAATCAATGAAGAAGAATGTATAAAAAATGTGCTCATTATGTACTTATGATATTATTAAAATATTATTTAAAATAATTTGATACTTTCAATACTTCGATATTTTGAATAATATTGATACCACGAAGGTATCGATACTTGTTATTTAAGGTATCGCCCAGTCATAACCTTTTCAAAAAAAATCTTTGCAGTTGTGGGTAATTATAACATAAATCCTATTCAACCTATGGTGCCACAATTTTAACAGGGTGATCTACACATCAGCCATTATCATTAGAAGCAGAAGTTTGTCAATCAATTAAGAATTTCTGAAAAATATTTCTTGCATATAAGCCAATTTACTTTTTGTTTACGTACAATCATAAACCTGCTTTACACAATAGAGGAAGGCCTGTAGCTTAATAAAAAATAAATCGTTGGTTTCAAATCACTTCAAGTCACTATCTTTTTTCGAGAGAGCCAACTTTGGCCATAAAAGACACATAAACTGAATAAAATAAAATTAGAAACATATATGCTTTTGAACTAAAATTAGAACCAAATCTAGCACAAACACTAGAACTATCACTAGGACTAATAGTAGATCTAAAACTAGTAACATTCGGATTTTGTCGTGCGTCTTTTGAAAAAATGTTTTATCTTCACTCATCATTATTAATAATTACTTTCAATGTCATACCTAACGTTCTTCAAGGTCAATATCTTCTCCAGCATCATTTTTGTTTTGCACAACAGCTCTATTCCAATCATCGTTCTCACTCGTCGTGTACTCGTGAAATATAATCGCCCATTTTAAGTAATGCAATGAAATCTGCTGAATTGAGACTAAATCGTTCAACATTATCAATAGTTAGTTTCAATACTGTTCCTAACTTAACTATCTTAACCAGAATCATTCTTGAATTGCTGCAATGTAAACGCTACCTACACAGACTTTTGGGGCTTTAAAAGATACCCAATGTTAATTTCATTTGTATTTTTCTATCTAAAAAATATAAAGAATATAATATAAACCTATCATTTATCTTTGAGGTGACAATAATCATGAAATGTTAAATATTGCAGAATTTTTAAAATAAATATATACTTGAAATGTAGTGCGTGTACTCTGTTAAATCCGTTGAATAAAATGATGAGAATAAATATTTTATTTCATTTATTATTAATCCTTTCCCACCATTATTGAAATTGAAATCTATACTTTTTAATAAATATTGTTTTTTAAACTGCTGTATTATTTTTGTTTCGCAATACTTAAAAAGTTTATTAAACTTTCATTTCATAGATCCAGCTTAAGAGTTTGCTGCAATTGATAAGTTGGTCTTTAATTAATACACCCTCGCAGTTAGAGAAACTCGGATAAAGTTGGATTAATTTAATCAACAAGCCCGCCGAAGTTTCACAATTGAAGAAAATCAATTCGTTCCACCATTTAACTGCAAATCGAATTATTAAACCCAAAAATCCGGATTACCACTTTATTTACGGCGCGTTTCAACCGTAACTCCGTCATTCCCTCTTTTCTACCCGTGGGGAATTCAATTTAATTCGATGTTATTGTTTCAAGTAAATTTCCCAACGCTAAATCTTAACGTACAGCGTTGAATAAAAAGACAATAAAAAAATCTTACACTGCAAAAACCATTTTTGGGGTATACAAATTAACTGGTGCTTGTATCGTGTGAAAACTTCTACGCTTCGTGTATGCTTATGTAGATTTAGTATTTTGGTTTTCGCATGCGTTCGCAGGATATCCGTTTAAAAAAATTAACCAAGTAGAAAAAAATGTGTTTTATGTGTGTGTGAACATTATTTTCAAATCTCGGAGTAGAAGCCGAAAAGTTTTACAACAAAACGTATACAAGAAAAGAAGCTACTGAACCATTTAAATAAAGTTTAAAAGTTTTCGAAGTAATGAACATGTCGTAAACATTTCTCTCGCGGGTATACCATGTGTATACGAGTTATTTTATTTTATTTTCGTTCAAAACTTTGAAACTACCGCAATTTTAAGGGAAACGGTGGTGTTGTGGACATGTTGAGACATGTTTTATTAATATAATAGTATAAAGTAATATTTTATTATATATGTTGTAAGAAAATAGGGAACATTTCCGGTAACGGTACCGCATTGCGAACTTTGAGGAGCGGTATTGAATCAATAGTTCTAAAACCCTTGAAAATTTTGTAACCTTTATTCTATCTATCTAAAAGGTAATCAACGTAATAGATTGCTATTTTCCCTCCTTTCTTCCTGCTACCACAAATTTAATCTATTGCTTTTGACCATAAAGTAATTAATTGATGGACTACTATCACGAGACTTAATTACGGTGAAATATCGTTAGCTTCTTAAAGGTTCACTGCCATCATGTAGTCATTAATCAAGACTTTAATCAGAATTTATAAGAAGTTTCAAGAATTTATCATAAGTAAAGTAACAATCATCATTTTGACCCAAAATTTGAATTAACACGAAATACAGCGGAACCTCGATATAATGGGTTAATGTAAATAAGTACAGGACTATAAACAATTTGCAACAAATCTCGCTGTACTCGAAAACATCACAAAATATATTTTGCGTGTTTCATATCGTTTCGGTCTATGTGAAAAGAATATTTACTGCCACCACGTGTTTTGTTTTGATAGCAACTTTGCTGTTTTTAGTGCTCTTGAAATATTTATAGTGAATGTTTTGTTGAACTCTATTGTTGAGTAAGTAATAATTATTACTTCCACTAAGCACATTATCTAAAAACAAAAAGAAAGATATAAATAATTTTTTATAGTTTGGTGATATTATAATATTACAAAAAACATGGATATTACTAATTACAATAACTAAAAATAAAACACTGTAATTACACAACGAAAACATTAATATACAGGGTGGGCAAATTTGTATGTTATTATAGGTTATTTCAAAAACTGTCCTGTGCCATGTCCCGGTTTCTTTTGTCGAGAATTCAATCCCACAAAGGCAAATCCTCTATCTTCGTTTGTTTTTAAGTTACAGTCAAACAGGCAAATTCTTCAAAAAAAGGTGTTTTTTCATTACTATAAAATTTAACCTAACTAATAAAGCTAGTGTAGCATCTCAAACATTAAACAAAAATTTTACTATCTATTTATTATTAATTAATACAGTTAATTCATTAGATTACACACACAAATTGTCATCATGAATGAAATGACGAGTAAATTCACGTTAATTTAGTAAGTACAAGCCCTAGTTATAATACCGGACCAAAATCCGGCAATCAATATTCAAAATTTTTAAAACCGGGATTCCAGTATTAATGCCGGTATTATTATAAATAATAGGCCATTGCTTATCGTTCACACATGAGCCATATCTATCATCTCATGTGAATGTCTTAAAAATCTTAAATATGCATAAAGATCAGTAGTAGAACTTCCAGTGTATATTATTTTGTATCTATTAGGAAATGATACCAAACAGTCTGTCAAGTTTTCTTATCTTATATTTATTTTGCCTAATGATCTGATTTGACAGATCAGTCCCCAGTTATGTCGTGCCATTGTGTTGGATTGGATTGAGTAGCGTTGCCTACAGAACTGTTTCCAAGACAGCATTGCAAGTGATAGATATGATATGCAAGTTCACTTCTAATTGAGCTAATGACAAAAGAGAGGGTATCCACGGAAGCTGCAAGGGAACCTCTAATACAGGGATTCCCAACGTGGTCTATATCAGGGTCTACGTCAGCGATAATACAATTGGGTGTCCATGTAATGAAATTGAGGGTTCACAGCAGTGGATCTCAACATACACTGATAGTACCTATTTACTTACATTATATTATCTTATAATTAGAGTCCGGATTTTTATGATAGTTCCTAATCTGAAGAACAACAGAAAGGTTCACGGATGTGACAAGGTAAAACCAAACCTCCACATATCCGGGTAGAGGTTTTTTTTGAACATCAGAACAGGAATTAACACTATTAAATGTTATATTTTTATCATTCTAGCCCATGCAATTACGTACGTTTCTTGATTTTACCGCATATCTCGACCACTTCTAATGGTAATAAAGACCGACAAAGTAAGGGGTATACTGAAAACCGAAAAACATGGCAAGGGGTCCACTACACAAAAAAGTTTGGGAACCTCTGCTCTAATACTTGGATTCTAAACATGGCTATCTCAACGAAGGGAAAAGTAAACTGCTTCATCAGTTAACTGTGAATGGACACGGCTGCTTCAGAGACTGTCTCTTTAAACACAATATAAACAATGTTAAGAACACCTTTTTTGAGTTTTTAACAAACCAGCAATGTAATATTAAAACTATTACTAGGACTAATACTAGAACTAGAACTAGAAGCTTTCGGATTTTATTGTAAAATAAAATTCTTCAGAAATTTAACCAAGGCTTCTCCTAATTTAATCAAATAGCTGTGGAGGCAAGTTATATGATAAAACCGATAATAAGTTTGATGTTTGGACATGATGGCATGTTATAATTACATCGTCATTCTGGCACCCGTTTTGATCCCATGTTCAAATACCCACTGGGTGGTTCCACATTATCAAGATTAATAATATATGCTTTCAAATACATTTACATGCAGGTGATTTCGGCAATGTGACCTGAAATTGTATTTTATATGTTTTGGAAGAGATACAATATGACATAAGAAAATATTTATCATCAAACCGCCCCGACACGAATTGCAAAAACATGAAACGTGATTAGTTTAAAACATAGTTTCAGGGACGTTCTTAACAGGTCCGCGCACCAATGATTGAAAGCCTTACTGGCCAAGCTTATCCTAAGACATCAATATCATTGCACCGTTTTGCAACGTTTCTCTAATTCAAATGAACCATTTAATCCCATTTCTGAAAAAGATTGCAACATGGAATCAGAAACGTCATCATTTTTCAAATGAAGGCAAAATTCGAATGATTCTAGTTTTAGTTCTAATTTTAGTTCAGGGAATGATTTCTTTTCGAATCCTGAAAGTATATACCGCAGATAAAATTTTACAGTCGACCGAGTGCTTAACTATACGAATCTGTTTTCATACCTTGATTTTAATAAGTAAAAAAAAACAGTGCATTTTCAGTGTACAAGTTCAGTTTTTTCAACATGTATAAATCTGCCTTATACTTGTATAAAGGTGGCCCGCCGCATATAGGGTACTTTCGTACATATTTCATTTAAAAAAAAAAATTACAAGTAAATACATACAAGTAAATTTACGCAAATGGAATATCTTCATCATTACGACAGATAGTTGGACTATTGATGTTTAACCAGTCGAGGTAACGATCAACCCCCAAAAGAATTCTATAAGACTAAATGTAAAAACTGTATGAAGTTGCCCCACTTTCCCCTGATACTAATACCGAAATACCGGTATTTTGCCATCAATATCGGCCGACTAAATATCTTGGTCATAAAACGAAGGAATCTGCCAGTGCAAATCCTAAAAAAAGTGCCCTTTGGCGAATAAGAATGAAATCAAAAGAATCATCCAGAGACCTTCCTCCATAAATATAACAGCAAAAACTTGCCATTACTTGTAAGATAGAAAGTTATTAATTTGGTAACAATTATGCTGAATTATGACTCAATTTATCTTTTTTTAAAAGCAAAACATTGGTCTAAGGAATAAAAGGAGAAAATAAAAGTTTCCCAACCAATTCACGTAATAGCCCTCTGCGCTCCACAGCAAAGATCTTCCCCGAGTCTAGTATGCAATTCAAGTAATTACTCCAAAAACGATCGAAAAACAGTTACAATGTTGTTTGTCAAATGTGCTCAGGATGAATTTGTATCGTATCGAACATCTTCTATGTTAATGCGAACCCAGAGTACCTAGAGTTCAGATGTGTTTAGAATCATTATAAATTATTTTAATTAATTGAACGAACATAATTAAAAAGTCAATTAAGGTATATTTACTTTTAAAAGTAAAGTATAGTTGTATATCTGTTCAGAAGGTGCTTATAGATCATCAAGCCTTAAATAAACCGTTGAAACATACATTGTTGTATCAGAAGAAATCGGTTTTTGATAGTTTTTGTTACTGATACAATAATGGATGATATTTTAACACGTGCAGAATTTGTGAGGTAAGTATAAATTCATTCCATAATTTTTTAATATTTCACGATACTTTTCAATCACATTATGCATTGTTTCAATTATAATACTACATTATTTAGGTTGAATCATGGTAGAAAACGGACTTATCTGCAAAGCATTCTTGGAATGGACTATAGTGATTCGGAATATAAAGACGATAGTATTGACGAAGATTGGCTACTAAGCCAGTTTATAGGAAATGAAGAATGACTGAATTAGGAGAGCACGAAACTGCAGTGAGTCAGAAGAGACTAATTGCAAAGCTGAGGATATAGCCCCAGATACATCCACGAGAGAAGAAGAAGTGGATATAGAAAATGACAATGAATACATTTCCAAGGACAAAACATGGTTCGCCCAGATGTATGGAAACGTTGTCGATAGCAGACACGTTCAAGTCGATTTCAATATTCGCTACAGAAACCAAAAAGTTGAAGAAGCTACAACGCAATTCAGATTTAACTCGATTGTGGTGGACGGTAACTACGCAATAAAAGTATGCTTTCTTGGAATTTTGATTGGTTCTGGGGCCAATAATTTATATATGGGTCATGTAAGCAAAATTCAGAAAACGACATCATACTTTACGCGTGTGGAACGAATACGAGAAGATAAAGCTGCTCCTATACGCGATTAATGGATCTTGCTGAATTCACATTTCAGTAAACCAATGGAATATTTAACCATTGACGAACAGCTTTATCCTTATCGTGGTTGCACCACGAAGTTCATTCAATATATTCCCTGTAAACCGGCTAAATACGACATCAAAGCGTGTTGGATTTGCGACGCAGAAAATGTATATCCTTTCCCAGGAATCACATATATATATACGGATTTAATTAATAATAATTACGTTTGTGAAATGAATGAAGATAACAGAGTTGTGAAAGAGCTCATTTTGAAGGACCGGCAAAAATAGAATGGACTATTATTTCAGTTTTCTACCCTTCGCTAAGCATTTACTATCCCCGAATTGACAATTACCGGTACTTTGAGATACAACAAGAATAAAGTTGGTGTCAATACAATGAACCAAATGGTGACATGATAGATTACACATACACACAGATGGGCTCTTGCAATTTTCTTCAACATCATTTATGTTGGTGCTCTTGTTGCATAATATTGTTTATTATGAAAATAATAGTATACTCAAGAAAAGAACCAATGAGCGTTGGCCTTTTTTGCGCAAATTGAAATACTTGGCAAATCAGTAATAGGGAATCGCTCTTTGAACAATCAAATAACGCGATATCATTCGAGGAGACTATATATAGAATGTCCGACCACTCGTTTCACTTCTGCAACAAGAAGAGATGAATCTCGCTTTCTGAATAGTTGTAACAGAAAAATAATTACGGGCGTATGTTATATGTGTTATAAATTAACCATAAAGAAACTTCAATCAATAAATAAATTTTTATTCATACTATAAATTATTGACCATTGAAGTAATTATTAACATCAACTAACGCTGGGCAATGTATCGATACCTACCACGGTGTCGATACTCGATACCATCAAACTATCGGTGTCGAACTATTGAAAGTATCGAAGTATATAATAATAAGTATAGTAGTAATTAGATACTTTCGATACTTCGATGCTTTTAATAGTATCAATACCACGAAGGTATCGATGGTCGATACCTCATTAAAGGTATCGCCCAGTACTAACATGAACATCGATTTACAGGTGAATATATCTACATTTCTCCTTAGGTGCATCCTAGAATTAATTTTACTTCAATGTCATTTTCCAGTTGCAAAAAGTTTTGCCAAATATAGCTATTAGTATCTGTTTGTAAAGAGTTCAACTTCCTGAATCCAGAGACTACGATCGAGAAAAAAAAATTCGATAAGTTGCGAGCAAAAACGTGACGAGGGGAGCACTCAGGATAATTTATCATAAATTTTTGGTATGTCACGCAAGGGGATTCTTGCAAATCTAATGGTGACATACCGAGAGAGAAGAAGATTATATCCACCATGGGTATTACATTTGTGAGTAGACATTACCAAACGGCTCATATTACTTTTAACATAAAGCAAAGTTTTCAGTAAACAGATGGATGGCAAAGTGAGTGTCGAAAGTGTCTTGAAAACTTTCCTAGGTGATTCTTAACTCTTTTTAAATTTTAAAATTGCATAAGAAGCTGTGTTTAGAGTTTCTATGTGATTCACAATAGAGAGTCTACCATTTAAAATTAAACCAAGATATCGCGTGTGTTGCGCAATTAAAAAATTATTCACAAACCTAGCCGGTAATGAGTGACGCTTGTAAAAACTAATGCAAACTGTTTTATCAACGTTTTACATAATCCTATTACGCTCACACCGTACAGAAAACTTTTTAATAGTCGACGTAATTTTCAAATTCAATTTATCCGGATCCGCAGTTGCAGCAGATGAGTGACAAGCGTACATCATCAGATGATTATCTTCAGAAAAGTCAGCTAAGTTATTAATATAATAAAAAGCATGAAAAGCAAAGGTCCCAAAATTAAACCCTGTGGAACCCCCGTGTCCACCTCAGACTCATCAGAGCAAACATTCGACAAGGCAACTCTGAAAGACTCTTAAAGATTGTTTTAATACATTCAACGAGTGGTCTTGGTATTTTCCAAAAATATTTTGAAATCCCACTTTGAGAAAAAAATATTCATAACTCGTTTTGGACAAAGTTCAATATCTATAAATCGAAATGAAGTGTGACCTGATTGCGAGATGTAGGGAAATATCTATTTATCAAATAAAATAACGTACAACAGTAATGAAATACTTTATACAGAAAAAATAAATATCAAAATAGCACTTGTTTTTATAGGACCTGTTGCCATTACACTTTTTAATACTGACTACTAAGTTGACGTTTTTCTTGAAGTTTATGAAGAATTAGGCATGTCTGAGTATCTAATAAAGTTTAAATCTGTCGAGGTGAATTCATTTCGAGTATAATATCCGTCAAGTTTCCCCTCATTCGTTCCGAACTTGTACAGACCAGATTCGTTTATTTTCGTAGGTACATTCAGTTCATTTGTAAAGTATGTTTTATCGTATTCTGTCGACCTCTGGAACTTTATTCATAACATGTTGCCCAATATCAACGGGAAGAACTTTTTGGTAGAAAATATTTAACATTTTCCAAGCTTATTTCACTTTTGCGCTTTCGCGTTGATATTGAATAATACACAACCTTTTCATCAAATTCAACCCTATATTCCGTTTTGCTTTACATTTATTACATGAGGAGATTCCCATAATTTCTACATATGGTACATGGATTTTCATCAATGCAACTCCCTTTTTCTTTATTAAGTTTTTTAAGAACCATTTTTATCAACTACCTATACTTTTAAGTTTTTCAATAAATATATCCCCCATCTTAACACTTAAGGATAGATAAACCAAATATACTGAGATTGCTAATTTAATAATGTTACAAAACGTTTTATATACCTATCAAACAAACAAGTCTGAAAACAAATGCTTTATTTATGAACAATGTAAATTTTTCACACTGGGTTATTAGGTGTTACATGCTACACATCGTGGCATAATTACTTTTCTATTACGTACTATGCGTTGCGGCTATTTCTCTACCGTGCACAACGCGTTGTGGTTAATACTAACAATCATAACGCGAAAAAATAATTGATTTCAGATTGTCGATATCGAACTTTGTCCACAGAACATTGTTGTTGTTTTTTTGCTCAAAGGATAATTTTGATTTTTGAGTATTGAACGTAAAAAAAAATAATCTAACAAAGATTATAAGTCGTTGTATTACTAATGTAAATAGTTGCAAAGAAGTTGTATATTTTTCTTGTAAAAATAAGTTAACGCCAATATCCGGTACAATTAGAACACCAGTTCCAGTTTGAATTGTTTGAATGACTGATTTTAGTGCACAACTAAAACAGCTATCCACACCGTTGTGTTCTTCATTAGTTAGTTCTGCCCTTAACCAATATACAACAATCTAGGATTAACTAGCAATTAAAACTAGAGCAAATCATATGTCTATTAAGATGGCTAAACCCGAACGTTCTATTTATTAACTAGTATTAACTCCATGTTTAATTCAATTGCAATATGCAACAATTAATTGTGCATTAATTATTTCTAATACAATTTCTATCTAAAAACATTCGGATTTAGCCGTCTGAAAAGACAAGGAGAGAACTCAAAAATTAATTCAAGAAATACATGAACTTTATCTATGAATTTGGAATAGAGCAATTTGGGGAATAAACCGAGAGATCCGTTCAAATGAGATCTATTATTTCGTAGTTTTACTGTATTAAATGATTAATTCACTTTTTTGTAATTGACTTGTTTAATCCATTTTTTTTCAATGTTACATGACAGAGTTACTAATGGATTTGACCAGTTTCTGGTTCCAACGTACCAATTTATCTTCCAAATTCCGCTTATTTGTAACACCGAAATTCGATGGGGGAAACGTGTTGTCCGTCGTTTTGCGATCGAACTAAAGTTGAATATAATTAATCAATGCCAAGTGGTGTTCCAGTAGTTTGTTTCCATCAATTAACAATCTTCAAATCGAATTACCGTGAACTGACGGAAAAAATGGAATTTATAAAGAATTCACGATGCTTTTACGTCATGTTTACACAGGAAAATGTTGAATGGTCATGTTAATTAATCTATGTTGCAATCTAAATGGATTGTAGTGGTAATTAATTTATGGCCCTATTAAACGCATCCTAGATTAATACAAAGAAGCCGTTTAGTAATTATCTGTTAATTACACCCGGTAATAGACATCAATGATTACTCTGATCATCTAAACAATGACATCAATCTTTAATATAATGCAAAGATATATTTAGTTAGATCACGAATTTTAATCTATATTAATGGAATATTTTTTAGATTAAAACTGAAAACTATGTCAATATATATTCATAAAGTTTCGTCTATTTTTACATATCCTGCTAATAATTAAACTGTGAATACAATATAGCATATGTGAATAAATACCTATATTGGATGCGTTTTTTGTATCATAAAAATCTAACTATAAAATTAAAAAATGCAGTTTTTGCTCTAAAATTACTTTCTGAACTTGACATAACAAAAACAACAACCCTTTTATAACGTTGGGTTGAAATTTTATGAGTTGTAAGCTAATAAACCCATTCGAATACCAATAAATAACATGCTCGTTCCCTGCTTTTGATAGGTTCACAATATATCAAACCTCCGCCGCGATGGCCTTTTTCAATCTGCCCCATCAGGAAGTTTCATTTCCTTTTCATCCGATGTATTTACGACCATATTTTTCCCTGGTTTTTATAAGCGGCGGGATTCGATAGGAAAAGTTTTGTAAAACACGAAGCTAATAGTAGTCCAGTAACTATTTTTATTTGCGTTTGCGTTCAAACGACACAGCGTAAACCGGGAAATTAATAACCATTTTTTTTCGTTTTTACATTTACGAGAGAACGTTAAAAGAGAAATTGTGGGATTTACTCACCAATTACTATGTAATCTTCAGTGTTGATAGGTAGGATTTCAACGGTTGTATTGTAGAACTTGTCAGCGGGATGTTCAATGTTACCACTTCTAAACAAATAACTGTAACAAAAATTATAGAAAGGATTAAGAAATAACTATTTTCATAGATGTTTTACTTACTATTTTAAAACAATTGGTGTTGAAAAATTAAAGGTTAAACAATCGCCAGCTTGAGGAAGTAGACCCCAAAAGAATGTTTTGCCTTCGTAGGCTCGTTGCAAGGAGTAAGTCTTGTAGTGTTTGATTGCAGATGTAACAAATGCCTCTGGATTTTTATGACCGTAAAAAAGAGCAAGTTTTCCAAAATTTTTATCCTGCAAATAAAAAACAATATATAACATTTATCTCTCCAGCATTACCAAGGCAATAAAACTAAGTCTGTTAATATTTGGTTGATTACAATAAACATGAAGGATCGTGAATACATAGATTCAGATTACTTAATGCAAAGGTTCACAAATTTTTATATTAATACTCAATATTTATTCTTACTTAATATAGATATTCTAATGATATAGAGATATGGTGTTGATATTGAAATGATATAGAGTTAAAATATGGAAACAGTTGCCATATAAGTAATCAAAGTCAGGAAAAAAACCATCATGGCTAAGATGTGCTACAAGCTTCTTGAAAAAAAGTAGGATCTTTAACCATACGTATCCCAATGGACTTCACTGGTTTAGTGATTAAAAATATATCATAGCTCAAGGATCTAACTACTTGATTAAGGTACAGAACAGTAGCGGTCCAACTAGCAGTATTAAATTGCCCCTCAGCTCTGATATAATCAGTTTTAAAGTTGAAGTTTTTGCTGTAAGTATTTGCGCTTAAAAAGAAAAGGAAAATCTAAAATTTTATTTTCTTATCATTATTTCTTATAATTTCATTTTCTTTTCTCCACTGTGAGTCAGGTCGTCCGAAAGCCCATAAAATACTGCTGTGCAAATCTGCTCTGATCAGAAAAGCAAAACCCCAAAGAGATTTTACTCTTCCGTATTCAATATGCTGAGCGTCAACAATATTGTGGGATAAATTAGCCTAAATATTTTTACATAAAAAATTATATTTAGGCGAATATGACTTTGCGCAAAAAATACACAGTTTAAGAAGGCCTGGCCTAGTAGATAGAAATGAAATAACTAAAATCAACGCTACTTTCGATTCCGATACTAGTGATATTATACATTAGAATCAACAATAGTATGTTATGAATTTGCTTTAGATAAAAAAACCAAAAGAGTCAGTGAAGAAATACCCCTCAAACATGAAGAATGTCTTGGCAGTCCTTTTTACTTTTCTTTTATAGTTTGATTTCCTTTTAATAGCTGAGATAATAAGAATTGTTCAGTTAATAAGTGTTCAGTTTCCATACTTTAAATATATGTGTAATATTTTTAATAGACCTTGGTATACGATATTTAATAAAGCTTGACATTCAAACACGTGATTTGGCAGAAGAGTTAAGTTGATTTAAATATATCTCCATGAATAATGGGAAATAATTAAAATACGCACCAATGCATTCAGGCAATACCAATTTATTGCCTAAATTATTGTCAAATCTTCTTCAGATCTTCCAGAACATTCGCGAAGGCTCAAGAAATGTCGACATGAGCCAACACAATAAATCTTCTCATTCTCTAATTTTATCTTCTCATTTCAGTTGAATTACAGAGATCCACCACGATTATTCAGATCACTATTGAGACCAACAGAACTCTCTTGAATTAAAATCATGAGAATTATCGTCAGTATTGTTATAGTATTTGATCTGTACAAGCTGGACCAAATTGGCCGCTTTTAAAGGAAAACTAATCTTGCTATAAGAGATAGATCAAAAATGATATCAGTATCTTCGATTGTGTATTTTCGAAAAGTAGTCATAATTTCTTTCTTATTGAAAAATCTTCGTTTCTGTTCAATTGACATCAAGTTCTCATCGCGTGTCATGAAAATTATAACGTCAAGATATAAAATATAGGATGTTTCTCTATTGGGTAGAAATTCCGGCATTAACTTATTATTTGCATCAGTATTCTCTTACTGCACATACTCAAACCACCGCGAATAACCTTTTTAAAGGAATGCAACATATCTATAGTTAGCTTTTCGAATTTTACCCTAGTCATGCGCAGTAACGCATCAAAACTGAAGCCCGGTGATGTGAAATAATGAATAATGACACGATACAAACCGTACTTTTGAATCGATATGGTTCGAAAATTCTCAAATACATCCACCAAAAGTAAAATATCCAACGTTTGATATATTTCACTATATTCGCCTAAACTGTGACAATTAAACACTTCACACGGCAATAATTTTCTTCAGTTACTTCTTCATCGCATAAAGTATTATAAAAACTTTTTTGATCTGGCAAACAATTGAAGATTAGCTTTTCGAATGAGTCTACAAAACAGCAAGGAAATACTCCCTTTTGACGCACCAGTCGAAACTGTTCTTCATTTTTAAAATGCTTTCTGATTTCGACGCATTGATTATCTTCTAAAAATGATCCCAATTTTTATAACGATAAAGCCATAAATCTTTATGAATCGACAAAGCTTGATTTCATCGACACCAATCTTTCAATTGTAATTGTATTATGAAGCATATGTGAGTAGTGCTGGTATTTTCAACTGCTTTAATTCATATACATGAGCACAGCACAACCTCATTTAATTGTGGAGCCGGGGATTGAAGGAAGGTTTGCTTTTAGTGTATGGGCAAGCATTTTTAGAGATCAAATCCATTTATTTATGATGGTTCCCTCACTTGTGGAAAGTAATT